>OX387645.1:18352281-23152281 GCA_947568875.1 Fissipunctia ypsillon | reverse complement strand
CTGGATTATCAACCCTCGGCGTCGAGCCGAGCGTTGAGAATCCAATAGAGCACATCCTAGCACGTTGTAAAAGCGCACAGTTGGATTTTCACAGTTGCATATCCAGACTACGGCAAAAAAAAACGTCGCGATATAAAAGCGTCCGTGTTACGTGGGCTAAGTCTTTATAAAATCTTAAATCCTTGAAAGACTACGTCGTCGTCCAGTATAAATAGTGACGCTACCAACTATCCTTGAAAGATCTAAAACTCGACTCAAATAAATCTATGTGACATTGACGAATGAGCCCATCAGTCTTGACAGTTTATTTTACTGGAAGCAAATACCCAACAATTTCAACGTTAAAGCAGGAGTAACTTTGCCTAGAAAATGGTAGGATCAGAAGGTAATATTCTAGAAATAAATCGAGATATAGATTACGCCGGGAGCGTAGGCAGTATTCTCATAAAACTTATGCATCCGTGTCTCAAGTATACGCAGATAGCGGATGCATAATTTATTGAAGTAACACAAACTGGTTACTTCCACTGATTGCTGATTATTCATTCAGCTATAAAGACCATAATTTTACCAATTAACTATAGTCACACCTGAATACACAAAATAAAATTTATTGTATTGCTACCTAATGTTTCTTAAATAATTTAGATAAATTCCCACATTAATTCTTCTAAAATCATTCGAATATCATCTCGATTATTTATTTCATTAATTTGATTCTGTCTCGTTGTGATCTCGTCCACTTGAAATATTTCATTGGAGTGATAGAATGCACTGCAGTGCACGGTGCATATGGCGGTCTTTAAGTTCGCCCTTCTAGTTTTCGATATGCATATATAGACATGGAAAGTACCGTTCGGGCTAAGGGCATAGAGTGCATTCGTGCAATGCCTTCTTTAAAGACGTGACGTGCAAGCCATAATATTGATGTAATGATACTTTGCGACATTCAGATAGTTGATCATGATCACTTACATTGTATTGACACAAAGATAATAATGATGATTACTCACAACTACCGTAGGTAAGGAGCAAGTATTTTGCAATCATAACAGAGTTATACTGGTCTTATGTAGGTAGGTACATAATACATAGATGTTTCCTTATATGGAGCCATTCATTGCTAATTAGACTTTGCTAATAAATATTTTCTATACTCATTCATTCCTGAAATCAAACTGCTCACAAATTGAGTAGGTAGGTAACGATATTGGTCTTCTCGTCCTAATAAGTATTCATACCCTTACCCCACTCAATTTTGTTTGTAAATATAGGTGTGATCTTACCTCCTTATTAACAGCAACATCCCAAACGCTGATATGTCCCTTCTGCGTTCCAACAGCCACTAAATGCCCCCGCTCACTCCACGCGACTGACGTCACAGCGTTGCCTTCGGAGGACAGGTCGCACAGCCGCGTCACCTGACAAACAACAGATAGTTGCTAACACTGCGAGAAATGGACGCCAAATATTTGTATACTATACGGGTTAATGCCTCGGTAAGTAATTTTAAGAAGCAGTAAAAAATTATGTCGTCAAGAGTGCAAATATGCTTGGCATGATAAAAATTAAATATGTTTTTGATTTTACAGTCTATGTAGGTTTTACATTATATTGCATCTTATTGCTGGGCAAAGACTGCTTTGTTTTCAAAAGCCAGCAATTTCTGCCAGATAAGCCCACAACGCTACGCAATCAGACTATTTACACGGTAACATTATCATGCTTTATAATTCAGAAGAAAAGCTCCATGATTGAGGTAGACAAACATTGAAAATTATATTGGTGGCAGTTGCGTTCAATCTGCTCATATCTCTATGTTCTCAAGCACCAGTTAATTCGATAGAAGTGAACTCGAGCAATCTCGTGCACGAAACCATAAGCCCTTTAGAATTCCTGAATAAGGGAACAAATGAGGCTGTTATAGTACTGTATGGCGGAGCCATCAACCTACAGATTGTTGAAACGCCGCGAGATTCACGGGCATTTATATCGTGAATCTAAGTAAAACAAGCGCATTCGGTTATGTTTGCTGCATGCAATCAAACACGCCTGTTAGTACAGAAAAATATATTAATTTTCACGTTAGGAGTCTCTTATTTTCCTTGTAAAAAATTATTGGCACTAAAATTAAACTGAATGTTTGCTATGCTTCTTTCTGGACAAACACGCGAGAAGCGTTCAGGTTTTTTGCGTGAATTCAAACTTTACTTCATCATCATTAAAAAAAAAACTACTGCAGTTCACAGCTGAACACACAACAAGCCATAGGTCTCTCAAAACGGAAATATTTCTGCTATGCACATCATACATCAACGCCGACCATTTTTTGCTTTTATCAAATTCTAGAACGATCTTCCTTAGCGTGCAACTGGACTGTGGTCTATCGATGACAATGTGAATTCTTGACATATGATACCTACGGTGACATTATTTGAAGCGATCTATATCGACTGGCCGACGTCGATAACCGCAATCAGAAGGCTAATTCCCATAATTAAAAACATCCCCGTAATTACAATCCACATTTATTGTCGCCGAGACGAGATTGCGAGATTGAAAAATTTATCAAAATCTGTAAATCAGAGGATTTTTCTGAAAATAGAATAAGAACGTTCTCAAAAATTCGGGAATTTTACCCCACTGATTGCGCTTTTTACCTATATTTGAAACAATTTCAATCCTCACCTGACTAGTACAAGCACTCCATAAATACACGCAGCTGCCGAGTCCAACACTGAGCACATTCTGCGCAGACCAGTCGACCAGGTTCAGATAGAAGTCGTCCTGCAACTCGGGCGCATCCAGCACCTTGAACGGGATCCTCGATATCTTCCTCGTGGCCTTCCTGGGTGATCGCAGCAGCTTCTCCGACTTTGCTGATATTGGGGACAGGCTGTATGGTGACGGGTCTATGTTCTCCTGTAAAAGGAATGGGGGTTTAGTACGAAGGTTTTTTAAACGATGTAACAGTCTTTTTGACACACGGTTAAGAATACGAAACAGGTTAAACTTAATACATAGTAAATACGAAGACGGATGTAAAAAGGACGCAAAACTTTCTCAGTTAAACGAAATATTATTTATAAGGTCGAAAACGGTTGTAAAGACACTAGAGCTATTTCTCAGAATGACTAAAAATAAAAAACATAAATACAAGTACTTGTAACTTTTAATATGCGAATAAATGAGCAATCCCATGTAGCAAAACCTGTTCATTATAACCATGTGGAATTATGTTCCGAAAACTTAAAAAACGCAGAGCTATACATAAAAACTGACAAAAACTGAGGAAATTTACGAAAAGATGCAACATCCAACGTAGTTAATAATTATAATAATCGTTTTCTAATAACAAGTTTGGTTCTAAGCAATAATAACTAAATATAGATAAAGTTTTTTATAAGGTGGTATCAACATTACAATGAACGGTAGTCAATAAACAGCCATTACGAAAAGCTGTCTATCTTGACAATCTCATTACAAAAGTAATAAAAAACTCATTACAGATCTGGCCAAAGCAACAATAGATAAAGATTTCTGTATAAACCCTCAAAAAAATTACAAGTCATTTCAAGTTAAATAATAATTAAACTGCCAACTAAACGTGGTCAAAGAACATAAAGTAAAAAGAACATATTTGTCATTAGAACAAAAATATTGGATGGTGTTAAAGTTATAAATGTTGCAGCAGTCATTAGCTATACAACAGTCATAAAACAGAAACATGCGAGCACTATAGATGATGATGATGATTATACAAAAACTATTGACAAATTGAATCTGCTAATCAACACTACATGCTAGTGGCAAACAATATATTTTGATGAATCCTAATTTACACAAAAAAAATAATAAAATACAAGACGCATGCACACGAAACAATCGCCACGAGAGGTAAAAGATCTGTAAATTAAGCATGACGAAACTCGCAAAAAAAAAGCTTATGACCTAACAATAAAAAACCTACCTCCTAGACTTTATTTCGACTTTTTTAAAAGTCTCTGTAAATCTAGACATGAATGCAAAAATATTCAAATTGGTTTATGCAAAACCGCTTTTGGGCCGTCTGGAAATGGAGATAAACGAGCCGATTAGGATAGTTTACGAAAAAGTTAGAGCTCTTACAAGGAAACAAATTGAAACCTCCTGAAGCATAACACAGACCTTGAAAAGGTCGCCCACCCAAAGCCTTTTGTCAGAAACGAGCGAATAAAAAGACGCTGAAAAAAAATCGCAATAAACTTAACGTGTATCTGTCTGATAGCGTCTCGATTTGTCAGCGATTTTTTTACAGCACGCTTTCAATTAATCATTAGAATAATTCCTATACAGCGCATTTTGATTGGACTTATTGACGACCGGAATTAGAACCACCTGATGATATATCTGCCACTGCTACCATTCAACTATCGAACACAACGAACGCGAGTCAAGATTAATATCGCTACGTATCTACGCTTACACTGTTTTATAATAGCAAACACAGTAATTCGTCAAGAACGTCTGTTTGAGAGGAACAATTATTTACAGAGATATAAAACTTGCATTTATTTTGTTTATTGCCGTCTGAAATGACAAGTATGTTGACATTTTTAATGTGAATTTTCGCACCGACAAACGTCGCGTGAAATTCTAAGTATTCTACTGCAAAAAAGTGCAGAATTTCGTTAACTCACGGCAGTTCAGTGTCCGTGAACCCGCTTTTATTACGGACTCCTAAGTAATCTAGATGAATAACACCTTCATAAAGAGACTCAAATTTCCTGAGACATAACGTGGGTCGCCATTACCATATGTGTATTTTTGGGGCTGATAATAATCCTTTTATTGTTGCAGCATAGAATTTGGCCGTGTGGGTGGAAGATATTGGTAGTTTCTCGGGCGCGAACGGAGCCATATTTAAGTTAAAGGAAACAACGACAAAAGGATGTGTCGCGTCCACTTCGGACATTTTACTGTAATGTAATTCAGATGGGAACACAACTGTGCTGTGACGCCTACGTCAACGAACAACATAAGGTATACAAATGCACAGGGACTATAAACATGAATGTTTAAAGTCAAGCGCACCCAATAAATCGCTGATAAAGGGGGAAGATTTACATGTAATACTACGAGATAACGCATTCGACACCGTTGCGTCGTCCCGATTTTGGTTTTCAATCAATGATATACTGTACGAGAATAGCAGCAGAGCTAAAACAACAAATCTTTTCACGTGTGGCTGAATCATGAATGAATCAAAATACTAACGGAACAGTTGGAGTAAGATTGAAAGTGCATCGAGACATGCACGATGATTAATTCGCAAGTGCCACTTAAGGAGATATTGACTTAATAGACGCCCCGCCCCCGAATGGTCATCGACATAATGACCTTGGTGTTCCAAATTAGATGCATATAATCGTATTACGTAAGACGTAAATCTGCAACATGTTGCAACAGGTTTCATGATACAAAGAAACAGGTGTGTCAGCTGAGACTTGGAACGATAGTATGAAGAGTAGCTATTACCAGCTACGCTACCGGTGACATGAGCGCGATGCGAGTGACATGGGAAAAGATAGAGTATTTTTAGAATTTCTGCGTCGACATCACGTTTGGTCTAGACAATACTGCATGTTAGATGGTAATCGTGTTCCAACGACCTCGCTACCGACGCATCAGCTCCTAACGCAGTTACCAGATGTACAGACTGCACTGTAAAAAATATAACACACAAACGATTCTAGTTCCAAATTCGAACGCTTTTTTAACTCTCGTGTATTATGCAACTTGAATGGAACTAAATTAACTAATGTCTTTACTAATGACAGAGGGAAAACCGATGCTTTCAAAGATCAATCTCTTTGAATCAATTGTAATTTGATTGAGTTAATGGAAGCCTCTTATGGAGATCGAGTAACGGCAATCATTATCTACAATTTAAATAGTGCGTGACTAAGTATCGAAACATTAGTTACCTTCTATTACACACAACAAAGAGCAAACGTTTTTTAACAACGTTGGCTTCACTAATGCCGTTTTGATTACGCGAATTACTGATATTTTTTACGCAATCAAACCACCAAATTGACGGCGATACCAGTGGTCACGTCATACCGTAATAAATAGACGTTTACTGAACTACCTAAGCTACATGTTTTTAAAAGTCAACAACACCTCAAGTGGCTACTTAATGTGTTATAAAAAATATTTAAAGTGTACTTAACATCCTTCACGCACCAACGGCCGGCTAACTAAGGAACGTTAAGTAATTATAACGGCGAGAAAATTTTAGGTAGCGTGAGTTGGTTCGCGGTTGTAAGCAACTTAGTGATCCCAAATCGTCTACTTCCTCGATCCACAATTGGCTTATTCAAAGCAAACAGACAAAAACCTCGTAACAATGGACCGTACAATTGTCCACAATAGACGTCTGTCTGGTCTAGCCCAAGATCATAAAAGACATAGCTCGATGTAGCTAATCGAATTGTAACTGCAAAAAGCGCAGCGTCCAATCAAAGATTGAAAAAACCAGATATGAACACTAATCTTGGCGAGCGAAACTAAATTGTATTAGATTCTAATGATACAGGAGCCGGGTATACAGGTAAATGAAAAATTTCAATCTAGCCCAAACCACAATGATGTAAGATGAATGAGCAATCAGAAACGCAAGTTTGTTAACCTCAGACATCAGACGCATAAAAAGCTAGAAATCCAGCAGTGACTAGATCGCAGATAGCAGATTGATTGGCTCTATAAATGAAGTACAATTGTGACCTGTGGCAGTTCCGTAAGCGGGTCACGTCGTACGCGCTGCAATAAAACAAAATGAACCACTGCAGAAACAAGACGAATGTGTTGATTTTCAGCGTACACTAAATAATACGAGGAGAATACAAATTAAAAACACGGAACTAAGCTTTAGATACAGAAGCCTGACTCAAAAGACCGGCCGTAAAACGTTTGACGTATTTTTCCAACAATTATAACAATGACTTTCTGATTTTTTCAAGCCTAACTTCAAAGAAATTTCATAAAAAGGCGATTAACTCTTTGGAAACAAAGAGTTAATATTGCGCAATCTAAATTCACCTCGTCAAGTGCACCAGGAATGCGAATAAAAAACCGCCAAAGCTGCGGTGCGGTTACGACATCAGCCTGCATTTCTTTTCTATTTTCACGGTTGCAACGAAGGTTCAAAGCCCACTATTTCTCTAACCGTTGAACAGAAACGTTCTATTTTAGTAACAAATTATAACTAAGGAACCAATCAGGTTAATGTAGGGATAGGATGTAATCCCCAGATGGTAATAAACATAGAGGAGTTCCGTCTGCAACACATCTCAGTGTCGGTTCGTAAATAGATTCATTAAACGCTAGCCAGACACCATGGATATCAAGAAACTCATCGTTGGATCGATTGATTTAGCACTGTCAACACGGGTAACCCTACCGGGCCTCGATCGCAAAAAGCCTTTGTTTGCACAAGTCCTTATGTCAATATGTAGTTTGGAAAAAAATTAAGGCCAAGTAGAGGCCTCACGCGAAATTCCCTCGCGTAGGTACCAGTAGACTTTGTTGTTTCTGTAAACAAACCACTGAGCGAACACGGACGGGCACTTCTGGTGACCGGTTCATTGGCTGATGATGGCACGGGAGCCGCTTGTGCGCATGCGCACCATAAGCCAGACAACAGACTGGTCCTTTTAGAATAATTCAAAACATAGTTGAAAATAAAAAGATTGTTTCTTGCAGTTTCATAACAGCTCTCGTATTGAGGCAGTTATTAATTTTTTTTTTCTGCTGCAATTTAATCTTTAATCTAAAGGATATGATGTTATTTTTTCCCTCAACTAACAATAGCAGCAAACGAACGTTGTACCTATAATATCAAAGGCCAAACCTAGGCACAGACCGTACATAATACACAATACCTAGCGAGCCAATAATGGCCGCATCACATTCTATTGTAATGATACATCGTGCGAGTCGTGTGATATGTCAGTCACCGGGGCCGTCGCATTTGGAAACTAAACTTGTCCCGTATCAGATAACTATTTGGACATCTGCATTATGATTAGCATGTTGTTAGTGTCAATCAGTGCTTTCGTATCAATGCTCGATGACAAAAAAATGGGCACGTAGGTACCGGCAACAAACTCGGATTCAAGGTTGCCAGTATCTATATCTCCGCGCTGATCATAAAAAAAAATTCTGATATAATTAACGAGAAATTCATATCGAGACGTTTCGAAAATTAAAAGAGCACCCACACAATGATCCCGAAACGTGACTGTGCAGCAATTCGGGAGGACAATCTAAGACATGATCTAGATTATAACAACACTACGGCAGCCAACCGACGTGTGTCCAAAAACAACTACAAAGAAATCGATTTCATGCAGTTGGATAAAAAATGAAAAGAAAAAATGCATTCATACAAACTGGCATAGCAAAACTTACGAATCATCCCCTGCCAATGACCTCAGGTCTAGACAAAACTTTGTATCTAATCAGACTTGTCTCTTTGAAAAAACTTTGTAATAACGATTTGCTGAGCAAATACGCAATCTACGTGGTGTATTACTTAGAAATGTTTTTATAGCCATTTTAAACTATTACTTTGCAAATACTAACTCTAATGTATCTGCGCGTTTTAAATAATTACCGTCGTGCAGCGATCGTGCGGGTTCAAGCTAATTGATTTCATATTAGTTTTTATTACTAAATAATAGTGAAGAGTGAATTATAAATCGAAACTTCACTCTATAGGAGTTTCATATTTATATTGGCTACTTCCGTGACCGTGTTTAATTCAAACTTATCATTTCGAGAAATAATATTTCTTAGTTACAAGGATAGACGAATCGATTATTTTTAGCGTGAACTGATAGAATTAATAACATTTCTACTTTTTTGTGGTGTGGTGCTAAAAATTAGCATCAAAAGCCAATTCGGGCCGCAGCTACTTTTTGCATCGGTGCAAAAATACGTCACGACGTGTGTCTGAGCTTTGTGCGTTGGAAATTTTGATCACGGACGTGTCTTAGGACACTTTGATGACGGAAAAAAGTTGACGTGATACAATCGGATCGACGAACCTTAGTATCATTGAAACGCATCATTGAAATGCGCAAGCGCAAAATCTGCAAATTGCAAAATGTCTAGACTTTTATCTATCTGTTCAAGGATTGGGTAACAAAAAGCATAAGATGTGGCTGAGAAGTTGCGATTAGTCGCGCCTGTGATTCACCCAACATGTGGATTGTTTCGATATAATTGCAGTGGCCATTGAAGAAGGCGCGCGAATATAGATCAACTGTGATTAATTACATTTGTGTTCTGATGAGTCAGCAGAAAATAAGCAACATGTTACAAATAGACAAAATTAACGCTTATTTTTAAGTGTATTTATAATAATAAAATTACGCATCATGAAAACAATGTCAAATGTGGTTACAGCCGTGCGTCATTACGATTATTTGAAATTGAACAAGTACTGTTAAATATTGTGGTAGCCTACTGTCAAATGAAACCTTCCAGTTAATAATATACCGAATGTTTCTACAAAAAGTAGTTTAAGGAAAGCTTTTAGTCAATTAAAAACACTCAAATCATTGTTGTGAAAACATTACACTAAAATAAAATTTTATTTATCATCACGATTAGAAACAGGAACGTTTAGATTTCTGAAGTCGTGACTCGACGACAGGTTTAACGGTGGAGTTGAATATAATGACGAATATCATCTTCTTAGGGTTCTGTAGTCAACAAGGAACCCTTATAGTTTCGCCATGTACGTCCGTCTGTCCTGAGCTTAGCTCAGAGACTCTTAGTACTAGAAAGCTATAATTTGGCATGGATATATGATGATATTTGGCATATTAATCATGCCGATAAAGTGGTAAAATAAAATCATGAAAAAAAAATTTTTTAGGGTACCTCCTGTACACGTAAAGTGGGAATGTTTTTTTTCTCGTCTATCCCATGGTGTGGGGTGTTGTCGGATAGGTGTTTCAAAAATGTTGCGGGTTTGTGAAAACAATTTTTCGATTAAGGGATCCGTTTCTGAAATATTAAGCTTTAAAGTGCTAATTTTTGTTAGGAGACAAGTGTCGTGTGTCCCCCCCCCCCCCCCCCAGCTAAACGGTTAGTTTTGGATATGTGAAAAATTTTCGGTAGTAGTATATACAACGAAGTTAAAAGAAAAACTACAAGTAATAGTCGACCAACTTACATTTGCAGTTCTAATGTATGAGAACATGTTTTTCAACTACAATGTTAAGTTTGTTCTTGGGATAAATTCATCCCAACGACGGAACCCTTCATTGTGCGTGGTCCGACACGCACTTGGCCGGTTTTTTTTAATCAAATGATCGATGCATCTGTATTTATTGTTATGAACTATAAAACGAATTAATTACACGTATTCCCAAATTTTAAGACAATCTAGACAGCAATGATATGCACACATATAGCAAATCAATTTGAGATTGGTATAGAAACAATCGATTGCCATTCTAATGGCTAAACATTTTTATTGTCTATCCTCTGAATTTTTACACCTGGGAACATCTGTCGATGGAATTAGACGCAATAAAATTACAGACCGAAACGCAATAACGACACACTCAAATGTAGTTTAAAAGCTTTGGCATATTGTAGCAAAGTATAGTCACAGGAATCTTAAATCGCGTGTAACGATACCATTCCTGATCTTGCATTTATGGACAAGTGTGAAATTTCTAGCTCCACCGAAGAATAACTTCTCATGAAACGTAACAAGGCATGAAGTTTTTAGACCAGACTTTGGTATGCGATGAGATCTGCACATACTTTTAGGCTAGTTGAAGATCACTTGCAAATTATGCTAGCACTGCAAAAACGTATTAGTATAAGTTGACTTTCTGCAGTGAAAATAATTTGATGTTAATAACAAACAACATTACCATAGTTACTACATCTAATATAAAAATCAGGAAATAAACAGTGCAAAAGTTTTCCCACATTTTTAAGTCATGCATAACAACCAAAATTGCAAATAGGCATTAGCTAAGAATGACAAGCTTGAATTTTTAAAGAGCTTATTTGTTATTCGCCGTCTTCACCAAATTCAACATGTGCAGAGCGGCAAAAATTTATATGGGGACGCATCAAGAATTGAATCAAAATAACAATGCATTTTTTATATACGAAATTTGTATTCAGTGCATAATGCAAGGATAATACAGTGGGAGGGTACCACCAGACAGATTTAGAATTTCATGCGAGGTTTTAATGTGTTTTTTCTGTGATCTATGGTCAGCACAGACCATCATTTTTCCTTTTACTGAATGGGCGATTATTTTGTTTCGATTTCGACCACGTGCAGATTTTGAAGAACGCCGCATTTCACTAATAAGATGCGCAATTGTGCACGACTTGTGACGAATTCACATGATGAATATTTAAATAAGTTCTCTTAATCAAATAAAAAACCCACTTGTCTATTTTGTCACGAAAACGCAATAATTTGCAATAAAATAAATTTTACTGGCTCTATAACTTTATACCAAAAAGTATTTTTGACGTTTCTTTTTTCAATTCCGATCCGTTGACAGCGGGATTGCGCGCGCGCAGCAACCGGGTCGTGCATGACCATCATCACTCCGTACGAACTGACAACCCACTAATGCATGAGGATAAAAACTGTTTACACGATTCCTTTTTTTTTCTGTTGGATTAAGATAGCATAATAGAAATTGTTTATTTAACAAAATGTGGAATGAGTTTTTTAATGCGATGCTGGGTTTTTTTTTATCGTGGCACGGACTGTCTTGACAACTAACATGCAGCCATCATTTTCTATGTAAGTTATGCTGTAGATAAATTGAGAATTTTGACAACTTTCAACTGCTTGGACTTAATAAATACTTAATATTGTCATATCTATTCAAATCACGGTGATAAATTTACAATAATAATACACAAAGACTTGCATTCTGTCGACGTTAAACCACCGTGCATTCTTCGCGAATAGGACACGTCACAAAGAATTAGCTCCTATTTCCATATAAAGAGGTTTATTGTAACTTGCAAACGTTAATGTGATGCTAAGGAAGCATTCAATTATATTTTAATGCCATATAAATATAAATGACCAAAAAAAAAAAAAAAAATGCCATATAAATGACACCTAAGACTGAATCCGTCGCCAAACACCATTTAAACATATATACGTCTGGCTCTAAAATTTCGATAAATTATTATTTTGGGTCGATGTCATTGAGTGACGTCAGATAGACAGACCAATGATTGGACAAAAACAAAAATAGTTGCACACGCAAAAAAAAAACAATGGCATTGTATAGCTAATGTAATGGCCGGAAAAAACGATGCAGAATGATAAATATTTAAAAAAGTCACTAAATAACATTTACATGGTAGAAAGAGAATAAAAAATGTGCAAAAAGTTGGGTGCTGTGCTGATTAGCATATCCTCGTTGTCACTCATACGCTAAACGTTCAGTCTGTGATAATTGACACACAAAGCGGTAGACAGACTCTTGCGCACTTTAAGTTGCTCTGGCAACATTATGCTGAGCACTTTCGCCTTTCTGTTACTTTGCCAAATCGTGTAATATCCTTTAGAAAAAATTACAATTTTTTTTTTTAATGATTTATCAACAAGCTGTCCATCCGTCATCGTGCTTACTTATTTTATTTTTAATAAATAGCAGTAAGCATGTTAGAAGTTCAAAAACAGCACGAAAGAATTCATGACATGTGTAGATGAATAAAACTAATTAATATTACTGGCAGCAAAAAAATCGACAACACTCGTCGAGTCAAAGATTAAAGTGCAGTACTTTTTATAGATTCTTCAAATCCGATAACAATATTCATGAATAGCATTGGAAATACATATTATATCATAACATAACATCACGCCTATATTCCCCGAAGGATTAGGCTGAGGTGGTGGACCTATATATATAGTACACTCACATTTCGCCAGTTATGCCGGACGTTCGCAAGGACGTCAAAATAACGCAGAGATTTTTTTTTTCGCGCACTGGATTTTCAACGCTGTGCTTAGCAATGAGAGTTCAAAAATCCAACAGTGTGTTTCTTCGACGCGCTGGAATGCACTCTATTGGATTCTCAATGCTCGGCACAACACCGAGAGTTGAAAATCCAGTGCGCGATAAAATCCCGCCGCGATATTTTTACGTCCGTGCGAACGTCACCTAATGTTTAATTCCGGTTGATGGCAATCCATCAATCGGGCAAAAATCCAGACTCATGCTCCTGAGAAATTCTAGATGGAAAATTCCAATAACACTGCCCGGCCCGGGAATCGGATCCAGGACCTCATGCTCACTCAGCAGTAGCGCTTGCGACCATTAGACCAACGAGGCAGTATTGTAAATACATAATTATATCATTATCATATAACACAAGTGGATATAGGTATGTTGTGTGAGTTACACATTACACAAACTACGAGAATGGCGTGACATTCAATACGCGCGTCTTGTTACAAACAAAACCGCCTCGATTCAGCGATTTATGTTACTTTGTTGATACATCACATATGCACAAGTACAACAGTAGCTAATTTATCCTTCTTCACATTACTGAAGGTTAATCAAACGATACAAACTATAATTTTATAATTAACACTCATAAAATTCTACATTAAAACATGTTTTAACACCTTTTTTCTTTACAAAAAGTTTAAAATAATTTAGACACATTATATTGAAGAGTCTCACACTTTAGGGGGGTCACACTTTGGGGTTTTCAAGAGTCCATCATCAGACGTCAATCAATCATCGATGGATCAATAGTTTTTTAAATGTAATGAGTGTGCACATTGATTAAGTGCCCCGCGACCAAACAGTGAGTTTTGTTTAGCGTAGTTACATCTATGCTAATCTATAGTCTATTCTAATATTATAAATGCAAAAGTAACTCTGTCTGTTTGTTATCTTTTTACGCCTAAACCACTGAACCGCTCGATATGAAATTTGACAAAGAAATTGCCTGGAACCTGGAAAAGAATATTGCTTCTTTTCATCCTGGAAAGTCGCGAGCAACAGCTAGTTTACTATAAATAACGAATATCTTAGCTTTATGCAGGCAATCTAAGGTTATGTTGAACGGTAAGCTAGAAAGGCTTACAAACCGGATTCTCGCCATCAATTGAGTAGGTCTTGCTGTCTATTGCGTACTTAAATCTAGGCAGATAGGCATTAATATGAACAAGGCAGTCAAACTGTTTCAAATGGTTGGAAGCTTCAATCATAATCATGATTATCCTTTTAACGACATGTACATAAGATTGTCATAGCGAATAAGCTCTTCTGAGATCCGGAGGGATACAGATTCTTTACCGAGTTTGTCTTTAATATAAGCAGTTTTTACATTGAAAGTGTTTTTAATGGACAGAAGCTATTTTCCATTTTCATTCTGTTTCTTTCTACCATGTGGATCCGCGATACGGTCCACCTCTTGTAATCAAAACCCAAAATCTCGATATCTTTAATCGTGCAACACATTAACCCCTGTTCGCTAATGCGCGTGTATCTTATTGATATTATATGAAATTCGAGCAAAAATCGATAAAAACCAATAAAAATACATTTTCCAAAGTATCGATTCGTACGTTTTGGTAACATAACGAGAATTCCGTCTGACCGGGCGGCGATGCAACGTCACTTAACCCTATAATAAAAATCGATGTCCGTCGACTTTTAATAAGTTTTATTTTTAAAATCGGTACTTATGACCGAAGATACTGTCACAACAGTGTTTGGCTCACATTAGATGGGGCACTTTACGTGACATTATGAGCCGATATTGGCCAAATTTAATTTGGCGCAGGCGGGGGTTAATTGTTCGGGTCAGAACAATCATGTTTATTTTGTTAAGTGTAATTTTTCCGGGTGGTATGGCGATTTTTAAACTCGTGTAAGAGCAATCAATGTTCAAATGCTCGTGATATGAAAGGTTTTATGTGACATCGATGAATATTTTGTCTCATTTTTGTCACCTTCCATGAAAAAGAATATGTTTTATCTTTTATTTCCTAAATAATCAAAAAACTCACAAAACTACAGGAGACTTCGATCCACAACTTTTGTCATCATCAAATCAAGAATACCCTGCCCAAATGACGCCGTAAAATGCCAATAAATACGAAATCAAATTAAGAACTCACATTTATTGTGCAATAAACCAAATGCATTTTGACAATACGCCAATCGCCGTCTAAATAACTCATCGAATCACGAAATGTTCAAATACATCACTGTGACGTGTCCATAAATATTGTCAGGACATAAAAGGCTCAATTCAGGCATACAGACCTTAATATTATTTCTTTTTTAACACAATAATCAAGCTAATTTTATAAAGAGAAATGTTTTTAGTCATTTTTTTACATCAGCACAAAAGATACTTAACCCGTCGATGCGAAAGTATTGTTCATGTCTTGATGGATACAGTACCTACACAATTTAGTCATGGATTAGTTTCTGCCTGGGAAATATCTAGATGGGTAGCCAGACAAACAAAGGATAACCAAAAACTGCACAAAAAACAAAACGAATTACCAATTACGCTTACATTTTACAAAAACGCGTTTTATGTGCGAATAAAGATTTCTGATGCAATTAGACACAGGCGAAACATGCAGATATATCGATTCATTTTATACATTGGGATAAAATATACTAATTAGACATGCATATTTTTTATACTGTAACGCATTTGATGTGAGACCTGAGTTTACTGCACGAAGATTTTATTATTATTCGCTTTTTATGAAGGTAATGACAGCAGTAATATGAAGCTATATTTGCGAAGGGATTCGTTGACTAAAGAATTTCTAACGATGCTATCTCGACATCTTGAGGTAAAAACGTTAGGGATTTATCAACAGCTCTAGCAACACTTCTAACAGGCTCGAACATTTAGCCACAAAAGAGCACCTAAATCCCGGGATAGGTTAACGAGTGGTTTTGTCAACCCTACCGACCATGGACCTTATAATTCTAGAAGACTACAAAAATAAACAGTGCAGTGACGGAATATTTTTCAACTAACCAAGATGACCTATTTCCCACGGAAGTCTCCAAGTCTTGCGCAAAAGATGAGCAGCTATTGCTCTGAATATTTTTTCTTCCCTGATCGGCACGAAAATAAATTGCATCTACAAAGATTCAAAATTATCGTGACACAGCATTTCTCGGTTTTCTGACCGTTTTGTTACGTTACGCATTAAATAAACTCACGCCTCAACGAACAATTGTAGCAATCACTAATTTGAAGACGAAGCTTGAAAGCACCACGTCTTGGGGAAACTGAATAGATTTTTATAGAAAAGGGATAGAGAACAATTTGGATTTGTACGATAATCCACATTTATTGGTCGGAGTTACGAGTACCTTTTACACAAGGAAGTCTAGACTAGAAATATCTAGATAAAAATGGCGTCTAAGAAGCTGATAAGCATGAGAACTTTACAATTTCAGATAATATTAAAACTGAGATTTAGTTCAGTCAATAAACCCGTCGATGTTACTTGCGTCTTGGCTTATATCCAAATCGACAGAGTCAATTTATTTGAAACAATAGAATACAACGCCCAAGATTGATATTTCCATGAGAACTTTACGCAATAATGATATCTTTTCTATGTACAGAAAAAGCTATTTCACCATGACACACGTGAACAGCTGTTTAGCAAATTCCTCGTATCGGAACGAGCCCAGAATGTACTACAATCAGCATTAAAATACGTCAACACACTCTATTGGGCACAAGGCGAGCGCTAGTACCTTATGTAGATAGATTTTGTCTTGCTTGTTTCCGACTGTTATCGGTATCTCGTTATCTCTCTTTAAAACAAACGCATTAGGATTTTGACAGGATAAACCTTAAAAATGTCTAACGAAATGTGACTCAGATGACCAGCAACCTAATTGCGTAACACACTATCAATCACAATCTGAATGACTATGAAACATATTGCTAATCCATTGCTTCTAATAATATTATGTTCGAAAAATTTGCCTGCTCAACTACGTAAATAACGCAATGAATATTGTTGAACTGTCAAAATGAAACCTACTGTAACATTATGCAGTTTTCGACTTCAAAAAAAGCTTGGTAATCAATAACAGGACACTGATGCATTAAAGTCCTGTTTCTAGAATGACTGAAGTCGAAGTTACGGTAGTAAGGACTTGGTAAAAGGCAATAGGATCCCTGACACAGTTAGATGCGAGTCGTAGAACGGCGGAGACCACATGACGACTTAGATGGAATTGGCGGGAATTAGCGCAAAATGGTACATAGAGTAAAATGGGGGAGGGGTATTACAAGCGAACTAAAATAAGGTAATCGATTAATTTTAACGAATCATCTACATACAGAAGCAAGTTCCGAAAACATTTCGCTTAGCCAAAGATCATAAAAAAATCACTTACCACAGCATTATGACTTTGCGCATTAAATCTGTAGACTGGCAGATAGGCTTGCGACGACTTTGGGGTCTGTGCGGTTCCCAAGCTGGCCTTATTCCCTTCTGCACAGGATGCTGAGGGTCCTCGGACCTCCTCTATCTGGGCTCCAAGGAGTTCGTTCTGTAGGAGGCAGTTGTAGGCGTGTTGGTCCCGCGCTCCCGTGCCGTTGTCGCCAGCGCCATCTCCTCTAGCTTTCTTTGTAGGCTGGTTTTCTGTCCCTCTCTGTATTGCTGAAAAAAAGAAATTGTTTCTTGGTGAGCGAAGTTTTTGGTCATTATAAATAATAATTTATAAATATTCGAATTTATGTATTATACACAGTCCAGCCATAAGTCCTGTTACAAATGAAAATGCATTTATTTTCTTATGAAGTAACGTAATCATTATAAAACTTTTATGTACATATTCATTGAAGTCTCAGCAAAAAATAAACAATAATTCTATTCGAAATGGCCATTTTCGGCTTTGATACAGGCCTTTAATCTGTCTGGCCACGAATCTATGAATTTACGCACTGTTTCCAGGGGAAATTTAGCCACTGCTTGCTCCAGAGATTTCTTAAGAGGCACAATGTTGGCGTGTCGTTTAGAGCATGCCAAGTCCTCTAAAACTGACTATAATTTATAATCTAAGGGGTTCAGATCTGGGCTAGACGAGGGCCAGTCAGCTCTTATATATAAAGTCATTCTTACGTCCCTTTCAACGTCACTTTATGTCGCAGGGAACAACAAGTATTGCTTAGAGCAATGTCAAATCCGAGTACAGAAAAGTTTAAGTAAAATCAGAAGAATCCAATGATGATATCCGATCCCATTCGCAGTACTGTCATCGTACATGGAGATTCGAGGAGATAACTTGCTACACAGAGTACGAGAGGTAAGATGATTATATCCAATTTATACTTAGATACTAATAATAGGCACCCTATACCTCCTTAGTCCTTGTTTATTAAGGAAACCAACAAAAAAGAATTATATTCTGTTCCAAAAGTATCTAATGAAAATGAAAGCAAATAGTTCAGTAAACGTACAGCTGTGGATGCCAATTTGTAGTGTCACTTACAAATTGACTGCTTTGATATGATTATTTGAATACTTAAACCCGAAATTGTTATCTTAAATCACTTAATAGATGTTTTTCATTTAACAACTGTCTATTTTATAACCTCAATTTTCGTCGATGATTTTTCAATTACAATGTAAGAATAATATATTATTCAAACAATAATTGTTGGAAAAAGTGGTAAGATATAATGTTGAAACCTTCTATTATACAGATAAATGTGTTTCCAATTCCCTTTAGTCAGTGATTGCGTAAGAATTTAAGTTGAATAGGGTGAGTTTACACTTATTCAGATTTTGGAAAAGACCAGACCTTTTGGTTTAGCCGGTCACCACTGGTTTCCGGCCAGTTATTTTTTTCAAATGAACCCTGTAGGGTTAATTTCAAAAAATTACTTTTTAAATTTTGTAGCTGACAAACCTATTTTCTTTTTCCTTTTGTCTCAACAACGGCAAGGTATCAAGATTGTGGACCTACAGAGTTTGAAGGGAGCCCGGTCGCCGACCTGATCAACTTCCTCTTCACCGGCTCCGACGATAAGTTCCGCGCCAATTATTACGAGAAACTGCTCGAGCACTACTACACGCAGCTCAGTGTCGCCATGAAGAGGCTGAACCTCGAACCTGAGGAGACATTCTCTAGGGAAGACTGACTATGAAATGAAGGAGGTAACGTTCGCTTTATAATCATTATTTGTATCGAGTTTATCATAAGCATTCTATAAATGATCGTCAAATTCTGCATTCAACTTCACGTTTTCATCAAACAATGTTCAAAAAACGAACATTTAATTTTTCCAGAAACTGTCATTCGGACTCACGCTTTTTTTTTTTTTTGTGGATGGGAAATCATCAAATGACTTCTCCCGCTCTGGGCGGAGCGGGAGGGCGTGTCAGACTTTTACTGACTAAAACCCACCCGTGTTCCTTCTGTTGCCTGTGCCGGGGCCACGGTAACTCTTTCGAACATTCATTTTGCCTCTGATCACAGTTGACAGGCAGGACGCGCCCGATGTCAACGAGTCTCTCGAACTAACCTCATTCTCCGTTGAGAAGACCAGCAACTTCTATGCGGATAGGATTAATGGAGTCGTCAACGCTTATGTCAAGTGGGGCATTCTCAAATGTTGGCATGGCCTATTTGACCATAGAGAGACGTTACGTCTATATTTTACAGTCGGAGAAAGAAAAGGTCAAAAATCAGTTAAATTAATATTTTACTTGCACCTTGACTTAGCGCTAAGTAATATTATGTTATTTCTTAAGTAAATATGAATGATCATCATCTGACTAGCCTTTTCCCAACTATGTTGGGGTCGGCGTCCAGTCTAACCGGATGGAGCTGAATACCAGTAATTTACATGGAGCGACTGCCTATCTAACATAAAATGTAAGCTGAATCAACTCGATTATAATAACTGCTAATAGCGCGTTGATCAAATCTCAGGCCATAGCATGCTAGGACAGACCCCAGAGGTCTCATTGTGTGCTTTGTTTAAATGTAATTTAGGAGCTTGTAATTTATAAAATAAATAAATTTAAAAAATTTAAAAAAATCTGACCTGCACAACACAGTTACTGAGTAATACGATACCCCTTGGTAAGACTGGTTGTCAGACTTTCGGGCTTCTGACGACCCGTAATGACTACCAAAGATCCGCGAATGGCAGCCGGGACCAACGGCTTAACGAGGCACGGGGGGTCTTGGTATGTAAAGATGGTCACCCATTCACGGACCAACCGCGGCATGCGTAGCTTAACCTGATCGATCGACCCGTGCGGCCGTTATTAGTACATAGTCACAAGCCCCTACAGAATATATAAATCAGAATTATATCTATTATATTATAACAATTATACCTAAATGAAATACATAATATTAAAAATACATTCAAACGACGCAACAAAAAGAAATTGGTTATTATGAACCTTTCAGCTTTAACATTAGGTTAAAGTTTATTTTAAAATGTATCCTATTTAAAAATAGTTTGTATTTTAAATTACACATATTTAGCAAACTAATATAAACATTTTTAGTAGGTACATATTATTTGCTCCAGGCATAATTTTCAAAATAAGGTAATGTTATTGCAATAACAATATAATACCAGATAAGTACCTACAAGCTACGTCCAAAAATAAACCTATTTTAATGACTAAGTACCTGTAAGTGCCTGATGAGGAAAAATCATCGAAATACTACATGTTTTGTCTGCGGTAAGTTCCTAAGTACCTAACTATTTTCAGTTTTTATTGGTTGTTTAAACCATAGGTACCTACTTTCACAACATAAACTATTTCATAACCACCACCACGACTACTATTTTTTATTTCACCTTTTTTAAACACTGTAATTTGAAAACATTGTAAAAGCCAATTATTTTTAAAAGAGTAACCTTGGAGTTTCATGCCGGTTCTTCTCCATAGGAAACGACCAATTGGAACCGTGCACCTAGCTTCTGACGTTACATAAGTGCCCACGTAGGCTTATGTGAAATAAAATATTTTGATTTTGTGTGTATTTCTAGCAAATATACACGTCGAATTGATTAGATTTGATAATTGATAAAGTTTATTTTTGATGTCAATTACGTCATCGTTTAACATCAAATTTCGAGTAAAAAACAGTCTTTTAACAATGAAAATCGTGGACGAATACTTTAAAAAGGCTATTAAAATCTGCAAACCTATAAAACGAATATTAAAAGCAGGTGAGTGTATTTATATTGTGTCGCCACACCGTTTGTGAGTCGGTATCCTGTCCTGTCACAGCCATATGCGCCGGCGCACGTGCCACGTGACTCACGCGCAGAAAAAAAGTTCCTCTTACTAATAAGTTACTAAAATTGACAATATTTCAAAAACACAGCACATCGCGCAAATTAATTATAATGTTGAACAGTTCTTGATTAATTATACAGAAACCGAACAAGCTTGTTTTTGCTGCTTGTAAAGTTTTAAAATAATACTAATTTAGTCACGTCCGAGATCAAGAAAAAAATCTAAGCTTTCAACTCTAGACGAGAAATAGATTAAATTTAAGGAAAGTGGATACTTCAAATTCTCGCTATTTGTATAAAAATTTGTAATATTTGTAACAAAAAATAAATCAATCAACGTCCTCACTAGTCTAGTCTAGTCAATATCACTCAAAAAACATTAAAATGAATGAAGGTAGCTTAGTGCTTCAGTAATAAATCTTTTATATTACGAAATGGATCAGATATTGGTATTAAAAATATTATACTTTTTTTTAGACAGCGATTTCTAACATCGCTAATGACCAAATTACCTTTAATTATACCATCAAAAACACATGGCGGAGCTTGACTGACAATTAGCAACGACCTGGGGGATATAGCCAAAAATACAATTTGCACTCCGTATCTACCACTGCTTGGTCTGCTTGCTTGGGATATAGATGGTGATTCACATAACACGAATATAATGCACTTGACGACAATGATTCATGGTGATCCTTAGAACCACTAAATAACCACAATTATAACGCCTGCATGTTATTAGACAAGTTTTAAAAATACATAATTGTGAATGTTTTTAGATAAAAACTGCATAATATTACCATAAATTCTTGTATTGGAAATATTGTGAAACTTTATATTGGAAGAAAATTAAATAAAAAAGTGAATAAACTATATATTTAACATTTTATTGACAAATTATAACATATCGAATTAATAAAATTGATTTTGATACCGATTGTAATTATTAGTACATTTACGATATGGCATTATGATACAAATTACGACGGCTGCGTCTAGCTTTTTATAGTCAAGAATGTTTTATTCAGACTGCATTTAAATCATCGACTTAAAATTCTAACTTTATATTATCTACTTCTGTTTATCGTTCAAATGTCTGGCTTCAAATAATCGACGTATTAATATTCAACTTTGATTGACGTTTAAAGAACATTTGCGAAGCCTGGTCGATGCACTTCCCAAATAACAAACGCACATCGGAAGCACGTTCCCAAATTGCATTTCAATCGTAACTAAATGAATAAAAACATCAATTGTTCCCATGTGGCTACCTCACGCGCGGGTTCACTCACACCTCTTCCTTCCTGGGGCACCTCCATACATGGTGCAAGACGTTATACCTGCAACTATATTTGGTTACCTACGTGACAGACCATCGGCACAGACATAATTAATTCGGAACATCGCCAAATTTGTCAACATCCGTCCAGGACGCGAATCCGTGCTGAATTATTAAAGGTATAGAGTCTATTTTGCCGAGGTGAGAATAGAACTAATTGTCTAAGCGTAACAGTCTTTTGCAAGGCCTCCACCTACGTGATGTCTGCCCACATCCAATTGCCCTGGACACGGAGTACGGACACAAATTGGCCCCAATTTCTGGTCGTAACCACGACTCAATAGAATTGTTCTAGTAAATATTATCTGTAAGTAAATTGTTGGGAATTTTGTGTTTTGAACACAAGATCAAGTGATAAGAGTCATTAGGTACAACCACCGGTAAGTGAACCATGGTGATAACGATAGAAATGGCTGGTTTAAAGAATTTTCAATAAAAGCTAAAAGCCAAATCGAAGAAAACTGAGGTGCCTCTCCCAGATAATGCTTATCGATACTCACTAAAAGTGTGTCATTCACTCCAGAATGTGTGTTATCGGGAAACGGTAGCAGGTTGAAAAAAAATCCTGATACAAAAAACTTGTACAATGTTAACTTATCTAGGTATGCGACAGTGGGCTTCGACGCGCCTACACTTGACTCAGATTTATAGAGAATCAATAAAGTAAAAATAGGTAACGCCAATGAAGGAACACATATTATAGAACATATGCCCGCAACCGCAACGTATCTATAGCCTACCTAAACTAAATCACCTTTAATGGTAACAAGAATATTTACTAAAACAAGGAAATATACCTATTTTCTTTAGTATTAAATTAATCGCCATCTATAATCAATGTATGATGGATGTAATACATTCATGTTCAGAGATAAAATCTCCACGTGGCCGTACCAACATCCATAGGTATATGTTTTGCTCAGAGCTCCTCCCGCGCGCAACAGCTCATTATGCCGAGATCTGCCAGCCCAAACCTATTTGGTTAACAAATGATTGAGATTCGTTCCACCTCCGTCTACAACCCGTAACTAACGACTAATCACGCCAGGAGTGTTACTGTAGGCAAGTAGTAACAGGTGCAGCAGTCGATAACATGGCCTAGATTCTGCGATAACCGATAGCATACGGGCCTATGTGCCTAGTGAGATTGTGAAGGCCGATCAATTCGAAGAGAAAGCTAATGGATACATTTTCAATGAAAACGATACTTACAATATGAAGCGAGATGCTCTATCGATCAAAGAAAAACAAGATGAAATGGCACAAGTTGAAGCAAATGGCTTCAAAAGAATTTATTTGCACAGTAGCCCAAAAGACAACCTGTTTGAATTCTGACAGGTTACATATAAAAACTACTGGTGCACTAATTTAAAATCCTTCGACATAATTGGCACGTGCTTCAGAAATATGTTAGCATCATTTAGTAAATCAACTTTTTCTTTGAAGAAAAAGTGCGAACTAATGACAAAAAACTTTAATCCAAGTTAGAAGTAAAGGAAAAAACCGCATAGCACGTTTCCTATGAATAATGTTCAAGTGTTTACGTCATTATGAGAACGTTGCGTAACGAACAACTTCGACAAAGTCATACCTGTTGAATTGTACAAATATATGGAAAATAGTTTACAGTTTACTCATTCGCCAATAACCTACAAATGCTGTGCTATACACGTTCTAACGGAACAGTAAATAACTGCAGCAATATCCTATTTCATAGAAATAGATTATTTTGCAAATGCAATTGGCTCCACCTTGAGAACGCCGCTATATGCCTTGGGAGAATTCTAGACTCGTCGCGTATATAACCAACTACTTGGCTCTAGTACCTAGTAGAGTGAGGTCAATAACGGTATCCAGCGCAGCGAGCGCATCGTAAGCAGTTCTAATGCATCTGCGGCTGCGTCGATGCGCTTTCACAACCAGATAGAGACAAGTTCCTTAACCTTAGAAACTTTATCAGCTATTAGGGCCACAAACAACGCAGTTCTATTGAAAAGTTATCGTACAGTAGCGGTGTTGTACTTTCTTATTGCACCGGTTATCGGGTCTTTCTACTTTATCGGGTGACCCGGCCAACAATTGTTTAACTATATTATGCCAGACGCACGTAACGCGTTCAAACATTATTCTGAGAAGGTTGATTCACATTCTTGTGACAAAATGAGGTACGGTACCAAGTACCAATAGTCAAGCAAGAGATGGGTTCCAGGATCTGGAAGTGAATTGCAAAATTATTTGACGGATGACATCAATTAGCATCTCTGCCGAACTACACATGTAGGTATGGAGTTCACAATTTGGTATGGATTGCCTTTGAATATCAATTTGCATTTCAAGCTCGTGCGTAATTTTGCCAGCTCAACAAATGAGTTCATAGAATAAAAATATCAGAAGTTTCCTTAAAATAAATTCACGTTGCGACTTGTGCACAGAAATGATGCCGACGACCGTTCTCTCACTACTATGCCCGTGAAGTTCACTCAGTTGCAGCACCTGACAGCCTGACGCAACTCGGACGGAACGGTGGAAAACGGAAAATTAGTTGTGAACCCAAATGCGGTGCGTTGAACTGCACGCAATTGTCTGCTTTAACCAATGAAATGACTCAGATATTATAGAGCAGCACCCACCCACCCACGTGTACTGTTTCAAATTGTATGTGGGATACATGATACAACATAATAATAAATAGGATCCTGCATTCGTAATGCATTAAGCTCTAACCATAAAATTATAGAGCCAATCATTCCTAGATACTTATTTAGTCCAAGGAAATCGTGCACACGATGCAAATAATGAGTTTAAATACAAATGAATTGATAATCATGGCATTTGATATTCAGTAAAATAAAGATTCGTGAGTGCATTGAACCAAAAACGTGGTTCATTACTTAACACATAGCTGGGGTCGTGAGCGATTCTGCTTTTTGCATGCAAAACATTTTTTGTCCAATTTTTACCTAATACTAATAGAATATGTTGACGTTTTTGCTGAGCATTTCATTACAGCGATTATAATGATCTCTAAAAATCAATATTTTTAGCTGGCAAAAAATATACGACCACATTGGCAGGTATTAAATTCAAATACATCTTCGTATAATCTAGACATGATCGAGCTCAAACATGTCAAAGATCATCAGACTTTGGCTATGGATGATGATGTCAGAGTCCGACGAAAGACGTCAATTGATCACCAGGCATTGTATGCCGTCGGCCTAAATTCAACACTTTGACAACTGATTTATGCTCCAGCTCAGGTGTCAAGAGCGGAGACAATACAAAAAACTGTAGCAATTACATACAGAGAAACAACAATGCATGCTAATGTCTAGGACATTAATCATCCGGTTTTAAGCTTTAAATAATGCCATGTGACAATGTTAGAAAATAGATGAATATCCAACTGGATCTATTACGATCGCCAGGTACGTACGTGTGCGGAATCTCGCAATAATAATTCAACTTCGACGAATAAAGAGGAGAAAAAATGCCTACTGCTGACAATATTTGTACAGAGAATCATTTGTTATTAGTTGCCATGTGTCATTGGAAACCACGGCCGATTATCCAGTCATCACACCTCAAATGTTAGTTACTTATTTAAAAAGCTACTGTTCAACTCGTTTTTTGTAGCACGCTGTATATTGCTCGGCTCAATTTGAGCTCGGTAGCAGGCACCTCAATGAGGCCATTACTATTGGCATAAGTGGGCAAACAATGTAACAGGCAGTGTTTACTTTTGTACTAACTGCTCACAGACGGTAAAACAACGCGGG
Organism: Fissipunctia ypsillon; assembly: GCA_947568875.1. Classification (NCBI taxonomy): domain Eukaryota; kingdom Metazoa; phylum Arthropoda; class Insecta; order Lepidoptera; family Noctuidae; genus Fissipunctia; species Fissipunctia ypsillon. The sequence continues at coordinate 23,125,815 of OX387645.1, read as the reverse complement.
ATTTAGAATGTCGTCAGGAACCGAGCCTTCATTTGAGTACCGCTAAGCTAAACACGGTGCACATTCATGCGCTCACTATTTCAGAATATATGGTTTTCATTAGTGAATTGTGGTCTTGTATTACACAACGCGCTGTTACAGTGGTGCGCTGTATATACGCTTCAGTGCTTTTCCTAAGCGGCTTCGTTTCTCCAACCTACTTTCAAATTGTACTTGTCCAAGTGGTACCTATAGAAACCTCCGAACAAACAGTTACTCAGCACGGACGGGCTGCTTTTGAAAACATTCAACTAACTAGAGAAAATATGAATGCATGAATCCAATCAAGTATAAATAATAACTTAATTCACCGGGTCCGTTGCTAGCCGATTATTTGATTGTGTAAAATCATATAATATGAGCAATTATCATGCATAAATTAAGGATACATTGACAGTAGAAATCAAAACATGCATCAATCAACATTTTATTGAATCATCGTCTAAAAACTTGCATCTAATTCCGTGATAGGGTTAGGCACCGGCACTGACGAACAAGTCTATAAAAATATATCCCAAAAAAACTTGACTAAATCCTCGTGTTGATGACGTGAATGATGAATGTCGAACAATGTGTATTTGTCGTCTTAGTAGATACCTAACACAGCATCACAGCTGATCTCTTGACAGCGGGGAGGGATTCAACATGTCTAGACTTGTCGGAGTAGACAGAAAGGATATTTTTAAGATTGTCGTCAATACATGAAATGGTTATTCAACAGAGGTGCAAACTGATGATATCATTTGCGATGAAATCGATAAAAGAGATGCATGAACGAAAATTCGGAATGACGACAACCAATTTATCGATTCAGAGGAAATAAAATTTGAATTGGGTAAAATGAAAAGAAGCATTTAACAAATGTCCATTTATTCCTTACCATACGTGATTCCAAGCCAAAATATTGGACACTTTCGCAACTTTGTCGCCATATAATTGTCCTTAACATGCAAAGGGAAAAATCAAAGGTAGTTGACTCAGCTGACCAGTGACCAGTACAATGAACTTCTGAGAACAACTAATACATTTGGAATACTGAAAGTCCAACTATAGCATACGATCACGAATTCTGAATCACGGTCAGCTGACTCGAAATACATTCATAAAAAAAATCTGATGTATTTTAGTGATCAAACACAGATTTAAAACACAAAAATTACACGATTGTAGTAAAATCACGTCAAATCGCGAAATTTATGCAGCAAAACAAATATTAAATAATAGCAACTATAGATGATATCATCAATTCAGCTGATCGTAAGTTGAAGGCTGGTCATTACTAAATTATTGATGTAGGTGTGCAAAATGTTGCGCATGTCATGCACCTTGCCTATGGACCTGTCTAAAATGTCAATCTCCTATTAATCTGGACATAAAATAAATTCTGCAGTCACAACATTAGAAAGAAAAAAAAAGCGACTGACTTACCTACACGACAATGCAATAAAAATGACATTTCATTAGTCTGGATTCGTCCATAAATCATTACTAAACATTAAAGATAAGCTAAAAGCATAGCAAGATCAAAACACGAAATGATGAATCTAGATTTATTTATTCACTTCAATGCAAGCGACCGAGATTTACGATTAATATGGAATAGAACCACAGAATACATAATAGTACAAGTAATAGAGCTAGACTGTACCTATGTTACTTGAAGAGGCCGAAAGTGTTAATTTGTTGGTTAAAAATTTGCAAATATATGCATTCGCCCACCCAAAAGTAACAGGATTGTGTAAAGTTTACACAGGTGCAAGAATGATCTCCATCGCGTCATGTGCAATTATTTGCTATCAAATGTTTTTGGATCTGGCGTTTGATTATTAAAATTTGTCGAATTTGATTATCTTGATTAGATTTTTTCACGTTTCTGAGACGGCACCTCCGTTTGAAGGAGGGAGACATATTTTCTGAATGACAGTAAGCTTTTTAATACCTGTTGCTGCAAGTAACAATGAAGTATTTAGCATACGTTTTGTGGGAAATTTGAATAATCCGAATAAAATATACTTGTGAGATTCATCATTCTGTACTGTTTAAGCAATTTAAAACATATTTAGTAAGTAAGTACGAAGACGACAAGGACTGATTAGGCAACTTAACATTTTTAAAATAAGATCCTGCTGAATTCACGCAGGATCGTCGAGATAACGTTGCAATGATTAATTAGTCGAATAGCAACAAAATCGACGATGCTAAAAATAATCCCACTTCGGGTGCTGATACGCAATTTCATGCACATAGCAATGCTCAGATAAGGGACCTTATCAAAAGTCAAGCAATTTGTTCCCGATGTTAGTGGGACAATTTATTTAGTTAGGAGGTGCATACACGTGCGTTTTGACGCACGACTTGTCCTGGCCTACGATATGATCAGTGCTTTAGATGATTATATGGCCTTGAGAAACCAAAATTTAACCAATCAGGTTACGAGAACTTATTGCGGGCATCTGGGAAATTCTTTTGGTCCAAGTATATGTAGAATAAGTCCCTGGAGACCAAAAAAACTGTGTTTTTGCTGAATGTTGCTGACGCATACGCCTCTCTTGGGGACAAGAATTAAACTGTCTTTGACTCAGCAGGGAATTTAAAGAAAATCCTGTCTGTGAAATACATGATATTTATATCAGTGGAATAATTATATGCCTTTCATCTATGGAAAGACTATGAATACCTACTTTGCCACGGACAGTTCAAAGAGACGGACCGTCGCAAGGCACGTGTGTGCATATAAAGCAGCTTATGAACAATTTATCGCCAGCGCAGGTTGCAAAAGCTATCGCTACAGTGCATTTTATTACTGTTCTGAAACTGATAACGAAGTTTGTGATAATTTCGGGTATAATATCGCACTTTTAAAGCGTAAATAAAGTTACTAGAGGTCAGGCATATTTTTGTATGCTTCAGTTATCTTTTGTGCAATAAGTGCAAAATGATAAAAAAGTAATTATTTACTTCCCTAATTAACCGAATGTGCCTAAAGTGATACTAAAAATCACCTTGAATAAAAAAAACAGATAACCGAAAAGAATAATAAAGGAATAGAGATAGTAATAACCTGCCTCACTTACGGCCTCTTTCTATATCTCAATCCCAATCTTGATCCCGATCCTTGTCTGTAACCAATCAACGCAACGGTCAAGTTTGTCAATCTGAGTCTTTGAGAGGGCGAACCACAAGCAGCCGTTAAATACCGGATCAAGATTGGGATTGAGATACATTATAGAATTCTGGCTTTAGTCATCACATAATATTCTTGAATCACTGAGAGACGCTGTAGAAAAGCGACACATTAACAACATTGTGAAAGCAACGTTGCCTAGAAACATCACAAACGAAAAGAAGCCTTAAAATAATAACACTAAAGCATCAAGTCTTACAACCAAACACAATGTGAATACAAAGCAAGTAGATAACACTTCTAGTAAGTATGCTCTAAGAGTCAGTGAGTAATTACCAATACAATACTTGAAAACGTGCTAAACAAATTTCAAAAATTTCTTATGCAGGCAACCTACGGCTCGGGACGGTAAATTAACTGCCTATAATTGACTCCAATGGTCTCTGACCCGGGATTCCTGTGATTGGTGTAATAAGCCCTTAATTACAATGCTAATAGCGGGATATCGTTGCTACATCCGTTTGTCCGACTGCTAATTTGAATTCAAGACTAAAAAGTGATCATGAATAGAAGACAGGACAAGCCTTAAGTATAGTTTTTGTCCAACATAACCAATAAGTGATACACTGCACAAAAGATTGGGTATTATGTGCAGAACAAAGCAAAAAAACATTAGCCCTCTCCTCCCGTGGCTCGTGGGTGTTAAAAGCTAATAAACGTTTATGGCAAGATGAATGGGCACTCCCTCCTTATACCTACTATAAACAACATACTGCGATAACTCCATTAACCAAGCAATGCATTTCCAATATGTGCCTTTATTTATGCAATCATCAAGATAAATTCTTTTACATTTTACATAACCAAACACATTTGGCAAGTTAAAAACATTTCACGCCTAGTAACTCCTTATTAATTTACCTGCCTTAAAAGGCAAGCAATTTCAACCAAATCAAAACTGAGCTATCCAATGATACACTATCATACGATTATATTCCAAGCGTGACTGCGCTGGCGCTGATTAAAAGCGCTCAAATGACCCAAACGAAGCCTCCGCCTCAACACGGTTGAGAGCTCACGCTATTCGCAACAGTAGGCAAAAATAAACGTGCCGACATAATCCGTTCCGGATGAGAAGTCATCAGGAACTAGCCTTATTTATAGATAAGGGCATCGTCCGTTATCATAGGTCTTGGTGCTTCATGCTTCAGCGGTGCTTCAGCGGGAACAGAAAAAATCTGTGCGGAATTGTTCAAGCGAAAGCTGGTATGGTGGCCTAAGTGGCCTGGTGGGTGTACTCAGGTTTTCCAAGATAAATGATGTTTATATTAGAATTTATTAATTGAAGAATACAACATTTTAAAGCAATGGTTCATGCAGCGATGAGCAAATTATGCTGTGGTTTGCAATTCCCCAATTAAAACAAACAAGAGTACATCGCATAAGTTACGACTTGGGAGGGTGATAGGACAAATTATCATAACCCCAACCAAACAAAAGACACTTCAAAACCGAAAAAATCGGCGTAATTTTCCAACTAAAAAACTTTCCCACTTGTTGATCTCGGTGATGGCTCAGCAAGAATTGCGTAATGGTCTTGCCCGAGTGATTTTAATGCCCTAACTAATGCATGGTAATGAACTATCATACGCCTGAGTGTGAACGCCCTGCACCTCTCATTGCTCTGGCACGCGATAGGATTAGGGCTGCTAACTTAAGCTTTTTTAACTCTTGTGTACTATTATTATCTCTTGGCTTAAGTGGTTTGAGAGGCATTCAATTGAATACAAGGGAATTTAAGTGGGTAACATCTTAATTTTATAAATATCTACCGTCATATGTATGACGGGTTGTCTGTCGTATTGTGCCGGAAAAGCTAACGCCCTGCTAAGCTTACCGCGGCCATAGATGTTAAAATTATTATATTATAGATACCTGACGAGCATGATCTAAGTAAAATATTAAATGCGTGGGCATTTAAGCTAGACGCATAAATCTATGTAAATTTTGAGTTTAAAGACCGCTATAGTGCACGAAGTGACTCATCAATGACAGGTACCGCACATCCTAGTTGCTTCAATATACCTACTAAAGAAAGATGGCGAAGAAACACACCTTTTTGTTACCCAGACCAAATAGGGACCTGTTACAGATAGTGCCCATGATGGGCAGTGAAAAGACGTAGTTACAAACAAAAATCAACAAACAACAAAGATAGCTGATGACATGGCACGATGGCCTTATGGTGAGTCAAAGAATTGGCATTAAGGCGAAAGCGCCAGGGTAGCCAGCGAAAATCAAATTTTCTTACGTTTTTTGCCATTTGCAGATCAATATTGGGTTGTATGTTGATTAAAATATGATTCGCAACCGTAACAAACATCTATTTACAGAATTATAATTATTAAAGTCATCAATACAACTCTCTAAGGCCAAGTAATTCTAAGGCTGACTATTTCATAAAATCTTGGCATTTGAGGATTATACTAACTTAAGGAGTTGTATTACCGATTCTAATGATTATAATTATGTAAAAACATATTTTTTCCGGTCGCGAATCATACTTTAATCAACATACACCCAGACACTGAGCTGCAAATTGCAAAAATCGTAAGAAAATTTGAATTTCCCGGGCTACCTTAGCGCTTCCCCCTTAAACAAGACGGAGTGCAAAATTCTTTAGTGTTAATAATGAAAGGTTGATCACCTTTAGTTCAAACCCTAAGGGGCAGCCCTACTTAGGACCAGTCCTCACACGAAAACTTTACGCTTGATGTACCAAACCCTAGACTCATTTATTCCATAATCATATATCATATAGCACGTTTATACAAACATGGAAAAGCAAAAAGTTTTAATTGGGAAGAAATATGAAAACGATGTTAAGTGCAAGAATACACAAGTAGCTTTGCTTTTTTGCCTTGAAGTTGGAATTAATGAACTTGATTTAATTAACTTTGCTTTTAGTTCAACCCACCTTTGTTAAAAATATAATACTGACTGTGGCATAAGAACCTTAACGTTACTTAGGATCTAAAAAATGGTATTTGATTCCAGTAGCTATTTGAATTGGTCAATATAATCCTTTGTTTGTTTACACAAATCCAAAAACCCATGACAAAAAGCAAGATAATATCTAAAACAATACACGCACGTGCATTGCGGTCGTAAGTTCCGTATCCCATAACTAGCACGTACTGGATGCGCTTGAGCGACCAAACTCGTCCTTATGAAGGACAAGGTGAAACAAATTCCACACTCGTATCTGTTTTACACGACCATTAACACGGTCGTGTGGAACACCGAGGGTTCCAGCCACGTGCTCTAGTAAAGGAAAGGACCCTTTAAGTAATTTAAAATAAAAGAGATTACTCCAAATGACACGCTAATTAAAGACTCTTAAACCCTTAATTTACATTTTGTCTAGGCAAGTCAAACAATGACTTATAAACTTTCTCTCTTTCATACATTTACAATAGCGTCCAGGCAGCCAAGCGCGAAGCATTATGAATTATAAATAAACCACCATTGTTCTTGGTGCCATGATTTAGTCGCGTTTTTAATTTTGCTAGGAAACAAAAAAGAGTTTTAATTACGTGAGAAGTAACGAAGGGCCGTTAAACTTGGTAACTAATTAGCTCTCTGAAGTAAAGCTGATAATTAGCCAGCATAGCAGCTAGCTGGTGAGGTTTTAGGTAATAAAAAGTTTATTGTATCACAGATACCGGTGATGATGATTAAACTATTTCTTACGAAAACTAATTAAAAGTCAAAGAAACAAATTATTTGAACGTAGTTGATAGCAATTTGCCGTACGCGGCAGGTTTCCATGATCGCACTTAATTTTTGGTAGTTTCAGACAACACGGATACGGCTTAATGGATTCAAAGTGATCAAAGTCTAGTTAGTCTAGACTAGAATCATATAACTCTAGTGATATCTCTTTCCTTTAAAGGCGCATTCATTAAGTGCGAGTTAGACAACGAAGATTTTATCGCAGCTATAGGTATTCTGGCAGTGCAGGCTTAATTGAATTGCAAAAGATATTGCCGACGCAGTGTTCATTTACTGAAATAAGCAAGCTTTAAAAGTCTGCTGTCTTAGGGTTCCAGTTGAATTTTTTGCTCCAGATTTTTTTTTATTTGTGATAGGTTTGCTCTCGACTCTAGTCTAGGTCAGAGATGACAGAGACAAAGTCGACGATGGAGATTTGATCAATTTCAGTCCAAAGGGTACAGGTGGCACCGTTAGGTCCAGTTTCAATTACTGCTGGCCAGCAGAAAGTAACAAAATAAAGCGTCGGTGTCAGCTCAGCCGACAACCTATCATTACGGTCAGATATGAAATTTTGACCGAATCATTGTCATTACGGTGTATTAGGCGGTAGCTAGCAAAAAGACAATAAGTTTAGAGTATTGACTTTTGATTGGTACAGCACTTAATAGTTGTTTTTTTGCGCTACTGAACATTTATTATTAGTTACACTTAGACAGTAAGCAAAAATATATCAAGCATTGAAAGAGAAAAACTTCAGACGATGCTACCGACTTTATGAGTTTTTAATAGCCTATCTATTGCTGCTGAGATCAGAAAGACAATACGTTAACCATTATCGTCAGTATCAATTAATGGTTCTAAAAGGAAAAAATTGTAAATTACAGTGACTAAAATGGTAAAAACTCTTTAAGTTGCAACACCAAGTCTTCTACAATGGCTTACGTTCCAAACGGATTTAATTAGCCAAGGCTATTACGATCGCCAGCGTTCCTTATTCCACTAATACGGAAGAAAATTGTCTAACGACTATCATAAATTGTCATGGAGGCACTTGTAATCTGCTGACTAAATTGCAGACTAGAATTTCCGTCGAGTAATAAGCAAAACCTTTTTCCGCGCGGAGCTAAATTTAATTATAATTTTGTGCTATTATCCTTTGAGTGGCACTGCGCCTAGTCTGAACTCGAATGACCTGCTTGACAACAGAAAAATTGCATAAATTACAATGTCTTGTGGTTTTCTATTATTTTTTTCAAATTACGGCTCTATCTGAACCGCGCTTTAGACAGAATCAAACGCTACAACATGTTGCTAGAACGCTACAAAGCATTGATGTTATTGCCAACTTTGGGCAACGTTTGGGCCAAGTTGGCGTAAGTATCTTGTAACCACAAAAACATATAATATACTTATTCACAATTTTATTATCTCATAACTCGCCATAAAATGGGTTCCTCGTTTTAAAAAAAATACGGGAAAAAGTACAATTGAAATAAATTGCGGACAATATGATGTCACTTAGTAATAATTTATAACAAAATTGCAATACCTAATATGCGGTTGATATGACGTGCTGCCATGCGGTCGTAATCTTATACGCCAGTCGGTGTAGAGTTCCAACCACCCACACCTTTACCTTAGTCTGTGAGCCATATGGAGTTTTCATTGTCCTAATCTAAATTATCAAGAAGATCTTAGTAATTAAAGGGAGTCCAAGCATAGTTCTAGCTGTGGCCACATCTTCCTAGAAATGTGAAAAGGTGCTAGGTGGTGAAAGGCTTTAACGCTTTATACTAGACTACAGAAAACCAATGTCAATCATTCCAAAATTTCGGATCTTACACAAAAATTCAACCGCAAAGAAAACCCCATGGTGCAGCATTTCGGCTTCGCTCCATTTCCGCCACCATTATACATTCCGCAATTGTATTGTCCCAGCCAAACGCGATCCTGACTAGGTAACTAGTCAGGATCGCGTTTGGCTGTATAATAGGCATAATATCCTTCTCTCGCTGAAATCATGAAACTTGAAGAAAGCCTGCTTCAACCGCCTAAACTCGCGTAAAATTGGCCTTGAGAAACCTGTGGAAGTTTGTTCACATTACAGATACCTGAAGCGTGACCAAATTGAGCTACGAGCAAATTTTTTGCCTAGACCCAAAGTAATAGGCATTGTTATTAAGAAGACAAGCACAGTAAATCAAAATTATTACGTTATTTAATGTTTGCCACTAGTACTGGGAACTGGGAAGCGGTTTTTGATTAATCAATACTTTTTTCTAATTTACTGTTGGTTAAAATGTTTGGTTCCCAATTATGGCTGAAGGGACTAAGCTTAAATCTATCTTTTTGGAGCATTGGTACTTTGGTAGTAAATAGAATAATCCTAGACTAGCACTTCGCCGGCGACTTCGTCTGCCCTATATTTCCTAACCCATGGGAATTTCGAAAAATTTAATTCTTGTCTAGGTATATCACGGAAATATAATAGATATTATAAAGGATCCAAGGGTTTGGGCTGGGCGTTGATGAGTCAGTCAGTGGGCGAGTCAGGACTTTTCTTTTTATGTATGTATATTTTTAACATATAACATCACGCCTTGTTTCCCCGAAGGGTTAGGCAGAGGTATACCTATAGTACACCCACATTTTGCCAGTTATGTTCAAGTCCCATGTAGGTTGTATATTTTTATATTGTTTAATTGTTTTGTTTGATTGAGTACTGTTTGATTAGCGCATTGGGCTGAACTTTTTAAGCACTGTAAACTTTTTCGCGGTCACAGTTAATCGATAAAATTTATACAGGCTGGTCCAAATAGTGACGTGCAACAAAAAAATCAGAATTTTTCATACTTTATGTTCCGCGATTTTTTGTAGTTTTCGATTTTTTTTTTAAATAAGTTTTTAGTTTTCCACCGGTGGAGCTTAAAAAAATCATATCTTTTTAGTAGTGGGTATTTTTCAGATTATTGTGACACAGATTTTTGTGACATAATCGTCTTGAATGTTACTTTCATACGTATAATAATAAACTTCCTAACATTCCGGCAAGTTACTCAAAAAAGTATCGACAGCAGGGATTTAAGTTTTTAGTGGGCTAGATCAGTTTGAATAACTCGAAAACTAAAAAAAAAACCGCGGAACATACACGGGGTATTTTCGAATACCCCTGGGTATGAGGAATTCGGATTTTTCTTTTGGGCGTCACTATTTGGACCACCTGTATATTTCTGATAGTTAATAATGCGATTCATCTCACGATCTTTCTAGTGCTTAACTGCGGCGAACTTTACTCGACTGGAGACGGTGGAAACTTACATCAATTGTTTCATAATTTATGTAAATCATGGACCTTCCTACCTACCTACATAGGTCAACAGTGGGTAAATCATGTATGTATGGAAAAAAACATAGAACAGCAAAAACTATGACTGTGCTGCAATAAGGTCAATGCCCTAGTAGACTGGCCGTTTAACAACCCATTTATGAGATCTATCACAAGCATCTATTGAGTTCCGGCGACCATGATGTGCAACTGCAACACTACACGATAGCTACTGCAATAACACCATTAAATACATCTTACAAAGCCCCTGCCATCAGCCAAATCTACCATTAATAAATTGTGCTAATCAGAACCTGAAAGCGGCAATATCCTTTTGCCATTCAAATTCATATTTTCCAATGCTGAGCTGTTACTGAGAATGGCTTTACCTGCACTGGTGATTACCAGTAACTGTGCTTCTAGTTAGCCGCAACCATTGTATCCTAGGTATTAAGTTTAAGATAATCAAATATATTAAAAAAACTATATAAACTTGAGGAGTCCTATGACACATCAATCCACAATAATAAAGACCAAACATAATCTATAGGAATACAATAGTTTTTCTATAATATAGGTGCTTATCAGTTTTAAAGAAATTAAGACAAAAGATGAGTCCCTTATCAGCTATTAGTCTTATCCTAGCATCTAACATTTTTGAAGAATGATAGTTAAATAATTGCATTTGCTTTGTTTTAAATTTAGTTACTCATTTTAGAATTATTCAATTCAAATTTAATTCTAAATATGTAGTAGGTATGTCACAATTAGCAACTAATTATTTGATCAAGGATTTAAAATACAAAATGATGACAAAGATCTTCTTTTAGCCAAATTAACCAAATACATAACATAACATCACACCTGTAATCCCTGAAGGGTTAGACAGAGGTGTACTTATAGTACACCCACATTTTGCCAGTTATTATAAGTTCCATATAATAGGGGGCGGGCCTATTGCCATCAACCGGGCACGAATCCAATCTCCAGGCCGACTCATTATTAACCAAATACCTACTTAAATAATTAAGTTAAGGCAGCAAAAGAATTATTGAACAGAAATTAAATATTCATGTAGGACCCACATTAATGGCCACCCCCCGCTTACAGGTATCAAAGTTAAACTTGAAATATTAAGTATTGTGTATTCATTTCAGTTAATAAAAAATATTGATCCCTCTATAATATAACTCATTATAAATAAATTAATGAATTTATTGATAAGCCCATAAGACGAGGCCAAAGTAATATTCTAAGTAGTAGCTAAAGTAGACTGCTTTACAATGGATAACTGATAATATTGCATTAATATAATTTATTACCACATGTTTAAAACAAAAGATAAGGCGCAAGACTATTGATGGATTTTATTGTAATGAATATTATTGCTGACCATCCAATGATTTCCCAATAGTTTCCCAATAAAAGAAACCATTTATGTGAAGCGCCCAAGATATTAAAAATCAAACTTCTTGTACCTATTTACTCAACATCTTATCAGTGTTGATGCCCTAAATGAGTATCACTTATTGTGTAATTACATACTGAAATAAGAACCAACTTAAATTGTTGTAACCTTAACCTTAGACATGTTCTAATTATGAAATTACGCTTGCTTGAATGATTGTAGAAATTATCACTAGCTATGCTACAACATTGTTTGGCATAAAAATTACCTTGGAATGCTGTCTGCCAGTTGTTACCAGCCCGACACGGTGTAAATCTGTCTCCATTTGTGTGTTCTGCTGGGAATCTGATGCATTGCTTCTTGCTCAAGGGGCTGCACTGCTGCAGCAGCCTCGTCTCGTAGTGCTTACTGAACATTTTCACGTTACCAGTCCTCACTCCAAGTCCCACACACTAACTGACCAAAATTCAAATAGTCTAAAACACAAAAACTTGAGGGTATACGGAAGAATGTAGACTAGAATATTTTTATAACAGGTGTGTCCTCAATCGAGCATCGTCCGTCGATGATACGTCCCGACCACACTGTTTACTTCAGTGTCCGGAGTCAAAACAAACAAACCACATCGGACACAGGAGCGCTCTCATTGACTGCTGTGAACCATTTGACTACATTGGACATGCTCCATAGCGCAACTGAACTCATCGTTCTCGGTACTGAAAGATAACGCACATAACGAAATTGTCTCACAAAACTTGATTAACTGATATTGTATAGTTCCACAGGCACAATTTAAGGATCCCAGTCGTTATTTTACGTTATAAATTGGTACAATTCTGTAAAAAAACCGATAAAATATTTCTTTCGCGGACTATGTCACAGCATAAATAAAAAAAGTATTGCAAGACTACAAAAAAAAGAAAATCTTTGAATGCAACGGTTCTTTGTCTGTCATGTCTGTCACCACAATCTGAGGCAAAACAATGGCGCTAGTAGTTTGCTAGTAAAATTCTTTTGCTTTCTTCTGTTTTCTACTTAGTTTGTCAATAACTTAACAACAAATTGAACACTATCTTTTGTGTAACAAGTCGATTTCAATCCTAGAATGATGACTGCTTTCACTTTTATTATAAGCCTGTGTTGTCCCACTGCAGGCCAAAGGCCTCCGTTCCCTTGTTCCACTGTTCCCGGTCTAATGCGATTGTGGGCCAATGGGGAAGGCAACTGTCAAAATGGCACTGTCGTAGCTAGTTCCCAACACAAGCTAGTAATACAAGGCGTGAGGTGGTTTTATTTTATTTTTGCGAAAATGACGCGTTGTTGTGTTACTAAATACTCCGAAATTGGAGTCCACCATTTCCCGAGAGACCCTAAAATTAGAAGATGGTGGCTAAAAGCTATTAGTACAGATTTTGAAAAAAATAAACAGAGGGTAGAAACATTTTGCAGAAAGTGGTTAAGAGGAAATATTTAAGGTTTTAAATTCTGACACTTTCTACGTCAAATACTTGATAAAAATATTGAAATCACCGAAATTATAGAAATAGTGAATTAAAACCAAACTCATGAATGAACAAGAAATGGAATGAATGAACGATATGTCCAATTTATTGTAGGCCGTAGGCCTAGATGTAATAGTCTATGGCCGTAGGGACCTAGCTATGATCACGCCATCTACAATTAGCTTTGCCCGACCTTCCCCATTCTTTCCATCATTTTAGGTTGCAATTTTCAGAGTTTATAAGCCATGTACAAATCCACACGGGATGCATCGCAAACGCTTACTGCAAGCTTTCTTTTGGCAGCAAATGCTTGCAAGCCAACTACAAGCCAAACTAAACGCCCTATCACGCGCATTTGAATTTGCACTTGTTTGTCGAGGTTTGGCAAGCATGTAGTACCAGCATAATATTATACGTATCGCGCACTCGGCCGCAACAACCAATTTACTGGTAGAATGGGCGACTAGTTGTAACCAAATTTTGTATACTTTACTTGTTTATTGATAAGGCACTTCACGACTTACTTTTTAAAACATACACAAACAAAAATTACAGATATAGGTACTGTAAATTCGTCACTTACAGAAGTGCATAGCATTAGCAGAAAGCCTAACGATTGAAGGACGTGTAAGATACCGTTAATCGAATTGGTTACAAGTTACAAAATAAACGAAAATGAGCTATGTTCACAAATACGACGGGACGTACAAAAATATTTAACAAAAAACTGGCCAAGTGCATGTCGGACCATGCACAATGAAGGGTCCCGTAGTTAAGATGAATTTATCTCAAGAACAAACAAAACATTGTAGTTGAAAAACATATTCCCTCATACAGTCCAACTGCAAAATGAAATGTATGGACGGCAGCACATCAAGCTACTACAATCTATCAAATTTCTTTAATAGATTTTCAACTTTATTGCTATAGCATTAGGTTCAAGGTTGGTTGGGAAAATTTGACAGTTTCGGGTAGCTTGACCTGCTGGCGTCTGTACAACACTTTTACTCTGTACTTTTCAGAAGTCGTTTACTCTGTGCTCCGAACTGAACTGATTCGTTAGGGTAATATTTATGTTCTGTGACTGTCGGAGTTCCAGTCATAGAGTAAGTAAAGTAATATATCGGTTCCAGTTTCTCTGTTCCACCCACCACCAGCACCATTATTGTGAAGTTCACAAAAGAAGTTGAATTATTGTGAAGCTTTCTTTAATTCGTTCAGAATTAGAATAAAAAATGCAGAACAACAGACCAAGGCGAAATGAGGACAACTCGGAGGAGTCGCCACCTCATTCGAGGTTATTTATTGTTTGTGAACGACGTTTTACTGAGGAGGATTTCCGTGACGGTTTCTCAAAATTCGGTAATATCGAGGACATACGGATGCCGCGCGACCACCATACGGGACAACCGAAAGGAGTTGTGTACATAAAGTTCTCCAAAACTTCTGAAGCGGCTGCCGCTTTGGAGGCAATGAATCAGAAATCACTTAAAGGTTCTGGTCGTGTATTGAAAGTGATGGTGGCGTGTAATCGGTCCGACATCCACTCGGACGACAACCATGACGACAAATTCAAACGGCTGTTCATAACTATCCCTTACATAACCACTGAGCAGGACATACATGATGTCTTTGGCGTGTACGGTCAGATTGAGGCAGTCGTCATACAAAGAGACCGACACACGGGTGACCCGAGGGGTTTTGCTTACGTCACATTTAATAAATTCTCTGAAGCAGCACGTGCTTTTGAAGAATGTGACAAAAAGTATCGTGCTATATTTGCCATGCCGAAAGGAATCAATCCAAAGCGTTCTGAAACTGCTTTTGAGTCTAGCATCAATGACTTAGCCAATACCCCTTCTAGTAGTGGTACTGCGCTTATGTCCCTGATGAACACTGCTCCCAGGGGATATACTAGGGTAAACTTCATGTGTTGTCCAAATTTGAGCCGAATGCATGTTGAAACTTTATTTGATATAGTACCAGGGCTCATAGATTGCAAGTTTTATGTTGATTTGGTTCGTCACTGTGGTAAAGGCGTTGCATCATATTCTAATCCAATCTCTGCAGCATATGCAGTTGACAAGTTGAATGAGTTTGAATATCCACCTGGGATGAAAATATTTGTTAAACCCGATAAGTCTAGGTTTGATATGCATAACCAATCTTTTAATAACTTGTCAAATGTTGCATATAATTTGAGGAATGCAATGAGGTCTGCAAATACTAATCATGCTCCCGACTTAGCACAGCTAACTTCAGCTATAGCGGAAGCTTCTAAGCTCATTAAGATGGCTACAAAAGGAGTAGCAGAAGATCATACCCCTAATGTCAATGACTTGAACTACTGCAGTGTGAAACTGCCTCCTCCAAAACCTTTAGCTGACATTGACAGCACAGTTGCCAAGAGGTGTTTCTTGGTCTGTAAGCCCCAGCCTCCCCCACTGACTGTGTTACGTGATATATTCTGCAGGTTCGGGGACCTTATTAATGTTTACACACTGCCAAATAAGACAGTAGGGTATGCTCGTTATGCATCTGAAAAAGCAGCAGAAGATGCCATGACTGTGTTGCATGGAGCAGAGGTTTGTGGTGTCCGCATGAAAGTTTTAGAAGCGGAGGATGAAGCTTCTGCAAAGAAAAGGAGAATGGGATGGACTTCGGACGAACAGAATGACTGACTGGACAGTGTCACTGACCTTCCAGGACAAGGACAACTACAGACAACTCTTGTTTTGACAATGTAGTTTGGACAAATAAACATCTTTTCATTACTAAGGACATTATTCTTGAGCAGAGATTTAGGAAATGGCTTTGATTATTAAAATCGGTCATTTTATAAATTTCAGCTTTCTTCCCCATACTAGAGTAAATGAATAACAAGAGCCCAAAAAGGACAAGGACAATATTTGTATTTTTGTCAGTAAATAAGGGTAAAATTGTATGAAAAACTACAATGCAGACTTTATTTATTTATTTTTGTAAAGGCATCTAGACAGGACAACTTAATCCAATTTATTGCATACACACAGCCTTGTGACTTATAAAATAATTGACAATTATCAATATGTTAAGGTCACTTTAATATCTAATCTGACAATAAATTATTACATTGATTCATCTCTGTTGACAAGTAGTTGTGCTGAAATTGCAAATAACCTACATCACTGACCACTCATAAATAATGGACTATGCAAAGAAATATTTTCTTGTCCACTAGAAGAAAATCTTAATTATTGTGCTCTGTTGAAGTGAGGACCTTGACTTATACAAAATTTCTTTAAAAATATAACACTATTACACCTCTGAAGTGTGGCTCATACATAAAATATAACTGAAGATACACCATCCTTTCAAATGTTCAAGAGGATCAAATTATTATTGCTCAACTGGTTTTAAAACTTTTGTATACATTAATTTTATCCTATCACTTTTGCACACTAAAAGGTGTAGTGTGTAGTGCTTGGGGTTTCACAAATGGTTGCCAAATATACATCATTCATATCACTACTTACAGCTAGAGCCTCTTTATTTCAAAGGAGAGGTTTCCTCAATAAATCCAAATACCAAGATATAAGATTTATGCACTAAGAGCCACCGCTCACTAGGCAGCCAAGAAATCCTGGCTGTGGCAGCCATTAAAACGCGTTTGCACATACATTTTGTATGTGGCTGCCTTCAGTCAGTTTTTCCACATCCATCCTGCTCGACAGAATAGTCACGACTGGCTTTCGCCTGGCTGCCTAATGCGCGAAGATTCTAAAAAGTCATCAATCAACCTGTATTTCACTAAATAGTATAGATTTGTAGCTTTGTTATTGCTCATTTCATTTCATAAAAGTATCATTGTATATCACATTATATACTAAAATGACCCATTTCTACAGGCACTATAAAAATGTAAATTCACGATGTCGATTCCATTATTGCTTGTTGTAGTAAAGGCATTAGTTGTTGCTTGTATAGGGGATGTCTATCCCCGTGTGTCATCTTTATTATCTTTTCGGCACATTTCAGCTGCGCTAAAGCTTTTTCAACGTCCATTTTTAATAGCAAGATTTTTCCGTACTTCAAGTAGAGAAGACCAAGTAGTGGATTTCTGTCGCCGTAGTAAAACCTGGAAAGAACATTTGGATTTGAACTAAAATTAATTTGATTTGAAAAACAATCAAGAATAATATGCATTTTCCATTTATTTTTTTCAGTTTGTTTAATACTTTTCGTCCTACTACCTACTACTGCCCACTTGAGAGATAATAATTGCAATTATTTACCTAAAGCAAGGAATGAGTTTCTCAGCGTAACCACAGGCCTTCTCCCACAGCTGCACCTGAATGAGCGCGTCGAAGGCGTGGTCTAGCGTCTGCGCGTGCATCACGTTGAGAGGGTGTAACACACCCTCCTGTCTGTCCAAGCAGTACTGGCATACATCCACGTCTGGGGCGCAGTTAAGGATTAATTTGTGGTTTAAGTATATATCTACACTACAATGCACATAATACAAGGGGATTGTATATGAAAAGCGTTGAGACAATTTAAGTCACAATGAGAAAGAAAAGGTAATGCCTTCTTCAATCCTGATTGTTTTTCATGGCATATGAAAAGCCGTAGCTGCCTAGCCTTTTCCCAACTATATTGGGGTCGGCTTCCAGTCTACCAGTCTACAGCCGGCAAAATAAGGGTTGGCACCTAGCTAGGGGAGTTGCAGCAGCTACTTTCTACTCGTAAATAACGAATGTGGCCTCTATACGAAGAACTACGATCACCTAGTAGGGTGGTTTGACAATTCCTAAAGCCAAGATGGTTGTCTATGATAATTGTGTTTTTAAAAAAGATACAAGCTACAGAAGCCCTCTCCATATTCTGTAGATGCACATGAGTGAACTCCATAGTCTTCACGAACACGTCTGCATGCTTCTCAGTATACTTCGTGCCACACTCTTTACAATGTAATGCATCTTCTTTACTATCAACGCCACTTTCCGACACTTCTTTTGACAAATCTGCTGTATTTTCTTCAACATTCTCTGGTTTTGTTTCTCCATTTTCTTCTGCCTTTTTCTCAGGTTTTCTGACTAATTGACAGTCTTCTTTCCAAGGGATACTGATTGGTTCGTCACATTGCTTGTTGAGGCATGTTGCGCCATGCACGTATTTGATTTGCGCGTCATCTGTAATTTACTAGTAGGTTATATCTCGAAATAAGTGATGATCTATGATAGCATGCTTTGCGATGCAGAAGAGAGAAAGATAGTTGCTACTTGCTAATAGTTTCATATTATAATATTATTGCTATGAGAGATGGTATAATATAATTTGGAGGTCTGTTATGACATTTATATCCAAATCTGAGTGGGTATGAGCAACGAAGCTTAGTCTACAAACAGCCCAGAGGGATGCCATACCCTAAATTAACAAAAGTCGCAAGGGTAGCAGAGTTGTTTCTTTTTAAAGGCTAATCTATAGAGTGTAGTGAGTATGCGTTTATTCTACCTATAGGAAAACAGGTGTGAGTTTGTATGTATATGGTATTGATTTATTGAACTAATGAATATGCATTTAGTCATACTACTGTAGCGACATCGGAGCTCTTTTCGCATGCTACTGGCGGAAAATAATTGTTTATTCTTTTTTTCCTTTTTGTACTCAAGAGTACAAAAACCATAAATGACTTCATATTTTCTTAGAGGTTTTTATGATATAAAAATCCCTAAATTGGTGACCCCGCGTTGTTTTAAAATGGAAAACCAAGACCAAGTCGCTGTCGAGATGATCGGTATCAGGTCGCGCATTCCGCAATTCTGGAATGACAAAGCCCCGTCTTTGGTTTGCGCAGTTCGAGACATGACTGTCTCAGCTTTTGACCGGCAATGACTTGCCGGTCAAAAGCTTGGAGACGAAGCGAAATTTGCTCTCGTTGTAGCAAATCTGACGAAACCGGGAGTTGAACAAATCGGCGATATAATCATGTCACCTGCAAACACAGGCAGGTACGAAAGAATCAAAGAAAGATTGGTGTCTATTTTTTAAGAATCCGAAGAGAAACAGCTGCAGATATTGATGAATGAGATGGAACTCGGTGACCAACTATCACAATTACTTCGTCGTATGCGAGACCTTTCTTGTGACAAGATGTCCGATGCAACGCTACGCATGTTATGGATTGGACCATTAGGTATTGCTAATGTGTTTTAAAAGTGTGTGTGTTTTTTTAAAATATCTACTCTCATTTCCCACCCCACCCTAGCGACTTCAAACGAAGGGAAATAAAGAGCATGCCGAAGTATAAATTAGTAGGCACATCTAAAGCATTTACCCATGCACCTGTCACACTGGCACAAGAAGTAGTAGTTCTGGAGCAATTCCGACTGTCTGTCGTACGGGGTCTTCATTAGGTCGATGTAGGATATGCGCATCTGAAAGGGTAGAAGGTAGAATGATAATCTTCGGTAAAAACAAAACTGGTCGTTTTCTTGTGTGGAGTCTGTAGCACACAGGCCGTAGACCGTAAAAGTCCACGCATATTCTATTAGTGGACTATCCATCAGAATCGAACAGGCGCAGGACTGTCACAATATTGGACTTCCTTCCATCTCCTATGTTGACAAGACCATGAAGTAATTGCAATATCAGGGAATATTTCTCTTGATGCTCATTAGCACCTCTCTCTAGGTACCAAGAAGGCGGTTTTATTTCGGGTTACTTTACTTTCGAAAAGAGAAACGTTCAAAGCTGCTAATTACCTGATTCCAATCCAAGCAAGGCATGTCCTTAATAGCTCTGATGTTGATAGTCTTGCCGTCGAACGTGGCGACCGCGTTCGGATCACAGCTGTGGTCCAGAATAGAGGATGCCAGGTATATACCCGTCCCGATTGAATTCATGTCAATGTCTAGGATCATGAAGCTGTTTATTACCATCTGGAAACAGCAGTGAAATATTATGTTAACTTTTTTGCATAGCTATTCTAGTTTCTTACTTTCAGACAAAGAGAGCTAATTTCTGAACGAGTTGGTAAAAGTTAGTCTAGTGAAGCACTTCCATCCATCGCGTTACAAATATTATGGTACCGGCGTTTTGGTTTCCCCCTTTTTCCTACACCACTGTCTTAGACAGCTATAGAATGGTGGGAGCTTTTCGGTATAAGCATCAGCCATCACATCTGGTTTCGAAAAATGGTTTCACCACATGATTTTTTATGAAGCTAAATGACTGTGTTTATTACTCACCCTTCCATACAAGCCCATAAGTTCCACAGTGTTTGGCAGAGATAAGTCTTTTAGAAACTCGTACAGCACAACGCACAGCGTCGTGAAATGCTCCATCCTTTTCTTATCCGTTTTCAGGTCGGAGTAATCTGAAAAAAAAACGAAGTACCTAACATAATTTTATTTCCTTTCTTTCTCTGGCTTACATGCTTTCATTAGTTTCACTTAGTTTTCGGAATAGGATCGATTCGAGTTACCAACCAGTAATTTTTTGTAGGAAGTCTAGACAGTAGACAAACATAGTAAACAAAATAACTATTAGATACTTCTTTGGCCTGCACACTGCTATCATAACAGCGCTACTTTCCTGTTTGACTTGTCTTATACGCACTTTTATGGGAGAAAGCGCTAAGGTAGCCCGCGAAATTCAGATTTTATTACGATTTTGGCAATTTGCAGCTCTATGTCTGGGTGTACATTGATTAAAGTATGATTCGCGACCGTAACAAATATGTATTTACATAATTATAATCATTAGAAGCAGTAATACAACTCCTGAAGTTAGTATAATCCTCAAATGTCAAGATTTTATAAAATAGGATTACTACTTGGTCTTAGAGAGTTGTATTGATGACTTTAATGATTATAATTCTGCAAATACATATTTGTTACGGTCGCGAATCATATTTTAATTAAGAACATCGTAAGCGACAATTTGTACTTTTTACAGGAAAGTGTTTTTTCTTTCCTAATTAACGATGTTGTCATTTATGATACTCAATACTCAATACATTTATTTGCATTCCACAATGTAAACTAAGGTGGTAGGTACATTATAAAAATATACATAATTTTAGATCATTGTGGACCCTGTCGGGCACAGCAAGATAGGATAGAGGAAGAGGGCTATTATTATATTATTATTTGAAAATAGTAAAATATACATTCTTTTCTACTACTCACTTCGACTTTGATTTTATTTATTATTCATTTTTAATTATTCATTTAATTAATCATTAAAATATTCATTAATATTATAAAAGCATTTATGGATTAGGTATTGTTTTAGTTTAATTGTAAATATATTAAATTTTTGTTCATTTTTAATTACTTCCGGTAATTTGTTATACACTTCTGGACACATCTATTGGCCCACCTTAGAGTTTAGGTTTCGATGGCCCCTACCGAAATATGATTGCTAGATTGAACAAAAACTGTTGATGCAGTTTTAAACCTGATACATTTTACCATCTTTTTCGATCGTATTGTTTTAAATTTGAATTCAGAATACCATACGACATGGAGCTACACCTAACAAGTCGGATATGCGCCTTGTTAAAGGCAATTGATTTTTGAATAAAAAACATGTTTTATCAAATAAAGGTTTAATTTAATAACGCGTGTTGCCTCCATGGGCATCTACCACAGCTCTCATACGATTAGGCATAGAGTTTATCAACCGCTCTATGAAATTTTGAGGGATCATCTCCCATTCCTCTTCTATGGCAGTTTTCAACTCCTGCATCGTCTGGGCAACTGGCTGACGAGCCCTAACACGTCTTTTTAGCTCGTCCCACATGTGCTCAATGGGGTTCATGTCTGGGCTTCTGGCTGGCCAGTCCATAACTGTGATGTTCACATCCCGAAGATATTCCCTGACTATGCCGGCCGCATGGGCTCTTGCATTATCATGCATAAAAAGGAAATTTGGGCCCACATAGTCCGCGTATGGTATCACGTGAGGTTCTAAGCACTCACGAATGTACCTTTCAGCATTTAATGTTGGCAGCCGTGGTCCTGTAACAACCTCAAGTTGAGTTTTGCCGCTCGCGGATATACCGCCCCAGACAGTCCATGAGCCACCGCCATAAGCAACCCTCTCTTCAAAGCAGCATTGTGCGAAACGCTCTCCCTTACGTCGGTAGACCTTCTTCCTTCCATCATTGCCGTGTAACACAATTTTAGACTCATCAGAAAAGAGTACACGGCGCCAATCTTGCTGTGTCCAATTTAAATGACTGCGTGCGAAATGAAGGCGCGCTGTTCGGTGGGCTCGCGTTAGTTTGGGCCCATTAGCTGACTTGTGTGGTACCATATCGCGTTCTTTTAACCTTCTCCGAACAGTTCGAGCGCTCACAGATACTCCGTGGAAGTCGCGAAGTTGGTTTTGTATCTCAATGGAGGTAAGGTGACGATTTCTCAAGCTGGTCGTCACGATGAATCGATCCTGCCTTTCAGTTGTGACCCGAGATCGTGGCCTTCCTTGGCGACGAACAAAGCCGCCAGTCTCTAGGTACCTCCGATAAACATTTCGGACCGCAGATCGACTTAAATTAAGTTAAGCACTCACGTTTCTTTGGCTGTGTCCGGCCTGAATAAGTGCCACAGCTTGGGCGGCGACTTCAGGTGAAGTATCCATAGATTATTGATAGAACCTCACCTTAATGTTAAGAATAAGTAATGTTTGTTGCAAAACCAAAGATATCAATCACTTTTTCAAGAATTAAATCCAAGTAAACCAATAAAACCAAGTTTTCTTAGTATTCGATTGTTTGATATCAACAAACAGGCTCCAAATTGTCTTTTGTTTCTTTAAATTCTGTGTTCGAAATTCAAAAAAAAGACTATTGAATGAAATTGTGAATGTGCCAGGTTCAAAACTGCATAAAAACTTTTTGCTCGACCTAATATAAAATTTTAGCTAGGACCAAACGAAACTGAAAATACAAGGTGGGCCAATAGATGTGTCCAGAAGTGTATATTTTAACTGACATTACTAAAGTGCTTGTTGAGTGCATTTTTAGCTTGCGTTGATGATAATTTCTTACAACAATAAAGTCGTGTAAAAAAATAAAATTTATGAGTAATCACGACAAGATGTAAAACTGTCTAATTAAGAGGTTACGAAGAAAAAATAGTTTTGTGATTTTTGGCGCTTATGATGTTTTTCCTGAAAAGGCTCGATACAACCTAAATACTGACCCGCAAATTGCAAAAAACTTAAGAAAATTTGAATTTCGCGGGCTGCCCTAGCGCTTGCATAGAGGGATTTGACCTAAGTACCTATACCTACATTTTAAATACTCTTGCTATCCATATCAATACCTATTCAAGGCCTGTTGGGTTAGAATAATATTGTGTCGGAGTAAAGTTATTTTAACATTGAAATGGATCTATCTATCTTAGCATATGGAAACAATCAAGAAGCCATAACGCTTCAAATAAATCATGAATAGTATTCGGAAGTTTGTTATTCCACTCAATGACGCAGAACCAGGTGAATTGAGAGTTGGCGCGATCTCTATCGTTAATCACGTGCTATTTCACAAATATGTATAATGATCGGTCACGAGTTTTAAGTTCTTCCGTACAACTAGATACTAATATATTCATAACACGAGACAAAAATAATATGTAATTAAAAAACTAGTAAAAGATGTAATCAATCTGCCTAGCCTTTTCCAACTATTTTGGGGTCGGCTTCCAGTCTAACCGGATGCAGCTGAATACCAGTATTTTAGATGGAGCGACTGCCTATCTGACCTCCACAACCCAGTAACTGGGTAATACGAGACCCCTTGGTAAGACTGGTTGTCAGACTTTCGGGCTTCTGACGACCCGTAACGACTATCAAAGATCCACGAATGACAGCCGGGACCAACGGCTTAACGTGCTTTCCGAGGCACGGAGAAGTCTCGGTATGTAAAGATCCATCCACAAGTATACAAGTATTTTATATGGAGCGACTGCCCTCCACAACCCAGTTACTATTAGGAGTATCGTGTTACTGGGTAACACGATACCCCTTGGTAAGACTGTTTGTCAGATTTTTGGGTTTCTGATTACCCGTAACGACTGTCAAAGGTCTACGAATGACAGCCGGGACCACGTGCTTTCCGAGACACGAAGGGGTCTCGAAAATTATGTAATGGATGATCAGTGGTCACCCATCCACGAATCGACCACGGCAAGCGTAGCTTAACCTTCGATCGACCCGTGCAGCTGTTATAATTTAGCCACGAGTAGGGTCACCATATTTTAGGATTTGTCCTGAGATCTCAAGATTTCTAGGCTCT
Source organism: Fissipunctia ypsillon (assembly GCA_947568875.1). Lineage (NCBI taxonomy): Eukaryota > Metazoa > Arthropoda > Insecta > Lepidoptera > Noctuidae > Fissipunctia > Fissipunctia ypsillon. The sequence continues at coordinate 23,101,356 of OX387645.1, read as the reverse complement.
TCTCAGGATTGCGACCGGGTTTTGGAAATCTCAGGATTTTTAGCATTTTCACACACATGATAGTATTCATAGAGACTAATTTTAAAATCAACTTTGGTTATGTGAATTGCACAAATAAAATCAACACTTAAAATCTATGAAACCTATTCTAATCATCAGTTTATTTATTCATATTTATTTTGCGATGATACCTTTTTAAGTAAACTTTTGTATTTTAACACTGTTCTATAAAATGGTTCGCACGTTAAAATCTTGGTGGTGCATGGGAGCGGTGGGAGGGATGGATGGTACCTATTTGCACGCACTGCCCACGCGTCGTGCCGCGGGCTACAAAGCTGTAAATTTCGTTTGCAAAAGAATTCGCAAAATTCGAGAAAATCTCAGAATTTTTCAATGGAAATCGGGCTTTTTCTCCGGACTTGTAAATTTTCTATCTGGTAACCCTAGCCACGAGCCCTTTCCTTTTATGATTCTTAGTAAGAATTTGTAATTTTTAAAAAAATTAACGCATTTTTTATCACAATGTTTGAAATATAAGATTATTACCTATTATTATTTACGTTGACGTTGTTTCCCTTCTGAATGCTCGGCTGTCATAGAAACTTAATTGCGTCTACATGACAGTTGAAGGTATGATTAAATCCAGGCTAATAGCTAAACAATACAAAACAACCCTAGTGTTCTGTTCCATCGCTGTCGCTATCCGTATACCTAATAGGTACCTACCTATTCAGCCGTACCTAATTTAATTAGGCGGAGAGCCTGTTTCGTTATGCTTGGAATGGGTACTCCCTTTCTTCTCCTAAAATTGTTTGTCCGAAAATCATTATCCATAACACGTTTGTTATAAACTTCAGTAACCATAATGTTCAAAATCCCGAAATTTTGTTTAACATAATTATCTTTAGTTCTAAAAGTATTCTGTCATAATATCGAGTACTATAATAATTGAATCCCCTAATTTTACATGACCTAAAGTCATATGTCCTAAGTATTGTGTTAAATAATGTGTATTATTCCGAATGTTCATTTATAATAATTTTTTTAGTCCTAAAACATTAGCTAAAAATTAGGTTCGCAGAAACGAATCGCTGTAAATCCGACTCCACGCAGTCTTGTCTGCTCTACCCCTAGAGTGTAATTTAAAATCGCGTAGGCGCGGAGGGGCGAGGCGGCCCGCGAGTTGAGGAGCAGGTGGTTGTAACACTCGCCGCCGCGGCTGAGGCTGGCCGGCGAAGCCGGCCAGCAAGCCGAAGCTGCGGTGGTGAGCGTTAAACCCATCTGCGACGACAAACTCGCGTGGGACCGCCGGAGCCGTGACAGAAACCATGCCTGCTTTGCTTGCATGCTGCATGTTTGCTTGCATGTTGCATGCTGCGTGCTTGCTTGCTTACAAAAACCACATGTTCACAATCAACTGCTTTATTGAGTAGTCTTAATTAAAATGACTGATTTTAATTCGTAGACAGATTCTAAGCTAATTTTATATTAGCTGCGATTGCCTTAAAAAAATCACATTTGGCATATTCTGATTGTTTTTTTTAAATGTTTTCAATTCTTGCTGTTTTGTCAATTATTTTTCTCTTTTTATTTGGCTATAACTTTTATTGGAAACGATTTTATGTCTTTTGTATATTATTGATTGTAATATTTATGACAAACTGATTTAGGACATATTATATTTAGGGATTTCAATTATATTAAGTTCGGGTAAGTTATCATTCGGACAAATGATGATTAGGACAAAAAGAGTTATGGCACTTTAAATTATGGATAAAAAAGTTAGGTGACACAATAGAGAACCCTTGGAATGATATACATTAGCTATAAACACAGTGCTACATAAGATGCAGCCCTGTGTAAGCCAGTTTCATACGGGATCGACAGGAGAAAATCGGCAGTTGCATCAGGGCTTCACTTTAGGTACAATAATGACGTAACCGTTTAATTTATAATATAACATCACGCCTGCATTCCCTGAAGTAGTAGTCAGTGAACACGTCCACTTTTCGTCAGTTTTCAAGCCCCATGTAACAGGGGCGAGTTAAACCATTAACCGGACACAATTCCCTAGGGTTGCGGGATGTTCGAAAGAGTTACCGTGGCCCCGGCACAGGCAACAGAAGGAACACGGGTGGGTTTTAGTCAGTAAAAGTCTGACACGCCCTCCCGCTCCGCCCTGAGCGGGAGAAGTCATTTGATGATTTCCCATCCACAAAAAAAAAAAAAAAAAAAAGACTACGAGCTGTTAAGATTTATGAATGGAAAGATCAAATTAAAAAAAAACACGTAACGTTAGTGACCACTAGCATAACGAGGAAGTCAAAGGTAAACTCACGTGACATCAGATCCTTCCACATTCTGAACCCGGTCCCGGAGTAGAACGATCGGAACGAGTGACCATCACCCCGGTACAGCCGGTTGATGATCTTTGCCAGCATGCGCGCCCCATCTGGCAGCACCTTCGGAGCAACCCGCTTGAAGTTGGCGCATTCCCACTGGAAATATTAGACTATCCTTAAAGCTTTATCGATTTTTCTAACATAAGTAGGTAGTGCGTTAGAGATGTGCACCACGATGGTTTTTTTTCCTAAACCCGAAAAATGGCCTGCTGTTGACCTCGATTTCACCTGATGGAAAGCGATGGATGAGCTCTACGATGGAACGAGCGTGCCCAGAAGATGCATATGATATGGCAGATTCTGTTAGAGCCAAGATGTTGTTTGTGCACCTATATGAGGCAGACAGAGGCACGATTTGGATAATAATATTCAAAAGCTAGCTAAGCATTTAATTTTTGAGAGAAACGAACTAATGCCTGTTTCGGCAACCTACACACCGCCGCAAGGTTGCCTGCTTGTCGATCTTCTACAGACTGTACTTCGGTGAGTGTGCTCAAGAACTCCACGACCTCATTCCGCCTGCCCCTTCTACCATCGGCCATCTAGACGAACTGCAGGTTACCATCACTACGTAGTTGGTATTCCACCAATTCGCACTAAGCATTTCCAAATGTCTTTTGTGATGCGCACGGCAAGGGAGTGGAACTCTCTACCTGCGTCTGTGTTTCCGAACGCATACAACCCCGATCTATTCAAAGCGAGAGCGAACAGGCTTCTTCTGGGTAAGCTCGCTCCATCGTCGACTTTGTCTGTCACCTCTGACCTAAACTAGAGCCAAGAGCAAACCTATCTCAAAAAAAAATAATGCACTCTGTAATAAAAAAGGTTGCGGTCAAGATATAGCAGCAAAATTAATAGAAAATCTAACTAATGTTAAACCAGAATAGAACCAGGATATGATACAGAGGAAATCGCGCAGTTTTTATGTTTTAGTAACGGTCCATTTGTTTTATGTAACTCTGTTTAATTTTACTCCGCTCAAAAATATCATACGCAGATTTAAAATATCATGATCATAATATCGCGGAGTTAAAAGCATCATTTGAAAATATAAATAGAGTATGTAATGTAGGAGTTGAAATAAAAAAAGTGATGGCTCAGTAGCAATTAGAATGGCAACAAGCCATGAAATGTCTGTTTCGCATCACAGGCAAACGTGAATGGGACCTTTGGTAGAGGATTGAAAGAGTAGATAATTTTGACGTGAAGATTTAGCGTTGGTTTCTAAAGTAAGTACGTACTTACGTAGGTTATGGGCGAAGAGTCAGATTTCTGTAATATCTTGGAACTACTACAGGATGTGTAGATAGGTACTTGTTGTAAGATCACCTGCTGGCAGTGGCAGGTAAACTGGACTTTGATTAGGGTCGATTCCTAAGTGAATTGGGACTTTTAAATAATATAGGTAAGTCAGTAATGTTAAGACCTCATAGAGGCATATTCATAACATAATATCACACCTTGTTTCCCCGAAGGGTTAGGCAGAGGTGTACTTACCTATAGTACACCCACATTTCGCCAGTTATATTTAGGTCAAATGTAATAGGGGGCGAGCCTATTGCCATCAACCGGGCACAAATCCAGACTCCGGGCTGCTACTGATAATTTTCAGGTGGAAAAATCCAATAACAGTTTGCCCGACCCGGGAGTCGGACCCATGACCTCATGCTTAGCAGTAGTGCTTGCGACCACTAGACCCACGAGGCAGGCATATTCATAGTTATTAATAAATTCTTGTACTCAGGTACCTATCTGAACTTTTGCCACAAAATAGTAGTAGGTAGACTAGGTACTTAGTCCACTGTCCTAGTTGGCACTAGTTCCGAAAGATTTATTCGAAAGTGTTTGAGGAAAATTAATTTTGTAACGTCAAAGTCGCACTGACTTACGCCAAAAGTGTCCCAAGAGCCCGGAATTAAGGTTAATTCGCAGCAGGTAGGTACCTATTTTGGGAACATCTGCAAGCGTACATATCATTGATTTAAAAAAACAGCCGTTACACAATGCCCTCTACGTCAAGCGTCATTTGTTGACGTCGTGCGTCGGCGTTTGCGCAGGTATTCCGGATATCTCACCGCTGTTTGTATCGGTCGACATTTATCGTACAATTAGTTCGCGAAAATAAAATACAAAACGTTGGGCAGAGCTGCCAACTCAAGCATTACGTGGTAACCATGTCATAATGTTTGTGTAGCGTACGGGATAACGAGGCGCGTTGCATAAATATTTATTCAACGAATTTTGTTTTAGAAATAAGACGTTTGATGATAAAGTTGCAACATTTGGCTGTCACGGCCGCGCGCGTTATTACGAGTAATCTATTACAAACTTAATTTGAGCTAACGCCTACGATTTCCATGCATTAACATTCTATTTCGACAGAGTAGGCAGAAATAACTTCATATAGAACCGAAACTCTTATGGAGTCCCTAGACGGTCAAAATTGTTCGTACTTGTTAAAAGCAATTTTGATCGAACGAAGCTTGACGTGCTTGACAAGCAAACTACGTACTTGATAATGCATGGTGGAAAATTATATTTTTGCAATGCTTGTCAAGCATGCTTGGCCGTTTAGATGCATGCTTGTCAATCCACACATTCAGATTGCTACGGAACGTCATGGCGGGTGCACGCGACACGAGAACAGAGATAGCCATAGTCTTATTAGCTTCTTTTTTTTCTTTCAAAAGCAACTGTGAGAGCAAGAAACGCCATATTTATCTGCATTTAGAGACACCAGATATATAGAGATATTTTTGTATGCAGAATGTTTCTGTTATAGCGCAAGTTCAAGACTGGGTCACTCTGTGGTGACTAAAATGAAAATGAATGCGGATGCTTGTCAAGCAATTTTGACTGTCTAGACCCCAACATCCTTCTCCTTATGAAACTTTTAGGGTGTACCTATTATACAACCAGTCGGGTTTTTTTGATAAAATCCTGTCTGGATAAACGTATGATAGGCTTCAAATGGGGATAAAAATTGCGCTACTATTTTACAGCTTCGGGGCGTATGCTATGCCGTTTTGTTTCTATTAAAAATTTTGATATTTTTTTTTTATATTTATGGCTGATAGTGAAGATATTTCTTATGTCTGCTATTCTTTCCTTTGTAAGTACTGTATGACTATCCAACATTTTATGTAACTTTCACAGATACATCTATGTAACAGCAAAACTTGTAGCAAGTTAAAAAAATACATAAGAAATAATAAAATCTTCCTAATAAGACAGCTAATGCTTAAACCAGCTATGGAGAAAGTGTAACAGTACATCAGGGACATACCTTATGATCCCCCCAGGCATCTCTCTGGCACGAGCGGCCGCAGTAGTAGACGAACTGGCATCCTGAGCATTTCAGCACTTTGCCCCTGAAATGCAGCGAGACGCGGTCATTGTGTGACACAATACATCTGATGCATGTTTAAAAATACAGGTAGTTACAACACCTGCGCATAATGATATGTCGATATAGTAACACCAGTAATTATTGAGAAAATCAAAAGTAAAACAATAAAATTATGGAAACAGCTTTAGTATGTTTTTTTTCATGTTTTAACATAGAATTATTACAGTAGATAAATTAATAAAAATATTAAAAATTTATGTCATATTTTTAAATAAAAAGTTTTAAATGATAATTGTTTAATTTAAGTAAGTACTTTTACTATTAACGTTTGTTGTATAACAAAACCATTTCATTTAATTTTAATTAAAAGTATTACTTTGTAAAAACTAAATTAACTCCATAATAAGTGACTGCCAACTTAAATAAAAATATGCTTTTTACTATAAATTATTTGAGAATATTAGTAATTAATAGTGCTAGTTTAAGGGCCCATGACCTGTTACCATTTCAGCACTAAAATATTCTTAAACGCCCTTACTGATAACCTTACCCTGTAATGGAAAAGTTAACTTAAAATTTTAATGTTAAAAATTACTCTGTTTCAGCAGAGCAAACTGTCTTTAACAAGTTTTGATTTTGAGGTCTTGTCATAGGATCAGATATTGTAAAACTTACCTTTTAATTTATTGCGAGTTACTTACTAATATTTCGAGTTAATGTTCAAATTAGTGACCTAAAATTTCTAAACAATATTTATTTTATGGAAGTAAATGCATAATTTTGTAACTTACTTTTCCAGGCAACTATCGCATCGGCTTCCTTGTTCTTTAGACGACAAAACAAAAGCAAAAGGTTGTTCAGTTAGGATTAAATCACCAGCTTTTATGGAAGAATCCGTGTTTCTATACTTATTCTTCATAATTAAACCTTATGTTATTTAAGTTATAACCTAGGACTAAAGCGTACGTATTCGATAGAGAATGTATTAGGAATGTCAACGTTCTGTACTCGACGAGTTACGAGGCGAGGTGTTCTTGTGGATGCCGAAAATATGATTTGGCCCCGCTACCTGCCGGTCCAAATTTAACACTACTCAATACCGGTTACATTATTTTTAGTGAAGACGCGACTACAGCCGGCATATCAAAACGAAAAACAACAACAAAAAGCGGCACTATTATTAGATTAGCATTTCGTAATGAAGAGTAAAATGAGGAAAGGAAAGCAAGCGAACGAACTATCGAAGTCTTGAAGCAGGATAATAACATCAACCGTTGAACCGTCACTGTCAGGTGTCAACCGTAACCGTTCCAGTTCTTGTTTATGTTTTTCTGACAACGGGATAAAAATATTTGAATCATTTCGAGCCAAACAGAGATAGCAAAAGGCAGAAATAAGTTTTTACTCGTGTAACAGGGGAATTTGGGACATTGTCACATGGAGTACTGATATTCTCGTTCATTAATCCATCTACTAGAGGTGCAATGCGTATTCTACTAGACAACATTACGCACGAGTGTGTATTCATTGTATGGGGATAAAAACTGCCACTTGCTCACTTCAGCGTCTAATAATTGCGTCACTGCGTGTCTAATAATTTGACAGCTAGAAAGCGACTTTTTGCGCAGCTGTTGATTGTTAAAATACGGGGACCCATCATCGATCACTAATAAAAAACGTGATCGATGGGACCCATGTATTTGCCAAAGATGTTAGAAGACGAAAACTTTAGGAAAAAGATCTGCGAAAATAAATTGGAAGCCCAATATTTCGTCGAGACTATGTGCTGTCTTTTTAAACGTGAAGAAATATATAGGAGAAATTCGATAGGTAATGCTCCCAAGAGAACTAAGTCTGTTTTTTTTACCTACAGGCACCTGTAGTGTGATGTTTTGTAAATTATAGTAACGGTGCGTGTGTTTATATTATCATATTAAATCAGTGCTAGAATATTAATATCCCTGCAGTTTTTTAGTCAAGAAGATCATTCTCGAGTTAGTTTTCAACTCATAATAGTCGTATGGCTCCAGTCTTCAACAAAAACAGAACTTAAAGTCAACCAACACAAAATAACCTATAAATTATATGATAAAATGTTCATAATTATTTTATTTACATTTCCAGTACAGCTGCTTTTTTACCAGTGACGCTTTCCTTTTTCTTAGCTCGTCTTTTAATAGTGCTACACTCCAAGTCGCTTACTTTTTGATCTAGCTTTCGTTTAATTTGTGATCTACACAAAAGTAAACATAAACAAAACAATGGCGGTTTGTAGATGGGCAGCAGTGCTGCCACCTATGCCAAGCTTTCAGTTTATAACCCCATTTATCGAGTAAATATAATAGAAAAAAAATCGTCTCATCTCATCTTAATCGTCAGTTAGTGAAAAACTTGCGATAAGCCCAGGTTCGTACTGGTGATGTATTCCAACAGCGATTTATTTCCTGCACTGGAGAGTTGAAACTCCAAAAGTGTTTTTTTGACGCGCTGGGATGCGCTTTATTGGATCTCAATGTTCGGCTTAACACCGACACGGCAGGATTTTAATCCTGCCTTGACATTTTTACGTCCGTGCGAACGTGGGCTAATAGAGCAAAACGTATCACGTTTCACAGCGAAATCGCGGCGGTAAGGACGGCCAGTGTGCTTACAGCGGAACGATTGTTTTAATTTTTTCTGTGTTGACTCAAAATTTACACAAAGTAAAGAGTTCGAACCTACGACATACTTTTAGTCGCAGACTCGCGGTCGTTACCAATGGGCCACCACTGCTCCAAATGTTCGAGACCAAAAATTCGAAGACATGTGAGATCTACCAACCCGCATCAGACCCACGTGATGGATTAGAATACGGCCCACTCTTTCTCACAGAAAGGAGGCCTGTGTCCCAGCAGTGGTAACATTATAGGCTGATTATCCTTACGCTATGGCTCAAAATACTGGAACCCATTTCAATGCCACTATTGTCAGATTTGATTGACATTATTTGACATACCGAAAAAAAAAACAGAAGAAAAATAAATAAAACAACGTGTGTCGTGTGTGGTTTTCTGTATTTTAAAATAATAGTAATAAATAATGCAAGAAAATGTCGCTTATTATGACTAAAGCCGCACTAGCATTAAAAAATCCCGAGAGCAACTTTAAATTCATTAAATTTGAAGCACACAAGGCAAAAAAAAAGCCAGCTGCCGAAAACAGTGGAAAAAGTGAATTACGACCTGAAACTCAGCATGCTAGTAAAGATTTAGACCTTAAGAAGATACGACATGAAGTTGTCAAATTTGGAATGTCTGGTTTCGATCCCACAAAGAAAGAAGAAGCAAGAATTGCACTAGCAGTTAGTTTAGGTTAGTTTATAACAGAGTTCCACACCTTTTATCTTTAAATCAATATCATCCAGTCTATACCCTCTAATGTCGAATGTAATAAGATAAAGTCTAATGAGTGTACATGCCATACCTTCTTACCACAAACTCTCTATCCTTACAGGTCTCATACAAAATCCTGCTCCAGACTCTGTTGTTCAACAAGGAGTACTTAGTTCAGTACTCTCTCTCTTTTACCGCACTAACATAACCACAGAGTATAATATAGTTTTCACATATATTTATCACTGCTCTTAATTCATTCAATTTATAGTAAAATTTGGCACATTTCATATTACTCTGTAATCATCTGTAACTGAAGTAGGAGTCTCATTATCTTTATAGTTGATATATTTACTATTACCCCTCAGCTGTTGATCAACCGGCTAGTGGTTGGTAATTCAATTGTGTCTCATAATTCATGACAGTTGAAGGTATACTAGAAACATTTGAATCTGAAACTAATTTCTATTCTCTCAATTTGCAGGTGCTAAACCTCCCAAAAAGGAGTATTTAAACTACAAAGAACTAATGCAGAAGAGAAAACAAGAGAAAATAAAAGAAACGGAGGAGAAACAGCAGATGAGATCCAAGAGTGTGTTACAGACAGGTGGGAAGAAGAAGAAGAAGGGAGCTAACAATGATGTTGGACATTTCCTTAGTAGTTATGGAAAGGTAACTAATAAAATAGATAAGTTCTTTTTTTACTTTCCTACTCCTACCAAAAGGTTGCCAACCTGCTTTATAGTTACAGGGAATGTACAAAGACCTACAAAGTTTGTTATAACCAAAACCAGCACTAGCAAAACTAGAGGAAAGTTAGGAAGGCCAGCCTTAACCATTGCCTAAGCTGATGTATATTTATTGCAGATAGATTGTTGAATCCGCTGTTTTATATAACCGCTGGCTGTTGTACAAAACAGCTCCATTATGTAAAACAGCTGAATGATGTTTAGCAATTTTCTATGTTACTGAATTTTAATATGCAGAATTGCATAAACGTTTTGCATCTATCAATGCAGCAGTCAATGATTAGAGGCTATGTAAAACAGTGTAAAATAAAACATCAGATTGTAGATTTTAGTTTTAAATTTTGTCACTTGTGGCTCTGTGTCATAACAACAATAATGGCATCTGGATCAGAAATAAATAAAACAAGTAATATTAGTGAAAATGACCCTAACTCAAGTGAAAACAGTGATTTTAAGTACAATTTTAACATAACATTATCAGCGTTTTATGAAAGTCAGCCCTAAAAATGCTAAATAGCCAAGTAACTGCGACCAACTTGGAAGTAACGCTCGCCGGCCGCTCCCGCAGCACCGCTCGCTTTGCTCGCTTGGTTCGCGTGCTCACTAGCTTAGTTACTAGATGGTCACTAGCTTAGTTAGTGCAACCGATTTGGCATTAGAAGCCACACCAAACACTTAGGCGCTGAGCAAATGATGGCCAGTTTGACCGCGGACAAATTGTCAGCGACGATAGAACGTATTGGGAATCTATGCAATAAAGCACACATAGGACAAATAGACTCCCAGAATTTCCATGAGATTCCAAGGAGTCCGTTGTCTGCTTATCGCTTTATTGTGACTGTAGATAAGCCATTCTGCATTATGTCTAAACGTGGGTAGCAATTTTATAAAATGGAAGGAACCCAATGGCAATCCAGCTGAATGTTGTTCAGCAGTTTTATTTAACAGAGCTGTTTTGTAAAACAGCTAGCTGCTATGTAAAACAGCGGATTCGACAATCCATCTGCAACATATAGATCAGCAGCCACAGGAACCAACTAGACCTTTATTGTGAAGTCAAACATTTGCTTTAAAAAAAAATCTTTATCTTTTTGGAAACATCTGGCTAAGCAAAGTAGTGAACTTACCTTCAGTGGCGGTAGCTTCATAGAAGCCAAAAAGCCGGGCTTGCCTTAATAAAATCATAATTTGCAACAACAAACGTAAGCCTATCAATAAAAAAAAATGTACTCTTCGTATTTTAAAGGTGTTCGTACTACTAACAACCATGAACAACATAAGAAAATCCCTCAGTTGCCCGTTTTTTTTTAATCGTAAAAAATCTTCGGCTTGCCCTAATTTTCATCCTTATGCACGCCACTGCTTACCTTCTGTTAGGACCAGTCTTTGTTAAGGTCTGAATTAAGTTGGCTGAAAGAAATGTATTTTGCAGATAACTTCTGAAGAAAATAATAGAAGTCTATTAATTATAACAATGACTGGATTATTGTTATTTATTATCACTGGATATTATTCTATAAGCATATTTTATGATTGCATGTTGTGAATATGTAGGCAAGCTTACTAGTATGAGATATTTTTTTTCTGTTTTATGTTTTGCCAGTATGTTAGACATATTAGCTAGAAAAAGGGTAAACCATCAAATGCAGACACCGGTATAAGTATCACTCATTTTTATTGTGATTTTTTTTCAGTACTTAGTCTAAATGTAGTCTAGTTTGTAATACAACAGTATTTTATGTCATCTTCATTCTTCAGCTATTTTCAGACCAGTAGAGGTAGATATTATATTAGTAATCTAAATGTTGGGTTTTCTAATAACACAATGTCTGCACTTATTCTAAAACAATACTTTTTATTATTTCCAGGTAAATAAGAAAGATTTGAAAAAGGATGACAAGGGCTCAAAGAAGAAGAGGAAGAGAAGTAAAATTATATAAAAAATAAATTATTATTTCAGCTTTATGTTGGTTTCTTTATTATTTTACATGAGGATTTGCTGATAAACAGGGTGGATTTTTGAGACGGAGCAGTAAGGGTTGGTACCATAACCGTTGTAGTTAGGTACAGAAAAATGGTCTTAGGAGCCTGTATTTATTTTTTTGAGAAATTTTGATGCCAATCGGTCCTGTTTCTTAAGGATTAAAAAATTCTATTGGACCAACTCAGGTTTGAGTACTAGAAAAGTCGGAATGTGATCGGATGCCAATCGAAAAACTTTTATTTCGTAGACTTAATGGACTCGCAACTTTTATAAATGTGGAAGCTTTTAATTAGCAATGTCAGTTGTTATTATTTCGTTACCATTTACGTATTAGTCTGTAAGCTTTATAAAAATGTAAAAATAAAATGAAGTAACTACGTACTTTTTTATGACGAATAGACAGGCCACTACGAAAATCAGAAATCATAAAAAAAAAACGTTTCCTATAGTCTATCCAATAAAAAAGTAAGTTGGCGGTCTCATTTCGTACGCACGAAATATATCATGGGAGAAGTTCTTTCCGATTTCTGACTCTTCTAGTAAGTACTCAAACCTCAAACGGTCCGATACTCCGATATAATTTCTAGTAAGTACTCAAACCTAAAATGGTCCGATATAATTTCCAAAAAGGCCATTTTATTACGGTTTCAAGGGTCAAAAGTTTTTGTTATTATTATTTAATTCAGAGCCATCTAGTATAGGTTTTTAGGCTAAAAACATACTAGATGGCTCTGTATTGCCACTTGAAACTGACTGTTTCGGGCATCGTGCTTTGTCAAAACTGACTATTTCTTTCTACCAGTTTACTCCTACCACAAGCCGCGTTAAAGAACTTCGTTCCAAAAATCGCATTTTGTATACACGATGTATCAAAATCGGATATTTTGATATTTATTATAAATATCGGATTTTTACGCAACCTGCTTTATATAGTGGGAAATAATCTCCAACCCCCTTGGTTTTTGAAAAGGAATCCTCCAAGTTCACACTTGGATCACCAATAATTTTGTGAAATGCTTATAAAAAGGTTCTTTGAAGGCAGCAGAGGTCAACAAGGTGGCTCGTCTTCAGTAGTGGATAGATGTTTTACACTGACTAGTAAATTAAGCCATGCACACAAATGGTTAGCATACAACTGATACTAGCTATACCTACATACTCTGTAGAATGAAAATCATGCCAAACTCGCCTACAGGCTTGTCGGTTACAATCATACTTCATAGACATAGAGAATGGACTGAGCGTTCCGTATTCAGTTGTGCAGTGAATACAGACCGAAAAGTATCTTTTTCTACAGTGGTCACTTGTGAGGCTAGTGTTCAGTTAAATTCTTTATGTCTGTGGTTGCAATAGACTAAAGTAGGTGAAATGTGCAACATCAACAAAGATCGCACATGTAACAATTTAACGCCTAACAATTTCTTTAAGCGTACACAATAATAATGAAATTTTCACTAGGCGCTTAAACAAATTGCTTTAAAGAAAAAAACTAATAGGTACTTATTCTATTTTTGAGGCGTTAAAACTAGCCCCTACGAGCACAAAACTACTTAAATGTATTGCCTGTACGTCCGGATCAACCTTATTAGTCAGGCCTGCGACCACCGTAATTTTAGCCATTTAGAGCATATTGTTCGTAGACTTTAACAATGATTATGTTGTAATATACTTGGTGTCTTTATTCTTGAATACGCGAATATTACGAATTACCTGACGCCTAATAGTACCTAATCATTACACGATTAGCACCCATTTAGGTTTAATGATTTCGCGGCTATCGCACAGGCACTGACACATCTATGAGCTTATGGCAAGAAATTAAGTCACTGGTCTTTAATGTTGTGTGTGTCATGCAATAATTCAATGGAACGGTCAAGCCATACATTTTGACCAAGATGTAAGGTGTGTAGAGCCAAGCCCCAACTCTACAAGGCTTAGGCCTTGTAGAGTTGGGGCTTGGCTCTACATTAGATTTGATAGATAACTTTTTAACAGTGAAAGCGTTATGTAAGCCGATCTACTTTACATGAAATGTTTTTGGTAGGATATTTTTTTTTTTTTGGTTTTTATTTTCCTCATGTCCAACGAAAAAAAGCTTCTTCTTCATTGTTTATGTACATACTAATCTAGTTTATATAACAAATGGAAGTAGGTATACCTATTATCCGTAAAAAATACAGACTTGCGCCTCCCTTTAAGAGGGTAGGAGGGTGAAAGTTACAAATTTCTTAATTTTGTTGTTGTCTGTGTGCAAATCCTAGCCTGCATACGGACTTCGGGAAGTAATCTAGAGGTTTTATTTTATACAAGTTGATGCTCGCGGCTTCGCCCGCGTTGATGTCAATACTTCCCTATTTTAATCGGATTTTGTTCACAATTTCATGGGTTTTAATTTTTTTGAGTGGAACCCTAATCCTTTTTCTAAAATAAAAGTATCCTAAGTTACTCCATAAAACATCAGCTATCTACCAGTGAAAGTCCGGTCAAAATCGGTCCAGCCGTTTCGGAGATTAGCCGGAACCAACAGTATAATAGTCGTATAGTCGTTATAAAACTGCAAGAAATATTAAACAATTTTGAAATGCTTTATAATAGCCTAAGCCATAATTAATGCTAACATAAGGCTTACAGTTTTGTAGTATGCTTACCGACAGCTTTATGAGAAGCTGTACAGAGGCATAAATAATATCTTAAATAAATCTTTGGCTGCACGAAAGATTTAAAAAGAGGATTATATAGCACTAAGAACTACAAAGTTAGTAAAATGTTGCTATACAAAAGCAAGACATTGCTAAAACCCTTCAAATTCTTTAATGAAGCTAGAACATTTCTGGTCTCAACTTTTGCTATTATATCGATTTTGTGTTACTTGGGAATGCATGGTAGGTAATTGTTAATGTTAACCGTCACATTATTAATAATGAGTTTTAGTAGGTTTAATTGTTTAATTATTAACAAGGCCCTAATTGTAGCTGATTTATTAATCACTAGGTGTGGGTTAAAATTCATATAAAATGGGCTACCAATTGTTAATTTCAACATTAAACCGTCAACTTGCAATTGTGAAACATCTAATTTAAGAAGTCGGTTAAAAATGGAACTCCATCTGCATTTGACTGTTGCTTTTCGTGCTCTGGATCGCAAATGGGGAAAGCCAGTTGACTTGGATACTCCTGAGGACCTCTCAACTTGTATTCCTGCTGTTGTTGATAGACCAACAGCCACATTCTCCTCGGAGGAATATTTGATGACAAGGAGGAGACCAACGCCAAATTCACGTCGTGAAGAAAAAAGAAAAGACAATGTGAAAGTGAACGATTCGTTTGTAGACATATCTTGTACAAGAATACCTACAGTGTCGGATCTTGAAGAGTTATCCGGTTTTAGTGAAAGATCTTATTCGGGTACAACTGAATTTTCAGTTGATCTGGGTAGAAGTAACGAAGAATACCTAGATGATTATGAAAAGAAGTTTGAAGGAGGTTCCACAGTGACTCCGGATTCAGGTGTAAAAAGGAGCAAGGAACGCCTTTATTCCCGTTGTCCCCGTACGCCGTGTCCCCGTTAATATAGTTGAATAAAACAAGTAAAAATTATTGCCCACAGTCCCCGTTTTTTCTTTTTTCTGTAGTATTATGTGTGAGTCGGCATCTTTTACCCAACAAACAAAGTGTCAAAACCTCTCTCGCTTGAATTTTTTATATAACATATATATATAGGTATATATTATAGTAAATATGTATGTATGTGTAAGACAGAGCACCTGCCATCTAATCTCTTCACCACCCTTGGTTGATTGGTAGAGAATGCCTAAGGCATTAAGTCCGCCTTTGTAGGTACTTTTTTAAGTGTGAAAAGTTTAAATAAATAAATAAATAAAGTGTATGGAATATTGGTAGATTAGTCTTGGTACCTGGTAGATTAATATTTATAAAGGATTTAGACCTTGTTTTCAAGTAGGATTTTTTTATATAATGAATTTGATCGAAATAGTAGATTATTGTGAACGATATGCTCTCAATTTTGCCTAAAAAAATAGGTAAGTACCTACACAATCTTAAACTAATTTAATTACATGTTTATTGTTTTAAATGTTTCGTACATTCCAAGTTAAGTTTTTTAGTAACTATGATAAATGGAGCGACCTTGAAAAGGATGCGCCGGCGTCGCGCGCACCCTTGCAGCTGCGGAACAAAAGCGCAAATAACATTGTTTTTGTCGAGCTCTCATTGGCTCATGCAAAATCCCACTCCAGAATTCGACAAAGCTTACAACAGAATGCAGATTTAAGAGGACAACGACTCGTGAAGTTTACTTCCCGTTGTCCCCATTAGCCGAATGTAGGTTATGGGGACAACGGGAAATAAATTTAATCACGTCCCGCTGTCCCCGTGACGGGGATATGGCATACGGGGACAACGGGAATAAAGGAAGGAACGGAATGTATTCAGACTGTTTAAAAACAGTGTGAAATCATTCATCGACAAGAAGTTCAAGAGAGTACTTTTAAGATAGTATTGTAAATTTTATTTAGTTTTAAGTAGGTAATTTATAAAATTGTAAAGTTAGTTTATAAAATGTAAAACATTTTTCTCTGTACTTTTCTTCTTTTTCAATGCAAGCAACCGGCTAATCTTAGTCTCTTTTTTAAATTTATATTTATAAGACTGTAATTATTATAATAATTAAAGGAGCTCGTGGCTAAATGAAAACAACCGCACGGTTCAATCGAAGGTTAAGCTAGCTTGCCGCGGTCGGTTCGTGGATGGGTGACCATCTATTACATACCGAGACTCCTCCCTGCCTCGGAAAGCACTTAAGTCGTTGGTCCCGGCTGTCATTCGTGGATCTTTGACAGTCGTTACGGGTCGTCAGAAGCCCGAAAGTCTGACAACCAGTCTTACCAAGGGTTATCATATTACCCAGTAACTGGGTGGTGGAGGTCAGATAGGCAGTCGCTCCATGTAAAATACTGGTATTCAGCTGCATCCGGTTAGACTGGAAGCCGACCCCAATATAGTTGGGAAAAGGCTAGGCAGATAATGAATTATTATAATAATTATAATAAAGCGCTGCCGCAGACACCAGCAGGGGAGTCCTCTCCCCCACCAAACAACCCGGAAGCATCCGCGGCTGAACCTGCTGCAGCAGAGTCGGCCGCTCCTGCCGCCGTCACCGTGGGTGCCGTCCCTTCATCGGGTGGGGAGCTGGACGACATGATCCTGTTCCCGGCTTCGGGCCCGCGAGGGGACGGCTTCGACGAGGGCGACCTGTTTGCCGGGCTCAGACTGGAGGGAGACGAGGAGGGTTCGACCAGCGATGGCGTCCCCTTCGTCAACTTGTAAAGTCTTCCAGGCAAACCTCCACCATAGTCAGACCGCGACGGCTCAACTTCGCAAGTGGCTGGAGGTTCAACACACGGCCATTGCTTTGATCCAAGAGCCGTGGATTAGGGGCGGCCGCATACAAGGACTCTCCAATCTTGGCGGTAAGCTCCTGGTCACTACAGATCACGATCGTACCAGAGCGTGCAACTATATCACAGGTAACCTTAAAACACAGCTCTTAACTGACTTCTGTTGCAGATATGTCTGCAGCAAAGCTGCTGATACAGCGTGAAGACGCCACGGAACTGGTGATCGTTTTCGTCTCCGCTTACATGCCTGAGGCGGAGGCGCCGCCTCCGCATGACCTTGCCCGTCTCGTGAGCCATTGCGAGGTGTGTGGTCATCGTTGGGGCCGACGCCAATGCTCACCACCAACTGTGGAGTATGGACACGCAAAACGAAAGGGGTAAGGCCTTGGTTGACTAGTTATTCTCGACTAACCGACTAACCTATCCCTACTAACCACTGGCTCGGAACTAATATTCGTAACCAGGCGAAGCCGCACAATCATACATCTAACTCTGGCAACAGAGGGAGCGGCGGAAATCACCACTGGATGGCCCCGAACCAAGTTAGTTACAGCCTCCAACAAACTGCAACGCATGCAAAGACTAGCCTGCATGGCGACTACGGGCTGCATGAGGACTACTCGAATTGCAGCAATCGAAGCCATGTTGGGATTACCACCGCTCCACCTGTTCATACAGCAGGAAGCGACGATGGCGGCGGTACGTCTTAATACACTGAATCTCTGGGGTAATAGAGACACACCATACACCGTGCTGCTCTAGGGAACTCACCAAGGAGTTCCCCATTACGAAAGCCTTAAATGACCGGGTACCCAAACAATTTATCTTTGATAAAAAATACAGGATCCAATTCCACGAGGATCACCGATGTGAGGGTTTGTGCCCCGCAGAGCTGCGCATCTTTACGGATGAATCCAAAACAGGTAGTGGTACAGGTGCTGGAATCTTCTCGGAGAACTTCAAAATACACATAGCCGTACCATTGGGTGTCCATAACACAGTGTTCCAGGCCGAATGCATGAGTATTTCTTTGGCAGCTGCAGCCATCACGGCCAGGGAAGTTAAGGACCACTCGATCCGTATACTCTCAGACAGCATGGCTGTCCTATAAGCGCTAAATAGTCACACAGTTGATTCTGGGCTAATATACGAGTGCCACCAGCGCCTTAACCAGGTGGGTAGCCATAATAACATAACCATTCAATGGATCAAGGGACACAGCGGTTCGTTAGGCAACGACGCAGCCGACGAACTTGCCAGGAGGAGGTCGAGCATGGCATCAGTGGGACCTGAACCCATCGTGCCACTCCCCTTCGGGTACATACGCACTCTGGTAAGGAAACGCACCAGTGAACAACACCACAAGCAATGGTTGAAGCAGAGTGAGTGTAGGCAGGCCAAGGAAGCAGTCCCTGCAATTGATGGCCGCCTCACGAAGCGGCTTCTCCGATTAAATAAACAGCAGCTGCGTATAGTTACAGCAGCTATAACTGGCCACGGGTCATTTAATAAACACCTCTTTGTCATAGGAGTCACAGACAGTCCGCTGTGCGGGGCCTACATGGAGGACGACGAGACAGCAGCTCAGTGCTCGTCACATACAGGGCAAAGTACTTCGGTAACCCAGGTACCCTACGTGAGATTGTCAGTAACAACAAGGCGTTGCTGGCCTTCCTTGAGGAGCTGGGGTGGATCGAATAATCGATTTTCCTACCTATTACGCAAAATACGCGCATTGACGTAGAGTTGCGGACACCAGCCCGTATTACCTATTAAGACTGTAATTCTATCTACCTATGTCTATTTGTTATAATTTAAGATGTTGTTAAAATTATTGATGCCTAAATTATAAGTAATTTATCTAATTATTCAATCAAAATAATACTTCTCTTTTTCTTCCTCTACTTTCCTTGTACATATTTTCCACAAGTAGGTAGTTACCTACTTATTGTGCAGTCGCTTCTCTCTTCCACCATCTCATCTACTTAGTTTATTTCTTTGAGTCAAAATGAAACAACTTCATAAATGTTAAATATTTTATAATTGAAAAATAACTGTATAATAGTTATAATATTTACAATAACATAAATACATTAGTACATAGTATTACCTACGCCGGCAAGTTCATTTTTTACAATAAATAGTTTTAAGCATTTCATTAAAAATAAAATACACAATAACTAACAATTACTTTACACATAGGGCTCGAAATATTTAATAGCAGTCGTCATAGGTTTTTCGTTGATTTTGTTCGTTGTAATAGTATTCTTCACACGCATCTTTATGTCTCTAGGCTTCAGCACACTCTTGTGGTTTGCACTCGGCGGCCTCAGGCCCAGGTAGTGCTTGCTCGGCGTGAATATCGACTTAGAACTAAGACCAGACGTCTCTAAGAAGAAATCGAAGGTTCCCTTTGTTTTGGGCGCATTTATCTCTGGATTATTATTCAGTACCATTCTCGGCTCACACTTCACAGTATTGTAAGAGCCGCTGTTGCTCCCAGACGAATTACTGGACTCAATATCTGAGTTCCTTACAGATTCAGTCTCTAAATTCTCTATATTTGAAAGGAGATCAGGCTTATTAGACAACTTAGCGTTTTTCGACAAGCCCTTGTTCAAGGCACTCTCGTTATTTTCAAGAAAATTATCAGCGTTTTCATTGTCATCCTTATTAGTAGTATTATGCTGTTTATCAGGTACATTGGTAAGATTTTCGGTTACAACATCCGACATGGAACCGTCACTGCTGCCAGAGCTGATGCGGTATTCCTCTGCAACTATGCTGCCGAGTTCATCGTCTATCTTAAATTCTTCAAAATTTTGGGACAAATCGAATTTGTCCATGTCGTCGAAATATTCTGCTTTGTGCAATTCTGCATTGATCGATTGATTTTTCTCGGGTCCATGGTTGAACTGATTGTCTAGTTCTGTCAAATTGATCTGCTTGTTGCCTCCCTTACCACCTTTGTTGATCTCCGATAGTATAGAAGACACTGTGTTGCCCATTTGTATGGAAGCACGAGGGTCTAATTTTGGCTGCAGAGGATGCATAGCAAAGTTAGTCAAGTAACTGTCAGTAGTTTGCTGGAAGGAGCGGCTTTGTTCATCGTTCGACTTCTCATCTTCGTCCGGAATGATGATCTCAGTGACATGAGGAAGTTTAGGGATGTCTTTATCACTGATCTTGTTCTGGATCCTTGGCAAAGATACCACTTTAGCAACGCTGTTTCTTGGACTGACGGCGTGCACTGGGTACTGCTCGTTGTGGATCTCGACCGTTGGCTGTGTGAGTAGCAACTCCCTCTTACCATTGCTGACTACTGGAACATTTATCTCTGAAATGGAGCAGTAGTCAGGCTCTATACTGTTGACAGTTGCTACTTGTCCCACTTTTCTCGTCTTAACGTCTGCAACCCGTTGGTTAGCCGCAACGGCTTCAGAGTCTAACTGCTCTGTCATTTGTTTGACAGTGTTTTCAGCTTTCCATTTAGCCGAAAGGTTCTTTGGCTTTGGTGGCAGGGCGGGAGGAGTTCTTGGCACTTTTCTCTTATTGAAGATCTTCATAGACCCGAGCTCGTTATCAATTTTTCTTTCAAGAATATTGTTAACATTACGATTTTCTAAATTAGCGGCCATGTTTTTTACTATAGAGCCTCTTATTTTAGGAACCGCTGGTTTATCATTGGCATGCACGGTACGCGGAATTGGCGCAGGTTTAGAATCATTGCCTTTCGTAATGATGGGCTCATATTCATTGCTGTACAAGCTTTGTATCTCGTACTGAAAGCCTTGAGCTGTGTTTGGCACTTCATAACTGTGTTCTGATGCGGTCTCTAAGCTGAACTTAACGATTTTATTTGCTCTCTTATCTGATCTAGGCAGCGTATTGCTGGTGTTGTTGGATCTTACTTTTTCATCATAGGAGATGCTGTTAAGAGTGGAGAACTGAACACGCTTTGTTGATGCTTTAGGGCTGGGTGCTTCACTAGACTTAGAATTGTCATTGCTGCTATCATCTAAAGAATTTTGGAGCAATATTTGATTCACGCACTCCAGTACCGGATTATTTTTATAAATCTCATTAGTCGGGTTCTCATCTGCATCACTAGTGCTAGCATACCAATTTTCATTAATTTCAGCATTAGTCGCTTGTTTGTTTAGGTTTGATTCTATGTTATTGTTCTTATCATCAAACCTTGAACTGAATCTCTCATTGTTATTCATTATGTTATTGCACAATACTTCGTTTTTAGCGGCTACTATTCCAGCATCAAGTATACCACTGTTGAAACCAACGCCCAACAGGTCATCTGTTGATTTAGACTTATTAGTTAATGGTCTTTGATCCAAACAGTCTCCTTCTTGTTCTGGATCACTAACATTACAATACCAGGGCTTCTCGTTGCCCTCTTCACTGAGGACGTTACTCAGGAAAAGTTGTCTGTTCGCTTTTATTTCATCTGATGCTTGCCGTTTGATTCCGTGTAATCTCTCCATTTTTGTAGAATAAGTTTTCTCGGATTCACTGGCAGTGTTTTCTTGTTCTTTTTTAGCAGCTTCACCAATGAGCTGGTCAATTTTTAAAGAAGCCTTTCTGATATCATTAGCTATTTGGTTGGCAGTGATTTCGTCATCGTGGTTTACTTGGTAGCTCATACCAATGCACTCTTCAGCACTACTGCTGTTGTTTGCTTGGTTAGTATAACCCTTCTGCGTGTTGTCTGCATACTTGTTGTTCTTTCTTCCCGAATATTTCCTCGACCTTCTGAAAACGTCTCGTCTCACAAACGCTTGTTTATTTTTGATAAATGTACCCTTGCTACCGATACTAGTAGTGTTCCCTTCTTCACTGGAACTCGTGTTGCCGTAAACAATTTCACTCTTCGGCAACTGAAAGCTCTTACTTAACCTAGTATTCTTTTGGAAAACCGGTGGAGAATTCCTTTCACGATAACTACAGCTTCTAACGAACGTATTCTGAAATCTGGAATCAGTGCTTTCTAAGCTCTGGAATTCTGGATCTGTTTCAATGTTGGTCTGTTCGCTGGTGAAGCCGAGCAGTTGCTGGCAATTGCTGCAGTACGATTTGCGTGCTTTCAGTTTTGCAATTTCTTCCTGTTGTGTTTTGATGATTTTCTCTTTTTGGTGGAGTGCGACGTGTATTTGTTTCTGTTCTCTGGTGAGACGGGATTCTAGGAGGACTAACGATCGTAGTACCAGTGCCAGTTGATCTTGTCTGAGCCGCCTCTCTTGCGCCGCCTTCTTGTCCCTGGCGGCGAGGGCGTGTCCCGCCTCCATCAGGTGATGCCTCTGCTTCAGGACAGACTCGGACTGCTGCTGCAGAGCATTGCGCACCGCGTCCAACTCCCGCCTCAACTCCATCGCCTCTGAGCTGCTATCCATCTGGAAAGAGAGAGAAGTGTTCGTCAATAAACATTCAACTCGTAAGTCGTAACTATTATTGCAATAACATCAATAACAGTGACATTTAACTTCATAAAAGGTTCGTACAGTCTATTTAAAAGATCAATCCGATAGCAGTGAAATGTCAAGTACGATTGATACACGATTCCATATACGACTGGAAGAAATTAATGTCGTCTAATGACGGTGCGTCTTTGATCATCGCATAAACACTGTAATGATGGTTATCTTGCGTAGCGATGCAACGAGCAGTCAGAGTCCACCACGCAATAGTAAGTTAACGAGGTCACTGGCCAAGAAGTAACAACGTCTTGTGTACAAAAGTAATCAAAAGCGGAATATTTTATAATTAATTTAATTAAGCCAGTATTTGCTGATAAAGATCGGTGAATTCTCGGTTCTATTCCGTGACAATAAAGTTTAAAATACAAAGCAGGTCGCTGCTTTTAATGTTTGATAAGAAGAAAATCAGAGCATAACTAAGCTTATCGTTTGCGCGGGCGCAGATAAGACGTTCAAACGCGGGAGACAAATGTTTTTCATAGTGTTATCATAGCTGTAATCTCACACTTCCTTGTTTTTTTTCAAGTTTGGTGTCCTAAATCTACGCCCACGACTTCGTGAGACAGTGACTCATCATAAGTCAGGGCCGATAATACCAATGGCAATTATGTCATATTGACCAAAAATTATTAGAGGATATTTTGAAGTAATAGTAGTAGGTAAGTAGGTAACTACCTAACTATCGCGTATGTTTAAAGATATTTCTGTAATTTACAGACTTCTTATCAAAAAGTCTGTAGTAAAACTATAATTTGCTGAGATGCTTAGATTAGAAATAATTACATGAAAATTCATACATAGGTACGACAAATCGCTAACGTTAAATCTACGCCAACTCATGACCGGCTTTTCTTTAATAACCCATTCACATACGAAGGTAATAAAGAATGTGGTATTCTAATACTTTAATCATGTTAGAGGCAAGGTAAAAGTCGTGTCAATGGCGGCTTGACAATGTCCGAGTGTACTTAACCTCTACGAAAGTATGTTATAGCATTGACGAAAGTTTAAGTTGCCTAGCCCCCGGCTTTGAAACTAGTGGCGAGTTGTATGAGCTCCGGAGATTTCAAATATTATGTATGATCTGTTCCAAGAGTCTCTGGTAAAAATGTAAACAAATGAGTCAGAAAAAGTAACTGTGGATGCCAATTTGTAGTGTCTCTAAAAAATTCAGTAATTTGATTAATAATGTGAAACCTTTAATCAATTTAAAGATGTTTTTCATTTGACAATTTGAGGTTTATTTTTATTTTATAATATAAATGTTCTACGATGATTTTTCCATTACTACAATTTTAATAATATTATTCTAACAATTTTTTTTAAAAGTCGTGATACTAAACTTAAACCTTCTAAATACAGATGAATGTGTTACAATTCCTTTTACTTAGTGAGTGATTGCGTAAGAGTTGGGATGATAACGAAAATTTTTTTTTTGTCCGTCAAGTAGATTATCGGTGACCGGAGTGGCAGTGAACGTGTAAAAAATATTGGACACGTTTTTTTTTATTTTTTACGTAATCAAAAGATTTCAGCGATACAATGAGTTAAAATGTGGCATGACGTCACGCCTCGCGTGATTTTATACGGAGTTGTGACGTAGCGAGCCCTCACTCCCCAAATTTAATGCGTTTTATCTAAGTATTTTTTCTATTAATATGATAAAGCAAAAAATACATGTCTAATATTTTTTTATTATCTGACTGACGGACTAAACAGAATTTCTTTTTTTTTACCTAGGCATCATCCGTATTACCTTGAACAGGATTTGTTTATACTTTCATCAGATACTTTTGGACCAGACTATAGCTGTAAGTAAAGTATCCTGATAGGTGCTAAATTGATATAGACGACCGAAATTAACACTTTTGTCTGTGAAAACTAAAGAAAGTAGACAGAGTGTTTCCCGAACTTTTAATTGACGTAGGACGTAACGTTACCATTGTTAAAACATAAAATCATGACTGTATTCCGCGAAGGGTTGGACAGAGGAGTATAGTAATACCGATACTAGCTAGCGTTAGATTTTCGCTGTAGAAAAATCAAATGGAAATAATCCAAAAACAGAGACTAAAAATAAAAGATTGCTCAAGCCCTTCTTTCCGCGAAATTCAAATTTTCTTACGTTTTTTATAATTTGCAGGTCAGTATTAGGTTGTATGTTGATTAAAATATGATTCGCGACCGTAACAAATATGTATCTACAGAATTATAATAATTAAAGCCATCAATACAACTCTCTAAGACCGAGTAATTCTATTGAATGACTATTTCATTAAATCTTTACATTTCAGGATCATACTAACTTAAGGAATTGTATTACTGATCCTAATGATTACAATACTGTAACTACATATTATATTTGTTACGGTCACGAATCATACTTTAATCAACGTACACCCAGACACTGAGCTGCAAATTGCAAATATCATAAGAAAATTTGAATTTCGCGGGCTACCTTAGCGCTTCCCCCTTAAGTCAACAAGAAAGAGGTTTCAGCATTATGATTTGATTGGTTCCACAAAATCACGCATTCACAGTTCACTTGGCATAGTCAATGGGGAAGGCAACTGTCAAAATGGCGCTGTCGTAGCTAGTTCCCAACACAAGCTAGTAATACAAGGCGTGAGGTGGTTTTATTTTATTTTTGCGAAAATGACGCGTTGTTGTGTTCCTAAATACGCCGAAATTGGAGTCCACCATTTCTCGAGACCCTAAAATTAGAAAATGGTGGCTTAAAGCTATTCGTAGAGATTTTGAAAAAATTAAACAGAGGGTCAGAAACATTTTGAAGAAAGTGATTAAGAGGAAATATTTAAGGTTTTAAATTCTGAAACTTTCTATGTTAAATACTTGATAAAAACATTGAAATCACCGAAATTACAGAAATAGTGAAATAAAACCAAACTCATGAATGAACAAGCATCACCTTTGTACGTATTTTTCTGTTCCTTTCTTCTTGTTTGTTTATATGTGTGTACATAAACTGTTAAATAAATAAATAAACAAGAAATGGAATGAATGAACGAAATGTCCAATTTATTGTAGGCCGTGGGGACCTAAGCTATGATTACGCCATCTACAATTAGCTTTACCCGACCTTCCCCATTAGTTCCAATCATTACTCAACTAGGAAAAATTAGTAAATATTTACGTATATCGTATAACTTTTAAGTGGACGGACACTTTCAGCTTTCGGGTCACTTAGTTGATACTTACATGCAGGACGTGCATATTTCAGTATTGTCCGACTACGAACTAGTTTCAGAATTTTCAGATTATGCGCGCACAGCTCTTAATCATTAAGTAGCCGTGCTCACGTCGCGATCGCGAGCAAACTGGCCAGGCAACCCCAATGCGCGTGAGTTTAGCGTAAACAATCAATTGCAACATTTATTTTCACCTATAAATCAAAGGTCGGTCGTAGTCAATGCAATGGACTATGAACTGTATATGTGTTTTGATTCTCGATTAATCACTTTGTCGATGTTATTAATTTATAATGTCAACAAACTGTAATTTTCTAAGCTCATCAGCTAATAATATTGTTTCTGAATAATCATTTTAGGACTCAGCTCAGCATACCTAACATAGTGGCGCTCCGTAGTAAATACGACGTAGAAACAAACCTACCAGCTAAGTTACTTCTGTTTTTTTTTTAATAAAAAAAAGTGTCCCTAACTAGGTATTAAGAGCGTTGTCACATTTTATCACCCCTCTCGCTCACACAGGATCAATTTTTTAAGAATGTTAAATGAAAAGATGATTTTTTGAAAAATGTAATCAATGGGCGACCTTCTAAATAATATTAATTTAATAAGTAGTTAATAAAACACATTTCTATTGTGTTATCTAATAAACTTAGCTCAATAAGTATTATGATCTGTTTTTGAGATGATTTAAATAAATGCTACAATAAAAATGTGTTTTTAATAATTACCTATTAATTTAATATTATTTAGTAGGGAGCCCATTGATCACATTTTTCAAAAAAGTATATTTTCATTTAACATTCTTAAAAATTTGGTCCCGTGTGAGCGAGAGAGGTGACAAAATGTGACAGCCCTCTTAAACTAGGAATGCACTTTCTGTCTTTTTGGGAAGAACGCTAACGCTCTGATTCACCTAAAACTAGGGTTACCTAAGACTGCGGTGGCCGCCACATAGCGTGCGCAATTTACCGTCGAATGACGTCACTGAAACGTTATTTATGACAGTAAGCTGATGTGTTTTTCTAGAGAGCGTTTTTGACAACGTAAAGTCAACCCCCGCTGCCATCATTTTCATGACGGCTGTCACCGCAATCGTTATGTGGCGGCCAATGCTGTCACGTAGAAAACTGTAGCTTTAGTAAGTATATTAGTATAACGCAAAATATATCACAGTGTCGCATTTTCCGAAGTAGCAAGCATTGTCAATGTCGATGCCGATAGTACTAATTTCTAACTGCTAATTAATTAAAAATAATTCCACAAAACAACGATTTAGATAAGTTTTATTTGACGCCTATGTAATTCCTTTTTCACTGTTCTCATTTACATAGATAAACACTAAAATTGATGCATTCGTCAGTCATGAACTAAAATAACTCCTGAGTGTACATTAACAGTTCGTATATGCATTCTTTGATGATTCAGTGGGAACATAAAATAATGTAATTTAATCTTTATATTTAAGTTACAGGCCCCTGAAAACAGGCGCGAGACACAAAGGCACCGCTCGTCGCGCTACACTCGGTCGCGCCTGTTTGCAGGAGCCTTAATGTAAATTGCTATCTTATACCTAGGTGTTTTTATCAGATATCCGCAGCAAAGTGCAGGTTACCTAATACTTAATTTAATACCAAACAACAAAAAAATATGGGTAAAATGGGACGTCCTCCTTTTTTAGTCGGTTAAAAATTAAAGTAATTTTCATTGAAACTCGTTCTTCCGGATAATCGTAAAGTTTCTTAGTGATTGAAAATTGAGCTAGGTGGCAGCACTGCGGGTAAGATCTTCCATAATTTAGAACTGCCATTGTTATAACTATTTATCTGGGAAATATAAGGAAGAATTGTGGAAAACAATTTCTGCAAATCTTTCAGAAGATCTTATTATTTAACATCTTAGCTGATAAACAGAGCTGCTTATGCGTGTATCCCGTCCTCTGGCCGGAAAATGCTTGGAAACATACCAAAGACTATTCCATACAATCTCCCATATAATTTATACGTAATTTCATCCATTAACAAATGTTATTAACGAAACAAAACTCCCCTGCATCCGCTGACATAACCGCCATAGTTACCAGTCGAAGGAAGTCGCTTGTTATGCGTCTGCGCCTGCGCGCTACTGCTGCGCAAACCTATAGGTTATTGCCACAGGAAATTCTAAGGATATCACGGAATAACGGCTTTATGTTTAATTGCTATATAAATCTTAATTTGATATAGATATTATTTATACAGGTTTACTGCGAAGGAAGGTCGAAATAATTTAGTAATTATTAGGTACAAGGTAGGTACCTAGGTTGTTCTGTTTGTCAGTACTATCGATGATGATGAATTACATTTGCGTATATCCTTGGTACGTATATCTATACAATGTAAGGAATATTCTTGCTTGCAGCGCTCGGCCGCTATAGTAACACTTGCTAACAGATGTGGTCATCGTGTGCACGGGATTTTGTTTTCAAATTGGTCAGATGTAAGTTGCCTCGATAGTACTTGCTCAGAATCTTTTTCATTGATGGGCAGTCGTTTGTGCCGACTTCAAGAAGACCTATCATAATCTTTATATATTTTAATATAATTATATAATTCTTCTGTACGTGTTTGTCACCTAACTCCTCCTAAACGGCTGGACCGATTTGGATGAAAATTTGTGTGTATATTTCAATGGGTTCCTCGATGGTATGAAAACACAATTGGACCCGGTAGGTGGCGCTGTTCGGGCAGGACAACGTCTGCCGGGTTCGCTAGTACGTGTATATAATTGGTCTGTAAGTGTGTATGTCACTGAACTGCTCCTAAACGACTGAACCGATTTTGACGAAATTTTTTCTGTGTGTTTGAGTGGATCCCTGGATGGTTTAGATTCATAATTTGCCCCGGTAGGTGGCGCAGTTCGGGCAAGACAACGTCTGTCAGGTGCGCTAGTATAAAATGTATAGTATTTTTATCTCACGAAGCCACGTGCGCTTTACGTGTGTTACCAAGTGTACCATCGCGGACACTTACGGTGAACCACTGTTGAAAAGTTTTTCACCGCAAATGCACGCAATGGTTCAAACAAGCTATGAATGAGCGCGTGAAGACGAAAAGCGTCAGCACATAACACACAGACGCACACACACTTCCGACTTTGCTATTGTCTCGAACGGTACCGAGAGCTCCTGCGCTTACACACATTCACAGCGTGTTTGGCATACTTGATAACCACAAAATAGAGCGCGTCGCTTCGTGAGATAAAATTACTGTACCTAAACAATAATTAATTACCTACGTATGCAAAATAAAGTCGAAGACAATACCCACCACCATTATCTTCACCACTTTTGTCCAATTCGATAACGTAATCACATTAAGGCGCTTCCCTGATCAAAACGCCGCGCTAGTCGTTTTTTGTGCAGTTTTTTGAAGCTAACTACTTGTTATAAAAGAAATATCATCTAAAAAAAAAAAAAAATACATCAAATTTCTACGTAATCTTGATTCCATATTGGTACATTTTTTATTAATCTCCATATAACGAAACCACAGAAATGAGAAATAATGATCGATAATATGCGTCTCCTCGTGAAGTAAACATTATTTTAATTTCCTACTGACACTAATGGATGGAAATTTTAATAATGAATATTTTGCTTGAAATATTTTTTCAACAGACAGAATTGTGTGAATTCTGTGAGAAATGGGCGTTGGTGGGAGCAGGACAGAGCGGGTCAAAGCGGCGGAACACAGAAGAATTGAACTCTCAAGGTTTTTTGGTCGGGGTAAGGCCTTAAACAAAACTTTCAAACAAAAACACACGCTCACTTTGTTCAGGGGTCACCCTTTGCCACATCTTTCCAAACACGCTCTGAAAGGGATTTTAATAATACACATATTTGTTCAACATGTTATTGATTTACAAAGAAGTGCTTGCTCAAACCTGGCATCAATATGTTGGATAGTTTGCACACGTGCCTCTGATAACACACACAAGTCCGTTGTTCCTTCTGTAAGTACAGCGTGTTGACTGACTGTCGATAAGGGCGTTCTATTACTAATAAACACTTGCCTACGTTATCAAGGACTTGTAAATCGGACAAATGTATCTTTTGTAAGCACTAGACAATATTTACTTGTCACGTAAGTATCTACCTATTTACAAGTATTTTGTTCTATCTTCAAGACCTGTTTAAAGTTCCAGACAGTCAGTTGCTTATACAGTCTGTCCCTGGATAAAGTGCACAAATGAAAATGGGTGAAACTAGACCATACTTTAACGACAAAAAAATAGAAAAAAATAATAAAAAAAAATGTATTATTAATATCGATGGTTTAATTTTTTATCACCTACGACAGAACCTTTTTAGACCCTTTTTTTTGCTTTATTATATTAATAAAAAATTACTTAGATATAACGCATTAAAGTTGGGGAGTGGGGGCTTGCTACGTCACAACTAAGTATAAAATCTAGGAAGGCGTGACGTCATGCCACATTTTAACTCAATTTATCGCCGTATTCTTTGGATTACGTAAAAAAAAGAAAAAATACGCGTTTAACTTTTTAATAAACTACCTAACAGAGAAAAAAAAAATTGGTCATCATCCTTATTGTTTATAATTAGACAAGATTTGTTTATAATTATGTATTTGTGTCACGTTTTTAAAACCTGTTACTTGATAACGTTACTATAACCACCTGACTACCTACTGCATTATGAAAACATCTGTTTTAGAAGAGTATGACGACCTTTTCTTTATCTACTCATCTGCATAATCAACCATTTCTTGTATTCTCTACAAAAAGAAAAATCCAGTCCAGGTTGACTAGTAGAAAATGCCTATGGCATTAAGCCCGCCTCTGTACATGTGTGTAATAAAAATAATACCTGACTCTAGTTTATTAATATCTCATTCTTCTTCATTCCATTTCTTTTGTCATTAGCTTACAAAAGTAATTAGGAAGTTACGAACTACTCACCTAAAACGGAAAACTATGGCATAAGGACATAGTTTTGCGTTTTAGGTGAGTGACCCTATTGCCCAAGGTGAACTCGTAAGTAATAATTTCATGGCATACCATTTCGGAAGATTGCGAACCTATTACAATATATTATAATACATGCCCATTGGTAAGGAATTAGTAATTAAATATGTAACACTCGCCTTGAATGGTCGGAGGAAGTCACGGCCATTGACTCGCGATAAAATAATAGGAGCGAGCATTCGTATTCGTAGTTAAGTAACAAGACATTAATGCTTATTATAATACTAGCTGTGCCCCGCGACTTCGTTCGCGAGGATGTCGTAAGATACACAATATACTAAAATAACAGCCACATTTTAATAAAACTCCCTCGTCCCCCGACCCGTCGCGTTGCATCGCCCGCCCGCGCTATTACTTCGTTTTCGCTTTGTGTTTTTTCTGACTTTTTCTTTTTGCTCGGCTCCTAAGGGTCGTAACATGATGTTAAATAGCCTATAACTATCCTCGAAAATTGGGCTACCAAATGCAAAAAGAATTTTTGAAATCCGATTTTTGTTCATAATTTCATGGGTTTTATTTGTTTTTCGCGGAACCCTAATTATTTTTCTAAAATAAAAATAGCGTAAGTTACCCGCCGTAACAGCAGCTATCTGCCAGTGAAAGTCCCGTCAAAATCGGCCCAGCCGTTTCGGAGATTAGCCGGAACAAACAGACGGACAAACAGACAAAAATTTTAAAAATTACTTTTTTGTTACAGGTACCGTATATACTTTCTTTTGCATTTAGTTAAAAGTTGTTATTTTGACATTACAAACAGACATTTGTATTGATGTATAGATAAAGTTAGAATAGATTTATAATGTGAAAATGTATTAGGTCCGTCTATTGCGAGTTCCATGAATGTTTACTGAAATGTTATAACTTTATCACCTAAAGAAGACACAGGGCCTTTTCTTCTCGGAAAATGACGAATTTTCACTCGAACGAAACGTCGAATCCGAAACAACGAGTAGAACCATAGAGTAGATAGAACTATTTTCTTCTTGTTTACATGTTAATCAGTTCCTAGACTAATTGACTTGCAGGCATTACGCAATAGCGTACACTATTCTTATAAATTATTCTTTTAATATTAACTCCTACACCATTTGATGATTACCTATGGAAGATCTTCTTATGTACTTAAGAGTAAGTAGGTAGAGAATTTTTTAACTCTAATCCTAGAGCAAGTGAAGCCTCCTTCTTAGGCTTGCGGAACAGAATACGAATTCTACGAGAGAATTTTATACGAATAAAGTCACGAGCGATAGCTTGTATTATTATAATTCTACTTTGTGTTCAAGAACCAGGATATCTTTGTATTTTACTCTGCCAACGGATTATTTACTGTTAGGTGCAGAAGAAATGAATATGCGTATGTATTATTAATTTTTTTTTTGTTCACAACTCGCGTGTTAACCAAGTCATGGGAATGAATGTGTGCCAATGTTCGGTGGTCGAACTATACCGTATAAGTTCACTGTCAATTTTCTGTAGAAACATGAATGTAAGTGGTCTCTAATGTGGCTACATATAGAGTTCTAATGATCTGAAAGGGCAGTTACCCAAATCTACTTTTTAATGATCAGACAATAATAGCCATAAAAGGTTAAAAGCAGTTAAGAGGGTTGTCACATTTTACACTGCTCTCGCTCACACGGGACCAAATTTTTAATAATGTTAAATGAAAAGATGCATTTTTGAAAAATGTATTCAATGGGCGGTCTACAAAATAATATTAATTTAATAGGTGATTATTAAAAACACATTTTTATTGCGGCATTTATTTACATCATCTCAAAAACAGATCATAATACTTAATTACATATGTTTATTAGATAACACAATAGAAATGTGTTTTTGATAACTACCTATTAAATTAATATTATTTTGTAGACCGCCCATTGATTACATATTTCATAAAAGCATTTTTTCATTTAACATTCTTAAAAATTTGGTTCTGTGTGAGCGAGAGAGGTGCAAAATGTGACAACGCTCTTAATAGAGTTGTTGTGCGGGACAGTGACAGACAAACAGTTATATGTATAGTATAGTTATAGTGTTCACAATAGTAAGTTAAGATGTCTTGTAAATAGTACTTCATGTTTCTTTATATTTTGTATTTTTGTTAAATAGATCTTAGTTTATAGAATGTAAAAATACATGCTTTACCATAGTTTTACAGATAATAGAGAGAGAAAAACGCAAATAATGTCACGCGGCTCTCATTAAGGTAAAGTTTCGTCGTATTTAAGCTAACTGTGCCGAAATCGACTCTATTCTGATTGGCTAAATATTCCCGTGCTCTGATTGGCTGACCAATCAGACTGCCCACATTTCATTAGCCATTTTTGTATAAATATCTGGAGGGATTTCGGTATCGGCATCCCCCGACCCTTGCTCGAAGAAGCGCCAGCCCGCGCCGAAGCTGAGCCTGTAGCTTTAAATTCCCCAGATTAATAATAATTATCCAATTTTGATCCAGCCTGTCCCAAACTTGCTGTCCCCCCAGTGACGCCCTAAGCCGAGGTTCGTACCCCACAGGGGGTGCCCTTAGCGCGCAGTCACTTAGTATTTATAAGTAACACGCCCCTGGCTGGAGGCTTTGAGTTAGCTTAAGGCAGCCACAGGATTGACCGGTTAAGTAGTCACGGCCACTCTTGGCCAACTACGAGATGCCATAGTTAGGAAAAAAAAAAAAAAAAAACGGTATCGGCATCCTCCAGTTCATGAAACGCAACTCCAAGCGTTTCTTTGATACCGCCGCCAAACATCGCAACCCCCTAGTTGTCGCGGCCGCTAAATATACCCCCTCCAATATTAGTAAAGTCCGCCGTCCGAGGCACACACTATTAGTCCCAGACGACCCTATTACTCTCCTCCAGGAAAGCAATAGGGCTTCTAGTACAATACACAGACACAAAAAACCGACATTCCGACCCCGCCGCCGAGGTCCAGCGCGAAAACCCCGAGTTAATAATTCCCCCCGACCCTTGCTCGAAGAAGCGCCAGCCCGCGCCGAAGCTGAGCCTGTAGCTTTAAATTCCCCAGATAAATAATAATTATCCAATTTGATCCAGCCTGTCCCAACTTGCTGTCCCCCCAGTGACGCCCTAAGCCGAGGTTCGTACCCCACAGGGGGTGCCCTTAGCGCGCAGTCACTTAATATTTGTAAGTAACACGCCCCTGGCTGGAGGCTTTGAGTTATTAGCTTAAGGCAGCCACAGGATTGACCGGTTAAGTAGTCACGGCCACTCTTGGCCAACTACGAGATGCCATAGTTAGGAAAAAAAAAAAAAAAAAAAAACGGTATCGGCACAGTCAGCGGGCAGCAGTTGAAGAAATAGGAACACTACAAGAAGATTAAAGAAGGCTTCAAGCTTCAACACTGGTTTTATTCCTCACCAACCCAGCACATAAATGTGTATCCCGCACAGTTGTTTACCTACATAACAAAAATAGCACGAGAAAGTAATAATTTCCTTGAATACATAATCTCAATCAAGTTGAAATTATTAGAGGAAGGGGTGGTAATTTGGAACCCTACTTTGTTTCTTAAGTATTTTAGCAAAACTATTTAACTAATCATTTCGAAAAATTACTTTATATACTAAAAAACTTATTGACTTTTATATTAGGAACGAATTAACGAAATAAAACCACTCATTAAGGGAAATAATTTGCTTTATTGAAAATAAAAAAAAATGTGTTCGGAGCTCTGGTGCTGGTATTATGGAACCCGGGTTCCAAATTACAAGTATGGAATAAATTTATTTACAAAAATCACAAATATAATATTCTGCGTCGCATCCTGAGCATTCAATATGTGCCCACAACCCACATGATTGGCACTGGATCCAAGTTTCACCACGTCGATCGTTGGAGTAATTTTCAGAGCAAAAAATGCAACAAGCGTCATCTTCGTTTATGGGCTGGGCATGTGCGGTAGCATTTTCTGACACTACAGTGTCACCTGAAGAAACTGATGATTGAGAATCCGATGATGTAGATTCCTGTCTGCTCGGAGGAGTTCTAGAAGAGTTTGCTGTTCTCTGCCTACCACTACGTCCACGAGCTCTTCCCCGGCCTCTTCCTCTCTGCGCTATAGACTTGATTGACTCCTCGAGTTGCTGTTTATAGGGAGATCCGGTCAATAAAGTAGCGGCAGATGACTTGCGGCCTCTGTTAGATTTTTTATTCTTTGGTGTCGGTACCGGTAAGATATCTTCAGGGAAAACAACAGGGTTGCTGATCACTTGCTGGGAAGCTCGATTTGCCTGTCCACTAGCGCGTGGTCGAGGTTGTGCCTGTGGCATTTGAACAGCAACAGGCGTACTGGTAGACGGTAGATGAGGGTCATCATCAGTAGCTTGAGGAGTGGTCCCACTTGAGCTTGCTATGTAGTCGGCTTCAGTAAATACGTTTCTGTTCATCGGGTAAATACCAGTTACTCTGAACCCATTCACAGCAATAGCTCCAGTTTGGCACCTGAGATAAGCACGTCCCAGCAATTCAGCTATTTCGTATGGAGTCAACATCCGGTTAGAATTGAGTAACCACTGTCTAATTTCTTCGCTGTAATAAGTTTTCAAGGGACCCATAAAAGACCGGTCAAGAGGTTGCATCTTGTGTGTTGAATGTGGAGGTAAACTAATAATTGTGACATTATTAGCTCTAGCTGCCATCAAAATATCCAAATTGCGTGTGTGCGAATAATGCCCATCAAGAATTAACAGAACAGGTGATGCTTCTGTTGGGTGGGTCTTTTCAATAAAATGATGGAACCAGTCCGTAAACAGATTTGCCTGAATCCATCCTGATGAATGGCATCTTCCGATAGAACCTGGCGGAGCTCCTTTCATCAACGTTTGCGTCATGTTTTTGCGTGGGAATATCAGCAGCGGTGGAATAAATATGCCACTTGCGCTCATCGCTGATACCACTGTCACCAATGATCCACGTTCAGCCGCAGTAATGCTACCTACTTGTCTTTTCCCTCGCAGACCTATTACTTTAACCATTTTACTCTGCACGATAGATAGCCCGGTTTCGTCGACATTAAAGATTCTCTCTGGTGGATAATTATGTTTTTGGAATACTTCTTCAAGGATGTCAAAGAACTTATCCACTGCTTCTTTATTGAAACCTTGAGCCCGAGCATTGGAAGTTCCTGTTGGTGATCGAATAGAAAGCTTATCTTTGTGGCGTAATAAGAAATGATCAAGCCAAGCTCGACCGGCTATGTTATTTCTAAACGAATGTTCGACATTATTTTTCACAGCCAACTGATAGACCATTTTACGAACATCCTGACGGGTCAAGCCATAGAATTTACTTTCCATAACGAGAAGGTATGACACAAGGCTTTCTTCAAGGTGAGATGGCAGGACAGGTCTTCTTCCTATAGTAGTATTTACAACCTCATCGGGAGGCTGGTCACTGTGCACAAACCTTTGCAGAGTTGTTTTTGGAACATTATAAAGCTTGACCGCTTTTTTCAAACCCATTTTCTTTTCTCTTACTGCTTTTACAGCTTCAATCATATTATTCCTGGCCCAAGTTTTTCTTTTCGACTTCGGCTTTGGTGACAATTGAGTTCGAGGCATGACTGGAATCAGGAAAAAAGTGATGTTAATCCACTGCGGGTAATTTGGAACCCGGTTCCATATTACCCGCACCTATGGGGTTCCAAATTCAAAACCTTACTATGTTATCAAATAATTAAGAAAACTAAAACTCGTTAAAACAAACCTTAAAACTTACCTGTGACAATTTGAACTTATGCGTAAAGTACTTCCCTTAACACCCACTGTATTAGTTTTAGACTAAAATAAAAACTTTTGACAATATAAACGAATAAAAGAAAAAACGTTTGCCGGTGACATAAAATTTCAACTTTGAATGACAGGTTCAAACTTAATGCAAAACTGGCGCTAGTGGCAGTGAATACATTCTATGATACCAGTTCAACGTAATTGCATAGTTTTTAACAGATGTCGCTGTCTGTTTCTGAGATATTAAGGGGTTCCAAATTAACAGCGGGTTCCAAATTACCACCCCTTCCTCTACCTTTAACACAATTCTCAAGCACACGAAAATAATTTAAGTAAAAAATTTTTTCTCAGAAACCTTCTAACTCAAAAGCAAAGCAAAACGACCGACTCAAAACATTCTAAAAACCAATTACACATGCGCCCACGCAACGAAATCGTGAAACTTCGGAAAATCGAAAGTGGCCGAGGAATGGCCCATTGTGTTATGATAAGTTCAAAGAATTTATTAGTACCGAGGTTATATGGTATATGTGAGTGGAAACCATGTACTTATGTACTTATTAACCTAGTAATACTAGGTAGTTCCTATGCTAAAGAAAAGTAATTTATAGAAGTGATTAATTAAACTGGTATTAAGGTTTATCGAGGCAAAACATGTATTCAAACGTAATTTATTAGGTAGTGTTTTTGTAAAAGAAAAAATAAGGTACTTAGATGATAAAATATTGCTTAAAGGTACCTACCTGGTGTTAACAGAGGTAAAAAATCAAGTCAGTTGAAAAAGAGAAAAAATACCCTTTTTTTGTTTTTTTTTTTTTTTTTTCATCGATTGAATATCTGCGCATGATCATAAATAGGTACCTACAATGACATAAAAAAAGAGTGAAGGAGTACATACAAGTGTCACAATTGTAGGTGCAAGCTCCAACATTCTATCTAGGTTTGTTTATAGACCTAAATCCAGGCGAAACTATGTCAACAGACCTAGAATAGCGAGTCGAGTCTACTTTTTCATAAATCTCATATAAAATACAATTCCGCGTTGATGTTGGCTCGTTCTGGGTTAAAAACAGTGTCATATCGAATAACGGCCCTTTAAGGGCTTTGCAGTATACGATATCTCATACACATATTGTGAAGATCTAAATACAACTGTATCTAGATAAAATTAGGGCCGATTTTTAAATAATTTGTTTGAACCTTCAAACACGTCTTCAGAAGCATGAAATCGTACCTTATCATGTATCATGAAGGTTTATTTTTGATTAACAACATGTAAGCTCAGCAGCCTGTCTTAGCAGCCAATTCTCGCCGTTAACCCGTTAGTATAAATGTTATTAACATTAATTTTGTGTGTAAAAGTGCGAGTCTCACGCCTCCAACATAATGGTGACCGCGTTTTCATTAAAAGGGTTAATATCTGTAAATTGTGCGTTTTGTGTTTATTTGGAACAGTCACGTCTACAGTACTGTTGGCCGTTAGGGTAAAAGTGTCAGAGCGTGCAAGAAAACTACGTGTTCTTGAAAATACATTAATTTTGCAGGAGTTCATATTCACTATAAAAACAAAGATACTTATGACATATGACAGGAATCCGTTTTTTTATCAGGAATCAAAAATAATCCGGTGCTTCGGGGCAATTGCGTAACACAGTAGGAATCGGTTTCATTTTGACAGTTCAACAACATTCATTGCGTTATTTACGTCGTTGGGCAGATAAATTTTTCGAACATATGAGGCAATGGATTAGCAATATGCTTCAAAATCATTCAGATTGTGATTGATAGTATGTTACGCAATTATGGCCGGTCTCCTAACTCTTAATACTTTGCGGGAAGCAAACGAGACACAAATACACAATAGAACTTTTATTGTTTTTACTGCTAAAGTCGTATATGTCCTTCAAATCGTTAAGCAAGGATATAGAAGAAGAAAGTCAAAGTCAAAACGTTTATTGCGAACTAAGTGAACAATGTTGGTGTAATATTATGTCAGTAGGTACTTATGACTTAGCAGCCTTTTACAAGCATTGCAAAAAAATATCATTCAGAAGCACTGAGGTATGCTGTTCTTATTGTTATTGAATGAACTTCAACGAAATCTAAATAATACATTATTTATCAAGTTTTTACAGCCTTCACTCATAAACTATTGCGCGCCATTTAATGAAATTGAATAAGTACGTACTATCTGTCCACGTAAAGGTTAATCAACAATAATAAAAAGATTTAAAGCTAGGGGCAGAATTGAAGCAATGAACAAAAAAAAAAGCTTTAAAACCTTAAAGCTAATAAACTACATCAGAACGTAGTCGTAACTTGTTTTTCTGATAGTTTTATATTGCTGTGAAATCGGATAATGCATCCGCCTACGTCATAAGATTGTTATATCTTTGATATATCTTTATTGTAGGTAATGTAGGATCAAGGATCTTTGCGGTTGGGTTTCCCTTTACATCGTAAGGTAACTCTATATACATTCATGTTCCGTGGCAAACAAAAACAATATTTCTGTATATATGAACATCATGCCTGTATTCCCCGAAGGGTTAGACAAAGGTGTACCTATAGTACACCCACATTTCGCCAGTTATGTTTAAGTCCCATGTCATAAAGGGCGAGCGTCTTGCCATCAACCGGGCACAAATCCAAACTCCGGGCTGCTACTGAGAAATTTTGTATGTTGTCTTTATTTCACCACTATGTGCAAGTCTTGCAAAATAAGTAGGTGACGTCATTATTAATTTAAAAGATTGCATGAATTGAATTGGTTTTTGCTACCACTTCACAGTGTTCAAAATCTTGAGTATCTTCCAGGTAAAATTGCTGCATTATCGGCCACTACACAAGAACTTTCTCATCTGCATAATGTCTTATTTGTAAAATCGACTCATGTTTCATCGTTTCATGGTAATTTCGACTTTACCATTGGAGTTGGGAGTAAGAACTCAGTCAAAGTTAAGCTTAATGCAAACAAAAATAAAATCTGCAGCCTGTTGTTTTTCAACCAAGAACTTACCTGAGCTGAAGGCTAAATAGGTTACTGTGACTGTTTCAATAGGTTAGCTCCCTGCATATGTACGTATATATGCACAATCATGAACATTGAAGAATGCCATTGTTCTTCAGAAGTTTTAAAGTCGACCTAATCCTGAATCCGGTTCGAGTTTTCCTTAGCAAAAAGCCGGTACATATTGGTTTGTATATTGAATTTTAGAGATCCTGGTAGGTATATATAGAGTTGACTGAAATACTGTTATTAAAGAAGGAAAGGAAGAGTGAGAAAATCACGAACATGTAAATGATAAAGCTGACAATTAACTTGGACTTTCGTTCATCCTTAAATCAGACAAGCAAACAGAAATTCCTAACAAGAGTCCGGATGCTGTAGCCGCTAAGTGGGACCTGACATTTAGCCAGTGAATGTGGCAATCTGAGGAACAGTAAAACCTAGCACTTTCTACAGTAAACCTTTTAAGCTCCATTCAAAAACATTACTCGTTTCGAGTGTATCGGTAATAAACAAGTGAAAACAGCGATCGGTAAACAAATTAACGACGAAGACTAATCTTGGACACATGGTGAAGTGTTTCTCTTTTAACGGCTGAGCCCAATAACCTATTTTCAGTAAAAGACAGATCGCTATTGATGGTAGACAGTATAATTATATCTGTCCTTATGTTAGGCTGGTAAGATTTCATAATCTCTTATAGATTATTGGGACGTTAAAACCATAGATAGATAGGTTTTTCTACCTCTAGTATGCCAAAACCCAAACTGGTTATTGGGCTCGGCCGTTAAAAACTTGATCATGCAAATAGTAGATTGCAGTAATGCAATTAAAATAAAATTTTATGGATTGTTTTCGTGTTTAGTGTTGTACATCAATGTTAAGATTCATTCGATCGTCAATTTGAATTGTCTGAGCCTGTTTTCTCTTTTCTTTTCTTTTTGTCTACGTTAAAAATAATACAATGTAGTATGTGGTTTCTTTTCATTTTATTTGCATAAGTGTTCAGTATTTTTGGTAGAATTATAAACATGTGTTTTTTGTTTTGAATTTCAGTTGAGGTTATTTGGGTTGTTTGGGTGTTTTGGGTTCTGATTCGTCATGTTTGATGTTTAAAATTTTAGATTTAAATATTTTTGGATTTAAGAGAAGAAAAGATTAACGAAGGTAACAGAGCAGAGCATGAAG
Organism: Fissipunctia ypsillon; assembly: GCA_947568875.1. Classification (NCBI taxonomy): domain Eukaryota; kingdom Metazoa; phylum Arthropoda; class Insecta; order Lepidoptera; family Noctuidae; genus Fissipunctia; species Fissipunctia ypsillon. The sequence continues at coordinate 23,060,408 of OX387645.1, read as the reverse complement.
CAAATAATTGAGCAATATTAATTAAAAAGGGCCACAGGTTCTCGACTGAATTGTTTTCAAGGTGAGCCAGTTTGGTAAAACAATACACTCGACTTCTGCCATAAAACGGACCATAACTCCTCAAATGTAGAAGAGTGACGTCATATGTTACTTGAATGTTGTTACACTTAAGGCTAAGAGAAATCTCGACTTAAATTAATTTTTAAGAAATTATTTGAAGCAGAGGGAATTGACCTCTCGCCATTAAATATCACAAAGAAATTCAAAAGAATTAATTTTATAATGCTTTGCATTCATAAATAAAGACAAAAGCCATAAAAGCTTTATTGAAAAACTTGTATTTCCAGTATTTCTTTCTGCAGCAAATGTGATACTTATAATTTAAATATATCATTTAAATAATAACAACGCAAACAATGAAACTAATGCCTAACGGTTTTGACCAGTCAAAGCTCAGAATGAGCTTAATTGGCTAAAGCGAGCTGTGCATCAATAAAGGGCTATTGTATGAATTGACACAGGGCCGACATTTGTAGGTCGCGTAGAAAGCGGTGAAGGACAGACAGACAGACAATCATGTGCTCAGATATGATTCTATGGAAAATGTTACGACTTTCCAATCGAGGAAATTTAAAAATGGCCACGATTTAATTAAACCATGATAATGCCCATATCCACTAGGTGCTATGTATACAGGGTGGCCGATGAAACGAGGTACAAAGCAAAATTTTAGAAGCCTCTCTCCAAGGGCTTCCCGAAACACCCCCCATGTATGTTCAGCGATTATTTATACATAGTTTAGGAGCTAGATGGTTTTTTTTTTGGTAAATTACATTATACAGGGTGTAAGGGACAGCCCTCCGCAAACTAACAGGGTGCATTCAGCTCCTTATTAGAATCATATTCCACCGGAAATATTCTCAGGAAAATTATCATTTTTTAAATCGTATCTTCAGTTACTATTCCTTTATTTCAATGTAATTTTAAATTATCTGTATGCAGCACTCCATTTATGTAAATAAAACTGCTAAAATAAAAAAAAATCAGCAATGGATGTTGAAATACTCGGCGGCCGAAGGCTCGCTGCGCGGCCGTTCGCTACGCGCGTTTTGCCACGGCAAAGATACTCGTATATACATTGCGTGTGAGGTAATAAAACAAATCCGGTTTATTGGATTCCTATAACGTTCCTGAAATAATTTTATGTATAGGTGATCTTAGTATGATATACTGAATTCACCCCATCAGTCTGCGGAGGGCTGTTCCTTACACCCTGTATAATTTATAATATATATATATACGTAGGTATAAGATATAATATACAAAAAAATGTAATAATTAGATGATTTTTGGGCCATTAACCGCATTACCGCAGGTAGTGAGTCACTTGAAATCACGAAAAAACAAAAAAAAAAGAGATATTCTCAACTCATACTTCAAGTCTAGCGGTAGATGACTCGTGATCGGATAATCGGATGCATATATACCTAAAGTTAAATTTTCGCTGAGACATTATGGAAGCGGCTTCTTAATTTTTTTTTTTTTCTTAATATAAATCCCGGGATTCCAGAAAGTCCGGGAATGCACAACTAATCGGATACATGGTATGGAAACGACTTCTTAAACATGTGGTATTATATATTTAAAAAATACCGAGACACCGGGATCACACAAATATTCTTATGCTTGAAATTCATTTTTAACCCCCGATGCAAATATATGTGTATGTAGGGTTTAAGGGGAAGGGTAGTGCGTGTCGATTCTATAGTCAAAAAGTACTAAATATATCAATTCCAGAATCGCGAAATTTTTACGATCGATACAAAAATGCATTCCATATTAGCCAACACCTCAACTTTAGGTAAATATGCATCCGAATGACCGATCTTTGTAGATGACCCAAAAAAAAAATCATCAAATCTTTTTTTTTGTCCTGTTTAGATACAGGTACCCATCTCGTCTGCGGAGTTTCGCTAGCTAATTTAATTTTACCCTGTAGGTATATATAAAAATATACATACAGACGAATTAAGAACCTCCTCCTTTCTTAAAAAGTCGGTTAAAAAGGAAGATAACAAAGTAAAAGGGACTAAACAATCGTTTGTATGGAGACTAATTTAGGACTAAGACTGATAAAGAAAGGACTAAGACTGATAAAGAAATAAAGTTGAAGCTTAATGAAGAAGATGACGATAACATAACATCACGCCTGTAATCCCTAAAGGCTAAGGCAGAGGTGTTCCTATAGTACTTACACCCATATTTCACTAGTTACGTTGAAGAGCTTAAGAAGAGAGATGATGATTTTATGATGACGATGCAGATGTAACTCAGTTGTCGCGTTTAAGCATGGCAATAACGGTCATTGACCTTTTCTAGTATTTTTTATTGAAAAAAAAACTGGAATCAATATGTATTGTGGTCTTCAACATGTTCCAATAACGAAACACCATACACCACCATGTTGTTTGGGTTCCTACCGTGCCTACGAAGAGATATTACGGAAAGGACAATGACCGCTACTGTCATGCTAAAACGCGACAACTATATTAATTTTATAAACTTTAACAAATACTGTTGACACAAAGCATCCAATGTCGTGACATCTGACCAATCCAATAGCATTGTTTTCTCTGACCGACAAAATTATTAATAGTTTACAAACTTTCACTCAGTCTGAGTGACTCTTTATCCACCACCCATTCCCCATTATCTGTTGCATCACAATGGTCGACTTTTTGACAAAAATTAATTGCTAAACTTAATTTTTGTAACGACTTTTAAAAGGTGTCAAAGTGCACGCTTTTCGACCATTAGAATTAAGTAATAATTATTCATTGTTTGTATGTTTCATTCACAAACTAAGGAGACTTTCCCTAGATAAAAATACATCAACAACTTCATAGAATTGTATCTTTATTTCTAATTGAGGTGTTTACTTAACACTATTAAAGGCTCTTGCAAACAGGCGCGACACAAAGGCACCGCTCGTCGCCCGACACGCGGTGCCTTTGTGTCGCGTCACGTGTTGCGCTTGTCTACAGGAATGAATGAATAAATGAATGAAATGCACCGACCCCAGCGTGGATTAACCAGACTCGATTACTCGAATGAACTCAAAGATTCACACTAGCCCCTGTAGCCTCATGTTTCATGGGGCTACATAGGCCATTGCATATCAAGAAGTAGACCGGGGGGCGCGGTAATGGTAGGGACGACGTGTCCTTAGGATATGGAAGGATTATTAGAGTCTACCGAGTATGCACCCTAGAGTAAACATTGGAATATTGGAGAGACGGGTAATATTTATCTATGGATGGGCATCTTTTAACGACATCGCCGCCAAGTTGTTTCAAGTCCGGCTTCACCGGTGAGTCTTTTGGCGGGGGTTACTGCTATGCTGTATTACGTGTTGCTGTTTCCAAAGTCTTCGTCTGAGGTCTCGCTGCTATCCGTTTCACGTTTCTTGTAGATCTCGCTAGCAGCCATCAGCCGTGTCCATCCAAAAATTGATGTCCTTATTGAAGTAAGTCATGTCCTGTTTTAGGTCACGTGTCGCGCTTGTTTACAGGAGCCTTAAAATTAAATAGATAAAGTTTTCTGTAGTTGTAGTAAATATTGGCGTAGAGCCAAGCACCGGTCATTGTTAACTCTGTCGGCGATTGCTGAATGAATACAGATCTGTATGATACTTAGATACTTTTATCTTAGAGCACCTAACAGTAAAAAAAAAATGTTTTGAATTTTCTTAGATGTATCTTTTAATTTTGTAGGTTCTGCCAATACTCAATTGAAATTTCAGACTTTTTATTATACCTAAAATATCTTGACTCTAAAGGCTCCTGCAAACAGGCGCGACACAGACACCGCTCGTTGCGCGACGCCTTTGTGTTGCGTCGTATGTCGCCCTGTTTGCAGGAGCCTTTAACTGTTTTGTAAATTAGTATGTCCTATCTAAGAGAGCCGGGTGATCTGTAAAGGCTTCTACAAACAGGCGCGACACGCGACGTGCCTTTGTGTCGCGTCGCATGTCGCGACTGTTTGTAGGAGCCTTAACTCAGGACCCTCCTACTCCAGACAACTTTCTCTATTTATGATTGTGCATTTTATTAATCAGTGCCTGTAATAATGATGTTGAGATAAATAAATCAAGAATTTAAACATTCCACCATTTTTTTCTTCTGCAGAGTTAAGGCTCCTGCAAACAGGCGCGACAAGCCACGCGACACAAAGGCGCCGCGTGTCGCGTGACGAGCAGTGCCTTTGAGTCGCGCGCGTTTCGCGTCGCGTGTCGCGCCTGATTGCAGGAGCCTTTAGCGTGGCCAGACTATGTTGTTTTTAAATATTACCCTCCAAACAGGAACTACATATTTTCCGTTAAAGTAATTTATCATCGCACTTTAGTAGGTGCCTACCTAATACAAAAGTCGTAGGTCACTCATTCGTAATAATATATTGGCAGTAGGAAGCAATCAATAGAATCATTACTCTTCTCACTCTTAATGACAAGAACAGCTTTCATACAACGTATGAAACCATAATGTGCGTCGTTGAGTCCATCATCATTGAAACCTGGTCACGGTCACTGTCAACTCGTCATCAATCTTGCACTTGATTTATTGAAGGTTACCAATCCGGACTATCAGGAAGAGTTTTTGTGATAAGGAAAATAAATAGCCTTATTTGGATAGTAGGAAGTGCTTTAATGTGGCCTAGGTAGATAGGAACAACCATTGTTTACAAATCACCAATGTCCAGTCGTGAATTTATTCAGTCTTCCTTTCAATGTAAAATATAAGTACCCGTGAAGACCATACGAGTCGTATATTCTTAGAGATATTATTAAAAGAAAGAAAGCTCCAATCAACCTTGAACGTAGCTTTCGCAACTCCCACTGGGAGACCGGTTCAAATAAGGAACTTAAAAAGCAGCGCGTGCGCACTGTCCGAACATCGCGCTGGCTACATTCCACAATAACTATAGTTAGGTATCGTAAGTAAATTCAACGATTCCGGAAAATGATACGAAATTTCAAGACCTTAAACACAGCCCGGCTAGCTCAGTCGGTAGAGCATGAGACTCTTAATCTCAGGGTCGTGGGTTCGAGCCCCACGTTGGGCGCGTCTTTTTGTATTTTCTGCTCATTTTTATTAATCAGTGCGAACACGTGACTGCTTATTTATTGTAACCGCACAAGCATGTACTTATTTGAAATAAAAGACACCATATAAACGCACACAAGCGTACCTACCTACATTATTGATCTTTCGCGAACCCGCAAGGTTTAAAAGATAAGATAAGGAAAAAATATGTATGGTAAATAAACGACGTTTAGATCAGCTTTGAAGCCATTATTTAGATAATTTCGTCGTTTAACTAACAACATTGGCCTAGATTTTGTACAACAAGAACTTTCTTTCACGACCAAGCATTATCATAAAATGTGTAGCAATTTTTAATAATGACTCTCGAATCGGGCAATGATGGAAAGTGCTCGATAATCGACTAATGATATCGACCTGGTTCCGCTCGATATTAATGAATAAGATTACATATCAAATGACAGATGTTAAGCTTATTTTAACCAATGTTGACATTGAGAACTTTTATCGATAATTTCTTCAATACTTTCTACAGGTTTAAATGATTCTTTCTCCGTCATTGGAGTGTGTGAAATACCTACTTATTTCGCATAAGGAAATAATATATAAAAAGGTTGGTTATAAAGATTATAAATAGGTATAAATTTACGAGGCCATAATCGTGGGGTCAAACACTCAATGACGCCTTTCTTTCTGCTAAAATAATGTTTTACAAGTTTATTTAATTCGCTATATTCCATTCAGGTAATTAAATAAAGGTAAAAAAACCGCATGATGTGGTTAGCCGACTAAACGTAATCCAGTCACTTCAGTTGTCATGCTACGTCACAGTTGTACTCTTCAATTTAGCAACGTTATTATTCTTGGGCGTTTAATTCACTTTTACAGTCTAACATGCTAATGAATACTTTAGAAGATCCCTATTCCCCGGATTCCATTGATAAACGGATTTTCCTTTCCAATTCAAAAGACTGCATTTTCAAATAAAATTGTCATTTTTAATGACAATTAAATCACAAGGTCAGACATTCAACGTTGCGGGCTTAGGCCATACGTAGCCCTTTCGCGCGTCACTTCCAAACAAAATTTGTTCGTATTGTGTCACGAAAAGTCAGCTGTACTTTTTTCCACATCTTTTTGTTTCTAAATTACACCCGTGCGAAGCCGGGGCGGGTCACTAGTAGATAGATTATGAAATTCGGTGTTGTGGTTCATCGAGTTCGATGCTTGATGTAACCTGTATCCGCTGCCTTAAAGGTTCATGAACCAAAGTCCAATTTCCTACAAACGATAACACTAAAATTGAATGCCATATTGTTTATTGTATAATATCAATTTCATAACAGTACTGCCTCTGATGTATGTAGTTGACATTTTGTACTAAAATTGACCACAGCGGGGAGTAAAACGATGCACTATGAAATAGCATCGTTCATTTAACGACCATTTTGTTTTATGTAACTGTTCATGATTTGGGGATCGTTTTCTATGAGATAATACTGTTATTTTGTTTCTTTTGTTGATGAATAAAATATGCTGGGTTGGTAGTTACGTAATCTGTAATTGACCTTGAATCTGCTTGTTAGTCCATTCAAGGAGGATTTGGAGTAATCCGGAGTTGTATTACCTTACCTTTGTTTTTAACTGTGATTACGCGTGTCACTTTGTTACAACATTAGCAGTAATAAAAATGAAGGTAGATAGATTTTCTAAGAGGAAATGTTTGGTCTCTGATCGATTTTTTCTCATAACAATGTTGAAAATTACCGTCAGTTTAGTAGAATACCTAGTCAGTAAAGGCATGCTGCTCAAAGACCGAAAAAAACCTCACTCATCACAGTCCACCGTTACCACAAAACAAGGCTCATCACATCAAAAAACTAATCTTCCATCCTGAATTAGTCATTAACGCCATATTATTTGCTAACGCGGGAAAAGCAAATTGCTGCTCCAAGTTCTTGTAGACCTTCAACATGGCTGCAGTGTTTCGCTTGGCGCCGTTGGAAGCATCGGAATGTTAATTAAATAAATCCCGCAGTGCTGTATCGATGCAAAAAATAAAAGGTCGTGGAGGCACGCGCAGGCGCAACGGACGAACACGTCAAAGGGTTCTGTTTTTCTATAAAAGTAGCGAAGAAAAACAGTTGAAACTAGTTTTACAGATTAAGTTGAATAATCATGAAGCTCTTTTTTCTGTTGCTATCCAGTTGTAACGACTACTGTTCGCGACCGTGACCGATTAGCAGTTGAAGTGGCGGGAAATGATGCCGTTAATAAAACGTTGATAGTTCGTTTCGTAATATCTATTAAAGAACTAAAGAATGAAACTAGTACACTTACAGAACTGACAGCTTAGTAAACTTACAGAGTACCTACTGGTTCTATAGTTCTACCAGTGATCAGATTAAGAACTATGAGAATGATTCTACAAAGCATCGTTTAAGTTGCAACGAATTTGTCATCAGCTTCATCATTAAAATCTTTCGCTACCTGTAAATTTATGACATTCAATTAAAACAGATGCTTTTGAATATAAATATCATTTGGTTACGTAATAAATACATTCTGTTTGATATCACATAATAATTCACAGGCAAATTAAGTTGATTTGTGAGGTGTCATTTGCAAAGATTTGCATACATTTTCGACCTAAAAGACATCACAGTTGTACCTCATTTATTTAATGCCAACCATCTATCGTTAGTCACTGGTGCTTCTTTATCTACTGTGTTAAGTTATTGTCATACAAAGCTTTAACATTGCCATCATTCACAGCCCATCTTACATTTGTACCACTTCCAAATCTGTTGAATTTTAAAGAGAAAGTCTTTTTGCCCATAATCGGTAATTCATTAAAAATACCATCGATTTTATTACAGACGAGTCTACTGACAGCTCATTTACCAAATATGGCTAAGTAGTTTGGGTCAACACTCAAATCATTCAAAAGATTTTGTTGGTTTCTTTTAGCAAACATTTCTTCGTTTTGTTTTTGATGTCTCTAGGCGCCCATTTATCCTTAATGCTTCTTTCGCTATTCGTGTCTTCCACCCATTTATCCCTAAATATAACCTAATTACAATTTTTGCTTCGCTTCTCCCCTATGTAATTAATTAATTTAAGGGCCTAATAAGGTATAAAAATGATAGTTGCTTAGTAACCCGCAACACAACACAATGGATGTTGACTGTCAAGTGCGTATGCAGTTGTAGTTGTGTTATGACTACTATGACTCATGCACCGCATTTACTGCCTGCAATCATTGCAGGTTATATGAGGTAGTTATTAGAATCGCTCTCCTGTGAAATGTTGTTATTTAACTTTGATTTTCTTAGTAGTTTTTAAAAGTCAACGGTTTCTACTCAAGATTTTGTACTTTCTGATGCGACATCATTAGTTTGTATTTATATATTACGCTGCTTTTTAAATCCATCTTTCAAGTCCAAGCAAAGTATTTACATTAGCTAAATGTAGTATTTACATTCTTGAATACTAGTCAGTTGGATTTGCTCAAAATTAAAAAGTAAGTACACAAAGTTATCTTAGACCACAAAACATAGTACAAAACAGGAACCAAGTTAAGGTGATACACATCGTTCTTACACCACAGAGAATACCTATGCGATATTTACGGTATTGAACACAGAACTCGCCAGTTTTGCGCAAACCGACCGACAGACAGACACACAGTAAATGTAATACGTTGTGCAGGAAATTACAACGACAACACGCGGGCAAAATGATAATCAAGTGAATTGATTCTAAAATGGAAACTGACATTTAGCAATGGTTAATGAATATTGATATTTAGTAGAAATATCAGCTGCTTGCCACAATTTAGATGTTAATGGAGACTAAAATGTCTTAGGAAAAAACTTAGCTAGAAATAGTGCAACGGACACAACAATGAATTTGTCTCGAAGGTTTTAATCAACAGAACCTGTTCAAGAAGAAACAGCAACGAACAAAAACTATTACGTATTTTGCAGACATGTTTCTACAATTGTTAGGTTTAAATTGTCCTTTGTAATTTGAAACAAGAGACAAGAGCATAAAGATGCTTAAATACTTAACTACATACATTACAATTTGTTAACGTCATCATAAACTGAAGTGAACTTCAATGACGAGTTCATTTCAATTCAATTAATTTTATTTCAGATAAATTGCAATCGCTAGTAGTTACTATAATCATCCACGCATGGTTTTTTTTAAATAATATAATAAGAATACAAGAAATAGACATGCAACAATGAAAACATTGGATTAGGATCGCACTGCTCGAACATGTAGTTTTCTCCAATGCTCCATGAAGGAGCAATCCATATCCATACTCCCCCCCACAGTGAGCAACGAAAATTACCATTTATAGTTAATTAGAAACGTTTATGTAAACTTTAGCAGTGAGAAGGCTGCAATTAACGGATGACAGTAAAGATTAACTACAGATGGATGATGGCCCCATCTTATGTAAGGGACGCAAAAATGTTTGCGAGCATGTGGTCATTAAAAGAGTTTCGTTAATAAATACAAAATTGCTACCTTATGTTGAAATACGTTGGAAGGAAGCGACAGAAACGCAGAGTAGGTATAAATGAGTTGCAAGGGTTTGGGTTGTTAAAATTGATTTAGGACATAACAATAACAGGACTTCATCTCATACGCAGAGCGTCTGACAACTCTAGACAACATCATTTCCAGTATTTCGTAAACATCTAGACATAATATTAGATCTTCAATGACGTGCAACATTAAGTTTACTTACATCAAGTCCTCTATAAATCAACGTTATCACTGTCATGAGGAAGTCGAAGTTATGTTACCCCCGATGATAACAACGGCTGTTAAAGGAACAATTGAAAATAACACAAACCTTAGCATCTGTTTTGACACCACCAGAAAAGCACTGATCGAAAGATTATTGAAATAATAGTATATTTACATATGAACTCATCTGCCAGATAGTTTGAACTTATCCTAAGATGGTGAAGCAGGGTCTTTGAGACAAAAGGAACGTCAAGCATGATGAACTATTCAATGAATGAGGAGAAAACAAAAGGCATATGACATCGGGAGTACTAATACATGGAGCTTCGAAGCTGAACTGACAAGCTCTATCACTGTCAAATAATTCATCAATATAGCTGGAGTTTCTTTAGCCTGCTTTATGGACTATGTTTGAATATTGAAAGGCTTAGGCTTATAAGAATTTTCATGGTCTTAATCGAGTTATATTTGGCAGGAAGTATAATGGTAGTATAATAGGTTTTATTCCACTCAATTTCTAATCATGGGATATTTAGTCATTTGGAAATGGTAGACCCGTCAAGTCTTACACTTCTGCGTTGTCAATCAGTTGTCACATCTAATTTGATTTTCCAATTGTCAGAAACTGTTTATTTGATTGAGTCCGTTTCTTCATCAATATACATATCTATAACATTTGTTCGTCATTTGTTTATTCATATTATGCAGTCGTCCAGTTCTGATTTCTCTGTTATCATTGGTATTTATTTATAACTTTTCGCTGATTAATTACTGATTTCAATATTAGATCATCTTGGACAGGTGTTTGCGTGACTTATTAGCAGAAAGTTTTTAGTTATTATTTAATATTATATCGTGTAACTTGATGAAAGAGAGACCAACCAGTTAAATTCAATTTATTCAAGTAAAACCAAAATTACAAAATTATATCCTAACTTAACTAAAACTATTCACAAACTAAAATATGGCGTCGAAAAATTCCTCCGCATCGCAGTCGACTGGTAATGTATCCAAGAGACTGGCGGCATTGCCACGTTGTATGGCAATGCTTAGCAGAAAGAGAGATAGATGTTAATTATTATTAATTACGAGTCTTAATCGACTGTCATTATGTATAAGCTGAAATTATCATCATCACGATGCGCGAAGACCGTGCGCCATGGACGGTAATATTTGTTTTTTGTTGACAAATAAGCATAGACGTACTATATTATATACTAGCTATTATTATCTAACCAAATACTTAATGAACTTCACATTTGGATGACAGGAATCAAGAACCTGAAGAAAGTCTGTTGTTTTTGAGCGGCAAATACATGTTAGGAAAAAATATCTAATCAATGAACAGATTAAAGATGTGAGTAATTAAAATCATCAATAAATATTCATGCATAACGCTTAATTAATATTACGAAATCGAATAACTAAATCAAAAATCTAGAGAAATTTTGGAAATCTGGATCCATAAATCTCTCTCAATCGGTGTGATATTAATGATGTGGAGAAAGACGTAACCGATTATGATAGTGATGATAACGTTTCGGTTATGTCAGGAACTTGACATGCAAATGGAGAAATAAAGAAAGCAGCAGAAGAATTTCAAAACAAGTTATGAAACAATTGACGGATACAAATACTTGGAGCTTGTCCCATGTCAACACTTATCTATTGGAATCTTAAAACCAGTAGGAACGTTGTTACACATGTTTTCAAGTGGTTCCATCCATATTGGGATTCTGGGATCATTTTAAGTATTGGGTGAAATATGATGCTATTCTTGTAACACGAGATAAGTAGAACAGTGTTGCTGAAACCACAAAATTAGACAAAGGTAAAAAGTTTTAATGTAGGTGACTTTAATAGATTGTGTTTGTTCACTTAATTACATATTTACTAGAAATAATTTATTTGGTGATAGAATTTCTTAATTATTTTACTAAGAAATCGAGCCATTCGCTTTTACTGGCATGTCTACCCACGGAAACGACAAAGTATCAACAATGCTTTAGAAAATATTTGACGCGTGCAACATTATATCGCCCCACATATTTATATGGAGAAAATTGTATATTGTTCCGTTTCTCAGTGACTATATAAAATCTAACTTTCTCGAAAAGAAGTATGTTAAGAAGAAAGGTGTCACATGCACGTGGCTTGTCACCAGCATCTTAGTTATTAGTGAATCTTCGTAGTTATTAATGGGGTTAATAAGTTTACAAATGATAAAGTATTGTGAGAGTGATAATTATTTAAGTTTTATTGCCGGATCAGTATGCCTGGCCTTGATTTTCTATAGGTCCGAGTCCGTTTTCTCTTGCAAGACGAAGTAGCTCTAGCATGGTATAAATTAATCCCACTATTCCCATTTTATTATTGGATACAAGGCCGCTGGTTGCTGCAAAAAGCTTTGTTGTATGAAGTGGTTTAATAGAAAATAGAACATGGTTTCCTTCTGTATTGTCACTATTGTCAGCGTGCTTGTTATTTGCATTATAAAGGTTAAATTCTATGCTATCATCAGCCTTTTTAACCAAATGTTCACTTGCATTCACTTTATCTCAAATGAAAACCTGGTTTAAATCAATGTTACATAATCAGCTAAAACCCATTGTCCCCGAAACTTAAGAGTAAAAGGTACCAAACGTCACAAACTAGGTAACGAATGTTTTATTCTGTAGCATGGCTAAATATTTAATTGAAGTCAATCGATCTTTAATACACAATCACGTGTTTTATTACAAACTAATTAAGATTGCACCATTGTTTAAACAATACAACAACAACAATTTTAACGCCATAACAGATAAAAAAGTTCATTGACATAGTTTGAATGTATTCATTACTTAATTCTGAAGAAACATAGTGTGGCAGGTAGTAACAGTTTTGATATTGCAAGATTTGTTATTCATAAGATTGTTGTAATTGCAGCACGTGCATCGATGTTTATTAAGGTAAATAGGTTATCGAAGTGCCCGGAGCAGCTTTTCACCGGTTTCTGTAATCATATTAGGTAAGTTTAAACTTGCCTTTATTTATGTGTATGTAAGTAGCAACTTTTACGGCTTCAAAGGGATAACATACATTATTGTACATAAATAGCATAACTATGTTTCCTCATTTTTATTTTAGTGTCTTCAATATTCTAATATTTATAGGTTTCTAATTATCTTTGGCTGTTCCTATGTTGTGGTTTTGTTTATCTTTATTTCTTTCTTTCTGTAGTGTCGTGTTCCCCTTTACCACGTGGTATTTTACAATTTAACAGATGGAACTTTTCCACCCTAAAAAAATAACAACACGCTAGTTTAAGGAACAAGGGGAATAAAAACGTCTTTAAAATTCACAACAGTAACACATAAATATTGTGTTTATAATTGTTTATTGTACTTTGTACTGCCTTCAGTCATGATCATGACAGGGCTTCGGCTTTCATTGTCTTTTCTGACTTTATTATTGAAGTCTGTGTTTCTTAGCTATGAAATAATGTTCTTTTTTGCCTCGAGCTTTTTTAAATAAATGGTTAAGTATGTTATCTTCATACTTGACAAATGTTTGAATGAAATAGTCATTGAATTTGAATTAAGTTGCTGGTTCTTCAATTATTTCTTTAACGTCACCAGTTGTTGAAAGATCTCCAATGTTGAAAAGTGTGACTCAACAACTAACTAACCTGCATTGTCCCACCGCAGGGCAAATTTCTCCCTCTTTACCTTTTACACACAGTTTTGTCTTTTGCTAGTGCCGGCCAGCCAGTCCTATCGGTAGGAGTCCAGCTAGTTCCACCATATTCGGATAGACCTGCCGCGAGTCATCGTCGCCGTCGTGCGGGTGACTCAACGAATGAAGCCAATATTGAATTATGCATGCGTGGACCATTTAAGGCTCCTGCAAACAGGCGCGATGCGCGATGCGGATCGCGCGTTACACAAAGGCACCGCTCGTCACGCGACACGCGGCGAGTTTGTGTCGCGTCACGCGTCGCGCCTGTTTACAGGAGCCTTACCCCAACCTCAGTACTTTCCATTGATTTAATTATAACCACTTCACTTGTTCTTTAGAAATCAATTCTACGAAAAAAGTAACCGGTATTAATGTTTAGCGTAAAAAGCTTACTATATGTAAGTAGAACTAGCTGGTAACTTGTTAGGCTTCCAAGTGAGCGGATCCGTTTAAAATTATCGATCTAAACCATGATGGGTTGCTTTGTTATGTAACGAGACATTTTTGTTACTTTCTTTGCCCTTTAATTTTGCTTTAAATTTATTGCCTTCATTCTCTAATATATTAAACTCTTTTAAATAAATGTTCTCGTTCTTGATAGCTATCTGTAATTACCTTGTTCAGACACTCATATACATCTCGTTTCCATGAATTATCTAAATAACATTAATTATAATGCTTAATTTAACAATTTCAAAAAACTTGTTACATACGTTTAGTCTTGTCCTGTTAAACACTGACCGCGAAGCAGAATGAGCAATTTGTAATTCTAATTAATATGGCAATCGCTTTCAAAACATGTTTGTGTCTCGTCACAAAACTTGGGTAGAACATGGAACACGGAGCAGTGAGGAAGTGGATCACACACTGAAAACAGTGGTCAACACCGCAGCAGTCGTTAATAAGAAACCCATACCCCTTGAAGCGACGAAAGCTGTCCAATCTCAGACACATCTTTCACTCATGAACATGCCTATACGCACATTGCAGCGAGTTTCTCGCGCGGAAAATTTGATGGGCATACAAACGATACAATCTATTTTATTAGGTCACACGACCGACGTTCTGTGCATATGCAAATCTGCGTGAAATTGCAATGAAATAAGAACGAACGTTCAACTAGAATGATTGAGAAATTCTCTGTCATTTCTCGTAGGTATAGCTTCGTCCTACATTCGATGGATCTTGTATAGGGTTAGTGAAATTACTACCTTACCGTTTAGTATTCTGTGCCCATTTGCTTAATCTCTGTCTATTTAAGTGTAAATATAGTATTAGGTACCGTTAATTTGATATGGGGACAGGTGAATAAAATTAAGATTCTATTCTTTTCTTAAAAGATATTAAAGCAGCTGCAGAATATTTTAAGAATAGACTTGATCTGCTAGTTTTTTAATTCAGTACCTATTTGAAGTTCCGTTTGTCATTCAAAGTTGGTTTTTGTTTCTACCTAATAACCTCCAGAACTGTTTTCATATTCAACGGTGGTACTTACTGTTCTTATTTTGCGTTCAGCTTTACTTACGACTAATCTTGAGCCATCTATTTCTTCACGAAACCATTGTTAAGTACCAAACGGCTCGTTGTGAAATGTAACAGAAGAAAATGTTGAAAGATTCTCCCGTCGCTAAAACCAAGTGCGTGAAGATGGGAGATATTATCTAAGATAGACAGTCAGCTCTAAGTGAAGCGTGTTATTGCACGGATTAGAAACGTCAGGATATGAAAATTAAATTAATTTTATGAGAGTAACATAACATCACGCCTTGTTTCCCTGTTGTGTTGGGCAGAGGTTTACCTGTAGTATATACCCGCATTTCGCCAGTTATGTGCATATTGCCATCAATCGGGCACAAATCCAGTCTCCGGACTGCTACTGAGAAATTCCAGAAAGAAAAACCCAATAACACTGCCCGACCTGGGAATCAAACTCAGGACCTCATGCTTAGCAGTAGCGCTGGCCACCACTAGACCAACGAGGCAGTCAATTTATGAGGATACTTATTGTTATTAATAAAGGAACAAATAGTTATTTTGCAATTTCCAAACACAGTTTTAGCAATCAAAATAGCACTAATTAAAAACACGGATAGAGTAAACAACTTGTTTGCTTGGTCTGCGGAATTTACAATTGTTGGTAAACAATATGTAGATACTACAGTTGAAATGTTTTTGTACCTACGAATGAAAATGGTCAACTAGGTATTTTTATAGTAAACAAAATTTTTGTCAAAGACAACAAAACAAACACTGAACCTTGTTTTTTAGAAAATTTTAATGAGGAATAAAGAAACCATAATGCTGACAACTTCAAACGTTACTCCCATCCTTACTACAGTTACTACGATTAAGAAAAAAACAAGAAACACAACATCAAATGTACGTTTACTTGTGTATAAATACATTTCCGTGAACATCTGCAGTGTACCGGAAAGGCCCACATTTGCAAACGAATGTCTTACAATAGGGGTAACAGCGTAACGAAAACCGTGGTATACGGGCTCTTCCTAACGTAACACTAAGTTACACGTGATTTCGAGATACCAAGATGTGTTGTTGTCGAGGGTTACATTACCTGAAGACTTGTTGACATGGCGTGAAAGGGTTCGATTTGCATGTGAAGAACTTGGAGGAAATCAGATCAATGCAACATGGGGTAATTTCGATGTTTATTACTACATGATCGCGTCATTTTGCTACTGCATGGTTGTTCTCACTATTGTAAGCTTCGTAAATAGTCGATGTTTCGATCTTATTACATACTATTGTATAACTAATATTGTAACTGTAGCATTGACATTCATCGTGGTGAATAAAAATCTAGGCTTCACAGTTAAAATTACAATTACCTGAACACAAAGTAGATTTGCATATTCTTGCACCAAAAACATACAGTATAATTAGGAATGACACGCTTGATGATTATGGAAATTAATAAGTGGTATACGGTGAAGATACATTGCAACAAACAATAAATGTAAATGCTTAATAATTTGACATAACATTGTCTTAATAAAATGTTAATAACAGTTCTATCTACAAAATTACACCGATGTTGACATCGAACATCGCGTGAGTACTACGCATGTTAACATTCTTGTTAAACACATTCAGAATATATTATGTTAAAGTTCAATCCATTTTTGTTCAATAAATCTTTATTATTAATATATTTGTGTCTTTGACATATCTCGAGGCCCTGGGGTCCCGGACCTTTGGAAGGCGTACAAGGAGCCGAAGCCAACTCGCAGAGGCCCGTTAGACGCTTTCAATGAAAATGAGGCACCAACCGACGATTTTCCCTGTACGCACTATGCAAGTGCACCCAAGCACAATCCCCGGTTGGTGTAGGACTATTGCAAGATATGGAAACAAAGATACTGGAATATGTGTTTGGTTGGCTAAAGTGGACCGGTCCCTAAGAACTATGAAAGAACTATGGGCCCCTGTCTGATCAATGTTTTTTTTATACTCGGAAAAAATGGTAGGGGTGACTTGCACACTCAATAATGGGCCCCCGAAAACGGCTGCCAACACATAGTGTCGTAGTGACAAGGGGGCAACATGTTCTGAGGTGCTTAAGAGTGGAGAGGTATTCCACAACTATCAGGACAATCCCAGATCCCGGAAGATGGCCAAGATCCCTACAAGCGCCTACTAGAATACTTCCCTCTACGAGCACGTTTGCTCCTGTGAATTTCCACTCAAGCCGGCCAATAAAGGCAAGAATGAGGTGGGAGCTCTGTTCCTCGTCAGTGTTTACTCCAGCCGGCCAACAAAGGCAAGCCAGAGGTGAGGAACAAGAGTTCTCCCTGGAAATAGGGTCCGTGGGGTCGCTACTGCCCTACAGCTCGCCACAACCTGCCCCGCGGGTTTCTGTATCTCTCTTGGTCTGGCTCCTCATCCTAGACCCGTTCCGGCAAGGTAAACTCTACCGGCACATACCTAGAGTTCGGAGCGCGCAAGCCCCACAACGACGTCAACGTAGAGATACGGCGGTGGGTTATTATTACTGCTTCAAGTTTTGAAGTAACATCTGCTTGATAGTAAGTAATGATCATGATAACATACTGTATTTTGATAACGGAGCCACCAGATACCGTGAAATAGGTGGTAGAGTGGCTAAAGGGTATGAAAAGCTCAAAGACTTAATAAACTTCAAATCGTTTGTCAAATGTCGAGATTATACGAAATAATTTCTAACTTTTTACAGCTGTTGTAAGAAAACCGCTGTCAGCCAAATCAACACTGGATATAAAAAAGGTGGAACAGCTATTTTTTATAGGCGTGCTCAAAGTGCTATAAAATACAAGCATGTCTAACAAGATAATCCGTAATATATACGAGTTGTTCATTTTCAATGTACTAAACTTAAGTTATCTATGATTTCTAACTTTTACGCGAATGTATGAACGGCAGCACATCAAGCTACTACAATCTGTCAAATTTCTGTAATAGATTTTCAACTTTATCGCTAAAGCATTAGGTTTAAGGTTGATTGGGAAAATTTGACAGTTTCGGGTAGCTTGACCTGCTGGCGTCTGTAGGTACATTCCGCGTAAATGTTAGAAATCATAGATAACTTAAGTTTTTTTATTGTTACACTGACAGCTACAATACCTGTTCTTTTTTTAAAGATTTCTAAAAGAGATCATAATCACATTACTTTCTTAATCGTCGACTTGTTTGCCAATCGACAAGAAATGATTTAAATTCTAGATTGTTTATGAAAACGACTTGATTTCTGTTATGATATTGTTATTATTAACTTAAATTAGCTAATTAAATTATTAGATCGTGTTATTTCATAACATTATGCTTTCAGTAATCATTTAAACGTGTATTATTGCATGTTATAAATCTGTTTCTTTAGCAGCGATCGTGAAATTGCTATAACTGTGCAAGATTTATTTTAGCATTATACTAATGTTAATAGTCACGATATATCTATATATCATTAAGCAGAAAATTACTATAATTACCTATATTAATAGAAAGTTTTACTAAGTAAAAGTATCATTTAAAAACTCCAGTGCAAAAATTTATTCGTTGATCGAAAATTAGACTCGATAGTGGAAACTACGGGGTTATAGTAATGAATGGGATATGTAGTTACTACAATTGTTTAATAATGTAACATACTTAAATATTTAGTATGACGGTCACGCTTCAATGCACCTCTGTTTGTTACAGGTAGGAGTTCTGTTCATCCTGGAAAGAAGAATAGATCTCGTAATTTTGCTCGTTACAGTTTTACAATATAACCTGGTAAGAGTTTATTTTGTTACAAATGATACAGTGGAAACTATAGTACACACTACATAAACGTATAGCCCAGAGACGCCATATGAAATGCAAACAACATTCTAGACATACTTAATGAATGTAGAGCAGAAGAATGCTAGGACTTGCATACAAAACAATTTTACATGTCTATTCAAATACAAAGAATTTCTTTTTCAGAGAAAGTCATGTATAGGTAAATGTAAATGTTGACGACACAACACATAATCGTGCTAAGATAAACTCATAACATGCGCGATGAACAACAGAACCAGGCAAACAGTATAATGGGCTCTCGTGAGGTCACACTAGATGAAAGTATTGATAGCAAAGTTTAACAAGCCGTGAAAATGGCAAACACGGGCGCATTACAATAGACACTAAACAAACTAGTCTCGGTTCACAGGACAAACGTGATACTACTGAACTGGTTGACCCAAACTGCAAATTGGACACACAAGAAAAACATAACAGCCAAACGGATAAGAAGTATCTTTATTCCAAGAAAAGAAACACAGTGTTTAAGCTTACTACGTTTCCCAACGTGAGACAATGACAGAAAATTCTTTTACCAGATGAATTTCTCGGTATTTCCAACACACTATGGTAACGATCTCACTAGTTGATGTAACTAGATACTGTTAGAAAAAGAATCGTGCGATTGTGCACGCTTCACTCAAGGACGATCACGCGACGCCACGCCGCTGTTATTACAGCACTGAAAAGCTTATTAAAATAATGGCCCGATAGCTATGGAATTAGAGATTACAATGAGGAATGCGAACATTCCTGTTCTTGTTGCCAGGTGCGAGCGGATTCCGATGCGAATGGAAGTCGATCGTTTAAGGAAATTATGTGCTCCTCCTGTGAGAGAAAAATGTCTGCTTATCATCACGCTACGCCCGCAGGAATCTCAAACATTATTTTACTGCTGATGGATTATAAAAGAATGAACAAAACTTGAATGCACTTTATACAAACTAAAAACACGATCACATTTTTGTGCTATCAGATGTAATCACAATGATAGATAAGACAAGCGATATGGATAAATCGATATGTATTGTTTAGCGCCGTGTAGAACGTGCACCGCAGACAACAGTCAACAAGGCGGTGCACAATGAGGTAGACCCGACTGCGATAAATGAATTCGTATCAAATTACTATAAAATAAAAGGAGCGTAAATATACAGTCCGATAAATAAGCAGAACGGAGCTAAGGTCGCAAGATGAAAGCTGTTGGAAATACTTTGTAAATTGGGGTTTTCGTAGCAAGTAATGACAAGTCAGTTAACTTCACAGTTGCTTTCCTTCATGGAATGTGCACAATTCTGAGAAGTAGGTAAGTTTAATTGGAGATGAATAAAATTACGAAAGCACCTGGTAAGGTTGGAAGACGGTAACAACATAGGAAAAAAAAGCACGGATAATAATGGATAAATATTTGTATGAACAAGCAGACACTGTGCGTCGATGTCGTCATGAGTAACGTGTAGCATAACGTCTTGGGTTCAATGCACACGATAGTGTAATGACAGGTTGTCTCTCGACTGTGAGTACAATAATAATTGAGGCCTGTTTATAATAGTTCGTAAGAAGCAACAATGTCTGGAAATGCGGACTATATTTTGTAAAATTCAGACTTTACATAGATCATGTTTAGTTTTCACTGCCTGGTTTTGAAAGTCATAATACAAGGTGTAATCACTGTTGAGGTCATTGTACTCATAATTATAAACAACTTTTACAATGGGATCAAACCCGGAATCGCGAAAAAAATCAGGTGTTGCTACATTTTGACGAGTTGTGCGAACATAAATGTACGGAAAAGCTGATTTTTTTTTCGCGATTTCAGGTTTGGTCCCATAGTAAAAGTTGTTTATAATGATGAGTACAATGACCCCTTAAGAGATTAACAGTGATTAAAATTACAGCTTTTATATTTGAGAGTTATGAACCAAAAAGACAAGAAGCTAAAAAAGGACTTAAATATCTACACATTCGACAATCTACGAAAAAACACACCTTCCAAACTGCTGCCCAAACGTCACTGCGTTTGGGCAGCGGGTTGGTGACCGAATAAACCTTTCGAATCTAGCCACAACATGTTTATAGCTGACGTCATAATCTTAGGCTTGGTAAACTTATACCAACGTGACACACAGCTGTTATTGCAATTCGCTACGCGACATGGTTTTATGCACCAATCTTATTCGAAGGCCGAGATAACGTTATATTAAACAACCAAGGCTTTTCCATGACAATGATACAAGAGAAAAATAAATATTGAATTAGCTGCTCTTTATTTTTACTATTTGGAAGGAAAAAGTTTCAATTAAAAGCAGGAAAACTGCTTATAAACACGGGTTAACTTTGCAGGTCAGGAAACTAAACCAAAAAAGGATTTAGAAACAATATTGACTAATCACTGGAATCCGAATAGCAGCGCCCGGCTTTTCCTTATCAGGTGGTCTTCCATTAGATCTCTTGGTAGAGGTCAAGATTATAACCCCTGGCCACTCCTAAGGTCACAGTCGTGGTAGGCATTATCGTGACAGTTGTGTAATGCTGCAGGCGATTTCACCGACACACCACAAAAAACTCGTGACGTTACACAAGCATGCAACCAGCCAATAAACAATACAAGCAAACATACCATCAATAAACATCAAGTCGATGACAACGATAACGTCCATTACAAGCGATCACTTCTCAAAACTCACTCATTAAAACATACTTTCTTTTCATCCAGTAAAAGTTCATTAGCCGCTGAGAGAACAATAGGCGATGAATAAACACTAGATAATAGTTTTGATACGATGATTGAACACCCACGCGCTGTCGGGGAAAGTGATGGCTGGGTGTCGTATGAGGTAATTGAAATCTCGACCACTGTATTACGAAGAAGCTGATAATCTATTTAATAGAAAAAAAAATGCAGCGTAAGATTAATTTGTTAAGATGTATTATCGCCGTAACAGATGGAAATGATATTGAAGTTACAGTTGATATAATTTAAGATTAGTTAGACGTATAAGCTACGCTAAATAATAATTTCGAAAGTTGATCGAACGACTATTTCTATGCAACAGAACAGTCTGAAGATTGTGAAGTAAATCGACCTGATAGAAGCGTGGAAACAAAGTGTAATAAGGTTTTGTATGTGGTATTTAAGACAATAGAGACCTTGAGACGATGCCATGAATATATTTTGATAGTCCGGACGCGAATAACGAAATAAGCAACAACAATAACAAGATATTAGCCAATATACAACCATTTTGAGATGAACCAGCCATTAATCACAGGTTTATTGTAAATCTTCTGAATGTCAAATTTCAAGAACATGATTCAGATGGTTTTTGTGGTCTAGAAGGTGAATCACTTCAGAATAAAGCTCGTAATAATTCAAGGTTGGAAAGAATACGTAATATGTAAACAAATAACTTCATAGTTCAATAACGATAGCTGGACGATTGTCGCGTCAGCAATGTGATGTTGTTCAATTGCACACGTAATTTCTGTAAGCGTTAAAATGTATAATTTGTTCATGAATCGTGAATTCATAATAGCTTTAAATTCGTACCTAGAAATTGCATAAAAGGAATAAACTGTCAGAAATCAAGTATTCGAGGATTTATTATGTAGTAAAAGCTGCAAGGCCCCGTTTAAAAATTTAAATGACAATTTATTGATGCAGAGCCATACAAGAGCTGAGGTACCGAATAGGGCTGGACACAATGAGAAAAAATAAATATTCAAGGTGTTGCAAAATAACTTTGGAGGCAGTGGCCAGGTGGCTCGCGAGTCGCTGTGCCAGAGATGACATGCTGCTTTCTCTCGGCTGGACCAAACAACGCACCAAACTCTCCAACCCGGACGCGCGGCTTTTTGCATTGTTTTTGTTAATGCGATATTATTATTATCGTTGTCCGAAATTGAAAGTTTTAATGTACTATACTTGGCTGTGGAAAATCGAAAGCAAATTGCCCAGATGCTTGGGTCTCCCATAACATTAAGGTTTACACCTTTATCGGTGAACACTTTCATTTTTTTGGCCTTATAGTCGATTATATCTACAATTTAAGCGCCTAGTATTGGAAAAGGCTACATTTTATGGTGCCACCTGCTGAGGTGGCTTACAATTTCAATATAATGACGGTGTAGAAGAGTTTGAGTGTACTCACCCTTTCGCAAGGCGGCGGCATAGTGGGTGCATCGACCTCCGTGTAGATGCATAGAGTTGACTTCCTCGACAGCGAATCGCTGGCAAGACTGCTCGAGCTGGAGCCAGTTGAGAACTTCATGGTTCGGCCTCATCCAGTAGTGGTGGGGAATCAGGTGACGTCTACCTGCACATCAATGTGATGTTGCCGGCACATCACACGGGTGCGAGTCACCTGGGTTCCACCGTCCTCGTCGGTTCTCAGTCGGGCTCAACTTTCGTATCGGGTCGTAGGTGAGCCGCTTGCGCAAGTGACAGCGCGGTACTGTGCGTTCAAAGTCAGCTGCGGACTACCAAGGTCTTCCGTTGTTAATGCGGGCGGAATTTTCGATGACTGTTAGCCTGTAAATAAAAAAAACATGAATCAGTTGTGCTACATTAGGCAATACCACATTTTGCGGATCATATCCAAAACCGTTAAAATATATGAGTTTCTTTATGTTCATAGTAGGTATCGTAAAACACTAAAAATAGGTTCTCTATGTAACAGTTTCTATTAAACATTATCTTCAACATTAGAGAGCAATAACGTCGATAATGTCAGTGAGGATGGTAGGATCGATCACGTTATATCGATTTGTAATCGACAGATACGCAAATTGAAAAATTTTATTACTATATATTTTAGAAACTATGGCCTTACGTAAGTTTGAATAGAGTTTTTTGTATCTTATTGATTCTCATTGCCTCTTTTTGCATTGCTCCACTTTTAAATGATGTGATGAAACTGTACAAGGACTCGGGTAATTTAGATAAGGCACATCGATACATCGATGGACGGATCGAATCAATTAAGTGTAGATCGTATAATCGATATCGGTGGCATTGTGTGCAATAGTTGCAGCCATCGTAAAGGTGAAGTATGTAGATGATTTCATTGTGTTGTGTATTTTAATATATGTAGTTCGATTGAATCAAGATAAAGTTTATTATTAAAGCCGGCCGTTCTATTTATAGAACGTCCTTGTCTATGTCTGTTTGAACAGCGTTTTGGTTTAAAGCTTGCTATCCTTAAACTGACTAAGTGCGGATTTCACCAATGAAACTGAACGCACAGTTAAACTACGTTCAAGAGCTGTCTGTATCATTATTCCAAAGAAAAATAATGACACTGACAGCCCATAAACGTGGTTTATGTGCTGATCGCGTTCAGTTTGATTGGTGAAATCAGCCCTTAATAATTACAATGTAGGTAGAAGAGATTTTTATCTCAGTTTCAATATAAATGATATCGCGAATATCAGCAAGATATAATAGTAATAGACTTACAGATATCGTCTCCAGTAGTTTCGATATACTATAAAATACTACAAGTTTTAGTCAATTTGATCATGCCAAAATACTTCAAATGGATGCTGATAATTTTTTAAATGATAAGCAAGTTTGTTGGGCTTCAAAAAGATTAGAAATTTAAGTACGTTTCGTCATTATTAATGGTCTGATGTTAACAAACACAGTCATGATCAATTTAATGAACCAGCGGATAAGAACATATGAGTTTTTTTTTAGTTTAAGCGAAATCCGAATCTGCACACATATTATTAGAACGTTATTTGCATGATCACTTCATATATTATTGTAATTAGCCTCATTTTTGATTTCCACGACTTCAGTATTATGTAGTTTTCGTCCACAATTTATACAACATCCTTATTACCTGATTTTTGAGATATTCCTAACAAGAATTTGTTATTTCGATGGTTCTTTGTTACGATATATTGACACATTGAGTTTCTGAAAACAAAGCAGCAAAATACTTCGCTTCTATACATAACTTATTCGAATTAATGAAAGACTCATCTATCGAAAAGTCAAGGTCAACAAACCAAAATATTATTATGCTCAAATCTTAAAATATTACCTTGTGACAAGCTTTGGAGTCAAGAGCATTTTCAAGGTCAATGAAAGACGTCTTGAAGTAAGGCGTGAACGACGGAGCCCCGATTCGCGGGGCTCCTATTTCTGGATGGTTATTTTTCGTGGTTTTTTTTTCTTCTAACCTAACCTGTCCGAGTCGAGGTGCCCCAAGTCCCGAACTAGCTTCGCTCGCTCTTGCATCCTAAGTTCTACCATCTTCATAGTATGCCAAGAGAAATTGTACCAAATAATCGTCGCTCTAAATAAATGTTATGCTAAATGAAATTATGCGGAATTTTAACTTTGCCAAAGGTAATTATGCCATCTTAAAAGTATGCCATTGTAAATTCGGACATATAAACATTCGGCCAAACAATAATTATATTAAATAATTTTTATGCCTTAAAAATATTCGTGTAAAGAAGATTATGCCAAGTGTGTTATGCCAAATAAATTTCGGAGCATCAACATTCTGCCAGATAGAGGGAACCCTACAAAAGGAGCATAAATTGCCTTTAAAAACACCAACAGACAAAAAAGAAGGCCAAGGTACCCCAAATCCTTTTAAACCTAAGACTAATTTAGTTAAGACGACTGAGCAGCATACTAATCTTGATCATCACGTTAGTCGGGATAATCCGCACCACATTGGGAAAGTTCATACGAACAAAGTACAGCATTGTAGGAATATTTCCTGTCATGTCATTGTGTGAAATCACCGAATTGAACTATTACAGCGTTAAGCTGAGGTACAAAGTTCTCAGGCTGCAATTGAGTCATTTTCTTAAGAATTGTCGTGTCCATATTTGGATGCGAACCTATTCTTGTATAAGTTCATTTGAAGGGCTACTGTGTGTACGAATGTTAGAAACTGGTTACTGGTTTATAACCTCAGGTTTCGGAAGCTCAAGTTTTGCATGAACATAAAATAAGTCACATTATTTTACTTGGAGTCACTCATGAAGTTAAGACAAGTATTTCAGCCAAAGTAGACTTCGACAGACATGCAGGCAAATCGGTAGGGTAAAGAATAAGCGTATAGAAATGAATGCGTACAAGTATGCGCCCGCGCACGATCGCCATATAAAACAGTCTTTACCGTAAATATGCCAGTTTCGAATTTCAAACGGTTTAAGGAATTTCAAATAGTGCTTACGACTGCATGGCATGATTCACATTTTCGATCAGATTTCTTTTGTTATACTATTTTCAACTTTAACCCAGTGAGTATATGGATAATTGATAGCTTACGGTAGTATTGTCAAGATTATGGGAACGAATAAAACAGTTGGCTTTAACTCGAGCCTGATAAATTAAAAGCTACCGGGCGATGACCATGGTTACATAATGGACATTGAATAAAAACAAATTGGTGAAGTTAGCTCAAGTTACGTGGAGGGTTCCGTAGATCGAGCTCTACATTCATGAAAAAAATAGAGAAGCTATTTTTTATTTTTATTTTGGGATGATGATATGAAGGAAAGCAAAATAGCTATTTTACAATAATCTATAGGGTTGCCAAATAAGCTATGGTCACTGTTGTTAGCTATGCGTTTTTATTCGAGGTTCCAAAAATCTTTCACATCATGCAAAGAACTCCAAAGAAACTCATTGTTATGATGAGAATTCATTAGATAGTGAATCGCGTTTACTATCACCGGACAAAACTCGTTGTAAATCTCAATCGTGTTATACCTTTCTAATTTGAATTCTTTGATTGCTTTCCTTCCACCCAGACAGCATATCTTTGCATAATAATCTTATCTCCAAGACTAGTTGCCCACTTGCATGTAAAATAACTTGTTAATGTTGTGGAAATTGAAAGAAAACCTATGCAAGATGGTAATCTAGAGTGAGTCGTAAAAGTCAAATGAATGGAACGGAATGTTGATACTGGTATGACAGATTTGTGATATATCTATCAGCTCTAGAGACGTATTTTTATTGCAACATGCAGGTCCCGCAACAATTTAATTTGAAAATAGACGATAACGAGGCAACTAAGGCTAAAGGCTATGTTGAAGGCAAAAAATGTAATGACACTGTAATCTTAAGAAGCATCACCAGAAGGAATTTAATCATTAATACTGGAAGAACACGCCAGACCCACTGTTGTTGAAGAAAAACTTAATTAATCCAAATCTGCATATATGTAATTACTTGCCCTGACTGATTCATCAACGCAGAGCTTAAGCCGCTGAGGTTACAAACTTGAAATTTTGGCAGTTGATGCCTTTTATGTTGTAAGCATCCACTCAGGAAGGATTTTTGGAAATTTCACCCCTAAGGGTGTGAATTACGTGAGTGAAGCCGCGGGCAATAGTTAGTCAAGACTATATGGCAGTAGATGAAATAGCGCTAACAATTCCTCAATAAAACCTAACTGCAGTAACTGCTAACCTGTCCGTCCTTCACATAGTAAAGAAACCCGTGCGTTAAACAATGCTTTACGTATGAGAACGTTGCGCTTGCGCCGACAATTAAACGAACCATATTGACGGTATATTGTGCTGCGTGGGATTTGTAGGCAAATAGGTTAGCGTGGCCATTTGTGCTCCAACAAGGCTTAAGAAATGATAAAGTTGAAAACACGTAACATGCTGTTGTAGGAAAGGAAATAAGCGATGTTATTTGTGTGGCTATCAAACAAAAATGTGTGGAGAAAGAAGATGAAAGATTATGGAAAGCATGATTAAAAAATTTGAAAGGTCCATAAGAATTTTGACAATTGAACGAGAAATCGTCCACCAAAGCAATTACCAAGTAAAGACCATATTTTTTTTCAAGATTACGATTTGTATATTAAATTTTATCATTTATTCATCATTGGAATGCTATTGTTTCAAAACATTGTGTTGTTTACTAGAAAATACTATACATGCCAACTTGATATATTACTCTCGTTATGTCGATACGTTATCGCAGAAGGCAATTGTAAGTAGTTCTACATACCTCGTGTAGTACCGTTTAAAACGGATTATACAATAAGGTACGCAACGACAATAAACCCACATTCAAGATGAAAGTATTTAAACGTTCATTTTATTACTTACATAGAAAATAGGCAAAGAAAAAATAAATAAAAAGAAGACGGAAAGTTACTATTTCAGAATATATGTAAAACAACAAGGCAGAAAGAGAGAAAGATACTTATGTGCAGCCCATGTGAGTCTAAATACTTGGAGAGTATGATTAGATAGCATTTCAAGGATGTAAAAACAAATATTTTAAAAGCTGTCATACGTCAAACAGGCAAGTAACAAGCACCGCGCACAGATCTTGATAAAGCGAATTCACAAACACCAGAACAACACAAATCTTCACCACAAAACCGCTTACACAAGATGTGTTTACTAGGATATATAATACATAGGATATATACCCAGAACAACAAAAACACTTCCGAATCTTCAATTCCACTTTTCCCTTTTACTGAATCCGGAAACTGCGCACACGCGGTCACGAACCGAACTGAATCCTAACCACCGTAAACTTTATATAAATATGATAATGTCCCACTTTTTCAGGAAACTGAAGCGCACACGCAACCGAGTAAAATGCATATTGAATCAATGATTAGTGATTAGCAAGCCGAAGCGACAGGAAATGTGCGTAGCGACGATTTCTTTACTATATTTTATAGAGAGGATGTCGATTTGCATTGCACTCTAGACGAGAAACTGAAGGAAATGATCCATATTAGGATAAATGGTAGTTCTATAATACCGGAGAAAACGATAAATAAAGGGTGTCTCAGTAAGAGTGCACTTTTTCATTTAAAAATAAAAACAAGTATTTTATGACAGAGTTGTGATATTTTTATTGTATTGTAAAGAAGACATGTTCCGATTAAGTATGGAATAAAATATCCGGCAAATGACCCTCACGGCTCCGATGACAGGCCATTACTCTTTTCATGAAATTTTCCATGACTTTTGCACAGAGATGTGGCTGTATCTCATCGATGACGCGTTGGATCTCCGATTTGAGCTCAGGAATTGTTTCGGGTTTATTCGCATAATCCCGAGATTTCACAAAACCCCAAAGAAAAAAATCGCACGGCGTTAAATCGCACGATCTTGGTGGCCAGTTGACATCAGAATTTCGTGAGATAATGTGTTCTGGAAATCGTTGCTGCAATAAGTCGATTGTTTCATGCGCGGTGTGGCAGGTTGCGCCGTCCTGATGAAACCACATGTTGTCCAGATTCATGCCGTCCAGTTGAGGCCTCAAGAAGTCCGTTATCATATTCCTGTAACGAATGCCGTTCACCATTGTAATGAGTTTTTACAATTATAACGCGTTGTTCTTTCGAAAAGCGCTCCATTTTTAATAATCGGAATAAACAGAGGTGACAGCTGTCAAATTTCAGAGTTGCCACTTGCATGAAAAAATAAATATTCCAATTTTAAAAAGTGCACTCTTACTGAGACACCCTTTACTTAGTCTGGCCATAAATACTGTTACAATTAAAAATAAACAAAATATTACATTTGAATTTGGAATCTGTCATTTTTATATGATTGTTCATTGAGTTTTCTCATACAATACATTGTACAATATTTTGCGATATTAAAATGGAGTGGGGTGATAAAGAGAACCGAATCGCTGTGATTGCATTACACAAAGTAGGTATGGAGCCAAATGCAATTTTTAAAACTCTCCATACGCTTGGTATTAGTAAAATGTTTGTGTACCGGGCTATTAATAGGTACAATGAGACCTCTGTTTGTGAGAGAAAAAGATCTGGGCGTCCACGTAGTGTTCGTACGAAAAAGGTGGTCAAAGCAGTAAGGGAAAGAATTCGAAGAAATCCTGTCCGAAAGCAAAAGATTTTATCTCGGGAGATGAAGATAGCACCTAGAACCATGTCGCGTATTTTAAAAGATGTCTTAGGACTTGTAGCCTATAAGAGACGTACTGGTCATTTTTTAACTGATAATTTAAAAAAGAATAGGGTGGTAAAATCGAAACAACTACTGAAGCGGTACGCAAAGGGAAGTCACAGAAAAATTTTGTTTACGGATGAGAAATTTTTTACAATTGAGCAACATTTTAACAAACAAAATGACCGTATTTATGCTCAAAGTTCTGAGGAAGCTTCCCAATTAGTCGACAGAGTGCAACGTGGGCACTATCCGACTTCAGTGATGGTTTGGTGGGGTATTAGCTATGAAGGAGTGACTGAGCCATACTTTTGTGAAAAAGGTATCAAAACATCGGCACAAGTGTATCAAGATACCATTCTTGAGAAGGTAGTGAAGCCCCTTAACAACACCATGTTCAATAACCAAGAATGATCCTTCCAGCAAGACTCGGCGCCGGGTCATAAAGCTCGGTCTACGCAGTCTTGGTTGGAAACGAACGTTTCGGACTTCATCAGAGCTGAAGACTGGCCGTCGACTAGTCCCGATCTTAATCCGCTGGATTATAATTTATGGTCAGTTTTAGAGAGTACGGCTTGCTCTAAATGCCATGATAATTTGGAGTCCCCAAAACAATCTGTACAGCGTTGCGGCAGTGAAGAATTTTCCCATGGAAAGAGTGCGTGCTTCTATTGATAACTGGCCTCAACGTTTAAAGGACTGTATTGCAGCCAATGGAGGCCACTTCGAATAAGCTTTTTATATTTTAAATTGTTTTATATTTATGTATTAAACTAACACACTGTAAAAGTAATAAATGTTATTTGCAATTGAAACATTTTTTTTCTTTGTTTCAGTATTTATGGCAAGACTAGGTATTCACGGCTCACAAAGAAGAAGAAAAAATGCGAATAATAATTAGCAAAAGTACTACAGTGATACTCCAAATCCCTAACTAAAATCAATTTAAAGGAACGAATCGAGAAATGATAAAAACAACAATTCAGTAGCAAATTAGCTGACAAAAGAAAGTTCAAACGTCCTAAATACCGACGCATCTACCGTAAACATTAACTAATTGGATATGCAGATGAACGTAGGTAGGTGTTTCCTTCTGAGGCTGCAGGTCCACTCGGGCTAAGCGGCGAGCGCAACCAATCGGCTGGAACAGCACGCAACGACGACAAATTAATGCTAGCAAAACACGCAATAGACGCAAGAAAATCAAAATTTGTAGCTTAACGGTGTCTCACAGCACTAACTTACAACATCTCTGAAATAAACGCCTTCAAAATAAGGTCGAAAGTTCCAAAGCCCACAAGGATGAACCGTACGATTCGTAAATTGATACCATCAAGTCCATTAAACAAATTCACCATCCCGAATCGGGAGGAATTTATAAAGATTATTTACTTCAAGTGTTCTGGCCTTGCGAAGTTGCGACAAACATTAGCAAGTGGGAACTAAAAATAAACCACGTCAGTGCTGATAAGCGAATACCGCTTAATAAAAAAACCATAAAGTTCGCGTTACATAAAGAGAGAAATGAAATCATGCTCGAATGCATACTTGACTGCAGCGGCAGCAAGTACAGCAGCTGACCAACATTTTGTTGAGGCCCTTTTATTAACAAGGTGGTTTCTAAACACGCAACGTTGGAGAGTAGATCGGGAGCAATTTTCTGGTTAGCTTATTTCTTTCTCCAATGATGCAAAGTGATTGACTGGTCATTTTCTTTAAGAACACGCGGTGGCGCGTGACGCAGCGCCGTTCGGTCTACGTGATATTTTCGTCAAGCCTAAAGCTTCAAGTTCAATGACCACGGAGGTCAGGTGCGAGATAAAAAAATATCCAGCAGTTTCCGCAATATCTAATTTTCGGTCGTAAACGTTAATTGCGCTTATTAAAGTGCTCGTGTTCGGCTCCGTTTGCGAACTGGATATAGCGCTTACGATTTTTTCGAACTTATTGCGCGGAATTTAAATGGCGGTTGAAATTAAAAGGAATCGGTCGGATTTCTTACGCAATGTAACATGTACATGTCTTATCTGATTATCTGTTTCCGATTTGTTTGACTTGTCAACACAGCATCTCATTATCACTGCTCTCATAACTACGTTACATCTATGTAGTTCCGCAATGAGTTCCGTCTCGACGGACCACTTGGCGGCATAACTCGACGAGCAAAAAACGTCACCCACGTATTTTGATCCGCATGAATGCTCCGAGTAATCTCAAAGGGACTGCATTCCTCTGCTGTTGTATTTCAAATTTTACACCCACATTCATTTTCGCAAGGTCCACTGGTAACCACACCCGCAACGTTATCACAAAGTAAACCTTTATCAAACCCGTATAGCTTGAAGTTAAGCTAAGTTTTATTAATGTTGCCCGTATCTCTCTATGGGCACGGGGTACATTACGCATAATAATGTTCCATTCCCTGCGTCGTGTGCGGTCTACCGTCTATGTAGATAAAGATCTAGCAAAAAAACTGTGACATTTAAGATAGACCACATTTCACCAGTTGGCTGTAGCAAAAAGTTTGCCCAGCGACAGATATATTTGACCTGTCTGATCAACTTGATGCCATTCGAAGCTGCATTACTTGTGATTGAAAAGCAAATGCCTAGGTCACGATCGGCACGTCTAAAGAAACTTAACTGCATGTGTGAGTTACCCTTGAAGATTTTTAAGTCCAGGACATTGTCAAAAACGGCTGTCCATTCGATTTGGTTCGTACACCTTGAACACAAATAGGCCAGTCACGACTTTTGCCTTATTAAGATTTATCGAGCACTTTGGTACTTGATTTGCTGTTTTATTGTGGCAACAACCGTACATATTTAATCCGGATTCGGCTTGAATTAAATGACCACCTATTCAATTTAGAACCATTTGGTTCTGACAAGTTGCCGGTTGCAAAACATTTAATAAAAGGATATGTAGATTATGCAATATTCTAAGGAACTGAAATGGTAATTGGAAACTAATATGTTAGGTGCTAAAATGTATGTTCTCTCTGTTGAGAGAGTCAATTCAGGAACGGATATAACCAAACTCATAGTCATCAATTCATCATAGATCACACCTATAATAAAACCATAAATACTTTTTTGCACCATTAGGACTAACAGTGCAATAAAATAAAAGCGCGTGTCAAAACGGTAAATGATAAAGGTGATGAACCCATTATTCACCCTAAACATGATGACGATGTCATACATGTTGACAATTTCACCCCTAATTAAACACCAAGACAGCTCTTAAAAGACGCCATAACTTAATGGCAGTTTAACTAATAAATTAGGAGGATTGTTGGTAAAAAAAAGGTTTGGAGCGAAACCTGTTTGATGGCCCGTGGTCTTCCCGGTTACCTGGGCCATGACTCGGGCATTCCACACATATTTCCGATGCCCCTTTGTAAGATTAACTTTGGTATATAATATTGCGTTTTGTCGCGCAAAATTGTATTTGAAAAGGGATGTAAAAAATAAGGTAGGTGGTACTATACATTCTTTACTTGAAAAGGATGGTACAAATATTGCTACCTGTTAAGACTGATAGATCCATTACATGGTGGATATTTTCTATTATAATGGCACTGTGGGAGGCTCATCTCGTTGCAAAAAATATAATTCTATAGAAAACAAAGCCTGTTATTTCTGCCCTAGTAGAAAACTGTTATATGTTACAAGTTACAAGGGAAACGATACCATTCAGAACAGTCTAAATTTAGACACATAACATAACATCACGCCTGTAATTCACACCATAGTGCTGGTGCCTACAGTACTACACTCTTGATATATTTAAATGCCAACGAAATAAGAAATAACAGTGAAAGATTCACACGTTAAAGACACAGAATCGCTTGATGTAAATGAAGAAATGGTAGCAAGAAGAGAACTTAGCGATGTCAAAGCTTCAATATAAATTGTAATTAATAAACAATTAAAGTTAGATAGCAAAAAACAGCAACATAAAACACTAGACATAACTACAAGACAAGAAGACAATAATAGAACAAGATAGTAGTAACAAGTTCAAGTTTAGAATGACAAGTTTTTTACAACTTCTCGACAGGATTTGTTATTCTAATTAGTTGACAGTTATTTTCGGACAGGTTCCTGAGAAGAAAAGATTGTCAATTCATGCACAATGAAGATGACGATTTTGGGATGAGTGTTTAAGAATTGAAACTACATATTATGAATATTTTTTCTTTTTTACAAACTACTTGGTTTGTTGGTACTTGGTTTGAATGAGTTTATGGCTCTTAAAGTACTCATGGTTCAACTGAGTTAATCTATTCACAATGGTTCAAAAAATCATTATTGTATGATTATGTCGATTTTGTGTCCATGTCTTCAGATATGCTCACTATGCTCAGTATCCACGCCAATTCTTGATACAGTGTAGAAAAAAATAGGAAATGACATAATTAAGTATGTAGGTACTATTGAAGTAAATGATTTCAAAATGTATCCGTCACAAAATTACAATCTAGCTGATATATATAACTTTGAACTTAAAGAAACAAGATTTCATGTCTCGTTGACTATGATACAGATTTCGAACGCATAAATACAATAATGTCGCTTTAAGTTTGCTTATACATAATTAAGATTTTATTGTATTATTATGCGGATAACGGTCCTGGTTGCGTTATTACTCCAATGTTCTAAAATCTATCTGTACTAGTACTTAGCATCATTACGCAATTGTTTGTTGTCCTGAAGAAATAAAAATAAATAAATAAACCCGCTCCAATTCCACATCCATTCATTTTTAGTTTGCACTAAGATTTTAACAACATCCATTACCTTCGATAAAGGCTTCACAACGTTTTGCGATAACTTACGTCTGTTTTAATGTATAAACATATTATAATTGGCCGTAAAAACAGTTGTTATAGTTTATTCGACAGTAAAAGCGAGTAAATCATAACTCAAATCGAAATATGTAAGTATTGTTAAAACCCTTTACTTTCTATGTAATCTTGGGTACCGTTATTCATGACAAATTGCAGTATGTCCACTTCGGAATTAGTGTTACTTAGAGTCACTTTTTTACTTTGAAGATCATTGTCTGCTATTTACAAAAATGCGTTCAGTACTCCTTGCCTATTTGTCATTAGAATGCACCCATTATTCTTGGCCATAAGCTAACCGGATATCCATACATGTGAAAACGGGTCATGCGTTGTTGCCTTTATGGTGGGCTCCGTGGCATTCCGACTCTCGAACACCATTACGGATTCTATGAGCATTGAACATCGCCTAGTTACCAAAGTACGATTAGTTAGCAGTACTTCTACGATCGGAAAAGGGCTTCGGCCATTTCTCTTTAGGTATTAGAATCGCTAAAGCGTTCGAGTAATGTTAATTTCAAATACGTAATTTAATCGTTTCTTTGATTAGTTTTTTGCTTCGAATGCATATCCTCGTAATTATGTTAGCTACGGTTATTGTCTTTGTGCTATATGTTAATTTGAATGCGCATGACGCCATGAAATGAGAATCATCAGTCGTTTTCAGGTTTTATTTTGTGCTCTTTTTTAGAACCAGGTAAAATAAAGCAATGTTAACAAAGACATTTATTAATGTAAATCTTTGCATTTAAACACCTACATTTTACCTTCATGCAGTAGACTGTAGGTATCTGTGCAAAACCCAAGTTTGCTCAGCTGTGATGACGTCATGGACCAGAAAAATGGACTAGCCTTTATGATTTCAACTTTGTTATAATGACTTGAATAAATAAACGTTTATACGACGATGCTCCTTGTAACGGTGACGCAAATATAATCGTCCAATTATTCAAATATTTTGATGTTACGTCAGACAACAATGGTATCTTCTAAACGTTTTATTTAAATAATGTGCTTGCGTGGTCACGATAGTCCAATTATCTGACATTTATCATATTTTTGTTTTCTGTTTACGTAAAAATCAGTTTTTGTATAGAATTTCAAAATTCCAACAATGCATTTGCACAGCTTCGCGGGACGTACGCAAATTAGATTTGTGTTCCAGTTACTGTGGTAGTCCAAGGCCTCTTGAACTATTTACGCTTATTTTGTAAGCCGAAGCCAACGAAGACAGAAAGTGGCCTTTTTACGACAATATTGTATCTTGGGCAAAAGAATCAACGAATATTTTCGTCCATACTGAGGCCATCATGGATTCATAAACAATTTCTTTGTCTATACCTGGGGCAGCGATAACATCTGTGAAAAGTTTTAATGTTCTAAATCAAGTAAAACGATCTAGCAGCTAATAAGTAAACTCTATTAACGCTTATCTTAATAAATTGCAACTAGATTAATACTACGTAGGTATAAACAATTTCAATCTTTAGTAATTGCCATGGAACAGTCTTGTTAGCGTGAAACCCAGTTAGTATTTTGTTTATTAGTTAGAAAATTGGTGTAACAAGCAACTGGGCGATTGCGATCAACAAATTGAAACGACTGCTGTGAGGTAATCAGTTTTCATGTAATCTTAATACTCGATTGATAATAATATGTTAGGTAACGTCAATTAAGAAAGAATACTTAAATAAAATATAATACTCCAAAACATATACAAGGTGTAACATGATTAACGCACAACCTCTTAAGGGGTCATTGTACTCATTATTATGAATAACTTTTACTATGGGGCCAAACCTGAAATCGCGAAAAAAATGAGCTGTTCCCTACATTTTGACGAGTTATGCGAACATAAATGTAAGGAGCAGCTGTTTTTTTTTATTTTTGCGATTATTATATGAGTTGTCACTACTTAGCAAAGTTCGGATACCTCGTTGGCTTGGAACTAAGTCGCACGACGATCTTGAGCTGCATGGCTTATACATACATCGGTACTCACATCGATTTTTATAGATATCTTAAAAGTATTTTCTTCACCTCCTATTACCGTTTTTAGGGTTCCGTAGGTACCTACTCGAAGGTACCCTATTACTAAGCCTTCGCTGTCCGTCCGTCTGTCTGTCAGCGGGTTGTCAGCGTAATAGGTACACAGTTGAAAATAAAAATCAAATAAAGTGAAAAATTAAAGGGGTTCCCATACAAGAAACGTGTTTTTTTACTAAAGTAGGTATTTAAAGAAAATATGTGTTGTTAAATATTGTACGGTGGTAGGAAACCATTCGTGTGCGAGTCCAACTCGTACTTGACTGGTTTTTTAAATAAGGTTAAAAAGAGCTTATCGCATTATCCACGAACGGTTAACGCAACTATAAATAATTTCATATTAAGTTCACAGGTGTACGCAGATGTTCTTCCTGTCATAATTATATGGTCGCATCTCGAGGCTCCCGTGGGAATATCAGCCATTACATTATTTTTACATTCGCAGAATTGCCTGCAGCTGGAATTAGGATTCT
Organism: Fissipunctia ypsillon; assembly: GCA_947568875.1. Lineage (NCBI taxonomy): Eukaryota > Metazoa > Arthropoda > Insecta > Lepidoptera > Noctuidae > Fissipunctia > Fissipunctia ypsillon. The sequence goes on along the minus strand of OX387645.1, from coordinate 23,023,197 downwards.
TTCTGGACTTTGGCCTAATTCAATAGCTGTGACGCAAATTACCAGTCAAAGCAAGATTCTAATGAATACCAGGAAAAACGATGCAGTTTAAAATTCTTAGAGTGACCACAGACGTGACCTGCTTCGATCCCAGAATTTTGTGGTCAGAGACCTTAATGTCCAACCAAAATCAGTATTATCAAACTGAACGAACAAAAACAATTTAATATTGATGTCTTCATATCTACGATAGATTGAACAATCCGAAGGCGATGTCCGATCGCCAGATAGTTTTAATAGTAGAATTAATTAACATGTTAATGTAACAGTTAATAGAGACGTAAATAATGACTAGCAAATCAATCGACATTTTAATTTTATGGTTGGTGTTGACCCCATTAAAGATGACTAATGTTTATAATTAGGATGGGTAAACGGGAACTTTAGATGCAGTTACTTTAATTACAGTGTAGTTAACTGACAGTATGAATGATATTTTTAGAGTCGTACGTACAGCAGTTGTATCAACTGTTCTTTGCTACGCTACTGGGTCACCCAACCTGCAGTTTTTTGGGTAAAGTTTTATTTCATGAGATTATGAATTGTTATGACATTATTACGAGCTTATGTCCGTAAAACACAGTTGCGTTTGTAATGTTACGACAATGAGCTTGTCATGCGCACAATTTTCTTTGTAACAGAAGAAAAAAACTTTTTTCCAAAAAAAAAAAAACACTATAAAGTGAAATATAACTTTAATTTCGGACTTCGGTGTCTTTGAAGTTGTATTTTACGTTTTGCCACCGATTTCCGAAATTGAAGTTCCTTTCCACTTTTTAGTTGAGGTAAGTACTCCTACCCTACACAAACTCATATTCTACTACAGACCGACATCACCAACATCATCTACTTAAACTGAGTGGCAAAAATTAGGAATTATTGAAGCTAACTAAAAAATCACTCATCAGAACTTGACCAAATTTATATGGGACCAATCTGGGTATAATCCTTTCAAATAAAAAAAGAATTTTTCAAATCAGTTCGTTCAAAAGTCTAACACATCTGTCCGTCTGTCCGCTTTTCCAGTGTTATACTTATTACTAACAAGAGGATTATTACCTTCACAATTGTGTGCAATGAACAGATAACAACGAGATGTAAGCTGTGATAAGTTCGTGATAAAGCATTATTTAAATTATAATTTGCTTGGAATGTCTGTTGAAATACTTCTTTGTGAAGCCGTGTGTCTTGATGCCGTTGGTTCTTGTTAGTAATTATAAAAGTATAATGATTGATTGTAAAACAATTGAAAATTACATTTCAATTAGCCAGCATTAAAATTATCTTTGTCATATTAATTTGGAGATAAGATAATAATATACTTCGCTTCACTTTTAGCGGTGACTAACCATGGAGACTTCTACTATCGTATATTAAATCTAAATCATTAATCATTGTTTAGTATATGAAAATTAAGTTGGAAGTGTATTGTTAGAAAGATTAAAACAGACTTCTACATATTAATGCGTGGTTCATGAATACGACGATTTCGCAAGACAGATCGTGATCGATCAGACCATGAGATATATATAGGTACTTGGAACATGCCTGATAATCACAACAAGACACATGTCTTTGGCATTCTTATACTTATTGTAACTTGTGTAGGGTTGAATACAGTCTATGTATTTTCACAGTTGGAATTGGGGTTTTTGTTCATTTCCCAATCATTCCAATTGAACGTCATGAAAATATAAATATATTTTAATATATATCTTGTGTAATTCGATTTTTAAACGATAAAGTTCTAGAGATATAAATTAAAGTATTTTCTGAAACTTATTTTGGAATGCCACAGGGAGCTATTGATTTCCAATGACATGAAGACCGCGGGTAGACTAAACTCGGAAGGCTGTGAACTGGGAGTGGTGTCGCAACTTGAGGTCTATGACCATCAGTAAAGCGTCAAAGGCACAGTTGATGAAAAAGTCAAGTGGCAGTATAATGACAAAGTAAATGGAAAGCCTATTGATGATCGTGGATTTAAAATAACCGTTACCATGCATTATGAGGATGTTACGTGAAAATAAATAATAAGAGTGTGCGTGAGCAAGTAAGTGAGTTTGTATATTTGGGAAGGCTGTTTACACGGCATGGAAAGATTGATGCAGATGTGGAAAGGAGGGTAAATGTGGGAAATAAAGTGAATGGTGCTATACATGCGATTGTGAGCAACCAGTTGATGTCCAAAAAGGCCCACCAATTGTTCACAATGGTGTGCTGGTGCCTACGCTTATGTGAGGAAGTGAATGTTGGGTGTGGCAAAAGAAACATGAAGGCAGAATAAATGCTGTGAAAAATTTGTGTCAATATTTAAAAGAGTATGCTTAGATGGCTTGGTCATGTTGAGAGGATGAATGAAAGGCAACTATCAAAAGGTGAGATGTGAGTGGAAACGCCGGGAGGGGACGCCCTGGGAAAACATAGTGACCTTATTGGTGATTTCTTCAGAAAGGTCAGATGCGTAGTACTCGCAACCGGCGTGCGTGTATGACAAGATGTGTGAACGTAAACGAGGCAAAAGGAGTATGTAAGGATCGTAGCAGGTGGCATTCTGTAGTTTCTGCCTACCCCCATGGGAAAAAGGCGTGAGTTTTATGTATGTTACGCAATGTAACACGAATGTAAGTGATACTCTGATGGATCGTTAAAATACCATAAAACTGTGGAATTCCTTAAACTATCAAAACTTATCGCTTTGGTTATAGCCTTCTTTTACATAACCATTTTATTTCAGGCTCGAATTTCTCAGGCTTTTTTAGTAGTTTTGGTTGATAGATAACCCTATTCTTAGTTTTGACAGGTGAACAAAGTGTTTCTCGCATAAATTCCGATGTAACCCAACACCGACCGGCCTTGCTTTTGTTATTATTGATACTTTGGTTGCACCATACGATACGTGTTATGGACGGGATTCTGATGTATTTGTGCTGAGTATAGAACCGTGACGTGGAATGCGTAGGAGTGCGTAGTTGCGTAGCCTACGGTTATCTGACACTTCGTGCGTTAGACGGCTTTGTTTTTTTAATTAGGAATTCTTGAGCATACTGGATAATTGAATATCACCACACATTAATTTTCCTTTGTTGAAAGCTAACATACATCAATCCTTAGTTTCAATTTTATTTACAATCCAAGGTAATCTAACGCACATTTCGAAAGAACAGAACAAAAGAGCGAAACGCAAAAATAGTAATGTAAATGGCACTTGCAACACTCTCTCGTCCCTAATTGCAACACCGTAATTATACAGAGACCACCTCGTATAATAAGACATACAATATGAATGAAGCACTTTGCTACGTTGCTTCATAACTTGGTAGGTTACAGTAGATACCCATGCGCATCAAATAAAGAAATTAAAGCATGAAGAGAATGAATCAGCTGCTCATGACCTGGCGTAAATTTGAAGTCATCAGAGAAATCATTTGTTTTATCGTGCTCATGATGAAGTAGCAAGTTAAACTTAAGTTTAAATGCAAAACTACTTACATATCTGCAATAATTCAAGAGCGCTGAATCCTGAACGGAGAAGACGCGTGTTTTCATACTGTGGTTTTTCCTCATAGGTAGACTTATGTTACATATAAAAATTATCGTCATCATTTCTTTTAATGCCATGAGATCTTCCGTCTCTTTCACCCACACAGTTTTCACCAAGTCAAAACCTTTGGACACGTAAGAACCGGATGCATTAAAGGATATTTCAATACTATCTAAATATACATATATTCTCATTATCAACGGTAGATAACAGCTGAGAAATTTTACACGTAATCAATAGTTTTTTATGAAAGGCAAGACCTCAGATAAGGCTTCCATTGTGAGAACAAGATGCAACTTCTTTTCACCAAGACAATGATTGTTTCCTGTATTTTTGACACAAGTCCGTTCAGGTCTAATGAGAATATACCATTAATAAGGTTTTGTTTAGCCTACTGATTGATGACACCTTTATCAGAACAAGCTGCACCAATTTTTGGAATTTCTGCAAATGTTTTTGGTTCAATTTCGTTGATAGTTTCTGGTATTAAACATATAGTCTTACGTGTCCCTTTAGATATGGTATTGAGTATCTTTGAAACTGTTAAAGGGAGATCTTCATTACCTATGAGAAAAGCTTATGATTTAAAATGTTTCGTCGTTACACTTAGTCAGTCAATTGCCGGAACATGTTATTAAACTTTTTTTAATGGTAATTCCACAGCTGAAAGACATGAGGCATGACCGAAGAAAATCTGCATAATAATAATAATTTGAGTCATAGTTAGAAACACACTTTACACAGCTAAGCAATCCATCTGATGTTCACCACAAAATGATTGAGTGCTGAGGTAACCGATATTGTTATTTTGAATTCTATAACTACGTTTCTTTAAAGTTATTTCTCAAAGTGATGTCAGAAACTCGTCACCATGTCGATAATTGTTCGTTAACAGGTCGTGCCGAATTTAAATAACGATTTCTATTGGAATCTTTATAATTGATTGGCCAAATCGCTTCTCGAACACTTTGGGGTATAACCATTCGTGTTAACACACAGTTTTTATAAACGAAAGTACGAACAAATGATTACGTAGCCAATTGTTTCTCGCTCGCTGGACTAGTTTTTTATGAGATTCTCACCATTAACGTCTCTAATAACTGCAGGATGTCTAAAAACGCAAGGCAGCACGTGTTTTATTTTGCATCATAATGACGATTCTTTCCTGTGAAGAAGAATGTCGGAATTTTAGATTTTAGGGGTCAATGATATTTAAAATTTGTCATCTTTTAACTTAATAGGTACCCGACGCGACGTCTGTGGTCTAGAATGTCGTTCTCAAAACCTACTTATAACAAGGGGTCTACTGTCTCTTTCATTTCAGACAAGCGTGACACTGGTGACTTATTCGGTGTCAACATTGTTTCTAAACATCGTTTGAGTGCGACTTTGGCGACGGTACACTAATTAGAAGCAATTTTTCTTCTGATTTTTTACGCCCTGTTTTCTTGGGTGAAAGTGTAACTTTAGCAAATCATTAAATGATTCGCAAATCATAAATTCACATGTTTACCATTGAGTTGGTCGTGCACCTGCAGACGGTCTTCAGTGAAATGTCTGACTGGGTGCGTCACGCACGGGAGAAAGTGTACTACAAAAGCGTACCTGCGACTGGTCCCCAATTGGGTTGCGACCTCGAATATCAGCCGACACGGGTCTTCTTTTTAGAGTTCCGTACCCAAGATCTTAACTTATTGACTGTTGTAATCAGTATCTATGTTATTAGAAGACCCCTTAGTGAAAGATCAACAAATCTTGACAAAAATCAGTGTTTTGATCTAAAAGCCTCTTCAACTATCCTTGAATTATTCTTTGTCACCATTTTGTCGAGGACACAAAGCCCATAAAAGACACAAATTCGAACTTAGCCATCGCAAACCGCCGTTCCGTGTCTTCCTCTAAACCGGTCTGCTCCGAAACTTGCTGGGGACGCGGAACACTATTTCTGAACGATTATGTGCTCTATGCTTTAGGAAAAAAACGTGACCTATGTTAATTCGGATATCAACATCATCAGTAATTGAGTTTCATTATTAAACGAACTTGAATACTTTCCGTTTTTATCTCAAAGCAATCTATTTGGAAGATAAAAGTTGGAACTGACTTTTTAAATGCTGGTTGATGGTTCGAAAGCGGTTTGGACAACCGTTCAGTAGTTATTTACAGCGTATAAAAGTCTGATAACAAAAACAAAGAAGCGTCTAGTTTCTAGAATGGGATTTGCAGAATGATATCACTTGCTAAAATTACATCGTATACTTTATGTTGAGGGTGGTAAGGTTGAAATACGTTTGTTAGCGGTTGTCGCCATGTTTGAACGACGTCGCCACGATGTCGTCGCGAGGTTTTGTTTCTCCAGGCCACCAAACAGGATTCCTTTGAAACGTTTTACTTGAGACTGAATGGGTGCCTGTTTCATTGTTTGGTAACGTGTTATCTTTTATCGGGAGGGTAACGGCGATTTTATGTAAAGAACCGACGAACTTTTATCTTTTACATCACAGGAATTGCCTACGTCAAAGTGCGGCCCGTCTTCTCTTCTCATTATTTTGTTTATAATTTCCTGCTGGTATAGAGTCAATGGCTCCTAATAACCAGCTAGAAATAATTGACAGAACGTATTTGACCAAATCAATTAGAAATTTTGCAGTTAATTTGGTCGTTAAATTGATTTATCGTTCGACAAAGAAGTATTTAGCTCAATGTCACGTTACTTTCCATAAATGAGTATTATGGGGGCATTGTGGTCTCGATTTAAAAATCTGCGGCTTAGAAGGTTTTTCTTATTGCAGATGAATAAGGGTGTGTTTCCACTGAAGCGGAGACGAGCGGAGCTGAGCAGAGACGTGCGGGAATCGACCAATCACAATGGTTGAAATCCTCATCGCGTCTCTCCTCTCGTCTGTGATTGGACGATTCCTGCAAGTCTCCGCTCAGCTCCGCTCGTCTCTGATTCAGTGGAAACGCACCCTATAGCAAGAAAACAAGAGTAACTCTAAGGCCCGTATTACAGAACGTCACTCAATATTCAAACATTACTTAAAACTAGATTCAAGCCATTTGATTGGTTGAATCTAATTTTAAGTAATGCTTGAGTATTGAGTGACGTTCTGTAATACGGGTCTTAATGTCCTGAACACCTGAACGAGGGGGTTTAAAGAGGAAGGCGTTACGTGATGATGAAATTGACGGTTACTAAGACATTTTTTTTAAATCATTTAACATGATATTGATGGAGTAAATCAATGATGAAAGAATGGCAGTGCTTTCAGACTTTAGCTCTTGTAGATAAGACACAGTTCTGAATTTGTCTAAAACAGTAGAAACTGTAGGAAGATGCTTAATGCAAACACAGATACCTAGTCCGTAATGATAAGTGATAGTAACATTTCGTCATCGCTAACGACTACTAATGAGTTAGCAAACAAATGCAATGAACACACACACACATCACAACAACACATCTTAATAATAACAAAGTCAAGGAGTTTGATATTGCCTAAAATATTTTCCATAACGCCGACATCTATTGGGTCATTTGTGTTAAAATGTTGTCGCAAACTCGCATTCCGTCTGAATTGGACAACATCATCTGTTGTGATGAAACTGATAGGCGATAGGTAACCCAGATAACATTATGTTCAAGTGGCTTTATCTCTTTATCTCCGAGAACATCGCAAATATCCACGAGACTGTATTTTTTGGTTGCCATTTGTTTTTTTTTTTGGATTTTTGGTCTTGTGGTGTTGCTTTAGGATTAGATGCATCTTTCACATTAGCTATTATTATTCCTATTTCTTTATGTCCCATATTGTGAACTGTTTCAGATGATATATTGGAGTTGAATTGAATGAAACACTATTGTTTGGAAGTTCCAATCTATCTCAAAATCTTCTTGAATCTTCGATAATTCCTCCCCTGGCTTTGTATTCCGATGTTTAAGCTCTGACGAATGCCGATGATTTTTTGAATATTAGTGTAATTGAAATTGCCCTATTTTAGCTGCAGGTAAATCTTCACTGTTCGATAATTAAGTTCCCCAGTTCTGAATATGTCCCATATGAATTAACTGACTACAATCAAGCTGATTTGAATAAAAATCGAGGTTCTTAGGTGACCGGTAAAAACAGGTAGTGATTTATTTAGAAGTTTATAGCTGTACTTAATGTAAAATTTACCATCATAGAATTAAAGTTTACAGATTTATGTTTATTGATTAATGGCATAGAGGTGTGTCCACTAGACCCAAGTAACTGGGTAGTAAGTAAACACGCAGGTAAAGTGAAAATTTTAAGTAGGTCAAAGGGTTCAAGTGCTTCCTCATTGGTCTCCGAATTAAATGAATGATTTGCATTGGTAAGCATAATGATGGGTTCGGATTTTAGGGTTTTCCAGCAGAAGATTTTGAAATGCGATGAAAAAGAGATGCTGTCGGTTTCATCATTTTTGCGCGGTAAATGCTCAATTGAGAATTTCGTCCATGTCTGAAAAGTTAATTCAATTAATGATTAGTGCATTATTTGAATGATCTTACCTTGAATGTTTCGGCAATCCCTAATCAGCTTTTATTGCTAACTTTGATAACACAGTCTAATCAACACATAACACTATACTTAAATATGTAATATTTATTATATAATGTCTTTATATAAAACCATAGTTCAAGGCGAATGAATTATAAAAAAAAATACTTGATAAGAATCAAAATGTACAACGAACGAAAAAAAAAAAAAAAAGTTCAACAGTCTCCATGGAATGCATGCATTTCAAGTCGCTGCTGGATCAGTTATAAATAACGAAACTATATTATATATAGGTAAATATATAAAACACTTCACAGTTTATTGGAATTAATATGATAAAAGAGCACTTCGTAGCACAAAGTTTTTGAAAGTTATGATTTCATCGTTATCTGACTGTCACTGCGCGGCGCGCTACCGAACACACCCGACCGCTTCGGCGGTTACATTCAATATGGCGGACGAACGAAAGAACGACGTCCGAGCGAACGAATTGCGAAAGAGCACGAACGATGACCGATGAAGTCCGAACCGAACCAACGAAGCCTGCGCAAGCAAAGGTACCGAAACGTCCGCGAGTCTTTTGTTTTGAAAACTTGGCACTTTGGCAGTTCTTTGGTAGTTTAAAAGCAGTTACTCGAAGTATGGATATCATAATACCCAAATCAACTATCTGCATTCGGAATGATTTAATAAACATATTCCTTAATTTATAACAGTTAATTATCTTTTATATACCTACTTACCTGCTGTTGTTGTTTCCTAATCCCAACCCAACCTGCCTTACTTCATTGTATAATTTTGTGCGATGATCATGGAGATAGACGATGACATCTAGATTTTTTAAACATTTTACGGAAAAAGTCTGGTTTTCAGGTACTTACTTAATCAAACTTTCGGGATCTACCTACATACACCAATAAACTGGCCATTTCGTCAGGGTAATTAAAACAACAATGTCAAAATTCACGTCAAATCAAAATCATGTCAAAATTTCACGTCAAAACTTATCAAAAGACCAAAATCAACAAATGTGTGGTGTTTATTAAATTCTAGCGTCATTAACAGTTATCCGGTTTTTATATGGAAATTATGAGTTGATCCTTTTCCGGCAAAGCAAGAAATAGCACAAAATGGCGTTGGACTTAGTCAGCATAGCCCAGCCCCATTACATACCAGGGTTAGTACCTCCTAAGTCTCAATATGCAGTCTTTGGGAAACCCACAGCTGTAATTACATGCCCTTCTTCGACACAAGCGTTTTCATCAAACTTAGATGCAGCTTGTTGCAGACTAGCTCATTATAAATGATACTACAGTCTAGAGACGGTTATTAAGTGTATAATGCAGTAAACTAGCCATGTTCATAATTATCTGCAAACATTCCGTTTATTTAGCATAGCACCAACACAGCCCAAGGTGTTTATTTACAACTTTTAGTAGCCAAGACAACGTCTTATGTCCATATTAAAATATTTTAATTTACGATTACACTTTGTACATTGCTTTTATGAGATTAAAGGTCCGAAAAAGGGCTCGCGTCGGAATATAAACTGCGTGCATTTGCGTACTGTCATGACGAAATTAAACTAAGCGATACCGTCTGGCTGTTTTTCATCAGTAAAGTTACGATTGTTGCCAAATTGGCGCCAATGATGTAACGACACTGGTTTACTTTTGTCGCCACATATTTCACCTTGTCAAGAGTGCGTTACAAATATATTTTATTGATGATGAACCGAGCGTCCGTTTGTACGAATTTACTTATAAGGATCGTTAGGTAATTCGAGTTGTGTTGTGTTTCTTGTTGACAATGTATTTAGGGCATTGCGTTGGTCATGTCGCGTGTCCAAATATGATAAATGATCTCGTTTATTATGTATTTCTGTCACGTGTTTGAAGTTTTCGTAAATTATCGTTTTCTTCGCTTGAAGTGAGTCAATTTTTTATATAGGGACAGCAGGTAATGTTCCATTCAGTCAATTAATTTGTTCAACCGTGTTATGTGGTATGAAATCTTTGGGGGAAACCTACAAACCTAGTTGGGCCACGTCAAAGACATGGTTTTAAGTTTTTAATTTGTCAATAGGAGATCTAATTCGGAACTTAGCCAAATATTAATCATTTCAATTGTTTGCAGGTACACAGGGCACTGTCCCGAGTACAAGTACCGAATAGGAGACACATATGGCTCGACCACTCACAAGATCCTTTTGGATCCCAGTGTCCAGCATTCAGAGAGGCTTGTGCTATCTGATCGAACGGCTGATGACTTTCAGGTCAGTAACTGTAAAGACGATGATACTTTCGCTGGCAATGCTGCAGAACTTGATGGCACGATGAATATAGGTACGAGTTCGTAGCCGACTGCAGACAGCAGCAGCAGACAACGTGACGTTGCGACATGTCGCTGCAGTCATGATTCCGAACTCAACTGCAGATGGCTGCAGCAGACTGCAGCGCTGTATTACAGTTAGTTCTGAATATTCGGAAATCGGAAAAACTCATTTTTTGAGAAAGATTCAACATGTCGCTCCAGCGTCAGTGGCACTCTGATCTGCGGTCGGGCGACACGTCGTCTGCGATCGTGCGACGTGTAGTCGGGCGATGACGTGTCGCTAGCTGCGGAAGGTATTACATAGAGATACATAGGAACCATGTAGAAGCGTCGCGGCGTAACGTCGTCTGCAGCTGCTGTCTGCAGTCGGCCACGAACTCGTACCTTTATGAACAAGGTATAGTACTTTAATCTCACGAATCGACACGCGCTTTACTTGTGTTAACCAAGTGTAAAACACGTGTGAATATAATGCGTGAAGACGAGTAGTGTCAGCACATAACACACACGCACACAACTTCCGACTTCGCCATTGTCTCGGACGGTACCGAGAGCTCCTGCGCTTACACACAAATTCACAGCGTGTTTGTAGTACATTTGTAAACACAAGTAAAGCACGTATCGCTCCGTAAGATAAAATACTATACAATGTGTAATTTTAATCACTGTTAACCTCTTAAGGGGTCATTGTACTCATCATTATGAACAACTTTTACTATGGATCAAACCTGAAATCGCGAAAAAAAAATCAGCTCTTCCCTACATTTATGTTCGCATAACTCGTCAAAATATAGGGGAACACCTGATTTTTTTCGCGATTTCGGGTTTGGTCCCATAGTTAAAGTTGTTCATAATGATTAGTACAATGACCCCTTAAGAGGTTAACAGTGTTTAAAATTACACCTCGTAGATGAGCGCTAGGATGGCCGGTGGCGCGGTGGGTTATCGACATAAGAGACGTTCCGACTAAATCCTAGATGCGACTAGATCGTGGTAGATGGCATGCTAAGCAGCACCCTAATTTCATAACACATTATCAATCAGAATCTGAATGATTTTGAAGCATAAATATTGCTAATCCATTGCTTCATGTTCGAAAAATTTGTCTGCTCAACAACGTAAATAACGCAATGAATGTTGTTGAACTGTCAAAATGAAACCGATTCCTACTGTAAGTGTGTTACGCATTTGCCCCGCTATCCTATCTATGGTAGAGGCTTAAGAGTGATACAAATTCGTGCGTATTCACTTCTTGGTAACGCACAGCCACGAGAGGAAGCTGTCGGTAAGCAGTGCGTTCAAATGCTCAAGTTCAAATCGCAAACAAAATGTACCCAAAGTCGCGTTGCATCAAACTATTCGCCAAATAATAAATTCTATGTACGGTACTTATCACAAAAGCTCTTTATTGAGTTTTCCTGAAGTGCTAAGATTAGTATTTTTAATATTCGTCCCCTATCTTTCTATGTACAGATTCATGTAAAGGGTCTTTCAACAAGGACGGGTCGATGTTAAAATTGAATAAAACAAGATGTGTGTGAGATATTAACGAAATTTATTTTTTTATTTAAAAGGCCCATTTATGCCATTATGGATGGAATATGACATCGTTCAAATGTCCGCCGGGGCTTCGTATGGTGGCACGAATCCGAGAGGTCCAATTTTTAATGACTCTGCTGCATAGATCCGGCTGAATCCGAGCGATGGCCTGCGTTATGTTGGCTTTCAGGGCAACGGTCGAATGTGGTTTATTGGCATAGACCTGCGACTTCAGAAAACCCCACAAGAAAAAGTGTAGCGGAGTCAAATCACACGATCTTGGTGGCCAATTTTCGTCACCTCTGCGAGAGATAACTCTACCCTCAAACCGTTCATGCAGAATGTCGATTGTGTCGTTGAGGTCTGCGAAAGGCCGAGTTCTTGAGCACGGCGAGAAATCGACTGTCTCGGAGTCTCCTGAACACTCTCACGTACAGCGGCGATGTTCTCGGCCGATCTGGCGTTCCTTTGACGTAAAGGTGTTGGTTGTTGTAGGTGTTGGTATTGTTTACCGAACCGGTCGTCTCAAATTTAGTCACCAATCGTTGGAGAGTGGACTTTGAAGGGCCACCGCGTCTGCCGTAAAATGGGCGCAATGCGCGCAACGTTTGCACTAACGAACACTCATTTTGATAATAAAGTTTTATCATTTGCACATGCTGCTCAACCGTGTAACTTGCCATGGTGATTTGGCATCACTGACTGCATAATATACAACAGATTTTACAGATCCCACCAAAATAGTATAGCTGCCACAGACTGTCAACATCGACCCGTCCCTATTGGAAAACCCCTTATAAGTTGTCGGTTGATGTTCAAGCTATGACAGCAGGTAGGTAGAAACAATAACGTGTTTTTCAGATAAATTGTCCCCTAACACGTTTGCATTCACGTGTCCATTCAATTAACCCTACTTAATCTCTTATCATTGTTTATTAAGTATTGCCAGTCAGTGTGGGTGCCTTCTTTTATAATCTGAGTGTAGGTGTATCTAATCTGTCTGTTGGCTTACCTGATATAAGGTCATATACGACATGGTTTTTGAAGTGCCTTATCTCATATGGAAATCTATGCAAATCAATAACAGAGGAGATTATAATATATGTAGGTATTCTGATACAAAGGCTTATGAAGATATAGAATACTCCATTTATGTCGACTTATTCCACAGATCCCCCCTGAAAGTCCCCCTTTGGGGGGATAAGTGGAATCTAAGAAAAAAGTCTGGAATTCCCCCTTAGAGGGGAAAATTTGGATCGAAAAAAAAATTATGTCTAGAAATCCCCACTGAGGTAATTAAAAATGTATGTTTTAAGTACTAGCATTTCCCGCGCGACTTAGTCCGCGTGGATTTCGTACTTTAGTACCCTGTTAGGGGTAGATTTTGAAAAAACTCTGATACACGTTATTCTTTATTTTTAGTCTTAAGTATAAATACTGAAATTCGAGTTAATCAGACCGCGCGTTAAAATTTTTCCATACAAACTTTGATACCCCCCTTTTAGGGGGTAGTTTAAAAAAACAAAAGTATGACAAAGTTCATAATTTATTTTAATTAACTCGAGAAATGAGATTTTCCATAGAAACAAAATCCCTCCTTTTCACCCCCTTAAAGATCGAATTTCCAAAAATCCTTTCTTAGTGGATGCTAACAACATAAAAGGCATCAAATGCCAAACTTTCAAGTTTGTAGCCGCAGCGCACGGTGGTTCCGCGCCGAGCGGCGATCATAGTGTTTCGCGAAGGTAATGAGCGTCGTTATCAATACTAATTATACTTTAATTATTATTATTATGCTTTTTTGTAATACTTTACATTATAATAAAATTAAAAAAAACCTAATTAAAGCTAAAAAAAAAACTTATTTTATTCGAAAAAATAATGTATAATTATGATTCTTGACTAAACACATACTCATTAGTTAGAATAGACTTCTTCTTCCGTGGTAACCTTCTTAAACCAGAAATATAAGGATCCGAATTAAGAAGAAGTCTATGTATCAAGTCGGTGTTTGTGACAACCCGGGATATATTCCTCGTGTTGTCACGCCTAAACTGTTAAACAAACTTATTGCAAGATTCGGCGGCCTGTTCCGAAAGCTCACCTATTGACAATAATGTGTGGTCAATTACTTCCAAACCATGAATGAGGATCTTATGTACAGACGAGGGCATGTTGTACCATGGATATATAGGAACAGGCTTACGTGCTGTGTCTAGAGCATATTCTTTAAAGGCCGCGTTATTAATTTTGTATCCCGACGAAAGACACTGCAGCAGATTATGACATCTGTCAATAAGGTCTTTGTCTAATCCAGTAGTTTCCGCTGAAATAGCTGAATTAGAAAAAAACCTTCTGGCAGTGTTACTTACAAACTAATAGGAGAGGACAATAATAATATGAAGTAATAAACTTACTGCCATCATCCACGATAGGTACCAAAATCTCCAAAACACTGTTTACATTCGCTGTGCCCCGTACTCCCATCGAAACCCCATTTTCCAATCAAAACCAATTCTTTGTTAAGGTCAATATTATTCAAAACGTTTTTTTTTGGAATTCTAGTATCCCGGAATGCAGTATGATCTAACAATGATTGTAATTCTACTTCAGCAGATGATTCCGTGATAAACTCTTGCGATGGATAACACCGCTTCTTAGCTTCCAACACTTTTGGATAAGATGGTAATGCATTCGGTGATTTTACATTAATGAAGTGAAGATACTGATGTTTAGTCAGTTTGGTCTCATTTATGAGAGACAAGACTTCGTCAGTGTTGAAATATAAAGAAGTGGCGTTAGATCGACTTGAATCATCCAACAAAGAATTTATCGCCGAACGGTCTACTTTACTAGCCTCTCTGCAAGCCTGCGGCGTTTTGATCTCTTGCTACACTCCTGGAAGTCCTTTCTGTGCTGATGCTGTTGAGTGCTCGTCGAAGCCTCTGCTGCTGACCGTCGAGTGTCGTGGCTCTCTGCTGCTGCACAAGTTGGCAAAACGCAAACTTCAATTTCGTTCAGCCAGTCTCCGTACTTAGAGACCATGTGAAAATGCTTGCGAGAGACTTGCATCCAAATAGCTACAAATCTTGTACAAAGATTAGTAACTCTTTTTTCCGAGTCATCAGCAATCAAATTCTCAACATCAGGCAGCAACTGTATCAGGGCTTGAAAAACTCGACGCCACCGTTCCAGTTCGGATTTGCTGTCCATAATAGACAGCCAAGTATCTAGTACAAGCATTCTTTTGAAAGAACACTCAATACTAGTACCTAAAACAAAACAAAAAACAATTAAATGCGGTTCAAAAACAATACATTTTTCGTAGCAAGTGCTACGCGCCCAGGCGCTCGGCGTAGACCCTGACTGCACCTTACAACTGCAGCATGCGCAAATCCATTTTTTAAAGTCTAGTAGTAGTAAGCGACATTTCTATAACTAATTCAATGGCACAAAAATATACAAACATAAGTAAAAATGTGTTTTTAATAATTATCAAAATAATTTTTTTCTCTAAAATTTTTAAAGTATTTTACTTTCAGTCCACTTTAACTCATCGTGGTGTAAAAAAAAGTATCGACACTACTATAGCAAGTTTTTTTAAAAGTTGACGCAACTAACTATGATTCCAAAATAGTATTATTATACTTGTATAGAAACAGTACTCATTTTTTTGTGGCTAGTTTTCCTGGACTATTGTCCAGGAAAACTAGCCACAAAAAAAATGAGTACTGTTTCTATACAAGAACCAAACATAAATCGTTGTTGTCTTTTACCATGTGCCCAAATTAAATTTTTTGTTGTATCTTCTTGGAATTTGAATGAGACATGTGCGTAGTCAATAAAATTTAGTAGTTAGAGAGAGATAGGATGCGAGAAAGATTTTACGTTAGAGAGGGATAGATAGATAACAATAGGGCAGGTAGAGAAGTTGCTGTTCTCAAGAAGTCAGTACGCTCTGCTCCTTTGTTTACTGTACACCGTTCCGTATTCAATTGACGTGGCTTTCGTACCAATGACTTTTGACTTGGTTTTTTGGACTGGATTAAGTGATCTGCAAATTGAACTGACCTGGCATTATTTTAGACTGTGATTGTGTGTTTTGTGAAAAAATTGGACTTTTGGAGTAGTTCAGACTGTTTAGCCGTTAGCGTTTATCATGCCACTACCATACACACCGTTGGAATACGCTAATATGCACCTCATTTATGGAGAATGCCGATGCAATGCTAACGCTGCTAGCAGATTGTATCGAGAAAGGTAGCCAAATGCTCAAAGATACCCGGATTATCAAGTATTCCGCGAAAGCCCCACCGGCGCCTTTTCGGCGCCGCTTGTCGACTTACCGTTAAGCCCCACCGGCGCCTCTTCGGCGCCGGTGACTCGCGCGTTTCACGCACGGATAAAATTACTATAATTCAGTCTTATATCGGCTGTGGGTAGTTTTACTCTATGGTATGGAAGATATTCTCGTCAAATAAATAATTCTAAACCAAAAATAATCGTATGGCAATTTTAGTGAGCGCAGTCACAAACGTACCGTGCCATCGGAATTCTACCGGGGCTTGAGCGTCGTTGACGTCATCGCGTATTAGGCTTAGCCGGTTAATGTGCATCAAGCGTTTTCGGATGGTCGTTTACCATCTGACAGGAGAAACGCTGGAAGACCTAGATCGGAACACGATGACTAAGTTATCAATGAAATAGAAAATGATCCAAGTACCTCGGTACGTGCCATAGAAGCAGCTACGGGAATCCCAAAAAGTTCTGCACATCTAATTCTAAAACGTCACAGGTTTCAACCATATCACTACAGGCGTGTGCAGACGTTATTACCGCAGGACTATCCACTACGTGTCGCATTTTGCCGTGTGATGCTGCAAAAGTACAGGGAAGATCCCCAATTCTTAGACAAAGTTCTATGGTCGGATGAAACAACCTGCAAGAAAGATGGCTATTCAAATCTTCACAACCTACATAGCTGGATCAATGAAAATCCGCACCTGATGAGACAAGACAAATCCCAATATCAATTCAAAGTTAACCTATGGACGGGCATATTAAATGGAAAAGTGATTGGGCCCTTTGAGTTACAAAGAAACTTGGATGGCAATAGTTATTTGAACTTTTTACAAAACGACTTGCCAGATTTATTAGAAGACGTGCCCAGAAGTGATTTACAAAACATGTGGTTTCAAAATTATGATTGCCCAGCTCACTATGCCCGTCCGGTGCGAGAATACTTAAACCAAGAGTATCCAGGGCGTTGGTCGGGCGACTTGATCCTATCTTATGGCCACCCCGTTCGCTCGATCTAAACCCCCTGGACTTCTTCTATTGGGGTTGTCTCAAAGACCGGGTCTACTCAAAACCCACTGCAACATTGGACGAGTTTCGCCAAAAAATCAATCACGCTGCGGATCAATCGTACGGATATCAATGGTAGAAGATATGCACGACAAATAAAACGATCTTTTTTAAGGCGATGTCGTGCCGGTATTAATGCCGGTGGCAAACAATTTGAACATTTACTATGTTATTTTAATTTTTTAATTTTAACATTTACTATGTTAATTTTAGTTATTAATAATGCAATAAATTAAATGTAAAATTGTTTATAGGTACCATTTGTTTTAATTCATTCAACATGTTTCAACAACAAAAAACCTATTTTGGGCACATAGTATAGTATATATATACGGGAGGATAATTATGTATCTCGGCAGCTGCAACTAATTCTTCAGAACTTCGGGTGTGAACCAAATCATCAACACGTCGACGCTTGGTCTTTGCAGAGTGGCGTCTGCCAAGTGGACAATCAACGGTCTTCCAGGGCCAGCCAGTGGGAGCTGAGATGATGTTGATGGCTCAGCAGGATCGTTCAACGTATAAAATGTTATATTATCCTGTAACCATACCTTATTGGATGCCAGAAAGCGATCCCGGGTTCTTTTCGAACTCACCCATTTCTAGGACAATTTTTTAGAAAATCTTGAAATAACTGCCTTAATCTCTTTCAGCGCTAGCTCCATTACACCGCTAAGGTCATGTTGTGTGGCAAAAAACTTGAAAAGCGCAGCATTTTTGTCACTTTTTGAAGTTTTGTCCCATTCCTCAAAAAGTTCCATTTTCGAAACAGTAAAACTGCCTTCTGAAAACAAAAATTAGGGCATATTCGAGCAAAAATTTCTAGGTCTATTATAAACTAGAATAATGTGTCTTCTACTTGGGAAAAAAGGCCCGGGGAAATGACGGGATTTTTACTTATCGTCTTTTGAAATTCAAGTATAAGATTTTTTAAATTAGCGAAGTATTTCTAACTAACAGTGTAAATAATATTGAAGATACAAAAAAAAAAAAAACTACTTACCCTTGGTTATCAAATCTATTACTAACTCACCACTTAACTTTAAACAGCAACGTAGGAGATGTATTCGTATACAAAATGCAACTAATTATATGCATTTAACCTGACTTTATTTGATACTTACCCTCATCGCAAATTATTTGACTCATTTAAATCAAAACAATACCTGTCATTATGATAAACCATTAATGCTCTAACTCACATTAACGTGTACCCTCATTAACGTGTCTCAGAATTGTAAATGTTGTTTTTGTCCAGCTAGCGTCTTCTAGGCGACATACTATGGGATGGTCTGTCTGAAGTTTAACTATACACAACAATTATACACGGGTTCTGCAAAACGCTGAATTTTCATATCTGCCGGCAATATTGATCTGGGAAAATATCAACCAAACAAAACTGGTTCGCAATTTCGCACTGGCAAACACATCTTAAGAAGTAATCTTACAAATCATGAGGATAAGAGATCATCATCATCAACCACAGCCCGTTTTCACCCACTGCTGAGCATAAGCCTCTCTGTCCCCACGCTCCTGTGCAAACCTCATCCAGGTTCTACCTGCAATGGTAACAATGTCGTCTGCCCATCTCGCCGCCAGACGACCGACCGACGCTTCGTCTTCCAGTCCTTGGACGCCATTCAGTCACTGCCTTACTCCACCTGTCATCACTGCGCCTTGCCAGATGTCCTGCCCAACTCCATTTGAGTTCCATAACTCGTTTTCCAAAATCGTAAACTGAATGAAAATGATTACCTACATCTAATTATCTAATTCAAATGAAGTATTACTTATTATTGAACAGATCTACCGGCCGCCACAAACAGACATCGATACAGTGAACGCCAGATTTCGGAATGGCGACCCAGTGTACAAGCATCCTATGATACCTGGTTATGAAGGTATGATGCATTATTTCTTAACCATCTAGAAGATGAGGAGTACCTAAGCATAGTAGAGCAGTAGAGAAAGTCTTCTCGACTTCTGTTTTCATTTTTATCCTTTACTTTTCGTAGTATGCCGTAGGGCTAGGCGACCACGACAAAAGCTGACATGCCTACTTTCGATAGGTGTTGTTCGATAGTTCTGCTTTTATGGAAAATTTTTTTGCTTTTTTCTCTTAGCTGTTTTAGCATTAGCAGTAACAAACAATTGTTTTACTGAACCATTTTCCCGTTTTAATTAAATTCTGCTTTGAATTCAGCCACAGACAACATTTTTATTTGCAGGAAGATTTTAATCGCATATGGAATTTGAAAAATCTCACTGAACACGTTATTTAAATAAAAATCTCACATAAACTAAGTGAAATCTCAAAGAATTTGTCTCGAATTAACTCGATTGCGATGAATCAGATCGCTATGAGTCACTTTGGACCGGTCCGAGCCTCCGAGGCATGCCACAGTTTCCTGAGAAGTTCTCAGTGAGAACCTAAAGCCTACAGATGTTTACATTCGCTATTACTGTTAGGACACGTACATTTTGAATTAAAGTATAAAAAAACTTCAATAAAGAGAATTGAAGGGAAACCTATTATTGTGGTGTTGTTTGTGGGGACAACAAAAACTTTGTAATTTTGTACGCCGCTTTTGATATGCGTTTACAGTTAAATGGGTGTTTGTTTTGACTGTGTTGCTTTGTCGTCATTGGTCTCTTAAAATGGCCAAGAACCCAGCTTGTCAAGATTCAAGAGCGTTAAGGGATTCTTTTTTCAAAAATAATCCTAGGCTAGCTTCTCCCACACAAAACTACGACGTCGCAACGCATCGCAGTTTTGTGTGGGAGCCCTTAATCTAGAACCCCAGTGTACCTAGTGTCCATAAACGATATCGAGAATCGAGATGTCCCTAATCTTAGTTATGTGTACCTATGTCAGTATGTTTACCATTCCGCCTCGGCCTAAATTGCTTCGGTCGCTCACTAAACTTCTTTGAAAATTAGAAAATCCTGCTAAACCAGGAACTTGGACTTGGTCACTTGGTTTATGACGAACGTGGGTGTTCAGCAAATGTTCTCTTATTGATCTTACTCTCGCAATATTCTGTTCACTTGACCGCTGTATGAAGGAGGTAGGTGTGAGTAATTGTTTTAAACCCACAGTTCAAAGCTTGCGCTATTTACGTAGGCAGCTGGTAGTGCCTATTAATTCGCCAAGGATTTGCATATACAGTCATTGTCAGACAGGCACTATTTATTGCTGAACCGACTGTTAGATTGTTTGAGCGTTGATTAGATACCAGAAAGATATTCCTGCGGGGGCAATAAATCAACAATGAAATGACTACTTGTACAGCAACGTATTATTTTCGATCAAAGTGCGGGCCCAGGCAGTCATTAAAGATAGCTTTCAAAACACCAATACTAGAATCAGTCTGTTTGCTACTAGATTCGATTCAAACGTTAACAAAAAGGAACTCGAGATCTCAGAGCCAGAACTGTGCTTATACTGTTGGAAATATTTCCAAAGATACAAATACTTTACCGACTTCTCTAAAGTGTCACTAAATCATTCAAAGATCTAGATTTTAAACATTTATGATAACCGTCATATAGAATGGCCGCCTTATCTCTTCCACAAGACAACTGTCCTATTTATCAAGATGAATGTACCAAACAGATGTCTGCTGACCTCAAATCCCTCGCGGATCATTGCCCATATTTTAGATTTAGACCTTACACTAGTTCATATAGAGTGGAAAAGGCGTAGTTCCATTGCCTAGACATTTTTTCTATCGTCCTTTATTGAGGGTCGAGGTAAGCATGGGTCGCACACATGAACAAACATAATTATACACACAAATATAATAATTATTGTAGGTGCAATAGAACTGGATGCACACTAACGCAAAAAAACACACACAAGTAAGTACCTGGCAAAGCATATAAGTGCACATGATCAGCGATTTTCTTGAAACGGAAAACGTTCCCAGTGTTGTCTCCTGTGTGTCATATTATAAAGTGTAAGGCCTACAAACTATGTGCATATTCTTCTAATAAAACGGTACTGGTTCTTTATCAATCGTTGCTCTAGTTATGTCATGGTATCAGATGGCAAGCAGTTGTTTTGTGACTAGCGTTCGCGAAACTAACGGGCAGTGTTTTATTTAGTGTTTGTTATACAGCCATCGTGGATCGGGACTTGGTTGCAGTTAGTACAGATCTCAATGCTTAGCGTAAAAGGTTTTCGTGTAAATCGCAGATAGATAATCTAACTAACCACTAACATTAGGGAAGGACAAACACCCAGTGCGAAAAGCTGTTTTTTTTTAAAGAAGAACTAATGTGTTTTGGACAGATAGTTTACTAAAATTATTTAAAAATATAGGGTTCCTCCCTCGATTGAACAACCACTTTGGTCAGCGATACACTGTCGCTGCCACCGAAGCCCTGTCAGAGTTTCAAAGGGTGCAACTCCACCAGAGAGCAGCAAAGAACCAATTAGAAAGAGTGGTCGACTTACAAGCTGGGAAAGGGCAACCTTGGGATTTGGTCGACAGATTCGTAAGTCCTAAGGAATGTTTTGAAAACACACCCTGAAAATTTCCATATTTACTTTGTAAAAGCGAGAAAGCTTCCTGAAAGCTTAATTTTAATAAAATTAAACACCAAGAATAGAATCAGTAAGAATGGAGATGGATGAAGAAAGAAGAATGGAAAGCAATAAGAAAGAACACCAGAGTAGATGTTGCTGAAGAGGAAGTTTCGGACAGGCAGTGCCAGTACACCAACGTATTTCATATTCACAGTCCGCGACAGCCGAGTTCAAGCTCCCATTAGTCACAGTGAGACCAGAATGTGCAGGAATATTACGAGACGTACCCATGGACGAACCAAAGCTATCACCAGCATCGCATTCTGTTAGTCCATTCTTCATGGAAAATGGTCATCCCGACAAATACATCAAGAAAGGTGAGAATAACAAGGAAGGAATCCAAAAATATAGAGCCAGTACCTTCAACCCCTACCTCTTTTTTGTAAAACCTTTTTGTGTTTGAAGTATTAACAATTTGACATCACAGTTTTTTTTGTGACACTGCACGCTGTCATTTTAGCATTTAATTTGTATTTTAGTTAGGTAGGTAGGTTACGTAATAATTTTCATTTAATTAATTTAAATGTCCTACGCAAAAATACACGGTTCTTTTGTGCGAACTCAAATATGGGGGTTTAATCCGTCACAATCAGTGCGTGAGTTCGATAAACTGATATAAATTAGGTATTCCTGGAGGCATATGATCAGTGTACGATCAGTGATGAATATTTAAAAACATTGTGTATTTGTTTTTAGGTTTTGCGGGTCATGTTCCATACGGTTTCCAAAGATTCGGCGAGTCTTCTAAGAAACTCACAAACTCTGCGCTTTGCGACTTTTCATCCAACTACAGACGAAGACAGAGTACTGAGTGGGCACCAGTGAACGTAGTCAAGTAAGTATCAAACAATAACGTAAGTTGAGATATTATTAAAGTGTGTTTATTTTGTAAGAACAATAAGAATAAAATTATTTGTAAAAAATAATAGCTACGTTTAGTTTTGTTCGTTCTAATATCCGAACGAGTTTCGTGATGACACCTAAGCTGCCTGTCACTGTCAAAATGTATCTGTCACTGTGAAAGTGGAGGTTACACGCGCAGTTTATTTATTTTCGTTCTATCTTGAATAAAAACCTACAAAATGGCAAAAAAGAAAGTGATGCCAAACCTCTCTAAAGAGGAGAAAATGGTGATGGTGATATCTGAGATAATACAAGAGTTATTAGTGGCACATCGTCACGGCAAAGATGTTAACCTCAACAAGATGAAAACGAGGATTTCCTCGAAATATGGACTGGGGACATCACCGAGACTGGTGGATATCATCGCGGCGGTGCCGGCTGATGCTAAAAAAATACTGCTGCCTAAGTTGAAGGCTAAGCCTATTCGTACAGCATCGGGTATCGCTGTTGTCGCGGTAATGTGTAAGCCACACAGATGTCCACATATAAACTTCACCGGTAACATCTGTGTGTACTGTCCCGGAGGCCCGGACTCCGACTTCGAATACTCCACACAGAGCTACACAGGCTATGAACCGACGTCCATGAGGGCGATCAGAGCGCGGTACAACCCGTACCTCCAGACGCGCCACAGAGTAGAACAGTTGAAGCAACTCGGTCACAGTGTAGACAAAGTTGAGTTTATTGTGATGGGCGGTACTTTCATGAGTCTCCCTGAAGATTACAGGGATTATTTTATAAGGTAAGTTCCTTCCAAGTTATTGTTTATGATTGGATTATATCACTTTTAAAATCATTGGCAACTGCGACCTTGAAAAAGGAATGGGTACCATCAAGGTGGGTTACTTTGACTCCAGGGCATAAATTTGGCCAAAATCTAGACTTGATGTTTGAACTGCCCGCCGTGTTGCGACCATACAACCGGACAGCCTATTTGTTCGGTAACTAATGAATACACTTACTTGCAGAACTGTTGTGTGGGTTTAATGACACTAAACATTTGTCTCGATTCGGGCCAAAGTTATGCCCTAGAGTCAAATTAACCTGTCTTGACGGTACCAATTTTATACAAATTCTAAACTGTCTTATTATGATTATTCACTTGTATTTCGTACCTTCAACATAATATGACAGACAAAAAGAAGGAAAATGTAAAAACCAAAAAAAGATCAATGAATAACATCCTACAGATACTGTGTGTTTAACAAATAAATTGCTTTGGCTTTTGAATTAAAATCTACATTAAAGTAATGATAAATATTATAGCATTGTTAAACCTTTCAGGAATCTCCACGATGCCCTCTCAGGCCACACTTCAAGCAGTGTGGCGGAGGCTGTGAAGTTTTCAGAGAAAGCTAAGACCAAGTGCATTGGTATCACAATAGAGACCAGGCCAGATTACTGCCTGCAAAGACACATGAGTGATATGCTCAATTATGGATGTACCAGGTTAGTCATAACATCTTTGGATTCAAAGCAAAAGCCTTTGATACTTGTAAACTGGAGTTGCTTGATGACCATAGCAAAATGCATACATTGATAGGCTCAAATACATGCAAACATTGATAAAATGCTTTCATATTAAGCTTTCCAATCTTATCTTATTACAAAAATGTTTAAGAACACACAATTGGGTTGTTAATCCTAAAAAAAGTCACTCGGCAGTTGCCAGTTAAGAGGGATGCGAGGGGTTTGTGGCTAAGTAATAACAGCCGCACGGTTCAATCGATCGGGTTAAGCTACGCTTGCTGCGGTTGGGCCGTGGATGGGTGACCTTATATCTTTTCATATTAAGACACTCCATGCCTCAGAAAGCATGTTAATCTGTTGGTCCCGGCTGTCATTCGTGGATTTTGACAGTCTTTATGGGTCATCAGAAGCCCGAAAGTCTGACAACCAGTCTTACCAAGGGGTATCGTATTACTCTGTAACTGGGTTGTGGAGGTCAGATAGGCGGTCACTCCATGTAAAATACTGGTATTCAACTGCATCTGGTTTGACTGGAAGCCGACCCCAATATAGTTGGGAAAAGACTCGGCAGATGATGCTAAGGTAGCCTGTGAAATTGAAATTTTCGTACGTTTTTTGCAATTTGCAGGTCAGTATTAGGTTGTATGTGGGTCAAAATACGATTCGCAACCGTAACAAATGTGTATTTACAGAAATATAGTCATTAGAATCATCAATGTAACTCTTAGTTAGAATATTTGGCCTCAAATGTCAATGATTTCATGAAATAGTCATTCAATAGGGTAATTTGAATTTAGTGAGTTGTATTGGTAATTTTAATGTTTATTATTCTGTAAATACGTACTTGTTATGGTCGCGAATCATATTTTGATCACCATACAACTTAATACTGACTGCAAATTGCAAAAAAACTAGGAATTTAGAATTTCCCGAGCTACACTGGCGCTTTTGGCTCAACACACTTGGCGAACAAGTTGGTGACCAGAGTTATGCCACAGAGATTACTTAAAATTACTAACTAACCAATTGGCAAATTATAATAATTTATTGTGATATTTCAGACTAGAAATTGGTGTTCAGTCTGTATATGAAGACATAGCTCGGGACACTAACAGAGGACACACAGTAAAAGCTGTCTGTGAGAACTTTAATCTGGCTAAAGATGCTGGATATAAGGTATTATTACTGGTGTAATTAATATATACAGGGTGTTACCAGAAAGGTGTGGTCAAATTTAAGAGTGTGTGGTACAGACCATCAAACTGAACAATTTTCTCCATGGGACCAACATCGTAATCGCGAAAAAATTATCCACTGTCCCATACATTTGGCTAGAGCAGGTATTGGAGTTTTGTAGAAGTTGATTGTGGTTTCAGGGCTTTGTCGCAGGGTGATACCATCATGGGTTGTTGTTTGATCGCATCTTCCTTTATGCGTATGTGCTTGAGTCTTAGAGTCTTTCCTTAGGGTTCCTGATATATGGAGCGTAAAGGCGACAAGGGCCGCCTCCTCCCGCACGATGAGGTGTAGGGGTGGCAGTCCAAGCATTGCCCGTAGGGAGCCTGTGGGTGTGGTTGTCATACTGCTAGTGATTGCCACACAGGCAAACCGCTGCAGTTTTTCGAGATCTCTGGGTTACAGTTTATGGTCTATCTTAGAAGCAAGGATCTTGCTACGCGACATAGAAGTGTTAATGAGCTAAAGGCAACTCTTTCACGGGAGTGGGACAAAATATCTGCGGCAGCAACGCAGCTACAATTATCGTTAGAGGGAAGCCGAAGAAAAAATTGTATAGTTCTCATAAACTCTAGATAACATCAAAATTAATTACTTAACTCAAAAATTATAGTCATTACTTTACTTTTCTTAATTTAGCGTCATCTATAGTCAAGTAACATAACCAAATAGACGCTATCGCAAACAAATTTTTTTTTACAGAAATAAACGATAAAATTACCTATTACAATTTTATTTCTGAATAACATTATATTACAAAAATATTCTAATGTTATAACCAGAGATCGGAATAGGTAGAGTTTATTTACCTAAACTTCGACGAAGGAAGTAACATTGAGTGGATAATACCTCCTCTAAAATCCCGGAATAATTTTAATGACTTTTAAATCCCGGGATTTAAACGTCATTATAATTATTCCCGGATTTTAAAGGAGGTATTATCCACTCAATGTTACTTCCTTCGTCGAAGTTTAGGTAAATAAACTCTACCTATTCCGATCTCTGGTTATAACGGATAAAATGCAAAAGAGCTGGTGAAAACAAAATACACGTGAATTTATGTGTCAAGACATCAACCAACATTTTAACAAAGAACTTTACTATAGAAAATGAAAAGAAAGAAAATACATTTATTTTCGGTAAACATGACGCAAAGAAAATCACAAACACAAAAAAGAACAATCATTAATACTATCTCGTTCTCGCCTACATACTTTTATATTTAAGTCCCTGTCATAACTCGCTGTAGTTCGGCTTCCCCAGTTACCTACGACGCCGTGCAGCGGTACACGAAATCACGAGTGTTCATACCTACGAATTTAGTACCTCATTCTGACACACGAGGGCCGGCTTATTTAGACGCTGATGTTATCGGAAAGCTTTGTGTAGACAAACATTTTTGTAATGTTTTTAGTCTTATGATGTATTACTGGTATTAAATATCTGTAATGTGATGTGATACACAGTTACACACACAGGTATACCATTAATTATTATTTGGCAATAGTAGACACTAAGAAGAGTGGTTGTTCCGAAGGGAAGCCGATAGGAATCGGGTTGTATGAACGCTGCGCCACTAATCTGCGGAGGAAATGCGGAAAATTGTAGAAAATTTTATCAAGCGTTTGTCGCTATGTCCGCACTAAAGGAGGTTATTTTGAAGACAAGTAGGGATTCTTGTATAAAATAAAGTGCATTTTTATAATTTATAACCGTAAAATTCACGTATAAAATTGATAAAATAATTCGTTAAACCTCTTGTCAACGTTATTTTGGGCCACCCTGTATATAATGCTTGTGGGTGTACTATAGGTACACCTCTGCCCTACCTTTCGGGGAAACAAGGCATCACGCCTTGTTATTATATGTATAATATCAATTTGCTTCTATAGAGTTTTAAATGTTACTGCAGTTGATTGTAAGTGTCATTTTAAGTGTCTTTCATAATCAGTAAAGATTATGACCGACACTTAATTTTCAAGTATAACATAAGCTTCAAGTATGAAGCAATATTATCTCAAGTACTTTTCATGAATCATGTTAATGAATTAACAATTCATGTCATAAAATAATGCATTGCAAAATTGTTTGTTTACAAATAAAATTATAGGTGAATTGATTGATATATCTTGCCGCTGTGGTTTGGTGGCACGTCTGAATAGACCTTTGTCTGACCTTTGTTTGTTGTGAGTTGCGGGTTGGGTTTCAGAATCATAGCCATCACAAACAGGTCTCTAAATTATGATATTGAATTGCTGACGTATTGACAACCTCATTTTTTACGGCCACGCAATCACTTCATTGCACATTTGTCTGGAAGAGATCGTAGAAAGCGATAAGACCACGCATTGTATGTTTTGTGGTGTTAAATTGATTTTTTGGTATGTATTTTCTGGTGTACAATAAATTCAAGTATATATAAACATATAAATAAAATTGTTTCCAGATTGTAGCACACATGATGCCAGACCTACCCAATGTAGACTTTGAGAGAGATGTAGAACAGTTTATAGAGTTCTTTGAGAACCCTGCGTTCAGGGCTGATGGGCTCAAGATATACCCCACGCTGGTGATCAGAGGGACTGGTCTATATGAGCTGTGGAAGACTGGGAGGTACAGGAGCTATCCTCCGTCGACTCTCGTGGATCTGATAGCTAAGATATTGGCTCTAATTCCGCCTTGGACTAGAGTTTATAGGTAAGGTTTTTATCATTCATGTATGTAATTTTGCACAATAGATTGAAACGAAAATTTTATTAAATTAAATCTCCCTGAAATCCTTTATGATTGGGATGACTTTTTGGCAAATTAAGCAGATAAGGAAGGCTATACCTTTGCCTAGATGGACTATGTAGACTATTGCCATCTCGGTTAAACAAATAATAAAAACCCCACCAAATATATATACTTGACTGACCTAAAAACTCTTTACATTTGAAAGGATAGACCAACATAGCATAAAACTAAACATTCTAACTCTTCCTTGTATATACTTACTAGAGATCTATAAATTCGCACACACACACACCCCAAGATTTTTACAGAAAACAAGAAGACACACAAGCAAGATACACACTCCGACACAAAACACGATTAAACCTACCGATATCCTCTTTAAAAATGCACTCATCTAGTCCACTGGTTATGTCGATAAAAATATATAACAAATTACCAGAGGAACTCAGAAATGAGAAAAAGATTGCTGTGTTTACGAATAAATTAAAAAAGTTATTACTAAATAAATGTAGCATATATAATAATAATAATAATAGCATAAATAAATATTTAATTGTCAAATGTATAGAACTGATATGATTATATAAATTAATAATAAAATTTTTGATTAAAATAATAATTAAGTAATAAAATGTTGCCTTAGATTATACTTAGAATAAGTTAGTTGCATGTTTACCTAAATAAGTCCTCCTTTGTTTATCGAATTTGTAAATTATCTTTTCAGAGTACAAAGAGACATTCCCATGCCCCTAGTCTCATCAGGAGTAGAACACGGCAACTTGAGAGAACTGGCGCTCGCTCGTATGGCAGATCTGGGTACTGACTGCAGGGATGTCAGGACTAGAGAGGTCGGCATACAGGAGATACATAATAGGGTCAGGCCTTATGAGGTTAGTTAGAATCTTTATTTGTAAGGGGGAAGTGCTAAGGTAGCCCGAGAAATTCAAATTTTCATATGATTTTTGCAATTTGCAGGTCACTCATGTTTTGGACAAATAAATTATCTTATCTTAAAATATCTGATGATGCTGCGATGTTTTAGTGGTCACAAGCGTAATTGCTGAGGACAGGGTCCCGGGTTCGATCCCTGAGTGGGGCAAAGTGCTGTTGTGTTGAAATGGATATCCTGAGTATTCCCGAAGCTTGGATTTGTATCCAATTAAGAACAATTGATTCGCCCTCCTATTACACGGGCAAACATAACCGATGAAATATGGGCGTAGAAATATTTCTGCCAGATGAGATGTCTAGATAAGTTCAATACAATTTTCAACTGGTTTCAATGCGCGTATTTTGCGTACGAGTGGTAAAATCGATTATTTGGTCCACCCCAGCTCCCTTAAGGAAGGCCAGCAGGGTACCTGGGTTACCGAAGTACTTTGCCCTGTATATGGCGACCACCGGTCAGTTTAGAAGCACATGAGCTGCTGTCTCGCCATCCTCCATGCAGCCCCTGCACAGCGGACTGTCTGTGACTCCTATGACGAAGTGGTGTTTATTAAATGACCCGTGGCCAGTTACAGCTGCTGTAAGTTTACGCAGCTGTTGTTGATTTAGTCGGAGAAACTGTTTCGTGGCGGCCATCAATTGTAGCGACTCCTTAGCCTGTCTGCACTCACCCTGGTCCAACCATAGTTTGTGATGTTGGTCCCTAATGCGTTCCCTTACCAGAGTGCGTAAGTACCCGAAGGGGAGTAGCGCGATGGGTTCAGGTCCCACTGGTGCCATGCACGACCCCATTCTGGCAAGTTCGTCTGAATGAGCATAGACGTACCTACGTCCAAAATACCACGCAACCAACAAACTCCAGATGGGAACGCTATCTTTTTATCCTTCATAATATATTTACATGTGTATAATTATTGACTCCAGGTAGAACTAATAAGACGCGACTACACAGCCAATGGTGGTTGGGAAACATTCCTAGCGTACGAAGATCCAGACCAGGACATATTGGTTGGATTACTCAGGCTCAGGAAGTGTGCCTCTGACACATACAGGCCTGAGCTGAAGCCAGGGCCGAAGGATAACTTCAAACAGTGCAGTATTGTCAGAGAGCTGCATGTTTATGGATCTGTTGTACCGGTAAGTTTTTTTTTCTCATGCAACCTGTCCACCTATTGACATTCAGCATCTTTTGTGTTGTTAGTAAAATACCGGTAAGTGGAAAAATAGTTTGGCTTATTAGCGTAGCCGCTTTACTAAAGAAGCCAATAACACAAGACTCAGACTACTGAGCATGTGATTTCGGCGTTCGAGCCCCGGCTCGCAAAAGGCAAAGAAAAGAAAAAAAGAAGGTATTTGGCACATGTCATAAGTACACACAATATAAAAAAACAAAGAAAAAATTTTCTAAAAACTTGCGAAGTGCGTGTCGGACCACGCACATTGAAGGGTTCCATAGTTGGGATGAATTTATCCCAAGAACAAACTTAACATTGTGGTTGAAAAACATGTTCTCTCATACATTCCAACTGCAATGTAAATTGGCCAACTATTACTAGGTAACGTAAAGCCTACTTAGCTGTGATAGCTATCCTTGTAACTTCGTTATACAGGATGTTTGGTAGATGGGTGCAAAGCCTGAAGGGGAACATAACAGCTTTTACTGGACACTATTAACAATTAATTGAAAAAAAAAGGGTATTATTGTTAAAAACCTTAAGACAAAAAAAGTATAAGGAACAGACTTTGTCTAAGACAAGTTTAGCTTAATAAGTTTTAAATGGTCTAAGATATCACCCCCTTTAGGCTGTGCACCCATCTACCAAACACCCTGTATATACTACTGCCGTTGATTTTTCACATATTAAAGAAAACCCCCCGCCAGCTAAATAGTTTTTCTATTTAGGAGGGAGGGGGGGGGGGCACTTCACACACAAATTAGCACTTTAAAGCTTATTATTTCGCAAACGGATCCCTGAATCAAAAAATGGTTTTCACACACCTGCAATATTTTAATATTTTTGAACGGCTTACCCAAACTCCCCACACCAAGGGATAGACGAGAAAAAAAAAAATCATCCAAACTTTACGTGTAGAGGAGGCAACTCAAAACTAAATGCTTTTTTCAAGGTTTTATTTGACCACTTGGTCGGCGTGGTTATTATGTTTACCTATGCCAAATTACAGCTTTCTAGTACTAAGAGTTTGTGAGCTAAGCCGCGGACAGAAATGGTGAAACTATAAGGGTTCGCGGTAGGCTTTTCCGTTACGAAATTCTCTGTGGCACCCTATATTCTGGATTTGTGCATAGTTAATGGCAGATTTGTTCAGATTTTACAAGAGATGTTATACACCTTGCAATCAGGGAATGAAATGAAAGTGTGATGCTATGTTACGGTAATGAAGTAATGATAATTTAAAAAAATATTAAGCCCGTACTTATTTTTTCAGGTAAACGCCAGAGACCCTACAAAATTCCAGCACCAAGGTTTCGGCATGTTGCTCATGGAGGAAGCTGAAAGGATAGCTAAGGAGGAGCACGGCTCAGATAAGATGGCAGTCATATCTGGAGTCGGCACCAGGAACTACTACGCCAAGATAGGCTACCATCTCGAAGGGCCTTACATGGTCAAGATGCTTGTGTGACAATAAAGTTGTTTATGAAGATACGTGTTTCAATTTACATTATTAATCTATAGTTTGTAGCGATACCTATAATAATATGGTTTCGTAGTTTGACGCAGGCTGACAGCGAAAAACAAGTTACAGATGGAGCCACTGTCTCATGTCCTACATCACGCATGTAAAATTCGTCAAGAAAGGAACTGTTAGACTATAATAACCAACTAACCCATTTCGATGGAGGATCCTCCCGTTTCATGGGTGGAATATTTTAGCAACATCCAGAAATTTGTTTCCTTTAATACCCAATCAACTTTGACGAACCAAAATTCAAGAAATAAACAACTGAACAGCGTGCAAGATTGAGCATGCAATAGCTGAGCTGATAATTTGTCAAAAAATCCGCATTTTTCCTACTTTATTTTTGTTTTTTAGCTATTTACGTAGTTTGCCCCACCCCACTCATGTAGAAAGTACCTTTTTTGATCGCCCACCCATCCTTTTCCTCGCCTTGCAGACCGGATCCGCCGCTGTCGATCAACCCGACGGAGATCTATCACAAGCACGTTGGAATGCTGCCCAACTACGCTGGACACGTTCCTGGATGCATGTTCAGGTAACCACACAAATAATTTTGTTAAAGATCTAATTGTAATAATTTTGCAGTTTTGGCGATATCACCTTGTATTGTGTACTTACAACTTTTTGCTCCACTATATTACAATGAGATGAAAATAGGAATAGGACTGACTGACAAGACTACCCTTTTTTTTTTTGTTGATGGGAAATCAAGACAAGACAAGACTACCTACAGGTTTATTCATTCAATCAGTTACGTCTCACGAAATGTCACAACATGGTGAAAATCAAATAATTAAGAATGTTAAATGAAAATATGCATCTCAAAACCAGATCATAATACCTAGGTACGTATTGAGCTGAGTTTAATAGATAACACAATAGAAATGTGTTTTTAATAACTACCTTTTCAATTAATATTATTCGTTTATTCCCGATGTCCACCACTTGTTTGGCTACCACTGAGGGACAGCGAAACAACTTTTAAATTTTTTTCTCGCTGTCCACCACGGGGGGGGGGGGGGACGCTTCATGGTTTGAATAGGTCGAATCTGTTCCAAAACTGAATCGGGGCACTCCTGACTTCACGTAGTCTTTTGGCTGCTACCCCTAGAGTGTATATAAAAACCGGAGGCGACATAGGCACCCATGCCTGTTTGCCTATGTTTTAATGTTGTAATTTTATTTTATTTCCATTATTTAATTTTATTTTCAATTTAGTGAACAACTTAATTAATGTTTGCATGCCTTATATAAGGTAGATTGTACAAGGCTCACCCATCTTGTTGTAACATCTTATTTTTATGTACCTGCAATCTATTCAAATAAAATTTACTTTACTTTACTTATGCTTTGTTATGTAAGCGCGAAGGGGTTGTACTTCCCGCAGCGCCGGAGACGATGCAGAAGCAACTTTAAAGTGTTCTGAGGTTAGGTTACAATCATTTGTCCCCCGTTGGTGGCCAAACAAGTGGTGGAAATCGGGAATAATCGATATTATTTAGTAGTTCGTCAATTGATTACATTCTTCAAAAAAGCATCTTTTCATTTAACATTCTTAAAAATTTGGCCCCGTGTGAGCGAGAGAGGTGACAAAATGTGACTGCCCTCTTATTAGATTATTTGTCAAAAAATTACATTTACCATGCAATTTTTCAAATCATTCGGCATTCTTATTATTGTAGATAATGTTATGAGTTCAGTAGCGATTTTTATTTGTAGGTGTAATCTGTATCAGGTTAAACACGTCAAAATCGTACCTCTTGTGCAGGTACGGTCCTATCTATATTCAGTTTTAATAATTATTTATGATACAGTTCATTATGCCAATCTGGAACCATCTAGATTGGGCCTATGTTTATGCACTTTAGGTTCGAATTTCAGGTTTCAATCACCCATATGGACCCACCCTTTTGGTACACAGCTATTCTGAGATGGAATTAATAGTAAATGAAAAAATGTTTTACTTATACCAACATTTCTCTCCTATGAATTCTTACTTCCAGGTTTGGGAAAACGTACGGAAATGACACAAGAGACGCTAAACGGTGGCTGCGCGGAGATTTCACCTCATAAAACACCCTAGGATCGTAACGTGAGACGGACGAGCTAAACTGAAACGTATTGTAAAGGCAATACGGCCCAAATCGAAAGTGATGCTATTTTGATGAAATCAAATTATACTGTTTTATTTTGGAGTTGATATTTGAAATAAAACACGCGAACTATGTCTTCCTTTTTCTTTTATTAACCAACTTATAAAAAAAAACTTAAAAACTACAAAGTGAAAAAAAATAACTTTTAATTTCGGAAGTGTGTGTCTATGGATCTTTAATTTAGGTTTTTGTCACCGGCTTCCGAAATTAAAGTTATTTTTCACTTGGTAGTGTTTTTTTTTGGAAGGCGGTTGTTATTTTTTGCAAAAAAGTTTTTATTTTTCACTTTTTAGTGGATCAGTTTGTAATTTATCTAAGTTACGATAGCCTAATGATAACTGCTCATCACCTTTTACAAAATATTGCTTTTCCCGATGCAGGGACGTTAATTGTTGAAGAGTTCTCATCAGCTCCACTTCACCAATATGCATTGTGACGAGCATAATTTGCTTAGCAACCATTTTAAAGTAATCGAAGCGCAACTCGTGAAATATTATTGAGTAATTCCGGTGGCCATATGTGATCTTCATCATCAGTTCCACTTCACCAAATGGTGCTTTTTGGGAGCAAATGAACAAGTTACTGTAAAAAATACCCAAATCGTTATAGGTGTGCCTATAATATTTGAAGAGTTTCCTCGATTTCTCCAGGATCCCATCATCAGATCCTGACCTGATGACAGTGGGACTACCTGGGAAGTATACCCTTTCAAACAAAAAAGAATTTTCCAAATCGGTCCAGCCGTCTTCGAGTAATCGGGGAACAAGATTCCGACGAACTGAGAACCTCCTCCTTTTTTTGAAGTCGTTTAAAAAGGAAGAGGTTCTCAATTCGGTTGTATTTTTTATAAATGTTTGTTACCTTAGAACTCCGTCATTTATATTTATAAACCGATTTGTAAAATTCTTTTTTTATTCGAAATGTACTTACAGATTGGTCCCATTTTTATGATAATCCAGTTCTGATGACGGAATTCATGAGGAATTGAGGGAACTCCTCAAATATTATAGGCATACATATAGCGATTTTATCAACAAGTCAAGCATTTGCATTCAGAAAGTATCATTTGTGATGTGGATCTGACGTAGAAGACCACAAATGGCCACGGGAACTCTTCAATGATAAGTACTTCTCGGGTGGCGATAAGATATCTCGATTAAGATAGTCAAGCGACTATGACAAAGCAAATTTAAATAAATTATTTTGGAATTGATATTTGAAATAAAACACGCGAATATTATGTATTCCTTTTTCTTTTGACTAAGACAATAATTGCAACTTAGCAGTCTTAAGTTTGGTTCCAGCCAAATGAAATCATCAACATAAATGTAATTAATGTAAAAAAATGTTTTAACTTCACAGTTATGAGCCGACAACATACAATAGTATAACAATAACAATGTATAAAAATATATCAATTTATATCACAATATTTTAATTTAATTTTGCCCTTTTTGATTCTTTGCAATCCATTCCTTGATTAGTTTTTTGGCAAGACACAAGTTTTCGTCTTTCTGTAAAAATAAATTGTATGAATAAGCAAACCGGAGAAAAATCCAAACTGCGGTTTTTTATTGGGACCATAAATTATTTAGCAGTTTTAACTCTAAATGGATTCTAGCCACCTATCTTCCTGTTTGAAACGGTTGACATTGCTACAGTACGGAATAGTGATCCTCGTTCAAAAATCAGCCTGTATAGCAGTTATCTACCACCCTGTATAAAACCCAGTTATACGTAGTTCTCAAGTTATAAACACACTCACGGACAGACGGAGATATTTTTGTTTATAATTTGTATCAAATAAATAAAAGATCTATTTACCTTGATAAAGCAGAATCTAGCAAAGTTTTCTCCGAGATGCTTGTGTTCTTCGGAGTAGAAGGCAGTAGGTGGAATGGTCAGAACACCGGTCTCTTTGGCGAACTTCTTCGTGAACTTGTAGTCTTTGTACTTATCGTTCTCAGATGATAAGTCGATCTTGTTAGCTGTAGGAAAGTAAGTAAAATGAGTAGACACGTAGACAGCACATAAAGAACAAAAATTTACGGTCGCGTATACTTAAAAATCGTCTTTAGCTGCTTTAACATAAGGCTGAATTTAGTTATGTCAAAAACGGACTGAAAAAAAAACCAGTCAAAAACGAAATTTGACTGAAAGCAAATATTATATCCGTCGTTTAGAAAGTCGCTGCGATGTCAGTATCTTTTTTTTCCGCTAACGACAGTCGAACACAAAAATTATTTTTTAGAAGTTGGTTAAATTGTTTTGACACCCTGTCTAAATAGGAACACCGATATGATAAAGCTTTGATGTCCTAACAAAACGGTGAACGATCACACAATAACGGCTGTCGAAATACAGAGCGTTTTTTGAAGCCTTATTGTCAAATACATACTGGTGAAAATGACAGAATTTCAGAAGGGTCATTTTAAATTGGCTAGCTAAACTCCGCAGACGTGATGGGTATCGGTATCTAAACACGATAAAATAAAAAATAAAATGATTTGATGATTTTTTTTGGGAGGTCAAGGACCGCTGCACAGTGTGTTATTTTGCCTTAGTTGCGGACATGCCAGTATTATTTTTTTTTCTTTATAGATTAAACCTTAATAAACCATTCTAAACAAAAAACCCGTTTGTATATTTCACTTCATTTAAGAGATACAAATATTTTAGTGAAAGGTTTACAAAGTTTACTAAAAAAAAACATTTTTAAACTGATATTTCAAGTGACTACAATAACTGCGGTCGATGGCCCCACAGAAAAAAATCATCAATTAGTTTATTTTTTGTTTTATCATGTTTAGATATCGACACCCATCGCGTCTGCGGATTTTAGCTAGTCAATTTAAAATAACCCTGTATAACGGAATCACTTTCCTAGAAAACAAAAAACTATAAAGTCTAAAACTCACCCAAATTAGTCCAGTCAGCGATAATGAAATACCCTGCTTCTGGAATGGTGGGGTTGAACCCGTTTTCTCTGAGAGTATTCACTAAGAAGTCTCTCTTCGGCAGCAGTTCCCGAGCCAAGGATTTGAAGTAGCAGTCAGGAGAGTCTCGACGGGCGAGTTCGTATTCGAAGGAGCGCGCTATCGCCTCCTGTGAAACATATAAGAGATTGGAAACTTGGAACTTCTTAATGGTGAATGAAAGGGAGAAGACAAAAAAGGAGAGTGACAAATCTTAAGTAAAAATAGTATATCTACTCTTCGGAGTACATACCTATCAAATGTGGGTTTACTTGAAGCGCTCCCAGTTAGGTAACTGGGTATTGCACTCCCACATAGGCAACTGGGAACGAAACTTTAAACTGGTCCAGGGGGCCAATCACTATGGTGCTTGGTGATTGCTTCATGGTGAGAAAGAGATGGAGGTATACGTCCTGAATAGCTCCATCTCTTTCTCACACTGAAGTAAGATTAAAATAAATACTGCTTCAGAGGTGATGGTAGGCCTCCTGTACTAACCTGGATAGGTGTACAACAAGTGTACACACAGTTCTGGTGCACCACTTGCAGGTTCAACATGAGTGCGGCAGGCCCGTATGCCCAGCCTGTTTTCCAGCCAGTCACTGAGAATGTCTTGCCCGCTGAGCCGACTGTGATTGTGCGTTCCCACATTCCGGGTAGTGTTGCTGGCGTAAAATTATACAAGATGTAACATAAATAACGCACAACCTCTTAAGGTTTTATAGACAAGTTTTTTTTTTTGCTAGTCTGCATAATCCCACTCCTCCCAAAGGAGTTAAGGGTGCTGACAGTAAAAAATAATTTAAAATTCACATTGAAAAAAAAAACGGCAGTTTTATTGGCCGAGTAATAATCAAGAAGAATTTGTGGGAGGCCTTTGTCCAAGACCCCAAACAGATCGTTTTTATCAGACTCATGTCGATCACAGTCCATCAATAAGTTATGTCTTCCACAACACACTCCAAATATAAGTCCTTATCCTGAGAAAGCAGTGGGGCAGTGTCAGCGAAATAATAAAAAAAAAAATCGAGGGCTGAACTCATCAAGTCACAAAAATCTCACCAATCCTAATATGCTGTACAGGCTCATAGGCCATCCACTCATACACCTCATCGGACAGACACAGCACATTGTGCTTCTTGCATAAGTTGGCGATCAGCTCTAGTTCCTGCTGCGTAAACACCTTGCCCAGGGGGTTGTGGGGAGTATTCAGGATTATCATCTTCGTGCGAGGGTTGAAGAGGGATTCCAGCTCCTTCTCATCTAGGACCCAGTCTGCTGAGGTTACAGTGCCTGATGTTTTTTTCTGGTGTGGAAATTATAACTGAGATTAGAAAAGGCGAACCGCTGGTAAAAAAAAATGCAGTCTATTATTGTCCTACTGCAGGGCAAAGGCAGAAGAAGGTTGGTGAAAGTTTATCAAAAAAAAAAAAAAAAATATTGACAACAATTTCCTACAATTTTTAAAATGAATCAATCGACTTTATTGCATGAAAGCACTAAATCTACGAGTTAAAATTGCATAAAAATTGTCTTCAGAGTACTCTCAGTTTATATTCCTATCTTGTGGCCTTCTATGATGTTGCATGTCCGAATAAATTCGCGTGAAACTCAGCAATTAGCATTAAAATAAATAATTAATTTATGTTATGTAACAATCAGCTAGGTAGGTTTAGGTGAAGTGTAATCAAATAAAAGTTAAGAAAGAAGCATACTTACAGGATTTAGCGCAATAAACCTAGGGATGCCACCCGCTGACTTGATCATGGCGTCATAGCAATCGAAAAAAGGTTCAATAACTATCACCTCATCGCACTCTTCCACATGACCTGAAATAGTAAAATAATAATAAATATAGCTGGAAAAAGGAAGAGTATCAGTAGAAAACTAAAAGCACCTGCGCTTGCGCACTGCAATGACCTTTAAGGGACGTAAATGACGCCGCCAATTAGCTGTGCGAGTTCTCGTGACCTCTTAACTACTCAAATCTTAGTAGGCATGGCTATGTTTTAGCGTTAAGTAATACAAAATCTGATGATGCATGATTTCAGGATTATTATGTTTATTGCTTTTTCTTGTTGCTAAGTAAAATATGTATAAGCCATGAAAAAGTGATGGGGCTCAATCTTATCTCAGCCGGGTCAGGGGGCATATAGATAAAGATGATAATAAGATGATGGTGTTTTGGTAATAGTAAGAAAATCACATAGTCATTATTTATCATGGTGTCATCATGGGTCATAGATCAAATACATGCAATTTCTTAATTTATTATCATGTTATCCTTAACTAAAACTTGTATTTGATACAAAGGATAAAACTCGAAGATTTTTGTTTATTTTTCAGAGATGGTCATACATTTTTGCACACTGAAAATATTGATGGTTATATTATTATTATGTTAATTGCAATATTCACAATCTTATCACTAATGATATGGTACCTAGTAGTGTCTAAGGTCTCGGATAAGAAAGGAAACAAACAGATTTGTACATTTTTAAGTGTATGGTCCACTGCTCATCAGTGGCAACAATTTGACATCGACAGTGCCATTATGTTGTAGCAACTAGGGTGATTTTTGTAGTGCTGGTACTTTATTTATTTTTAGTTAGTTGCTATGTACTGACAAGGAAATAATTATAGGGAATAATTATAATGAATAATTATAGCATAGTTATTGACTGGTTCTAGAATTACCAATAAAGCCTACTCCAAAATTTTAAGAACTCTACTCCTTAGATTCTACCATGGGTCGCCAAATTAGTCCAAGGGCCAGACTAACTCCTATACTAAAGCCCCCAAGGGCCAGGACCTAGCTAGCTCATCATAGCAACATACTGTAGTTTTGAATTACGCGCAAATTTTCGTTTTGGGACTAGTCGGCGAGTAAGATATCGACGGCGCGGGTCGAATTGTTAGAGCTCGCGGGTCGAACTTGGCCCGCGGGCCGTAGTTTGTGAGGCCCCTATTCTAGAGTAAAATCGCTTTATGAACCGGTAATGCTTACATACTAATATTTTTTTTTATTATTGTTAATGTATGTAAGCATTACTGGTTACTACTCTGGTAGTAATTTACATCAGGAACTAAATTAAATAGTTAGTCTATATAAAAAAAGGATTTAAAAATAAAAGTTACCTAATATAGCTGAGAACAGAGCCTGATAAGCACCATATGTGACTAGGATCTCATTCTGTGGGTTTATCTGTTTGCCTACTAATGGGGAGTACACCTTTGCTAAGCTTTGAATGAGCGAGGGGTGGCCCTGTAAATGAAAAGGTTTAATTAATAAATTAAGTCTATAAAAGTTTTGTTTTCAAGATATGTCATGTCATGTAAAATGCATGTTGCAGACATAGAGAAAGAGAAGCTTGGAAAATAATATTTATAATGTACTACAGCAAAAGTGTAGTCATGTTTTTGCCTTCATCTGTGTTGGAAATGCCCATAGGTGCTGACAGCTTTTGAAAGCAAGATAAAATAATAAACAGAACTTCATTATAATTATTGTGATGAAGTATTGATACCTACATAATATTGCATGTTAGATAGAAAACGAGACAAGGTGTGGAATGTATATTTAATTTTGTACTATGTGCATGTAGGTATTTATGTTTTTATTTTATTTATTCGGGACAAAAAACAGTTACACGCTACAGATTATAAAGAAATACTTAAACTAAGATTAACAAACATGTAACCCACACCATTGTCCTCATTTTAACTAAAAATTTAACAGCAGTGTTGTTCAACAATAAAATATTAATTTAAATATACATATATGCTAAGCATTACATAATGTTAACTAGGGTGTATAGTACTTACAAATCCCCTAGTATATTGGTTCAGCAATGGGTTATCACTGGTTGCAATCTCTCCCAGGGCTTTTGTGACATGTTTTGGTGCATGGTAGTCTGGGAAACCCTGGCCCAAGTTGACTGCAGGCTTGAATTCCGCAGCCAGTTGGATGTATTCCACCCTAAAACAAAGATCAATTCTAGTTGCAAGGTATTGATGACATTATGTAAAAGAAACATGAAAAATTATATCTATGATTTGTTTCTGGGTAATTATTATTTAACTGTCCAAAAGTTCAAGTCAATTTCATTTATTTACATTCAGAATGAAATCAATTAATTAATGTTTCCATCAGATGGTTAAGAAACATACCCTTTATTTTACAAGACTTTAAGAAACATAAAATTCATTTATT
The DNA here is from genome assembly GCA_947568875.1 of Fissipunctia ypsillon. Lineage (NCBI taxonomy): Eukaryota > Metazoa > Arthropoda > Insecta > Lepidoptera > Noctuidae > Fissipunctia > Fissipunctia ypsillon. The sequence goes on along the minus strand of OX387645.1, from coordinate 22,981,926 downwards.
CATAATTAATTTCTCATCACAAATGTCGTTTTGGATGGGAAGTGCTTAATCTTAAAAAAAATAGAGTTAACATTTGTCTGACTGGTGCCCGCAAAAGGCATAAAATACCTTTGTAATTAATATGGATTTAAATAAAAGGAAAGAAAACAGACTTTGAACAGTACAATAGGTGATCTTATTACTACAAACATGAACAAAATTGTTCACTGTCTCGTCTCATGTATTCATATCATTTTACCTATTTATTATAGTCTCAACTACATAACTGGTACATCCTATATACTCATGAACATGTATATTGTGTACTAATAGTTAAGTAGAACAATTAAATGTCTCTTATCTCTTTATTTTAATCGCAATTACATAGACTATGCAAATGAAACTTTATTGCTTTATAATGCTGCTTATGAAATAAGGACGAGACATTCCAACCATAATAACTGATCTACATAATCATGCACTCTTCGTGGGAGATAAATCATTAAAATATTCCATAAATTTTACTCACCAAACACTTTTTTCGCCTGCTCCATAACGCGCAGGTAACTTGAATTTGTCGGCCATTTGGCTTGCTGTATGACTCTGATTTTTAAATAAGTAGTTTAAATTCTTTAGCTCTACAACACCGCTCTGGCCTCGCACAGCCGTGCACCACGATTGTCCCAACCTAAACATCGCACAAATGATAATTTAACTGATAAACGAGAAACAGTAAACTTAACCTAAATGACATGACAGTAAAAAACGCTAGGGATTGTCAAGTCATGAAGTCAAACTGATAACGAAAACAGACGAAAACTCACTGAATTTTTATTGGTTAACCACTGGAAGCTAATTATGTAATCAGTTTATCAGTAATCAATCGCCTAATGTAAACAACATCATCATCAGATGTTCGAGGCTAAGTTTTACTTTAACAGCCATCGACTTGGGAGTCTATTTTTTACAGAAAGAAGCCCCCACGTAAAGTTTTAAGTTACGGAGATAAATGGTTTAAGAGAAAAAAAAAAATCAAAATCATAGTTTAGCAATATTTTGTCACTTTTGACCTTTTGACATTTTGTCTCGCCATTGATTTGAACGTTTCGATTTCGTTTTACGTAAGGTCAACGGCTAAAATGTTTTACTTCATATTGTCTATTTCGCTAATTTAAATTAGTGCTAATCTACTTAGTGCTAATTTATTAACACTTATAATAATTTACCAATTATTGCCGGTATGGGAAACCAAACGTAAAGTCATCGTTTGTGTCCCTTGGGGCACCCTGACTCGGAGAGGTTGGTTAATTTTTTTTTAAACCTCCTAGTTAAAGGAGCCCCACGAAGCGGGGTTCCATTGACCACTCCTTGTCACCGACCTCAGAGCTTGTCAAAAGGTAATATTCCAAGATTTGAGTTTATTTTGGTTTGACCTTGACTTTTGGAATGTTGACCATGACCGTGTAAAATTCATTGACCTTATTATTGTCTGGAAACCAATTTAGACCCGCTACGTGAAGTTTTTTTAGTTACAGTGCAGAAATTAGGTTAGAATATTAAAAAAATGGGGGCTCCACAACTTTTCCTCCCCCCCCCCCCCAAATCGATGGCTGATAAAGTCCTAGATTCAAGATTATTTATTTGTTGAAACATGAGTACACATACAGAGGATGCAAGTTATTAAAATACATTATAGTTTATGATCAGTCATGTTTGGCCTTAGTGTACAAATATTTAAATTTCAGTAATAAAAATTATTGGATAAACAAAATAGTAGTAAATGACAATTTTGAAAACAAATAAATTAAATATAAGGTCATCGATACATCATGGCAATAATATGACAGATTATGTCGAAGATGTATTGATACTATTGGTTACTACACGGTATTAGATGTTGTCATTTAGAAATTCTAGAATACTGTAGTATGCTACCTACCTTGAATATTATGCTATAGTTGCCGACACTAATCGTGAGCACAATTCCAAATGAACTGTTGTTGTCGTCGTCAGCGGGCTTTTGTATTCTCTTTTCTACATGTACATAAATAAGCTTGATCTTGTAATAACCTCATTGCCCCTACCCGTATACGAATTGCCGTAATAGAAAATAAGATTCGTAAGGTTGGAAAGTGGAGTTTGTGCTCACGACTCGTGCCGGCAACTATACCATGTGAAGTGTAAGTAACTTTTGAAATAGGAACGCACACGTTCCCGTTCCCTCCAGAAGCAATATATTTGCAAACTACAAAATATGAAAACGTGACTCACTCTGCTAACGCTCAATTTATTAATAAACTACCACCTGTACACGGAGGTGCACAACAGCAATAATCACCATCACATCAACCTCACAAGCTGGTTCAGATGATAGTTCGAAAAGAATATAAGTAATAGTTCGCTCCCTACGGCTATTTTGCCGAAGGTATCTTCATAGTATAAAGAGAGGAAGTAGGCTATCTCCGGCACAATCCGCGATATAATTGCCTACTGTCTCAGGGTTGTCACTTTTAGTTAAATTTTAATTCAGTGCCAATAAATTGGCAAGGGTCGGGAAGTTGTATTTTTCACTTGTATTGTCTGGGTACCTAAACGATGATGAAATCTTTCACGATGAAAGAAAGAGCGACGGGCCAGCAGACGGGCGGCGTGGGGCGGTGATGAGCACGAGTAAACGGTAGGTTACTGATAGTACTGTCACCAATTCATTTTAAAGCCCGGCCCTTGCCAAAGATAACACATATCTCTGTATAACTAATTCAGTGATCATTAGTCAATAAAGTTCAACAATGGTTTTCCTAACAAACACAGAAATTTATTCAAGATTCATAGCAGTATTATTTATAAAAAAAAAGCCAAACCCAAACACACAGCAATACGTTCTCCTGCGATTATCACACATTTTTCATTCATTTAGCGGTGCCGAAAAGCCGTGACGCGCGAACCTCGTGCGATGTTAGCCCCGACTGGCGCGCTGCGAAACGGGCCGAGATTTGTTTAAGTGTGCGTGCGGCGACGCATAGATACTTTGGCGCACATATACAAGCCGCGCGCGGTGCGTTTGTATGAAGATAACGTACTTCCTCTCTTTATACTATGGTATCTTTCTGACCACTGCACCGGAATTCCGCCGTTCAGGAGCTAGACCACCACCTCTTAGCGCAGTATTATTGTAATCTTACATGAGTGTGGGAAAGAAATGGAGCTAGACGTCCTGTATAGCTCCATCTCTTTCTCACACTGAAGTAACATTAAGAGGGCTGTCACATTTTGTCACCTCTCTCACTCACACACGACCAAATTCTTAAGAATGTTAAATGAAAAGATGCTTTTTTGAAAAATTCAGTCAAAGGGTGACCTACTAAATAATATCAATTTAAATAGGTAATTATTAAAAACACATCTTTATTGTGGCATTTATTTAAATCATCTCAAAAACAGATCATAATACTTATTGAGCTAAGTTTAATATATAACACAATAGAAATGTGTGTTTAATAACTACCTATTAAATTAATATTATTTAGTAGGTCGCCCATTGATTACATTTTTCAAAAAAGCATCTTTTAATTTAACATTCTTAAAAATTTGGCCGCGTGTGAGCGAGAGAAATGACAAAATGTGACAGCCCTCTTAAAATAAGACTGCTTTAAGAGGTGGTGGTTAGCCCCCAGTATTTGTTACAGATGACGTAAACAGGAAGTCAATGCACGCTAAAAGCTCAGCCATCTGACTTTCGGTTACCTAAGTCCTCGTACCGAACAAAAAAAAAGTGAAAAACAAAAAAAAAACAACAACAAACAAACAAACAAACAAATTATAAAGTTTAGTTACATTCATGTAGGACTAATAAAAATAATTGTAAGTAACGCAGGCTCAATTCAAAGAATACATAAAATAATCCATTTGAAAATATAATTAAAAACAGTTATGGATTAATAATTTACTGCTAATAACCTCGTCAGAACTATTTGCTAAATCAGTACCTACTGAGATTAAGCCAAGGCTGCAATTTGTCTCTAGCTATAATAATTTCGTATTTATGATTGTGTTTTCTAGTAATGGGGGTATCTTCTACTAAAAATCGGTCGTTGGGGAGTATTTTAAAAATACGATATAAATGTTTGATATTTTGCTACTAATTTCTTAGATTTACCATCGTTTTTAATATATTAAATTCCATTTCTACCATTACTAAATCTCCTTCTACAAAGTGGAACAGGGCGATTGACATTCCTTTAAACCACGTGAAGAGAATCATGTTCTTTACCCATATATTTACAAAAAATCAATCAAATCCAATGAATACTTTAGCCACAGGAAATTATTTTTCATTTTCTTATTTTTCAACATGATGTAGATCTGAGTCCGTAATAATAGGTAAACATTGCCGCCGCCGCGCCCCGCACCCCGCACCGCACCGTTGGTCAGTGACTTTTCGTAGATAAAGCGTGTTTACTTTTTATGCAGTTGATTCTGCTATTTATTTTGTTTGAAAAGTAGTACATATTACCTCAATGTTTGACAACTGCAATTTTTTAATTTTCCATTAACTACTAAACTTCGTGTTTTAGAATGTTTCGATGGACTAGTACTGTGCTCGTTTTAATTTAATGTCGTACGTCCAGATCCACATTGTATATATATGTTTTCTTATAAGCTCTCCTGATTTTTCGCGCATTTGTGCTATTTGGTCTACTGAATTATTATCTAACGTATCACTAAATAATGTCACTTAAAATAGACTCTGAAACATTCGTTATCTTAAATCCGAAACATAGCTCTGAAGGACTTTTTTGTGTATTTAGGTTTTGAGGTATTCATTCCTATTTGTATGTCTGGAACATATTCATCCCAAGTCCTATAATCTTTGCCATGAGTCTTAGTGGAAAGGGCGTCTAAAATCGTTCTGTTAAATCTCTCAACTTGGCCATTAGCCCTTGGAGTTGCAAGAGTCTCTTTAATGCTTGCAAAACATGCACCTCTGTAGGTTATCAATCGTATGGGAGTATTATAATAACTGATATGTTCCATTATAACTCGGATAGTTGTGGTTGCTTTAGTATTCCTAAATGGTGTATTATGTGTGACGCCATCGACAATAACAAGTAGGTAATAATTGCCACGTTTACTACGTACAAACGGTCCTAAATGGTCCGCATTATCGTATGAAACAGTTTTACCAGTTTTGGTATGAGATGAATTTCACCTTCACGCGGACCACCAGGTACTTTGTGATGCGCGCACTCAAGGCAAGCGGCAACATATTTTTTTACGAAACGTCGCATCTTTGGGACCCAACATTAATCCCTAATCCGAGCTAACGTTTTATCGAATCCAAAATAACCAATATTGTCGTGGTTTTTCTTAAAGTTACCAACGAACTGCTTTTGGGACGGCCCATCGAAGACCGTTCTCTACTATGCTATGCAATAAAGATGACCATTCTTAATTTTATTTTTTATTTTATTTTATTTTGGCATCAAACAGTCGTATACAAACAATATAATTCTTCAGACAATTGGTTTCTTACAATAGACCTATAGTGCCGACAATGTGATATAATGGTAAACATAAGTACAATAAACTCATAATAAGGAAAGACGCGCAAGAAATACACATGTTCATTTTTGTATCAAAACATAAGTTCAATTAGACATAATCATTATCAGTTTACAAAGTAAAGTGAAGGTAGACAAGGTAAAAATAGTAAGTTTTAACTAGGTGATATATCTACTTTTAAGTTTTAGTTTAAGGCTATTAAGAGAAATGTTAAAAATATCTATGTCTGTAAATTCTCTATTATAATTGTTAGTGGAACGGTATATAAATGAGTTACGAGTGTATGTTTTATTTAGTCGAGGAGGAACAAAAGTGGTGTGGTACGTGAGGGGCGTACGGGTAGGCGAGCGTGTGCTTTTAGTGATATTTTACCAAGTAATGATGGTGAATCGGTCAACGAGTTTAAAATTTTGAACAATTGAATAATGTCGAACATATCACGCCTGTTACGTAGACGTTAATCTTAAAATTTGTTTGATTCATTTGATTCTCTACTATTTTATCAATGTCTGGACTGGTAAATATATTTTTAATGGACATTATTTCATCATCCGATTACGTAACCTATTATCTGTTTCAATATTGAGGATACCAAAGATGTGGCTTTCTGGAATAGGCGGTTCGATGGGACGCCGACTCAAAGCCTAAACGAACATCATTTTACTTCCCGATCTGTATTCGATATCGCATTGTATTCCTGTATTTGTATTCACCAGTGACCTATTCGAGGGATAGGGTCACGCTTGATCAGTATCGTCCTCAAGGCACTATAATCTGTGTGTATTTTAAAACGAATACCAATTAAATATACTCTAAAATGATTAAGAGAGGCAATAACGGCTAACGTCTCCGAGCGAATGCAACTTTTGCTCATCAATAGCATCCTGAAAATCATAGCTGGGATATGCGACTCTTCGATAATATATAGCATTATTAAGAGATGTATTTCTCAAAATAATCTTGTCGCAAAGTAATAATATTAAGCTTTACTAACATAGTTATACGATTTCTGCTTACTAACCAACTATGGATGTCACTTGTCCGAAATAAAGTTTATTTTATTTTATTTTTTATTTAAGAGTCGTTTTTCGGATATAGGACGAAACTGGTCGCAGCGTTCTTATCTCTTTCTATCGTTGTAAATGAATATCGGCCACTCCAAGTTTAGATGCATCTGTGTGTAGTTGCGTCTTTAAAAAAGGATCATACAAAGCAATATAAGGGCCTTCTACTATTGCATCTGTAGCCACCTCGCAATCACATCACAATCTGCACGTTTTGACACTCTGTTTAAGAAACACAGAAGCAAACAGTTCTGAAAAGAACTCTTTAACACGTTTTGACGTTCTGACAAAGAAACGCAACAGTTCTCAAAAGAACTCTTTTATCAAAGCACGTTTTGACAAACCCTGGTTACAAGAAACAATACGTTTTGACGTTCTGCTAAAGAAACCAACAGTTTTCAAAAGAACTCTTTATCACAGCACGTTTTGACAAACCCTGTTTAAAGAAACAGCACGTTTTGACGATCTGCCATAACATCACGCCTTGTTTCCCCGAAAGGTTAGGCAGAGGTGTACTTAAAGTACACCCATATTTCGCTAGTTATGTTTAAGTTCCATGTAATAGGGGCTAGCCTATTGCCATCAACCGGAACGATCTGCCAAAGAAACTCAAAATTCCGACAAAGAACCAGTGCAAGAACTTCCAACGCTACACGTCGTCGTCGTATTCTTTGAAACAGCATGCCGGTCTTCGCGTCAATCTTCTGTCGCCGCCGAAAGTACAAGACATCTTCACTGGACAACGCCACCTCGACGTATGGAGCGCGAACCACGTGGATGTCGCTACGTCCCCGTCAGGGGGCGCGGCAGGCGGTGTCGGGGTTACCCCCCCTGACCGCGGAGGCCATACGGTGACCCGTAAATACGGGCCCCTCATAATGGTGCCATCTTGGCGCTGGATGGATGGGCGCAGCAACTACGTGCGCCCATGTGTGTGATTGCTATGTGTTTTTCTGTAGGCGCGTTACGACGTTGTCCCACAACGCCGCTTGCTTCACGACACCTCGGCGGTCAGCCCCCGCCAGGTGAGACCCCCAGTTACCTGGGGGAGGCCCAACGAGGACGACCAGCGACAGAGGTGCCGACTCCACGCTCCTACAGAGTAAGGTGATTAGCCCCCGCCCGTTCTGATCTCAGAGCTAGCCGATCACAGTCCGGGCTAAGAGGCTGTCGTGTGTGTGAGGACGGTATTGTATTGTGTAACACCGTCCGGTGTCTACGCGAATCGCAGCCCGCACCGCGCCTTCGCGTGTGAGTTTGGGTGCCTGTATAGAGGTGAATGTCTGTTGTTTGTTGCGTAACGCGCCTATATTAACCTAGCACGCGCTACGCAACAGATGCATGTAATATGTAGCGTCTATTGTCACAAGTATGCCGTGTGTAGACTGAAGCGGCATACTCGGAAGTCAATCCGGTGGGTGAGTGGGGTCATCGTCCGCAACCAGGTCGCGGGGTAGGGGCCTCGCGTCGGGGGGGCGCGTATGCCAGGGCGCTATCTGCTTGACATGGGGCCAAGCAGATGCGTCGGCACGCGCGAACATTCCCTTCGCGAGGCGGCGCGCAAACTCATCCAGGCTCTCAATCCCGAGGTCGCGCTGGATGACATACTACGTGGCACCTATATTTATAACTGCGGTGCGCACGCACGCGACCGCGACTCGGCGCTAACGCGACACCGCGAGGCAAAAAGGGATAACAACAATGCTGTAATTTGATTGGTTATAATATTTTTATTTCCATTGGTTAAGATTTTTGTAAATATTTATTCTGTACTTTTCATTGGTTAGATCATAATTGTAATTTACTATTTAAGCGGGAACATTTTGATAATAAATCACGATTCTTCACACCATTCTTCGCTACATTCTACAAATTGGAGTCAGCATTATTATTTCTACTAACAACCTTGCCACTATCGCCAAACGTCTTTGAGAGCCTGGAACGCCTATTCGGAACCTCAGACACACTCACAGTTCTTTCCTAAAAAGTCTGTTAAGGGTCTTGCCAATAAGGCGAAATTTCTGATAAACCGCCTAAAAAAATTTGCAAGGCCTATGAACTGACGTATTTCATGGGGATTGTTGGGAGCTGGAAAATTCGAAACTGCATTAATCTTTCTAGCACCGGGATGGACATCATCAGTACCAATTTGAAATCCTAAAAAGTGTATATTTCTGTAGAAGAAGTGACATTTACTTAGCTTTAGGGTTAAGCCCTTTCGAAGTAATTGCAAAACTTGACGAAGTCGGGAGAGACATTTTTAAAAGCTATGGGATGGAACTAATATGTCATCCATTTAAATTACTTCAAACTTTATCTTTGCGTCAGCTAGGATTTTGTTTATTGTTCGCTAGAAAACGGATGGAGCATTAACCAGACCAAACGGCCTTCGCAAATATTCAAACTGACCTTCTGGGGTCACGAATGCAGTACTGCTCGGAGATCAGAATCTGATAGTAACCAGACGTAAGGTCTAATAATATAAAATATTCATTACCAGCCAATAGATCAATTTGATCGTCTGTGCGAAGAATATGGTAGTGGTCCTTTATTGTTTTACGATTGAGTGCTCTTAATCCATGCAAAGACTTTTTTCACCAGTCTTCTCCTTGACTAATGCTATTGGACTGGCACAAGGGGATGACGACTTGAACAATGTCAGCATCCAGCGTTTCTTGGACCATATCTCGGATCAGTGTTTCTCAGAATATAACATTCGATAAGGGCGATAAGCAACAGGTTCAGAACCTTTAAGTTTAATTTCCATCTCATTCACAGTTGCATAACCAAAATCTTTGATCTTTGAGAAAAACAGTCTTTATATCCACTTTTCACATATTTTAAATTGTTTAGTTATGTATTAGTTAAAGAGTCACCATAATTAACAGAATCTTCGAAATCGGCAATGGTAAATTGAAATACGCGACTAAAATTATTCAGAGCTACCGCGTGGGCAATTAAAATATCTTGTTTGAATGCGATGGTATTCAATGTTAAATTTTGTACTATTAATCGTCCTAAACCATTAATCAAGGTGTATTCCCCAGGCAAAAGATAAAATTCCGGTCCAGTTCTTCCCATTACAGAACCGTTTATAAAAATCTGACCAGTAACAGCCTCATCTGAATAAATAAACTGGTATAGACTTCATCTCATGACCGGAAACATACGTTTCCTCAGACATCAGGAACACTTTATTCGTTCTTTGAATTATGTATAAGACGAGATGGCGTCTTAGTTATTAGAATACCAGGAAACTCGGTGAAAGAATGACCCAAAAGCATTGGATATTTCAAAACGGAGTCATCCACGACAAGAATATCGACGGTTTCCCTAATTCCCTGAATTTCTATAGTCGCCCAAACTTTACCTGCCGGTTGTACTAAATTATTACCTAGTCCTTTCATTAGGGGTACGTCACAATGGTCTAAATGTAAATTAAAATCTTTCGCTTTAGTTTATCGCATTATCGAACACTCACTACAAAGATCCACGTAACAAGAAATTGGAAAATCATTTAATTTTGCAGTAACGATAAACTTATCATTTGGGTTGTGACTGATGAGTTTTACTCCTGCGTCAGTCGTCGACCTACCTTTCGTGAAACCAAACTGGTGATTGTGTAAAATCCCAATTGAATTAAAATGTGATAACATCTGGTCAAGCATGATTTTTTCATATATTTTACTCAATGCTGGCGGCACAGATTTTATTAAGTATAGGTCTATAGTTAGAGGGATCACTCTTACTACCTGATTTGAAAATTGGTACTACTTTACTATGTTTCATTAAACCAGGAAACTGCAGCATAACTCTGCATGTCAAAACTTTTTGGTTCTTTAATGTCAACCTTTTTTCCGGTTGTCATTGATTCTTGTCGATTTTTTACCTTTTTATTTCGTGATTCGAATTATTTTTTTCTGACAGATGGGTCCTCATTTTTTTCCAGTATGGTGCGTCAGTTGCAAAACATTAATCGGTTGATACTGACCCACTTAGTAGTAAATTTACGTGTAATGTGTGAATTCTTATTGTTGGCTATATAAAAATAGCAAGTTGCTATCCTTGTCGTCCTATCTTTTACCTTCGGTATGTATTCCTGTTATGTTGTTGCCGTGGTATGTTTGTGGTTTTTTTTTACCTTCTGTGCTAATATCCGCTATTTCTATAAATAGCGGATATTAGCACAGGATATTAGCGGATGACTATTCATAGGAACGATTTTTTCAAGTACGAATTCAATACTCCATGGTTTGAGTCAGGAGGTTTCATCTTTATTTTCCTGGTACGTAACTTTTAATCGTTTTCCTCAACCGTAAGTTCAGTCTGATCACTCTGGTCTAACCCTAATTCATTTTGTCTTAGGATTAATCAGCTTAGAACAGGCTGTCTTCCGGCCTCCAGGTTCTGGCCCAAAATAACGCTTCACAGCGTTGGTCAACGCCGAGTATTTGGCCGCATCTTGCTGCGAAGGTCACACAACCAACGCCAACTCCTGAGCCAAGGAGTCAGCTCCTGCAGTCTGAGTCAGATTTTATACGATATTTTTACATACTAGTTAAGTAATGTAGTTAGTAACTCTCTGCTAATTTTTAATTCGTTCACTATACTACTCGTGTGTGTGTGTGTTCGTGTACTATTTAATTTTAAATTTTCAAACCTGTAAAATGCGAGATACCTTGGTTCTCTGATCTTTTTTTTCTATTACGGTTTATTTTGGGAGCGTTACCTAATAGCGATTGCAATCGACTTGTTAGGACGTTTTCTTTTTCTTTCGATATTCGCGTACCTTACCCTATCGGACCAAAGTTCTCTGCTATTTTTCTCCTCTTTTTTATAAATCAACCAGCAACTTTTTGATATCTTAAATATTCATTTTTTTTTTTACTTTTTAATGTTTTTTCTATTTTTCTTTTAATATAACAAAATTAAACGTGTTTCGGCGAAAAAGTGTTTTTTCCTTATATTTTTTTTCGCTACAAAACATACCGCTGTCTAAACATTGATTAAATATGCCTGTTAGGACAGGGGCAATTGTGTCAATGATATCTCCAATAACCTTAACAGAAATCCTCCATAAGTCTTCAGTGTTTATTTATGTTAAGACTTTTGAATGCTTTTTTAATTATGGCAATAGAAATGGGCTTGAATTCAAAACTTGGAATGTCATTACTGAAGTTTTCTTTGAGAAGGGATTCAGTCAATGAAGATGATGAGGGGAGATTTGTACCACGCGAAATCATTGACTTCAGATCAAGCCCTTCATAATTATGTCAGAAACTATTCTAAGATATTCAAAAGAGTCTGCGCTTTCCCCGAATTTTTCCCTGAAGAGTTAGGCAGAGGTGTTTCTGCAGTAGGTAAGCCCACATTTCGCCAATTATGTTTAAGTCCCATGGATCAACAGGGCACAAATACAGACTTCTGAGAGATTCCTGATGAAAAAGCCCAATTTAACAACACTTTACCCGACATGGGAATCGAACCCAGGACCTCATGCTCAGCAGTAGTAGCGTCTAAATAATTCCAATAATTTAGGAATTAGTTAGGTATCTAGTACACAAGCACACAATTAATCTACAGGAATGCCAGCTATTCACAAGCAAAACTGGAAGCTGGTTTGAAGATTTATGGTTTGCAATTAATTCAGCTCACGCAGTCTACATGAGGAGAATTGAACAAGTTCGGAAGCTTCCGTTGAAAATTTTGTTTCTAAATCCATTTTCTGTAGATAATAGAAAAGGTATTAATTAAGGCTATAGGCTGTGCGTAGGTTTTAGAAGTACACGTGTATCTTGGTTGGTGTAGTCTGCTCTTACGTAGCCTACATCGAACAATGCCTTTACTGCCTGGATATTCAATTTCAGCTTCATTTGATCGTACCACGTGGAATGTAGACTATTTATAGAAGCTCATGGCTGTCCTGAACTCATGACATCTATGTATACATCTATACAATCAATCTGCCTAGCCTTTTCCCAACTATGTTGGGGTCAGCTGAATACCAGTATTTTACATGGAGCAACTGCCTATCTGATCTACACAACCCATAACTATGTAATACGATACCCCTTGGTAAGACTGGTTGTCAGACTTTCGGGCTTCTGACAACCCATAACGACTGTCAAAGATCTACGAATGACAGCCGGGACCAACGGCTTAACGTGCTTTCCAAGGCACGGATGAGTCTCGGTATGTAAAGATGTTCACCCATCCACGGGCCAACCCCGGCAAGCGTTGCTTTTAACCTGATGGATCGACCCGTTCGCCTGTTATTACTTAGTCACGAGTTCCTCTACATCTATACATCTTTACAAATAAATAAAACTGAAGTGTCTGTTTCTAATGTCAAAATAACAACTTTTTACTAAATGCATAATATGAAAGTTTAAACGGTACTTATAACAAAAAAGCAATTTAAAAAAAAAATCTGTCTGTCTGTTTGTTCCAGCTAATCTCCGAAACGGCTGGACCGATTTTGACGGGACTTTCATTGATAGATAGCTGATGTTATAGGAAATAACTTAGGCTACTTTTAATTTAATAAAATAATTAGGGTTCCGCGCAAAAAAATTAAATCCCATGAAATTGTGAACAAAAAGTCGGATTTGAAAAATTAATTTTGCATTTGGTAGCCTAATTCTCGAGGATCGTTAAAGGCTATTTAATATCACGCTACAACCCTTAGGAGCCAAGCAAAAAGAAAAAACAGTCAGAAAGAACGCTAACCGAAAACGTAGTAATAGCGCAGGTGAGGGATGCAACGCAGCGGGTCGGGGGACGAGGGAGTTTTATTGTGGTATATTGTGTATCTCACGACTTCCACGAGAACGAAGTCGCGGGGCACAGCTAGTTTCATAATAATGTGGCCCACTTGCACGTTTAGTCGGGTTAATTAATTAAATGTATCTAGACTTTGTAAATTCGGAGTTAAATAATTCACATTTTAACTCTTATTACGCGTTGCGGCACTAAAAAGTAACACCGGATAACAATGAACGGAAATTGTATTCCCACCTCTTTTTAACACGTTTTTATTAGCTTCACTTTAACTAACAAACATTGTAAATAAATCTTGGAAGTTAACCTACTTCTAATTATTGTCGTATCGAAATGAAACTTTGTATGTATATGTACAGTAGCGGTCAGAACTCCAATGCCAGCATTACAAAACTATCGCATCGTTACCATGGTATAAAGAGAGGAAGTACGTTATCTTCATACAAACGCACCGCGCGCGGCTTGTATGTGTGCGCCAAAGTATCTATGCGTCGCCGCACGCACACTTAAACAAATCTCGGCCCGTTTCGCAGCGCGCCAGTCGGGGCTACCATCGCACGAGGTTCGCGCGTCACGGCTTTTCGGCACCGCTAAATGAATGAAAAATGTGTGATAATCGCAGGAGAACGTATTGCTGTGTGTTTGGGTGTCTTAATAATTCATCGATTCCAGAATTGCCTCTGTTCAAATTACCTATTGAACAGGAAAGGATGATGAGATACCTACTTACTTATTTTTTGTTGTATTAGTTTTCTATCAGACAGAGGAAGTAGGTAGGCCTACTTTCCCACTAGAAAGTAATAGGTACTTTTGATCTGTCAATTGATTTGCCGCTATTGCTTTGTAAACATAAATGTTTAGTCATGCCGATTTCTCAGTATCTATTGTAGGTATAGTAACTAAGTACCTACTTACAGTTATAAAATCGTACTTAAAAAATAAGTAATTGACTAATTGTGATTCAGATAAATAGAACAAAATTCGAATCACCTACCGTTTACTCGTGCTCATCACCGCCCCGCGCCGCCCGTCTGCTGGCCCGTCGCTCTTTCTTTCATCGTGAAAGGTTTCATCATCGTTTAGGTACCCAGACAATACAAGTAAAAAATACAACTTCCCGACCCTTGCCAATTTATTGGCACTGAATTAAAATTTAACTAAAAGTGACAACCCTGAGACAGTAGGCAATTATATCGCGGATTGTGCCGGAGATAGCCTACTTCCTCTCTTTATACTATGTCGTTACTTCTACGTTACGTAGACCTTCTTCTACTTATATTTAGGCATTTCACACACACATACACACCCGTATATTGTACTCTTTCATCACGAACCAAACAGAAAAAGCGCGGTATATGCTCATCATCATAGGCTTATCGCGGCACGCAGTCTTTTTCTGATTATGCTAATGAGAAAAAGACAGCGAATATTTTAAACTAGTCATATAAAAGTTGAGGATAGAATTGAAACAAAGTCAATTTTCTGACTGTAGTTAGAATGGTATGACGTTGTTGGTTGGTGAACTTACAATTAGTTACGAGCATTTGTGTTATTGAATGTTTGCAGACATGGAAAAAATGATAATTAAAGTCGAACAACGGCCTTGTCTGTGGATTTTATCAGAAAAGTCGTATAGTGACAAGTTTTTAAAACAGAGGGCATGGCAAGAGGTTGCAGAAAAATGTTTCGAAGATTGGAACAATTTCACTGACAATTTCAACAACAAAGAAACAATTTCAACTGAATAAATTACGCTCGTCTGGCAGCCCAAGAGAATTTCTGCTAAGCAGAAATTATGCGACTGAAATTACGCGACTCACAACTCAAAAAATTACACATTTACAAAATTAAAACAGGTTTAAACTTGTCGGTGTCGACTACCTTATTAACCCTGGGTCGGTACCGACCCGCACGGGTTGTCTGTACCGGAAACCTGTTTCTTTATGTAAGCACCCTAACAATGGTGGCCTGTTTGTTTTAGTTCTTTTGCAGCGTGACACTATGTAGACACATACCGTCATGGCGACTTTGACTCTAGGGCGTAGCTTTGGTCCAATTCGAGACAGATACTTTTTTGCATCCGGGAAAATGATAGATGTAGTGGCAGTATCAAAAAAAAAACATGCAAGTTGAAAAAAGGATCTTGACAGACAGACAGATAGACGGACAACGAATTGATCCTATAAGGGTCCGTTTTTAATTTTGAACTACGGAACCCTAAAAATAGAACGTAAAGTTGAGCTGACGTGATGACTGCGGAAAAAGTACCCTTAGGCAAAGAAAATTTAAATAAAACATAATTTTCCAAAGAAAGGACTTTTCATCTAGTACCGTGTGACAATGTCGCTGTCTGCATTCCAGGCACGTTTTCTATTTCCGTTTATTATCTCCTTTTACGATGAAAACTACTTTTATGTTCAATAAAAACCGGACAAGTGCGAGTAGGACTCGCGCCCTGAGGGTTGTGTCTCAAAGCTGTGCCCGGCTGTCCGCGGATTCACTCAAGTGATACATGCCTATTTTCCAAAATTGGACTGAACGACAAACTTAACATTGTAGTTGAAAATCATGTTCTGCCTACATTCCAATTTTATGTACAATATTGAGAGTTTTACCATGTTATTTTAAAACCATAGGCTTCTTTTAGATTTTCCTGTCTATCTATAAGTAAAGAACTATTTTCTATATTTTTATTCACATTTTATGGCTCAGTAGTTGCCGAGATAAAAGGTCAGTTTTCATAAATTTTCTTAAATAACTTTTAAACTACTTATTTTAAAATTATAAAAAAGAAATATTTGAGACCCTCACAACAGGTTCTTTCGTTTAATATATTACACCATACAGTTTGCATTATATTTTTTCTATTTTGCCCTCCAAAAGTAACCCCCTTATTCATTTATTTAAGATACACGGCCGTGTCTGGGTCACAGAAATTTATTATTATGTTTAATTAAATTTCAATATAATCGGTTCTGTAGATTCGGGAGCAAATCGTCTGTGACAGACGGACAGACACTACAAACAGACAGACACACGAGTGAACCTATAAGGGTTCCGTTTTTCATTCAGACGTACGGAACCCTAAAAAAGTCCAAGGAATCAAATATGTGCATATGTCGGTGGCTGCATAACCCATTACAGGTAAGGGTTATTTTTAACCGATTTCATAAAAAGGAGGAGGTTATCAATTCGGTTGTTTTTTTTTTAATGTTTGTTACCTCAGTACTCCGTCATTTATAAACAGATTTGGAAAATTCTTTTTTTAATTAAAAGGACATACTTCCAGATTGGTTCGATTTTTTTTCTTTCTCAGTTCTGATGATAGGATCCATGAGGAATTGAGGGAACTCCTCAAATATTATAGGCAAACACTTAGCGATTTTCGTATTTTCATCAACAAGTCAAGCATTTGCATTCAGAAAGTTGCATTTGATGAAGTGAAACTGACGAAGAAGACCACAGATAGCCACGGGAACTCTTCAATGATAAGTATTTCACGGGTGGCGATGAGAAATCTCGATTAAGATAGTTAAGCGACTATGACGAAACAAATTTAAATAATTGGTTCCGATGAAAATGGTACCATTGAACAGAACTGATCTGATGATGAAGCCGGAAGGTAGGCACCGGAACTCCGTAATAAAACAATGTATCCTAGCCGTGTTTGGGCTTATTGGAATTGTCATGAGATGCACTCTGGCTGTAAATTATTTTTAACCGACTTCAAAAAGGAGGAGGTTCCCAGTTCGTCGGATTCTTTTTTTTTTATGTGTGTTACCCAATTTCTCGAAGACGGCTAGACCAACTTGGAAAATTATTTTTTTGTTTGAAAGGGCATACTTTCCAGGTGGTCCCATTGTCATGAGGTCAGGATCTGATAATGGAATCCTGGAGAAATTGAGGGAACTCTTCAAATATTATAGACACACCTATAGCGATATGGGTATTTTTTATAGTAACTTGTGAATTTGCTCTTGGAATGCACCATTAGGTGAAGTGGAACTGATGACGAAGACCACAGATGGTAAGATGACCACCGGAACAACTCAATAAGAAGTATTTCACTGGTTGCGAAGTGGAGCTGATGGTAAAGTACCAGGAGAACTCCTCAACAATTAACGTCCCTGCATCGGCAAAAGCAATGTTTTTTAAAAGGTGATGAGCAGTTGTCATTAGGCTATTGTAACTTAGATAAATTAGAAACTGACCCACTAAAAAGTGAAAAATAACTTTAATTTCGGAAGTCGGTCGCAAAAACCTAAAATACAGATCCAAAGACAACGACTTCCAAAATTAAAGTTATTTTTAATTTTGTAGTGTTTTTTTTTTAAAGTCGGTCGTTTTTTTTTGCAAGAAAGTTTTTTTTTACTACAAAAATAACAGGTTTTTTTGTGGTAGTTTGTTTACAGACACAATTAGTAAACAATCGACTTTATACCTATGGGGCTCAAACGACACGCAAAGATTTAGTACATAATACAGAAATGAACTTTGTTCGAACAGCTCCCGACCTTTTTTTTTTCAAGAGTACCTAGTTAGGTAAGTTGACGTACGAGCACCGTTACCATTTCAATATAGAAAGATCGACCTTTCAATTCGCACAAAAATGAAGTTAGCATGCAGCTAAAAGAAGTTCTGAATCTACTTAGATAACGTATTTTTTTTTGCTTTCATTCATTTCAATTGTTATTGTGGGTATCCAATTCGGAATGGAATTTAATCAAAAAGGGATCTTGGATTTCCACGTAGTATTTATTCTGGCATTCGCGATTTGTTCCATTGCCTAAACATTGATGGTTTGATTGAGAATGATTGAAAATTTTCCAAGATTTCAAATAAGTATGCTGATAAACAATCAGGTACAAAAATGTTGTGGTTCTGTTTGTTAATTATTCTTTACTAGCTTTTGCCCGCGTCTTCGCCCGCGTGGAGGTCGGCAATTATCCCACGGGAACGTATACCGGGATAAAATCCTTTGTTGTTATAAGGCGTGAAATGGTAACAGACAGACAGAGTTACTTTCACATCTATCTATAGTTATAATTACTTTTTCTGACTGATTCATCAACGCAGAACCTAAACCGGCTACAAATTTTGGCAGTTGATGCCTTTTATGTTGTAAGCATCCACCAAGGAAGGATTTTTGTAAATTTCACTCGTGAGCGAAGCCGTGGGCAGCAGCCAGTTTAATATAATATTACTACCTGTTGCCCGCGGCTTCGCCCGCGTGGATGTCCCTATTTGAATCGGATTTTGTTCAGAATTATGGGTTTTAATTTTTTTGCTCGGAACCCTAATTCTTTTACTAAAATAAAAGTAACCTAAGTTACTCCTTATAACATCAGCTATCTGCCAGTGAAAGTCCCGTCAAAATCGGTCTAGCCGTTTCGGAGATTAGCCGGAACATACAGACAAAAATTTAATAAATTGTTTATTTGTTATAATAAGTACCGTACATACTTTCATGCATTTAGTAAAAAGCTGTTATTTTGACATTACAAATAGACACTTTAATTTTATTTATTTGTATAGATATGTTTGGAATGGATAATGGACGGCAAAATAATATCAGTTCATGAAACTACCTGAAAAATAATGTTGCCAACTGGGTATGAGTTTACATCGCATGATAGCCAAATTCGATTTTCGCGCATGAAATTGTAAAAGAAGCAAAGTGAAAGTATTTTTAGATTTTACGATTAAGATTTGACGTTACGATTCTTTTTATGCAGGCTACCAAGTGTAACTTTGCACAATGCGTGCTGGAGTTCAAAAGTCCTGTACCTTTATAACTGGGCATTAGGTACCTATAAATCCAAGCAGTGTACAGGGTGAATTTTTGAGATCGGACAGTAAGGGCAGGTACCTTAATAACCGTTGTTGCTATAAGAAAATGAAAGAAACTCTTTGAGATATTTTGATCTGCAGATTTTGAAAAAAATGTAAGTTCAGTCAAGAAGAAAATGAGCACGGTTCGTAGAGATCTTTTTTAATATTTTCGGCCAGTCTATCCATCGAAAAAAGTAGGTTGGATTCTCATTTCCCACTAAATGTACTTATGGGAAAAGTTGTTTGTGATATCTGACTTTTCCAGTACCTACTCAAACCTCAGCTGGTCCAATAGTTTTATGATCCTTACAGGATCGATTGGCGTCAAAAAAGTTTTTGTGAAAACGGCCAATTTTCTTGCTGGCTGTAATTTTTTTTTCAAATCTATAAATGCAGATCAAAATGTCTGAAAAAGTTAAGACCGTTTTTCTGTAGCTACAACGGTTAAGGTACTTGCCGTACGTACTTAAAAATCCACCGTGTATAGAAAAAGATACTCTTTTCTCAGTACGTATACCTAAGTACCAGTTCTAGCAAAAAAATCATCATACGGTTTCTAAAGAAGCAACAAACGCTCATCTAATTTACCCACCCATTTGTCGCGAACAATACGAAAACTCAAGTCGAATAATAATAATAAATAAAAAAATAAATAAAATTGAAGTGTCTGTTAGTAATATCAAAATAACAGCTTTTCACTAAAAGCATATGAAAGTATATACGATACTTATAACAAAAAAGCAATTTAAAAATGTTGTCTGTTTGTCTGTCTGTTTGTTCCGAATAGTCTCCGAAATGGCTAGACCGATTTTGACGGGACTTTGACTGGCAGATAGCTAATGTTACAAGAAGTAAGCTGCTTTTATTTTAGAAAAATATTCAGGGTTCCGCGCAAAAAAAATAAACTCCGTGCAAAAATAGACTCTGGAACTACCAGTCGGATTTGAAAAATTCTTTTAGCATTTGATAGCCCAATTTTGGAGGATGGTTAGAGGCTATTTAACATCACGCGCCGACGCTTAGGAGACGAGCAAAAAGAAAAAGTTAGAAAGAACGCTAAGCGAAAACGAAGTAATAGCGCGGGCGGGCGATGCAACGCGGCGGGTCGGGGGATGAGGGAGTTTTATTAAAATGTGGCTTTTATTTTAGTACCTATATTGTGTATCTTACGACTTCCACGCGAACGAAGTCGTGGGGCAGTGTAGTAAATAGCCGTCATATTCAGCTAATAATACCTAAGTTTCGGTATATTTTAATAGTAAAATAGTGGATAAAGCACTCTTCAAAATCCTATGGGTATCATAAAAGTGACAAAGGGCATATATGTTACGTCAACAGGAATGATTGCAGGCGTAATCCCTTCTAATAAAATCATTGTTTGTTTTTCTCAGTAGAAATTATGAAACAGGCCAATTACAAAATGTAGCCGACTTCTTCAGTTAGATATACCAATTTTTGAACATATAACTCACTTATAATGCGTTAAAGTGATGAACAACAGACAATCATCATTATCTACAGCACGATTTCACTCACTGCTAAGGCCGCTGGTTTCGTGTGCCAGATCATACCTACACCTACCTACCATACCATACCACCTACCATATACCCACACCACCATATCCCATACTCATAACCACACACCATACCACACCACCATACCACGGTCACACGGTACGGTCATATACCTACTGAATATATATATCTATATATATTCAGTCTTAGATACAGAATTTTTATGTCACGAAGTGACACGCGCTTTACATGTGGTTACCAAGTGTACAAACACGTTGTGAATGTGTGTGTAAGCGCAGGAGTTCTCGGTACCGTCTGAGACAATGGCGAAGTCAGAAGTGTGTGTGCGTGTGTGTGTTATGTGCTGAAGCTACTCGTCTTCACACACACATTCACAGCGTGTTAAAGCGCGTGTTGCTTCGTGAGATACCTACTATAACATAACGTCACGTCGGTTTTCCTGGAAGGGTTATGCAGAGGAGTGCCCATAGCATACCCACATTTCGCCATTTATGTTCACCAAAGTCCCATGTAACTGGGGGCTAGCCAGTTGCCATCAACTAGGCACAAATCCAGACTCCGGGCTGCTACTGAGAAATTCAGTCTTAGATATCTCATCATAGTGATTATAATTGCGTAGGTCGATAGTAATTCCCTTCAAATCAGTTCGGTCTACTGAAGCGTTAAATACAATGTGATGTCGTTCTACTAAATATTAACTAAATTATTCAAGTATCATGGTTATAACGCGTCAGTATATACAAGGTGGAACAGGACGATTGACATTCCTTTAAACCACGTAAAGAGAATCATGTTCTTTACCCGTATACAAAAAATTAGCCCAGCGAGTGATCCTGTGAAGTTTGATTGAGCGATTGGATCGATCAACAGAATTTTTTTTTGGTAATTTTGTGTCATATTTTTTCTGAACAGTAACCTAACCAAAAGTACTAGGTTTGCATGAATTCAAGATGAATGCAGTGTTCTAAGTTCAACATGCTACAAGAAATATATATCTAATATTGAAAATAACATTACGAAAAACCCTAAAACATTCTGGTCCTTCATAAAAAACAAAAGAAAAGGTAACAGTTCATATCCGGCACAAATGTCTCATAACAACAAAATGGCATCAGGAGGAAGTGATGTCTGCAACTTGTTTGCTGAATATTTTGCAAGTAACTTTAACGCCCCTACAGATAGTCCAAATCTCACAAACACTAGTTATTCTCTCATCTCTGCGGCACTGTGTAATTTGGAATTAGATAGCAAAGATTTATAGTTCCTGTAACTGATCGGCTCGAGCTCCTAGGCATGGAGTTGACATCATGTCTCAACTTCGGTGCCACCATCGAGTACAAAGCCCAAACTGCGGCCAAGAAACTGGGCATCCTATTTAGGGTGAAGTGATACTTTACGCCTGGACAGCTTTTAATTCTCTACAAAGCGCAAGTCCGATCCTGTATGGAGTATTGCAGCCACCTTTGGGATGGCTCGGCCAAATACCAACTTGCCGCGCTTGACTCGGTGGAACGCAGAGCTAAGAGGCTCATTGGCGACGTAAGACTGGTGGATGCCAAGCTTCACAGCTTGGCTCATCACCGCAAGGTTGCCTGCTTGTCGGTCTTCTACAGATTATACTTCGGGGAGTGTGCTCAAGAACTCCACGACCTCATTCCGCCGACCCCCTTCTATCAGCGGACATCTAGACGCACTGCAAGTTACCATCCTTACCTAGTTGCTATCCCACCAATTAGCACTAAGCGTTTCCAAATGTCTTTTGTGATGCGCACAGCAAAGAAGTGGAACTCTCTGCCTGCGTATGTGTTTCCGAACGCATACAACCCCGATCTCTTCAAAGTGAGAGTGAACAGGCTTCTTCTGGGTAAGCTCGCTTCATCGTCGACTTTGTCTCTGTCATCTCTGACCTAGACTAGAGTCAAGAGCAAACCTATCTCAAATAAAAAAAAAAAAAGATCTATACCGAGTATTAATTGGATTCGATGAAACTAAGGGCGCGGGTAGTGATGGTATTCCTCCTTTATTTATTAATCGATGTGCAAAAGCCTTAGTATTGCCCCTACAAATAATCTACAATAGATCATTACACGATGGTATCTTTCCAGACATCTGGAAAGAAGCTCTCGTCATACCCATATTTAAATCTGGAGAAAAGCATTTAGTGGCTAATTATAGCCCTATCTCATTACTGGTTACATTTGGAAAAGTATTTGAAAAACTTGTTAGCAGACATCTGATGTGGTACCTTAAGGAGCACATTACTGAATATCAGCATGGTTTCGTTAAGTCCAGATCGACCAATGCTAACCTACTATGTTTCACGTCGACTTTGTCTAAGTGCCTTGATAATCGTATTCCAGTGGACGCAATCTATACTGATTTTACTCGTAGCAAGGCATTCGATAAAGTGGATCACTGCCTTCTCATTAATAAATTAGCTCAACTGGGTGTGGGTGGAACGTTGTTGGGGTGGTTCAAATCTTACCTAGAAAAGAGAGGATCAAAAGTGATAGTGAACGGTCATTTCTCGGAGAGCTATCTAGCAACCTCTGGAATCCCGCAAGGATCGCATTTGGAGCCGATTCTCTTTAATGTTTTCATTAATGACATAACTGAGTGCTTCAAACATTCCCGTTTTTATTTGTTTGCGGACGATTTAAAGTTGATGAAGCCAATTCAGAGTAACTTAGACTCCAAAATGCTACAGGAGGACATCAACAGACTCGTAGACTGGTGCAAAGTAAACAAAATGCTTTTGAATATTACTAAATGTCACTACATGCAGTTCACTCGTAACAAAAAAGTTCTTGAAAACAAATACTACATAGAGGGAGTTGAAATAAAGAAACTGAACAAAGTTCGTGACCTGGGAGTTCAACTCAATTAAGCGCTAAAATTCGATGTACATATCCTGAATATTGTCTCTAGATCTTTTAAGGTACTGGGATTTGTTTTGCGAAATAGTAAGAAATTTAAAAGACCCGCTACAAAAATTATGCTTTTCAACACTTTGGTCCGTACAATTCTAGAATATAGTTCCGTGGTATGGAATCCGCATTATGAGGTTTACTCCAAACGATTAGAGAGTGTTCAAAAGCGGTTCCTTTACCATCTGTGCTACGGAGATCACTTGGCTAGACAACTCACTAGCTACACTGACAGGTTGAAGCACTATCACATCGATACACTAACCAGTCGTAGGAAGAAACTTGACTGCATCAGCCTTCACAAAATATTGAGTGAAACGATTGATTGCAGTGAACTTTTGAGCTCCTTAGAGATCAAAATTCCGACTAGGATTCCCAGGCATAACACGTACAATTTATTTCATATCCCCGGCTCAAAAACCAACCTTGGTCATTACGCCTCTGTGTCAAGAGTTTGTAGGCAATATAACATGTTAGCTAAAACTACGAATTTGGACATTTGCGAGTCTCTGTCCAAATATAAGAAATGTTTAATAGATTTAATTTAATTTGAGTATCTCTAAATGTTATATCATCTTACTTTTTTATGGTCTAAAAAATTATTAACTTTTCCAAATTTTAACTATGTATTATTAATATTTTAACTTAAGGAGTACTACACCTACTTAATACCTGATGTTGCCCTTTTTATATGTCATGTATTTTGTACATCTTTTGTTGGAGATCCTAAATAAATAAGTTAGTATTTCAAGCCTCCACCACAAGTCATCTGGCTATATTAGTGCTACCCGTGCGAACCCGGGGCAGGTCGCTAGTAATGTATAATTAGAAATTCCCTCAAGGAAATGGTAAGAATTTGGCCCGGGCAACGGGTTATACTTAGTATTCAAAGAATGTGTGTTGTCTCTTTCTAAAATCTGGCTAAAACAGAAATAGATGAAATATAGTTTCCGATTAAATACAATTTTATTGAATCTCTCTATTTCCGTCATATAAAAGGTGTCTTATTCATGGAATTAAGTAACTATGGCTTTTAATTTGGTGCATAATTTTTCAAGTTTTATCCATTTATTCCAAACAAATTTCGATCTAGAATTAGAATTCTAGGCCTTCGTTGGACAAAAACGAAAAACAAAATTAGCATCCTCCAACAAACTTACTTGGAGAGGCTAAAAGGTCGACAGGACAACACAATGTCCAATCTCATATCGTCGTATTGTGTAACCTTACCTTCATATTATCATACAGGTACCTTCTTTTTTTCCCCGTAAACAGATCTCATCAAAACTTTCCTTATGATATCAAAACTTGACATCCTCCCAGACATCCACATGGATCCTTGGGACCGGCAAACTTCGGACCCTGTGTGTGTCCTAATCGCAAGTGATTGACCCGTGAATATCCGATTATGCGATGACGAACAAGCGCGTCTTGATTGATCGCGCGAGTCATACAAACGAACGTGACGATCGCGTACTCGCGTAACAATACCTTTCGGTTAGGTTAGGTCACGGCCGGACGCATCCAGACATTTTACTTTTACATGTCATGTTACAACTCTTTCCGCTAGAGGGCGCTACACGACCACTACTACGGCTACTTTCTTTCTTTTTTTCTTTCTTTTGGGGGGCTACTTTCTACGTACCTTTTAAACATACAGCTAGGGAATATCATTACGTGTACTTGACGTGCAGAAAATAAGGTATGGCTGGTTCTTTTAAGATGTTATTTCTCTTTGAATAGAGTATAAAACATCTGTGTTTGATGTGGGAATGGAAACGTCTGGGAAAGTTTTTCTTACCTTAATGGTAGGTAGCATAAGTACCTGTTCTTAGAGGTTTTATAAGAACTAGGAACA
The DNA here is from genome assembly GCA_947568875.1 of Fissipunctia ypsillon. Lineage (NCBI taxonomy): Eukaryota > Metazoa > Arthropoda > Insecta > Lepidoptera > Noctuidae > Fissipunctia > Fissipunctia ypsillon. The sequence goes on along the minus strand of OX387645.1, from coordinate 22,956,388 downwards.
CAAGGCTGCTTGTTGAATGAATGCTTTCAAAACATTATGAAGCTAGGTATTATAAAACGTGTTTTGATGTTGGTACTATGAAAGAAAATGCCTTGCTTGAATATTTTATGTATGTGCGTCACTTTCACGTGAATAAACAGTTTTTCTTTCTTTCTTTTCTTTCCTTATTTTTATTATTTTATGAAGTTTGAACGAAAAAGACTTTTTCAGACTGATAGGGGCTAAACAGAGAACCACAGTAGTTGACGCAGTCTGCAGAATCATCAAACTGAACTGGTAAGCTGGGTGGGCCTGATAATATATTTATTACCTAGGTATTAGTGGCAGAGGAGAAAATATGGGATGTGCAGGCAGGATTTAGAGAGGGAATGGGCTGTATGGTTCAGATCTTCTCCTTAAGGTGCATAGCCGAAAAACATCTGGTAAAGCACAAGAAAGTCTACTGCGCTTTCGTTGACTTGGAGAAGGCCTATGACAGTGTGTGGAGGGAGGAACTGTGGTCGACACTGTCGGTGTACGGTGTGGACTGGCGCTTGGTACGGGCACTGAAATCTTTAAACAAGGATTCCAGTGCTTGTGTTAGGATAAATGGGGCATACACGGACTGGTTCTACATCTCAAGGGGTGTTAGACAGGGTTGTGTAGCGTCACCATGGCTGTTCAACTTGTACATGGATAGTTGTCTGACACATTTGAAAGAGGGTGAGTGCGGATTGAGGATGAATGATTTGCTTGTCAAATGCCTTCTCTACGCAGATGATCAAGTTCTACTTGCATCGTCAGCAGAACAGTTGCAAGACATGGTGACTGTCATGGATGAAGCATATAAGATGAAAGGGATGAATATAAATGTGAATAAGACGAAGGTCATGGTGTTTGAAAGAGAAGAGGACGTATCGATGTGTGATGTGAAAATAAATGATAAAAGTGTGGAGCAAGTAAGAGAGTTTGTATATTTGGGGAGTCTGTTTACAAGGGATGGAAATATAGATGAAGATGTGGAAAGGAAAGTAAATGCGGGAAATAAAGTGAATGGTGCTATATATGCGGTTGTGACCAACCAGTTAATGTCAAAAAGGCCCGACTGGCTGTTCACAATGGTGTGATGGTGCCTATGCTTATGTATGGAAGTGAATGTTGGGTGTGGCAAAAGAAGCATGAAAGTAGAATAAATGGTGTGGAAATGCGTTCCTTGCAAAGCATGTGTGGTGTGACTATAAATGATAGACTGAGGAATGATGTGATAAGGCAACGGTGCGGTTTAAAAGAAGATGTAGTGACAAAAATTGAAAAGAGTATGCTTAGATGGTTTGGTCATGTTGAGAAAATGAATGAAAGTCGACTAACAAAAGGTATTTACACGGCAGATGTGAGTGGATACGCCGGGAGGGGACGCCCTAGGAAGACATATAGTGATCTTATTGGTGATGTTCTTCAGAAAGGTCAGGTGCGTAGTACTCGCAACCGGCGTGCGTGTATGACCAGATGTGTGAATGTAAACGAGGCAAAAGGAGTATGTAAGGATCGTAGCAGGTGGCGTTCTGTAGTTTCTGCCTACCCCCATGGGAAGAAGGCGTGAGTTTATGTATGTATGTATGTATTAGCCATAGAGCTGAGGACTGTTGGGGCAGACGTTTTATGAGACTTCTGAAGGCCAATTCTCGTACTTACAAAACGTTCACAATCAAGTCGCAATCTCATCTTAGCGACAATGAATAACAAAAACTTGTCAAAAATGTACTATCGACAAACACCAGGCGTTTCCAATTTTTGAAACAATTTTGCTAGCAAGTTTTAATTGTATTTATAACAAAGTAAAACAAAGGACTATAGGGATAGGTTTCTTCAATGAATCGGAGTACACAAAAAAACTTTTTTACAAAAAAAAAAAACAATCGACTTCAAAAAAAAAAACACTACAAAGTGAAAAATGACTTTAATTTCGGAAGTCAGTGTATTTGGATCTGTATTTTAGTTTTTTGCCACCGACTTCCGAAATTAAAGTTATTTTTCACTTTGTAGTGTTTTATTTAGAAGTCGGTTGTTTTTTCAAACGGTTTGTAATTTATCTAAGTTACACCAGCCTCATATCAACTGCTCATCACCTTTAACAAAATATTGCTTTTCCCGATGCAGGGACGTTAATTTTTGAGGAGTTCTCCTGGTACTTCACCATCAGCTTCACTTCACCATATCCATTGTGACGAGCATAAATTGCTAAGCAACCATATGAAAGTAATCGAATCGCAACCCGTGAAATACTCATTAATGAGTAGTTCCAGTGGCCATCTGTGGCCTTCATCATCAGTTCCACTTCACTAAATGGTGCTTTTCGAGAGCAAATGCACGAGTTACTATAAAAATACCCAAATCGCTATAGGGGTGTCTATAATATTTGAAGAGTTCCCTCGATTTTCCAGGATCCCATCATCAGGTCCTGACCTGATGAAAATGGGACTACCTGTGAAGTATGCCCTTTCAAACAAAAAAAGAATTTTTCAAATCGGTCTAGCCGTCTTCGATCGGGGAACGTACATAAAAAAATATATACAAGGTGTAACATTAATAGACGCACAACCTCTTAAGGGGTCTTTGTACTCATCACTATGAACAACTTTTACTATGGGACCAAACCTGAAATCGTGAAAAAAATATCAGATGTTCCCTACATTTTGGCGAGTCATGCGAACATAAATGAAGAGAACAGCTGATTTTTTTTTCGCGATTTCAGGTTTGGTGCCATAGTGAAAGTTGTTCATAATGATGAGTACAATGACCCCTTAAGAGGTTGTGCGTTATTTATGTTACATCTTGTATATATTCCGACGAACTGAGAAACTTCTCCTTTTTTTGAAATCGGTTAAAAAGCAATTGTAACGCGCAAAGGCGTCCGTATTGTCGATAGTACGTACATTGTAGGTTTTTTTAGACAGACTGAGACTAAGTCTGCTGGCACAAAACTGCAAAGATCCGGCAGCGGGCTTGGGGTGGGCACGAAACTGGCGGTCGATCAAGTAGGAAGTAGCGGTCATCGAGCGGCGAAATCAAACAAGTTCGTTCCCGTCGCTTGCGCGTCGCCACTGCGCCGCCACCGCCCATGCATCGCTCGATCGCCTGCGTCTCTTCAGAATGCTATACTTTTGATTACGCTGCCACCGCGCCACACCACCCCGCAATAGCCATTTCTCGGCCGCCCCTAACTTCGTGCCCGCAGACTAAGATTAGAATGTGACTGGCAGCAACTTGAAGAAAGTGCCCGGGTACTCTTTATTATGCACACCATCAGTATTACAGATATAAAGTAGAAATTAAAGATCGAAGGTTCGAGAGGGGATCGAGTTAATATAATGACATGCGACAGAAGAGGTATATAAGGCCAACAGTGGACTGCAATAGGCTGATGATGATGATGAAAATAAACTGGCCCTTTTTCCCGACACGGGTGCACGTTACGTATTCTTGAGCCTGTTTTATATTACTTATTTAGAATCGGTCGTGTCGACACCCTTGCGCCATCTCATGTTCCAAGCGTGGAGTGCTGTGCTGGCGCCGCTGCTGCGGCTGCTGAGACCCTAAAGCGGTGCATGTACTGTAACTTTATCGGTAACTACAGTTTTGGCCCGAGTGTGCGTCTCCTTTTTAAGGAAAATTCTCGCCGACTGGTCGACACTTCACGTGATCAGAGGGCTGGCTCGTTCTTTGGCCAAAGAATTAGCATTGCCATTCAACGTGGCAATGCTGCCAGTCTTCTGGGCACGTTTCCGGATGACAGCGATGCAGACGAGTACTTCGACGCCTTAGTTTGCTTTTGTTTTGTATGTTTATTTGTATAGTTAGTTAGTTCGTTAGTTAGTTATTGTATAGCGTATTTAAGATTAGAGGTTAATTATGTTTCCATTTAATAAAAATCTTAGAATAGATAAAGATGATTAAATGTTCGTGCCAAGGGTACTGGGACATTCGCCCGTGTAAGGTGTCGTGGGGACTCACCCGCCATGTCGCGTGTGGTCGCAGCCTGAAACGCGTGGGCTTTGCTTGTACTTATTAATGATAACTGCAAGTTGAATGTACTAGCTAATGAATATTAAATATTAAATTCTTAATTTGTTTTCTCACTTATTTATAATGTAAGTTTAATAAAGTAACCACTAATGGTATACAAAAGATTTTTAGCTTATTTCAAAGACACATATAGAGGTGCAGAGGGCAGCAACACCATTTGAACTCAACTGTCTCTTTTTATGAAAATAAAAGGAAAACCTTGTATATAACTCGTCAACATGTTTCTGCTGCGTCCATTGATTTTTTATATAACACTTTCAAAGCAGTAGCATAGGTACGTAGTAGTAGTAGTCAATACTGTAATAGGACAACAAACAAGGACCTTACAGGAAGCCGAGCAGATTATTACGTGTTTTTGTAATTCATTTATTTTATTTTATTTGGTTCACCAACAATTGTATACACTGATATAAGCAAATAAAAGAGAGGAAACAAATCAGAATAAAGTGTAACAATCACTTATAGGTAAACTCTGCATGCACACAAAACGTTGTCGTAACTTACAAAAAAAAAAATAGAAATAAAAGACTGTTATAAAGCTGCACTGAACAGAACTTAATAAATTAATTAAGCTGAATTAAAACTAAATTAAAACAAACCAAACTAAACAAACTAGGTAAAACAAAGAATAAGTAACCTGTAGCCCAAATTCACCCAGCCAGAGAGACAATGCAGGGCCAAGGTTCGGGGAGATACTTATAAAAACTGGCTTTCAATTTGCCTAAACTGTCGAAATGGAGGTCGATCCGATCACTGCAATTGTTCACAGCCCTGCAAAACCTCGCGTAGGGAGAATTAGCACCCAGAACCGTTCTTCTCTGCGGAGGGCAGAGTGGCGTTATAGGATTGCGAGGAATTCTGGAGGGGGCACGGAAGTTAAAATTACTTAATATTTGCGGACAATCAATTTTATGGGCCATAACTTTGCACACAAACATCGCGTCATTCAGTCGTCGACGTTTGTCAAGGGAAACCATATTAAAATATTTGAGCCTATCACTATATGAACGTATTTTCTTGGATAAACCGCTAGCATAGGCCAGGTGCCCCAGAAATTCTGTACACGCTCAAGACGCAATGAATGAGTAGCATAGTGTGGCCGCCAGACCACGCTACAATACTCTAACATGCTTCGACTCAAACAATTGTAAAGGATAATTTTTGTTCTACAGTTTTTAAATTGTTTTGCGTTTCTAATAACAAAACCCAGCATTTTGGAAGACTTTTTCACTATATTATCTATATGAGGGATAAAAGTTAATTTTTGATCAAATGTAACACCAAGGTCTTTTATTGTATCTAATTCCTTTATTTTTTCTCCATTAATATAATAATCCTGTTCGATGAGATGGTGTTTCCTAGTAAATTTTATAAGGAAACATTTGCTAGGATTTAGGAGCATCTGGTTTATTCGGCACCATATCACTAATTCATCCAAATCGCTTTGTAATTCATAGGCGTCATGCTTAGATTTTACTATTTTAACAAAACTAATGTAATGCATAAACTCACGCTTTATTCCCATGGGGGTAGGCAGAAACTACAGAACGCCACCTGCTACGATCCTTACATACTCCTTTTGCCTCGTTTACATTCACACATCTGGTCATAAACGCACGCCGGTTGCGAGTACTACGCACCTTACCTTTCTGAAGAACATCACCAATAAGATCACTATATGTCTTCATAGGGCGGCGTTTCCACTCACATCTGCCGTGACACCTTTTGTTAGTCGACTTTCATTCATCCTCTCAACATGACCAAACCATCTAAGCATACTCTTTTCAATTTTTGTCACTACATCTTTATTTTAACCGCACCGTTGCCTTATCACATCATTCCTCAGCCTATCATTCATTGTCACACCATACATGCTTCGCAAGGAACGCATTTCCACAGCATTTATTTTACTTTCATGCTTCTTTTGCCACACCCAACATTCACTTCCATACATAAGCGTAGGCACCAGCACACCATTGTGAACAGCCAGTCGGGCCTTTTTGGACATTAACTGGCTGATCACAATCGCATGTATAGTACCATTCACTTTATTTCCCGCATTTAATCTCCTTTCCATATCCAGACTCCCCAAATATACAAACTCACTTACTTGCTCCACACTTTTATCATTTATTTTCACATCACACATCGATACGTCCTCTTTTCTTTCGAACACCATGACCTTCGTCTTATTCACATTTATATTCATCCCTTTTATCTTATATGCTTCATCCATGACAGTCACCATGTCTTGTAATGTTGTTTGTATAGTGTGCGGGGGACACCAACACTACTAGAGTTTAAACTCAATAAAGCATTATATTATTTTAGCTTATTAAAGGTACATGTTCAAGACACTGCTATTTTCTATCTGTCTACATCAGTCAGGGCCGAGAGGCCGACTGACAACCTATCTTGTTTTTTTCTATCTTCCAACTTTCAAATCAATGCTTGTCTTCTTAAAATAATAAATGTTTAAACTTGCGAAGGTTTTATGCTAATGGCACGCCCGGTTAAAACCTCTACAGTACCTACTGACGTCAGAACATGAACCAAGTTCTATAAACAGCTTCCATTTACCCTGGGGATCTCGCCACTCCCATGTATCCCCTCTGAAAGGTAAATATTGATACAAGCTCATGCTTTGTGACGCACTACTTGGTGCAGGCACCTTTGTTCTAAGTACTTAAGTGCTTCTGGTTTAGTATATTCAATTCAATTCAATTAAATTTATTCAGGAACAATTCACATTGTGTTTGAAATCATAAATAAATTACATCACGTTCATTAAAATTATAAAACCAACACATTCGTAATACAATTAATTATAAAAAAAAAATAATAACAAAAAATCAAAAATCAAAATCAATAACATTACAATTTAAGCATTCAGTACAATTAAAAATTGAATAACATTACCACATATTCATATTACCCAGTCACACATTACAAGGTAATACTTATAAAAATTTTAAAACGTGGTTATGTCATCGTCTATCGAATACAGGCATTTCTCCAATAGGAAAGCTTTAAGTCTGGACTTAAATGAGCTCGTGTTAATTACACTACTCTACAAAAAAAAAGTTTTGGTTCGCAACAGAAACAAAAATATTGTATCCTGGGTAAAACGGTAATGCTGAAGCTAAATCTGATAACAGAATTTCGCCATCACGTCAGGATTTTTAGTTATTGTTATTTTTTTTTTCCTCAAATATCTACGTACGTCTTGTTGTTTATTGGAAAAATAAATTGATATTACGATTAAATTTACAAAAAACTATATTTATTTCAAAAACCATTTCTAAAGAAACAATAAATACTATATTTTAAAAAATCTGGAGAATTAACACAACCACGTTTAGCAATTTTACTCATTTTGTACTTAGGAAGTTTATAAAATAGCCAACAATAGAAAAGCAACAAAATATTGTGTAGTTAAATCAAGCAATAAAACGTAATAAATGACTATAAACATTTAATTTCCTATGTACCCTCAAAAACAAAATTATAAAATACTGCATTGTATGCAACTTAACCATAAACAGCGTATTTTTGTTTTTTTTTTATTATTTAAATTGACGTGATGGCGATATTTGATGATTATGTTAGTAATCAGTAATGCCTAATTAACCAAAAAGTATATGCGGTTACTCTGTTGCGAAATTTTGTAAACTAGTGTTATAGTTTTAAGTCCAATGGCAACCTGTTAAAAAATCCGCACTACTCGATATTGAGGACTATGTTGAACAATATTAAGTTGGGGTATATAACAATATAGTCATCATCTGCCTAGCCTTTTCCCAACTATGTTGGGGTCGGCTTCCAGTCTAACCGGATGCAACTGAATACCAGTATTTTACATGGAGCGACTGCCTATCTGACCTCCACAACCCAGTAACTGGGTAATACGATACCTCTTGGTAAGACTGGTTGTCAGACTTTCGGGCTTCTGACGACCCGTAACGACTGTCAAAGATCCACGAATGACAGCCGGGACCAACGGCTTAACGTGCTTTCCGAGGCACGGAGGAGTCTCGGTATGTAAAGATGGTCACCCATCCACGAACCAACCCCGGCAAGCGTAGCTTAACCTGATGGATCGACCCGTGCGGCTGTTATTACTTAGCCACGAGCTCATAGTATATATATATATAACACCGTGTGCCCGATGGGATTTTCTATCGGCGAAAATCCTTCTTTAGTGCTTTCCTCTACAACAAAAATCGTAATATTTGCCCTCACCGTATACTTAGGTCGCGCGATAGTGTCCTTACAGAGAAGAGTGAGCTCCCACATCCCCATGGAACGATAGATACGATTTCCAGTATGAGTGAGCGAGATATAACATAACATCACGCCTGTATTCCCGTAGGGATAAGCAGAGGTGTACGTTATACGTAAGCAGAGGTGTACACGTGTAAGTTCGCCAGTTATGTTTAAGTCCCATGTAAAAGGGGCGAGCCTATTGCCATCAACCGGGCACAAATCCAGACTCCGGGCTGCCACTGAGAAATTCCAGATGGAAAAACCTAATAATACTTTGCCCGACCTGGGAATCGAACCCAGGACCTCATGCTCAGCAGTAGCGCTTGCGACCACTAGACCAACGAGACAGTCAGAGTGAGCTAGACAATACTATTCAACAGAATGTCATTGTCAACAAAGAAACGTGTGCGGTCGGGGGACCCGCGTCAGGAACGAAGTGCCTTCTCATGTATGATTTAAAACAAAAACAAAATTTTCAATGCCGCCATCTTGGATTTACATTTTGACCTCACTATCGACTTTAGCGCCATCGAAAACCATGAAACCGACACTCATGACGAAAAATTTGAAAAGTTTCGCAGCCGCCATCTTGGATTTACGTTTTGACTGCACTCTCGGCTTTAGCACCCTTTTTTTAATTTTTTATTTTTCGTGGGGAAATCCTCATGGATACCCTCCGTCTGGGAAGAACGGAGTGTTATGTCGGACTCCTACCGACTAAAACCCTACTGTTCCTTCCAGTACCATGAGTCGGGGCCCGGGAGATACTTGTACATTCACCACACCCGGCTTTAGCACCCTCGAAAACAATGAAAACGACACCCATGACGAAAAATTTGAAAATTTTCGCAGCCGCCATCTTGGATTTTCATTTTGACCAAATTCACACTTTCTCTCTCTAGAGAGAGATAGTGTAAATTCATACTTTCGTGTGTGGATTCGAATAAAGAAAGTCGCGTGGAGGGACATACAAGTATGAACGCTTTTCGCTTGTGACGATTTCTGCCAGTTTACTCCTACCGCAAGCCGCGTAAAAGAATTTCGTCCCAAAAAACAAAAAGGCGGTTGGCCGAATCTAACGATTTAAATCATTGCTTTACCAATATAGCACCGGCCTCTTATGATAGGTATAGCGCGGGAGTACCTATTTAGCGTCATGCTGCCTAATTAAGGTGCTAAAATGAGAAGCTATTTTTAGAATTTATAGTGCTTCGTTATAGTCTATGTCTGTATGATAGATAAGACTGTTTAAAGAGACTACTTTTAAAAGGGCAACAGCGTGCTTAAAATTTTCAATACGTGGGTTAGTACTTACTTATTGAAAATTTTAAGCACCCTTAGCAGATAATCAGGTACCAGCGTTAGTATACTTGGTAGGTACTTGTTGGGAATTAGTTGAAAGGATGTACATAGCTGGGGAAATAATGACCTCATCAGAGCGAGTTTCAGAATTAAAAGTAGGTAGCCCATCCCGATTTTATTCTGTGGTCTCAAAACAACAAAACGTCCCACTTTGTGTAAAAAAACACGTGGTTTTGTCAGAGTAAAAACAATTTCCAAGAAAATCCGCCTATCGTTCGCAATAAATAAATTTGTTGTTTTTCGTTTAAGAATGCATCCATTCACCAGAAATATGAATTTGAACATCTCCCATCTTGTAAAACTTTTCTTAAACTAAAAACAGCCTTACAGTAAGATTTAATAAACCTTTCCGCCTATTTCGAGGGCGCCCAGGTAATGATACATTCTTGGAAATCTTTAGATGTCACATACTTTACGATCTGTCACAAGATGGAGTTCGAAGACAGCCTTCTAGTTATACCTTTGCTTTTACAGAAATAAAATGCAATTTGATATTCTAGCGAGATGCTTTTGTGTTTTCGCATCTTACTTCTTTCATGCTACTTTTATTTAAAAGCTATTTATTTGATAGTTGTTGTGTTGTTTTCTTCGCGGTGTTGTGATATTCACTTCCACTTCTGTGAATATCTCAAAAGTGTGTAACTTTTCGCTTTGTGTGAAAACATTCTGCTCTGTAGACACGGGCAAAGGTCTTGTTTGTGTTAGTTTCTCAATATTCTAGCATCTGATTGCAATCAATAAGTCCCACCACACCTTAACTCCATGTTTTCGGCTGTCCTCCAAGAAGGAACATTCCTGTTTGAATTGATGGTCTTCTCTAATTCCCGAATTCCTCTCCCAATGCAATGCAACGAATCACCTAAAAACCTATTAACACGGCGATCTACATATTTCCTGAACAGTCACGTATCCACCTCTTGCGTACAGCTTACGACGCGTCGAGACTTGGCAGCATTTACGGCCAAATTAAATTCCTTGATCGAGCTCCTTCATTAGACCGGGGTAGATTCGACTTGCAGGGACTTAATTTGGGAGACTATTTTTAGACGTATGTCACCTGCGTGTGAGCTGAAGGTTGAAGGTACTGTAGGCTTATTTGGGATTGGTGTGGGTTTCTTTTGTAGGTGCGCAATTGAATGTGCGTTTCTGTGAATCAATTACAAACTGTAGTGTGTAATCAACCTTGTTTTATGTAACCGGCCTTATTTCGTATAAATGTAATCCTTTTAATTGTTTAGTCGTTACAATAAAGACAGTTTTGATTCAGCTCTCAGTGTTTCAATGTCTCCTCGAGATTCCGCCTTACATGGCCACCCTACCAAAGCAGTGGTTTGATTTGTATAGCATACCATGACCATTTAAGTGTGAGTGGGACTTAGTACAAAATGTTCGTTTGTTATCATTTGTATTGCGTGCTATCGAGTTTCTACTCTCTTACTTCGACTATAAGATTTATAATTATCACCAGAGAAGATGGGTACCAATACCTCCAAGGAGGAGGTCATCCTTGCCCAGAACGCCGCCGCCGCTGCGAGCAATAACCAGGCTTCAATAGAAGTGTTAAGGACGCATATTGGAGTCACGAATATAATCTTGCTGCTGATCCTCACTTTGGTAACGCTGGTGTCAGTCTATGCCATCTACAGAATTTATAGAAGATGTCACCTTCAGTGGATTGATCAGCAGATTCACCATCATACTATGCGACGTTCGTTTCTTCGCAGGCTTCCAAAACCGACCGTAGGCGTGGACGACGGAGTAGTGTAACGGCGGAAATATATTATATGTTTGTGCAGTGCTATATTATAAAAAACTTTTTGGGAAAAAAAACAAGCGCCTTCCAAAAAAAACACTACAAAGTGAAAAACAACTTTAATTTCGGAAGTTGGTGTCTTTGGATCTGTATTTTAGGTTTTTGCCACCGACTTCCGAAATTAAAGTTATTTTTCACTTTGTAGTGTTTTTTTTCGGAGTCCGTTGTTTTTTTTTTTGCATTTTTTTTAATTTTCACTTTTTAGTGGATCGGTTTGTAATTTATCTGAGTTACAATAGCCTAATGACAACTGCTCATCACCTTTTTACAAAATATTGCTTTTCGGGATGCAGGGACGTTAATTGTTGAGGAGTTGTCCTGGTAATTCACCATCAGCTCAACTTTACCATATGCATTGTGACGAGCATAATTTAGCAATAGCAACCATTTTAATAAAGTAATCGAAACGCAACCCGTGAAATACTTATTATTGAGTAGTTCCGTGGCCATCTGTGATCTTCATTATCAGTTCCTCTTCACCAAATGGTGCTTTCCAAGAGCAAATGAACAAGTTATTATAAAAAATACCCAAATTGCAATAGGTGTGCCTATAATAATTGAAGAGTTCCCTCGATTTCTCCAAGATCCCATCATCAGATCCTAATCTGATGATAATGCGACCAACTGGAAAGTATACCCTTTAAAACAAACAAGAATTTTCCAAATCAGTCCAGCCATCTTCGAGTAATCGGGGAACACATATAAAAAAAAATGAAAGATTCCAACGAACTGAGAACCTCCTCATTTTTTTTGAAGTCGGTTAAAAATACAAGTGCGGTCTAGTGCGGTCAACATTTCATTTAATATCGTAAAAGACGCAGTCTGATGATGAAACTCATTTTTTTAAAACTTTAATATAATTATTTAATCTAGCATTAACCTAATTATGATTTATATCAATTATATAAAGAATCATGCATGCAAAAGAAGAGTCAGATTTTGTAATGCTCTCTCAAGGATAAGATTCAGGCGGCGCAAGATGAAGAGATAGCCTCGTCTCCAAGTTCGGCTGAAGTACTCGGTATGTATAATACGAAATAACGGTAGATTTTTAAGGGGTTTTAGGCATAACCGAGGTTATCGAGGTCATAGAGGTCACGCCGACATTCGCATCGTAGACCCTATCGTAGAGGCTACCACAACAACAACGGTACTCGCGGTGGATGGAATGGGTATAGCCACCACGACCACCCACCAGTACGAGCAGGCCCCAGCCTGAAACCGCCAGGGATACAGGTGTAAGTCTTACTATAATTATAATAGAAATTAAATGATGCGCAACAACGATCCTAATAAGGTTAACGTGATAACGGAACCGGAAGCAAACGTAGAATCGGCCAATGCTTCCAATTGCGACAATAACAAGAAGACTTTTCGTGAATAAAATTCTATCATTCAATAGTAATTGTTCAATTAGTCTACCTATAAGCAATCATGCATTCCAATGGTTACTTGATACGGGTCCATCGATTTCAGCGTTAAAGTATAAACATGTTCTAGAAGAGCGCATTGCATATTACAAAGAGAACATTTATTTAAATGGTATCGGAGGCAAAGTAACAACAATTGGCTATTGTTATTTAAACAATGTAAATGGGCATCATGGGCATCAATTGAAACATAAGTTTTAAGTATTTGACTTCCGATTAGGGCGAATGGCCTCATCGGTAAGGACTTTCTGACCAAGTATAAAGCGGTATTGGATTTTGGTCATAATATAATTACTTTGTCTACTTAATATAATGAAATTAACAGTTATAATATATGGGCAATAGTTTGGGCTGTAAAATATTTTCGTACATATCTGTATGGTAGGAAATTCAAAATTTTGACGGGTCATGTTCATTAATTTATCTTTTTAATATACGGGATCCATCGAGTAGGCTTATGAAATTTAGATTAATATTACGATTACTTCTTAGAGTACGCAAAGGGTTCGGACAACGCAGCTGCAGATGCTTTGTCCCAGATTTCTTTTACGAGTGAAGATTTAAAGAATATGGGTGAATCATATATAAATGTAAGAACTAGGGCACAGGCGAGAAAATTGCAAAGCCCTCCGTGTAGTACGACGTCTGACAGCACTTGGCCTGATCAACCAGGAGTCGTGGGAAGTCATACGAAACCAAGAGAGGCAATAGAACTTAGACTTATCGAGAAAATGGAATAGATATTTTGAGAAAGCAAAATAAAATTACTGAAGAGAAAACGCGTTTTGTTATGTAGAAAGCAAGTTGACAATTTTAATTAATCCTGACTTCCAATCACAATTGACGCGAGCCGCATTTGTGAGGAGTTAGGTAGATTTTGCAAATTAATAAACGTCGGCGAAATATGTACCTATTATGAAGAAAAGAGAAAATAATTAATTTATTGGAGAATTATGAAGTGAGATAAATCGTCAAATGATAGGTACATACCGCGAATTTATATAATAAATGATGTTTGAAGAATAGACGATAAAGATGACAGAAAAGTTATTCTTAAGACTTCCACCTCTTGCCTACCAGTGGCCACTCGGGCATGAGAAGAATAGTTAATAACATTAAGAAGTATTTTTACTGGCCAGGGTTAGAACGAGATGTTCGAGAATTTGTGAAAAATGCCCGAAATGCCAAAAGGAAAAATATGCTAGACTTGTAAAGGAGCCGACGATAGATGGAAGACTCTACGGCTACAACGGCTTTTGATAAAAGACTTAAACTTAGTAGGCCCACTAGATAGAGATTGTTATAATTTTTCTTATATAATACCCAAACAATGTGAGTTGACTAAGTATGTTGTGGCACATCCTTTAAATTCTAAAAAGTCTGAAGAGGTGGCTCAAGCTTAAGTTAATAGTTTTATGCTACGCTATGGGTTACTGAAGGAAATAGAAACAGACAGGGGATCCGAGTTTATGTCTACAGTATTTTAAGAGATTTGTAAACTTTTAAAAATTACTCATTTTAATTCCACAGCTTACCAATACCAAAGTATGGGTGCGTTGGAAAACTCTCATAAAGATTTAGGCTCTTTCTTACGTATTCAAACATATAATCACCCAGAAGCATGAAGTCAATGGCTTCCATATTGGTGTTTTGCCTTCAACACATCAGTATATACGGAAACTAAATTCACACCATTTGAGTTGGTCTTTGGTAAAATATGCTCGCTTCCCAGTAACTTATATAACAATGTTGTTGAACCATTTTATAATCACTAAAGTTATCCTTTGGAATTAAACTTTAGATTGCAGCTATCTCAAAAAGAAGCTAGGGGAAATTTGCTCAAAAGTAAAATACAAAGGAAAAATATTTATGATAAAAGTACTAATCCTATGATTTATAAACTAAATTAATTAATAGTAGTTAAAAATGAAAATAATAATAAAATGGATAGAATATATTCTGGTCCTTTTCAAGAGAGCTGTCACATTTTGTCACCTCTATTGTTCACACGGGACCAAATTTTTAAGAACGTTAAATGAAAAGATGCTTTTTTGAAGAATGTAAGCAATAGGCGACCAGTAGGTCGCCCATTGATATAACTAATATTAATTTAATAGGTAGTTATTAAAAACACATTTCTATTGTGGTATCTAATAAACTTAGCTCAATAAGTATTATGATCTCTTTTTGAGATTATTTAAATAAATGCCACAATAAAAATGTGTTTTTAATAATTACCTATTAAATTAATATTAGGTATATCAAAGGTCGCCTATTGATTACATTTTTCAAAAAAGCATCTTTTCATTTAGCGTTCTTAAAAAGTGAAAGATATGTCACCAAATGTTCAAATAAATAAAAATGGAAAATTTGATATAGTCCACAAAAATCGTAAAAAGTAAAACATTGTTTACACCAGATAAATGATATTGTGGAACAACAACCTTGTATTGGTTTATCTAAGCTTATGTTAAAAAAAAAAAAACTATTATTAAAATGTGCATTATTCTATATTCTTAAACTCATGTCATAGTAGTGTTTATTCAAATATTGTACTATCATATCCTTTAAGTTTAAACACATTTTATTGTAAAAATAAGCAAAATTTTATAGTTAAAATTTTACTTTTTTTCATCATGGGAAGGAGGTGTAGTGTGTAATCAACCTTATTGTATGTAAGCAGCCTTATTTCGTATAAATGTAATCCTTTTTATTGTTTAGTCGTTACAATAAAGACAACAGTATTGATTCAGCTCTCGGTGTTTCAATACCTCCCGCCTTACAAAACAGCACTTATTGAAAACTGGCACACAGTTTTCAATAAGTGCTGTTTGTAATTGATTGCTGTATTCTATGGAGAAGGTCAGCACGTGTAGTTAATGCGAAAAGGTTGCCCCCAATAGTTGTATAGAGGTATGAGGAACAGGGTGTAAAGTTCACTCATCCTCCATAGAAAAGGGAGAATTCTCCGACCAGACGGGTGTTGTGTCTGGTGGGCTACTGCCCTACGGTTGATGACGGGATGATGTATATATGCAAGTGGTGCACTCTGCTTGCGCGATCTAGGATTTGTGTGACGTCAGTCTTTGATGCATGACTTCGCATGTGGTGTTGTACATGCCAACTACAGTTGAAATGGCCAGGTTAATGGGCTCGCTTTTTAGCGCTCCCTGTGGGAGATGAAAGCTTTGCAGTGGAACAATTACGGGCTGACCTGCAGCTTATGTCTATTTGCAGAATGATTTGAAAGTTCAGTCTGGGTGGGTAAATATAGGTATATAAACCCTGTAAAGTACCTTGCTCTTTGAAATGCCCGCTGGGAAGAAAACCTACGAACGTAGGGGTGGAAATATTGCGTGGGCCCGAAATACGTGGAACATGATAAGTGTAAGGCGGTAGATTTTGCCACTTCGTAACATAGAGTAACATAGACACTCCTATGTTACGGTAACGTAATAAAAATAATATAAAAAGTAATTTTTAATACATTGGCCAGACTACCCGCCCACAAACAGCAACGAGGCTTACTTTGCCATGTAAATAGGAAATTATAATAATTTACGATGGATGCACAAACCTTTACAACACTTCAACATTACGTAACATATAATCTTGTCTTCATATTGTATGTTTATATATATTTGTAAGTACATACTCATGTTAGTGTATCGTTTTTGATTTTATGTATTTTGTTTTCTCTTTTACTCTTACACACGTTGTCTACATCTCTTTATCTACTTTCCTATCGCAGGTATGCTGGAACAGATTTCTTCAGAAATAAGCATCACCTTTGTACGTATTTTTCTGTTCCTTTCTTCTTGTGTGTTTATGTGTGTGTACATAAATTGATAAATAAATAAAATAAATAATCATCGAAGCTACATAGAAGTAACGTAGAAACACGATTTCCAAGTTTGCAGTTGGAATGTATGAGAGAACATGTTTTTTAACTACGATGTTAAGTTTGTTCTTGGAATGAACTCATCCCAACTACGGAACCCTTCATTGTGCGTTGTCCGACGACGCACTTGGCCGGTTTTTAAGTGGCCGTACCATAGAAATGTCTAAGTTATTCTATGTTACGAAGTGGCAAAATCTACAGCTTTAACCATGAACGTGGAGTATTTTCATAATCTAGGATACCTACATTAGATCTGAAGTAAGATGATTTAGTACTTTTGATTAGAATAAGAATATACTTAATGCATCAGTTAGTGGTACAGCTGGTCAGTAACAGGCATGTAGTCTTTGCTAAGTTTTATTGGTACTCAGCCCTTCTCCTGCCATTCTTCACATAACAAGTTGCGGTGTCTTTTAATATGAAAATGACAAGTTTGTTAGTCTTTGTAAGTATATTTGGCAGTTCAGTATAATTTACTTTTGTCGAACCTTTCATGCTAAGGCCATTAAAACTAGACGTATATGTGTACTTAAACAGGGCGTCCCACGGATATGCCACATGGAGGGAAAGTACCTTGAATATTGTAGATGGAACATTTTACTGAAAGAAGACATTGCTTGAATAAAAAAAAAACAATTTAATTACATGGTTGAACCGGGAATAGAACCCGTTACATGTGAAAAATAATCACCCTGTAGTTTTATCATACCGATCGAAAGGCTTCATCACAAGGATTATTTTTTGCTACATAACATAGTATCACAAATTAAAGGAAGACCATGAATTTTAACATTTGATGTGAAATTTTGTTCATAAAAATGAAAAGCTGATCCCCAGATCTAAAACCCTGTTAGATTTTTTTATGGGGTTATGTAAAAAATTTAGTTTACAAGAACCAGTATGAAAGTGTCCACGAGCTACAAGCAGAACTTAGACGGATTATTCTAAATATCCACCACAACAAGATCAACAAATTGACAGGGAGCGAAATAATCAAAAGAGTGCGACTTTGTATTCAACAAGAAAGGACTCATTTTGAGTATTTGATAAATTGATTAATTTTGTATTAAAAACGTTAAAATTCATGGTCTTCCTTTTATTTTTGACACTATGTTATTTAGCAAAAAATAATCCTTATGATGAAGCCTTTCGATCGGTATGATAAAGCTATGATTACTTTTCTCGTGTAACGGGTTCGGTTTCCGGTTCAACCATGTAATTATTTAACTATCTATGAATGCAGTTTAAATTGTTTTTTAAATTTAAATAATGTCTTCTTTCAGTAAAATGTTCCATCTACAATATTCAAGGTACTATCCCTCCATGTGGCATATCCGTGGGACGCCCTGTATACTTTCCTACCTTAAAAATGCGAATTGGGACAATCACGTACTTCCTTACAATACTTCCCATACATCTAATTATGGGGAAACTATCACAAAATAGTTTGGTTCCCCCGAGATTCCCATACTTGCTATATTTGGGATCATAAGTGGAAAGAATTTTGGAACAGGTTATGTCTCTATAGATTTGGTTGATTAATGGATTTTTATTAGGATGGGTACTCTAAGACATTGGACCCTTGAGTGATGTGCGGGTACTTACCCTAATTTGAGGGAAGGGTCACCTATCTTGGGGGTAACTTGCGTGGGTAGCTTTTATGTATGAAAATATTGTTTTGGCGTGATAGGTGAGTAAGAACGTCAAATATTATGACGTAGTTATGTTGGTATTACGTAGATTAGTATGCCAGTTTCGTCTTTACCAGTGTTAGGATCTCACTCTTTCATCGTGAAAAAGTTTGTCACATCCAATCAAGAACTTCAGAGTTCACCACTTAAGTTTTAGAATGAATTGTAACTGAACATGAATTAAAAATCTTTCTCTCGATGAGGGCTCTAAATATTGTTATAAACAGACAGGAGAACGCTGCTTCCAGTTTTCTTGGCATAATTCCGGGGAACACGAAATAGGTTCCTTTAAAATCAATTAAATTCCATATTTCCACTCAACCCGTTGCAGTTCAAACACAAACCACATTTACAATTCAAACACTTACTAAACAAAATAAATTGCATTTCCGATCTCTCTTTACCAGCAAACAAAGTGGACAGTGTTATATTTCTCTCAGTTTATTTGCGCAAAGAGCACAAATGCACCAAGCTACAATAAATTGTCTGTGTCCTGTGAGGTACCTCAACGGCAGTTTCGCCCAGTGACTTTCGTAATTATAGAACATCAAAGTATCGGCTTGCACTCTGAACCTAAGATGAAAGGACACAGATCACACAGACCAGTGATAGGAATAGGTAGTGCTAATTTGCCTAAACTTCGAGGAAGGAAGTAACATAGAGTGGATAATACCTCCTCTAAAATCCCGGAATAATTTTAATGACGTTTAAATCCCGGGATTTAAAAACCACAAATTTTTATCGAACTTTATTTGTAGTTACAAATTATTGATTTGAAAAATCATAACATTTTTTAGGGTTACACACACACACACACACACACACATTTATACTTGTAATTTTTATGGTGTACATAGTAAAGAATATTCTATTTATCTATAAATAAAGTCCAATAAATAATTCGTGGTTTTTAAATCCCGGGATTTAAACGTCATTAAAATTATTCCGGGATTTTAGAGAAAGAATCTACTCCATGTTACTTCCTTCCTCGAAGTTTAGGCAAACTAGCACTACCTATTCCTATCACTGACACAGACTAAAGTAATGTCTAGTTTTTACCTACAAGCAAAACCTACATGGAGAGAGTGTGGTGGAGGAGGAGGGAGGCCTTTGCCTAGCAGGGGAACAACACAGACTTAAAAAAAAACACACATGAGTGCAGGTAATTTTCCGGGTAATTGAATAATAAATAAAGCAATATAATGGGCTGCATTGAAATTATATTGATTTATTTGTTTATAATAAGCAAACCGTACAGTCACATAAAGTTCAAATAAAAAAAAAATTAATTAAAAACTAACTCTATAGTCTCAATCCAATTACTCCCCTAGGATTACCGACTAATTGATGCCTAACAGGCGTTGACCTTTTAAACCCAACGAACGCTGATGAACGATGAACACCACAGACACACAATAATAATACGAGTATACATAATTACAGAGGATGTCTGTAATTAGTCACCATTGTTCTGTTGTATTGTATTTAGCAACAATTATTAGTCTATAGTTTCTAGAGCAGCACCCTAATTGCGTAACACACTATCAATCACAATCTGAATGATTTTGAAGCATATTGCTAATCCATTGCTTCATATGTTCGAAAAATTTATCTGCTGAACAACGTAAACAACGCAATGAATGTTGTTGAACTCTCAAAATGAAACCGATTCCTACTATAATTTTGTTACGCAATTAAGGTGTTGTATTGCTCTGTCACTGTTTTGCGAACTTTAGGATGCTATCAACAGTTAAAGTAAATGTGAGATGTTTCGAGAGTTTATTTTTTTTAATTTATTTATTTAACAGTTTATGTACACACATATAAACAAACAAGAAAAAAAGGAACAGAAAAATACGTACAAAGGTGATGCTTATTTCTAAAGAAATCTCTTCCAGCATACCTGCGATAGGAAAGTAGATAAAGAGATGTAGACAACGTGTGTAAGAGTAAAAGAGAAAACAAAATACATAAAATCACAAACGATACACTAATATGAATATAAACAAATATATATATAAACATAAAATATGAGTACATACAAATACATACATTATACTACCAAAATAAATATCACAAAAAAAAAATATATACGATAATAATGAAACATAACATAATAAATACTAATAGCTATGACGAAGTGGAGAGATAGTGTTCTTTCACTCTTCTTTTAAACACTGCAACAGTTTGGCAGTCCCTAATATCAGGCGGAAGTGAATTCCATAACCGAACCGCAT
Organism: Fissipunctia ypsillon; assembly: GCA_947568875.1. Classification (NCBI taxonomy): domain Eukaryota; kingdom Metazoa; phylum Arthropoda; class Insecta; order Lepidoptera; family Noctuidae; genus Fissipunctia; species Fissipunctia ypsillon. Next base: position 22,935,626 of record OX387645.1, on the reverse strand, counting down.
GCACAGTGAAGGAGTAGGAGTAGAAGTCGGTTGAGTGGGGAGGGGATTTAAGGAGATTTCTAAGATGTGACCTGCAAGGAGCATCAGAAGGACGAGCGTAGGAAAAGCGTTCCCGCAGGTAGGATGGCATTTTAGGATTGTGAAGGACGTTAAATAGCAGACACAATATCCGAGAGTTCCTGCGAAGTCGAATAGGGAGCCACTTGAGTATCTTGCGAAAGTTAGAAACGTGATCATACTTTTTAAGATTAAAAATAAAACGAATACATATATTTTGCAAACGCTCAAGTTTATTTAAGAGCTCCTCTGTGGCATCCAAGTAACAGGCATCAGCGTAGTCAATAATGGGCTGGATGAGAGTTTGGGCAAGGGAGATTCTGGTATTCAAGGGCAAGAAGCTCTGGAGGCATTTTAACGTATGGAACGTGTAGTGCACTTTGCGACTGACTTGAGCAACTTGGGCAGTCCACGATAGGTAAGGGTCCATGGTCACCCCCAGGTTTTTAACCGTATTTGCGTATTCTATCTGAACTCCATTCAGACAGAGTGGAGACAGCGACGCGACATCGAGCCTATTCCGCATATACCTTCCGCCGATGATTATAGCCTGGGATTTCTTAGGGTTGATTTGCAGTCCAAAGGACCGCGACCACTCGCCAATCAAATCCAGGTCACTGTTCATGGCAGACACGGCGGCTGCCGCATCTTGCCTCAAGAAGTGATTGTAAAGCTGCAGATCGTCAGCATAGAGATGGAAGTGGGAAGCGATGACTCTGGTGACAGAGTTAACGAAAATAGAAAAGAGAAGAGGAGAGAGAACGCCACCCTGAGGCACACCCGCGGTAAGAGAACACCAGTCAGAAGAAAACTCATCGAGACGAACCCGCTGCACGCGGCCATTAAGATAGGAATCGAACCAATCAACCGTAGAAGAAGAGAAATTGAAAGTTTTAAGGATCCCTAGAAGGATGTCGAAATCAACAGAGTTAAAGGCACTGCTAAAGTCCAGAAGTACAAGCAAGGTGAGAGATTTGTGGTCCATAGCCCAGCGAATTTCGTCAGTAATCTTCAAAAGAGCCGTTACTGTGCTATGACCAGGTCGAAAACCGGATTGAAATGGACTGAGAAGGCTATTTACAGATAGAAAAGAAGAAAGCTGCTGATGAACAATGTGCTCAAGAACTTTAGAGAGATATGGAAGGATAGAAATGGGTCGGAAATCGGTCGGTGAGACCGGGTGAGGAATTTTTGGTAAGGGAATGATATGGGCTCGTTTCCAGGCCTCAGGAACAGTACAAGAGAATAAGGAAAAATTAAAAATGTGGGTCAAAATGGGAAGTAATGCGGGAAGGATAGGAGAAATCATTCTTGAGCAAATATTGTCATTACCAACTGCAGAGGAGGAGATAGCACAGATAGATTTTTTGACCTCACTTTCACCTACAGGGCTTAGCTCGAAAGGAGGACACTGCGGCACAGGCAAACAGGAAAGTTTATCTAACGTAGCTGATTTGACGAGCGGATCCAACGTAACAGGGGGATGTGAGAAATGATTAATAAGAGCAGACACGTCAGTGTCATTACTGGAAGCAACTGGAGACTTACCAATGCCGACAGTTTTTAGAAACTTCCAGACTTCTGAAGAGTTACGGTTGTCGAGAGAATTATGGAAGTAGCGTCTCTTTGCATCTCTACACATACGACAGCAGCGATTACGCAACACCTTAAACGCAATCAAGCTGCGCTCGGAAGGACAGCGTTTTAACCTCCTTCTGGCTCTATCCCTAGCTGCCATCGCATCTTTTATGGCAGGAGTAAGCCAGGGAGCCGGAACATACTTAACTTTGACTCGACGGATAGGGGCATGACGATCGTATAAGCTGAGTATTTTGCTATTGAAAATGTGAACCATACTGTTGATACACGAGCTTTCCAAGACGTCCTTCCAGTCGATGCTACCAGCATCACGCAGCAATGCCTCCAGGTCTATGCCTTTATAGTTCCTAAGGAAAATATATTGAGGCTTACGCTTTGGAGGGCGAATCCTATAGGACATAAAGATGAAGTCGTGGTAAGAAAAACAAGCTGTGAGCTGTCCGTGGACAGAAACATTATTAGAATCAGAGACAATCATCAGGTCCAAAAGAGAAGGGGTGCAGTTAGGGGAATGATGAGTAGCAGAAAGAGGCAGAATACTAAGGTTAAAAGAGGATAAAAGAGATTGAAGTTTGTGGGTACGACAGTCATTTTTAAGGAGGCAAGTATTAAAATCACCCATCAAGACAACGTGGTCATAAGAGGGACAGAAATCATTTAAAAGCGAATCCAAAGAGTCAAAGTAATCGATAGTAAGATTAGGACTGTACATCACTCCAAGAAGCATCTTAACTCGATGCAAGGAAATTTCTAGAAATAGATGCTCCGCTGATCCCGAGTAGGAAGAAGGTGATGTGCTGATAATCTTGTAAGGAATATCAGTACGTAAGTAAATAGCAACACCACCACCACCCTTCCCAGTTCTATCATTACGAATAAGAACAAAGCCAGGAATGGCAAAGTGTACAGATAAAAGAGAAGGTTTGAGAAAGGACTCGGAGATCAGCAAAGCGTCCAGATGTGCACTGTTAATGGAAGCCAGAAGATCAGAGTAATGGCATGGGACACTCTGGGCATTGATGTGGGCTATGTTGAGATTGTTGGGGAGGTGGGAAAGCAAAGAAGAAATTTGATCGCCAAGAGTGAGAGGAGAGGAAGAACCACTCGCTGCACTAAGGAAACTGCTAGAAGAGGAAGAACAAGAGAAAAAATCATCAGCAAGGTCCGCAACGATCATAGTTTACAAAAGTAATAATATATTATATAAAATATGAATTAAAAAATAATAATAATATTTTTATATAAACTACCAAAACTAATAAAATAAAAAATATATATCAGAACTAGTACTAAGTGCATAAAATCAAAACAATAAAAATAATATATTTACGCTAAACTAATAAAAGCACCTATTCGCTATTATTGGTAGAGATTTTAACAAATGATCTTAAGAACTATGTAGGTCTTAGACTATTTTATCTAAGGTTTATCTTTGTTTGTATGATAGATGCTGGATTTCCTAATTGAATTATTGGTTTTGAGAAATATTTTTCTATTCAAATATCTTCGAAGCGGTTAAATTCAAGGAAATCATGTCGATAATATACAAAAGTTTTCTTCGGTCGAAAAAAGCTCTAATAAATACCCACAATAAGTATAGCTTGAAACTAGAAGCAAAATGAAACGAAAAATTTAAGTAAATAATATTTTTATTGACTATTATTAAGAACAATATGAACTTACGAGTATAAATATTGACTAAGTATAAGAACTTAATACAGTCGGATTAGATCATCATGCCAGTTAATTGATTTAATTAAGTTTAAGCTTTATAAATTATACAAATAGTTTCTACGATTAATAATCATCAATGGTACAAGTATCGGACAAACGTATCGTCATAAATTGTAAAGAATTTAAAGCTTTGCGTCTAAACTTCCGCCTTACTAAGTTACAAAGCATTGTTACTTGAACTTTATAAACCCATAAGCCGAATCCTTACAATGAATCGTCTTGAGAGTTTTGAAGGAAAAGTTAAACGGTGAAATGTAGCAACCAAATTGTACAAGATTTAATATGAAATTTAATCTTTAAGAAAATTAAGCCCCAGTAGGGGTCACAGGATTACGTCCGCTTGAGATGTCATTTTCACCGACTCCCTTCGTAATATCTGATATGATCCTGGCAAAATTAATACTGCCCGGTATTCAAATTATAGGCTAACTATTTCTGTCCATAGAATTATAATTTTTCATTTCTATATTGTAGTCAATTCCTAAACTATTTTCTCATGCCAAGATGATTTAAACCGACAAAAATTTCGCCTGATTCACGTACTGAGTATTCCTTTAGTTTCACGGCAGTATTTTACACTTAATATTAATCACTTAATTAATTACTTGACTAAATTATAAAAACAATGAAGTATAAATTACTTCTAATGGAGAAGAGAGTAAAATGGTGGGAAAGACTTTCGAGGCGAAAGAGGAAGAAGAATTTGGAATGAGGAAGGTGTTCTAGGAGGTTCTAGAGGGTGGAGACTTAATTTCTAGATTGTTGTCTTTGGCGGCCCTGCTGCTCCTGGTATTCACCATTTGGCCGCTTGTGCTGTTGACTCTGGAACAGAAAAATAGAAGATTATAGATAGATAGATAGACTCTTTATTATGTACACCATAAAAATTACAGATATAAATGTAGAAATTTTTACATAGGATAATTAAAGCTTTTTGTGGTTTTTGGAAAAGGGATATAATCTATACAAATAAATAAAATTGAAATGTCTGTTTGTAATGTCAAAATAACAACTTTTTACTAAATGCATAAGAAAGTATACACGGTACTTATAACAAAAAAGCAATTTTTAAACTTTTTGTCTGTCTGTTTGTTCCGGCTAATCTCCGAAGCGGCTGGACCGATTTTGACAGGACTTTCACTGGCAGATAGCTGATATTACGGCCGGTATCATAAACTAATTTCATTTTAGATAAATAATTAGGTTTCCGCGCAAAAATAGTAAAACCCATGAAATTGTGAACAAACAGTCGGATTTGAAAAATTCTTTTTGCATTTGGTAGCCCAATTCTCGAGGATTGTTATAGGCTATTTAACATCACGCTACGACCCTTAGGAACCGAGTAAAAAGAAAAATGTTAGAAAGAACATTAAGCGGAAGCGACGTAATAGCGCGGGCGGGCGGTGCAACGGGGGACGGGTCGAGGGACGAGGGAGTTTTATTAAAATGTGGCTGTTATTTTAGTATATTGTGTATCTTACGACTTCGACGCGAATGAAGTCGCGGGGCACAGCTAGTAGGTAATAAGAATTTCATTTAGATTGCTGGAAGCAAATACAAGAAAACATTTAACTGGGTTTGAAGGTCAAGAAGCTGCAGCCTAATTGGACCAGCGGATTGTGGCAGGAGTTCGAAATAGGTTCGCGTTACATCCCAGTTTAAAGTTCAATGGTTCGGTACCCATCACTTACAGGAGAAACTAACAAATTACCCAGTCCATAGATTTTCTTAATAACAGTTAGTAAAAATACGTTCATAAAATGTTCTAGGAAGCCATGTCTAAGTTTATACCTACTAATTCATTTAATTATATATTTATTTAATACTTCAAGCACATGAATGTACAGAGGTGGACTTAATGCCATAGGCACTAATTTTTGATGGCGTCCATCGCGCGCGGGCTGTTAACGTCGCATTTCTAAAGGTTTTTGTGATTATTTTATTAAATTTAAATCAAAGGACAATCTACTCTGACAAATACTTAGATCTTAGGAATTTTTGTATGAATGCTATTTTTTGACAGTCATTTTGGTATGTCCTTTGATTTAAATTTAATAAAATAATCACGAAAAACCTCTAGAAATGCGACGTTGCCAGCCCGCGCGCGAAGAACGCTCGCAATAGATGTTCTAACAACGCTCAGTACAAAGTAATCAAGGTACTTATTTCCAAAAGCAAATGTTTCCTTAACTTTAGTGACCTGACTTCCATTTAAGTACAAATGGCTCAATGTATTGAATCAATCGAGCAAGAAGAGCATAAGACAGGTTATTACAGAATATCAACTCTGATGTATAATCAATGGAATCATGTGATAGATTGTAGGGCTTTACTTTTGTCATCGTGGGCATACAGGCTATGGCATGAATAGAGAGGAGCCAAACAACATATCTTAGACTAGCAGTTTGTGATTTCGTGTGTGGATTTCATGCTTTAGTACGAAGCCGTAGCCGTTAGGGGTAGACTTTCAAAAACCCTGATACACGTTATTCTTTATTACACACATACGTAAAGACTTTAATGACTTATGCAAGCAGTTCTCTTTTGACTTGTTTTCATCCAAAGGCGAAATGAATTCTTGCTGTCTGGTTCTTATTTAATTTTATTGTAGTTCATTCCTTATGTTTGGCGGTACCGATTTGATGATTGGTGCGCTTCTTTTGTTAATGACTTGTCATGTACAAGATCTCTTATTGTAAAACTGTTTACCTAGTCGTGAACACCTATAATTGGTTTCATGTTTCTTATTCCAGTATATTTATTGTATTTACATATGTAAAGCTGTTGGTTTTCCACGTGATAAATAAATAAACTCAAGCCTTCTATTACTTATTTTCGGTTTTAAATATAAAAATGATAAAATTATTTCCGAATTTTGGAACAAATCTAACTTAGAGAGATGTATTGATGATTTATATGGTTATAATTATGTAAATATATATTTGTTATAGTCGCGAATCACATTTTGATCAACATACAACCACTGACACTGACCTGCAAATTGCAAGAACGTAAGAACATTTGAGTTTCGCCGGCTCGAAGGTACTGAACCTTCTGTTCCTCTCTACACGTTAAGAGTATACGTCAAAACAAAACCCACAACTTCGGGCGTGAATCAATAGGCAATTCGATTTGCCAGTCCATTTAATTAAGATCAGCTTGGCGTCTCGAAGGTCTCTTCCAATTGGTTCGGAGTGTTCATTTACCTAAGGGCAATGGCTGTGATTGGCGTGTTAACGACAGGTTCATTGCTTAAGGTATTTGAAAGAAGCTTTATGTATTTCTTTTTATATGTCTTGTACTTTTGTGATGGTACTTGTGGCCATATTAATGTATCAATCAATCAATCAATCAGTCATTAGTCTTATAATAATATGTAGGTACTAGCTTCAGACACTGGGCCCACCGGAACGTACTACTGAGTTAAAACGTAAGTCCTACGTCCTAACCCAGGTCTTGGTTTGCTTGTGTGCCGAATTTAATCGAAATCCGGGCGTGAAAAGTTAACATACATACAGAGTTACTTTCGCATGTATAACTTTTAATATTGGGACTTGTGGCTGAGTAATAACAGCCGCACGGGTTTTGGTTAAGGTAAGCTACACTTGCCGCGGGTGGTTCGTGGATGGGTGACCATCTTTACATACCGAGACTCCTCCGTGCCTCGAAAAGCACGTTAAGACGTTGGTCCCGGCTGTCATTCGTGGATCTTTGACAGTCGTTACGGATCGTCTGACAACCAGCGGGTATCGTATTACCCAGTAACTGGGTTGTGGAGGTCAGATAGGCAGTCCGCTCCATATAAGATACTGGTATTACGCTGTATCCGGTTAGACTGGAAGCCGACCCCTACATAGCTGGGGAAAGGCTAGGCAGATGATGATGAGTATGGATTTTACGTAACCTTAATAAACTTTCTGTATATTTAACTCAAAAAAATATTTTCAATAAAGAAAAGCACAAAAAAGAAAAGCACTAGTACCTACCTACTTAGCCGCTGAGCTTTACCAACTTTAAACAAGTCGGGATACCAAAAACCAGAAGCTTCAACAAGAGCTCGTCGAACTCAATATCTACTCTGTTTCTAACTGACAGACTACGGCTCCAATTGGTTTAGGCAAATGGCGTGTAGGTTTCCATTCGGAGAGGAATTTCCGGAATTTTGGATGTCAGACTGTCATTTACACGTCGATATCCAATATTGGAGAATCTCGAAACTAGACATTTGAATTTTAAAATAGTAAAAATAGTTGATTGGAATCATTGTCAATGGCTTTTACCAGGAGTCAGAAATGAAGCAACAGGAATTATGTTTCATGATTATTGTCATATTTTTCCTTTTCATTAAAATATACAAATACAATACAATAGTTGGGAAAAGGCTAGGCAGATGATGATACAAATACAATACAAATAAATAAAATTGAACTGTCTGTTTGTAATGATAAAATAAAAGATTTTTACTAAATGCATATGAAAGTATATACGGTACTTGTAACAAAAAAAAAAAAATTTGTCTGTCTGTCTGTCTGTTTGTTCCGGCTAATCTCCGAAACGGCTGGACCGATTTTGACGGGACTTTCCCTGGCAAATAGCTGATGTTATACTTAAAGGAGTAACTTAGACTAATTTTATTTTAGAAAAAGAATTAGGGTTCCGCGGAAAAAAATTAAAACCCATGAAATTGTGAACAAAATCCGATTCAAATAGCGAAGCTGTTTTTCGACATCCACGCGAACGAAGTCGCGGGCACAGCTAGTTATTAATAAATAGGTAGGTACAGCTGGCAACGGGCGGAAATAATCAATAAACTATTTTTACTGTGAAAATACAGTTTTGTTTACATTTTTGTATTGGTTGTGTTGGTAAATACGAACATGGAAAATAAAACAGCTGAATATCCTGTAGCGCCCTGAAGCTATTTATCGGAAGTGGAACGCACTTGCTTCGATAAATAGACTGGTAACTAAATCCTTGTGTGTTATCGGATATTGAGAAACATCTCGTTAGACTAATGAGGGAGTGGAACATGAGTAAATCTGGGCAACGTCTACAACAATACCTTACTGAATAACCTGTTATAGAAATGTAAACAAGTGATGCTTTAAATAGATTCACCGCCCTAATTGCGTAACACACTTTTAGCCACAAGCTTTGAAGGATATGTCTAAACCATTGCTTCGTAGGTTTGAAAAATTTGTCTGCTCATCAACGTAAATAACGCAATGAATGTGGGTGAACTGTCAAAATGAAACCCATTGTGATCTATTGTCATTTTATTACGTAACATCACGCCTTGTTTCCCAGAAGGGTTGGGCAGAGGTGTACCTATAGCACACCCATATTTCGCCAGTTATCATCATTCGTTTTGTCATTTTATGTGTGTATACAAATCTTCATGTCACTACGTCTTTAGATAAGTTAGCTAAGTCTAGGCTCTATCCCTACGGTGTTTTTCATATAAATGTATTTTTTTAAATCTCTAGAATCCTAGTTTTAAATATTCTGTTTACCTTTTATTGACTCACGGAGTCATTATGCAACATTATGATCTATTTGTATATCTCATATTATTATTTGTGTTCTTTATTTCTTTATGACAAATACATTCTTTAAGCATGACCGCGTGATATGTATTTCGTGTTACATAAGTTTGACACAAAATACATAATAATAAAAAAAAAAGTGTGCAGGGGGACCCCGTTAAAAACGAAGTTCCTTCTCACGTGTGATTTTGAAAAACAAAAACAAAATTTTCGCAGTTGGATTCTTGGATTTACATTTTGACTTCGCGATCGACTTTATAACCCTTGAAAAGTATGAAAACGACACCCATGACAAAAAAATTGAAAATTTTCATTGCCGCCATCTTGGATTTACGTTTTGACTTCACACGTAAATTGGAAAGAAGAAAATCGCATGGAGGGAGGCATACAAGTCTGAACGCTTTTTCGCATGACGATTTCTGCCAGTTCACTACTACCGCAAGCCGCGTAAAAGAACTTCGTTCCAAAAATGTCTTAAGCAAAGCTTTTAGCGATTTTCATTGTATTTCTTTGATATAAATAATAGTAGTTTTTAATTTTATTAGAGTTGCACGTGGATAAAGTCTGTCATTAAGGTACTATTTTTGATTTCATAATTAGAACATTACGATTTTAGAGTAGACTAGCTGTGTCCTGCAACTTCATTCGCGTGGAAGTCGTAAGATACACCATATACTAAAATAACAGCCACATTTTAATAAAATTCCCTCGTCTCCCGACCCGTCGCGTTGCATCGCCCGCCAGCGCTATTACTTCGTTTTCGCTTTGACTTTTTTCTTTTTGCTCGGCTCCTAAGGGTCGTAGCGTGATGTTAAACAGCCTATAACTATCCTCGTAGAGTAGATAAAAATATTATCTATAAATGTTGTAAACTTTGGGACTACTAGGATTCCCCACACTCATACAATCACATTGAAAAAGTGTATTCTTTCAAAAAGATTTTATAATTCCTCCTACCTGTCTTAACTCCTGCTGGTTCTCCTCTTCCGGCGGTGGCGCGGTAGTGGTGGGCACGTCACATTCTTCAGTTGGTGGGACCACACATCTCAGCGACCTCCTGTCGAACACCAGCATAGCGGGGCACCTCTGCAGACGCGGGTAGCCACCTTGGCACTGCCAGTAGCGGTTGCAGGACTTGCCTAGGGGAACGTTGCCGTTGGGGTCATCGTTGCAGAGGGCTGGAAGATGGAGAATATGTTGTTAAGATTGGTTTGAATTTTTGGTAAATGTGTGCAGGTCTTAAAATAAAGAAAAAAAAAAGAGGCGACGGGGAAATGAGTGCAATAGATAAATTACCTCGAAAACCTCAAATAACCTTACGCATGCACTACTGAAAAAGAATATCTTACGGTGTCTTAGCCTATGAGATTGTTATGGTGTACAGTCACGAGCACTAATGTGTATACACTTAGGGAAATTCAAAAGCCATTTTCTCGCGGAATAACGATAGCGACTCAGAGATGACTACCTATTTCATAATTGTATGTGTTCCAAAATACTTTGTTCGTTACAACATAAAATTACAATCAATACAGTAGAAGAAAATCAGTTTTAAATGTAGCTAAGTGTATATAAATTAGTGCTCGTGACTGTCCAATAGGGATGATGACTAAAATAAATAAATAAAAGTTTTTTTTGTCCGTCAGGTAGATTATTACAAAATATTGGACGCGTATTTTTTCTTTTTTTACGTAATCAAAAGATTACGGCGATACATTGAGTTAAAATATGGCATGACGTGACGACTTGCTAGATTTTATACGGAATTGTGACGTAGCGAGTCTTCACTCCCCAACTTTAATGCGTTTTATTTAAGTCATTTTTTATTAATATGATAAAACAAAAAATACATGCCTAATATTTTTTTTATTATCTGACTGACGGACTAAATAGAATATATTTTTTCTACCCAGGCATCATGCCTATTGAAGTTAAAAATACTACAACGTATGGATACGTTATTTTCATTTTTGAATTTAGAAAAACAGAAGCGAAAGATGTGTTTAGTTCTTCAGAATAACTTAAGTGTACTATACGCTTGCGTCTGATCAAATTAGCAGTAAATTATAGCAACGTATCTTCATCAATAATATAGTCAGAAACTCCCAACTCCAAAGTTAGCCTTTGCATTAATAACACTAGAGATTGGTAGCCCACTGAAACTTCGCTTATCTCATTAGTATTGTTCTAACTTCTAACTTCTCAGAGCAATAAGCTATTACAAATATAAGTCTAAGTAAGTTTCTTGTTAACTTTATTAAGTCCTTCTAAGTAGGGTAGAAAAATAAGGTGTTGATAAGTTTCATTTGTTACTTTTCCGGAACTTCGCGGCAAAAATTGGTTATATCAGTCACCTGAGGGCACACCAGCGATGTCATCAATAGGCAGATCCAAGTCGCTGTGGCCGAAATCGGCCAGGATCTATATATATATTTCCGGAACGTATAGTTTCAGAATTTGATCATTTTCGCTATGAGCATTGGTCTTTTTATTCACGACTAGCTTTTTACCCGCGATTTCGTCCTCGTGGAAGAAACATCTCTTAAGGCACACGGTAATATAAAATTTTCTATCAGTGTAAGAATTTTTGTAGTCAGATTAGTGTTTCCAGAGATTACTTATGTACGTGATACTAACAAACATATAATTTTACTCAAAAATGCTTGTAATGTGATCATTATTTTGACAACCTTCTTTGACCAAAGTCGAACTTTCCGCGTTACTTAAATATGCGCCGGCAAAGTTGTATGGATTTTCATTGCTTGAGCTAGACCACCACCTCTTAAAGCAGTATTATTTTAATCTTACTTGAGTGTGGGAAAGATATGGAGCTAGACATCCTGTATAGCTTCATCTCTTTCTCACACTGAAGTAACATTAAAATAATACTGCTTTAAGAGGTGGTGGTTGGCCGGCCCCCTGGTGAGTTTTAGCCGCAAGCAATTTCCTTTGAAAATCCATTATTGTCGAGTTTTGTTTCAACAATAGTCAGATGCAAAAAGATTTTATTCAGAATTTAGCTGTATAGGTATTGGCAGTACCTACATGAATTTTAGTAAATGCACTTTTAACGAATTGTTACTTTAAATAAACTCTTACTATACTAAGCTGGTTTTATTAAAACTTCTCGCATTGTTTGAGTAAAGCACTATACAAACCTTGGTGCGCAATGACTGCGTTGCTGGCCACGCTATGATGGCTTTGAGCTTAGCTTAGCTCTCACTCCGCTCTCGGCCCTCAAGCTTGGTCATCATTGCAGCCCTTGCTGTCCGCGCTATCATCAAGAGCTGCAATGCTGAATGCGCTGTGTTGGCCTGGAGCTGCGCTATGTTGCGCTTTCGGCCATCATCAGCACTGCCAGCATCGCAGTCAGTACAGACCGCGGCAGTTCCTCTTTATAATATGTATTATTGTTTCCATGGAGTTTCTTAGCAACTAGCGTCATCTTTCAGACTGACCGATTTCTTGACAATTCATAAGTAGCTTGGTAATTGTAATTGGTTGAAATAAATGCTTTGAGTTTAAGTTTATTATACCTATTTGAGATTGACTGGTTTTCAATTTTGATCTTCACCTTAAGTGTGAAATTTACCTCAATATTTTTCTATCAAATCAATCCATAAGGAAAAAAAAAAGACTAAATACAAGAGCAAACTTAACATTAAAAGCTTCTAGTCTGTTCGTGTTTCCGAGAAACGAGGACAATACCTACTCGAGTCGTGTCCGGCACTGAGCATTGGATCTATTGAATCGATACATCGATTGAATTAGTTATAAACGCTAAGATAGCCGTCGCATTTACTCGTGATAGACAAACGTGAAATGTTTATTTTATAAACCTTTTAAGACTTTTGTTTAGGTATTATTTAGTTTTCTTCTATTTATGAGCACTTCTTGTTAAGGCTTTTAAGGATAAGTTACAGCACGGGAAGTTATTTTGTTCTTCTCGGAAATTTAGAGTTTTGAAAGAAAATGAAAGGAAGAATGTTCGGCTGTCAAGTGCCTTCCGATCCAACGAAAAGCCTCTTATTATTGACCTTATTTTTCAAGGTAAAGAAGCGTACAGAATGTAGGTTTATTTGTACCTTTTATTGGTTCGGTTTCATAATCTGACAGGTAATGACCTTGTTAATGATTGGTCGCTTTTCAACATGCAGCCTGTTTGCTAAAAAAAAAGTTTGTATTACTTATCAAACTTTTTGTGCTTTCTTTTTCAAACAATCTTCTATTCACTGCCACTAACTGCCTCGTTGGTCTACTGAGCATGAGATCCTGGGTTCAATTCCCGGGTCGGGCAAAGTGTTATTGGGTTTTTCCATCTGGAATGTTTCAGTAGCAGGCCCGAGTCTGGATCTGTACCTGGTTCATGGCAATAAGCTCCACCCCCGCTCGCCCCCTATTACATGGAACTTAAACATAACTGGCGAAATGTGGGTGTACTATAGTACACCCACATTTCGCCAGTTATGCACCTCTGCCTAACCCTTCGGGGATTACAGGCGAGATGTTATGTTATGTTCTTTTCTACCAGTCCCACGCCTTCCTTTCCTATTAAGTCAGCGATCGTGAACACAAGTACTCTACGAGCATAATATGATACTTTTAATTATCAGATAGCCTGAGAACTAAGATCCATTTATAGGCCACTTCTGTCCCACGCCTAACTTCACGGCATTACCAATGTCAGCTGGCTATTATCTCATGATATTCTCACAGATGGACTAAGATTTATGAAGTTTTTGTGGGATGTAGTTCTATTTTGTTTGTGTGCAATGTCATTAATCAATGTCATGAAAATATGACGTTAAAAAAAGAATTCTAAGGCAATGTGGTGGATGGCTTTCTTGTTATGGGAGATATGCAGTCGAAATAGGATATTATGTCAACGACTTGTGAAAAATGGTCATTCATATCTATTACACCATCAACTGTTGACAATGATGCTATTTATTGATTTGATAAGATCAAGCATAATATGTAGAGAAGGGGAAAAAATGAGAAAAACTTTGGCCCAGGAGTGGGACAGCACAGGATTAATAAATATAAAAAAGGAAGGAAAATCTATCTTATTTTTGACTTGAGAGTTCGTATTGTCGTACTTATATCATCATCTACCTAGCCTTTTCCAACTATATTGGGGTCGGCTTCCAGTCTAACCGGATGCAGCTGAATACCAGTATTTTACATGGAGCGACTGCCTGTCTGACCTCCAAAACCCAGTTACTGGGTAATACGATACACCTTTGTAAGACTAGTGGTCAGACTTTCGGGCTTCTGACGACCCGTAACGACTGTCAAAGATCCACAAATGACAGCCGGGACTAACGGCTTAACGTGCTTTCCGAGGCATAGAGGAGTTTTGGTATGTAAAGATGGTCACCCATCCACGGACCAACCGCGGCAAGCGTAGCTTAACCCGATCGATCGACCCGTGCGGCTGTTATTACTTAGCCACAAGCCCCACTGTCGTACTTATATACGTACCTACAAATGATTTTAAACATTTTATTGTACCTACTTAATTGAAATGGCAAAGGATTCGATTTGTACTCTAAATCAATATGCATGACCAGAACATTCTACAGTACTTGTGTGGGTTGACACGACTATAATACTGGTTCGATAAATGATTAAATTAACATTTTTATTGGCACGGAAATGAATACTAAGCCTCGAAGGCTCTGCAAATCATGTAAGTAAGGCAAGGAGACAAACTCAATCGTATACCAAGTAAGAGTTAATTTCAATTTTGAGTATGCAAAGCTAATGGATCACCAATTTCTCTAACAAGTGTGGAGATTATTGATAACATGTTTCCAAGATCGCAGCAGGATAAGACACAGAGCTTTTTAGACTGTTTTGAATAGTTAGGTCTCATCATTATTCTCTTGCATCTACACTGTCCTCCCATACCTATTAACACTGTAATTTTAAAATATTGCAAAAGACAATTATTCTCTTTTCAGTCTTGCCAGCTCTTCTCCATAGGAACCGACCAATTGGAACCGTGAACCTAACTTCTGACGTTTCCTAAGTGCCTCATATAGGTTTATATGAAATTAAATATTTTGATTTTGCCCTTATTCAATTTAAATGGGCTCTTTTTCTTCCATAGGATACTACTCTATTAGTCGTCATCTCGGTAGTCACTCCTTTTCTAGCCATATCATCTTCCACACAGTCCAACCATCGTTTCTTCGGTCTTCCCCTACTCGTATAGCCATCCACATTCATACTGAAAACTTTCCTCACGACATTTTCCTCCGCATCAGATGCCCATTCGAAAAGTGATGAAAATAATTAAATTCTCAGTGTGGACTATTATCTAACTATGATTTGCTGATGTATTGTTTCATAAAATTCGTATAACTTTACAATGAACGATTGTAATATTGAAACTACTTCCCATGCCACCTTGCATAGCTCCTTTCATTATTAACATAGCCTTTGTTCAACGACTAGGTTCAAACTAATGACTCCACAATCATGTCCAATACCTGTCATTTCTCTTTGGTAAACTATCAGTCAACTAGTACTTTCGATTTCGTCTGAGTCGATGGCTCGACCCACGATTAATGTCGAACCAACGATTACTGGGTTACATAAGGAAGCCGACGCACCTATTATGCTATTATACGCTTTATTTAACGAAGCAATTAGTGTGAAAGTTGCGTGATTGATCGGTGAAACGATTGCCGTTCATTCACTAGTATTTACAGTACAGTTGGGGATAGAAGTTTTAATTGGAATTTTCCATTTAGTTGCAGTGTTAGGTAGTTTGGTTTGTTGTTTTTACTGGTCGACTTTGAACCTGTTGGGTTCTTCAAGGGTAAAGACTTTCAACCCTTTCGTTTATTTGCAAAATCCTTCGTAATGAACTAAACTTTTACATTACCTTCTACTTTATCCAAAAAAAAAAAATGTGTGAAACGGATGCCCTTTTCCGCAATTTAGAATTGGTCTAACTCTGAATTGCGAAAAAGCGTAATTATTTTTCTTTGTTTTATAGTTTTTTTCTTCTATTTAGTACAAGCTGTTTACATTCAAAGGTACTTTCGTCTCCTGAAATAATAACGACGAACACAAAGTCAGTCGATATAAGTATCGCAGAGAGCCAGCGACCAATCCATCGGAAAAAGCTTTGAGATTACAGCAATATCCTCTTTGAATGTCCATTGGGAGCTCAAGGCTTAGCCGTGGACACAAGATATAAGCAAGTATATATCTAAGTTGTTTGTCCTTCCTTTTTCTCTTCCATGCCTTCTTGTATTACAACCTACACAAACCATGCTCAAGTTCAAATTTATTTGGGTTCAAATGTTTTTTCTGTTAGTTTTCCTCGAAGAAAAATAACGTCATTTTGCGGACCGTCTTCCAAGAAAATGTACCTGTATGTAGCTTGTCAGCCAGGAAATATTATATTTTATAAAATACTGAATTCACTTCAGAGAATTTTAAAACGTGGCGTAAAGAGAAATGTTTTTCAAGAATTCAAGATATCAAATGTTGACACTGAGTTTATAAGGAAATTCGCTTGTATTTTCATTATGTTGTTATTAAAACCAAATTAGAGTTAATATTGTTATCTACTTTATGGAACATTTTAAGAAAAAAAAAATCTCTAAAATAAGACAGCTTTTGATTTTGTGGCCTAACTTTATTACGCAATTAGTCTTGTTTTTAAAAAAGAAAAAAATATTTTATGAGCGGTTCTTGAAACTTCAGATTCTGAAAACGTAGCACATAAAATAAAACATTTCAGGCCTTGTAAACGAAGAGCGAAAATGACCTCACCGATTACTTATAATGACGTAAATAAAACATGATAATATAGTTCTACTAAGCACTACATAGATTCGCACTCATTTTATCATCAGCACTACAAGTAACATTGTGTAGGTACACCATTGCGTGCGTTGTTTGAATAGCACACATTATTTATATGGGCTTTTCATGTCACCACTGTAAGTCGTGTTATTAAACGCATTATTGTATGAGCCGCAATGTGAGCAATGACAAATTACTGTTCTAAGCAGACATTTATGTGTAACCAGTGTGAGAATTAAGTATGTGAAATATAAATATGTAAATGGCCTTAGCACACCTCCGCTGCGAAACCATAACAGCGAAACCGCATTAGTTTAATTCAACTAAATCGCGTGAGGCGTCGTCCTAAAACAACGCGACTACGCGATCATCGCGCGAGTAAGCGATCCGACCATCGCGTGGTCGTGCGATAACAAAAACTGGGTGTCGGGTCCTGTGGCGTGCACAGAGTTTTAAGACAGGGTAGGCAGAAAATTTTAAAAACTATTATGATGATGATAATAGCTTTAAAATCGCTGTCTAACCGGATACAGCTGAATGTCAGTATTTTACACGGTAACGATACCCCTTAGTAAGACTGGTTGTCAGACTTGGGCTTCTGACGACCCGTAACGACTGTCAAAGATCTACGAATGACAGCCGGGACCAATTATGGGCTTAACGTGCTTTCCGAGGCACGGAGGGGTCATGGTATGTTAAGATGGCCACCCATCCACGGGCCAACCGCGGCAAGCGTAGATTAACCTGGTTGATCGACCCGTGCGGCTGTTAATAATACAACACGATCACTTCTTTTTTGAAAACTTATATTTTTTTTATTTTCTCTATACACACAGCACCTGAACCACTTTCGCAGTGAATATTATCCTTTTTTTACATTAAGTATTATCAACGTTAAAATCTTAAATACCTACTTGCTTTCATAGCTCACAATTAAAACAAATAATTTATCAAACCAACAATGGCGACTCAGTATAAAACATAATACGACAAAAAAGTAATGGTGCTTTAACTAGCGATAATTAAACGAAACAAAGCTACTATTTAAAATAGTCGTGTTGTAATAAAGACATTGCTTACCCTGTGCGGTTGTATGCGTTATTTGTGAGATTGTGTGCCACGTATTTATAGGAACGCATACACATTAAATCCGCGTGACCACGAGAGAACACTTAAAAACATTTAGACGCGGTAGTTTGTCTTTCCCGAGGCACTCAGCGCGCTAGTGCAGCGCAATTCGAAGTTGCGAATTCAATTAGGACACTTATTCGACATCAATAATTTTGATCGCGCATTCGTACGAACTTAGTTCTCGCGAATAAGTTACAATCATTTTAGTCGCGCGACCGCATCGTGCGAATGCCAATTAGGACACCTATTCGCCACATCTGCCATTTCCAATCGGAATCTTATTAGCTAGTAAACTACTGCAGCTATACCAAAATAAAATAAACGTGTCTATAGCTGAAACTACACAGAATCAACTTATGTGAAACC
This sequence comes from Fissipunctia ypsillon, assembly GCA_947568875.1. Classification (NCBI taxonomy): domain Eukaryota; kingdom Metazoa; phylum Arthropoda; class Insecta; order Lepidoptera; family Noctuidae; genus Fissipunctia; species Fissipunctia ypsillon. The sequence continues at coordinate 22,917,366 of OX387645.1, read as the reverse complement.
TTAATTACAATAACTAGCCGTAAGTACTTTAAAAAAAAACTTGAGAATATGGGTTGAATTTGAGTAAATTATTTGTTCTACCAAAGTTTTTACGAAACATTTTGTAGTTTGTGTCAATAAACCCTATTTTATAATTAAACTAGACTTTATTATAAGCAATTTTTTGTATCCCTTATGCCTATTTTGTATGTTCCGAGTAGTTTATACTAAGGGAAGGTAGGTAAATAAGATGTTCTCCTAACAAACTTGCCCCAATTGCTTCCGCGGTTGCCCTGTCTTTGACTAATCAGTGTGGAACTGTGAATGTATCTTACACGGAGTTAAATTAATTTCTGGCAGTATTGTTCATGTTCATGGCCTATTTCCCGAGTCGGTTCTCATTTGGTTTGTTAATGTTATTTGTGTTAGGGAAACAGGGTGGAAGTTTCTTGTGGGAAGTATTGAAATTGGGGTAGATTTGAGTGTGTGACCTTAAAACTAAATACATGTAGGTAGGTACCTACCTATGCACCTAAATATCAAAGGAATAGGTAGGTACAGTATTTTTATCTCACAAAGCGACGCGCGCTTTACTTGTGGTAACCAAGTGTACAAACACGCTGTGAATGTTTATGTAAGCGCAGGAGCTCTCGGTACCGTCCGAGACATGGGTGGAATCTGAAGCGTGCTCTTACGTGCTGACGCTACTCGTCTTCACGCACTAATTCTCAGCGTGTTTCTACACTTGGTTACCACAAGTCAAGCGCGCGTCGCTTTTCCTGATATAAAAAAAAAATCAGCTGGTCCCTACATTTTGACGAGTTATGCGAACATAAATTGTAAGGAAGAGCTGATTTTTTTTTCGCGATTTCAGGATTGGTGCCATAGTAAAAGTTGCTTGTTATCATGTGTAAAATCATGTGTTTAAGTATCGGTCACTAATTACCAGTCACCCTATATATAGAATTGATTTTATCTTGTTTGAATTGCCGCGTATCAACAGTCTCTGTTTTCATAGCTCTAAGCTTCGGGATTCGAAATGTAATTCTTTCGTTTTGGTAGCTGATAATGAAGATCCATAGAATATTTAACGAAGCAATATGATCGACATTTCGACAGGTAACTAATTCTGATTTTTAATGTTTAAAATACTGCAAAATCATTTAATCGTTACGTATGTAGATTTGTCATGCAAGAATATTAAGTAGCTTCATTTTTAGTGAAACCTACCGTTACCATAGACCTGAAAAATGCATATACGAGTACCTATGAAAGAAATAAAAAGTGTATTTAAACAAAACTCACGATGCTTCTGACACCCATCAACATTCTCCGGCCAGTCGCAAGAGTGAGCGTTCTCATTGTACAGCAGACCTCCGATGCATAGCTGTTCAGTGGCAGTTCCATTCCAGCAGGTCCAGTATCTCGTGCAGGATGTCTCGTGCCCGAAGATGCCGTACAGCCAGTCGCAGTGCTCCGTGCCGAGTGGGGGGTCTGGAGGTGGAAAGATGGCGGTCACATGATTGTTTACATAAATAAATGTAAAACTGTCGGTAGAAGTAGCTAGAGATATGGAATATTATCATCTGCCTAGCCTTTTGCCTACAGTAAGTATTTTACATGGAGCGACTGCCTATCTCACCTCAACCACCCAGTTTCTGGGTAACACGATAAATACATGGAATAATGGGGAAGGTCGGGCAAAGCTAATAATTGTATTGTAGATGACGTGGTCGTAGCTAGGTCCCTACGGCTTACAATAAAGGAGATGTTTCAAAATGTATGGAGCCCCGGCCAGGTATTGGTACACCCTACTAAAAAATGGGGAAACACAATTAAAACAGTTTCCAATCATCCAATTACTTTTAATTGGCTTTGTTTGGAAAGTACAAGAATGTACAATTGAAATTGCAACACACAACAAAAACCCATTATGGCGGTAAGTTGTCATTTGATTGATTATTGACTTTTGACATGTTTATTTCTGTCATATTACATTGTCAAAGAGAATCATAACATTGTCGTAGTCTTTTGCAATATTATTTTAGACCTAATTGTAAAGTCGAAAATCTATTAAAGAAATCTGACAGATTGTAGTAGCTTGATGTACTGGCGTCTGTACATAAAGTATAATCCAGTTAAGCAGACAACAACCTCATAGGTTGACCTGCGATATGCCAAGATTTTTACTTACAGCATAAACGTACAGAATACAAATATTCAATAGTCGAAATATTAACTCAGACAAAAACAATGTAGCGATAAACGAAAGCCAGGTTGTTAAAAATAACTCGAGAGAACAGAATATCAGAACACGATCGATAACGAAAGCGACTGAAGTGACAGTAGACAGTCCACGATCTGTGATCAATGGTCAATCTATGGTTTACTGTCATTGGTTTTTAACCACAGAGTACCTAAATTGGCGAGACGCCATATTGAAAGTCGATAAAATAATTGATAAATATCAAATTATTACAAGAGAAATATGCATTTATGCAATTTATCAGTATTTTTCCCGAATTCCACGGATTTTTCTCGATTTTTCGAGGTATTGTACATATTCTGGGCCCATTTTGAAACATCTCCTTTGACATCTAAAATCAAATAATTGAAATTAATTGAAATTAACATGGAAAATGTCAGAATTTTAAATATTTCCTCGTAATCACTTCCTTCAAAATGTTTCTGACATAACCTCGAACTCTGTTTAATTAAAAAAAATCTCTACGAATAGCTTTAAGCCACCATCTTCTAACTTTAAGGTCTCGCGGGAAATGGTGGACTCCAATTTCGGAGTATTTAAGAACACAACAACGCGTCATTTTCGCAACAATAAAATAAAACCACCTCACCCCCTTGTATTATTATCTTGTTTTGGAAACTAGCTACGACAGCGCCATTTTGACAGTTGCCTGTCCCATCAATTAATAATAAATTTTGTCAATAATTTGTCGTAAAAAAAATATGAAGTATAGGAGAATAGCTTATGTTGTATGTGGTACAGTCGAGCTCATAATTGTTTTATTACGCTAAGGTTGAGTGTCATTTGCATGTCATAAAACGATAAGATCAGTTTGTCTGTGTGACAGCTAGTTTCTTACACACGAGCGACACGCGACAACGGCAGAGGGAACTGCACGCGTCGACGGCGGTTGACGACGCGCCGAGGATCGCCCCCGACATGTGGACGACAGCCGCCGACCTAAGGTGACGCTTGCAGTTGCAGCGTGTTGCGTCCGTCGCGTCGACGGCTGATGAAGTTAGCATGTCGCTCGTGTGTAAAAATACTTAGAACAAAATTTTCAAGCTTAGTAAAGTTTCAATTTACTGTGAATTGTTGTGAAAAGTGTTAAGGCAGTATTAGGTCAATTATACAAACATTAGGCAGATGATCAGCGTTTTGTATCGGGGAGTGCTGCAACGTGAACGTAGCGTGCTTATTGATCATATTTTATCACAATTCGTTAACCGGCGAATAAACATTGATCATACGGTAGATGAATAAAAATAACCTGCATTGTCACTTGTCACGCACAAAACTTTCTTTGCAAAAATAGACAAAATATTAAAAATAACAGTAAAATGTATTGCACTTTTATATTTTTTTTTTTAATGTAATTCAGATTTTTAAAACAGTCTAGTTAACTGTTTGTCCTTGTCCAATTTGCTGAACAAGGCATGTGATTAGTGCTGGAAAGATTTTTCTCTACATCTGAAAAATGGGGTATATTTCCAAGGACCCGTATTTTCTACGTCTGAGTCTGGTATTTATTCAACCTCATTTGTGCCACCTACAGAAGTTCCTCATAATGTTACGTACATAAATAGACCATATTTTTGTATTATTACATTTAAAATAAGGTCACAAGGTATCTTTCAATTTCTTTCTCAGCAGAGGTCTCATTATTTAGGACTGCTTTATTGACCCATTTACAAAATTCATCCAATCATTTGTCTTCTTAGTGTTTAAGGGATCCAACTACAGTCATAATTACCGTAGTTTTTTTACCAGAACGGCTGATAAAGGATAGAAATGAGACGTATCGCTTCTCCAATAGCCATACGGTGAGTCCACAGCCGCACTAAGAAGGCGACTGCGATTTCGTAAAAATCAACTCATATAAACATATGTTAGTTGCCGCACTGCAGAAGTGACAATTTGTTGCTACACAAGCGGCAGTGCTGCCGCGGCCTGAGGCTTTAACAAGACACAATTCAAAGCATAAGAAACTATAAAACATCAAGCTACTTACTGATCTGTACTTTAGGATATTCGCAGTAGTTCGACCTCCATGGATAGTCGCATCCCTCCGTCACCCCTCGATGCTTGCCAGCGAAGACCAGCCCATTAGGACAGTCGTACTGAACGGACTGCCCGTTGTCGCACTCCCAGTATTTGTCGCAGTACTTGTCATCAGCCACCACCCTGACCTTGGTCTTGCAGGGGTCTTCAATCTGGCCGCATGACACGAAGGTTACAGCCAGCAGAACTGGAAAGATGAAACAGTATGTTATATTGTTTGTTTTTTTGTAGAAAGCGGCTTTGAAGGCGTGGCTTAAGAATAGGTTAGCATAAATAAGTCTAGGTCATGTCGGTTTTGGAAATAACGAATATGAGACTTATTGCAGCTTAGATAAAGAGGCATTTGCAGACTGACTGGAATTTGCAGGGTTAAGGGCTTTTTTATTTTTTTTTTTGTGGATGGGAAATCATCAAATGACTTCTCCCGCTCTGGGCGGAGCGGGAGGGCGTGTCAGACTTTTACTGACTAAAACCCACCCGTGTTCCTTCTGTTGCCTGTGCCGGGGCCACGGTAACTCTTTCGAACATCCCGCAAAGGGTGGGCTGACATCGGGTACAAAACTTATTATAATAACACCAGCATAATTAACATCCCACTGCAGGGCAAATGCCTCTTCTCATATAGAGGAGGCATGCACTACGCTTACTCTAGGCTGATGGGCGATTCCAGCCGATATTAAAATATTAATTTAAAACTTGAGCTCCTAAAATTTATTTGTATAATTATTATTTACAAGATTTATTAATACAACCATTCGTTATACATTGTTAAGTTTTATTATAATCCTTAAAACGGAGCCTTAGTGGCCACTATTTTCCGCTTTAAGGATTATATAATGAAACTTAACAATGTAAAACTACTGTTTGTAATAATAATAATAATAATCGCCGTATCTCTACGTTGACTTCGTGGTGGGGCTTGCGCGCTCCGAACTCTAGGTCTGTGCCGGTAGAGGTTACTTTGCCGGAACAGGTCTAGGGTGAGGAGCCAGACCAAGAGAGATACAGAAACCCGCAGGGCAGGTTGTGGCGAGCTGTAGGGCAGTAGCGACCCCACGGACCCTATTTCCAGGGAGAACTCTTGTTCCTCACCTCTGGCTTGCCTTTGTTGGCCGGCTGGAGTAAACACTGACGAGGAACAGAGCTCCCACCTCATTCTTGCCTTTATTGGCCGGCTTGAGTGGAAAGGAAGTAGTCCAGTAAGACGCTGGTAGGGATCTTGACCGTACTACCGGGATTGTCCTGATAGCCGTGGAGTACCTCTCCTCTCCTCTTAAGCACCTCAAGACATGTTGCCCCCTTGTCGCTACGACACTATGTGCTAGCGACCGTTTCCGGGGGCCCATTGTTGAGTGTGCAAGTCACCCCCTGCCATTTTATCCGTGTATTGTATTTATCAAACATTGGTCAGGCAGGGACCATAGTCCTTCCATAGTTTTAGATAACCAGTCCACTTTAGCCATCCAAACCCATAGTCCAATATTTTTTTTTTGTCTTCATATCCTGCAATAGTCCTACACCAACCGGGGGTTGTCCTTGGGTGCACTTGCATAGTACGCACAGGGATAATCGTCGGTTGGTGCCTCATTTCCATTGAAAGCGTCTAACGGGCCTCTGCGAGTTGGCTTCGGTCCCTCATATGCCTTCCAAAGGTCCGGGACCCTAGGGTCCCGAGAAATATCAAAAAAACGGAAATAATAATAACGTATAATCTTGTGGAGCACAACATAACGTGCTTATTTTTTGCATTTTCATTCTAAAATAAAATAAATAACCGTACAAAAGACGAGGGCGCCACTGCGCGCTCGGTATCCTAAAAATACTGTACAAAGGTGGACTTAATGCCAGAGCCATTTTCTACCAGTCAACCTTAGAGTGATGCAGATACAAAACATGGCACAATGCCAGGTGCAATATATGGGATAAACGCTCGGAAATAACTATAAAATACAAGAATAAATACTAATACATAGATACATACATACATATAAACAAAATAAACTTTGTCAGGAGAAATAACGATCTATAGAGGAGAAAACCACTTCAGCAAATGAGCACTGGGATGATTCTGCCAGCTTTTGGCGAACTAGGTTCACGTGTCTTCCCGATTGATTTATCTCTATAACATCCTCAAACTTCGCCGATCAAAGGTACATTATGTAACTACTTGTATAACTTTTCTAACTAAACAGACAGCTGTGCTGCTGGGGAGTTTGTTTTGCAACTTCTTCTTCCTAGCTAAAGCAATAGGAAGTGGTGAAGGGCCCGGCATTTTAGGGGAGTGTCTTATGTAATTTATGACTTCTGATTTTGATTTTTTATCTATACCTTTGCTAAATTTATTCGTAGTACAGTTAAGTATCCACGTTTTTTAAATTAACGCTAAAGGACGACCCTAAAACTTGAAGATATTTTCGTTGTGAGCCTTGCTACCAAGATGAATGTCAACAACCCTTGAGAAGGACCTCGGCTCGCAGTTTCAGCACGATTTCACAACCTCAGGAAGTCTTTGCGCACAGCGACGTTTCATACTGAGTCATTAAATCTGATACTGTAATTACTAACCCCTGTTTCGGTGGCTTAAGGTCTAAAATGCTAGAGCAATTGGAGCATTGTGGCTCATTGTGTCAAAGAATTTCAGTGAGGTATGTAGTCGTAAGTAAGCATATTTCTTTCTCTGCGTCTTTTATTATCTTGCTGGTATTTTAATGCCTTTATTTGTGTTATGGAAATTTATGCTACCTACATTACATACATTCGTAGGTTTTGGATGTTTTGTAACCATCTTATTTTTACGTGTATTTTATTTCGTTTTTATGAAAAAAAACGGAACCCATGTGGGAGCCGGTGTGTCTGTCCGTCTGTCATAGCCGATTTGCTCCGAATCTACTAGGCCGATTAAGTTGAAATTTGGTACATATGAATTTCTGTGACCCAAACACAAACGTGTAACGTAAATAAATGAAATTTGAATATGGGGTTCACTTTTGAGGGAAAAATTAAAAAAAAAATGTTTTGCAAACTGTACTGTGTGACACATGAAAGGGCTTCTTGTTATGAGGGTTTCAAATATTATTTTTTCATAATTTTAAAATAAATAGTATTAAAGAAAATTGATGAAAATTGACCATCTATCCCTCCCGTATCTCCGAAACTGCTGAGCCTAAAATTTTGAAAAAAAATACAGAGAATAGTTTTATACTTATAGGTTACAGGAAAAATTATAAGAATGCTAGGTCTTAAAAAACATGGTACTTGTTGACAGGCTTACACTGTCCTCCCATACCTACTCACACTGCAATGTTAAAACATTGTAAAAACCAATTATTTTTAAAAGAGTAAACGTGGTTATATAATATCATGCGCAATATTGTGCGTACAAACTTACATTTGCATTTGGAATGTACGGGTAACATGTTTTTCAACTACAAAGTTAACTTTGTTCTTGAGATAAATTCATCACATTTTTATTATAGCTACTATTCCAGTATGAATCAAGTGTAGCATGAAATTTTTCGAGTTTATACTCATTTCAAATTATCACCAACATTAAATTGTATTGATGATTAAAAGAAAAAAAAAGCCAGAAAACACATTTATTTAGCTCAGACTATAAGGCACACAATATAATATACAAAATATAAAGAATAAAAAACAAGTAAACAGATTCATTGTATTTTTTGAAAATAGAAACCTAAATTAAAAATGTCTTTGAATTTGCCTTAATGGACTGCAAAGGCCTTGAATAATGTATAAACCCTGGAACAAAGGCCCTAGATTGCCCAGGCATGTGTCTCATTACGAGCTAAGATCATGTTTAGCCCAAATTTTATAATAAACACGCCCACGTGTTTAAGTACCTTTTTGTACGTGTTTAAGGGCCTTTGATTAGTATAATAGGATTATTTTACGTGAATTATTTAGAGATACTCTAATCAAGCGGGAAGCGCTAAGGTTTCTTACGATTTTTGCAATTTGCAAGCCAGTGTCTGGGTCTATGTTGATTAAAATATGATTCGTGACCGTAACAAATATGTAGTTACATAATTATAATCATTAGAATCAGTAATACTATACTAATAGTTTTGAGGTATACCTAGTAATTTTATTCTAGGTACATCGTCTTCACATATAATTTATATAATAAGTGTAATTAAACAAAATATTGTAAAACATTTTAAAAGAGTAACGGTGGAGTTTCTTGTCCATTCTTCTCCATACGAAACTACCTTTAGGAAGGAGCGACTAGAAACAATTTTATAAATTTTGACGTTCAAAAGTGTCTTTTATGTGCCTATTTGAAATAAATGATTTGACTTTGACATTATCAAATGCTCTTCATAACTTTGAGCTTTGTTTTTCATTAAAAAAAAAAAATAAACAAACGCGTACAGACGTGAATGAAATGGCATATTTCCCAATATTACATCGTTTGAGAAAATTAATAATAATAATTATAATAAATAAATATCACAATATCATCCACAATGTTATATTCTGTACCCATACACCACCCCTTGAAACCCAAGATTGAAATAAAAAACAAAAATTAGCCAGGATGCAAGAAGGAAATACGGAGAAAAAAATAGTACAATGTTGACGAGAAGTCGGGCACGATTGGCAGCAATCACACACCCAACATCTTCGGGTTCGTCGCTCAGCTCCGCCTCGCAGTTGCCAGAACCTGCTCCAACCGTGAGTCCAGTGATATCGGCTGCTGCAGTTGCGTCGAGCTCGAGCGACGAATACTTCTCGCCGCCGACGACACCACCACCACCAGTACGTCGACGCGGAAGAGACCGACCACCGGCCAGCTTAGGACTCCGAGGCCCACCGGCCTCTGATAGGGTCCCCGCTCCCGGTGGAAGTGTGCAGCGCATGAGGTGGACACAAACTGTCAACGAAAATGTCATGCGCGCATACTTTGGGGCTACAGAGGGGGGAACTAACTTGACTGCGTACCGTGGTCGGATGCTCTCTCTGTTTCAGGTGCTTGAGCCAGCTGTCAACGTGACGGCGCAACGACTGTCGGATCAGGTGCGGGTCATCCAGCGTAATCATATGTTAGATGACACTGTACTTGATCGCCTGCGACGTGAAATACAGAGTAGCCATGTCGTCGCCCACCCGTCACAGACTGTTATTGCACCACAGTGCAACACAAGTCAAGCTGACGAGGGAAGTGACGACAGGGCTACAAATGTAAGTACCCAGTGCAATGAGCAATTGAGGAGTGCTTTGGAGGGTGCGATTCGAGAATATCGGTTCATATCGCCCGAACTTAGACCACGCTTACCTCGTTTGCCCATGCATAACAAAAATAGGGCGCTGGTGGCCGTCCTGGATTCGCAGTTGTCAAACTATTTTGATGACTGCGAAGACCTCACCGATACTCATTCGATTTTGTACTGTGCGGCTGTAGCGGCATGTCGTGTAACTCACGTCAAATTTGCTAATGACTCTAGAGCTACACGACCAAAACCAGCCGTACCAGCTTGGCAGTGCAGAATTGAGCGCCGTATTGGTGAGGCCAGATCGCTCATCGGCAAACTAATCTGCTTCAGGGAGGGCAATACTCGCCCTAGAGTGATGCGCTTTGTGAGGCGGGCGTTCTCAGGGACCGATATTAGCCCTCAGGACTATATATCGCGTGTCACAGAGCGCATCGACTTCCTGAAGCAGAAAGTGTATGCATGGGCGAACCGTATTCGTAGGTATAAGAGGCGAGTAGAGCGATACACTCAGAATCGCACCTTTCAGAGCGATGAAAGGTGGGTTTATAGGACTTGGGAGCGACCGGACCAAGGTGTGACTGATACGCGCCTGCCGGATGATGATACCATGTGCTCTTTCTGGCGCAGTATCTGGTCGGTGCCTGTCAGCCACACCGAAGGTGACTGGGCTCGGGAAGTCGAGCGGGCCTGTGATCCAATACCAGAAATGGGGGCTATTACCATCTGCCCCCAAGACGTAGCTCGTGCAGTCCGTCCGTTACCTAACTGGAAGTCTCCAGGGCCGGACGGGCTGCACAACTTCTGGATCAAATGGTTTGCAAGATCGCACGCTCGCTTGGCAGCTCAGTACCAGGCTGCTTTGGAGTCTGGTTCGCTACCCCAGTTCCTAACAACAGGAATTACCCACCTGCTCTATAAATCAGGTAACACCGCGGAACCCAGAAATTATAGGCCGATCACGTGCTTACCGACGGTCTATAAAGTTCTTACATCCATTTTGAGAGCTAAAATCAACAAACATATAGACACAAACTTCATCATGTCTGCCTCTCAAAATGGATGTAAGAATGGGTACCGCGGTACTAAGGAGCTACTCCTCATTGATATGGCCATTAGCCAACAGGTTCGTCGTTCCCGAAAGGATCTGTCGACATGTTGGATAGATTATAAGAAGGCCTATGACTCGGTGCCACATACATGGCTCATGAGGGTGCTAGAGTTGTATAAAGTAGATGCAACTCTGCGCACCTTCCTGATATCGTGTATGGGGCAATGGAGGACGGTCCTTCGCTATCCAGGATGTCGAAATATCCAGAAGAATAGCGAGCCGATAAGGATTGAGCGAGGCATATTTCAGGGTGATAGTTTGAGTCCGCTTTGGTTCTGCTTAGCCTTGAATCCCCTAAGCACACTGCTGGAGGGTTCTGGTCTAGGCTATCGGCTGAGGAGAGGTGGTCAGGTTATATCTCACCTCCTCTACATGGATGACCTAAAACTCTTTGCCCCCAACAATTTGCAACTGATGGAGCTACTGAAAGTAACTGAAACTTTCAGTAGCGCCATCAGGATGGAATTTGGTGTGGACAAATGTGCGGTCATGCATGTAAAGCGAGGAGAGATTGTGGAATCCGAGGGAACCCAACTCTCGGATTCCATAAACCTTAGAGCCCTCTCCGCAACCGAAACCTATAAGTATTTGGGTATGTCGGAAGCGTTGGGCATTAATGCTGCTGACATGAAGCAATCGTTGAAGGAGCGCTTCTTTGGCCGCCTGAAGAAAGTATTTAATAGTCTTCTATCAGGCGGAAACAAGGTGCGCGCCTTCAACGGTTGGGTCATGCCGGTTTTGATGTACTCTTTCGGCATACTCAAATGGACTCAGACCGAACTAGACGCCCTGGATAGGAGGGTCCGCACGCTGCTGACTGCATATCGAATGCATCACCCGCGATCATCGGTAATGAGACTGTATATCCCGCGAAAGTGTGGAGGTCGAGGCTTTTTAAATGTCAAGACCCTCCACAATCGCGAGATATGCAGTCTCAGGGAATATTTCCTTGAAGCCGACGTGGGGATGCATCGAGATGTGGTCGCAGTGGACAAGGGCCTCACCCCGCTCTCCTTGGCTAAAGAGAACTGGCGCAAGCCTGTAGTGCTTGACACTAACGATCGCCTGGAGGTATGGCAGAGTAAGGAGCTTCACGGACGCTTTTTCCGGGCCCTACATGAACCCGATGTAGATTTCCCAGCGTCCGTAGCCTGGCTGCGTTTTGGTGACCTCTTTGGGGAAACCGAAGGTTTTGTCTGTGCAATTATGGACGAAGTTATCATGACGAACAATTACCGGAGATTCATTGTGAAGGACGGCACGGTTGACATCTGTCGGGCATGCCACCGTCCGGGAGAATCAATCCGACACATCATCTCCGGGTGTTCTCGTCTAGCTAACGAAGAGTACTTGCATAGACACAACCTTGTAGCCAGGATTATCCATCAGCAACTTGCTCTGAAATACAGTCTCGTGGAATCGGAAGTGCCGTACTACAGGTATGTGCCCGACCCAGTTCTCGAAAATGGACATATCACATTGTACTGGGATCGATCCATCATCACTGATAGGACTATTGTTGCCAATAAGCCTGATATAGTGGTGGTGGATCGAATAGAGCGGCGCGCAATGATTATTGACGTAACTGTCCCGCATGACGGGAACCTCGTGAAAGCCGAGAAAGATAAACAAATCAAGTATCTTGACTTGGCCCGCGAGGTTGTCGACATGTGGGATGTGGACTCAGCGATCATTGTGCCGATAGTCGTTACAGCCAATGGCTTAATTGCCAAGAGCCTCGACCAACACCTAAGGAGGCTCTCGTTGGGCAGCTGGATTAAGGGCTTGATTCAGAAAGCGGTACTTCTGGACACGGCTCGCATTGTTAGGAGGTTCCTCTCTCTAGAGCCCTGACCGCCAGTAGCTTGGACCCTGTTCCCGATACCGGTGGGCTACTATTTTTTATATTTTTAAATGTTTTTTTATAATCTTTATATTCTAATATTTAAAAATATAATTTATATGTATTTAGTTTAATAAAGGCAATAATAATAATAATCAGGAAAGCATCTTATTAAAGCCTTGAATACTTTTGCCATACCAATATTGACCTACTCATTCGGAGTAATAAAGTGGTCAAAAACTGACATAGAACAGTTAGAGAGGACCACGCGCACAATACTCTCAAAACACAACAACCTGCACCCTAAATCTGCGATCGAACGACTCACCATCAAAAGACAGAATGGAGGGAGAGGCCTAATCGACATCCATCACCTTTGGCAGAAACAAATCACTAGGCTAAAAACATTCTTTTATTCCAAATCTCGCACTAGTGACATACACAAATATATATCTCTAAATGATTTTAACTACACCCCACTTAACTTAAATGAACAAAATATACAAGACACAAATAACACTGATCCACAGAACCAAAAAATTGAAAAATGGAAGAAGAAAGTCCTTCACGGTAGGCACCCTCGTGATTTAGAACAATCCCATATTAACATAGTGGCGTCTAATAAGTGGCTTAAAATAGGCAATCTGTTCCCTGAAACAGAAGGCTTCATCATAGCTATACAAGATCAAATCATCAACACCAAAAACTACAGGAAATTTATCATTAAAGACCCTACCACCACAAACGATAAATGCCGAAGATGCCACATTCAATCAGAAACCATACAACACATAACTGGAGCATGCACAACCCTCACACAGACAGACTACACTCACAGAGACAACCAGGTTGCAAACATCATTCACCAAAAACTAGCACTCAAACACAATCTCATACAAAACTCTAACACTCCTTACTACAAGTACACACCACAAACTATTCTAGAAAATGATACGCACAAAATGTACTACGATCGCGCCATACTTACAGATAGGACTATCCACTATAATAGACCAGACATAACCCTACAGGATAAAATAAGAAAAATTACCTACCTTATAGACATTGCAGTTCCTAATACCCATAACCTACAAAAAACCATATCAGAAAAAATAAGTAAATATGCCGATCTTAAAGAAGAAATCGCAAGAATCTGGAGACAAGATAAAGTATACGTTGTCCCTATAGTTCTCTCCACGACAGGCGTTATCCCCAACCATCTTCCCCGTAGTCTTAAATTAATAGATTTAGAAGAATTCGTTTATATCAACCTACAGAAAGCTGCCATATTAAACACCTGCAGAATAGTTAGAAAATTCATGCAGTTAGATGAAGAAAACACACCCTCATCTTAAATACACACCACAAGCTGCATTTACTTGGCTTTGACCCGTAAATGTAGCTAAAACCAGCCTAGAGCTGAGAAAAAGAACACTCCCGAAAATAATAATAATAATAATCGTTTATTTATAAAAGGGGCACATTTACAATAAGTAACTTAGGAAATTAAAACAGAGCACAGTTGCTTATTTGCCTGAACTAGGTTGGACCTGTGCTTCAGGCTAGGAAGTGCATAAATACTTAAAGTAATAAATTAACAATCGGTATAAATTAAAATCTAAACTAAAATTAGGTAAATATAAGTAAAATACATGTTAGCGGTTCTATTTGCAGACAACAAGTAGATCTTCTGTCTGTGTATAAGCGATGGTTAGTAAATACTTAAGTATAATTTTTTTACAGCTAAAATAATTTAATTTATAGATACTAAGTTTTCTATTTAATCTATTGTACAGAAGTGGGCCTAAGAATGTAAAAAATCTTTCTACAAAGACATGTTTTGAGGATGCATTAGATGTGCATACTATATCATTCCGTCTCTTGTTAGTATTGTCAGCAGTGTAGGCAAGCACGGTGTGCTGTTTTAATACTAAGTGCATGATGAAGAGTTGGCGAACAGTCAGCACGTTGCAGGATTTATATAGCAGATCAGTGGGGAAGAAAAAGGGATGGAAGTTTGCTACCTTCAAAATTGCTCTTTGAGCTCTTTCAAGAGGGAGTAGATTGGTTTTTGGTGCGCCACCCCATGAAGTGATGCAGTATTGAATTATAGATTGACATAGGGCGAAATAAACTTGTGTGATTAATTTTGAATCTGTAAATGTTCGCAATTTTTTAAAAACATATATTAATTTGCGCACTCTTTTAACTAGACTTTCAATATGTTTTTTGAAAGACAGTGTTTCGTCCATAATTACCCCGAGGTATTTTATGCTGTTCGTTTTAAGGATAAAAGGACAATTACACATGTTGACTGAACGGTTTCCACAACGATGGGCACATAGATGGTGGTTAGTGATATTAAATTGCGGCTTGCGCATGGAGAAGTGAATATATTTTGTTTTGTCAGCATTTAATGTTAGTAAATTGCTTTGAAGCCAATTAGTCACAGTATTAAAACCTAGTTGAGCAATTTCGAACAGTTCGCTACTGGTTTTAGCGGTAAATATTAACGCCGTGTCGTCAGCATAGGATATAATTTTGCCATTTTTAATATTAAGATTACACAAATCGTTAATATAAATCAGAAATAGCGTGGGGCCCAGAATACTTCCCTGGGGAACACCAAAACTAGTACTTTTCTGTTCATCGCTCGTGATACTATCTATTCTAACACATTGATATCGGTCATCTAAGTAGTCAGCAAATAGTTTCAGTGGCGTCCCCCTTATCCCCATGGCCTCTAATTTATTTAGAAGAACAGGAACAGACACCGTGTCGAAGGCCTTGGCTAAATCAAGGAAGACTCCCAGGGTCTGGTTCCCTCTGCCAAGTTCTTCTGAAATGTTATCGGTCAGGGTATGCACCGCATCGGCTGTGGATAATTTAGCTCTAAAACCAAATTGCGCAGGGGATAAGAAGTTATTTTTTTCTAGATAGTTAATTAGTCTACTGTTTATAATTTTTTCTAATATTTTTGATATTGAGGAGAGTAGCGATATTGGCCTATAATTATTAACTAAGTCTTTACTTCCAGATTTAAACACAGGGATTACAACTGCCTTTTTAAGGCAACTAGGGAAAATTCCTTTGGAAAGACAGATTCGAAAGATATGCGTTAATGGAGGTACCAAAATATGCTTAAAGCGTTTAAGGATCTTATTGCTTATATTATCCCAACCAACTGCACAGTCATCTTTTAGTCCAGAAATTATTCGGTTTAATTCGTCTTCGTCAGTGTCCAGCATAGCAAAAGATTTCAGGTTACAGCTATTTCTTGATTTTTGGAAAGGAGGTTGGCCACAACAATGTTTCGGAATCTTTTCGGCAAGAGTTCTCCCAACATTGACAAAAAAGTTATTAACGTTGTTAGCTGACAAAAGTGGTGAAGGATTAGTAAGCAGTAAACTCGAATTTGATTCACGCTGTTTAGTCATATTGGTAACGTTTTTAATATGTTTCCAAAGTTGCTTGCTATTGTTACCTGCTCTATTTAATTGATTTTTATCGTAATTATTTTTTAAATTCTTTAGGAGATTGTTGCAGAAATTCCTGTATCTTTTATATGTGGTTTGAATTATTAGATTTCCAGGGTATCTCTTAGTTCTCTGATGAAGCTTATCTCTGTGTCTTATACACCGAATTAGTCCAGGAGTAATCCAAGGTTTAATATTATAAAGTTTTTTATTCACTGTAGAAACTGTCGTGTTACATAATATTGCTTGTTGGACATGTTTTATTAAGTACGATAAAGCCAAATTAGTGTCAGCAGTATTGTAGACTAAGCTAAAATCAATGTTGCATAAATCATATTCGAGTTTAGTTGTGTTTAGTTTGTTTTTGGTCTGGGGACGATTTAGCTTAGGCAGCGTTAAATTTACGGTAATTAGGACAGCGTGATGGTCGGTAATTGTTGCGTTAGTAACAAGCGTAATATATGACAGGCTGGTTTTGATCATCATATGATCGAGGCAGGAACCGCTCTGATGAGTAGGCAATGTGTGAGCGGGGCGAAAACCGTGGTATGAACAGATATTAAGATAATCTTCGGTCCCTGCATCGCAGTTTTCCGAGCCAATATTTATATTCAAATCGCCTGTTAGTATAACATTCTTAAACGAGCTTAGCGCTTGAAAAATCTGGTTTAAAGAATTGAGAAAAGAATCCAAGTTTCTAGCGGAAGGAGACCTATACATAGCGATTATCGCTGTGGTTACACCAATTTTGATGACTAAGCAATTACTCATACAGTCTTGCATAGTAGGTTCCTCGACTGTGACCTTTAATGATTCTTTAGCAAAGACTACCACACCATCATTTTGATTGTGGTTTATGGTGGTAAACAATAAGTTGTACCCAGGTATTATTGGGATGTTATCGATACGGTTAGCTAGCCAGCACTCGCTTAGTACCATTATATCACAGTCAAAGTTGAGTCTATGCAGGAAAATATTAAAGCTATCTATGTTCTTATAAATACTACGTATGTTTTGGGTCAGTACGGTTAGTGACTTTTGGTAATCGAAAAGATATTGTCTGCAATCCTCAACGTCACATGTCTTTGACACAGTTAAAAATGTGTTATCTATGTCGGTAATTAAGTTATTATCCATACTAAACTAAATAAGACAATAATAAATTAAGTCTAGAATATAAACAAGTATGTGGCGCTCTTAGGCGCCTTCATAGTCGATCGAGTTGATATACCTGTATTCGGCAGCTTTTTTAGCCGGGCAATCTGCGTCTCCCGTCTTATGGGTGGCCTGTTTTTTAAAACGCAAACATGTAGCACATTTTGGCACATCGGCTTTCTTTGCGCAGTCTTGAGTTGTGTGTCCTTCCTCACCGCAATGTCCACATGTAGGGGCAGCAATTTTGCATGTTTTGGCTGCATGGCCGTACTGCTGACATTTGTAACATCTCGTTACCATTGTGAAGTCTCGCACCGGGCAGGACGACCAATTTATGAATAATCGGTCTTGTGTGATGAGGGCCTTACGTATTACGGCTGGAACTTCTATAATATAGTTGCAATTCTCTGCATCTTTCCTGCCAGATTTGTGGCTTAGTTTTGTTGAGGTCAAAAATGCATCTAGGGATATAGTGGGCAGTTTGTCAGCCAAGTTTTGCTCATATATACATTTATAAACCTCATTTTCAGCCATTGATGTGGGAACTCCTATAACTATAATGCGAGGTTTGCGCTTTTTAGGTTCGTCGACGGTAAGCCCTGACGAAGCGAGTTGGACTGTTTGCTTGAGCCTAACTAGGTCATCTTTAGTCTCAGTGCTGATTATGAGACCTCCTTTTGCAATTTTGCGTACGCCTCGTACTTTCAGCTTCATTTCTCCAGGGCTTATGATTTTTTGGACCATGTTCTTGGTTTCGTCACTAGTCTTTGAGTTGTCGCTAGGAAAAATGGCCACGGAGCTAACAGTATTTGGACGAACAAAAGTGTTGGACCCCTTCTTCACCATATCTGCAAAAGATGTAGAAGTTGATTCCTGCTTAGTACAGGACACCTGAATCGTCCGGTTCATCTCCATTAGACAATCTGCTAGGTCTCGAGCTTCGGTCATAGTTTTAAGGGAAGTATGGGTTTGTATGGCTTTTTGCTTTAGTGACTGGTATTGAACAGCCATTTGCGAGACTCCATGTCCAACCTTCCGGCAAAGATTGCTTATTTTAAGCTTTTGATCAGAGTTTAGCTTTCCCTCAGCAGCAACAGCACACACATCATTCAGGCACTGCTCGATAGACCCCATCCAGTTCTGAATATCCGGAGTAGACACAACTTCAACTTTCTCATCTTGGTTCAGTCTTGGTTGTTGGGGCGATGTCGGTGCCGGTGTCGGTACCGGGGCCGGTACCGGGGCCGGTGTCGGTGGAGGGCTGCGTCGCATCATCGCGCTCCGATTAAAGGGGCTGCCTTCCATACAATATCAGTTTATAAATATTGTCCAGTACAATCCATTATTTTAACTTACCACTATAATGTTTATATGTATAACACGCTAAAACACTGAAACTAGGTCACTATTTATGCAAGCGTTAATTTATTTTATTGATATTATGCATTGATGAGCACGTCTGTATGCGTTGAATGCCAAAATAGTTTTTTTCAATAGTTTTTTTAATAGGTACAGTATAATTATTTAGTGCGGTTTTCAGCAACTAAATTGGGGACCAACCACCACCTCTTAGAGCAGTATTATTTTAATATTACTTCAGTGTGAGAAAGAGATGAAGCAATATAGGACGTCTAGCTCCATCTGTTTCCCACACTCAAGTAAGATTACAATAATACTGCTTTAAGCTGATGGTGGTCTAGCTCCTGAACGTGATCAGTACTTCCAAACCGCGTTCAGCTTCGCTGGTGAAACTCGCCCTTACTCGTTCTGCTTCACTCACTCCTTCACACCATAGTTTTTCTTACAACGTTCAGGACTTCAACAACTTAAATTAGGGTTAACGAGTTATTGACGACATTCTAAGTGACGCATTTGCTATCTCTATAATTACTTCATGCATTTTCATGACAGCAACAGCATCAAGGAAAAGTAATAAGGAAAATCATTTAACGGCCGACTTTCAATCCAAGTACTATTGTTCGCAAAACTAGTTTATGTACGAAAGCAGACATATTAATGGTCTAGCACGTACCGATTGACTATAACCACCATTACTGGCGTGACAGCGCATAACTTATTCTTTTCTGGTGCAATCAAACTCAAACTCAAAGCATTTATTTCAAATAAGCCAATTACAGGCATTTTTGAATTGTCAAAGAGTCTGTCAGTTAGTCAGAATGTTGAAGCTAGTTGCCCATTCCAAAGCGTAGATCTCTATGGAGAAGAACGGACAAGAAACTCCACGGACACTCTTTTAAATCAAAATATTGTTACAAAATATTAGTTACATCATTCATGTTGAAATTAAGTACATATGTGAGAACAATGTAGAAAGACGTGCACGTTAAAAGCGTCTGCAACAAAAAGGTAAAAACCAAAAACGATTCAAAAATTGAGTGATAATGTGCTAAGAGTGAAGATTTGGAAGGTTCAGCCATTAAAAATCATAAGAAAAATATCATGTTACTAAGGCGAGAGGCAGCTGCACGGGTCGATCAAAGATTAAGCTATGCTTGCCGTGTTCGGTTCGAGGATGGGGGATCCATTACATAACGAGACCCCTCCATGTCTCGGCTGTCATTCGCAGATCTTTGACAGTCGTTACGGGACGTCAGAAGCCCGAAAGTCTGACAACCATTCTTATCGCGGGGTATTCTGTTACCCACTAACTGGGTTGTGGAGGTCAGATAGGCAGTCGTACCATATAAAATATTGGTATTCAGCTGCATCCGGTTAGACTGGAAGCCGACTCCAATATAGTTGGGAAAACGCTTGGCAGAATGATCACGTTACTAAGGCATCGTTGTTTAGAGGTTTGATGGGAATGGGTCAGTGTTGCTACGAAGGTAAAGTTTAAAGTACTGTGGTGAACGATAATGGAGAGTGACTATGAAATAGCAGGCTGCACGGCATAACATTGCGTTGAGGGTGGAAAAGAGGAACACTTAAGACACAGATATATGCCAACGGCCTTGAGTGCATAGCTTGCGTGTTCTGTGCTGAGCTCACGCAACGCGTCGTACGTCGACCCAGTAATAGGACTCTAGCCCATCAAGGAGCGCTGTCCCAAATAAGACAGTTAAATTATCTTTAAAATGGTTGAAAGTTTCATAAAAATACGCTTGATAGTTTTTGCATGATTCTCACTTTTTTATCCACGTTAGACATAATTTTACAAATTAATTACACTATTTAATATTATATAAACATAATGTAAAATATTCACATAGTAAGTAATTTAAACAATGCTCTAATTTAACATATATTTTTTCTAAAACAAATAACACTACTCGTTTAGACGTGATCTTCAGTTTAAAATCATTAAAAGTCGGATATCGTCGCCTTAAAGGCGGCGCTCCACAACGGCTCACAACTAAGCTACCCACGTACCACGTAGCATCGCTTGTTGTGATAATATAAGCGGTGCTACGTACATACAAATGCGTGGCTGGCTACCAAATGAACCACGCATCCACAGTATAACACTCGTACATTAGTTATTATTCTGTGACGCAACTAACGTGGCAATCCTCTCCGTGCGTATTTACGTACCAGTCGACTTTATGCCATAATATGGCACGATATAAGGTCTACAATACAGCCAAAAGAAAAAGAAGTAGGTTTTGCGAGTAGCTACCATCGCAGACATATGCGGTAATCTTATTACTAAGGTAATAAGGTTGAAAAGTGGTTCACCAAAAATGTCCGCGATGGTACATACATTTTTTATCTAAACTTTGTCATAATAGACATTGTAACTATCTTGTCATGTGTGGTACGGGACTTCTGAATTTCTATTTTAGGTACAGCACACAACAATTTTGTTTAGTAGGTAAGTAAGGTGACGAAGTTCGTAATTGTTTATCGGTCTTGTATGCTCCTACGCACGTTTGTAACTCATCAAGAAGTTGTTTTGTAATTTGGTCGTTGTTTGAAAGCGTAATTTAGCAAAGCGCTTATTTTTGTTAGTCAGATAATGAATGGAATATGAAGTGGGTAATGGAAAATAATTATGGAAGTTTCACGGGGGAGTGTTTAATTAAAATTATGTTTGTGAAATGAGCGAGGATGCTAGCGAGGGATGTTTGTGAATCTAACGAATAACATCGCTTCATTTTCACAGCTTGAGCTAAGCTAGTGTCGTTATTGGTTAGTTTTACGCAGATTCGCCGCTACGCATCCTCGCACAACTCTTATGGAAACGCACCCTTATACAAGACAATAAAATTGAGCATAAGAGGTTGCTATTCTTGTACAGGATGTTAATTGTTATTAATCACTAGAACATCTAGCATCATTATATTATGAACCCCTATTATCATCTGCCTGGCCTTTTCCCAACTATGTTGGGGTCAGCTTCTACTCTAACCGGAATCAGAGTTTTCAACGTAAGCTAACCAGAAAATAAGTGGAAACTTATTGATCAGTTATTCCGACAAAACCTAACATTATTCCAATGTCACACAGGAAGAAGATAGGTGCCTTCGCGAGTCTTGCACAAGGAGCGCTTTCTCCGCGCTCGCGCACCCGCGCACCTGATGTAACTCGCGTAACATCGGGTAAGTTCGGGTAACTTCGTGAAACAATACAACGCGGTCACACCGATTTGTTCAATAAATATTGTTTTATGTTAGGTCAACTGCGTTTACATATGTATTTTTTTAATGTATTTGTTAACAAGTGATGACAGGAGACAGAAATAGGCTAAGAATTTTTGTGCGTGCGTGAAATATTGTGAGATACGTTGTTGCGTTTGCGTTTGTATGTTTTTGTTTTATGCATATTAAATACTGGTTGGTGTTGTACGAGTTTCTAGTATTCATGTTAATTCATCCAACCGACCTAACAATGTTTTGAATATTTTAGTTTGTGGCAATGCAGGCTGGAGGTAATTTGCATATTGCGTTTTGTATAAATGTGATCGTTTATTAAAATAATAATTATGTTCTGCGTATGATTCTGGCAAATAATAGTTATTCGGTGGTCGAGGGTCACTCAGATTCACGCTCCTATTTTTTTTTTACAACCGTAGGTATTTTAAAGTTAGTATATTCGTTTGACCGACGGCGACGGGTCAATATACCGAAAACCTAGAAGCATACCTAAAGATCTCATATCTATGGCACATTACAATGTATCTGCTCTATAGATGAACACCAAGAGCTAAATAAATTAGCTAGCGAAACTCCGGAGACGTGATGGGTATCGATATCTAAACATGATAAAACACTTGATAATTTTTGTCAGGTCATCGACCGCACTTAGTGTAGTCACTTGAAATGTCAGTCTAAAAAACAGTTTTTTTTTTGTGTAAACTTCACAGACGTGATTGGTATCGAAAACTCAACATGATAAAACAAAAGAAAACAGATTTTTTCAACACATACTTTAAGTAACGACATGTCATTGACCCCCCAAAAAAACTTCAAATCTTTTTTTTATTTTAATTTTATCGTGTTTAGATATCAATACCCATCACGTCACCACGAGTCATCACGAGTTTCGCTAGCTAATTTAATTTGACCTTGTAGCTATATCTCTTCTCTCATGTGCGTAAATTAAATTGGTATTTAAATATATTAACGCGCTTTGGCACAGAATGATATGATAATAGATACCTCGGAGATGCTCTTAGTAAAAAGAGCTCTTTAAAAATCCAATCGGAAAACTTATGATGACTGGAGAAACCTGTATTTAATCTAGTCAAATCTAGTTCCGCCTATAAAATTATTGATGACGGAAACGAATAAACTGAAGGCTTTGACCTTTGACCATGATACATGACATTTGATCGCGTGGGTGTGCGCAGTATCATTTAGAATATCCAATCGCTGTCAATTAGCATGCAATATATTGGATTGGAGCTGCAAAGATAAGGTGCGACGGTTTGATGAAGGTAGGTAGTTTGATTTGACCTTTTTGTATCGATTTCTTACAATATGAGGAGACTAGTTGTATATACCCTCGTGGATTTCGTCTGGGAAAGTATTAGGTACAAACATAATTAGTATTTTAGCAACGAAACCCATGCACATTTGCACTAAATTTTGACAACGTTTAAGTTCATGCCAACTCTCCAGGACATACTTTTAATTGTACGTTGTGGGTACTAACCACACACGGCTGCCTAAATGCTCTTAGATGTTGACTTAGTTTAATACATGCACTTAGTTTAATACACTGCCACTTACAAATTGAGTGATTTGATTTGATTTTTGGAATACTTAATAAAGCGAAATTCGAATTTCAAATCACCTTAAATATGTTTTTCATTTGACAATGGGGTTAATTTTATAACCTCAATTGTCACCACTAAACAATAATTGTTAGGAAAAAGTGGTGACATATAAAGTTGACAGGTTTTAAATTTTATACAGCTTCTGATGGATGTGTTGTGTGTTGTAGTGAGTGATCGGGTAAGTATGTAACCTGGACGGGGTTTGTTTACACTTTCATCAGATAATTGTGGAACAGAATATACTCATGTAAACGAGGGTTAACAATTTCGAATTACAAAGTCCTTCATCAAAAGCTCTTTACGTAGAAATGCTGCATGCTGATGGTTGGAGTCGGTATTTTCTATTATAAGTACAGAATTTACCTGTAATTTTATTTTTTGTTATTTGTGACTTGACATAGGACTCGACTGTAACTGAATTAAATTCAGAGGAGATATTTTATATTCGCAGTATTTACTTATAACAATTTTTGAGCGTTCTAAAACCTTTAAAAAACACTTAAATTCATTACATACAATTAATCAATAATGATTATAAATAAAATAACCTGTGCTTTTCCAACTGCATGTGAAAAGCTACGAGTATTTCTTCAAGAGAAATGGAAAGAAAAGTAAAAGTAATTAACTGTCGTTTATTGCTCAGTTCCTATAAAAAAAACGAATCGTTTTGCTTAGTAATGTTAGAATTTTTTATTGTCAAACTGTGCATATAAATAGATTCTTAAGCTAATTTACCTGTGGTAGCTACTTCCATATGGGAGGGTCTACTATGCAAAGCTAAGAGGTCTTTGCTTCATTATTGGTAAAGATTCAAGGGCCTTAATTTTAACCAATAACGGTCCGTAAATTATAGGAATCGGCCATGAATACATAATTGTTTTCTAACCCTATGCAAAGAAAGTTTTAGTAAAAAGCTCCTATTACCATCGACCTTCATCTTTGAAGACCCTTCCGTTAGTTTTACTTTATGAAGGAAAAAGGTTGTTATTCGTGGGAGGAATAATGATTATTACTTAACATTTTTGGGCTCCTGGCTAAATAATATTAGCCGCACGGGTCGATCGTAGGTTAAGCTACGCTTGCCGCGGTTGGTTCGTGGATGGGTACCCATCTACATATCGATACCCCGGCTGTCTTTCATAGATCTTTGGCAGTCGTTACGGGCAGGCAGAAGCCCAAAAGTGTGACAACCAGTCTTACCTAAGGGTATCGTGTTACCCAGTAACTGGGTTGTGGAGGTCAGATAGGCAGTAGCTCCATGTAAAATTATGGTATTCAGCTTGCTTCTGGTAAGACTGGAAGCCTAGGCAGATTGATTGACTTAACTTTTTTTGAGAAGAAAAATATTTATGTTATGATAATATTATTGTGTTGGGGTGGGGCAATCCCCAGTTCAAGGTTGTCCTTTGTTTTGGTCCTTCGATTCGAAACTGCCAAAAAAATCTCTTGCACCCTACTTGTTTTGAGATAGAATCTTGTTGATTTCATAAAATAAAGAAAGCGAGAAAAAATAATATGCGTTTGCGTTTATTGGCATTACCTACATCAAAAAAACCGGCCAACTGCATGTCAGACCACGCACAATGAAGGGTTCCGTAGTTGGGATGAAGAAAGAAGACAGAATTATCCCAAGAACATACTTAACATTTTAGTTGAAAAACATGTTCTCCCATACATTCCAACTGCAAATGTAAGTTTGTACGCACAATATTGAGATATTTACCGTCTTATTTTAAGACCATAGACTTCATTTAGAACAGTTTTATGTATTTTTATCAAAATGTTTGAATCAGTAGTTTCAGAGATAACGGGGCGTATGGTGAATTTTTGTCTATTTGCTTAAGTAGGTAACTTTAAAACTATTTATTGTAAAATTAAAAAAAAAAAAACTATTCGAGACCCCCACAGTAAGCCCTTTCATTTTATATGTCACACGGCAAAACTTTTTTTAAAATTTTCTTATTTGCCTCCCAAAAGTGAATATAGGGGTCATATTAAAATTTTATTAGTAAAACGTCCGTGTATGGGTCACATAAATTCATATGTGCACCAAATTTCAACTTAATTGGTCCATTAGATTCGGAGCAAATTGTCTGTGACAGAAGGACAGACAGACAGACAGACAGACAGTCAGTCAGTCAGACAAAGAGTGGTCCTATAAGGGTTTCGTTTTTTTCCTTTTGAGACACGGAACCCTAAAAAGACATCAATGTTCTCAATCTAAGTGCAAATGTATTTTTATTGGACACAATTTTGTGCCTGACTTTTAACTATTAAGTTAGTGACTTCAATTAATTATTCAAAGCATAAAATTATAATGTTAAAATCTACGCTTTCTAAAACAGTGATGTCTGCTGTTTTTACAGCACATGTGCCACAATTATATCGTTCAACTAATTAACTAGAATTTATTGCGAAACCGGGAAATTGTTCAAGTAATGTTTGCAATTAATAAACACAGGAGTTAGCATGTTAGCTTTCATTTACCGCTAATTATCGTGTAGAAATGTGTTCGGCTTGGTTCGGTTGTGATTTGATTTTGTCGTTATTTTCCTGCTTATTTACAAACAAAAACCATTTTCTTCAGAGATATCTAATCAAATTGTGAAGTTGAAAGAAGAACGATGGTAAAAGAGCATCTGAGGAGTTTGTTGCGCTACTTCTTCTTCCCAGAGCACTAGGAAGTGGTGAAGGGCGGGCGTCTTGGGGGACTGTCTTATGTAACTTTGACGTTCTAAAATTGCTGATTCGCAGCCTAATTTGAATGAATTACTTTTTATTTCTATCTGTATTGGCTATCTTCTTTAGTTGAGGAGTTCCAATCAATGTCTATCATTATCAGATCAGTTCCAAGGTACCTACCATATTATTGCCATATTATCACCAAAGTAACAAAGGTATGTATGGTAAGGTTGTGTACGTACGTATGTGCAAAAGTTTGCCAAATTTCAGCGCAATCGAATCAGCAAGAGCTTGAAAAACGGATTGCAATTTTCGAACAGGAAACAGAGAACGAACGAAGCAAGTTAAATAAAAGCTTGTAAAAATAGAACAACAATGAAAGCAAAACACTGATCCATTTCATTCCAGGTACGTGTCTGAACGATAAAGCGAACAAACTATGCAAATTGTAGGCGATTCAGTAAAGGTTAAATGCTCATTAGAGTCGGTACATTGTAATGTCGGCAAATGACCGGTATTGAGAAATTAATAAGATGCTGTTACCACATAAGTAGGGAGGTATGTAGGCTAGGCTCTTATGTCGCCTAGATCTTAATTCAAGTGATAAGCGATTTATAAATAAGAGACACGGAGTTAATTATGTGGTAGCATCAGCTATTTTTGACGAAAGAGTGAAGAGAGAGAATATTGGGTATGATACGTGTATAAAAATTAAATTCAGCAGCATTTAGGCATGACAGGGAAAATTCTAGGCGAATTTTTTTTAACGAAATCTTTTAATAATCTATTAAAGTCACTTTATGGTCCTATGATAATACACTGCAAACATTTTCATAACATAAATTACTTAGTAGATTTTGGAAACTATTTTCCCTGTACCGATTACAAGATCGGACGTTCAACCCCTATTCCACGGACTTAAACATTGCTGGCTAAATGTGGGTGTCACCCCTATATGAACAAAATGTTACAGAGGTCAAAGATCAGTCGCCTTATGATTTGTCTAAAGGCGATAAAGACTGAGTCCATAACTTAGATATGTTGTGATTGCGTATGAGTTCATTCGAGATCAGCAATGCAGTGTGACAGGATGCATTCACTGACATTTTTATGTTAATCAAGTTACACATGCGCTAGATATGTAGTGATCTAATCGGCTATATGATGCATCTCTAGCCTGTAATACCGTGAGATAAATCGCAGGAAATGATTAGGTCAAATTTCATGTAAAAATGATCCAAAATATTAGGACCGAGTTGTTCGAAACATGGCAACCGCTTTTCCGTGCCGTAGTAGCGCATGAATTGTATCCTTTTTTTTTCAAAAGTAAAGCTTATTTATTTTCATTCATTCATTATTTTGTTCCCTAAGAAAGCGGCGAACGGCCACACAATAACAGCTCTCCAAACACTGAACGTTTTTTGGCATCTTCATATCGATTACTGAAAATGACAAAATTTCATGTCGGCCGTTATATTACGATGGAACCTCTCTTGAAACTCGTGCATAAATTAATTTAGTGGCAATACCCGGTATGAAAATTCAATCCCTGCGTAAAATATGCTATCTACCTAAAGCATTTATTAACAGAGAGCCACAAAGCAAACACTAAATTCAAAGGACACACAATGAAGTGATGGGAACTTCGGAATTTTTGGGATCTTTCCAAAACATGTTGCAAGATCAATGACATCGATAAATGGTAAATAAAGTGGCTTCTAAAGAAAATCAGGCTCTAAAATAAATTCAAAGCTGTACCTAACTTAAATAAACTAACTTAACTTAGCCTTTTTGTGTGAAACAAGACCCCCGGAGCAATTTATAAGACTCGAGTTTTGGCTTAAGATAAGTTTATTTTGCGGCGAATAAAGGCTCTGCAAACAGGCGCGACACGCGACGCGAATCGCGCGGGACACAAAGGCACTGCTCGTCGCGCGACACGCAGTGCTTTTGTGTCTCGTCGCGTGTTGCGCCTGTTTGCAGGAGCCTTTAATCTTAGTGTTTTGTTTACTTTTTTCGGCTAAAACCTGATTTGTATGCGAATCTTTCGTGTGATGAAATGACAAGGGGATGCTAATGTATCAGAACAATGATATAAGTTATACTTTGATTTTTTCATTTATTTTAGTATTCTTTAGTAAGTAGTTACATTACCAAAATCTCTACTAAATGATTCTACGTTTATGTTAGTTCGTAAAATAAAATGTATCAGCAGATTCAAAAAGTAAGTATTTATTTTTAAACATGAAACGATTAAAAAATCTAAAAAATCGTAACACTTTATCAAGAAACATCATTCCTCTTTAAGGAAGAAGCGGTAAGGTAGCCCGCGAAATTCAAATTTTCTTACGATTTTTGTAATTTGCAGCTCAGTGTTTGGATGTATATTGATTAAAGTATGATTCGTGACCGTAACAAATATACATTTACAGAATTATAAACATTAGAATCAGTAATACTAACAGTACGTATTTCATGAAATAGTCATTCAGTAAAATTAATTGGTCTTAGAGAATTGTATTGATAACTTTTAATGATTATAATTCTGTAAATACTTAATTGTTACGGTCGCGAATCATAATTTAATCAACATACAACCTAATACTGACCTGCAAATTGTTTTATATAAATATAAATGGTTTTATTTTGAAAAATATTAACTTGTTACGACGAGTTTTTGGCAGTAGTAACGCGATCGACACGTAAACCACGTTTAAGGGCTGTCAGTGTCATTATTTTCACAGCTCTTGAACGTAGTTTAGATGTGCTGATCGCGTTCAGTTTCAATGGTGAAATCCGCCCTAAGCTGTCGTTGCCTCTGTCTCGCCAGAAAGATGTGGTGTTGCCACTGCAAACCATCATTTGCCATAATTATTACTCTCTGGTCCAAATGACTGAAAACCTTTAACATCGGCAAAGGTAAAAGGGATGCGTTACAATATCACTGTCCGTGAACTTTAGAAGGTAATAAGTCACTTATTGCGTAGGTACTGCAATTATAATTATTAAGGTCGTTATCATGTGATGTAAGATGCTGCCGTCCGATTTTCGGCCATGTTGTAATGGCCGCAGGGAGTAATGATGAAACTAAGGCATGAATGGAAAGTTCGATGGGCTTCGAGATTGTGCCATCTTGGTCTACTCTACATAATAATCTGATGGATCTGAAGTCTGATGGGTATCATAATTTATGTAGTTCAACGTGTCGTGTCGTTTTACACATCGCCATGCTTAGACGTTAGAAATCTTTCTACAATCTGTCATTTTGTTTATTCTTCCGTCGATAAAACCCGTTTCTATGGTGGTCATGCTACGCGTACAGGTGGACAGATATTTTCTACTTAGTTATTTTCTAAAGAATACCTTCGATGATTCCTTCATCATCACATATTATCTAAAGTATTAGGGTCATTCTTTCTCTATAAGACAGTACAGAGTTGTCGTGCGTATCTTTGCGGTATCAATAACAGATATCGAAAGTAGAGAACTTACATTGAAGTATTCAGGGTTACAAGTTGACTTATTAAGCCGCTTGGTGAAAACACTAAGCGGCTTATTTGGCCAACTTTTTTTTAAAGACTTGAGGATTTGAATAGGATAGACTTGAGGAAGATTTGTAGAAATTAAATGGTCTTCATTTGACATATCTCGAAACCCTGGGGGCCCGGACCTTTGGAAGGCGTACGAGGGGCCCGGACCTTTGGAAGGCGTACGAGGGGCCGAAGCCAACTCGCAGAGGCCCCTTAGACAATTTTAAATGATGAGGTGGCACCAACCGACGATTATCCCTGTATGCACTATGCAAGTGCACCCAAGGACAACGCCCGGTTGGTGCAGGACTATTGCAGAACATAGAAACAAAACATATTTGGCTAGGGGTTTGGGTGATTGGACTCGTTACCTAGAACTATGGAAATACTACGGCCCCTGCCTGACCAATGTTTTATATACACAGATAAAATGGCAGAGGGTGACTTGCACATTCAATAATGGGCCCCCGAAAACGGTCGCTAGCACATAGTATCGTAGCGAGAAGGGGCAATATGTCCTGAGGTGCTTATGAAGAGTGGAGAGGTATTCCGCAGCTATCAGGACAATCCCGGAAGTACGGTCAAGATCCCTACCAGCATCTTACTGGAATAATTCTTTCTTCCGAGCCCGTTTGCTCGGAGGAAGGAGTTATTAAATGATTAACAATTAAATGGTCTTCATTTAATTGTTAAGCTATAAATATTACAAAATTCTCGAATCGTGGATCCTTTTAAACATTTCAGTTTGTACGGTATAAAATACATGACGTTTTACCTATATCTAAATTGAAATCAAACGAAAGGATTATAAATTGAATGTGTATTTGTTGAAGTAAACTGGATGAATGAATATTTGTTTTATGAAAGCCGTTTTGAAACGTTTTCTATTATTTGCTTCGGAAATTACCTAATTTTAAATAAAAATAAATATTTGTTTACCTTGCCGATCAGGTATTTGGACATATACAATATTAATTTCCACAAGCGAGCTTACCCAGTGCTGCCTTTTGTTTTGCCACCATATTGGCAAAATAAAACGCAGTAGCTTCAAAACAAAGCCAGTTGCACCAACCAGCTTCCTATCTCACATCTACGAAGGTTGCCAGCAGATGCGTTGACCTTGACCCGTCAGTTGTCAGTAAGTTGACACGGCTGCGCCTGCGCAGCTAACCTCAGCATTGATCCTCGCCTTGACACTAGACACACAATACTTAAGAACTGATAGTTCTTAAATGATCTAAGTATTGTTTAATAGCTGAAACTGTAATCTATGTGTCCTTGTGAAAAGAATGGAATAGTTTATACTGTTATGCCAGATACCTACGACCGTTCATAGCTAAGAGTTTTTTGTGATCGTTATTGGCAATGTTTAGACTTTTATATGATATCTTTGCTAATATCGAAGCTATATACAACATGTCCCGGAATTAACGCACAACCTCTTAAGGGGTCATTGTACTCATCATTATGAACAACTTTTATTAAGGGACCAAACCTGAAATTGCGAAAAAAATCAGCTGCTCCCTACATTTTGACGAGCTAGACGAACATAAATACAGGGAACAGCAGATTTTTTTTTCGCAATTTCAGGTTTGCTCCCATAGTAAAAGTTGTTCATAATGATGAGTACAATGACCCCTTCACATGTTGTATACGTAATGTCTTCATGATTTGTCATCATCCTTTAGAAGTATTTACAAAATGGTTTTCGAAAGGATTAATATTAATTTATGCTTAGGTAAGGTAGGCACGTCATGAAGTGCTAAAGATTGTAAGCAACCTGGATCCTGTAAGCCGACCACTTAAACCCGAAACTGAATAAAGTAAAAGAAGTAATGTCAGTTTCTGCTAGTTTAGAATCGATCTCGAAACTACTCTTTTAGCATTTGCAAATTAAGGCCTCTGATAACCCTGATAAATTTATCTTTTTTTTAGATATTATTATCTAAAGAAATAAACCAGGATGTTAGATAACAATGACAGTTCACGTTCAAAGCCCACGCTTTCTACTTTCTTGCGTCGATAGCATCTTATTGTGGTGTCGTGCGACGACCATCGTGCGACCACCGTGCGACCACATTGTTATCATCAGGGAATTTGCTTTATATGAAGTGATCTTGTTTGGTGGTGCGGTTGCGGAATAAAATGGTGCGTTGAGAAAGATGAAAAAATGACTTATCGTGATGGAAAATGTTTATTGAGAAACTGAGGAAAGCTTGGACAGATAAAGATTTCTGTCTCTTGCTTAATGTTAACAATCAGACAAGGCTGAAAGACTGCTCTGCTTTTTTCAGAAAACCGGGTGCCTATACCAAAGAAAGAAAGAAGAATATTTTGTTTGGGACACGCACAGGAAATACACAAAGTAAAAAAGGAGCATTAAAAACAAACAAAATTATTATATTTTTCTAAAAACAAAAGAAAAAAAAAATCAATAATAAAGACCCGTGCGAGGCTTAAAAGGCTCCTATCTCAGCACAATGCTGTGATATTAAAAAAAAATATACCGCAGCGCTGGTATTTTATTTATTTATTTAACTGACCAACTTATACAGTTTAATACTACACATACAAATCATATATAATATACATATAAGTTATAAATTATAGATCTAATAAAACATAACATTTAAACCAGATAAAAGATAATAGATAACTTTGCGCTCATTGTATCCTGATAGGGCCCAAAGAGATACGCCGTTGGTCCCGGCTGTCATTCGTGTATCTTTGAAAGTCGTTACGGGTCGTCAGAAGCCCGAGGTTGACAACCAGTCTTACCAAGGGGTATCGTATTACCCAGTAACTGGGTTGCGGAGGTCAGATAGGCAGTCGCTCCATGTAAAATACTGGTATTCAGCTGCATCCGGTTTGACTGGAAGCCGACCCCAATATAGTTGGAAAAAGGCTAGGCAGATGATAGAGAGAAAATTTTTGAAGACAGGTAAATGAAATGTTATGAAATGAGACGAGGATTTTGTCCATTTTCATAGAAATTGTAAGGAAGTAGCTAATTAAATTACTCATGAAAAAATGAAGGTGTTTTGTAGATTTAGAATAAATTATAATTTTGCTCTTTTTAAAGAGAAAAGGAGATGGTATCGTGCTTTCCGAGGCACGGAGGGGTCTTGATATGTAAAGATGGTCACCCATCCACGGACCAACCGCGGCAAGCGTAGCTTAACCTGATCGATTGACCCGTGCGGCTGTTATTTCTCAGCCACAAGCCCCTCTACAATTTTCTCTCTATGCGCGTCTAAAAATATCAAAAACAACTGCCCTAACCACATTTCTCCACGACTTACAGGAAGTATTCACGAATAACTCCGGGATATTTCCCGGCGGGAGATTATCGCAATAACGGAGCTATCATATGTGCCACAAGCTATTTATGGTTGAACGTTCTTTTTAATATAAATAGCTCTGAATCGACGTTCCTAGCCTGGGCTAGTCTTGCCTAAGTGGGCTACAGCATTCTGGTCTGGCTAGGAAAGGGGTTATGTGGAAATGTACTGAGTTGTTGAGTTTTTCTTTGGCTCTGTAGAAGATTCATTTTTAAGGAAATACGAAACTGAATTAGTACATGTGACACTATCAAGTAGGTTCTTTGAATTATTGAAGTTAGGTTAAATCAGAGAAATTAACTTTTATTAAACTGACTACCAACTTTAAATTGTCCGTATATTAAAATCACAATAGCACCCTAATTATTATATAATTGCTAACTGTTCCCAAATTACTTTAATTTATTACATACTTCCATGATAAAATCTTTTCATTATTTTACATTATATAGTCTCGTATTTTAAATAGATTATTTTATATTTTGTAAATGCGAACGTTGTAGACTGTTCATTTGTAGACCACTTTCTTTTCTGTTAAGTACCTGGTACTTGTTGACAGGCCTACAATGTCCTCTCATACTTAATGACACTGTAATCAGAAAACATTGTAAAAGCCAATTATTTTTAAAAGAGTTTCTTGCCGGTTCTTGCCCAGCTTCTGACGTTTCATAAGTGGCCATGTAGGTTTAGGTGAAATAAAATATGATATTTTGATGATTTTTGATCTAATTGCGTAGCACACTATCAATCACAATTTGAATGATTTTGAAGCATATTGCTAATCCATTGCTTCATATGTTCAAAATATTTATCGGCTCAACAACGTAAAAAACGCAATAAATGTTGATGAACTGTCAAAATGAAACTGATTCCAGTAGGAAACGGTACAGCAGTAAGCGTGTTACGCAATTATTCTTTGACTGTTGTATGAAATGGCTAAAACGTTTTGTGTCAATTTGGCAAACAATTAATTTCCGTGACTACTTCTGTTGTCAGTGGGCCTAACAGGTTAAGTAAATACATATTTCTAAGCGTACTAATATATTAATATTTAATCTTATATTTTAAATTGTTTTAATTATCTATTTTTTACATTGTTCTCACATATAGAAGCAACAAGAACAATAACAATGTACCTACCCAGGATTTTGTAACAATTTTGATTTAAAAGAGTGTCCATGGAGTTTCTTGCCCATTCTTCTCCATAGAGATCTACGTTTTGGAATGGGCGACTAGCTTCAATTTTCTGACTAACTGACCGACTCTGACAATTCAAAAGTGCCTGTAATTGGTTTAATTGAAATAAATGCTTTGAGTTTGAGTTTGAGTTTGACTACTTACTTCGCTAAGATGTATGGCCGAAGTATAATCTATGCATACAAAGTAGGTACTTATCGAGTATGCAACTTGTTCCATATAATTGTCATTCCTTATTAGTTTAATAACCTGAATAAATCAGCATACAAGGTTTAACATAATTAACGCACAACCTCTTAAGGGGTCATTGTACTCATCATTATGAACAACTTTTACCATGGGACCAAACCTGAAATCGAGAAAAAATCTACTGCTCCCTACATTTATGTTCGCATAACTCGTCAAAATGTAGTGAACAGCAGATTTTTTTTTCGCAATTTCAGGTTTGGTCCCATAGTAAAAGTTGTTCATAATGATGAGTACAAGAGGTTGTGCGTTATTTATGTTACATCTTGTATACTCTATTAACTCACAAACTAGCTAGGAATACAAATGAAAAGATAACAAAAGCAAAGAGAACACTCATTGACACCACATTGATTCAGTCTACCGTGATCCCATTCATTCGCGGAACGCTAAAAACCCCGCCTTTTTCTCTCACGGATGAGAGTTCATCTTTTGTCTTTTTTCTTTCTTTCCTTTTGGGTTTTCTTTCCTCGCTTTTCTCACAGTACTAATTCAGAGAACGGGTGAAACGAAACTTTTTAATTGAAAGATATCTCGCAGAAAACAGTATTCTTTTGGTGTTGTAAATTGTTTTAAAGCAGAAAAATGCAATGAAATTGGTTTGAATGCACTTTTATTGTACTGTCGTTATTTCCGAGCTTTTTCGAGCGTAGGGAATTGGTTCTTTGCCAAAAGAACTAACTTACGATTTTGTAAATCCTTTGTTATTGCAAAGTTAGCAATTTGGCGACTTATTTTCATCTTTAATAGATGCTCGTATAGAAGCACCTTTACCTTCTAAACATTGTCGCGTTTTTTTTTCGCTCTCTCAACAATATCCTAAACACATTTAACTTAGCTTCCATGGCCTTGGCCCTTCTTCATTAAAATTGGCCCCTCAAGTTTGAAGATCGTGACCCAATTTGCGTGTCAGTCCTTAGTCGAAAATTAATCTCTAAAAAAGCTAATCCTACTTACAGCCTGTAGGCTAAAAACGTAGAGTAAGTGGATTATCTTCTTAATGAGATGTCTTCGTTAGCGTAAGATGTCGGATCCCAAAAAAGAGCAAAAAGGTTTCCTGAAAAAACGGTGCTATTTTGTGTGGGTACATAATTTACTGTAATTAGGTATTTCTTCGGATCGCTTAGTTGGTCGATTGAGACTATTTTTTCAGAATTATATTTCTGCCTGTGAAGTCAGGAAGAAGTGGGAGCAGTGGTGGCTCAGTCGTAATTGCCCCGACTTAGAGTAGGTCGTGGGTTGGAACCCAGGCAGGCATTTAGTGTAAATAATTTCATTCATCATCACTGCTCTCAAAACGGTGACGGAAAACATTGTGAGGAAACCGGCATGTCTTAGACCCAAAAATTCGAGGACATTGTCGCTTGTCCGGAAGAATACAGTATTATGTCAAAATTTAGCACTATCTAACTTAACACCCTCCTTAGAAAAGGTATAAATAATTTAATAAGTAATGTTAAAAATAGCAATATCTTCAGAGATAGTTATAGAGTATAGACTAATCCATAATAACAATAAAGAAACCGACTGTTTATCTTAAGAAAATACCACAATATTTTTTAGCTAAAAGCTTTAATCGCTTCTCCTGAAAAAGTACGTTTTTAGAGTTAATACAGTATTCTTGCGGGCAAGCGATGTGACATCTATCAACCCGCACTGGGCCCGCGTGGTACAGTCCACTCCCTGTCGAAGAGAGGAGGGAAGCCTGTTTCCCAGCAGTGGGAACATTATAGGCTAATTATGCTGTGAAGTCAGACGATAATGTTACTACCAAAATACAGGATTGAGCGGAAAAGATAGGGAGGCCTTCGCCCTCCTGCAGTGGGACAATACAGGTTAGTTAGACTAGATTCAGTTAGATTCATCGATAGCCGACAGCCCTGTAAATTGTCACACGTTCGTCAAAAGGTTTTAAACACAGACCAAATTGTCGGAATACCAAAACCACTGATATCCTCAAAAAATCCTACCTGCTCATTAATTTAAGAAGATAAACAGTCTTCCCGTTTATCGTCAAATATTTTCATAAATGAAAATAGAACTGCCTTGGGTCTGGTAATTTAATTACAAGGAATATAAGCGGTAGTGAGGAATTTTAGGGAAATATTTTGCAATCCAGGCACGAAAGTTATCTCGAATGTTACTAATTGTGGTAGTTAGGGTAGCTGTTTTTGCTCCCAGCAAGATTACCTCTTGTAATATGGCCTTATAATGACTAAATGTAATCTTGAGAGTTTCCTAGTGTTACGTTAACACCTAGGAAAACGGGTCCTTCGTAATATAACGGGCGTCATGTAAATCTGTCATTTTCACCAGTATTTGACATTAAGGTGTCAAAAAACGCTCTGTGTTTGGACAGCCGTTATTGCGTGCCAGTTGTCCGCTTTCTTAGGAGACCAAAGCTCCACGTGCATTAATTCTATAAAAAAATCAGTATGAACTTTGTGAGTACCTAGATGTCATTTCAATTCCTTGCTCGTCGTGGATTTTTGTCACTTAATCACTAACTCATTGCCCTCTATTCAACCTTGTACATAAGTTGACAAGTCTGATTGATAATACAACTTGTCACCGAGTTACAAGCGTAGCCTAAATAACCACTTGCAAGTCACACACAGTTCGCACACGGTGTATAAATAGATAAATTAATTAAGCATTCACTAGGTTCTGCTCAAGGTCGTGAGAACGTAACCTGACAGGTGCTGCACACACTGGTAGATGTGGAGAAGTTGCAACGCAATATTGTAATGGTGACAGAAACTTAAGGGCCTATACTACCTCAAATGGCCTAGCATGATCCTCCGTTATGTCGAAAATACTGCAGCATTCATTTTGAAATAAATATATGGTAAAGTTGAGGATTAATGTTAAGTACTATGTTTGCCGAAAACACGATTCCATAAAATTTTCTCGATAGAAAAAAAATCCAAAGTTACCTCCAAACCGAAAAATAAACCGCTGGTATTCAAAAAATACTTCAAATTAGATCATGAAACTTTGCATACTAACTGAACTAACTATAAAGCAGGTCTTATGTTTTTAATTTTTTTTTAATTACTATTATTTTCACCGTAAAAAGCAATTACCTAAAATATCAGCGCTCCCTGCCGCCCAGCACCGCATTCACTCAGTCCGCGCGCAGTATCGTGCGAGCGAGATAAAGAGTGAATTTTAGCTGAGGTAGGCTCTAGGCGGTAGGCTGAGGCTCATAATTATTTTTGGAGTGTTGAGCGATTTTTAGTAGGTAAAAATCTTATCGGTTCGCGTCACCGACATGCTAATGTTAATATTAAATCTGTACCTATGAGTATGAAGTGTTACTTTTGTTTCATGGTCTTAAGTTTTCACTTCTGTAGGCAGTCCCCATGATGGCTTATTGTTTTTGTTCTGCTGTGCATTAGTTTTTCATTCTTCTGTCTGATCAATTTATCAATCAATCTTTCCTTGCTTAACATCAGTCGATAGCTCCGAGTGTTATTTTTTCTATTATATTTTTACAGCCGTTCTACTAAAGCTCTTCTTTGCACTCTGTAACAGGTATCATTACAATATTACAGTTTACCTAGTTATTGTTAGCTGATATCATTATTGTTCCCAGTGTTTTTCTTTTTATCTATCTGGAATTTATTGGAACTACACGTTGCACGCATGTTTAGGATTAGTAAGACAGTGGCTTCATTCTCAGTGAATTTTTATTAGTTGCTTATTTCCTAATTTTAAATACAGGCGCCATTATGCCGCCATATTGCGTAATTTGCGTACTTTGTGTGTAATAAAAAAGAAATGTTATTTGTTGGTAAGCGCATCACTTGAGTACGGCTGGATCGATTAGGCAAATTTTTATTTTAAAATGTTCGTAATAGTCTGAATAAGGTTTTAACAGAAAGAAAAATTGGAAAAGTTGCCCGGAAAATTGGAAATTCGGGAAAAACTGAAAGTGATTTTTCCATGGGAATTGAAATTTTGACAGGACAACGTCTGTCTGGTCAACTAGTGTCTAATGAAACTCGTCTAAATCCAAATCTTAGTTTACATCTCATCGCATATCATCTAGTGATTGAAAGCCTACAACTTGCCACCCACCGCACATTGTTGTACAAACAATAGCCAGCTTCTGTCAGATCCGACAAGATTACAAGATTGCCCATTCAATTGGGCAATGTTTAACATCCTACGCGCGTATTGTCGAAAGGGTTTACTATACGCGTATGATAAGTGGAAAATTAATTAGTTATTAGTTAGATTGCCTATTATGTGACTTAGGTACCTACTTGATAATAAGTTATATTGAGGCCTTCTGTGAGTATTTTTAGGTTCTGTGTGGGCGTTTAAATGCTTGTATGAATGTTTTGTTATTTCAGGAGACATAGTTAGCATCTACTTAATAAAAATCATA
Organism: Fissipunctia ypsillon; assembly: GCA_947568875.1. Classification (NCBI taxonomy): domain Eukaryota; kingdom Metazoa; phylum Arthropoda; class Insecta; order Lepidoptera; family Noctuidae; genus Fissipunctia; species Fissipunctia ypsillon. The sequence continues at coordinate 22,878,635 of OX387645.1, read as the reverse complement.
AATTCACTGACAGACAATGTACTGCCTAAACCCCTGGGTTTAGAAGCAAGAAATTTTTCACAAGAGTTCCTTTTATAGGCTCCCACAGACAGGAGCGACGCGACGGTGTGACGTGATTCTGGTGGATCAATTTCCATGAAGTTTTCATAGAAATTGTTCTACTAGAGTCACGACGCGCCTGTCTGCGGGAGCCTTATAACTAAAGTGAGCATTGACCACTAAGGAATGACTTTTGAAAATTCATCCCCTAAAGGGGGTTTAATAGGGGATGAAAATGTTATGGAAGTTCGTCAGTTTTGCCGACGGGGAATCCCCTCGGGCATATGGCTTGTTTTAATGAATTTTCTGAGAAGTTGTGTAGTTGTATTGCAAATGACGTAGAATCAGATACCAATATAATTATTGTTGATTAAGTCCACATCGTAATTAATCTAACAAAATGTTAATTACTATCTAAGTTTTCATACTTCACGTAGGTTACACGAGTCTGCAAAGTTTAGGGTCAAAGAATTTCTGAAGTGGGTATACTGTTTCTACTGTAAGTATAGTGTAAGTGAAAGTTTCTACCTACAAGGCTTCACATATTAATTGTTTAAACATAAATTCATTTGAAAACAAGTCCTTTGTTTATCCAAGCTAACGAATATACTTTGAAATGCTTCTACAAAGGTGTAAATAGGTAGATGTACGAGTATATAACGTCAACGTCAAATGTCATGTATACAACGGATATCAGAAATGTAGGGTCATATTTAAGGACCTGGTACAGACCATCAAACTGAACCACTTTCTCCATGGGACCATACTTTTGGGTCGAGTAGGTATTGAAATTTTGTATGGTACAGCTGGTTATTTAGTTTTACACGCTTCATACATGAATTTAGTATAAAATATTTTGTGCTGGATAATAATTATTTGTGCCTACATCTCATGTGACAGAAGGTAAGGTCTATGTCCTTATGAAGGTGGTTTTGTACATAAATATGGGTAGATAAACCTTCTATTTAAAGACCGCGATATTCTTTTATGATGTGAAGCGTATTAAATATACGTTTCTTATCTTGTCTAGGCTCTACTAAAATGTTAAAAAGTTATCGAATTTTGAGCAGAAAATCTGTGAAAAAGGTGGCCTAGGGATACCTATTCCGAAATATAGTCAGGGATATTAATTGTTAAGCAAATTGACATCCTACGTCTATTTGCCGTGTTATAGCAATTTCAGAAGAATGGCAGCTGTGATTTGAATGTTATACAGTTTAAGTTATTGCCTAGTCAATTTGCTTAACAATTAATTTCAGTGAGTTTTTGTGCCTGGTATTAATTTTGTTATATTTATTGCCAAAATAGAAATCAAATTGAAAACAAATAAATAAGTAACTAAAAACTTATTTATAAATATATAACATCACGCTTGAATTCTACGAAGGAGTAAGTACGCAAAGTTGGCTATAAATAAATAAATAAAATTCATTTATTTCAGAAACAAGAGATTTTTTATATTTTTATTTGAGATAGGTTTGCTCTTGACTTTAGTCTAGGTCAGAGATGACAGAGACAAAGTCGACGATGGAGCGAGCTTACCCAGAAGAAGCCTGATTAGAGGTTTATAAGAGGAGAGAAGACCACATAACATAAACACATAACATCACGCCTTGTTTCCCCGAAGGGTTAGGCAGAGGTGTAATTATAGTAACACCCACATTTCGCCAGTTATGTTTAAGTCCCATGTAATAGGGGGCGAGCCTATTGCCATCTACCGGGCACAAATCCAGACTCCGGGCTGCTACTGAGAAATTCCATATAGAAAAACCCAATAACACTTTGCCCGACCTGGGAATCGAACCCAGGACCTCATGCTCAGCAGTAGCGCTGAAGGAAGACCAAAGAAGCGATAAATGGATTGTGTGAAAGATGATATGGCTAGAATAGGGATGACTACCGAGATGACGACTAATAGAGAAGTATGGAAGAAAAGACATGTTGCACCGACCCCATATTAATTGGGATAAGGGGAAGAGAATGATGAGTAGGCCAAGTTGTATTCTGTTTGGTGAAGGCACTACTTACGTGAACCTTTTTACTTTTATCATTAATATTTACACAAATAGTTAGGCTTCACAATGTGCCTGGCAGGGAGGAACGCTGACACCCGAGATACAGGACACGTCCAAGTTTGGGTGTCAGGAGTTCCACAAAATCGAGCATGTATTTAGTCTAAATGGATCTAAGTTACTGAAGTAATTGTATTGTTAACCCATTTTCTCTCCTTATGTATTAGGCTTATGGAATACATTAAATTAAATTATTACAGATTAGCATTGTACCAGTAATGGTTTAGAGGTTGTTAACCTTAAAGAAATATAAAATTGTTCAAAGGATCTGCATTGACTTCTCAACTTTTAAGTCTAATTTATCATTCGTCGATACGTTTCCCCACTTCTATCTCAAATTGTCCAGATTAAAGCTTAAAAAACTGCTGATGTAAAACTTTTTTTTATTATTTTTGTCAATTAGCTTGATTGGGTTTACACTAAATTGATTCTGGGTAAATGAATCATTATCGGGAGGGGCTCGTGGCTGAAGAATAAACAGCCGCACGGAGCGATAGAAGGTTAATCTACGCTTCTTTATTTCTTTCTTCCGTCTCGATATGTTATTGATGATCACCCATCGGTGACCATCAGTAACATATCAAGACCCCTCCATGCTTCGGAAAGCTCGTTAAACCGTTGGTTTCGGCCGTCATTAGTAGATCTTTGACAGTCAGAAGCCCGAAAGTCAGACAACCAGTCTTACTAAGGGGTATCGTGTTACCCAGTAACAGGGTTGTGTAGGTCAGATAGGCAGTCACTCCATGTAAAATAGAAATACTGGTATTCAGCTGCATCCAGTTAGACTGGAAGCTGACCTCAACATAGTAGGGAAAAGACAGGTAGATGATGGACTCCGGGTAAATTAATTCCGCAAGTGATGGACGATGAAGATTAGACGTAAAAAATGGTACGGTCACTAGTACGAAAGCCGCCTATACTGCTACGCAATAAAGGCGCTGTGAAATTCAAATATTAGAACCATGGACGTGCGGTTGAATGTACCTTTAGCCCGAGAGAGTAATGCTTTTTTTTACAAGCTTTTATTTTTAATCTGATGGTCGTTATTCATGTTGTCGTAGATTTTTTTATTTTTTTTTATTTAAGATGGGTTTGCTCTTAACTCTAGTCTAGGTCAGAGATGACAGAGACAAAGTCGACGATGGAGCGAGCTTACCCAGAAGAAGCCTGTTAACTCTCACTTTGATTTATTGTTACAAATCCTATAATTAAGATACAAATACGAATATTGGTAAAAGCAGCTGCTTGCAAAATTTCCCGACTCTGTAATTAATAATTCTGCGTAACATTTTAATATCCCGAGCCAAGGAAATGGAAGGAATTAATTTAGAACGTGGTTAATTTAGTTTGTAATAGACTAAACTTTTTACATGCTTTAAAAGTAGTCTAATTCTCTTTATCTTAAATGTTTTATCTTATCAGACGTTCATGGTTACTCTTGACAGTTGTGCTACAATTATATAATAATTTTGCCACAACCACCACATTTAGCAGACGCATCAAATAAATAAAAACTAAATCGACATAAGACAAATAAATAATAGAAGGGCATATTATAGTGTCCTTATTGGTGACGTTCTTCAGAACGGTCAGGTGCGTATTACTCGCAACCGGCGGGCGTGTGTCTAATGTATGAAAATACAAAAGGAGTATGCAAGGATCGTAGCAGGTGGCGTTCTGTAGTTTCTGCCTACCCCCATGGGTAGAAGGCGTGAGTTTTTGTATGAATGTAGCTATCTAATAAAAAGAAAACAAATAAATATTTGAATTTCAATTCCCCGAATCCTGCGCTAGTTAAAATGGTAGATGCCAGTGTCCTCCCTTGATAATTAGTTGGATTAGGTACCTAATTTAATAATGCTGTTGTCAGACATAAAGATGACCCTTCACTTTGAGATAACCTTCTAATCATAGGGTGTTTGGGGGTATTCGTTCCAAGAATAACCTATTTCTAATTAATCAAAGATGCAATTTATTATTATTTGCAACTTTATACAAATCCTGCTACACATTTCAAAATGTACTCGTAAACTAATACTGACTAATTACCATAAAATTATATTGAACTGTGATTAATATTAATGAAAATGTTCTCTGACCCCGAATATTAGTAAAATTCGGGGTAATAGTGACAATTAACATCATTCGCAAAATTCAAAACGATTTGTAATCAGCGAATCATTTGATTTGAACTTTTAAAGATTAGAAATAATGCTTGGTTAAAAGTTGCAACTAAATATTGAGATAGTTAAATGACTGTTAATAAAAACTTATGTTTACGACTATAATCAATGCTTCGGTTAAGTTTTAAAGAGTTTTTTGTTTTTATTGAGCATTAAAATATACGATGGTAAATATGGTTGCGGTATTGCAAAAGTTTTTAATTCGTGTTGAAATGAAAAACTACCACTTGACTAACATGTTTCATCCACAACAATATAATAAATGTTTATCTTTACAGTTTATGTCCACAAACAAACTTCAGGAACGTTAATAAAACTTGTCAGAAAACGACAGACTTTAATGTACTTTTCATCTCGGAAAATTTAAAAGTTTTAGGTGGGCGAAGCCAGGGACATGAAGTTTGAAATGTGACTTGAAAATTAATTGTGTGTAAACAAACTTCGGACGGCTAACAATTGCCAGTATTTTATTGGCTTAGTTTAGCTGCGGCAAATTGTGACAATGGGATATCGTCAAAAATAGAGCCCTTTTTTTGGATGGGAAATCATCAAATGACTTCTCCCGCTCTGGGCGGAGCGGGAGGGCGTGTCAGACTTTTACTGACTAAAACCCACCCGTGTTCCTTCAGTTGCCTGTGCCGGGGCCACGGTAACTCTTTCGAACATCCCGCAACCCTGTCGATTAATATAGTATAATAATCACAGACTGCGATTACCAATCCGTCTTTTAGGTCTGTTGGTTAGGGCATTAACTCATTGACGGTGTGCTTAAAAAAACAATCTACATTCTGTAGGTACATTGTCAGCCCAGAACTCCGAAAATTACTTTTCCACAACAATTTTATCACTTCTATAAAATTCTATTGTGAAAATTACAACCCAAGCAATCTAGTAATATTATTTCAGGAGCGGTACGCGCCGCAATTTTCAGGCGAGCTAATGAAATCAAACTTTAGAAGCTATTTGCCGCTGTTGACGAAACTCAAAGCTATCACAAATTAATTTTCTTCGCCTATAAAATATCTGATGTGTTTTTAACGTTTGAACTTTTTATTTTCTATAGACACAGCTCACACAGCTCCTTTTCTCCATAAAAACGATTGATATCAATGAACGAAAGAAAAACATGAAAGATGTAGATTTAATCGCGATGTAAAATACTTATATATGTTATCTTTCAGTCTTGAGAGAGAAATAAGTCGTAATCGGAAGGCTGTCACTTAACATATTTTTCATGCAAATTGAATCTTGTATCGGAAGTGTTGTGTACGAGATTTTATTTTTAGACAAGAACATCGTGTTTCTTTTTCTAATGATATCGTAAATGATGGATCAACATTAGTAGCCGAGTGCTGACATTATGAGGGAATAACCAAAGGGTGTTTTAAGGTGAGTATACAACGCAGAGACGTCAATGCAAGAATAAATGAAATACTTATGCTTAGGATTATTTTGAAACTATTGAAATCGTGATTTTGAAACAAACTAAATAGTAGTGATGGGCCGACTCTGGGTCTTGCCAATCTTTAGCTATAGTGACTAAACTATTGAATATATTTGACAGATTTTTTTTGTATGCAGACTGGGAACGTCATTAGATATACAAAGTTTTATTTATTGTCATTTATATGTGTATAGGCCATACAGGGTGTAAGTGACAGCCCTCCGCAAATGAACAGGGTGCATTCAGCTCCTTATTTTGTATCATATTCGACCGAAAAATTTCTCAGGAAAATTTTAATTTTTTTATCGTTTTTTCAGTCACTATTATTCCTTTCTACTAAAGTAAAATTACATTCTCTGTACGCAGCACTCCATTTATTTATGTAAATAAAACAGCTAAAATAAAAAAAATCAGCAATGGATGTTGAAATACTCGGCGGCCGAAGGCTCGCTGCGCTGCCGATTGCTACACGCGTTTTGCCACGTTAAAGATACTTTGCGTGTGAGGTAATAAAACAAATCAGGTTTATTGGATTCCTATAACGTTCCTGAAATCATTTCGTGTACCGGTCATCTTAGCATGATATACTGAATTCACTCCATCAGCCTCCGGAGGGCTGTCCCTTGCACGCTGTATTAACCACTTTTTCATTTAATAAAAGAACATTGCTTCCTAATTTGGACTCATCTCGGATATTCGAAAAATTAAAGTAAACTTTTAATTAAAAAAAAAAAAACTTTTTCAAAAAAAAAAAAACAACCGACTTCCAAAAACACACTACAAAGTGAAATAATAACTTTCAATTACGGAAGTCAGTGTCTTTAGTTTTGTATTTTGGTTTTTTGCCACCGACTTTCGAAATAAAGTTATTTTTCACTTTGTAGTGTGTTTCTGGAAATCGGTTGTTTTTTTTTTTTTTTTGTAAAAAAGTTTTTATTTATCAATTTTTAGTGGGTCGGTTTGCAATTTATCTAAGTTACAATAGTCTAATGTCAACTGCTCATTACCATTTACAAAATATTGCTTTTCCCGATGCAGGGACGTTAACTGTTGAGGAGTTCTCCTGGTACTTCACCATCCGTTCCACTTCACCATATGCATTTTGATGAGCATAAATCGCTTAGCAACCATATTATAGTAATCGAATCGCAACCCGTGAATGCTCGACTTATTGATGAAAATACCAAAATCGCTATATGTGCCTATGCCTTTATTATTTGAAGAATTCCCTCAATTCCGCATGGATCCAACCATCAGAACTGGATTTTGATGAAAATGGGAACAATCTGGAAGTATATCCTTTCAAATAAAAAAAATACTATAGGTACACCTCTGCCTAACCCTTCGGGGAAACAAGGCGTGATGTTATGTTATGTTATGTTATGTTATGTTAAAAAAAAATCCAAATCGGTTTATAAACGACGGAGTACTGAGATAAAAAAAAAAATTAAAAAATACAACCGAATTGAGAGTCCTTTTTTGAAGTCGGTTAAAAACAAACACGGCCAAGGAAAATAGGAATGACAAAATATAATAATTCGAAGGATAATCTTTAATTAAACAAGAATAATTGTTTTCTCGTTACTCCGACTTTAACCAAACAAAGTTTGCGTGTTTGGATGTTTGTTACAATCACGCAAAAACGGCTGAACTGATTTGGATGAAATTGGCACACAGATAGTTTATAACCGTGATTAACACAAATACTTTTTATCCCGGTAGTACATACGTTCCCGTGGGATAAATTCCGACCTCCACGATAATGAGTTAAAAGTGAGATAAAAACCAGGTCTTCACGTAATCTAAGTAATTTATTTAAGTTAGTGAACAATACAGTAGTTTCGCAACCAAACTGTTCATTAAAATGCAAAGTAATTAAGTTAATATTCAAAGCGTGTCGATTTTGTAAGTATTCCTATCCAAACTTTGCTTCAGGCTTCACGGAAATCTGAAGCTATAGAAAATAAAAAGTTCAAACGTTAAAAAGACATCAGATATTTTTATAGGCGAAGAAAATTAATTTGTTAAAACTCTTTGGTTAAAACTCAAAGCGTGTTGATTTTGTGAGTATTCCTATCCAAACTTTGCTTCAGGTTTCCGTGGTTTGATTTTTACAAATTAATCGATTACAATGTAAACGTAATTATGTAGTCCTGTTTTTGTTATAGGTTGACTATGAAAAACCCGTGGATTGGCCCGCGTGGATGTCGGAAAATGTATGAATTCCGTAATACATTGTTTTCATATAACTATTGGTTTACGCGGCGCACGCCAGTAAAGCTTCCAGTCGGCATGATTTTTTCAAATATCTTCTACAATCATCGTCTTATTTCAGCCAATTTACACAAAGCTTTCATGAAATACATACCTAAACCTTCCTCATGAATCACTCCGTCCATTGGTGAAAACCATATAAAAATCCGTTTGGGAATTTTACAGTTTATTGCGTTCAGACAGACAGACAGACAGACGCGGTGGGGGGACTTTGTTTTATAATATAATAATATGTAGATGATGTAGTAAAGTGACATTGTGAAGAAGATGTTACGTTATTGGTGACAGATACTCGTACATACCTACCTACTTCTTCTTTTCGAGTCGATGGCAAAAGTAAAAATATTTTATTATGTTACATGAGTTGGGCTCAGTAGGTAGCCACGTCAACCGCATCAGGCGTTTTTTATGTGTTCAGAAGTGCAGGACGTAGGAGCAGTGGCGAAGCCTTCATATAACCCGATTCCTATCGGCTTCCCTTCGGAACCACCACTGTTCTTAATGTCTACTATTGCCAAATAATGTACACCTGTGTGTGTAACTGTGTATCACATCAGATTATATATATTTAATACTAGTTTAATACAGTCATCATGAGATTAAAATTGCCTAAAATTTTTTTGTCTGAGTTTATGTGAAATGAACAATTTTTTCTTCGGCTTCCCTCTAATGATAATTGTAGCTGCGCCACTGCGTAGGAGTATAGTGGTGGGTCGCCCTCCAGCTAGATGGACCGACGACCTTAAAAAGGTCGCTGGGACAGACTGGATGCGGAAGGCCGGGATAGGGTGTTGTGGCGCAGCCTGGGAGAGGCCTATGCCCACTGTCCAGCAGTGGACTTCAATAGGCTGAGTTGATTGATTGAGAAGGGTAGGACTACCTACTTATAAGATGTGTATTTTTCTTTTTAAAAACGCTGAGACTTGTAGTCGATAAAAACATTATGAAGTCAGTGTACTATACCCTTGCTCAATCTATATTATGCTACTGCATCACCTCTTGGGGTGGAGCTCCAAAAACGACCCTAATAGAAGTAGAAAGAACCCAAAGAGCTATTCTGAAAGTGTCGTCTTTTCGACCGTATCGCTACCCCACTGAACAGTTATATAAAGAAAGTAAAGTCCTCACAGTGCGTCAACTGTTTATATTACATATTCTGCTAAAACAGCACACTCTCTTGGTCTATAATCCAACGCTGTCCAGTGGGAAAAGACGATATGACCCAGTGGAGCGCCATCATCTACGTTACAAAACTATGTTTGCAAGGCGTTTCTTTTGCTATCTAGGTGGCTACTTATACAATAAAATGAATAAGGTGTTACATATCTTTAGTCTCACAAAGAATAAATGCAAACAGAGGCTAACTGACTGGCTACTAAAATTAAACTATAATGATACTGAAAACATCCATAAAATGACCTAAACACACAATCACACACTCTCTCACACCCACACAATCACACAACCGCACAATCACCCTTACTACACATCTATTAACATTTGTCTCGCATACTAACCTATATCTAAATCATAATACAAAAAACTATAAAATGTCGTACGATTCCTTACTACATTCTGTCAGCGCGCGTAATACATAATTTATAAATGAAAATGTAAAGGGGTGGGATCCTGGTGTCCTGAAACACAGGCCATGAGCCTAGCTTAGGCACCAGTCTCCCACAATATATAAGTATATAATTGAATTGTGTATCATTGTCGAAACTGATCAATGTAAAATAATTTATGTATATTGTGGTGAGAAAAATAAAGTTGATTGATTGATTGATTGATTTTTAATCACGACTAATGTAAGCTAAAAATCCTGTGCCATTAATTTGTCTGATAAAGCTCGACACTTCAACACGACAATTCGATTAGCTAATCGATACTTTATCAAAATCGATTTATTATAATCCCGAATGAAACGACACACACCTCTACATACACTCATTTTATCTCACGATTTATCTCCAGTGACCTGCAATGTTCCATTTCCACATACAAAAATCTTTTAAAGTTATTTAGCTTTAGTTTTTGTTGCATTTAATTAAGTTTCACATCACACCTGTGATCCCCGAAGGGTTAGGCAGAGGTACCCATAGTACACCCACATTTCGCCACTTATGTTTTAAGAGCCCCATGTATAGGGCGAGCCTATTGCCATCAACCGGCAACAAATCCATACTCCGGGCTGCTACTGAGAGATTCCCGACGAAAAAACCCAATAGCACTTTGCCTGACCTGGGGATCGAACCCAGGATCTCATGCTCAGCAGTAGTGCTTGCGACCACTAGACCAACGAATTGGCTTGCTTCAAATTTTGTAGCATTTAATTAAGTTTCGTCCTGCATAAAGTCCATTATATATACGAGTATAGGTATTTACTCAGATATATGGGATTCCCAGTAGATATCAAAATGAAAATAAACTCACCGATGAGCCCCGTCCAATGATGCCTGGATAACATTTTCAGGTCGTGGCTCCGATAAACACTGCAACAAATTATAGGACAGGTTAATAACAGCAGTACAGGTAAACACAACGTTTAAAACTGGTTTTGCATAGTTATAAAAGATATTACGTGATATGTTATGACTTGTTGGAAAACCTGTTATTTGTGCGTAATGAAAACTGTGCAGTATGATTTTTGTACTAGATAAGGGATTATAAGATGGAATTTCGTTTAAAACGCATCTTATTGTGATCGCAACTGCTTGGCAAACATCTTGGTGTTGACGGGTCCGATATATTTTGGTCTATATTTCGATATATCTATGTTGATAGTAACTCTAAAACGCGATACGATTGAAGCTCGATTGGACTAAGTATCGTACCGTCTACATCTCGATCAAAATCAAATCAAATCAAAAGTAATTTTGTCAAACTAGGCTAAGAATCAGCACTTTTCAAACGTCAAAATTATATAAGACAGTCCCCCAAAACGCCCGCCCTTCACGACTTCCTAGTGCTTTATCTGGGAAGGAGAAGTGGCGCAACCAACTCCCCAGCAGCACAGCTGTCTGTTCAGTTAAAAAATCTTGATTCAATACAATAGTATGCAAAATAATTTACATTACGCAACACAAAACGTTAAATGAAATTATTTGCAATTTTTCTGCTAGCACACGTCAATGTACCAACGATCCATATATTGCTCATGGTTTTGTACTCAACTTTTATTGGAACTATATACATGGTATTTACAAAGGATCCTAAAAACCTGTACAAAGAATATTGGGGTGTTACATTGCTTTTTTTGGTACAAATTGGCTCCAGAAGTAAGTCAGTATTTACTGCTAGAATTTGACTCTAAAACCAAGTTGACCTTCTGTTATCCAGTCTGTAGACTAACATGGGAATCCCAATCAGACATTGAAATAGCATTTCATTTGCTGTCCGCACAGGCATTGAACACAAACGCTGTGATGATACTTTTGTATCTATGTATGTATGTGTATAGTCATAATATACCTTCACACGTTCTGCACAGGGTCGAAAATTGTGTGTGCGGTACTTGAAGCATAGGGCCCCTGAAATGCAGTTTTTCTAAATCTTAGCTACTTTGAAATAAGGTCGAATGTTGAATGAATTTGAAATCGTGGCTACTGAAATGTATTTCCAGTTACGGTGACGGTCAACGGTGTTGCATTTAGATGATATTACCGTTGAATAAACACATAATCAAACAGTTGATAGAAGGTAGTTATTTACCTGATTTTGACTGAAATTCACAGTATCTAGCTGTGTTTTATTTCGAAATGAAATTAGATTTAATTTCAATGGTCGTTAGCAAAGGAAAATTTTCTTGCTAGGACCCTGGTTTAACAATTTTCACAACAAATGCTCGGTCTAAGGTAACGCCCGGTTCACACTATTTTAGTCCAGTAATCTAGCGAGTAAATCCAAGCCAGTGCTTGACTGCATCATGGCGTCTACATAATTCCAGTCATTCAATCAGTCAGATACTGGATAGATCACTGGATTGGCCGTCTACAGTGGCGCTGGAATGGAAAAGTAGACTGTCAAACCAGTCTCTGGACTGGATGGTTCACTTGAAACAGTACATTCCAGTGCCGGTTCACTTTATTCCAGTGGCATTCCAGCGCTGGATTCGATCGCTGGATTGGAATGCTACTGGAATAATGTGAACCGGGTATAAAGGTACATCCAGACAGTGCGAGGCATGTGCTTCGAATGAAAAGCCGGCAGAACATGTGACGGTTGCCTCAGGCTGAAGCATAATCAGCCTATAATATTCCCACTGCTGGGTCACAGACCTCCTCTCCTCGAGAGGGCGCGGGCCGTAATCTACCACGCGGGTCCTGTGCGGGTTGATAGAAGTCACATGTCTTCGAATTTTTGGTTTTAGGACATGCCTGTTTCCTCACAATGTTTTCATTCACCGTTTTGAGGCTGAAGCATCTGACATAATAAAAAAATGCGTTTGCGGCGTACGTTTGCCTTGCACCTTAAAATAAATGGCATCCGAGCTGACGTTTAATTTAAATCTGGTAAATCTAGCTCAGTTTTCACTTTCAATCCAATTTGATAATGTTATACTGTCGACAGATTATGACCAATCAATGTGACGAATATTGGCTTAGTTATAATAGTTACGTAAATAATCTAGATAAGCAAGTGAGTATGTATTTAGTGTTTTAGACTACTGGATAAAAATAACATACCTAGCGAAACTTCACAGATATCGTGATCTAATGAAGATACAACAAAAAAAAAAAAAAGATTTTCAAACTGATAATGCCTGCACTAGGCACTAAAATCGCCATTGAATTCTCCAAGAAAAGACAAACAAAATAATTTTGCAGATACATACATGCACATAAGTGAAACTATAAACAAATAAAAAGTGAACGTGTTATTCGTAACTAGACGCTAAAACAAAGTAGAAAGTGTTTAACACTTGAGTCTAGAATATGTCTAGATACTGCATCTATGCAACTCAATATTTATGTTAGTCTACATTCCAAAAGTTTCTATTTAAGGCGAAAGCGCCAGGGTAGCCCGCGAAATTCAAATTCATTATTAGGATGTGTATTGATTATAATATGATTAGCGACCGTAACAAATATGTATCTACAGAATTATAATGATTTAAGTCACCAATACAACTCTCTAAGATCAAGTAATCTTATATATATATAGTCTTGACTGACTACCTATTTCACGAAATTTTGACATTTGAGAATTATACTAACTTAAAGAGTTGTATTGCTGATTCTAATGATTATAATTCTGTTCATATTTGTTACGGTCGCGAATCATACTTTAATCAACATAAACCCAGACAATGAGCTGCAAATTGCAAAAATCGTAAGAAAATTTGAATTTCGCGGGCTACCTTAGCGTTTCCCCCTTAATTTGGATGATGACTTTAATAAGTGAAGATAACATGAGTCATCATTTAGAAAATCTGCCAAAAGACAGGTAGCAAACAAGTTACGTGAAACTATGTATTTGAGATGTTATGTTTTATTTATAAAGTACCTACATAACATAACATTACGCCTGTAATCCCCGAAGGGAGGTGTACCTATAGTACACCTACATTTTGCCAGTTACGTTTAAGCCCCATGTTATAGGAGGCGAGCTTATTGCCATTAACCGGGTACAAATACAGACTCCGGGCAAAAACAAAACCTGAAATTCCTGATGAAAAAACCCAATAACACTTTGCCCAATCTGGGAATCGAACCCAGGACCTCATGCCAGTACCTACTTACCTGTGTTATGAAAGTATATGAGTGAATATAGGTACCCTTAAGGATTAAGTTATCAGTTCCTTTTGGGTGAGGTTTTTTTCAGAGTTGAAACTACTTTACAAGTTAACTGAAGAAAAAATATTATGTAATGCAGTCAAATAAAGCTCGTCATTATGTTTATTATTTAACTTGCAAGTTGGAGTCTTCAAAACTGGTGCAAGAGAATTACCAATTGTATTGTGAGCTACACAAAGCTAGTAGGCGGTTCTAAGGTTCCAGGATCAAGATCCAGGACCTTATAGGTACCATCGCAGACATTTGCGGTGAACAACTTTTGGACCTTATTTTACTAAGGTAATAAATAAGGTTGACAACTGTGTGAGCCATGGAGCGTTCCATGCTCGGCATAAGACTTATAGACTGAGTTCCAAACATCGAGATCCGAAGACGAACGAAAGTTTTTGATATTGGAAAACGAGTTATGGAACTCAAATGGAGTTGGGCAGGACATCTGGCAAGGCGCAGTGATGACACGAGGAGGAAGGCAGTGACCGAGTGGCGTCCAAGACGAAGCGTCGGTCGTCCGGCGGCGAGATGGGCAGACGACATTGTTACCATCGCGGGTAGAACCTGGATGAGGCTGGTACAGGAGCGTGGGGATTGGCACATGAACAGAGAGGCGTATGCTCAGCAGTGGGTGAAGTCGGGCTGTGGATGTGATGATGATGATAAATAAGGTTGAAAACTGGTTCACCGCAAATGTCCGCAATTGTTCCTATGTATGTTCCTAATAATTTTTTTTACACGTAATGCATTCTGTATTGTTATGTTTTTATACATAAGCCCTACATATGATGCTGGTTTTTCTAAAGCGAATGTACATTATTACATACAATTATGTATTATAATAGCCCTACCTGCAATCCAAGTAGATATGCAACATGCGAAAACAAGTTATAACGACTGACCTGCATATTTTCAAAACACATTAAATTATTATTAACGATAACAGTTGCGTTATAAACATAAACAACACTAAACCGTACAAAATCACCCATTCATCACAAATTACAACAATAAAACTGTATTACGACACTCGGATCTGTTCACATTGTCGTAACTCTGTCGCACATGCGATCCGCAATTCTTCGCACGAGATCGGTTGCGTCAGATGATAATCTCCCGACCTCGACAAAAAATGACGCGACTGGCGCAAGATGGCAGGTTCGCAGGTGAAAGCATACAATTAGTGCGAATTACGCAAGTGATCGTACCGCGTCGTCCGAATTTGGCGAGTTGTCGTGAAGTATGCGGCCGGAATTATTCCGAGAAAATGCTTAGATGCGGTTTGATTAGCCAATTAGTTTGATGTTTGCTCATACTTAGCTATTGGGCTAGCGGAATTTTCCGAGGATTGTATGATGAGGCTGTAAAAGGATTGGAATAGTTGAGTTAGTGGTTTAAAAGTTTACCGCAAATATAAGTAAGATTCTCGTTCCGTTTCACAATCTAGCGAGGAGCCTAGGCTATCGAACATACAATTTTTGTAAAACGAGGAAAATGCTGGTCAACATTCTTACCACGTCGCGGGACACACGGGTCGGTAAACGTAAATCAAGGCTTCTTTTCCACGTCTCGTACTGAATCTGATGAGATTCATTCAATAAGATGTAGATAAGATAACGGATTGAAGGCTCCTGCAAGCAGGCGCGACACAAAGACACTGCGTGTCGCGCGACGAGCGGTACCTTTGTGTCGCGCCCGTATGCAGGAGTCTAGAGAGTTCCTACGCGTACGCCTGTACGCCTCGGTGTCAAGCACTGGGGTCATTGGCCGAAACGCTCCTGGTTTTGTATCGTTGATGCAGAAGCTTATCATCAATCGAAGATTTCAGAACTTTCTGACTAGAACGTCAAGTTTGTTTATGGCCTGGATCATTATCATCCCCAGTTTTTTTTCACCCCATTGTGGGACCTAATCCCCCTCCCTTTGCGTAGTTCGCTTAGATACCTACACCACTTTTTACACTGCCCAAAGAAGGAGTGTAAGGGGTCCACGTAACGATAAATTGCAATTGATCAATTGCCATCAATTTCTATTGTAGTAATATTGACAATCGCTTCAATTGCACTTGGTAGACGGTCAATTTGCGCATCAATGTGTATCCATCACGTAAAAATTCACAATTGCAATTGATCGTTTCGGGGACCTTAATGATTTACCTAGCGTTTTTGTCATAATCACTTGGGTGTGTCCCTCTTATTACGTAAGAAACTCATTATCATACATTCTTGTCTAGGTTAAAAGTACGGCCTTAGAATCTGGACAAACTGGTTTGTCATGTGGTTACAATTGTATAAACGTACTCGTATAAATATTTATGTAGATTCTCTATACATAACCAAATAGGTAGGAATATGCAATGTGTGTTGTACCTAATGATGCAGTTGCTATGTCGTGATAAAATGAAGTAGGTGAAGTAGTTGTGTGTTCACTTTCTCAGCTACGGGCCGCAAGTTTGATTCTCGCTCGACACAAAATATTGTTACCAGTTGTTTCAGGATCATGATTTGGAGATTTGTGTTAGTGGACCCACCTGCAATGCGAAGTTGTGTGCTCTGAAAAGGTTCTTTAAGATACTAGAGATTTGTATTTTACGCAGTTCCTGCTAGTGTTGTACAAAACTCGAGTCCTAAGTCTTAGAATAATAAAACTTGTGTTCTCTTTGAAGACTCAGTTGTTTTTGAAGTCTCGAGTCTTGTCTGAAATATCCAAGGACTGAGTCATCCGAGTCCATATCTGGAGTTATAATGGAATGAATAAAAATATGTAAGTAGCCACTGTTTCAAATGATTTTAAGTATTGAACAATATTATATAAACATAGGTAATTTTTTGTAGGACTGCCTCGTTGGTCTAGTGGTCGCAAGCGCTACTGCTGAGCATGAGGTCCTGGGTTCGATTCCCAGGTCGGGCAAAGTGTTATTGGGTTATTCTATCTGAAATTTTTCAGTAGCAGCCCGGAGTCTGCATTTGTGCCCGGTAGATGGCAAAGGGCTCGCCCCCTATTACATGGGACTTAAACAAAACTGGCGAAATGTGGGTGTACTATAATAGATACACCTCTGGCCAACCCTTCGGAGAAACAAGGCGTGATGTTATGATTTTTTTTTAATCAGTCGGTCAGTCAGTTCGTATGTGATTTAGTACACAGTACCTTAAATATTGATAGCATAATACCAACTTGAAGCTCACGACTAAGTACGACTATTATTCCCAAGTCTTGAAAAAAGACTGGAGTCACGAGATGTAGACTGAAATATAAGTCTTTTACAACACTAGCACCTGCCTTCTACGTACACTTTTAGTCAATACTATTCCGGACTACTTGTTTACATATTAAATCCGTGGTCGTTATTAGCAATATACCTTTCAGATTAACCTTTGAAGCCGAAAATTTATTAGACAGAAACAAATGGTTTTAAGAATTTAATTAAACTTGGAATGGATCAGTTTCAGTCGATTAATTTCACTAATCTTTTTAAATATTCAAGAAAGTGGCATCTTAAATTGACCGTGCCGACATTGGAACTTTTTATACTAACCGCTACGGATAAGCTATAAAGCCGTGGGTTTTTAATATAAGAAAGATAGAAATAAGAAAAAGTTTTATTTGGGATATATAAAAACAAAGAAAATAATTAGGTAACTCTAAATAAAAAGCCGGGAGGTGTCGTGGGACACCCGGTTGGAACGAAGCTCCTTTCGCTGTACCTATGTTATGTATTAATACAGAGCCATCTAGTATTGTCTCAAGTTTCAAGACGCAACAGAACAAAATCACCAAACATTTCTTTTAGATTTTATTGCTATGAATTTAGGGAATTCTAAGTAAGACGTCATTGTGTTTTACTAACTTCGACTTACGGAGTCTGCTTTTTGAAATTCGAGTTATAGATTTTTTGTTCTAGTTACAAAGTCTAAATAATTCATAACCGCGTTTGGCAATTTTTGTCGTCTTACTGAGGAAGATTCGAGTTATCGAGATTCCACTGAAGTATGAACGCTTTTTAGTTAGTGATGACATCTACCAGTCAAATAGACTACCGCAAGCGGCGTTGAAGAACTTCGTTCCAAGAATATTATGCGCCTAACGTCTGCGCCAAATACGTCCAGTTCAACAATATGACTATTTTTCAGCAGCCGTATAAGGAACGGGACTTCCAAAACTTACTGAAATGCACAGTTATCTGTCATTTTTAATTACTAACTTTGGCACACCGGCAGAAAACACTGCCTCCCCAAAATGGGTTTTTTTTAAAGAAATAATTCCCTAGTAGATCTTACAACAACCATGATTAAAAATCTTGTGGTTTATTCTATCACACAATCATTACTGAATAAAGAAGATAATAAAATAGAGCGAAAAGTTACACCACCATTAACTCTCTATCAAATAAATACAAGGTGTAATTTTAAACACCGTTAATCTCTTAAGGAGTCATTGTACTCATCATTATGAACAACTTTTACTACGGGACCAAACCTGAAATCGCGAAAAAAAAATCAGCTTTTGCCTACATTAATGTTCTCATAACTCGTCAAAATGTAGGGAACACCTGATTTTTTTTTCGCGATTTCGGGTTTGGTGCCATAGTAAAAGTTATTCATAATGATGAGTACAATGACCCCTTAAGAGGTTAACGGTGATTAAAATTACACCGTGTATATAATGTTACAATTGATAGGCTGTTTAAACCTATCAAACGATCACAAAGCATTGTTTCATTAATATTCATTGATGGTTGGAAATTAATTATTAGCTATATAATCTACAAATTTTGAAGCGCTCAAGGCAAATATTAAATATTAATTAAGCATATAACCCAATACAATACAGAGCCTGATTGACAGGATAACTGAATATTATTGGGAATAAATTACAAGTTTCACATAAATAATGATCATCTACCATAATATCTACGAGTATTACATACGTACATAAACTCACGCCTTCTTCCCATGGGGGTAGGCAGAAACTACAGAACGCCACCTGCTACGATCCTTACATACTTCTTTTGCCTCGTTCACGTTCATACATCTGGTCATACACGCACGCCGGTTGCGAGTACTACGCACCCGACCTTTCTGAAGAACATCGCCAATAAGGTATCTATTACCAACTGATATATTTAGCTTTTATTGAAATTGTTTAGTGGTGGACTGTCTCTAATAGAATATACTAATAACATTTGTATACAGGAAGTGCGAAAACTAAACCTTACGCCTGATTGACATGGAATATGTATGTAGTACAAGTACGAAAGCGAGGTTCTTGCATGGCAAAATGATCGAAATGAACCGAATTACTGATTTTTTGGCAAACAGGTAAGTTTGTTTCTAGTTAACAAGTAAATAATCCTGCCCCGTTAGTCATGTGGTCGCAAGCTCGACAGCTGAGCTTGGGGCCCTGGATTCGATTCCTAAGTCGGGCAAAAGTGTTATTGGGTTTTACCACTAGGAATTTCTCAGTAGCAGCCCTGAGTTCGGAAGTTGGTGGTGTGATACGCCAGAGCCTCGGAAAGCACGTGTCGCCGTTGGCCCTGCGCCTGATCTCTCCCCGATCGTAACGAATTGCCGTCCCATAGGACTAAGAGAGTATAGGAGCAGAGAGTGCACACACCTATAGAGGCATGAGGAACAGGGAGTAAAGTTCACTCATCCTCTATAGAAAAGGGAGGATCCTCCGACCAGACGGGTGTTGTGTCTGGAGGGCTACTGCCCGACGGTTGATGTTGGGATGTTGTATATATGCTAGTCGCGCGGTAAACTCTGATTGCGCGATGCAGGATTTTGCGTGACGTCAGTGTGACGCGTTCCACTGTGGCGATGTAGATATGCCGCCACACACCTATGTGTGCATGTGTGTATGTGTGTGTGTGTGTGTGTGTATTCATCATTAACTATACATGCAGGCAAAATAAGGGTTTTCTATACCTAATAGGGAAATAAATGTACGAGTCATCAGCTTTTCTAAAATTCATCTCAGATTAAGTTCAGATGGGGTGGGTAAAGCAGTATTGGTTCACTGGTAACGGCCGTGACTTACAGGTTGTAGGTCACTGGTTCGAACCCAGGCAGGTGCTTTACTTTCTGTAAATTATATAAACGGTGAAGGAATACATCGTGAGGAAACCGGCATGTCCTAGAACCAAAAATTCGAAGGCATGTGACATCTACCAACGCGCACTGAGCCCGCGTGGTGGATTACAGCCCACTCCCTCTCACCGAGAGGAAGTAGTGGGAACATTATAGGCTGATTATTAGGGCGAGTGTATTGAATATTGGAGCTTTTAATAAGAGTCGATTTCACCCTGGTCCCTTTATAAAGCCAGTGTGGACACGCCTTGGTTATTAAATTTAAAAAATAAACTGTTCAAGCTTCTGCTAATGTAGTGACCGTGTCGACACTTTTTTACTGTATTGTATTAAACTTCCATTATGTTTTTGTTATTTTTGGGAAATGGCGTCTCGCTGGTCAACCTAAGAGGTTGTTGGCTGCTTAACTGGACTTTTCTGTGGATGCCTTAGTAAATTAAGGCCTCCAGCCAGGGCATATAACTAAAAAACTAAGCGACCACTCGCTAAGGGCAACCGAGAAAGAGTTACCGTGGCCCCGGCACAGGCAACTGAAGGAACACGGGTGGGTTTTAGTCAGTAAAAGTCTGACACGCCCTCCCGCTCCGCCCAGAGTGGGAGAAGTCATTTGATGGTTTCCCACCCAAAAAAAAGGGCGGAGGACAGCAAGGGAGAAGCTGGATCAGATTTTTATTATTTAGGGACGAATTTAAATAAACAGGCTCAGCGGCGCGGGCTGGCTCGAGCAAGGCTCAGGGCGGGTAAACCTTAATTAGGCAGCTTTAATATTAAAATATCAACCAGAAAAGAACAAAAACAAATAAAATAACGATGGTCGATGTTCTAATGAACTTTTGTTTAACAAATTACCTATGTATTTCGCGTATTTAAGCATACAAGTGATACGATTGGATTTTTTAAAATTATTTGTGAAATTATGATTAATCTGTCTTTGTAGGGTAAAAGTCGCTTCGCTTATGGCGCTTCCTCAGCGGGAGCATTTTCCTGTAATGTAACCTTTACCCGCGATCTAGCCGTGTTACTTTTACATAGTTTATATGTAGTAACCTATCCTGCTGGTTTCAATTATCTCTCTACACTACTTAGGAGTTGACGGCCTGCACAGTCTATTTGCAAAGCCCTGGCTGCTAACAGTGGAATCTTGGATTGTTACATGTTATAGGTACAAGCGAATGCTCCCGGTGAGGGGAGCGCGTTTTCAGAAAAGGAACTAGCATTGATCATTGTGCTTTCTCACCGAGTTGTTTATGTCTCATTGAGTCCAATTTTTCTTACATAGTAAAATGTTCTTCTTATTTTTAGTTTTTCTAGTCTTCCTGTCTTTAAATGTGCTTTTAAAAACACGATTCCGGGTATAGTTTAAATAGTACCACTATCTCTAGTCACTTCGATATTTGGAGCGTTCCATTCTCGGCATAAGACTTATAGACCGAGTTCCAAGCGTCGAGATCCAAAGACGTACGAAAGTTTTCGATATCGGAAAACGAGTTATGGAACTCAAACGGAGTTGGGCAGGACATCTGGCAAGGCGCAATGATGACAGGTGGAGGAAGGCAGTGACCGAGTGGCGGCCAAGGACTGGAAGACGAAGCGTCGGTCGGTCGTCCGGTGGCGAGATGGGCAGACGACATTGTTAAAATCGCGGGTAGAACCTGGATGAGGCTGACACAGGAGCGTGGGGATTGGCACAAGAATAGAGAGGCGTATGCTCAGCAGTGGGTGAAGTCGGGCTGTGGATGATGATGATGATTACTTGTCCATTCTGTCTATAACGGTCACAGCTGAACAAGATTTCAATTAGTTTCTTTGAAGACAGACGTTAACCCGTTTTAATGTAAGAAATTATTAATTTATACTTTCATATTTATACAAACTCCTGCACTAAAATTCGATGTCTCCTCGACTGCAAACAATATCAGTTTCATCTTTAAAGTGAAGTGCTAGATCAGTTTATCGATAAAACGTTTCGATATTTTCCCTTACACTGTGTTAAATTAAATTTCGCTGGGCGGGAAAGGTGGCTTTGTGCACCGACTTGGCAGCTTGTCGCCTTGTCCAAGCAATAATCTGAAGGGTACTCTGTCAATGAAATGTTATTTTAAACTTGGCAAGAGTTCGCCTTGATTGAGTTCTGCCCAGTACTGTGTGTTGGGAGATTTTAGCTGGTTTTGGGTTGCATGTTTTAAAGATAAGAGATGTCCTAATAACTTGACTCTAATTCCAGGTTAGAGTTCTGCGATATTTTACCTAAACTTTTGCCAGGCCTTGTGTATGAAATGCGAATTAAATTTCAGAAAAGTGAACTTTTTCGTTTTCATTTCAACAATTTACTATTTAATTTTGATTTAATTTAAGATCTTTTACGACGTAGGGCTTTTCATACAAACTTTCAAGTCCTTCTTTTTCGAAATGAATGAACCTATTTTAATGAAACTTCATACACATAAGCAGGATACATAGGTCTAAAAAGTTAGTTAAGATCATTTTCGGGAAATAGTGTTACAGCTAAATTCGACCGATTTTAAATTTTCCATAGAAACGGAGATTTCCAATTATCTTTTTTTAAATAAGACATCGAAAATATTCGTAACTTACTTTTTAGACCTATGTATCCTGCTTATGAGTCTCATTAAAATCGGTTCATTCATTTCGAAAAAAAGGACTTGAAATTTTGTATGAAATGCCGTATGTCGTAAACGCTCTTAAGCTCTGTATATTGTAATATTTGAAAACAAAAAGGGGGCAATTCCCGTATTTAAAAAAAACGGTCGCATTATAATCTCAGTCGCAATCTGACAAAAATTGTATGGGATTTCTGACATTAATTGTCGCTGCGATAAGATTGCGACTAGATTTTAAACGTTTTTAATTACGGGAATTGACCTTTTGGTTAGTTGTCGGTATTACATTAAAAATGTGTTTTTTGTTTAGATTTTATGTTATATAACTATTTCTGCACAGTGCAAAATATTATGCGCAAGAGCAATTACTATTGTAATAATAGTAATTTCACTAATTATCTAATTCACGGTCGAAAACAATTGTTCCAATTTTTTGGTGGTTAGTTACGCCGTTTTGCCTAAAACAATCAAGATGACTAATTCAGAAAACGCATTCTTATTTTTGTCATACATTGACCCGCCATTTTGACCTCTATACCCAATACGTGAAGTCGAGATTCGCATACAAATAATATAATGTTGTAATGATTTCCTACATTGCTAGTTTCGTGCACGCATAGTACACACAATGTAAGTACGCTCAGTACAGTCAATAAAATAGATAAGTATATGGCCTGCTAACTTTAGCGACTTTTTTAAATGTGTTATAAAGTTTGCCTTTCAGACCACATGGGTTAAAAAGTACCTACTGTTTATGTTTTAAGTCTTTGCGTGTCGTTTGAACCCCATAGGTACAAAGTCAATTGTTTATTAATCGTGTTTGTAATTACGATATGCGATTGGTTAAAAGTATTTGTTCTCTCCCGATTACAATGGCAACAATAATATTAACCACAATTTTTTTCTCTAGGAATGTCTCTAGGTAAAAAAGCTGTGAAAAAATTGCCCGCGTACCTAATTAATTTTATTTTATTAATAAGAAAACTTACAGCTACATTTGAGCATGCAGTAACATTATGCAGTTGATAGCCAATTACAAGTTTCAACTTATAGAAGTCCCGGAAATGACGCACCCCTTAAGGGGTCTTTGTACTCATAATTTTATTATGAACAATGTTTACTATGGGACCAAACCTGAAATCTCGAAAATAAAATCACCTGTTCCGTACATAAGTAAGTAAGTTTTTTATTGATTCATAAACAACAAAGGTTACAATATTTAGGTATGACACTGGATCCCGCACTAGGATACCCTGTGTCGCAGGATCCAGTCTCTTTCGACAGAAAATAATGTATTGTTTCAGAAATTTAGGACTAAAAGGTAACCAAGAGTATGGGTGAATGTGTTGAATCTAAACATTTTGACGAGTTATGCGAACACAAATGTAGGGAACAGCTGTTTTTTTTCGCGATTTCAGGCTTAGTCCGATAGTAAAAGTTGTTCATAATGGTGAGTACAATGACTCTTTAAGAGGTTGTGCGTTAATTTCAGGACATTTTGTATAATGCAAAGATGTTCCTACCTGCATACATAACTATTTGGCCGACTGTACCCGCCTATAGTATGTGCATATGTGACAAATGATTGTGTGGGGGTGTGTGTGTGTGATCGTGCATACCTATTAGTGAGCGCATGTGTATCTTCACATTACGCTGTCTAATAAATAATGTATAGTGAAACGTACGAAACAGTTGATCGAATTATTTCACGGTTGGCATCAAATGGCGGTCTCGCAACATTTTTGTTGAATATGAAGAGTTTTTAATACTTTGTATTCAAGTGTTGTGTTTGTGGTGTCACATTGTTTTGGCGGTCGTTAACTTGTGTGTTTTTACAGTAACTGTGAGACATGTAAAGTTGGTGGTTGTTCAAAAAATACAACCTTTTACGAAGAGAATATTTTCATGAGGTTTATTTTCAAATTAAATGACGTTCAAAAGTGACTACTTTATATAAATTTTTTAACTTTGTCTTTGTTATAGAAAAGTATGCAAAAAGAAGCTGAAGAAAAATATTACTGCTAGCACAAAAAACACGAACACAAAACGATTTGCCTTAAGTTTTACAAGCTCTTATTTAAGCGGTCTCGTTTATTATTAGAACATTTGTTGTATCCGTAACTTAATCACAATACAAAGTCTACATTTCTCCATAATTAGCCACTAATCTTCGATCATTCTAATTTTACTTCGATCACGATCAAGAATCAAGAGACGGCTCCATTCATTCATAACGACCTCTTACATAATGAGGTATCGGGCTCACTGACCGACTTACGTTATGACCACCATCAAATATTCACGCACCATCGAAGAGTTTGTAAGACAATGCCGAAATAGACGTTTAACATAGCAGCAATGAAAATTAATGGATACATTAAGTACTTACTTGTTATGTAAGTGTTGCGAGGTGTCGAGCTGAATTTAAATACTTTGAAAACCGACCAACCTTGATAGGCCCGTTCGGCATTTTGTGCGAAAAGTTTTTAAAGTTAACGTTAAATTGAGTTGAATTATTTATTTCGGCTTAAAATTAAAAGGTGTCTATCGTAAAACCAAAGGAATACTTTGTGAGCGAGAGAGATTTCCGAGGTGTTCCTGAGGCGACGCGAAGGTTTGGCTTAAGCAAGCAAAGTGAAGTTCTGTTTAAGTTAAGAATAATTTATTGGTTTAGAGATCAATGGATTTTGTTGTTTAGTTGCTTAGCTTGGCTATACAGGGTGCTGCTTTAATGGTAACATTAACATAACACACGTATACGGTTCTACGTTTTCATTTTTATAAAGATATTTTAATTTCATCAAACGTTATTTTTTTATTGATTTATTTTCAATTTTCTAAAATAGTATCTTGGAACAACCGTACTTAAAGAACTGTAGCACCGAGGTCATTTGCCGGGGTCACGGATCGTAACATCGCATCAATGAAATTAAAACGAATAAACGTGCAAAGAGTAGGCGAATTGAAGGAAAGAGAGAGTTTTATTATTTAGTTTGTTTGAAAAATAAAATTTTATATTATTATAATGTGTATGATTACTGGCCACTAGCCCTCCCCTGTATTAAATTAATGTCGCCATTGTAGCGGCCCGTTGTTTAAAAAAGAAATAAGAGGCAAAAGATATTTCCAATACAAAAGTAATCACAAAGCCCCTTGAGACTAATGAAGTTAACATCAAAATACACTCGCGGCCAGATTTATTACACAACAAATAACACCAAAATATAACAATCATTAGAATAAACTGCAGTTACACAATAAAGCTGCTACTTACACACATAACACATAAATATGTAGTATATACAATGACTTTTATTTCTCTAACCAAATCATCGCGTTCACGACTGGTTACGATCATTTAACTGGTATTTTTGTACTTTCGCCAAGTTTTTATTACTGCCTAATGAATTGCTGTCATTTCTGGCTCGTATGTGTACGAATTAAAAGCTATTACTCTTGTTACATAAATGTTTATGTGCGATTTTGTACACGATATGAGTTTACGATGGAATGTTAGATGTTTTAACCTGAAAGTCTGTCGGTAGTTGCCTAATGAGATTTTTTAAGTATGCTATTAAATGATTATGCATGTGTTTTAAACAAGCTTCTGCCCGTGACTTCGTCCGCGTGGATATCGGAAATTATCCCAAGCTAACATGCTACCGGGATAACAAGTATCTTATGTAGGCACCCAGGTCATGGCTTATCCGTATACCTATCATCCAAATCCATTCAGCCGTTAAAGCGTGAAAGAGTATCAGACAGACAGATAATAAATGCAAATAATGTTATTTTCTTTTTATTAAACCGGTTTTTATGATTCTAAGTCCCACTTGTACGTTTAGTCGGGTTAAATAAATAAATATTGAGTTTGTAAACTCGGAGTTAAGTAATTAACATTTTAACACTTATTACGCGTTGTGCCACTAAAAAGTGACACCGGGTTAGATAACCTGATATTAGTATATTTTGAGTTGGGAACATTGCAGTTCAATCGACGAAACATAGAATAGAATTGCAATGTCTCTGCCCTGAATACGACCAAAAATGAATGAACGAACAATAAACGGAAATTGTATACCCATCTCCTTTACATTACATTACGATACGTAATAGGTACTTTCTTGTCTTTGAATTTTATAACATGACATTTCATTTTAATCGTTTTGTATGTGGTTGCCATGGTGATTTATTTCATTGATTGATTTTCATCAATCAACTAAATCTCTCTCTCTCTGTCTCTCTCTAAATCGTGTCTGATGTTTTCGTTAGATAAAGAAAATATGTTTTAAGTTTTATATAATTTGTATTTATATTTATTTATATGAGTACATGAATATAATACATATATTGCCTGCTGATAAAGTACCGAATTTCCACTTACTATAACGTCGAACAATCTGTATATATAAAAACAACTATATACGCCAATAGCGTACACGTTTAAACGGACCTGCATATTTTGTCGGATCGGTATGTTTTACTGGATCCAGAATACTGCATTATGTGTAAACTAGCTCATACAACTACATACGCCATCAAATAATGGACCTGCACAACGGATCGCTACGTGTACGCGCCTTCAGTTAGGACTTTTTATTTTATATAGCTTCTGTCCGTGACTGCGTCCGCGTGGAATTTCTTGTTTTAACATAAAATACATCCTATGACACTCGGAAATACTGAAGCTTGCTATTAGTGAAAGATTTTTTGGAATCAAATCATTAGTTCCGAAGAATACCCCTTACATACGAACTCACAATACATCTTTATAATATTACTTCGTCCGCGTGAAATTTTTTGTCCCCCCGACCCACCCCGTCACATCACATCGCCCGCCCGCGCTATTACTTCGTTTTCACTTAGCATTCTTTCTGACTATTTTTCATTTTGCTCAGCTCCTAAGGGTCATAGCGTATTGTTAAATAGCCTTTAACCTTTCTCAAGAATTGGGCTATCAAATGCAAAAAGAATTTTTCATACCTGACTGATAGTTCCTGAGATTACACCCTACATACAGACTTACAAACATATTTTACCTATTTATTGTATTTGTAATAAGTATAAGTATAGATATGATGTAGGTACTTAATTATGCCGTGTCTTACAGTTAGCTACTATAGGTATATTACTTCGCCAAGTGATAGTTACCCGACTTGGCGGCAGAGTCCGAGTTATGGTTTATTAGCAATAAACAAGTCGGTAATTAGATAAGATTAAATTAAGATAAAAGTCGTAAAATTATTGATTGGTTGGAAAGTAAAATCAATGTAATCGATAAATAAAGCTATAGATAAATATAGGACCTTAAATTATTTCCGTAATACACGTAATATTGAACTATTTTAAGCATAGAAATATAGGTAACTTATTAGTCGAACAAGAAGACATGATGAGAACAACAAGGGATTATTAAACTCGAATTAGAAGAACAAAGAAAAATACCTACTTAGCAACTGTTTATAAATCACGACTATTTTTAATTTGAAAATAAAATATAAAAACCTCATTACTAAATCTCATGTCTCATATTAAAAAAAAATCCATTAATGAAATTGTTTAAAAATGGAAATACGCTGCTTAATTATGTGCGAGAAAATCCTGGGTCAACGACCGGACCCGACCTTGACCTTTGCTTGTAGAAGCAGTAACACCAGCTTATTATTTTCCTACTGCAGGGCAAAGGTCTCTTCTCATACAGAGAAGGCACGAGCATTGCCCACGCTTGCTGAAGACGGTTGGCGATTTGAGACTCCAGGTTTCCTTTTGAAGTTTTCCTTCACCGTTCTCAGTAATGCCCAAAATAAACTCGGAAGGTACAACTATTAATTGAAAAAATCACATTGGTTTGCCCGGATTTGCGCCCACAACCACGTGCATAAGAGGCCACTGGGCCATCACAACATTAGTATTTTTTGTAGAAGTAAAGTAGGTATTTATCGAAGCAATCTGCTTGTCAACAACCTATCCAGATAATAGGACTAGATGACCTTGCAGAAGAAATAAGATCTTGACCTTCAGATATTACCAAGATCCTTAACTTTGCTATATGTTATAGGTGCACTTACACTGATTAAATTGGTTTAAAAATGAAATTCCTATGCATGATAAATGTTTTCTTCAGATGAATTTATGTTCAAGTATTTTATGTTATCATGTTTTTACAAACATAAAAATGTTTTAGGTATTTTTGAAACTGATTTCTGAAAACATGATAAAATTATTTTTTTTCGCGATTTCAGATTTGGTACCATAGTATAAGTTGTTCATAATGATGAGTACAATGTCCCCTTAAGAGAATTCGTGTATGAATAGACAGACCTTATATTGTATATTAATTTAGTGTTAAATTATGCCTATAAAATTGTGCTTCAGATTTGTCAAAATACAACTGCCAGTCACCCTGAATAATATAATTCTAGCGTGAAGTTATGTTGTAAAATGTCTCTATATTTTTTCCACACACTGTAATTAGGTATCTAGCATAATTTTAGAATACTTAAGCGTCATACGCAACCAAGTATTCGTTCGTTTCCCTCAGGCGATTGCGTTAAAGTTAACATTACTTAACGCACTGGACTTGGCTAACTTGGCTAAATATTGCCGGGTCCAAGCAACCGGTCGGCAGTTTCCTCATACGTGGTGTTGGAATATGTGCTTCTGAGTATTCACTTGAAGTGATCTTGAGTACTCTTGGCTGATTCTTAGCATTTACTTGAGCTGAGTAAAAGGTTGTGTGTGCAAGCAAGATACTAAGTATAAGAGCTTTCAAGTTACTGAAAAAAAGTGATGACCATGAAAGCATACGAAACTGAGGGCACTTTCTTCCAAAGAGTATTTTGTTCTATTCTTCTTCTCAAGAATCATCATCAATCATCAAACAATAAACAAAACTCCAACAACTCATCATCAATATCTTCAAAAATCAATCAATCAATATCAATTTGATCTGGAATTTCTCAGTGTTCTCAGTGCTCGGTTGATGGCAATAGGCTCGCCCCGTATTACATGGGACTTAAATATAACTGACGAAATGTGGGTGTACTATAGATACACCTCTGCCTAATCCTTCGAGGAATACAGGCGTGATGTTACGTGTGATTTGTTCTTCTCAAGAAAATAACAAAAAAGGAAATCAAGATGTGAAGCAGTGATTTTGGGCATTAATTTTGAAAAGCGTGCCATGTTCAAAATGTAACCCAAGAATCGATGAGTGTGGCAGAGAAGGTTATGCATTAAATAACACAACATCACGCCCTGTTTCCCCGAAGGGTTAGGCAGAGGTTTATCTATAGTACACCCATATTTCGCCAGTTATGTTTAAGTTCCATGTAATAGGGGGCGAGCCTATTGCCATCCACCGGGCACAGAAATAAGAGCGATGATACCACCTAAATGATCAACCGGTGCACCCTGGTTAGTCAGCCCCACCTATGCATAAGCTATTCTAGAATTACTCCAAAGATGAGAATGTTCCGGACGTAGTTACACGAAAAGGATCCAATCCACACAAAGTCATGTGTGGATTGGATCCTTTTCGTGTAACTACGTCCCCTTCTACTTCTATTTTCGGAAAACCATGACTGTTTTTATGAAAGATTAATTATTTAGCAAACAGACCATTCCCCCTTTTTTTTGGGTGAGAAATCATCGAATGACTTCTCCCGCTCTAGGCGTAGCGGGAGGGCGTGTCAGACTTTTACTGACTAAAACCCACCCGTGTTCTTTCAGTTGCCTGTTCCGGGGCCACGGTAACTCTTTCGAACATCCCGCGAAACGAAAAGTGTGTTTAAATAAAATAATTTTAAAGGGGAATGGTGCATGGTCAGCAAACAAACCAGTCACCATTCCCCTTTAAAATTATTTTATTTAAATACACTATCCGTTTCTCTTTCCCATCCTGTGAATTAAATGAAAGAAAAATAGAAAGCTGTCATAATGACAAACAGTTGAGAGCTAGTACTAAGTTTCCTGTTTATGTTGTACATAAGCCAATGAACGGATAACTTGAGAATGTTCTCGTTAAACCTGTCGTCGTCTGTGAAGTTACAGTTAAGTTGGCAATAAATTATTTTAGAGAAACTGTGAAGAGACAGCTGCCATCCAAGTTATCTTATTTATGTATCAATATTTTCAGCCTGAAAACATCCGCTATTCAGTACGAGCTAAGAACCTCAGGAGTGACTGTTTCCGAATTTACCATCTCTTTCCTGATTGATCCTTCGATCGCCCAAGTTTGTGCTGTTATACAGGGTCAAATTAAATTAGCTAGAGAAACTCTACAAACGTTATGGGTATCAATATCTAAACAAGATAAAATAAAAATGAAAAAAATTTGATGTTTTTTTGGAGTCAACGAACGCTGGTAGATGAGTTGAGAAAATCTGTTTTCTTTTGATTTGTCGATACCCACCACGTTTTTTTAAACTGATATTTCAAGTGACTGAACTAACTGCGGTCGATGACCCCACAAAAAATCATCGAATTAATTTCATATGTTTTATCGTACTTAGTATCGATACCCATTACGTCTGCGGAGTTTCATTAGCTAGTTTAATTTGACCCTGTATAGTGGAAAGGAGGACGCAGCTGCCTATCTTATTAAAATAATGCCTTAATTGCTTCAAAGAAACTTAACAGGTGAGAAAGGGGTGGCTGGCTTTGCCAGAGATTATAAGAAACAAATGAATATCTAAGCTTTTGGGTAACCTGATTTATACCATGCGAATTAATTGCCTGTGGCATACCATAAGTTGAAGCAACTATAAAAGTCGCACCGTCTAAATAGTGTTTAGGTAAACGGTGTAATTCATTTATTGCTTCAATTTTATTGTATGCCACAAGCAAGAAATTTGTATCGTGTAAATCGGGCTTAGAGATCGTGTTCAATCCATGTTCAAATTGATTATTTTGCAAAACAAACAAATGAATCGAATTATGTTGGAAGCTGTAAGGTATCTTAACAATGCGATATATTTTGTTATGTGCCTGAAGCTCACGAACCCACTAATCCCGTTGTTTTCGAATTGCAAAAATAACGTCAATACAACTACCAGTTTTTACACAAACTTTCAAGTCTTGTACCGTTCTGAAATTAATGTTATCGATTATCATAACAGCTATTCTGTCCATCGACTATATTTATCAATTCTCTTATCGTTTTCGCAAAGTATAAGCATTAGATATAGTTTATATGGCTAGTTCTAGGCCATCCGTTAGAAAGATAAGTTAACTTTTATAATAAGTACCGTTGCAGGATGTTCCATAAAGTGGTATCTTTATAACTACTTTGGATTTCATGATCTAAGTTGTGGGCTAGTGAATAGCAACGGACATTGCAGACTACAGGGTTAGATCATATAGTCCTTAATACTTGAGGTTTCCTTGAAAGTTGTCAAGTCCTATTGGTAACTTTTAGGTGTTGTCGGTGAAACTATAGATATCCTCATCGACACTATAAAAAGGATTATGACCAGAAGTGCTCGTAACTGCACTCAGAATAAACTGTGCAGTAATTAATCCCTCAAAGGGATGGTCCTTAATAAATCTTAAAATAAACATTAATCAAGTGATCTATACACCTATGTGATCAATAATAATTGGGACACTGTAATGGTAGCATATAAATGTGTATATAAAAAAAAAAAAAAATTGACCTGAAATCAGAACGACCCGTCCAAGTTCAAGTCCTTAAACAGGCATAACTTTTACTTATTAGATGCCTACACAAACAAGAATCGTGTAAAAACAAGTAACATAACACCAGTCTTAAGTTCGTAACACATTAGATAATAGTGTGTGTATAAATGAACGTAAGTGCACAAGTAATAAGGAAACTCTCAGTGTTCTCAGTCAAACTTCCCCTCATCTTTTGCGCATGGGCAGCGCTTGCTTCACTTTCACTCACTACGAGCTAAGTTACCTGGGCGTGACATAACGTGTGATACCAATGCAGTAATACAACCTTTTTGTGCTCATATGAGACTTATTACAGGTTGGTTGGTAATTCCGGCCCGATGTGTACTTTAACAGGTGTTTGTGTAAAATAATTGAAAAAGGTTTATAACTACTATATAATACCTAAAGCTGGTTTTTACTAGATGGTACTTAACAAACCCATCTATTAATGGGTAAAGATTTCAAGTTTTTTTGTAGCTAGGTACCTACCTAATCGATAAATCGCAGAACTCGTCTCAAAATCGATGCAGTTTTTTTTGCCAACTTCATTGTTTATTTACATACTTACGAGTATTTAGAGTTGCATCGGTTCAAATTACAGCAGAAAAATACAAGAAGTTATTGAGTTTCAATTGTATTTTAATATTATCGTAAAGTTCACATCTCCATACATCTCAATCAAAAACTGGTCTTAACTACTCCTAGTATGTTCTATAGAAGGAAAAACATGCAAAATTATTGTAAACATTTTCAGCATTGAGTGAATATATTACACGGCTTCATTTTATATAAGTCATCTTATTTTCGGTACAACATTTAATTAAAAACACAAAAAAAAAACAAGAAAAATACTTAACAATCGGCCGGAAAAAAAATTAAAGGGAATAAATACTTACGCGTAAAAAGATCCGTCACCGTTGACAACACACACTTAGAAAAAAAAAGTTCGAATTAAAAAAAAAAAACTGTTCCAAAGATGGCGTCTGTTAGTGGCGCGTTCGCGAGATACAACTGCGGAATCGTCGCCGGCGCAGGTGAATGTGCACGTCACACCACCACTCTTGTTTCGCGTACTATCAGCCGCGTACAGATGCACCTTCCCTCTTTATTATTTCATGCATGAAGGGCCTCCTTCATTTACCAGGACTATACCACTTGTTATGTACGTTGAACTTTGCCTATTTGAATGGACGATTGTTCTTGCGATGCGTCTCCCATTTTTATAAGGCTTTTTATAACCACTTGTAAGTTTTGTCGTTTGTTGTTACTAACTGTCCGGTTTCTTAGAAATAAAAGCTTTAATGTCACCTGGCATAAGTGCGAAACTTCGATTTCTGAAATTGATTGATTGATTGATTTGATTGGTTCGCTTGAGTATTATCAAGAATGACAGATGGCGCTCTTTTCTTTAACGAAGTAACTTTTTATTACAACTGATAGCTTATCCATCAACTTCGTCGACAAATTATTTTAGAAAAAGAAAGTAATGTTCGAAGTTATTAATGTTCGCATTTCACAAAAACTTCACGGTACATAAACAAGATGATTAATGACAGAGCGCGTTTGCCTTCGCGACTGCACTCCGTTTAATCGTGTGTAATTATTGAGACTACCCACCCACCTATTTCAACATTGAAAGAAACTTCAAGAAGCTTTCTTGAAGTTCGATTTTTCATCTAAATTTCTGAACTCAGTTCTTTATACTGATTTTTTAACTAATACGCCGAAGTGGTAATAGTATTTTTAGAATGGTTTGTTTGAGAATAAAATTCAATAATCCGATCTAGCCTGTCCCCTGCCGTCCTCACCCAGTAACGCCCTAAGCCGAGGCTTGTACCCCACAGAGGGTGCCCTTAGCGAGTAGTCGCTTAGTTTAAGTTTTTTTTTTGCCCTGACTGGAGGCCTTAATTTATTGAGGCACCCAGAGGCAAGACCGGTTGAGCAGCAGACAATCTCCTAGGTTGACCTGCGAGATGTCATACCTACATATAAAAAAAAAATCCGGTTGTTTCTATAGTTACAATCATGATATATAAAAATATAAGCCGCCTGCCTTATCTGAGGATAAGCTTCCCCTGCAGCCTTTTTCTATTCAAAGTTCTTCCGTTCAGATTTATCCATTAGGGCCTTGATATCGGGCTAGGCAAGTTTCGATCAACATCTACAATTATTATTATTATGTTAAGTATTTTAGTTTTTAAAATGATGTAAATATTAGGTATTGTTATGTTTTCTTCAAGCTTCAAAACAGGAAATGTCAGTGTCCAGCTTACCCCCTTCAACTGACGCGCTGTCAAACGTCAAAATTGGCATATCTACCGAAAAGGAAGTGGTCCGAAAAAGGGCCGGTTGGCGCGGCCCCTTTTCGGACCACTTTCGTTTAAACCCCGATTTCTCGCTATTTTACTATGAAACCTATATAAAATTGTAACTGTTTTGTAATTTGTACAATATTTTCTATTCGTTGTATGACATCCATGGAATTTGGTTTACAAGAACAATTACATGTGTCAAATTAAAAACAAATTTTACCTTAGATATCCAACATTTTTACATTATAAAATCATTTTTCTACGATGTTTATTAACCTATCAATAAGATAAAACAATAATAACTTAAAGTCATTTAAAAATGTGTCCAAATAACGAATTGAAACACGTCATGTAAATTCGCGTCGCCAAACCTAATCACTCAACGCTCTGTAATTATCGTAACCATGTCAAATTTGTTTATGGCTTATATGTGTACAAAACCACATAAATATTCAACAAAATAAAAAAATACCACATGACGCCTACAAAACAGTTGACGGTGACGGTCGTAATAGCCCTTTTTATTTAAAAAAAAAAATGTTGGATATCTATCCAACATTTTTACATTATAAAATCATTTTTCTACGATGTTTATTAACCTATCAATAAGATAAAACAATAATAACTTAAAGTCATTTAAAAATGTGTCCAAATAACGAATTGAAACACGTCATGTAAATTCGCGTCGCCAAACCTAATCACTCAACGCTCTGTAATTATCGTAACCATGTCAAATTTGTTTATGGCTTATATGTGTACAAAACCACATAAATATTCAACAAAATAAAAAAATACCACATGACGCCAAATACAAAACAGTTGACGGTGACGGTCGTAATAGCCCTTTTTATTTAAAAAAAAGTCTCTTTGGTTCGACATTATTTATTTATTTTAATAAAAACTACAGTAAATTACCTTCATATTACAAGCAGTTCTTTTTTTTTATTTTAATTTGAGCATTAAAATATAAAAGGAAAATCGCAACATTTGCGATTACCCGCCATTTTTTTTTTTTGCAAAACCTGGAAGTCAATTTTGGCAGCAATTTTTTAGTTTTTGACGTTTAAAATGTTAATAGAATGACGTATTTTATTGTTAGCTCTGTCTTTCCTGGTCAATTTGAAATACGATAAAAAGAGATAGGGCGCTTAGTTTAATGGATAATCGCAATAGAGTTGGACCACAGTCGAGCTGCCGTGGTACGGCAAGTGTTGTACGGCAGCTGTCAGTGGAATACCCTTCGTAAGCCGAAACCATAAATATAATTATATTTCGATTATATTTAAAACGTAGACGTATACACGCGAGACACAATGGCTTTTTAATTGATTTTGTAATTACATACAAGTTAAATACGATTGGTTAATCGTGGGTCGCCGAAAAATCTATCACCATTAAGTGTGAAGTGCACTAAATCGTATTCGACTACACATTGTTCAGTTAGTTGCAGAAATACGCAATAACAAACCGAATTTCATCGAAACAACCGCACTGGCATTAGTTGCATGAAGTGTATTCATGATTGACTGATAAACCAGTTCCACTCGTCCTTTTTAAGGGGGAAGCGCCAAGGTAGCCAGCGAAATTCAAATTTTCTTACGATTTTTGCAATTTGCTGGTCAGTATTAAGTTATAGGTTGATTAAAATATGATTCACGGCCGTAACAAATATGTATTTACAGAATTATAATCATTAAAGTCATCAACACAACTCTCTAAGACCAAGTAAACCCCAAGAATTACTATTTCATGAAATCTTGACATTTGGGGATTATACTAACTTATCAAGTTTTATTACTGAGTGTAATGATTATAATTCTGTAAATACATATTTGTTACGACCGCGAATCATATTTTCATCAACGTACAACTTAACACTGACCAGCAAATTGCAAAAAACGTAAGAAAATTTGAATTTCGCGGGCTTCCTTAGCGCTTCCCCCTTAAACAACTCAGCACGGAAATAAATAAATATGTTAATGCGCCTTTTATTTGTCTGCAAGTATATGGTAGTTTTGACTCATCTGCAATATGCCAGGAATGTGGAATACCCTTTAGTTCGAAGACAATAAAAGGAGCCAGTGAAGTCACTCACCGACTGACCGACCTTCACTCAGCAGAGGACCTTGAAGGTCAACAGAACAATTATAGTTTACTGAACAATTATTGTGAACATCGAAAGAAGTTGCAATGAAATTGGTGTTAAAATTACTAAATAATTGCTTGTAAAAAATGTTGTTGGGCTTGTAACTAAGTTTTTAGTAAGTTACAAAGAGGATGGAAAAACGTTCCACGTCTAGCTAGGCTATACATATATAATTACTTGTCCAGAATGACTGATGCATCTACGCAGAGCCTAAACCGCTGGGGCTAAAAACTTGAAATTTTGGCAGTTTTTGCCTTATACATTATAAGCATCTGCTAAGGAAGGAATTTTGGACATTCGACCTTTAAGGGAGTGAAAAATTCATTTTTCATACAAACAAAACAGGCGACCATTTTGTTTGTATGAAAAATCTTATTTCTTCAGTTAAAGAACTTGAAACTTGACATGAACACTTATAACATGTAAATGATAAAGTTTGTCATTTTTTGTTTTTCTAAACTACCCCAAGAAGGATTGGGGGGTGTCAAAGTTTGTACGGAAGAATTTTAACGCGCGGTCCGATTAACTCGAAACTCAGTGTTTTTACGTATCAGTCTACCCCTGACGGGGTACTAAAGTACGAAATCTACGCGGACAAAGACGCGCGGGAAGTGCTAGTTATTCATATTAGAGTAGCTAAAACGCTGTCGTAACTTTGAAAGCTTTTCCCCGGTTGTGAGAACAGTGAAGTACTTAGAGTCTGTTCAAAAAGTATCTAATGAAATGTAAACAAATGGATCAGAAAACGTAGGTACGTGTGGACGCCAATTTGTAATGCCACTTACAAATTGAGTGCTTTAATTTGATTATTCGAATAATTCTAATTGTTAACTCAATTTTCGTTGACGATTATTATAATATAATAATTAATTACAATATAACATTCAAACCATAATTGTTGGAAAAATTGTGAAATATAAAGTTGAAACCATCAACATTTCTTACTATATCTCCCATTAATGAGTGATTGCGTAAGAATTTAAGCTGAACATGGTTTGTTTACACTTTCGTAAGATGCTTTTGGAGCAGACCATAGATGGAAGTAAAGTAAGAAACACCGTTTAGTTTCATGCAGTAACAGTGGCACACCCTTCTGCTCTTCAGAGAACGGAGGGCATCCATGAGACTTTTCAGACAGTCCTTCAACTTAGCTAGGAAGACTACTCGGATTCCATCTACTTAAGTCAATCAGTCAATCAACTCAGCCTATCGCAGTCCACTGCTGGACATAGGCCTCTCCCAGTCTGCGCCACAACACCCTGTCCTCCGCCTTCCGCATCCAGTTTGTCCCAGATCGTCGATCCATCTAGCTGGGGAGCGTCCCACACTACGATTCCATCTACTTATGCCAAAATAATTGAAACTTCTATAAATTTCAACTCAATTCAATCAAAAACTATCATCACATGAAACAAGTATATTGTCCCCGTAGAGCGAAAAGTCACTAAGTTGTAAAACCCTGTTTTGAGTTACTAAGAGTTGAAGTTTTTGAAAATATAAATCGTCATAATTTTGGCTTTCCATTACATACATATCTTTATGTTTTTAGCTTTATTTTAAAGGAAATAAAATAAAGTTTATATTAAAAAAAAAACTATAACTTGAGACAAACTTCGAACTCTTCTTTTTAGACTTAGTGACTTTTCACTCTACGGGGACGATATATTGGCATGTACATACTTGTTTCATGTGATGATAGTTTCAAGTGGAAAGTACTTAGTTATTCAACCCTAGTGGGACAATAAGTCTTCATTTAAAAGTTACTATTAGCCATTCGCCAATTAGAAATAATGTCTTAAGTTGAAGCTGAAACATTGTCAACTGAACTACATAAATAATAAATTGTTGTTGACATAAAATTATTTGCTTTTCTTTTTGTCACACATTATATACAATTATTTTCTTTTATGAAAGCGAAACGTGCTGGAGTATGAAAAATGAGAGTATTTTACGTACTAGTATATTTACTTGGCACAATTTAGTCGTAGTTTAATAAAATAAAAAATACGTAAAATGCCGTTGGTCTAGTAATCACAAGCGCTACTGCTGAGCTCAAGGTCCTGGGTTCGATTCCTAGGCCGGGAAAAGTGTTATTGAGTTTTACCCTCACGAATTTCTCAGCAGCAGCCCGGAGTCTGGATTTGTGCCCGGTTGATGGCAATAGGCTCGCCCCGTATTACATGGGACTTAAACATAACTGGCGAAATGTGGGTGTACTATAGGTACACCTCTGCCTAACCCTTCGGGAATTACAGGTGCGATGTTATGTTATTTATGTAAGACATAAAAAGTTAAATACTTCAACGTAGAAGAAACTGGGAGAGTCATTAATAACAATCGTAGGTACCTGCACCCTAATTGCGTAACACTATCAATCACAATCTGCATAATTTAGTAGCATATTGCTAATCCATTGCTTCATATGTTCGAAAAATTTGTCTGCTCAACAACGTAAATAGCGCAGTGAATATTGTTGAACTGACAAAATGTGACCGATTCCTACTGTGAGTGTGTTACGTAATTAACCCGCTGCTCTTCGAATTCTTTACGCCCTTTGCTCAATTTTATTTTATTCCCTGAAAGACTGACTATATGTAGTCGCTTAGAGTTTTTCATGAAAATTGCAGCATTGTGTATGAAATATTAAGTAGGTATTTCCGTAGACAAATGATACAGATTTAATCTGATTCAGCCGCCTCACATTGTCACGCACGTAAGTCTGTTTAATTCGGTTGCAAAACGTCACACAGAAAAATAGCTCTTTATTTAAGAGGAATAAGAACGGTTATATCATGAGGCTGAAAAAGGATTCTCAGAAGGTTTTTTTGTTCACGAAAAATTGGATTTGTTTTTTATTAGATAATGGTTTCCTGGTGCGAATGTGTGTTTATGGTTATGTTTTATTTGAAATAACTTTATGATGATAAAGTGAATGTACCCTAGTATTGAACGTGTACCTATAGGGATAATGTGTTATGAAAAGGTTTAATGTTGGTGATTAAGAGTGTTTTCAATGGTGTAAATCCGCGTGAGTTCAAAGTTGAATAATAAGGGTTATGTCAAAGAATGGATTATAGCGTTATATGTGAAAATAAAAAAAAATACAAAAAAAAATATATAATCGACTTCCAAAAAAACACTGGGTACAAAGTGAAAAATAACTTTAATTTTGGAAGTCGGTGTCTGGTTTTATATTTTCGTTTTTTGCCACCGACTTCCGAAATTAAAGTTATTTTTCACTTTGCACTGTTTTCTTGGAAGTCGGTTGGTTTTTTTTTTTTGTAAATGGTTTTATTTTTCACTTTTTAGTTGTGGTACTCCACACAAATTCGAATACCACTACCTGCTATGTAAATTACAGTGACAGGAAGTTATCATAACATCATCACATAGACTAAGTGGGGAAAATACGTATTATTGAAGCTAACTCAAAAACTGCCAAGCAAAGTTAATAAATTTTACATGTGACCAACTTCGATGTATATACCCTCCGGAATAAAACAAGAATCGGACTACTCTGTAAAAAGTTATGCGTGGTCATACATAGAAAAAAACACATACACGTCGATTTGTGAACCTTCTCCTTTTTATTCGTCGGTTAAAAAGGTGGTCACAACCACGGTTGTCTTTGGCTTTTGACCCTTCATTGTCTCTGTAATTGAGAAACTGTGGATGTTTACTGGCTGAGGTTACGGATCTACTTTCCAATAGCTATTAGCTACATAATTTCAGAAGTCGAGGCCGATGATTTGAATTCTACTATTCGTTTCCTTTGCACCGATTACTGTGTAGATTTAAGTACTCCGAATCAGTATTATTAAAACAAACTATCTTTATACCCGATTGTGGGTATAACACTACTCAAATTACAAAAAACTACACCTGTTACTACCAGCGCTAGCCAGGGCCGCATTTAGAGGTGTGGAGGCCCTGGGGCAACAAAGGAGTGGAGGCCCTTTTTTTTTTGTGGATGGGAAATCATCAAATGACTTCTCCCGCTCTGGGCGGAGTGGGAGGGCGTGTCAGACTTTTACTGACTAAAACCCACCCGTGTTCCTTCTGTTGCCTGTGCCGGGGCCACGGTAACTCTTTCGAACATCCCGCAACCCTAGCTGGCATCGGCCCTAGCGGACCCCGTCAATAGTGCTGCCATCTCTTTGAGGCGCGCGTGGAACACAACGCGCCGTCGACTCGGGCTTGGTCCTTACCGGACAGCGAGCTAGGAGTGGAGGCCCTGGGGTAACAAAGGAGGACCACCCTTAATTATTTTTCAAATAAGTTAAAAAATATTTTTCTTGCAAGTGTTTCAATTATTCACTATATATAAGAGGTTGTGCATTTAATTCCGGGCTATGTTGTATAAAATAAGTATTTACTCAACTGAATACATTTTTATTACAAAATGAGTGCACAAGGCATGCATATTTGGATTTACCAAACTTTTATTTTTATAATTACAATTTATGTGGGGGCCCCGGGCAGTTTCCTCGGTTGCCCTCTCTTAAATCCGGCCCTGACGCTAGCTAGTCCGTGTTTCGTCACTAAATAAACCATCCACCCAGTTTAGGCGTTACGAAAGACAAAGCATGGCCGTACTACGAATCTGTTTTATTTACATACACGTTAACTACGGCCCTGATGCAAC
Source organism: Fissipunctia ypsillon (assembly GCA_947568875.1). NCBI lineage: Eukaryota > Metazoa > Arthropoda > Insecta > Lepidoptera > Noctuidae > Fissipunctia > Fissipunctia ypsillon. Next base: position 22,837,343 of record OX387645.1, on the reverse strand, counting down.
ATGCAGACGCAAATGATTTAACAGATCGTGCAAAAATGTAAACGATAAATGCACGTGAATTTTGACACTTGAATGTTATTGCGATTGCGTAAGAATCGAAAATTGTTGAGGAATTTCGAGAAACAATATTGGTTGGAAAGGTGTTGATCGTTGGCGGTGCAATTGATTCATTTGTGAGAAATATTATGGGTACTGGCGAGTTTTTTTTTACAAAGACTTAACAAAATATGATGCAGTGAGATTACAACGCAATATTTTGCTATAATGGAGGTGTAGACGCACACATAGTCTAGGCAATTTTAGTATTGTTGTGTACAACTGTGACCGTTTACAATTCACAGTTTTGTATACTTACCTACCTGTCAAAACACGGCATGTAGATATTTAATCGAACTTCAAATAATTCCCATTTTGCTTTCCAAAAAATATTGTTGAACACTCTAATGTAATGAATGCGGCTCTTTTCGTGAACCTCAAATAACTCCTATTTTAGGGTCCTAAAAATATTAAATAGCCAAGTAACTGCGACCAACTTGGACGTAAACGCGGTTGGTGACAGGTCTAACCTTAAAAAGGTTGGCCCCAGGGCGGAGGGGTCTGTCAGACTCTTACTGACTAAAAACCACCCCGGTGTTCCATCTCACACCTACGCCGAGGGTCGTGGGAATTTACGATCCTTCCGCAACCCCCGGCTAGTGCCGGCTAACCACGGCGGGCCTCTCCTCGTGTCGAGGGGGGAGTGAGGTGTATGACTCCCCTCGCGACGTCTAAGAGTAACCTAACCTAACCCATTTGGTCGGAGTACTCTAACTTAGTTATTGCAACCAACTGTGACAAAAGGCCAAAAAGTTAAAAAGAAGCTCATTTATTTAAAAAAGCGTGCATCATTAGAAGCCCCAAAGACAACTGGACTGAAGCTTAAACATAACTGGCGAAATGTGGGTGTACACCTAAGTACACCTCTGCCTAACCCTTCGGGGAAACAAGGCGTGATGTTATGTGTATGTTATGCATTAGAAGCCCATATTATTTTAGAGGGTAATTAATTTTAAGAAGTGTTTGTGTCATCATTAGAGGGTCAATAATTTGTGGGTGTACACCTAAGTACACCTCTGCCTAACCCTTCGGGGAAACAAGGCGTGATGTTATGTGTATGTTATGCATTAGAAGCCCATATTATTTTAGAGGGTAATTAATTTTAAGAAGTGTTTGTGTCATCATTAGAGGGTCAATAATTAGTGTTTAGGGGATCAGTTAAATATTTCCCCAAAAACACTGCAGCTGCGGCAATAAACGAACAGCAGCCTGGTTCAGCGGCCATTTTAAAACATACTCGTACGTCTTTGTGGCTTGAACGTATGTGGCTGCGCGGTCCGACAGTGTGGCCGAGTCACTACGAGTCTTGCGATATCTTATAAAAATATTCTATTTTCACAAATACCTATCAATAATACTATTCCTAGAACTTGCTATAATTAAATCAGTATCTAAAATATTCCGATGAATATTCATTAAAATCTGAAATTTCAATCGAGCAGACAGTCTTCTTAGAATATTCCAAGTAGTGTATTTCTAACGGAAAATATAAGGTTGAAAATTATTTTTGTTTGGTGGGGCAGAATTTATAAAATGTGGTCTTGTGGTCTGGTGTGGTATTTTGTCTGCCCTCAGCTTTATCAACCCTAATGGAAATACCCCTTTCATCTGATTAAGGAGAAGTCACTTTTGTTGTATTTATTTAAAATTCGCGCCTTCTATAATCTATCTCGATCCTAATAGTAACTTTATGTCACATTTGTATGATTCGCGACCGTAACAAATATGCATTTACAGAATTATAATCATTAGAATCAGTAATAAAATAGAACTCCGTAAGTTAGGTATCCTCAAATGTTAAGATTTCATGACATAGTCATTCAAAAGGATTACTTGGTCTTAGAGAGTCCTATTGATGAATTTAATGATTACGCGACCGTAATAAATATGTACTGACATAAATATTTATGTCAGTACATATTTATTAAAGTCGCAAATCATATTTTAATCAACATTCAACCTAATAATTGATCTGCAAATTGCGAAAAACTTAAGAAAATTTTAATTTAGCGGGCTACCCTGGCGCTTTCGCCGTAAACATCAACAATTTTAAAAGTACAATAATAAAATTACGGTTGGGAATATTTTTCCTAACATATACCATTTCCACAGAAAAAAAGGAAAAAAATACGTTTATTTGCAGTAAACATGACGCAAAGAAAGAACGCAAACACAAAAAAGAAACAAGCTGGGGAAAATATGCGTCACATCCACGCAAAACGGCCTTCGCTCAGCATAATGCTGCGACCCTATGCGAGACAGAGCCCCACAAAGCATAAGCATACACACAGCACACAGCTACGTCACTCATCTCTGTGCCCGTCAGCGGCGAGGTGTGAATTTTTGTAAGAGAGAAGCCGAAGCGACGCCGGTTTTTACTTATTTGCTTATCAATAAAGTGAAAAATTATTTACTAACTAAAAAAATCTGCGTCTGCGGAGTTTAGCTAGTCAATTTAAAATCATCCTGTATAGTACAAGGATTTGGATTGGCGCTTGAATGACGATGATAAGGCACCGCTGTTGGTAAACATTTTTGAAACTGTGTTGTGAAATAAATTGAAACAAGCTTTTAATGAACTAAAAACTACTAAATAAAACTTACGTAAACATAGAACTATTTATAATATTTTCTTAAAAGCTTGAGGCTTATCTTTAAGTTTAAGAAGGACGGACGTTCACGCCTAGGCTAGGCAGATAAAATGAAGCTTGTTTTTAAAAATGTTTTTACTTAAATTTTATTTTGTACTTTTTAGCATTAGAATTTGTTTAAATATCTGTTCTATAACCAACACTTATTGAGGAGTTTCAATGGCCACCTTCCAGCTCCATCATCAGACCGTCAACACTAAGTGCAATCTATTGAACTCGTCAAAACAAAACATATGAGCTCAAACTCGAGGGGTTTGCTAGTAGCCACTGAAGAGTTCTGCTATCCAACTCCTGGCTCCATCATCAGATCAGCTCCAAGATACCAAATTATAGTATTGTCATCCGAATTACATATACATACAAAGTTTCATTTCGATACGTCAATAAAGTAGGTTAAAATTGACTTCCAAGATTTTATTACATTGTTTGTTAGTTACAAGTGAAGGTAATATAAAGCTTGTAAGAAGCTTGTAATATTATTTTTTTTTTAAATATGACAGCGTTAGTTCCGATTTTAGAGGCAAGGTTATGTCGTCAGAGATCTTGACGATTCTAAAGTGTCTGTAATAAATGCTTTGCTACAACAAATCAATAAAATTGAAGTGTCTGTTTGTAATGTCAAAATAACAGCTTTTTAATATGAAAATACGGTAATGAAAGTACGGTACTTATAACAAAAAAAAAAAAACAATTTTTCACATTTTTATCTGTCTGTCGGTCTGTTTGTTCCAGCTTATCTACGAAACGGCTGGACTAATTTTGACAGGACTTTTACTGGCAGATAGCTGATGTTATAAGAAGTAACTTAAGCTACTTTTATGCTAGAAAAAAAAGGGTTACGTGCAAAAAAATTTAAACCCATGAAATTGTGAACAAAATCCGATTCAAATAGGGAAGTATTGACATCCACGCGGGCGAAGTCACGGGCAACAGCTAGACTGAAATATGTATAATAAAACAACAACAGATAGCTCAATACTTTCCCATACGAGGGGCTTGTGGCTAAGAAATAACAGCCGCACGGGTCGATAGGTCAGGTGGATGGGTGACCATCTTTACATATCAAGACCCCTCCGTGCCTCGGAAAGCACGTTAAGCCGTTGGTCCCGGCTGTCATTCGTGTATCTTTGACAGCCGTTACGGGTCGTCAGAAGCCCGAAAGTCTGACAACCAGTCTTACCAAGGGGTATCGTATTACCCAGTAACTGGGTTGTGGAGGTCAGATAGGCAGTCGCTCCATGTAAAATACTGGTATTCAGCTGCATCCGGTTAGACTGGAAGCCGACCCCAACATAGTTGGGAAAAGGCTAGGCAGATGATGATGATGATGACGAGGGAGATAATAATATAATCGTAGATAGGTATATAACTAATGTTTTGGGTGTTGCTGACCCCTGTCCTGTTCAGTAGATAAAGGTAGCAAAAGGATCAAAGTTGTAATTCTGGGGCATGTGTATGGCCGCCACATGGAAGAAAGTTCATGTAACTAAATCATGGTGGCCATGACAAATGCGGGAAAATCCACCATAGTGTGTATTATTCCCGAGTGGATGACTATCATCTAGAACAAAAAGGGTTGACAAAAATAATAGACTATGCAACAGAGCTAATAAAATCTTTCAAGTTTTGGAATCTTTTGTGGAAAAGTAAAGTAAGTTGTTGATGAAATTGCAATGCTTTTATAGCTTGTATGCTTGTGTGATTTTTAATTCTATAAAATCAAAGAGGCACATTATTGACTGAACGGGGTCCCCGAAACGATCAATAGCCATCAATTTATATTGTAGTAATATTGACATTCGCTTCAATTGCACTTGGTAGACGGTCAATTTGCGCATCAATGTGTATCAATCACGTAAAAATTGACAATTGCGTTTAATCGTTTCGGTGACCCTAAACAAATAATATCTAGTTCCAAGTTTTAAAACAGGAGCGGCACATAGAATACCAGTTTTCCAGTAGACTTGACAATCCTCAATAACCCAGTACAGAACCATCTGCTCCGAACAGATTTGAACCAAATTTTTACAAGTAGGTACACAATATGATACCAAATAATTGGTACTCAATAAAATTAAGTAATAAGCAAGAAGTAGAAGTTAGTCAACTTTCAAAATGCCCTCGTTTCGGAAACGGACCAGTCAAAACAAGGTCCATCCGTTCCTTCCTTTCTAAATGCGTGATAGGCCCATCGCAAGGTCGAATCACATGTCCAGTGGCGAGCTGGCAGCGCAAGTGACAAGCGAAGAGATATTTGGAAACCTCTAGATTTATTGTATTTTTTGTGCTGCCATCTGTCATGCGTGGAGAGAATATTACATCCTGAACCTACAAGCCAAGCTGTGATCAATAACAGTAGATTGTTAAAAAATATTGGACACGTATTTTTTCTATTTTTACATAATCAAAAGATTACGGCGATACGTTGAGTTGAGTAAAATATGGTATGACGTCACACCTTGCTAGATTTTATACTGAATTATGACGTAGCGAGCCCCCACTCCCCAACTTTAATGTATTTTACCTAAGTCATTTTTTATTAATATGATAAATTAATTAATTATTATCTGACTGACGGACTAAATAGAATTTCCTTTTTCATCCAGGCATCATCCCTATTCTTGTACCAAATGTCTAGATAGATATCTGCCTTGTTGGTCCAATGGTTGCAAGCGCTAATGTTGAGCCTGACGTCCTGGGTTCGATTCCCAGGTTGGACAGTGTTATTGGGTTTTTCCATCAGGGATTTCTCAGTAGCAGCCCGGAGTCTGGATTTGATCCTGGCTGATGGCAACAGGCTGGCCCCCTATAAATGGGACATAAACATAACTGACGAAATGTGAGTGTTACTACTAGGTAAGCACCTCTGCCTATCCCATCAAGAATTACAGGCATATTATGTTATATCTAGACAAGTTTTTGTATATGTTACGGCTAAAACCCAAAGTGCGGCTACAACTAGTTTTAGCCGGCTACAACTAGGTGTGGGCTGAAAGGTAGGTTACGTTAGGTTAGTACTGTGACTACACAACACACCTAGTTGTAGCCGGCTAAAACTAGTTGTAGCCGCACTTCGGGTTTTAGCCGTAACATATAAACAAGTACATGTTTAGTTCTGGAAGTTTTAGAGATTACGTAACGTAGTCAGATAGTGAGATTGAACAAAGATATTGGTTTTAAACTGCTTTTGACATCAGTGGTATCTCGTCAAACGTTTTTTGTGAAAGGCAATGCGTTTGGCCTTTTTTCGTCGAGTACGCATAGTCTATTAATATAATATTGCAAAACTGCTTTCGACTACGCGTTTCTTGTTAGTATTTGCTACTCGTAATACAGTAATGATGATGATGAATAACAATTTGCTTAAAATAATATACAGTGTGATTCTTTAAACTGTGCAAATATCGAAATCATAAGAAATGTTGGGATTGAGTTATAAACATGCAATTTTCACTATTGGGTAGCTAATACGATGAAGATTAATTTAAAGTAATGAAAAAGATAAGTAATTGGGCGTCTTACTGAAAAATTTCACGATTATTGTAAAAAATGCTAAAAAAAAACATTTTTTGCAATTTTTTTTTTTTTTTTTTTTACAAATGAGGGCAGTTTTTTCCAAAATTTTCATTTTATGAGGACGCCTAATTACTTCCAATCACTATGGAATTTGTTTCATCGTGATAGATCATTTAGTTTAAAAGTTACACCGTTTTGTTTACACTGGGGTCACATTAGCGAACAAAATTTTTAAAAATTCTATAAAAAAGAAAATTAGATTTTTCAAAATATTTTTGCCGTCGATAAAACTAAGCATAGATTCCCTCATTTCGATATGTGCACATTATAAAGAATCGCACTGTATGTATTCCCGCTTTCCGCTAACTTCTTAAACCCAGCACAACCCATCAAAGCGCTCGCAGAAATAGCATAAGCGCACCGCTTGGGAGTTTCCCACCATTGTGGATGCAAACGATCCATTGTGTGCCCACCTTGGCCCAATCTGGGCGAGCTGATGATAACTATGATCAGCAGCTATGCTATCCACCAGCCGTGGTCTCAGGAAGTCGAATTCTTTGGTAATTAACGGATTTTTGTACTTCAAGGGACGATTCTAAGTGATAACGGATTCTGAGTGATGGATTGTTTTGTTGAGACTTTCACAGTTTTAAAAATCATAATGAGTGAATGGCACGAAATACTTCTTTTCTTGATTTGGTATAGTGTCTTTGAAAGATCAACAAAAGGATAGCACTGATCTCGCGAGAGATTTGTAGGTACAGTCAAGGAATGAATATTTTAAGCACCGTAAGGTTAATTTTGACTTGCACCTTATTATTCGTCTGACTACGTATGGTAAACATATCGAATGAACATGACAGTTCGAAAAGATGACAATGCGTCCACTATGTGGGAAACGATTTGTTTGAAAATTGTTTAATATTTTCGGTCCTTTTTTTGGGTGTAAAACCAATAAATGACTCCTCCCGCTCTGGGCGGAGCGGGAGGGCGTGTAAGACTTTTACTGACTAAAACCAACCCGTGTTCCTTCAGTTGCCTGTGCCGGGGCCACGGTAACTCTTTCGAATAACCCGCGACCATTTTCGATCCTTGATCTCGACATTTGTGTAGTTTACTTAATCAAGAACTTACAATCATTATCTAACAGAAGTTCCTACTAAATAGAACAGTTTTTCCTAAAACCATTTAGTGAATATGAGCAGCAAAGAGATACTTGGCGTTTACGTCCAAGTTAACTGCAGCTATATTACCTAGAAGGTCATTTCGCGAAGAAATCTCGACAATGTTTCCCGGTATTAACTTTACAGTTTTAATTTTCTTGATACCAGTTAATGGACCTGACCTAGTTTCGCTTTTTATAATTGTTTCTTTGTTATCATTTGAGGCTTTTAATATTTAGTGCCGGGTTTTAAATTTCTTGCAGCGTTTGAAGACGTAAAAAGCATTTTGCTTTATATAGTACCAAGTACTTGGTAGGTACTAGATACCTATGTTTAGCAAAATTATTCTGAGAAAAGTAAAGTAAAGTATAAATAAAAAACCGGCAAGTTCGTGTCGGACCACGCACAATTAAGGGTTCCGTAGTTGGGATGAGTTTATCCCAAGAACAAACTTAACATTGTAGTTGAAAAACATGTTCTCTCATACATTCCAACTGCAAATGTAAGTTGGTCGATTATTGATCGTAAACTTGTAAAGCCTACTTAGCTGCGGTAGTTTTCGTTTTAATTTGTTGTATATAGTACTACCGCGAAATTTTTCGCGTATCCAAAACTAACCGTTTAGCTGGCTGGGGCGAGGGGACACTTGACTGTAACAAAAATTAGCACTTTAAAGCTTAATATTTCAGAAAAGGATTTTTTTATCAAAAAATTGTTACCACTAGTCCGCAATATTTTTGAAAGACCTTTCCAACAACACCCCACACCATGGGGTAGATGAGAAAAGAAAAACATCCCTATTATTTATTTTATTTTACCGATTTGCTGGCGTGATTAATATGTATCTCCATACCCAATTATAACTTTCTAGTATTAAGAATCTCTGAGCTAAGCTGCGGACGGACGGACGGACGGATGGACATGGCGAAATTGTTGACTACGGAACCCTAAAAACGACTGGTGGAAATTGTAAAATCATTCTTTTTAACGAATTAATCCCGCTATCCATCTCTATGTTTAGAATCAAAAACATTTTTAACTAACAATTTTACAGTACTCACCCTCACCAACCACAAAAAAGAAACGTTTTGCAAATGCACGAAGAGTTTTCCAAGTATCTCCCCAGTATATTCTCGGAAAAAGTATCAGGCTTTACTTCATTTTGTGATATTTCCATGACAACTTGTTCAGTGTACCTATTTCCTTTCCTTCCAGAATCTTTTAATCCTGCATGCATATCACAATATATATATTTTTTTAAACTTTATGTACAAGCAAAAAACTAACGGTAGTTTATTTAACAATAGTAAAATTTGCCTCCTATTTCTGTACATAGGCAGCAAATTATACTCCTTACTATATATAGAATACTCCTTATCATGTACATTAAAAAATTACAGATGTAAATGTAGAAATTTTACAAGGGGAGACATATTGGGCGGTCTTTTAAAGACAGCCTTTGAATGGATTAAGTGAGGAGAGACAGTACTGCGGGGAGTCTGTGGTGTCATTTTCTAATAGTCAACCTTAGGGTAATGCAAAGACAAAACATGGCAGATGCAACATAACCAGAATGGATTAGAACTACACAATTCACTGTCAAAAATTCATATGCAAACAAAAAATAACCGATATATTTTTTTCTATTCGGAGGAATTTCAGTGAGCAAAAAGAAAAGAGATTCCATTAGAATCGTTTATCGTTTGGTGTTACAGATTTTTCACAGAAAAGATTATATCAATAACATCTAATCATTTATCTCTACTTATCTATACTAATGACACAGGATGCATATGAACAGGATGCATATGTCTTAAAAGTAAGTTAAGAACATTTTCGACAAATAGTGTAACAGCTAAATTCGACCGATTTTTTTTTTTTTTATAAAAACAGAGATTTCCAATTAACTTTTTTTGAATAAAACATTTCGAAAATGTTCTTAACTAACTTTTTAGACCTATGTATCCTGCTTATGCGTATGAAGTTTCATTAAAATCGGTTCATTCGTTTCAAAAATAAGGACTTCAAAGTTTGTATGAAATGCCGTACGACTTAAACGCTCTTAAGCACCCAAATATACAGAGGCGGACTTAATGCCATATGCATTCACTATCAGTCAACCTTTGGGTGGTGCAGAACAAACAGAGTATGAACGTGGATGAATAGGAATAGAGGAAGACCTCGGGGTAATTGCGTAACACTTTCAATGGCAATGCCTTTCGTTTTGACAGTTCAATAACATTCATTGCCTTATCTACGTTGTCGAGTGGACGAATTTTGCAATGGATTAGGAATTTATTTCTAAAATTTTCGGATTGTGATTAAACGTTTGTGATGCAATTAGGGTGCATAGAAGCGAAGGATGTAATGTGTTGAAGATGCAATATGGCTTGAAGATAAATGGAAGAAGACATGCTGCGCCGACTGCAAATAAATATTGGGATGAGGCCGGGAGGAAGATGATTACCGTTTAGATTTAATAAATATTCCCACTTTGCAGCATCATACATATAGGTAAACAAGATGTTACATAAATAACGCACGACCTCTTAAGGGATCATTGTACTCATCATTATGAACAACTTTTACTATGGGAGCAAACCTGAAATCGCGAAAAAGAAATCAGCTGTTCCTTACATTTTGACGAGTTATGCGAACATAAATGTAGGGAGCAGCTGATTTTTTTTCGCGATTTCAAGTTTGGTCCCATAGTAAAAGTTGTTCATAATGATGAGTACAATGACCCCTTAAGAGGTTGTGCGTTAATTATGCTACACCTTATATAATCGCCAGTATAATTTTTCACACAGTCCATCCAATGTTTCTTTGGTCTTACCCTACTCTTATAGCCATCCACATTCATACTCAAAACTTTCCTCACGACATTTCCCTCATTCCCGCGCATCACATGCTCATACCATGATAACAGATTTCCGCACAACTTTTCAGTCACCGGTCCTCTTTCAAACTTCCTCTTTTACGAGACTCGTTGCAGGTTTTCTTAGACCCTAGCAACACTGCAGATATTTAACACGTTAGTATATAGACTATACATATATGTACCTATAGTTATATAAAGTTTGTTAACCCCGCCTCGTCACTCGTATTTTAACTTATACACGTATTACCAACATAATAATGTCACCCAAAAGTTCCATACGAAACAACTATAAAATCTTCATTGGAATTACCACCTTACATAGTTAAAGATAGAGTTTCATTCTGAGTGGTAGGTGCTGATAATTTGTACCTCAAGGAAAATAAAGTTTTTGAAATCATAGTACTTTGAGTATCCCATGATATTACAAGGGTTTTATTAATGAAACTGAGTATGTAGATGAATATTTTAGCTAACAATAACTTTCTATGCAAAACTTTTCACTTATATGCATAATGTGCGCGTTGGGAAGGTCAGGCCGGGAGCACATGAACTGTTATATGCTGTTCTACGGGGAAAATCTTCATATGGCCACCGGTGGTACATCACCGCCCCATAAATCAAAAGTCCTGCCGGGTGGGGTGCGCCACCGGTGGACCAGACTTTGTTTTGGATTATAATAATGCCAAAAAGGGGTGGATATATCGGATTAGATGGTTTCGTACTATATCAGCTTTAGAAAATCCCTAAAGTGGTACTGCAAACTTATCATCGAGATTGTCGGTGGCGTAATGTTAGTAAATGCTTGGGTTATTCATCAGAAATTTGGAGAAGGAAAAAAACAATTATAAAAGAGATCACTTGCAAGAGCAAGCCTAGCACTTATAATCAACCCAGTGATGCTGCAGAGGGTGAGCCCAATGTATTAAGAAAGCTAAAAGCTACATTATTAATATTTGTTAATTTTATTGGGCGGGAACGTTAACTACAATACAATCTCTCAAGGCGGCGCGAATTTCTTAGAACATTAAAATTGTAGTGTGACGTGGCCACCGGTGGTACACCCCGGTCTGAACGTGTTAAAAGTGCAAGATTTCTCAAATGTTCGGTTTCTCTTATGCGTATAGTGTGCATATAAAGTGATCGTTTTGTCTGCACCGTAGTAAAGTATCACCTTACAACAACGATATATAGACCTATAAATAAAATTTTAGTGTCTGTTTGTAATGTCAAAAAAACAATTTTTAAAATTTTTGTTTGTCTGTCTGTCTGTTCGTTCCAGCTAATCTCTGAAACGGCTGGACCGATTTTGACGGGACTTTCACTGGCAGACAGCTGATGTAATAAGGAGTAACTTAGGCTTCTTTTATTTTAGAAAAATAATTAGGGTACCGCGCAAAAAAAAACATGAAATTGTAAACATATTAGTGCGTGCGGACGATACAACACGGCGGCGGGTCGGTAAAATGTGGCTGTTACTTTAGTATATTGTGTATCTTACGACTTCCACGCGAACGAAGTCGCCGTGCCAAGCTAGTTATTATACAAGGTATAAAAAATCTGCTGTTTCCTACGTTTTGACGAGTTATGCCAACATAAGTGTGAGAACAGCTGTTTTCTTTTTCGCGATTTCAGGTTTGGTCCCATAGTAAAAGTTGTTCGTAATGATGAGTACAATGACCCCTTAAGAGTTTGTGCGTTATTTATGTTACACCTTGTATATAAAAAAGAGGCAGATTTATGATTCTAGCGCGTGCGCCGTGAGGACTCTAAAACGTCCTAATATGAGCCTGGCCACGACTTTTGGATTAGCGGGATGCGGCGCGGCAAGCGGCGCGGTGTCAGCAGGCGGGGCGTTGTCCATGTCACGTCTGCTCAGTAGCGTTAGCGGCAGCTAAAGCAGGTAAAGCCGAATTAAATAGTCAATTTAATTAAACTTACTTTCATATTTTGGGAAATATTATTTAATTTCTTCCCACAACCTTCCCAATCCCCAACGGCGTTCCATTTAAAATTCTTCGCAGTTCATTTTTCGCTACCAAATTGTCTAAAATATTTTATTAGTCCAGCTGCCGCCGAGTCCGCCGCTGTACTGCCGCTGTCCGTACCGCTTTGAGTCGTGGCATCTCAATAACTCGTCCGTACATTTGTACAAGCCGCGCGCCGCTGCCGCGAACCGCTCGGCAAATACCGCTCGCGTTGCCGCTGCGTGCGGCGTTTCGTGGCGTGATTCAAACATTTTTGTATATTTGTTTTAGCGGTAATGTCGAAGCCAGGCCGTAAACGCTGTGTAGTCACGTGACTCACGCGTCACGACCAGATTTTAAACTTCGGTTACTATGAACGTAACATATCTTGTGTATAGTATCATTGCCTTACAAGTTAAAAATCTACTTCAATAAAATTTTTGGTTTGATAAAACTTAAAGTTACCATCTTGTCTGTTCCTAGGCTATGCAGGTAACCTACTACAACTATTAATTCATAAACTATACCAAAGATATAATTTAATTTAAACATTAATAGGGAACTCATTACTGATTCAGTTTGAGGCTACCCTCGAACAACTTTGCTGGGTCCCAGTTAGGCTCCCTGCGGCACGCCAATCAGTTTCGTGTAACCCTGAGAGGAGCACTTGGTAAAATAATCCGATTAGATGATGAATGGTGGATGAAAGGTGGTCGTTGTATGATATTTAAATGTCGATTATAAGAAGATTCATAACAACACTAGCATATTCCGCGTGACTAAGTCGGCGTGGATTTCGCAATTTAGTACCCCATTAGGGGTAGATTTTTAAAAAACACTGATACACGTTATTTTTTATGTTCGGTCTTAAGTATAAATACTGAGTTTCAAGTTAATCGGACTGCGCGTTAAAATTATTCCATACAAACTTTGACACCCCATAATCCACTTCCAGGGGATAGTTTGAAAAGATAAAAAAAAAAATACAAACTTTATAATTTACTACGATAAGTACTCGTGCCACAATTCAAGTTTATATAGACTCAAGGAATAAGATTATTCATACAAACAAATTTCTCCCTTTTCACCCTCTTAAATGTCAAATTTCCAAAAATCCTTCCTTAGTGGATGCTTACAACATAAAAGGCATCAACTGCCAAAATTTCAAGTTTGTAGCCGCCGCGACTTAGGCTCTGCGTTGATGAATCAGTCGGGAAAAGTATTTATGAAAAGGGTATTGAAATAAACTTTTGGAACGACAAAGTTTAGCGATGTTTAAATGCAATAATTTCTCGCTTTCATTCATAACTTCATAAGGCTGCACTGCGCTGTCTGAAAAATGGTAAACTGTCATGCGCGGTGTAAGTAAAATTTATAATCTCTGGGTAAATTATTGTTGCCGAATCTTTTTATACTTTAAATGTGCTTATACAATAAATCGCATTACAAAACTACGTGAAGGATGAGCACGTACCCGGTGTAAAAATATAATCAGCATAGCATAAGCAAAATCACTCTATAATGTTCCCACTCCTGGGACACAGGCCTCCTCTCTATGAGAGGGAGTGGGCCGTAATCCACCACGCGGGGCCAGTGCGGGTTGGAAAAATAATTAGATGGACAAATTCAAGAGCTTTAGAACTATAAAGAGAGATACATTTATCCATGTTGATGTATTTCTCCGATACAGGTTGCATGACAAATTAAATGAATTAAAAGGAAGTTAAGAACCGCCTACAAGTCTTTTTGCAGTGAACAAAATTAACTGCACTACAATGGTATGAACTTATTTATTATCTACATCATCATCATCCACAGCCCTACTTCACCCACTGCTGAGCATAAGCCTTTCTTTTCATGTGCCAACCCCCACGCTCCTGTGCCAGCCTCATCCAGGTTCTACCCGCGATGGTAACAATGTTGTCAGCCCATCTCGCCGCCGGACGACCGACACTTCGTCCAGTCCTTGGACGCCACTCAGTCACTTCCTTACTACACCTGTCATCACTGCGCCTTGCCAGATGTCCTGCCCAACTCCATTATTATCACCCCTAACAACTAATTACCATGTCGTTGTCAACCATAAAGATTCCTCATAAAAATAAGCATCTGCTTTGTTCAGATGTCTTTGCAAACTGTCCATTTGCGAGGTTATGAGTTACGGTTAATAGATTTATTGCCGATTATTGGCCATAATCTCAGTCCCAGTCCATTAATATGCCCCTTTGTTTCCTTTTATTTTTTTGGGTGGGAAATCACCAAATAACTTCTCCCGCTCTGGGCGGAGCGGGAGGACGTGTCAGACTTTAACTGACTAACACCCACCCGTGTGCCTTCAGTTGCCAGGGCCACGGTAACTCTTTCGAACATACCTGTGACCCTGGCAGGCATCGGCCCTAGCGGAGCCCATCAGTTAGTGCTGACATCTCTTTGAGGCGCGCGTGGAACACAACGCGCCGTCGACCCGGGCCTCCATTATTATGCCTTACCGGACGGCGAGCTACCCAATGCTCGCCGTCCGCAGGTCCGCACCTACTGTGGTCGGGAATTAGCCCTCGCTTCCTGACGCCCAGGGCGTCTCCTGCGGGTTAATGTCCCTGGGAAGTGATGTGAAAAATTCTGATAGAACATTTTGGTAGTTGGACAATGTACAGAGACCGTATACTGTAGTGTAGGGCAATAACTTCTTCTAATAAAGCCGTGTATCAGAAATGTATGGTTGTGTTACAAACCATCACACTAAACAACTTTCTCCAAAACTTCAATACCAACTCGATCTAAATGTATGGGACAGCTGATTCATTTTTCACGATTATGATGCGGATTCCATAGAAAGTCGTACAGTTTGATGGTCACACACTTACCTATATATACGACAATATATTTCTGATACACGCTGTATAAAGAAGAGAAGAGAGATCGACAATAGCCACGCGTGATAATAGAGTTTCAGAAATTTCCATTTTTAGATTTTCCGAAAATTTTCATCACCGTGTCTAAATTTTGTAATCACAACTTACCCCTAATTTATAAACGTCTGCTATGAAAATGTATGGTTAACATACTTCTTCTTCTCTATTAACTTAAATAAGGGGGTAGGTCTTTACCTACTCACTAAAAACTTGATCAGAAGAATACGAGTAGCTAAATACAGTAGGTTCATACTAATTCATAAGTTTTATCCGATTAAGATAACATAATTATAAAATCTAATGTTAATGCCTTAAGAAAATACTGAAATTGCTTGTACTAATAAAATTGTGCATGTATTCCAGAAACAATGATATCCTGTAGAACATTGATCAGTCTGGTAGTTGATATATTGCCTCCCGCGGAAACAATACGCTGATTAAGTTTTGCTGCATTAAATTGATTTAAGGATGTAATCAATTGAATTTATACCGAACCAATTAAATTGATTACAAAGAAATTGCGTGCGTGCGGAAACTACATATGATGTTATAAATAGCTCCGATTTGCTAGCGTAGCAGTCAAGTATGGTCTGTTCCAAGATATCCGATGAAAGTGTAAACAAACCTTGTTCAGGTTAAATTCTTACGCAATCAGTCACTAAATAGAATTTGTTACACATTCATTTGTATTTAGAACGTTTCAACTTTAAATCTCACCACTTTTTCCAACAAATATTGTTAGAGAAAATTGAGGTTAAGTATAAAATTACACTCTATTGTCAAATGAAAAATATCCTTCAGGTCATTAAAAGATAGAATTTCAGGTTTAACTTACGTTTTCTATTATTCAAATCAAAGCACTCAATCTGCAAGTGATCAATGATCCACTTGTTTACATTTAGCATCAGATAATTTTGAAACAGACTATAGGTATTAAGGGACCCTGTTTTTTGTTATTGAATGAATATTAGGCACTGTTACTACAAAAAAGGATTAATTAAGTAAATGCGTTAGTAGTAATTTAGTAAATGGATTTTCATTCGCGAAATGGACGTATCGTGATTTTGTTCAATTATAAGTAGGTCTTCAAAATAATATTTTATAGAGGTATGAGAAACAGGGTGAGGGTTCACTCATCCTCTATGAAAAGGGAGGATCCTCCGACCAGGCGTGTTGTGTCTGGTGGGCAACTACCCAGTGATTGATGTCAGGACGTTGTAGGATATGCTAGTCGCGCGGTAATCTGATTGCGCGATGCAGGATTTTGCGTGACGTCACTGTGATGCGTTCCAATGTGGCGATGTAGATATCCCGCCACAATTTTGTGTATTAAGGCATATAACATACCTACTTACCGAAGGTGTATCTACATACTTTGTATAAAAAATCGATCTAAAAGTTATTAATTTTCTGATAAGCTACCAATATAACATAACATCAAGCCCTTATCCACCGAAGGGTAAGGCAGATGTGTACCTTTCGCCAGTTATGTTCAACTCCCACGTAATAAGCTAATATCTAAGTAACTAATACACTCGACCAACGCATATTGCATATTAACAAAGTTCAAGCTATTATCAGTATAAAGTATTAACTTACGCGAGAACATAAAGACTGGATACTTTGTAGTTACGCCTCTCATGTAAAAGTATCCCAAGTTCTAGATTATTAGCAAAGTATTTTATACTTTATTATAGTACTTGTTGGATGTTACTGTTTACGGGTAGAAATATAATTTCTAGTACCTAACAAAGCGATTCATGTAACAATGCTGTATACAAAATACACCTATATTTTAACCAAAGCTTAGATAAAACCATGCAACAAGAAATATTACACATAATAAGAGGGTTGCGAGGAAGCGTTATCAGGTTTTGTCGTGTGTATAAAAACGTCGAGTTAAACCACCTAAGCGCCTACATGCACGATGAAGGCAACTTTTCACTTGCTAGCGTTATTGCGTTTTGCAATTTTTATCCAGCAGGTTCTTTAAGCCCTTCTGAGGACATAATGGGTGAAAACAATGTCAATAACTTGTGTAAACACATGACGCTGCGGGTTTGAAGCATATGTTCGAATTTGAAGCTAACTATTTAATTTTTTTTTTGCTTATCACGTAAAAATCTAACGAGCAAAAGATTCTTAGCACATAAATCTTTTCAAATCAAAGGCTCTTTTAAAGATATTTTTTGTTAACATTCACGATAGGTCCCTTTGTGAGTCTGTGTTAGTAGGTCGGAGGACATTCCCTAATAGTTATCGATTTTGGCATAACAATACATAATAACCCTCGCTTTGGGTTACTTTTATTTTAACATCTTTTGTGCTGGTCGTTTATTATTTGAAAATGTTTTTATAAAAAAATTAAGCTTTTGATATTTTTCAATGGCTAGGTTTTACATACAAGAGCGACACAACTATGTAAATTAGGAATAGGCTCGCCCCCTATTTCATGGGACTTAAACATAACTGCGAAATGTGGGTGTAGGTACTATAGGGGTATAATAGCCGGCACGAGTAGTAAGCACTAACTCCATCTTAACTTTAACTGCCCTCGTCAGCGTGCTCTTGTATTCTGTTTTCTATCTGTATATAAATATGCTAGATTATATATTGATTTCATTGCTCGCACCCGTGAGCAACCTGCCGTAATAGGAAACAAGATTCGTTAGGTTTAAGAGTAGAGATTGTGCTCACAACTCGTGCCAGCAACTATACATCTCTGCCCAACCCTTCGGGGAAAACAGGCGTGATGTTACGTTATGTAAATATGTGTATTTGGTAGGAAATACAATGTCTGAGATGGATAATCTGAATAGAAATCTTAGAAACCAATTCATGAAAAGTTTGAATTTATAATGATTATAATTCTGTAAATACATATTTGTCACAGTCGCGAATCATACTTTTATCTACATACACTCAGACACTGAGCTGCAAATTGCAAATATCGTAAGAAATTTTGAATTTCGCGGGCTACCTTAGTGAATAGAAATATAAAGGAACTATATTAACGTTTTCATAAAGTTTTTCGAGATAGGCAGAACTTTTATTCTATGTGTCGTGATTAGTTTGATTTAATTTAAAAAAAATATTATTACCGAATTATAATATCCACTGTGGCAACACTGTCTAAGTACAAATGTTTAATATTATAACAAACTATTAAATGTATTTTCATTATGGCAACTAAATGTAGTGCAGTCAGTCCTCGTTTGATTGTGAATTAGTACAGTTCTGCCTAAGTTGTGCGGAATAAAAGTGTAAGCAAGAAAATAGTGTTTTCTTAATTTAAATGTCTTTGAGTGACAGGCCCTGAGAAACCTGTGCATTTATTGTAGTGTATTTTTATTAAATTGTGTGGTTACTTATGCCTGTTTTAGCCCTGATAGAGTAAGGTGGACAATGTGGACAAGCGTACTTAGGAAGCCTGCCAAGTTTGACACAATGTCTGCTGAAACTAAGAACAAGAAGGATTTTGGTTTTCTGTAAAAAAAAATTCTACGTGTAAGTAAGTCTTTTTGAAAGTAGGTACATTTGTAGGTATTCTTTGATAAGACATTAGTTTTTAAATAAAAGTTATTAAACTAACACCCTTATTATTGTTTTTATTATCAGCCGTTTGTTTCCCACTGCAGCGCAAAGGCCTATCTCGCCTCCTTCCATTTATCGCCATCTACTGCTATTTGGGGCCAATCCTTCTGAAAAGAGTCGAGTTCGTCCCGCCATCTCCTCCTAGGTCCGCCGCGTTGCCGTTTGCAGCTGTTTGGGACCTACTGTGTGGTTATCTTAGCCCATACCTCCTCCGGCATGCGACAGATGTGGCCAGCCCAGTTGCATTTAAGCTGGGCAGCCATCTAACCTACATCAGTAATATTAAAGTTTCCAGCAACTCCCTTGTCTAAAATGTATACCTAAGCTAAAAGTCTTACAATACGTTATTATAAAATAAGCGGCCACTTGAACGTCCGAAACGGAAGCCGGAAATAGAGTTGAATGTCTTAGCTGCGCGCGTGCAGTTTTTCCGCGCATGCAATTTGCCATTTCCAATTGGAATCTTATAAATAACAAAATTATATCCTAACTTGACTAAAACTATTCACAAACTAAAATATGGCGTCGAAAAATTCCTCCGCATCGCTGTCGACTGGTAATGTACCCAAGAGATTGGCGGCATTGCCACGTTGTATGGCAATGCTTAGCCTCTGGCCAAGGTAAAAGCCGGCCCTTGGGTCACGGGAAGTGTCAACTAGCCGTTTGGAGATTTCGTTAAACAAAACATGAGCGCTTGGACCCCACGGCCCGAGGGTTTCAACCCCAAACGGCTCGAAAATATAATTACCGATAAGGTTAGTATACTTTCGCCGCTTGAGGTTTTCCGCAGCCGCAGCAGCAGCGCCAGCACAGCACGCCGAGCCGAGAAGATGGGAATCTTATTAGATAAAAAACTGCTGCAGCTATACCAAAATAAAAAATACGTGTGTATAGATGAAGCTACACAGAATCAATTTGTGTGAAATTTAAATTACAGCAACTAGCCCTAAGTACATAAAAAAAGTTAAACTTGAGAATATGGGTTGAATTTGAGTAAAATATTTGCTATACCTAAGTTTTTACAAAACATTTTATAGTTTGTGTCAATAAAACCTAAAACCTATTTATAATTAAACTAGACTATATTAGCTATTTTTGTGCCCATATGTAAGGACATACTATACTTGGTATGTTCTGAGTAGCACAATACATTAAAACAAACAACCCGTTCCCCCATCAATAGGTAGCTTGGGACGTTTATGATTATACGTTATTAATTACGCGCAACCTAGGTAGGTTGCGCGTAATAAATAACGCATAATCCTAACTATTTTCGTTGTATTTTAATGTTCTAAGTGAGTTTAAGTGTGGGTCTAAGAGTATAATATGGAAAATAGGTCATTATAAGTAAATAATGACCTATTTCCCATATTACAGCAATATTTTAATAGATTATTTAACAAAAATAAACACATAACATAACAAAGGTGTACCTATTATAGTACACCCACATTTCACCAGTTATGTTTAAGTCCCATGTAATAAGAAAAAAAATACAAAATAACAATATTGCGCAATATGGCGCCATGGACGTGTTTTTTCGTGTCAATTTTATTCCCTTAAAACAATATTGGAACCTATGATAGATGTAGATATTCGTAAAGCTTGAATCCTGAGGCATTTTTTGTTAAATGATACTTAATACATTGCGTTAATAAATAAATTGTACTTACATTGTAAACACGGAACACGTAACCACTTGACAGAAATTTACACTGACATTAGAACGATAACTTTTAATTTTTTTCTTCAATATTTCTCTATGCTAGATACCTTGGGCAACTGGCACACAGGGGCAGAATTTAATACCAAGTCATTTAGTAATTTTTTTAGAAGCTTTCATAGAGATGCCACCTTAAAAAAAAACGTTTTAAAGAGAATAATTCGGCCAAGCCATCGTAGTAGCTAGTACGTTTGACCGGAAAAATTATGAAGCTTCCCTGATAGCCGGGACGTTTGACTAGTCCCAATGCAAGGACACAGACTTCCTCACTGTGAGAGGGAGTGCGCAATAAATCCACCATGCTGGGCCCAGGTGGATGTCACGTGTCTTTGATTTTTTACAAACACTACAATTTATTAACTAATAATAGGTTATTTAATACCTTCTAAAAGTATCCTTCAACTTATGACTCCACTAAGACTGACCCAAAGTCAAGTGACAAACGACGATTTTCAACATACCCCTACATTGTTTCCCTACTTACTATTATAACCCGTCAGGTCTTTTATACCCCACATAAATAATAACCACCGTCACTCATACTCCTGCAGTAAAGTGGCACTCGGCTACCGGGGTCGTTTCGACCGTGACACTCAGGCTGATGGGGTTTTTATATAATATTTTCCCCGTCTTCCTTAGTAATATTGTCATCTGGAGGGTTGAGTAGAGTTGCCCTCGTAGGTACCTACCTATTATTACTTTTTGATTTGTATTTCAATGGTATTTTTTTTTAATAATAAGCCAATAATGAGCATTGTACTAAAACAACACGCAGCCCTTCGCTACAGCACTGAATTTACTAAAAAGAGACGGAAAGATATTGTTTGCCCCACAAATAGTACAAGACATGCTTTCACAGCCAAATTTCATGTTTTCCTTGGACCATTACTGTATAACAGACTAAATGCAAAAGCAAACATCTATGCCCTAAATTATGCAAATTGCAAAAAAACTCTCAAGGTAGCTCTTCAAAGTTTGTCCTATGAAGATACAGAGAAGTTGTTAGTAGTATTGAAACAAAGAGTGTTTAGCGTACTATTTATTTTTAATTAGTTCGATAAGTTAGTATGATAAGATTTTAGAAAGTAAGATTTTACACATTACTTACGTACCTATTAGATGACTATTTTATTTTGTAAAATTACAGTGATTATATCTCAATATTTTTACCTCCTCTCGCCTGAAACACAGGATGTCCTAGTTCAGGCAAATAACATTAGTGAACTTGACATAGATTTAAGCATAATTGTATTTTCTGTTCTACTTTATAACTTGAATAAATATATTATTATTTCGTTTATTAATTTTTGCTTCTTATATAATTACATTTTTAAATATTTCTTAAAATACAAAATATAAAAAAAAAACATTTAAAAATATAAAAAATAGAATTCCACCGGTATCGGGAGCAGGGTCCAAGCTACCGGTGGTTAGGGCTGCAGAGACAGGAACCTCCTCACAATACGAGCCGTATCGAGGAGTACTGCCTTCTGGATCAGGCTCTTGATCCAACCGCCTAACGACAGCCTCGAGAGATGTTGGTCGAGGCTTTCGGCCATCAGGCCATTGGCCGTTACGACAATCGGCACAATGACAGCCGAGGTCACATTCCACATGTCAACAACCTCGTGTGCTAAGTCTAGATATTTTATTTGTTTCTCTTTCTCAGCTTTCACGAGGTTCTCGTCATGCGGAATGGTAACATCGATTATCATTGCGCGGCGCGCTAATCGATCTATCACCACTATATCAGGCTTATTGGCGACAATAGTCCTGTCAGTGATGATAGACCGATCCCAGTACAACGTGGCATGGTCATTTTCAAGAACTGGGTCGGGCACATACTTGTAATACGGTACCTCAGAGTCCACAAGTTTGTATTTCAAAGCAAGTTGCTGGTGAATAATCCTGGCCACTTGGTTATGCCTGTGCAAGTACTCGCCGTTAGCCAGACGAGAACAACCAGAGATAATATGTCTGATGGACTCACCCGGACGGTGGCATGCCCGACACACGTCAACCGTCCCGTCCTTCATAATATGTCTCCGGTAGTTATTCGTCAAAATAACTTCGTCCATAATTGCACAAACAAAACCTTCAGTTTCCCCAAAGAGGTCACCGAAACGTAGCCAGGATACGGACGCTAAGAAATCTACACCGGGCTCGTGTAGAGCCCGATAGAAGCGTCCGTGAAGCTCCTTGCTTTGCCATACCGCCTTGCGGTCATCTGTAGTAAGTACTACAGGTTTGCGCCAGTTCTCTTTAGCCATGGAGAGCGGGGTGAACCCGTTGTCCACTGCGACCACATCACGGTGCATACCCACGTCGGCGTTTAGAAAATATTCCCTGAGGTTGCACACCTCGCGGTTGTGGAGGGTCTTCGCATTTAAAAAACCTCGACCCCCGCACTTCCGCGGGATGTACAGTCTCATCACCGATGATCGTGGGTGATGCATCCGGTTTGCGGTCAGTAGTGTACGGACCCTCCTATCCAGGGCGTCTAGTTCGGTCTGAGTCCATTTGAGTATACCGAAAGAGTACACCAAAACCGGCATGACCCAACTGTTGAAGGCGCGCACCTTGTTTCCGCCCGAAAGAAGACTAATTAATACCTTCTTCAGGCGACCAAAGAAGCGCTCCTTCAACGATTGCTTCATGTCAGCAGCATTAATGCCCAACGCTTCCGACATACCCAAATACTTATAGGTTTCGGTTGCGGAGAGGGCTCTAAGGTTTATGGAATCCGAGAGTTGAATCCCCTCGGATTCCATAATCTCGCCTCGCTTTACATGCATGACTGCACATTTGTCCACACCAAATTCCATCCTGATGGCGTTACTGAAAGTTTCAGTTACCTTCAGTAGTTCCACCAGTCGCAATTTGTTGGGGGCAAAGAGTTTCAAGTCGTCCATGTAGAGGAGGTGAGATATGACCTGACCACCTCTCTTCAACCGATAGCCTAGACCTGAATCCTCCAGCAGTGTGCTTAGAGGATTCAGGGCTAAGCAGAACCAAAGTGGACTCAAACTGTCGCCCTGAAATATTCCCCGTTTAATCCATACAGGTTCATCATTCCCCTGGATCTGTCGACACCCTGGATAGCGAAGGACCGTCCTCCATTGCCCCATACATGACTCAAGGAAGGTGCGTAGAATTGCATCTATCTTGTACAACTCAAGCACCCTCATGAGCCATGTATGTGGCACTGAGTCGTAGGCCTTCTTATAATCTATCCAGCATGTCGACAGATCTTTGCGGGATCGACGAACCTGTTGGCTAATGGCCATGTCGATGAGGAGTAGCTCCTTAGTACCGCGGGACCCGTTCCTACATCCATTTTGAGAGGAAGACATAATTGAGTTACTCTCAATGTGCGTATTTATTTTCACTCTCAAAATGGATGTTAGAAGTTTATAGATCGTCGGCAAACACGTGATCGGTCTATAATTCTTGGGTTCCGCGGGACTTCCTGACTTATGGAGCAGGTGGGTAACGCCTGTTGTTAGAAACTGCGGTAGCGACCCAGACTCTAAGGATGACTGGAATTGAGATGCCAGGCGAGTGTGTGAACTAATTAGCCATTTTAGCCAAAAGTTGTGCAGTCCGTCCGGTCCCGGTGATTTCCAATTTGGCAACGGGCGGACTGCTTTGGCTACGTCTAATGGCGTTATTAAGATCTTTTCCATTTCTGGTATAGTTCCACACACTCGCTCGACATCCTGCATCCAGCCAGCCTCAGCGTGACAGACGGGCACCGACCAGATGCTGCGCCAGAATGTACTCGTGGTGGCATCATCTGGGCGGCGCACGTCCGCCACACTTTTTTCAGGTCGCTCCCAAGCTCTATATACCCGCCTCTCATCGCTCTGGAACATGCGATTCTGCGTGTATCGATCGACCCGCCGCTTATACCGCCGAATACGGCTCGCCCATGCACAAACTTTCTGCTTCAGGAAGTCGATGCGCTCTGTGACACAGGACATGTATTCTCGAGGGCTGATTCCAGTCCCCGAGAATGCCCGCCTTACAAAGCGCATCACTCGTGGTCGTGTATTGCCCTCCCTGAAGCAGTATAGTTTGCCGATGAGTACCCTGGTCCCATCGATACGACGTTCGATCCTGCACTGCCAGGCTGGTACGGCTGGTTTTGGTCGAGTAGCTCCGTCACAGTTGGGAAACTTGACGTTAGCTAAACGACATGCCGCAACAGCCGCGCAATACAGGATCGAATGTGTATCAATGAGATCCTCGCTGCTCTCGAAAAAATTCTTGAGCTGCGAGTCCAAAGCACACACCAGCGCCCTATTTTTCTTGTGCATAGGCAAGTGTGGTAATCGGGGCCTAAGTTCGGTCGGAGTGGACCTATACTCGAGAAACGCATCCTCCAGTGCGCTCCTCAATCGGGCGTTGCACTGGCTACTTACTGTGGCAACCCTATCATCCTCCTCTACAACACCATGATTAGACCGCGGCGGGATTGAATCAATAGTTGAGACTTGTACCGCGGTTTGTGCCGGAGTTGAGACGATATGGTTGCTCAATACTTCTGAGCGCAGCCTATCAAGTGCGGCATCGCTCAGCCTATGATTGCGTTGGATGACCCGCACCTGATCCGACAGTCGTTGGGCCGAGACGTTGACGGTTGGCTCTAGTTCCTGAAACAGAGACAGCATTCTAACACGGTACGCAGTGAGGTTAGTTCCCCCCTCTGTAGACCCGTAATATGCGCGCATGACGTTCTCGTTTATAGACTGAGTCCATCTCATGCGCTGCACACAACCACCGGCAGCGGGGACCCGGCTCGGGGCCGGTTGGCCCCTAAGTCCCAAGCTCCTCGGTGGCCGGCCTCTCCCCTGTCGACGTACAGGTGTTGGCGACGTCGGCGGGGAAAAATACTCGTCGCTCGAGCTCGACGCAACTACCGCAGCTGGTGTCATCACAGCGCTCACGGTGGGGCTGGATACCGGCGGCGGCGAGGCGGAGCTGAGCGAAGAGTCCGGAGGTGGTGGGCGTGCTCGTGCAGCTGATCTCGTCAACATTATTATTTATTCATTGATTATGTTTATCTGGTTTTATGAGAGGTGACATGACAGATGTCACCTCCGATTCGGTATTTTATATTGTAGTGTTCATTTTCTTCTATTGTAGTTTAAAATTGATATAAAATGGTTGCCTTTAAAATGGTTGGTTTAGGTTGCCTTTGGGTTTCTTTTGAGTTTCTGGTATAATACAAAACTGCGTCTAAAATGAATAAAACTATGAAAATTATTGAGAATAAATTTCGTGACGTGTTGACGTTAGTGTTGCCGCGTCATATTATTATTATTATTATTAATGTCATCCTGAAGATTTAATAAAGTAAACATTATTTCGTTAAAAATTGAAATTGGAATATTTTAAGAAAAAGAAAAAAAAAACAAAGCTAATTTTCAAAAGAAACACGTTTTCTACCATTAAAGGAATGTCAATTTTCAGCAAATGTTTATGTTTAAGTAAACTCAGACTACAAGCAACATTTCTGCCAAACAAACATGTTATTTTTTCTAGTAAATATCTGTCTACCCAACCGTCTGCCAATTACACTCATTAAGCTACGCGCACATTGTAGCCGCGGAGCGCGGCGGGCCGTACCGCATTACTGTAATTGTTTCAGGCAGATTCAAATTTCGAATAACTAATGAGGCTCGTGCTCATTTGGGCTGACCGCGCCGCAACGCAATGCATTGCAAAAATCCTCCATGATCACTTTCGTACATTTTGTATGAAGCAATGGACATTATGTAAAACAGCAGCTGCAGCCTGGCGAACGATCCGCTACTGTAATGTGCGATGGTTCATAATGATATGTATTATAGTGATCTTGGAGAATTTTTGCAATGCGTTGCGCTGCGGTGCGGTCCGCCCGAATGTGCGCGAGCCTTTAGTTGAACGGTTCATACCGTTAGTATTGAAATATCTTTCATGTCTAGACGATTTCAATGTTTCACATGACGCTCCTTTGTGGTTATTCGAACGCCCATAGCACAAGAAAATAATATTTTATTAAAGGGGTCTTGCGCACGGTGTTTTGTAAGGGTGTGCACTTAAAAAGTTTCATTAGTAATGTACAGCCAGAAAAATTTATTGATTATCACATTGGTACCCTGCACCCGTGATAAAGCCATTTTAAACGACTAATAAAGAGACACATTTTTGATTTTTAATATACGGGCATTATAAGATGTTAGTCAATTTGGTGAACAATTAATTTCTTCAACTGTACTAATCATCTATATGGTCAATCGCCTGGAAGCGATTGGAAAGGATTGGATGAATATTTACCCAAACCTTTCCAAATAGTTCCGGACACAAGACGAAATTAAGATTGAAAAGTTTTAGTTTGGTCTAGGTCGAAATGTTTTTGTCGTAAGTAATATAAAACTTTTCTTATAAAGGCAAACGCTGCCCTGCTGTTGAATTGTTTACTGAAAGTAAACGCTAAGGCCCTGTGTACACGGCACGGTTTCTTTACGGTACGGCGTAAAAACCGCGCCGTAGAAAAAACGTGTAAGCTTGTACAATCTGTCAAATTTCTTTAATAGATTTTCAACTTTATCGTTAACGCATTAGGTTCAAGGTTGATTGGGAAAATTTGACAGTTTCGGGTACCTTGATATGCTGGCGTCTGTACATGACACAACAAACAATCGGAAGTGACAACGGCTATGTACGGCTCAGTTGTGTTTTTCTGTGCAAAAAGATCATCATTGCTTATTACGTGTATAGAAAATTCAAAAAAGAAGAGAAGGTTTTGGATAGGTTTATCCGATCATCTATCAATCTTATCCCATATTACAGGCCTTTCAAGAATCAATGTACTTAATAATTCTGGATTTATCTCCATTTTAAAACAAAATCAGCGTAGGTAAGCCGTCACGAAACGTGAAATCATCCGGTGCCGTCGACAGACTCGCCTAGACTGCAATACAATAAATACAACACTGATGTGACTCACGCCGTGGACAGACACGGCGCTGACGGCGCATGCCAGCGACGGCGCCGTTCCGTAGTGCCGCCGTGTCGTCAACAAGCTTCCATATATGATATTGATCCATACAAAACTGACGACCGTCCCTACACACGGCGAATAACATTCACGGCAAGAAAAACGTCTGTGTACAAAGGGCCTAAGAGCTCTAAGACGTCAAATAACGTCATGACTTTGTTATTCGAGTGACGGATTTCTTGTTCCCGGACTTGTTTTAAAAGTCAGGAGTGCTTCAGTTATAAAACAAGCACAATTTGTAAACAAAGACTCGGTTGCTATCTTAATTAAAACGCTAACTAATTTTACATTTAAATTACAATTCAAACGCACTCGGCTTATATTTTAACGTCCCCTCATCAAATTAAATTTTAGCAATTCATGTTTGGCTCCCCCAACAGATTACTCAAAATCCCACCAGCCAAAAAGTTCATCCACAAACTCAACAGAATAATATAAACCAGCAAAAAAAAAGCATTTAAAACTCAAAAGCAAATGATGAAGTGCGATCCAAAAACACACTGAAAGCAGGGCCGAGCTTAGCAAAACCCACATGTCGTTATCATATTCTATACGGTACATTAATGTATGTACTTGTTGCATTTACGGCAAAGTTTCAGTACGTTCCGACTCTCTTCAGTCTCTTCAACTCTTCAGTTGTGCTCGAATACTTGCGGCGTTCGAACGCGCCTGTCGATTCGCCCGACGCGGTTCCGCGGTTCGAAGTACACGTTCTATTAGATCTGTATTCTTATTTCAAATAGTGATTTAAAAAATTATGTATGACTTGAAAACTTTTAAGAACTTTTTTTGAGTGTTGTTTGACTTGGAATTTAGAGATTTCCGGTTAAAATAACAGTGTTTTTTTTTACTTTTTAATTCAGAACTTTTTAGTAGTAATTAGGTTAAATATTTAACTTACAGTGTGGTTTATCTCTGTTAAATAATTTTCTGAATCATTGACAATTGACTAATCAGTGTCTGTAATTTAATTAGCAATTTTTTTCTGAATAAAAAAAAAACTAAGAAACGTTTTATTATGTGTTAGAGTGAAATGCTGTTGTTCGCAATGGCAATAGTGAACTTTTAAATGTAACTCAGTGAATAAGTGGAACTTTCAGAGGAAACTCGAAAAGCATTTATTTCAGCGAACAGGTAATTTTTTTTTTATAGTTTTAAGAAAGTTGTGTTTTAGGAAGAGGAACAATAATTGTTTCGACTTTATTTCCTAATGCCAACAAGTATTATCTTTAACACAAAAAATATTTTTCGTAACTCTGATTAAACAGTCTTATCTTTTTTATCGAAAGCCAGTAATTTATAGATAATCCCATCATGCCCTATAATGGGTGTTTTAATTCGTGATTTGGAGATAAAATATTACCAGAATCGATGGCATCTGTTCTTTCATCATACTTTCACCTTAGAAGAGCTACTACAAAAAAAAAATGATAATACTAAACAGCGTTTATGACTTATGGCATTTCATAAAAACTTTCAAGTCCTTGTTTTTCGAAATCAATGAACCGATTTTAATGAAACTTCATACGCATAAGCAGGATACATAGGTCTAAAAAGTTAGTTAAGAACATTTTCGAAATGTATTATTTAAGAAAAGAAAATTGGAAATCTCTGTTTCTATGCAAAATTTGAAATCGGTCGAATTTAGCTGTAACACTATTTTGCAAAAATTTTCTTATCTAACTTTTTAGACCCATGTATCCTGCTTATGCGTATGAAGTTTCATCAAAATCGGTTCATTCATTACGAAAAACAAGGACTTGAAAGTTTGTATGGAATTCCGTACGTCATAAACGCTCTTTTAAGTAGGTAGGTACGTCAGTCTGGGCAGTGACCCTCGCTACCATCTTGTTTGCTGCCTAATCTTTTCATAATAGAATGATATACTTTAAACACGACCGATAAAAAACTGCACTCCTATTTTTATTTAGATAGGAACTAAAATTTCAAATTCAAACTCAAAGCATTTATTTTAATTAAACCAATTACTGGCACTTTTGAATTGTCAAGGAGTCGGTCAGTCAGAATTATGAAGTTATAGTTGCTCATTCCAAAGCATAGTTGGTTCCTATGGAGATAAACGGGCAATAAACTCAATGGACACTTTTTTAAATCAAAATATTTCTACCCAAGGTTTATATTCATTACTAGCTAATAGTAATTAGCTACTAGTAGTACATTTTATAAAACTCGCTCGTCCCTCGACCCGCTGCGTTGCTCCACCCGCCCGCGCTATTTGTTCACAATTTTATGGGTTTTAAGTATTTTGCGTGGAACCCTAATTCTTTTTCTAAAATAAAAGTAGCCTAAGTTACTGCTTATAACATCAGCTATCAGCCAGTGAAAGTTCCGTCAAAATCTATCCAGCCGTTTCGGAGATTAACCGGAACAAACAGACAGAAAGACGAAAATTTTCAAGTAACAAGCTTTAATATTGATATTACAAACAGATACTTTGATATATTTATTTGTATAGATAGATTCTGAAACACTAATTATCGTCAATGTCATTATTAATTGTCTCGGGAGAAGCCAGTACCTACTCAGCATTTTCCGTTTGAGGTCAAAGTTAACCAGGAGTGCTCCTACCCTAAGAATTTCGGCTTCAGTGAACAATGGCGATCGCTGAAGTTGATTTCAGCTGAGGTTTAATGGACAGTAAAGATCTTTTTGAAGTATTCCTGGCATTATTAAAAAACTTTTACTTTTTTCAGTAACAAATTTCGGAATATAATATTTACATAATATATAAGCTAACAGACTTAAAATAATAATAGTATGTACATGTATATAAAAAAAGAGTGAAAAGAATCACAGGGCATCAAAAAAATTCGTCCGCATCGCTGTCAACAGGAAAAGTGCCCAAAAGGCTGGCAGCATTGCCACGTTGTATTGCAATGCTGATTCTTTGGCCAAAGAACAGGTCAGCCTTTTGGTCACGTGAAGAATCGACCAAACGCTTGGCGATGTACCGAAAAACCAATTATTGCAAATTACGTTGTTTTGTGAGTTTTTAAACTGCATTGCGTATTTTCGGAATTTTTTTCATAAAGTTTCAGTCCCTAAAGGGTTTTTTTTTGTAATGCTTTTGTCGTTTATTCTTTTTTTAAAAAACGGCATCAGCATTTTGAGGACATAGGTAAATAATTGCATTGTAAGGATACTTATGATATGTATGTAGATCAAAGATCGTGTTTTTCCCCTGGATAAGATTAACGTAGCTAACCTTCCTTCCAGAGACAACTGAATTACTAAATGGAATTTTTTTCTTATCTTATCATACACTTTACTTACAAAGTTATCCTTAATTTTCGTAAAGAATGGAGAAAAATTCAAAGGGCCATAAATGTAGATGTTTTATTCAAAGGAAAGTTTACCATAAATTCGTCATTAATATTTATCGGTTTTTGTTTTCGGTAAGTGGAATGTGTTCATAAATATCTAAACAGTAAACAGTTTACGTTGTATTCTGATAACATTGGATTACGTTTTTATTCGGTTATTTATTTTATTTATTTATTGGTCTATCTACAATCGTTACACTGTTCAATCAATGAACACAAGCCAACCAACAAGACAAGTGCATAATATGAAGCGATAGAAACAGCATGCAAAATATTATTTAAAGAAAAAAAATACAATATAAATAAGTCATATTATTTACACAATTTTAACACGAATATATGACAATAGTTGGGAAATCGTATTTTGGTGGACTTTTTTTTTGTGGATGGGAAATCATCAAATGACTTCTCCCGCTCTGGGCGTAGCGGGAGGGCGTATCAGACTTTTACTGACTAAAACCCACCCGTGTTCCTTCTGTTGCCTGTGCCGGGGCCACGGTAACTCTTTCGAACATCCCGCAACCCTGGCTGGATTTTGGTGGACTTGGCGTTTGAATTTTTCAAGCGAAGCACAGGACCGGTCGATGTGGCGACGCTTGGGGGAGGGGGAGGGGGAGGCTTATGTCCAGCGATGGGTGTCTTTTGTCTGAACAATGCTCATGATGGTGATCAAAATTATGTTTGGCAATTAATAGGAAGAGTTTTTCTTCGTACACTAACGCATTTAAGGACACTGAACGAGACACAATAGAATATTTATTAGTATAACGCTTTTATGGGCGAGTTTCCCTCAGTGTTCAGAACACAGTATTCCGAGTAGTGTTGCCCAAATGCAAGAACAAGACGAGACTTAGCCAGTCTTGGTCTTGGTCTTGCGCCAATACACCTGGTCTTGGTCTTGGTCTTGGTCTTGCGCTCCCAGTCTTGGTCTTGGTCTTGGTCTTGCAGCAAGAGTCTTGCAAGTCTTGCAATTACCTATTAGTCTATTACTATTTATTAAAGTTTACTTTAAATCTTAGAAAAACGTATTAGAATTGGAACATTGTGAGCTTGAATTAACATAGCCATAGTAAAGATCAAGCAGATTAATAAATAACTGAAGATTTGATAAGAAATTCGAAAAATCAACTGACCTATATGTCGTTTTCCATGGAAGTAACTGTTTCTTAATAAACATTTATGATTTATAAGCTTACATTTGCTAAAACATGTAAAAAAACAAATTAATTACAATAACTTGACTGTATTTTAAAGAACAATACTTATCTGTCTAGAAAGAGATTGAACCCTCAACTTATAAGAAATTTAATAAAAGAGTTTTTTAATTAAGTAATTAGTTTAAAACCATATAAGTAATCAATATTATAATATATACTTACTAGAATGAATTAATATGACATCTACTACCTATCCTTACCATTTTATCCTAATCATAATACTACTTGCGTGATCAGTATAATGTATTCATTTTCATTCTAAGCACTCTGAAACTTATTTATTCTTTGGAACACCTGTAGGTACTCTTAAAAAAATTCGAAATTATTTTGCATGAGTATACCTACGCCCTATGGCGGCAATCAAATAGTGTCACAAATGTTATGATTTCGGCGTGGCGGCAACGATTGTTTTAGATTTCAAAAGAAGCCGCCGGCGCGTGTATCATAACCATGTACTTCCGAAAAGCGGCAAATTTCTTTGAGAAGTAAGTACAAAACCTTTGATGCCGCATTATCAAAGTGCCGATGGTTAAAACATAACTATGCATGCACTCAGTTTGATTTTAATAGATATTTTTTTATTCGCTATGTTTATGGTATTAGTCGTAATGCGCATAGGTCCAGTTTTTCATATTCTTTGATACAGTTTTTTGCGTCTCATAGAATTCCTAAGCGTACCTACCTATACACCGAACTGTTACACCTAACTACTCAGTGAAATAGCGCTAAGTCCTAGCTGCAAGACGCAAGAGTCTTGCAGGCTATGTCTTGTTCTTGCTCAAGTCTTGCACGGTCAGTCTTGGTCTTGGTCTTGCTAAAAATACGCGGTCTTGTTCTTGGTCTTGGTCTTGCAAAAACGCAAGAACAAGACCAAGACTGCAAGACCAAGACTGAATTTGGGCAACACTAATTCCGAGTGTCGATCTATAAATCTACTAGCAGAGCCTCGCGGTTTTACCCGCATAAGTCTTGAATCCTTAGGGAAATCGGGATATAAAGTATTCTATGTGTTAATCAAGATTATAAACTATATGTGTGCCAAATTTCATCCAAATCCGTTCAATAGTTTTTGCGTGAAATTGTAACAAACATCCATCCATCCATCCTCACAAACTTTCGCATTTATATTATTAGTAGGATAAAACGGAACCTGACAGGCTCAGTTCAGTAAAACATTTCTCCGGATCTAAGACAATAGGTGCTCTCTATAATTAAATTTCGGTCCGCCGGTAACGGTCCGTTGGGAATCGCGTTGGATCTGATTTTGGGTTTCGGCTATTAACCGTTAGGGATGTTATAACATTGATTTTGTGGGTAGTTTCGGCTAGTTTGTTTTCTCTATTCATTGAAGATAAGCTGTCACGTTTGTAACTAATAGTTGGATAGGCAAGGACAATGATTTAAGGTGAAAGTACCAGCCGATATATTCTGTAGACATCACTCCGTGAGCACTTAGGTGAAGTGAGTTTGAAGTGAGCTCAATCCCTAG
Source organism: Fissipunctia ypsillon (assembly GCA_947568875.1). NCBI lineage: Eukaryota > Metazoa > Arthropoda > Insecta > Lepidoptera > Noctuidae > Fissipunctia > Fissipunctia ypsillon. The sequence goes on along the minus strand of OX387645.1, from coordinate 22,803,748 downwards.
TAGAGTAAGGTGGGATGACAGTTCACATCACGCTCACTTCACCTAAATTTTCACGGTGGGATCTTTACAGAATAGCACCACAGGTAGCCCGGGAAATTCAAATTTTCTTACGTTTTTTGCAATTTGCAAGTCAGTATTAGGTTGTATGTTGATCAACCTATGATTCGCGACCGTAAAAAGTATGTATTTACAGAATTATAATAATTAAAGTCATCGATACAACTCTTTAAGACCAGGTAATTCTATTAAATGACTATTTCATGAAATTTTGACAATTAGGATTACACAAACTTATGGAGTTGTATTACTAATTTTGATGATTATAATTATGTAAATACATATTTGTTACGGTCGCGAATGATACTTTAATCAACATACAACTTAATACTGATTTGCAATTTGCAAAAAAACATAAGAAAGTTTGAATTTCGCAGGCTACCTGGCGCTTCCCCCTTAATGGTTTGCAGCTGTAAGCTCCTTGTGTGTTCATCCGTTGAAGTACTTTCAGCATTGTTCTGTTTTAGTTTGAAAGGTCAGAAGGCTGTAGGTACCGTTTTAATTACTGCCAACAAGCCTCTTACCTCGTGTTTTGGTAACGGGCTCAACACAATAATACGTAGGGCACGTCTTAGATAACGTGACCGAAGATTTGAAGCGGCAACAACAAGGCCGTTGCGCCGCTTCAAATCTGTCGGTTCCATAAATTTAATAACTGAATCGGTTAAAATTGAACTCGAAAATATGGTACTGCCATAATGATATCAGTCCATATATATAAATATATATATAGTTTTTTTACTTAGACTACACTGTCCCACTGCTGGGCAAAGGCCTCCCCCAATTCCTTCCAGGAACTCTTTTCCCGCGCCACCTCGAACCAGGCCTCACGGTAAGCGTCCAGGTCATCCCGCCACCTCTTTCTGGGCCGTCCATCTTCAGGTACCCTTTGTGTGGAGACTTCTGCCCAGCTGTCATCATCGCCCAATCCCATTTTAGCCTGGCAGCCTTCTTGCCTACGTCCATTATACACGTTTTGGAAAGCAGTGTGGTATTCCAAATTCCGTCCTGTCTTTTTACGCCTAGGATGCGTTTCATCGTTGCTCTTTGGCAGACTCCAAGGCGGTACTTTGGCGACTCGGTGAGCGACCAGGTCTGAGCACCATAGGTTAGGACGGCCAGGATACACATACACAGTCCATATATACAGGGTCAAATTAAATTAGCTAGCGAAACTCCGCAGACGTGATGGGTATTGATATCTAAACACGACAAAATAAAAATAAAAAAGATTTGATGATTTTCTTTGGGTTCAATGACCGCTGGTAGTGTTGTTAGGCACTTGAAGTGTGTTGATAAAATCTGTTTTATCGTGTTGAGATATCGATAAACATCATGTTTGTGAAGTTTACACACAAAAAAAAACTGATTTTTAAACTGACATTTTAAGTGACTACACTACAATTCAACAACAACATTCATTGTTTGCGTTGTTGAGCAGATTGTGTAGCGTTTAGTTAGTTGCGTGCTTGAGTCTGTTTGTTAGGTAAATTCGAACTTAGAATTGTATTTGGCGTTGTTTTCGCATTTTAAGTCTTTGCCAATAATTCAATTCGTGACTTATACATGAACTTTTTTTTAAACACGTTTTTGATAAAGTCTGCAAACAGGATGATGACTCCAAAAAAAAACATCATCAAATTAATTTCTTTTTTGTTTTATTTTGTTTAGATACCCATCGCGTCTGCGAAGTTTAGCTAGCTAATTTAATTTGACCCGGTATTGTCTGGACATGGATACATCTCGAGTCGTTAGAGAAGTCGAAGAGTATTAGAACGAAGGTCCCAGGGGCTTAGGTACCTACATCAAGATGACAGATGGCAAAATATATTGAATAATCTTGTAAGCTTAACATGATGTGAGATATAGTGGTCAAACAAAAGCCTATAAATAAAAACGAGGGCCCAGCGATATCTACCTTTATTTATTTAGCTATACAAATAAATAACATTGAAGTGTCTATTTGTAATATCAAATTACAACTTTTACAAAATGCATAAGAAAGTATATACGGTAATTATAACAAAAAAGCAATTTTTTAAAATTTTTGTCTGTCTGTCTGCCTGTTTGTTCCGGCTAATCTCCGAAACGGCTGAACCGATTTTGACGGGACTTTCACTGGCTGATAGCTGATGTAATAAGCAGTAACTTAAGCTACTTTTATTTTAGAAAAAGTATTAGGGTTCCGCGCAAAAACTTAAAACCCATAAAATTGTGAACAAAAAGTCGGATTTGAAATTTTTTTTTGCATTTGGTAGCCCGATTCTCGAGGATATTTATAGGCTATTTACCATCACCCTACGACCCTTAGGAGCCGAGCAAAAAAAATTGGAAAGAACACTAAGCGAAAACGAAGTAACAGCGCGGGCGGGCGATGCAACGCAACGGGTCGGGGGACGAGGGAGTTTTATTAAAATGTGGCCGTTGTTTTAGTATAATGTGCATCTTACGATTTTCACGCGAACGAAGTTGCGGGGCACAGATAGTAGTTAACTAAAACGGTACAACACCAATTAAATTAATTAACATAGAAACGTAATAATACGAATAATATTTACAATTTTGTTGTTTATACATAATTTTATTAAAACTAACATGGAACAGTGGACTCCCTTGCATACTTTCTCTCACAGAACACCAGACTTATACGCATAATTTTACTTCATTTATCCGCACACAAATCACATTCAGGGTTGGCAGTCGGAAAGGTGTTGAACATCTTCAAAGTACGACACACCTTGTATTGTTACATCAGACGTCAAGGCTATTTGGCTGAGATTGCAGATAGCGATAAGCCCTTTGTACTATATTTCTATTAACTTTTCTGTGGGACATAAACGGCCTCATTTGTCTAGCCTTCCTCCGTTCACGAAAAACAAATCTGGCGAAAGTAAATTTTGAGTTCGGAACTTCTGAAGTTTAATTTTATTAACTGCTAGTTTTTAAAGCTTACATGAATAGTCAGAGACAAATAAATGATTTTAGATTAATCAATATGATTTATCTTTTATGAATATCTTTTATGTAATTTGGGTCACAATAAAACATTATTTTTTTCATTCAAGCCTTTACATATCAAAATTCTGTATACTTTTACATTTTAAAATCATTTTCCTACGAAGTTTATTAACCTATCAATAAGATAAAACAATAATATAACTTAAAACCATTTATAAATATGTCCAGCGTCATAGAATTTCGCGGCGTCAAGTATGAGTCATCAACCCACTGTAATTTGATGAAATATTCATGTTATAAGGGAAATAGACCACAAGGAATATTTTTAATCAGTTTCACAGATTGGATTGGTGATCGTCGTTTGCTTTTATAAAGAAAGAGGAGAGTGATGCTTATTCTTTCAATTTCATTCCTTACTTGCTTTTTATGGGTTGGAAACAAAAGTAGCGAGGTAATGGGTAATAACACACATACAATAGCAATTGATCGCAATGCCTTTAATTTTGACAGTTCAGCCAGGTTCATTGCGTTATCTACGTTGTTGAGCAGAGGAATTTTTCAAACCTATGAAGCAATGGATTAGGAATATCCTTCAAAAACCCTTGTCTTGTGAATAAAAGTGTGTTATGCAAATAGGGTTCTGGTATCGCTTACGAGCTTTCTTTTGCCTTTCGTTTTGAACTTCAAACGTAACAAAGTAGAGAATAAGCACTAAGTAAGGTAAATTTGAAAAAAAAATTGAAAAAAAAAGGTAATTAAAAGCTAGCGAATACCACGCAACCGTACAACGTGCCGCTAAAATGGCGACATTAATTTAACACACAAGTGGGGCGAGTAATCATAAAACTTATAATAAGATAAAAATAATTCTTAAATTGAAAAATTACAATTTTCAAACAAATTAAATAATAAAGCTCTCTCTTTCCTTCAATTCGCCTACTCTTTACACGTTATTAGTTTTAATTTCATTGATGCGATGTTATGATCCGTGACCCCGGCAAACGACCTCTGCGCTACAGTTCTTTAAGTACTTACAGGTTGCTCCAAGATGCTATTTTAGAAAATTGTAAATAAATCAATAAATAATAACGTTTAATGAAATTAAAATATTTTCATAAAATGAAAACGCGAAGCCGTATACGTGTGTTAAATTAATGTCACCATTAAAGCAGCACGCTGTATAATGTTGGTACCTACAAGAATTTGCATGATTACGTCAACGGAATGTCACCTAGTTACAAGGTGTAATTACATAAAGACACACCTAACCCTGCTGCGCAACTATAAGTACTAGACCAGAGGTAGTCAACATTTTTACTAAATAAAAGCACGTTAAGCCGTTGATCCCGGCTGTCATTCGTAAATCTTTGACAGAAGAAGAAGTAGACAGAAGCCCAAAAGTCTGACAACCAGTGTCACCAAGGGGTATCTTGTTGCCCAATAACTGGGATGTGGAGGTCGAATAGGATTGTTTTTATTTCAAATATTTTAGCGTAAGGGATCATTGAGATCATTGGGAATGTGATACCTATGATTTGTTACGCAGCCTACATTACATTTTAGAGGGTTACATAGTGTTATAGAAAACTGTCGAGAGTGAAAAATTATTATTTTATTCTTATTTGGGGTTTATGTAAGAATAATTATAGATAACCAATATATTTTCAGAAAGTACTTGCTGTTTAAGAACTTTCATTAGATACCAAACATTAACCAAAAAAAAAATTTTTTTTTGATACCTTTTGCGTCCCCTGTAAGCCGCTATGTTGGATTTTATGTGACGTCATATAGCCTATTACCGGCGAAACAACATAACTCTTCCAATGACACTTAGTTTGTCAAAATACGACGAGGAGTTTAGAAGTTAGAACAGAACAGATGAACATACATACATACATACATAGACATAGGCTGATAAAATCATAACCCGCCTTTGGCTTTGCCGTAGTCGGGTAAAAAGAAAAAATACCAATACTGAAATCCATGCTGGAAAAGCCGACTAAGGGATTACGCCAAGAGAATCAGCTTACTGACGCTAGGAACAACAAACAGCGATATAATTCAATACCTATACTTTATTACTTTATATTTATGGCGGGAAGTAAAAATAAAATTTCTTACAAAATAATAAACAGGAACCGATTACCAATACCTACTTCTGCCGTGCGTAATGATTTCAATCAATGTTCCCTTTGATCGTTAATTGTGATTTGTGGGGGTCATTCGTATCTGGACCCATAATCAGTGGACGGTTTTGGGTTTGAAATTCATTGATTTAAATTGGTTAATTTATAGAAAAGTCTTTTTAAATTACTTTTTCATCGTTTCTCTTTTTACACCGTAACTTTTTGCATCGCTATAGGACAAACACGTTCGATTTCTCCTCTTCCGAATAAAAAAAAAAACAATTCTGTCACTTATCGCCATAAACCAAATGTTTGTCACCCCAGCACCCCATTACCGTGAGAGCTATTGATAAGCATCTTTACGGCAGAGGTAAAAAAATCGTCTTTATGCCCCCACAGATAATTACTATGCCGTACATAGTTTACCTTTACCCTGCCGACTTACCTTTGTGTAGAACGAGGTAAATCTGTACGGCCAAGTAGGGTGCAATATGTAGTTTTTTGTTCTTTGTTTGTACGTCTTTGGTGAGGTTTTTGCTCATTTTTGGGACAAAGGTCGTATGTATGACATATAGACTACACCATAAATATTATGTGTGAAAAAAAAAGTAATTTAATAAACATTAAATCGACTTCAAAAAGATATTAACTCAATATTATGAAATAACTTTATTTTAGGAAGTCGGTATCTTGGGGTCTGTATTTTAGTTTTTTGCCACCGACTTCCAAAATTAAAGTTATTTCATGATTTTGGGTTAATTTCTTTTCGAAGTCAATTAATTTTTTTTTTTAATTACTTTTCATTTCGTATTTTTAAGTTTTGTAATAACTGGAATATTTGTCTGTTAATACTTTTGTTGTACTAGAATTAGACCAAGGTTTTGAGATTTTTTTCCCTTTGACACCACACCCGTAGCTCATATCAATAAGAAAGGCCGTCACACTTTAAGTATTTATCCATATTATTATGTTGAAAACTGCTGAACCGATTTTGATGAAACTTGCACTGTTCCCTAAGTTGAAGTAAATGTAAGCCAATAAAAATAAATGGTCACAATTTGATTAATGGTTTCGGATAAATGTGTGGACAAAAAGACATACAAACATAAACACACCTATATTGAATTTTTTATATTTGATAGGAAGCCCTAATATATTATCACTCGCAGCGCCCCGCAGTTTCACCCGCATACATAAGTCTTGATCGCGTAGAGATATCGGGATAAAAATTATCCTATATGTTAATTCAGGTTATAAACTATCTGTGTACTAAATTTCATCCAAATCCGTTTAGTAGTTTTTGCGTGAAAGAGTAACAAACATCCATCCATCCTCACTAACTTTCGCATTTATAATATTAGTAGGATATGTCAATATAAGTATATTGCAATATATTGCACTACATACATACATGTCGAATTGATAACCTTCTTTTTTTGAAGTCCGTTAATTGATAAAAGAGGTGTTTATGAAGAATTTTTGCTTCTGTGAAGAATATCCTTAAGTGTGGATGAAATTTTTATGATGTGCAAAATACTGCTTCTATATATGTAGGTGCTGTTTAATTTTCCTAGACATCAGTGGTGTTTCGTGACTTGGTTGTTGCATTCAGAAAGCTGGTCCACAGTTGGAAATAGCTAACCCCATTTAGCCCCAGATAGACAGGTCTTGTTAACTAGTTAATCTTTTTACCTCGATATTATACAACGTGGATCTGGATGTACGACATTAAATTAAAACGAGTACGATTAGTAGTTAATGGAAAATTTAAAAATTGCAGTTTTCAAACCAAATAAATAGCAGAATCAACTGCATAAAAAGTAAACACGCTTTATCTACGCAAAGTCACTGACCAACAGTGCGGTGCGGGGCGCGGCGGCGGCGGTGCGGGGCGCAGGTAGGTACTTTAGTCGGAGAACAATACAAACTCAAAGTTGCGCGTTGTTAATTAAAAGACTACTGATTGAATTTGAATGATTAATCGCATATTATCAAATCACACTCAGAATTTACATCACCAATAGAATATTTTTTTTTAATTTTCAAAGTGTCCGTTATTGCACACGCGACATCGTCTTATTAAATTCACACGGACTCGTCGTAACGTAACAAGTCCCCCATCTGCCATTCTTTTTAGTTTGTCGAAGGCATTAAATATTGTAATTTTTAAATCGTCCACAGTGTTCACTTCTCGTGCATACACCTCGTTTTTTACGGCCCCCCACAAAAAGAAATCCAGTGGTGTCAGGTCAATAGCAACTAAAACTTTTCATAAAATCACGACAATGCGCGCGCGGTTTGTCTCGTGATAAAAAAAATAGCACCTGCTGTCCTCAAAGGGCGCCGGTGCACTGACTGACCTAATTATCGAGAGTCCGAAACTTTTTCCGAAAAAATTCCGCTCTCACACACACACTCGCAATTGTCTATGCACCGCTAATGCATAATTTGCATAAGTGATATTTCTTTTTTTTTCTAATTGTAGGATTTTGTGGGACTGAGCGGGGCACATCAGAGTGGAATGGTATGACACCTTTCTCTGTCTTTAAAGCATATTGAGACGCAGAGAATAGAATCATACGTTTTGCGCAGGCTCTTGACATTACAATGTTTACCTATTATTACGGACTCAGATTACATCATGTTGAAAAATAAGAAAATTAAAAATAATTTCCTGTGGCTAAAGTATTCATTGGATTTGATTGTTTTCTTTTTCGTATACGGATAAAGAACATGATTCTCTTTACGTGCTTTAAAGGAATGTCAATCACCTTGTATGAAACCATTGTCTTACAGCTCATGTTGATACAAGAGACGGGGGTGATATAAAGATACATACCTAAGTTCAAAGCTTCATTTAGAAAACTCATGCTGTAGTATTTATTTATTTAAACTTTTCACACTTAAAAAAGTACAAAGGCGGACTTAATGCCTTAGGCATTCTCTACCAGTCAGCCAAGGGTGGTGAAGAGATTAGATGGCAGGTGCTCGGTTAGAAATGGAACAATTTGTTCATAAATAAGTTATAAACTTATAATACACATACATACATATTTACTATAATATATACCTATATCATATAAATATATATTATATACAAATTCAAGAGAGAGAGGTTTTGAGATGACTACGCTATTTATTTTGAAAATAACTCCGCAATACCTATAGTATATTTACGGGAGCATGTATATATGCCCCCTTATACAATAGATCCCTTATGGTCCCTTATCAAATTGGGTCGACAAGAAGCTTAATATCGTTACTGTGCGGTCATCGGCAGGTACCTATCTACCTCATTAGTTGTTTGAACACTTCAATCAAACACAATAGACTGAAAGGTCCTTTATTGTACCTACCGACCTATATATAGGTATAACTTTCAGTTCTAATTCATCCTATCCTACTTCCTATTCCTAATAAATTATAAACGCGAAACTTTGTGAGGTTGGATGGATGGATGGTTGTTTGTTACTCTTTCACGCAAAAACTTCTGGATGGATTTGAATTAAATTTGGCACCTAGATAGTTTATAACCTGGATTAACATATAGGATACTTTTTATCCCGATATATACGGGATCGAGAATTATGCGGGTGAAACCGTGGGGCGCTGCTAGTCAATGAGAGTTTTGAACATATAGGAGGGGCTTGTGGCTAAATGATAACAGCTGCATGGGTCGATCGAAAGATCAATTACACTTGCCGCGGTCGGTTCATGGATTGGTGACCATCCATTACATACAATATCGAGGCTGTGCCTCGGAAAACACCTTAAGCTGTTGGTTCCGGCTGTCATTCGTGGATCTTTGACGCCCAACAGTCTGACAACCAGTCTTACCAAGGGGTAACATGTTACCCAGTAACTGGGTTGTGGAGGTCAGATAGGCCGTCGCTCCATGTAAAGTATTCCATTCCATATTCAGCTGCATCCGGTTAGACTGGAAGCCACCCTAACATAGTTGGGAAAAGGCTAGGCAGATTGTGTTTTGAAAATAGTCCAATAGGTAATGTTCATTTCGCCTAATAAGTAAAAAAGTAACTATATTTTCAGCTGTACCAACGAGTGTTGTTATACCACTTGGCTGTTTCAGCGTAATGGTTGAAATAAATGTCAAAATTAACATTAAGTCATGCTTTTCATGATGGTAGCAGCACTCTCTTTTATCGCTTTGCTAGCCATCAAAATACATAATTTACGATACAAACTGGTGACGTAGTAAACCATAGGAAAATTGTTATTTTTTGCTCAGTACCGCATGTTTCTAATGTTATAATCTTATCTCTTTTATGAAATAAAATAGAATAATAGTTAACGAAAGTTGTTTTTAATAGTACTGCGTAATACTGAACAAAATATATTGTATCTTATTTACTGTTTTATCAGCGTTATCAGACCCATGTTAGACATCTGTCCGAACTTAACAAATAAATATTGGTATTTCAATCGTAATTCTCTGACATAGAATGAAGGCTCCAGCAAACAGGCGCGACACGCGACGCGAATCGGGCGCGATTCACAGGCACTGCTTGTCGTGCGACACGCGGTGCCTTTGTGTCGCGTCACGTGTCGCGACTTTTTGCAGGAGCCTTGATAATGTTTGTTTCGTTATGAAACAGTTTAAAAATATTATAAATTCTACATAGGCTCGTCGCACGAAACGAACAACTTTACCTACTTAGTTTAAAAAACTTTTTTGCAAAAAAAAAAAAACAACCGATTTTCAAAATAAAATCACTACAAAGTGAAAAATAACTTTAATTTCGGAAGTCGGTGTCATTGGATCTATATTTTTGATTTTTGTGCCACCGACTTCCGAAATTAAAGTTATTTTTCACTTTGTAGTTTTTTTTTTTGGGAGTTGGTTTTTTTTTTTTTTTTGGAAAAAAGTTTTTATTTTTCACTTTGTAGTTGTGGTACCTACCCCACACAAAGTCGTATATCACTACTTGCAATGTAAATAACAGTGTCAGGAAATTATCTATTATAACATCATCAATGTACACTAAGTGGAAAAAATACGTTGAAGCTAACTCAAAAACCTCTCTACAGAAGTTGATGAAATTTATATGGGACTAACGTGGAACGTTCAACTAAAAAATTTAAAAAAAATATCATATCGGTTTGTAAATGACGGAATTCTGAGGTAACAAACATTTAAAAAAATACAACCGAATTGAGAACCTCCTCATTTTTTTTTAAGTCGGTTAAAAAGTAACAATCAATCTGCCTAGGCTTTTCCCAACTGTGTTGGGGTTGGCTTCCAGTCTAACCGGATGCAGCTGAATACCAGTATTTTGCTTGGAGCGACTGCCTATCTGACCTCCACAACCCAGTAACTGGGTAATATGATACCCCTTGGTAAGACTGGTCGTCAGACTTTCGGGCTTCTGACGACCCGTAACGACTGCCAAAGATCTACGAATGACAGCCAACGGCTTAACGTGCTTTCCGAGGCAGGGAGAAGTCTTGGTATGTAAAAATGGTCACCCATCCACGGACAACCCCGGCAAGCGTAGCTTAACCTGTTGGATCGACCCTTGCGGCTGTTATTACTTACCCACGAGCTCCTCGGTTAAAAAGTAACAATGTTAGAAAATCCATGATGGTTTTACAGGCGTCTTTCGTCGATACTATTCAAATTATTACCGTGTAGCCAAACAAAGAGAGCAAAGTAATGTATCTACTATCGAAGAAACTTACATCTGACCAATTTGCGTTCAAGCGTTACTATAGAGCGTCCGAGCGCTGCAAGCAAGAATAGCCCTTACGGTGATGTTCATTTCTCCCATGGTACGCAGTCGTTAACGTTAAGCACACACTTTTATACGCTCAGCTACAAGTTACAATTACCAAACTTGAGGTCGTTTGTAACGTTCAACATAACTGTCTCCTACGGCTATTAAGTTTTATCTTATATACTAAGTTTTACTTAGTCTATGTATTGAGTTAATGACGGACGTGGGTATATAGAGTTTATCTCGGTTATTCGGTTGACATCATCTTGAAAGTTGGAATAGCTCCTGTGCTTCTTGGACCCATGTCAGTTACATCATAAGAGCCATTATTAGTTTCGGTAATAGAGTTAGCGAATACATAATGCAGTAACTTATAAAAGATTTCTATTAATATACCGCTATCATTTCGTGGTGAAACAAGAGATGCCGCGAATAGTTGCTATAGCGAATAGTCGAATAGCAATTAATCGCCATTCCCTATGGCGAATAGTCGAATACTCGCCATTATTACTCGACATAAAAAAGGAATATAATTTTTTTTTTTAAATCTAAAAATCATGTTTCCAAGAGTCTACACTCTTGAACTTATCGATCATTACTGTAATCTAAAAATACGTATTCTAAGATTATGAGAAAAGAAAATAAAGTTAAAGAAACCAGTCTCATATTTCACTGACTTTATATGCTGGAATGCAGAAGTATAAGCCCATATGAATGGTGGGCAACCAATAAGAGTCAATGTAAGCTTGCTAAACTATACTTAATCACACGAGCAAGCTCTGTTTATTCAGAAAGACTATTTTCTGAGGCAGGTTTGATTTATGGGAAAAAAGCGCAACCGACTAATCCCTCCATAATCTGCCCCTTTTGGACTTTAAATATTAATTTATTAATTAAAAAGCCTAACTAATTAACTTCCATGACTGCTATTTGGTTAACTTTTTATATTAATGATAATAAATACTGTGTTTTGTTTTTAAAGATTAATAAAAGTTTAATTATTAAAAAAAAAAATATTTTTATTTCAGACATACCTGGCTCACAATAATGTTAGCAAAACGACTTAAAAACTATGTAACATTTAGAAATAATAAATGTATTTAAGTATTTGCCGCCCACTGGGGCCCCGGACACGCACTTGTGCTTGAACCCAGTGATTTCAGGATTTTCAGGATGGTGTTGGCACCCCACGCGCTAACACCATCTTTAACGTCGTTTTTAAGTCTTTATCTTTTCTGTTCATTAAAAGTTACCTACATGGTTTTCACATGATCTGACCAAGATTATTAGTTTGTTTCGGCCTTTCTTCTCAGAGTAGTCAGATAGGAAACGCCGGCCTCATCTAGTTAAAAAAAAAAAAAATGTTTGACATGTAAAAGTGTTTGTATAAACCTACTTACAGAAATAAAATCATTTATCATTTATCAGTTTATTTTTATTTAGACAACTATTCGCCGAATGTCGAATAATATTCGGTGTTCGACGAATAACAAAAAAATGTCGAATACCGAGCAATGGCGAGTATTCGCGGCATCTCTAAATGAAACATGAATTAGGTATCAACATAGCATACACCACGGTTGTTTTCCCCGAAAGGTTCGGCAGAAGTTATGTACCATCCCATAAAAGTATCTATCTTACCTAAAGGCTCATTATCATTGGTCGATAGGGCCCGCACGTGGGGTGCTGGAGATTTCTGTAAAGCATGTCATAAGGCCCATATCCAGGGTACCGCTTTCATTAGTCGATAGGGAACGATTGCAGTATATGAAAAACCTGCACCGCACGTTTGGCATTTGCTTTGGAGGCTCATTTTCATTGGTCATTTTCATTGGGTGTGATTGCACGTTTTTACCGACCGATGAATTTCACTGGTCGCTACGCCCGCTACGGGGATTCCCCGCAGACGGTGTACCGACCGCGTTATCGACTTAAGACTTTCATTAGTCATCTCCCCGCTTGCGGGTAGTCTCCGCATGCCGTATATCGACCGTGTTATCGACTAATGAAAATGATCCATTAATAAATACAAAGAAATCGACTGGCTCAGCTTTTCATGAAAGCTCAGCTCCCTCCTATACGCAGTTTCCATAGAAAATTAATAAATTGTTTTTAGTACCTACCTCTTCTTTTTTGGGCCAAGAAATAGGACAATAGTTTCTGCAACATCATTAGATGCTTCGCTTTTTTTTTCGCCGGCTGACGTCATCACGTCAACGCCGGCTGTCGCTGAAAACCAGCGCTGGGGCTCTGTCTCGCATAGGGTTGCAGCATTATGCTGAGCGATGGCCGTTTTGCGTGGATGTGACGCATATTTTCCCCCAAGTTGTTTCTTTTTGTGTTTGTGTTCTTTTTTATTTGCGTCATGTTTACCGCAAATAAACGTATTTTCTTTCTTTTTTCTTCTTTTTCAATTAGTGGTTAACAATATAGTCTAAAATTAAATAATGTGCATTGTTTATTTTCTTCGCTTAAGTTTTCATATCAGTATTTTAAAATAAATACAGTTATGCACTTATAAATAACACACACATTTTCTTATATCTACAAATTCTCCTTTTGTTTAAGAATTCTTTAGAGTTATTATCTCGTTATTATTACATCTTACTACGATAATATCTTTATGAATACTTTCTTGTTTATAATTCTTTAACAAACCAACACAAACACAGCTTCACTAACAGACTATGTATCAGCTTCCCATCAGCGAACACTAGTCGTATTTTAACTAATTACTATTGAATAAGTATCGATTTTAAAATTTCCACGTATCTCCAGACATATACTGTAGAGTCAGCGCCAAAAATACGTATACATGGACAAGTTACCATTTTATTGTCCACGTGTAGCTAGCTACAAACATAGTATTTAATTTTACTAAAACGAAGTACACACTTGTATCAAAACCTAAAATTATCTATACACCATATAATAATAATAATAACCAAAACCATATGACCAAAACAAGGTAATTTAGACAAGTCTCAGAAATATGTACCTAAACCTATACAGTAATCGTTCAATAACGAGGTTAACAAATCTTATAAAGACTATAAGATTTGTTAAACTCGTTATTGAATGATTTGGGGAACTGACTGTACAAGAGATGATTCTACCTTATGTTTATCTCGTCATGGATCATAAAACTGATCGGTCTGTTTTTAGTCTCTCAACAAATCAACTCGAACACTAGGAAAAGTTCGCGAAATAGATTTGCGGACGTAGTAATTCGTCTGTACTGTGACTGAATAAAACATCTGGAAATTCGTCTTATCCTGAACTTCAAATACTGTCAAACGGCCTTGATTACCACATATTTTACTGTCTGTTTTAATGTTTTAGACGCACAGCCAAGGTAAATATTTATTTCCTTCCGATGTTCTGAACAGCTCTTAGCAAAACTATAAAATATTAAAATCAGCTATCTATCCTCGGTTTACAGGAAAACCTAGACCCAACATAGCTGGGAGTGGTAGATCTATTATTCAGTCTTTGAATGGAGTAGAAACAAAGCGAACCAATATCTGATTTCGTAGAAAAAACAAAGCCTTTAGTACAAAGGAAAAACAGCCTGAAAAGAAGAAAATAGCCCAGTATTTAGAAATACCGCGAATTCGATATTCTCATATTTCGAAGTTTTTAAGGGCGCTTTCACACAGAACCGATAGTTCAGGCAAGTATCACACCTCTGCCGCGAAACCATAGCAGCGAAACCGCAGTAGTTCAATTCAGCTGACTTGCATGACGAATCGCTCGAATCGCGATTTGAATAGCGGAACATCATGCGGTTTCGCGCGCGGCGCAGCTCGGAGGTGTGACACGCGCCTCAATCAATATGGACAGAACCCGGTAAGATGCCAATATTTGCAATACCTACCGTAATCATTATGAGTTTTGTAGTACAACAAGACTGAAACGCTCAATCTTGAGTGGACCAGGGTATTCTAGGCACATTACGATTTAAGGAATATTAGTAGGATAGGTAAATAATGATAATACCAGCCTATTGTTGTTCCACTGGAGAGCAAATGCCTCTTCCAGGGAAGGCACGAGCATGGATCTCCGCGCTTGCTGAAGACGTGTTGGCGATTTCAGACGAAGACGACGACGGTAGGATAGGTAATAATATCCGATTGATCGGTCACCATCTCAGTAAGCTGCTGTATAACATAACATAACATCACACCTTGTTTCCTCGAAGGGATAGGCAGAGGTGCACCTATTTCGCCAGTTATGTTTAAGTCCCATGTAATAGGGGGCGAGACTATTACCATCTACCGGGCACAAATCCAGACTCCGGGCTGCTACTAAGAAATTCCAGATAGAAAAACCCAATAACAATGCTCGACCTAGGAATCGAACCCAGGACCTCATGCTCTGCAGTAGTAAGCTGCTATTAGCGCAAAAATCTTTAGTCGCCTTCACATCATCCTCGACAACTTCACAAACATTGCAAATCGCTATCAACGGATCAACTTTAACAATAAGCAAAACATCTTAGGATTCTTAGGTATTTTCTCGAAAAATCGCAATATATTACACCACCAGTGTAGCCTAACCTTTACATGAGCATGAGCAACCCCTTTCACCGACCTGCCTTCCTGTTTGTACCGACGCGACGGGCGCGGGGCGTGTTTATCAAGAGTCGGAAATTCATTCACTATAACATGAATACTTGAATAGTCTTGAGTTTATTAATTGTTATGTTGGAAGGTAGGCTATGAAATATTAAGGTTACATTTTGAGCTTCGTATTTTCAGGTAACAAACAGTATTCCACAAGAAAATAATTTATATCTACAAAGGATTGGTCAAACGCAAGTAGGTATATTTTTATTTATGTTTGTCTTTCTTCAACCATATAAAGTACTTTATTATTAGTCTGAAATCGCCAACCAATCTTGAGCAAGCGTGGTGATCAATGCTCGTGCCATCTCTGTATGAGAAGAGGTGGGACATTAATGAGCTGGTGTTATTTCTTCAACCATAACAAAGTTTCAACATAATTACCAAAATAATACCTTCATCCACATAAGATAGGTAGGAACTTAATAACTGATGAATCCAGCGTACTTAGGTAATAATTAAACCAGCCAAACGACTAATCATATTACATTCGTATTCAGATCTCAAACTCAGCTCAAATAAGTAAATACAAATGCCAGTCAGGCTCGCAATAATACTAAGCAATCAAAATAATAATTAAAGGATCGACCTTCTCAATACTGTGACGTTTTGGATCAAATGAGCTGTCAAATCTCAGGAACCGGGTCGTGTAGGTTTAGATGTAGAATTTGCTGACACATCAATTTCAAAAATTAATTTATTGATCAAAATCAAAATCTACAGTAATTTATAACGCATTTAATGAAGTATTAGTTTTATTGTACAAGTAAAAGTATATGAATGATAATGATAATCTTTACTTCACTCATTTGTATTTTTTTTCAAATAATAAAAACTCTGCGTCGGGCTGACGACGCGACGGAGTTAAAAATAAAAAAAAAAAAAACTGAAAAGTAACAAGCACTAGTGTGAAAATGTGGCACTTTCCGCACAGTGTGGTTGCTTGGAAAACGCTCTTTTCGAGCACATGCATTGTAAATGATTATCCACTGCCTCATTGAAGGGCAGTCCTATCCTTTTTGACCGCTTATAAATATAACATGAAAAAAAAATCAAAAGAAAAACAAAACCGTTCTTTTTCCAAACTGTTCGGCCAATTTTCATTAACGGCTTTTCATCACGTTGTCGTCCCGTACAAACGAGGTCACTCACGATCGAGAATTCGAGACCTCACATGACACTGAATAATTACAAGTTGTCACTGCAATGTGACGCGGGGGGGCCGTTGGTTCGGATGACACCATAGCTATGGAAATACAGGCTCGAAATATGACGTCACTACCACAGCTGAGATCCCCTGAGAGTTGGTAGTTTACTGTGGTGTACTGTCACATTTTGTTGATTAATATTTTGTATTCTAGGCCTTAGAAGGCCGTCTATGTCTTTTGATTCAAATCCTGATGGATTTTATTCAAAGGCAGTCTCGCTGCTGGGCTAAGTCTTTCTGAACTTGTATCTGTATCACAAAACCAGCGGAGTAATAACGTTACATACTAACAATTGCAATGCCTTTCATTTTGATAATGCGACAAAATTCATTGCATTAAGGCGAAAGCGCCAGGTAGTCCGGGGAATTCAAATTTTCTTACGTTTTTTTGTAATTTGCAAGTCAGTATCAGGTTGTATAGTGATCAAAATATAATTTGCGACCGTAAAAAGACATGATATTTACAGAATTATAATAATTACAGTCATCAATACAAATCTAGACCAGGTATCTAATGCTACTGCATGACTGTTTCATGAAATTTTGACAATTAGGATTATACAAACTTATGGAGTTGTATTACTGATGTTGATGATTATAATTCTATAAATGCATATTTGTTACGGTCGCGAATAATACTTTAGTCAACATACAACTTAATACTGACTTGCAAATTGCAAAAAACATAAGACAGTTTGAATTTGGCGGGCTACTAGTTATGTTATAGAGTAGACGAATTCAAACATCTAAGAAGCAAAGTATTAGGAATTTCTTTCAAAACCCTTCGGACTGTGAAAGAAAGTACCTATGTGTGTTACGGTTCTCCGTATATTGCAATAAGTTTGAACAACATATTTGGCGATCGTTGGAAGTAAACAAAAATGCATAAAAGTTCTATCGATGATGCAAATATATTGTTATTAAAAATATTTTAATTGATTGATTTGAAATAAAAATAAATAAATAAAATAAATTCTATTTTCAATGCATGACTTTTACAGAAATGTCAGTGCATTGAAAATATTACAGCTATTGTTATGTCAATGGGAGCATTGACTTAACAATAGCTGTTTGGTCGATCATGAAATGGCAAACCTTTTCATCTATTCACCAGCGAATATATTCCTATGAACAAAAGCCGATGAATGAAATGGATCAACGGGCTTATTTAATAAATAAAAAGTGCTGTACACAGGAAGGTATGTATCGTGAACGAAGAGGATTATAAAAAGTAGACGGAAATTGATGTACCTCCGGATGATCGCGTGACAAGTAAATGCGACACGTATCCGATAACAGATGATTTCAATTTGTGTCTATTTGTTTTCTTTATTGGTCCTTTTTTAGGGATTTTTGGCTAATGTTATTACGGGAATAGGGCAAGAGAATGATAATGATTTTTCTACGTGAAGCTA
This sequence comes from Fissipunctia ypsillon, assembly GCA_947568875.1. Taxonomy (NCBI): domain Eukaryota; kingdom Metazoa; phylum Arthropoda; class Insecta; order Lepidoptera; family Noctuidae; genus Fissipunctia; species Fissipunctia ypsillon. The sequence continues at coordinate 22,785,625 of OX387645.1, read as the reverse complement.
CGGCTACAAATGAAAGCTCCTGCAAACAGGCGCGACACGCGACGCGACACAAAGGCACCGCGTGTCGCGCGACGAGCGGTGCCTTTAGGTTGCGCGTGATTCGCGTTGCGGGTAGCGCCTGTTTGCAGGAGCCTATAAAGGCATAGCTACTTTGAGACAGGTTTATCATCCAGCTGCTTAATCTCGATGTTGTTGTAAGAAGAATATTATTTCGAAAAGACTGCTTATTTTTTATCGTAAACTTTTCAGAGCACCAACCTAATACATCGCATAGAAAATATGTTCGTTTTTCTTGCGTTATTTTTAATTATTTATAGAGACTGAATTATTTAAAACGCGGCGCGGCGGTGGCGCGTGGCATTTCACGATCAAGAATTGACAAAAAATTGAAAGTTGTTTCAAACAGTTGTTACAAAATACATAATAATTTATTTAGTCGCTGTCTTGTATAGCTTAAATACAATTGAAAAAGTTTACAACAAAACATAACATCACGCCTTGTTTCCCCGAAGGGTTAGGAGAGGTGTACCTACCTATAGTACACCCACATTTTGCCAGATATGTTCTTGTTGAAAAGTTTACAAGTTTTCTTTTTATTTGTTTATGTACACTCGAATTTTCTCGTTAATCATTACAATTCACATTTTGATTAAATAATATACTTACATTTATAAGATGCTTTTATTCTTAGAGTCCAGTCCACCGAAATAATTTGATCACACTGTCAATTATTATGCCGCTTATCTGAATTTCTTTTTCGTTAAAATTAAACTGGATTTAAAAATTAAAAATAAACTGTGGTAAATGTTTTGTCCAGTTATTTACGAGCATCGAGTACCCAACAACAACCTTTACCTATTCTGGTATATAGGTACATATTTTCGGGAAGGTCCACCTCGTTTCAGACTCGGCCTATAACTTTATTATTTATGAACTTTTCGGGAACCGACGTTAGAGGTGAGAATATCACGCCGGGAACCAAATCGTGCGTCAGTGTTTTGATAAATTGTCGAGAGAAATTGAAAGCTAGGACTATGAATAAGTTAAAATATTAGCTTACCTTGGTAGTACGTGCCCAAAATAAATTATGGCTGGTTGAAAAAAACAATTAAATTGGATTCTCGCGGTCTGAAATCGCCGAAACATAGTGTGTGGGTTCGTGTAGAATGTTTCTTCTTTGATTGAGAAGATGGACGTTAGTTTTGTGGCGGCATATCTACATATCGCCACAATGGAACGCGTCACACTGACGTCACGCAAAATCCTGCATCGCGCAATCAGAGTTTACCGCGCGACTAACATGTATACAACATCCCGACATCAACCGTCGGGCAGTAGCCCACCAGACACAACACCCGTCTGGTCGGAGGATCCTCTCTTTTCTATGGAGAATAAGTGAACTTTACACCCTGTTCCTCATGCCTCCTATAGTTTAATTTTTAAAATGGTATACATTCAGCGGTTTTCCAAAACTTCTCTGTAGATAAAATATTGTTTTATGTTTTATCTACAGAGAAGAGATTTGTTTTAATGATTTGAGATTTGTTATACAATAAGTCCCGGAATTAACGCACAACCTCTTTTAGGGTCATTTTACTCTCATCATTATGAAGAACTTTTACTATTAGACCAAACCTGAAAACGCGAAAAAAATCTGCTGTTCCCTACATTTTGACATGTTGTTTAGAATATTGTTTGTAGGTATCAATGAATAAATTTAACTTCTCTAAACACATGTTTTTAATAAAACATACCAACTTATTTATTACAAACACCATCCCCAAGTAAGCCATAATCGTTTCCACCTAATTATGAGTCAAGGGATGTTATGAGTCGGGTTTACCGTCCAGGGAAGGAACTGATAATGGATAAGAACGTGCTATTAAATAATAATAAAATATTTATTCAGTATTAAAAATTGATAAAATATAATATTAACATAAAATATTAGAAATCATTTACAAAAGTATTATAATGGTAGATGCCTGTACTAGGATAAACCTGTATCACATGCGGCATGAGCTCATACTTTATGGTAATTACATAACTTCACGCCTGTATTCCCCGAAGGGTTGGGCAGAGGTGCACCTGTAGTACACACACATTTCGCCAGTTATGTTTAAGTCCCATGTAATAGGGGGCGAGCCTATTGCCATCAACCGGGCACAAATCCAGACTCCGGGCTGCTACTGAGAAATTCCAGATTGAAAAATCCAGTAACACTTTGCACGACCCGGGAATCGAACCGAGGATCTCATGATCAGCAGTAGCGCTTGCAGTTTTACTTTATGGTACTTGTAGGATAATAAAATTCTTAACAATCCTTATCATTATTGATTGTTAAATGTTGTTAGTATTCGGTTAGCATCGGGGTATTAATAATGATTTGTTGTGGCTGAATCAAGGGAACCAGAGTTGGGTGAAGTGAGAATAATAGGGCCTATTTATCTTGTTAGGGTTTTATTCGCTACTGAATATAAGATCCTTTAGAAAAATATTTTGTTATTTTATTGGTTGAAAAACTAGAGCAACAGGCGGCCCGCCAGATGGTTCGTGTCCACCAACCCATCTACATAGTAGGACAACTGCGAATTCGCATCGCATCGCAGTTTTGTGTGGGAGCCCTAAGCATTGGTTTTCTGAGAAAGTGGTCCCTTTGTATTATAACTGCCATGAAAACGACCTCATTCCGCCTGCCCCCTTCTACCATCGGACATCTAGACGCACTGCAGGTTACCATCCCTACCTAGTTGCTATTCCACCAATTCGCACTAAGCGTTTCTAAATGTCTTTTGTGATGCGCACAGCAAAGGAGTGGAACTCTTTGCCTGTGTCTATGTTTCCGAACGCATACAACCCCGATCTCTTCAAAGTGAGTGAACAGGCTTCTTCTGGGTAAGCTCGCTCCATTGTCGACTTTGTCTCTGTCATCTCTGACCTAGACTAGAGTCAAGAGCAAACCTATCTCAAAAAAAAAATTACCTTGTAATTTTCACTAGTATTTGACATTAAGGGGGAAGCGCTAAGGTAGCTCGCGAAATGCAAGCTTTCTTACGATTTTTGCAATTTGCAGCTCAGTGTCTGGGTGTATGTTGATTAAAGTATGATTCGTGACCGTAACAAATATGTTTTTACAGAATTATTATAATCATTAGCATCAGTAACACACTACATATTCCAAAATGAAATTTACGTCTTGGTACATACATACGATACATGACAAATTCTCCGCTGAGTAACGATTTCTATGAAAAGAACGGACTGGAAACAGACGTACTAATCTCTTAAAACCCACACATGTACGAGTAGCTTAGTGTGACTTTAAGCATTGATAGACGTATTCTGTATACCTCCATACCAGTGGCGCAGCTACAATTATTATTAGAGGGAAACCGAAGAAAAAATTGTTCAGTTCTCATAAACTCAGACAAAAAAACTGTTGGTTTTTAATATTGTGATGTATTAAACTGGTTTTCAAATATAATTATGTAACGTGATGTGATACACAGTTACACACACAGATGTACCATTTTATTTGGCAATAGTAGACATTAAGAAGAGTGGTTGTTCCGAAGGGAAGCCGATAGGAATCGGGTTGTATGAAGGCTACGCCCCTGCTCCATACTATTATTAATGCGAAAATAACTCTGTCTGTTACCTTTTCACGCCAAACCACTGAACTGACCGTTATGAAATTTGACATTCAAGGGGTAAGGGACAGCCCTCCGCAGACTGATGGGGGTGAATTCAGTATATCATACTAAGATGACCGGTACATGGAATTATTTCAGAAACGTTATGGGAATAAATAACGTTGATATTTCTCGGGACCCCAGGGTCCCGGACCTTTAGAAGGCATATGAGGGGCCGAAGCCAACTCGCAGAGGCCCGTTAGACGCTTTCAATGGAAATGAGGCACCAACCGACGATTATCCCTGTGCGTACTATGCAAGTGCACCCAAGGGCAACACCCGGTTGGTGTAGGACTATTGCAGAATATGGAGACAAAAAAAAATTAGGCTATGGGTTTGGATGGCTAAAGTGGACTGGTTATCTAAAACTATGGAAGGACTATGGCCCCTGCCTGACCAATGTTTGATAAATACAATACACGGATAGAATGGCAGGGGGTGACTTGCACACTCAACAATGGGCCCCCGGAAACGGTCGCTAGCACATAGTGTCGTAGCGACAAGGGGGCAACATGTCTTGAGGTGCTTAAGAGGAGTGGAGAGGTATTCCACGGCTATCAGGACAATCCCGGTAGTACGGTCAAGATCCCTACCAGCGTCTTACTGGACTACTTCCTTCCTCCGAGCACGTTTGCTCTTGCGAATCTCTACTCAAGCCAGCCAATAAAGGCAAGAATGAGGTGGGAGGTCAGTTCTCGTCAGTGTTCACTCCAGCCGGCCAATAAAGGCAAGCCAGAGATGAGGAACATGACTTCTCCCGGGAGATAGGGTACGTGGGGTCGCTACTGCCCAGCAGCTCGCCACATGCTGCCCTGCGGGTTTCTGTATCTCTCTTTGTCTGGCTCCTCACCCTAGACCTGTTCCGGCAAAGTAACCTCTACCGGCACAGACCTAGAGTTTGGAGCGCGCAAGCCCCACCACGACATCAACGTAGAGATACGGTGATGGGGTTAATGCGAAAATAACTCTGTCTGTTACCTTTTCACGCCTAAACCACTGAACTGACCGTTATGAAATTTGACATTCAAGGGGTAAGGGACAGCCCTCCGCAGACTGATGGGGGTGAATTCAGTATATCATACTAAGATGACCGGTACATGGAATTATTTCAGAAACGTTATGGGAATCCAATAAGCCTAATTTGTTTTATTATCTCACACGCAATGTATCGTTACCGTGGCAAAACGCGCGTAGTGTACGGCAGCGCAGCGAGCTTTCAACATCCATTATTATTTTTTTTATTTTTTTAGCTGTTTTATTTACATAAATGGAGTGCTGCGTACAGACAATGTAATTTTACATTGAAATAAAGGAATAGTAACTGAAAAACGATTAAAAAAAAAAAAAATTTTCTTGAGAAATTTTTCGGTGAAAAATGATTCAAAATAAGGAGCTGAATGCACCCTGTTAGTTTGCGGAGGGATGTCCCTTACACCCTGTATATGTAGCTTGGGACCTGGAGAAGGAATAGAGTACTCCATAAACACATACAACACACAGGCATAGGCATTTCAATCTGGATTTATTTATAAAAAAAAAATGATGAAGTACAAAATACACACAGACGAAGTCGCGGGCAACAGCTCGTAGAGGTACATACATACCTATATCCTTTTAAAAGTTATTCATATTCTAGCTAGTGCATCCCACTGAGAGACCGCACTGTAATACAGGTGAAAGGTACCATCGCGGACATTAGCGGTGAACCATTTTCAACCTTATCACCTTAGTAATAAGGTCGAAAAGTGGTTCACCGCAAATGTCCGCGATGGTACAAGATAATCTTTTGCCTCAAAGGAAACATCAGTATCCCGACAGCATTTAGGGAATTATGTTAAGATAATAAATTCATGTTGTCTTTTCTGTTTATTGTGAACTAGCTTTTGCCAGCAGCTTCGCTCGCGTTTTTCTATCCCTCGGGATCAGTACTTTTTCTGGATGAAAGGTACCCTACGACCTTATCTGTACCCCTGACAACGTGTATGCAAAATTTCTTGATGATCGGTTGAGTAGTTATGACCTGAAATCGTAACAAACAAACTCACTTTCGCATTTATAATTCTAGCAGCGCCCCACGGTTTCACCCGCATAAGTCTCGATCTCATGGGGAAATCGGGATAAAAAGTATTCTATGTATTAACCCTGGTTATAAACTATGTGTGTTCCAAATTTTATCCAAATCTGTCGAGTATTTTTTGCGTGAAAGAGTAACAAACATCACAAATTTTCGCGATTATAATATTAGTAGGATTACTTAGGATATTGTCCGTTGTATTTTTTATGCTGGGAGTGAGGTGTTGAGCTTGAAAAGGTAGTTATGTATTTACGTTTAACCGGGATATTTTTACGTACGTGAGGAGATTTTTGTGCGCCGTTATTCTATAGTTTTTGGCAGAACTGAATTATGGCGCTGATAAACGACTTTTAATGATTTTTAACTGAAGATCATGTTGAAACGAGTAGTGTTAATGATCTGGAAAAAATATAAAATGTTAAATTAGAACATTTTCTTAATAAGTTAATATGTGAATATTTTAGTTTGTGTTTATATATTACGTAGTGTAATTAATTTGTAAAATTATGTCTAATCCGGATAAAAAACTGAGAATCACGCAAAAACTATCAAGCGTACTATTATGAAACCTTCACCATTTTAAAGATAATTTTATTATTTATCTTTTAGTATCCGTTTTTAATATAATACTTTTGTTTTATGTATAATACATTAATAATTCGTCTAATTTGTGACAGCGCTCCTTGATGGCCGATACTGGGTGGACGTGCGACGCGTTGCGTGAGCTCAGCACGGGACACCCGAGCTATGCCGCCCTAACTACCCAAGGCCATTAGAATAAGAATAAGAATAAGAATAAGAATAATTTTATTCATAAGTTCACACATAAGTTGACATAAGTATAAATTACATAGAAGTTATATCATTACAAAGTTAAATATTAATATTATGAAGAAAATATTAAACTATGCCTAAAATAAATCTAGTGTATAACTTATTTATAAGTATATTGGTTAAAGGCCTACTGAATTCAATAGCGACCTGCCTGATGTAGGTTTATTCAAACCTGTGTTTCAGGCCATCACTTAACAACGCTGAGTACTTTAGTGGACCATTATGTTACTGAACATAGAGCTAGCATTGATACATAATAATTATATTTTAAAATAAAAATTGACTTAACATTAATAAACTTATTGCATTACTTCTAGCAATTTTTCAGTGTCTGAGTAATTAAATTTCGCTAAGTATTCACTCAACATTTCACTACATTTTTTACAATTTACACTATATATACTTAGAGACTTATTGATTTTATTATACAAGAACGGACCTAAAAATACATAAAACTTATTAGTAAAAGTATGTCTAGTTTGAGGCTTTATGCAAACTAAGTCTTTTCTTCTCTTATCTATAGGTATTGGGACATAAGGAAGTCTGCTATGCTGGTGCAGTACTATATTCAATATAAATAGTTGTCGCACGGTTAAAACCTTACATGCCGTGTAAAGCTCGTGTGTGGGAAATCTAAATGGGCGAAAGGTGGCTACCTTAAGGATAGCTCTCTGCGCACGTTCTAATGGCAGTAGAATTGATTTAGCAGCCCCACCCCATGAAGTTATACAATAAGTGAGAATGGATTGACACAAAGCTAAATAGACCTGTTTAATCAATTTGTAGTCCGATATATATCGTAAATTCTTAAAAATGTATATCAATTTACGCATTCGAGTGCATAACAAATCAATGTGTTTACGGAAATTCAAATTTGTGTCAATCGTTACACCAAGATATTTCATATGATCGGCTTTTGCTAAAGTAGGACAATTACAAGCAACGTCAGCATACGTGCTGCACTTATGCGCATAAATGTCTATGTTAGTAGTTAGCAGGTTAGTATTTTTCATAGTAAATAAAATGTGTTTGGTTTTCTCTGCATTTAGTGTTAGGAGATTTTCATATAGCCAATTAGACACTATATTAAAACCGTTCTGGGCTTGTTTATACACCTCATCTCGAGATTTGTCTGAAAACAATAGAGCTGTGTCATCTGCATAAGACATTATGACACCATTGTGGAGTGTTAAGCTGCACAGGTCATTTATATATACTAGGAATAAAGTAGGACCCAAAATACTACCTTGTGGTATTCCGTATTTACTATTTGGAAGCTCAGAACTAACGTACTGACCAATTTTGACACATTGTTTGCGGTCACTAAGATAATCAGAAAGTAGTGAGAGCGTTATTCCTCTTATTCCGAGTGTTTCAAGCTTGTCCAATAATAAAGTGCAGGAAATTGTGTCAAATGCTTTGGCGAGGTCTAGGAAGATCCCAATGGAGTGCAAGCCCTTATCCAAATTAGTTGTTATATAATCCGTCATTTGATGAACTGCCTGATTAGTTGATTTATTGGGCCTAAAGCCAAATTGTCTATCTGAAAGCAATTTGTTATCTTCTAGGTATTTCATTAATCTAATATTAATGATCTTCTCTAGGATTTTGGAGAGCCCTGTTAAAACTGAAATGGGTCTGTAGTTGTTAACACATTTTTTGTCACCAGATTTATATATAGGAGTAACCACTGCTTTTTTAAGCAACTTAGGGAATATACCATTAGTTAAGCATAACTGAAAAATATGAGTTAGTGGCGGAGCAAGTAGGTATTTGAAATGTTTAAGTATGTTGTTTGATATGTTGTCCCACCCAACCGCGCAAACGTCCTTTAATCCAGAAATAATTGTTAGTACTTCATCGACATCCGTATCTAGTAAGACAAATGATTTGAGTGTGGGGAAAGTTTTAGGTTGGCTTTGAGGGAAAGAACTTCTAGATTGTATGGTCTTTTCTGCTAAAGTTTTGCCTACGTTAGAAAAATAGAAATTAACTTTATTTGTTGATTCAATTGGGTTGTTCTCTATTGTCAATAAGTCAAGTGGAGGTTCAGGTTGTTTTGTTCTAAATGTATTTGTTTTTATAAATTTCCAAATAAGTTTACTATTTTTGCCTGCTTTCTGTAGTTCTTTTCTATCATATTCATTTTTTATTTTTCTCAGAAGGTTGTTGCAGAAGTTTCTATATCTTTTATACGTAATGGAAAGAATTTCATTTTCAGGCTCAAGTTTGGACTTTATGTGAAGTTTGTCTCTATGCCTAATACATCGAACAAGTCCAGATGTAATCCAAGGTTTAATGCACCTATACTTCCTTGGCGTTATTTTAGCAACTGTATGTTTTATTATTGCCGAGTGAAGTGAATTAATAAAATAATTAATAGAAATGTTTGCATCGGTAGAATTATAAACTGGGTCAAAATTAATATTACGTATGTCTTTTTCGAGGTGTGTCATGTTGACTTTAGTATAGCTACGTAAACAATTTTTTCTGGGTAAAGAAACTTGCAATGTTAGTAAAACTGCTTGGTGATCAGTAAGCGAAGAGTTCGTAACAAATGTTTTGGTTGGGTTATTTGTTTTTATAATGAAATGATCTAAGCAAGAACCGCTTTGATGCGTGGGGTGGTAATGAGCTGGCAAGAGTCCGTGGAATGAGCAGATATTAAGATAGTTATGTGCATGTATATCCATTTTCCCGGAAGCAATGTTGATATTGATGTCTCCCGTTAGTATTATGTGCTTAAAAGTTGTAAGACTTTGTAACTGCACGTTTAGTGAATCTAAGAAATTTGCGACATTTTGAGAAGGAGGTCTGTATATAGCCATAACTACCGTATCTGAATTAATTTTAATGAGTAAGCAATTACTATTTTGTAGCAATGGTTCTTCTACAGTTGTACTTAAATTATTGTTAACATATACAACTAAGCCATCATTTTGGTTGATGTGCCTGTTGGTTTTATGCGAAACATATCCGTCTAATAATGGTATAACAGCTGTTTGGTTTGACAACCAACATTCTGTTAGGACTATAATGTCGCAACTTATACCCAGGTTCTGTAGCAATATTTCAAAACCATTTATATTCCGATTTATGCTACGAATGTTTTGTGTGAGTAGGATCAGCGATTTCTCTCCCAATGGAAAGAGGTGTTTACAGTCATCAACATTACAATTTATAGCTTCAGACACAGAAAATTGATCTAGATCACTAAGTAATTGATCAGTCATGATAAATAAACAACTAACAAATACAAACAAACAAAAACTACTACTAGTGTGCTTAATAGATAGGTTAATAGGTAGCGCTCTTAGGCGCCTTCATAATCTATGGAATGGATATAGTTGTCCTCGGCATATTTTCGTGCTGGACAAATTACATCACCAGTTTTATGATCCGTTTTTCTCTTAAAACGTTTGCATGTCGCACAGTTGGGTGGACTGATTTTTGTGCTACATTCCTTAAAAGAGTGGCCAGTCTCTCCGCAGTGATTGCACGTCGGGCTAGTTTCACGGCAGAATTTGGCCGCGTGACCGAACTGCTGGCAGTTAAAGCACCGAGTAACGATCGTGAAATCTCGTACGGGGCATGACGTCCAATTGATAAATATTCGTCCTTGATTCACTAGAATCTTCCTGATGCTAGCTGGCACTTCTAGTATGTAATTGCAATTAGGGAGGTCTTTTTTTCCAGATTTATGGCTCAATTTAATTTGTTCTTCAAACGACTCACGAGTAATCATCTTACCTGAGAGATTTTGCTCATAGATGCAGTCAAAAACCTCCTTATCAGTTAGGGCTACCGGAACTCCAATAACAGTGATTCTTGGGCGCCGTTTTGATGGTTCTTCAACCTTAAGGCCAGAAGAAGCAAGTTTTTCTAAGCATTTGAGCTTTTGAATGTCCTCTTTGGAGTCGGTACTGATGAGAACACCTCCATTTTTTACTTTCCTAAGGCCACGAACATGTAGTTTAAGTTCCCCGGGCGAAATAATTTTCTGTACGAGAGACTTGGTATCGTCACTGGATTTGGTCTTGTCACTGGGATATATGGCAACTGAGCTTAAATTTGCTGGGCGCACAAAGTTATCCGAGCCTTTTTTGACGACATTAGCGTACGAAAAAGGTTCTGGAGGGTTAGAAATGCCTTCAACTACTTCTTTGAACTGTAGGAGAGAGTTCGAGATGTTCTGTTGTTGCTGCAAGTGCTGAATGGTACTATGGGCTTGAATGGTTTTTTGTTTTAAGGCTTGATATAAAACAGCCATCTGTGATGCGCCATTTGAGACGCTACGGCAAAGATTGGCTACACGAACCTTTTGGTCCGAGATCATTTTTCCCTCAGCGACTAAACTGCATACTTCATTTAGGATTTTTTCTATGGATCCCATCCATTTCTGTATCTCCGGCGTAGAAATAACTTCAGATGGAAGCTCATTTTCCAAGGGAGGTGGTGGATTTGGGGCTATAGGCTGGAAATCTTGAGTTGGTGTCGGCGGAGGACTTCGCTGTACTAGATGGCTACGGCCAAACGGGCTAGATCCTGTGTTAGACATATCTAACACAGAAACACTATTTGTCTTTAAAAATACTTTAGCTCATTCTTACACAAAGTCGGTAACCTCGTAATAATCACTCGCGACACACTTATATCACTGACGACGCAAATGATTCTAACAATTTTATTTGTAATTAATTAATAGTATCATAATAAGCTAAGCCAGATACGTCCGCGCTGTCAAGCGATTCATTGGAATATATCTGCGTCTTAAGCAAAGCGGAAGTCTCTATCTGCCAATCTTTAGAACTAAATCCAATTATCTTTGATTTCCATTCCAGTTTGCCAAGCGGGGAGATTATCGCAATCAATAAAACCCTTTGTGACTGTTCATTGTATTCGCCAGCAGAGGAAAATAGGCACTTTACGTACAATGTCCAACGTTTTACTGAGTTTTCTGTGGTTGTCACAAAATTCAAACATCGTGAATTCAAAATTGTATTGTAAATGATTTTTTTACTGTATTACTAAGTTTTAGAATCTGAAAGCATAGGGTTTTGAACGGGTAATGTGTTGTATAATTTAATAAATGGAAGTTAATTTAACTTTATCCCGTGTTACAAACGGTACCTGCTGTAAATATATGTAAATATTTTAGATTATTTTAATTCGCAATACTATATTAGGTAATGGTACCAATACATTAATTGCAACGGTAACATCCAACTTCGATGGGTTTCGAAAATATAATTATTAAGTACAAACTAATAATGGGATGAAAGATTAAGTATTATCGGATATCTTACACATAACATCACGGCTGTTTCTCCGATGGCTTAAGCAGAGGTGTACCTTAGTACACCCACACTTCGCCAGTTACGTTTAAGTCCCATGTAATAGGGCCTATAGCCTATTGCCATCAACCGGGCACAATGCAGACTTCGGGCTGCTACTGAGAAATTTCTAACAGAAAAACCCAATAACACTTTGTCCGACCTGGGAATTGAACCCAGGATCTCATGCTCAGCATTATTGCTTGAGATCACTAGACCAACGAGGCAGTCACAATCATATTATCCTTCTTAGGTATGTGGCGGCATATCTACATCGCCACATGCGCACGCATCACACTGACGTCACGCAAAATCCTGCATCGCGCAATCAGAGTTTACCGCGTGACTAGTATAAATACAACCTCCCGACATCATGCCTCTATAGGTAACATCATCTGCCTAGCCTTTTCCCAACTATATTGGGGTCGGCTTCCAGTCTAACCGGATGCAGCTGAATACCAGTATTTTACATGGAGCGACTGCCTATCTGACCTCCACAACCCAGTTACTGGGTAATACGATACCCCTTGGTAAGACTGGTTGTCAGACTTTCGGGCTTCTGACGACCCGTAACGACTGTCAAAGATCCACGAATGACAGCCGGGACCAACGGCTTAACGTGCTTTCCGAGGCACGGAGGAGTCTCGGTATGTAAAGATGGTCACCCATCCACGGACCAACCCCGGCAAGCGCAGCTTAACCTGATGGATCGATCCATGCGGCTGTTATTACCTAGCCACGAGCTCCTCCTCATCATGCCTCTATAGGTAAATAACAAAATTCACTTGATTGTTTACGAAATTCGTGAAAAACCAAGAAAGTCCCTCCATTCTTTCTGTGGAAAACTTCATTTTTCAATTTACGGTTACATTTTCTCTGACATCAACAAAGCCTCGTAGAACCATGCCTTCTGGGAATAAATTCCAGTTTCATTGTTCTCAAGAATATTTTCTGCAACTTTCACACGAACTGTTATTTGACGAGATGTATTGTTTTCAGTTAGGTATGGTTGTAACTTATATTCTGAGAACAGTTGGACTGGATGAATATAACTGTGGAATATACTGAGTTTAGTATAAGACTAGGTTTTCGAGACTAGTGTATAAGGCCCGGACTCTACCAAAGCGGAGATGTGCGGAGATGTCCGAAGCGGAGACAAGAAGATGTTTTTTCAGCTAGGGTGTATTCACCGAAGCTGTGCAGAGATGTGTGCTAGCTAGACTGGAGCGGAGATGTGAGCTGGCTAGAGCGAAGATGTGTACTGGCTAGAGCGGAGATGTGTGCTGGCGGTCGCGGCTGGCGGGTTGTACGACGCTCACATCTCTTCTCGTCTCCGCTGCGCGCCGTCGCCAGCTTGCGAGGTACAGCTCACATCTCCGCTTCGATCGCGCTATACAAATACGATACATCTCCGCTCAGTGGTATCCACTGAAGCTGAGTGGAGACAAGATGTGTGAATAACGAAATTCTATTGGTTGTTTAAAACACATCTCTTCTTTCGTCTCGTCTCCGCTTTGGTGTAGTCCGGGCCTTAACGCCCATACGGAGGAAGATTCTCGTGCGTATTGTCGTGATAATGAGTATGTTTATCTCCATGAAGATTCCGGCTTTAATTTAAAATAAGAAAAACCTAAATAAATTAAGGTAAAGTCATCATCATCATTCTCTTCCCCTTATCTCAATTAATATGGGGTCGGTGCAACGTGTCTTTTCTTCCATACTTCTCTGTTAGACGTCATCTCGAATCTCGGTAGTCACCTCCTTTCTAGCCATATCATCTTTCACACAGTCTATCCATCGTTTCTTTGGTTTTCCACTACACTTATAGCCATTCACAGTCATACTCAAAAAATCAAAATATTTTATTTCACATTAACTTGCATGGGTGCTTATGAAACGAGCTAGGTGCACGGTTCCAATTGGTCGTTTCCTATGGAGAAGAACCGGCAAAAAACTCCACGGTTAATCTTTTGAAAATAATTGACTTTTACAATGTTTTCAAATTACAGTGTTAATAGGTATGGGAGGACAGTGTAGGCCTGTCAACAAAGGGTAAAGTACCTTTAAAACAGAAAAAAATCGTGCAGGTGGTCAGGTAAAGAATCGTTTCAATGCTATAAGCTGGCTTACTGACTTATCCTGTCTCTGATAATCTCAGAGCTCTCACGAAGGGAAATGGTCACATTAGTCTAGCCTCGAGTGACATTTCCTTATGTAACCCACATATTGTCACAGAGGACTAGACTGAGGTCAAGGAATAATAGGAAAAACCACCCATTTTTCTCCGCTTTTCCCATTTAGAAGACTTAGTTAAGTCTATAAAGGATCGAGTAAAATCTTACTTAAACCTTCCTGCAGTTTATTCAGAGCTAACGAGACGAAAACTATACGAGGACTTCATTTGTAGAATAAGAATTGAATTACTGAAATGGAAAATTCATGGTTGAAGAATTCTGAAAATTTTCTGAATAGTTTCAAAGGGAATTCGTTGCAGTGATTTGAACATTCTTAATTTACTTATTCTAGGAGTTTGGACGTCGGATATTATTTTATTGCTTTAAAAAGCGAAAGCGCCATGCTACTCGGGGACGGCGTAAAATGTTTTAAGGCGAAAGCACCAGGGTAGCCCGCGAAATTCAAATTTTGTTACGTTTTTTGCAATTTGCAGGTCAGTATTAGGTTGTATGTTGATTAAAATATAATTTGCGACCGTAACAAATATGTATTTATAGAATTATCATACAACTCTCTAAGACTAAGTAATCCTTTTGAATTGACTATTTCATGAAATCTTAACAATTGAGGATTATACTACATTAATAACAAAATACATTGCATCAGCGGGTAGTGCTGGAAAGACTTACTTGATTGAGGCAGAACGAGCACAGAGAACGCTTCTTAAAGTAACTTTTAAGAAGCCTTACCGGTTCGCTACTGACTTACTCTATCGTGAAACGAGAGTTCTCAGAATCCGCCAGCTTTTCATTCTTTCTGCCTGCACCAAAACTCACAAAACTATTAAAAGCAGACCCGACTTCACATCAACCATAAGCAGAAGAAACTATAGAATCCCAACACCTGACAACACCTCATTGCTAGCTAGACGCTCCGCAGCCTACTCTTTCATTAATACGCACAATAAAGTATGCAAACTGTGTGAAATTAATAATACTAACTCATTTATGTAGTTGCAAGAAAATAATAAAGAAAATGTTGCTAAACTCTGGTTATGATGACTCGGAACAATTAATATAAATACCCTGACCTGACACTGACTCCAACGACGCACAACGTAAACAAATGCGCACTCACACACACCACACACACACATCACACGTACACAAACATACCAGACAACACCTGGAATCACCTCTCTAGCCTCCACTCTGGAACTCGTACCCCGAGCCCCAAGATACAGACTAACTGCCTAGTTTGGGGCTCACTGGTAAATATTATTTTGTAACCTAACTATAGATAATATTTTAAGCTGCTCATGTCGTCTCAACTTGGTGTTAACCCGTAAACCTGATCACTGTATTATCTGGACAATAAACTATTTCTATTTTCTATTTCTACTAACTTAGGGAGTTATATTACTCATTCTAATGATTATAATTCTGTAAATACATTATTGTTACGGTCGCGAATTGTACTTTAATTAACATGCCCAGACACTGAGCTGCAAATTGCAAAAATCCGCCAAGGAAGGCCCTAAGGTAGCCCTTTACGCTTCCCCCTTAACATGTTTAAAAACGTAACATAAACAGTTGCTAGTTTGTTACGGTTTTATTTTATTTTATTGTGTTTGGGCGGCTGACAGCTATCAATACAAAAGTAACAGAGAGATTAATCACGACAAGCCATTTACAAGCTTCTACAGTTAGAACATTGTTTTACTATATTTACTGCCGACTATAGCAATATTTTATTACCGGGACATAACAGACTCTGTAACACTAACATGATGTTTCTATCACACAGCATGTAAACAATTTTGAAAGACACTTGGCAATAGAATACACTCGTCTGGTCAAAATAATTGGCGAGGATGGAACTCCTCAGTCGTCATTTGTTTATAAATCAGAAAACGATACACTACATCGTTCAAGCAAGTAGAATCATTAACAATAATATCATCACCTCTCGAAAACAAGACTTTGTTTAGTCTAAATAGATATAATGCATTTCAAAATGTTATTTATAACTCGGATCTTGTTTGCGACTTCTTCTACTTTGTTCCGGGATGAATGCCAAGTTTCATTCATAGTTTCGCAGTATAATGAAAACAACTGTTGTAGTCATGAATCAGGTATTCACCTTTTCAAAATAAATACAAATTACTCTACAAACGTGTAAACATTCAAATATTCCACTCTACAAAAATAGAGAAGAAAACATCTGCAATTGAGTGTACTTAACTGCCGAATTGTTGAATGATAAATGATTTTATAGGTTTATACAAACACATTTACACGTCAATCATTTTTTTTAAGCCAGATGAGGCCGGCGTTTTCTATTTGACTACTTGGAGAAGAAAGGCCGAAACCAACTCAGAGGTAAAAGAAAGTTCCAGGCAGTTTTAAGCTCACAAAGGCTTCACTAAAAGCACGATTATAGTAGCTATATGTATATATATATATGTATACTAGCGTTCATGGTTTACAAATCTTTGCTAAAGCAATAGAAGCTCAAAACGTAAGTACTGTTTCTACGTATTGACGGAAAAAGAATATATAAACACACCAAACATATAAATATATCTAGATAGACCGTCAAAGCTGTCAAAGGATATGAAGGGGATGGGACTTACGGAAGATGACGCACAAGACCGCAATAAGTGGCGTCGCAAGATTTTGAAAGTCGACGCCGTTGTAACGGGAGAAGGCGAGGCCAAAGAAGAAGGAGGCAGTCAAAGCTGTGAACTCGTCGAAAAAAAATTGCGTCTAGCTGTTCACCGCAATTTTCACGCACACTAGAAAAGCGAATGACTGGCGCGAGTGTAAGACGTCAGCTGTCACGCACACCATTATTATAAAGTTGGCTCTATGTAGACATATACTGGGTGCCCCGTGAAATGAGGTCCAAAGGAAAAATTTAGAAGCCTCTCTTCAAGAGCTTGCCGAAATGTATGAAAGAAATGTGTTTCTTGCTTTACCTACCTACCATGTTCGAACTCCAATTTCACCAATTAATGTCCCGAGACGTACTTATTATTTGTATTGTTTTGGAAAGATGAGGGTACGAGGAAGTTGTTAAAACTACTTTGGAGTCATTGCCACCCTTCTATTTATATTTTTTCAAAGACTGAAAATCTGGAACGAATCATGTCGAGTTTTTTTTTCCATTTGAGCTAAGTTTTAGTCACTTTGAGTGATGATTAGACTGACAATGTTTCATCTATCGTAGACCATAATTTAAGTAAGAATCTATAATAAAAAAATATTAAAAAAAAATGCGACACAAAAAGAGAAAAATAAAAAAGTCTGAAGTCAAGTGAGAATTTCCCAAAAATGTTAAAATGTTATGTTATGTTTGTTATGTTGTTGTTGTTGTAAATGTTATGTTGTTGTGCCGCGTTAGCTCGTTGCATTTTAGGCAAATCTAATAGTTTGTCAATAAATTTAGTAGCGATCATGCGCTCGTCTTCATATCTCTGCGTCAGCAACTTCCAAGCTGTTTCATAATTTATTTCGCTTATTGTTAGATGACGTATTAATCTTGCTGCGTCGCCTTTTACGTGTGTTTTTAGGTACTGCATTTTTTCTGTTGAAGAAATCGATTTATCTTCGTGAATAATTTTTCTAAATAAGTCTTGGAATGTGTCCCAAGAGTCATAGTTCCCCGTGAATATGGGAATACTTATTCGTGGAAGTTTTCCCGAGGATTTTGTCGTAATAACTTTTTCATCTGAGATTTGAAAGATTCTTTCTTCCAATAACTCCGTAGTAATTTCATAATCTTTCTGCGTTTTTTCGAAACAAGTATCTCTGAAGTAGCTGTTGTCCAGTGTACTTTCGGCCATTAGTAGTTCGATGTGAGTTTCTTCGATTTCTAGCCATTGTTTTTGTAATGTTTGTAATAGTGTTTGTAAGTGCCATATCGGCTTATTTTGTATTACAGATTCCTTAGCCTGAGATATTTTCTTAGCTATCTGTGACATTCGGAATAGCTGTATAAATAGTTTTGGGCTACTGACTCCATCCTTGTCTTCCTCTTCATCTAAAAGTCGTGGTTCGTAGACACTTTGTACATGTTGTAGCCTTTCTTCGCATTTTTCGAGGTACTCGATTCCTTCGTCGTAACATTTTTTAATGTTGTCAAAGTAGTTTGTAGTCATATACTTATGAGTTGATAACACCTCCTGTTCCTGTAGTCTTGTATGGTTTTCTTGAACTCGCTGAAAAACTTGGTATAAGGTTCTTTTTCTCTCATTGATGTATTTTTCTGTTTTTCTTGTGGGCGAGTCTTTTTTTATGTTTGTCAATACTCTTCTGATCTCGTTGTAATCCGCTTCCTGGCTCTTGATTAATTCGTTAATTTCCTGTATCTCCATTGTGCTCTTCTTTCTTCTTCCCTAACGCCCTACCCTACTCTAACAGTCAAGTCCGTACTAGTGGTATCTGCGCTCTTGTTATATTTGTGCGACTTCTCAATCAGCTGGTGAGACCCGCTTGTGGGAGGCCAGTGACCGATCCGCAACGAGAGGCTTTCCGACAGAATACCCTAGTACAATGTTCTTCAGATTACCGAAAACTGGTGCTTTGTTGAGCACACCAGCCCCCAGTTCTCCAAAATGTCAGTCTGTCAAAGTCTATCCCTACTCTGGGCAAGGGGAACCGCGTGATTCAAATGCTCGAAGGACCAAAATGTACATCCACCCTTAACAAACGTCACGTAAGGCCGCAATATTGTCAAGGGTGTGACGGTACATGGAAATATATGATAAGTTAAGGAACCTACAAAGACCTACAAGCCTAACAGTCCCTAGCCTACCATATACTTAGTGTGTGATAAATAAACATATAGATAAGTACAGGATGTCTGCACCATGCGACCTAAGGTAACAGACGGATAGTAGACAGGAATACCAGGTTCGGGAAGGGTACACTCACTGCCAGTCACGCAGACTCACGAGACTGATCGGAGATGGCTAAAGGTGTCTTGGCCACAGTGAGGGGTAATGAGACAAGAATATAAAATTCAAATCTGATTTATTTACAAAATGTTCTGCTTATATACTAGTTTCTCTTAACACACACTATTATACTTAATTCTATGTGTCCTATGCGTGTAATATGCAACCAAGTCAATATTTTAACTGGACCGCATGAGGCAGGCAGAGTGCTGAGTCAATGTCCAAAGGTAACATTGAACATAGCTCCTAAACTATAAATAATCGCTGCACCTACATGGAGGTGTTTCGGGAGGCCCTTGAAGAGAGGCTTCTAAAATTTTCCTTTGGACCTCGTTTCACGGGCCACCCTGTATATAATAAAAGAAACAAACTTTGAAAATCGTTTTACTAAGAAAAAGCGCTAATGCTAAGAGAATCGATTTACTGCAAATGAAAATTCTAGTGAATTTGCGTCTTTTACTAAATCGATTCCTTCTCGATTGTAAACAGTGACAGCATTATATATTTTATTTTCCAACTAGCGACCCGCCACGCCTTCGAACGGTTTTAGGACTTGAAAAAACACGGAGATTTCTTAGCTTTTCTTTTTTTTTGTGTAATTTGAATATAAATGTATTACCTACTCGTGTATACATAAACCTTCCGGAATCAATTATCTCAATGATAGTGAAACCCGCATCAAAATCCGTTGCGTAGTTTAAAAGAACAACACTGTCACACGAAAATCGACTTTATAATATGTATAATTGTATAGAAGCTTTCATAATCTTCAGTTTTGATTTGTGTTTTGATTGTCAAGGTTGACAATGACGGGCAGTGAAACTTTATGGCCGTCTAGATATCAGGCTGGCGATTCATCCTTTAGTTACAGTTGCGAAAAAGAAAAAGATTTTTTTTTAAATATAAATAAGCCCGACTCTCGTGCTCATCAAAAAATACCTACCAATTTTCAGTCCTGCAAATTAATAATATCAATCATAACTTCAAAACCAACCACATCATGGAACAATACAAAACACTCAACGACTCTCCAAAGACGAAAAAAGAACAAAATAATTCGTGAAGTTGCAGTATCTCTAGAAAATTCCATGAGGCCATTTTGTTGGCAGAACACTTAAACACGTTATTTTATCAAAGTCTTCGGTTCCAAAGTGGTAATTTACTTTTCAAGATAGACCAGTGATTTATTATTGCAGAGCTTTATTTTTGTTGGAATCAAAGGTCATGCTCCGTAAGTATTTGGTTGATGCCAGAAAAGTGAAAAAGTTTGGGACAGTATTGAAACCTTGACACCGCCTACAATGTTTAAAAAAAAAAAATAATAATCTTTATTTCGGACAAGCAACATCCATATGGGTTAGTAAACAAAAAAGGATAACTTACATCTATATTAGTAAACTTATGTACTTATTTGGAGACCAGGCTGTTTTTCAAAAGGCATCTTTGAACCACATCACCTAACAATTTAAATGTGCCAGATGGGGCAAGTAATGGAAAGCTTTGACATTCACACCGATATTTGTTATCTGAGAAAGTATTGGTAAGTAAGTAATTGTAACTATATTTTTTACATTTTTTATTAGAGGTCTGCTCTCGACTTTAGTCTAGGTCAGAGGTGACAGACAAGGTCGACGATGGAGCGAGCTTACCCAGAAGAAGCCTGTTCACTCTCACTTTGTAGAGATCGAGGTTGTTTTTTACATACTTCCATGATAAAATCTTATCATTATTTTCATTATACCTATAGTCTTGTCTTTTAAAAAGATTCTTTTATATTTTGTGAATGTGATAACGTTGTAGGCTTAATTGATTGTACCTGGTACTTGTTGACAGGCCTACACTGTCATGCCATACTTAATACCACTGTAATTTGAAAATATTGTCCAATTATTTTTAGAAGAGTAACCGTGGAGTTTCTTGCCGGTTCTTCTCCATAGGAAACGACCAATTGGAACCGTGCACCTAGCTTCTGACGTTTCATAAGTGCCTATGTAGGTGTATGTGAAATAAAATATATTGAATTTAATTTTATGATTTGATACTGCACATTGAAGACAAATTCGATGATTAAAATGTAACAACATTCAACTGAAAGAACAAGATAACAAGCGTCTCGAAAACAATCCTTGTTATCTCTGATTACCGTCCAGTCACATCTGCAGAACAAAGGGTGCGCTCCTGTAGCTAGTCTGCAACGATATCTGACAATGCCGTCAAATTGCAGCGGCTGCAAACTGCCACTCTCCATACGGTACCAGCCTCGTACCACTTTTGCATACCAATGTACCATTTGCATAAAAATTTGCTTTAATACCGCAGCGTGAGTAGACCGGAGAAAAGATCAGCTCTATAAAGTGGATTTTATTGGTTCTATGTTAACAGTTCTGTACCTACATTGACTTGAGGAAGGGATCGTGGCTAAATACACCACAGCCACAAGTGTTGATCGAAGGTTAAGCAACGCTTACCGCGGTCGGTTTGTGGATGGGCGGACCATCCGTTATTGAAACCCGTGCCCTCGCTGTTGATCCCGGGTGTCATTCGTGATCTTTGACAGTCATTACGGGTCGTCAGAAACCCAAAGACAGTGAATATAGCCGGAAACGACGAAGTGTTTCATTTCAGAATTTTCGCTTGTAAAAGCACGAAACTACATACGTTTTAAAAACAAAAAGCTCCGACAAAATCTGTTTAGAATTTTTTGCCAAGTGAAATTGCATTTTTATTTTCAATCAGGGTTAAAAATAGTCTTGTCGAAACTATTTTGTAAATATTTTTTCATAAATCGCTTTTTTGATATTTTCTACATCGTAGTCGTGAAAAGTAATAAAGCTATATAAAGCTATTCATCAGATAGCTTTTGGATTTGTCTTGTCATTGATGGGGCAAATAGATGAGATCGCTCTGCTGAATGTACGAGGCCTTGAGCCGATGTCTCATGTTCTAATTTGTACCTATTATTATAAAGAAGCATTTATGAAGAAAAAATACTGGAGCATTGTAGAGTTTAGTTTAGTGTTATGTTGAGGAAATAAACAGAAACACTAGAATCACATTTCTGAACTTAAATTAGACAGAATTAACAAGTTTTAGTTTATAGGGAGCCTGGATTTGGGCCCGTTTGATGGCAATAGGCTCGCCCTCTATTAAGTGCATGAGACTATAGATACACTTCTGCATAACCTTTCGGGGAAATCAGGGGTTTCCAATCAATCTGCCTCACCTTTTCCCAACTATGTTGGGGTCGGCTTCCAGTTTATCCAGATCCTATTGCCATCAAAAGGGCACAAATCCAGACTCCAGGCTGATTCCTGATGGAAAAACCCAATAACACCTAGTCCGTCCTTCGAATCGAATCCAAGACCACCAAAAACCATAACTTCGTTAATGTAGAAAAATATACGTTTATCACATAATCCAACCTCATCTGCCTGCCTTTTCCCAACTATGTTGTCTTGTGCTTCCAGTCTATCCGGATGCAGCTGAATACCAGTATTTTACAAAGAGCGACTGCCTATCTGACCTCCACAACTCAGTTACTGGATATCACGGTATCCCTTGGTGAGACCAGTTGGTTTCCGAGACAATTGCCAGGTTACAGAAAAAGTTACAAATAAGCCTTAATAACGTGGAAACAACACAGACTAACAGAATCGAAGAGAACAGTAAGCTTGCAATCAGCCACTGTCGAAGACGGTTTAGGAGCATTACACTTGATTCACATTAATCTCTGCTCAATTTGGGCTAAACACCAATCTTAGATCTCGTGATTTACTTGCCTTTGTTGTGGTTTTTACATGAGTGAACGAGAATGAAAGGTGAATGCCCATTCACGATCAAATTTTGGGTGTACATCACGCCATTTGGCGCGATGGACTGACCGTGAATGTTTATTTATTTTTATTTATTTTATCAGGAACAATTATTTATATTGTATTTGACACAACTTAACACACACATTACATACCTCATTATTAATAACATAAATTCTAAAAGTGAACATGCAGCAATAATATAATTATATTTAAAAAAACATGATTACTAAAAACAACAATAATAAATAGCATTTTTTCTTTTTAAATAGAAAATTGGAATATTAATATTAAATTACAATTCGTCCAATGAGTAAAATTTTTTAAAAAGAAATGCTTTGAGTTTAGCCTTAAAAGAGCTAGTGTTTAACAATTTTTTTAAATCTGCTGGCAGTCTATTAAATATTTGTACAGCTTGGTAATGAGGGCTATGCTTGACTATGTTAAAATTACAACTAACTTTATTTTTAAAGTCCTTTCTACGACTGTTTTCCCTGGCCATTCTTTCTTCCTCAGACTCGTATTCGTGGATATTTTTTTTTTTAATTAACTCACAACAACACAAGTATGTATAAGCTGGACAATGTTAGAATGCCCACCTTAAGAATAAGTATGTGATATATGAAACTTCTGTATTATTCAATTCCAGCTTATTTCGGCTACGGTTTTGAAGCTTACTTAATTATTTTTGAAATCTAAAGAACATAGTGGTTTTTCTCTCTTGTGACTGTCATAGTTACCCAATTTTTGCTGTAAAAGTTTGTAAAAGTTTTCACTTTGCGAGGACACGTTGTTAATACACTTTGACACAACACAAAAATCATATTAACACGTTCAGACCGGCACCTCATGAGTCGGTACGTGGTATCCTACGGCGCAAATCTTCATATGGCCACCGGTGGTACATCACCGCCCCATGAACCAAAAGTCTTGCCGGGTGGGGTGCGCCACCGGTGGACACGGACAGGATTATACAGGAATTATGCTTTCTCTCTCTTTTTAATAAGCTAGTAATCGTATTATAAAGTAAAGATTTTTCAATACTGATTTTTGCTTACTTTTCAAAATTATATCCACCTCCTGAGCTGCACTATGAAAATTTGACTATTTTCTTAGGCGGGGACGGTCAATACAACACTTTCTCTCAAAGCGGCGCGAATTTCTTAGTACATTGAAAGTATAGTGTGACGTGGCCACCGGTGGTACACCTCGCCGTGGCAGCAAATACTCCGTGCTCCACCGGTGGTACACGCCGGTCTGAACGTGTTAAGTTTCCTTTTTATCCTATAAGTAGTGCTTTCGTCTTTGAGACTTTCTCAGCTTCGATTTCTTAGTAAGAATTTTCTCTTTGTCAAAACTTGTTCATCGTTCGCTATCTTATTGTGAAGTATCAGCTTTTACAAGTTCCAGATTATTTTCAAGTCACTCGCTAAGAAATTTCAGTTGACTAAGATATCATTTGATTTTATTACAACCCATTAAATCTTTATGACCATATTTTATAGCTTACCAAGCCAAGATTACAGGATGTTCCTCCATTTTTTTAGGTTAAGCAAACAAACTCTTTCAGCAATGAGCATTTAATATTGGTCTTTTTTTGGAAGCATCGCTTTGTAGGTCGCCTTGATTACATAACGTAGAATGTTTGTTTATATGCTTTTGTAAGCGGTTAGACTAGCAGAGACAGTATAGTTAATGTTTGTGTTGATAAGCCTAAATAATTACGAAGAAGTGAAGTTCTCTCTCCACGTGCCATTTTGGTTTTATTCTAAGAAGAGAGAGCGTTCATCGCGTGCGGGCTGGCAACGTCGCATTTCTAGAGGTTTTTCGTGATTATTTTATTAATCTAACAATTTCCTCTGACAAATACTTAGATCTTAGGTGTTTATAAGTATGTATGCTATTTTTTGACAGTTATTTTGGTATTGATGACCGCTCTTAATCATGTGTTTCCATCTATCTCACTGGTTCTATTTATGACATTATTTTACTTTATAAATAACTAGCTTTTGGCCGTGGCTTTGACAGCATGTAGGTCGGAAATTATCCCACGGGAACGCACTACCGGGATAATAAGTATCCTATGTCCTAACCTAGGTCATGGTTTACTTGTGAGCCAAAATTTCGGTCAGCCGTTTTTCGGGTTTCGTACCTCAAAAGGAAAAAAAACGGAACCCTTTTAAGATCACTCCGTTGTCCGTCTGTCTGTCAAGACCCTTTTTCTCAGGAACACGTGGAGGTATCACGTTGAAATTTAGCAAATACGTAGGTCGCTTGGAGTTCTAAAAATCAAACTTCTAAGTTAACGCAATAAAAATATACTTATGGCCTTATTTATACGATTTTTTTTAATATTCGCAAATAAGTCAAAACCTATAGGGTACTTTCCGCTCACATAGAATCATCAAAGGCACGAAGCAGCAAGGTCTCTCAGCACAAGTAAAGGAAAAAGTCCAAAAACCGTTAAGTAATTTGTAGTTTTATCACATTAAAAAAAATCTGGGATTACAAAATTATATGTGCAGTTGGCGAATTGACCGTGATAAGCCTCGATATCGATGTATATGAGAACATGTTTTTCAACTACAATGTTAAGTTTGTTTTTGGGATATATTCATCCCAACTACTCAACCCTTCATTGTGCGTGGCCCGACACGCACTTGGCCGGTTTTTTGTAGGCTCTGTATTTTTATTGATTTCATAATTAACAGTTTTAACTTTTGATTCATCTCTAGGTTTGTTCTTATCGTAACAGCTTCATCAGGCATCTGCGGTAGCTTGTAATTACGATAAACCAAACGCAGTTTAATTCACTTGATTGATGAGCACAGTCATTAAGCTAATTACAATTTAAACCAACCACCGAACTGTCTCAACTTGAAGACGTTGGAAGTTTTCTTTCGTATAATAAATCAATTAAGATTATAAGAGACGAAATTCTGCACACAAAACCATCCATTTTTGTTCCAACGTCAAACTGAGCTTGAAAGTACCTTCGTGGAAACTGAAACCTTTCATCCGACTCTTGAAATTCCAACTTTATTACCTTCTTATAAAGTTTGAATTGGTTCACGGACGTTATTGCCGGGGTAGGATTTTGAAGCACACTTATCATAACCCTATGCTTGCAAGTTGACGTTTTGAAAGGCTCGTTAAAATATGCAAGTTCTTGATTTTCAATATTCGTAGGTTCTGAAAACGTTTTAGGTGTTATTTTTTCTTAATTATTAGCAGTTGAAGGTTCATTTTCCCGTGTTTGAGGCAGTCCTTTTATTCCTTTTGTTCTTAATATTCATGTAAAATGACCTAAAGTAAATTACTTAAAACCCACATTTACTGAAAATCGCAGATAAAAGCACTAATCAGTCACGAACTCACTACTGTATTTCTACGAATCAAAAGCTGTATAAGGGCTTCAAACATTCGCTATTCCACCTCAATAACTCTCTGAACCACAAAGGCCCGAGAAATAAGACCTTATTGCAACTGCATCAGATTCCACAGATCCACACAATTGAGTAGAGTCAGGGTAGCTGAGTTATAGTAAGTAACCATTGTGTGAGGTACTATCGAGGAAACACATCTGACCAATTTGAAAACAAAATCCCGTGTACACGATGACCACATCTATTAGTAAGCGTTACTATAGCGGCCGAGCGCTGCAAGCAAGAATAGTCCTTACGGTGTATAGATGTTCGTTTCTCCCATGTACCGGTGACCACGTTGTTATCTAAATTGGCCATGCTGGCGCATTGTTTGCTTTAGATGTCTGACAACAGAGCTTTTTTTTTTTTTTTTGGATGGGAAATCGTCAAATGACTTCTCCCGCTCTGGGCGAACGCAGCTAGCGCTGCTTTTTCAAAGCAGAAAACGCTCCGTCAACGCACCAAACAGCACTTATAGTACAAAATAGTTCAAAAAATCTTGTTTTCCTATCATAATATTGACCGTACGATGTACTTACGACCTCACGGTTGCAAAAGGTCATATAAAAATCAATCTACGAGGGTAGTCGGCCAATATTACGCTCTCGCAGTATTACTTTTCTCTCAATAGACAAGAAAGTAAACAAATACTAATACTGGAATATACGAGTACCTATAGGTAGGCAGGTACAGGTTGTACCCTATATTTGGCCACAAAATGTCCGGCTGACCGACACACCTGCCGCGTTTCCGCCGAAGCTGATTAAATAGTAAAACTTCCCACATAGCGACCCTAGTATGGATTATGACCTTATTTGTTGTTTACAAGGCTGTTTTGACGGCTCAGGAAAATTGTTAACACGAAAGGTTTCTTTAGTAATTACTTAGGCGAGTAATGCAGTACGTACTTTGGATGATTAAACTAGTTAATTGATTATTATTAGTTTCCTTCGGTTTTTAATTTTGGAGTGATGAAATGGCATTGCCTGCTAGAAATTCATAGACTAAAAAACACACTTGTAATCCCCGAAGGGTTAGGCAGAGGTAATAAAACCTACATTTAGCAAGGAAGAGAAGTTATTGCCATCAACCGGGCACAAATCCAGACTCCGTGCTGCTACTGAGAGATTCCAGATGGAAAAACCAATATAACATTTTGTTCAACCCGGAATCGAGCCCAGGACCTAATTTTTTATTTTATTTGAGATAGGTTTGCTCTTGACTCTAGTCTAGGTCAGAGATGACAGAGACAAAGTCGACGATGGAGCGAGCTTACCCAGAAGAAGCCTGTTCACTCACTTTGAAGAGATCGGGGTTGTATGCGTTCGGAAACACAGACGCAGGCAGAGAGTTCCACTCCTTTGCTGTGCGCATCACAAAAGACATTTGGAAACGCTTAGTGCGAATTGGTGGGATAGCAACTAGGTAAGGATGGTAACTTGCAGTGCGTCTAGATGTCCGCTGATAGAAGGGGGCCGGCGGAATGAGGTCGTGGAGTTCTTGAGCACACTCCCCGAAGTATAATCTGTAGAAGACAGACAAGCAGGCAACCTTGCGGCGATCATTCTCAGCTTCATGCTCAGCAGTAGTGCTTGCGACTAATAGACCAACGAGGCAGTCTAACAATGTAATCATAATAAAGGTTCCATTTTCCTTTTAAAGTCGGAAGCATAAAACAAAGTTTTGACTGTCAATGAGTGGAATAGATAGAAGTAAAGTACTTGCATATAACTTTGCTCTGTTACTAAATCATATTCCAAAATTATTTCAAAGTTTCCATACAATAAATACTAAGTCAGAATTGGCCCTTTACTGTTTATATACACGAGATAAGCATCAATCATCAGCTGATTATGATGAATAAGAAAATACCAAGTAGTGCTAAAGTTAGCGCCAAAATAACGCTTGATCAATTACCGCAGCTGGCACGATAACAGATTTGGAGAAGATAATTCAGCCGACTTTTATTTATTTATTTATGGGTTTTTTTTTAATGTGGGTGTACTAGGTATAGGTACACCTCTGCCTAACCCTTCGGGGAAACAAGGCGTGATGTTATGTTAACATAAACATAACATCACGCCTTGTTTCCCCGAAGGGTTAGGCAGAGGTGTACCTATAGTACATCCACATTTCGCCAGTTATGTTTAAGTCCCATGTAATAGGAGGCGAGCCTATTGCCATCAACCGGGCACAAATCCAGACTCCGGGCTGCTACTGAGAAATTCCAGATAGATAAACCCAATAAATAACACTTTGCCCGACCTGGGAATCGAACCCAGGACCTCGTGCTCAGCAGTAGCGCTTGCGACCACTAGACCAACGAGGCAGTTATTTATATAAATACATAAATCTTGTTTCTTGAGTTAAAAAATTTTAAATTGGGCACTGATCTTAGTAAATTATGAAGTGTGTCTTTTTTGTTTTTCTAAACTACCCCCTACTTTACAGTCCCCCTTGGATTGGGGGGTCTCAAAGTTAGTGTAGAAGAATTTTAACGCGCGGTCCGACTAACTCGAAACTATGTATTTATACTTAAGACCGAAAATAAAGAATAACGTGTATCAGGGTTTTTTTAAATCTACCCATACAAGGTACTAAAGTACGACATCCAAACGTCGCGCGGAAAGTGCTAGTATTAAGTATTAAAATGAGCAGCGTCCTCTTGTCTGCTAATAAAAATAAATAGCGGTCTTCAATCCGTCTAACAAGCTTAGCTAGTATTTGTTTAGGTGTTCTTGGCGTTGGCAAATAAACCAGCAAGGAGTTTTCTGACGCTGTGCCAACCTCTGTGTCAAGGCTGAAACTTCTCATATGCCTATATTTTTAGCAGCACCCATAATGTTTCGTGGTGTGTTTGTCTCATCAAAACGGAACACGTATTGTCACTAGGCCGAAGAAATATCAAGCTACTAGCTGTTGTCCGTGGCTTAGCCCGCGTGGAGGTCGGAAATAATCCCACAGGAACGTACTTGTACTACCGGGATAAACTTATCCTATATGTTAATTTACGTTGTAAATTAAGTGTGTGCCAAATTTCAAAGAAATCTGTTAAGCCGTTTTTGCGTGATTGAGGAACAAACATCCAAACATACAAACTCACATTTATAATATGTGGGCGTCCAAGCAAAAAGGGTCCAGTTCTCTGCATTTAGTTTCCGAGATATACGCAGTTTTGTAAAGTTGGGTGAAAAATTGCATTTCTCGATTTTAATTGATTATTAATTAATGCTCAATTATCTACAAGTTCATATAGTAAATGACTTTATATGATGTTTCTAAGTACCAGAAAATGTACTTAGAAACATCAGAAAATGTACTAAGTACCTACCAAAAATCAAACTTGGAAAATGCTTTGTCTCAAATCAAGTTTTTTCATTAATATAATAATTATTTCTGAAAGTCAATTACAATTATATGTTAAAAAACTATATCTTTTTCCACTAACTAACGAACTAACTAACTATACAAATAAATATACAAAACAAAAGGAAACTTAGGCGTCGAAGTACTCGTCCGCATCGCTGTCATCCGGAAACGTGCCCAGAAGACTGGCAGCATTGCCACGTTGAATGGCAATGCTAATTCTTTGGCCAAAGAACGAGCCAGCCCTCTGGTCACGTGAAGTGTCGATCAGTCGGCGAGAAATTTCCTTAAAAATGAGACGCGCACTCGGGCCCCATGACCCGAGAGTTTTTTCAGAGTTGCAACTTCAAATGTCTCATAAAAAAAGTGCCAGTTTTTGAACATTTTTTTAATTCTTATTATCAATTGACTATTCTAGATACCGAATCTGGTCTTAACTCAATACCCCACTACTGCACCCTTTTTGCTTGGAGGCCCACTTATTAGTAGGATATACAGACAAGCACCTTTTATAAGGAGCTTGACTCCTTTATAATATAGGTATATACTTACCATTGACTATGTGAACCGGTCGGTGTGATGAATATTCCCGTAAGCTGATATTATAAATTAATATTTCAACCGTATACCTAAAGGAAGGGAAGGGAAGGAATACTGATACCATTACGAAGGGAAGCCAGAGGTCTGAACCCTAAAGGTAAGTCTATCATTTATTCCATTGTTCTCTTGTTTAATTGACTCCCACGTGGATGGCTTCACTTTGAGATATATTAAAGCCTCGTTTACATAGGAAGGGTTTCTCGTCTGTCGAGATGCGAGAAAGTCCATGAGAGACTGTAGGCAAGAATCGCCAGGCTATTTATTGCACTCATGTCTCCTAGAAAACTCGATAATAAGTTAACTCAAACTTAACCTCGAAAAATATAATTATGGTTAGACCGGAGGGGCAATTCTCGTAATTTTAAGAATGTTCACAGTTTGATCTCAGTCTCAATATGTCAAAAATATTTAATTTCCCTACATTTTTGACATTTGATTGTCGCTGAGATGAGATTGCGACTCGATTTTGAACGTTTTTAGTTACGGGAATTAGGCTTCTGATCATAATACTGGTACAACAGTATTACTATCCTACTTTCTACTAATGTTGTGAATGCGAAAGATTGTGAGCATGGATGTTTTGATGGATGAATGTTTGTTACTTTTTCACGCAAAAACTACTGAACGGATTTGGATGAAATTTGGCACACAGATAGTTTACAACCTGAATTAACATATACAATACTTTTTATCTCGATATCCGAAACCGCGGGGCGCTGCTAGTTAATTAATAAGCGGATAGTGTTAGTGCATTTGCACGGCAAGAGTACAACATGATAATGCGATAAATCGAGACGTGCATGGAAATTCTCGCTTCTCGACAGTCAAGTAACTCTCCACGTCTAAACGCGGCTTAATATTACCTGCGTAGCTTTGTTGTTATATATAAGGCAAAGTAGGTATTACCATTTACAGAGAAACTGGCTGTTCCAGGGGAGCCACTCCTACTTACTTAAACAAAGCTTTTAGGCAAAGTTTGTAACAGCCATGAAGTGCAAAGTTGCAATTAACCTCTTGCCAGACTGAAGCGAATACCGCGGGGGATTGTGACAAATAACTTGTATGGAGGTGTGCAAACTGGCGCGGGACACGCCTTAGTGCGGCTACAGCTTTAAGTTATGCTATTAATGAAGAAAACAAGCAACGAAAGCCGTGGCTAGGGGGCCATCCATCACCTCTTAAAGCAGTATTATTTTAATGTTACTTCACTGTGAGAAAGAGATGGAGCTATACATGACGTCTAGCTCCATCTCTTTCCCACACTGAAGTGAGATTACAATAATACTGATTTAAGAGGTGGTGGTCTAGCTCCTGGTTATGAATACGAAAAATAGTTTATAATAATTAGTAGTAGTTCTATTTTAAAACAGGATTACGTTACACGTTCTGATTTTATTTATTTATTTAATACTTTAAACACACAAATGTACAGAGGCGGACGTAATGCCATAGGCATTTTCTACCAGTCAACCTTTGCGTGATGCAGAAAAAAACAATTGGTAGGTGCAATGACGAAATTTGTGGAATAAATATTTATGATGTACGAAAATACTCATTAATTTACCGCCTATGTACTTGTTTTAGATTTAGATTCCTATTGATCTTAAATAGTTATTATGAAAACACAGACAGACTAAATACATTGTTGTGATATACTTAAGTATGGCCGGTGGAGCAGACGAGTCCTGGAGTGGAGACCGCGTATCGGCAAGCGTAGTGATGCGGTGCGGAAGGCGGAGTCCAGGATGTTGTGGCGCAGCCTGGGAGAGGCCTATGTCCAGCAGTGGACTGCGATAGGCTGAGTTGATACTTAAGTAGCTACCTACTTAGGTAGAATCTTTTAAATGTCGTAGGTACCTTAATTTTCCTTGTAATGAGTCATACAGAAGCTGCAATGAGGTTAAGATATAAATAAAATGCCTACAAATTGCGGCGGATATCTTAAAGATAAATCTTAATCGCCCCATGTCTTCAAGATTCATCGTAAGATTATCTCATCTCGGAATGTAAAATATTGGAAGCGAAAGAAAACATATTCGACCCGCCCCAGCTTCACACGGTTTTTACGGCTTGACAAAACATCGACATTTCTTTACTATATTTAAGTTTAATATTAATGTATTATAAACCTTCAGGAATAAATTCTCTAAATGATGGTGAAAACCGCATCAAAATCCGTTGCGCAGTTTAGAATAACAACGCGGTCACACAGACAGACATGAAAAGCGACTTTAATCTATATGTATACAATAAAATCGTAGCGAAGTCAAAAGTGTACATTGAATGTTTTTGAAAAAAATAATTGCTACGATGTCTGGGAACGATTCTAATGCCGAAAATATAGATTATAGAATTTTTGTCAGTTTGTCGAGATGTATGTACCAGCATCACGCAAATACTACCTACCGTATAGATTCTGTCAAATTGCATAGATATTCTCTATAAGTCTGGTCAATCTGTGGGCTATAAATTATGACGCTATTTGCTATGGGGGTGAGTAATATTGCATCAAGTTCCTATTCTTCTATACTTTACCACAATTCGTAAAAATAGTCAAATATCTTTTATCCGCGGAATAAAATTGACGTCTGACAGTTTTTGTATGGAAAATCTGTCAAAAATTAAAAAAAAATATTCGCTGCATTAGATTGAGACTAGGTATAAAAGTTTGGTCGAATTCGCCCTAAATGATTATCTTCACGCAATACCTTTGTGGAGCTAAGCAGTCAGTCATGACATATTATAAGAACGGCTATTTAAGTCAACATTCAACAAAGCGAATAGCTTAGCGGTTCGTCGACTGTTTTGCTAACCTGTGATTGAACTATGGATATTTTTTTGTATTTTTTTTTTACATTTCGTTATACTGTAATATGATAGTTCGTAGAACGTACACATGAAGACATGAAGTTTAGGCCTCTTCTGTCATCTATGTTAGATGACTGATAATGAGAAATCCCGCGTGATTACAATCTATTGTAATTATATGTTAGTGATAGCCGTTCGCCAGGAATAATGTGTAATAATGCATCGATCAGTGTATAAGTGTTGTGCCTGTAGAATCAGGAACACAGCGTTAATTAATTCACTAAAAACTTCCAATGCAATGGGAAATTGCTACTGAAGGCGGGTGTCGACCTCAGGACGAGCTGCTTCTCACACGGACAACTGTACGTCGCTTAGTTCCGCATTACTAAGTTGACTCTCAGTATATTTTGGCGGCTGAGACCAAAACTACAAACGTATACGGAGATTTTATAAAAATGTGGCTGTTAGTTTAGCATATATTAAGGTGTCTACGACTTTCAGGCGAACGAAGTCGTGGGCAGAAGCTTGTTTATAATATGTATAGATTCTATTCTTTGTTTGGAAACTCTATAGGTACACTGGTCTCGGAAGGAAGTAACATTTGCTCGTTTTCCCACGAACCACACAATTAATGGGCGTGATAAATGTCCCTATGTCATAAAGGTTTTTGCTCATGAAAGTTATGAAAATATGAAGTAATAATTTTACTCGCCGATTGTGAGTTCACCTAGAGAGAAATCCTTTTCAAAAACAGAACAGTTAATCATTTTTATTAAAATATTGAATGGATTTCTCTGAATGCGTTATTATTTGAAAAGTTTACTTTTTATGGAACGGATTTAAATAATTAAAAATTTTCCACATAAGTATTTTGTTTTTGTGGCGTATAATTGCGGTCAGTTTTCAATTTGTATTAAATCCATTTTATGCAATCATGCGTGTGTTAGCATAATAACAGTAAAAAATACTAACTGCTAATATTTTTAAGTAGTTTATAAACAATGGTAAAACGCGATCTTAAATTATTTACCAACTAGCAGCCCGCGGTTTCACCCGCATAGGTCCCAATCCCGTAAGAATATCGAGATAAAAAGTATTTCATGTGGTAATCCAGGATAGAAACTATCCGTTTGCCAAATTTCATCCAAATCCATTAAGAGCGTTGTCACATTTTGCACCTCTCTCGCTCACACAGAACCAAATTTTTAAGAATGTTAAATGAAAAAATGCTTTTATGAAAAATGTAATCAATGGGCGGTCTACAAAATAATATTAATTTAATAGGTAGTTATCAAAAAACACATTTCTATTGTGTTATCTAATAAACATATGTAATTAAGTATTATGATCTGTTTTTGAGATGATGTAAATAAATGCCGCAATAAAAATGTGTTTTTAATAATTACCTATTAAATTAATATTATTTTGTAGACCGCCCATTGAATACATTTTTCAAAAATGCATCTTTTCATTTAATATTATTAAAAATTTGGTCCCGTATGAGCGAGAGCGATGTAAAATGTGACAACCCTCTTAAGCAGTTTTTGCGTAAAAGAGTAACAAACATCCATCCATCGTCACAAAATTTCGTATTTATAATTTTAAATTCGTAGTAGAATTAGTGTAAACTAAAACAAGTAATTGTGTTAAGCAAAATATATCGGTATAGCAATAGCAAAATGTGTAATTTCGTGGAATACAATTTTACAACGTCTCCCAGTGATGGTTGGCTGGCCGATAATAGCCGAGAGTGCCGGAACAAAATTCAATACCTAAGTTGTGAAGTAGCCGTACTCTCGTGAAAGCATCTTGCCAGTACCAGCACTGGTTTTTAAACTAATTAATTACCTTGATCGCATGTAACATTACCACTGTACTTTTTCATATCCATATTTACAAATTCTACGATATTTATTTATAGAAACGTTTTGCTGTTCGATGTAATCGCGAAAGACGAATTTTAAGACAACACGTAGCGTGGAATGAAAGCCCTTTTTTGTCCGCTAATTGAGGCAACGCCAATTAATTAACTTTTAAAGTAGGTTAATGAAAGATTTTATAAAAACAAGAGTTAAGCTTAATTATTGATTGCAGAACCACAAACATGTCTTGTTTAATACACGGAAAGGAATTACGAGAATTCTTTTCGGATTTATTTTTAAAAAGTGGCTTTTTGCGTCATGTATTTATTTCGGGGTCCTTTGAGTCAACATTGTGTCAATAAATAAAGTTAATCCAACCAGAACAAAGTAAACTGATTTTGTACAAAACGTTTTGATAAATAACGCTTGAAGACTATGTATATACCTAACATAACAAAATTGTGGTCTTACAATCTTGTTGAAAATATGAAGAAATGTGCTGCAAATATATTTTCCTGTCTTTTGTAGTCATGATCATGGATTCGGATGAAAGGACCCGAAGAAAGTCAGAATAAAATATAAATGAAAATTATATCGTCTATACGTTTTTCCAACCCATCAGTCAATGCCACATCACTCTGTATAGAGTAATAAGTACCTATCTATATAAGTGAATGAATCAATACTGAGTTTACCTGTGAGTCCTGTGACTGGCTTTTTTATCAATGAAAATATCAAATAAGCAGACTGCCTCGTTGGTCTAGTGGTCGCAAGCGCTATTACTGAACATGAGATCCTGGGTTCGATTCCCGGGTCGTGAAAAGTGTTATTGGGTTTTTCCATCTGGAATTGCTTAGTAGCAGCCCGGAGTCTGGATTTGTGACCGTTTCAGGGCAATAGGCTCGTCCCCTATTACATGGAACTTAAACATAACTGGCGATGTGTAGGGTGTACTATAGGTACACCTCTGCCAAACCCTTCGAGGAATATAGGCGTGATGTTATGTATTTTAAAATAATTATGATATTTCTACTCTTCTGAAAACAAATAATTCATAACGATGTTTCCACAAAAAGCTACGCCACTATAATGTCCATAATAGTACTTTCTAATAACAAGTACAATTCTGTAGCTGTTACAAACAATTCTGTCTTTAAGAAAGTAAACCGGACCAAAGTCTGTTGAAATAAACAAAGGCTTTTAAGCTATCCGCTTTATTACACAAGCGTAGAAAACCAATACATTTTCCTACTTTGAACTTCATCATTTCCATCAATTTATGGTTCCATTGATCTCAAAAAATCAACAATTTGTTTAACCTAAATATAGCTCGTAAATCTTCCTATAACTAGCAACACTATGCATAAACTTCGTCTTCAAATATAAAAAATATATGGCCAATAAAATGGCTGTAGTTTTCCACTTTTCGCGCCAAAATAAATAAAATGGAACTTCTTTTTTCGATTCGATTTTCAAACAACTTCCTTTTTATGAGGCAGTGATATTTTCCTTAAACCTCGATCGGCGCTTCGAACCGTCGAAGTCGAAGCTTCGAAGTAAATTATTGTTGGAATCTGCGTAGGTCCGAGCGGCCATTGTTTGTCTATGCTAGTAATCCCGATTCCTAGAAATTGTTTTAAGAAAAAGGACACAAATAAGTAGGATTTTCTTTACCTTTTTCAACTACATATTTCTTTTGGTAGGATAAAGATAAGGCTTGCTACAAATTTCTTTGGAATAGAATAGAATATCATTTATTTGTGAGTTTATGGTTTGTGACATTATGATCACAATATTTATACTAATATAAGTGACATTTATTTTAGAAGTATGTATGTATTATTAGTATGTAACTTCTCATATTATATTTGTCTATATTCATATTAGTGTATCGTTTTTGAATTTATGATTTTTTTTCTCTTTTACTCTTACACACGTTGTCTAAGACATCTCTTTATCTACTTTCCTATCGCAGGTATGCTGGAAGAGATTTCTTTAGAAATAAGTATCACCTTTGTACGTATTTTTTTGTTCCTTTCTTGTTGTCTGTTTATATGTGTGTACATAAACTGTTAAATAAATATATATATATATATATTAAACAGCTTCACAAAAAACGGAAAAAATATGTGTGATGTAATAGGGGGTCGACATAGATATCGCGATTGATAATTTCATCATTCCTGGAATTACAGCGCACTGGCACTTTATACAGGCGGTGGGTACCCAATTAGATTACCTACAGTTTCCGATATTAAAATAAGCGTGGTGTTGGATTAATTACCCCTACGTACATACATAAGTAACAAAATTATGAGGTGTTAGTTATGAAGTAGTAGTCTATACAAATAAATAAAATTAAAGTGTCGTTTGTTGTGTCAAAATAACAGCTTTGTATTAAATGCATGTGACAGTATATACGATACCTATAATGAAAAACCAATTTAAAAAAAAATTTGTCTGTCTGTCTGTTTGTTCCGGGTAATCTCCGAAACGGCTGGACCGATTTTGACGGAACATTCACTGGAAGATAGCTGATGTTATAAGGAGTAACGAAGATACTTTTATTTGAAATGTTTAGGGTTCCGCGCAAAAAAATTAAAACCCATGAAATTGTGAGCAAAATCCGATTCAAATATGGAAGTAATGACATCCACGCGGGCGAAGCGAAGCGAACAGCTATTAATAATAAACATTCTTTCTGCATTTGCGTCGCTGTATCAAATTAATGTCGTTATACTTTCGGTATTAAAACAAGTTAAGTCAATGCTAAATACAAAGAACTAAACACAATTGTCACCTTATGTAAAATGTCTACGTTTATATCTCTAACCACCTTTTGCCCGCAACTTTGTCCGCATCAAATTATATCT
This sequence comes from Fissipunctia ypsillon, assembly GCA_947568875.1. Taxonomy (NCBI): domain Eukaryota; kingdom Metazoa; phylum Arthropoda; class Insecta; order Lepidoptera; family Noctuidae; genus Fissipunctia; species Fissipunctia ypsillon. The sequence goes on along the minus strand of OX387645.1, from coordinate 22,747,811 downwards.
TATGACACTCGACAATTCTGTAGCTTTCTATTAGTGAAAGAATTATCGGAATCGGATCAGTAGTCCCGAAGATTACCCCCTACATACAAACAAACAAATTTTACCTCTTTGTACATAATAAAGAGTTCAGTATTTTATGTATCTATCTATCTCTCTTTATCGCAAACACTTTTCAGCCTAACATTTATCTTTCTATAAAGCAGTATTGTTGAGAAAAGCCGAAAGCTCATTTTCTAAGCTGTTCGGAAAATATTTTTCGTTTTCAGATTTTTAAATCCCAGCTTAGTAAAGATTAAACTCGGGCTCACGACGGAATACGGGGCTCTTTCTTTGTGAACATAAATTCATTTTAAAATACTTATTTATAATTCAAGGGTCAGAGCGTTATACCTTAAACCGAAATAGTTTTGTTTTCAATAAAGTGATCACCATCTGCCTAGCCTTTTCCCAACTATGTTGGGATCGGCTTCCAGTCTAACCGGATGCAGCTGAATACCAGTATTTTACATGGAGCGACTGTGTATCCCACTCCAGTTACTGGGTAACACGATACCCCTTGGTAAGACCGGTTGTCAGACTTCCGGGCTTCTGACGACCCGTAACGACTGTCAAAGATCCACGAATGACAGCCGGGACCAACAGCTTAATGTGCTTACCGAGGCACGGAGGAGTCTTGGTATGTAAAGGTGATCACCCAACCAACCCAACCAACCGCGGCAAGCGTAACTTAACCTAATCAATCGAGCCGTGCCGCTGTTATTACATAGCCATAAGCCCCTCCGGTTTTCAACAAAGTGATATTACTATAATACATTATAGGGCGTGCTTGCTACACACTTGTTCGGGTCGGTAATCATCAGCACAGCCGGACGATGAAATAAAATATAGTCGATATTTATGTTCGGAAAAAATGCCGCTCGGATAAGCCGAGCCGGGTGAGAAAAATGATATTATGAAATGTAGAAGGTTTCATGGTTGTTCAGTTCCCGTGAAACTAACTCTTTTTGGGTAATTCTTCCATTTCGTGCAAATTCGCTATTTGTAGTTATAAAAAAAATAAAAATCACTTTGAGTGTGTGCTTTCTATCAGAACGAAATAGTATAGTATTAAACTATAGCCATACGGTAACGTGAATTGGTATTTCCAATGGGTTTAATAAATATTTTACAAAAATATGCTAAAAATCATCTACCTTCAGTGTCCGATCGTGAGTATTGCCGAATAGGTGTTTCAATTCTAATGCTGCGTTACTACAATCAATCACTAAGTGAATAAATATTATTTCATACATTACAAAGAATCTGTAGTCATGTTTTTTTACAAACTTAAACTGTATAATTAATTTGTAAAGAAAAAACAAACTTTTGTCACGCAAAATTGATCATTACCAGCGGCAAAATTTGAAAGTACAAAATATCAGTATATTTTACTCTGTGGTTTTATTCCCCTCGCCCCGCATTTCACTCGCCAGCCAGTTGAGCCACAGGCACGGGAGAGGAAGGCTGCGCGTCTGGGTTGGAGAATTATCGAACATTGAATACTCCAAATTTTACTTTGTCACGAAATATTTGTCTTTACCGTCGCCTAAATTGTGGGGTAAGTAATAAGATTTTATTTATGTTTGATCTTTAAAAAGGAAGCTCACTAGGATTATTAATGTTCTTGTTGGTTTAATAATTGTCATATTTACGGATATAGGATTACAGACTAAAATGTCCTAAAATGTCATTACCCTCAGCATCATCACCTTCTTTTACCTTCAGCTTTGAAACTGAAGGTAATGATCCTAAACGGAAGGTAGTGATGAAATTATTTAAATTTTTTAATTTACTTTTTAAATCTCAATTTTATATTTTAAAGCTCTGAGTAGGTACTTAAATCATTTCAATTACTCTGTACGTTAATGTAGTATTTACTTAGGTATAGTATAGTGTTATTTTTAACATGTTCTATGCTGTGTCTTGGGTTGGATTTTTCTTAAGTACACTGGAGTTATCATATTTATGGATATTATCGTGTACTTTTTTTTTGATAAACACATACTTTATAACTTCTATAGAAATATATATATATATATTTATAAAGGTCCACTGTCACGGCAGAGTGAACTTAAAGTAAGCTAAGTATTCTTTAGTTAAATAGATAATTGATTACAGTGTTTTATTTACAGGAACAAGAATCATGGCGAAACCGAAGGCGAAGAAAAAGAAAACTACCGAGGAAAAGTTAGCTCAACAAAGACTTCATAAAAGACAAAAGTATGAAGAAATAAAATAAAATCCAGAAAAATATGCTGCTCAAAAAGAAAAAGAAAGGTTACGATATTTGAAACGCAAAGAACAGAATAAAATAAAGTCAGTTAAAGATTTAACGCCACGACAACAAAGACAGAAAAGAAAACAATGGAGAGAAAATCGTCAACGATACATAGAAAAGAAGAAAAAAGAAAAAGCAATAGAGCAAATGCTTGTTGATAATTCTCCACCTACCAGCGATGATGAAACAATAGATCGTCAAGTGCCTCAAGTTAGTGAGGTTGACCCACTGGAGGGACTGTCAACTTCTCAGATCGAAGTCAAAAAGAATAAAAGAGATCAATTTAATAAAAATGTGAAAACTGCGTTAAAAGAATAAAAACAATACGGCGCATTCGTTATATTTATACTTACTTACTATATATAAAAAAGAAATTCAGAAGGAACAAAATGAGAAGAGAGAGCTGAAAAAAATGGTAGACAGGCTTAGGAGAGAGAATATAAAAACTAAAAAAGAAAATCCATCGACTGAACAGAAAATTGAAAGTTTAATAGATAAAATACATAAAGGCAAAAAAGAAGAAGTGAAAAAGAAGTTGATATTTGGTGAAGTTATTTCTAAACAGCTTAAAGAAGGGTTTAAAACCCTAAGAAAAACAGATAAACGTAAATTCAGTGATGTTATTGTAAAAGACAAAGAAAGTTTCAAAAAACACAGAATAACGACAGCAATAATGCCATTTACATTAAGAAATAAAAAACAAGTACATGAAGATCAGGAGAAAGAAATAAAACGAGAAATAGAAGAGTTCTTTGATGAAGATAGTAATAGTAGAATTGCTGCAGACAAAAAAGAATGTATCAAAAAAAGTGGCTTGACAAAACAAAAACGCTATCTCACGGATACTTTGATTAATCTTCACAAAAAATTTAATGAAACCCATAAAGAACTTAGTTATTCAACATTTTGCAAGTATCGTCCATTTTGGGTGGTTTGTCCAAAAGAGTCCGACAGAAACACATGCTCGTGTGTTAAACATGTTAATATGGACTTATTAGTAAAGTCGCTTCAAAGAAATAAAATAATAAAGGAAGCTAACGGATCTATGTTGCTGGAAAGCCTTTTGCGATGTTCGAAGAGAAAAGTGCCTAAATAGAACCTGTGAAAAATGTAAAACCAAAGTTATTGAGTATGGAGAGTTCTATAATGACAAACCTTTGAAATATTACCAGTGGGAAACGAAAACTGTCACCTATGTCAGTAAGGACGAAGAGACGGAAACAAAAAAGACAAAAAAAACTGAAATGGAAGATTTGCCACTTACTATAATTAAAAAAGTTGAAGATTCTCTGCCACACTATTTCGAACACTGTTTAAATATTGTCCAACAATATAAAAACATAGATACTCGTAACTTAAAAAAGACTTTAACGCCCAATGAAGCCCTCATACACATGGACTTTTCTGAAAATTATATCGCAAAATTTCATGAAGAAGTGCAAAGCCACCATTTCGGTAGTAGTCCAGAACAAATCAGCCTTCATACTTCCGTTGTTTATTTGCTGGATTCTGAAACAGGAGTACATAAAACTCACAGTATGTGCACTATGAGTGAATGCACCAGACATGATGCTGAATCTGTATGGGCACACATAATACCTATAATAGAATTTGTAAAAAGCAACAGTGTCATTGATACTTTACATTTTTTGACTGACAGCCCTTCAAGCCAGTATCGGAATCGCAAAATATTTTATATCATCAGTCAACTTCAACACATGTTCCCAGATTTGAAAGCAATATCATGGAACTACTTGGAAACCGGTCACGGGAAGGGAGCTCCAGACGGGATTGGGGCTGTCGTTAAACGTACAGCAGACAAAACTGTCAGATTGGGTAGAGATGTGGGAACTCTGAAAGATTTTTGGCTTGTAATGAAGGAGAAAATCAAGAATATCGAGATGCGTATCATCACAAGAAAAGATATTGAGAGGACAACGCCGAACAATATTAAAACTTTCAAGGGTACAATGTCTGTGCACCAAGTTTTGTGGTCAGCAAGTAGTTTACGGATGACATTTAGAAAGCTCAGTTGCTTCTTTTGTCCAAATGGAATCACGTGTACCCACAGCTATCATTTGGGATATATGGATGTACCCGAGGATACTATTCCGCAGGAACAAGAACAGGTGTTGCATGATTTTCTGGACACAAATACTACTCCCGAAATGATTGAAGAAGTTACTAACTCACCCAAGAGATATCTTACCAGCTTTAATAATTTAGAAGATATTCAACATTCATATCCAGACACACAAAAAGTTTCAGTCTCACCAAAAGTGAAAATACTGTCTGATGTTCGATTACACTGGTCGAATACTAGTTTTAGTTTCAAGACTCCAACTCACAAACAGCAGAGATTTCAATCAAATTTTGAAAATTTTATAACTTCAAACAAAATATCAAAACCGGCCGATTCAAGTGCAATTATGTTAGAAGACAAGAAAAAAACTAAAGATGAAAACCAAAATAAGGAAAATTTTTTTGAAGATTCAAAAAAATTTCATCAAAATTTCGACTTTTGACGATGATGATTACAATATTTTTTAATCTATGAAAGTGACTGAAATGACTTTTTTACTTTATATTTTGGTTTCGTTAATACCTTTTTTTAGTTTTTATTTGTTATTTACTATAATAATGATAATATGAGTACAAATAGATATCGAGAACTATAAAAAGACTGATTTATTGAAAAAATAGTATAATATTAATGTTAAAAGTAAGATAGAGATTTATTTACGAAGTTGATTAAAAATGTTCTCTTTTTTTTAGATAGATATCTAAAAATTACACAAGAAATAAAAAGAACATAAACAAGTAGAATGTTTATTACCTATATGTATACTTATCACATTTTTTCATTTTTTTATGTGTCTTTTCAATTCTTTTTGGCCTTTTAAATCTCTGTCTAAAAAAGAACTTCATTAATATTAAGGCTTCGTTTTATATACATTTTTAAAAATTCCTATTTTATTCGATTTTTTTTTAATTTCACTTGTCTTTAAAAGATTTCAGTGTTTTTGTAGTAACACCAATAAAAGTAAAATTTATTTTAAGATCATTTGTAAGTCTGATTTATAATTGTGTTCACTAATTAATAAAATGTTAAAAAATATTTACCTAGTCTTTTAATGTAATCACAAAACTTTTTGTAATCATTACCAGTACGATCGTATCACTCCGTCTTCCCTGTTGTCATTACCATCACTATCAAAGTCTTTACCAGTTCGAAAAAAAAAAATTAAAACCCTTATAACTTCTAAGTTTATGTGTGCAATTGGCTATTAATTGGCAAAATCATAAAGAATTATGCATATTTTAGAAATAAAGGTCTAGTTTTGAAGTAAAAAAAAATCTCTCATTTTCGCCAAATTTGCACGAAATGGAAGAATTACCCTTTTAAGGTCTACTGCCAAACATTTTACACCAGCAGTCTTTGGGATAACCATACCCTAACAACAGGCAATGCCCTGCGCATTCAAAACAACAATGCCTTCAGGGCGCTGTTGAGGCTTCCACCTTACTGTAGTGCGTCAGGTATGGTCGCTGCTGCGCACACTGCGATAATGCGGAAGAAAGTTGCTTCAGTAATATCCGGAGTGAGGGGAAGCACCAACAGCGTTCTGAGAGTGTTTGCAGAGAGGCTGGATGGGCCTGCAGTGGGGAGGTTTACCAAGCTACATACATATTGGCAACAAGGCTTGGTAAACCTCTCTGTGATTGTGATTTTCTTTTTCATATTCCTGGATGTTACTAATATAGTTTTTAAGTAAGATGTAATACTAACACCCTATGGGCCTTGATGCCTGACAATAAAATATTTTTTCAATTTATTTATTTATTAAAAATCAACTTTAACATGCCAGTTCAGCCTTCGCTGTCAGATGGCGAACAGAATTTGCCGATCAGCACGAACCGAATGAAAGCTGAATATTTGCGTCGTGTCGGCTTTGTTGTTCAACAGATACTGCCGAACCTAATGGGCCCGAACAAGTAGCACGTCTAAGAGAATGCTTAGTAGATGATGATAAGTAAAAATACTAACCTAGGAGGTTAGTTAGCTTCCGATATTTCCTACCATCAATATCTTCCTGCTCTTGTCCCATAATGCTTGGGATTGGCGCAACCGCGCGACACTTTTTCTTTTTCCATTCTTCCCTGTCAACCGTCACGCTATCATTCACTCCCCTTTCTTTCATATCATTCCTCATAGAATCCATCCATCTTTTCTTTGGCCTTCCTCTCCCTCTCCATCCATCAACGTTTATATTCATCACTTTTAGTCACATGGGTTAACTCCCTCCTCATCACATATCCATACCGAGCCAAACGATTTCATTTCAAATTTTCTGTCATTGGCAACACTTTCAAATTTGAAGTCTACTATTTATTATATAGGCAAGCTTATAAACTCCTAGGCTTACCTACCTACAGTGTTATTAATTATTATCATCATCAAAGATAATTAAATATCCCAAAGACCGACACTGATTGATATACCAAGGGCTTTATCAACCAATTGATAGATAAAATATTATGATAACGTTTATACAATAGTGATAAATCGTTAGAGGATATTAACGTCACTGCAGTTAATAATGAATTATCTTGATTGAAGGAGACCATGGTTTTATTTCATGAGCTTTATTGGGAAATTTTAATTATTAAGTATCTCGTATTATTCTATGCTGATCAAAAGATGCGCCTTTTATTTATAGCAACGTATATGAATGAAGTTTGAAATAATAATGCGTATGTCATGAACTCCACCATCCGTTGTCTTGTCCATTCTTCTCCATACGAAACTACCTTTTGGAAGGGGCGACTAGAATCAATTTTGTAAATTTTGACGTTCAAAATTGCCTATTATGTGCCTATTTGAAATAAATGATTTGACTTTGACTTGACGCATTCTCTGTTCCTTTACTCTCATAGTCTGACTATGAGAGTGAATAGAGAGTGTACCTGTGCTTGCGCACACACTTTTGCACATATCTCCTGTGTATCTCGCTAATCTCCGTTGAGATTGGCCGCCGTAACCGAAATTCGGTCGAAAGGATATTGTTATAGTTAGTAAATAATACTTTAGTGACAAGTGTATTTGTAGGTATTAGTGGAATGAATCACGATCTTCATTGAAGCATGAGCAGGTGCCAGGTCTTTCTCAAAATCGTACTGATTTTAGTTGTATGAGTGGACGTTTGTGATTAATTCATGTCACGTCTGCCCTAAGATATTGATGCAGCGGATGCGTTGAAGGAACCACTGTGAATGCTAAATATTAAAGATGATTTGATAAGCATCTACTCAATAAATGAAGAGAAAGATAAATAAGAAGACAATAAATAAGAAAATCAAATTCTTTGAAAGGTACTTTCGTTTAAAATTCAAATTCAAAATATTTTATTTCACATAAGCCTACATGGGCACTTATGAAACGTCAGAAGCTAGGTGCACGGTTCCAATTGGTCGTTTCCTATGGAGAAGAACTGGCAAGAAACTCCACGGTTACTCTTTTAAAAGTAATTGGCTTTTATAATGTTTTCAAATTACAGTGTCATTAAGTATGGAAGGACAGAGTAGTGGGGTTTAAATGACACTTTTAATAGTCCTTACGATTGTGGTTTGTGAGATGAAAAAGCTGGTTTTATTTTTAACTCAGGCAAAACAATTTTCTAAACTGGATCGTATATCTCTTTTCTATACAAATAAATAAAATTGAGAATAATTAAAATAAAAAAGTGTCTGCTTATAATGTCAAAATTACAACTTTTTACTAAATGCACAACAAGAAAGTATTTACGGTACTTATAACAATTTTTTTTTTTTTTTTTAATTTTTATCTGTCTGTCTGTTTCTTCCGGCTAATCTCCGAAACTGCTGGACTGGTTTTGACGGGACTTTTACTCGTAGATAGCTGTTGTTACGGGGGGGGGGGAGTAAAATAGGCAACTTTTATTTTAGAAAAATAATTAGGGATCCGCGCAAAAAAACTAAAACCCATGAAATTGTGAACAAAAAGTCGGATTTGAAAAATTATTTTTCATTTGGTAGCTCAATTCTCGAGGATAGTTATAGGCTATTTAATATTACGCTACGACCCTTAGGAGCCGAGCAAAATGTAAGAAAGAACACTAAGCGAAAACGAAGTAATATTGCGGGCAGGGCGATGCAACGCGACGGGTCAGGGGACAAGGGAATTTTTTTTTAAATGTGGCCGTTATTTATTATATTGTGTATCTTACAACTTCCACGCGAACAAAGTCGCGGGGCACAGTTAGAAAATAAGTAAATGTTTTATGTATCTATTTATTGTCTATAATGTAAATGGCACACCACAGCTACCTGCAGTACTATCTCTCCTTTCTCTCTTAAAATCCATCCAAAAGTTGTCTTTAAAAGATCGCACTTAGCTATAAGACCGCCTATTGTGTCACCCCTTGTAAAATTTGTACTTTCTTATCTGTAATATTTATGGTGTTCATAATAAAGAGTATTCTACATATCTTTTACTTCTACTCTTTTCACATCTAGTCTAACTTGTAACCATTTTCTATTTTGTAAAGTACCTGGTACTTGTTGACAGGCCTACACTGTCCTCCCATGCTTAATAGCACTGTAATTTGAAAACATTGTAAAAGCCAATTATTTTTAAAAGAGTAACCATGGAGTTTCTTGCCGGTTCTTCTCCATAGGAAACGACCAAAAGGAACCGTGCATCTAGCTTCTGACGTTTCATAAGTGCCCATGTACGTTTATGTGAAATAAAATATTTTGAATTTGAATGCTTTACAGGTCACTGTTAAACTGTCAATTCAATGTCATATCAAAAAATGTCCGTTATGTGTCTCATCACATAAATATTGTTGATCATCATGCAGGTCCCAAAATTAATTAATTTACCATTTTTAGGGTTCCGTATTCAACAAGGAACCCTTATAGTTTCGCCATGTCCGTCCGTCCGTCCGTCCGTCTGTCCGCAGCTTAGTTCAGAGACTCTTAGTACTAAAAACCTATAATTTGGCAGGGATATACATATTAATCACGCCGATAAAGTGGTAAAATAAAATCATGAAAAAAATAATTTCAGTTCCTCCTGTACATGTAAATGTGGGGTGTTGTTGGATAGGTGTTTCAAAAATATTGTGGGTTTGTGAATACAATTCTACGATTAAGGGATCCTTTTCTGAAATATTAAGCTTTAAAGTGCTTATTTTTGTTAGAGTCAAGTGTCCCCTCCGCCCTCCCCTGCCAGCTAAGCGGATAGTTTTGAATATGTAAAAAAATTCACATATCCATAACTATACAGGGTTACAGGGAAAGTCGTACTGAATATTAAAGGAGGTTATTATTCAGGTCATTTCTGATGATTTTGATTCTGAAATAAAATGTCCGAAACTTAACCGTTATGGAGATATTAAATTTTAAAGATTATTTTTAAAAATCCTTTATTTTTTGGCTTTTAGTCGTTTTCTTTGGGATTAGAGCTCCTAGAGTCGGTTTTTTTTATGTATCTAGTTAGAAGACATGTCCATTAATAAAAATGATCAATAGAAACTGAACCTACTACTAACAGCTTAAAAAACTGCTCGACAACGGTTAGCATTATGAATTTTCTAATAGAGTGTTCTTAACTTTGATGGGCTTTAAAAAAAAATGTATGGAACTTATTCTGCGAATAACTTTACAAAGTTCTACGTCTCTTTAGCTATTCAAAAAGGTATATTATCTACTAGGTTTGTTCATAAAATCTTAAAATAATGTTATTAGAATAGGCGCATCTGGTAGTACAACATAACAAAATTTCGATACAAAAGAATCCGGCTTACTACCTGGCACTTTTAAACAATGAAAAAAGGTTTGGGTAGACATTGTTTGTGCCCGGGAGACGTGCGGTGACAGGTATTTATGTCATTTTAAATGTCTGAATTGTCAAATCATGGATCGTGGTGTTTGTTTAGTCTGCTCATGCGATTCTTCCATGGTAGATGTGTTATCCGTGCCCTCCGATTTTTTTTTGTAAAAACGCGACTTGGCTTGGATTTTTGGACTGTTTCATCTTCTAACTGTGTGACGTGGCTTGTAACTGGACTTTGATTTGTGTTGTGAACATGGCAACATTTACCAACGAGGAATATGCTGACATCCTAATGTGTTATGGATTTTGCGAAGGAGTGTCGTTGCGTGCACGCAATGAATACATGCTAAGGTATCCTACTCGCCGAGTACCTGATATTGGCGTATTTGACAGAGTTTATCGAAGACTACGAGAAACTGGTTCTGTGCTAGTACGTCGGACTGACATGGGACGACCTCGTGTTCTTGATGACGACGACGAAGATAATGAAATACGACGTCTCTTTGAAGCCGACCCAACCACGTCAACAAACGTTGTCACTCGACGGCTTGGTATTTCCCAGTGGAAAGTCTGGTTCGTAATGCACAGTTCTGGGCAATACCCTTACCATTACACGCCAGAGTGCAAGTAATTGAAGAAGGGGATCCATTGAGACGACTAGACTTCTGCAGATTTATGCTCAATGCCGATAATGAAGATCCGGATTTTTTAAAGAAAATCATGTGGACAGATGAGTCGAAATTTGACAAAGACGGCATCACAAACTATCATAACACCCATTATTGGGCTCCCAAAGCGCAAGGTAACCCCAAGAAAAAAAGACCAAAAGGGTCACAAAGGAGATTCAGTCTTAATGTGTGGATGGGTATAATATCAAATAACTTGATAGGGCCATACTTCCTGCCCGATAACTTGAATGGCGAGACATATGAAAACTTTTTGAGGGAGGAGTTACCCTCTTTAATGCAAGACTTGCCTATTGCATTGAGACGAGACATGTTCTTTCAACATGATGGCTGCCCAGCGCACTACAGAAGAAGTGTTCGAGCATGGTTGGACGAGAATTACCCAAACCAATGGATTGGAAGAGGCGGACCCATAGCATGGCCGGCGAGGAGCCCCGATTTAACGCCGATGGATTTTTATGTGTGGGGTCATATGAAAAGCCTAGTATACGACCAAATGACACCGATCGCAAATGTCGATATTCTAAGACAAAAAATTATTGATGCTGCTGAGGAAATGAGGCGGAACCTACGAACTTCTGTCGTGAAAAGTAATTTAAGAAAAATAATGATACTTTGTGTAAGAAATAGCGGCGGCCATGTAGAACATGAATTATAAAAATATTGCTAAAATTTTTGTCTTTTTTTTTACGTATTTTAGCTACTTTTACCTCAAACTAAAAATGTACCCTCTCCTAACTTAACTGTTATTTGGGCAATGTTTTGCCTATTTAATAGCAAGTGTTATACCTTTTTGAATAGCTAAAGAGACGTAGAACTTTATAAAATTATTTGCAGAATAAGTTCCATACAATATTTTTTATTAAAAGCCTGTTAAAGTTAAGAACACTCTATTAGAAAATTCATAATGCTTACCGTTGTCGAGCAGTTTTTTAAGCTGTTAGTAGTAGGTTCAGTTTCTGTTCATCATTTTTATTAATGGACATGTCCTCTAACTAGATACATCAAAAAAACCGACTCTAGGAGCTCTAATCCCAAAGAAAACGACTAAAAGCCAAAAAATAAAGGATTTTTAAAAATAATCTTTAAAATTTAATATCTCCATAACGGTTAAGTTTCGGACATTTTATTTCAGAATGAAATTCATCGGAAATGACCTGAATAATAACATCCTTTAATATTCAGTACGACTTTCCCTGTAACCCTGTATATACAATTAACTTAAAATGAAAACTATCACAGCTACAAGTTTACGAGTAATAGTCAACCAACTTACATTTGCAGTTGGAATGTATGAGAGAACATGTTTTTCAACTACAATGTTAAGATTGTTCTTGGGATAAATTCATCCCAACTACGGAACCCTTCATTGTGCGTGGTCCGACACGCACTTGGCCGATTTAAAAAAATGTAAATACTGAACATTCAAAAATCAATCAAAATCAAAAGTCATTTACTCAAACTAGACTGAGAATTAGATCATTTTCAACGTCAAAGTTACATAAGACAGTCCCCCACAACGCCCGCCCTTCACTACTTCCTAGTGCTTTAGCTGGGAAGAAGAAGTGGCGCAACAAACTCCCCAGCAGTATAATAATTATGTAGCAGAATACTTGGTCCTTTCAGTCGGATTTTCGACGGCTATTTTTTTTTAGGTAGGCTTTATTCTTGAGGGCAATAAACAGTTATGCCGGCATAATTAATAAATTACAATGGCATGCCAATAAACTTACAATTAATATTTAAGTCAATAACTGATAAAAGTTAATTTAAAGTCTCACAAGATCGAATGTTACCATTTACAAGAACATACATACAACGTGCCAATACAATGGCGACATTAATTTAACACATGGGTATGGCTAGTGGCCAGTAATCATACAACTTATAATAAGATAAAATAATTGGAATTTTCAAACCAACTAAATAATAAAGCTCTCTCTTTCCTTCAATTCGCCTACTCTTTGCACGTTATTCGTTTTAATTACATTGATGCGATGTTACGATCCGTGACCCCGGCAAATGAGCTCTGCGCTACAGTTCTTTAAGTACAGGTTGCTCCAAGATGCTATTTTAGAAAATTGTAAATAAATGAATAAATAATAAAGTTTATGAAATAACTTCATTTATAACGAAAACGCGAAACTGTATACGCGTGTTAAATTAATATTGCTATCGAAGCGGCACGCTGTATGTATGTTTGATGTCGTGTATAAGCTCTAAAAAAAGCGATTACGATTAAATATCTACAGGTTCAATATCGTAAGGTTAAGAAGGTAGATTTAATATATATCGATAAGGTTCTAAGGCCTTTTTATTCAATTGATTATTGGTTGAGAATACCTATTGGTAGAGACGTAAGAGAGGGTTTGTGTTTCTGTCTGTGGATTCTAGACAGTTTTATTAAAAGTTTTGATGATTTTGAAATTATTTCCGAAAAAAATTTTATTCCATGTCTTGCTTCAGCTGGTTTATATAATTAAGCCAGTTACCAAAGTTGGTAGCAGACCTGAATGCCTAGGGTGAGCGTAACGTATATTAATTTTCTTTTTTTGTCTGCTATGATGATTCTATAACGATTTTTTTACTACCTACTTTTCATTGATACATTACGGATTTATTACCAAATAAATCAAAAAGTTTTTTAATAGGCTGAGAACAGCTATAAACACGACCATCATAATATATACATAGGTCTCATTAAACACCTACCAACTAAGTTTTACGTAGACGTTCGGCAGTCTGTGACGTCACCTTAAGACTTTCTTTGATTTGATTACTACTATTGAATATTAGTCAAATGTGCTTCTATGGGAACCGCGTAGATACTTACTCAGTTTCTAACCTTACCTCTAAAAATAAGGGCACTGACCAGTAGGCATTGACGTGCTGGTACTTTCCTAATTTGAAGGGTTATTTGGCTCGTCTACTTTAAGCCCAACCACCTGTGACAAATGACAGGACCCTTAAAGAGAACACATCAATCACTAGTCCTTTTTGAACTTTTTGACTATAAAAACTCATTACACTGATCATTTTAACACTCCTAAAACAATAATTACGCTATTTTCAGAACAGATGCAGTAATTAATGTGCTGTAAATGTCGTGCATGTATTTTGGCTGACTTGGCCAGCTGCCAAGTCGCGCCAAGGTGTGCCAGATAGCAATACTTATTAATTTCGAGCTTACACAGTAAATTAATGGAATTTTCGACTTATTAACGACTGGTTTACGTAATTAGTTGAACGTTTTAATGCGTGCTGTATTTTTTGTGGCTGATTTATTGATGAAAGGTACTATTATGGTAAGTGATATATCAGCTGCCTCGTGTTCGTAACTTTTGGACTGAAGGACCAACACTGTACCGTTTTACGCGTTGTGCCTTCTTTTTTGTGTGAGAAATCATCAAATGACTACTCCCGTCCGTGTCAGACAGGGGTACGCACCGTGCCTAATATTCCAAACAATAATTATGTAAAAAAAACAGTGTTTATCGAACATTCAAGGCCGTTGGTTTCATTTAATCATCCCAATAGAATCGCCCCGTTATCATATCAGTAAATGTAGGGATTACAAACATTTTATTAACTTCTTAAACTCTGTTATTTTTCGTCCAATGCTAAGTAAACATGGGTCTCGTCACTTTCAGGAATGGTCATATAGAAATGCTAAGAGTCACGTGACCGGTGGGCAATGAAATACATATGTCTACTATATTAGATACTTATCTGTCGTTTCAACCTTCTATTTTGTGTATATTGCACCTAGCGTAGCTATTTCTTAGAACGATCATTGCGAGGTGAACAACCCTAAGAATATTTTGCTGTACGGCTCTTACCTCCAGAATTCCAATTATGCTTTTCTTTCAAATTAAATTTCAGTTTAAAAGTAATTGACAGACGAACAAAGAATTAAATTGGATTAGACTTAGGTACGGTCAGCAAAAAAAGTCGATTAACACTGCGATCGTTTATCATTTCATATAATTTCTGAGAGTTAATATTCTTTAAACTTTACTTCTGAGCAAAGTCTCTTATATTTTGCTCAAAAATTAATATTTATAAAATTAAAATGTTAATCGACTTTCCTTGCTGACAATACGAGTCTCAATAAAAATGATGATTTAATATTAAATGTGGATTCAATTGATCTTGTAAAATTTGTATTTCAAGATCTTTATCAGAATAAAAAGAAAGAATAGAAAAAAAAAACAAATGATTATAGTTTGTTAAATGTATTTGATTCAATTACTTACAAACATTTTGCTTATTATTCCTGTTTACTGAATGTTCTTCAGCAATGTTTTCTTTTAAGTTAAATACAGGATGAACTCTTTTGTTGCATTAAATTAATTAAATTTGATACTTTCATACAACGTTATTAAAAAGGAAGAAATTAAGCTTGATTAAAAAGGTTTTATGGGCAATTTCCCGCTGAAAGTGCCCGTTGAGTTTTAATTCCGGAGTTTCTGCTGGGACGTTCAAAAGTTGGAAGAAAAATAAGGAAAAACTCAGCGCAAATATTTTCTTATTACTGTGTCAAAACAAAAACATCTGTGGTTTTGTTTTCGTAGAGTCGAGTTAATTTACTCAAGTACTGAACTTGGCTAAAAGCGGACTTAACGACGTAAAACTTGGCGAAATTTTCTAAAACAAATATGAATTGGAGTCGACTTATTATTTTCATAGAGGCTTAAGCATAGAGGCTTTTGCCCGTAACTTCGTCCGCGTGAAATTTCTTTATTTTTTAAATGAGAAGCTATAGTATTGCGAGTGTCATAACACTGAGCAATACTGTAGCTTCCCTCTATACCTTCCGCCAAATAACCGTGGAATAAAAGTCGTTGACGCCTTCCACCAATGTATTCCAATATTTCAAAACGATGCGAACAAAATTTAAGGCAATATCGCTAACACGATCAAAACAAACGTATCGCGGTACGAGGCGTCCTTGACGCGTGCACGCGGCATGTTTTTTTGTTTGCATTTAAGTTTCGAGACTTTTTAGTACAAGTGGGGTTAATGACTTTTTTCCACCCTTATCTGGCGTAAGGTATAGTGAAATAATTTTCGGAATCGGATCAGAAGTTCCGAAGATTACCCCCTACATGCAAACAAATTTTACCTCCTTATAATATTAGTACAGATTATTATAAGTATAGATAACCTACTACTTTTGGCAGGTAAAATTGGGATTATTATCCTGTCAATCTTTTCACGTTTACCTCTAAAATATCGGCGTATATTTCCTTTCCATAACACGTCGAAAGTTAACCAACCTCTTACTTTGAAAATAACCGAACTTATCTTGTTAGTACCCGGTAACCAGGTAGAAAATCGTTAAGTATTGAAGCCAATCTCCTGTAACGTCACCGGATATTGAAAAATATTGGCAACACATATACTGACAATATAGCTATATGGAGTTACTTGGAAATATCTACAGAACCTAAGGACGTCTTTTAACCAGTTCATTCGATCGAAGTTTGAACAGAAAAGTTATAATAAATAGTTCTTCATAAAATATTTTCTAAACTTTTTTTTGTAACAGTATTTATTTATTTCGGAATATAATATTTACATAACAATATATGTAAGCTAACGGCCATAAAATAATAATCTTATCATATAGAATTATCGAATGATTCTACTAAAAGCCTTTTTCTTACTTTATGAGATAAGTACCTACAGTGTTTTTCTAAGCTGAACGACGTAGTAGATAACTTAACATTCCGTTGTAGAGAGAAGTTTTTAAAGTTTTATTTAATTTTCTGTTCTAACAAAAGTGAAACTTAGTGTTTTCCAAAAGCGTCTTATTCCACGTACCTAATTAATAACCTAGGCCATGGCCTTGGTTTACGATAGTAATTTTACCTAGAACTGCCTCGGTCGAACTTGACCGCTAGACCGATAAAGCGGTCGTTGGTCCCTTATCTAATAGATATTAATTTGTGATAATAAAGGGACATTTATTATTATTTTATCACCAATCATTTTTAAGAAACTTTTTCTAATTCTTATACTATAACAATAAACAATATTAATATTATATTCTATTGATTTGATCTTTTGTAAAAAAATCACGATGTGAAATTTTCTGTATTGTAATGTTTATTAATTTAATTTTGTTTTGTTTTTCAGTGCCCTTACCAGGGTGCATGTTTGAAATTTTTAACATTATCCCACCCTCTGTACAATATATTTGCAATAAACTGATTTGATTTCATTTAAGCTAAAAATAGTGACACACCTCATTAACATTTTTTTTTTATAATTAACATCAAGTCTCAGAAATAAGTAACCAAACATGAAAATTAAACTTTTTGATTATATCGAAGGACCAAAAAATAATTTTATCCTTTGATACAATCGACCGGGTGTCAGTGGTAACAAAACCAGTATATTATGCTGATATTGTATTCTATTGAAGCTTCGTACTACGCTAACCAGCACCCTAATTGCGTAACCCACTATCAATCACAATCTGAATGATTTTGAAGCATATTGCTAATCCATTGCTTCATATGTTCGAAAAATTTGTCTGCTCAACAACGTGAATAACGCAATGTATGTTGTTGAACTGTCAAAATGAAACCGATTCTTACTGTAAGTGTGCGCAATTGCCCTGCAGATCAAAGTGCACAAGCGTGCGGTCGACTGTACAGAAGGACCATTCCATGAACTTTCTGCTCGAACACTACTTACCACATCGACAAATTGAACTAATTGTAGCTTGTAGAATTTAATGCTCGTCTGAAGCAAGTATTAAAATGTCATAACAAATTACTTGCGTTCAACGTAGAGACGTAGAGACTGTGCAATTAGCTAACCATCGCTAATAACTAACCGCTGGAAATTGGTTTAGGTACTAAACTTGGTACATATTAATATGTGGTGGAAACTAAACATGGCGATTTAACACGTTAATATTGTTGGTAGGCACGGTGAGAGTACGTTGTTCTTTTTTCCAATATGTTCTTGTGGAATTAAATGTCAGGTATGGAATAAAATAAATGAAGTGTGAGGAATATTCTAAGGAGTATTCTATCTAGTCTATTCTACATTTTATTTGTAATGTAAATCTAATGGTAATGTAATTCTAATAATTGTAATGGTATTCTACATTTTAATATGGTCGTATGGTGAACTAAAGAGTTCACCATACGAGTTACAGAAACTTATAATAAAAAGTTTACTTAAGGCGGTCTTATCGCTAAAAGCAATCTTTTAAAGACAACCTTTACTAGTACTCACTTAAATGCCATGTGATAATCAGGTAATGTAGAAAAATAGCCACTATACGATCACAAATAGACACCTGCTCTCAAAACGGTGAAGGAAAACATCGTGAGGAAACCGGCATGTCCTAGAACCAAAAAATTCGAAGACTTGTGACATCTACCAACCCGCACTGGGCCCGCGTAGTGGGTTACGGCCCACTCTCTTTCACAGCAAGGAAGCCTCTGTCCCAGCAGTGGGAACATTATAGTCTGATTATGATGAATAGACACATAAATTCACATATATGCATGCTAATATTTAAGCCACAATTCTATACTTAATGTATCTCAATCCCAATCTTGATCCGCAGTCTTTGATTCGCCCTCTCAAAGACTCAGATTGAAAAACTCGGCCGTTGATTGGTTACAAACAAGGATCGGGATCAAGAATGGGATTGAGATATATTATAGAAAGAGGCCGTTATTGAACAGAAGCCCACACATGGTCCCTAGCAATCTAATCACATAAACCTTTACAGCCTTAATCCATATAGATTACATCCATAAACCTTACATTTGAACGAAAGATAATAAAACCTATGAAGCAACAGTTTATGACTGAGTTAACTGACAGAACGTTCACCTTGACTGTCGAAATAAATCTAGACCAAAGGTGTCTAAATATAGGTTTAAAGTACTTATAAATAGATTCACTGATAAGTACACGCGGGTAAAGTAAATGGATTACATTTCAAATAGATTGATCCTCTTCATTGATGTGATGTGCTGTGACGAAACTCACGCACGAAAGTTTGTTACTGTCAATGACATTGACGTGACAACACTCATGCGCACAGCACTTATAGTTGTACACGGTTCTTTTAGCGCGTGGTCAAATGCAGAACGATTTCCGCCATCTTGTTTTATCAATACATTTCACAAAACAATTGCATAAATGTTTACTAACAGCAGTGTCAACATCATTCGAGCGCCAAAAGATTTTGGATAGCGGTAGTCGAGGTTTTAAAGTTGGTATCTTAAAAATATGCTATGGTTGGTACAGTCAAACAAGCTATTTGGTATACAGGCCTAACTTGCAACTATATTTTAAACAATATTGTGAGTGTGCTGAGTAGTCAATTCCTTTACATCACTCTCTGACGTAGGTATGTCATACGCTTAAAAAGTTACTGCGCACGCAATAAAAAAAAAACCGCCCAAGTGCGTGTCGGGCCACGCACAATGAAGGGGAATAGTTGGGACGGATTTATCCCAAAAACAAACTTAAATACAGTGAAAAATTCTGTCGCTTAGATCCCTACGGTAAAAAAGTTGACTGAAGTAGTTAAAAAACACAGGAGTAGGCAAATATAGAAGAAAGAAAGACCATAGACCACATCCTTAATCAGAATTGAATTTAACGTGCTCTGAGCGCCAAGGACTTGAAGTCAAAGACTGACGTCATGAAACAAATAGAGATGTACCTCATTTCCTACAGCTCTAATTGAGTCATGTATTTGTTTATTTGATACTTATAATTTATACTGGTTTTTTTCTTACTAGGGATACTGTGAAATAAAACAATTATGGAAATATTTAATCAGTTTTTATTTATATTCGTAAAATTATAAATGAAACTTAACGCGTATAAATCTCATTCATCGATATGACGATACCCTCATCTCTACTGTTTATTTAGTTAAACTTTTCACACTTAAAAAAGTACAAAGGTGGACTATATATTGTATACGTATATTTCGAAAATGTATAAACATTAGCTTGGCGCTGGCGAGGGATCGCGTTCTGTGTACGTTAGCAGTGAAAAGCGAATTACAAAGCTTCATATGAGGAAGTTTAAAAACAAATCTGTCGGTTTGAGTTTTCTGACGGTTTTCCTTATAATCTTTGCCCTTGTTCCTAACTTATTCGAGTGAAAAGTTTGAAACATTAATCAAATTTATGCACGTGTGGTTCTCAATTAGGTTAGAAACTTGGATTAAAGCAGCATAGGATTGATTCAACCATTGCTTGGGTTGCCATACCATAATATATAGAGTAATGGGGTTGATAATAAGGCTGAGATCTCTAAAGCAAACTTCGACTTTACTCAAGATAAGTACATCAGTGTTTTATACAAAAATTAACCTTGTTCTTTTGAAGTTAATGTGCATATTCCTTTAAGCAGCTGTGATCAAGTTGTTCATAAGAAAAAAATACCTTGAAAACTCCTTGTTTTACTGCAAGATCAAAAAAAAACAGCTCAAACCCTAATCTAAATATTGTGCTCCGTTTTACAGAGGACATGAAACATTTATCAACACTACGGGTGCTCGTAAAACCTTTATTTTTATCAAAATTTGACGTACGGGCGTGAGTAAACAGCATTTTTATAATTAAACGGTAATTTAATGTGGATACGCTGAAGTTATGGTAGGCTTGTGTCCGGCCGTTTAAAGTACCTAAAGAAAAATAAAGTAATAAACCATATTTTTCGGTATTTCTCAGTAAAGATAAAAGTTTCATTCCAATACGGCCTTGGTGAATAATACATTAACAGAACACAGGTAAATGGTGCGGAATGATATGGATTCATTCATTAGAACATTTTCGTGATTGATCGACGGAATTTAATGATGAGTTATTATTAGATAGTAGTTGGTTATTGAAGAGGTACTATATGTATAATATCGGTAAAAGCAGGCTGCAAAGGATAATGATAATGATAAAATGACTCGCACCTGTCCTCTGGTAAAGTCCTCGTATAAAAGGACCAAATCTGACAAGTCTATTTCGTGACTTAAAATTCTGCTTATAAACAATTTGTGTATATACAATTTTTACACAACAAACTATTTACACTAGATACTAAATTAAATGACTAACTATCTAAATAAAGATAAAAACAAAAGGACACTCAGGCGTCGAAGTTCGAAGTTGAAAGTGTCCGCATCGCTGTCATCAGGAAACATGCCCAGAAGACTGGCAGTATTGCCACGTTGAATGGGAATGCTAATTCTTTGACCAAAGAACCTATTTCGTTGATTTTTATATAGTAGCATATTTAAATTAGTCCTTCATCATTCTTTTTAGGGCTCCGTACCTCAAAAGGAAAATCCGAACCCTTATAGGATCACTTGTGTGTCTGTCTGTCCGTCTGTCACAGCCAATTTGATCGAAGCTAATGAACTCATTAATTTGAAATTTGGTTCAAATATCAATTTCTGTGACCCAAATACGGACGTGTTATGAAATAAGTCCTCCTTTGCAGGGAGACAGTACCTACAAGATCTTAAGTTGTAAGCTGTACAACACCATAAACAAACATCTCAACCTTACTTGTGTTAGCAGACACGAACTTAAAGGTAAAGTTTCCGAATGGCTTCAACTATTAGACCATCAGAAGACGGAAGACTTACTGGCAAGTACTTCGTAACATATTTCATACAATACCTCTAAACAAACTCTCACATACACACACACCATACACACGCACACAAACACCCCCCACACACAAACACAGAGATCACACTCATCTGTAAAACTTAAATGAAATTAAAAATCGAATTTAAAAATTAGAATAAGAATAAAAATTACGGAAAGTTTATTTATTTATTTATTACAAAATCCACAGCTCTTAAAACATTTGTTTACATAAGTACTTATTATAACTACTCTTACAGCCAATTACGGTTTTACAATTACCCTACAAACAAAGTTACCCTAAGAATATTGTAAGTCTACTGCAGCAACATTCAAACCAATGTATTTGTATTTTATTTATTATGTGATACTTCCTGCGGCCGAACACTGTTTCCCAAAATACAAGCTCAAGCTTAGTTTGGGAATCGGTAACAGTATATTTTGTGCAATACATAAACACGATGCATATGTTGGATTTCTCTAAGATAAGGCAATTGTATTAACTGGCGACACTAAAGAATTTTATTTATTTCTTATTATTTTTTTTAAAATGAATTTTGAATATAGGGAACCACTTTGGGGGCAAAATATGATAATAAAAAATAAAAATAGTTTTGCAAACTATACCGTGTGTCATACGTATCAAGTGAAAGGGCTTACTATGGGGGTCTTGAATATTTTTATAAAATAATTTTAAAGTATATAGTTTTAAAGTTAAGAAAATAGATGAACATTGACTATACAACCCCTTATCTCCAAAACTGACTAAGCCTAAAATTTTGAAAAAAATACAGAAAATAGTTCTATACAGTACTTATAGATTACAAGAAAACCTATAAAAAGTCTATGGTCTTAAAATAACGACGTAAATCTCTCAATATTGTGCGTAAAAACTTACATTTGCAGTTGGAATCTATGGGAGAACATATTTTTCAACTACAATCTTAAATTTGTTCTTGGGATAACTCTGTCTCTTCTTCCTTCATTACAACTACGGAACCCTTCATTGTGCGTGGTCCGACACGCACTTGGCCGGTTTTTAAAATATGCATATGGCAAGCAAAAAAATTAAAAAGCTATTAAATAACCAGCTTAGCTTACAAAAAAGCCGTGACCTTAATTCAGGAACGTGTTTCAATAAATATTCTATTATTACATATGTATAGCCATTACACGCACGCAACTTCCTTCATAAAACAATCGATTATTCTGACCTTTGAACACAGAAATGAAATTATTTTTCATCGCTCTTCTTTTATAATATAACAAAAAACATCACAGCTGTAATCGTCGAAAGGTTAGGCAGAGGTGTGTCTTAGTACACCCACATTTCGCCAGTTATGTTTAAGTCCCGTGTGATAAATAAATACATGGGGTTGTACAGAAGGTATAAGACAATCACCACACACACACACCGCTATAACATACTCACACACCTACTTTAACTCCTCAGGCACGCACACTTTCACACTCCGTATTCTTAGCTATGTAAGTATAGATATTAAATTGTAAATCCTTAATTGGCTGTAGGATCAGTTAAAATAGTTTAGGTTAAGATTGTAAAGAGCTGTGGATTTTGTAATAAATAAATAAATAAATAAATAATTTCCATCAACCTGGCACAAATCCAAACTCCTTATAGAAAAAGCCAAATAACGCTTTCCCCGACCTGGGAATCGCACCGAGGACCTCATGCTCAGCAGTAGCGCTTGCAACCACTAGACCAATGATCAACTTTTATATTCTCCAATAAAACCTATAATTTTTATGTCTCCTGAAAATTAGGTCTAAGATCACTAGTTTTATAACCATGTATAAAATTCTTGTTACTTTCAGAAATGTTGAATATTTTCAGCCAGTAGAGAGGTCGCGTTACTTTTTATTTCATAGAAAAGTCGTCAAATAGGTCAAAACTGTTTGAATGTAAAATCGCAACTGTCATTTCTTTGACGACGTGATGTTTACCGGTATAATAAATTCAAATTCAAAATATCTTTATTGTGGGCATATTTTAGTTAGTTTCAATATATCCTGCATAATCCAGCTTACAATAATTATGTATTGGCATTTAATTTAAAATTATTTAACATGTCAAATTTAGTTATAAATATAATAAATGTCAGAATATCAAAATACAATGAAATTAAAATATGGTCAACAATTCAATCAATAATTCAAGAAATTTTGGATCGTGTCGTATGCTTTATCAATTAAAAAGTTTCGCAATTTATTTTTAAATAATGGAAGTTCCTTAGAGCTCAGAATGTCATTTGGTATTTTGTTGTATACTTTTCCAGCAACAAGTATTTTTAATTACCTATAGGTGTTGTTACTGATATAGGTTTCATAAAGGAATACAATCTTTTTACTAGCAGTCATCCAAGGCCTGACTCTGAAGGATCTATTTGGAGTGCAGCCTGACGAGAAAATAAATGCAAAATGTTTTTCTAGAAAATCCGTGGAAGCCACAAAGCATCTGCAATTTGCTGGCGAATGACGTCACTGAAACGTTATTTATGAAAGTAAGTTGGTGTGATTTCCTTGAAAGCGCATTGACACCGTAAAGTCAAACTTGGCGCCATAATTTTCATGACAGCCGTCACTGCGGCCATTGTGATACACCTACAGCTCTTCTAGGAAACCGTAACTTTACAGCAGACACGCTAATACAATTTAAAGGTAGACTTTTAAAAACGTTCTAAGATAAGTATCTACAACTATAAAAGCTTAGTAGTATAAATTACGTTAGCAAATAAAGTAATCAGTATCACACGCCTAATATCTACAAAGCAATTTCCTTTGTAACGTTCACAACAACGGATAACTCAAATAGCTTAGTACAGGGATACTCAACCTTCCGCCCTAATTATTTAGGGTACCTACCTACATCTTGCCTCCAAAATTTCGGGCCTGGAAAGGGTATATCAATCATGTTTGTTACAATAACGGGTAGATACATTAGGAAGTAATTGATAGATGAAAATAGAGATTGATACCGGTGTGTTGACATAACAGCCGACTGACGATGGGGTAAGTTTTTTTGAGAAGAAAAAGGCCTCCAATTTATACTAATACTAATCTTCAATACATCTATACAAACAAATAAAATTTAAGTGTCTGTTTGTAATGTCAGAATAACAGTCTTTTACTAAATGTCCAAGAAAGTACTACACGGTACCTACTTGTAAAAAAAAAAACAATTTTTAAAATTTTTGTATGTCTGTCTGTCTATTTGTTCCGGTTAATCTCCGAAACGGCTGGACCGATTTTGACAGGACTTTCACTGGCAGATAGTTGATGTTATAAGTAAAAGGAGTAACTTAGGCTACTTTTATTTTAGAAAAAGAATTAGGGTTCCGCGCAAAAAAAAAATACATGCAATTGTGAACAAAATCCGATTCACATGGAAGTTGTTTTCCAACATTCATGTGAACGAAGTCGCGGGTACAGCTAGTAATAATATTATAATGAGGTATTTGTGATTTTGTATGTAGGGGGTAATCTTTAACAATAATAATAATAAGCCTGATATAGTGGTGGTGGATCGAATAGAGCGGCGCGCAATGATTATTGACGTAAGTGTCCCGCATGACGGGAACCTCGTGAAAGCCGAGAAAGATAAACAAATCAAGTATCTTGACTTGGCCCGCGAGGTTGTCGACATGTGGGATGTGGACTCAGCGATCATTGTGCCGATAGTCGTATCAGCCAATGGCTTAATTGCCAAGAGCCTCGACCAACACCTAAGGAGGCTCTTGTTGGGCAGCTGGATTAAGGGCTTGATTCAGAGAGCGGTACTTCTGGACACGGCTCGCATTGTTAGGAGGTTCCTCTCTCTAGAGCCCTGACCGCCGGTAGCTTGGACCCTGTTCCCGATACCGGTGGGCTACTATTTTTTATATTTTTAAATGTTTTTATACTTTTTATATTCTAATATTTAAAAATATAATTTATATTTATTTAATTAAATAAAGGAAATAATAATAATAAATATCTTGGGACAACTCACACACGGCCATCTGATCCCAAGTTAAGCAGAGCTTGTGTTATGGTAACCAGACAACTTTGGAACTGCTGATCCGATTTCGAAAATTCTTTCACTAATGGCAAGCAACAATATTGCCGAGTGTCATAGGATATAATAATATGTATTTTAGCGGTCGCAGTCGAGGACAGAAGTTAGTATAATTTTGAGTAGATCATTAGCCCTTTAATTATACATAACCAACATAGGTATTTACCAGCCTTAATAATTGCTGTTATTTTATCACAATTGTTAACGACTGCTGGCAACACCAAGTAGGCATCCGCCGGGTATGACGTATCGTGCAGTGATTGTCATGTATCACGTTAGAATTCATATTATGAAATGCTCTATAATTGATTCGATTCTTTTACATTTACGTTTAAATAGTTAATTTAATATTATACACAAGTTCCAATAAATACTTGATTGTATTTTGACTAAAATTGTAAAAGTATAAATAGAGTAGAACATAATTCTGACATCATCTTGGACAATACTTTGCTAAGAACGTGGCTCTGTTCAAAAATATACCGGCGTTGTGTTGAAAGTATTAAAGAATTTTATTCAACCAAACTCCTGCTTCATTATACAATACATTAATTTTTGCTTGCTTACATTATCTTGACCGGCAGCAGGTTGAGAACCACTGTCTTAACATTTTCCTTTATACTAAGGATAATATTGAGTATTCCCTTGATGTTTCTAACCGTCTTTATCTCTTACAATACTAGTAGTATACTAGGTACCTATAGTATATAACATGAGGTCTTGTACGGGAGAATTTCCTTTATGTCTTCATGAAAGACATTTCATTTCGATCTACTCTTTATTGCTGTATATTTATTTGGCTTATATGATACTATGACCACCAATCCGATTAGGACTTTATTTGAAGCTCTTTTTAGGGTTCCGTAATCAACAAGAAACACTTATAGTTTCGCCATGTTCATCCGTCCGTTCGCAGCTTACAATTAGCTCAGAGACTCTTAGTACTAGAAGGCTATAATTTCGCATAGATATACATATTAATCACGCCAATAAAGTGATAAAATAAAATCATGAAAAAAAATTTTTTAGGGTACCTCCTGTATACGTGAAGTGGGCATGTTTCTTTTTCTTCTCGTCTACCCCGTGATGTGGGGTGTTGTTGGAAAGGTCTTTAAAAAATATTTAGGTTTGTGAAAACAAGTTTTCGATGAATGGAACCGTTTCTGAAATATTAAGCTATAAAGTACAAATTTTTGCTAGAGTCAATTGTCCTCCCCTCTGCCAGCTAAACGGTTAGTTTTGGATATGTGAAAAAATTCAAAGTAGTAGTGTATACAACGAAATTAAAAGAAAAACTATCACAGCTAAGTAGGCTTTACAAGTTAACGAATAATAATCGACCAACTTATATTTACAGTTGGAATGTATGAGAGAACATGTTTTTTAACTACTATGTTAAGTTTGTTCTTGGGATAATTATCCCAAATACGGATTCCTTCATTGTGCGTGGTCCGACACGCACTTGGCCGGTTTTTGCCTTAGCTAAAGTTGGAAGTTAAAAAGATTCGATCGCTTTTAGCGATAAGACCGCCCATTGAAACATCCTACGCATTTATATCTAATGCCCCATATACTCCAAAATATATTTTTCTTGGTTTACCTATCGTAAAGAACATTTATTGCGTCATATCAGTAAGCTCCTAACTAATCTCGCTTCAGAAAATTAAAGCGGACAATTCTTTATGATTAAAATCTAAAAATAGGCTTACTATTTTAAGTAACTAAAATTGGCTATGTTTTAATCACCCAATTAGTTAAATTGTCCAATTAGTGTGAGTTAATGTGGGAGCGCACACATTTTCTATTTGAATCTGTCAGCTAGTGCGACTCGGGTTCATTGCTCGGAAATAAATTGAATCGTTTGAAGGATATTTATTAAATTAATGAAAATTTGCATGAAAGTACTTATGTACCTGCTGTAGTGTATATAGATATACAACGTGTATCTGGATGTACGACATTAAATGAAAACGAGCACAGTACTAATCCATCGGAACATTTTAAAACACGAAGATTAGTAGTTAATGGAAAATTTAAAAAAAATCAGTTTTCAAACAAAATAAATAGCAGAAGGAACTGCATAAAAATAAACACGCTTTATCTACGAAAAGTCACTGACCAACGGTGCGGTGCGGGGTGCGGGGCGCGGCGGCGGCAATGTTTACCTATTATTACGGACTCAGATCTACATCATGTTGAAAAATAAGAAAATGTAAAATAATATCCTGAGGCTTATGTATTCATTGGATTTGATTGATTTTTTGTATACGGGTAAAGAACACGATTCTCTTTACGTGGTTGAATGGAATGTCAATCCTCCTGTTACACCTTGTATTTATGATTTATCTCGGGCACACGTCACAAGGTGCGGACTGAGTGGGGTCATTCCATGCCCAACCGTCGGTCCGAAAGCGGTGGTGCGTAGGCGAGCCAAATACAATTTTAATATTTTATAGCTACTACTCAGAATATATAATAAGTTACCTGACTCCTTAAAGCAACTCAAGATTACGAGCTTTAAGAAAAAATTATCACAGTTTCTAATGCGTAAATGTTATTACACTGTAGATGAATTTCTTAATGACAATAATATTAATATAAATTGACCAGGACGTAATGAATGTGTGTGTTTTTTTGTTGTAATTTGTTTACTGAATTTAATATTAATTAATCTAAACTACCTGACTGAATTTGTAAATACCTAATTTAATCAATTATAATGTTTTTCAATTTATATTAACTTATTATTATTTCAATTTATTATTATTATTGTGCCTACCTACTGTAAAATTTGTACGCCGCTGGCAAAACATAGAGAATCAATTTAATTATTACTGAAGACCAAATGTATTTACCTGTGTTTACAAATAAATATTCATTCATTCATTCATACTCCTGCAATGTTACAAAACAAGTTATTTAGTATACTAAAACTTACATAATATCACGCCCGTAATCCCCGAAAGTTTAGATAGATGTGTACAAACATAACTGGTGAAATGTGGGTGTAGTATAGACTACACCCACATTTCACCAGTTATGTTTACAAATCTAGACTCCGGACTAAAACTTGTTACTCATCATAATCAGCCTATAATTTCCCACTGCTGGGACACAGGTCTCCTCTCTGTAAGAGGGAGTGGGCTGTAATTCACCACGCGGGCCCAGTGCAGGTTGGTAGATGTCACATGTCTTCGATTTTTTGGTCCTAGGACATGCCGGTTTCCTCACGATGTTTTCCTTCACCGTTTTGAGAGCAGGGGTGATGGAATAATTTACACAAAGTAAAGTGCCTGCCTGGGTTCGAAGCCACGACCTACAACTCGTATCACCACTCGGCTGCCCCATTTCAAAACCTAGTAAGGGACACTTTTTACAAAAATCGTTTTATTGCATATACTTCCTAACCTAGTAAGTCCCTACCGAATACAAAAACACTAGCGATAAAAACTCACTTAAAAGCAGATATATTTAAGCATCGATACCTCTCGTGTCAATTATCAAAATTAGTAAAGGGTTTAAAATATGTAATATACACATATATCAAAAAAATGCTAGTACTATGTGTTCGTTATTTATTATTTTTTACAACCAATAGTATTTTTTTTTCTTAACATAAATACTTTTTAAAGGCTGACATAGAAATGGGGCAGCCGCACTGCTCTCAAACTTGTCACTACAATTTCTAAATTGTAACGGTCTGAAAACTTATTGATGCAAAAAGTTTTTTCTTCTAACCGCAGACTTAAAATATGGGAGTACGCAATTTATAAACAAAGTTTTGTGTACGCACTGAAAACTGAAATATCTACGCAGCTGAAAGATTAAACTGCAGTTAAAAACTTCTAACGGTCAGAATAAACGATATTTCAAAAGAAATGACTTTAAAATGGTTATTTTAAGCAGCTCTTTGACGTAAAGGGTTTCGTCTAGAACAGATTACGAGAACATTTAAATAAGACATCGTCAAAACTGAAACTCTTTTAAAAATCATGTTTGTTCTGGTTTTACATACCCAGGTACATCCTCAAATCCTCATGGATACCCTCCGTCTGGGAAGAATGGAGGGTTATGTCGGACTTCTACCGACTAAAACCCCACCACGGTTGTTCCTTCTACTACCATGAGTCGGGGGGTTGGACATACCTCCACGTACACCTGCCTATAACGGACTCCATAATAATTAGAAATGTATATATTAAAGATCAAAAAACATCAGCTGTTCCCTACATTCTGACGAGTTATGCGAACATAAATGTAGGGAAACAGCAGATTTTTTTTCGCGGTTTCAGGTTTGGTCCCTTAGTAAAAATTGTTCATAATGATGAGTAAAATGACCCCTTATGAAATTTCGTGTAGGAATAGATAGATCTTATAATAATACAACGGTAAATAAAATTCTTCGCAGGCGACCAATTTAAGTCGATTGACGTACGACGATGGAATGACTACATTTTGTTACATAAAATCCATATACATACTCGTAGCTAGCTATGTATCTACATAGGTAAAGGGTGTCTCAGTAAGAGTGCACTTTTTCATTTTAAAATAAAAACAAGTATTTTATGACAGAGTTGTGATATTTTTATTGTATTGTAAAGAAGACATGTTCCGATTAAGTATGGAATAAAATATCCGGCAAATGATCCCCACGGCTCCGATGACAGGCCATTACTCTTTTCATGAAATTCACCATGACTTTTGCACAGAGATGTGGCTGTATCTCACCTATGACGCGTTGGATTTCCGATTTGAGCTCAGGAATTGTTTCGGGTTTATTCGCATAAACCCGAGATTTCACGAAACCCCAAAGAAAAAAAATCGCACGGCGTTAAATCGCACGATCTTGGTGGCCAGTTGACATCAGAATTTCATGAGATAATGTGTTCTGGAAATGGTTGCTGCAATAAGTCGATTGTTTCATGCGCGGTGTGGCAGGTAGCGCCGTCCTGCTGAAACCACATGTTGTCCAGATTCATGCCGTCCAGTTGAGGCCACAAGAAGTCCGTTATCATATTCCTGTAACGAATGCCGTTCACCGTTGTAATGAGTTTTCACAATTATAACGCGTTGTTCTTTCGAAAAGCGCTCCAATTTTAATAATCGGAATAAACAGAGGTGACAGCTTTCAAATTTCAGAGTTGCCACTTGCATGAAAAAAAAAAATTCCAATTTTAAAAAGTGCACTCTTACTGAAACACCCTTTATTTGGACTATGGTATTACGCTCTTCAAAAAATCTTACAAAGCTTTCGCTGAGCAAGAACGTTTCCATTCGTTCCCGCTCTGTGCGGAGCGGGAGGGCGTGTCACACTTTTACTGACTAAAACCCACCCGTGTTCCTTCAGTCTTCAGTTGCCTGTGCCAGGGGCCACGGTAACTCTTTCGAACATCCTGCGACCCTAGCTGGCATCGGCCCTAGCGGACCCCGTCAATAGTGCTGACATCTCTTTGAGGCGCGCGTGGAACACAACGCACCGTCGACCCGGGCCTGGCCCTTACCGGACGGCGAGCTACCCATTGCTCGCTGTCCGCAAGCCCGTGCCTACGGTGGCCAGGAATCGGCTGCCAATTCCCGACACCCAGGCCGTCTCCTGCGGCGACTAGAAGCGTGAGGGCGCAAAGCTTGCCTCTCCCTCACGCGTTCCGCCTCCTCCTTCGCGAGCATTACTGCTTCGCAGAAGGAGGTTATGGCTTCCCATGTACTCTCGCTCCGTAGCATGGCTTGGACCAGGGCCGCGAGAGATCGCAGCCGCCGATCGTTTCCGCGAGGACACGGCGGTGCTCCGCCCAAGCTGGGCAGACCTCCACCGTATGCTCCGCCGTGTCCTCCGGGTGATCCACACAATGGTGACACCCGGGCGTTTCCGCCCGACTTAAACATGGCCTGAGACATATTTGACAAGACAGTGGAAGAAATATGAGCGATTTAATTAAATTCGGCGAGTTGTAGAATTAATTAGAAAACGTGAGGTACCTACGTAAGCGTTAAGCCTACCTTTGTTAATATGTATACGAAAATTATGTAGCTATACGTCTGCTAGTAGGCGAATTGGATCTCTTATGAACCAATGAAAATAAAGAATATTATATAATTTTCAATTGTATAATTGCAATAACTAACAGCACCCTAATTGTGTAACACACTTTCAATCACACTCTGAATGATTTTGAAGGATATTGCTAATCTATAGCTTCATATGTTCAAAAAATTTGTCTACTCAACAACGTACCTAAATAACGCAATGAATGTTGTTGAACTGTCAAAATGAAAACCATTGCTACGTGCTAAGTGTGTTACGCAATTACAACGCTGAACGTTGGTCTGCCAACGGTCCTTCTACCGTCTTTTTTTTCGTATTTTTTGGATAATAAGTTTTAAAGAAAAAAAAAAATACAATTTTAAATTTATAAAAATTACTATAATTGATACTTTTAAATTAGCGTTATAAAATTATTAAAAAACCGGCCAAGGGTGTTTCAGACCACGCACAATTAAGGGTTACGTAGTTGGAATGAATTTATCCCAAGAACAAATTTAACATTGTAGTTGAAAACCATGTTCTCCAGGTGAAATGTTTACAGAATAGCACTACAGGTGGAATGACAGCTCACTTCACCTAAGTTTTCACGGTGAAATGTTTACAGAATAGCACTACTGTGGTGCTATTCTGGAAAGATCCCACCGTGAAAATTTAGGTGAAGTGAGCGTGATGTGAACTTTCATCCCACCTTACTCTACTAGGGATTGAGCTCACTTCAAACACACTTCACCTAAGTGTTCACGGTCTGATGTTTACAGAATAGATTGGCTGATGCTAGAGATTGACACTATTGACAGCTCACTTCACCTAAGTTTTCACGGTGAGATATTTACAGAATAGCACTACTGATGCTAGAGATTGACACTATTGACAGCTCACTTCACCTAAGTTTTCACGGTGAGATATTTACAGAATAGACCGGCTGTACCACGTAGCTAGATTGACTCAAATAACGCGTTTTTTCAATATCAGAATTCAAACAAATGTACACAGCTACTTCAAAAGTTTCTAAATAAAACTCAAATTATTATAACCACCAAAATAGTCGCCAATTTCTCGATTCGCAAAAATCCACACACTCGTTTTATACTCGATACAATTATCTCGAAAATACGAAGAAGTTTCATGAAAAAACCAGCCAAGTGCGTGTCGGACTTCGCACATTTAGGGTTCTGTACCAAAAAAATTCAAAGAAAAAATCTGATTATATCAATATACTGGTATTTATTAGTAATATATGCGTAAAAACATTATCACTAAATTTCAAGTTCATAGGTCAATGGGAAGTTAAAAAATTCTTGGGAACAAAATTTTGTAAAAAAAAGCTGACTTTGGTAGCTTCTGATTCTTTTGTTTTCCAATATTTTTTAAAACAAAAAATACAGTATTTATCTACTCAACGAGTTCTATACAACGATATCCCACTCGATGAGGTAGATCAAAAAAATTTTTCGTGGCTCCCTTTATCTGTATCTCCCTTAAAAATGTTTTTTTTGACAATTTGTATAGGTTTGAATCAATAAAATGCTTATACTGTGACAATTTGAAGACTCTAGCTCCAACCGTTTGACTGTAAAACCTGTGTAACAGACGACGGACAGACGAACACGTGAGTGACAGCTGCAATAGGGCTCCGTTTGGGCCCTTCGGGTACGGAATCCTAAAAAAGGCTGTATCTATATTTGATATATACCCAAGTTGCGAGTTGTTTGATCAAGTTCGAGCAGTCTGAAGGTTAAGCGAGAGAGGCGACATTTAGGAGTGTCTCGAGTACCCCACTCGGTGTAGGTACTGAAGGTGACAGAAAGACGTTTTCAGTAAATATATTTATAGCTACATTAAATAAGAAAGTCAGTTACTTATTTCAAACCGTTCCTGTATGATAAGAACTTTCAAATTACAGTTTCGTGACTAACACAATAAAAGATCTGGATCTAGGTTCCAAATTTAAACCTTATTAGTAGTTACTATGAAGCGATACGCGCTTTACTTGTGTTAACCAAGTGTACAAACACGCTGTGAATGTGTGCGTGAGACGAGTAGCGTCAGCACATAACACACACACACTTCCGACTTCGCCATTGTCTCGGACGGTACCGAGAGCTCCTGCGCTTACACACATTCACATCGTGTTTGTACACTTGGTACTCACATGTTAATCGCGTGCCGCTTTGTCAGAACAAATACTATAACTTCTAGGAACTCTAAGACCCACGTTCTAGAGCTTTGCAATATATAAGTGATGCAGTTCTAAAAATTTGTAGGTCCTACTGATGGAGGAAACCAGCAGGAAGTTCCAAGAACAAAGAGCAAAAGTGACTTATACAGCATGTGTCAGAAAATTGTGGTCAAAAAGGGTGTGATACAAACCATCAAACTGAACAACTTTCTCAATAGGACCAACATCGTAATCACGTAAAAATTATCAGCCTTCCCATACATTTGGGTTGAGCAGGTATTGAAGTTTTGTATGGGACTGCGCTCACGCTGGTGGTCCCATGGAGAAAGCTGTTCAGTTTGATGGTCTGTAAAACACACTTTTTGACCCCACCTTTCTTATACAATATACAACATAACATAACATCACGCCTTGTTTCCGCGAAGGGTTAGGCAGAGGTATACCTATAGAACACCCACATTTCACCAGTTATGTTTAAGTCCCATTATTCCCCCCCATTTGTCCCTGGATTTGTGCCCGGTGGATGGCAATAGGCTCGCCCCTTATTACATGGGGCAATATACAAGCTGTACCTATATGGACACGATAAAATATGTTACCCACAAACTAAAATCTGATAAAGATACCATCTACAACCACAAGAAAGCTCCATAATCTGAATCATAAATCTAATTAAAACTTACCTAGTGTTCATTTACTGCTTCGCAAAACTACATATTTTTCATTACCGCGGTTCGTTTAATCAAACCAGTCCGCATGCATCAAGGGACATACCAGACATCAAAGACTTTGATACTTTGAAACAAGAAAGAAAAGAAAGAAAGAAAAATAGGTTTATTTGTCACAGGAACACGTGCATACAAAACGATAAGAATAATCAGAAAAATAAAACAAAATAGAACCACATTATAATCACGAGCTCAAAACAGAAATAGTCGGCAGCTGCACGTCATGACGATTACAAGAAGGCTTCCACTCAGCATGATGCTGTGCTACGAGGGACCCACAGCACAGCGCTCATTTTCAGTGGTTACCCGAAAAAGACGTACGGAAATCAGGTCAGGTTCAGTGATCAGTACATAAATAGTTACATAACAAAACAAAAGAACCAGTAACAACTTAAAACAACCGATTTTCATTTAATTACAGACTAGATTACCCGCATGATATCATGAATAAACCAAAATGTAAACATTTCTGCTATAAAAGAAACCAATATTCTAGTTTCTATATACAACTGATATTAAAACAGTTTATGAGTATAAAAGTAACTCGGTGTATAAAAGTTGGCTTGATAGTTAAAATAATAATTTATTTTTGTATAAAAATTATCGTGTTCATCGTTGGTCTAGAGGTCGTAAGCGCTACTGCTGACCCTGAGGTCCTGGGTTCGATTCCCAGGTTGGGGAAAGTGTTATTTGAGGTTTTCCATCAGGAATTTCTCATTAGCAGCCCGGAGCCTAGATTTGTGCTCGGTTGATGGCAATAGGCTCACCCCCTATTACATGGGACTAAAACATAATGGCGAAATGTGGGTGTACTGTTAGGTACACCTCTGCCCAACCCTTCGGGAATAACAGGCGAGATGTTATGTTGTGTTAATATTAAAAAGCTTTCGAAAACTGAATGCGAAGAATTATGAATTTGGACATAAATATGCGGCGGCATATCTACATCGCCACATGTGAACGCATCACACTGACGTCACACAAAAATTCTGCATCGCGCAATCAGAGTTTACCGCGTGACTAGCATATATACAGCATCCCGACATCAATCGTCGGGCAGTAGCCCACCAGACACAACACCCGTCTGGTCGGAGGATGCTCCTTTTACTATGGAAGATGAGTAAAGTGTATACCCTGTTCCTCACGCCTCTATACTGGTGACCCCGACATGATCATCATCGCTTTCTCAAGCTCTCGAGCGGCGAGTCACACAGCCAGCCAGCACCCATGGCTTCAACGTGTATCCTGACCACCAGCATGCAGCAACCGCGTATACCTGATCATCACCCTCAGCCTCATCAGCAACCTTGGCACAGCACACTGCACTCTCGGCCGGTCAACAAGCAGAGCCTTTCAAACCTCTCCTGGTCGACACCAGTAGGCAGCCTCAACACGGCGCTGTACCACACCCGACTCACTGGAGCATAACGCAGCGCCTTCCCGACTCACTGGGGGCATTTCCGCAGACAGTTCCGACTCACCGTGAACTATGCGGCACCTGGTACCGACTCACTGGAACCTCAACTGGCCTGGCAAGCATCGCAAGATACACGACTCAGCCCACTATCGACCTCCGATGGGAGTGATGTGGCGGCCTATCTACATCACCACATGCGAACGCGTCATACTGACGTCACATAAAAATCCTGTATCGCGCAATCAGAGTTTACCGCGCGACTAGCATATATACGACATCCCGACATCAACCGTCGGGCAGTAGCCTACCAAACACAACACCCGTCTGGTGTAAGTATATAAGCATTACCTATAAAAGTTTCAATACTACTGTAATATCTTTGTCAAATTATTATTGACGTTCCATAGGTAAGTACCCAGTGTATTCTAAAATAATTTTTATAAAGAATTACCAAAACAAGGAAAGGCCGTCACTCTCTGTTTATATCAAAAAACTTTCCCTAAACGTTGAGCCACTTACAAAAGGTTCTACACCCCTTAAAGACGAGGACCTTGAAACCGTATAATGTAGACTGATAAGCGTTTTACTGGGTCAAGGTAACATGAAGGGTACGCCAGTAAGCATTCTAAACGTCAGCGTAGAGGCCCTTTGTAAATATTTTAAATTAATTAGCCTTTGGTCGTAGCATATTTAATTTTACTACCTCGCCAGGTACCATTAATTAATACAAAAAGGGTTGGCCCAACATCATAACGTCACTTTTTCTCCATTTAAAAATGATGTTTACAGTCATTATATTCTAGTTTTTAAGGTATTTTTCTTCATAAATTAAATACAGATTTAAAAAAAATTCTGTGTAATAAAAATTAAAACATGGAATTAAAATCTAAAAAAGGTTTTATATGCCTAAAGCACAATCAGGCCACAAAACAATAAAAAAATGAAATGCTATTAAAGTTTTTTTTTTTCGTTTATTAAATGGCCTCACTCATCATTTTTTTAGCAAATATGTCCAGTTACCCATATCCATTTCTTACATGTAAAACCTTTTTTTAAATGTGCATGCATAAGCATGTTTCATTAATTAACTAAACGATCGGTGAATCCATTTTTAATTCTGATAATGTACCTACAGTATTGTTGTCATAAATACCAAAACAATATTATCAAATTATATTGCTAGACTGCATATTTGAACAAAAATTAATTGAATGAATAGCTGATACAATCACATTATTGTCATATTGATCATACTCTATTGTGAATAATTAGGTATCAAGTCTATCTTCTGTAATATCGCAATGTCTATTCACAATAATTTTCAATAAGATTTAGCAGCTGCACGGGTCGAAGGTTCAGCTACGCTTGCCGCGGTCGGTTCGGTGACCATCCATTACATAATCGAGGATCCCTGATCCCTTCGTACCTCGGAAAGCCGTGGTCCCAGCTATCAGATCTTTGACTGTCGTTAAGGGTAGTCAGAAGCCCAAAAGTCTGCCAACCAGTGTCACCAAGGGGTATTGTGTTACCCAGTAACTGTTTTGTGGAGGTCAGATAGGCAGTCACCCCATGTAAAATACTGGATACATACCCAGTAAGTAATGGACTGTGCGTGAAGTCAGATTGTGGGTGAAGATGATAATAAATTTAGATAGGAATTATGATTACCTAGTTATTAAACGTGTCAAACTTAATGGCGGCTATGAACAGTACCGCACCCCTCACCCCCGCTGACATGTGAATATGTTACTGCGCAGCGACTCGCCTCATATTCCGAGCCGCCATAATGTTTGAATCAAGCTGTACCTATAGAAATAGGAACTCTACATTATGAGTCTTCGGCAAATTAAAGGTTACCTACCGACATCTTGTAGGTACCTATTCAAATGGAGCAATGGACTTCTCAAGCCCAGGATCGCCCATTGTGTATACAGGGCATTTTTTTAATCACTATCCAAATTTTCGCAGGGTGTTCTAATCGTGAATACGAACAACATTCACTATGGGGCGAACTCTGAAATCATAAAAAAAAATCAGCTGTTTCTTACATTTTGGTCGAGTAGGTATTGAACTTTTGTATGAATCAGCAGATTTTTTCTTCGTGATTTCAGAGTTGGTCCCATAGTAAAAGTTGTTCGTATTCATGGGTAGAACACCCTGCGAAAATTTGCATAGTGATTAAAAAAATGCCCTGTATATGTAGGTGCATATCTCTATGACTTTCTAGTATTCTACCTATCTACATGCAACATCACTCAGAGCAATTACTCATCTGCTTATACCAACAGGACAAGGCATCAAAATTGTTTGTACTAACAGCTCGCCACTGTATTGCCTACGCTCAAAATAATTCGGTTATTTCGATGCAACAACACTTCAGCGGATTGTGTCATCGGTTGAAATTCAATCGCTGTTAATTATGCGTCACATACCATGCATACCAAATTACTATTTACTCTTAGAATTGACGTTGTAAATTACACCTTATTGCCACAAAAACAGAGATTAGATTCAGTTGTTTGATTTCACAATGATCGATCGTCAGCTGTCGGATATTTTGTACGAATATGTCGCCGAAATCGCCAATTTAATCGATTGTGACAAAGTTGAAATTAAATAAATGCTAGGAGCATTTGTTGTCTTTGGAACAATGTCAGTATTGTGACAATATTGTTTCATGTTAGTTCTGCTCCGAACAGAATTCTTGAGAAGTAAAATTAATTAAAGTCGTGAGATAGCCGTCTGTGATTCAGTGTGGCATTGTACCCATCAATTATTCATAATATTTGTGACATAGTAGATGTTAATTACGTAGGCTACTGCCGGAGGATTAAAAAAACCGAATTTATTACAAATTAATTTATTTCAATTTAAAAAAAAAAACAATTATTGAAAAATCAAATTGACTCGATCGATGGTGGATACGAAGTGCGCGGGCGCGGTCACGTAGGCGATGTCTTCGAGCCTCGTGTTCTGTGTCAGCAGTTTCCCCTCGTAGCAACTGGGTGGATGATGCGCACACGTCGTGCCTCATACCTTTGTGTCAGCGCTTTCCTTAATAGTGATGCGCGTAACATGTTTATTAAATGCGACCAGTTTATTTGATTACAAAAAACCCTGATACACGTCATTCTTTATTTTCGGTCTTACGTATGAATACTGAGTTTCAAGTTAATCGGACCGCGCGTTAAAATTCTTCCATACAAACTTTGACACCCCCAATCTCCCTTTAGGAGGTAGTTTAGAAGAACAAACAATGACAAACTTCACAATTTACTTAGATAAAAATATTCTTACCATGTTTTAAGTTTATTGGTAACTCTAGAAATAAGATTTGTCATACCAACAAAATCCCCCCTTTTCATCCCCTTAATGGTAGACTTTCCTAAAATTCCTTCCTTATTGGAATTACCAAAATTTCAAGTTTGTAGGCTCTGCGTTGATGAATCAGTCGGGACAAGTAATTATATTTAGGCACGTATAGATTAAAAAAGAAACAAACTTAGAAAATGGACACAAAAATAAAATCTAAAACAAAAAGTGTAAAGTACATATTTAATTAAAAATCTAAAAATAATTAAAATGCGTGACAGTGAATGAAAAGTGAGATGTGTTTCAATTTTATAATTCCAATGAAAAAAAGAACGAGGTGGAATACGTTGGATGTTGAAAGGTTTGGACATTAAAAAGAAACCAATACCAGAAAAAAATACAAAATAAGGAGTACTGTTTAAAAAAAAAAAAAATGGAGCGAAATGATTGTGAGGCATTTCTTTCATGTAATTATCATCATCTGCCTAGCCTTTTCCCAACTATGTTGGGGTCGGCTTCCAGTCAAACCGGATGCAACTGAATATCAGTATTTTACATGAAGCGACTGCCTATCTGACCACCACAACCCATTTACTGGGTAATACGATACCCCTTGGTAAGACTGGTTGTCAGACTTTCGGGCTTCTGACGACCCGTAACGACTGCCAAAGATCCACGAATCACAGTCGGGACCAACGGCTTAACGTGCTTTCCGAGGCACGAAGGGGTCTTGATATGTAAAGATGGACCCATCCACGGACTAACCGCGGCAAGCGTAGCTTAACCCGATCGATAGACCCGTGTAGCTGTTATTACTTAGCCACGAGCCCCTCCGTAACAAATATGTATTTACAGAATTAAAACCATTAGAATCAGTAATACAACTCCTTAAATAGGTTAGTACAATCCTCAAATGTCAAGAATTCATGAAATTGTCATTCTTTTTTTTTTTATTTGAGATAGGTTTGCTCTTGACTCTAGTCTAGGTCAGAGGTGACAGAGACAAAGTCGACGATGGAGGATGGAGGATTCAATAGGATTACTTGTCTCAAGAGTTGTATTAATGACTTTTATGATTATAATTCTGTAAATACATATTTGTTACGGTTTCTTTCATGTAATATACCCTTTTAAATTAAAATACTAACACCATAAAATAGTTCAACCAAGTAAGTTTTCCATAGATAGTAAGTTAATATCGCCGGTTTAATGAAAATTCATAAGCTCATTTACGTCAGTGTTATTCATCAAGCTCTGATATTACATATAAATAAATATTCATAATTGGAACACAAGCAGTATGATTCGAGTTGTTAACGTCACATCATAACATTTGTTTTTAGAAGTTTTATTTAATAAAGTGAAAAGTGTATTGTGACTAGTAATTTCGAGTGGATTTCATTGAACTATACGTTATTTTGCAAAAGTTTTCCCAACTATTCTGCAATCGTGGAATCAATGAAATTGTGTTGTAAATATAATAATGTGTATAGTAGACGTCATTTTGATACTATTGTAGGAACATTGATATGTTCCTACAATAGTATCATAGTGATCAGTGGCGGAGCTACAGTTATCATTAGAGGAAAGCCGATGAAAAAATTGTTCAGTTGTCATAAACTCAGACAAAAAACTGTAGTTTTTTAATCTTATGATGTATTAAACTGGTATTAAACATAATTATTCTGTAGTATGATCTGATACACAGGTGTACCCTATTATTTGGCAAAAGTAGACATAAAGAAGAGTGATTGTTCTGAAGGGAAGCCGATAGGAATCGGGTTGTATGGAGGCTACGCCCCTGATAGTGATGATGGCTAGATTTGTACCCCATGATTTGTGACCACCTGGCGGGCAATCCTCGTATTTTTAAGAACGGTCCCATTTTAATCTCAGTCTCAATCTGTCAAAAAAACTCTTATTTCCCTACATAATTGTCAAGTTTTTGACATTGATTGTCGCTGAAATGAGATTTATTTATTTATTTAAACTTTTCACACTTAAAAAAGTACAAAGGCGGACTTAATGCCTGAGGCATTCTCTACCAGTCAACCAAGGGTGGTGAAGAGATTAGATGGCAGGTGCTCTGTTAGAAATGGAACAATTTGTACATAAATAAGTTATAAGCTTATAATACACATACATATATATTCCTACATACATACATACATACATATTTATGAGATTGCTTCTTGAATTTGAATGTTTTTAAGTACGAGAATTGGCTTGCGATCTTAACCTTCATCGGAATTTGCAAAGATCCTGGTTTTATTATTTTAACCATTGAGGTCCAATGTAAACTAGAGCAGACACCGAGAACAATATTTTTGCGTAACATGTTATTGTCCGGGACAACAAATGTCTATACACCGTGGTGGCTATCACATTTGACATCCGCGGTACACACCTCTTTAGTTTGGGACAGCAAAATGTTGCGCAAAAATTTTGTTCGCAGTGTCTGCTCTAGTTAGCATTGAACCTCAAAGATTTGAACTATATTACACGTTCATAAAGAGAGTGTATCTTAATAATGGGGTCACATGATTCAAAAATATCTTGTTTGAATAAACTCTTACTGTTCTCATAAGTATTTATAGATCCAATAAATTACATTTGATTTGCGCGAATAATAACGCAGTATTCTCTCTTTCACAGGTCACAAAACGAAATAAACATGACGACTGACAACGCACTCAATTCTCAACGGTAAGTCATAGCATTAAAGTATAATTTCCCTTGAATTATTGCGAAGAATGTAGAAAAAGGCAGCAGGATTCAATAAAATTGTTGACGCTAAATTGGATGGCGATTGGACGTGACATGAATCCTGAAAGAGCTTTTTATTGAATTAGATCTTGGAATGACTTACAAATCGATTGGATATAGTGAAACAAAATCAATCTTATGTTACTAACGTGGCAAATTTTTTCTCACGATGTTTTCCTTCCCCGTTTTGAGAAGAATGGTGATGAAATGAAATAAAAAGTAAAGTGCTTGCCTAGATTCGAACTCGCGACATACAACTCGTAAGTCGGGGTCGATACCACTGGACCACCACTCACTGCTCTTACCAACTTGGGCACCAATGCCTATAGTTGGTTAGAACCATTTAGAATGTGCATTTATTTCATCGTATGTGCCATCAATTGCACCGGACACCTACTTTCAAACCGAGACAGCGTTACAGGGGGCCAACCACCACCTCTTAAAGCAGTATTATTTTAATGTTACTTCAGTGTGAGAAAGAGACGGAGCTATACAGGACGTCTAGCTCCATCTCTTTCCCACACTCAAGTAAGATTAAAATAATACTGCTTTAAGAGGTGGTGCAGTCTAGGCTCTGTTGCCCTTTGGAAAAGTCTTACCAGCTTCAACGAACAGACTCTTCATCACTAATTTCTTCTATCACCTTGCCAGGTGCATGTATTTTTGGCCTCTACATAATAACCAACCATCATCTAAAATAAGTAATGAAAAAAAAATGAAAGAATCTATTTATAGTGCAAAATGATAAATCGCTTACCAGGCTATCATTAACTAGATTTGGCGCTCCACAAATATGATTCTGACGTAATATCTCATGACCTTATAAATTGGTTGATGTATCAGTTAACTGGAACTGCTCTGGTTGCGGACGGCAGCGGGAATGCTGCAATTGGCCTGGCAATTGACCTTACCAACAGTCCAGCTCATTTAGGCCTCGACTGATGTAATCTAGATGTGGGCAGACTTCAAAAAGAGTAATTTCTTTATAGTCATGAAGCTTAGTCAGCTGAAACGACATATTGTCTTCTAGGTTCCTTGAGATCTTCATCTATTATCATACTAGCTGGGGTACCCGGCTTCGCTCAGGGAGTTGTTCCAGAATATTCCACAACATTCCAGAATGTTGTGGAATGCTCTCGAATACTCTCGAATGTTCTGGACTGTTCTAGAAATTTCTAGAGGGCGAAAGCAGCCCTTATATCTTCAAAAGCACACCCTTCAGGTAAAAACGGGAACCTCTTTATGGATGAGAGATAGAGGGCTACCACAACATATAACTCCCTTGATCGTACCGGGACTCATTTCTGAGTTTTAGCGGCACACACATTGTACACTTTCTTTTATAATATATGTATATTGATTATAAGGAATTTACTTTCCAATGTCATATACTTATCTTATGTCTTAAATACCTCAAGCGTTGGTTAATGACATAACAATGAGATACAAATGATACAATTAAATCTATTGTTTCAAGACTCCAAGAGAGACTCTTTTTAACCCCCGACGAAACAGAGGGGTGTTAGTTTAACGTGTGTATCTGTGTATTCGTGTATCTGTCTGTGGCATCATAGCTCCCAAACGACTGAATCGATATCGTTTTTTTTTTTGTTTTGTTTAAAAGCTGACTTGGTCGAGAGTGTTCTTAGCTATGATTCAAGAAAATCTATTCAGCCGTTTGAAGATTATCAGCTCTTTTCTAGTTGATTAATGGATGCGAGCTTCTTCCACGGGTCTGATCGAGTCGAATTTTGGCATTCTGTTACTTCAATGATATTAGAATAACTTAGTAACCTTGAACTGATGCTGCAGCTCACCAAATTACTGCTGAGGTGTCGTGTTTGGGCTCATTGGAATGGTCTCAATGAATAGGTTATAGATAGACGTGTGTCAGGGGTTTCTTTTTTGCAAAATAAATTCGTAAGACCATAAAATACTCCTGATACCTAACACTCAAATCCTTCACAGGGTGTTCAAGAAATCTTCACCGAACAATAAGCTGACGCTGTATCTTG
This sequence comes from Fissipunctia ypsillon, assembly GCA_947568875.1. NCBI lineage: Eukaryota > Metazoa > Arthropoda > Insecta > Lepidoptera > Noctuidae > Fissipunctia > Fissipunctia ypsillon. The sequence continues at coordinate 22,703,772 of OX387645.1, read as the reverse complement.
CGTCACGCGACCTGGTGGTAGAAAATGGCTCCATCGACAGAATCCAGGGTGTGCTGCACGTGGAGCCAGAGTACTTGGAGAACAAGAAGCTATATGGACAGGTCACACTGACTTTCAGGTGAGCAAATTATGCCTTTAAAGAACCTATATACCTACGTACCTACCGACCTACGTAGTTTCTGCTGAATTGGTCATCTGACTTCCTAACAATTTTCTTGTTTTTCCTTTTGAGATATGTTAATATACGAGGAAAAGATTAGGAACAAAATTGATGGCATTAAGGCGCTACCCCGAGCAAAACCTTGTGATAATGCGATATTCAGAGGCTATTAAACTCATCAATTAAGAAAAATAAACTAAGTACATCTAAAAGCACATTATTAATGTTCGATATCCTATCATAGCATTGCACGTTCTTATTTGTTTTTATGTGTTATAAATACATTTAAAATCTCCTTGTAAAACAATGATTAAAATTATTGATTGCATGCATATTTTTGCAAAAGGTGACGTTCTATTAATTTTAGGATTACACTAATGGATAGGTAATTTAAATATCTAAATAATTCACGTTTTATTTTATTTCAAAAGAACGCTTTTCTTTTTTTATTAAAATAATTCTCAAAACTGTGTGAATTCTATGATAAATGGGCATGTGAAGGGAACGGGACAAAGCGAGACAGAGAAGGACCGAATCATATTTACATTTACCTATAATTAATATAACATAATATCACGCCTGTTTCCCCCAAAGGGTTAGACAGAGTTAGTTTATCTATATTTACTTGGCTATTAACTTAAAAACAATCCTAATACAATTAACCATAATTTTCATAAAACAGTTTTCCAGCCACGTAATAATGCCTTACAAATTTGAATTAGTAGGTACATGGTAACTAAATCCATTAACGTCTAAAAACATTAGGCAAATATAGGCTTAGTTTGTACATTGTTAAATGTTGGTAATTTAATGTGATAGTAGATTATGATTATAATGGATCATGATTTACTAAACTGTGTGCTATTTAAGTACAAATGCAAAGCTAACTTAGATACATACATTTTTCCGGCTTTGTAGGTAATATAGAAAAGTATCTAGTAATTTTTCGCGTAGACTTATTTTTAATTTATTAAAAACCATAACATTACATCAAGCGCGTAATCCCGAAGGGTTAGGCAGAGGTGTACCTATAGTACACCCACGTTTCGCCAGTTATATTGAGGTCCCATGTAATAGGGGGCGAGCCTATTGCCATCAAACAGGCACAAATCCAGACACCGGGCTGATTCCTGATGGAAAACCCGAATAACACCTTGCCCGACCTTGGAATCGAACCCAGGACCACCAAAAATCATATCTTCGTTTATGTAGAAAAATATATCTTCCAATAATAAATAAGTTTATCACATAATCCAAACCAATACCTACTTCATCATCTGCCTGCCTTTTCCCAAATATGTTGGGGTCAGCTTCCAGTCTAACCGGATGCAGCTGAATACCAGTATTTTACAAAGAGCGACTGCCTATCTAACCTCCACATTGGTTTTTTACCCCTAATAAACCAATACCTACTTAGAGAGACATATTGCCAAAAATCTCGAATGTTTATTTACATACTTCAAAAGTAGCCAAGTATTATATTAAAAGAGTTTCTTGACTCTTATAAGTTCCCCTTAAATCTTCTAATAGATACTGAATATCGAAGCTCCTGACCACAAGTTGCATGTTTAGGACGTTATCCAGTAAAGTCAAGAGATTCCATCCTATATTTAGATATTTCTAGCATTTTCTTAGAACTACTAACACGTAACATATCATCACGCCTGTATTTCCCGAAGGGTTAGGCAGAGGTGTACCTATAGCACGGGCGTAGCTTTCATACAACCCGATTCCTATCGGCTTCCCTTCGGAACAACCGCTCTTCTTAAAGTCTACTATTGCCAAATAAAATGGTACACCTGTGTGTGTAACTGTGTATCACATGACATTACATAATTATAGTTAGTACTAGTTTAATATATCATAAAATTAAAAACCTACATTTTTTTTGTCCGAGTTGATTAGAACTGAAACTTTTTTTCTTCGGCTTCCCTCTAATGATAATTGTAGTTGCACGACTGATCTATAGTGCACTGACATTTCGCTAGTTATGTTTAATTCCCATGTATCACCCGGTGAGCCATCAAACGGGCATAAATCCAGACTCCTGGCTGCAACGGCGAGTAACAAGTAAACTATATTGATGTTATTACGCAAGTTTACTCAACTAAATTATATTCCTAACATCTTTTGTGGAAGTTATTTGTGTGTTCCTAGAACAATATTCACAGATTAATCGAGCAAATGACATATTATCAAGAAACTAGGTAATAAAGTATGAGGAACGGAACCCATAATGTTGTACTGGTGGGTGAAGTAAATAATTTCTCTGTCTTTTTCGGGTGACCACTGAAAATGAGCGCTGTGCTGTGGGTCCCTCGTAGCACAGCATCATGCTGAGTGGAAGCCTTCTTGTCACAGTCATGACGTGCAGCTGCCGATTATTTCTGTTTTGAGCTCGTGATTATAATGTGGTTCTATTTTGTTTTATTTTTCTGATCATTCTTATCGTTTTGTATGTACGTGTGTCTGTGACAAATAAACCTATTTTTCTTTCTTTCTTTCTCTGATTCTCTCTATCAAAATAATATGGGCATAAAAGTAGGTACTTAGTATTGTCGCACTGAACTGATTGATCTAAAGGCGAAGAGTGACTTGTAACGCTTGTTTGTAATGTATCATTCGAAGCGAGCTTGATTACTAAACGGTGATACAGATCACGCGGCGAACGCTCCCTTCGGGCACGTGGCTCAAGTGCGCTCCATTTCTTGTTACAAAACGGAGAAACACTAAACGTGGCGAACGCTCGTTTCGAGCACTTAAATCGTCCTTTCTTTGTATTTGTCAATAAATAAAAGTGTTTTTTCGCTATCCCATTGCATTTTTACTTTGGAAAAATATATTTTAATATTGGAAAAGAGAGTAAAACGAGTTAGGTTGTGCTTGCGACGGCGCAACAATCCCCACTGACTTGTTTGTAAACATGCGCTCGCATCGACCGGCGCGGCTTGCTGCTCTGACTACTGTAACGCGTTACAAAAAACTCGATACATTACAAACAAACGTTTCAAGTCAGTCTCCGCCTATAAACTCAAATGTCTTAAATTCAAAATGTTCCAGGCTGATCCAGAATGATCCAGGCTGGAATAAAAAAAATTAAACAGTTTGCCTTTTTATAAAAAACCAGTAGCGAAATGATGGATTGTAGTAGACCGGTACTACCCATAGTAATCGCAGTTTTCTTTCAAACTAATTGACAATTTCACTTAATATCTTTCAAACAATTCGAAAAATATCCCGTTAAGGTACTTTCGTCGATAAAATCGAGCATTATCGATCTTCCAATCCTTTTTTTATTTATAGAAAGATAGGCAACAAAACCTCTGTACATTATTGATACAGTTTACCGGTTCAAAGGAACCCGGCGACACGTGAAAGCTTACATCCGGTCCCATAATACCCAGAGGATTTAACACGGTAATAGTTAGTTTGAACTTGATAAAAAAATATAAAACGCCATGTTTGCCGCTCAGCGAAGCACGTCATCGTTTTCAGCGCTAATGTTTCACGAAGATAATTTCCATGGAATAATCCACCCTAATTTTATGACTGAAAGATAAAAAAATAATGCTATAAAAAATGGATACTCATATTTTAAAAGCGAATACGATATGTCTGGTCTGTTTTACTGCGGTCCATCTTATTATGTCGGTTAAGGGTGTAATTCCATAAAAGAAAATAGTAAAAGGAATTCCATTACCGCGATATCTTTATTTTTCTTTCCGTTTTAGGTTTCTTCTGGATTAATTTTATCTACTTTTAACGGACTCGGTTTTTTGTCTCCATCTGAAATAAGTAGGTACCTTAAAATCTCCTGGTCGACTTAGCATAATCAGCCTATAATGTTTTCACTGCTGGGACACAGGCCTCCTCTCTTCGAGAGGGAGTGGGCTGTAATCTACCATGCGGGCCCAGTGCGGGTTGGTAGATGTCACATGTCGTCGAATTTTTGGTGCTAAGACATGCCGGTGTCCTCACAATGTTTTCCTGCACCGTTTAGAGACCAGAGGGGCAATTCCCGTAATTTTAAGAACGTTCACAGTCTGATCTCAGTCTCAATATGTCAAAAATACCTATAATTTCTCTACATTTTTGAGATTTGATTGTCGCTGAGATGAGATTGCGACTAGATTTTGAACGTTTTTAGTTACGGGAATTGGGCTTCAGTGGTGATGAAATTATTTACACAAAGTAAAGCGCCTGCTTGGTCCGAACCCATGACCTTACAACTCGTAATTCGGGGCCACTACTGGGCCACCACTGCTCTTAAAACTATTCTATTACTATTTTTGTTGTATTTTATTTAGTACTAGCTAATGACTTGCGTTGCAATGCCTTATTAATTATTTTTTATTAGGAACCATCTCCGGCGCGTACACAACAACTTACCAAAGTTTAATTATAATCAGTCGAGCCATTTTCGAGTTTTTATGAGACTAACGCACGGCAATTGATTTTTAGAGATAGTTAGACTCCTATCATGTCCTGCGTATGTCTTTAGTAACCTTATTAATAATATGCGCCTGGAAAAGAGCCTAACTTATTAACAATTTGTATGCATAAATAAGGAAGCTCATAACAAAATACATAAGACAAAAATGAGTTAAAGCTGAGAAGGCCCCACCTTAATTCGTTTGATTTAAGTACCTTCAACGTGACTGTGTCGTCATTTCCGCGCAAAAATAAGAACGTATTAGGGAAGCAAATATCAAAGCTTCAATCTCACACCACACAGACTGAATATAAACGTGTCTAGAATCGATAAAAGATGGACAAACTTTTAAAAGACGGCTTAGGAGTCAAAAAAGTCTTATGAGATATCTTTGCATAGTGAAATCGATACCTACTGCTACTTTTTTAAACAAGTAAGTTACTTAAGTCTTGTATATAAAATCATACAATGTAATGAGTATTTATGTATACCTATAAGATTTTTCCAACGACAGATAACTCGTCTCCGTGGAATAAAATGGACCTCTGACAGTTCTTGTATGGAATAACTGTCTTATGTTAAAAATTATGAAGGTGCACTGTCTGCTCCGAAAGTGTAAATAACCTGTTCAAATCCAGAATTCTCCTAATTAAAAACGTTCAAAATCTAGTCGCAATCTCATTTCAGCGACAATCAATGTCAAAACTTCTAAAAAATTTAGGGAAAGTATAGGTATTTTTGACATAAATGGAGACTGAGATCAGAAGCCCAATTCCCGTAACTAAAAACATTCAAAATCTAGTCGCAATCTCATCTCAGCGACAATCAAATGTCAAAAGTGTAGGAAATTATAGGTATTTTTGACACATTGAGACTGTGAACTACTTTACTACTGTGAGACTGTGTGTGTGTGTGTGTTCTTAAAATTACGAGAATTGCCCCTCAGGTAAAATTCTTACGCAGTATTTAGAAGGTTTCACCTTTATATCTCATCACTTTTTCCTTCAATTATTGTTAGAATAAAATGATTAAATTGTAAGTAATTGAAAAATCATCAACGAAAATTGAGGTCATAAAATTAACTTCAGTTATAAATGGTCAAAAGAAAAATCAACTTTAGGGAGATTTAAAATTTGCATTTCGGGTTTAAGCAGGTATTCAAATAATCAAAACAAAGCACACCATTTGTTAGGGGCACTACAAATTCGCATCCAGTTTTCAGTACGTTTTTTGGTCCATTTGTTTACATTTTCATCAGAAACTTTTTGAACATACCATACTTAGTTAATGTCAAACAGTATTTCAAATAGTGAGAAGAATCTAAACTAGGTAGTGTATATTACAAACCCTTTGAAAATCTATAGACTAAAATGAATTAACAGTGGGTTTACTCATGACAAACATAACCGTTTATAACAACGTCTACTACCGGCAGTTAAGTCCTTGAGGCACTCTCTCGAAACATAATAAAATTCAAAACAAAACCTGCAAATTTAATATAACACAAACACCCTTGTATAAGTTAAAACCATTACCTAACTATAGTACACAGATTTGTCCATTTATACCATAGACAGTATAATTCTATCTGTCCTTATGTCAGGCCGGTAAGATTCCATAATCTCTTATAGATTATTGGGACGTTAAAACCTTATATAGATAGGTTTTTCTATCTCCAGTATACCAAAACTGGTGATAGATAGGTTATTGGGTTCGACCGTTACCCTACTACCTGCGCGTACAACCTCTTTGATTGCAGCCTTCAATGTAACCCTCTCGTAGGCCGAGACCATTTGATATACCTTATCTCGAGGTAACAATTTGATACATATATGTTACAATTTGTTTCATACATATACATAAGTAGGTTGATCTTCGTGTGTGTGAAGTAGAAAGGGTTTGTGAGCGGAGTTTCCTATTGGGTGTAAAAGAGAATACAGCGAGATTTGGTACAAGAGATAGCTCCTGTACTAAATCTCGCTGTACTACGTTACATTGTCAATGTTCTTTGATTCAAAATATTGTTTTTTAAATGTTTAGATAAGGACTTTATAATTTAACGTAGTTTTTACATGTACTTACTTTGCCTACATCAAGAAAAACTTCCACAAATTTTAAGTTATTTTATTTAAAGCTTAATAATAATAAAATATTTAATGCGACCTTGAAGGCAACAAAAACAACTTTCAATAAACATAAAGACTCTCACAGACAGGTAAGACGCGACGCCGATGGTGCGACGCGATTCTGGGAAAACAATTTCCAAGAAGTTTTCATAGAAATTGTTCTAATACAGTCGCGTCGCTCTGTCGCTTCGCGCCTGTCTGCGGGAGCCTTAATCGATCTTGTGTCAAAGAATTTCCACCTCCAACGCCGGGCATTTTGATTCCGCTGTAACACGATATTTCTCTTTAGTAGTTATTCGTGTTAACATGCGAATATTATGTAAGACAGTTTCCTTAATCGACTGCAAGCCGATATAAAGTTACAAAGGGAATGAAAAGGCGGGCCGTAGATAACGAAACACTTAACCTATAACTTGAGAGATTGTTAGTTCCAAATAGAATGTTACAATAATGTGAAAAGATAAAGAAAAACCTTTTATCTTCTCTTTGACTTGTTGTTTGATTTTCAAGTTCAGCACTATGACTTAGGGGCGTAGCCTTCATACAACCCGATTCCTATCGGCTTCCCTTCGGAACAACCACTCTTCTTAATGTCTACTTTTGTCAAATAATATTGTAACTCTGTGTGTAACTATGTATTACATCACATTACATCATTATATTTAATACCAGTACATACATCATGTAATCATAAGATTAAAAACCTACAGTTTTTTGTCTGAGTTTATGAGATACGAAGAATTTTTTCTTCGGCTTCCTTCTAATGACAATTGTAGCTGCGCCACTGATGATTATATACCAATCTGCCTGCCTTTTCCCAAGTATGTTGGGGTCGGCTTCCAGTCTAACCGGATGCAGCTGAATACCAGTATTTTACATGGAGCGCCTGCCTATCTAACCTCCACAACCTAGTTACGATACCCCTTGGTAAGACTGGTTGTCAGACTTTCGGGCTTCTGGCGACCCGTAACGACGGTCAAAGATCCACGAAAGACAGCCGGGACCAACGGCTTAACGTGTTTTCCGAGGCAAGGAGGCGTCTCGGTATATAAAGATGGTCACCCATCTACGGACCAACCCCGGCAAGCGTAGCTTAACCTGATGGATCGACCCGTGCGGCTGAGCTCCTCATATACCAGTTGCACATACACAATATGCTTGTAAAAATCTGTGACATAGGTAGGTACATTATTTTTTGCTGAGGTCAAAGTATGAACTAAGTGCCACTTCACCTATTACCCTATGTAAATTACCAAACCAGTTTGTATCAGGTGGCGTTCTGTAGTTTCTGCCTACCCCCATGGGAAAAAGGCGTGAGTTTATGTATTTTTAGGCTCACCCTGGAAAAGTTTTGCAATATTACCTCCACCTAAATCACCCGCAGAATATGAAAATAATACCTTCAGAGCACTAAATTGTACAAAAATACCCTGTAATTGAACCCTCCGCTAAAACTCACGAAGTCTCTTACTCACATTTCAACCTTGGCCCTTGGTTTAAGCATACTTTTCCCTCCATTTATAGTGGTCGGGATATTGTTGTTGCGCCTAATGGATAGTATCGTATTAAACTTAAAACGTCTTAAAAGTCTATAAATAAAGATTTATTTAAAGACTAGCTGTGCCCCACGACTTCATTCGCGTGGATGTCGTAAGATACACAATATACTTAAATAACAGCCACATTTTAATAAAACTCCCTCGTTCCCCGACCCGTTGCCAACCGTCGCGTTGAATCGCCCGCCCGCGCTATTACTTCGTTTTCGCTAGTGTTCTTTATGACTTTTTCCTTTTTTCTCGGCACCTTAGGGTCGTAGCGTGATGTTAAATAGCTTATAACTATCCTCGACAATTGGGCTACCAAATGCAAAAAGAATTTTTCAAATCCGACCATTTGTTCATAATTTCATGGGTTTTAATTTTTTTGCGCGGAACCCTAATTATATTTCTAAAATGAAAGTAGGTTACACTATCCGCCGTAATATCAGCTATCTGTCAGTGAAAATCCCGTCTAAATCGGTTTAGCCGTTTCGGAGATTAGCTGGAACAAACAGACAGACAGACAAAAATTTTAAAAATTGCTTTTGTGTTATATGTTCTTTCTTATTCATTAAGTAAAAAGTTGTTATTTTGACATTACAAAGAGATACTTCAATTTTATTTATTTGTATAGATATGATTTGAGAACCCGATTAGGGAGTGACTTTATGGGCTTAGCAAAACAGAAAATCTTGAGCTCAGCAAGAAGATGGGTGGATGTTTAAAAATGGAATGCAATTGTGTTGTCAAATGCATGGTAGTAAAATGATGCGTGTCTGTCGTCCTCGACTAAGGGCCCACACAAAACTGCGATGCGATGCGAATTCGCAGTTTTGTGTGAGAGCCCTAAGCGGTCGTTCAGACGGTGCTGTACTGTGTGATTGTACGGTAAAAAGTTGGGATCACAACACCATAAGGTCATGTGATATCAAATTACACAGATCAACGCCATGTGAACGTGGCCTACAATTCGCGCATACATGAAGTGCTGCAGAGACTACGGCTTTTAAATGTAAAAGCTAGCTAATGAGCTAATAGAGCAGGAATAATTATTTTCTAGATAACCTATAAAAAAAAACGTGTGTCGGGGGCCCTCAACAGGGACGAAGTTCCTTCTCACGTATGATTTAACACATTCGCTGCGTAACGGGAAGTATTTGGCCGTAATTGAGTTTCGCCGTGTGCGGCAGCTAGTTTTCCCTGTCTGGCCCCCGGTGCGGAGGTTATAAAACTACGTTCCCGGATGCCTATACATATTGCCGACGTTCTTGCTTTAAGTATATTCAATTTTTAGAAGGAAAAATGTACGGGAAGTATTTTTGCGTAACGCACAGAAGGTAAGTTGGTTTCTAGCGCTGCCGCAGCGAATGTGTTAAAACAAAAACAAAATTTTCGTAGCCGCCATCTTGGATATACATTTTAACGTCACTATCGGCTTTAAAACACCATCTGTTTGTTGTTCCAAATAAAATAAAATAAAAATAAAAAATTGAAAACCATGAAATCGATACCCATGACGAAAAAATTTTAAATTTTCGCAGGAAATCTTGGATTTTCATTTTGACGAAATTCATACTTTCTCTCACTCTCTATCGAGAGAGTATGAATTTAAAAGAAGAAAGTCGCATGGAGGGGGCATACAAGTATGAACGCTTTATCGCGTGACAATCTCTGTCAGTTTACGCCTACCACAAGTCGCGTAAAAGAACTTCGTTCCAAAAATCAACCAAGAATTATTTCACAGATATGTACCGCTTATGTGTGCATTAGCTAATAGAGTAGCAATAAATATCCTATATCAATAAAACATAGTCACCAATTAATACCACTCTCAAAAATAAAAATAGAGTTAGATAGATTTTTTTCAACCAAGATTTTTTTCACAGATATGGCCGAGAAGACGAAGAGGTTATGGGTCTCAAGTTCTGTAACGAAGCCATCATGAGCCTAGCACAGATATGGCCGCCGCACTGCAACCATGACAAGGAACCCAACACGCCGCTCCAGGTAAATGTAAAACCTTTTAATGTTCTCACAAATAGAATGATGTAGCGTTTTTATTTTATTTCCAGCGGGCATGCAACTTTGTGCTGTGTAGCGGTACGTTTTAAAATATTCATGGACTTTGATTTTTTAAAGGTCATGCCCATAGCCTCGTATCGCTTCAATTTTAATTTTCTGGATTTAGTTCCTACGTTTAATGTATGCATAAAGGTTATCCAATCGATAGTGGATTTATTAATAGTGTTACTGCAAAATCTAGTGGTCCGGAAACGTGACACAAGATAAGAAAAAGTGTGTGTGTGTGTCAGCTCCAACGCACTACTCGAGTTTACTCCGTGAAAGGTGCGCAAGGTACGGTGCACAGAAAAACGTAACGCTTTTGAGTTAACGCTTGTATTAATTTCACTCTTCATAAAATTTCCATACCGAAGCCAGATATGAAAATCGTTTCTTAAGGAGTAAACTCCAATAATAAGATATTTTACCATCTTACAGGAATACCTGAAAATATGTCTTTATAGACAAAATAAAAAATAAAATGAAATGAAAAAAATGAGTATGAATTAAATGAGTAGTTATCTACTCATTTAGGTAGGTACTTACACCTACTCGTGCACTCTCAAAGGGTATAAATGAACAGCTCTATACATTCCCTATTTTCATTTTACGACTATTTCTAGATTATTCCACAAAGGCTTCATTTATGACGCGAACATTGTATAACGGTGCAAAAGCAAATTTTATTAAAGTTAATAAAAAGTTGTATGCTGGAAATAGACGTAAAGAGATTTAATATTTAATCAAGCAACGTACGGTTTTATAGTTTCATAAAAAGGGACCGTTATAGGATCACACACTGGTTGTCACAGTCTCAAAACATTGTACTTTAAATGAGTTTAACAACGCGTCCACTTCTATGAATTTCTTTACTTTCTTTAATTTAACAAATATGAAAGTCACTTTTCGTGTCTGTCTCCGCAGTGGATTTTGATGAGGTTTTCACAATCATTTACAGAATTTGTTCGGGAAGGTTCATTCTTATTAAACCTAACCCCCCCCCCCCCCTCCGCCCGTTACCGTTTCCCTACTTACTTACCCTAATAAAGAAATTTCGATATTTTGTCAAGTCGTAAAAACCGTTTGAAACAGGGCGGGTCGCTAGTTTAAAAAATAAATGCTAATCCACTAATGACCCACTAGTATAATATTAAGAACATTCTGCTGACAAATAAATACACTTCATTCGCAGAACCAAACAGACTTTCAAAAAAAATGAGCTCGTATTTTCGATACAATCCCCTCGTTGGGCTCGTAAATCTTCGGAAATAATGGCACTGCAGCTGCTATAAAGGTCATCTCTAAACGATTTTCAATGCTTCTCGCACAAAGGCCTGGGGCGTAACAGGTGTGGGTCGCTGTCAGATACACATTAGACGTAGTTACGTACACAATACTACGTGTATAGGAAACTTTTCTCGTGTTCAAAATAATTCATGATAACGTTCTACGTTGTTAGAAAGATTTTTGAGTTGTCTGTGGTAGCGATATGTCTGCCTAACCCATCGTGGAATACAGGCGTGATGTTATGTTATATGTTAAAATATAGCCTTGTACCTGTAATACAGAGTGCCGCTTTAATGGCAACATTAATTTAACACACATATATACCTAGTCTTGCCATAAATACTGACACAAAGAAAAAAAAAATTCTATTGCAAATAACATTTATTACTTTTACAGTATGTTAGTTTAATACATAAATATAAAACAATTTAAAATATAAAAAGCTTATTCGAAGTGGTCTCCATTGGCTGCAATACAGTCCTTTAAACGTTGAGGCCAGTTATCAATAGAAGCACGCACTCTTTCCATGGGAAAATTCTTCACTGCCAATCGTACGGATTGTTTTAGGGACTCCAAATTATCATGGCGTTTAGAGCAAGCCGTACTCTCTAAAACTGACCATAAATCATAATCCAGCGGATTAAGATCGGGACTAGACAACGGCCAGTCTTCAGCTCTGATGAAGTCCGAAACGTTCGTTTCCAACCAAGACTGCGTAGACCGAGCTTTATGACCCGGCACCGAGTCTTGCTGGAAGGACCATTCTTGGTTAATAAACATGGTGTTGTTAAGGGGCTTCACTACCTTCTCAAGAATGGTATCTTGATACACTTGTGCCGATGTTTTGATACATTTTTCACAAAAGTATGGCTCAGTCACTTCTTCATAGCTAATACCCCACCAAACCATCACTGAAGTCGGATAGTGCCCACGATGCACTCTGTCGACTAATTGGGAAGCTTCCTTAGAGCTTTGAGCATATATACGGTCATTTTGTTTGTTAAAATGTTGCTCAATTATAAAAATTTTCTCATCCGTAAACAAAATTTTTCTGTGACCTCCCTTTGCGTACCGCTTAAGTAGTTGTTTCGATTTTACCACCCTATTCTTTTTTAAATTATCAGATAAGAAATGACCAGTACGTCTCTTATAGGCTGCAAGTCCTAAGTCATCTTTTAAAATACGCGACATGGTTCTAGGTGCTATCTTCATCTCCCGAGATAAAATCTTTTGCTTTCGGACAGAATTTCTTCGAATTCTTTCCCTTACTGCTTTGACCACCTTTTTCGTACGAACACTACGTGGACGGCCAGATCTTTATTCTGTCACAAACAGAGGAAGTCTCATTGTACCTATTAATAGCCCGGTACGCAAACATTTTACTAATACCGAGCGAATGGAGAGTTTTAAAAATTGCATTTGGGTCCATACCTACTTTGTGTAATGCAATCACAGCGATTCGGTTCTCTTTATCATCCCACTCCATTTTAATATCGCAAAATATTGTACAATGTATTGGCGCCAAAATGAGAAAACTCAATGAACAATCATATAAAAATTACAGATTCCAAATTCAAAGATAAAGATAAAGATAAAAAAAAAAGAAAGATAATTTTATTTGTCAAAACATGCGTATACATGCAAATTAAGCATGCAGGATGTCACAATATTAATATTTTGTACGTACATGTTTCACCCGTAAGGCGTACAAATTTATAAAATTTACAAAAAATAGAAACTAAATTACAAAATAAAAACTAAATTACTAAAGGCACAATACAAGTACATAATAGTCAGCAATAAATATTGATAAGTTAGCAAAATAAATTAATCATAATATGTCACAAAAATTAAGGATTAATAAAATAAAAGAAAAACCAAAACTGTCAAATAGTGTCATTCAAAAATTCATTAATACTATAATAACACTTGTCCGTTAATAAATCTCGAATCTTTTTTTAAACAAATTTACCGGCAATGCTTTATATGACTGTGGTATTTTATTATAAATTTTAGGAGCCATACAGAAAACGCTTTTCCCATTAATGCGGTCTTTGACGTATGCCAACACAGTTGATTATTGTCACGTCTGTTACGGGGGAAGGTGTCAGCTAGTCGTGGAAATAGAAATTGGTTTACCCTAACAAATGCCGCGATTTCAAAAATATACAGAGCTGGTAAAGTTAATAATTTATGTTTTTTAAATAATGGCATACAGCTGTCGGTCGACTTCAAATTGAACATAGCACGAATGCATCTCTTTTGGGCCTTAAACGCTATTACTTTGTCTGTGGAATTCCCCCAAAATATAATACCGTAACGCAATAACGATGCTACTAGACCATGATAAGCTGTTAATAAGGCATCTGTATTTAGCTCCGGGGCCAGTTTATATAAAGCGTACGCAGAGGAGCTCAGCCGTTTACTTAGGTATTCGATGTGTGCCTTCCAGTTCAATTTAGAGTCAATAATAATTCCTAGAAATTTTGTGGCGTCGACTTTATTAAGTACAGTGTCGTTGTAAATTGCGTTAAGGTCAAGTACAGCCTGGGTCCGTTGCCTAAAATGCATGATAGTTGTCTTATCTAGATTTATTTTTAGGTTGTTCTTGTTTAACCATGATATTAATATGTAATATTTCAAATCAATCAAATGTAATATTTTGTTTATTTTTAATTGTACTTAACAGTATTTATAGCCAGACTAAATATATAGTTCCACGTTTTTTTTGAGGAGCTCGTGGCTAAGTAATAACAGCCGCACGGGTCGATCCATCAGGTTAAGCTACGCTTGCCGGGGTTGGTCCGTGGATGGGTGACCATCTTTACATACCGGCAATCCTCCGTGCCTCTGAAAGCACGTTAAGCCGTTGGTCCCGGCTGTCATTCGTGGATCTTTGACAGTCGTTACGGGCCGTCAGCAGCCCGAAAGTCTGACAACTAGTCTTACCAAGGGGTATCGTATTACCCAGTTACTGGATTGTGGAGGTCAGATAGGCAGTCGCTCCATGTAAAATACTGGTACTCAGCTGCATCCGGTTAGACTGGAAGCCGACCCCAACATAGCTGGGAAAAGGATAGGCAGATTGATATAGTTCCGCGTTTTCGTTTTCTGAAAATATTTTTATTTCATTAAACGTTATTATTTAGTGATTTATTTACAATTTTCTAAAACAGCATCTTGGAGCAACCTGTACTTAAAGAACTGTAGCGCAGAGCTCATTTGCCAGGGTCACGGATCGTAACATCGCATCAATGTAATTAAAACGAATAACGTGCAAAGAGTAGGCGAATTGAAGGAAAGAGAGAGCTTACCTATTTAGTTGGTTTAAAAATTTTAAGATTTATTTTATCTTATTATATTTTTTATGATTACTGGCCACTAGCCCTACCCGTGTGTTAAATTAATGTCGCCATTGTAGCGGCACGTTGTATTACTAAGAACTAGGATACAAATAATGTTAGAGCTGCTAAAACTAAATCAATCAATCTGCCTAGCCTTTTCCCAACTATGTTGGGGTTGGCTTCCAGTCTAACCGGATGCGGCTGAATATCAGTATTTTACATGGAGCGACTACCTATCTGACCTCCACAACCCAGTAACTGGGTAATACGATACCCCTTGGTAAGACTGGTTGTCAGACTTTCGGTCTTCTGACGACCCGTAACGACTGTCAAAGATCTACGAATGACAGCCGGGACCAACGGCTTAACGTGCTTTCCGAGGCACGGAGGAGTCTCGGTATGTAAAGATGGTCACCCATCCACTGACAACCCCGGTAAGCGTAGCTAAACCTGATGGATCGACCCGTCCGGCTGTTATTACTTAGCCACGAGCTCCTCTGGTTGCTGCTGGAGCTGCTAAAACTAAATGAACTCCTAAATTCCAAACTAGGTAAAAACCTGTATCTTGGAAATTAGTGATGCATAAGTTTTGTCTACAGTTACTTCTATAATTTATTAGATATACTCTTTTCACAATGTGATAGCATAAATGACGCTAATTAATTAAACAAACAAATACAAAACAAAAAGTACCTAACAATAAACGAAACTCTTACACAAAGTTACCTGGAGTTATTTGTTCTATCCGAAACTGCTTCCATTATGTTACTAGAATGTGCTCAAGATGTCGTAAGAGAAGATGGCAACATCTTGATACTAAACTAGTTAAAGACAGAACTTCGCCGATGTGCCCTCGATATTCTAGTTCAAAGTATGCAAATTAAACTTGTGTTCTGAATGTCCAAGTTACGTATCGACACTTGTGTTTATATCTGAACAGACCCCTAACTAGTATCTAGGGAGATAGTTATAATCTGTTCAAGAGTATCTGACGAAAGTGTAAACAAACCCTGTTCACGTTAAATCTTACGCTATCACGCACTAAAGGGAATTAGTAACACATTCATTTGACCCCAAACTAGGAGACAGTTATAGTCTGTTCAGAAAGTATCTGATAAAAGTGTAAACAAACTGAAACCCTGTTTAGGTTAAATGCTTACGCAATCACTCACTAAAAGGAATTGGTAACACATTCATTTCAAAACACATTCATTCAACTCACCAGTTTTTGCAAAAAATCTTGATTGGATAACATGATTGTCGACGCCAGCTCCATCTGACGGACACAGGGCGTACCTCGTCGAGATGTGGGAGCGCTAGCGCCATTTGACGGTCGCCGAGTGCCACTTTTAATAGCCAATCCATAAACAATATTTCTGTCAACGAGTTTAAATTATCTATGCAAACCTTCACCTTTTTTCAAATCAACCGACGAGAAAAACGACTTTTATCTTCTTCAAATCTTTATTAATTTAAGTTAGACTTCCCATGTAATCTTCAAGTCAAAATAAACGAATTGCTAAGTACTATCGTTACCATCATTGAAGAGGACCTGAAAACCCCCTAAAGCTGAAACATTGGACCTTCGGAGCCGGGTTATAGCTGAAGATTGGACCTGCAGTCGGGCTACCTAACTGAGAGCGCGATAGAAGATATCTTGGACAGGAGTCTGGAGCAGCCTTGCCGAGTTCACGAGAAGGACGTCATTCAAATACGCGACGACGAATGCGTTGGCCTCCTCTGCACATCGTGAATACGACTTCAGCAGCTCGACGGTCAGGTTTTCCTTCCCATATCCTCCTTCCTGTGTAGCGAATCTGTGTTGAAACCGTGCTGTTTTAAAATTACAGTATATCGAGTGCTTGCCGAGTAAGTGAGGAACCTGTGGTTGTTCACTGCTGTGCAAGTGCTAACAGTACCGAAGTGGAAGCCGTGAGTACCTTGTCTTTCTTTCCTGTAAGCCTTCAAAATGACTAGTGAAGATAAATTGTTATCAGTTTCTCCCATGAAGAAGCGTTTAGGTGACCTTTCTGACCTTAAAAAGCAACGGGGTATTGTCAAAGGAAGATTAACAAATTTTAAAAAGTATTTAGATCAATTTCAAGACATTACACCGTCTGAAATTCAAATTAAAGAGATTAAATTCCGTATGCAAGCTTGTAAAGATTTATTTAAAACTTTCAATGACATCCAAGGTCAAATTGAATTACTGTCACCTGATTCAGACATTTGCTTAAACATTGAATATGTAGAAACTCTGGAATTAATATATTTCAACTCTTTAGCTATTGCTGAGAGTTTAGTTGAATGTGAAAGGACTGGTAACAATGTTGGTGATTCAAAATATAACTGTCAGTCATCTCGAGCAAACATCAAATTGCCTGAGATTAAGCTGCCTACTTTTGATGGATCATATGATCATTGGCTGGAGTATAAGAATTCTTATATTACTATGATCCACACGCGTTCAGATTTAGATCCAATTCAAAAATTCCATTATTTAAGATCTTCACTCAGCGGCACAGCATTACAGGTTATAAGTGCATTAGAATTTACAGCTTCCAATTATTTACATGCGTGGGAATTACTAGAAAATAGATTTCATAATACCAGACTTTTAGTACATAACCATTTAAAATCTTTATTTTCCATAACGGCTTTGAAACAGGAATCAGCTTTACAAATAAGAAAATTAATTGATTGTGTTTTGCGTAACTTACGTGCTTTAGATACCTTAAAAGAACCCACAGATTCATGGGACACATTAATTATATACTTGATTGTGTCAAAATTAGATGTCAATACCGAGCGTGATTGGGAAAAGCACAAAGGTTCATTAATAACTAACTCCTGTTACAAATTAAAGTTGGATGATTTGCTTACATTTTTAAGAAATAAAGCTGATATATTAGAAATGATTCATGCTAATCACAGTACTTCTAACAATAAATCACACTCTAAACCGGTTGGGTCAGAGACAAGGAGCGCTCAACACAAACCTAATCAGTCAATACATAGTTGTGTTGTTACAAATACCACAAGTACTAATAATGGTTCTAAAAACAAGTCGTCCAACAGTCCTAACAAATACAGCCGTAGTAACTGTCCCTCCTGTAATGGTAAACATCCTTTATATGCGTGTTATATGTTCTTAAATTTAACAATTAAGGAAAGAAATAAATTTGTTGAAGATAAACAAATATGTCGTAATTGTTTACGGTCGACGCATTCATTAGCAGACTGTCGATTTGGTCCGTGTCAAGTTTGCGAACGTAAACACAACTCTTTGCTTCACATTACCGGTTCTGACAATAATTCATGTGTGCGTAGCGAGAATACAACTGATAATAGTGTGTCTCATCAAGCTAGCACGTCAACCGCGCTGCATTCCGTAACTTTAAAGTGTGAATCGAATACATTAAAAGTAGGTTGCGCCGGCGCTGACAATATTGTTGAACGAGGTGCTTTGCAATCGGTATTGCTCTGCACAGCGTTAGTGGAGTTAATTGATAATAATAACCGTGTTCACACAGCCCGAGCGCTGTTGGATAATGGAAGTCAGCATAGTTTCATTACGGATAAACTACGCCG
Source organism: Fissipunctia ypsillon (assembly GCA_947568875.1). Classification (NCBI taxonomy): domain Eukaryota; kingdom Metazoa; phylum Arthropoda; class Insecta; order Lepidoptera; family Noctuidae; genus Fissipunctia; species Fissipunctia ypsillon. The sequence goes on along the minus strand of OX387645.1, from coordinate 22,685,233 downwards.
ACAACTCAATGCGTCTACTATACAGTCCACTATACATATATCGGGCGTCGCACAGTCTGTGACTCAATCGAATGAGTCGTGTGACGTTATTATGCGTTCTCGATTATGCGATTACCGTACTAAAGTTAAATGTTTTGTCTTGCAGCGTATCACTAGCAGGTTACCCGCGACTAACATTGATACTCAACATATACGTATACCGAATAATATCCAGCTAGCAGATCCCACATATCACATTCCTTCGGAAATCGATTTGTTGATTGGTTCGGATCTCTTCTGGGAACTATTGCACGACAATAGACTTCGATTAATTAACGGGCCTTATTTACAAAATTCGAAGTTAGGATGGTTGTTAGCCGGCCCTATTAACTCTAAAAATATTTCCGTTGATAATAAAATTTATTGTAATTTTAATCAAACGTTAAGTGATCAACTTCAGCGGTTTTGGGAAATAGAAACTGTTCAACAGTCAGGTAATGTACTTACTCGCGACGAACAAATGTGCGAGGAATTGTTTGTTACCACGACCAAGCGTGAGGCTGATGGTAGGTTTTCCGTACGTGTACCGCTGAAAGAGCTACTGCGTTAGGCGATTCGTATGCCATGGCCAAAAATAGATTCTTATCTTTAGAGCGTAAATTAGAGCGTTCTTCCGATTATAAACGGTTGTACTGCGATTTTATGCGTGAATACGAGAACTTAGGTCATATGACGCGGGTCGATAAATATGATAATATTAATTGTTTCTTGCCGCACCACGGGGTGCTCAGAGAAAGTAGTACCACTACAAAACTGCGAGTAGTTTTTAATGCCAGTGCTCCTACCACATCAAATAAGTCACTTAATGACATTCAGTGGCCAGGGCCGGCACTTCAAAATGATATATTTTCTATACTGTTGCGATTTCGACAGTATAAGTACGTGGCTTGTGCAGACGTGGAAAAGTTTTTTAGGCAAACATTAATCCAACCAGATCAGCGATCGCTACAGCTCATTTTATGGCGAGAGAAACCAGTAGATCCTCTGTATGTTTATCAACTCAATACAGTAACATACGGAACTGCGTCGGCTCCATACCTGAGCATGCGCTGCATTCGGCAGCTGGCGAAGGAATGTGAGGATGAGGTAGTGTCGCGTGTTATTACTGAGGACATGTTTGTCGACGACTTAATTTTTGGGAGTAACAGCCATGAGGAGTTGTTGTCAATGTGCAACCGAATATCTAAAGTGTTACAATCGGGTTGTTTTTCACTTCGCAAATGGACGTTCAACGCCGAGGCGACTCGTAGTGCGCCAGTTGATCTGTTCACGGGTGAACTAACACAAAACAAAACACTAAGTGTAGGTTGGCAGAACGATTCTGATGAATTATATTACGTTACGAAAGTTGACGAACAATCTAACGTAACTAAATTAACTAAACGCATAATATTATCAACAATTTCGCAAATATATGACCCATTAGGTCTACTTTCCCCTATAGTTATAGTTGCAAAAATATTGCTGCAGAAATTATGGCTTAGCAAACTTGATTGGGATACGCCGGTCCCACAAGATATTGCCGTGATGTGGAATAATTTTATTAATAAATTACAACAATTAAATCAAATAAAGATTCCTCGTTATGTTTTGAGTTCCCACGATCAGCACAAAGAACTTCATATCTTTACTGATTCTTCACAAGACGCGTACGGAGCATGCGCATATATACGTACATATAGCGATGATTCGAAATGTTCTGTTCAACTACTATGTGCTAAAAGCAAAGTAGCACCATTAAAATCAATCAGTATTCCTCGTCTTGAACTCTGCGGAGCGTTGGTAGGCGCTAGACTATATAAAAAGATAGTCGATTCATTAAGATTGGAGTTCACGAAAACATATTTCTGGACTGATTCGACTATAGTTATCGGTTGGGTTCGAATGTCTCCACATCTTTTAAAAACGTTCGTTCAAAATCGTGTTACCGAACTAAACGAACTTACAGGTGACTCGATTTGGCTTCATGTAGCCAGCAAAGATAACCCAGCTGATTTACTGTCCAGAGGATTGAGTCTGGATTTATTAATTAACAATAACTTATGGTGGAACGGACCGTCCTATTTACAATCGCAAGATAATACATTTAACTCAAATATTCAAGGTCACGACGATTCACAAGAAATAATCAATTTGCCTGAATTAAAATCGAAGCAAGTATTCAACTTCGTAAGTACTTCCGGTAATGTTTTAATTAAATTTAATGATTTTTCTTCATTCAACGAAATGAAGCGTGTAGGTGCGTACGCACTAAGATTCATAACATATTTACATAGTTTAATTGTCGAGCGGCGGTCGGGATGCAGTGAAGTTGTACAACAACAAACCGGTTCGTTATCTGTCGCCGAGCTCACCGCGTCGCAACGTATGTTAGTCAGATATTCGCAAAAACATTCTTTCCCGGAAATCTATGATAAACTTGTGAATAAATTGCCGTTAAACGTAAATAGTAAGGAAAATAGTCGCATATCCGGGCTAAATGTTTTCATGGATAATCATAATATTATTCGAGTTGGTGGACGTCTTTCAAATTCTTCCACTTTTGATTACAACAAGAAACATCCTATCTTGTTATGCAGTAAACACGAGTTCACAATTTTGTTGGTCAGACATGAACATAAACGGTTACTCCACGCAGGACCCCAACTTCTTTTGTCTACTTTGCGTGAATGCTGGTGGCCATTGAGTGCAAGAAATCTAGTCCGTAAAATAGTAAACGAATGTTTTATATGTACCCGACATAAAGGTAAAACTTTAACCCCTATAATGGGTAACTTGCCGTCTTCACGTTTGGATCCTGGATTTCCGTTTATGAGAACAGGTGTGGATTATGCTGGGCCAGTTCTCATATTGAATCGAAAGGGGAGAGGCAGTCGATTAACTAAAGCATACATTTGTCTTTTTGTTTGTTTTCTCACTCATGCGGTTCACATAGAACTTGTAACCAGTCTTTCTGCAGACGACTATATTTTAGCGCTAAAGCGTTTTATTAGTAGAAGGGGCAAACCCACTGCTATTTTCTCCGACAATGGTAGGAATTTTGTCGGAGCAGAAAAAGAATTTAAGGAAAGTTTAGAAAATAATTTTCAACATATTAAAGATTTTGCTGCCACGGATGGCATTGAGTTTAATTTCATTCCACCCTATTCACCACATTTTGGAGGCTTGTGGGAGAGTGGGATAAGGTCTTGCAAACACCACATTAAACGTATAATAGGTAATGCTCACTTGACCTATGAGGGGTTCAGCACCGTTTTGGCACAGATAGAAGCTGTCCTGAATTCCCGTCCCCTCTCTCCTCTATCCGCAGATCCTCACGACCTGACCCCGCTGACACCAAGTCACTTTTTCATCGGTCGGCCACTCACTGCACCGCCCGTCGAAGACCTAACTGAGGTGGCGACATCGCGCTTAAATCGCTATCGCCGCATCGAACAGTTACGCCAACACTTCTGGCAGCGTTGGTCCAAGGAGTACGTTGTGGAACTGCAACAGAGGACGAAATGGAAGGGGAACAAAGACGATATCGCCCTAGACAGTTTAGTTCTGATCAAGGAAGATGGACTGCCGCCTCTCAAGTGGAAATTGGGACGCGTGCTCAAGGTTTTCCCAGGAACAGACGGAGTTTCACGGGTAGCTGACATCCGCACTGCAACTGGAACGATACGGAGGGCGTTCTCCAAGATATGTCCACTACCACAGCAGCCTGAGGACAACAAAAGCATCGACGCTTGATTCTCCAACCTTCTTGGAAGCTGGTGCTTCCAACGCCGGGGCCATGTCGACGCCAGCTCCATCTGACGGACACAGGGCGTACCTCGTCGAGATGTGGGAGCGCTAGCGCCATTTGACGGTCGCCGAGTGCCACTTTTAATAGCCAATCCATAAACAATATTTCTGTCAACGAGTTTAAATTATCTATGCAAACCTTCACCTTTTTTCAAATCAACCGACGAGAAAAACGACTTTTATCTTCTTCAAATCTTTATTAATTTAAGTTAGACTTCCCATGTAATCTTCAAGTCAAAATAAACGAATTGCTAAGTACTATCGTTACCATCATTGAAGAGGACCTGAAAACCCCCTAAAGCTGAAACAATGATTAAATTGTAATTGAAAAATTAAAAGATACATCGGTACGTTTCCTGATCCATTTGTTTACATTTTCATCTATCACTTTTGGAACCATACCAATACCATACCATACCATACCATAGGTTCTATACCTAATTCTATAGTACATACAATCATTTATTTCTACATCTACACGTGCCACAATGGTCCTGTAATAAATGGTTTTAGCAATTGAAATTATGTTTGAAACGTGTTCAAATTGAATAATATCATTCCACAGATAGACGAACAATAAAGAGAAGATTATATCATTTGCTGAAATAGCTTTAATAAAGTCACAGTATTTGTACAGGTACGGATTCTACGTTACTTTTTTCTCAGATATTATCGTTTCTTTAGGTACATTTATCCCCAATAAATATAAAGAAATAAGAAACGATCAGCTTTCGTAATATGAAGCGTAGCAATTACATAACAATTGTTTGATCATTATTTATACATATTTCTTTCGTTCCTTTTTCTTTTTTTACCGTTTTTAATAATGCGTGTAATGTAAGTCGAATCGTATTCTTCATAAACCTTTTGGCTTCTATGTTAGCGTCGCCGGCGTCGTAAGCTAGACAAAACATTATTTTATAGTGCAATTAGCGACCCGCCCCGGCTTCGCATGATCACAATGTACTGATGTGGCGTCATGTGAAATCATCGAGATTACTGTGCTATATTTAGTTCTTGAAATACCGGTATTTCTGGGAACCAGTACCATTGGCGTTTGTATGATACCGGAACCAGAGTAGTACTTGTACTATTTGTACTGGTACCTGACGTAGTACCCATACTATTGGTATTTCTAAGCAGTATCGGTACTGTACCGGTACCAAACAAATATTTCCGTAAGTTAGAGTGAGAAAACAGGTCTAATAAGTAAAAAGGATAGTTAATAGGTATTAGAAAAATAACTTCAAGCTTGCCAACCGTACGAGGGTCCTCGTACAAATGTAAGCTTTGTGGTACACGCCGGGTACCGGTACTTGTTAGGTGGAGGACCGGTACCCGTCAGTACCGGTGCCCAGGTACCGAATTGGCAGGAACCGCTAAGTACAGACACAGAACCTGTACTTTTGGTACCAGTTCCAAGCCCTGGCTATATTCTAGTTAAATATTGATGTATTTTTACAAATATACGCATAAACCTTCCAGATCTAATTCTCTAAATTATGGAAAAACGTATAAAAATCCATTGATATGTTTATAACTTTAGAAGAACTAAGCGGTCACACTCAATGGATTACACAGAAAGACACGAAAAACGAGTTTGTTTTACACATTGTATAACCTAGAGGAAAGGCCTGTACCGTTTCATGGAAAGGCACTCGCGTATAAAATTAGATTATTACTTTGTGCCAACGTGGTAATATTGTCATGTATCTTAATATTGACAACACTATTTGATTTAATGAGGGGCTCCTCAAATCACGTTCACTAGGTGGCAGCACGGAGACGTCAGGTCCGGGCACCTTTCAAAAGTGTTAAAGCGCCTATATTTTCTTTAATCGTGACTGAATGATGAACTAATGATGAACGTCATCATATATTTTATATTCATTATCGAAATGGAAGACCTCTTGTCAAAGTGGCGCCAACTGATGGCGTTAATTTTCATGAAAACCCTCATTGACCTAATGCCTTCTTTGTTTGGTTCACAAATTGGCTAAGTTGTCCAATTCAACTGTGATTTGTTTAACTACTGTACGTTTTATTTAACTTTCATTAAGAGACACAGTATTTGCAAACATTCAAATAATAAATGCTACATTACAAAGCTTATTTTACTAAATACAAAAGCTTTTAATCAGTAACCAGTTCATCATCGCCATTCTCAAACTCAATTAGTTCTGTTGTTACTAACCTTTTCAATCAGTTGACGGAGATTTATTAAATTGAGAGCCCCTGAAACTTAGAAATTAGTTTGACATTTAGAAGCGAGGATAAAATTAAATAATACTAATATTATTACCAAGTTTTCAGACATTTTGACACTTATTTTCTGTTACACAGGATGCTCTTATAAAACGCCTGGGTACCAACGCGTACCCTTTTCATCTCGAGCTGACTCCACTAGCACCACCGAGTGTCCAGTTGGTACCAGCAAAGCAGTACCACGGAGCACCTATTGGAACTTCATACGATGTCAGAGCTTATATTGGTAAGTTCCAGTACTATTTAACACTTAGTTTGGAAAGTTCCTTAAAACTGTTACTAAACATGATCAACAAAACGAAGATCCGATTATAATGATCAAAATAAGCTTAATACAGCTATTTTAAAACCCTCGTTTGAAAATAGCTGTATTAAGCTTAAACTTTAGTGACTTTACATAATCAAACAACATTATTATCATACTTATTTCAAATTCAAACACAAACCCAAACACGTGCAAAACACAAACGCACAATATTATTAACTTCAATATTATTCCTTGTCAAACACAGACATTTAGACAACAAAACAAATAAAACAAATCTTGAACAACTCGCTTGCAGTATCCAATTCCCTTAATTTATACAATTACGGCTTTGTGATGTCCTTATACTTTGTAGACTCTAAGAAAGCGTTTGATAACGTTTAGCTCGGCCCTTGGGGCATTCCTGAACATTCGATTAGTGACAATGTCTTTTAAATTTAATTGGGATTCTTTACTATCTTGAGGATGTTACTACAACTGTAAGAACCACTACCATTTGCTACAGTTTATTTAAATCATAATGGAAATATCAAGGACAATAATAATGAAATGATAGTGCAGCAACCAGACGCAGACATTTGTGATGTGACGCGTTTCAAATTCTCGATTTGTTGTTTTACATCATAAAAACAGAATTTCAATATAAATATATCTAACATAACAAAAATTATATAAAGTTCGATATATTCAGCAATGACCAATGAAAATAATAACGAGCTGGCCAGCTGATGTGCATGAAAATCCACATCACTTTTTGCGAAACCCTGCATCGCGTTCACAGCCAAATTGGGCAATTGGAGTATTACTGGTTTCGCTTGATAACTTAACTCATAAAATTGGTTTGCGTTGCAATTACTGTTTGCCAGAGTCGTGTAATGTGAATATTTGTGTATGTACACGGAAGTGTTTTCGAAATTTTAATGTAGATACCTTTTTCTGGGTAGGATTCTATAGAAATGTGGAAGTGAATTTGCTAGAACTCTATTCACGGCGATTTGGGAACTTGCTATCACTATCAAGGACTTTTACAGTCTATTTCCTTTCTGCCTGCTTATAATTAGCTATAGATTCTATAATATTACCAGCCTGATATTGCTCCTGAAGGATATAAAAATATATCTAGATTAGATAGACCCTCAAAGCTGTGAACTCGAAAAAAATTGCGTTTAACCGTTCGCCTTAATTTGCACGCATACTAGAAAAGCACAATGCAAGCACAATAACTGGTGCGAGCGTAAGTCATCAGCTGTCACGCACACCAGCATAACAAAGTTGGCCTGCTTGTTTTAGTTCTTTTGCAGCGCGACACTTTGTCTAGACATAAATATATAATCAAAGGATAACACCTAACTTTCTCATTGTTTGTCTAAACCACTTACGTAGACAAAATTTCTCACAGCGGAGCGTCCAGACGAGAAGGTGTCCCGGCGTAGCACGGTGCGCATGGGTATCAGAGTGCTACAGGGCCCCGGCAACTGTTTGCCACCACCTGTACTGCCGCCAGCGTCACCTCACCACACGCTCAGTGCACTAGCGCAGTACAACATGCTCAGGTAAGACAATGATGCATCACCATTCTGATCTGCATTGCTGATTCTGGCTTACATCGAGATCGGACCCAAGTAGATCGCGGCAAACACAATCTAGCAAAATGGGGGATTAAAGATCACTCTGACTACCAGTTCGAGTGTCCTGTGCTCCTGCCAACACCATGCCCCATCTGTTGGAGTGTCCAAAGTGTCCTTACATCTGCACTTACACAGTCACATGCCACTGATGCCGCGATTAACGTGGCCACCTACTAGGCTCAACCCTTTTAAAGTAGGGACATAAAATCCATCGACACGAACCAAAACATCATTCCGCTGCTTTCAGCGGAATTATTCCTCAAGCATCGCCAAGGGGACAGGTTCTGTGTCTACTGCATTTTTGCGAATTATCGCGACCTTCACCAGATGGCCGAGACAAGTGACAATCACTTTCAAAGCGTTTCCTATTTCAACAACAACTTTCAACAGGATTGACATACGTTTTCGCTAGCTTAGCAGAATCATTCATAATCAGTCTATAATGTTCCCGCTTCTTGGATACAGGCCTCCTCTCCGTGAGAGGGAGTGTGCTGTAAGTCACAACGCGGGCCCAGTGCGGGTTGGTAGATGTCACATGTCTTCGAATTTTTGGCTCTAGGATATGCCGGTTTCCTCACGATGCTTTCCTTTGCAGTTTTCTAACACATTTTTGACCTTGCTATCACCGTTTTCGGTGACAGAATGTCACTTTCTATAAATCGTCGGGCCACCTTGATGTGGTGAGTCAATCACTCTTTATCCATCAATGATGGCTAAAATAAGGTTAACAATTTTATAATCCTCTATTGAATTTAGTTTTAAAACACATAGAAATTGAGTGTTGTATCCGATTAAACTTTCATTGTTTACAAATCATTTTGCTTAAGTACACCCGATCCGATCATTACAAAGTTTTATAGGTAGCACTTTCAAATGTTCTAGGTCATTTCACATCCTTTAAACTTAATGCAGTATAAGTTGGTCTTTACTGAGTTCTCCCGTCATGCTCCCCGCAACACTTATTGGATTTCTGTGACTAACACGAAGTTGATCAATTTCTTGGACTAAACCACAGAGCAATCTGATGAATGTAGGGAGTTGCAGAACGCCGAATCGTTCACTAAAATTAACTAACTAGGTGTACAGACATTGGCTATAGCTTAGCTTTTCTGTCAATAATACGTACAAATGGCGACGTAAGACTGGTGGATGCCAAGCTTCACAGCTTGGCTCATCGCCGCAAGGTTGCCTGCTTGTCAGTCTTCTACAGCTTCAGTGAGTGCGCTCAAGAACTCCACGACCTCATTCCGTCGGCCCCCTTCTACCATCGGACATCTAGACGCACTGCAAGTTACCATCCCTACCTAGTTGCTATTCCACCAATTCGCACTAAGCGTTTCCAAATATATTTTGTGATGCGCACAACCAAAGGAGTGGAACTCTCTGCCTGCGTCTGTGTTTCCGAACGCATACAACCCCGATCTCTTCAAAGTGAGAGTGAACAGGCTTCTTCTTGGTAAGCTCGCTCCATCGTCGACTTTGTCTCTGTCATCTATGACCTAGACATAGTCAAGAGTAAACCTATCTCAAATAAAAATTTAAAAAATACTGGTGGCCCATTAACAGTGGACCACTAAAATGAGCCACTCTGCAAATTGGTAGCTCTAATCGCTACCTCGTTAAAAATGTATCCCAAATTTAATCCTAATCGGATATTTAAACCCATTAAACTCAGCCGACCAAGTTCGTAACCAACTTAACTCAATTTGATCCTTTTAAAAGTTTTCCCATACCGATAGTAGGCACTCGAAATTGACGCGTTCGGTAACTGTTTACCTGAGCATACATAATTCACATCATCCTACTTCACTGGGTAGGGATGCCGCGTTATTCTGCTCCAACAAGTCGATACATGGCTCGGTTCAAATAAAATGTTTCACTTTGTAGAATTTTGTTCGATTCGTTTTTCAGAAATGTGCGGTGTATAATTAACGATTGGTTGATTTGGCTTTCACACCAAAGTGTAGCAAATGCAAAAATAATTTTTCAAATCCGACTTTAAGTTCACAATTTTAATGTTTTTACGCGGAACCCTAATTATTTTTCTATAATAAAAGTGGGCTAAGTTACTCGCCGTAACATTAGCTATCTGCCGGTGAAAGTCCCGTCAAAATCGTTTTAGTCGTTTCGGAAATTAGCCGGAACAAACAGACAGATAGACAGACAAAAAATTTAAAAATTGCATTTTGTTAGAAGTACCGTATATACTTTCATATGCATTTAGTAAAAAGTTGTTATTTTGACATTACAAACAGACACTTCAATTTTATTTATTTGTATAGATTGTTAAAGATAATGATCATTTTTTTAATGAACCTAGTTTTATTCACATCGAGTTTCTGAAGACAGTCATTTTTTTGTGTTTGTGTTTTCACTATATCACAGAACACCAGTCTCTCAACTAGATGGCGTTGTTATCTCTAATTATAAAAAACACTAACTCTGATCCTTCTTCCCCCTTACCCTTCTTACCTACAGCAGAATTTTCGAATACCTACTCAATTTTAAATCGCCTTTGAATCTAATACTGACACTATCACTTCAAGTTTGTGGATTTTCTTTCAATAGTGATTATCACCGAAAGTTTATAGTAATATAAAGAGTCATTTGACGTGACTTAAGTAGGCATTCCGTACGTCAGTAGTACCTTGGTATCAGAAAAAACGCAGATAAAGATTAAAGAGCCTGTCTACGCCTAGTAATTAGTAAACTAGACAAGATAATCTTTGCTCCCTTAGGAGACAGAGACGAGCTTGATATTAATCCGAATCACGCCACACGTAACAATTCTTGCTAGATTTTTAGAACAAACAAATTAGTTATTAACCTTTTGCGTAGGTTTTCGTCCAAATTACTTTTGTTACAGCTGTGTACTACAGTGTGTGGGTTAACCGCTGACAAAATAACACTGTACTGACAGGTTAAAATTAACCAATTTAACGTTAAAACAATTCTAGACATGAACTGTCAACATGCTGAACCAAAACACGGCCCGCGGTAACGTAACGTACTTATATAAAATTATACCTCCGCTGACACGCAAATGTCCGAAATAATGTCGGTTTGTTTTCCAACAAAGCGACACTATAACCATTTCACCCCTACATTATTATTAACAGACACGAAACACACTCATTTATTTCCCTATTTCCTTTTCATGTTATTGTCATTATTCTTTAATTCTGTGCTATTACTTTTACCGTCGTTTTGTGGTTTTCCACTTTGGGACACATTATTGTAGTAATTACTTGCGCGTATCATGTATAAGGATCTTCAATCATTTCCTAATAACTAATAACAAAATTGTGGAATTAAAACCGGTTTCCAAATGTTTTTCGTCGGTTTTGGATATTTATTACATACATAAACATCACGCCTGTATTGCCCGAAAGGTTAAGCAGAGGTGTACCTATAGTACCTACACCCAGATTGCGCAAGTTATGTTTAAGTCCCATGCAATAATAGGGGGTGAGCCTATTGCCATCAACCGGGCACAAATGCAGACTACGGGCTTCTACGGAGAAATTCCAGATGGAAAACCCAATGACACTTTTTCCGACCCGGGAGTGGAACCTAGGACCTCATACTCAGCAGTAGCGCTATTTATTACATTTACAAAATACGAACATTCTGAATAGATGACAATGGTTTTTTGCATACCATATAAAGAGAATTTCCAACGAACACGCTTTCTATAATAAATAGACTTGGCGTGAATACTGATCCACCTGGTTTTAACTCTCCGCTGTCGACCAATAATGAATGTCAATAGTAATTTATTTGTGTCTCATAAATCTGAAATGTCTCATAAATGTGTCTTTCATATGACTCTTGAAATATTTCCCGTTTAAAGGCTTCTGCAGACAGGCGCGACGCGATTCTGGTAGAACAATACTAGGGTCGCGTCGCACTGTCACGCCGCGCCTGTCTGCGGGAGCCTTAAGTATAACCACTCTACCGTACCTCCAGTAAATACTATCAAATACAAAAGCCAAGCACCGAATTCAAATCCCACTATGATGCATTTTTTATTCATATCCATCTCCTCAACTTTTAATGCTAGAAACACTGAAAGCCACATGTAGCATGTCGGCAAAAAATAAAATTAAAACTTTATTTTTGCATAAATGCTGACAAAAGCGTGCAAACTAATGTAAATAAGAACTAATTAACAACAGTTGTAAATTCTACTGCAGTTTATTGTAAAATGTTGCAGTCAGATAGTCGGCACACATAGGCGTCATACATAATACACCAAAACCACTAGAACTACTATTCAATAACTACTTATACCTAGGGATATAACTATATACCGTATTATAATTATATAAGCTGTGCCCCGCGACTTCGTTTACGTGCCGCGTGTAAGTCTCGTTATACAGGGTCATTTTAAATTGGCTAGCTAAAATGATGGGTATCGATATTATTGTCTTAACGTGATAATATAAATAAACATAGGTTTTTTTTTTGAGGTCAAAGACCGCTTTTAGTGTGTTATATGAAGTATGAATTAAGAAAAACTGTTTTCTTATGTTTTATCGTGTTTAGATATTGATACCCATCACGTCTGTGAAGTTTACACAAAAACAAAACAGATTTTCTAAACTAATATTTCAAGTCACTACAATAACTGCTGCCGATGACCCACAAAAAAAGCATCAAATTGATTTATTTTTTGTTTTATCATGTTTGCAGAGCCCATCGCGTCTGCGGAGTTTAGCTAGCCAATTTAAAATAACCTTGTATACGGAACTCTTGCGCGAAATTTCATCATGGACCCATCAGTTTAGGCTGTGCATTGTTTGTTAGTTGATTTAAGATTTTTAAAGTTTCTATTTTATTAATACTTTTTATGCAAAACTGAGACTGAAACCAAAACATAGACTATTTTGGTTACTACTAATCGTAACTTTTGTTTAATTGGACATTATGTTTAGCTTTCAATTTTGTTTCTGAATCTTACAACTTTCACCTTGGGAGTTATGGGAATCTATAAATATATTTTAAGCCTACGCACGTCTAGCAGAGTAGCAGATGATTCGTTCTGTTTTAGTACACTTCCTGTTTCGATCCATTTGCATCGATTCTCGTAAACCAGCAGATACCGCAGCAGATGCTTGTGCATAATTATGACATTGTAGATTGCTGTGGACCACAGCTGCATCGACCGCTCGTGCGCTTTGCTAAATCCTCTTCCGTTTAAGTTCTGACCACTTAATTTGTAGTGGTTATCGCTCTCTCTAGCAGTGAGTTGTGTCCCCCTATTACATATTTGCTTAATACATAATTATTCAAATAACATTAAACTATAGGTTACCGAACTTTAGAAAGCCAACGGGAAGACAATATGTTACCACAAGAAGTGGACAAATCAAGAGGTCAACATCCTTCTCCGATGTCAAAAATTTGTTTCAAGCCAATGATTTATGTGCAAAGTTTAACTTAACCAGTACCAAAACAGAACTTAAATCAAGCTGAAAGTGTCTGTGGTTAATCTCTGAAAACAGCACAATGTTTACGAGGAATTTCTCAAAACAAGATGAATAATGGTGCAGCCACGACGTCGTGTCAGCGCACTTCAGTTTGTATTCTACAGGAAATGTTATTTCCTACACCCCGTCTGCGGTTAACAGGGTTGTTTGAGCGTAAACAAGCATATTAGTGCGCATTGAAATTAGGTTTACTTCCTAAGTTCAGCGCCGATGTCAGTGCCTCTATTTTGTTGTGTAGATACGAAACATAGCTTTAAAGATATATGTACATAGTTTGGGAGCTTGTGGTCTTAAAATACATAGTTATGAGACTATGAATACATTGAAGCAGAGATCCTGCTCTTATTAATTAAATGGAGCGGTTTAAGCCAACATTGTTTTAAATATTCAAAACCTTCACCATCCTAAACTAACAATGTAACCAGATTCAGTTCAATTTGCCAAACCGTAGATTGATTTTTCAATAATGGATTCATGATACCCTTGCTAGAAACGAAGAATAGAGGGTAAATGGCATCGACAGTTCTTCGTACATCACTTTGCATGACGCTGTTGTTTCCAAGAGCCACACATAGTGATGGGTCAAGTGAAAATTCTCTCACGGAGAATGTTCTCCGATCGAGAATTTTCTCGGAATATGGAGAATTTATAATTGAAATAATTTAAATGTAGTAGTGTATTATGATGGACAGGAGGCAATAATTGTAACTTCCAACACCAAGTAATGACCAAAAACCTGTTGAATTACAAAATCAAAGTCTGTTGCAAACAAATCGTGATTATTATTTTGTTTTTCATTATTTACTCTTCCTGTATTTTTTTTTATACTTTTTATTAAAGCTGATTATTTGTTTCAATACAGAAATCCAAAAACATTACCTAATTTATACGAAAGTGAGAATTTGCTCGGCAAAATTCTGGAGAATGTTTTCGCTCGGCAAACTTTACTGAGAATTTAAGTTGTGGTGTAGATCGACTTCAACTTCGCAAACCGTTCAGATGTAGGTACTTACTTAAAACTATTATTCAGAATAGATTGATACAATAGAGACATTCAATATTTAAATTCGAGGAAATTCTCTACCAAAACAGTAAAGTCCTTCACGAGATCTTAACAGCACAGTTCTCACTAGGAGAATAAAATAGAATTATCGTTATTATGTACACCAGATATGAATGTAGAAATTTTACACAGGGAAGAATATTCTCGGGAAATTATTACCGACCCTAGCCACACACAATAGTGAGCCGTGACAGGCTACTACAGCATGGCAGCACGGATACGTGAGCCGATAATTTAAGGCTACTTCAAACAGGCGCTACTCGCGAAGTGAATCGCGCGCGACACAAACGTACGCGCTTGTTCACGTTAACTTGCAGGTCAATCCCGATAAGAGTCAGGCCGTCCTTTTCATGCGACCGCGACTCCGCGCTTCCGCACCTCCTAGCCCGATCACCATGTATGGCAAGCCGATCCCTTGGGAGAAGCAAGCCAAATACCTTGGCGTGATCTTGGATCAACACCTGACCTTTAGAGAGCACATCAAGACGGCTCGTTCGCGTGCCGCTTGCGCTCTCGGCAGGCTTCATTTCATCCTAACCGCGCGTAGCAAACTATCTCTTAAGTGCAAGCTGCGCATCTACACCGCAGTCATCCGTCCCATCATGACGTATGCTTGTGTTGTATTTGCGCATGCTAAGCCACACTTGCTCCATAGGATGCAGACCCTACAGAACCGTTTCCTCAGAAAGGTCACGGGGGCACCCTATTATGTACGCAACGAGTCTCTTCACGTTGATCTAAACATCCCCACCGTCCAGCAGTTCATGAAACGCCTCGCCAAGCGTTTCTTCGAAACTGCCTCCAAACACCCGAATCCCCTGATTGCGGCGGCCGCCCGCTACGCACCGTCGCGCATAAGTCGCATCCTCCGTCCTAGGCACGCCCTAACCGTCCCGGATGACGCCATAACTCTCCTCCAGGAGAGTAATCCCGCCACCAGCACGATCCGGAAACTCAAATCGAGACCGCCATGCTTCCGCCCTCGCCGCCGAGGGCCACCGCGACGCCCCCGTCCATACCCACCCCGACCCTTGCTCGAGCCAGCCCGCGCAGCTGAGCCCGTAATTTTAAATTTGCCCCCAAATAATCCGATCCAGCATGTCCCATTGCTGTCCTCTCCCAGCGACGCCCTAAGCCGAGGTCCGTACCCCACAGGGGGTGCCCTTAGCGTGTAGTCGCTTAGTTTTTAGTCCTAGTTTTAAGCCTGGCTGGAGGCCTTAACTTATTGAGGCATCCACAGGAAAGCCCGGTTAAGCAGTCGACAACCTCCTATAGGTTGAACTGCGAGATGCCATTCCCCAAAAACAAAAACAATCACGTTAACTTGCGGGCGCGGTGGCGGGCGCGGTCACGAAATATTAAACACATTGCATAATATGCAAGTGTTCACACACCGCACCTGCGTTTTGTACGTGAACACTTGCATAGTATGCAATGTGTTTGATATTTCGTGACCGCGCCCGCGAGTTAACGTGGGTCGACATTACCGATCGTCGCGCGACACGAGCCTGTTTGCAGGAGCCTGTATCTAATCGATCTTATCAGGCTGGTAGGTAATTATTGGTAGTAGCTTGGTATAAAGTAATTAGGTATCGATTGTCACCCACGTTTGGTACTGAAAGTGTGAAAGGTTAAACTGAAAAGGACTGACGATATAATTACTTTTAGGTCACCTGAGGGCCTAGACAAGAGGCTTTCACTTTCAAAGCGTTTCATGTTTCTACAGCACGTTTCAACGGGACTAACATTCCGTCAAGTTACTTTGACTCTAGGGTCTAACTTTGACACCCAAATCGAGACAAACGTTTAGTGTCATTAAACCCACACAACAGTGTCGTAAATACGCGTCTATAGCGCCATCTATTAGTTACCAAAGAAATACGACGTTCGGTTGTGTGGTCGTGCCACGGTGGATAGCCCTAGAGTCAAAGAAGCGCCAGGTTTAGGGGGAAGCGCCAGAGTACTCGTAGCTCGCGAAATTCAAATTTTCTTACAATTTTCGCAATTTGCAGCTTAGTGTTAAAAAATATGTATTTACAGAATTATAATCATTAGAATCAGTAATACGAGTACAATCCTCAAATGTCAAGATTTCATGAAATAGTCATTCAATAGGATTACTTGGTCTTAGAGAGTTGTATTGATGACTTTTATGATTATAATTCTGTAAATAGATATTTGTTACGGTTGCGAATCATACTTTACTCAACATACAACCTAATACTGACCTGCAAATTGCAAAAAACGTAAGAAAAATTGAATTTCGCGGGCTACCCTGGTGCTTTCGCCTTAGTCGTTGTCATTCTTATTATGCAAGCTTTCAATTTACGACAGCCATCATCCCTCAACCACCCCAGTAACCTTCAGTAAATCTTAGTGAGGAACACTTTAATTCCACTTTATGACTTCATGTATATTATGATCCTTAAAGCCTTTGCTGTAAGGACCATAATATTAACATAACACCTGAAGTCATAAAGTAGCATTAAAGTGTTTTCGCGTCTTTACGCATAACAGCAATAGAGCAGTGGTGGCCCAGTGGTAACGGCCGCAACTTACGAGTTTTCGTTTCGTGGGTTTGAACCTAGGCAGGCGGTTTACTTTGTGTAATTTATTTCATCACCACTGCTCTCAAAACGGTGAAGGAAAACATCGTGAGGAAACCAGCCTGTCCTAAAAAAAATATTCGAAGACCAATGAAATCCACCAACACGTACTGGGCCGGCATGGTAGCTTACAGTCTACTCCCTCTCACAGAGAGGAAGCCTTTGTCCCAACAGTGGGAACATTATAGGCTGATTATGATTGATTATGCTAAATGTCAATCCTGTTGAAAATCGTTGTTGAAATAGGAAACGCTTTGAAAGCGGCTGTCACTTGTCTTGGCTACGCATACCAGCAATAGACTTACCCACATTTTATTAAAATGCTACTCAATAAATAACAACACTTGAAGTATAAAGGTATTTTGAGTACAGCGTTGAAAAATGTACTTGTTTTAGAAGCAATAAATTTTAAAGTGCTTATGTCTGAAGGTATTAAACATTGAAGATTGTAGATGAACCGAGTCTTAACAAAGCCTCTCTAGAAAAGCTGGTACAGGTACTTAGTTGATGAATAAATTATAAACAATAAAACTAATCCCGTATATTCATAAGTAAATGTAAAAAAAATGAACATAATTTTTATCTTTATGTATTTGGCATAAAAATCTTAATGTGATTCTAGGGGCAAATAAAACAAACTGTCAAAAAAAATATAACATAAATAACATCACGCCTGTAATCCCCGAAGGGTTAGGCAGAGGTGTACCTATAGTACCTACACCTTCATTTCACCAAACATAAAACAAGCTGTGTATAAATTACGACTGAGTCTGCGGGCACGAAACCAGCGTCGGCCGAGCGATGGCGACTGCGAAGCGGCGCGGCGCGGGCCGATCCGGCAGCGGCCTTTGGGGTGGGCTCGAAACTGGCGGTCGATGAAGTAGTAAGTAGCGGCCATCGAGCGGTGAAATCAAACAAGTTCGTTCCCGTCGCTTGCGCGTCGCCACTGCGCCGCCACCGCCCGTGCATCGCTCGATCGCCTGCGTCTCTTCAGAATGCTATACTTTTGATTACGCCGCCGCCGCGCTGAGCCGCTCCGTAATCGCCATCGCTCGGCCGTCGCTAATTTCATGCCCACAGACTTAGGATGGGTGTAGAAATAAACTTAAGATTAGCCGGCTAAACTTAAGTTTATATTCGAGGAAAGGCTAATGTTCGACATAATGTGCATTATCGATAAATGATTTCATTATTAGCTTAAACGCAATGGCTAATGAATATTCGATCGACACGCGAGCAGCGGGGGAGAGCCCATGAGCACGCGACCCCTTCGTCGCAGAGTATCATTTTCTCAAAACACTATAATCGCTAATCATCACATTCGCAAAACACCACATTCCCAAAACGGACCCTGGCACTCGCCGGCCGCTGCGGCGGCACCGCTCGCTTCGCTTGCTCGGCTCGTGCGTTGTTTGGTCACAGTTCTAACCTAACCTACCTTTCAGCCATTTTCTTCAGCCATTTACTACTTCATTTTTAGCCAAGGGGGCTGCACTTTAATTTTGTCGGATAAAGGTGGAATAAATTAACATAAAGCCTCTCCTCGAAAATAAGCTTAAGTTTAGCTGGCTACTCTTAAATTTATGTTTACACCCATCTTTATCCGTAATATAATATATACCTAATAATATCTCACCGATATAAAACATAACATTTCTGAAACGTAACATATTTTATTACATTCTATATGAAATCCCTATTACACAATATACAAACCTCAAACTGCATATTTATATTTCATTGTCATCTCAAAGAAAGGGTCCAGTTTCGCTAGCTATACAGATTTCTAATAAAGCTCTCATCCCACCCAAGCTTATTCATACGGAACCCTTTTCAGAGCCGTGCCGAGGTTCATTGCTTCTGAGATTGCTCTTTCAGACCGGTCGTAGGGGATTTGTATTCTTTACAGCGTCTATTGACGCCGTTCCTTGTAGAAATTGCTTACATTTATTATGTTAAGATATTCAATCTTTAATTCTTGAGGTGATTGCGTACTTTCAATCATAATCCGAAGGATTTTGAAATAAATCAATAATCCATTGCTTCATCGGTTTTAAAAATTCGTCAGCTCAATCAATCTGCCTAGCCTTTTTCCAACTATGTTGGGGTCGGCTTTCAGTCTAACCGGATGCAGCTGAATATTTATACATGCAGCGACTGCCTATCTGACCTCCACAGCCCAGTAATGGGTAATACGATACCCCTTGGTAAGACTGGTTATCAGACTTAAAGGCTTCTGACCACAGAGTACTATTTTATATATATGGAACCGCCGGAGGAGCAGAGGCTCTTCTCAATGGACTTAGGTGAAAAAAGCACTTTTGGACGATTAAAATCTAGAAAAACAGATAAAAACAAGCAAGACGCGGAAAATGCGGTCAGGCAAACCAGCGGCAAAGTTTGTTTTATTTGAAATTTGATGTTGTAGTGTTGCATACAAAAATAAATTATTTTTTTTTTTATTTCGATTTATAGATACTATTGATATAGTGAGCTTTGGTCTTGGAAATATTTTCTCTTTGTATTGTTTTTATTACATAGATAGGTATATCGAGGTTATTAATAAGTTGCTCATAGAAATTGAGCGAGGGCTGGTCACACCGAAGAGCCAAATGCATGACTCTTGTCATGTCATCTTGCGTGCCATAGTAGAACTACCTGGTCACAAAATGATGAAAACTGCCTTCTCTTAAGGAGTTTGAGAGAAGTAACACATTATAATGACACCAAATTAACACGTCAGTTTCATGTATAGGTCGGCAATACTTTTCGTGTCCAACCATATTTTGTATACTTATACGAAAGCGATTACCTGTTTGCCACTACTAAGATTGTCAGCCCTGCTTCTGACGACCCGTAACGACTGTCAAAGATCCACGAATGACAGCCGGGGCCAATGGCTTAACATGCTTTCCAAGGCACGGAGGAGTCACTTGGTATGTAAAGATGGACACCTATCCACGGACCGACCCCGGCAAACATAGCTTAACCTCGCCGGCTCAACAACGTAAATACACCGCTACGAGATTATTTTGGTGCGTGACCGAAATGGGAACTAACGTCGCCGTCTTTGTCAATACAATTTCTGTGACACAACTGTCATCCAGGCGCCAAATCACAGAACACATATACTCCTAGCGGAGCGCCAAATCCTTGGAAAGTTTTCTTTTCTTTTTCACAAATTATTTTACCTCTGATCTTACATATTGTCAAACTCACAGTGATCGTTATTGTCGTAGCAATAGGGAATATTACGCAAAGCTGAGACAGCAGATGGTGCCACATGGACATGAAGTAAACAAAACAAACTGCCAAAGGCGAGCGGCAACATTTTTCGGTGTTTTTCAATATTTCAGCTTCCAGCTTTATTTCATACTTGTCACTATAATTGTAGGTTAAAATAAAAAAAGGTTTAAAACATGCCTATAAGTATTTCAAACGTTTTTGTGATATTGTAAAAAGTTATTGAACTTGACAATAAACTTTTAACGTTACATTCAAGTAAATAGCACCAAATATATTGTGTTTTTACATTAGGATAATGCTCTGACCTGTAAAATATCCTTCATTCTTATATTCTTCTTCTGCTCTAAAATAATCAGAACAAAATCTTTAATGTTTTGTGACTGTAAAATGCTTGCAACGTAGCAATTTTCCACTGCTTGCGAAGTCTTTACCGAATTAATGAACACCTTCGTTTCTGGATATACTACCTAATGGCACAACACTTATTTACTGACTGATGCATTATTACTATCTATTATAGAATATTCCTGACGAACGGATATCACTTAAATAATATCAGTAGATTGTAAACACACCGGATTTCTCATTAACAGTCATCTAACCATAGATAATTTTTTTTTAACCATAGATGAAAAAGGATGCCTAAACATAAAGTTTGTTTACGTTGTTTATTTAACTATTTATTACCCTTACAGGTTGCATTACCTAATTTGATAGTACGGTCTCTTAAAATGCTGTGCTGATCCATGCGTCATGTTCGTGAACGGGTGCCGTCAGAAGGGACTGGTCATCTCTTAGCTGCCACGGCTTATTTTAATTTTTGATTCGTTTTTGGTTTTTACCTTTTTGTTGCGGACGCTTTTAACGTGCACGTCTTTCTACATTGTTCTCACATACTTAATTTCAACATGAATGACACCAATATTTTGTAATAATATTTTGATTTAAAAGAGTGTCCGTGGAGTTTCTCGCCCGTCCTTCTCCATAGAGATCTACGCGTTGGAATGGGCAACTAGCTTCAACTTTCTGACTAACTGACCGACTCTTTGACAATTCAAAAGTGCCTGTAATTGGTTTATTTGAAATAAATGCTTTGAGTTTGAGTTGAGTTTGAATGATTTTTTTATTAAAATTAATTACAATTTAAAATTATTAAGAACTTTAAACTTTTTACTATAACCTTTTTGTAAGCTAGTCTTACCACAGACGGATGCCATGTTGTTCTGTTTACCAAGCGTTGCAGGTGCGCCCTCTAGCGGGATAAATTGTCAGTAAGGTTACCTATTAGTTTGCTGTTGGGTTGCTACCAATAACAAGTCTGTAAAAATTACAGGGACTTTTATTTTCATTACGTTAAGGTATTGGGTTGCTGCTGTCAGAGGTAAAATAACCGTGAATGGACTGTAGCACTCTAACGCAATGAATGTTGTTGAACTGTCAAAATTAAAGGCATGGCCATTGTAATTGTGTAACGCAATTACCCCGCTGTTCTATTTCTTTTGTTCGCATACTTAGTCAGAATTAAAAACTTAATAATTTTATACATATGAACACGCTCGTAGGCGTGTGGCTACGTGCGTAGGTGTGCTACACGTACGTAGCGCTACGTAGCACTACATCCTTGCCGTAGACGCTACGATAATTTACGCCTACGAGTTTCGTTTGTGGCCGTAGCACGAACGCGTGGAAAAACTGTAACGTAAATTTGAACGATTTTTAAATTTAAATTACAATACATGTTTTGCACAATATATTTACTTCGCTTTAACACTATATTCATATCTATTGGTGATACTAATTGTGCTTGTCGCATAAAAAGTAAAGCAAAATCTTGTAGTATAATTGTTTTATGGATTCAAATATTTGTGCTTAGGGTCTTTGAAATGTCTTACTATCCTTACTTCAACACACGACAACTTTTGAATACACGCTTTAATTTTATCGTTAACAAGTAAATACTTAACTACTATCTACCTACCTATTAAACTTACCTATTTACTTTACTTATTTAGATATATGAACATAAAAACAACAAATATTTAATAGACTGCAGCGGATTTAAAATTTTTGTTAAACACTAGCTCTTTTAAGGCTAAGCTCAAAGCGTTTCTTTTACATAAAAATTTGTACTCATTGGACGAACTGTAATTTAATATTATTATTCCAATTTTCTATTTAACTAGAAAAAATGCTATTTATTATTGTTATTTTTAGTAATCATGTTATTTTTTATACATGGTGTAACATAAATAACGCACAACCTCTTAAGGAACATCATCATTATGAACAACTTTTACTATGGTAGTATGTAAGGATCGTAGCAGGTGGCGTTCTGTAGTTTCTGCCTACCTCCATGGGAATAAGGCGTGAGTTTATGTATGTGTATGTAGTAAATACTTTTTCATATCTAGCTTTGACATTACACAAGCTTCATGTCTTCATGACATCCTGACTATTACTCTTTATAGTGTATTATCTATGATCCTGACACCTGACACCTGACATAAAATGACGTGAAAACCCAGTGCTTCATTAATATTAGCTGGAAACAATAATATTCTGAAACAAAATGATGAAATCAATTAAAATCCAAGTGAAAAACTTCATGTAACTCTTTTATATTTTATAGTATTTGCAAACATAAATCAAACATACAATAAAATTTTCCAATGATAAATTCATTGGACATTGAACATTGATTAGCAAGTGCTTTTTCGGTTTTCAATAGAATAATAAGCAGTATACCTACATCGTTGATTTTTACTTCGAGTATTTTAATGAGACATGTTCAAAGATATGATAGAAGTAACGTCTTAGAAGACTATTAACTTTAATTTATTTATTTTATTAATCAACACATACATTTGTTCTAACAGGTAAGACCCAAGCTAACAAAAGTAGTCATCAGTAGCTAACTGTCCAGTCCCGAGCACCGGGTCTGGGTACAGCACAAGTTACACAGTGGACAACATACTTAGTGTCACCCTCTGGAATTCCGCCAAAGAACAAGAAAATATGTCCAAGCGCAGAGAGACACTATTAAGCATCCTTACTGCACGAATCACTGGAGCAAACTTTAATAAATTTGTACGGGTTGCCGGAACTTTAAAAAGTCCCTCCCTCGGGCCCAACCGTAGCCTCCTGTCTGGAACGAGCAATCCCAACGATTCCAATATTTGCGGATTATTTAACATACCGCGAAAAACCATAAAAACATATTAATTAATAGAAATAAGAATAATTATATTAATAATAATATTAATAGAAGATCCTAATTGAAACTTCATTGAATATTCAATAATTGTAGTTGCTATTATTACTGAGATCATATTATTGGCAGCCGAGTGCACTGAAAGGTTTTTAATTAACATTTGAATTCGAAAACTAAAGAAAATTGTATTTTAATTGCTGTTGTACATATATTAGCCTAAGTGATCTTCGAAGGCTTTATTTGATTCAATTAAGTATAGAAAACCTTTTCTTTGCCATTTGGCCTTTGGAAATTAGAAAGATGTGCCTACTTTTGTCGTCTGGCTTTGTGTGCTTTAACTTAATCCATTAATTACGGCTAAACGTGGAGGAAAGCAGCTTTTTATTTTCGTAAATGATGAAGACAACTACTGTATTCAATAGAGTTCTGAGAGTGTCCGCGGAGATTTTTGCCCGTTCTTCCTCATAGGAACTTAATTATTACGCTTTGGAATGGGCAACGAGCTTCAACTTTCTGAACTGACTGGTCCCTTGACAATTCAGAAATGCCTGTCATTGGCTTAATTTAAATAAATGCTTTGAGTTTGAGTTGTAGTTTGATGCTATTTCTCATTGACCTAAAATAATGCTAAGAGGTGAAGTAAACCTCTACAACTATTTCGATCATACTACCTCTATTACATACATAAACTCACGCCTTCTTCCCATGGGGGTAGGCAGAAACTACAGATCGCCACCTGCTACGATCCTTACATACTCCTTTTGCCTCGTTTACATTCATACACGCACGCCGGTTGCGAGTACTACGCACCTGACCTTTCTAAAGAATATCACCAATAAGATCACTATACTTCTATTATTATATAAAATTCTCACGCTCTCGTCATAGTCCACCTAAAACTTTAAAGCACGTAAATAATTCAAAGGGCCGAACCAATTCCGGAATGGGTTAGCATTAATGATTCAAAGGCTAACTTTGTCGACAACCCAATCGTCCAATGCAATTAAAACTTTAAACTGTAGATAGAGAATTGATTAAAGAATTAACAAAATCTAACTGGCCGTTTCCCTACTATGCTGGGGTCAGCTTCTAGTCTAACTGGATGCAGCTGAATACCAGTATTTTACATGGAGCGAGTGCCTCTCCACAACCCAGTTACTGGGTAACACGATACCCCTAAGTAATACTCGTTGTCAGACTTTTGGGCTTCTGACTACCCGTAACGACTGTCAAAGATGTTGGAATGACAGCCGGGATTAACGGCTTAACGTGCTTTCCGAGGCACGAAGGGGGCTCGATATCTAATGGATGGTCACCCAACCATGAACCGACCACGGCAAGCGTAGCTTAACTTCGATCGACCCGTGCGGTTGTTATTATTTAGCCACGAGCCCAGCCCCTCTTTAAACAATTAACTATTAA
This sequence comes from Fissipunctia ypsillon, assembly GCA_947568875.1. Lineage (NCBI taxonomy): Eukaryota > Metazoa > Arthropoda > Insecta > Lepidoptera > Noctuidae > Fissipunctia > Fissipunctia ypsillon. Next base: position 22,660,207 of record OX387645.1, on the reverse strand, counting down.
CGAAAAACTTTGTTCGCAGATTGAGAAATAAAATGAAAATGGAATCGGATATTGAGAACTGCCGACCGAAACCAGAAGAAATCGGTAAGTTCAATAACTAAATTAAATCAACGTATTATGTCGAAATCTTGAAATTGGTACAGTAAAACTTCGAGGCTGTAAGACGATTTTTAATCTCCTTATTTTTTGCGTGGTTGACTCCCACGTTCTACTGGGATTAAAATAAAAGTTTGTGGAAGTTTAGCTAACTAAAGGTGACTGACGGATTGACAATCACCACAAACATAATTATTACATTCTGCCACTCTGTTGAATCACTTTTTGACACTAAATCAAACATTTTATTTCCGTTCAATGTCCATAATTAAGTACCGTCACGTCGGGTTACTTTGAATCTAGGCTATAACTTTGGCCCAAATCTAGACTTGATGTTTGAAATTCCCGCCGTGTCGCGACCACAAAACCGAACGTCGTATTCCTTCGGTAACTAATAGATGGCGCTATAGACGCGTACTTGCGGAACTGTTGTGTGGGTTTAATGACACTAAACATTTGTCTCGATTTGGGCCAAAGTTACACCCTAAAGTCAAAGTAACCCGACGTGACGGTACCGCTGAACCTAAAGTTTTACACCATTTCACAAAATTATTCCTAACCTACTTCGAAGGTCCTCTACATAACTGTGCGAGTTTAAATTCAGCATTAGCGTAGAAGTTAACAAGCATAAAGCCAACAACGTCATGATTACATTCGCAACTTGTGGCGCGAGCTCATTTTACCTGTTATGAACTTGAGATTAACTTTAATATCACATAAAGGGAGGCAGCGCAGTGCAAACAAAGAAGTAAGTATACAGGCAGCTAAATTGTCACTCCTTTTAACACTTTGAGGGACTCTAAATGCCCATATCTTCGCTAACGGCACAATACTACGTAACGGCCGAACCCAATAACCTATCTATCACCAGTTTTGGCATACTGGAGATAGAAAAACCTATCTATCTATGGTTTTAACGTCCCAATAATCTATAAGAGATTATGGAATCTTACCAGCCTGACATAAGGACAGATAGAATTATACTATCTACCATCAATAGCGATCTGTCTTTTACTAAAAATAGGTTATTGGGTTCGGCTGTAAAAGACAGATCATTGCTTAACTTAATTAACTTTTTTTTGGATGGGAAACCATCAAATGACTTCTCCCGCTTTGGGCGGAGCGGGAGGGCGTGTCAGACTTTTACTGACTAAAACCCACCCATATTCCTTCAGTTGCCTGTGCCGGGGCCACGGTAACTCTTTCAAACATTCCGTCTGCTGGCGTTGGCCCTAGCGGACCCCTCCAATGGTGCTGACATCTCTTTGAGGCGCGCGTGGAACATAACGTGCAATCGACTCGGGTCTGGTCCTTACCGGACGGTGAGCTACCCATTGCTCGCCGTCCGCAAGCCCGTGCCTTCGGTGACTGGGAATCGGCTGCCAATTCCCTACGCCCAGGACGTCTCCTGCGGCGACTAGGGGCGTGAGGGCGCAAAGCTTGCCACTCCCTCACGCGTTCCGCTTCCTCCTTCGCGAGCATTACTGCTTCGCAGAAGGAGGTGATGGCTTTCCATGTACCTACTCTCGCTCCGTACCATGGCCTGGACCATGGCCGGACGCGAGAGATCGCCGCTGCCGATCGCTTCCGCGAGGACACGGCGGTGCTGCCGGGCAGACCTCCACTGTGTCCTCCGGGCGATTAGTACCGACTTGAAAGGGTAAAAAGGAAGGTAGTTAAAGGTTTGTCTTGTTTCAGAAAACTCAGAGGTTCAGCCGCCGCGGGCGACGGTCGAGAAACCTTTCCTGCTGTCAGATGGAAGGTGAGATAACAAGACCAAGGACTTGGTTTTAATTTATCAAAACTCTGACCATTTGTCTTGCTAAGGGCGGATACGACCAAACAGGAATAAATTTTATTCTCGGAATAAAATTGACGTCTGACAGCTTTTGTATGGAAAATATGTTAAAAATTAGGAATTTATTCGCTGGATTAGACTTATACTAGGTATAAAAGTTGGGTCGAATCCGCCCTTACTGGTACAAATAGTTGGAATAAAATATATTGTTCACGTACGGTTGCAGAGGGTAATAATAAAGGTGGGATTAAATACGTGACTTCGAACGAGGTTACCTTTTCGCATCGATTTTCCTGGCTTTTATTAACCGACTTAAAAAAGGAGGAGGTTCTATGTTCACTTGTATGTATTTTTTATCGATAGATTCATCAATTGTGGGCCGATTTTGAAAATTCTTTTTAAGGGTATACTCCTGGGGTGGTCACATATTTTGGTCAAGTTCTGATGAGTAGTTTAAGAGTTAGCTTCAATAATACGTATTTAATCCACTTTGTGTATATTGATGATGTTATTATAAGTTCCTTTTACTGCTGTTTACATAGCAAATAGTGGTATACGAATTTGTGTGGGGTAGGTAACACAATTAAAAAGTGAAAAGTAAAAATCTTTTTTACAAAAAAAAAGACTGACTTCCAATCATAGAGAATGAATATTCCAATAAACACACTACAACGAAATGAACTCAAAATTATGAAATAACTCTAATTTTGGAAGTCGGTAACCGAAGACACACCCACTTCCGAAATTAAAGTTATTTTCCACTTTGTAGTTGCGTTTATTGGAAGTCGGTTGTTTTTTTTTTGCAAAACAGTTTTTTTTTTGTTTCAGTAAATTCCATTAAGTATTTAAAATGCTAATATTTTGCTAAAATTGTTATTTCACCCAAAACAGACCCACACAAAAATAACTTTGAAGTGTTATCTTTATCTTTCTCTACAATCAAAACAATTTCACAAATCACAAGAAAATCTTAATTTTCGCAAACTTGCAAGTTAAAAATGCCTTCTCCTTTAAACTGTATCATCGTTACTTTCACTTGTGCAATTATGCTAATGGAACCATTTTGTAGACAACGTTGGTAGAAAAGTCGGGCTTTTGCAAAGTTATTCAACGCCTGGCAGAAAATATGGTATTCGTTAGGTTTCACAATTCACGAGAATATTCCGCCTTTCAAGGCTCCTGGTGTAATATAAATGTTAAGCTTTAAAATCCCTGCGATCGCTTTAGTTTTAGTAAATGACATTAATTATACTGACACACTGATACTACATATATGGACTACCTCGTTGGTCTAGTGGTCGCAAGCGCTACTGCTGAACATGAGGTCCTGGGTTCGATTCCCAGGTTGGGAAAAGTGTTATTGGGTTTTCCATCTGGAATCTCTCAGTAGCAGCCCGGAGTCTGGATTTGTGCCCGGTAGATGGCAATAGGCTCGCCCCCTATTACATGGGACTTAAACATAACTGGCGAAATGTCTCTGCGTAACCCTTCGGGGAAACAAGGCGTGATGTTATGTTTTTAATTAACGAACTTTGTTTGTAATTTAATAAAACTTTTTTTAAATTTTTTTTTAAATTATTCTCAAAGGTGAAACTTCGATTTGTTGAAGATAGAGCTACGTAACGCTTTCAAGGACACTAAACGCCCATATATGTCATAACAATAAAACTTATATTGTGTCTCGTTCAGTGTCCTTGAAAGGGTTAAGTAGTTTCTTTTGATACCTTACTTTCTTTCAATCTTACAAAAAAAACCAGCCAAGTGCGTGTCGGGCCAAGCACATTGAAGGGTTCCGTAGTTGGTATGAGTTTAACCCAAAAACAAATTTAACATTGGAGTTGAAAAACATGTTCTCTAATACATTCCAACTGCAAATGTAAGTTGGTCGACTATTACTCGTTAACTTGTAAACTCTACTTAGCTGTGATAGTTTTCCGTTTAAATCCGTTGTATATACTACTACCGTGAATTTTTTCATATATCCAGAACTAACCGTTTAGCTGACGGGGAGGGGGGGGGGGTCGGATGAGAAAGAACATCACTTTTTTTCGTACCACATTACAACAATTTTTTCGTGATTTTATTTTACCGCTTTGTCGGTTTGATTGATAGATAAATATGCATATCCACGCCAAATTATAACTTTCTAGTAGTAAGAGTCTCTGAGCTAAGCTGCGGAGGGACGGACGGACGGACGGACATGGCGAAACTATAAGGGTTCCTTGTTGACTACGCAACCCTAAAAAGTAGGCAATCATGGGGACTGCCGACAGAAAAGAAAACTTAAAATATTAACATGTACACAGGCGCGTGCGCGTCGCCAGTCTGGCGCAACATGTCACATTAGCATGTGTCGGTGACGCGAGCATGTCGCATTTCTCGAACCCGTAAGATTTTCCCCTACCAAAAAGCGCTCAACGCGCCTAATGAAGAATTTTTACTTTGACAATAATAATGGTCAAAGTAAAAACAACTTGCTAAATTGATTGTTTGTATACCTGGAATTATCTTTGCTTTCATCGTGTACCACTCATAAAAAGTTGAGTAGGAACCACTGGAAAATAAATTAGGCACTTACGGTATTTCAAACACACTTCTATTTACCACAGCATGGGCTAATTTTCTCGTATACCAGTGCTTACAAGATACACACGTAAGTGGGAATGTAGTATTAAGATTACAACATTATTATTTATTTAATACTTAATCCTTTTAAAACAGAATCCATTCCAAAATATTAAGAAGAAAAAGTCGGTTCTTGTTTTTTTTTTTAATAAGCCTTATTCTGAGATGTAGGGACTAGGGAAGCTTTTTCACCTGTTATGGTGTTCTATTAACGGACTTAATAAGTAAGCAAAGTGAGGCAACAGCGCTAACAAAATTGCAAAGCTTTTACCGTCCCAAGTGTTTTAATATACATAATAACATTTATTTATGTTCTTTCGTAGAGTGGAATTGGAAGCCTGGCTGGACAAACCAACGTATTCCCACGGAGAGTCCATCAGAGTCGGTGTTATCGTCGGCAATCACTCGTCGAAGACTGTGCGACGAATCAAGGTAATAGGTGTTAACATAAAATAATCCCTACATTATGAGGAACGGAAATAAAAAGCGGCTAAGTGCAAGTCGGACTCGCACACAAAGGCATCCGTACCATCGCGCAATACTGGGCAATTTTTTTATCACTACCCAAATTTTACCCATGAAAAAAAATCTGCTGTTTCATAAAAAAGCTCAATACCTAGTTTACCTAAATGTGTGAAACAGCAGATTTTTTTTTCGTGTTTGCAGAGTTGGTCCCATAGAGAAAGTTCTTCATATTCATGGGTAGAACACACCCTGTGAAAATATCGAGCCTTTTCAGGAAAAACATCGTAAGCGCCAAAAATCACAAAACTATTTTTTCTTCGTAACATCTTAATTAGACAATTTTACGTCTTGTCGCGATGACTCTTAAATTTTATTTTAAATTTACACGACTTTATTGTTGTAAGAAATTATTATCGTATAATATGATAACATCGTTAATTAAGAAAGAAAAACCCTTTCCTGTAAAAAGTGCAAAATGTCGCTTACGATGTTCTGTCTTAAAAGGATCGATATGGTTGGTGATAAAAAAATTGTCCTGTATTTAACACTACATTTTTTTAAATACTTTAGAAAAAAAACACGTGTTTCTTGTATGGGGACCCCCTTATTGTTTGCTGTCATAGCAGCCATAGTAGTACCTACACATTTTGTGAAATTTTCAAGTGTCTACCTATTACGGTTTAAAATAAACATACATATTTTTAACGTACTACGTACCACATGAAAATAGGTGACACAAGTTTATGACAAATAGAAGTTGTTACTTCTATGTTACTTATGTTACTTCTTCGATGTGAAAGATCTGTGAAATGACCTTTACAAGGCTAACGAAGCGTAGCTAACCATGCTCCAGCATAATTATAATAAGGTTCAGGTTTCCTATTTGGGTACAGCCATAGACATAGAAAATGGACTGAGCGTTGGCCTCACAAAAGTGACCACTCTCTAGAAAAAGAAAAGGCGACTTTCCCTTTTTTTGCAAGCCTTTAGGAACAAAGGCGCAGTGTTCCAATTTTAACTAATAGGAAAAGCATTGAAAATTACCATGACTAATAATAGACAAAGTAGTTATTTCTATATTATGTTACTAATTATTATTTCTAGACTACTGGCTGAGGTTCGAGACTAAACGATTTCTTTTATCAATATTTTTTTTTATTCGCAAGAGAAATTGAGACAATCAATCTCCCTAGCCTTTTCCCAACTATGTTATGATCGGCTTCCATTCTAACCGGATGCAGCTGAATACCAGTATTTTACATGGAGCGACTGCCTATCTGACCTCCACAACCCAGTAACTGGGTAATACGATTGGTAAGACTGGTTGTCAGACTTTCGGGCTTCTGACGACCCATAATGACTGTCAGAGATCTACGAATGACAGCCGGGACCAACGGCTTAACGTGCTTTCCAAGGCACTGGTGAGTCTCGGTATGAAAAGATGATCCACGATCCACGGACAACCCCGGCAAGCGTAGCTTAACCTGATGGATCGACCCATGCGGCTGTTATTACTTAGCCTCGAGAAAAAAGAGAAATTGAGACAATAAAAATAATAAAAACTATTTTTTTATAACAATAAATATATCGAATAGATATCGAAAGATTTTACTGATATTTTAGAAACATGAATACTACTCGTATGTACATACATTATAGTGAAAACATCATTGGACCAATCGGAATTCTAGAAAGAGACAACTACTGGCCGCATATTCGCTTTGTCTCTCTCGTACTTTTCGGTCTGTATTCACTGCACAACTGAATACGGAACGCTCAGTCCATTCTCTATGTCTATGGGTACAGCCGACCGCACAGTGGTATCACTTTGACCTTGAAATGGCCTAGCGTAGTACCGAGTTTCAACAGAATAAGAGGCCAGCAAAATACTGGTTTTGTTACCGCTGAGGTGCAACGTATTGTACAGTCACGAGCACTAATATGTATGCACTTAGGGAAATTCAAAAGCGATTTTCTCGTGAAATAACGATAGCAACTTAGAAATGCCTACCTATTTCATAATGGTATGTGTTCCAAAACACTTTGTTCGTAACAACATAAAACTACAATCAATACATCAGAAGAAAATCAGCTTTAAAAGTAGCTAAGTTAGTGCAAAAAACAAACAAACACCAACACAAAAAACAAACACACAAACACAGCAAATGACACAAACAAACAAAACAAACAAATGGACAAATTAGTGCTCGTGACTATAGATATTTGCACAAACGACAACTTATTTTTAAATCTTTTCACAATCAATATTCATAAAATTTTCTCATGTTTCATGTTTCAGTGAGGAAAGATCCTCACTCACCAATTATATTATATAAATAAAGAGATAAATATCACACTAGCGCGCACATTGTTACAGACAAATTCAGACAATTGTTGTAATTTGATTTGTCGGCTAATAGCAGCGAGCGAAACGAAGCGTGTCAAGCTCAACACACTACAGATAGCTATCTCTTTCTGTATCATCCGTTCCGTATTATCTATCGCAGTCGTAGTTGAAAGCTACTATACACCTGTATGTAAGTACATTTGTAATAACAACGCAACGATAAATGACCGCCGCTCAGTATGAACGTAGCATATCTTTTCTTTATAATATTATTGTCATCCACCTTAAATTTACCAAGCTCAGTATGTACTCGTGATAAAAAAGTTGTACTGCCTAAGAACATGTCTACAATCGTTACAATTTGTAAACTTGGCACGCAATTTTCTTGAACTACCCGCATTAAAAACGTTTACGGGTAAACTTTCTGAGCAAGTTTTGAAAGTAATTTTTACATTATGTATAATATGAGTACCTAAGTACCACGTGTTGGAGGCTCAGAATGCCTGGTTAGCTCTATAAGAGCCTCATAAGAGCTGTAGAACTCTGCTGAACTTAATTATGAAAAAACATTGAACTTTGATCCTTTGTAGTCCGTAGCTTATATTTCTAAGAGAATGTTCGTATTTTTCTTGAGAGCACCTGAACGAAAAATATGAATGATATCTTTCTTGCAAACCAAACTAAAGGATATTCTCTTCGCATAGTAATTTGATTGGGAAAGAACTTTGAGACGGGAATGAAAGACAACATTTCACAGTAGATACACTCAATTTGAGGTGTGCCTAAAGATTTTTGACGATGGTTACTGTCGCTCGAAAAATGCTTTTTGACGATTAATATACAGGGTGTTTGGTAGAACGTTGAACATACGAAAATGGTGGTTAGTTGGGGTCATCTGCTACCCACTTGGCCCCACCGTTTTTTAATTTTTACTTTTTCTTAATTTTACAGAAAATTACCAGATTTTTAACTTTAAATTCGAATATCTTTACTTGCGATGGGTAAAACAGGAAGGATGTTGTTTTTTATTAGTGTCTAATAATAGCAGACTCTCATAAAATTATTGTTCGGTACAGATGTTAGTAGGAAAAAAAGTTTAGAGTCTTTAAAGGTACAAAAAGATGTAAAAAAATACTTAGAGCATAACTTTGACTTGCATTAAAAAAAAAAAAACTAAAAGCGATCGAGAACTTAGGATAACATCAAAACATCTCTGCTGTATGAGCTTTCTAACGGTATGTAATTTACATTTACTAAAACAAAAAGTCAGGACTTATTTGACAATTTTATCAAGTAGCAGGTTTTTGACGAAACAGAAAATTAAAATGTTTTGCGAAATTTAAAACTGTAAAGGTGTCAAAAAATGTAGCAATCAATTTAAATGAGAGGAGTACTTAAATTACCCATTCAAAGGGCCTTTTTCTGTTACCAGTCACTGCACAGACTCCTTTGTTGCGAAATTTCTAGGAAAACTAAACCACTTACATTTTGTTACCTGGGGTCGGGAGCACTAAGCAGGTAAACATTTTGTCTCACTCGTGCGCAGTCATAAGGCATGTTTTTTTCTCTTTCGCTCCCGGCGGGGCCCGCTGAAGAGGCCAAAACGATGATTTTGAATAATTTGAATCAGTCGAGACTTAACTGCCTCTGCGATCGTTTGTGCCCGTCACTTCTGTTTTCGTTCCGAGTCGTTTTGTTAATTACTTGTTGTGTTATCTGTCTGTTAAGTTTCTTGTTACTGTACTGTTAAGTTTCTTGTTCCTGTGCGCTATTACGTTTTTCTTGGTGAAAAATGGCTACCTTTACCAGTGAAGAATACGCTGACATGTTGTTAGCGTATGGACGCGCCAACACTAATTGCATACTGATATAGAAGATGTTAACTTTTTGCGGAGCATACTGTGGACGGACGAATCTAAGTTCGATAAAGAAGGGATTACCAACTTGCATAATTTGCATCATTGGGCCCCCTAAAGATCAAAATCCCCATACGAAGAGACGAAGAGGGTTCCAAAGAAGATTTTCAGTCAATGTCTGGGCCGGAGTGATTGGAAACAGGCTCATAGGGCCCCATTTTTTGCCTCAACATCTTAATGGGAGCAATTGTTTAGAGTTTTTGATCAACGATCTACCACCATTGCTACAAGAAGCATTCGATGAAGACAGGCCTATCGTGTTCCAGCATGATGGCTGCCCAGCTCACTGGAGTCTGAGCGTACGCGAGCTACTAAACAATCGTTTCCCCAATTCGTGGATTGGCAGAGGCGGACCAATCCCATGGCCTCCGCGATCACCCGACCTCACTCCGCTCGACTTTTACGTGTGGGGAAGAGCCAAAGAACTTGTCTACTTCACGGAAGTAGAAACGCGTGAAGAATTAATCAACAGAATTAATGCTGCATTCCAAGTGATGAGGGGAGAGATGCTGCTGCGGACAACAACCGTTGAAATAAGACGCAGATGTCGCGCGTGCATTGAAAATGGAGGGCGTCAATTTGAGCAATTACTTAATTGAATAAATTCATTTAAATGTAATTTAATTGTTTTATTACCCACTGACATTTAGGTAACAGAAAAAGGCCCTTTGAATGGGTAATTTAAGTAATCCCCTCATTTAAATTGATTGCTACATTTTTTGACAACTTTACAGTTTTAAATTTCGCAAAACATTTTAATTTTCTGTTTCGTCAAAAACCTCCTACTTGATAAAATTGTCAAATAAGTCCTGAATTTTTGTTTTAGTAAATGTAAATTACATGCCGTTAGAAAGCTCATACAGCAGAGATATTTTGATGTAATCCTAAGTTCTCGATCGCTTTTAGTTTTTTTTTAATGCAAGTCAAAGTTATGCTCTAAGTATTTTTTTACATCTTTTTGTACCTTTAAAGACTAAACTTTTTTTCCTACTAACATCTGTACCAAACAATAATTTTATGAGAGTCTGCTATTATTAGACATTAATACAAAACAACATCCTGCCTGTTTGACCCATCGCAAGTAAAGATATTCGAATTTAAAGTTAAAAAACTCGTAATTTTCTGTAAAATTAAGAAAAAGTAAAAAAAAAAACGGTGGGGCCAAGGTCAAATAATTTGGGCCAAGTGGGTAGCAGATGACCCCAACTAACCACCATTTTCGTATGTTCAACGTTCTACCAAACACCCTGTATAATATCTGTCAGCTTGTTACAGATTTACTTACAAAACAACGACATCGATCAGACGATCGACGTTGCTTACACATTTACTACATTTTGTTCAATCACACATGCCGATCGTTATAAATCAAACAAGTCTGTAGGCGCTTTTACTAATATTTATACACAACGAAGAACACGAGGGGTTATTTGCGTCTGAATACCAATATAAACACAAACTACAATGGATTCGTGTTCAGTTAATCCATTATCTATTCACTTACCCTAATCACAATGTATACAAGCATAACGAAGCTTATTATACCGCTCGTGGTCAATTATTGCGCACATCATTTATTAATGGTAATCATAAGCTTCTCCCGACAGCTTTCACTCCTATAACTAACTTATGAAGCTCGTCATTCAGAGATTTGCTGAGTTTACATTGTTATGTGTATTTATTTGTCCTTGGTAACTGTACCAAGTATACAGGAAACAGTATGAACAGTGTGCCACTAGAGTTTCTTTTAGAAAGGAGAAGCTTTTCCTTCCATATGTATCCAATTTATGAAAATCTTAACGTATGAAAACATATTGACAAAGTAAAATGAAAGGGAAGTCACAAGAAAATGATGTAAACATTGAAACCAGAAAAATAACTCTAAAATTAAGGCGCTTCACATATCACGAGACGAGAAACGGAGCGTCATAAAGAAATCACATTTTATCGCAGCTTAGCGCAGACGCGACCTCACGACGCGCGACAAATTACGCGTTATCGCGCGTCACCGCACAGGAGTTAACTTTGATATAACACGTAGGAAAAGATGTACGTCATTATGCTACTTGTAGGGAACCCAACTTTGCCAGAGTAATTTGACATTCTTACATGTTTATGTTTATCGCCTTGCCAACCTGAAAAGTTTTGATACTTAATTTATTCAAGCTACTGAAAGTACCATTTTATTTGAGGTGCTAATATAGGAGATGTACAATTTTTTTTTTTAATAATTGCGTATTATGTTCTTCCCAGGTCAATTTCGCCCATTACCCAACCGTAAAAAAAATTACTCATAGTTAAATGCTTGTTTAAGCAATCTTCCATTCCCCCCGCAACAAGCTTGCTAAGTAACTAATACTGTAACTAAGCAATCTTTGCTTATTTAACTAGACCGCGCATTAGTAACGCTTGTCGCGCCGAACCGCGCCGCCCTTAATGTGAAGCGACGTTTAATTATGACGTTATTTCATACTTAATGTGCAATTTCCATTCAGGCTCCGACCGGAAAATTTCATCCATTTTCTTAAACGCCCTTATTATGGAGAGCTTAATAACTGTGGCTTCGGAAGTAAAAATATGTCTTTTCTTTCGTAGGTTCTGGTAGTTCAGCACGTGGATGTATGCATGTTCTCCAATGGGAAGTTTAAGAATGTGGTAGCTCTGGTGAAAGGCAATGATGTCGTCCTGCCGAGCCAGACATATACCGACACCTACACGCTTACGCCGCATAGAGGTGAGATTTGTTTTTGTTCTATGTATACCTTCATAGTTGCCAGCAATAGTACTCCTTAATACCTGTACAAATGACAAAATAGTACAACACTATCTTGTTTTAAACTAGTGTCCAACACGTGCTGTTTCCATTCCATTCTTCAAGATACAAAATTGTTCGCAGGTATAACCAAAAACTGGATAGCACTCGAAGATTCGTACTCAAAAACAGGCGCCAGTCTCGCTTCAACTGTCCTTAGCAACAACACGCCAGAAGACAGAAATGTGTTTGCAATATACGTGTCATATTACGTGAAAGTCAAGCTTACATTCAGCGCGATGGGCGGAGATCTAGCGCTCAAACTACCCTTCACACTCACACATTCATGCATCAATGAAGCGCCTACGGACAGCGTGACAGAAGAAGCTACCCATAAAATGATTCTAGAAGGAAAAGAAAACAGCGAAGATGAAGACAGCAAAGCTGAAATAGAAAGAGACAAGCAAAACAACAACGGCGAAGAAGAACAAGGAGATGACGCCGAAGTCAAGTCTCCAGAAGACCACCGATGCGTTGCTGACGTCCTAGTCAATATTGAAAACAAACTGGATAGACCGAAGAAATTTGAAGGTCAAACAGAAGTGCGAACTGTGAAACCGAGTGATGAAGAGCTGGATCTTATAGTCAAATACCCAAGTTCGGACACGTGATCCGATGAGGAACTAGACAATACAGGCCAGGGTGACAAGACTGACGCACAAGTGAAGAAACCAGCAATTGTCAAATGCAAGGCAGAGGTCCAAATTAATAAGAGTGGTTTTACAGAAAATCTCAAAAGAGCCGTGTGTTGTATAGACAGAAGACGACAGTCATAGCTTAGGGCATACTTGTTCATAATAATTGTTATAAAAGTACGAAATAAAAATATAAACCAATGTTGACACTTATTTCCTAGTATTTGCAATTCGCGAGGGCAAATGTGTATATCTAGTAAACAAACCACCCGAGAAATACTTCAATTTCGTATACAAATATGCTTAAAGCGCACAGGTTTCGGAAAATTACAGCAAACAGTTTTACTTATATTTTTTCCGATGTATTTGCGTTCGTGAATTCCAAATATTAAATTGACTTTTTACTAATTAGGGTTACCTAGTTATATATTTTGAAGGCGTAAGAAGACTAAACAAAAACGACGTCAATCGAAAATCGTCTGAAGTTAACGAATTGCATCTAGTCATTCATTTAAAAATGTATTTTACTATTTTAAGGTTTTTGATAGACGTAAGATTAGTTGGTTCGCCGACACATGAAGCCTGAATGGATATATTACGCTTACTAAATTTTTAGTCAGTGTTGGTAGTGGTGTTAAAACTAGTAATATCGATTTATAAAGTTTTTCAGTGTAGTTTTCAAAAACTGTTTACAGTGCAATATATTATGAACATGTCTGCAGATGCATTCTTATATGCATCTCTTCGGATTTCACAGTCATCAATATTCAGTATCGACTCGGGTTTAATAATAATTACTCAGATTTACAGTTATTTCGTTAAAACTGCCACTAAAATAATCATAGTATCATTTCATTTTGAAAAGTCTGAAACATTTGCTACAAATTATTTCAAAGCATTATCCTTATCACAACTTGCAGACAAGTGACAGATATCTTTTATGCTTTGGTGTCAAGCGCATAGTGTCAAGGTCATAGTTTTACAAAGTTTAATATTACTATAGAAACTTTGTTGAATTCATCTAATCAATAATAATTCTAAATTGATTCTCATTCTGTAGACAAGATATAAATTAGTTTTTCAACATTCATTGCACTTAAACAAAGTTGTCTAAAGGTATAGGCCGCAGATGTTTTGAATTATGATTATAATTGTTAACGAAGTTGATAAAGATCATTTTCATTCAGTTACTTTCGTTGTAATATTCTACCATTTATTGTGTGTTGACATGACGTTAATTATAAAGTTAGAAATATTAAATGCAACGAGTTGGAAATTTGGACTTGATTGAATCGTTTGTGATTATCAGAAAATTTTATTTAAATTATAACTTTGCCACAGGTTTTAATACACTGTATAATTTCTCTATGCCATATACATGCGTACATGGTATATAATTTAAAAAATAAACAAATAACATTTATGAGATAGATGAAAACATTTTTATCTGTTTTACACAAAGAAATCTTTCAGATAAAAGTAGGGGCGTCAAAAAAAAAATTAACCTACTTTCTTTTATACCTTGACAAACGTTTGATCCTTTTGATTTTCTTTTGACGCTTCATTTGTAAGCATAGCGCTTACAAATTCTGATAAAGCGTCATAACCTTTAGAAATATTCAGAAAATATAAAAGAAACGAGAAAATCTTGTTTATCATGCCATAGATAATAAAGCATTGAGAAGTTGGCAATAAAAGGAATCTTTTTATGTTAACGTAGGTATCATAAAACTTGTAGGTACTTACTTAACGCTATCAAAAACGAGCAAACTTTTAAGTGAGCTAGAACTAAAGGGCACTTTCGTATATAAACTACGCGCTGATATACAGGAAAGCTGCTAAAGAATGTTGCCAATCTTTGTAAATTCCACGCCGAAGATAAAATAAGGGGTATGTGTGTGACGCCCTTCCCAATTACCTCCCGACAGCATAATAACGTAGTTATTTTAATAAGCGTACAGCATTAATTTATTTAAATTGCCGAAGCAAACAATGACTAAGAAATAAAATCACATGACCGACCAAGTTTTTGGAAATCATATATTTTATAATGTAATAAATAATTCGAAACATCTGAGTCTAATTTTAATAGAAGCACCATTAAAATAGGATTAATATGAAAAGTTAAGGGGAAAGCGATAAGGTGGCCCACGAAATTCAAAATTTCTTACGATTTTTTTAATTTGCAGCTCAGTGTCTTGGTGTATGTTGATTAAAGTATGATTCGCGACCGTAACAAATATGTATTTACAAAATTATAATCATTAAAATCAGTAAATACAACTTCTTAAGATAGTATAATCCTCAAATGTTAAGATTTCATGAAATAGTCATTGAATAGGATTACTCGGTCTTAGAAAGTTGTATTGATGACTTTAATGATTATATTTCTGTAAATACATAAATATTTGTTACGGTAGCGAATTTTTATTTCAATCAACATACAACCTAATACTGACCAGCAAATTGCAAAAAATGTAAGAAAAATTGAATTTTGCGTACTACCCTGGCGCTTTCGCCTTAAAATGAAAGTAGTACTAAGAATTAGTCTATTACTTAGGTGTGTTGATTTTATAGTGAAAAGCAAAATATCGCTTTGATTGGAAACATAATTTGAGTAGTAACAAGTTTTTATAATATTATTACTTAAGTATG
The DNA here is from genome assembly GCA_947568875.1 of Fissipunctia ypsillon. NCBI lineage: Eukaryota > Metazoa > Arthropoda > Insecta > Lepidoptera > Noctuidae > Fissipunctia > Fissipunctia ypsillon. The sequence goes on along the minus strand of OX387645.1, from coordinate 22,644,858 downwards.
GTCGACCTCGTATTTGACTTTCCATCCTCAGGTTGAATGTCTTGTCATAAAACGAAGAGGTCTATTTGCTTATATGTATGTGACAGTTAGATAGTTTCATCCTTAGTGAAGTTTAATTTATTGGAAACTAGCTGATCCGACATACGTTGTCGACCAAATTTCAATAATTCATACACAAAAGGAAGTTCAGACTTCCCGAGTTTACAGTTTTTCCGGGAAACTTTCCAATTTTTCTTTCCATAAAAACCTGATTCAGACGAACATTTTAAAACTTAAAATAGCCAAATCGGTCCAGCCGTTCTCAAGTGATACGCTTACCAACGAACAACATTTCATTTTTGTTATACAACATATCCCGGAATTAAAGCACACCTCCAAACACCCCAATTAGAATATTATTTTATAACATAATACATACACTGAATTTTTCCTATTATGTATAAAACATTGTTTATTTACTAAATTAGTTATACTGATTGTAAGAGAAAATTGTGGTCACATTACAAATATGCACGCACGCACACAGTCGCACACCTCTAAGGGTCTAGCGTAGTAAGTACTTCGTCCATTTCGGTTTGTTTTGTTTTAATTATTTTTTGGGATAAAAAATTAAGTAACCATATTAAAAATGACAGAAATCGATTTAGTAAACGATTCTGAACAAACTACTTCCATAATGTGCATTAACTCAGTTAAACATTGTATAGGTATATTGTACTTAACCAAAAGTGGTAATTCAGTTACGAGGGTGACTATACCTACTTAGGTACACTTATTGTTTATTAATACCGTCCCTAATTTAATATTTGACAGTACCTAATTAATTAAAATTCATTTTACGCTTCGTTACAGCACAATCATAATTCAAATTAGTTTATGAAAACTTGTTACTCAGAATGAAACGACATGGTAAATTAGTAAAAGTCATTATGTAGCTATTAATTCATTGTAAAACAAATAATTTGTATGTTTTGTAGATATTCATTAGCAAAACTAGGTATTATAATATTTAAGAACACTAACTTGTATGTAAATTAAAACTGTAGTCGAATATATGTAACTCGAAATATTTTTCAGTGTTTGTATATACTGTAAATAAACTTCAAAATTTTCTCATTGTTTGATTTTGACCTTACCTACATGTTTTATAAGACCTCCATTTGAAAGTGTACAGAGTTACTACGAAAACTTTTCATTGAAGATGCGATAAGAATTTTTCATTAGAAAGGATGTGACAGGGCCCATAATAATGCTCAATTTATGAATTGTAATATTCTACTACCATAAACTGTAGCAGATAGCTTCATTGGAAGCGGAATTGTAGACAACCCTCGGAATTCGGACGTTACTTTTAGCAGAACGGTTTTCTTCAGAAATTCGTAAGTATTTGTCTAAGTGATGCACTAAAGTGTGGAGAAAATAAGTATGCTAAGATCATAACTAGTGCTAAGCAAACAACACTTAAGATCTAGATCAATTAAAATATATATTTTGATCAACAAAAAAATCTACGCACAGCTTCAGAATTTCAAAACAACGCAAACTCAGAATATCGACCCTAATCACAGCTTAGACAGGCGTATGCCTTGGTTATGCTTGATTTTCCGGAATCGAAGGCTAAATCGGGAACGGACAACTATGCATGAAGTTTGTGTTCCAAATACGTCAGAAGCAGCCACTCTGCCGGATGAGCGATAACATAAATCATATTACTTGGACATAAACTAGAGGAGAACTATGCATATCGATTATTATCGGTTTATGAAGAGATTCACGATTAGAGCACATGCCCGTGTACTGTACTGATACGATTGTTTCTTCTTTTGTTTTTTCGCTTGATTCAAATATCTGTAACTATCACTAATTGATCACTACCAACATTTTATGATCATAATTTTCGTTTCCAACTTACCTTTTGTTAGTCTCCATTGAATTGAGAATATTAAAAGATAACAAATGAGAGCCTTGAGAGAAATGATGTCAGACAATAATGTCTGACATCAAAATATTCGTTGTATAAACAAAGAATATTTTGCTGCATACTGAAGGAATATTAAGTTGACTGATGTACGTTTATTTTAATTAATTCAGAAATTAAAATTATTTAGTTTTGTATTTCTTGCGACCTGTATCAAGAACAAAGCATTTAAAGTAATGTAGATATTACCCACGGTACTGCATATCTTCTACGTTTTCCATCTTAGTAACCTGCACAAAATATGTGAACTCATTAATATAATCCACGCTTCTCTAGTACCTTCTGAGAAAGTTTAAAATTAAACATCCAGGTTTTCAATAAAATGCTAGGAATAACTTAACAGCGTCTGAAAGTAATTATCTTGTAATTGTCATTCGCATTACACTTGTACGTAAGAGCCCAACGCCGAGCGCTGTAGAAGAGAGCTTTTGCAATAGTTACCTGAGTGCTGTAGCTAAGTATAATCGCAACACAAAACCTACACACTACGAGTGAGTTACCTGATTTATCAGCTAGTATTTAAAGAGGCTTTCTATTTTCTATTCATCAACTGCCTAGCCTTCCCCGACTATGCTGGGGTCGGCTTCCAATCTAAGCAGATTCAGCTGAATACCAATATTTTACACGGAGCGACTACCTATCTGACCTTTACTACTCAGTAACTGCGTAACACGATACTCCTTGGTAAGACTGGATGCCAGTCTTTTGAGCTTCTGACAACCCATACCGACTGTCAAAGATCTACGAATGACAGCCGGGATCAACGGCTTAACGTGCTTTCCGAGGCACGGAGGGGTCTCGATATCTAATGGATGGTCACCCATCTACGAACGAACTTCGGTAAGAGTAACTTAGTAACCATCGATCGACCTGTACGGCTGTTATTATTTATTCTATAAAGAAACAAAAACGTTGTACATACATACATACAGGTACTTCGACACAAAATCGTGAGATAAAAACGTAGTCGTCTTTTTATCAGCCACCGAACATGTAATATTGGGCATGGGAGTTCCATAGACTGGCATAATGAGGGGTTCAATGTCCAAGGGTGATATTCACATTACCTACGTAAATACTTAGTGTAATCTACTTATCTTTCGAGGTCGACCTTCAAAGTTAGGAGAATGGACAAAACTATCTAACACTTCCTATGGCTTTTTACACATGAAAAGGACAACGGTGTCTTCTATAATAATGGGTTATCTTGATTTTTAAGGGTCTGACATTAAAAAGTGAAACGGAACCTTTAATAAGATCACTTTTTTATTTCTCTCGTAGGGAATTGAATTTTCCTACAAAGTTAGGTTATGTATCGTGTTAGCTACCATTTGAAAGAACTGTCTTTAAGGGTTTTAAAAATATATATATCTGTGTTTTTAGATTTTTTTGTCCAGCAGTCTTGAAGATACTATAGCTGGGGCGTAGCCTTCATACAACCCGATTCTTATCGGCTTCCCTTCGGAACAACCACTCTTCTTAATGTCTACTATTGCCAAATAATTGGTACACCTGTGTGTGTAACTGTGTATCACATCACATTACATAATTATATTTAATACCAGTTTAATACATCATAAGATTAAAAAGCTACAGTTTGTGTCTGAGTTTATGAGAACTGAACAATAAAATTTTTTCTTCGGCTTCCCTCCAATGTTAATTGTAGCTACGTCACTGCTATATAGGTAAGTACTACTATACCTACCTCAAAAATTGCAAAAATTACCATTCCCTCTTTTCTCTTAGGTTATATCCGGCAGCGCGAATCTAAAAAAAAAAATCGTCGAAAGCGTCGAATCTAAAAAAATTACTCTTCTTCATTACCTACACGAAGTCAGCATTTTTCGAAATTTATCTGATTATTTAAATACTTGTGAAGCTATGGCTTACTATTCTGATTTTTTTTCGCGGGTCTTGCCTTCGCAAGTTGAAAAAGAGGCAAAGGTATGAAGCCGCCCTTTTTTTTTTTTTTTGTGGATGGGAAATTATCAAATGACTTCTCCCGCTCTGGGCGGAGCGGGAGGGCGTGTCAGACTTTTACTGACTAAAACCCACCCGTGTTCCTTCTGTTGCCTGTGCCGGGGCCACGGTGACTCTTTCGAACATCCCGCAACCCTAGCTGGCATCGGCCCTAGCGGACCCCGTCAATAGTGCTGACATCTCTTTGAGGCGCGCGTGGAACACGACGCGCCGTCGACTCGGGCTTGGTCCTTACCGGACGGCGAGCTACCCATTGCTCGCCGTCCGCAAGCCCGCGCCTACGGTGGCCGGGAATCGGCTGCCAATTCCCGACGCCCAGGGCGTCTCCTGCGGCGACTAGGGGCGTGAGGGTGCAAAGCTTGCCTCTCCCTCACGCGTCCCGCCTCCTCCTTCACGAGCATTACTGCTTCGCAGAAGGAGGTAATGGCTTCCCATGCACTCTCGCTCCGTACCATGGCCTGGACCAGGGCCGGACGCGAGAGATCGCCGCCGCCGATTGCTACCGCGAGGACACGGCGGTGCTCCGCCCAAGCCGGGCAGACCTCCACCGTATGCTCCACCGTGTCCTCCGGGCGATCCACACAGTGGTGACACCCGGGCGATTCCTCCCGCCTTATCCGGAACAGGTACCTCCCGAAGCACCCGTGTCCGGTGAGGACCTGCGTCAGGCGGAAGGTGAGGACGCCGTGGCGCCTCTCCAGCCACTCCTCAAAGAGGGGACTTATCGCCGCAATTGTGGCGTGCCCAGCGCTGGGTTGCGACAATCGCACTCTCCATGCCGCCATGAGATCCTGCCGGAGCTCTGTCCGCCGTACCACGATTTCTCGCGGCAACAGAGTTACGCCCCGGCGTCCTGCCTCCTCGCGCCACTCCCACATGTGCGCGAGGACTTTTGCCTCCAGATCCCATGGCGGTAATCCGGCAAGGAGGTTCGCCGCCTCCCCGGAGACCGTGCGGTATCCCCGGGCTAACCGGATGGCCATGACCCTCTGGGACGCGTTCAATCGACGTACCGGTCGTCGCCTCACGGAACGCGCCCACACCGGAGCTCCGTAAAGGGCCATGGACCGCACGACCCCCGCGTAGAGCATCCGGCAGGAGGCGTTTGGACCCCTCAGATTGGGCAGGAGCCGCCCCAAGGCAGCCCAGGCCCGCTCCAGTCTGGGAGCCAAACGTCGGAAATGCTCCACGAAATTCCACCGGCTGTCGAGGACGAGTCCCAGGTACTTCATCGTCGACTCGACACCGATGAGAACCCCTCCTACCGTTATTTGGGAACCCGATGGTGGCGCGTTCCGAAGATCATGAAAACACATGGCCTCGGACTTGTGCAAGGCCACCTCGAGTTCCAATTGCCGGATCCTCTCTACGATTGTCGCAACCCCGCGTGCCGCTAATTCGGCCGCCGCCTGGTGCGACCTCCCCTGCGCCAGGACCAGCGTGTCGTCAGCGTAGCAAACTACGCTGACGCCACCAGGGAGGTCGGCGCGCAGCACCCAGTCGTACCCGATGTCCCACAGATGCGGTCCCAGAACCGATTCCTGCGGGACACCGCACGACATCTCTCGCCGGTTCCACTCTCCCCGGTGACCGGGGTAGATGACGGCCCTGTCCGTCAGATAGGCCTCGACCACGCGACAGAGGTAGGTCGGCACTCGGTGATACCGGAGTGCCTCCCTGATGCAACTCCAGGGCAGGGTGTTGAAGGCATTGGCGATGTCTAGAGACACCGTCAAGACGACCCCACCCCGGGCCACAGCATCCCCCGTCGTGAGGGCTCGAACGCGCATGATGGCGTCCACCGTAGAGCGCTCCTTGCGGAAACCAAACTGGCTGTCCGCCAAATCCGGCGCCACCCTCACCAGCCGCCCGACGAGGCGGTCTGCAATGACTCTTTCAAAGATCTTGCCCACCTCGTCGAGCAGCACGATGGGCCGGTAAGCGGACGGAGAGTCCGCAGGGCGCCCCGGCTTCTTAATGAGGACCAGTTTCCCCGTCTTCCATTGAAGTGGGAACCGACCCCTCTCCAAGCATGCGCTTAGGAGCCCCCTTAGTCGAGGCCCGAGAGCCTCCAAGGCCAGGACCCAGGCTTTTCCAGGTAAGCCGTCGGGTCCTGGGGCGGTATTCCTGGCATTCAGCCTGCGCACCGACACTCTCAGCTCTACCTCGGTCACCTCAGGAGCATCGTCGTCATCGTCGGCTGTGTGGTCCGCATCGGACACCACAGGAGACGGAGCCATGGGTGGGGGAGTATGTTCCCTCGCAAAGGGAACAGAGCGCTCACCACGTCCTCCATGAGCTGGGGCCGGAGACTCTGCGTCAGCGGGGGAGCCCATGGGCGGAGTTTCTTCCGCACCATTTTATACGGGCGTCCCCACGGGTCCCTGTTCAGAGCCTCCAGCGACTCCTCGCGGGCCAGTCCCTTGGCCCGCAGGATCTCCGCTCGGAGGGCGGTCTTCGCCGCTCTGTATCCCTCGTACAGCTCCGCCTGAATGGCTTCCGTATCCGGAGGGCGGATACGGAGCCTGCGGTGCCTGGTGTACCGGCGTCGCGCAGCAACGCACGCGTCGCGCAGAGACGTCAACTCCGGCGACCACCAGCAAACCTGGCGCCGGGCGCGTCCGTGCCGGACCCGGGGCATTGCCACGTCGCATACTTCGGACATGGCCTCCCGGAACCACCCCGCCTCGTCATTGATGTCAGCAGGCCTGTCCGGTGGTGACACCCAGGCCTGCACGATCGAGGCTTCCAGGAGGAGCTCCCGGTCCAGCTGCTTCAACGCCCACCGCGGACCACTCGGGGCCTGTCGGACCGGCGCGCTCGAGGTCTGGGCGGAGACGTCAAACCGGATATACCGGTGGTCGGAGTAGGTCTCCACCCCCTCCATGACGCGCCAGTCGACGACACGCGGCGACAGAGCGGGGCTGGCGAACGAAATGTCCACCACTGACTCACCCCGCATCCGCACACACGTGGGGACAGAACCCCGGTTTAGGATGACCAGGCCCGTCTCCAGAGCCCAGTCCTCCACCATCCTGCCCCGTGTGTCCGTAAGCCGGGAACCCCAAGCCACATTCTTAGCATTGAAGTCCCCAAGGACGAGCACAGGCAGGGAACGGAACCCGACGACGACGACTCTCAACTCCGCAAGGGAGTTGTGGAACTCGGCGAGAGTTCGGTTCGGGGAGAAGTATACCCTTACCACGACAATCTCCCCGAACCGTGCTGCCACGCAACCCCGTCCCCTCTTGACCGCCTCGAGGGACGGGGTACCGGCGGCGGCCGATGAAATTAGAGTCACTGAGCTGCTCAGGTCCTCCACCCAGTCATCCCTGGGCGGGACAAAGTACGGCTCAGCGACCACGGCGATGTTAATCGACCACTGCGCCATGCTCTGGAGCAACAGATCCTGAGCGGAGGCGCAGTGGTTGATGTTCGCCTGGAGGAGGCGTAATGGGGCCATTATTGGCACTCCATATCAGCCCCCTCCCGAACCCCCTGTGAGGGCCCTGCCGCGGTGGTTGCGGCGGCGGCGACAGTGGAGGCGACGGCGGCAGCGGTGGCAGTGGCGGCGGCTGCGGCGGTGACGACGGTGGCGGAGGGCTTGCTGGCCCTGGGTTTGGCGGGTGGAGTGCAGGCCTTGCTCCCAGCCCGGTGATTGGCCGGCTTGCCTGCTGCCGCACACGCGAAGCAGTGCGGCGTGACTTTGCACGAGCCGGCCTTGTGACCGGGCTGACCACAGCAGAAGCAGTGGCTGCTACGATCCACCTCCGAGGTGCATTTAGCTCCCACGTGGTTGCCTACGTGGCAGCGGAAGCACCTCAGAGGTCTGGGCTCCAGCAGTTTCACCTGCGTGGAAACCCAGCCCACCTTGAGCCTTTGGCCCTCCCCGGTAATTTTCCGGGCCACCGCCACGGGGCAGCTCACCGTAACGGTTCGCATCCCCTTGAAGTCAGGACGGATGGTGCCTACCCTAACCTGCTCGGCTGAGCACCCTCCAGTCCTAACGACGGCGGCCACCACCTCTCCCTCCGTCGCTGAGTCGTCCAAACCCAGTATGCGCATATCAGCGCGCTTGGTGGGTCTGGACACTCGGGCCTCGTCCGCATTTAGGGACGCCCTAAGCCTTTCGGCCAGAGCGTCAGCGGTCGGGCCGCTGGCCGCACCGGGGACCTCCAGCATCCGGGCCCCAGTCGCAGTGACCTTTACTCGGACGCCATCTGCGATACCGAGCTCGTCGAGGTTCACCGCCGCCCTCGCCTTGGCAAGCACGTCGCGGTAGGACGCGCCCTTCTTTTCCGCTTCCGGCTGTAGTGTGATCACTACAGCTGCGGACTTCGGGGCACGGAGCCTAGCCGCGACGCTTCGCTCCTTGCGCCGCTGCCGCTTCTCCTTTTTTTTGGCCGCCCTTGCTGCCTTACCCGCCTTCCTCTTCTCCCCGGCTACTTGCCATTCGACGTCAGCCGGAGGGGATTTAGGAGGCGGGGGCGGTCGTTTCACCGCCGGGGCTGGGGCCCTCACGGGTTCCGGGACGGCTCCGCCTTTCACCTGCCCCGATGACTCCGGCTTGGCCGTGGCAGCCGCGGCGGCGGCATACGACGCCGCCTTCCGTTGGCCCGAGGACGGCTGGATCGCCGCTAGCGGGGGCCGCAGGACTATAGCCTCCAGGGCGGAAAACCGGCTCCCGAAGGCAGCCAGTTCCCATCGGACCAGGGCCAGAACCCGATCCTCAATAGGCACGGGCCTGACCTGCCCATGCCACGTCTCCTCCTGTGGCACCTCCCGGGGGCCGGCTTCTCGAAGCCTAGCCAGGTCCGCTCTGAGCTCCGCGTTCTCCTTTCGGAGAAGCTCCATGGCGGCTGTCAAACGGGCGACCTCCGCCCGCATTTCGGATATTGCGTCCGACGGGGGCCCGATGTGACTGGTCTCCGCTGCCGCCATAATGGAGGCCGTGGCTGCGGATATGGCCTAGTCTTTAGAGGACTGAGTCCTCTTCAAGGCCACACTTTTAATAGCGGCTGCCACGACCTCTGCGAACCTGACCGTTCGCTCCGATTTCGAGCCGCTAGTGACGTCCGGCTCACCACCTGACGACTCCGACCCGGTCGAGACCGGCCCTAACTGCGACTCTGGCTCGGCCGGGCCGGCTCCGCTCGGCTTGCTGGCCTCCTTCGTGGCGAGCCCTCTGCCCACACCACTTTCATGGGCCCCACCCCGCCGGCTGATCTTCTTCCGGGTCGAGCTAACCCATCCATCCGAGGAAGACTCCTGGCCATCCCCTGGTTTGGGGCGCTTCTTTAAGAACTCTAGGTTCTTCTTAGCCGCCCCAACCACTTCGCGCTCTTGGCTCTTATACGAGCCCTTCGCGCCAGATACGGCGTCGGACTCCGACCCCGCATCGCTTCCCTCCTCTTCGCTTCGGTTTTTGTTTTTTGTTAAAGAATCCATTTTTGTTCCCACGAGTAAAAAACTTTTATTATCTCAAAATCTAGTGGTTCGCACTAGCGACTAATTTAGCTACCCATTAGTCAAGCTATCAACCTCCCTCACGGTGCGCCGCCGCTTGGAGGTTTGGGGTGATTTTTTATAGAGGCTTTCTTCCTCGCGGCCCGGGCGGTTAAGCCAAGACCCTCGACCCCCGTCAAAAGTCAGAGACATGACCTTGACAATCTTCGGGGCTACGAGAATAACGGTGGCAGAAAGAGAAGGCCTCTTCCTGCCTGCCCGGCGGCAGAGTTAGTGCACACCGAGCCCGCTCTTACTCCGCCGCTGTGCGTCTCTGCTTAGAGCGCAGAGAGACACACGTTGGAGCGTACTTCTGACAGGATATTGGCATACGGGCAACAAGACCCCTTAGGCACACAGTACCTAATGGGGAGTCATTGCCCGTACCCCAGGGTGCACCGTCCCGGTGACTGGCCTTCCCCCCGGACGCATCCATAAGGGAATTCCAGCCCACAGGCACACGGGGAGGTTTCCTGTCCAAGCACCCCATGAAGCCGCCCTAAAGACTCATATTAAAAATGAAAAAACTAAATACTTTTGTATTTAGAACACAAATTAATATTACTTGTTTACAAAAATAAATAACCTGATGAAATACAATGTTCATCTATCTTAATATTATTTATGTACACAGTTTTATAAAAAAAAAACTTAGGCATAAAAAGGCATGAAGGCATTTGCTGTGATTAAAAAATCGCATACTTATCTCTGACTACAAAAATGTACTTACTGCCTTCTTACAGCTAATATTTTAAATTCTTGCACGAAATTAAAAGACGAGGGAACGCACGCGGCCGGGGTGCGGAAATTATTCAAGCGTAAAATGTACTTACTGCAAACGACATAAGGCAATAATCTCTATGCGCAAATGGGACGGGGTGACGGGGGTGAGCCCGCGCAGGTGTATTCATTAACTACGTGCCATACAGTATTATAATTACGACAGACCAGCGACCTTTCTATTTTAGACTGCTCAGTGTACCGCACAGTTAGATACGGAACCCTAACGGTGCGAACCCGACTCGTTCTTGGCCGGTTTTTTATTGATTATTAAGAAGCCAGTTAAGTATTGAATTCTTATGGAATGGATTAGTTATCCTGTAGGTATTAATTTTGACTTCGAGCTTTTAAATTCTAACAAGAAAAGAAGGGCGTTTACTAAGAAATGTATTGAATACAAACAAAGACGAAAGTTCGCGTGACCCTCTTAATAAACGAAAAACTCCACCCCACAGTCTGCGTGAGCATTTATTTCCGTGAAAGTAATTTAATAACAAGGAAACGGGGACTTAAATAAATTGAATTTACACGGTAGCCTAGGTAACACTGGGCAAATATTGAAATTGTTGAAAACTTTTTAATTAACTTAAAACTTGTTTAGATGTGTGTTATGACTTTACTTTTCTCTTTCACAATGGATTGATGGGAACAAGGTGACGTTTTTAAACTTTATCTTACGTTTCATACATAAATCATAATATTGCTGCCTCGTTGGTTGAGTGGTCACAAGCGCTACTGCTGAGCATGAGGTCCTGAGTTCGATTCTCAGGTCTGGCAAAGTTTTATTGGGATTTTCCATCGAGAATTTCTCAGTAGCAGCCTGGATGTACACTTCTGCCTAACCTTTCGAGAATTACAAGCGTGATTGATTGACTATTGTTCATAGGAACATTTATTGATGTTATTAACAACCGTTAAAACAAACTCTGATTCCATTTCTTGTTCATTCATGAGTTTGGTTTTATTTCACTATTTCTATAATTTCGGTGATTTCAATATTTTTATCAAGTATTTGACAAATAGAAAGTGTCAGAATTTAAAACCTTAAATATTTCCTCTATTAGCCATATTGCATCTCATGACAATGCCAATAAACCCAAACACGAGTTAGAATACATTGTTTTATTATGGAGTTCCGGTGCCTATCTTTCGGCTCCATCATCAGAATAAAATCATAAATAACGACGAAGACGCGACGCCGTAAAAAATTTAATGCAATAGCCCCACAAATCAAAATTTTAGAAAAAAGTTCACTGCACCTCCTAGGTTCCCCAATTTTAGAAGACAGCTTTTCTCCTTTTATCAACAAAAAAATCAAAAACTTCAACGACATTTCGGACAGACTCTCCAAAATTAATTTACATTCGGCATTCACCCTGATTAGATACTGTTGTTTTGGCCCAAATTTTATATACTTTCTACGTTCTTCCCCTTTATGGAAGCAGCCAAACCTCTTGGACAAAATTGACCAAATTATTCGCAGCACACTAACATCCATTTTAAATGTGGCCCTGGACGACCGAGCGTGGCTGCAAGCCACACTACCCATCCGTTTTCGTGGCCTCGGCGTCCGCAAAATTACCAGTATTATCTTACCGGCGTTCCTGTCCTCTGTCCACAGCACGGAAAAGTTGACCGAGAAAATTTTAGCTCCCTCCTTGGTTGACTCAGAAGTGCCGTGTTTGACTGACGCAGTGAACGCCTGGAAAGTGGCTTGCCCGGATACAGATCGGCCCTTGAACCCATCTTTCCAGAGGCAGTGGGATGAACCGCTCTGCAGGTTGGTATGGAATAATCTAATTAATACGACAACCAATACTGCTGAGGGTGCCCGCCTGCTGGCTGTGGGGGAGTGGGAGTCGGGCTTCAGGCGCTACCGTCACCCAACATAGGCACTATGCTGGGTGACACCACCTTCCGGCTCGCTACTTGTCTGCGTCTGGGCGCTGCTTGCGTGGCTCCGCATCGCTGCCAATGCGGTGTCGGTGTCGACTGCCTCGGACAACATGGCCTATCCTGCAGATAGAGCGCAGGCCGGATAGCACGGCACGCCAGCATCAATGACATCATCCGTCGTGCTCTTGTCACCGCCGGGGTGCCAGCTGTTTTAGAACCCAATGGCTTAGCATGCGACGATGGGAAGAGACCAGACGGAATGACCATAATGCCTTGGAAGGTAGGTAGGCCTTTGGTGTGGGATGCAACGGATGTCGACACCCTTGCGCCATCCCATCTTCCTAGTACGGCAGGCTGTGCTGGAGCGGCTGCTGCGGGTGCGGAAAACCTCAATCGGCGCAAATACTCCAATCTTATTGGGACTTATATATTCGAGCCGTTTGGGGTTGAAACACTTGGGCGGTGGGGTCCGAGTGCCCACTTAGTTTTTCGAGACATCGCCAGGCGGTTGGTCGACTCCACACGTGACCAGAGGGCTGGCCTATTTTTTGGCCAAAGAATCAGCATTGCCATACAACATGGCAATGCTGCCAGCCTTCTGGGCACTTTTCCTGTTGACAGCGATGCGGATGAATTTTCTGATGCCCTATGATTATTTCCCCTCCTTTTTTATATACTTGTACATATTATTATTATTATTTTAAGATTGTTAGGTTTTAAATTATGTCACCTTTAAAACATAAACATATTGCTGCTATAACAACAAATAGATAATAAAAATAAAATAAAGTTAAAAAATCGTGATGTTATGTTATATTATGTTATTGTAACCGTTGTTATTTCAGTCTACTCTAAACAATTATGTTAATATATATACTAATACATATTATAAAGCTGAAGAGTTTGTTTGTTTGGTTGAACGCGCTAATCTCAGGAACTTCTGACTCGAATTGAAAAATTCTTTTACCGTTGAATAGCTCATTTATTGAGGAAGGCTATAGGCTATATAATATTACGCTACAACCAAAAAGAGCGGAGCATCAATGAAAAATGTTGCAAAAACGGGAAACTTTATTCCTTTTGCGAGCTTCCGTTGCGTGCGCTGCGTAAACGGTTAAAGTTACGCAAAAATCATGTATGACGGAATTTTTCCTCTTAAAAGGTTCTAAAAAAAGTTTACAATAGCATATGTGTATCTTTTAATGTTGGCTCACTATAACTTTTTTTAATGGAAATCAAATTTATCATAAAATAATGCATTATTTGCGAAGGTGTTTTCGTAAACATGGTATCAATCCTTATCCAAATAAATAGTTTCATCATCAAGGTTGATTAAGTACATGTAAATTCCTTTTTGAATGATTCAATTTGGACCTTTCGTTTAGAAATTACGACGGGTATAATAATGCTTAAAGTAAGAAAAATACGCTTAGTCTATTAGTTACCTACACATTTTATTTTTTACTGACTGTTTGATCGCGCTAATCTCTGTCACTACCAGTCGGATTTGAAAAATTCTTTTTGATAGATAGATAGATAGATAGATAGATAGATAGATAGATAGATAGATAGATAGATAAAACATTTATTCAGTATAACAATAGAAGACACAACACAAAAGCATAATTACATAAATTATAAGAAGAAGAAAAATAAATAAGTAAACTGCAACATTATAAGAACATTAGGTACATTAAAAAGAAAACGACAACACAAAGAAGAAATATTGTTTGTGGCAGTCCTCGGTCGGAATGCCTAACTACCTACGTCCTTAAAATAAAATGAAATTGTCTCAAGGCAAAAATCTTGTGCGGTTTTGCATTTTATGGTACAATTCCTGAGGAAGGCTTTGAGGTATGTAACATTACGCTAGGACCCTTAGAAGCCGAGCAAAAAGAAAAAAAGTAAGAACGAGCGCTAAGCGAAATCGAAGTAACAGCACGGGCAGGCGATGCGATGCTACGAGGTGGGTTGGGGGACAAAAATTTCACGCGGACGAAGTCGCGGGCGGAAGCTAGTATTAACATAAAATAAAAAAACACGAAGAAGACTTTTTGCGAGTTCCTAGAGTTTTTAAATCCTGATCTGTATTTTTCTGCTTATGTTATTTTAGGATTTTTAGACACATTTTACGTAATGTTTATGGCTACTAAAACATCCTCAATTCATAACAAGAAACTTACTTCTGGTAAAAAGCGATGCGGGCAGCGCCGACCAGCCTATGTAAATAATGGCCGCAAAGAAAATAAACAGTTTGTCCAGTTATTTGTTAAATACAGAATAAAATGAATAATAATAAGCTTAGTGCCGTTTACCAGTTTTACGTTGAGTGTACGATAAATTATTATATCAGCTGAGTTAGGAGAGTCTATAAGATCCTCCTACGTGTAGCATATTTACTCAAAAGCGCAATAACACAAAAGTTCCCGTCATTCTTCGCCGTCATTTCCCGTCAAAACAAACATCATTCAACGAAGTACAATAAAAACGTCATTAGTCGTCAAATAAAGCTGTCGGCACAATATGGACGTGTTATGAGCCGTTAGCCTTAAAAGCCGGAATACGTGGCTCCGACGTAATTACTCCCCGCTGTAGCCATCATGGCCAAGGCGGCTTTATAGACTCTAAACTATACCAGATAAGGTAATAAGGTAAGTTTTATTTAGAGGCCGGAATTTACGGTGAAGTCTCTCAGGTTCCCAAAAGCATGGAATTATTTCAAATAAAGAACATTCCATTGGTATTAGCACTTTTAGGCATACAGTCGGAATTCCGTTTCGAAATCTAGTTCTCCGTTTGAAATTTTCTCCGATACGAAATTCCGCATGGTAGTCTGTACGTGATTTTGTATGGATTTGCTGCCTTTAAAAATTTTAATAGATATTTAGAAATGGAATTCCGTAGCAGAATTCCGACTGTATGTGGCCGACCCTATGGAATGTTAGCACCAGTGGCGTATCAGGGCGGAAGCGGGTGGTATATTTTCGGGGCGACAAAGTTTCTGCAGCTTTCTTCAACTTGAAAAATATTTATCTAACGTCAATTTGACCATTCATACAACGAATGATCAAATGAAAATCTAAACTATCCGCGGCGGGGTGCCAAAATATTCGAGTTCACTTGCTTTTGCAACCTAGGTTCTCTTGATACTTTCATTTTTCTGCATTAGTCGACAAAGTAACTCCCATTTCTGTATGAATTCTAAATTCGAATACAACATGTTTCTGGATATACGACATTAAATGAAAACGAGCACAGTACTAATCCATTGAAACATTTTAAAACACGAAGATTAGTAGTTAATAGAAAATTAAAAAATTGCAGTTTTCAAACAAAATAAATAGCAGAATCAACTGCATAAAGATTAAACACGCTTTATCTACGCAAAGTCACTGACCAACGGTGCGGTGCGGGGTGCGGGGCGCGGCGGCGGCAATGTTTACCTATTATTACGGACTCAGATCTACATCATGTTGAAAAATAAGAAAATGAAAAATAATTTCCTGTGGCTAAAGTATTCATAGGATTTGATTGATTTTTTGTATACGGGCAAAGAACATGATTCTCTTTACGTGGTTTAAAGGAATGTCAATCCTCCTGTTACACGTGGTATAAAATCTGCATGAATTCGTACAGTTTGATTTCTAAAGAAAATCAAACTATCTGAGGGGGGGTGCACAAAAATCGAGAGTTATATAAACCCTCAATTTTTTGCACCCCATAATTGTGTCTTGTCATAAATATGACAACAACAATATACAACTGTTAAGTTACCTGCAATACTTATTTATTCCATTCATCCAAGACTCAAATACGAACGACAAACACAGTGCAAGCATTTGCTCAAAAAATTCTCATCACCATTATCTGAACGGACATCGAGAAATAAACCGAAAGCCACGAGAAACGTCGACATCTCCGTATCGAAGGAGAATCTCTATTTCCTTGACACAATAGTCCGATAGATATATGTATGTTACCAACAACATAACACATAGTCGTCTGTTATGTTACGAGGTAAATTAACACATGAATATGTGAGAAACTGCGAGTATTTTGTTCTAAAAATCACCGCATTTCTACTTGATTTGTCGTTGAAAGTCGTTGAATTAATTGAAACTTTAATAATGAATAAATTCCAAACCGACATTTATTTATTTATTTATTTGGAAAACAAACAACAACAAATTTTATCTTAACCTAATTATATAAACTTAACAAATAGATTAATGTACAGTCAACTGCATTTTCACGTATTACAAACCGGTGTACAGTGGCACATATTAATTGTGTTGGATGGATCCTAAATATTATTTAAACTTACTTTACATTTTTTTTTCCGTATGGCTAATACTAAATTATATTTATCAACAAAATAACACATAAACCTGTAACAGCTATACCTAATTGTCAGTTAAAATTGGCTCATTAGTCTGCAAAATGGATCTAGATTCCCTTGAGAAACCAGAACAAGTTGAGGCAAATATATCCAAATTCAGAAAGTACTTATCAAATTTTTTACCATTCTGCGCAGAGGCGCCCGCTGGCCTGCGTTCGTCCGACAAATATTGGTGGCAAAAAGAGGATACGCTCGTGACTCTCGCCTAATTACAGTTCTTGGCACTATGTAAAATATTTTAGATACCAGTTCTGGGCAGTTAATAGTATGGTGAATGAGTCCATAAAGTAACATAACTTGTAAGAGTAGACGTCTTGATTGTAAGGAAAGCAACTTAACCTTTTGAAGTGATTCAACATAAGAAGAACATTGCAAGTGGCACTTAAATTGCATTCCTCTTAGATATTTACGTTGAACTTTTTCAACGGCCTTAATGTATTTATAAAAGAGACATTGCTTTACCTTTGTGGTTTTATGGCCGGTGGTACTGGAGTACTCGTAAAGTAAACATTTATTTGCTTGGATTGTAGATACAGGAAATGAGATGAGACAGTCAAAGTATGGGTGATCCTTGTACAATCTACCTTATACGGGGTGTTTGACGCATGTACCGGCACAATTTTTTGGGGGATTGGGGGGGTCATTTGCCAGGTTTCACCCAAAGACCCCATGTCCTAAGTGTCACGGTAATTGAGATATGTTTTTTTTTACTTTTTCTTTGATTTATCCGAAATGTCGCCTTCAAATCGTCATTACTTTTATTTATGTATATAGTATGCAATGTATTTTTATTCTAAATAAATTATTATTTGATGCAATTGATCTGTAGAAAATGACTTATGTGATTCCAAAGTTTTAATTCTGTGTAAATGTATAAAAAATTACAACTTCTAAATTCATTTAAATAAAAACTGATAGCTATTTTGAATTTAGCTTTATTTAAAAAAATATATAGTTTATACCCTTTACAGCGGTCTGCTACTTGTCATCGAAATAACTCATTATGTGGTCAAAAAAAGAGATACTAGTTGTCAGCATCGGCATAAAGAAAAGACATGCGCCAACATTGAAAGAAGTTGAAAGCTCGCAAATGACGCTTCCAACCCCCCAAAAAATTGTGTCGGTCCATGCGCCAAACACCCTATATTAGGCATGCAACATTGTTATGAAATGAGTGAATTAATATTATATAAAATGAAATGCAATTATGATATTATTTTTGAGGTAAGTATTACAGTTGAACGGTAATATTAATATAAAATATATATTATATTATATAAAACAAGTATGACCAGATGACGTATGAACGTAAACGAGGCAAAAGGAGTATGTAAGGATCGAAGCAGGTGGCGTTCTGTAGTTTATATTATAAAATTACATAAATTGAAACAATTTCACAATTAGGTATGTCAAAATAATCAATGTGAAAAATGTCAATATAATGGTGGTCTACTGTTTAATACTGCTTACTTCTCATAAGTAGCGACCCTTTAATGATTAGTTCGGGAAAACGGTCTAAAGTGTTCCCGTGAATTTAGGCGGAGCTGTTAAGCTTGATGAAGTCCAAGCTTAAAGCTGATGAGTAAAAATTTAAAGCTGGTGAACGTCTATTGGACAATCCCTGTTGTTGTTTACAAACAACTTTTCATGTGCGTCATATTCGTAAGTTCTATAAAACATTATAGATAAGTGAAATATTGTAATGTCACATTTTAGTCGAAAGTATGGACACAATGTCGAATGATAAGTCACAAGTGCATTGACATGCGATCAACTGTCTGATTACGCGTGAGGGTACTTACAACATCATATTATAGGGTGTGAACACATTACATAGAATAACACTAATAACATTGATGGAAAGAGAATGACCAAATTTGTATGGGCTCTGGTCCAAAAAAAAAACTACTGCCCCCTGGCTTGACTCTATTGTTGGTGGACTTATACTGTTGGACTTACTTTATGTGCAAATGCGCGTCAAATTCTAACCCACAGTTTCAGAGTAATTCAACATTATTTAACACTGAAACGATACATTTTTGCTTGCATCAGTTTTTTGTCTTATTTTCATTTATAAAAAAATATTTAGTGATTTTTATCACTAAATAATTAGATGAGTATGAATAAAAAAAAACGACATAGTTACTTAAAAAACGTTTATTTTCAATCAATTTATTATAAATGTTTTTCATCGACGATGAAAAACATTTACACTTTAGTGTATATTATACATCATTTTCATCAATTACAATATTGTCTAAAAACTGTGCTGGATGGTCAATATTGTCATAACGCCCATACGCCAGAAACCACACGATAGACATTACATGTGCACACGTGCCCAAAGTACGTCTGCCACTCTTACATGAACAGTAATAATGATTTAGAGCCTCCAACCCAAGGTGGTCTGAGTTTATAAGTATATATGTGTAATAAATCCGGCTTCTGGTATGCCTAGATTGAACTTTCCCTCTTAATAGCCAGAAGTTATTACCAGTTATATTATAATTACTTAAAAGATTATTCAAATCACGGTTTTCTCTGTACACTTCTATTGTATAAATGCCATTACGAGCGTGTTCACTGTAATAACTCCTGGCCAGTTTTATTTGGTATGTTCCTAACGCAAACATAACAAGTTCTTCCTCAGACAACCGTGGAAATTCTCTTACATCAGGTAGTTCTGCAGACATACTTTGAAACGGAACTCGCCGACTATTAAGGTTATGGCTAATCACATACTGTGCGAGACAGTTTTCAATATTGATTCTATTGTTAATTCTCTCTATAAAAGCAGAAGCATTAACGTTATCCGTTATTGGGTCGTGGAAAGCATTTGTGATGGCCGCGGCATTCCTAAAATCATCCTGCATATGAGGCAGAGCTCTGTTAAAATAATCTTGCCTGAATATCTTAAAATCTCTCTTGAAGCGGCCATTCACTACCTCCACGACCCATCGACAAATCGTCACTAATCTGGAATTATTTGCGTCAGCCGTTGTCAATTGAGTTTCACCTCTTGTAACTGATTTAGGCATATGGGCGTCATAGCCACAAGACTCTACATATGGTTTGGCATCTCGGAAACCTCTATCTAAAATGAGAACGTCTCCTCCTTGGAAAAACCAATGAAATACACTGTTTTCACCATCAATTAATTTCTTTAAAATGCTTGCATCAGACGTAGTGGCTGAATAGGGACCTGCTACTTCAATGGTATAGTCATCACAATAGACTATTAGGAATGGTTTTAGTAAATTTAAGAACTTGTGATGGCTATACGTCAATCTTTGGAAGAGGAAGTTGCTACTTTTTTGGATGTATATACAGGTACCATCAAGTATAATTATACATTTATTTTGTTCTGGGTTTCCGAACAGTGCCTGAGGTATAAAAAGGTTTCGCCTAAGCACTTGCTCCCTTGTGATATGATCCCAACCCAAATGTAGAGGTGTAAATTCTTCTTTTAGACACTCTCTTGCCGTTTTCATTTCTCTTTCTAAAGTTGATCGGCTTGTGTGAAACATATCTGCCAGTCTTGTGTTGGGTTCACCAGTTCTTGACTTTAACTTAATTAAATATACCGCCTAAGCGGTTTTTGGTCTTTTGCTCCTTGTAGACAAAGATGGCGTTTCTTCAAAAATTCTGTTGAACTGTTCGATACTTCGACCAATCAGAAAGTAAACTTCATTTGGATCCATTGTTTCCATATTTTCAAAATCCACCCTTCCATCTTGTGGCACAGTTTTCAAAATCTGCATCATGTCCATGGTGTGAGCTTCGTTAAAGTCATGGATTACATTTCTGGCTGACAATAAAATCTCAAAATCATTCAAAAGCAAATGTTCTTCACAAACTCGAGCAGAAGGTGGTGCGTAATAGTTAAAATCTTTCAACAAACGGATTTTCATGTGCTTTGGTATTCGAAGCCTTGTCTCGCCTGTACATCCGAATACAATGCAAGAGTTTTAAGTATTCGGTGCCCGACTGACATGTGGCAACCGTATAATAGAATGTGGATTATCTTGAAGGTAAAATAAAGCTCTATGCTTTCTATTACTTTCTCGCTCACACAACTATCTATGCAAACAAAGCAAACTCATGTAAGCTAATTACCTGCGATAAGAAAAGGTCGCTACCTGAGTTGCACATTCCAAAAAAGTGGAATTTGCAACTTTTTCTCAAGGTCACGTTTTAGCTAATATCTATGTTTCTGTGGGACAGATTTTTTCGGTTCCATAGAAGAAAATATTGCATTTGAACCCTTCTTTCAAATGAGCTATGTAGTAAGTCTGGGGGCAACTTTGTTTTTTTTTTTCAAATTTTTGGGCCAATTTGGTCATTCTCCTTTGTAGATATGTTTCCCGTTTCGTTAACTAGAGTTTCCACTTTTTCACTCAGGACTCTTTATACTGGTTTAACATTTGCTACGATTCGTAGGTGTTCACCAAATACAAGGTGGAACAGGACGATTGACATTCCTTCAAACCACGTAAAGAGAATCATGTTCTTTACCCTTATACAAAAAAAATATAAAATCCAATGAATACTTTAGCCACAGAAAATTATTTTTTCATTTTCTTATTTTTCAACATCATGTAGATCTGAGTCCGTAATAATAGGTACCTAAACATTGCCGCCGCCGCGCCCCGCACCCCGCACCGCACCGTTGGTCAGTGACTTTTCGTAGATAAAGCGTGTTTAGTTTTTATGCAATTGATTCTGCTATTTATTTTGTTTAAAAACTGAATTTTTTAAATTCATCATTAACTAGTAGGTAATCTTCGTGTTTTAAAATCTTTCGATGGACTCGTACTGTGTTCGTTTAAATTTAATGTCGTATGTCCAGATCCACATTTGTATATTTATTTTTGTTCACATTCATCATACAGAACAGATTGGTTTTAAGACTCCTGCAAACAGGAGTGACACGCGACGCGAATCGCGCATGACACAAAGGCACCGCTCGTTGCGCGACACGCGGTGCCCTCGGGTCACGTCGCGTGTCGCGCCTGTTTGCAGGAGCTTTTATTAATTGTATTTATAGTGACACATTATTAATCATATGCCGTATGCCCGATGGGTTTTCCCATTGGCAAAAATTACGAACTTCCATACAAACTTTTATCCCGTATTTAATTTTAGACCGTCAACTGTCATGTTAAGAGCCACAACTCTATTGTTACAGACCTCCAGGAGGTCAGTCAACAGGTGTGAATTTTGTAGAAGAAAATTCCGTCATTAGTGGCGTACTTTCGCTATGGATATGAGGAACTCTTGTGCAAAATTTCATCCTTTTACATAGATCCAGCAGTGTATGCTGTGTGTTGTCTGTCAGTGAATGAATAATTTTAAGATTTTTATTAAGAAGCAGATTATTCATCTAGCCGCAACCGGCGACACATTTCGTAAACCGTCGCAGTTTTTGGCTGCATATTAATCGACCAGCACTTCCCGCGCGACTTCGTCCGCGTGGATTTCGTACTTTAGTACCCCGTTAGGGGCAGATTTTCAAAAACCCTGATACACGTTATTCTTTAATTTGGGTATTAAGTATAAATACTGAGTTTCAAGTTAATCGGACCGCGCGTTAAAATTCTTCCATACAAACTTTGACACCCCCCAAACATACCCCCCTTCTCAGGGGGTAGATTCGGTAGATTAGAAAAACTAAAAATGACAAACTCCATAATTTCAAGTTTATTTACTCAATAAATAAGATTTTTCATACAAACAAAAACCCCCCTTTTCACTCCCTATAAGGTCGAATTGCCAAAAATCCTTCCTTAGTGGATGCTTACAACATAAAAGGCATCATTTGCCAAAATTTCAAGTTTGTAGCCGCCGCGGTTTAGGCTCTGCGTTGATGAATCAGTCGGGACAAGTAATATACAGGGTGTCTGGTTTCGGAATAGTAAAACTTAAAGGGGAGGTAAAGACCATCAAACTGAACAACTTTTTCCCGGGGACCAAAATCGTAATCGTGAAAAAAAAATCAGTCATCCCATACAAAACTTCAATACCTACTCGAACAAATGTATGAGACGACTGATATTTTTTTTGCGATTACGATGTTGGTCCCCGGGAGAAAGTTGTTCAGTTTGATGGTCTGTACCTCACCCTTAATTTTCGTCACACTGTGTACAGACACATTGTAGATAATAATAATAGATAATAAAACTAGAATTGCCATATAAAGCGTGATGTCACCTTTAGATAAACATTTCCCTAAACGCATTTTGGTGTATTGATAAAAATAATGGTGACAACCGAGAAAGTGGCTTTTAATAGCGACAGATAACGCAGATAACTTTACAACATTAGGTACAAGATACGAGCTGTTTTTCTGCTAAATGTTTTTCCCTTTTACGTCACAAACAACGTGAACCGATTAATTTTAACTATCGGCAAAATTACTTCTTGGTCGATTTTCTAATGTAATTTGGTGCCCATTAGGTACCTAAGCACTTGTAGCCACTTTTTGCCTTCATTTACATGGAAGAAGCAGCGTTGGTCTATCTTAATTACGTTTATTAAT
Source organism: Fissipunctia ypsillon (assembly GCA_947568875.1). NCBI lineage: Eukaryota > Metazoa > Arthropoda > Insecta > Lepidoptera > Noctuidae > Fissipunctia > Fissipunctia ypsillon. The sequence goes on along the minus strand of OX387645.1, from coordinate 22,621,782 downwards.
TACTGTACATGACGTGAGTAATTTTAATTACACAAACATCTACGGCTAAAAGCAAAATATTAACACAGAAATGATATTAAAGTTTTAATAACATCAAATTCAACACTGCTGTTATAATAAAGTGTAGTTGACATTAATTAGCACAGTGCTACATTAATGTTGGAATTGAGAAGTGCACTTTCTAATTAACATAACAATTGTGAAATATATGTAACAATCGTGTGAGCTTACCTACTGCAACTTAGCACATGTGTGAGCACTATGTACCTACCTACTACAAAGCTACCATTAACTGGGTACGTCTTTCATTGACTTGAATTTGCCCTGGCGACAGAGAGTAGGGCAAAACTTGGGTAATCGGTGATAGTTTTGTTTTTTACTTGTAAAATTCGATTCATTGATCAGACTATTTTTTAAATTTACTGTGATATAGTAGACAAAATAAGTTTTGCTAACTTATATCTAAAAATGTGGCAAATACTATAATGATTGAAAAATGTACATTTATCAAGTCAGTAGTAACTTGGTAATAAAACACAATTATCTATCACCGAATAGCTGCATATCACGAATTAGCCAAGTTTTGCCCTATGTCATGCTCACTCAAATGTCTCGCTGGTGGTAGCGTGTGTGTTGGATCATTAAGTTCCCTTCAAAATGGTTTAGCTGAATGGTGCTAATCCATGCGTCATGTTCGTGAACGGGCGCCGTCATCTCTTAGCTGCCATGGCTTATTTTAATTTTTGAATCGTTTTTGGTTTTTACCTTTCTGTTGCGGACGCTTTTAATAACGTGCACGTCTTTCTACATTGTTCTCACATATTTAATTTCAACATGAATGATGTAACCAATATTTTGAAACAATATTTTGATTTAAAAGAGTGTCCGTGGAGTTTCTTGCCCGTTCTTCTCCATAGAGATCTACGATTTAGAATGGGCAACTAGCTTCAACTTTCTGACTAACTGACCGACTCTTTGACAATTCAAAAGTGCCTGTAATTGGTTTATTTGAAATAAATGCTTTGAGTTTGAGTTTGACTTATGAAAAGCTTTTGATCAAGCGCACTGTATATTTATAATAATTGAAAAGGTAGGTATGTAGTTCGGTATCTTCTTATCTAAAAGTTAGATTATTATATCCATATGCAAACCGTATATGAAATAACTTAGATACCACATACCAGACATTCAAACATTCAAAAAAATTCTGACGTTCTCCCGTGCGTAAAGAGAGGTACACACCATACACAACTTCCAATCGATTACATCGTCACGCGTCGTATGTGCGCATCGCTGAATACTCGATCTATATGAGCGCAATTCCGCTCGACTGATCAAGCCACCTCGAGAGATCAGAATATGTCTTTTAGTTGGTGGAGGAAACATTACAGACAAGTATTGCAATAAATCTATGCTAAATGTCACAGGTTCAACGGCAGCATGGTACTCAAACATGCTTGGAAATTCGAGCATTATTTTGATAACCTTCTTCGAGATAAATCGAAAATGCTGTACCGATCAAATACATGCAAGCAGCGGCCGGCAATGTTATTTAGTATGAAAATCCATACCTGGCGTGATTAGCGGCCAAATAAATTACTATGGAAACTCCTAGCTGTCGTTTAATTTAAAAATGGAACGAACTTTTTGCTTTGACACATGGCAACCAAGGAGATAACTTATCAAAGATTTTATTTAAATCTGGAACAAATGAACATCTTGGCGAGTGAAAAAATATTATTGTTCGTCATTGATTCTGGAATTCACAATTAATTGTTTATTTGATATTATTTTCATTATTTGAGAAAAGTACTATACAAGCCTTGGCCGCAACCAGGTATTGGTGGACTCACGTATGTGGGCCGAGGCGAACGTTCCTTCATCAATGCCTCTGTTGACGGCCGCTGCAGTAATGTACTATACCGTGGGTAGGTCACAAAACTGTGACCCAAAATAATGTCTATTGTTGTAAGAGTATTATTACCTACTTTTATTTTTTTTCACTTATGACAACATCAAGGATTCTACAAATATTTTTCTTTGTCCACATTTTCGAGTCACCTTCCCCCAAATATTTCATACTTCGTCACTTTCTATTTGTTTAACATGATCCTACGTAAGTATTAACCATTTTGTCCTACCTACCTACGTCTCAGCTAAATCCTCATGTCTTCTAAGTAATAGTATATTTAGAAATTAATGTACCATTGTATTATTTTATTGTAACATTCGACCTCATTCTGAAAAGCTATTTCATGTTCTTTCATTTAATATCCCGAATGACTCGAGAATTAGGTTAGTTCTAACTATGTTATAATGTGAAGTGAAAGGAACATTCTCGGGGTAATTTTATATACTTTTAAGGACCATTTATTTTAATCGAATATTTAATTGCGTCTGGGTTAAATAAAGCTCAAGGTTGACAACGCTACTTTTCACTTTCTCAGAATACTTTGTAATTCAATCTGAAAGCCATTTCCAAATCAATAATTTTACTATTAACCTCAACGAACGTGTAACTCAAGAAACCTTGAGTTGATCCTTTATTGTTTAGGGTATTAAACACCCCTAATATCAAATACATACATATATAAACTCACGCTGCCTCGTTCACGTTCATACATCTGTTTCTGAAGAGCATCACCAATAAGGTCTCTATCTTCCTAGGACGTAAAATCTAATATTCGTTAACAAATACACACAAAATCCATTAAAGCAGGACGAAGTTTCTCTCGCACGCCGTCAGAAATCCAACACCACGATGCGTTGCATTCAAGTCTCAAACATTCTGAAGATAGGACGTACCAAGGATATTGTTTTGCTTCTGTATCTAGGCTGTCATGTAGAATACGTAGCAATAGCAAACCGATTGTGGATTATGTTTCGAGACAACTGTCAAAAGTAACCCGAGATTATGTCTGTCAAGCAGTAAGTGGTACCTGCCGTATTGTATTATACTACTGTGGCGGCACATCTACATCGCCACATTGGAACGCATCACACTGACGTCACACAAAATCCTGCATCGCGCAATCAGAGTTTACCGCGCGACTAGCATATATACAACATCCCGACATCAACCGTCGGGCAGTAGCCCACCAGACACAACACCCGTCTGGTCGGAGGATCCTCCCTTTTCTATGGAGGATGAGTGAACTTCACACCCTGTTCCTCATACCTCTATACTACTGCCTCCATTATGGGGTAAATAGACGCATTATAGGGATAAAATATAGACGCATTTTCCATGTTAATTTGCTGAAAGGGGTATGCTTCTCGTATTATTGTACTAGGCGTAAATATTTATGTATATTTAAATAGGATATCATGTTGACTTCAAATTTTTCCGATGAGTTTCTGTGGGTAGGTAGGTATAGGTTTATAGTTTGGTTCATAAAACTGTATGTCTAACAATGGAATCTTGTTTCGTTATACCAAGACATGAATGCTTAGAAATTATTATGTCGACGGCCGTAAATCATATACGGTTATCTACAAAATCATGATTTACAGGAGAGCGTTTTGAACGCAAAACTGTGATAATTATTAGAAGAACGAAGCTATCTTTTTCTATTTTACAACATTTAGTTATTAGGGCACTAACCAAGGAAATGGTTTAGGCCAATTACTGTGATACATTTATATATATATTTTTTCAAAATACTACTACTATAGGTAGGTACTATTTTTTTAAATCTATTTCTTACAACTTGCCATAACTGCTTCTACGCGGGACTTCTTAATTACTTAAGAATATTTAATTTTGAATATTAAGACAGTTATTACTATTCTTTTGTATTTCACATCGTTTATTGCTGTAATAAATAAAGGTATGTATTAATTTTCCTTATTATTTTAACCATTATTTGTAACGCCGACCAGGAGCTAGACCACCACCTCTTAAAGCTTATTGTAATCTTACTTGAGTGTGGGAAAGAGATGGAGCTAGACGTCCTGTATAGCTCCATCTCTTTCTCACACTGAAGTAACTTAAAATAATACTGCTTTAAGAGGTGGTGGTTGGCCCCCTGACTTATTATTGCTGTTGCACTAAAATAACGCAAGTTTAAAAAACCGACGTTAAAACAGCTATGTGACTGATATCTTTGTTTACAACAGGTGAACGCGCTGATTGCTCAACATATACACGGACCTACATGTCCGTGTCTACTTTTCTCTTTGTGAAAAATAGGTATAGTATTCTTTATATACGTCACTTAATGGAGAATTAAACAGAAAAAGAGAGAAGAATCCTATTATAATATTAGTCGAATTATGTAAAAAAATTAATTTCGTAAAACTACAGTTGACTCTTTCTAATTTGATGCCGTCGATGTGTCAACACACTTCATATTTAAACAAGGTATAGCGTTACAAGAATCTTATAAAATCCGATCTAGCCTATCCCCCAGCAACGCTCTAAGCCGAGGCCCGTACCCCACAGGGGGTGCCCTTAGCGAGTAGTCGCTTAGTTAATAAGTTTGTATGCCCTGGATGGATGCCTTAATTTATTGAGGCACCCACAGACAAGACCGGTTGGGCAGCCAACAACCTCCTAGGTTGACCTGCGAGATGCCATTTACAACAAAAAAAAAAAAACAAGAATCTTTTGGCGCTCGAATGACGTTGACACGGCGCTTTTGGTAATCATTTGTGTAATTGTTTTGTGAAATGCATTGTAAAACAAGATGGCGCCGTTAGTTCCGAATAGGGCCGCGCGCTAAAAAAATTTGGCGCTATCTACAACGTGTATCTGGATGTACGACATTAAATGAAAACGAGCACAGTACTGATCCATCGAAACATTTTAAAACACGAAGATTAGTAGATAATGGAAAATTTAAAAAAATGAAGTTTTCAAACAAAATAAATAGCAGAATCAACTGCATAAAAAGTAAACACGCTTTACCTACGAAAAGTCACTGACCAACGGTGCGGTGCGCGGTGCGGGGCGCGGCGGCGGCAATGTTTACCTATTATTACGGACTCAGTTCTACATCATGTTGAAAAATAAGAAAATGAAAAATAATTTCCTGTGGCTAAAGTATTCATTGGATTTGATTGATTTTTTGTATACGAGTTAAGAACATGATTCTCTTTACGTGGGTTAAAGGAATGCCAATCGTCCTGTTCCACCTTGTATACCTTGTTTAATGCTTGTTTATGAAGGAACCATATAACACCTTTAAAAGCCTTTACAGAACTCTTTACAACCTTTTTACAACCGTGTTGAATGCTGAACCATTCGGAAAAGTCGTTGTAAAGGGCTTTTTATTACCACATTGATAGATGGCAGCACCAGCATATCAGCAGCTATTGTTGTTGGTGCAAGTATCAGGGGTAAATGGAAGGTTTAAAAATAAGCTGAAATGGCGTGAAGCAGAAACTATAAAGATAGGGATCGATTGAAGTCGCTTTTACGATTTTGTAGCAACTATGGAATGGTGTAGGGCCTGTAAGGTTTCTGGTAAAAAATTGTAAAATCTAGGTCAGCGCCTAGGTCAACCTGTGAGGTACTTTTTTTCTTCGTAAGCGACTAACGGTCTACAGTATTTTGATTTTTTTACGCCTTACATCAGTATATTTTTTTTCAAAGATCAAAACAGAAGCTTTCAAAACGAAATCTATACAAATACATAAAATTGAAATATATGTTTGTAATGTCAAAATAACAGCTTTTTATTATATGCATATGAAAGTATGTGTTACTAATAACAAAAAAAAAAATTTTTAATTAAAATGTGGCTGTTATTTTAGTATATTGTATATCTTACGACTTCTACCCGAACGAAGTCGCGGGGCAGAGCTAGTGAATAATAAATTATTAGCTCGTACTCTATTTTCCGACGGCAACTAGGATTGTATGAAATATTTTTCCTGTAAACTTGACACTTTCCGAAATGCACTTTGCTCGACGAGGCCGTCGACATCGCTGATAAAGCCGCAGGTCATGTCCTTGGTAATAAACACGATAACGGTTGCTACGCAAACACCCAAAACGCTGAAACCGGAAACCCTCTTCGAAATACAGTCAACAAAAGAGTTCAGTGTGCAAGGAAGAAATTGACATGTTCATTATGTTTAATCAATATGATCCGGATTGAAAATCAATCCGGATCATATTGATTGAAGCGAAATTATCACTTTGTAATCGTGGACATTAATGTTCTATCAAGAACCTGAAACATTGACCATACAGGTGAGTAATTAGTATGACGGCGCAGCAAGTGGCGCCGTCTCGTTAGGTTATGAAGTTAGTGGAATCCCCGAAAAGGTCGGATTAGAGTGACACTGGCTTGTGACAGTCACTCTAGCAGAGCGTTGCATCGATGGCTGCGTGGCAGCTGTCTTCTGATAACAGATGATGTCAGGAGAGCCGCTGTCGTACTACATTCACGATAAACTGCTATTTTCCGGTACAGTCTTATTGAAGCTAATGGACCACTACCGCTTCTGGTAAATGCTAACCTGCGCCGTTAGCAGAAGTGGGATAGCCTTTTCCAGAAGCGGTCATCGTTCGACCACCGGCGTTATCCGCTCGGTGGCGGCGTTTCAGGCTTCGTTTTGTGTCCCGTGTGCGGCAAGGCTAAGTCAATTCAGTTTACTCAGCACAGTGCTAACTAATTCAAATAAAAAATAATGTAATATAGCTAGCTGCCTGCATACCTATCTCTTTTGCCAGCTGTACCTCCGATTATTCCCCAAAGAATGACTCAGCTCACGGTGAGTGGTATGAAACTTTGTTATTTATTGTGTGGGGAACATTTTGTTATCATTTATTTGGTAATTTATTATCTAAATCCCCGTGCAACGTCGTGACGCAGGTGAGTCTGTGACATGTTCAGGCGATTATTCATTTTCAAGAAATATGGTGGAAAAAAGTTGCGATGGAGTAAGTAATTATGTTTTGTTTGTGTAATAAAGTTGTAATGGCGTTGTTTTAAACATGCAAGAGACTTGCTATTTCCAACCTTACGATTAAGTTACTAAAGTTCTCAGACGACTGGAGTTTATACACGATAGTTTTTTATTTAAGAGCAATATGAAGAAAATAACATTGAAAAAGTGCAAAAGTGTGGTTATTTTCTTTACTCTTTACGCGTAAAAAAGACAGAAACAAAGGAGAACGCTCGGTGCTCACTTAGAACTTTATGCACAAGCAAAAAAAAATACAGTACAAAGGCGCACTTAAAAGCTCCTGCAAACAGGCCCGACACGCGACGCGACACAAAGGCACCGCGTGTCGCGCAACGAGCTGTCTTAGTGTCACGTGTCGCGCAACGAGCTGTGTCTTAGTGTCACGTGCGATTCGCGTCGTGTGCCGCGCCTGTTTGGGCATTTCAACCTATTTAACGTCAAAAATACCAATTTACGCTATTTTACAAATCTAAGATGACGCGTTTGTTGTGTCAGACGTTATTGTCTTGTATCAGATCGGTGCTCGTAAATTATTGTTTGACAAATGTTGTCATTGAATTAGCGAATTTATGGAATATTGTAGAAATCCAAGATGACATACTTATACTTAATTTTGACATTGATATGAAAGTAACGTTTAGCTAATTCGGTATAATAATATTAATTCAGATTGGACTCATTATAAATCACAAAAGTTGAGAATGACATTTGAATATTTGTGGGCATCCAAGCAAAAAGGGTCCAGTTCTCGGCATTTAGTTTCCGAGATATATTGTACTTACGCAGTTTTGTAAAGTTGGATGAAAAAACTGCATTTCTCAATTTTAATTGATAATTAATTAATGCTCAATTATCTACAAGTTCATATACTAAATAACTTTATATGATGTTTCTAAGTACCAGAAAACGTACTTAGAAACATCAGAAAATGTACTAAGTACCAAAAATCAAACTTTGAACATGCTTTTTCTCAAAACAAGTTTTTCAGAGTTTCAACTTCAAATGTCTGAAAAAAAATGTGCCAGTTTTTGAATATTTTTTTAATCCTTATTATCAATTGACTATTCTAGATACCGAATCTGGTCTTAACTCAATACCCCACTACTAGACCCTTTTTGCTTGGACGCACACATTTGTACGCCATTATGTTGTGGTAGAATGTATAGAACTTAAAAAATATTAACACCATACTATGTAAAACTAGATTATTGCAAAAAAAAAAAATATATAATTCTGATTGTCATAGAACACTATGTATGCATAGACAACCGCACATCAGGGGGCCAACCACCACCTCTTAAAGCAGTATATTAATGTTACTTCAGTGTGAGAAAGAGATGGAGCTATACATGACATCTAGCTCCATCTCTTTCCCACACTGAAGTAAGATTACAATAATATTGCTTTAAGAGGTGGTGTTCTAGCTCCTGTGGAACAATTGGACATCGACAATTCCTTTATGTCGTTGGAATAAGGATTAAGCGGAGTATACGAGTACCTTAGCTTACTTACCTCTAAGTAAGGTAGAGTATACCTTACATAGACTGCGTAGTTTAAAATATAAATAGGTTATTAATTTTATTATATGTTTGAAAATTTTAGTAAGAATAATATTTACATAATTTAAAAGCTAAACGTCTTATAATAATAATAGTAATATGTACAAGTATATGAAAAAGGAGTTTAATGGTCAGTTTAATTTAATTAATTTCAGCGGCCCGAGTGCCCACTTAGTTTTTCGAGACATCGCCAAGCGGTTGGTTGACTCTTCACGTGACCAGAGGGCTGGCCTATTTTTTAGCCAAAGAATCAGCATTGCCATACAACGTGGCAATGCATCCAGCCTTTTGGACACTTTTCCTTTTGACAGCGATGCGGACGAGTATAAACTATTCATTGAGACCATTCCAATGTGGCCCAAACACGATGCTGTAAGTTGGTGAGGGAGTTGGGTATCCTGCAAATTCCAGGTAATGCTACAGCATCAGTTCAAGGTTACTATCTTATTCTAATATCATTGAAGTAACAGAATACCAAATTTCGACTCGATAAGACCTGTGGAAGATGCTCACATCCAATCATCAACTGGAAAAGAGCTGATAGTCCTCAAACGGCTGAATAGGTTTTCTTGAATCATAGCTAAAAATACTCTCGATCAAGTCACATTCTAAATAAAACAAAAAAAAATCTAAATCGATTCAGTCGTTTGGGAGCTACGATGCCACAGACAGATACTGTTTCCGTCGGACGTAAAAATAGGTAAGTAATATTATGACCGACATGACCAAGCATCATGAATCAGCATCAAAATATTTTGATGAACATAAAACGAATTTTTCATCAAAATCGTACAATATTTTATTATTCCACTCTCTTTGTTCTATTTTTAGTTATTCCTCAAAGAACCAACTAAATCGTATCACGAGCAACTCTTTTAATAAAAAGCTGCAATCCAATTTATACTCCAATTTAGAGCATTACTCCATTTGCTTTGCCGACGACTAATCATTTCATTTCCACGTGAAACTGCAACCAGTCAAGTTAAACACAACATAAACTCACGCCTTTTTCCAATGGGTAGGTAGGAACAGAACGCCACTAGCTTTCATACATCTGTTCATACACGCACGCCGGTTGCGAGTATTACGCACCTCACCTTTCTGAAGAACATCACCAATAAAGTATATTATTAAGTCCTTCTAGGGCGTCCCCTCCCGGCGTTTCCACTCACATCTGCCTTCTAAATACCTTTGATTAGCCCCCCCCCCCCATATTGGGCGAACGCCGGGCGCGCGAGTTAATGAAGTGAGACTTAGATTTAAAATAAAATGTAATTTTATTTTAATAATTAATGTTACACAAATGCTTAGTTCTACTACAAGTTTGAAAAGTCCTCGAATACAGTGAAGTCGTTGCTTATATAGTCTATGATAAGAGTGAATCCTCGTGGGGATGGAATCTTAGTGGCGATAACAGAATACTTTCGTGATGACTAGTTTACGATTACAGATTGGCGCGGTTGCTTGATGACAGGGTGTCCTAATCTTCATCTTGTGAGGTATTTCGGACTGAGTAGTTACGTGGTGACTGGATCACGATAATAGTATGACGTGGCTGTTCGATGACGAGGTATCCTTATCTTCATCTTGTTGAGGTATGTGGTCATCTTGCACTGTGCTGGTAGGGTCGTGATATTTACACGCGCGTTACTCAAGCGTGTGAGTGACTCAGAATGATAAAAGTGAGACTAATACCAAATTTATTAAGTAACGAAAACACGTGAAATCGGGAAAATTTAGCTTTTAATTTAATGAAAACAAAACACAATCGAATAGTTTATATTTTTTAAATCAGCCAGTACATGTTTCCGAGAGCAAAAAGATTGTATACCATTCTACTTTTTGTTATGAAAAAAATAAAGCATCAATGATTAAAACATGCAGTTTCTGTAAATGATGCTTGTTGCTTATACTTTTTTGATGTGCGTGCTTCGTCTAAGACATGTATCAAACTGCTCTAAACGGTGTCAACTATCATCCCCTTAAGACTTTGCACCCAGCTTCCAAACACCCTGTTTAATACTTGGAAAAAAAACATCCTTCGTTTATAAGCCTACTTCTAAAAACTTCAGCATGTTATACTCTCGTCAAGTATGACACTTGCGTAAGTATGTATGAAAGGTATTCACAGTACTACTGGACAGTCATCTTTTTATTAAAAACACAAACTGACGTGACGTGACATGACGTCCTTTCAATAAAGTGTGTGAACGTTTCAGAAATATTGACGTGAAAGCCTTTGGGTAAGTGGTTTGGATGGTTTTCTGTTCTCTTTGTGACAAACTAAAAGGTGGATTTCAAACTATTTAACTAGGTACTACTTTTTTCTTTACTTCAAACTATTTTTTATTTATAAATCTAACATGAAGTGTTTGCTGTGTCAGACATTACTGTCATATGCGATTAATCTATTGAGAGCAATGATGAATAATAGTATTTTACACTTTCAGGTACGTGAAAAATTAAAACTATGAAGCAAACTGTTCAAGCCATAAACTATTGTGAGCAAAATGTTATAAAATTGAGTCAAATTCGCGCACCTATGAGTACACACACACTTCAGCCGGTTTATTCTGTAAAATCTCACCGTGAAAACTTAGGAGAACCGAACTTGAAGTGCACTGTCAATCCACCTGATGCAGGGAATTGACACTATTGACAGCTGGAAGTGCGCTGTCAATCCACCTGATGCAGGGAATTGACACTATTGACAGCTGGAAGTGCGCTGTCAATCCACCTGATGCAGGGAATTGACACTATTGACAGCTGGAAGTGCGCTGTCAATCCATCTGATGCAGGGAATTGACACTATTGACAGCTGGAAGTGCGCTGTCAATCCATCTGATGCAGGGAATTGACACTATTGACAGCTGGAAGAGCGCTGTCAATCCACCTGATGCAGAGGATTGACACTATTGACAGCTTGAAGTGAGCTGTCAATCCACTTGATGCGGGCGATTGACACTATTGATAGCTTGAAGTGCGCTGTCAATCCACCTGATGCGGGGGATTGACACTATTGATAGCTTGAAGTGAGCTGTCAATCCACCTGATGCGGGGGATTGACACTATTGACAGCTTGAAGTGAGCTGTCAAATCCACTTGATGCGGGGGATTGACACTATTGATAGCTTGAAATGCGCTGTCAATCCACCTGATGCGGGGGATTGACACTATTGATAGCTTGAAGTGAGCTGTCAATCCACTTGATGCGGGGGATTGACACTATTGATAGCTTGAAGTGAGCTGTCAATCCACTTGATGCGGGGGATTGACACTATTGACAGCTTGAAGTGAGCTGTCAATCCACTTGATGCGGGGGATTGACACTATTGATAGCTTGAAGTGCGCTGTCAATCCACCTGATGCAGAGAATTTACACTATTGACAGCTGAAAGTGCGCTGTCAATCCACCTGATGCAGGGAATTGACACTATTGACAGCTGGAAGTGCGATGTCAATCCATCTGATGCAGGGAATTGACACTATTGCCAGCTGGAAGTGCGCTGTCAATCCACCTGATGCAGGGAATTGACAATATTGACAGCTGGAAGTGCGCTGTCAATCTACCTGATGCAGGGAATTGACACTATTGACAGCTGGAAGTGCGCTGTCAATCCACCTAATGCAGAGGATTGACACTATTGACAGCTTGAAGTGAGCTGTCAATCCACTTGATGCGGGGGATTGACACTATTGATAGCTTGAAGTGAGCTGTCAATCCACCTGATGCGGGGGATTGACACTATTGACAGCTTGAAGTGAGCTGTCAAATCCACTTGATGCGGGGGATTGACACTATTGATAGCTTGAAATGCGCTGTCAATCCACCTGATGCGGGGGATTGACACTATTGATAGCTTGAAGTGAGCTGTCAATCCACTTGATGCGGGGGATTGACACTATTGATAGCTTGAAGTGCGCTGTCAATCCACCTGATGCGGGGGATTGATACTATTGACAGCTTGAAGTGAGCTGTCAATCCACTTGATGCGGGTGATTGACACTATTGATAGCTTGAAGTGCGCTGTCAATCCACCTGATGCGGCGGATTGACACTATTGATAGCTTGAAGTGCGCTGTCAATCCACCTGATGCGGGGGATTGACACTATTGATAGCTTGAAGTGAGCTGTCAATCCACTTGATGCCCGATTGACACTATTGGCAGCTTGAAGTGCGCTGTCAATCCACCTGATGCGGGGGATTGACACTTTTGACAGCTTGAAGTAAGCTGTCAATCCACCTGATACCTGTTCATCAAATTGACACGCTACGTCCGTTTGCCGTGTTACACCCATTTTGTACAACTGCCAAAGAATGACAGTTGTGATTTGAATATATGGACAATTTAAGTCTATAGTGAACTAACTGTTGCCAGCGGCTTCGCCCGCGTGGATGTCAATACTTCTCTATTTAAATCGGACTTTGTCCACAATTTCATGGGCTTTAATTTTTTTATGCGGAACCCTAATTCTTTCTCTAAAATAAAAGTACCCTAAGTTACTCCTTATAATATCAGCTATCCGCCAGTGAAAGTCCCGTCAAAATCGGTCCAGCCATTTCAGAGATTAGCCGGAACAAACAGACAGACAGAAAGACAAAAAAAAATTAAATTGCTTTTTCGTTATAAGTTTCGTATATAATGTCATATGCATTTAGTAAAAAGCTGTTATTTTAATTATTTAATTTATTTATTTGTATAGATAAACAATTAATTTTCCTGATTTTACCTACATCATTTATTATTATACAACAACAACACTCAATAAACGCGCCACGCGATATTCAAATATTACATTTCAGTTGGAAATGAATTATTTGAAGTCCAACAGCATTGCAAGCCATGTCGGCTGCGCTCGATAGATCCGACCACATATTTGCATGAAAATGTCCACATCGGATACGTCCGTACGCTTTTGTAGCTAAAATTGCGTTAGCAATGTTAGTGAATGGAATATGTGGCTTGAATTGGGTTTTGGTATTTTGCCAACTTACTCGTAAGTTAGTAAGTAAACTAAAATAAGTTAACTCAAACTCAAAGCATTTATTTCAATTAAACAAATTACAGGCACTTTTGAATTGTCAAAGAGTCGGTCAGTTAGTCAGAAAATTGAAGCTAGTCGCCCATTCCAAAACGTAGATTCTATCGAGACGAATGCTAGCTAGACGTCCTGTATAGCTTCATCTCTTTCTCACACTGAAGTAACATTAAAATAATACTGGTTTAAGAGGTGGTGGTTGGCCCCCAGGTCACATTTCTAAGGTTACAAAAATAGCAAGTTATGTTATAACTAACCTTAGTTTTGCTAATAATCTTCACACATAACCATTTTACTCCATCCAAAAAAGTACTGAGCATTGTGTGTGTAGCAATTTCCAACTCTCCTCGCTCTCTCCTCTCTTTCTCCTTTCTCATTCTATCTCTTTTCTCTCTACCCAATGCCCTTTTATTTTACCGACTTCAAAAAAGGAGGAGGTTCTCAATTAGTCTCGTAGAATATGTAAATATATATATATATATATATATATTATGTATGTACACTGATTTCTCCATTAATTGTGGACCAATTTTGAAAATACTTTTTTTTGGTTGAAAGGGTATGCTCTCGAGACGGTCCCATTGTCACCAATTCAGAATCTGATGAGTGGATCCCATGGAAATCAAGGAAAACCCTCAAATTTCATAGGCAGACCTATAGCTATTTGGGTACTTTTTAAAGTAACTCGTGCATTTGCTCTCGGAAAGCACCATTTGGTGAAGTGGAACTGATAATGAAGACCACAGATGGCCACCGGAACTACTCAATAATAAGTATTTCATGGGTTTGGATTCGATTACTTTAATATAGTTGCTAAGCAATTAATGCTCTTCACAATACGTATGGTTAAGTGGAGCTGATGGTGACGTACCAGAACTCCTCAACAATTAGCGTCCCTGCATCGGAAAAAGCAATAGTTTGTAAAAGGTGATGAGCAGTTGACATTAGACTATTGTAACTTAGATAAATTACAAGCCGACCCACTAAAAAGTGAAAAATAAAAAACTTTTTTTAAAAAACAAAAAAATCAACAGACTTCAAAATAAAAACTACAAAGTTAAAAATAACTTTAATTTCGGAAGTCGATGTACAAAAACCTAAAATACAGATTCAAAGACACCGACTTCCGAAATTAAAGTTATTTTTAACTTTGAAGTTTTTTTTTTTGGAGTCGGTTGTTTTAGCTGTTTATATTAATTACCTTAACCTTTTCACTTAGCAATTTTACAGTCGCAAAATTCCTCAGGACTAACTCTGCAGTACCCACATTCCTGGTAAATGATTTGGGACGTCTATTTTCAAAGAGGGTATACCTCTGAGGACTCGTTTGAAACACTAATCAACTCACACGTCAAAGGTCAACCTTTTAGCCAAATGGCCAGTGAGACTGACAGGTTTATTTTGATAACGAGCCTTACGCTCGCCCGGTGGGTTTTCCCATCGGCTAAAATAACAAAATTCCATACACACTTTCATCCCTCATTTAACACTTTTCAGGGGTGCATTTTCAAAAATCCTTCGTAAAAATATCGTGGCGATTTTTTTTCGCGCACTACAATTTCAACGCTCGCTCTGTTTAGCGCCGAGGGTTGAAAATTCAACAGTGTGTTTTTTCGACGCGCTGGGATGCACTCTGTCGGATTCTCAATATTCGGCTCAACACCGAGAGTTGAAAATCCAGTGCGCGATAAAATCCCGGCGCGATATTTCAGCTGGCTGTGCCCGACCGACATTTATGTTCATACGAGTTTGTTTTCAAAAAATCGCCGTCGCATCGCACTCGCCTTAGTAGTGTGGCCACGGCCCAAGTCCTGGGTTTGATTCCCGGATGGGACAAAGTGTTACTGGTTTTTTCCATCTGGAATTTCTCACTAGTAGCCCGGAGTCTGAATTTGTGCCTGGTTGCTGGTAATAGGCTCGTCCACTATTACAACTTAAACATAACTAGCGAAATGTGGGTGTACTATAGGAATACCTCTGCCTCCCTTCGGGAAATCCAGGCGTGATGTTATGACGTTATGATATGTGTTTAACAAACTCGTATCACACATGTCCTCCAACGGCCGAACCCAATAACCAACTTTCAGTAAAAGAAAGATCGCTATTGATGGCAAACAGTATAATTCTATCAATAGTTAGTTAGTTTTAGTATAGTTGTTTTTGTACAATCTCTTTTTTTTGGTAAATAAATGTTTAAATTATTATTATTATTATATTATCTGTCCTTATGTCAGGCCGGTAAGATTCCATAATCTCTTATAGATTATTGGACGTTAAAACTATAGATATATTTTTTTGGTTTACTATAGGTTTTTCTATCTCCAGTACCTATGCCAAAACTGATATTAGATAGATTATTGGGTTCGGATGTAAGCCAAAATCCACACCAGCTTTAAATGTAAGCTGCGCGTCTTGTTGGTCTTGCTCTCCATTCGAACCGAACTATTCGAGATTCCGATAATCCTAGTTTACCAGACGTCTCATTCAATAGCATTATATAGCTTGCCACATTGTATGGCCTAATGTTAGTTTGGTTCATATCTTGAATGTTATTTCACTTGGTTTTCAAATAATAATAATGTATATGGCAGGTATCACCAATTTTTATGTTCTCGACTATCATGTATTCTCTATTTCTAAATATATTTTGTAAAAGTAGCCTGGCTGTAAAAACATGCTTAGATACTAAATAACAATCAGACACTTATTGTATTATATAAATAAATATACTCGTATATATCTCCAACCTCGAAAGCGCCAGGTAGCCCGGGAAATTCAAATTTTCGTACGCTTTTTGCAATTTACAAGTCAGCATTAGGTTGTATTTGTATGTTAATCAAAATATGATTCGCGACAGTAAACAGTATGTATTTACAGAATTATATAATTTAAGTCATCAATACAACTCTTTAAGACCAGGTAATTCTATTGAATGATACTTTAATCAACATACAACTTAATACTGACTTGCAAATTGCAAAAAAACATAAGAAAGTTTGAATTTCGCGGGCTACCTGTCGCTTCCCCCTTAAGGGGTAATTGTACTCATCATTATGAACAACTTTTACTCTGGGACCAAACCTGAAATCGCAAAAAAAAAACAGTTGTTTCCTATATTTTGACGAGATTATAACGAGGTTATACATTTTGACTTTTTGGGGATGATGCAAGGGGGTGTACTACAGGTGCACCTCTGCCCAACCCTTCGGGGAAACAAGGCGTGATGCTATGTGTGTGTAAATGTAGGGAACAGTAGATTTTTTTTCGCGATTTCAGGTTTGGTCCCATAGCGAAAGTTGTTCACATTGATGAGTAAAATGACCCCTTAAGAGTTTGTGCGTTAATTCCTGGACATGTTATATATAATTATCTATTTGAAATACCTGTATGATCCTTCGAGAAAATTCCGGAGGGCATTTCAGCGGTAATCTTACTTTAAGTAGGTTTTCTAAAGGATGAAAGGAATGTGGTGCTACGAAATTAAGCTCCGGTTTTGGTGAAAATACAAGAGTAAATTAGATATTAGATAGAAAATACCCTATTAGTACATTAACGTACAGTATTTCACCACCAAATACGCGCCCTGAATACAGTTAAAAGGTTTAATTCTAAGAATAAATAAATACACACATTAAAAACGAACAAGCAAAACTACTCCCCTAGGATAGTAAACAAAATAACTGCCGCCATTCCACTCGCAAAAGATTGCCATATGCAAATAAATTCATGAAACATTCCGAAGGCGACATAATGGCGCGTAAACGGTATTGCCAGCACATAAAAGACAATTTTAATCCTGTTTCACTAGATTGCAGGGAATAAAGTGATATTGAAGCATTTAAAAAAGGAACGCGAATATGAGGATAAATAAATGGCAGACAAAAATACTCGCATGACTTTAAAATAAGCCTATTTTCTACCTTGTTAAAGGTCAGACCTGGCTTCATGTTTTAGTTAATCAAACAATGTTTTTGTTATATAATCTAACTAGCTGTTTCCCGCGGCTTCACCCGCGTGGATGTCAATACGAATTCCCTATTTGAATCGGATTTTTAGCCTTTATTTGAAGCCTAAGTTTCGGAGATTAGCCGGAACAAACATACAGATAGTCAGACAAAAATTTTAAAAACTGTTTTTTTTTTTGTTTTATGTACCGTATATACTTTCATAATTATACGTTTAGTAAAAAGCTGTTATTTTGACATTACAAACAGACACTTCAATTTTATTTATTTGTATAGACGTATAGATATCGACAAACAAACCGCACCCAAATTGCGTATCACACTTTCTAAATGATTTTGAAGGAAATTCTCAATACAATGCTTCATGTGTTTGAAAATTTCGTCTGCTCGACAACGTAAATAACGCAATGAATGTTGTTGAATTGTCATAATGAAAGCTCTGCTGGTTCTAGCATTAGGAAAACTGCCTTACAAAGAAAATTGTTGCATTTCCAACCTTGTCTGTATTTTACTGACTCAGAAGCTTTGATCATGAAATTATCTCTTCATTAGTTTCCTTTCACTCGACTTCTTGACGACAACTTTGTCGTAGGTAGATTTGACTTGTAAGAAATATAATATATCCAAAGGACAAAAGTCAAACAAAAAGGTCATCCAAAGGTTGTCTGTAAAAGATCGCTTTTAGCGATAAGACCGCCCATTGTGTCACCCTATGTAAAATTTCTACATTTATATCTTTAGCGTACATAATAAAAATAATTATATATTAATTTATATACAACGTAATTTTTTGACCTCATATTCTAGTCCTAGAATATGTAGTCAAAAATGCATAGTTTCGAAGGATCAATCATAATTGAATTAGGTTCATTCTAAGTTTCATTGATAAATACAAGTAATTCATACCAATCATTCATAATTGAACCTAAAAAAAAGCGGCGTTGTCATATTCCACGTAATGGTGTTTTAAATTAATAATCGTGACTGTTGAAATCATTTTGTGTAAAAATTAAAACAAAAATAATGATAATTAAAAAATAATACATATGACAGTTGATTCTTTGATATGGTCTCATTTGATTGGTCCCTAGAATTATGACATATAAAAAAATACCTTGTATATATATCTATCTATTTATATCTACCTATACTAATTATACTAAAGCTGACGAGTTTGTTTGTTCCAGTCAGATATTAGCGATCTTTGACTGGAACTACGAGTCAAATTTGAAAAATTCTTTTTGCATTTGGTAGCCCAATTCTTGAGGAAGGCTATTAAACATCATGCTAGGACCCTAAGAAGCCGAGCATAAAGAAAAAAAGTCAGAAAGAACACTAAGCGAAAACGAAGTAGGTAAAAGCGAGGGCTGACAATGCGATGCGACGGGGTGGGTCGGGGGAACGAGAAATTTCATGCGGACGAAGTCGCGGGCAGTGGCTAGTAAATTATATGCATGTCAGTATGTAGGTACTATGTTTGTACACGACAATAAGTTCTTGGCCTCGCAACACCTATGCTCTATATCCGATGTACGCTTGACCCACATATAAACCATCCTTGTATGAAAGACACGTGAATAAGAAATGCACCGTTTTCCCTTCTCGTAGAAAATCATTGTATTTTATACAACACGCCTTGTTTGCCCGAAGAGTTGGGCAGAAGTGTACCTACCTATAGTACACCCACATTTCGCCAGTTATGTTGAAGTCCCATGTAATAGGGGGCGAGCTTATTGCCATCAACCGGGCACAAATCCAGGCTCCGGGCTGCTACTGATAAATTCCAGAAAGGAAAATCCAATAACACTTTGCCTGACCCAGGAATCGAAACCAGGACCTCATGCTCAGCAGTAGTGCTTGCGACCTTTAGACCAACAAGGCAGTCAGCAGGCAGGCAAGGCAGGCGAGACAGTGTATTTTACATGTTGTGGAAAAAATTAAATCTTTATTTAAGAAAGAGCCTTGGCCATTTATTTCCCTAACTCAATTTGCACTTTTATAATTTCTAACTTGACAACATTATCATGGCCGTCCATATCCTCCTCCATAAAATGTATGGAAATCTCGTATTAACGTTATGGTGGACGAAATTTTTATTCAAATACCTACCTAGTTGCTATTCCACCAATTCGCACTAAGCGTTTCCAAATGTCTTTTGTGATGCGCTCAGCAATGGAGTGGAACTCTCTGCCTGCGTCTGTGTTTCCGAACACATACAACCCCGATCTCTTCAAAGTGAGAGTGAACAGGCTTCTTCTTGGTAAGCTCGCTCCATCTTCGACTTTGTCTCTGTCATCTCTGACCTAGACTAGAGTCAAGAGCAAACCTATCTCAAATAAAAAAAAATCGTCTCCACAGATTTTCCAATATATTTCGTAGGTTATGTAGGTAAAGCTCTTGATTTATTTTTGTGCATACAATAAAAGAACGCCTCGTCTGCCTACTTTATAATCTAATCCATCTTAACACTAGTTATTAAACTTAACAGAATGAATTAACTTGATTTAACATTCGTAAAACGAAGGAGACTTGATAAACTAGATTTAACAAGTTAACAAAACTAAATAGAATTTGATTAAAGTGTTCCAGCAAAGAATTTAAACTTAATTCTATTAGCTTTGTTATTATAGCCGATAGAATAGAGATATTTTTTTTTATTATAGAGATAATATTTTTTCGCTAAACTATGGGGATAGATCAATTAAATTGGTCATGCTTTACGAATGATTTACACTTTATCATTTTTAGGGTTCCGTACGTCCGAATGAAAAAACGGAAACCTTAAATGATATATTTAAAGGATATGGTCAATTTTAGCTGGCCATCTTCTGGAAACACAACCATTTCATGAAATGACCGGACACTTCATGAAATGATCAACTCTAAGCTCTGGCCACGACATATACAACAGCTCCCGGGATTAACGCACAACCTCTTAAGTGATCATTGTACTCATCATTATGAACAACTTTTACCATGGGACCAAACCTGAGAGCGCGAAAAAAAAAAACAGTTGTTCTCTCCATTTATGTTCGCATCTCGTCGAAATGTTTGTGTGTGGTCCCTTGATTTTTGGCTTGGTCCCTTAAGTAAAAGTTATTCATAATGATGAGTACAATGACCCTTTAAGAGGTTGTGCCTTATTTAAATTACACCTTGTATTCTTGGCACCCACCCTAGCATACCTCACAATAAATGATAAGATTTGCATAAAAACTAAGCGGCTTAGCGCTTGCATGCAGTCAACTATCTAGCACTGAGCTGCATAGGAATTAGCTTTTTGGAACTTATTCAGATTAGAAGAAAGGGCCACCATATCTGCATTGCAAAGTTGAAAAAGCATTGAATGCCTACAGTCTTATAAAGCGTTATCTTTTACCAGCTCACACTTCGAGACTCAGGCCTCCCCTCCGTGAGAGAAAGTAGACCGTTATCCACAAGTCTAATTTTTGGTTTTTGTTTGGTTTGGTGTTTTTGGTTCGGTTTTGGTCTTAAGAGGGTTGTCACATTTTGCACCTCTCTCGCTCACACGGGACCAAATTTTTAATAATGTTAAATGAAAAGATGCATTTTTGAAAAACGTAATCAATGGGCGATCTACAAAATAATATTAATTTAATAGGTAATTATTAAAAACACATTTTTATTGTGGCGTTTATTTACATCATCTCAAAAACAGATCATAATACTTAATTACCTAAGTTTATTAGATAACACAATAGACATGTGTTTTTGATAACTACCTATTAAATTAATATTATTTTGTAGCTGGCTTCCCACGGTGCGTGATATTGCGGACGGACGCGGACAAGCCCGCACCGACGTTTCATAGGAAGAGGATCGTCCGTGGTAAGCTAGCTTCCCACGGTCTGTGATATCGCGGACGGACGCGGACCAGCTCGCACGACACACCGTGAGAAGGGTCTCGTCCGTGGTAGCGCCGATGTGGTACCGACGTATCATTCCAAAATGTTGGTAAAAGAGAAGCTTGCAGCGCACCTTTGAAGATACCGACTTTTCCTGGGTCGGACGCACCGCGACGGACGTGTCTGCGCTACCACGGACGAGACCCTTCCCACAGTGTGTCGTGCGAGCTGGTCCGCGTCCGTCTGCGATATCACGGACCGTGGGAAGCTAGCTTACCACGGACGATACTCTTCCCATGATGCGTCGGTGCGGGCTTGCCCGCGTCCGTCCGCAATATCACGCACCGTGGGAAGTCAGCTTTAGAAAGCTCGTTGAATGTTCCAACAAAGGTAGACCCATTATCTGAAAAAAATCATTTTGGTTTTCCCCTACGAGCTATTAATCGGTTAAGAGCTGCAATAAAGGCTTCTTTCGTAAGGTCCGAGACCAGTTCCAGATGGACCGCCCTTGTAGCCAAACAGACAAAAACGCATATACAATGTGTCTGTACGCGGTGTGGCGAAAATTAAGGGTGAGGTACAGACCATCAAACTGAACAACTTTTTCCCGGGGACCAACATCGTAATCGCAAAAAAAATATCAGTCGTCCCATAAATTTGGTCGAGTAGGTATTGAAGTTTTGTATGGGATGACTGATTTTTTTTTCACGATTACGATGTTGGTCTCCGGGAAAAAGTTGTTCAGTTTGATGGTCTTTACCTCCCCTTTAAGTTTTACTATTCCGAAACCAGACACCCTGTATAGGCTTTAATTAGTCGAGAACCTCTCCCCTTACGATCAGCAATCATTATGGGACCAGCATAGTCAGTGCCTGTTTCAAGAAACGGATACTCCAACTGAACTCATTCCTTTGGCAATTGTCCCATTTCAGGTTGAATGGTCTCGCCCTTAAATCTTATACATTTTACACAAGCACGTACAGTTCTTTTCGCCAAGTTTCTACCACTTAGTGGCCAGTATTTGTGCCTGACAGTTGCTAACAACAGTTGCGGACCTGCATGGAAAAGTTTTAAATGATAAGATTTAAAAATCAACACAGATGGTGGATGGTGGTGGTGGATAGTGTTTTCTGCCTATAAGTACGGGATGTTTGGTGTCATACTCATAAAATGAATTGTCAAGCCTACCCCTGATTATAATTCTGTTGTTATCTAAGTAGGGTGAGAGTGAAAGAAGATTTTTCTGATTAGGTAATTCTTTTCCTAATTTAAGTAATTGGTACTCTAGTTGAAATGACTCTTTCTGTGCAACTCTAACACACTTAAACTTGTTTTCCTCCAACTTCCTGGTCAAGGCGAAAACCTTGTGTGAAGATGAAGAAGAAACTAATCTACAAGAAAACAATCTAACTTTCGCATACAGACGCAATCAAGATGTTAAAATAAATCCTAATTAAAATCTTCCTGCTAGAGAGGGTAACTTCAAAGCGGGGTAAGGCCCTTGGTGCACACACGTTTTTCTAGCCGTGAAACAATACGGTTAATACGCCGTGTGTAGGCACGGTCGTCAGTGTTGTATGGATAACTATGGAAGCTTGTTGACAGACACGTTTTTTTCTACGGCGAGGTTTATACGCCGTACCGGAAAGAACTGTGCCATGTACAAAGGGCCTAAGGGTATAAGGGTCAGCCCCGGTGCAGCGGTGTATAGAAACGTTTATGAAGTTTGTTTTAGCCACGGTCTGTTCGCTCCCGGTAGACCGACGTTGGTTTTCTTTTTGTGTACAAGTTAAAAGAAAATGACGACAACGGAACAACGATTATGAAATAAAAATAAACTTATGTTTTGAATAATTTATTTTCTCTCAGGAAGTAATAAGACATGCGAGAAGAAAGTGCGAATGATTTTAAAGACATGAAAAACGTAAGACAAAGAAAAAATCGTTGAATCAGTTTTTTTTGGAACAACGTTTTTTTACGCGACCTGCAGTAGGAGTGAGCACAGAACACTAATACTCGAACGAGCTGGCAGAAATCGTCACGCTAAAAAGCGTTCATCCATGCGACTTTCTTCTTTCGAATTCACACTCACTTCAAATTCGCTTCAAATTCACTTTATGTGATTTTGGTCATAAGTCAAAACTCATTCAATCATTTATTTCTTAACAACACACATTGTGTAGAAAGTAAAAATCAAAAATGTCAAAATGAAAATCCAAGATGGCGGCTGCGAACATTTTAAAATGTTTCATCATAGATATCGTTTTCATGGTTTTCGAGGGTGCTAAAGCCGATAGTGAAGTCAAAATGAAAATCCGAAATGGCGGCTGTGAAAATTAATCTTTCGTCATGGGTGTCATTTTTAAAGTTTCCGAGGGTGCTAAAGTCGATAGTCAAAATATAAATCCAAGATGGCGGCTGCGAAAATTTTGTTTTTGTTTTATCGTGAGAAGTAACTTCGTTCTAGATGGGGGTTCCCGGACCGAACACGTTTTTTTTTTGGTTTTGTGTACACTTACCCCCTTATTCATAAACGTTGCTTAAAGTTAACACACACAATAAACATAACATCACGCCTTGTTTCCCCGAAGGGTTAGGCAGAGGTGTACCTATTATAGTACACCCACATTTCACCAGTTGTGTTGTGATGTTTAAACGTCAAAAATGTATGGCTAACTAGACGTAAATCATGACTTAACTTTAAGCAGCTTTTATGAATATGGGGGTTAGTTTACAATAGGTAAATGTTTTTACTAACGACGACTTTGACTTAGTTACTTTGATGGAGACAAAAATGTAGGAGGACAAAAATATTATGATTTTCTATGTTTGACCATAGATCAAGTTTCGATTAATGGGGAAGGTCGGTCAAAGCTAATTATAAATGGCGTGACTATTGTCACCCCATCTACAATTAGGACCTAGCTATGGCTAGGTCTTTACTTCCTGCAATAAATTTGACATTTCGTTCATTCATTCCATTTAGTATTCATTTAAGGGTTTGGTTTTATTCCACTACTTCGTTATTTTCGGTGATTTCCATATTTTAAATCAATATTTATTCGACATAAAAAGTATTAGAATTAAAAACCTTAAATATTGTTTACTTCCTCGTTATCACTTTCTTCAAAGTGTTTCCGACATAACCTCGAACTTTGTTTAATTCAAAAAATTGCCTACGAATAGCTCTAAGACACAATCTTCTAAGCTTAAGCTCTTTCGAAAAATGGTGGACTCCAATTTCCGAGCATTTAGAAACACAACAACGAGTCATTTTCGCAAAAATAAATAAAAACCACCTCACGCCTTGTATTATTAGCTTGAACTAACTACGACAGCGCCATTTTGACAGTTGCCTTTCCCATTGTTTTTGTAAGTCCGTCTATAGACCATAAGCAGTTCATCTGGTGACGTCAAAAATACAAACGTACAAAAACGCCATAAGCCTAAAGCACATACCACGCCCCAAGTTAAGTACATTCGTAGATCGCAGAATAGTATTAAAGCAATATTTAAGTTGGACGTTTAACTATGTAGTGGATATCAAGTAGGAAGTAGGTATGCGATATAGCTAGAAAGTAAGAAAATACGTTTATTTGCGGTAAACGTGACGCCAAGAAAGAACACACAAAAAGAACAAGTTTGAGGAAACTACGCGTCACATCCACGCAAAACGGCCATCGCTCAGTATAACGCTGCGACCCTATGCGAGACAGAGCCCCAGCGCTGGTTTTCTGCGACAGCCGGCGTTGACGTGATGACATTGGCCGGTGCAGCATGCAATGAAATATAAATAAGAATTAAAAATAACTTAACCATTACTTTAGTGCAAATGATAAGTTCTAGTGGCCTATTAGTTTAGTCAGATCGAAAAGATAAACTAAAGCTTTGCTTTACGCGGCTTGCGGTAGGAGTAAACTGGCAGAAATCATTACTAACAAAAAAGCGTCCATACTTGTATGCCCCCACCATGCGGCTTTCTTCTTTCGAATCCGAAAAAGCCGATAGTGACGTCAAAATGTAAATCCAAGATGGCAGCTGCCAAAATTTTTAAATTTTCGTCATGGATGTCGTTTTCATAATTTTCGAGGGTGCTAAAGTCGATAGTGAGGTCAAAATGTAAATCCAAGATGGCGGCTGCGAAAATTTTGTTTAATCATACGTGAGAAGGAACTTCGTTCCTGACGGGGTTCCCCCGCACACGTTTTTTTTATCCTGGTGTATACTGCGATTGGCTGATAT
Organism: Fissipunctia ypsillon; assembly: GCA_947568875.1. Taxonomy (NCBI): domain Eukaryota; kingdom Metazoa; phylum Arthropoda; class Insecta; order Lepidoptera; family Noctuidae; genus Fissipunctia; species Fissipunctia ypsillon. The sequence goes on along the minus strand of OX387645.1, from coordinate 22,596,191 downwards.
TAATCTACGCTAATAATATATTTTATATTATAAAGCTGAAGAGTTTGTTTGGTTGAACGCGCTAAGCTCAGGAACTGCCGGCTTGAATTGAAATTTTTTTTTATTGTTGGATAGCCCATTTATCGAAGAAGGCTATAGGCTAATAACATCACGCTACAACCAAAAAGAGCGGAGCATCAATGAAAAACGTTGCAAAAACGGGGAAACTTTATTCCTTTTGAGAGCTTCTGTTGCGTTCGCTGCGTAAACGGTTAAAGTTACGCAAAAATCATGTATGACAGAATTGTTCCTCTTAAAAAGTTCTAAAAAAAATCCGCAAAAACAAATGTCTATCTTTTAAGGTTGGCTCACTATAACTTTTTTAATGGTAATTAAATTTGTTATAAAATAATGCATTATTTGCGAAGGTGTTTTTATGAAAACAAAAGCTAACTAAAAAGCTAGTAATTGGTGTAGCTGCAGGTGAGTCCCATACGACATTGCAGGCCCAGACGGAGATGGTGGGATGAGCTAGATTCCTTTAATAAAGATTGATCCTTGGCAGCTTTGGAGGAGCTCGTGGCTAAGTAATATCAGCCGCATGGGTCGATCCATCAGGTTAAGCTGCGCTTGCCGGGGTTGGTCCGTGGATGGGTGACCATCTTTACATACCGAGACTCCTCCGTGCCTCGGAAAGCACGTTAAGCCGTTGGTCCCGGCTGTCATTCGTGGATCTTTGACAGTCGTTACGGGTCGTCAGAAGCCCGAAAGTCTGACAATCAGTCTTACCAAGGGGTATCGTATTACCCAGTAACTGGGTTGTGGAGGTCAGATAGGCAGTCGCTCCATGTAAAATACTGGTATTCAGCTGCATCCGGTTAGACTGGAAGCCGACCCCAATATAGTTGGGAAAAGGCTAGGCAGATGATGATCCTTGGCAGCTTTGGACAGAGAGAGGTGGAAAGAGAGTAGGGAGGCCTTTGCCCAGCAGTGGGACAATAACGGCTATTATAAAAAAAAAACTAATTGGTGCAGGTGCCCTCAAAAGGAATAAATTTTCCCCGTTTTTGCAACATTTTTCATTAATGCTCCGCTCCTATTGGTCGTAGCGTGATGTTATATAGCCTAGGTATAGCCTTCCTCGATAAATGAGCTATCCAACCATATAGAATTTTTCAATTCGAATCAGTAGTTTCTGAGATTAGCGCGTTCAACCAAACAAACAAACTCTTCAGCTTTATAATATTAGTATAGATTTTACTGACAACGAACTAGTCTGCACACGTGGTTCGAATACAAATCTACACATTTTTCGAAATTATCACGAATCAATAGGCCTTCTTCTCCAGGATAATTAAGTGAACAGAATCATACCATTCAAATCCAACACAAGGAGTGTTGGATTTGACCGACAATCCCTGTCGAGAGATTTCTCCCTTTAATTCATCCAAAATTTGTCTTTAAGAGCCTATACTACCTCAGCTAAAATTCACTCTTTATCTCGCTCGCACGATACTGCGCGCGGACTGAGTGAGAGCGGGACTGAGTGCGGTGCTGGGCGGCAGGCAGCGCCGATAGTTTAGGTAATTGCTTTTTACGGTGAAAATAATAGTAATTAAAAAAAAAAAAATAACATAAGACCTGCTTTATAGTTAGTTAAGTAAGTATAAAAAGTTTCATGATCTTATTTGAAGTATTGTAGGATTGCCAACGGTTTATAGTTCAGTTTAGAGGTAACTTTGAGATTTTTTTCTATCGAGAAAATTTTATGGAATCGTGTTTTCGCCAAACATAAGACTTAACATTAATCCTCAACTTTACCATATATTTATTTCAAAATTAATGCTGCAGTATTTTCGACATAACGGAGGATCGTGCTAAGCCATTTGAGGTAGTATAGGCCCTTAAAAGATCCCTTTTAGCGATAAGATCGCCCATTGTATCACCCTATGTAAAATTTCTACATTTATAATCTGTATATATTATAGAATGTGTTTTTTTATTTGTCATAACTCTAGTATTATATTCTGTAAGTAAAAATAATACAAAAAGTCTTAAAATATGTGGTCCAAAAATACATAGTTTCGAAGATATCATCAAGACTCTCGATGTGTGTAGGTATATAAGTTTCATTGATAAATACGAGTAATTCATTTTCATTCATACCAATCATTCATAATTAAAGCTAAGAAAAAGCGACGTCGTCATAAATGTCACGTAAGGGTGTTTTACATTAATAATCGTGACATTCTCGAATTATTTAAATTGAAAAATGAAAACAAAAAAAATATATAGTTGAAAAATTATTCATATGCCAGTTGATTCTTTGATATAGTCTCATTCTGTGGTCTCATTCATACCCTAGAGTTATGACACATAAAAAATACCTTTATTAGTGTACATAATAAAGACAGATCCATTAAAAATCCCATGGAGATTCACGCCCCCACACACAACTGTTCCACAAACTTCAGGTCAAGTCCTACACTCTAAAACTTAGCTTGTTACTCTAATTATAGCCCGCGGCGGGTGCTTAACGACTAATTACTAATTAGTGCACCTGTAAGCAAAGACACGGCTCTTGTCTCAAAGGAGGTCGTTTAAATGCTAATGTTAGTCTGGCACCTTAACGCTGCTTTTATGGCTTCTGACGGGAATAACACCGCATTAGATACTGCAGACGTGGTTTGAAGGTAATTATTTATTACGTTTTGAGTCTGCCTTGTTGGTCTAGTGGTCGCAAGCGCTACTGCTGAGCATAAGGCCCTGAGTCGATTCCCAAGTCGGGCAAAGTGTTATTGCATTTTTGCATCTGGAATTTCTCAGTAGAAGCCTGGAGTCTGGATTTGTGCCCGGTTGATGGCAATAGGCTCGCCCCCTATTACATGGGACTTAAACATAACTGGCGAAATGTCGGTGTACTATAGATACACGTCTGCCCAACCCTTCAGGGAAACAAGGCGAGATGTTATGTGTGTTACTAGCGACCCGGCCCTGCTTCGCACGATTTTTATGCCTAGACAAAACATCGACATTTCTTTATTACATGTAAGTTTAAAATAAATTTAATTCAACATCGATAAAATTACTACAAGTAAAGGGTGTCTCAGTAAGAGTGCACTTTTTCATTTTAAAATAAAAACAAGTATTTTATGACAGAGTTGTGATATTTTTATTGTATTGTAAAGAAGACATGTTCCGATTAAGTATGGAATAAAATATCCGGCAAATGACCCCCACGGCTCCGATGACAGGCCATTACTCTTTTCATGAAATTTTCCATGACTTTTGCACAGAGATATGGCTGTATCTCACCGATGACGCGTTGGATTTCCGATTTGAGCTCAGGAATTGTTTCGGGTTTATTCGCATAAACCCGAGATTTCACAAACCTCCAAAGAAAAAAATCGCACGGCGTTAAATCGCACGATCTTGGTGGCCAGTTGACATCAGAATTTCGTGAGATAATGTGTTCTGGAAATCGTTGCTGCAATAAGTCGATTGTTTCATGCGCGGTGTGGCAGGTTGCGCCATCCTGCTGAAACCACATATTGTCCAGATTCATGCCGTCCAGTTGAGGCCACAAGAAGTCCGTTATCATATTCCTGTAACGAATGCCGTTCACCGTTGTAATGAGTTTTCACAATTATAACGCGTTGTTCTTTCGAAAAGCGCTCCATTTTTAATAATCGGAATAAACAGAGGTGACAGCTGTCAAATTTCAGAGTTGCCACTTGCATGAAAAAAACATATTCCAATTTTAAAAAGTGCACTCTTACTGAGACACCCTTTACCAATGTATTTTACTATATCGTGAGTTAAAGTTAATTACGGAACATGAAACGAGCGTTGAATGAGTTATTGTGTGGTTCTGAATCGATAGACAACAAGTCTGATTCAGTTTTAAAATAGTTTGCGCTACACTGAGTTAAAGCACCTTTAACTTTGTAGCCGAAACCGATGACGATCATTGCGTAAGACCTAAAGGTTTTTAACAAGGCTGAATAATGTTCAATGATGCATACCCTGCCTAGTGCGTCATAGTGTTGCCTATTTTTGAACCGACTTCAAAAAAGAATGAGGTTATCAATTCGACACGTATGTATGTAATATTATTGGAACTGCATTATATTGACATATGATAATGTATTAGGGCTTCCAATCAAATATACAAAATCTCATAGGTGTTTGTATGTTTGTATGTATGTTTGTCCACGTATTTCTCCAAAACTATTACTTTATCCGATGTGAAACTATTTTTATTGGCTTACATTTTCTTCAACTTAGGGAACAGTGCAAGTTTCGTCAAAATCGGGTCAGTAGTTTCCAAGATACGGACTAATACGTGTAAGTGTGACGGCCTGGCTTATTGATACGAGCTACGGGTGTGGTGTCAAAGGGAAAACATCTCAAAGACAAACACATATTCCAGTTTTTACTTAAAACTAAAAATGACGAAATAAAAAAGTTATTTTAAAAAAATAAGTCGACTTCAAAAAGAAATTAACTCAAAATTATGAAATTAATTTCGGAGCTCGGTGGCAAAAAACTACAATACAGATTCCAATACACGGACTTCCAAAATTAAAGTTATATCATAATTATGAGTTAATTTCTTTTTGGAGTAGATTAAATTTTATTAAATAACTTTTTTGTTGGAACGATCTATTCTGTAAATCCCACCGTGTAAACTTACCTGAAGTAAGTTTGAAATGAGCTGTCAGTAGTTTCAATAGTGTGATGCTAGATCAGGTGCATGAAATATGACAGCTCACTCGAAGTTCACTTCACCTTAGTTAAAATAAATCGGGTTTTCAACCGTTTCATATTTTTCACTATTTAGGTATTTCTTTGATATTACGTATAGTAACTTTGTAATTGAAACAGTACGCCCTGCAGCGACCAATCGAATGTTATTTACGTGTCTAGACAGCAATTTTAATAACTTAGAATAAATAGTACCCACTACTGCTGCTACAGTAAAATATCTGCCATCGACAGCTTCATTTATTTCAGCATTATGTGAATTTATTTACTGAAATTCGCTGTAAAGTTAACTTTTAGTGTTCAATGTTTCAAGCTTACGCCTGTCAGAAAATTATGCGGGTCTAGCGAGTTACAGAAGCCATTTGTGTCTATGGACAGAGATATACGATACGTGTATTTAAATGTTTTTGCTATTTGGGATAAATCCCAAAGAGCAAAGACATTTACGGTTAGAATTCATTTATTTCTTAAGATTACAAATCACTTGCACGGAAATAAATACTAAAAATTAATTGATTTATATATTTTTGTTGTCCAGGAGTAGCAAGAGCTTAAAGTGTTAAGGTGAAAGCGCCAGGGTAGCCCGCGAAATTCAAATTTTCTTAGGTTTTTTGCAATTTGCAGGTCAGCATTAGGTTGCATGTTGATTAAAATATGATTCGCGACCGTGACAAGTATGTATTTATGGAATTATAATAATTAAAGTCATCAATACAACTCCCTAAGACCAAGTAATTCTATTGAATGGCTATTTCATGAAATCTTAACATTTCAGGATTATACTAACTTAAGAAATTGTATACTGATTCTAATGATTATAATTCTGTAAATACATATTTGTTACGGTCGCGAATCATACTTTAATCAACATACACTCAGACACTGAGCTGCAAATTGCAAAAATCGTAAGAAAATTTGAATTTCGCGCGGGCTACCTTACCTTACGCTTCCCCCTTAACATTTCGAATATAAAAGAAGGTATATTGTTAAAAGTTCTGTATTGTCTACCGCCATGCGGCGCGTTGACGCGGTCGATGTGCGGTGACTCATTTATCTTTGTTTTTATGTTTGAGATCTAAAGATTCGTTTACACTAGAGGCCAATGAATTATATTAGTTATTTTATTTTATGACCTTTTAAGATGTGGCATTTTAGTAATTTCTTAAATAGTAATAAGGATTGTGTATTTTTTATATCTTTTGGTAGTAGTGAGTTATAAAGTTGTGCTTCCTCGTGTATTATTGTTTTTTTTTTTCATAATTAGTTCTAGTACTAGATATATGTAAGTCTTGTGCGCGCCTCAGAATACGTTTTTGTACCTGTATGTTTTTGGTGAATGTGATTTGTGTGTTTTGATCTTTGGAAAGAATTTAAATACACGTACATGTACAAATAAATTTGTACGAAGTCAGTTTTAAATTGTTTTGATAACATAGTGATGCTATGTGTGGAGTTTCCATAAGTGATCGAATCAGAAATAAAGAAGAGAACCAAGGTAACCTACATAGCCCGAAGAATTGCCAAACTTAAATGGCAATGGGCAGGGCACATTGCTCGCGGAACAGATGACCCCTTGACAATTCAAAAGAGCCTGTAATTGGTTTATTTGAAATAAATCCTTGGAGTTTGAGTTTGATGGCCGATGGGCCCGAAAGGTTTCGGAGTGGCGACCGCGTACTGGAAGACGTAGTATAAGGCTTCCCACAAGTGGACCGATGACCTGGTGAAGGCCGCAGGAACCCGCTGGATGCGAGAAGCACAGAACCAGTCGAAGCGGCGGTGCTTGGGGGAGGCATGTCCAGCAGTGGACGTCTTTCGGCTAAAATGATGATAATGATGCATATAGCGATGCAGTGATTTTAATTTCTTTTCATTGTTTATATTTAGGATATAATTATATTTTCGAGCCATTTGGGGTTGAAACCCTCGGGCCGTGGGGTCCGAGCGCTCATGGTTTGTTTAACGAAATCTCCAAACGGCTAGTTGACACTTCCCGTGACCCAAGGGCTGGCTTTTACCTTGGCCAGAGGCTAAACATTGCTATACAACGTGGCAATGCCGCCAGTCTCTTGGGTACATTACCAGTCGACAGCGATGCGGAGGAATTTTTCGACGCCATATTTTAGTTTGTGAATAGTTTTAGTTAAGTTAGGATATAATTTTGTTATATTATTAATTAATTAGGTATAAGTTGTTATGTAAAATATTATACAAATAAATTTACAAAAAAAGGATATAAATAGCAAATCAAATTGATATGCCAAATATAATTTCCTGTTTTTTACTAAAACACGTATTTTAAGATAAAAGCAGTTAAAATAACTATATGCTATCTAATTTTAGAAAACTGATGGAAGAAACTTAATATAATATTTCATAGTATCGAGCCGTGAAGCCTTTGAGGGCTTGAAACGTGGGAAGTTCTAAGAATAACTTGTGAAAGACTTCCCTACACAAAGACGTGATTACATGTTGATTTTATAAGTCTGCAACGTTGCAAGGTTTGATAGTGTTTATAGAAAATACATATTGGCACAGTATTAAGTAGATACCTAAATAAAATGAAAAATTCAGTAAAAATAGTATACTTATTTAATAAATAAAATAAGTGTGTGTGCTTTTGACCACACGAAAACTTTCGAGTGGAGCCGAGTACACGCGATTCAGCGTCATCGACCCAAGCGTGCCAGTTCAGTTTCGTTCACTGTTCAGAAAGAGCGCAAAGTAAGCCTAAAGAACTTTTCACTTCAATAACTAATCAGATTTTTTCCCAAATGGTGATTGTAGTTACTCTGTTTAGTAGCCCTTCTACTACGACCGATTTTAAACGCTTACGGGTCGTGATAAATGACGAACAAGTTACTTTAAAAGCATTATGCCTATGAACCCGTCCATAATATCATCACGAATCGTCATGTCGCATGAATGTGTGAACCAAAGCTTTTCGATCGAAATAAAATTAATTAAACAAATAAAAAGTTCTAGGAAGCAGCACTCGCGGTGGTTATACGAAAACCTGTAAACCAGACTTCGAGGATCTAAAAGGAAAGGTAAATGACGATGGCTGAAAATACAAGAAAGTGAGCCAAAAAGCTTTTTCCATTAGACAGGATTAATCACGTAGAACAAAATAATAACAGGTAAAACTTTGCAGTACATTATCAGCTGCATAAACAAAGGTTTTCTTTCCGCCAGAATGTATTCGGGGAAGTCAAGTTTCAATTACTGTTTTTTTTTTTTTATATTTTCAATTCTAGTACAGTTCTCGTAACAATTAAGGACACAACGGGGCTATTTTTAGCTTTGGTTTGTCAACTATAACTGTATTTTTAAAATTTCTATAATATTTTTATTATTTTCTGTTCCATTCATAAAGACTAAAATAGAAATGGAAACTTGATGTTACTCACAATTAAGTTTGCATTCTAGATTTTCAACACATTTCGTCTTCAGTGATTACTGATGCCTTTAAAACTGTAACGATTGTCGTCTATTGCCCACGTAACATCGTCCATAAGTAACAGGCTATAAACACAAATCACCAATATATGTATAGCCAGAATGTCACAGCATACTTCCATGGCGGTACTTTCAGCGTTATTAAGTATCGTTCCGCAGCGCGGCGGCGCTGCAATCTAATACGCTGTTACGTTCGGCAACGTAGCCAATCCGCGTCCGCTGTGCATAGACGCGTAGTACAATAATCGGCCACCGAGAGTCAGCCACAACGCACTACGTAATAGCGTATAGTCGGTTTGGCGTGAATGAGAAGTTAGATATACAAGGTGTAATTTTCATCACTGTTTATCTCTTAAGGGGTCATTGTACTCATGATTATGAACAACTTTTACTATGGGACCAAACCTGAAATCGCGAAAAAAATCAGCTTTTCCCTACATTTATGTTCGCATAACTCGTCAAAATGTAAGGAGCACTTGATTTTTTTCTCGCGATTTCAGGTTTAGTCTCATAGTAAAAGTTGTTCATAATGATGAGTAAAATGACCCGTTAAAAGGTTAACAGTGATAAAAATTACACCTTTTATGTGGAACAGCGATAAACTGCGTAACGCGCGCACACAGTCAGCGGCCGACAATACGTTTGGTCTGAACGTTACCTTATAGTCCGCGTGCAAGTGCTAGCCTGAGGTATGTGAGCGGTGAGACGGGGGAGGTAGACAATGGTGAAGCTAACTCAGTCTGCCAATCTTGTCAATGGGGCCTCCCCCCGCCTCACTAGCACTTGCAAGCGGACTATAATACTGGTATGAAATTCAGATTCAAGTGATTTTCAACCTTAATATCACACTTAGCACTTACATTTCGTTGATGTCGTCACAAGGGGACTTGAGCATACCGCGGGAGGCTGCGGTATGCCGCAGAAAGCTTCGGCATGCCACACAAATGTTAAGCATACAGACACGACATTAGGCGACAAAGGCCCTTATACTGTTTGTCTACCGCAAAACGTCAATGGAACGTCAACGACAAACGAGATTATTCGAACCGAACGTGACGTGTCCCGGTGGTGGTGTGCGGTGGACACGCGGCCATAGTAAATGTTGTATCGCTACTTCGGCGCCGTCATCTTTTTCTCGTTGACGTCCCGTTGACGTGGCGGTGGACAAACGGCGTTAGCCTTTCTAAAGCCCACTTCGTACGTGACAATGAACAAAAGATGTCTGCAAGGGACGGACGACAGCAGATAGACAGTCGCGACGTGATAAAATACAAAATACGTAGTTTCCCAAACAACTCCCTCCAAATATTTATTAAATTCTGCAACTAGGTCGCTTTGTCAAAAATTCTGTTGTATTCAATCCAACCGAATCTTAATATTTTCGATAAACGCCAGCACGTCAACTTTGTTTACGTTTTTGGATAAAATTTTTACTTTGACAGTTTAAATTAAAAAATCTTACTTTTACTTTTTATTGTGAAATTTATATCGATCCAGAGATTAAATAATAATTTATGCCTTAAACTCCGTTAACAGGGACACTTTGTTGGCTGAAGTAAAAAAAGAGTTACCAGAAATGTATGGTTTCATTTGGCAGTGCTACAGGCATCCATCAAAATTATTATATAAAGACAACGTTTTGGAATCCGCAGTCGGGTACCAACAAGGTGATCCTCTCGGGCCACTCATTTTCAGTTTGGCTATCCATCCCCATATTACAACAACTAAATTCAAAATTTAATGTGTGTATTTAGATGATGGAACACTAGGAGGTGATGTAGACACCGTTCTACAAGATCTACTATTCTTAAAGCAGCAGTTCAATTCCATCGGCTTTGACCTCGACAACTCCAAATGCGAAATTTACTTTTGTGACAATACCGACAGACAATCGACTATTCAGAAATTCAATTCGATAGCTCCAGATATCAAAGTTTTGGAAAAAGTTCACTGCACCGCCTAGGTTCCCCAATTTTAGAACACAGTTTTTCAGCATTCGTCGACGATAAAATTAAACATTTTAACGGTATTTCGGATAGACTTTCAAAAATTAATTTACATTCAGCATTCACCCTTATCAGATATTGCTGTTTCGGCCAAAATTTTATGTATTTTCGCCGCTCTTCCTCTTTATGGAAGCAGCCACACCTTTTAGCATAATCGAACATATTATTCGAAGTTCTCTAACATTCATTTTAAATGTGGCGTTAGACGACCGTGCGTGGCTGCAAGCCACACTACCCATTCGTTTTGGTGGGCTCGGCGTCCGCAAAATTTCTAGTGTAAGCCTACACTTCCTGTCCTCGGTCCACAGCACCGAAAAGTTAACCGCAAAAATTTTAGCCCATTTACAAGTTGACTCTGAAGTACCGTGTTTGACCGATGCGGTGAACGTCTGGAAAATTGCTTGCCCGGATACAGTTCTGCCCGAGAACCCGTCTTCCCAGAGACAGAGGAATGAGCCGCTCTGCAGGTTGGTACGGAATAAACTAATTAATACGTCCACCAATACTGCTGAGCGTGCCCGCCTGCTGGCTGTGGGAGTCGGGCCTCTGGCTTCAGGCGCTACCGTGACCCAACATAGGCACTATGCTGGTTGATACCACATTCCAGCTTGCTGCATTTTTGTGTCTGGGCACTTCTTGCGGGGCTCCACATCGCTGTCAATACGGTGAAGGACTCGACTGCCTCCGACACCATGGCCTATCCTGCAGCAAGGTCGCTGATCGGATGGCATGGCACACCAGCATTAATGACATCATCCGTCGGGCTCTTGTCACCGCCGGGATGCCAGCTGTTTTAGAACCCAATGGCTTGGCATGCGATGATGGGAAGAGGACAGACGGAATGACCATAATGTCTTGAAAGTTGAGTAGGCTTTTGGTGTCGGATGCAACCTGTGTCGACACCCTCGCGCCATCCCATCTTCCTAGCACGGTGGGCTGTGCTGAGGCGGTAGCTGCAGGTGCTGAAAACCTCAAACGGCGCAAATATAACAACATCTTTGGGAGCTATATGTTTGAGCCGTATAAGGTTGAAACAGTAGGGCCGTCGGGTCCGAGTGCTCATCGAGAATTTTGGGACATCGCCAAGTGGTTGGTCGCTTAGCTGGCCTATTTTTAGCCCAAAGAATCAGCATCGCCATCCAACGTGGCAATGCTGCCAGCCTTTTGGGTACTTTTCCCATTGACAGCGATGCGGACGAATTTTTTGATGCTCACTATATTTATACATAATAATATTATATATATTAGTGTTATCTTGTACCTACGTTGTAATGAAGAATTATACTCATGTTGAAGCAAAAAAAAAAATTATGTTACACTTATCTGATTGAACTCAACAGGGTCATAATTAAGGTTCGTAATATTAATAATTAGGTTGTTTTTACGTAAAAAATCTTTTTAATTAGGTGCTTGACGCTTGTGTATCCGTAATCATCTGCCTAGCCTTTTTCCAACGATGTTGGGGTCGGCTTCCAGTCTAACCGAATACAGCTGAATACCAGTATTTTTATATGGAGCGATTACATTTCTGACCTCCATAACTCAGTTACTGGGTAATACGGTAATCCTTGGAATGACTTGTTGTCAGACTTTCGGGCTTCTGACGACCCGTAACGACTGTCAAAGATTCACGAATGACAGCCGGGACCAAAGGCTTAACATGCTTTCCGAGGCACAGAGGGGTCTTGGTATGTAAAGATGGTCACCAATCCACGGCCCAACAGCGGCAAGCGTAACTTAACCTGATCGATCGACCCATGCGGCTGTTATTACTTAGGCACAATCCCCCACTGTATGCGTAATGTTTATTTTAATATTATTTGCTACAAGTTTATTCGTATAAAAGCATCACCAATACCCTTTACCTTTTATTAAAATTATTTTCAGATCAGCACCCTAAATGCGTAACATACTTTCAATCACAATCTAAATGATTTAGGGCTGATTTTTCAATCGTCAGATAACTTTTACCTCAGGAATAAATATGGTGGTTTGACACATTTTCTATACAAAAGCTGTCATAACGTCAAATATATTCCCCCGATAAAAGTTATCTGACGATTGAAAAATCAGCCCTTAGACGAATATTGCTAATCCATTGTTTCATATTTTCGAAAAATTTGTCTGCTCAACAACGTAAATAACGCAATGAATGTTGTTGAACTGTCAAAATGAAAGCCATCGCTACTGTAGGTAAGTGTGTTACGCAATTACCCTTCTGGATAATGGGGATATCCGATCATTAATACAGATTCACGTCAACAAAATAATCTCGTGTCGGCACAAATACGATAATTTCTCATAGTACTATAATGGCCTGCCACGATACTAGGGCAGAACACTACTTCTGTGTATGTGTGGTCTCTTCTAGAGCTGTGTTGTTGGTTATACGAATGAGACACACAGGAGCACTGCTATTACTATTTATTGGCTTATAGGAAAGCACGTTTCATTGTCAACCGTTAAGCTAGCACTCGCACTGACTCAATATAAAACAATTTGACTATACGTAATAGTTTAAACCTATTCTATATTTCAATAAACCAGTGTTTGTCTTATCAGCCAATGCCACAATCCGCGGAGGATTCATGCTGAGGCCGGACCGATTAAAGCCTCTACAGTACCTACCTTACCTACTTATCCGTTAAATTTATAGGGAAATATTTATTTTATCCTCTAAAAACTTATTGACCTTCTCATGATGTACGCTTTGCAAATGAATAAACCTGTAAAACATTCAGGGCTTCTTCTTTTTTTAAATAACTAGCCACTTTTTAATTTTGTGGCCTTTTCTCATAGTTGTTCGCAGTAGTTGTAGTAGCTAGGGTACCCTCACAAAATGGGTTAGGTTAGGTTAGAACTGTGACCAACCTTGCGCGAGCCGAGCAAGCGAAGCGAGCGGTACCGCGGTAGCAGCCGGCGTGCGCTACATCCAAGTTGGTCACAGTTTTAATTATTTTAGGACGCCAAAATTGGAATTATTTGAAGTTTGATTAAATACGTGTCTAAGTTTAGTGATTCCAGTACCTATAACTTCTACTGAACCTTCGATATCTAACCATATAACATTTAACCAACTCAACTCCGATTCGCAAACATCAACAAACCCTCATTAAGTCAAAGTTACAATATCAAATGGTATAAGCTTATGCATAATCAGCCTATATGTTCCCACTGCTAGGACCACAGGCCTCTCTGCGAGAGGCAATGGGTGGGCCCAATGCGGGTTGGTGGATAACAAATGACGTCTGACCGAAAAGGGCAAAATTTAACGTCTTATTGCAACAACATTAATATCACACCGTCAATATTAGAACATAAGGGTCTGACCCGTCTGTCAGAACAGCCTGTAATGTGAAGATAAATCAAAACTTAGTGATTTATTAAGAGGCTAAGAATTACGATTTCAGAAAGGGTCTTTCGAAATCAAAGTCTCGAAAGAACTAACGGTAATCCGGTTCATCGAAAATCTTTCATCGATTTTTGTCTAAGCTGTGATGGTGATCTTTGATGACTCTTTGATTTGTGATTTCCTTAATAAATACTGAATAGTGTTAATTAAGAAATTCTGAAATAGCAGAAACTTATTACATCCAACTGTAGGAACTTGCAGCTACTCTACCAGACATTTCATCCGAGGTGCGATGAACAGCTCTCCTTAGTAACTCAAAGCCGAAAGCTTCGTATAGAAGTTAGTCTGCCCAACCCCAGTCTGACACTAGACGTCAAACCTCCTTACTAAAGTCAAAAGCAACTTGTCTTCCCCTCCCGCCATTCACAACTAAAAGCTCAAATTGACTTGGTACTTCAAACGAAAACTTTTAAAATATTTAAGACACAGTTTCATTGCTGCCAACGACTAAGCTATGCACGCGACGCGTTCTTAGTTCACTTTGTACAGGGTGATTTATAGTGGCCCAAAAATTTTTTTTGGGTGTATGACGTCCCAGTGTTTCATCTCCGCGAAATTCGGAAGTTACTAAACTGAAGGGAACTATTTTAAGGCGAAAGCGCCAGGGTAGCCCGCAAAAATCAAATTTTCTTACGTTTGTTGCAATTTGCAGGTAAGTATTAGGTTGTATGTTGATTAAAATATGATTCGCGACCGTAAAAGACATGTATTTACAGAATTATAATCATTAAAGTGATCAATACAACTATCTAAGACCAAATAATTCTATTGAATTACTGTTTCATGAAATCTTAACATTTCAGGATTATACTAACTTAGGGAATTGTATTACCGATTCTAATGATTATAACTCTGTAAATACATATTTGTTACGGTCACGAATCATACTTTAATCAACATACACCCAGACTATGAGCTGCAAATTGCAAAAATCGTAGGAAAAATTTAATTTCGCAGGCTACCTTAGCGCTTTACTTAATTATTAATAGAAAAACACTAGAGTTTGTTAAAGAAAGATAATTTATTAAAAAAAACAAATCAAAATTAAGAAAAATATAATTACAATAGGTTTTAGAAATGTCTGCCTCGATTTCCAATGCATAAATGGCACCATTATAACTTCTAAACTACTGATCAGTAGTCTACGTTTAGTTTAGTTTAAACGCAACATATTATTTAGCGTTTAGATGAATCATTGGGATATCCTAGACCCAAAAAAAAAATTTGGACCACTATAAATGGACCACCTTGTTTAAAAATGTAGGCGGAAGCGGGATCATCCACTGTGACCCATGGCCATTGACCACACTATGCACGCGTAGCTGGCTACGATGGCTGGCAAACAAAGGAAGGCTTTGGTTACTTATGAAAGCGGTGAACGGTCACACAATAACGGCTGTCCAAATTAATACAGAGCGTTTTTTGACACCGTCAAACACTGGTGATAAGAACTTTTTTTCAAAAAATAAAACCGACTTCCGAAAAAAACACTACAAAGTGAAAAATAACTTTGATCTCGGAAATCGGTGTCATTTTCGTTTTTTGCCATCGACTATATACTTATATATGACTTAAACATAACTGGAAAATGTGGGTGTACTATAGGTACACCTCTGCCTAACCCTTAGGGGAAACAAGGCGTGATTTTATATTATGTTATATATATATATTATATACGGGTCAACTTGATAACCTCCTCCTTTTTTTTCGTCGCTTAAAAATGGCAGATTTTTATAAGTCATAATTTATTAATTTGTTTAACATAGATACAATAAAACTGGTAAATAAAGACTCAGGGGGCCAACCACCACCTCTTAAAGCAGTATTATTTTAATGTTACTTCAATGTGAGGAAGAGATGGAGCTATACAGGACGTCTAGCTCCATCTCTTTCCCACACTGAAGCAAGATTACAATAATACTGCTTTAAGAGCTGGTAGTCTAGCTCCAGGTATACAGATTCATGAAGGCCGTTATAATATGACGGAACCGCTTTCCTGAGGCATCAGAGCTTAACGTGTGTAACCTCCTACGCAGCAGTGGAATTGCGCCTTGATTCGTCATCTCTACCGGGAAAAGATTTCCCTCCTGGTTTATCTTGTTCCGAATCGAACTATTAAAGCTAAATGATTCCGAGGGAGACCCCTAACTGTATTCTTATATTCGCGGACTTACAGTGTAATGAATCAGATTAAATACAGTCTTTTTGATATCACGAAAGATAAACTTCCTAGTTTACCAACTAAGTATTTTTACTTAGTTGGTATCTTATTTTATGTTTGGGTTTGTTTTAGGAAAGTTATAACAAACTAAGGAAAGTCTTTTTTTGTTAAGTCCTTTCACCTAAACAGACAGAGATGTGTTAGGTACTGGGAAGTTGGTTTGCGCCACTTCGTCTTCTAAAAGTCAAAGTCTAAAAAGGGGTTTATTTATAAACGTTGATGAAAATGTATGGTTAAATCTGTGTGGTAATTACAGACCTACGTTCGATAGGAAGGGTTAAGCAACGTTTTAAAATAAAGGGGTATTTGTAAAACATACAATAAGGTGTTATGAATAACATAGGTATAGAGGTCACTATGTTTTGCCGTTATAGGATTTTAATCTTACGAAGCGACGCGCGCTTTGCTTGTGGTAGATAAGTGTACAAACACGCTGTGAATGTATGCGTGAAGACGAGTAGCGTCAGCACATAACACACACATGCACAACAACACACACTTCCGACTTCGCCATTGTCTCGGATGGTACCGAGAGCTCCTGTGCTAACACACACATTCACGGCATGTTTGTACACTTTGTTACCACAAATAAAGCGCGCGTCGCTTCGTGAGATAAACATACTTTATCAGCGTACAAATGACACTTAAATAACAGATTTTTTTTAATGAAATGACTAAATCTATAAAATAGACATTATGAATGAGATCTATCAAAGCTAAATTTGAGGGTGAGTACTAATTCTAAAACGATGATAACAATTTTACGAACAGAGTTTTCTTTTTGAACATGTTTAAATTATTTGAAAAATCATAATCTGTAATTTGAGAAAACTTACATGTAAGTTATTAAATTGAAAATATAGAGAATGAACAGAATCATAATCAAAATCATATAACTAACTTATTATTAATGCAAATAATATATTTATCCACATAATTTGCATTATCGTCTAGGTATAACAGATGTTTTTATTTAGATTTTTGTTTATAGTTAGTATTTATTCAAGTGTGAAATACCTACTTAAAAGCTGAAGCTATGAGTGCGGTACATATATTCGTCATAGATAATACGATTCGGCCACTATTAGAGGATGATCAATCTGCATTTAATGAAAACGCTCACCTGAGCGTTTTCGATTTAAATTTTGCACAATCTGGCGCGTTCTGTTTCATTCATCGTGCGGAAGCATCTAGCTCTGAATATGAGCTGTGACCACTTTTTAATTAAATGATAATCTGAGGTTATAGTAACTTCCTTAAATAAAATAATTTTTTGATGTTAGAATAGGTCAAGTGCGCAGTACTCGCAACCGGCTTGCGAGTATCACCCGCACCCTAATTGCGTAACTCACTTCGAATCACAATTCGAGAGTTTTGAAGGATGTTGTTAATCCATTGCTTCATAGGTTTGAAAAATTCACCTGCTGAACAACGTAAATAACGCAATGGACGTGGTTGAACTGTCAAAATGAAACCTATTGCGATCAAATTGTGTGTGTCACGCAATTATCCCGCAGAACGTAAACGAAGCACAAGGAGTTTGCCGAGTATTTAAGGACAGTTATAGCAGGAGCGTTCTGTAGTTTCTGCCAACCTCCATGGTAAAGGAGAAGTTGAGTTTATGTATTTATATGTGCATAATAACTACCTCTAAAGACTACCGCTGACGGGCGCAATACGACGGTGCGACGCGATTCCGGTAGAACAATTTCCATGAAGTTCTCATAGAAATTATTCTACGCTAGAGTCGCGTCGCTCCTGTCTGCGGGAGCCTTAAATCTCATGCTTCTTGCGAAGGTCACGATATACATTCCAGACAGTTTTCGTAAACTGTCGTCTACTTCGGAAACATAGAACGTAAGTATATCCTTGACATGCTACTATATAAGCCTTGGCAGAGGCATAACACTCGTGTCTAATAAAATATGGCGCGACAAACGTAAGTGGATAGGATATTATGTCTATGTATTTATTTGGAAGGAATATAAGTGTATGGCATATCCTGGCTTGGCTTGGTATTTCTATGTTAATGTGGCAATATAAAAATATTAGTAATGTATAGTGAAGTTGCCGACTGCCTCATTGGTTTAGTTGTCGCAAGCGCTACTGCTGAGCATGACGTCCTGGGTTCAATTCCCGGGTCGGGCAAAGTGTTATTGGGTTTTTCTACCTGGAATTTCTCAGTAGCCGCCCGGAGTTTGGATCTGTGCCCGGTTGATGGCAATAGGCTCGCCCCCTATTACATGGGACTTAAACATAGCTGGCGAAATGTGGGTGTACTTGGGTACATCTCTGCCCAACCCTTCAGGGAAACTAGGCGTGATGTTATATATAGTGAAGTTGATGTTGCTGGCTTGACTGTTAACTTACAAAACATACAATACGCATACGGCATAGTGCTTTTATAGTGAGGCGTGTGAAGGATCTTATCAAGGATGTATTAGTCCGTACCAAAAGTTTCTGATAAAACTGTAAACAAATGGATCAGGTAACTTACCGGCCGTATGCCACCACGCGGGCCCAGTGCGGGTTGGTGGATGTCACATGTCTTCAAATTTTTGGTTCTAGGACATGCTGGTTTCCTCACGATGTTTTCCTTCGCCGTTTTGAAAGCGGTGGCGTTGAAATAAATTACACAAAGCAAAGCGCCTGCTTGGGTTCGAACCCATGACCTAATAAATCGTAAGTCGAGGCAGATACAACTGGGCCACCACTGTTCTAAAATGCACCAAGTTAGATTATTTAAGATGGATGTAGAGTGGCTGTATGATGAATTTTGACGTGGTTAAATAAAACAACATGAATATTTAACTTGTAACATAGTTAAGTTGAAGTGGAGTACACACCACGGAGCAAGTCAATTAGAAATTCTGTTGAATTTTCATGACGAATGTTGTGTTATGAATGCGTTATTGTGTAATATTATGTATCAAGTGACTGAATTCTCTCCTTATTTAAATTCTCTAAGCACGTAGGTGACGTGCTAAGAGAATTAAAATAGGAGAGAAATTCTACTTAAATTTCCGGAAGGAGGAAGGCTCAAAACTTTGGAGAAGGAAACAAAGATGCATTATGGCTTTCTGCACGACAGTCACGTTCTACAGTAGGTACAATAAAAAAAGTTATAAAATTAAATTATGAAATAACTTTAATTTCGGAAGTCGGTGTCTTGGGATCTGTATTTTAGTTTTTTGCCAACGACTTCCGAAATTAAAGTTACTAGGTACTTAGTGTTAGTTATTACTTTTTTATTTCGTAAATTCTAGTTTTCGGTAAAAACTGGAATATTGTTTGTAATAATCATCTAACAGTTTTTCTGTAAATACTACACTAGAATTTGACCAAGCTTTTAACATGTTTTCCCTTTGACACCACACCCGTAGCTCGTATCAATAAGCCAGGCCGTCACACGTATTAGTCCTGATGAAACTTGCACTGTTCCCTAAGTTGAAGTAAATGTAAGCCAATAAAGAAACATAATTACAATCCGATTAATAGTTTCGGAGAAATGCGTGGATAAACATACTAACATACAAACCTACCTACGCCAATAAAGTTTTGTATATTTGATTGGAAGCCCTAATAGATTATCATATGTCAGTTCCAATAATATTACATACATACGTGTCGAATTGAAAACCTACTTCTTTTTTGAAGTCAGTTAAAAAAAGCATTATTTAAGCTTTAGTCGTAATCTTCTCCTGTTGTATCTGCACGGCATGAAATAAATCAAAGTAAGTAATTACTTATTAGCTCATAAACTGTATGAAAATTAATACTTAGCTCATGCCAAGAGTAAAATATATGCCAAGTCAGCAAGCTGATGACGGGGCTGACTGCCTACGTGTCATTGATATTTATTTGTAAAGTGTTATACACGAGATGCGACACAAAAGCAACGCTTGTCACACGACACGCGGTGCTTTTGTGTCGCGTCGCGTGTCGCGCCTGTTTGCAGGAGCCTTAAGACTTTTCAACTTTGTCTCTCAAACCACTTACTTTCAACACAAAAAGATTAAAAATATTGCACGCGGATGAAAGTACCGGTTACAGCTTGCCCACTTTGTAACAACATAAGTACTGTACATAACTTACTTATCTGTTAAGCTTATCCCACGCTTGAGAACCGTGCGATCCAAGTTCGTCCAGTAACTTTTGCCGTTGACTTGTCTAACTTTTACTTCACTACCTGCGTATCTATCGACTTTCTCCAACTAGTTTATTGAAATCCGATTTGTGAATTATAGATTATTGGAAAATAGACCCGATCCGATAGGGGCTTTAGTTTATATCTGATCTGCAGGATATTAAAACCGCTTTTAGTGGTAAGTTAGGATTAACTGTAATCTGATTATCTACCTATAAAAAACTTTTTTGCAAAAAAAAAAAACAACCGACTTCCAAAAAAGACACTAGAAAGTGAAAAATAACTTTAATTACGGAAGTCGGTGTCTTTGGATCTGTATTTTAGGTTTTTGCTACCGAGTTCCGACATTAAAGTTATTTTTCAATTTGTAGTGTTTTTTTTTTTGGAAGTAGTTTGTTTTTTTTTTTTGCAAAAAACATTTTTATTTTTCACTTTTTAGTGGGTCGGTTTGTAATTTATCTAAGTTACAATAGCCTAATAATAACTGTTCATCACTTTTTACAAAATATTACTTTTCCCAATGGAAGGACGTTAACTGTTGAGTTCTCCTGGTAGTTCACCATCAGCTTCACTTCACCATAGGCATTATGACGAGCTTATATTGCTTAGCAATCACTTTAAAGTAATCGAATCGCAACCCGTGAAATACTTATTCACGGGATCATTTCTTATTGAGTTGTTCCGGTGGCCATCTGTGGTCTTCATCATCAGTTCCACTTCACCAAATCGTCCTTACGAGAGCAAATTCACAAGTTACTATAAAAAATACCCAAATACCCTATAGGGTATTTAAATCGAGGGAACTCTTCAAATATTATAGGCACACCTATAGGTGTGCCTATAATATTTGAAGAGTTCCCTCGATTTCTCCAGGAACCCATTATTAAATCCTGACCTGATGACAATGGGCCCACCTGGAAAGTATACCCTTTTAAACAAAAAAATTTTTTTTTTTGAGAACCTCTTCCTTTTTTTGAAGTCGGTTAAAGACAACGTGCATTTATTTCTGTAAAGGATAGGATACTGTAATGTCAAACTATTTTTAATTTACGATACCTTACCTTCAATCAATCAAGCAACTCAGCCTATCGCAGTCCACTGCTGCACATATGCCTCTCCCAGACTGCGCCACAACACCCGTCCTCCGCCTTCCGCTTCCAGTCTGTCTCAGCCACCTTTTTACCTTACCTTACCTTTGCCAAACATCGAGTAGCAACTATAAATGAAGTAATTGTACAACTTGTACGTAATTGTAGCAACTATAAATGTTGTAAATACTAATCAATCGTTCTTTCCTGCTAAATTTACTTGCTGCAGTATCATTTAACCAAACTTCAAAGTTGGCCTCACATGGCCCAAATTGGCTTTTTATGGAGAAGAGGCTAAGAATATTTCAAGGAGAAAATGTTAGAACCTTACTTCTGCATTGTAAAGACGATGCTAAGTAAACCCGTATGTCAAGACAGGCACAAACTAACGACCTGACCTGGCTACATGGCACGAGCTTCCACCACACAACAAATGAACCAAGATTAACTACCTCCCCTAACTGCGAGAAGGCAATTAAATGTTGAAATATTTACCTCCGAGGTTTCACCTACGTTCTATTTTAACACAACCGTATTTTGTACTTTAATTCTGACTAAAATAGGTATATAAAATTCAGCTAACAGATTAATAGTGGTTTTTACCCTAAGAATCTAAGACAAAATTAAGTAGTGCGTCGCGTAGATTTGTCAATACTAACGGATTGAACTCCAAAATATTGTTTTATTGTCTGAACTAATGTGTATAATATTAATATATAGTATATATGTATAACTCTATGTACAATATTAATTAAGTGACTTCCTATTTACGCCAAAGTTACCTATCAAAATACGGCAGTGCTTTTTGTACGTTTTTAGTGATATTCAATTTTTGTTTAATCCCTGCCACCTGCAAGGTTTATCCGCAATCCTATTTTGTCACTGTCTGGTGAAACCCTTGAGCTAGCCAGACGTTTTTTTTTTTCGTGGCTACTACTTTAAGTTTTCTATATAAACTTATCCAAAACTCATAACACGATTTCCTGGTACCAACCCTTAAGGTTTTCAAAGTAAGGGAAAAAGTCCCAGAACAAGACTGAAATTTAAATAAAATAACTGAAATTTAAAAAAAACCATTGTAATTAGGGTTTTCACAAAACAATATTGGCCATAATAAAGTAAAGAACACGTTGTTATTGTTGTTAGTTAGAGGGACCGTAGGAAATTAAAATGATCTTTATTATAATATACAGTATGCTTGAAATAAGAAAACATAGTTACGAAATATTAAAAGAAAAACAATAGGCTGAGGAAACAACCCAAACAATATTAAATGTATGTTGTGATAATTAAATTTAAATACACTTCAATTGTTCTACCTTTTTGCGGGCCAGACACGGACTGAGTGCGCAAGACGTACTCAAAAAAACACACCACGAAACTTTTCGATCTCTTACTCCTCTCAAGTTTGTCCGTACCTCTTCTAAAATATTCTTTACCTTTTTCATGCTTCTGTGAACTAAGTGCTCACTTAAGGTTCCTTTAACTTATCTCGTGTATGCCATCTGCAAGTTACAGTCAAGGATTTAGTTGTAAAAGGAATAAAATTTCTCTGCAATTGACAATTTAACATGTGCACTTTAAATTTTGCACAAAATGAAAACTGGATTGAAATCTTCAATTTAATTTATGAAGGCAACAGTGCAGTAAAACTTCCAGTTTATTAAGGTTTCGATAGTTTCGAGGTTCACAGACTTGCTGATTAAAATACAGCTGATGCTTACAAACAAATTAAATAAATGGAATGCAGAAATAAAATTGATTTTACAAACAGCTGGATGATATGGAAATTTCGAAATAAAAAACCACATAAAATTCCTCACATGAATGTACTGCAAAAATTAATTTAATTTTTGTTTTCAGGAGAGTAAAAAGAGAATCTTTGATTATATACCACGGTCTCTCAAACGATACTCTTAATAGGTAAAACCTTTGACACACTCTATACCATAAGATATGATCACTTGCCTGCTATAATAAATGCACCCTTACCTTCATACACTGAATAAGCAATCTTGGTACTTCATATTCTAGTCACATCATCAAAATCAATGCACCCCTCTATCCTCCAGTTCGCTGCAGGCGTCCCACAGGGAGCGATGTTGGGACTGGAACATTATTCTCTCTATTACAAGCGAAACATGGATTTGCACTCAGACTATTGCAAATCTATGACGTGTTATGATATTGTTGTGTTGGGATCGGTCAATGACCTGTCCTCTTTCACTATTTTCAGTAAGTGATAGTTCATGTTATGGTCTTAGGATTGGGATTATCTGCGGCACGTTTACGAGTGATGCCAAAGTATATAAGCTAGTTTTTCGATCTTATAGTTAGCTATAACATGCCAAAAAGCTAGAATACAGAATGTTTTACGAATGGAGAAAATAATTGCTTATTAAAATCTATGCATACATACAAATAAATAAAATGTAAGTGTCTGTTTGTAATGTCAAAATAACAACTTTTTACTAAATGCATATGGAAGTATATACGGTACTTATAAGAAAAAAGCAGTTTTTAAAATTTGTCTGTCTGTCTGTCAGTTTCTTCCGGCTAATCTTCGAAACAGCAGGACCGATTTTGACGGGACTTTAACTGGCAGATAGCTGATGTTACGGCGGGTATCTTAGGGTACTTTTATTTTAGGAAAATAATTAGGGTTCCGCGCAAAAAAAAATAAAACCCATGAAATTATGAACAAAAGTCGGATTTCAAAAATTATTTTTGTATTTGGCAGCCCAATTCTCGAGGATAGTTAGAGGCTATTTAACATCACGCTATGATCCTTAGAAGCCGAGCAAAAAGAAAAAGTCACAAAGACCACTAATCAAAAACGAAGTAATAGCGCGGGCGGGCAATGCAACGCGGCGGGTTGGGGGACGAGGGAGTTTTATTAAAATGTAACTGTTATTTTAGTATAATATGTATTTTACGACTTACACGCGAAGGAAGTCGCGGGGCACAGCTAGTTGATAAATAAAATAGGAATTAAGCAGGGATGAATGGTGTACAAGGGCTCCTGCAGTGGGTTGAAATAAACTGTGGATCAACACCCATAATATGAATGATGATCGTTATTCTATTAATAGTGATAGAATAGTAGGTACACTGGTACAGTTAAGTCTTTCATATGTTCGTCAGTTTTCATATTCTTTCCTTTATCGAGTCAATTACATTTTCAATCATCTATACAGCTCTGCAGCACATATAATTTCGAGAGCTATGTATATTGATATTTCAAATGATTATAAAGATTAAGATTTAATCATAAATGTCGCCTATTGAATTACGGCCAACATACAACGTAAAACAGCACTGCAATTTTCAATTCCGCGTGCTACATTGACGGATCTCCTTTAGCCATGTTCGAGTGCATTCCAGCGCGTCGAAAAAGCACATTGTTGGATTTTCAACTCTCGACGCTAAGCAGAGCGTTGAAAAACCAGTGCACGAAACGAAATCGCCGCGATATTTTTACGTCCGTGCGAACGTCGACTATGGTAATAAACCTTATTTTTCTGTGACTGTACAGTCACGAGCACTAATATGTATACACTGATCAACTTTTACAAGTCATTTTCTCCTACTGGGGTAATAGTAATTTTATGTTTTTACGAACATAGTATTTTGAAACCCATACTATCATGAAAGAGGTCTTATGTTAAAGTTGCAATCGTTATTCCACGAGAAAATCGCTTTTTAATTGTGTTAAGTGTATGCATATAAGTGCTCGTGACTGTACATGGGCATAAGTCAGTGCCCTATAAGTATTTACCACATTACCACTTGTAGATAAGTTTGCATACTATTGTATACAATCAAGTTTTTCTAACTAAACAGACAGCTGTGCTGCTGGGGAGTTTGTTGCGCCACTTCTTCTTCCTAGCTATAAAGCACTAGGAAGTGGTTAAGGACGGGCGTTTTGAGGGACTGTCTTATGTAATTTTTGACGTTCGAAAAGTGCTGATTCTCAGCCTAGTTTGAATAAATGACTTTTGATTTAATTTTGATTGATTGACTTCTCTAGGTTCATCAGCACCGATATTCAAAAACCCAAAAGAATTAGCCAGAATAAGGACCGATTTCGTGTTTAAGTCTCACAAATAAACATAGTTAAAGTTAGTAGTTAATTAACATTATTTTATGTTAAAACATTTCAAGCAAGAAGAATCTGAAATAGTGTACCTAATTGTATTTTCATTAAAAATATAATTGTATTTTATAGGTCCTGTATTCTCATTAAAGGTATAATGGTCTTGGTGCGAGACCCATTAGTTACGTGCATTAATTTTCCAAGATTCCAAAGGAAGCTTTCTTGGAGCCAACCTATCACAACGAAAGATTCTAAGAGAAATTAAAATCTATACTTAATATTATAAAGCTGAAGAGTTTGTTTGTTTGTTTGGTTGAACGCGCTAATCTCAGGAATTTCTGGTTCGAATTGAAAAATTCTTTGTGTTTAATAACCCTATAATAAGGCTATAGGCTATATAATATCACGCTACGACCAATAGGAGCGGAGCATCAATGAAAAATGTTGCAAAAACGGGGACAATTTATTCCTTTTGCGAGCTTCCGTTGCGTGCGTTGCGTAAACGGTTAAAATTACGCAAAAATCATGTATGACAGAATTGATCCTCTTAGAAAGTTCTAAAAAAATCCGAGTTAGCGTATGTTTATCTTTTAAGGTTGGCTCACTATAACTTTTTTAATGTTAATCAAATTTGTTATGAAACAATGCATTATTTGCGAAGGTGTTTTCATAAACATTAAATTATTATCCTTATCCAAATACATAGTTTCATAATCAAGGTTGACTAAGTACATGTAAATTCCTTTTTAAATTATTCGAATCAGATCTTTCGTTTAGAAATTTCGACTATTAGTTACCTACACATTTTATTTTTATTGACTGTTTGAACGCGTTAATCTCTGTCCCTACCAATCGGATTTGAAAAATTCTTTTTGCATTCTATAGCCCAACTCTTGAGGATGGTTATAGGGTATGTAACATTACGCTATGACCCTTAGAAGCTGAGCAGAAAAGAAAAGAAAGAACGAGTACTAAGCGAAAACGAAGTAACAGCGCGGGCAGGCGATGCGATGCGACGGGGTGTGTCGGGGGGACAAGAAATTTCACGAGGACGAAGTCACGAGCGGAAGCTAGTATTTTATAACCAACGAGGTTTTAAATTCAAACCTGGCCAAGTTCAAATGTGACTTTTTCAATTCATATGTACTTTCTACTGACTGCCTCGTTGGTCTAGTGGTCGCAAGCACTACTGCTGAGCATGAGGTCCTGGGTTTGATCCTCTGGTCGGGCAAAGTGATATTGGGTTTTTCTATCTAGAATTTTTCAGTAGCAGCCCGGAGTCTGGATTTGTACCCGGTTGATGGCAATAGGCTCGCCCCCTATTACATGGGACTTAAACATAACTTGCGATATGTGGGTGTACTATAGGTACACCTCTGCCCAACCCTTCGGGGAAACAAGGCGTGATGTTATGTTTATGTTATGTGCTTTCTAAGTTTATTATATATCATATCACTGACATCGGTGAGAGCAGTGGTGGCGCAATGGTAACGGCCCCGACTTACGAGTTGTAGGTCGTGGGTTCGAACCCAGGCAGGCGCTTTACTTTGTGTAAATAATTTCATCACCACTGATATCAAAATGGTGAAGAAAAATATCGTGAGGAAACCGGCATGTCCTAGAACCAAAAATTCAAAGACATGTGACAGCTACTAACCCGCACTGGGCCCGCGTTACAGCCCACTCGCTCTCGAGAGGTGGCCTGTTTCCCAGCAGTGGGAAAATTATAGGCTGATTATGGTGACTGACATCGGTGAAGGAAGACATAGCGAGGAAACCTGGAAAATAGTCAACCCGTCTTAAGCAGGTCCTTCTCTGTATAAGAAGAGGCCTTTGCCCAGCAGTGGGACAGTTACAAGCTGGTATTATATATATTATAACCATTCATCAGGATCTTTGTCATTTATTTTTATTAATGGATGACAAGGATTTTGTAATATATTTTCCTAATTAGCTG
This sequence comes from Fissipunctia ypsillon, assembly GCA_947568875.1. Classification (NCBI taxonomy): domain Eukaryota; kingdom Metazoa; phylum Arthropoda; class Insecta; order Lepidoptera; family Noctuidae; genus Fissipunctia; species Fissipunctia ypsillon. The sequence continues at coordinate 22,569,059 of OX387645.1, read as the reverse complement.
TGCCCCGTGACTTCGTTCACGTGGAAGTCGTAAGATACACAATATGCTAAAATAACAGCCACATTTTAATAAAACTCCCTCGTCCCCCGACCCGCCGCGTTGCATCGCCCGCCCGTGCTATTACTTCGTTTTGGCTTAGCGTTCTTTGTGACTTTTTTCTTTTTGCTCGGCTCCTAAGGGACGTAGCGTGATGTCATATAGCCTATACAATCCTCGCGAATTGGGCTACCAAAAAGAATTTTTCAAATCCGACTGGTAGTTATTATTTTTGGCCACTTTTTTTTATTTGAGATGGGCTTGCTTTTGACTCTCGTCTAGGCCAGAGGTGACAGAAACAAAATCGACGATGGAGTGATCTTACCCAAAAGAAGCTTGGTCACTCTCACTTCGAAGAGATCAGGGTTGTATGCGTTCGGAGACACAGACGCAGGTAGAAAGTTCCACCCCTTTGCTGTGCGCATCACAAAAGACATTTGGAAACGCTTAGTGCGAATTGGTGGAATAGCAACTAGGCAGGGATGGTAACTTGCAGTCCGATTGTAAAAGGAGGCCGGTGGAATGCGGTCGAGGTGTTATTGAGCACACTCACCGAAGTACAATCTGTAGAAGACCGATAAGCAGGCAACCTTGCGGCGATGAGCCAAGCTGTGAAGCTTGGCATCCACCAGTCTTACGTCGCCAATGAGCCTCTTAGCTCTGCGTTCACCGAGTCAAGCGCAGCAAGTTGGTATTTAGCTGCGCCATCCCAAAGGTGGCTGCAGTACTCCATGCAGGATTGGACTTGCTCTTTGTAAAGGGTTATAAGCTGTTCAGGCATAAAGTATCGCTTCACCTTATTTAGGACGCCCAGTTTTTTGGCCGCAGTTTGGACTTTGTAGTCGATGGTGGCACTGAAGTTGACACTTGATGTCAACTCCTTGCCTAGGAGCTCGAGCCGATCAGTTACAGGAACAGATGTACCCGAAAAGTAGGAGTTTAGTCGAAACGACTCCTTTTAGCGGTAAAAAGACACGCCCGTGTTTTGGTGGCGTTAAAAAAGACCAGATTATCATCACCCCACTGGAAGACAAGGCTAAGGGTCAAATGTCCGCTCTACCATGGCCTCTCTCAAGGAATGAACTTCGGCCCCGCTGGCTTTTGCGCTGAACAAATATCTCTCTGAAACAGTACTGTCATCTGCGTAACAAACAATACCAGGCTGAAGTAGGTCATTGATGTGTAGCAGGAAAAGAGTTGCAGAGAGAACAGACCCCTGAGGAACTCCAGCATCAGTAGTCTTAAGGTCGGAAGAGCAGCCGTCAATGACTACTCTGATCGACCGTTCACTAACGAAGTCTGATATCCAGCTACAAAAATCAGCTGGGATGCCATAAGCAGGAAACTTGCTGAATAGACCAGCGTGCCAGACCCTGTCAAGGCCTTCGAGATGTCAAGCGATATAGCAAGTGCTTCGCTGTGTTTCACGATGGCCTCGCCCTAGCAGTGCGTGACATACATAAGAAGATCGCCAGTTGACCGTCCGCGGTGAAAGCCATATTGACGGTCATTGAGGAGATCATTGTCTTCAAGGTTGGTCAGCAACTTACTGATCAGTGGAGGTAATGGCGATTTCATGGATTCTATTTTTTGCGCGGAACCCTAATTATTTTCTTAAAATAAAAGTATCTTAAGTTACCCGCCGTAACATCAGCTATCTGCCAGTGAGTCTCGTCAAAATCGGTCCAGCCGTTTTGGAGATTAGCCGGAACAAACAGGCAGACAGACAAAAATGTTAAAAAATCCTTTTTTGTTATAAGTACTGTATATACTTTCTTATGCATTTGGTAAAAAGTTGTTATTTTGACATTACAAACAGACACTTCAATTTTCTTTATTTGTATAGATTCGTGTCGGTCACTATTCAAATAAAAACTCATTTTAACACGTAAACCTGTAATTTTATTTTGCCAGTCTTAGTAAATCCACCTTACAGAAGATTTTACACAGACAGATGCCAAGTCAGTGTCTTATTTTGAGGGTAGTCGAAAATACCAATCACAATTAATTAATCATGATTACTTGACCAAGATTAAAACTAATCAATCATTAGTCACCAACAACTGCTTAAATCGATAGTTCAATCATGATTGATGTATTCAATCATTATTCAACTATCATTAGTCAGACTAAATTTTGCCCAACACTGCTGGCACCTCTTTGGTCTAGGGTCGCAAGCGCTACTGCGTGAAGTCCTTGATTCGATCCCTAGGGCGGGCAAAGGGTTTATTGGGTTTTTCCATTAGTAATTTCTCAGTAGCAGCTCGGAGCATGGATTTGTGCCCGGTTGATAGCAATATTCTATCTGCCCTTATGTCAGGCCGGTAAGATTCCATAATCTCTTATGCGATGACGTTAGCACCATAGATATACAATGTGTCTGTACACAGTGTGACGAAAATTAAGGGTGAGGTACAGACCATCAAACTGAACAACTTTCTCCTGGGGACCAACATCGTAATCGCAAAAAAAATATCAGTCGTCTCATACATTTGTTCGAGTAGGTATTGAAGTTTTGTATGGGATGACTGATTTTTTTTTCACGATTACGATGTTGGTCCCCGGGAAAAAGTTGTTCAGTTTGATGGTCTTTACCTCCCCTTTAAGTTTTACTATTCCGAAACCAGACACCCTGTATAGGTTTTTTACCTCGAGTAGACCAAAACTGGTGATAGATAGGTTATTAGGTTCGACCGTTAGATAATTTATTCCGGAAGGTTTGTGTATTTAGTACATTATATTAAACTACTTATAATATAGAAATCTTGTTGTTCTGTCAAGTCGTTAAAACCGTGTGAAGCAGAGGCGGGTGCTAGTATAGAAATAATGTAGGGAACACATTTATAATGTAAGAATCTATTTTAACTAAACTTCAGTCTATATCCCAGCTCACACCTCGTATACTACTCGACATGACAATGTCAGCCATACAGACAATGCATTTCAAAACGCGCTGCTAAGCTACCCTCGTAATGAAACATTCTCGTCGTAGTATGCCGGAAACTAACGCTGTCAAGACAAAAACAACTTTACTCCTCTATTCATAAAACACATTTCTGCGTGGTTTGACAGTGAAGTTGCGTATATAATCGAGGTAGTTATGAAGTTGTTAGACTATTGAACGTAGAATTTGGGGTACATAGTTCGTTTAGCGGTTAATTCTGTGTCAATTTATTATCCGCTTCTTTGGCGTAGTGACACGTATTCAAGAGTTGGATTAGTGTGCTTGGTGGATGCTGTTAACTGACTTTCAGTTAAATAGAATTCTCCCCATTGGAAAAAGATGAATTTATACAAAATGTCCCGAAATTAACGTACAACCTCTAAAAGGGTCATTATGAACAACTTTTACTGTGGGACGAAACCTGAACGCGTGAAAAAGAAATCAACTGTTCCCTACATTTATGTTCGTATAACTCTTCAAAGTGTAGGGAGCAGCTGATTTTTCCGCGAATTCAGGGTTGATCCCAAAGTAAAAGTTGTTCATAATGATGAGTACAATGACCCCTTAAAAGGTTGTGCGTTAATTCCGGGGCGTCTAAGTAACTATGTGAAGAATTCTAGGTTTAAAAACAATACAAACCACAGTTTACTACTAGGAGAAATCCTTCACATCTAAGGTGTTCACTTCGGTAGCCGTCTTCAGCTGCCTCCCTGTGCTACGCTGCTCGGACATCATTAAAAACAGTGTTTTCTTTCACAGTAGCTCGCTAGGGTCATTTAGATAAAAGTTGTGCGAGGAAATCCAACCTAAGTCTATATAACAAAGTCCTTAATCGTCCCGTAACCATTGATTTATTCACCAGCCCGGAGGCGCAGGCTGACGTAAATCCATAATGTATAGCGTTTCCCATCCCTTCGAAATTCAAATATCCTTAATAACTAAAGCACTTAATTAAAAGTTAATTCTCCATTAACGACCGAACCCAATAACTTATCTATCACCAGTTTTGGCATACTGGAGATCAGTGGCGTAGCTACAATCATCACTAGAGGGAAGCCGAAGAAAAATTGTTCAGTTCTCATAAAGTCAGAAAAAAAACTGTAGGTTTTTAATCATATGATGTATTAAACTGGTATTAAATATAATTGTGTAATGTGATGTGATACACAGTTACACACACAGGTGTACCATATTATTTGGCAATAGTAGACATTAAGAAGAGTGGTTGTTCCGAAGGGAAGCCGATAGGAATCGGGTTGTATGAAGTCTTCGTCCCTGCTGGAGATAGAAAAACCGATCTATCTATGGTTTTAACGTACAATACCATCAATAGCGATCTGTCTTTTACTGAAAATAGGCTATTGGGTTCGGCCGTCAGCCTGTGACGATAGTGTTGAACTAGGGATCATAATTGTTCAATGACCCGTCAAAAGGTCTAGCCGATGACCCATCCGTAACTAAAAACTTACTATCATTAGGTACAAATACTAAACTTACTGAATAACATGATTACCTAAATCATGTTAAACAGTAACTTTAATATTTATTAAGACTTTTTCTAACCTTGACTTAAAAAATTGGGTAGCAGACCTATTTTTGTTTACCTTGCTAGCAGTAGATCTAGTTTCACCTTGCAGGAGAGTTACATCCCTATTTTTTTACTCTAGTGATGCATTATTTTGTCGTAATTATAACCAAAACAAACAAATGTGGGCGTCCAAGCAAAAAGGGTCCAGGTAGTGGGGTATTCAGTTAAGACCTGATTCGGTGTCTAGAATAGTCAATTCATAGGATTAATAAAATATTCATAAACTGGCACATTTTTTTTATCAGACTTTTGAAGTTGAAACTGAAAAAACTTGATTTGAGAAAAAGCAGTTTGATTTTTGGTACTTAGTACATTTTCTGGTACTTAAAAACATCATATAAAGTCATTCACTGCATGAACTTATAGATAATTGAGCATTAATTAATAAAATCAATTAAAATCGAGAAATGCAACTTTTTCACCCAACTTTACAAAACTGCGTATATCTCGGAAACTAAATGCCGAGAACTGGACCCTTTTCGCTCAGATGCTCACAAATAAACTTCCACGCTAGTTCAAAGAAAACACAAATCTCTGAACAGTCAAAACGTGACGAATAAACATAGAAACTGGTCAACCATCACAAACTAAACATCGTTGTCCAAGCCAGCAGCTGGCCGTGACCGTTTTCAGCCTGAAACGTGTTTCAACGTGCTATTATTTCACGCAGTCGCCTGAAACCCTGAAACTTTGATGACGACCGACCCCTCCCGTACGTGGTGGCACTGTTCATGAAAAATTCACGACTTTTTACTGGCCGATACGAAAATAAAATCGAATTGAAAATGTATAACGAAATAGTAGATTGGATGTGCATCACACCGTATTGTAACGGTCCATCAAAATAACATACGTGCTGCTTCTACTTTATTCAGTTCATTGCAATATTACTTCAGTGTGGGAAAGAGATGGAGCTAGACGTCCTGTATAGCTGCGTTTTCCGTCTGTCCGTCTTTCTGTTATTCTGTCAAAACTCTTTTTCTCAGGAACGCGTGGAAGTCTCAAGTTGAAATTAATATCAAATACCTAGGTCTACGGTCCCTTGGAGCTTTAAAAATCAAGCTTCTAAGTCAACGTAATAAAAAAATACAGCCATTTATATACTTCGATCAATATACGATCGATACTCGCAAATAAATCAAAACTTAGGGTACTTTCCGTTGACCTAAAGTCATGAAATTTGGCAAGAAGTAAGGTCTCACAGTACAAGTAAGTTTTGCAACAAAAAATATGCGATTACAAACTTAAATTTGCAGTTGGAGAATTGACCGTGACGTATAATGATGTATGGGAGAACATGTTTTTCAAATACAATGTTAAGTTTGTTTTTGGGATAAACTCATACCAACTACGGAACCCTTCATTGTGCGTGTTCCGACACACACTTGGCTGTTTTTGAAACGAAGTTCTTTAACGCAGCTTGCGGAGTTGACTGGTAGAAATCGTCACGTAACGAAAATGAGTTATACCCTGTTGACCCCCATGTTGACACTTAAAACTTGAGACCATACTAGATGGATCTGTGTTTACATAATAAACAGCGAAAGGAACTTCGTTCCAACCGGGCTTACAAAAAGTAAAAAATCCGGAGGTCTCGTGGGTTACCCGGACAACCGGGTGACCCACGACACCTCCAGACTTTTTACTTTTTGTAAACCTTTCTCGCATTCTCATCTAAAGTTGTAAGTATTTAGTATAAAAGAGCAAGCTTTTTCCGGAACTGTGAATTGTGTTACACGGATAATTTTTATAATTGTATTTTTTTTTATTCTTAATTAATTAAGGAACAAAACAAAATATAAACAGAAACATCACAAAAACCTCAATAGGTTTGTCCGGCTGTTGAAACACTTAGCAATCTTAATACTAACGAAATATCATTATTTATGGTTAAAACATAGTTTATAAAACATTGTGAGATAGTTCGTAGATAATAATTTAAAAAAAAGCACAAAAAAATGACGACGGCACGGGTCAGACAGCCCGTCGATGCGAATTACTAATTGAATGAAATTTAAACAGTATGATGCATGGTCAAAGAGAATCAAAGAATTTTTTTTGTATTTATTTTTATAATTATGATTTGTTGTTTCCGACTAAATTTTTGTGGGAACATTATTAATTAGAATAGCTATTAAAAAATCGTTCGTTCGTTTCCCGTAATAGCTTTTTGTATCTCGGTACTACTAGTTTTGATTGGGCTGCCATTCTTGTTGCTTTAGTATGATTGAATTTAATTTGACGGTGTTTGTTGGTGAACTGTTCTATCAAAAACCATCAGGTTGCATATTTTTTTTAGGTAAATTTTAAATGTTCTGCCATAGCTAGTAATTCCATATGAAATTAATGACTCCGCGAGTGCATTATAAAGGTATAGTAAAATTTTAAAAGGTACTTTGTATTTCGACTAATTTGGCTAGCATTGCTCGTAGTTTATCGCATATCGACTATACCCAAATATTATAGTTGGTAACCTGCCCCAATGGTTCACATATGCAACCTAGCCTAGATAATTGCACTTCATGCAAATATTAGTGAGTATGCGCAATTATTTTAACTGGCTTGTCAGAGTTGAGTAAGTGATTGGAACGAACGTGGATAGTCTTAGTTATACCAGCATTCAGCACCAGTCCAGAATCATGAGACCACTTACACAAATTATCAAAATCATTTTGAATCAATTGTTCAGCCTTAGATAAGTCTTTATCAGCTGCTACGAGACATGTTTCGTCCGCGTACTGATAGACTGAGCAATTACTTATAACATTCTCCATGTCATTGACGTGAGCTAAATAATGCACGGGTCCTATAACTGAGCCTTGTAGTGTCCCGTAGCTACTACAACTTCGTCATTGAGTTCATTGCTGATTTTTACATGGCATGTTCTGCTATTTTAAATAATCTTTGCACCAGTTTAATATTGGTCCTCGAACCCGTGTATTGTCAAGCTTGTTTATAAGTGTATGATGCCTGAGGGTATCAAAGGCTTTGCTAAAATCAATGAATAACAGGATGACATGTTTTTTTTTTATCATTGAAGTGTTGGTTTATTTCATCTATGAATTTAGAAAGCTAAATTGAAGTTGATTTATTAGGTTGAAAGCCAAACTGAGAACCCGATAAGACATCGTTTTTAATGTAATAATTCTGAAATTGTTGACAGACGTATTTTTCTACTACCTCATCTATGACTGGTAATTCTGTAATGGGCCTGTAGCTATCATAGTTACTATGAGATCCATTTTTATAAATTGGTCGCACGATACCTTATTATAATTCTTGAGGATATTCGCCAACTTGTATACTGGTGCTATATTGCACAATACGTAGATATTAGCCAGTCAACGAACGAAAATATCCACTTTATTCTAGTTCACGGCTAATGAATCATTATAAACAAATCCATGGCGGGAAATCTTAATCCTGCACTAACTGCTATACTGAGAAAATCCAGTTAAATTAGCGCAGACAATAGTTATTTAACGAAGCGCACCCCAACAATATGTAATTTTCAGAGAAATCTCGTATGAAATATTGATTATTTCATTTGCACCGTCGCGCCATCTACCATTTTGTCTATAATATCGTATCATTGTATTACCCAGTAACTGGGTTGTGGAGGTCAGATAGGCAGTCGCTCCATGTAAAATACTGGTATTCAGCTGCATATGGTTAGACTGAAAGCCGACCCCAATATAGTTGGGAAAAGGCTAGGCAGATGGTGATGACATAACACATAACTATGTATCAAACAAGCAAAGTTATTGTTTCGCGTTTACAATTAAATCTTCTCCAAATAAGGTAATGCTGGATGGATATTATTTCAAGCAGTATTTTAGTTCTTAATAACCGAGATAGCTTCGAAAATTATTATATTTTACTGTAACAAGGTTTATAAAGAATCCTCAGTTGTAGATGTGACTTTATTTCTTACTACCAGTGTTCCGCGACTTCGTTCGCGTTGAAGTCGTAAGATACACAATATACCTACATAACAACCAAATTTTACACCGCGGACGATATGATGCTACTGGGTTCAACGGCCGGCTCCAAAAGAGAGATTTTGCAATTTTGTGAAGGGTATGCTGCTAGCCACGGTCTAGTTTATAATTGTAAGAAGAGTCTTTTCATGATCGTCAAGGCCCCCGTCAGGAAGCAGTCATACGAGCCAATTATCGACATCAATGACCAGCCCATGCAAAGGGTGAAACAAACAAAATATCTAGGGCATTACGTAACCGAGGACCTTAAAGATCATGAAGATATCGAACGCGAGCGCAGGGCTCTTGCTGTGAGAAGCAAGATGCTTGTTCGCGGGTTTGCTTGTGGCGGTAAGGAGGTTAAGATTACGTTGTTTAAGGCTTACTGCCAGACCTTCTACTCAAGCGGCCTGTGAGCCAGCTATACGCGGAAAACAATGGACGGCCTGAGGGTCCAATACAATAACAGCTTCAGAATGCTTCTGGGACTGCCGCGTTTTTGTAGTGCCTCTGGCATGTTCGCTCAGCCGCATGTTCACGACTTCCACGCAATGGTGAGGAGAAAACGGCGTCGCTATTAGAGAGAAAGCGATCAAGTCCTAATGGCATTCTGAAGATGTTAGTGGACAAATTTAACTCACCGATATTGAATTCCTTCATGCAGGTGTTGGTTAGGCAGAAGTGATTCATTACATCCGGTGAAATATGATACATTCACATTATATTTAAGTAGGTAAATATTGTTTATTTCTGTGAGCTTAGAACCTAGTTATAATAAGACACTACCATGGCGTTTAAGTTTTGTTTTTGTACTAACTAACTAACATAAGGATCATTGTTGTCTAAGAAAATAAATTTATTTATTTATTTAATAAAACTCCCTCGTCCCCAGAGCTCATCCCCCGCGCGCGCTGTTACTTCGTTTTCTTTTAGCGTTCTTTCTGACTTTTTTTATTTTTGCTCGGCTCCTAAGAGCCATAGCGTGATGATAAATAACCTATTACCATCCTCAAGACTTGGGCCACCAAATACAAAAATAATTTTTCAAATCCGACTGGTAGTTCCAGAGTTATTATTTTTGTTCACAATTTAAATTTACAATTTTTTAATTTTTTTGCGCGGAACCCTAATAAATAATTAGTCGAAAATAAAAGTAAGTTACTCCTCATAACATCAGCTATCTGCCAGTGAAAGTCCCGTCAAAATCGGTTCAGCCATTTCGAAGATTAGCCGGAACAAACAGACAGACCGACAGACAGACAGACCGACAGATAGACAAACAAAAATTTTAAAAATAGTTTTTTTGTTATAAGTACCGTATATACTTTCATATGCATTTAGTAATAAAAAGCTGTTATTTTGACATAAACAGATATTTCATTTTCATAAACAGATACTTCAGTTTTATTATTTCTATGTATATAATAATATATATACATATGTATATATGTATATAGAATAGATTTGATTGCGAAGCGCAAAGTCGAACAAAAAAACGTAAGCTAAGATGCCTCGCGGCGCGGCGTAGCGCGACGCATCACGACGCAGCGGTGTTTCGCCGCCAGGCGCTGCGTGCAAGAGCGGCGCTGCGCTTCGCGAAGCCGCGTGACGCAGCGCGACGCCGCGAGACACTGCCTGAAGCCGTCGTGGCGGCTTGTCTGTACTATGTTCCGTCCAGATTTCGTTTAGAGTTGATGCAGTTCAGTCGTGTGCTGGAGTGAAAATTATAATGATAGACTGGGATCTGCTTGCAAATGGTAGACTGCGAGCGGACGCGGCAGTGCGGAAGCTCGCGGCGAACGTAGGCACGTTCCGATGCGCCGCGCGTTGTCTCGTTGCCAGTGCAACAAGGCGTCGCGCTGCCAGCGACTTCACGATGCGTCTCGCGATGTCGCGATGCGTCTCGCAGCAGCGCACTGCGCAGCGTGAAACCACTGGCCTCCTCAAGCATCGTCGCGTCGCGTCGCGTCTCTGTGTGAACTCACCCATAGGTTTTAACACAAACTATTACAACTCCTGTAAAAAAACATGAAAAACTTAAAATTCATACAACACGTAGTAGGTAACTGGGAACATGGTAACCTGCGACTCCATAATTAACAAACAGAAAACATACGAATGTTTTTGCGACAAGTTCATTTCTTTTTGCAGTCGCTAAAATTGCCTGACTTGTCATCATTATTCTGCTACACGATATTTTAATTACTGACAAGTTAACTTATTATAACTTTACCACGCAAAAGCATAAATAAAAGTGCCTAGTTAATTAAGTTTCATGATGCTTTTAATGTTAACAAGCTGTGATAATATTTTTTTGCTAAATTTTTATAAAACCTAAAATGCAAGCTACGGTGTGACAAACGGCTGCCTCTTTATTTGAAAATTCCTTGGTGGGCGATGCTGCGCGATAAAACAAAATGTCTGCCAATGTTATTATAAGGTCAAAATTTCCATCCTCGTGTCTGCGTTCAAGGCATTCTGTCAGGCTTTAATATAGATTTAGTTTTTTTTAATGAAATGAAACTATCTACATTATATGAAGACTAGGCTTTACTTTGTATGCATTATTAAGCTGCACAATTATTTATTTTTATTATACAACGAAAAAAAAATTAAGAAACAAATGTTTTATGAAATCTGAATATCAAAACGCAAGTATTAGCATTATCTAAAGGCAGCCTGGGACGGTGGCAATGGAGTTACCATATTCACCAGAATGTGGCATTTCTATTACTATAATCAATCAATCTGACTAGCCTTTTCCCAACCATGTTGGGGTCAGCTTCCAGTCTAACCGGATGCAGCTGAATACCAGTATTTTACACGGAGCGACTGCCTATCTGACCTTCACAACCCAGTAACTGGGTGATACGATACCCCTTGGTAAGACTGGTTGTCAGACTTTCGGGCTTCTGATGACCCGTAACGACTGACAAAGATCTACGAATGACAGCCGGGACCAACGGCTTAACGTGCTTTCCGAGGCACGGAGGAGTCTCGGTATGTAAAGACCCATCCACAGACAACCCCGGCAAGCGTAGCTTAACCTGATGGATCGACCTGTGCGGCTGTTATTACTTAGCCACGAGCTCCTCTTTTCTTTTCTATTACTATAATAATTATGCTAATTATCAGGATTTTGGTGGTAGTGTCGTTTAAAGTTATAAGGAGGTACCAAAATACTTTATACTTTAAACCAGAGGTTCCCAGACTTTTTTTCTCATAGACCATTTTCAAAATTTAGCTGGTTCCGGTGGACCCCCTGCAGCTACATTTCTACCATATTCCCACAACTCGACTAAAAAAGGTGAAGATTAGATCTAACTATGGAAATTTGTTGACCCCTGGGGGTCCACCTGGACCACTTTGGGAACTATTAAGTTAGGTAGATACTTATTTAATTTAACCTTTGCTTTCCTTTAATATCAATTATGTTGGCTGTAGATCTACAGTTATTTTGCATCCGGCAGAGAGAGCCCAAAACCCGTCAATGGGTACAGTGATCTGACTCTTATGATACAGGAACTCCTAGTACAAGAGCCAGGGCTACACTGATACCTGTGTATTGAAGTGAAAATAAAGTATTATTATACAGGGTGCGCTAACTAACAGGGTGCATTCAGCTCCTTATTTTTAATCATATTCCACCGGAAATATTCTCAGGAAAATTTTCATATTTTTCTCGTATTTTCAATTACTATTCTTTTATTTCAATGTAAAATTACATTCTCTGTACGCAGCACTCCATTTATGTAAATAAAACAGCTAAAATAAAAAAATCAGCAATGGATGTTGAAATACTTGGCGGCCGAAGGCACGCTGCGCTACCGTTCGGTACGCGCGTTTTGCCACGGTAATGATACATTGCGTTTGGGGTAATAAAACAAATCAGGTTTATTGGATTCCCATAACATTCCTGAAATAATTTCATGTTCATCTTAGTATGATATACTGAACTCACCCCTTCAGTCTGCGTAGGGCTGTCCCTTACACCGTGTATTATTTTAAAAATGTCATAACATAACATAATAATGTCATAACATATCTCGGGACTCGCAGAGGCCCCTTAGACAATTTGTTATTATTATTAATGATGATACAAAGGTAATCTTTTTGAAACAAGTGTGACCTCGGTTAAGAAGTGTTTATCAATGAATTTCTTTAAATCTTACATTCTTTAGACTTTGTTTTTTATTTATTTTTTTATTTAATTTTAACATCTTGGTTCTCATGGGAAATAACCTGTCGCAATTATATTATGTTTTACATATCTTAGGTGATGATCTACCTGCATATTTTTTTTACATTTTTTTCTCTTTTTTTGGCATTATTTGGCAGTGTGTGCATTTTGTTCCACAGTACATTTATACCAGACAAGCTCTAAACGTGAAGACCTGTATTTGGCTGTCAGATTATCGTACTGTTATTTATCACCATTGTATTTAGCTGTAAATCTTCCATTCTTTAAATAAATATATAAATAAAATAAATAATAACGTAGGTTAAGCATACAAAAAAGAATTCTAATTGCGAATCTCCTCCTATTAAAATTTCATTAAAAATAACAAAACTTCACGCCTGTATTCCCCGAAGGATTGGGCAGAGGTGTACCTATAGTACACCCACATTTCGCCAGTTATGTTTTAGTCCTATGTAATAGGGGGCGAGCCTAGGGCGAGCCTATTGCCATCAACCGGGCACAAATCCAAACTACGGGCTGCTACTGAGAAATTCCAGATGGAAAACTCCAATAACACTTTGCCCGTTCCGGGAATCGAACCCAGGACCTCATGCTCAGCAGTAGCGCTTGCGACCAGTAGATCAACGAGGCAGTCGTTAAAAATAATATTACAAAAATATCTAATAGAAATAAATATTATCAAACTCCCTTGAGCTAAACATAACGACTATACCTTTCATTAGATCTTATTAAGCGGGTTGTAAGCTCATTTGCAGGGGTCGTAACTTAGTTATACACGAATTGTTTGATTAGCCTTGCGCACTGGGGATTGAGTAAGGTTGAGATGGTGCCAGGGCGGGTCGAAAATTATCGTTTTAAGCCGCTTTAGAGATGCCCTGAGGAAAGGTCTAGGTAATGATGAATAGCGCCTCAATGGTAGCGCCTGAAGCCAGAGGCCCGATTTCCACTCACCCACAGCCAGTAGGCGGGTATGCTCAGCAGTATTGGTGGACGTATTAATAACTTTATTCCGTACCAACCTGCAGAGCGGCTCATGCCACTGTCTCTGGGAAGATGAGTTCACGGGCCGATTTGTATTCGGGCATTATCTAATTTAGTATAGAATTTCCATAAAAAAGGTATTTCAGAAACTGGGATTTACCGAATCTGAGCGGCAATCCCGAATTTTTAAGAACGTTTGCATTGTAATCTGTCCCAATCTGACAAAAATACCTCTAATTTACTTACGTTTCCTGAAAAGTTTTGACATTGAGTGTCGCTGAGATAAGATTTTGACTAGATCTTGAACGTTTTTAATTACGGGATTCGGCCTTCAGAACTTTCAGATGACGTTTATTTTCTTTCTCTCTTTCTTCATTGTAAAAATATTTGTAAAGAAAATTCTGTTCAATTTATTTTGCATAATAAAAAGCTAACAGTCTTCACCCTGTTCCCGATACCGGTTTGTTTTCATATTTTTTTTTATATTCTACTATTTAAAAATATGATTTATATGTAATGAAATAAAAGAGAGCAAACAGTTTTAAAATAATAATAATATATAAGTATGTGTATGTATATAAAATAATAGGAGGGGCAAGAATCATACATAGGGCATCAAAAATTAATGTTTATTTTACATAGGTATTTGATGGGGCCATCAAATCGCGACTAGGTGAAGGTCTCTCATTAAAATAATCTCAAGCACCCTTATCGACTCACTGATAAAATTGCAAATTAGAAAACTGCAATCAAAATGCTCATGCAGTCGCTTCGTCATCGCTGGCTGATTTGAAGTGCATATATCTACGCTAAATTCAAGGTGGTCATTAGCGTCACTTTTACGATGACCATGTAGTAGTAATCTGCATACTTAGACCGGCCACATACCTACAGTCGAAATTCCGTTACAAAACGAATTGATTTCGGAATTTTCGGAGCCAGCAAATCTATGTAAAATCAAGGATCTATTACACACCTGTTCTCCGTTCGAAATTTTCTGCCATCTTTATTTTGTATGTTTTTTTTGCTGCCTTCGAAATTCAAAAATCGATATTTCGAAACGGAATTCCGACTGTATGACTGATGTGGATCAAGAAATCTTTGTTTTACTAAAGCTTTGGGACACAAGCATTTTTCATCCCTGTACGTTCTGTATGAATGTAAAACTACTTGCTTGTTGGGTTTAAAAAAAAACAGACTAAAAAATTCTAACAATGATTAGAACTTTGTACCCACCCACCTACCATGGAAATAAAGACATGCCGTCCGGTCTCTTTCCATCGTCGCGTGCCAAGCCATTGGGTTCTAATACAGCTGGAACGCCGACGGTGACAAGAGGCCGTCGGATGATGTCATTAACGTTCACGCGCCGCACTATGTGACCCGCACTTCGACTGCAAGACAGGCCGTGGTGTCCGAGGCTGTTGACAACTACGCCACTTTGCTAAAGTAGTCTTTGTTACATAAAAAAAACTTTCCTTATTAAGACTTTGTTAGTTAAAAAGTTTTTGACATAAACTGTGTCCCAAGCGGTTATTTTACGATGGATGTTAGTCTAGAGTCTAGACTGTTCTCTAAATTATATAAGCTTGTTTATTTTTATTATATCTCCTCTAAACGCGGTCATTCCAGGTCTCCTGTGATATTGTTGTTAAAACTCTATTATTGTGGAGTATGTCCTTTTAAATTTAAATTGTTAGGAGCTTAGAAATGTATAGTCCTTGGTGATTTGTGATATCTTTGGTAGCTAATTATTATTCTAGTTAAAACGTGATACAACATTAGCATTTAATTCCTTTTTTCAAAGCTTCTCTCGAGTGATAGACCGACTGGTTTTTCCTCTGACCACAGCTGAACTATTCTAGAATATCCTGTATCATCAAGATGAAGAAAAACCTTTTGCAGACAGTTTTTTCTTCTAGCCCCTATTGTCCCAGTGTTGGGCAAAGACCATACTCTCCTTCGACCTCTCTCTGTCCAGAGCTGCCAAAGACCAATCTTTGTAAAAGGAGTCCAGCTCATCTAGCCATTTCGTCTGGGTTACATAACATTATTATGTTAAATGATAAATTGGTGCAAGTATTTATTATTATCTAAAGTTATTCGTGTCAAGACTACTACTCCGGATAAAGTGGTATTGAAATGAAAATCCTTATCTGTTACCTCGGAATCATAGATTTATTTGTTTTCCCAAGTATGTATTTAATAATTATTAGTATCTATCCATTAACATTATTTATCTTGTTGTGTGAAAAGGGATTTAACATAAAAATCTGAAGTATTCCCGTTTGAGCACCTATTTGAGCACCAATCCATTTAATACCTTCGGTGCTCAATGCATTGGTGCCCAAAAAATAGGTGTTCAGACGCTCAAACGGGAATACTTCAAAATTAACATGAAATTCTAAATATTCCTGGAAATATTGCTTCTGGTATGCTCCTGGTATCTGATTTTAAACCTCGTGCCACCTAAACTATAATTAACGGTTGGTATCATTTGGTTGGTTTGGGTCATGCATTCACAATAGCCATGAGATTAAACAGTAAAACTCATCAGTCAATAAAACCTTGATTAGTCTTCAAGACATCTAGTTTACAAGGATCTTTGGCGCGCGGCCAAAATCACAACTGACACAACGGCGCCATCTTGTTTTATCAAAACATTACACAAAACAATTGCACGTAAGGAGGATGCGCTAAGGTAGCCGCGAAATTATGTTTTTTTTAAGTTTTTTGCAGGTTTTGTGCAGGTAAGCAGTGTAAGGTTGCATGTTGATCAAAATATGAGTCGCGACCGTAAAAATCTGTATTTATACAATTATATTAATTAAAATCTATATAAATAAAAATAAAATTCCTGACTGACTGACTCATCAACGCCCAGCCCAAACCCTTAGACCTAGAAAGCTGAAATTTAGCACAGAGGTTCCCTTTATAATGTAGACAAAGAATAAGGAAGGACTTTTTGAAATTCAACCCCTAAGAGAGTAAAATAGGGGATGAAAGTGTGTATGGAAAATCGTCATTTTTTGTAGTTTAAGCCATGAAAATTGGTATTTATCATTCTGGTTAAAAATTAAAAACCACGTCTTTCAGCGTTTTTGGAAAATTGTCACCTAAGGGGTGGTGGGGGGGGGGGGAATAGAGGATGAAAGTTTGCAAGAAAAAAATTGGTATTAAGCTTTTTGTTTAGAAATTACCAATGACGTGTTTTGGCATTTTTTGAAAATCATCCCCTAGGGGATTAAAAATCCTTACTAACTCATCATCGGTCACCCCGACTTTCACCATCGCCTAATACACTGTAGTAGGTAATTCAGAAAGCAATAACTTTCCTAAGTTCCGTACCTGTAATTATTTAGGTAAGTAACTATTTATATCGAAATTTCCACGGGATAAGAATGAAAGAGGATTTATATTTTCGCTTTAATGTTGCCTACTTTGGCATGCAAGTAGGTAATTTTCCGTTCCGTTATATATTGCGGTACTATTGTTAGGTTTTAGGAATTTTTGGACGAAGTTCTTTTACGCAGCTTGCGGTAGGAGTAAACTGGCAGAAATCGTCACAAACGAAAAAGCGTTCATACCTTCTTGTACGATAATAATGGCGGCTGCGAATATTTTCAAATTGTTCGTCATCAGTGTCGTTTTCATAGTTTTCGAGGGTGCTAAGGCCCATTGTGAGGTCAAAATGAAAATCCAAGACGGCGGCTGCGAAAATTTTCAAATTATTCGTCATGGGTGTCGTTCTCATAGTTTTCGAGGGTGCTAAAGCCGATAGTGACGTCTAAATGTAAATCCAAGATGGCGGCAGCGAAAATGTTGTTTTTGTTTTAAATCATATGTGAGAAGAAACATCGTTCCTGACGTCCCCCGAGCGCACACGTTTTTTATCGTCCAGCAATCATATATCAATCCGCGCGCCGCTCCTCGGATACTATACATATAAGCAGTGCGAGAAGACATTGTTTACCTGGATTAACACATAGGGTACTTTTAACCCCGGTAGTACGTTCCCGTGGGATATTTTCTGACATCCACGCGGGCGAAGCCGCGGGCAAAAGCTAGTCCTCAATAAAACTCTAAGTTCATTTACCCTTTTGGATGACTATTTCATGAAGTCAAGGCAAATTCTAACTTTTTTTTTTTTTTGTGGATGGGAAATCATCAAATGACTTCTCCCGCTCTGGGCGGAGCGGGAGGGCGTGTCAGACTTTTACTGACTAAAACCCACCCGTGTTCCTTCTGTTGCCTGTGCCGGGGCCACGGTAACTCTTTCGAACATCCCGCAACCCTAGCTGGCATCGGCCCTAGCGGACCCCGTCAATAGTGCTGACATCTCTTTGAGGCGCGCGTGGAACACGACGCGCCGTCGACTCGGGCTTGGTCCTTACCGGACGGCGAGCTACCCATTGCTCGCCGTCCGCAAGCCCGCGCCTACGGTGGCCGGGAATCAGCTGCCAATTCCCGACGCCCAGGGCGTCTCCTGCGGCGACTAGGGGCGTGAGGGTGCAAAGCTTGCCTCTCCCTCACGCGTCCCGCCTCCTCCTTCACGAGAATTACTGCTTCGCAGAAGGAGGTAATGGCTTCCCATGCACTCTCGCTCCGTACCATGGCCTGGACCAGGGCCGGACGCGAGAGATCGCCGCCGCCGATCGCTTCCGCGAGGACACGGCGGTGCTCCGCCCAAGCCGGGCAGACCTCCACCGTATGCTCCACCGTGTCCTCCGGGCGATCCACACAGTGGTGACACCCGGGCGTTTCCTCCCGCCTTATCCGGAACAGGTACCTCCCGAAGCACCCGTGTCCGGTGAGGACCTGCGTCAGGCGGAAGGTGAGGACGCCGTGGCGCCTCTCCAGCCACTCCTCAAAGAGGGGACTTATCGCCGCAATTGTGGCGTGCCCAGCGCTGGGTTGCGACAATCGCACTCTCCATGCCGCCATGAGATCCTGCCGGAGCTCTGTCCGCCGTGCCGCGATTTCTCGCGGCAACGGAGTTACGCCCCGGCGTCCTGCCTCCTCGCGCCACTCCCAGATGTGCGCGAGGACTTTTGCCTCCAGATCCCATGGCGGTAATCCGGCAAGGAGGTTCGCCGCCTCCCCGGAGACCGTGCGGTATCCCCCGGGCTAACCGGATGGCCATGACCCTCTGGGACGCGTTCAACCGACGGACCGGTCGCCGCCTCACGGAACGCGCCCACACCGGAGCTCCGTAAAGGGCCATGGACCGCACGACCCCCGCGTAGAGCCTCCGGCAGGAGGCGTTTGGACCCCCCAGATTGGCCAGGAGCCGCCCCAAGGCAGCCCCGGCCCGCTCCAGTCTGGGAGCCAAACGTCGGAAATGCTCCACGAAATTCCACCGGCTGTCGAGGACGAGTCCCAGGTACTTCATCGTCGACTCGACACCGATGAGAACCCCTCCTACCGTTATTTGGGAACCCGATGGTGGCGCGTTCCGAGGACCATGAAAACACATGGCCTCGGACTTGTGCAAGGCCACCTCGAGTCCCAATTGCCGGATCCTCTCTACGATTGTCGCAACCCCGCGTGCCGCTAATTCGGCCGCCGCCTGGTGCGACCTCCCCTGCGCCAGGACCAGCGTGTCGTCAGCGTAGCAAACTACGCCGACGCCACCAGGGAGGTCGGCGCGCAGCACCCAGTCGTACCCGATGTCCCACAGATGCGGTCCCAGAACCGATCCCTGCGGGACACCGCACGACATCTCTCGCCGGTTCCACTCTCCCCGGTGACCGGGGTAGATGACGGCCCTGTCCGTCAGATAGGCCTCGACCACGCGACAGAGGTAGGTCGGCACTCGGTGATACCGGAGTGCCTCCCTGATGCAACTCCAGGGCAGGGTGTTGAAGGCATTGGCGATGTCTAGAGACACCGCCAAGACGACCCCACCCCGGGCCACAGCATCCCCCGTCGTGAGGGCTCGTACGCGCATGATGGCGTCCACCGTAGAGCGCCCCTAGCGGAAACCAAACTGGCTCTCCGCCAAATCCGGCCCCACCCTCACCAGCCGCCCGACGAGGCGGTCTGCAATGACTCTTTCAAAGAGCTTGCCCACCTCGTCGAGCAGCACGATGGGCCGGTAAGGCCAATTCTAACTTGGAGTTGTATTGATGATTATAATTATTATAATTCTGTAAATACATATTTGTTTTGGTTGCGAATCATATTTTGATCAACATACAACCTAATACCGACCTGCAAATTGCAAAAAAGATAAGAAAATTTGAATTTCGCGGGCTACCCTGTCAACCAAAAGCACGACCCTGTCAACGTCATTTGAGCGCCAAAAGATCCTTAGACCAGTGTATGGACGGCAGCACATCAAGCTACTACAATCTGTCAAATTTCTTTAATAGATTTTCAACTTTATCGCTAAAGCATTAGGTTCAAGGTTGATTGGGAACATTTGACAGTTTCGGATAGCTTGACCTGCTGGCGTCTGTACAAAGTGTTGTCGTGGAGCTAGGATAAAGGATTTTGTCAAGCAGTGGACGACAAAAAAGGATACATATCCGGAGTAATCCTTCCATATCCTAAGGGCACGTCTTCCCTACCATTATCGCGTCCCCCGGTCTACTCCTTGATATGCAATGGTATCCGCAGCAACATGAAACGTGGCTAGTGTGAATCTTTGGGTTCATTCGAGTAATCGAGTCTGGTCAAACCACGCTGCGGTCGGTGGTCGACAAAAAGGTGATATGAGCACACAGAAAAAAAATGAGAATTACAATAAAATGTGTCTCCTTAACAAAGCAATAAGCAGAAACTGCAAATTTATACAAGTTTTATAATCTAGGTAGTTACCTACCCTTATAAATTGCAGAGGGCTTCGTCTAAAATAGTCTCTCGGTATAACAAAATACAATGTCATTTTCGACGGCGAAGTAACAATACCTCGTAACTGACATTTTCGAGGAATTGAGAAATTTGTCTTTGAAACATGCGAATAAAGCCTTTAAGTTCAAAACGATATAAAAAGTGAATTTCTCGAATAATGTCAGTTAGCATTTCGCTGCCGACATGATGACGCACCAACTTGTATGAACTTTGAAAACGGGAATACCCAAGCAAAAAATTGATAACACATTAATGAGGACTTATGTTTTATTTGTTTTCCAAACTACGCAGGAAAATGATATCTCAATTCAATGAACAAATAATTTGAAGTAGAGTACTTTATACTTGACGCTAATAAGGCAGTGTTATTTTACGTATTTCTTAGGTGTGTTCTGTCTCGATACACTGGGCAAAGGTCTTCCTTCATTATTTTCATTGGTCACGATACTCACGATTCTACGCCACTTTATGCCAATTCCTTATTTCCCTTGTGGAGAATCCCAATAGGAGGGTAATGTTTTTAACAGCTTTTCTTTCAAGTTAACATAAAGTAGAAACCCTAAATGGATTTCAAAGACGATAAAATCTAGAGATAATAATCTAGAAATATTTAATAAATTGCCGCTTGAGTTAAAAAGCATACTGTATACAGGCTCATTAAAGGCAAGGCTCAAGGCATTCCTGTTGGATAGATGTCTGTACTCCTTGGATGAATTGTGATAGTAGTGATGTGTCTTGTTCTTTAAGCTGACATGTCATTATTTGTCTCGTGTCTTGTGTTGTTAGATACACGTTTATTGCGTTCTGTTTTCATATGACATTTATTTACTTTTAATTTTTTTTTTATTTAATTTTTTTTTATTATTGTTTTCGTTTCATTTCCTATAATTTATTGACATTTGGTTTTTTATTTTGTGTTTGTATGGTATTTTACAATTTTTTTGTAATTTATTTTTTAAATGTAAGTAAATAATAATTTCTAATTTATACTGTTTTGCATGTATTCTCGTATATTTGTACATTAATTACTTATGTTTCATGTTGGACTATATTCGAACACAATGTGAATTGTTACTGAATAAATGAATTGAATTGAATTGAATTGAACAAACTTTCACTGCTTAAAATTATCCACCTTCAATATCAATTATTTGTTACTTATCAGGGTATTTATCACGTCGATTGTCAATAAATTCCAAGCATAGCACGTGTCACTAATCTCTAAAGAACAAATCCAACAGACAAAAATAACATCTTCAAAGTGCATCAACAAATAATTAAAGAGTCGGCAAAACAAAGTTCCCTACACCCGTCAATTGTATCTCAAGTGCATTCTCATTGACAAGTGCGTAAGTGCTTATCTATCGCCAAGTTCGTTTTATATAAGGAGGGAATTAAGTGCGTAGCGCATAAGGGCTGTGGTATTAACTTTAATTGGACGTCTATTAAATAAGATAATAATGTATACAATTATATTTGTTGGTTTGTTTTTGGGGGCTCACGGTAAGCTACTTATTTATTTATTTTTAGAGTAATGGTAACTAAGTACAAGCGTTTAATTAAGGCCGGCCAGACACAGTCGGTATTCCGAAAGGGAATCCCGTTTCGAAATATCGATTCGATATCACACACGTACAGTATTTCTCCGTTCGGAATTTTCGAACTGGAATTCCGACTTTATGTGGCCAGCCTAGAGAGGTTTCCTCTACTCATCTGTGACTTAGCGCACGGATTTGTTGCTTTGTATTGATTTCTATGGTACTGCGTGCACTGGATCGGCCCCAGAGATTTTGTAAATGCCGACGCTTGGAACGCTGCGTACGCTCCGATTCCGACCCAGTGGACGTGTACCTTAAAAGAAGCCTAAGGATAACAGCGTGAGGTAGTCTGCTCTGTCTTATAATTGTCATTTCAGCCGAAAGACGTTCAGCTGGACATAGGCCTCCTCCAAGCCCCGCCGCATCGATCGGTCCTGTGCTTCTCTGCTATCCTGATTTATAATCATTCTACTAAACTTATCATTCTGCCCTTCTTCCAATTTTACATTCATACATCTCTATCAGAGGGGCTCGTGGCTAAGTAATAACAGCCGCACAGGTAGATCGATCGGGTTAAGCTACGCTTGCCGGGGTTGATCCGTGGATGGGTGACCATATCTTTACATACCAAGACCCCTCCGTTAAGCCGTTGGCACCGGCTGTCGTTCGTGGATCTTTTACAGTCGTTACGGGTCGTCAGAAGCCTTAAAGTCTGACAACCAGTCTTACCAAAGGGTATCGTATTGCCCAGTAACTGGGTTGTGAATGTCAAATAGGCAGACGCTCCATGTGAAATAGGTACTGGTATTCAGCTGCATCCGGTTAGACTGGAAGCCGGCCCCAACATAGTTGGGAAAAGGCTTGGCATATGATGACATCTCTATCAACCGTCGTATCAGTAGTCACCCCCTTTCTAACCATATCACCTGACACAAAATCCATCCATCGTTTCTTTCGTCCTCATTCTTCTGCTTCAAAATATGGCAATAATACCAATCTACGATCACCATGTTGACATTATTTCATTCTCAATTAACGTTAATTAAAACTCGTGTATGACTTGAATTCAAATCATGTGCTGTATCCCAGCAATAAAGGAAATTCGCACGAAGCCTTAAAAAAAACAAGAACAGATTTTCTGAGAACTCAGACAATATTCATTTCTAGATATTAATTACTGCTATTCAGAGGACAATAGGGGCTATTTTTAGATAAGATCTAGTTTCACCATAGAAAACTTCCAGTAGACAACTTCCGAACATTCGGCGTAACTTCGGATTTACGCTTCGGAGTAGGCCCCCAGGTTTGTTTTTCTCTTCTGGTGGAACGTAAATTCTATTAACATCGATGTTTATTTTAATGGCTGATTTACTAGTGTCTGATTATGAACAGTTTGGTGAAACTGGGTCTTAACGTGCCTGTTGCGACCCACTCACTAGAAATATTGATTGACTTGAAAGGGTAGAGAAGACTTACTTCTCAACTTTCAACAAAGATAGATTACAAGAGACTCGGTAAATCTATAGATACTTATTAATATCATATTATAAAGAAGTAAAGGACATTGTTCGGCGTCCATACATCGTCCGCCTAAGAAGCAACAGAGAAGTGAATTTACTTTCTGTGATCTAAATAATGCTTATAATCAATTGAAACTAAATTAAAATCACGGACACTTCTGAGTATTGTAAAAAATCCAAAATACTTTCGAATTTTGAGGTTATATTAGGCCAATAGAAACATACTAACTTAGCGTTTCTTAGTGAAAATACATTGGATTTTATCTTTAAACGTTTCATTACATAATATTAGGTAGTCAGAACTATTCGTTCTTTATACTAATTTATTTGTAGTTATGATTAGATTAGGGCTATGGACTGTTTCGTTTTTGTGTGACTTAGGAGTAAGTATTGCATTTCACTACGAATATAAAATCTCGCTTGTTTACCCAAAAGTCAAACTGTCATCTGTCAATGATGACACTGACATGTTGATGTTGCTTGTTTGACACAGCGCTGAGAGTGCAGAGTTTTGTAATTACGGTGTACACTACAGGTACCGCTGCGTACAAAGACTTGGCTGTATGAGCTACAATGCCCTTTGCCTATTCATAACGTCAAATTGAAACGAAAAATAATGGCGCCGCGGAATAAGACGGAAGTGAATTACTTTTTAAAATGTTTTCGAAATTCTGAAGTATCCGTTCTATTGTTAATTGTAATGTAAATTATAAAAAAAAAAACTAGTAATTACTGTAAAGGTTTCATACGTGTTGATTCATAGGCCATTTTTAACAATGTCCTTTGTAAGTTTCTATGTAGGGGGTAATCTCTAGAACTACCAGTCGAATTTGAAAAATTATTTTTACATTTGATAGCCCAAGTCTTGAGAAAGGCTATTTAACATCACCCTATGGCCCTTAGGAGCCGAGCAAAATGAAAAAAAGTCAGAAACGACGCTAAGCGAAAATGAAGTAATAGTGCGGGCTGGCGATGCGATGGGACGGGGTGGGTCGAGGGTTCAAGATATTTCACGCGGACGGAGTCGCGGGCTAGTTAAGTATAAAGTGTCAGTGTAGTTCGCGGAGCCATGTCTCGTATTTAAAGGCGGGTACTACCAATATTTATTAGCAGATTAGCCGATTTTGTAGCAGTACAAAATCTACTTTTTCGTACAGATCATGCATAAATTCTTCTAAATCATACAAAATTTCCAAAAATATCCTTTGTCTAGTTTTCGAGTTCTAAGGTGGCTGCTACTAAATCTGTAACTTTTTAAGGGTTTTACTATAAAATCGGGCGTACAAAATTGTGTAATTTACTGATAAATATTGGTAGCACCCGCGTTTAAATATGAGACATGGCTCTTTAATCCATACGGACGCTTTATAAACAGTAATAAGTGATACATCAAAACGCTAGTGTTCATAGGGATATGAACACTAGCGTTTTCATAGGGATATGAACTAGCCAGTGGGAACTGGTTTGTTTGTGTTACAGCTCTTTCATTCAATACGTCCGAAACAAAAATCATCATCATCATCTGCCTAGCCTTTTCCCAGCTATATTGGGGTCGGCTTCCAGTCTAACCGGATGCAGCTGAATACCAGTATTTTACATGGAGCGACTGCCTATCTGACCTCCACAACCCAGTAACTGGGTAATACGATACCCCTTGGTAAGACTGGTTGTCAGACTTTCGGGCTTCTGACGACCTGTAACGACTGTCAAAGATCCACGAATGACAGCCGGGACCAACGGCTTAACGTGCTTTCCGAGGCACGGAGGAGTCTCGGTATGTAAAGATGGTCACCCATCCACGGACCAACCCCGGCAAGCGTAGCTTAACCTGATGGATCGACCCGTGTAGCTGTTATTACTTAGCCACGAGCTCCTCATCAACAACTCATCCTCCGAAACAAAAATCATTATGTATTATTATAGCACACTTATTAAACAAAATAAATGTAAGCATGAGCAATAAATAACGTCGGGCCTTTTGAAACACGCAGGCCGCTTTTTACAAAACTACGAGCATTTACCCTTGTATCTATGTACATAAGGGAAATTGGGATGTTTATTAGAAACCAATTACATTTATTTGTAGACAGTAATGAAAAACGTAAATGTAAGTCAATAGACCCCACTAAATTGAAAATTCATACTCCTTGTTGAGCGCATTGCATAAAAAGAATAGCTATAGGTTGTCATCAAAGTTTACAACCATATTCCACGTCTGTTGAGAGAACTTCCCTTATATAAGTTTCAAAAGCAAATGAAATTATGGTTAATTGAGAACTGTTTTATACCTTAGCTAATTTTTTTAACTGTAAGGCTTAATCTCTGTAAACTCATCATCTGCCTAGCCTTTTCCCAACTATATTGGGGTCGGCTTCCAGTCAAACCGGATGCAGCTGAATACCAGTATTTTACATGGAGCGACTGCCTACCTGACCTCCACAACCCAGTTACTGGGTAATACGATACCCCTTGGTAAGACTGGTTGTCTGACTATCGGGCTTCTGACGACCCGTAACGACTGTCAAAGATACATGAATGACAGCCGGGACCAACGGCTTAACGTGCTTTCCTAGGCACGGAGGGGTCTTGATCTGTAAAGATGGTCACCCATCCACGGACCAACCGCGGCAAGCGTAGCTTAACCTGATCAATCGCTCGCTTAATCTCTGTAAACTATGTACTTATATTTGTGAACTTTTATATTCTGTTTTTACTGTACTTATTAGTAAATTTTCGCATGCCTTCGATAGGTGAGATGGTGTAAAGCACTACTATTTTGTAACACCCAGTGTATCTCTGGCGAAATAAATGATTTATGATTTATAACACACAACATTAACAAAACTTCAAATGATTTTCGCCATTTTATTCATCATGCTTACAAAACATTGTTACTCTTCCCATTGTGTGGCATCCCATCTGTGTCCCTCCATTTTTTGCCAGTCTCCTTTCAATTTGACATTATTAATGAGGTTCTCGATGTTGTCCTCAAACGGGCACGTCATTATAAATAAATAAATTACCGTTATCTTGATGACTGGGACAAAGGGACGAAGTGAAAAATAAGTTTCTAAAGTCGGTAGCAAAAAAAATATACCGACTTCCAAAACTAAAATTAAGGTCAAAAGGTGACAGGTTAATTTATTTAAATATCTATAATACTGTCTCTCCTTCTCCCTTTAACCCATACAATGGTTGGTTGTCTTTAAAAGACCGCTTTCAGCGATAAGCTGCCCATTGTGTCCCTTTATATAAAACTAGCTGTTGCTCGCGGCTTCGCCCACGTGAATGTCAATACTTCCCTGTTTGAATCGGGTTTTGTTCACAATTTCATGGGTTTTAATTTTTTGCGCGGTACTAATTCTTTTAAAAAATAAAAATAGCCTAAATTACTCCTTATAACATCAGCTATCTGCTAGTGAAAGTCCCGTCAAAATCGGTCCAGCCGTTTCGGAGATTAGCAGGAACAAACAGACAGATTGACAAAAATTTAAAAAAAAATTGTTTTTGTTTATAAGTACCATTTTCATATGCATTTAGTAAAAAGCAGTTATTTTGACATTACAAACTGACACTTCAATTTTATTTATTAGTATACATGAAAGTTTCATCTATATTTTTAAATATTTACATAATATATAAGCTAACAGACTTAAAATAATAATTATAATATGTACAAATGTAAAAAAAATATATATATAATCATAGGGCATCAAAAAATTCGTCCGCATCGCTGTCAACAGGAAAAGTGCCCAAAAGGCTGGCAGCATTGCCACGTTGTATGGCGATGCTCATTCTTTGGCCAAAGAATAGGCCAGCCCTTTGGTCACGTGAAGAGTCGACCAACCGCTTGGCGATGTCTCGGAAAACCAAGTGGGCACTCGGACCCCATGGCCCTAGTGTTTCAACCCCAAATGGCTCGAACATATAACTCCCAAAAAGATCGGAATATTTTCGCCGTTTGAGGTTTTCCGCACCTGCAGCAGCCGCCCCAGCACAGCCAGCCGTACTAGGAAGATGGGATGGTGCAAGGGTGTCGACACATGTTGCATCCCACACCAAAGGCCTGCCTAACTTCCAAGGCATTATGGTCATTCCGTCTGGTCTCTTGCCATCGTCGCGTGCCAAGCCGTTGGGTTCTAAAACAGCTGGCACCCCGGCGGTGACAAGAGCACGACGGATAATGTCATTAATGCTGGCGTCCCGTGCTATCCGGCCTGCGCTCTTACTGCAGGATAGGCCATGTTGTCCGAGGCAGTCGACACTGACACCGCATTGGCAGCGATGCGGAGCCACGCAAGGAGCGCCCAGACGCAGACAAGTAGCGAGCCGGAAGGTGGAGTCACCCAGCATAGTGCCTATGTTTAGTATACATTTCTCCATTTAAAATCTATAATTTATATGGTGTGCATAATAAAGAGTATTCTATCTATCTATCATGATTTTAGTGTGATAAATACCAAGCCCACATTAATTGCCAGGCTACTCCATAACCCCTTTTTTCAGGTGCTTTTCTGCAGCAAGAACCTATTCTCCCCCCACCAGCAGGGCAGGAAGACGTACCATTTGAACTGCCAGGGTTCTTCAACCTGCCAGGGGCTCGTATCGTGGGGGGAGTGGCGGCCCCTGAAGGTCGGGTGCCTTACCAGGCGTCGCTGAGGAATTGGCTTAATTCTCACTTCTGTGGTGGATCCATCTTGAATAAGCGATGGGTGCTGACTGCTGCGCATTGTACTGCTAGGTAAGCAGCTGATAACTATTTTGTTTATTACGAACTGATTTAATTTAGGTTAGAAGATGATTTTAGACGAACTACAATTAACTGATCTGAAAGAAAGACTGAAAAGAAAAATAACTGTATTTACTTGGTCGGAAATCAGTTGTTACAGCAGATATAAATGGGCGGGTACAGAAAAAAATCATGATAATGATCCTACATTTTGATGTTACTTTCGTAATACCCACTGTTTGAAACTCAGTGGCCAACACTCTTAAACTAGGGGTCTCCAAACTACGGCCCGCGCGGCCCCGGCTTGACTCGATTAGTCCCAAAATGAAAATTTGCACGTAATTCAAAACTACAGTATTTTGCTATGATGAGCTAGCTAGGTTTATTTATTTATTTATTTGGGACAAACAAACAGTAACACATTATATCTGCGCAAATAATATAAATAAAGATATTATATAAATGTGAAACTCACGCCGTTATCCACAGCATAGGTTCTGGCCCTTGGGGGCTTTAGTATAGGAGTTAGTCTGGCCCTTGGGCTAAAAAGTTTGGCGACCCATGAACGGTCCGTAATAAAAACATAGGTACTTAAAATAAAAAATTAAAATTAAAAAAAAAAATTAAAAAAAAAAATTAAATTTATTTTTCAACAAAATTATAATCACATAATAGGACAGCAGACCATTTTTCATGGACAAAGAGGACGAGAGTTGATTCAATAACTGTCTGTCTAAAGGTTTCGCGCCATAAAGGAAGAACTGTAAAACTAGGGTTGCCGCATTATTGCGAATAATGAATAATCATTAAAAAAAGAAATTTAAAAAGCATGGCTCATATTTTGCTATAAATATAGCCAACTACATTTTGGCATGGGTCTTAGAATTTTGAAGTGTTATTTTTTTTTTTTGTAAATAGTTGATGTCCAAAAGAGTTACACTATACGACTAAACTCCAACAGATACTACGCCGACTAGACGGTCGACGTCAGGGGCACCTCGAGGTTCGGTTTGGTTAGGTTCCTTTTAACTCTGCAGACAGAGATAGGAGCCCCGCTACGCGGGGCTCCGTCGACCTGCTGTCAGTCTGTCGGCGAATTGTCCTGTCGGCGAAGAGTCCCATCGAAGTAAAGTCTTGTCAGTGTTCAGTCTGTCGGCATAGTGTCTCAAAGAGATAAGAGAATTAATAAACGTTATTATTATGATGTATTTTATATTATTATAATTAAAATAATATATTAAACTAACTTCTATCCGCTACTTTATCCGCGTGTTTCGGCCTCTGACCCACCGCGTCACGTCGCATCGCCCGCCGGCGCTAATTACTTCGTTTTCGCTTAGAGTTCTTTCTAACTTTTTTTCTTTTTGCTCGGCTCCTCCGGGTCGTAGCTGAATATTAAATAGCCTCTATAACCTTCCACAAGAATTGGGCTATCAAATGCAATAAGATTTTCCAAACCCGACTAGTAGTGCCAAAGATTAACGCGATCAAACAAGAAATCAAACAAATAAAATCTTTAGCTTTATTATATTAGTATGTTAGTATAGAAAGGGAAAGTCAAGGTTCTTTCTGATATACTTATATAATATAAAGTATCGCATGCTGGTTACCATAATGTAATTATATCAGCCGTCCCATATACCTATTTGAGTCGAGTAGGTATTGAAGCTTTGCACGGGACAGCTAATAATTTTTCTCGATTACGATGTTGGTCCCATGGAGAAAGTTGGTGAGTTTGATGGTCTGTACCACACCCTTAAATTTGACTACACATTTCTGATACACCCTGTATACACTTTTATTTAATGCACGCCATTCTTAAAAAAGTAAACGAAAAAAAGGTCATCCTTTTTCTGCAGTCACGATCTTTAGCTCAATAACAATTAGACTGAAGAGGAAAACAAAAAAAACATAAGAAAAAGCTAAGCAGTTACAAATAAAACGTTCAATTTCATATAACTCTTGGAACTAAATAAGCAGAAGATACCTTTCAAATAATTCCAACTCAAACTGCTAGGCTGCAAACACACTTATAACGCTGTGCCACGGTACGCAATCGCGGCGTGCTCATTGGCTGAAAAATCTCGTTAAGCCATATTCCTCGAATCGTCAAATAGAATATGTGGGATACCGTCGGGTGTTAACAGTGTTATTAAGATCCCGTAATTGGCAATCTATTTCTATTCGTCATGCAAAGTTATAGCCGCGTAAGAAGTGCCTTTTTACATTAAGTACCTTTAGGTATCCTGCGTTCAGTAGTGTCTTATGATTCATAATACCAATACCTTGTATTTATTTCTGCCTTTGAGTCACGAAATTTGGTTAACTATAAGGTACCTACACATGTAGAATATTGTATAGGTCCTTGATTGATAAATAAATAGCGTACAGAGACTTTTTCGCATATCTAGGTAGCTATCAGGGGCGGGATGTCAATTTTTGTAAGAGAGAAGCCGAAGCGAAGCCGGTTTTAACTTTTTTGGCAATAGTAGACACTATTGACTGTGCCATTTTCCAATAGCGGTACAGTTGCTCCTCCTCCGAAGTGAAGCCGGTAGGAACCGTGTTATATGGTGCTTTCGCCACTGGTAGCTATTTAGGTTAAGCATTTCAAACCTAAGTACTTTCGTTACAAAAATCATCTGTTTTCCAATTCCTGGAATCAAGTCTTATCCAACCTTTATTTCCGTTGCAGCCAAACGAAATACGGGATCCTGGTGGTAGTGGGGACATCCAACCGGCTGGTTGGCGGCGACACCTACCTGCTTGAGGAAATCATCAGCCACGAAGACTATGACAGCTCGGCCATCATCAATGACGTCAGCCTCCTCAAGGTCAAATCGGACATCCAGTTCAGCGACCTCGTGCAGCCGATAGCGCTTCCTACCGAGGATACTGGTGCCGGAGCAGATTTGTTTCTTAGTGGATGGGGAAGACTTTCTGTAAGTTTTAATGTAGATTTTTTTTTAA
Organism: Fissipunctia ypsillon; assembly: GCA_947568875.1. NCBI lineage: Eukaryota > Metazoa > Arthropoda > Insecta > Lepidoptera > Noctuidae > Fissipunctia > Fissipunctia ypsillon. The sequence goes on along the minus strand of OX387645.1, from coordinate 22,537,717 downwards.
ATGAACCTACGCTATTATATTGTGCATTTAGAAATGCTTATCGATGGACTTTATTGCTTAAAATTAAAAGAAACAACCTCATTTCAAAGACTTTATTTTATTAACACCACCACCCCCAAATCAAGTGGGAAATTAAACATTTGACATTTATTTCCCCTTAAATCAGAAGCGAGATCCGAGTCGAAAGGAAAATTATTTTCCTTTGCTTATCCTGTACATGCGTAACAAATATTATTAAACGCAATTTGAATTCCTTAATTATTTTTGTTTAGTCATCAAAAGTGTTTTTATTTTGTTAAAAAAAGTTATATGTAGGTATTGTATAGGTACTAATAATATTCTTATAAATTGAGGTTATCTCAAGACCTTCGAAGTACGTATATTTTCAAGTACTAATTCGATTGCTTACGTTGCATTATATATTAGAAAACTTTACTAATTTCTTGAACCAATAGTGTTTTGAGTCTATTCCAGTGCCAATCAATAAAAATGCCTGGAAAACTCTCCAAAGGGTCAACCAGCATTAGCAAAGGCCACATTCACTTAAAAAACCACAAATGTTTTTCGATTCATTATTTTTCTTTTCAAACAAAACATGGCGTAGTTACAGCAGGTGCGGGAGCTGACCCTCTGACGCTATTATTATTTCCCGCACATTCGTAGGGCTCCCTAATTGTGTCATTAGTGTTTCGTGGCAACCCATATCCGTATAGGGCTGTCAAACACCTAGCCTTCGTTATTTTAAACATTATAAACATTTTTTGGAACTGGTTTTTCTAATTAAGATATAAAATACTGGTCCCATAATTATTATAAATGTACAGCGTTACTTATACAGGGTGAAATTGAATTCATGGGCATGGTCGGGGTCATTGTACTCATCATTATGAACTTTTACTATGGGACCAAACCTTAAATCGCGAAGAAACATCAGCTGTTCCCTATATTTTGACGAGTTATGCGAACATAAATGTAGGGAACAGCTGATTTTTTTCGCGATTTCAGGTTTGGTCCCATAGTAAAATTTGTTCATATCGATGAGTATAATAACCCCCTTAAGAGGATGCCCATGAATTAAATTTCACCCTGTATTCATATAACTAGTCGAAATTGTTCGCTAGAAATCAATTTTGAATCGTTCGGACATTCAAACAGTGGTCAAAATTAAGAGGCCAGTCTTCGAAAGTCCAGCTAAAGAAACTACAATCTGACTGGTATCATTTTTTAATCTGACAACCCTATCGCACCAAAAACTACAACGCACCGTCAATGGCGGCGTTTGGACTTCGCCGTATTTTCGGTCTTAAGTATAAACTTAAGACCGAAAATAAAGAATAATGTGTATCAGGGTTTTTTTAATCTATCCCTAACGCGGTACTAAAGTACGAAATCCACGCGGACGAAGTTGCACGGGAAGTGCTAGTTATAAATATATTTATAAAACATGTAAGTCTGAAATCGCCAACCCGTCTTGAGCAAGCGTGGTGATCATTGTTCGTGCCTTCTCTGTATGAAAAGAGGCCTTTGTCCTGCAGTAGGAAAATAATAAGCTGGTATTATAACTAACTAAATATCCTACCATGAAGGTTGACACATATTCCTGTTTCAGTACCCTGGCACGCTACCAGTCCAGCTACAGATGATCAACCTGACCTCCCTGAGCATGGAACGTTGCCAAGCCATCTACACCTCGATCAACCCGGTCTACAGCACACAGATCTGTTCCCTCACTAAGACTGGGGAAGGAGCTTGTCATGTAAGTACACATTTTAGAAGCTTTATGGGCTGTTCCTCTACCTCTAGATAAGTTCAGATTTATAAATATGGTAGATTGCTACTTTTGTAGGTACCATTCTTGAATTTATCTGGTAAATAGCGTCTGCCTGTGAAACAGACTCTTAGATAGACAGAAGATGTTTCAGCTGACGAGAATATCTCAGCTTTATGAACGCATCTGCGATACCTCTTGTATTCCAAATGTCCAACTCCAAATGTGGCGGCGACAAGAAGGGACTGTTTTCTATGACGTTAGCCCTAACCTGTCTAACGCTTCGGTTTCCTAAAAGAGTGGTGGCCGCAAAGTGAGTCGGTGTGTCTTCCTAGAGAGCGTTTTTTGACATCGTAATGTCAAACCCCGCTGCCATCGTTTTCATGACGGCCGTCACTGCGGCCGTATGTGGCGAAGACTCCTTCAACACTGTTCGCACTTCCGTCCTCTAAAATTATACGGCGCCATTTTTCTACAACATACATTATGTACCTACTATCTCATGCGGCTCAATCCTCAATCTGAGTCTAAAGGTGAGTTTAGACTAGAGCATTCGCTTGTTATAAAACATCGACCCGCTCTAATGTGACACCTTGTATTGTACCATTCGTAAGAACTTTGCATTACATGGAAATGCTTAAGAAAATGCTTTAGTGTATATGTTGTGGCCAGATCTATGAAATGAGCATTTCATGAAGTGTTCGATCATTTCATAAAATGGAACATCGACGGCTGGTCACATCACGATGTGGTCTGGTCAGATCATCGATTACTCAAAGTTTGACTATATTAACAGTTAAATCCACGACTACTTCATGATGTGGCCAAATATTAGTGATCATATAGTCAAATAGTTAGATTATACACGGGTAGAGAGAGACGTTGATGTCGCTTTGTTTTTGTTGTGCATCTATTCCTACTTGAATAATTCCTATTTTAGGGTCCTAAAAATACTAAATAGCCAAGTAACTGCGACCAATTTGGATGTAGTGCTTGCCGGCCGCTGCGGAGGTACCGCTCGCTTCGCTCGCTCGGCTCGCGCGCGGTTGTTCACAGTTCTAACATAACCATAGAAATAGATAAAAAAAGATAAAAAAGAGCTATGAACCTAACCTAACCCATTTGGTCGGGATGCCACAAGCGGCATGAAATGCAACTTTCTACGATTGGACCACGACAGATACCCTACTTTAACGATATGGCCAAACGTCGACTGACATATCATTAAACGTTACCTTTCAAACTTTGACTTATTTTAAATCAATGCGTTTAAACGATATGGTCAATTTTAGCTGGCCACTTCATGAAACACAACCATTTCATGAAATGATATCATTACAATTCTAAGATCTGGCCACGATATACGTATGTCTACTCACCTTTATGTCATTCCCAATATTGTGTTTACGTACAACATGGCGGCTTAAACAATAAATCACGACATTATTATGTTCGGAGTTATTCCATCATATCATTTGATAGCTCAGACAGATTAATATTTGTAAATCAGCCGTATTTCTGTCAAACATCGGCGAATGATGAGAATTTATGTAAAAATACATATATTTCAAATATAAAATGATCAGGTTCATTTGAGTATTTGTTATATTATTCTTCTTATATGTATTTCTTATATTATCTTATATATATTTCTTCTTATTTGTCTCCCGATTTCTTACCTTTGTGGCTTTGATTTTTATACCTAGTTCATTTTATTATCATAACATTTTATCTTGATAATTTCGGATGTTGAGGACTTTTTTGACGGCCATGTCAAATAACATTAAAAATCATGTTCAGATTCTCAGTACAATTTGATGTCAGAATATTGTGCTCATTCAAGGATTATAACGATTCATCTTGATTGTCTTAAAGCTGATACCAGCACGCGCCATCACACACATCATCACACACACCATCACACACACACACACACACACATCATCACATCGCCATGCTTAGACGTTAGAAATCTTTCTACCATTTGTCATTTTGTCTATTCTTCGGTCGACAAAACCCATTTCTGCAAGCGCGTGCTGACACTCGAGTGATTTTTTTATTTTTGTTACATTCCACGTTCACACAACACTGGCAAAATCAAATACATAATAAAATTATGTCGCAACCAACTGGCTTAATTTGCCATTTAGTTAAACGGCTAGCCTTTGGAAGTAGCGCTCGCCGGCCGCTGCCGCGGCACCGCTCACTTCGCTCGCTCGTCACCGTTCTAACCTAATCCATTTGACCAGGGTGCCCTGGCTTAGTTACTGCGACCAATTCGGCTCACACGTATTCGTCACAGTCCCAACCTAACCTATAATTTAATATAAATTCATGCCGCTAGTTGAACGGCGCCGTTTAGTTAAAAGGCTAGGCGGTTCACTAAACGGCTAATTAAGCTAGATGACTGCGACATAAATACTATAATAATAAAAATAAATCATTTATTTCAGGAACTCAACTCCCATATAAAAATTTAGCAGGTTACAAATTATAACAAAACAATATACTTACTCGTATATCAATATTACATTACAATAAAAACTTTTTTGCAAAAAACAACCGACTTCTAAAAAAAACACTACGAAGTGAAAAATAACTTTTTCAATTTCAATTTCTCATAATTGCACCTATCACTGTTTGTCTCTGCATCACCCAAAGGTTGACTGGTAGAAAATGCCTATGGCATTAAGTCCGCCTCTGTACTTTTCTGTGCATGAAGTATTAAATAAATAAATAAATAACTTTAACTTCGGAAGTCGGTGTCTTTGGATCTGTATTTTAGTTTTTCCGAAATTAAAGTTATTTTTCACTTTTCAGTTGTGGTACCTACCCCACACAAAGTCGTATACCACTACTTGCAATTTAAATAACAGTGAAAGGAAAATAATAACATCATCAACATACATTAAGTGGAAAAAGTACGTATTACTGAAGCTAACTCAAAAACCAGTCATCAGAACTTGACCAAATTTATGTGGGACCCTTTCAAATAAAAAGACTTTTTCAAATCGGTTTATATATGACGGAGTTCTGAGGTAACAAACATTAAAAAAATAACATACAACCGAATTGAGAACCTCCTCCTTTTTTGAAGTCGGTTAAAAAAGGCAATTTTAACTGGAATGATTAGTGTCTTTGCTGTCCCCGGATTTGAAAAGTGGAATAACTTTGCTGTACTTCATTAAATCTGGAAATACCCCTTGATCAACACACAAATTAAATATTAAAGCTAAATAGGGTGCAATTGTCTCAATAATGGATTGACATACTTTTGTAGACATGCCCCACAGATCTTCGGTAATTTTGATCTTAAGTTGCTTAAAAGCCTTTACAACGACCACAGGGTTTATATGTTTAAATTTGAATTCCTCAGGGCAGGTTGAAACATTCGCTCTTAATAAATCAGTAGCAAGTGAGGGCGAGGATTTTAAAGTTTCTGTAGTTTTAATTGGAATATTTGTAAAGAAAGTTGCAAATTCCTGGGCAACATCGATGTTACCGCTAATGAGACCGCCGGAAGTTTCCAGTGTGTAATCAGTATTATGTCTCTTGTTCCTGTTCGTTTCATTGTTATTAATTTTCCAAACTGTCTTTATTTTATTGTCAGCTGACTTAACCTTGGTGCTAATGTATGAAGCTTTAGCCACTTTGCAATTTTTTTTTAAAGTTTTAGAATAAGTAGCAACATACTTATTAAAAGTTTCCGAGTTTATATACGGCTTAAGGCCATACAGTTCAAATAATCTTTCCCTACTTTTCCTGATGCCTTTAGTTGCCCAGTCACTGAATAAAAACTTAGGGCAAATAGATTTAGTTTTCCTTTTAAATGAATTATTAAACTCAGTTTGCACTAATGAAAAGAATTATTTATACAAAATATTGCCATTGTTCATATTTAGGCCCTGAGCACTTAACTTGCTAATTAAAGTGCTATTAAATTTATTCAAATTACCCGATGTTATTGGTCTAGTTTGTATCTGCACTTTTTGTAATGGTGCGTTGGACTCAAAAGTAACTGTTTGACCGGTGTGATCAGAAGAAAGATAATTAACAATGGCTTTATCTAAATATTAATTGCCTATACGAAGAAATATATTATTTTACCCGTATATGGCCCTCAATATGAACGTTCATCTGCTCATTTCATTACATTTTTCGGTAATTCGGAGCGCGAGTGATGAATGCCGAATGAAAGACATAAATGAACTAAAAATGAAACGCCTGATATCAGCTTAAGGCGAAAGCTCCAAGTAGCCCGGGAAATTCAAATTTGCTTACGTTTTTTGCAATTTGCAAGTCATTATTAGGTCGTATGTTGATCAAAATATGATTCGCGACCGTAATAAGAATGTATGTACATAATTATAATAATTAAAGTCATCAATATAACTCTTTAAGACCAGGTAATTCTATTGAATGACTATTTCATGAAATCTTGACAATTAGGATTATGCAAACTTATGGAGTTGTATTACTGATTTTGATGATTATAATTCTGTAAATGCATATTTGTTACGGTCGCGAATGATTCTTTAATCAACATACAACCTAATACTGACTTGAAAATTGCAAAAAAAAACATAAGAAAGTTTGAATTTCGCGGGCTACCTGGCGCTTCTCCCTTAAGTGCAAAGCTCTACACCACATCAAGTGTTGCCAAACTTCCGTCAAAACATATTTTTGCTCTAAATGGGTCAGTTTTCTTCTCACCGGTTGGAGGCCTGTGTCCCAGCAGTGGGAATATTATTATAGGCTGATTATGGGTAATTTTTTTTCTTCCCATTGCAGGGTGACTCCGGCGGCCCTCTGGTAGCTAATAACAGCATCGTGGGAGTGGTATCGTGGGGCATGCCCTGCGCACGCGGCTACCCTGACGTCTACACCAGGGTGTACTCCTTCAAAGACTGGATCCTGCCCAAGATTGAGATCAATGAGATCGATGAAAACTAAATCTTCCATAATTACCGATGAAGCGAAAACTGAAAACCATTTTGATATGTATCACTTTACCAAACATATTATTAAGTAGATTTGGTAGCCATACTGTACATTAAGATAAAAGCAGAAATTAATAACATACATAATCATCACGCCTTGTTTCCCCGAAGGGTTAGGCAGAGGTGTACCTATAGTACACCCATATTTCGCCAGTTATGTTTAAGTCCTATGTAATAGGGGGCGAGCCTATTGCAGGAATTAATAATACTTTGAATATAAGCGAAATGACGTGTCATAAGCCCCAAAACTCTACAGTTCAAGCTCAACTACAGTAGTAGCAGAATTTTCAACAAAATCGGAGTGCCATTTTCGCTTCTATGGGAAGTATATTTCTTGCCTTATGAAGGAATATTGAGACTACACTGATGCTATGAACTTTCTATGAATATTTAAACAAATTATTCAGGTACTTACTTCATAATTTTGTCACGAACATTCTTGATATCAGTGGTTCATACTGCCTTATAAATCACCAACGGTAGCATTGTCTATTTGCCTTGTACTCATTACTATCTATAAGCCCGACTGTCCAAGTTAGTGATTATACTTTATCTACTCGAATGTATTATGGAGAACTAATAAACCATAATATCATAAATATAATTATGTGAAGTTTTATTTCTATTTGTTTTTAACCATCAACCTTTTTAATTGTCTAATAAATACAAATAAATACAGAAACAAAAGAACATTTAGGCGTCGAAGTACTCGTCCGCATCGCTGTCATCCGGAAACGTGCCCAGAAGACTGGCAGCATTGCCACGTTGAATGGCAGGGCTAATTCTTTGACCAAAGAATGAGCCAATTCTAATGAGGTTTGAATAGTAAACTTCGTCATATTTCTTATGTTGCTAAGGTAAAACTAGCTTACAGGACCTACATTAAAAACTCCGTTTAACATTAGGGCCTGTTTCAGTGTCCGGATAGAAACTATAGGGAAACTAGAGGATCAATTCCTCTAAAACCTTACTGATATCAAAGGATGTACACTTTTTATATTGATAGATAGATAGAATACTCCTTATTATGTACAGAATAAAAATAACAGATATAAATGTAGAGATTTTACATAGGGTAACATTAATGAACCTCTAAAAACATTTTGGGGTTCTAAATATGCACCCCTTTTTTAATAAATAAGCCTCTTTTTAAATTTCTGGCCTTTTTTCTCAGTTTATTGCAATAACTAAACTAGGATACCCTGACGAAATAATGTTGGGTTAGGTTAGAACTGTGACCAAACCGCGCGCGAGCCGAGCGAGCGTAGCAAGCAGTGCCGTGGCAGCGCCTGGCGAGCGCTACATCCAAGTTGGTCAAAGTTATTTGGCTATTTAGAATTTTCAGGACCCCAAAATAGAAAATTTTAGAGGTTTACAAAAAGAGGCGCATTCATTAAATTAGAGTGTTCAGTAATATTTTTAGGAAAGCAAAATGGGAATTATTTGAGTTTCGATTAAACACATGCCAATAAGTTAAACGGAATCTATTCACAACTAGTGTAACAGCAGTCCTAAGCAAACAAAATATTTAGTTAACATTTTCTTTTTTTTGCGGAAATAGAACTTAAACATGCTACAACGAGGAGCCACGTGTAACCTCTTTCGGTCAGCAAATAATAATTACTAAAACCTATAAGTATAAAATATAATTAAATCGTAGCGAAGTTAAAACTGTACGTTGAATATCTTTTTTTCAGTCATTTTTGCGAAGTCTGGGAACGATTCAAATTCCGATTTTTTTTTGTCTGCTTGTTTGAATTTATGTTCCAACATCACGCAAAAATAGATAGATTTTGTTAAAATTTTCTATAGATATTCCCTATAAGTCTGGTCAGTCTTTAGGAGTGTAGACTATAAATTATAACGCTATTTGCTACGGTGGATGAGCAATATTGCAATTTGTTTATATTCTTCTATAGTTTACCGCAAATTGTAAAAAGACGAGCCAACAGGTTATAATATTGCAGATAGTTACAGATTTAACCTTTTAAATGATTATCCTCACGCTGTACCTTTATGGAGCTAAGTAGTCAATCATGACATATACAGGGTGGATTTTTGAGATGGTGGAATAATGGCATGGCAAGGTACCTTAACCGTTGTCGCTACAAGAAAACGGTCCTAGGAGATTGTTCATGATTCATTCTGATTTTCAAAAATTGTACAGTAAGCAAGAAAATGGGCAATTTTCACACAACATTTTTGATGCCAATCCATCCTCTTTCTTATAATGATCAAAAAACTCTAAAGGACCAACTGAGGATTGAGTACCTAGCTACTACAAACATCAGAAATCGCAAAAAAACTTTTCCCATGAAGTCATGACTAAAAAAAACTTTTCCCATGAAGTCATGACTTAAAAAACTGTTCTAAATTATTTGAGGACATTTTTCCCAGAATTACAGAAATCACAAGCAACAAAAGTCTGCATATCAAAAGTCTGTTCTCAAAGTAAATAAAATTATAACGCGTATTCGTTCGAAGTTTAAATTTATTTGTTCATTTTCGACCAGTCTTCATTGTAGCGGACAGTATATTAGAATTATTTTAGTGATAGCCGATCATCAGGAATAACCTGTAGGAATGCATCAGTCAGTGTTGTGCCATTAAGACTACCTAACCTAAGGATATGCAGGAACGCAGGAGCTCATTTATTCACTAAAAAGGAAAAGCTTCACAAGCAATGGGAAATTGCTTCTGAAGGCTGCGGATGTCAGGACCTCAGGACGAGCTGCTTCTCACACGGACAACTGTACGTCGCTTGCTCCCGCGTAACCAGTCCTGACTCTCTTCATATTGTGGTTGCTGAGGCCAAAACAACACGTAGACGCACGCACGCACGTAGACGTAGTACACAGAGAAGTTTAATAAAAATGTTGCTGTTACTTTAGTGTGTTGTGGTATCATACGACTTCAAGGAGCTAGTGGCTAAGAAATAACAGCCGCACGGGTCGATCCATCAGGTTAAGCTACGCTTGCCGGGGTTGTCTGTGGATAGGTGACCATCTTTACATATCGAGACCCCTCCGTGCCTCGGAAAGCACGTTAAGCCGTTGGTCCCGGCTGTCATTCGTAGATCTTTTTCAGTCGTTACAGGTCGTCAGAAGCCCGAAAGTCTGACAACCAGTCTTACCAAGGGGTATCGTATCACCCAGTTACTGGGTTTTGGAGGTCAGATAGGTAGTCGCTCCATCCGGTTAGACTGGAAGGTGACCCCAACATAGTTGGGAAAAGGCTAGGTTACTTCGTTCGCGTGGAAGTCGTAAGATACGCAATAAACTAAATAACAGCTACATTCTAATAAAACTCCCTTGTCCCCCGACCCGTCGCGTTGCATCGCCCACCCGCGCAATTACTTCGTTTTCACTTAGTGTTCTTTTTTTTATTTAAAATAGGTTTGCTCTTGACTCTAGTCTAGGTCAGAGGTGACACAGACAAAGTCGACGATGAAGCGAGCTTACCCAGAAGAAGCCTGTTCACTCTCACTTTGAAGAGATCGGGGTTGTATGCGTTCGGAAACACAGACGCAGGCAGAGAGTTCCACTCCTTTGCTGTGCGCATCACAAAATACTTTTGGAAAAGCTTAGTGCGAATTGGTGGAATAGCCATTAGGTAGGGATGGTAACCTAGGTAGGGATGGTCACCTAGGTTGGTAATTGGTGGTGCTTTCTGACTTTTTTTCTCGGCTCCTAAGGGTCGTAGCTTGATGTTAAATAGCCTATAACTATCCTCGAGAATTGGGCTACCAATTGTAACAATAATTTTTTTAAATCTGACTTTTTGTTCACAATTTCATGGGTTTTAATTTTTTTGAGCGGAACCCTAATTATTTTTCTAAAATAAAAGTAGCTGAAATTACTTTCCGTAACATTAGCTATCTGACAGTGGAAATCCCGTCAAAATCGGTTCAGCCATTTCGGAGATTAGCCGGAACAAACAGACAGACACAAAAATTTTAAAAATTGCTTTTTTTGTTATTAGAACCGTATATACTTTCTTATGCATTTAGTAAAAAGTTGTTATTTTGATATTACAAACAGACACTTCAATTGGATTTATTTGTATAGATGTACAGATAAATTAATAATGCGTGCAACAGCGCTCCTTGATGGGCGAGTCGTATTACTGGGTGGACGTACGACGCGTTGCGTGAGCTCAGTACAGAACACGCAAGCTAAGCAGTTAAGGCTGTAGGCATAATATCTGCGTCTTAAGGCTGATGCAGGTAGGCTTGCTTTATTGTCTCTGCTTCTAGGAAAGTAAGTATTACCTAACCATAGGTCTTGCATATTGCATAGCTCCACATAAGCTCTATGTGGAGTTAATATAAACCATGCGTTCTTTTTAATATTATTTCAATTAGTAACAGTACCCGATTAATGGGAAAGCGCTAGCCCGCAAAATTCAAATTTTTTCTTAAGATTTTTGTAATTTGCAGCTTAGTGTCTGGGTGTATGTTGTATTGATGACTTTAATTATTATAATTCTGTAAATACATATTTGTTACGGTCGCGAATCATATTTTAATCAACATACAACCTAATACTGACCAGCAAATTGCAAAAAATGTAAGAAAATTTTACTTTCTGGCGCTTTCGTGTTAAAGTAAAAAAAGTCGGGAGGTGTCGTGGGACACCCGGTTGGAACGAAGTTCCTTACGCTGTATATTATGTATTAATACAGAGCCATCTAGTATATGTAGTTGTTAGACGCCGGCTGTCGCTGAAAACCAGCGCTGGGACGATGGCGGTTTTGCGTGGATGTGACGCATATTTTCCCCAACTTGTTTCTTTTTTGCGTTTGTATTCTTTCTTTGCGTCATGTTTACCGCAAATAAACGTATTTTCCTTTCTTTCTTTTAGAAGCTAAAAACTTATACTAGATGGCTCTATATTAAAAAACAAAAAGTTTTCACACTTCAAACTTGAGACCTTGAAACTGACTTTTTCGGGCATAACGCTTTTTCTTTACGTGACGATTTCTACCCGTTTACTCCTACCGCAAGCCGCGTAAAAGAACTTCGTTCCAATTATGAACAAAATGTTTCGATATAAGGAAGCAGCAACAAAATCCTAACTATCCCACAAAAATTGTGTCTACCGCGCAGTTACTACCATGTTAGGAGAAAAATTACTGGACAGTGGATGAATTGATACACCAATTCGCGAGTAAATTCATGCTACACATTCAGACGTCAATCCGTGGATGAGTGACCATTCGACTTCCCTACCCCCTCCCCTCCTGAACCCCGGAGAGCACGAGCAACACAAAAACGAAATGTAATTAATTTTCATTAAAACATGGAATAAACAACAAAGTATCTCTTACCTACGCTAAAACAATAATAACATACCCCTTTCAACGTTGACCGTGTTTTTGGGATTGTGTCGGTGTACAGTCAGCTATATAAGTCCCTGAACACAATGTTTACAAAATACCTTAGAGCTGTACTTTATGTAAGCTGTTGTGTCTACTAGCATAAAGTACAAAATATACGTAGAACAATTCTTTTCTGTTTTTTTTTTTTTTCAATCACGATAAATCCTGTTCGGGAGACTGATCAAAAAACCAACCATATTTAAGCAAATCATCGAAAATGAACAGCAAACAGATCGGTTTATAAAGCTTTGTAGCTGTGGTACAAAGAAATTGTACAGTAAGAAGGCTCACTTTGCGGAAAACTGCTTATTTATTATGCATTCAACATCCGCCTGACAGCTTTCGTAAAACGGCTGTCAAGCGTAAGTGATTATATTCATAGTCTTAAAATAATAATATGTGCATGTATATAAAAAGGAGGTGAATAAAATCATAGGGCGTCAAAAAATCCGTCCGCATCGCTGTCAACAGGAAAAGTGCCCAGAAGGCTGGCAGCATTGCCACGTATAGCAATGCTGATTCTTTGGCCAAGAAATAGGCCAGCCACCTGGTCACGTTATATTCATTAACGTTATTTGCCATCAGTACCATCAAATGCAAAAACCTACAACCATATGGGACGCACCACGCGAATGACATGAGCGCAACTCGTGGAAACCTTTCTTCGCTAAGAGGGTTTTAAGGTCGCCATCTTTATTTATAAGGCTGGCAGTCAAGGCCGGGGCTAAGAGGTCTTTTGTTGTCCTCCATGGGTCCTCCAATCCCTCGGGTCAAAATCAATGAGGAATCGCGAAGGTTCAAAGATATTGTAATGTTTGTTTCCTTATATATATTTAGATAGGACTGTTTTTTGCGATCAAACAGTTCTGTTTCTTTTTGTTGGAAAAGAATTTGGGTAGTGAAAGTTTGTGTTATTTGCTCACAAGATAAAGCAGATACTAAATAGTTATTTGTGCAACAAGACAGCAAAGTTGGTTTTTGTTGCGTTTATTTTGAAACACATGTAAGCGAAGGATGATTACAGGTTAGAATCCTGAGCGCAGTGGGAGTTTCAAAGACAATAGATGCAAATAACTTTGGTCTCGTGTAACACATACAACTTTTCAACTCAGCAACAAGAACATACTACCTGAAGGTAAAAAAATACAACATGGTAAAAATTAAACCACATGTATATTTGTAAAACAAACAATATCAAAAAATTAAAAGTTAGAAATATTTTCGATTATTTCGAAAAAAATATAATAATTACATTTAAAACATTAACAGAAGATTTGCAATTTTACGGTTATGTGTGTATCCGAACGCTTTATTGTTTGTTTCTTTTTTGGGCCTATTAAGTATGGGTTCTCCATAGAGATCTACGTTTTGGAATGGGCGACTAGCTTCAATTTTCTGACTAACTGACTGACTCTTTAACAATTCAAAAGTGCCTGTAATTGGTTTAATTGAAATAAATGCTTTGAGTTTGAGTTTGAGTTTTGATGGGATTTGAAAATCGAACTTCGAATCGACTGTTTCTATCTCTCGCTTTTTTCGTATCAAAGTGAAAGTGACAGAACAAAGTGAAGTGTGATCTTTAGAATTTTGTGAATAGACCTAGCACTGCTAGCATTTAAAAAAAATTAAAAACTTACATTGTCTCACGCTCGCAGCGAAATCGAATTTTGCTCACTGATAAATTTCAACCTCCACGCGGGCGAAGCCGAGGGGATAAGGAAGTCTTGTCATAACTTCAGAGCTTGATTGTTTCTGTTTTTTTGGTTTTATGTTACCTACGCATATCAGACAATATTAAAAACTTTTCTCATCTATACAAATAAATAAAATTGAAGTGTCTGTTTGTAAAGTAAAAATAACAACTTTAGACTAAATGCATAAAGCCTGGGTCCTGGCCTTGGAGGCTCTCGGGCCTCGACTAAGGGGGCTCCTAAGCGCATGCTTGGAGAGGGGCCGGTTCCCGCTTCAATGGAAGACGGGGAAACTGGTCCTCATTAAGAAGCCGGGGCGCCCTGCGGACTCTCCGTCCGCTTACCGGCCCATCGTGCTGCTCGACGAGGTGGGCAAGATCTTTGAAAGAGTCATTGCAGACCGCCTCGTCGGGCGGCTGGTGAGGGTGGGGCCGGATTTGGCGGACAGCCAGTTTGGTTTCCGCAAGGGGCGCTCTACGGTGGACGCCATCATGCGCGTTCGAGCCCTCACGACGGGGGATGCTGTGGCCCGGGGTGAGGTCGTCTTGGCGGTGTCTCTAGACATCGCCAATGCCTTCAACAGTCTGCCCTGGAGTTGCATCAGGGAGGCACTCCGGTATCACCGAGTGCCGACCTACCTCTGTCGCGTGGTCGAGGCCTATCTGACGGACAGGGCCGTCATCTACCCCGGTCACCGGGGAGAGTGGAACCGGCGAGAGATGTCGTGCGGTGTCCCGCAGGGATCGGTTCTGGGACCGCATCTGTGAGACATCGGGTACGACTGGGTGCTGCGCGCCGACCTCCCTGGTGGTGTCAGCGTAGTTTGCTACGCTGACGACACGCTGGTCCTAGCGCAGGGGAGGTCGCACCAGGCGGCGGCCGAGTTAGCGGCACGCGGGGTTGCGACAATCGTAGAGAGGATCCGGCAATTGGGACTCGAGGTGGCCTTGCACAAGTCCGAGGCCATGTGTTTTCATGGTCCCCGGAACGTACGGAGCGAGAGTACATGGGAAGCCATTACCTCCTTCTGCGAAGCAGTAATACTCGTGAAGGAGGAGGCGGGACGCGTGAGGGAGAGGCAAGCTTTGCGCCCTCACGCCCCTAGTCGCCGCAGGAGACGCCCTGGGCGTCGGGAATTGGTATCCGATTCCCGGCCACCGTAGGCGCGGGCTTGCGGACAGCGAGCAATGGGTAGCTCGCCGACCGGTAAGGACCAAGCCCGAGTCAACGGCGCGTCGTGTTGCACGCGCGCCTCAAAGATATGTCAGCACTATTGACGGGGTCCGCTAGGGCCGATGCCAGCTAGGGTTGCGGGATGTTCGAAAGAGTTACCGTGGCCCCGGCACAGGCAACAGAAGGAACACGGGTGGGTTTTAGTCAGTAAAAGTCTGACACGCCCTCCCGCTCCGCCCAGAGCGGGAGAAGTCATTTGATGATTTCCCATCCACAAAAAAAAAAAGACTAAATGCATAGGAAAGTATAAATGGTTCTTATAACAAAACAGCAATTTTTAAAATTATTGTATGTCTGTCTGTCTGTCTGTTTGTTTGCTCCGGCTAATCTCCGAAACGGCTGGACCGATTTTGACGGGACTTTCACTAGCAGATAGCTGATGTAACGGCGGGTAACTTAGGCTACTTTTATTTTAGAAAAATAATTAGGGTTCCGCGCAAACAAACTAACCCATGAAATTTTTAATAAAAAGTCGGATTTGAAAAATTATTTTTGCATTTGGTAGCCCAATTCTCGAAGACAGTTATAGTCTATTTATCATCACGCTACGACCCTTAGGTGCCGAGTAGAAAGAAAAAAGTCAGAATTATGAACAAAGTCGGATTTGAAAAATTCTTTTTGCATTTGGTAGCCCAATTCCCGAAGACAGTTATAGGCTATTTAACATCACGCTACGACTCTTAGGAGCCGAGCAGAAAGAATAAAGTCAGAAAGAACATTAAGCGAATACGAAGTAATAGCGCGGGCGGGCGATTCAACGTGACGGCACAGATTACCAGATAAATCACTCCATACAAAATTTTCAATGCCTACTACTATAATAGCCTACACCTTCGAGTTGCGAGACACTGCGAACGAAATATACCTAACCTTACAAGCGTAAAATGAGTTTTGCTTTGTAGCTGCGCGCCTCCACGTGGTAATTGTGAATTGCCAGGGCTGCCTTTTTCGATTAAGATGTCAGTAGGTATTTGTAGTACACTTTATGAAATAATATAAAATAAAATGAAATGCTTTTTAATGTTTTAGCATGTTTATTTGTTAAAAATACTTATGAAAGACCGAGGAATATTTTTATGCTAGGTAACTACATATTTAGTATTGACCACACCCTGAAATTGCAGTTGTAAGACAAGTAAGGCCGTTTTCTCACTACGCGAAACCAACACAACATCAACACAACATAATGTTGTGACAACTCCAACCGCCATACTAATGTATGCGCCGTTTTCTCACACACGAGGACAACACAACAGCAACACAACTTTGAACCAACAATTCGGCTATGTTGTCTTGTCCGCTAGATCGGATCAACTTTTTTGTTGTGACAACACTGTGACAACATAGCCGCCTTGCAGACTATATAGGCCGCTTTCTCACTACGCCAAATCAACACGACATCAACACAACATTCCTTTTCCTTGCGAGTGCGCGCCCACCTCGGGACGTTTTCGTGCGTGTCTAGAATTGTTTTTTTTTATTTAACCTAATTAATAATGGAAAAAATGTTTAAATACGATGTTTCAACGTTAATAGAAGCTGTAGAAAGTAAACCGTGTCTTTGGGATAAATCGAACGAAGATTACAGACAAAAAATTATAAGAAGAAATGCTTGGGAATATGTCGCAATGATTTTAGAACCGGAATACAAAAATTTACAACTAAAACAACAGGAGGTACTAAGGTACTAGGTAGTAAGTACTTTATTCATATTTTGGTTCAGATTACATTGTGAGTGTTCTGCGATTGTGATGTGAAGAGTAGTTGGTCCTGATATTCAGTGGCGGATCCAAAGGGGGGAGGGGGCTATATTTCGATATAATCATTGATCAAAATCCTTCGGGTCGACACACACCGTGTATAAACCGATGTATTTAGGTAGCGAAAATTAATTGGTAAAAAAGCAGGTATAGCCCTCCCCCCCAACCGAATACACGCTTCTCAAAGCGAATGCTGGATCCAGAACTGCTTATATTTTATCCATTTGCCAGGGCAACGAACCTACCTCGCTTACAAAGTAATCTGCGTATTGGTTTCTTATATCATTAGCAGTACGATTTCCCCGCGTATTCCCGGCGATGTGTATGTTTTGTATACCGCCTGGAGTTTGAAATGTTAATAAATCTTCATTTCTGTATCCATCTTTCTGGCGAACTATATTGTGCAAAACTACACATGCTTTCACGATATCTTTGCTGAATTGTTTTGTGACATTTAAAGGGCGATGAAATATACGCCATTTGTTAGCCAATATGCCAAAAGCACATTCTACGTACCTACGTGCACGGCAAAGACGATAGTTGAATATTATTTTTTTACTTCCAGATTATGACCACCATAAGGACGCAATACGTGTCTAGTTAGTTGGAAAGCCTCATCTCCCACTAAAACATGCGGTAATCTACTGGTCATAGATGCATGCAGAGGTGCTGAGCTTGGAATATTTAAATTGTCCGCTATAAGCAGCTTATAGAAATCAGTATTCTGAAAGATAGCCGAGTCGCAGTCTTTGCCATATGCACCAATATCCACATAGACAAATTGGTAATCAGAGTCAACTATGGCCATTAACACAATTGAATGGAATCCTTTATAGTTGAAATTCATGGAACCCGAGTTAGGAAATTTTTGTACTCTGATATGTTTTCCATCAACAGCACCTACACAGTTGGGAAAGTGCGCTTTTAGCTTATATCCATTTGCAATTGATATCCATTTTGCAGTAGTAGGATGTCCAAGATATTGTTCGTAAAACAAAATCCATATTTGGCAACAAACAATTTTCACTATTGCACTTATAGTTGTTATTCTCAATCTGTAGTGATAATGCAGGTCCGTGAATGTATTTCCGCTTGCTAAATACCTATAAAGAGAGAAATAATTTTTGTTACAGTCAACCACATTAATGATAAATGAACTCGCATTCGAGATTGTTTCAAACGATCTTTAAAAACTACATCTGGACAAAGTACCAAAAAAAAGTACATTTACAGCGAAATGTTGCAGTTTCTGTTGAAGAATATGACACCAGATGAAACCGAATCTAGTATTTCGTCTAGAAAGGATGACTCTGAAGACGATCACAGTACTCACAGTACCCCTTCGTCAATACAGCCTTCTACAAACAAACGCGTAAAAATGAATCCAGTTGACAAAGAAATTTTAAATGCAATTCGTTCTAAATCGCCAAAAAACAAAGAAGAACTGATTGACGATGACCACGTGTTCCTTATGTCATTATTGCCAACAATAAAAAACATTTTTCCTGATGACAAAATGGATTTCAGAATTGAAGTTATGCAAGTCGTAAATAAATACTGCAAACGTAATCGTAATCCATTGCACATCGAACCGTCTCCACAACAATCTACATACTCTAATTTATCTGTGACCGCATCCCCAGTCTCCGTATTCATCAAATTCATATATCGCTACTCCTCGTCAGTACACTGAACCTTCTGTAAATATTGCTTCTACATCTACGAGTAACACATATGTATTTAGTAGAATCCCCAGGAGTGTATCAACGTTCGCACCCAAATACATCTGCTACAAGTGACGAAACACAGGTGGCTACATCATCTATACAAGCACTGTTAAACCAAAATTTTGATCAATAAAGTATCTTAGTAAAACAGTTTTACCTTATTGTAACAGCAAGCATTTCTTTCGGAGGTATGCATTTTCTCATTTTTGTGTCTTGACGTAATATGGCATCATTTATATGGTGAAGTATATAATCAAATGTTGCTATAGACAAACGAAAGTAGTTGAAAAATGTATTTTCGTGCTCCCGTAGCTTATCAAAGAGCACATAAAATGCTCCATCAACATATCTCTCACGTAGTAAAGGATGAATCCAACAATTCTTTCTCCGCCTTCTTCTTCTTAAGTATAGTAAAATAGCTAGCAGTTGTCGTTGATTGAAGGCAGGACACATAATTGCGTGCGTACTCGACAAATGAACTTTACAAAATGTGACAGTCGTGTTGTGTTGGAGTCGTGCTGGTGAAAAAGGGATGGACAACACGACATCAACACAACTTTTAATGTCGTGTTGATGTCGTGTTGGTTTGGCGTAGTGAGAAAACGGCCTAAGGCACACATCGTACGCAACGTGTAGTACCTAACTATTTAATAATCAGTGACGTAACCACTCTGCATGGCCACGAATAAATAAGAACTACGAAATGGAGGAAACTGAAAACACGATTAATTGATTTGTTCGTTCATTTATACAATTAGCGTTATAGGTAATTACTATGCTTCTACACTATGAACAAACCTGCGCTGACGCCATATTATGACGTCATGCACGCTTTTCTAACACTTGCACGCTTTTAAGTAAACAATAATCATATGAACATAACTTAACAAGATAATAACGATAATAAACATTATTGAAAATTAATTTGCACTTAGTAGATTTTTGCTAAACGTAATTTTCAAATGACAGTTAACAAATGGAGGGCATTGACCTTTCTATTCTTATCCCATACGCATAGTAAAAGTAATTACGTACCTACCAATAAAATACAAAACACGAAACATGCAAGTTTAAACAATTTACCTATTTAAAAAACGATAGTAAAACTGTATCAGCAGGTAAACTGAAAAAAGATAAGTTTTTACCTCTTCTCTTGCTGGATATACATCCATCAACTACACACAATACACCAGGACCAGCCATATCATAAAAAAATGAAACTATATATGCGTACGTACGCGCCTTGCAGCTGTCGGCTACCCACTGAGAAATGGGCTGCGTGCGGCCCGGCTGCCGGTAGGTAGTTAGCACGCGTAAGTACATGGAGTGATTTATCTGGTAATCTGTGGCGACAGGTCGGGGTACGAGGGAGTTTTATTAAAATGTGGCTGTTATTTTAGTATATTGTGTATCTTACGACATCCACGCGAACTAAGTCGCGGGCCACAATTATCTAAACAAATAAATAAAATTTAAGTGTTTGTTTGTAATGTCAAAATAACAACTTTTTACTAAATCCATAAGAAAGTATAAACGGTATTTATAACAAAAAAGCAATTTTTAACATTTTTGTCTATATGTCTGTCTGTTTGTTCCAGCTAATCTCCGAACCGGCTGGACCGATTTTACTGGCAGATAGCTGATATTATGGTGGGTAACTTAGGCCACTTTTATTTTAGAAAAATAATTAGGGTTCCGTACAAAAAAATTAAAACCCATGAAATTATGAACAAAAAGTCGGATTTGAAAAATTATTTTTACAATTGGTAGCCCAATTCTCGAGGATAGTTATAGGCTATTGAGCATCACGCTAAGACACTTAGGAGTCGAGCAAAAAGAAAAAGTCAGAAAGAACACTTAGCGAAAACGAAGTAACAACGCGACCGTTGGCGATGGGTCGGGGAACGAGGGAGTTTAATTAAAATGTGGCTGTTATTTTAGTATATTGTGTATCTTACGACATCCACGCGAACGAAGTCGCGGGGTACAGCTAGTTCTTCCATAAAGGGCAACAACACGCACGGCACGTGTCACGTGGGTTTGTTACCACCTGACTCGTGTTCCCGCTGTAAGTTATTAAAATAACTTACAGCGGGAACACGTGTCATGTCTATAAAGTTTATTTTTACTAAAGACCCGTCATGAGATAAAGGGAAGCAAAAGTTTTAATACTCCTATCATTGAGACGCGATGCGACCCCAGACAAAACAATAACTTTCTCGGAAACTTATTTATAGCTCATAGTTTTTTATCTTCCATTATTTTTCATAGTTTCTAGCCAGCTGACGACAAGTTTCATATCAATTACTTACTAAGTAAGTGCCTCCAGCTATGACAGATATATGATGATTTAATCACAATACACCTAACCTTTGCTATAAAAAGTTTTTTATTAAAAACACGCCTCCAGTATTTGTACGTCGTTTTCTAATTTACTTACTTTTATTTCATTCGCTTGGAAATCGTTTTAACTTTAAAATAACATGTAACCACAAATTTGGAATTTCTCAGTAGCCGCCCGGAGTCTGGATTTGTGCTCGGTTGGTGGCAATAGGCTCGCCACCTATTACATGGGACTTAAACATAGCTGGCGATATGCGGCTGTACTATGGTGCACCTCTGCTCAACCCTTCGGGAAAACAAGGCGTGATGTTATGTTTGACATAACAATAAAACAGCATACCTGTTACCCCCGAAAGGTTAATCTGCCTCATTGGTCTAGTAGTCACAAGCGCAACTGCTGAGCTTGAGGTCTTGAGTTCGCTCAGGTCGGGCAAAGTGTTATTGGGTTTTTCTATCTGGAATTTCTCAGTAGCAGCCCAGAGTATGGATTTGTGCCTGGTAGATGGCAATAGACTTGCCGCCTAATACCTACATGGGATTTAAACATAACTGGCGAAATGTGGGTATAGGTTCCTACACCACTTCCTAACTAAACTTTAAAATAATGCAGAAATAATATACAAAAATTCAAATAAAAACAATGAAACGTTACGCGCAAAATGGCTATTGGAAAAATACAAAAGCGCGGCAGTTACACTGAATACTCTGCAATCAAAAGTGAACTCTTGCGGTCCTGCAATGTTATTCGTTTTAATCGGTATAAAGTCCAATTCAACTTCGGTATAACAACAGTGATAGCCTAGTGGTATGACCATAGAAATATAAAAAATATATCTATGGGTGTGACCCTCGGACTGCCAAGTCATATGTAGGTCTCGAAAGCCGAGGCGGGTCGCCAGTACTTCAATAATATGTGGTAATATACAAACACTATCTTGCCTCTATAATTTGAAACTGTAGGTGAAAGTTCGCACCTCTTAGTGCAAACAAAATAAAGGATATCATCAAAGTTTTCTCCCAAGTGCCTGATATTTTTAGAAGCAAGTAACAAGCGTGGTCGCACCGTCTTCCTTCTTTGAGATAATTATAACTTTGGAAAGTTCTATAATGCCGCAAATTGATGGGACCTTTCCTTGAAGACTTTAGTTTGTAAAGTATCTGTTAGCATTTTGACAGCTTCAGCCATATTCAGATAGTCAGGGAAATTAATCTTACTTCCATTGCCGTATTATACGCATTTCATACAACTGTCAAAGAATGACAGTAAGTTATTTTAATGTTCGGACAGTTTGAAGTTAGTAGTGCTTAACAATTAACTACTCTGACTGTACTTGAACCCCCCCCCCCCCTACTGACTCCCGGACTTTAGTAACTCCAGAAGGCTGTTAAAATAGAAGAGAAATATAATAAAATTTATCTTAAATATCTTTCTAATCTAAAACCAATCAAGGCAGTTGTTATTTTTCCGCAAAAACGCAAAATTATGGAAACCACTTCCAGCGAATTAATTACTTCGTTATAATAACGCAGTAATAAACAATTAAAAACCCGTTTTATTTCGAAGCAATAAAGTTGGAAATTGTGTATCAATAGCTGAACATTGTTCAATATTTTTATGGCTATTATATAATTTATCGCTGATTGAACTCACAAAGGAAGTTATTTTACCCCATCTATGTCGATCAACACGTCTCGTGAGATCCAGGAGGGGAAATTAAAAAAGCGCTCAACGCGCCATAAGAAGTTTTCCCTTCAAAAACTCATCTGCACCCTAATTACATGGCACACTCTCAAGACTCTGAATGATTTTGAAGTATATTGCTAATCCATTGCTTCATATATATATATATTATTAGTCTCACTCTCGGTGCGAAACTATTAAGACGTATACCGCTTAATTAGGTACCTGCGCGTGCGATAACTTGAACCTTATTTACGAAATATCTTCTACCTACGCACTGACCTAGTCATCAACATGGTGAAATGTGCTAAGTGTGGGAAACTGATGACGAAAAAAAGTCCGGGTATACAGTGTTCCAAGTGCAGTAAATGGATTCATGCAGCATGTGCTTCAATAACAGCAGATCAATTAAACGTATTATACTCGACGGACGCCGTTGATTGGAGATGTCGTTCATGTGTGGGTAATGCCAAACCCAAACGTCTATCCTGTATCTTGCCCGACGTTGATGACGAAGACATCGCAGATACGGAGAACCTTATGGACACCAACATAACCCAACGCATTCTCAGCGATATACGGCGAGAGGTACGCGACATAATAAAAGAAGAGTTGCAAAGTACCCTACAGTTCTACTCAGACAAAATTGATGAGTATGAACAAAAGATAAATGGGTACGAAAATAAACTAAAATTAGTCGAAAACCAGAACATTGAGCTGAAAAACAAATATAAAAACCTCGAACTTAAAAATGAGGTAGTGGAACAAAAACTTAACGCAATTGAACAAAGCCAATTAGCCAACAACATTGATATTTGTGGGGTAGCCGAAACAGAAAACTTAGATAGTGTCATGAAGAACCTATGTGCTAAATTAAAACTAAAACCCGATGACGTCGTCAACACACAAAGAAAGAAAAGTAACCGACATGAAGCCAAAGCAGAAAAAGTCCCCCCCGTAATCATCGTAACCGTTAAGGAGGGCTCTCGGGATCCATGGCTGCAAGTCGCTAAGACCCAAAATATTACTGGAAAGGACCTAGGTTGTAGTGAGGATAACAAAATATACCTCAAAGAAAGTTTATCACCCACAACGGCCTACCTACTGTGGGCAACGAAGACTGCTCTGAAAGGAACAAATATATGTAAATTCGTATGGTGTAAGAACGGACAAATATTAGTAAAAAGGTACGAAAAGGGAAAAACCTACAATATTCGATCCGAGAAGGATATACAGAAGCTCGTCTCTGAATTTAAAATAATCAGGACAGAGGAAGCCCCTTCACATTAACATTAATTAGTTTCCCCCCTACCAATCTTAAAACATCAGAAATGGATGACACATATGTTAACATAATTGAAAATACATACAAACATTGGAATGAATACGCATATGATTTACCAGATATATACAACTCAATAACAATGCTTCACGTAAATATCAGATCAATGCTGAAGAATTTCTCTCAACTCGAATACATCATCATGAACTGCCCTCAAACTATTCACCTGGTCATCATCACCGAGGCAAACATCTCTGACAGGACTAAATCATTGTTCGAGCTTGTGGATTACGACATGAATACTCAGTTGCGTGATTCTAAGAAGGGAGGTGGAGTCATCGTATATGTGCACAAGAGCATCTGCTTCACCAGACAACCTTCGCGTACACAGAATTTCGAGTGTATAACCGGCGAGCTAATAACGGACTATGGTTCGACTGTTGGTTTGTGTGCCGTGTACAGACCCCCTGATACGAATAAGACCCTGTTCATCGAGGAGTTGCGTAGTCAAATTAACAAAATTTCACCAAGAAACAACGTCGTTCTGCTAGGAGACATGAATATCGATTTGAAACAAAAAACTTCGCTAACTAAACTTTATTTAAACACTCTCTGTGAAATGGGTCTTGATTCCGGAATAAACCAGTTTACTCGAATAGATAAGCGAGGTGAGTGCATAACAAAATCATGTATAGATCATATATTTATACGTAGTGTCGACTGTCGCGCCGTACAAACAGCTGTTATAAAGAATGCGTTAGCCGACCACTTCATAACTGGTTGCGCGCTAGTCGACAATACAAATGTAAACAAAGCTAGTCAATATAAACTCATAACCAAATTAGATAATAGTAAGTTGCAAAGTGAATTGTGTAATATTGACTGGAGTTTGGCTTTGGGTTACGACAACCCTAAAAATATTTTATGTTTTATATTGGATAAATTTTCTTATGTATATGAAAACTGTAAGTACAGTGTAAAAACTAAGCTTGGTAAAAGACAAATGTGTAAATGGAAAAGTAGCAGAATAGAAAAAATGTGTGTAAAAAGAGATCAACTATTAGATATCTGGCTTAAAGATCAAAGCAATCTGGCTAATAGGCTATTATACAATAAATACAGAAATAAAACAAATAAGCATATTAATAATGTAAAAAATAATTATTTTTTTATGGAGGTAAAATCCAATTTACATAATAGTAAGAAAGTTTGGGAAACTATTAACAACTTATGTGGGAAAATCAATAAATCTATAGATGACATAATTATAAAACATTTTAAACTATTGCCCAATATTGTATCTAATAAGTTTGCTTCTGAATTCAGAGATAATGTTAACAACACGTGCAAATTCCAGTGTAACATACCTATTCTAGATGTTAAGTCCTATGTCAATAATTGTAACTTATCGATGAGATTACAGAAGGCCAATGAGGATATTGTATCCTCTATAATAAAACACTTAAATGAGAAGAAATGTCCAGGTTACGACGGTATTCGATTTAAAGACTTAAAATACATTTATAAGGAAATTACCCCCGTTATAACGCATCTAATTAACACATGCATTTCCACGTCCCTGTACCCTGATCAACTCAAGGTTGGAATAGTAAGACCTATCCATAAGAATGGCTCGTACACAGATGTGAACAACTACAGGCCTATAACTATTTTATCTTGTATTGATAAGATAATTGAGAGGTATTTCGGACTTGAAATTAATAAATTTTTGAAAACAAATCATGTTATTAATGAGAAACAGTACGGCTTTCAGAAAAACAAAAATACCGCACAACTATTATCAAAGTTTAGTGATGAGGTCAACGGGTACCTGAACAATCGAGATCACGTGCTTGTGGTCCTCATTGACTTTAGCAAGGCTTTTGATTGTTTAGATTATAAGACACTATTTAATAAATTACAGCAAAATGGTATACGGGGTCCATTCTTGGAATGGTTTAAAAACTACCACAGAAACCGCTTCACGTCGGTGAATGTCTCAGGTTCATTAAGTAGCATGATTCCAACCGATAAAGGCACGGCTCAAGGTTCAATTCTTGGGCCGACTGAATATTTACTGTACGTGAACGACATGTGTAACATTTTCACGGAAGGCTCCGTATACCAGTTTGCTGACGATACATGTTTGGTAGCTGCACACAAGGACATTCGTGAGGCACAGAGAGTGATGCAGAGTAACTTCGACCTCTTATGTAAGTGGGCTCACGACGTTGGTCTTGTAATTAACACACACCATTTATACACTCGCCTTACCTGTCTTCTTCTTCTGTGTCTTGTGTGCCTTTTGTTGTTGCTCATGAGCATCTGTGTCTTCACCAACCGGTCACAGTGTGTAGTTGCCAAAAATTAGAGTTGGTGACTCAACATATGTATCTTGGTGTGATAATAGATAGTAACTTCCACTGGCGGCCGCACATTGATCATGTATGTAATAAGCTTAGGTCTATATTAGCAAAGTTATCGATACTTAAGTATAAACTACCCTATAGAACACTTAGATTATTGTATTTGGCACTGGCCGACTCCGTAATTGATTACGGCCTAAGTAGCTACGGGCGTACATACAAGACTTACGTCGAGGACATTTACAAGTTACAGTTACGCATCTTAAAAACGATTGTACCCACAAGAATAAAACATGAATTCCAAGATAATGATACGGGTTTATTTAAGCACTGCCACATTGTAAATGTCTTTGACAAGGTACGCTTACGTGTTATAGGTGAGAATTACCATAACTTAAGTAATATTCGCAAATACGAAAGACTAAAGTCGTTGCGTTGTTTGACCTACTTACCGACATTTATCGAACCTAAATCTAATAATGTTTATGGAGCGCGGACGTGGGAATGCATGCTACCATCGTATATGAATGACTTACCTATGGAAATCTGCAATGTAATAAATGAGAAGAACTGCTCAAAAGTTTTAAAAAGATACTTTCTAGATTGCAGTGCGATCTAGATAAAAAAAAAAAAAAAATCAATGTACCTACCTAATTGTTTTCAATAATTAATATGTAGTGGCACCGAGTTGCCGTGTCTGGCCATACCGCTGTTAAACCCGCGATGGTTTGTGCGGTATGTTTAAGGGTTCAAAATGTTTATACTGTTTTATTGATT
The DNA here is from genome assembly GCA_947568875.1 of Fissipunctia ypsillon. NCBI lineage: Eukaryota > Metazoa > Arthropoda > Insecta > Lepidoptera > Noctuidae > Fissipunctia > Fissipunctia ypsillon. Next base: position 22,510,710 of record OX387645.1, on the reverse strand, counting down.
AATAAATAAAAAAAATAAAAAAAAATATGTCCAAAAAATATGTCCGCTTAACAACGTAAATAACGCAATGAATGTTGTTGAACTGTCAAAATGAAATCGATTCCTACTGTGAGTGTGTTATGCAATTGCCCCGCAGGTGTATGTAGGTTGGGCACGCCACAATTGCGGCGATAAGTCCCCTCTTTGAGGAGTGGCTGGAGAGGCGCCACGGCGTCCTCACCTTCCGCCTGACGCAGGTCCTCACCGGACACGGGTGCTTCGGGAGGTACCTGTTCCGGATAAGGCGGGAGGAAACGCCCGGGTGTCACCACTGTGTGGATCGCCCGGAGGACACGGTGGAGCATACGGTGGAGGTCTGCCCGGCTTGGGCGGAGCACCGCCGTGTCCTCGCGGAAGCGATCGGCGGCGGCGATCTCTCGCGTCCGGCCCTGGTCCAGGCCATGGTACGGAGCGAGAGTGCATGGGAAGCCATTACCTCCTTCTGCGAAGCAGTAATGCTCGTGAAGGAGGAGGCGGGACGCGTGAGGGAGAGGCAAGCTTTGCACCCTCACGCCCCTAGTCGCCGCAGGAGACGCCCTGGGCGTCGGGAATTGGCAGCCGATTCCCGGCCACCGTAGGCGCGGGCTTGCGGACGGCGAGCAATGGGTAGCTCGCCGTCTGGTAAGGACCAGGCCCGAGTCGACGGCGCGTCGTGTTCCACGCGCGCCTCAAAGAGATGTCAGCACTATTGACGGGGTCCGCTAGGGCCGATGCCAGCTAGGGTTGCGGGATGTTCGAAAGAGTTACCGTGGCCCCGGCACAGGCAACAGAAGGAACATGGGTGGGTTTTAGTCAGTAAAAGTCTGACACGCCCTCCCGCTCCGCCCAGAGCGGGAGAAGTCATTTGATGATTTCCCATCCACAAAAAAAAAAAAAAAAAAAAAAAGGTGTATGTAGGTATTATTTATCGTCCTGGAACGTTATCAAGGCTAGACAGATTTTACTAAAATAAACAATAATTTATGCATGTAGGTAATTCCAAAGCTGAGACATTATGCTCCCAAATTATTAAACAAAGAAATTTTCCTAAAAGCGTAGAGCCCACGCGCGTAGCAGCAGTGAGCTAAGCGTAGCAACACCAGCCGAAAATTTCGCGACAGGAATGGAAATTCAGCGCTCTTTGTTTTCTATGAAAATTACCAGGGGGCAATTCTCGTATTTTTAAGAACAGTCACATTCTAATCTCAGTCTCAATCTGTCAAAAAAAAACCTCTAATTTCCCTACATTTTTGTCAAGTTTTTGACATTGATTGTCGCTGAGATGAGATTGCGACTTGAAATTGAATGTTTTCTTAAGTGCAAGAATTAGCCTTCTGATGTATTTCGGCCTGAAGTTATCATCATCTGCGTAGCCTTTTCCCAAGGATGTTGAGGTCGGCTTCTAGTCTAACCAGATGCAGCTGAATACCAGTATTAATTAATTTCAGTAATTTTGGCCTGAAGTGTAGGTAATTTCAAAGAAACATAGATGGCGTAAACACACCAAACTTTCCACCGCGTAATTTCGGCAGATGTGTTGCTAAAAGTTTAGAATGCCTTGCTTTTACTGAGGCAGGAGTTCGGCATACATCCAGCATTTACGAATACCGTAAAACGGGGTGAATCGGGACGAAATTGTAAAAGGGATTTTAACATTGAAATAATACAGGGTTATTTGTAAAACACCAACAACCTCGCAGGAGTAGATTACTAACATCATAAACAACAACATTTTGTTCTACGACTTTTTTGAAAACAGGCAAAAAAATCGACTTTTTATACAAAACTCGATCAGCTATTCAGACATATGTATGGAGAGTTGTATTTTTTTTTTTGTTTTATACATAGTTTGTTGATAAAAAGGACTCTAATGTGTTTACTGTATTTTAATTAAAGATTAAGTTGTTGGCAATAAACTAGATTATTTCAACGTTAAAATAATCCATTTTAAAGTTTCGTTATGATTCACCCCTGGATCCCTGTTTGCCTACTTTCATGGTACTTTCTATTTTTGTTTGTGTTATTTAAATATTAACTGCGAGCAGAGCCGCGGTTCCGGCTAGTAGTTCATACTTCTCACAGAAAATAGCTGATATCTAATTTTCTCGGTTTATGGCTCGTCTACAAACCGTACCTTTTGTATGTGTTTATCATAAGATAAAAGGACCGAGGACGCCGGAAATGGGACCGTCGTCAGATCCCTTCTGTTTCACTACCTGCACTAATATTTGGTTTTGTTCCCTTTGCTATTAATTTGTAGATATAATTAAATTATGCTACAAAGGCGAATATGAAAAGGCTGCTTTGCAGACCGTTTTTTAACTTTTTTTTTTTCTTTCTTAGGTATTATTAGCTAAGGAAGGTTTATGTAGGTACAATCTTTTCCACGGATAACAAAAATAAATGTTTATTTCTTTAACTTATGTAAATTACATTGTTAAGTTTGGAGCTACCCTTTAAGCAATGGTTCCGCTCTTCTAGTTTAGATTGTCTATACATTTATGTGAGAGAATAAACAATAGATACTTAATTTTGAAAATTATATAAAAAAATAAAAGTTATTTAAATAAGGAATATGGAATGCGCACAATGTTTTGTGTACGTGGGGAGGGGGGGGGGTGTTATAAAATAAATTATTAAGGTATCTACAACTACAGGTGAACATAATATGACGTTATGTATTTAATTCTGATTTAAACACGATTTCTAGCTGTATTTTATACCCACAAATATTCACATTACGCGAACAAATCAGAATCGAATAAAATATTTACTGCCAGTACCTATTCGTGTTTTCTCACAGTATCGTTGACAACGTAATTTCTTTGAGGTTTTATTCGGATCAATGTGGTGTTAAAAGCGATTGAACATAAAATGCGGCGCCATTTTGTGTGTCAATTTAATGTTTTATTCGAATTCATGAGACATTCAAGTTCGGTATACAGAGACATTTGAGCTAGTTTTTGTTTTTAATACCAATTACGTCTGGTAGAGAATTTACACAAATATCTATTCATGTATATTTTAGGATACCTAGAACATCAATATTAAAGGAATGAATAGGAATGAAAGTAAGTCACCTAAACGTTATTTCCAATTAACCGTCAACATTGCTACAGATAATAACAAATAATGTAAAGAGGCCGTTAAATTAAATGATAAATGATATTTATTTTGTAAATCGGTTAAAGTAAAAAGTTTTATTTTTAACACGTAATCTTTTTGGTTAAATCTAGATGAGGTGAATTCATAACTCCAGATACGTAGGCAATGAAGATGATAAGACTGTCCGTCAGTCAGCCACCTTTCATTTCATTCGTCGACATGATGGTGACCTTGGTTGATCTTCTTTCTTTGTAGTGTGCGAAACTGAGGATAACAGAAGGCTTTCAGAATAATTCAGTATCCTGTAAGACCGCTCCCAGTGTACTTGAAAATTAACACTATAGACTATCCTTATTCTACCAGTAAAAATCACCTTACAATTTAAGACTTACTTGGAGTTAAAACAACGCTTAGCCAAAGATCCCCATTACTAACAAAGTGGTTTTAAACTTGGTTAAAGTTAGTACCCAACTACCCACAAATTAACTGCAGCTCTTACATAAAGAGACAATCGGGGGGAGAGGCGAAAGTCTCGTAATCGTCTCTCTGACCCCGAGGGATCAATGCAAATGCACCAGTTTATTTCGAGGAGCTGGAGTAGGGTTACTGTGTTTTTGACTCAGTAGTATAATTTAGGATTACACGTAGAATGCTTATCTAAACATATTATAAATTATAGTCGCATTTCGTGTATGTCTGTGTGACAGCGTTGTTCTTCTAAACTAAGCCACAGGTTTTGATGCGGTCTTCAGCCTTCACCATCATTTAGAGAATTTATTCCGGATGGTTTGTGTGTTTAATACATTCGTATTAAACTTAAATACAATAAGAAATCTCGGTATTTCATCAAGTCATAAAAACCGTGCGAAACAAGCATGACGAGTGGATTTCCTGCGAGAAATGCTGGAATCGACATGCCAATAATAACAGCTCAACATGGTTTTCTATGTATTCTAATAAAATACAAGTTATGGCACAAAAAATGTGTAGATACAGTGATCGCATCTCAACACTTGATGATGCTTCATCCCAGTTTGTTATTTTAATTTGTTAACTAACAACATTTGAGTTCAAGGAAAACAGAGTAAAAAATACAAGGATTAGATGCATCGACAACTTGCTACCGGTATAAGAGTTTTGTGTATTATCTACTACCCCAAGCTGTAATACTGGAGACAATAAACGTTTAGGCTGACTGTTCACTGGAATGGAGATGAGAGGAGCGGAGCTGTGCAAATATTAACCAATGGAATTGCATTAAATCTCCGCTCCGCTTCAGTGGACAGACATTTGTGAACTAGATGAAAGAGAGTAGTAGAAACTCATACAAAACCGGGAAGCGGAAATAAACCGGCTGCGGACTGATCTCCCGCCGCCGCCCGCCTGCTCAAATTACTCGTCGCGTGAACTCGGCCTAGCTCCGCACCTCCGCTCTGCATTACTCCCTCGCTCCGCTCTCCTGCCTCGCTCCACGTCAATGGACAGACAGCCATATTCTCATCTCATCTGCCTGCCTTTTCCCAACGATATTGGGGTCGGCTTCCAGTCTAACCGGATGCAGCTGAATACCAGTATTTTACATGGAGCGACTGCCTATCTGACCTTCACAACCCAGTTACTGGGTAATACGATACCCCTTGGTAAGACTGGTTGTCTGACTATCGGGCTTCTGACGACTCGTAACGACTCTCAAAGATCCGGGACCAACGGCTTAACGTGCTTTCCGACGCACGAAGGGGTCTTGATATGTAAAGATGGTCTACGGACCAACCGCGGCAAGCATAGCTTAATCTGATCGATCGACCCGTGCGGCTGTTATTTCTTAGCCACAAGCCTTATTCTATTCTATTTAAATGATTGGCCGTTTCCAGAAAAAGTCCTAGGTAGTACGAACAGCTGGTCACTGTGAAAACAGTTGAAGATAGTGGAGCAAGGACCTTCTAATGTAATACCTACTACACTGATCCACTACTACGCTATACTTTCTACCCAGCGCTCAAATAAACTCTATCGTTGATCCAGCTAAATTGTGAATTCCTATTCATATACAGAGAAAATTGTGCAATGGGATTCCGTTCGTCGTCTGCACGTTCTTGTAAATCGAGATTGAAGAAAACGTACAATAACAAAAATTCTATTCCTTTGCTATAAATACTAATAATATAATAATTTTTGTTATTGCAGGTTTTTGTTTGTGTTTTGTTGTTACTTTCTCATTCTTTAATGAGAAAGTACTTATCAAGCAATAACCTCGCTAAGTTAGTACTTAAGGCGACGATAAACGCCTTTTAATGATTTTAAACTCAAGATCACGTCTAAACGAGTAGAATTAAAGATTTTGAAAAATATATGTTAAATTAGAGCATTTTCTTAGTAACTTAATATGTGAATATTTTACATTATGTTTATTTTACATAGTATAATTAATTTGTAAAGTTATGTCTAACGTGGATAAAACACTGATAATCACGCAAAAACTATCAAGCGTATTTTCATGAAACCTTCACCATTTTAAAGATAATTTAATTATTTATCTTTTAGTATACGTGTTTTAATATAATACTTTCTGTTTTATGTATAATAAATTAATAAAGCGCCTTATTTGGGACAGCGCTCCTTAATGGGCATATCCTACTACTGGGTGGACGTACGACGCGTTGCGTGAGCTCACCACAGAACACACAAGCTATGCACTCAAGGCCATTGGCATATATCTGTTTTTTTTAGCATTTTAATAAATGTTCAAAAAATTATAGATATTAATTTATTCTGACATCGTTCTTATTTACAGCTATGGACTCACACAATTGATCTGACAAAATCTGTGAAGAACAATACAGTAAATAAAACACTTTGACATAACTGTGTTTGTCAACGAACGAAGCCTGATCAAATTATTTTTGTTTGCGCAACAAAATCGTCCGATATCTACAGCTAGAAGTAAAATACATTGAGTCCTCAGACTAGAACATGTACCGACCTAACAAGATTGTGTAATCCAATTTTCTTGATTTCATGGAGGGGACTGAAAAGAAATTTCATTAGATAAAAAGCTGAGTTTTTACAGCGTTTTCAGTATCTTGTAAATGCAGCTGCTACGAGCAAAATTGGGTGGCTGCAAACTTTGTATACTTTATTTTTAACGCGAAACTTTGCATATTTCAATACGTCCCTCTAGAGAATTTTACGACAACATTTTATGAAGTATTGAGAGAGCGGGTTTATTGGGTACTTAAGGCGAAAGCACCAGAGTAGCGTGCGAAATTTATTTATTTTTTACGTTTTTTACACTTTGCAGGTCAGTATTAGGTTGTATGTTGATTAAAATATGATTCGCGACCGTAACAAATATGTATTCATCAATACAACTCTCTAAGACCAAGTAATCTTATTGAATCACTATTTCATGAAATCTTGACATTTGAGAATTGTACTAACTTAAGGAGTAATATTACTGATTCTCATGATTATGATTCTGTAAATACATATTTGTTACGGTCGCCAATCATACTAACAATAATCAATATACACCCAGACACTGAGCTGCAAATTGCAAAAATCGTAAGAAAATTTTATTTTCGCGGGTGACCTTAGTGCTTCCCCCTTAACGAAAAGTAAAGTTTTTCATTTAAACAATATAATATATGTAAGTATATTATATTGTTCTTCAAGCAATCGACTTTGTATGGCTTCTTTTTTATCGAGAAGTCCCATACCTGTAATTATACAGGGTGTATGGGACAGCCTTCCGCAGAGTGATGGGGTGAATTCAGTATATCATACTAAGATATACATGAAATTTTTTCAGGAACGTTATCCCCAAAAGAATAAAGAAGAAGACAAATCCCATAAGTACCTGTAATTATACAGGGTGTAAGGGACAGCCTTCTGCAGACTGATGGGGTGAATTCAGTATATCATACTAAGATGACAGGTACATTAAATTTTTTCAGGAACATTATGGGAATCCAATAAACCTGATTTGTTTTATTATCTCACACGCAATGTATCGTGTACCGTGGCAAAACGCGCGTAGCGAACGGCAGCGCAGAGAGCCTTCGGCCACCGAGTATTTCAACATCCATTGCTGATTTTTTTTATTTTAGCTGTTTTATTTAGATAAATGGAGTGCTGCGTACAGAGAATGTAAATTTACATTGAAATAAAGGAATAGTAACATCACGCCTTGTTTCCCCGAATGGTTAGGAGGTGTAACTATTTATAGTACACCCACATTTCGCCAGTTATGTTATAAGACAAGACAGTTGTGTTTATATGTGTTATAAAGGAATAGTAACTGAAAAACGATTAAAAAAAGAAAATTTCCTGAGAATATTTCCGGTAGAATATGATTCAAAATAAGGACCTAAATGCATCCTGTTAGTTTGCGGAGGGCTGTCCCTTACACCCTGTATAGGCATTAACGTTATGATCAGCTTATTATGATTGTCAAGGACCATAGTTTCAAAATCATCTGCCTAGCCTTTTTTCCCAACTATGTTGGGGTCGGCTTCCAGTCTAACCGGATGCAGCTGAATACCAGTATTCCACATGGAGCGACTGCCTATCTGACCTCCACAACCCAGTTACTGGGTAATACTATATCCCTTAGTAAGACTCGATGTCAGACAGAGGCACGGAGGGGTCTCGATATATATTGGATAGTGGACCCATCCACGGTTTGACCTCGGCAAGCGTAGCTTAACCTTCGATCGACCCGTGCGGCTGTTATTATTTAGCCACGAGCCGCTCAAAGATCATAGTTTGCAGTACACAAAAGCTCCGAGCCCAAAGTTGTTCTCGGACACATTCATTATTATTCTCGCTGGATAATTTATAATATCAAAACAACAGTCAGTCGAGACTACAAACTAACAACTAACAATTATAACAATAACAAAGAACTTGAAGACGGAACCCTGCAATCAAGTAATTTGTTACCGATCAAGTAGCTGTTAAGTTGCAGGAAACAAATTAATATAACAGGAACTAGCTGTGCCCCGCAACTTCGTTCGCGTGGAAGCCGTAATACAATTTTTTTTTTTTTTTTTAATAATATAATACATAGGTGTCACTTACTTCTAAACTCGCCAAACTTTTACGTTTGATGGCGAGAGGCGCTCTTTTATAACAAAACAATTAATTATTAATTAAAATTGTAATGTCTGTTTGTAATGTCTAAATAACAGTTTTTTACTAATAATAATAAACGTTTAATTCAGAATATCACTTCCGTATTTGTTAATAACAATTTAAACTTATAAACTAAGTGTTAGTGACATTAAATCTAAGCTGCGTGAGGCACGCCGGTCCCGAAGAATGCCTTTTTAACTGCGTGCAGTCGTATCCACCGCCCCAAGATCGGAGAGTCCCACCTATTAGCCAACGTTCTAAAAATGGTGTTGGGGCTGTCGCGAATACGGCGTAGCAGAGATGCGCATCTCTTGCGCATGATGGCCGAAAAACTATCAACGTCCACGTCGACAAACATGCCGGACGCACTACATAAACGCTGCAGCCCCATCAACACCCGGAACGTGTTGTTATATTGTGTGCGCAGGCCACTATATGCCCTTTGCGTAAGTTCACCCACAGGCTACACGTGTAAAAGGATTGGCAGTAGGCTTTGAAAAGCGTCACTTTAACCTGTGCCGTACAACGAGCAAACCTGTGGGCCAACATCCCACATCGAACAGCCAGCGACCTGCTCTCCTGCTCAACATCAGCGTTATCTTTAAAATCTTCTGAGACCCAATGACTCTGCGTGATGTGTGATGAATGAGTCTGCCACACAACTGGTGGAATTTTGCTATAGCATTTACTGCCTGCTTTAAATATCATGAATTCGCTCTTTTGTGCATTATACAGTATACAGGATGTCCCACGGATATGCCACATGGAGGGAAAGTACCTTGAATATTGTAGATGGAACATTTTACTGAAAGAAGACATTATTTGAATATAAAAAAAACAATTTAAACTGCATTCATAGATATTTAAATAATTACATGGTTGAACCGGGAATCGAACCCGTTACATGAGAAAAATAATCATCCTGTAGCTTTACCATACCGATCGAAAGGCTTCATCATAAGGATTATTTTTTGCTAAATAACATAGTATCACAAATAAAAGGAAGACCATGAATTTTAACATTTAATGTGAAATTTTGTTCAGAAAAATTAAAAGCTGACATTGCCGTAAGGACATACAACTGACATTATCATAAGTACCTATTACTAATAAATGTACCCCCTTGAGAAGTACGCATCATTTCCCTATTATAATTTAAATGCATGATAAAATGATAAAGAGATATGTAATTAGTAGGTACCTGGTTGTATGCAACAAATCGAATTCAACAGGAAGGGACTCATTTTGAGCATTTGATAAATTGATTAATTTTGTATAAAGATGTTAAAATTCATGGTCTTCCTTTTATTTTTGACACTAAAAACTACTATTTACTACTTTAGCAAAAAATAATGCTTATGATGAAGCCTTTCGATCGGAATGATAAAGCTACAGGATTATTATTTTTCTCGTGTCACGGGTTCGATTTCCGGTTCAACCATATAATTATTTAAATATCTATGAATGCAGTTTAAATTGTTTTTTAAATTCAAATAATGTCTTCTTTCAGTAAAATGTTCCATCTACAATATTCAAGGTACTTTCCCTCCATGTGGCATATCCGTGGGACGCCCTGTATATGAGCCCACGGGTCCCAGCGTACGATTGACACACGTTAATCATTTTCCTTAATTCCCTGATCGAGGAGCTCAGCAGAACCATATCGTCTGCATCTTACATTATTAAAGCATACACCATCAATATGACAGCCGATTCCGGTTCTGCTAAGCTCATCGATCAAATTATTCATGTACAGATTAAACAATGCGGGCGAGGACAGCCCCCCAGCCCCCCCGCCTTACCCCACACTCAAGCCTATACTCAGCTGAAAAGGAGTTTGCCCATCTGACACGGTTCTGTTGATTAGCGTACCAAAGCTTAAATAAATTTATTACTTCCCGGGGCACATTCGTCTCATGCTCCAGTTTACCCCAAAGTACATTATATGATACAAGGTCAAATGCTTTTGGTAACACACAAAAACTGGCGTCTTTCTATACAGATAGTACTGCACAGTCTGCTTAAGGCTAAGGATAGCACTCTCTGTAGATAAATACATAAATTTAAAAACATACATAAGACTCGTGGCAAGTGGATCCAAGCATGCTGCAGGCGCTCGATGCTGAGATCGTCATGACTAAATGCATATGAAAGTATATACGATACTTATAACGAAAAACCAATTTTTAACATTTTTGTCTGTCTGTCTGTTTGTTCCGGCTTATCTCCGAAACGGCTGGATCGATTTTGACGAGACTTTCACTGGCAGATATCTGATGTTATAAGGAGTAACTTAGGCTACTTTTATTTTAGAAAAATGATTAGAATTCCGCGCAAAAAAATAAAACCCTCGAAATTCGAAACGGCTGGACTGATTTTGACGGGGCTTTCACTGGCAAATAGCTGATGTTATAAGGAGTAACTGAGGGTACTACGGGTAATTGTGGACAAAATCCGATTCAAATAGAGAAGTATTGACATCCACGTGGGCGAAGTCGCGGGCAACAGCTAGTAATATACTAAAATAACAGCCACATTTTAATAAAGCTCCCTCGTGCCCCGACCCGCGAAGTTGAATCGCCCGCCCACGCTTTTTATTCACAATTTCATATGTTTTAATTTTTTTACTACAACCCTAATACTGTTTCTAAAATAAAAGTAGCTTAAGTTACTCCTTATAACATCAGCTATCTACCAGTGAAACTCCCGTCGAAATCAGAACAGCCCTTTAGGAGATTAGCAGGAACAAACAAACAGACAGACAGACAAAAAATTTAAAAAATGTTTTTCTGTTATACGTACCGTATATTATACTTTCAATGCATTTAGTAAAAGCTGTTATTTTTCAGACACTTCAATTTTATTTATTTTTATAGATTACATTAGGAGTGAGCAATCAATAAAATTGATACCTACTTTCTTGATGGAGGATTGGAAGATGTCATTTCGAGAGTAGTCTATTTTGCTGCTCGAAAGTGCAGAACTGCTATGTCATATTGAAAGAGCCACACCATGAACATCAGCACCTAGGTATTTCCAAACAGCATAATCAGCCAATAATGTTCCCACCGCGGGATAAAGGCCTTCTCTCTGTGAGAAGGAGTCGGCCGTGAACCACCATGCGGGCCCAGTGCAGGTTACCAAACACCGTTTTCACCGTTTAAAAGTAACTTCGTTGCCGAAACAAAAATTAAGTTTTAATACAAGGTTTTCAATATAAACAGACAGTGTATGCCAATTAAAACTTCAAGTAACGATCGCGTCGCTTGGTGTACGTGCGACTTTCACAACTAAGCACCCTCCGCTCACGAACTTGCACTCTCCAATATGGCTGCCAAGCCAACACGTTAATAATATAAATGCGTCAACGAAAAAATATGAAATTCGCAAAAAAATTAGAATTTAGTGACTGGAACACAAAAACTCTCAAAATTAATGTATGCGCAATACTGCCTCGTTGGTGTAGTGGTCGCAACCGCTACTGCTGAGCATGAGGTCCTGGGTTTGATTCCCGGATCGGTCTAAGTGTTATTGGTTTTAACATCAGGAATTTGTCAGTAGCAGCTCGGAGACTGGATTTGTGCCCGGTTGATGGCAATAGGCTCGCCCCCTATTATTACATAGGACTTAAACATAACTGGCGCAATCTGGTTGTAGGTACTATGTAGGTACACCTTTGCCTAACCCTTCTGGAAGAACTTATGTTACTACATATATTACTGGCTAACAGTAAAGTTTAATTGCTGGCAAACAATGTTCTCAATTTAAAACTTGGGATCTCTTCAGAAAACTTCGCGCTTTCAATAAAATAAGCTATCATCGTTGCATTCAAGCACTTCGCGTAGTTTCATACTACACTTGCTCACAAAACTGAGATTTATAAAGAAAACGCTGAACAGTTCGGTCGTGACTTCTGCCAAGTATAAAGACGAATGCCTTCAACTTACTGTTGAAAGTTAAGAACGCAGCCATTTTGTTATTGTGCGTTAGTTGGTGAGTTTGGCACTTTTCTTTAAAACGGTTCTTAGGGTTCCATATCCAAAAGTAGCCAACGGAATCCCATTACTAAGGCTCCGCTGTCCATCCGTCTGTCACCGGGCTATATCTTTTGAACCGTAATAGACAGACAATTTTCACAGTGTGTACTAGGTACTTTCTATGGCTGCTATAACACAGAATAAAAATAAAATAAATTAGGAAATAAAGAATTATATGGTCTAGCGATTTTGAAAAATCATCCTTTAAGAGGGTAAAATAGGGATTGATTTTAAAAATCTATACAAATAAATAAGATTGACGTGTCTGTTTGTAAGTCAAAATAACAACTTTTTACTAAATGCATATGAAAGTATATACGGTTCTAATAACAAAAAAAAAAAAAATTGTCTGTCTGTCTGTCTGTTTGTTCCGGCTAATCTCCGAAACGGCTGGACCGATTTTGGCGGGACTTTCACTGGCACATAGCTGATGTAACGAGGAGTAACTTAAACTACTTTTATTTAAAAAAATAATTAGGGTTCCGCGCAAAAAAATTAAAACCCATGAAATTGTGAACAAAAAGTCTGATTTGAAAAATTCTTTTTACATTTGGTAGCCCAATTCTCGAGGATAGTTTAGGCTATTTAACATCACGCTACGACCCTTAGGAACCGATCAAAAAGAAAAGTCAGAATGAAAACGAAGTTATAGCGCGGGCGGGCGATGCAACGCGACGGGTCGGGGGACGAGGGAGTTTTATTAAAATGTGGCTGTTATTTTAGTATATTGTGTATCTTACGACTTGTACGCGAACGATAAGTCGCGGGGCTAGTCGCTAATATCTTCGTTGGTCAAAGAATTATGAACACAATACTTAGATGGTAATGACAGCAAACTAAATTGTCTCTCATAAGCAAAATGAGATCGAAGATTAACCAAAATTTTCTACATGCAATGTTTTAGTTTGTCTAAACTTGTTCCTAAAAAGTTGAAAGAATCTAAAAACCTTATTTGTATAAACTCATTATCAGCAGTAGGAATAAGTATACTTTGTAAATGCTGTATATTTTTCCTTGTCCTTGAGCATTGTTTTAATTTGCCCTGGAATTTCGCCCAACTTTTTTATAAATAAATGGCAATCGTAGCCAGATAAATTACGAAAAAATATGGGAACGAATATTGGTACTTTTTGTTGCAGATTACAGGGTCGATGTGCTGCGCCTCGGTATCGACCTGTAATATGACAGTGATCCCTCACTCTATCGGTCAATAGTAAATTTTCACAAATGTAGCACTTAACAGAGCGTTTAAAATCGAGAGCATCTTCCTCTGTGTATATCAGCCTTTCCCAAAGTGGGCGATAACGCCCCCTTGTGGGCGCTGCAGGCCTGAAGGGGAGCAGTAAGAGACCCAGAAAAAAAATGGGGGCGTTGTGTAGAGGCTTAGGGGGCGATTTGTAATTTCATCTAGATAGTGGTTTTTAAGTAGGTGAAAAAATAGGGGCGTTAAAAATTTATTTATTCTCAAAGTGGGCAGTAGACACAATAAGTTTGGTAACCTTGGTGTATATCATAGGCTTGCTTTTGAACAGAATTCTATGTATTGCTTTAACATCTTCAGTCAGAAAATGTTCAAATTTTGAAACACAATCTTTTCCGCGATAACTTCTATTTCCGTGAACCCTATCATTAAATGATGATACTACATTATAGGCAATCACGGTCGGCACGTGGCTTTGTGAGTATGACGTGTTGACAGTGTTCAACTCATCGCCGGAAATCGGTTCGAGTAATGGTTTACCGCGTGTGCAAATCCGGAAAGTCCTAACTTAGGTGAGGTGAGTTTGAAGTGAATCACCTAAGTTTTCACGATCAGATGTTTCCAAAATTGATCGGTTGTTCTGAAAGTGGAACCACCTGAAACTAAGCTACTCTTCCATGCCATTCATTCCATTAATGTTTCGAAATCAGCATAAATAACGAAAGGAATATTTTGTTTTCTATCATAATTTTTGAATTATATTTATGCAGGCTCCGGACCACCTCCAACACCATCCTGAGTGTATTTGCGAATAGGTTTGATTGTCAATACATAAACCATTGTTATATGGTTAATGTAATGACAAACAAACAAATGACTCAGAGGCAGGGGTATTATTAATAAGTGTTTTGATTTTATTTCCATAATTATAATTTAATTTAATTTTTTGTGATTTTTAATTTAATTTTTATGATTTTTAATGTAATATTTAATTTAATTTAATTTTTATGATTTTAATGTAATATTTAATTTAATTATTATTTTTTTGAAATTTTAATTTTAATTTATATTATTTGAGTGATTATTTTTTTTTTTTATATATATTTGTAGATATTTATTGTTATATAATTTTTAATTTTATTCCAATTAATGAAACTGTAACAATATGATCTGTAATGGATTGAAATAAATTATTTGAATTGAATTGAATTGAATTTAACACCAGTTTAATATATCATAAAATTAAAAACCTAGTTTTATGTTTGAGTTGATGAGAACTGAACAATTTTTTCTTCGGCTTCTCTCTTAGGATAATTATAGCTGCGCCACTGGCACAGGGCAGCCACAACACACCATAAAAAGCAATACTCATCTTTGTTTCGAATGTTCAAATAAGCTCTTTTATTTTTTATAAATTTTGGAGATCCGCCGAGATTTGATATTTATTAATATTTATTTCTAAAAGCAAATTGCACAAAAATGTCCAACCACTATCTCTCTCCTGAAACTCTTCAATTTTTTTAACAGTAAATCAACTGATGATTTATAAGTTAAATCAAACCGTAATTAAAATGAATGATAATGTCTTTCGTAGCGAATGGTTTCATTTCCTGTTGATCAAATTCAAATTCAAAATATTTTATTTCACATAAGCCTACATGGGCACTTATGAAACGTCAGAAGCTAGGTGCACGGTTCCAATGGTGCAAAGTTCAATTGGTCGTTTCCTATGGAGAAGAACCGGCAAGAAACCCCACGGTTACTCCACGGTTACGGTGCAGCTGGTAGGATCTCTGTGGTCACACAGTATAGTATAAAACTCTGCAAGCAGCTGTGACGTCTGTTCCAACAGTTCAACAGAGATCGCCGAACAAACAAAATTGAGCAACTTTATTAAGAGGCTGACGCTGAGTGCGGTGATAATAATCCAAGGAGGAGAAGGGTTACTCCCTTCGGGACTCTGAGTAAAACTTTTCACTGTCCTTTCTGTTTTCCTTTACATATCACACTTTGATAACATATATGTTTGTGTTATTAAGGGTCGGACAATACCTGGATAACATACATATTTTATTACGATACAAATCTCGTGATAAAACAATTAAGTAAACTACAATCGGAGAGTTTATAAAAATAACTTTATTTAACTGACAGAGTGACAGTAAAGATAATAATAAAGTCTTAAACCTAACGATACAAGGTATTTATAGCTAAATTATACTAATATGAATACGTGACGACCATGTGCTACATTGTAATAACTTCCTCACTAGATTTAGAAGAAGCTGCCTTGCTGACAAAGCTAATTGTAATAGGGTTACCACACTTAACTCGCGCCATACCGACTCCCTGGAGCTGTGGAAGAAGCCGCTCATCCGACTCGAGTTCCAGACCTATACGGATCATTCTCAGTGGCGAAAACTACAAGAGTTCGTGCGTTCAACTGATATGTTGTTCCTGGAAAAACCAATGTTTTATGACCAATAAACCAAATAACTAGAAAGACGTGTATGATTTAGGTACACACGGCTACAAATCAAGCTATAAATTTCCAGTATAAGGTGATCTCGCATTGTATAGGATTTCCGTACAATTAGAGGTCCGCTTATACTGGAAATGTATGGCTTGTTTTGTAGCCGTGTGTACTATCTTCAAAACGCAATATTTTACCTCCTAAATAAAATCTTATAAACAAACTCGCTATTATTCAATCATAAATTCACATAGCTGATCGTTGACCAAGTCGTTCGTTAATTATAGAGCATTATACATATGGCGCACTCGCATGATCATTGATCGAGTACAGTAATACACTCGAGAGTCGAGTCGAACGTTCATTATTGGGCATTCTATACCACTGTCCGTAGCGAAGGCGAACTCGCCGAGCTACTGGAGGACAGTGGTATAGAATGCCCAATATTACCCTACTTATATGGTATTAAATATTGTTCGGTGGTATGGAACCCTTTGTGTTCCTTCGTTTTTAGTGTACCCATATCACACAGATAACTAATTTGGTAAAATTTTGCACTCGGTTATTAAAAGATGAATCCAAACGTGGAGTGTTTCATAAATCGGTAAATTCTCCTCCGAAAATTCGGGTTTTCGAATATCCGGTATATCGAGAGATTACAGTGAGCGAAATAAATTGCTCCCGCACGTCCACGATACATAATTTACTTAAGTTTCCAATCAACCTTGTTAAAGCTACTTCCGCCGGTAAATCCGATCGCTTTTCATTTTTAATCGAAACCTACAAATTTTTTCATTGCTACAAGTTGAGTTTTATTTTATACTCAAACTTTTGCAACCAATACCTGCTAGTATTCAGCTGCATCGGGTTAGACTTGAAGCTGACCTCAACATAGTTGAGAAAAGACTAATGCAAATGATGGCTCGGTTTTGTATCAGACTTGTTTGATTAGGTACTCAAAAAACTTTATTATCTCAAACATGCTCGGAAATTCGAGGATTATTTTGACAACCTTCTTCGAGATAAATCAAAAATGCTGTACCGGTCAAATACTTGCAAGCAGCGGCCGGCAATGTTAGTATGGGAATCCATATCTGTCGTGTTTAGCGACCGGTAATGTATGTGATGTTAGTATGAAAATCCATATCTGACGTATTTAGCGGCCGAATGAATTACTATGAAAACTGCTAGCTGTCGTGTAATTTAAAAATGGAACGAACTTTATGCTTCAACACATGGCAACCAAGGAGATAACTTATCAAAGATTGTATTTAAATCTCGAACTGGCTTAGCAAATAGAATAAAAAAGAAACAAATGAACATAATTATTGGCGCTTGAAAAATTATTGTCATTGATTCTGGAATTTATAATTAACTAGCATTTTCCCGCGACTTCGCCCGCGTGGAAGTCAGTTCACCGAGATAAAAAGTATCCTATTTGTTAATCCAGGCTATAAGCTATCTGCGTGCAAAATTTCATCCAAATCTGTTTAGCCATTTTTGCGTGATTGAGTAACAAACATCCAAACATCTTCACAATCTTTCACATTTATAATAATAGTAGGATTGCTGAATTTCCGCGCATTATTTGAGAAATGTACTACATAAACAAGAATTTGCCGCAACCAGGCATTGATGGACTCACGTATGTGTGCCTCGGCTTTGCCTCGGGCCACATTTTCATGTTCATCCATCAATGCTGTTGTCGGTATCGGCCGCTGCAGTACTGTACTACCTATTTCGCGAATTTGCCTGTCAAGTCTGTATAGTCTGAAGAACAAGAAATCGTAAGACCCAACTACTCGTACTTACCCACCGGTAGCAATATTTTGAGAACCAAATGACATAAAATACAGAATAAGATGTAGTCATATTGTTTTTACTATTTGCAGGAACCCAGTTGAAAGTTACTTCATACTATAGGTACCTAGTACATCAAAAATAAATGAAGGAACATACTCGAACATGGTGATTAATTGTTATGACGAATGAGCTTCCACACAGATTTCATATTAATCATCAAATATAAACAGGTAATATTTACAAAACATACATCTTCAAAACACGATTTGTCCCAGTTAACTCACATATAGAATCTGGGAACAGTTCGATCTATCACCAGTCACCATGTTCTTTGATCAACTGCTCTCTATATTTGCCAGGCGATGATTGATTTTAGTAAACACACTTATTATGATAGATCAAACGGCTCCCGATGGACCGATCAATCAATTACCTACTTCTGCAGAGATTTCAACCAATTGATTTTGAAGGAAACTCGTTTAAAATCTGTTTAACATTAAAAACTTTTTGAAGGCCGCCAGTCTCGCTGGTTAACCTTGTTATCGTTTGTTTGTAATCACATTACACTAAGATGCTGAATATGTAAAGATGTGTATCTGCACTATTTATTATTTTTTGATTTTACAGTTTTAAAAAGTTTTTTTATATAAGAAGATACTGTTTTTGAGTTCAAGGGGCCAACCACCACCTCTTAAGGTGAGTATAAACTAGAGCATTTACTTGTAACAGAACATCGAGCATTCTTTTTAAATTTCATGGAACCGCACTTCGAACACGACGCTCGATGTTTTGTAACAACCTGATTTTTAAAACCAACAAGCGTAGTGGTGTAACATTTCATCGAGCAAAGACACGAGTGCCGGCGACCTACAGATCCGACATTTCAACGGAGAGTAAACGCAAAATAGAAATCAATATTACAGGTAAATGCTCACTCGCCGTGAGCATTACGTCAAACGCAGCGTCGAGCATTCGCAGGAACGTTCATTACATGGAAATGCATTTTTTAAATTGAGCCTTTGCTTGTATTGTATCATTCGTAAGTACGTTACATTACATGGAAATGCTCGACAAAATGCTATAGTGTATACTCACCATTAAAGCAGTATTATTTTAATGTTATTTCAGTGTGAGAAAGAGATGAAGCTATACAGGACGTCTTGGTCCATCTCTTTCCCACACTCAAGTAAGATTACAATAATACTGCTTTAAGAGGTGGTGGTCTAGCTCCAAACCCGCAAAGAGATAATTTTATTAAAGTAAATACTATGAAATTGTAAAATGATCAATGAGCGAAATGTAAGCTAAGATTGTATAATTCTACTAAAAACTATATTTAAATTAGCTTAAACATCATAAATAGTCATAAGTATCGATAAAGTTAGGATAGGCGCATTTACCGCATTGGGTTACACTGAAAATGTAGATTAAATCAGTTACTCGGAGTAACTTCGCAAAACGAATATGGACCAACTTCATTGGCCAACGTTTAAACAGCTCTCCGATACTTTTGTAAGCGATGGATGAGTTGAAAATGGTTTAATACGGTTGAACCAAGGGCCATATATCAGGGGTATCTATTCATACACGAAATCTCTTAAGGGGTCATTGTACTTATCAATATGAACAACTTTTACTATTGGACCAAACCTGCAATCGCGAAAAAAAAATCATCTGTTCCGTACATTTATGTTCGCATAACTCGTCAAAATGTAGGGACCAGCTGATTTTTATTTCGCGATTTCAGAGTTGGTCCCATAGTAAAAGTTGTTCATATTGATGAGTACAATGACCCCTTAAGAGATTTCGTGTATGAATAGATACACCTTATATAGGCATGCTAATTCCATGGGTTGCTATTTATAGTACATACCAACTATTTCCTTGGGTTGAACAGCGAATCAGACCGACTGTTAGTGGTTTCCTTTGCCAGGCATCCCGAATATTCCCTTTAAAAAAAAATTACAGCCAAATCTAAAAAGAGGCTGTTGAATAGGTCTATGAACTCTGACAATAGTCATGGCCTAAATTCCTGCAGGTAACTCATGATAGGTATTTCCATTGAAATATGACTGTGGGCTTTGAAAAGCCATTTAAAATTAATATCGATTTTATCTAAAATCTCTACAAGAAACAATATAATATTAAGTGTGTATTTATAACTCTAAAATATGTTTTTTATTAATTCATGACAGTTATTCGTGGAAGGCAATGGCCTTCCACGAATAACTGTCACAGACTTTTAAGCTTTATATCACTTCAGTAGTCAGTTCAACTGAAACCGAAGCCGAAACTTTTTAATTAAGTAAATAGTTGCTACTATTTCGTTTATTGATTTTTCATTCTTATTTATTTACATTTTTAAATATTTCTTCAAATAAAAAGATAAAACATTTAAAAATATAAAAAATAGAGTTCCACCGGTATCGGGAGCAAGGTCCAAGCTACCGGTGGTTAGGGCTGCAGAGACAGGAACCTCCTCACAATACGAGCCGTGTCAAAGAGTACTGCCTTCTGAATCAGGCTCTTGATCCAACCGCCTAACGAGAGCCTCGAGAGATGTTGGTCGAGACTTTTGGCTATCACGCCATTGGCCGTTACGACAATCGGCACAATGACAGCCGAGCTCACATTCCAGATGTCAACAACCTCGTGTGCTAAGTCGAGATATTTTATTTGTTTCTCTTTTTCAGCTTTTACTACTATTATTCTTAATGTTAATTTAGTTCTGGTACTTATTTTATTTAATTTTATTGTAGTTTATTACTTATGTTTGGCGGTACCGATTTGATGGCAGTGTAGGCCCAAAGTTAATCTGATTAACGATTAAAAATTAATGATTAAAAATCATAATCAAAAAATTTGATTATGATTAATTAATCGTAATCAAATTTTTTGATTATGATTTTTAACATTAATTTTAATCGTTAATTTGATTATTTGATTAACTATTAACTACTCATTTATTTATTTAATTGTTCTCCCGATTTTTCTACCGATTTTAAGTTGGCAAACCTTTTCATGTATGCTTA
The DNA here is from genome assembly GCA_947568875.1 of Fissipunctia ypsillon. Taxonomy (NCBI): domain Eukaryota; kingdom Metazoa; phylum Arthropoda; class Insecta; order Lepidoptera; family Noctuidae; genus Fissipunctia; species Fissipunctia ypsillon. The sequence goes on along the minus strand of OX387645.1, from coordinate 22,489,908 downwards.
ATTTTACGGGGAAGCCCTCAATAGTATGTATGGATGGACCTAGTGCAGAATCTTCCATATATTTTGGGGAATACCCTTGTGTCCTACAAGGGGGCTTCCCGCTCCGGGATTTATCTGTCTAGTCTATATAAATAGGAATTCGGTATTATTTTTTTCATTAATTTTCTTAACTTTGGAACTAACAGTCACGTTTTAACACTATCTGGCTGACACACGCTCGCTTGCACTCGGTTGGGGATAATTTTTCCAGATTTTGCAACATTTTGTGATATTGTTTCACTCAGTGAGTAACTTAAAAACAAACATGAATTGTGATCATGACTGTAATAGTAGTGGTGTTTCAAATGATCCGTCGGTGTCGGGAAACAATTCCGAGAATTTAACAGTGCAATCGGAATCAGATCTTTCTTCTTCTGCTTTATTTGACAGTACCTATTATAAGCTTCTACTAGACAAATGCACAGACAAGAACACAGTAGCAGTTTGTATGAAGTGTTCGGACCATCAAAGTAAAGAAGTTAAGGGCTATGGCAAAACGACATCTAACATTTTGGGACACTTAAAACGGAAGCATGGCGTTGACACAGAAAAGGAATGTAAAAAATATATGAAAGACAATAAGCGAAAGAAAAATAAAAATAATACAGTTCTGACTTCAAGGCAAACTCCGAAAACACCTGTAACTCAAGAAACTTTTGACCGTAACTTAGTAAATTATTTCGTTAACTCAATGATTGCTTTTCGAGCCGTGGAAGACCCCTACTTCATTAAGATGATGGAGGATTTAAATGTGACAAATAGTGGAATCAAGATACCCGGGCGACGTTCTCTCAGAAAAAAAAGTAGCTAAACAATCATTCGATCTGATTTGCGAAATAAAACAAAACCTAGCTGCTGTGAAATATTTGTGCACCACCGCTGATATATGGTCAGGGAAGAAAAGAAAAATTTTTTTAGGTGTTACAGTGCACTGGATTGATAATAACTATAAGAGGCGTTCTGCACCTTATCTTGTCGCCGATTTAAAGGGGCACATACATTTGACCGCATAAAAGATTTGCTTCTGGAAATATACTCAGATTTTGATATTGACCCCACTAAAATAGTATGCTCTGTTACTGACAATGGGTCAAATTTTGTGAAAGCCTCAAGATATTCGGAATAAATACGACATCCTTAATAGAATATGATGAAGATAATGAATCTTCAAGTCCAAGTAGCAGCGAGAACGAGTTAAGTGGAGAAGAACTCGAAGTGACTGAAGGAGAGTTCGGCACAAGACAGGAACACGAACATGATGATCTTCTGTTAGAAGCAAATATAGTAGACGACCATTCACAAAACAATTTGTTACCATTTCACTTTAGGTGTAATGCGCACACTTTAAATTTGATTGCTAGTAAGGACGTCCAAGCCTTGTCGACTGATAAATCGACATGTCTTGGAAAATTGCATTCCACAATAATGGAAAAATGTAACGATTTATGGAGTGCTGCTGCTCGCCCAAAATCAGCTGAGATGATACATAACATTCTTGGACATACGTTAACACGACCTGGCATAACTAGATGGAATAGTTACTATGACGCTTTGAGAAATATATTGAATATCAGAACTAGTTACTCTCAACTAGCTAGAGCACTTAGTATAAGAAATCCATTACGAGACTCAATTTGAATTTCAATATATTGAGGAATACTGCCAATGCGCTGCTCCAGTTGCAACTGCTTTGGACATATTGCAGGGCGATGACTCATTTTATGGAATATTATTACCTTGCCTGCATGCCCTAAAAAAAAAAATTACAGAAGATCACGACTACTCCAAATCTAAAATTCTGTGAACCACTTGCTGAAAAATATCTACAAAGCGTAGAGAAAAGATTTGAAGAGTTTTACACTCTTTCGAGTGAAACTAGTAAATATGCAGCCGTTGCAGCTCTGTGTTACCCCAGATTTAAAAAAAAGTGGCTAGTATGTCTAACTGCAGCTGATCAAAAGAAGTGTATAAACATTTTTAAATCAGTCGTAAGGAAGGAAATATCAGAAATCCCAGAGCTTTTAACAGTCAACAATGCAGCCAATAACACACGCCACCAAGAAGACGAGTTTTTTGATTTCAATTCCGACTCTGGCAGTGAAGCGGAATCAGTTGATGATAAAAAGAGAGCGGATATGATAATTTCAAATTTTTTTGCCGAGGGAAGCCAAGAACGAGAGCTTCTACGAAGTTATCCTGTTATATGCAAAGTGTTTATTAAGAACAATACACCAATGCCGTCCTCTGGCTCGGTAGAAAGAATGTTTTCTTTTGCAACTATGCTAAATAAACCTAGGTCACACAAATTATCTGACGACTTATTTGAAAAAAAAGTAGTTATGAAATGTAACTTGAACATCAAGAAATCAGAAATGTAAAGATCGGAGATTAGTTGATTGAAAATATTCTTCAAAATTAGAATTCAGTGTATTTGAAAGTTATAAATTATTTTTTTGTTCTTTGCATAATTAATAAAAATATTTTAATAAATGTGTCATTATTTTCCATCATTTTCATCATTTTTTTTATATAGAATTAATAACATTGATGGATGTATTAGTTTACAATCAAGTTAATCAATTAATGATTAATGATTAACGTCAATAATCATGATTAAGATTATTTTTTTAATCATGATTATTCTAATCATGATTAATTTAATCTGATTAAAATTAATCAAATTAATTAATTGATTAAAAAATTAATTGATTAATGCCAACACTGTTTGATGGTTGGTGCGCTTATGTTCTTGATAATTTGTCGTGATAAGATCTCTTACTGTATTGTATAGCTAGCCGTTCGGCTTCATGTTTCTTATTCCAGTATATTTATTGTATTTATGTAAAGCTGTTGGTTTTCCATGAGATAAATAAATAAATAAAGAAATTTCATAATATACGTAGTGTAGCGAAAAAAAAAATAAAAAGACGGAAGATTCACTTTTCTGCTACGACACGTTTAATTTTGTTTTGAAAATAAAAATAGAAAATAACATTAAAAGGTAAAAAAATGAATATTATTGTATCAAAAAGTTGCAGGTTGACATGTGTGAAGGGAATAAAATAGAGAACTTTGGTCCGATAGGTACGCGAATAACGAACGAGAAAATAAACGTACTATCTAGTCGATTGCAATCTCTAGTAAGTAACGCTACCAAAACATATCGTTATAAAAAAATTAGAGAACCAAGGTATCTCGCATTTTACATATTTGAAAATAAAATTAAATAGTTAATGAATTACAAAAAATCTGCAGAGGATTACTATCTACACTATTAAATTTGTACGTAAAATATCATAAAAAAACCGTGGCATAAGTTATTGCATCCGGCGAGGTGACGTAGACTGTAGGTTATCGCAGGTTCAGGAACTGGCGTTGTTTGTGAAACCTTCAGCGGTCAAAATGCAACCCAACTCTTGACGTTGGCCAAGGACGTCCAGCGTAATTTTAGGCCAAAACCTGGAGGCCGAAAGGCGGCCAGTTCAAAGCTGTTCAATCCTAAGACAAAATGAATTAGGGTTAGACCAGCGTGATCAGACTGAACTTACGATTGAGGAAAACTGTTAAAAGATACGTACCAGAAAAAATAAAGATGAATGCTTAGAATAATACTTAATATACCATTCTCAATATAGTTTTGCCATAAGGTATTAATAGGACGGCAGGAGTTCGCTTGAAAAAAAAACTCGTTAATTTTCCACAAACAGGGTCCGTATCAATTGATTCAACTTTTGCAACTAAGAAAAAAATGGGGACCCATATGTCAGAAGAAAAATAATTCGAATCACGAAATAAAAAGATAAAAATCGACCAGGCTCAAATACAAACGGAAAAAAGGTTGATTATAAAGAACCAAAAAGTTTTGACATGCAGAGTTATGCTGCAGTAGGCAAGTATAGTTATTTTCAATTTCACACAAAGCATACGGAAACGTGCCAGTCTTCATGTTCTGATCCAGCCTGTCCCTTGCTGCCCTCACCCAGCGACGCCCTAAACCGAGGTCCGTCCTCACAGGGGGCGCCCTTAGCATTTAGTCGCTTAGTTTATAAGTTGCATGCCCTGGCTGGAGGCCTTATTTTTTATGGCATCCACAGGATAGCCTGGTTAAGCAGCCGACAACCTCCCAGGTTGAGCAGCGAGATGCCATTCATTAAAAAAAAAACGTGCCAGTCATTATGACGAGATATCTATGCATGCATATACAAGGTGTAACATAATAAACGCACAACCTCTTAAGGGGGCATTGTACTCATTATTAGGAACAACTTTTACTATGGGTTGAAATCGCAAAAAAAAATCAGCTACTCCCTACATTTATGTTCGCATAACTCGTCAAAATGTATTTCAGGTTTGGTCCCTTAGTAAAAGGTGTTCATAATGATGAGTACAATGACCTCTTAAGAGGTTGTGCGTTAATTATGTTACACCTTGTATATTCTGCTGTACCCACATAGAAGACTGAACTACGGAAAAACATTGCCCTAATCCTAGGAAACGGTTTGATAATCATGCTTAACAGTTAAGGGCCTGCTACACGATCATCAACCGCGTCCCGACCACTATACGACTAAACGCCGACAGACTGAATACCGACAAGACTTTACTTCGACGGGACTCTTCGCCGACAGGGCATCCTTACTTCTGTTTATTCCGAACCTGACCCGAAAATCCTAACCCTAGACGGTCGACGTCAGGGGCACCTCGAGGATCGGTTTGGTTAGGTTTCTTTTAACCCTCCAGACAGATATAGGAGCCCAGCGGGGCTCCGTCAACCTGCTGTCAGTCTATCGGCGAAGTGTCCTGTCGGCGAAGAGTCCCGTCGAAGTAAAGTCTATCGGCGTTTAGTCGTACTCTCGTCCCGACAGAGGTGACCTTGGTGGTTTACAACCGTATAGAGCGTGGTTTACGACCAAACATTGAAACAGCGCTGCCGGTCGCCAACCAAGTTTAACTCTGTCGGAGACGCGGTTGGCCTCGGGGGGGGCTGGGTCGCCCTAACGCAAATGTATACGTACATCTGTGGTGGGGCGACCCAGACTGCCAGGCACTTCTTCTCTTGCAACCGAGCGGGTGGGCAGGTTGCGGATAGCCCAACTCCGGCTGCAGGACCGACTGTCAAAGGACGGTCCTGCATCCGGGGCATCTCAAGAGAGATCCCGGACAAGAGAAGTTCCCGAAGGCCAAATCCCAGGCTTTAGGGTAACCTAAATACCACTTCCCATGCTCCTATCACCAAATCAAGTCCCCCCCCCCTATCCATACATCCCGTCTTAAATCCCTAGGCCAAATCCCAGACCTAGGGTGACCCACAAGAACCTACACCCTTTACCTACCTAATGCCTTCCCTCCTATCCACATATCCCGTCGGTCCCAGAGGAGGGGTAACCTCGTTTCCAAAAAAGCCCACCCCCACAACCATGAACATGCAGCGAGAGAAAAATACTACCCAGGTGGGTCCCGGCCAAGCCGGGGAATCCCACACCGCTTCGGCGGTCAGCCCCCAACGTAATCTGGGGGGGGCACCCCACTGCATTTTGGTGCCGTGCTCTTCAGCGCGGCCGGCTGCTGATTTAGCGCCCATATCCCAGGCTGCGATTCACGCGCCGATAAACCCGACTTTGGCTGCGACCAACGCGCCTACTGACACGACCTCGGCTGCGACCCACGCGCCAATACCCAATACAGAGTGCATCCCTCCCACAAACCTCTGGCAACAGAGCATTGTGCGGAATAGTATCACCAACCCCAACCCAGACAATGACCATGACCGGCACAAACTGACAGGGGTGGAGAAGGATGACGGACCTGGCAGCTCTTCCACTCTCCCGGTTGATGTAGATGGAGTACGCCCGCTGAAAAAGCGCGGAAAAATCGCGGCCCGGGAGAGAAAAGTAGGCGACCGAAAGCGCAACACTCGCGAAGGCACTAGCCAGCGCGAAGCGCGATTGGACGCTGAAAAGAGAGTACGCGATCGGCCGCAAGTTTGCGAGGGGGCGGCTCAGCGCGAGGGGCGGCCGGGCGTGGAACCACACGACCGGCCGCAAGTACGCGAGGGGGTAACCCAGCGCGAAATGCCGCCGGACGCGGAACTCCGCGGGCTGGGGCAGGTACGCGAAGGGGCAACCCAGCGCGAAAAGCCCCCGCACGCGACAGAGTCCGCCGGAGCCGTCACCCGACCCCAAGACTCTGACATAACCCACGACCGACCTCGACCTAGGCATAACAGGGGTAAGCGAGCTGGAGCCTCACGCCGGGCGGCGCCGGCAGATAACATCTTGTCGGGCACCTCCAAGCTGCAGCCTGGACCGAGTGGTGCAGGGCCGGCGAAGAGGGAGCGCCCTGACGATTCGGCTTCACCGAGCACGCTCCAGGGGGACCCCAAACGGGTGAGGGTCCACTCCGCTCAGGGGGAGCAGAAAACCTACGCGCGGGCCACGAAGGATATTCCTGCGCGGTTGGCCGTAGCAATCTGCTTCCCTCCTCCCTCTGGAGACCTGAGCAAAGCAGAGGCAGAGTACATAAAGACGAGCCTAGAAGACTTCCTGATGGACGCAGACTCAAAGACACCACTCCCGGCCTTCCGCGGATACCCGCGGGTAGCGGAAGGCACTGTGCAGATGTGGTGTGAAGACGACTATGCACTGACCTGGCTGACCCAAAATGTACCCAAGATCAGACTCCCGAACAATGACCTCACACTGACGGTACTGAAACAATCCGACGTGCCCACCCGTGTCCGAGCCTCGCTCTTCGTCCCTCGTTACACAGGCGACATAGCCAGGCTCCAGAGCATTCTGATTCGTCAGAATACTTGGTTTGACATCGCTAGGTGGTCACTATACAGGGCAACTACCGTCGGTGGCGACAACTATGGGACTTACCTAACCCTGGGTGTGCCACCGGAGGAAGCTGTAAAGGTCCTGGACCGGGAGCGACGCATATCGTACCTGCTCGGGTCGATATATGTACGCTTCTGGCCCACGACCGTACCCGCCGACACGCCGACCGACAACACGGACTCGACTGCGACGCAACCGACATCGACCATGTCGGTTGTATCGAACGTGACAAATGACACCGACATGGCCAAATTGGAAGAGGTCATGGCCCGAGCGGCTATGGCCGACGACGTTGAGACCATACCACCCTCATCGCCTGGCTGGAACGAGCAGCTGTTAGCCTCGTCGCCAGGCGACTGCCACGACGATCAACATAGAGGGGAGTTGGCGGGGAAACTGTCCGATGGATCCATCTCCGACTAGCTCCACTACACCGCCGCCATCGTCCCTCAACATTATACAGACCAACCTCCAGCATAGCCAAACTGCCACGGCTAGCTTACGCAGGGCTCTGGAGGAAAAGCCCCTCACCATCGCACTGATCCAAGAGCCGTGGATCAGGAACAATAGAATATGCGGCCTCGGTAACATAGGAGGTAAGCTAGTTCTTAACACACACAGCTCAGACAAACCAAGAACCTGCGCCTACATACCCAAAGGGGTTCCTATCACACCACTTACCCAATTCTGTTCCAGAGACCTGACAGCTTTCAGGCTCCAGACAGAAGGTGACGCTCCAGACATAATTCTGGCCTCGGCATACATGCCAGGCGAGGATGCAGACTGCCCGCCGAAAGAGTTGTCGGACTTGGTGCAGCACTGTGAGCGCACAAAACTAGGCCTGATCATCTGCACTGACTCAAACGCCCACCACCCGCTCTGGGGCAGTGACGCGCCGAACTCCAGAGGAGAGGTATTATCCACATATTTATTCTCTACTAACCTTAATATTGTAAACCGCGGCTCAGAACCCACTTGGGTCACAGTTCGAGGACAAACGATCATAGACTTAACACTCGCTACAGAAAATGTAACCAACTTTATCACAAACTGGCACGTATCGGACGAGCCCTCTTGCTCAGATCATAGAAGGATCCGCTTTATGTTAACTACTAATATAAGAAATCCCGCACCGAGGCGAAATCCGCGGCGAACTGATGTCCCAGGATATAAACGCCTCCTAGCCTCCCTACTAACCAGGCACTTATCACAAGTAACTCTAAAAGACCAAACACAGTTGGAATACACCGTGACAAAATTATCAGAATACATAATTGAGGCATACCATACTTGCTGCAAACTAAGAGCGCCGCAAACCAAGAGCGAGAGGAACCCCTGGTGGAACGCTGAACTTAGTAAACTCAGAGATAGCCTGCACAAGCAATTCAACAGAGCCAAAAACACCAGACTCCCAGAGGACTGGGAATTATACAAGAAAACCCAATACACATACAAAAAACAAATCAGAACTGCCAGAAGATCCGCGTGGCGGAGATTCTGTGAAGCCATCGAGACAAACAATGAAGCCGCAAGAGTAAGGAAAATCCTATCAACCGATCAGGACCAAACTCTTGGCGCGCTGAAAAAACCCGATAATTCATACACATCAACCGACCATGAAACCAGTAAGGTCCTTCTCGAAACTCACTTCCCAGACTGCAAACTCCTAGAGGACAGGTCATGGGAAGCTGAACCAGAATGGACCCCAACGGATCGTGACTGGTCTAGAGCCCGCAACATAATAACAGAGGAGCGGATAAAATGGGCTATCAAGACCTTTCAGCCATACAAGTCCGCAGGGCTGGATGACATCTTCCCAGCCCTGCTGCAGTGGGGGGTGGATCATCTGACGCCACGGCTGGTGGAGATCTACCGAGCCTGCATAGCACTCAGATACATACCCCTCGCATGGCGCGAAGTGAAGGTAATCTTCATACCCAAGCCTGGCAAAACTGATTACACACAACCTAAGGCGTATAGACCCATAAGCCTTACATCCTTCTTACTGAAAACCCTGGAGAGGCTCTGTGATAGACACATTCGAGACGGACCTCTCAAGGTAAAACCGCTTCACAAACAGCAGCATGCGTACTCCACAGGCAGATCAACGGAATCTGCGCTGCACAGTGTGGTTTCTAAAATTGAGTGTGCAGTGGAACACAAATGCTCAGCACTGGCTGCCTTCATTGATATCGAGGGCGCCTTTGACAAAACTACGTTCAATAGTATTAGCTTGGCCCTCGACAGGCACGGCATAGACTCGACCCTGAGTGGCTGGATTACCAACATGCTCAAATTGAGAGCCGTGCAAGTCACAGTGAACGACACTACAAGGGCCATTGTGGCAAAGGGCTGTCCGCAAGGAGGAGTCCTTTCGCCACTTCTATGGAACCTTGTAGTAGACAGCCTCATCGAAACACTCAATGCCAAAGGTTATGTCACCGTAGGCTACGCCGATGACATAACCATAATAATAAACGGCACCCACGAAAACACCATATGCAACCTCATGCGCCAGGCCTTGAAAATAGTAGAGGACTGGTGCAACAAACACCAATTAGCAGTGAACCCTGCAAAAACTGAACTGATTCTCTTCACGAAAAAGAGAAAACTGCCGACATTACAACTACCACGATTCTTCGGAACTACCCTCAGCCTATCAACTGAAACCAAATACCTGGGCATCTTTTTGGACAAACAGCTGAACTGGGCGAAACATACTAACTACATCACTACAAAAGCCAGCATTTCACTGTGGCAGTGTAAGCGACTGCTCGGCAGGAACTGGGGAATTAGTCCCAAGATCACTTACTGGCTATACACCACAGTCATCCGACCAATCATCACGTATGGCTCACTAGTCTGGTGGCCCAGGACAGACTTGAGCACAGCCCAAAGAGATCTCGAAAAACTGCAGCGGTTTGCGTGTGTAGCAATCACTAGCTGTATGAGAACTACACCCACCGCCGCCCTACAGGTAATGCTTGGACTACCACCTCTACACATCATTGTGCGAGAGGAGGCGACCATGGCTGCCTTTAGGCTAAATATGACAGGAACCCTGAGCAATGACTCCAGGGTCAAGCACATACGCATAAAGGAGGATGCAATCAAGCGACAACCGATGTTGGCATCACCCTGTGACAGAGCCCCGAAATTGCACTGCCTTCAAAAGCACTACAACATATCACTCACAGAAGAACAGTACGACTACTCAAACCCAAAGGAGGTGAGAATATACACGGATGGATCGAAGACCGACTCCGGAACCGGGGCCGGAGTTTTCTCACACGACCTTAACATAAACATATCCAGCCCGCTGGGAAGGCTCAACACCGTCTACCAAGCAGAGTGTGTGGGCATTACACTAGCGGCTTACGCCATAGAGGCCAGGAGAGTTACGGACACCAACATACGCATACTCTCCGACAGCGCCTCAGTTATCCAATCACTAGGGAAAGGAATTTTTACCTCGAAGTTAATACTAGAATGTCACAACGCACTTGAGCGAGTTACGGTATCTAACCGTAACATAGTGACACTGCAGTGGATAAAAGGACACAGTGGTTCGCTAGGTAACGACGCAGCTGACGAACTTGCTAGGAGAGCATCCAGCACGTCAGTCTGTGGACCTGAACCAATGGTACCTATCCCCTTCAACCAGCTACGCAGGTGGCTACAGGAGCTCACCCACATACAAGCAGAGAATTGGTGGACCTCGGCACCGGGCTGCAGGCAGTCCAGGGAGGCTATGCCATCATTAGATGGCAGGCTGACCAGGCGCCTATTACGCCTGGACAGAAACGGCCTGCGCCTGATGACGGGGACCATCACAGGACACTGCTCACTTAACAAACATTTCCACACAATAGGCATAACGGACAGTCCTCTGTGTAGGGCCTGCATGGAGACTGAGGAAACCGTTGCGCATGTACTCTTTGAATGTACAGGCGTCACCCAGATTAGAACAGAAACCCTTGGGGCACCCAGATCGTTTACAGATGTTCTACACAGACCAGGAGACGTAATAAACTTCTGGAGGGAGGTGGGCTGGCTGGAATAGCCACCGACGGCCGCCATGGCCCACGCACAATGGTCCACTTAGAGGACTAAGTGCGGAAACCAAACCCCTAACATAGAACATAGACGCGGTTGGCGACCGCCGTGTAACAGGCGCTTTAAGCTCTTAAAATATAATAGCGATCGAATTGATCAATGCCACACATATTTACCTCTACCCTCAATTGTTTGACGTTCAATATCCGTCGCCGTGCAGTCCGCCGTCCAATGCAAACACATTGAAGTATACCGCGTTTTTCCGATTACCTACCTCTGTTTACCTGTACCTTCGCGGTATACCGTCTGACGTCATGTTCGGTACACATGCAGGGAAAAGTGGGTCAATATCGCGCTCGATACGCTCAAGGTTGACCATCGTGTGGCCGTAGGATTAATAATAGGTGTACGTTAGGTGGCTGGAGAGATGAGAGATGTAGGCAAAATCCAAATAGAAGGGAAGTTCCGGATATAGAGGTCTACTCCCTAAGCACGAAGTCCGTAGTTTCGGCCGAAGTTACGGGCGTTTCCTACTACGTATCACTTACATACGTATAGGTACATAAGATTAGTTCGGTTTCCGAACTAAAAAATTGGTATTAATCAATCAATCAATCAAATCAAAATAATTTATTTCAGACCATTAGTCCATTTGGGTTAGTATACAAACAACTTACAAACTAATGTTAGTACTTAAATCTACCAGAAGTTTATTATTTTTATTTTTTATACATTACATGCACTCAGTAGCATGTAGGCTTATCCAATGTCCCAGCATGGGGCTGTCCCACCTGTCCGCAATAACCCTCAGAATGCTGTTGGGGCTGGCGCGAATCCGGCTCATGATGGATGCGCAGCGCTTACGCATGAGTGCAGGAAACCCATCTATTCCCGCCTCTGCAAACATGCCCGAAGCACTGCAGTAGCGCGGCAGCCCCATCAGCACCCTGAATGCATTATTGTACTGAACGCGCAGAGCGTTGTATGTCCTCTGCGTGTAGCTAACCCACAGACTGCATGTATACATCGACTGGCAGCCTTTTGTTTAGAAATTACTAATGACGTGTTTTGGTGTTTTTGGAAAATCTTCCCCTAGGGGGTTAAAAATCTTAACTAACTCATCATCCGTCAGCCCGATTTTCGCCAAAGACACTTTAGTAATTCAGAGAACAATAACTTTACTAAGTTCCGTACCTGTAATTATTTGGGTAACTATATTTTTCGAACCATCCACGGGTTAGTAAAGAGGATTTATATTTTCGCTTTAAAGTTGCCTTCTTTGGCATGCAAGTAGGTAATTTTCCGTTCCGCTACATATTCCGTTACATTTGCTAGGTTTTAGGACATTTTATCCTCCAGCAATCTTATATCAATCCGTGCGCCGCTCCTCGGATAATAGGGTACTTTTAATCCGGGTAGTACGTTCCCGTAGAATATTTTCCGACAACCACGCGGGCGAAGCCGCGGACAAAAGCTACGAATTATCCTATATAACTCGGAGTTAACAGCTAACTCAGGGATAATCAAATAATTAATCTTGTGCCACCAAGAGTTAGCCCACCGATGTGGGAGAGTTACGTCGCTAACTCTGGGTTAGTGTAAGTAGTGTCAAAATAAATTGACGTTATGAGGCCCTAAGTTATAAATAAGTGAAAATTCGGTACTATATCAGCAGGCAATATATTCATGAACTCATATAAAAATAAATACAAATTATAAAAAAAAACTTATAGCATATTTTTCCATATCTGACGTTTTTGTCAATCAATAAACTAATTCTCCATAGAAACTACATACAATCGATTAAAATGAAATGTCATGTTATAAAATTTAAAGACAAGAAAGTATTACGTATCGTAATGTAGTGTAAAAGAGATGGGTATAAAATTTCCGTTCATTGTTCGTTAATTCACCTTTGGTCGGATTACGTATCAGGCCATAGACACCGCAATCCTATTTTATGTTTCGTCGATTGGACTGCAATGTTCCCAACTCAAAAATCATTATTGGCAGGTTATCTAACCCGGTGTTACTTTTAGGTGACGCAACGCGTAAGAAGAGTTAAAATGTTAGTTACTTAACTCGGAGTTTACAAACTCTACATTTATTAATTTAACCAAACATGCAAGTGGGCCTTATCTGACGAAAACGTCAGATAAGATTTAGAGAGAGACAGACAGAGAGATTTAGTTGATTGATGAAAATCAATCAGTAAACTAAATCTCCATGGAAACCACATACAAAACGATTAAAATGAAATGTCATATTAAAAAATTCAAAGACAAGAAAGTATTACGTATCGTAATGTAGTGTAAAGGAGATGGGTATACAATTTTATTTTATTGCTCGTTCATTCATTTTTGGTCGGATTACTTAACAGGGCACAGACATTGCAATTCTATTTTGTTTCGTCGATTGAACTGCAATCTTCCCAACTCAAAAAAATTCTAATATCAGGTTATCTAACGGTGTTACTTTTTAGTGGCGCAACGCGTAATAAGTGTTAAAATGTTAATTACTTAACTCCGAGTTTACAAACTCTATATTTATTTATTTAACCTGACTAAACGTACAAGTGGGTCTTAGAATCATAAAAACCGGTTTAATAAAGAATAACATTATTTGCATTTATTATCTGTCTGTCTGTTACTCTTTCACACTTTAACGGCTGAATGGATTTGGATGGTAGGTATACGGATAAGCCATGACCTGGGTGCCTACATAAGATACTTTTTATCCCGGTAGCACGTTCCCGTGGGATAATTTCCGACATCCACGCGGGCGAAGCCGCGGGCAGAAGCTAATAAAAATATATATTGAAGGGGGAACACAGACAGAACTCCATGTTAGCTTTTGTTATAACCTGAGGTTGTTCTGGGAACATATACACCTACGTACTGGGGCCAACCACCACCTCTATTTTAATCTTACTTCAGTGTGAGAAAGAGATGGAGGTATACGGCCTGCATAGCTCCCTAATATAATCCTTAAAACGGAAAATAGTGGCCACAAAGGTGAAGCTAGTTGCCCATTCCAAAGCGTAGTATGTTCCTGTGAAGAAGAATAGAGAAAGAAACTCCACAGTGACTTAAATCATAATATTGGATAAGTACTGTACCTACATCATTCAAGTTGAAATTATACATGTGAAATTATTGAAAGGCATCCATAATCTGGAGAAATCCATGGCATTGTATCCATTCAGCCTATTAATGGAGCTTGCTATTCACTGGTCTGATGACGTTTAAGCTCCATTCATTGCTTCTGGGATCGCTTCAATGGCGAAAACAAAATGAATATCGGGTGGGAGATCGCGTTCATTTTAATCGCTGGCTTAATTGAACGTATCCATATTTCATCATGTGGTTCATTTTGTATGTTGTTTTGTATTTCATGCATGTTTCAACAAAACTGCTGTTGTGTGCATTTATTCGATTGGACGATAGCATTTCTGGCTTCTGTGTTTATTATTAGGTCTTTACCTATGAAATTGGAGATTTGTATGAAAGAACAATGCTCAAAAATGTATGGACACCGTCCCCACCCTTGTAGCACTTTAAAACCTATGTTAAGCGAAGGGCCATAGTCATCTTATCATTTTATTGTATGACAGCGAAACAGAAATGTGCATCCGAAAAAAGTTATATCGACATGAAGAAACCGGAATCAGTCACAATAATAATTATGTTTCCGATCACGATGCTTTTCTTTTTTTAATTATTACTGTGGGATGGTTTTGTTCGGAGTTTTCAAACAATTCTTTGGAATTAAATGGTGACTCCCGCTCGGGAACAACTCACGGAGCAGAAAAAAGTTCAATGAAGAATTCTGCTGAATATTGGTTTTGTGAGGTAATTGACGTTTGTTTTAGGAGTTTTCAAATAAAATACCTTATTAATTACAAACAAAATCTTTATTCGGTGTTTTCAGTATCTATTACAATATTGTCCCAGGCACTGGCTGGCCCAACGAAATTCTCTAAACGCCTTCCAATCCCATAGTACCACACGATGCTGACGACATGCGCGCAGGCACCAACTGTCCTCATACCCGTCAAACATGAGCAGTAATATGCCTGAATAGCGTTTATGCCCTGTGCGTTATTCAGTATTAAATACGTGTAATTGGTCGCATTTGACCTATGTCTTGATAAAATTCGACCCCTTAGAAGAGTGCAATCTTCCGTGTCTATACCGTATTGATTCATAATTGGGCTTGGAGTTGCACAAACCTCTATGTTATAGACGCCGCCACGTAAATGTTCGCTGACATAGGAAGCTGCCAGTTTTAGATGATATGTCCCCAAGCTAAACAAAATAATATCTTCGTTTGACAATTCAGGGAACGGCATATTTATGGACTCGTCAGTCAATGTCCTGAACGCAACCCGCTGCCTGTTAACATTTTCTGCAACGACGTAGTTGCCCAAGTCATTGTTGGTATGAATTCTGTGACTGATTCGTTCTACGAAGTCTGTGGCGTAAACACTATCATGAAAAGGCTCCCTGAAGGTGTTGAGAAGCGCTCCAGCAATCCGGAAGTCAGTGAAGAGGTGAGGAAGTGATTTATTGAATACGACGTTCCTGAATATTTTAAAGTCGCGTTTAAATCTCCCGTTTATCGCCTCAATGACCCAGCGGACAATTGTTATTAGACGCGATTTATTCGCTTGTTCATTCGTGAGCTGAGTCGCGCTTCTGTCTTTTGTAGGTGGCATGTGAGGCTCATAGCCACATTCTTCGATTGCAGGAATTGAGTCTCTGAAGCCTCTGTCTAATATAAAAGTATCATTCTCGTGGAGCAATTAATGAATCGGAGAATATATGTTATTCATTATATCCTTCATAATCTGAGCGTCTGATGTCCTAGCAGAGTAGGGTCCTAGAATATCTATTATATACCCGTCTGGGCACACTAAAAGGAATGGCTTCAATAAGTTTTTGAATTTGTGCAGACTGTATGTTATTTTCTGGAACAGGAAATTCTTACTTTTCTGTATATAAATGTATGTTCCGTCGAATAATATGATGGCTTTTGAATCTCCATATAATGCTCTAGCAATAGTCGTGCTGTGACTTATTATTTCATCTCGGCCGATGTGGTCGTATCCTAGATGAAGTGCCACAAAGTCTCTCGTTAAGCACTCTCGGGCTGTATTCAGGTAACGTCCCACTGTTGTCCTGCTGACGTTTAAGTGGCATGCTATTCTGACATCTGGTTCAATCAATCAATCAATCAAAACTTCTTTATTAGGACAACAGAGATCCATAATGTTAGTAATACCTTATAGCTAGTGTTAGTAAGTGATTTATTAAAATTATTATTTTTATTTAAGTTTGAAGCACTTTGCACAGAAGATGACCAAGTAAGGTACAAGTTTCTCACTTGGCCATCCTCTCCACAAAATGCCTCAAAATGGGAGAATAGAAGCTCTCTGACACTGTTTTCAGAATGCTGTTGCTACTGGCCCGTGTTCTGGTTACTAATGATGTGATTTTTTTTCGAAAGACCGCATGAAAGCCGTCGGTTCGATTAAATGTAAACATTTCCGACGCACTACAGAAACGGGGCAGTCGCAAGAGCATTCTAAAAATATTATTGTATTGAACGCGCAAGACATCTAGCGACCTTTTGGTGTAGCTGATCCATAGACCCCCCGCGTACAGACCCTGACAATCAGTTCAGCTGACCTTATTTTCATAAGATAACATGCCAGCACAGTTTTTGGCTGTCTTGTGTGCTGATTTAAAGATGGTGTGTCATTTAAAACAATAGCAAACTGCTCGTGGGTTAGCCCTGTTCTAAAATATAGTTCTTCAGGAGAAATGTTGTCTATATTTTCAAAATCCAAGGCTTTTTTGTTATTATACGCATTTCTTAAGACGTCCATCATGTCTTTTAACTGGTCTGGTGAAAATGTCGTATCTGCAGAATCATATAATAGGTTCCATTCATTTGTCCGCATATGATTTGTACAAATCCTTGCACTGGTAGGGACATATAAGCTGTGCTCGATCAGTGACTGTATTTTTAAGAATAATGGTATTCTATGCAGATCTTGATTTGCACATCCGTGAAACGCACAGTGACGAGACGTATTTGCTAACCTTTTGTAGGTTGGGACTGTAATTAACTGCTCGGCAACTGCTTGTTCATCGGCTTGCTCATCAGGTTGTTCCTCGTTTTGCCCACCTTCATTTCTCATTTGGTGTCGATTTGCTGCCACCCAACAGCGGTAACACATGTACTGCAAGGCGTTATGGGCCGCCTGAAAGATAACATTATTAATGCAGTAAATAAAAAAATATATATCACAATAGCTTACTAATGAGAGCGTCCCACTCATATTTCTTAATATCGCTGTGATAGCTATCTATCATTTTTAACGGGCCAAGTGATAGCATTTAGAAATAAACTAAAATCGTCGTACACACTTAAGACATAAGTAATAGTATTTAATACAAATACTGATTGATCAATGAAGCGAGTTACAATCTATTTATTTCTTTAAAAATAGTTGTTTACTAACCTCTTGTACATTCATTCGCTCCAGTACGTAGGTACTCGGAGAATCCTGGATGGTTTTCCATGTATTCATGTGTTAGAATGTGTCGATTTCGATCTCGGAATACAGACCGTAAACACGTAACACATTGATGAATTCGTTGATGTTCCATATTGCCAAAACAATGAAATAAATCCAAACTACAGGCACACAAAATCCGTTATTAAGTCCGTATTCGCTTAAACCAAACCAATTCAACTTAGTCCAACCGTTGGCACAAAATCAAATCCAGTAACAAGTCCAAAGTAGAAGGATAAAACTAACAATCAAAAGTGGGAGACAAATACGCGTACGCTCAAGGAAGTTCCGAAAGGTACTAAATAACAATTACAATAACCAATAAAACCAGCAGCGGCAGACAGGCAAGCGATAAGGGAACAAAGACATACTTCCCTTCTCCCCGCCCTTCTACCACCGCACACTTAGAGCAGGTAGCTCTGCGTCGTGTGGCGCTGCGCGTGCGGCTCTTATTATAACCATTCTATACTGCTCACTACTGGCTTCTTTGGACTGTGAACGTGTTTTGAATTAAAAAACTTACCAAAATGTAATTATAATTGTAGTAGATATGGTTATATCATGTCGAAAAAGTATAATAATCGGCAAATAATTGTTACTGATTCCGTTTTCTTCATGTCGATATAACTTTTTTCGGATGCACATTTCAGTTTCGCCGTCGTAAAATAAAATGATAAGATGGTTATGGCCCTTCGATTAACATAGGTTTTAAAGTGCTACAAGGGTGGGGACGTTTTGAACATTGTTCTTTTTTAAATATAAAAATTTTGGTATTTTTTTTATTTCAGCTAATCAAAGTACCTACTGGCCCAAATTATCTATACAATTTTGCCATTTTGACGGCAATTTTTTATCCCTTTACTGTAGAAGTCTGCCGGACGGGAGGCGATGAAGTCAGCGAAAGCGTCTTGTACTGCCTCTCGGGTAGGTATTGAATTTTTTTCCACTTAAAAAAGTGTCATTGAAAAAAGTAGAAATCTATTGGGGCAAGATCCAGTGAGTACGCTGGGTGACGGAGAGCTTCCAGCTGTAACTCTTGTAGCTTTGCGATGGTCTGTCGTGAAGTGTGAGCTCGCGCGTTGTCATGGAGAAGCAATGGTGAAGAGCGATTGACCAGTATTGGTTGTTGAATTGCGAGCTTCTCCATCATTGTTTGCAATTCTTGGCAATAAACATCTGCCGTCACTGTTGTGCCATTCGGTAAGAAGCTGTGATGTACAAGTCCGGCACTGGTCCACCAGACAGTCACCATCATCTTCCTATGAGTAATCTTTTTTAGCGCACTGATTAGGTGCTGTACCCGGGTCCACCCACTGAGACGAACGCCTACGGTTGTCGTACAGGATCCACTTTTCATCACAGGTAACAATTCGATTTAGATTTCCCTCGTTTCTTTGCCGAGATTCAGTAGTGCTATGCATGCTTCGACGCGTGTCTCGCTGTTGGTCGCTAAGTTCGTGTGGCACCCACTTATCAAGCCTTTTAATCTTTCCAATTTGACGCAAGTGCTTCAATGTTGTTTTGACACTATCTCCAAGGCCCGCAGCAAGCTCAGCCGTAGATTGAGTTGGATCCGCTTCTACTATCGCCTTCAATTCGTCGTTGTCGACAATAGTTACCGGCCGACCGCGAGGCTCGTTCTTCAACTCAAAATTTCCAGATTTAAAACGATTGCAATAATGGACCGTATTTATGCAAGCAGTGTTAGGCCCGTACACGTCGTTAATGTTTCGTGTTGTTTGCGCAGCGGTATTTCCACGTAGGAACTCATATTCGAAAATTGTAAGTACGAATTTTCAGTTTATCCATGGCGCCAAAAACTACCACAATTTCACAAATACAAAAAACTATCTAAAAACAAATGACTGAATTTGTAATACACAGCTTTCGAATAAAATTTATTTGAATTTCGAATTGCGCGCCAATCCACAGATAATTATATCTGTAAATGCTGGTTATAGAATCTCCAATTACATAGGTAAAAACCTATTATTATTGTAATACTTACTGGCTTTATTAAGCAAATACTCTGATGATTTTGTAAATTTGTGGCATCATGTCATTAGTAAAAAGAAGTAGGTACAGTCCGCGAGGCCTAAGCTGAGCTTTGCATTTGTGTGAGTGATTACGTTACGATTACGTCGCCGTCGTGCACACACGCGCACAGACGCGTCGTACTCTAGGCGGACATCACACCTACACTATCTATGTGCACTCACACAAATGTAAAGCTCAGCTTAGACCTCGCGGACCTTACCTACCGAATCATAAGTCTAATCTTAGTAACACTAAATAGACTTGTACCAACCAGAGGTTGTCTTTGGGTGCACTTGCATAGTGCATACAGGGATAATCGTCAGTTGGTGCCTCATTATTTAAAATTGTCTAAGGGGCCTCTGCGAATTGGCTTCGGCCCCTCGTACTCCCGTAGGTATGTCAAAGATATTTTAAAATATTTTTTTAGGTTTTTTTTTTAAATATTTTAAACTATAATTTATAATAAATGTGTTAGAAAATGAAATAAAGGAGCTAATAATAATATAAAAACCTGCAAATAGGTAAGTACTGTAAAGGTTTGATGCCGGTGGCAACCTTATGTGTCACAGGCCGTTAACTAATTGCCTATGGGCGCGTTCGAACACCAGCAAATGTCGAACGTATTTGAATTTGAAGGATAAACCAATTTGTTTTGTATAGAAGTGAGATAGGAAATAGTCGTGTCTTGTAAAAGTGTTTTCTATAAGTAATGTAATACTCGCTTGTGTCTGTGATTTCGTAATTTAGTCATCCAAGCACACTCAACAAACCAGACACCAACTTAACACACGTAGTAGTCTGCTTGGCCCCTATAACACCCATGCAGATTGCCACAGTACCTACTACATAATATGCCATCACCTCAATAATCTTTATGATTATGTACCTCCGTAGCAACTGTGTATTTATTTAAATACGTTTTATTAACTCGCTTTCTTTTTTTTTCGTCCGACCTGACAACGGACAATCACAAAATGTCCTTGGCCTGTCGTATTTTTGCTACAACCCTATCACGGGCAGAATCCCTGTGTGCCAGTGTGCCTGACACAATGTGACGAGAGCAATATGGTACAAATACGTAGTGACGCAGCTATTTACGGGTTAACCTCCTTACTGATAAACGTATTATATCAGGTGAATAGTAACACACCGATTTCTCTCTTTCTTAACATAACATAACATCACGCCTTGTTTCCCCGAAGGGTTAGGCAGAGGTGGTACTTATAGTATAGTAACACCCACATTTCGCCAGTTATGTATGAGTCCCATGTAATAGGGGGCGAGCCTATTGCCATCTACCGGGCACAAATCCAGACTCCGGGCTGCTACTGAGAAATTTCAGATAGAAAAAAACCCAATAACACTCTCCAGTCTTCTCTCTTTCAGTCGTCAGTAATGTGACATTAGAAAGAAGACAAAGCGTTGTACACTCCTACCAACTTATCTGTGAAATGGCGAAAATTGGAACTACGGCCGTCATGTTGAAATGTCATTCGATTGTCAGTGTATACTACATTCGGGTTCTCTGGTTGTATTGTCGTGATATTGCTGAATTTATAAAGTTAAATATGCCGAAAGCTATTAAAAGTGATGCTCGAAACATTATTCTAAAGGTTAAAACCTTTTTTGAAGAAAAAGCTCGGGCGGGGTCTCCGATTATTCCATTTAGGGCTGAGTTTTCAATCGTCAGATAACTTTTAGCTAAGGAATAAATATGGCGGTTTGACATATTATATTTTCTATACGAAAGCTGTCAAAACGTCAAACTTATTCCCCAGATAAAAGTTAACTGACGATTGAAAAATCAGCCCTTAATCAAATATACAAACGAATTTCGGCAGTGACAAGTTAGTGTTGTCAACTTTCTTGTTATAAATTACCCGATACTTAACTAATTATTTAAGTCCACGAAATATTCGTTTCTATTCTTGCTGCAGGTTAGCGTAACGGTAACGTACATCTAATAGGTAACCTGCTAAGTGAGTGAGCAAACTAACCTGCCAGATTTAAAATTTCTACTAACATTTATTTTATTATCTTATATTTCAGGTGTGAGTTAAGGACTAATTTCAAAAATAGTCAAGGAAGGGCACGCAGCAGAAGAAACTGGTACAAAAATTCGGACACCAGGCAAGGAGAGAAAACGTAAAAGTGGATTTGTGCATGTTGATGATTTTGACATGGGAGTTATACATGAATAATTTTATTCTGCTAAAAAAGAGGTCCCTACTGTTAAAAAGCTTCTAGAGGTCTTAAAGACAGAAATAAATTACACAGGACAGCGAGTCTACGAAAGCTGCTTCACAAGGTGGGATTTCGTTTTAAAAAATCTCAATCCAATCGGAAGGTTCTTATGGAGCATAATGAAACATCAGCTTGAAGAGCTAAGTACTTGCATGCAGTGGATAAAAATAATAAATCCCCCCCAGCCCCTGCTCATAATTTATTTAGATAAGACCTATATTCACTCTTCGCATACATCGGGTAAATGTTAGCAAGGAGAGGGTGAAGACAGAGTATTGGATTGTATTTAGACGGAGTATCGAAAGGGCAAAGATATATTATTGTTCATGCGGGAGGAGATACTGGATTTGTTACAAATACACTACTTGTGTTTAAATCAAACACAAAAAGTGGTGATTATCATGGCGAGATGAATAATACTAACTTTAAAAAGTGGGTTATTGAAAAACTTGTGCCTAATTTACGAGAGCCATCCATAATAGTGATGGATAATGCTCCTTATCACCGTATTTGTGTGAATAAAGTCCCAAATACGAATTCCTTAAAAAAGATATGCAATTATGGTTGACCCAAAATAAAATTGACTACGGAGAGAATTTGACTAAACCTCAGCTTTTAGAAATAATTAAGAGAAACAAGCCTGAACCTGTATATGAGATTAAAAAAATTTAGAAGACAATAGACACAAATGCTTATATTTACCACCTTATCACTGTGATCTCAATCCCATTGAACTCATATGGAGCACAATGAAAAGAAAAGTTGCTGATGTACATATTGAGCACAAAAATGCTGAAATTCCCCGCCTAGTTAGAGAAGGTTTCATAAAAATCCGCTTGATAGTTTTTTTTTATTTGAGATAGGTTTGCTCTTGACTCTAGTCTAGGTCAGAGATGACAGAGACAAAGTCGACGATGGAGCGAGCTTACCCAGAAGAAGCCTGTTAACTCTCACTTTGAAAAGATCGGGGTTGTATGCGTTCGGAAACACAAACGCAGGCAGAGAGTTCCACTCTTTTGCTGTGCTCATCACAAAAGAGATTTGGAAACGCTTAGTGCAAATTTGTGGAATAGCAACTAGGTAGGGATGGTAACCTGCAGTGCGTCTAGATGTCCGATGGTAGAAGAGGGCCGGCGGATTGAGGTCGTGGAGTTTTTGAGCACACTCGCCGAAGTATAATCTGTAGAAGACCGACAAGCAGGCAACCTTGTGGCGATAAGCCAAGCTTGGCATCCACCAGTCTTACGTCGCCAATGAGCCTCTTAGCTCTGCGTTCCACCGAGTCAAGCGCGGCAAGTTGGTATTTAGCTGAGCCATCCCAAAGGTGGCTGCAATACTCCATGCAGAATCGGACTTGCGCTTTGTAAAAAGTTAAAAGCTATCCAGGCGTAAAGTATCGCTTCACCCTATTTAGGATGCCCAGTTTCTTGGCCGCAGTTTGGGCTTTGTACTCGATGGTGGCACCAAAGTTGAGATATGATGTCATCTCCATGCCTAGGAGCTCGAGCCGATCAGTTACAGGAACAGATATAGGTACCCCGAAAAGTAGGAGTTTGATCGAAACGACTCCTTTTAGCGGTAAAAAGTTTTTGCATTATTCTCAGTGTTTTATCCGCGTTAAACATAAATTTACAAATTAATTACGTTATGTAATATAAACATAATCGAAAATTTTCATATATTAAGTCATTAAGAATATGCTCTAATTAAACATCATATTTTTTCCAAATCATTAACACTACTCGTTTAGACGTTATTTTCAGTTTAAAATCATTAAAAGTCGGTTATCGTCGCCTTAATCTGAAACGTGTAGAAACTCTCCAACGATCGATGTAGCTAGTGAAACTCTACAGTTATAATGGGGACGATATCTACAAGATAAAACGAAAAAAATAATTCATTTTGCCTGCAGGTAGACTAGTTACTTGAAAACGTCTGCAGAGTTTCGCTAGCTAATTTAATTTGACTTTGTAACTGTTGGATACATATTCTTGATGAGGACCTACCTACTGGTTCGAGTTTATTGCATGCTAATGGATCATATATAAATTATGGGATCCCATACCGTAAATGCTCCGCATAATGAGCATAATGCCCGGGATACATAAGGCTAAGTAGTTTTTGAAGCTAGAATAGTAAGCTAGTGTCAGTAAGCTAGCAAGCTAGTAACTCTGGCTTCGTGTATACAGAACTAGCTTCATTTCTAGGCTAGTAAGCTAGCGTTTCAAGCTAGGACAGTTTAATAGGAAGGGGTTCTATTTTTGCCCTAGTAGCACCCCCCACCACATTTATATTTTCCTGGCTTGTGTACTAGCTTCGTGTGGCCGGCCCCAATCGACTAAGGCCGAACCCAATAACCTATAAGACCCAGTTTAGGCACACTGGAGATAGAAAAACCTATCCATCTATGGTTTTAACGTCCTAATAATAAGAGATTATGGAGTCTTTTTTTTTGTGGATGGGAAATCATCAAATGACTTCTCCCGCTCTGGGCGGAGCGGGAGGGCGTGTCAGACTTTTACTGACTAAAACCCACCCGTGTTCCTTCAGTTGCCTGTGCCGGGGTCACGGTAACTCTTTCGAACATCCCGCAACCCTGGCTAGAAGATTATATGGAGTCTTACCGGCCTGACATAAGGACAGATAGAATTATACTGTCTACCATCAATAGCGATCTGTCTTTTACTGAAAATAGGTTATTGGGTTCGGCCCTTTGTCACCGCAATGCTATTGGCTTATTTACTAGGTATCATCGTGTAAACAGCACTAGCTCGTACCAAGGCAGGATCGCTAGTCAGGACAGAATACAGAGGTTCTAGCTTGCTATCCTAGCTTTGAAAAACTAGTCTTGTGTATCCCGGGCATCAAGGCCGATCTTTATTGGAACTGTGGGAAGGCATTAATATTATTCTTTTTAACTTTGGTGGGTCTCGTGAATGGTTTGACTTCGGAAGTGGAAGTTACTTACGTTTTCAGTTGGACGTGGACTAATTAAAGTGAGTAGGCAATATAAATGGCCTACGGGGGAATATGACGTTACCTCGAAATACGACTGTATGGACTTTTTAAATCCAAGGGGTATTGAATAACTTAGGTACATAATCGACAAAAAGCGTAAAATTGTTTTGAAAAATCTAAATTCAGGGTTAGAAGAAAAACTAAAAACCTAGGTGTGAAAACTAACGAACAGCATTCAGTGTTTATTTCTCCTCTACCGTGGTCGGATGACCAAGCCACAAAGGTATACCTAGTGGTCATATTATTACCCGCGTGGATATTCTACGAGTCTGTAACTTTGTCTGTACCTTCAGTCAAGGGCTCTCGAGTTCCGCTTCTGCGACAATAACGACTCTCCAACACACCCTTATCGAAGACCCTCGAAAGTAGACCTTGAATAATTAATTCGATGAAGAAAAAATTACGAATGATGCTCTCGGATTATAATTCTGTTTTAAAGTTAAATACTTGTTTCTTCGCAATGATTTGTGAGGAAATTTGATAAAACAAGATCGAATCCCGGTGAGCTACTAGGTACTTCCTATTCCTGTAAGCTGTTATTTAGGATAAAAACTGCCACTTGCTCACTTCAGATGTCGCCACCATTGTCCGTATTAAAATTTGACAGCTAGCTGTCAATATCCATACATTTTTTGTAAACAATCAACTTGTTTTACTCATAAATAATGGGGAAGGCAACTGTCAAAACGGCGCTGTCATAGCTAGTTCCCAACACAAGCCAATAATACAAGGCGTGAGGTGGTTTTATTTTATATTTGCGAAAATGATGCGTTGTTGTGTTACTAAATACTCCGAAATTGGAGTCCACCATTTCCCGAGAGACCCAAAAATTAAAAGATGGTGGCTTAAAGCTATTCGTAGAGATGTTTTATAAATTAAATAGAGTAGAAACATTTTGAAGAAAGTGACTTTGAGGATATATTTATGGTTTTAAATTCGGACACTTTCCATATCATTTACTTGATTTAAAATATTGAAATCACCGATAATAACGAAATAGCGAAATAAAAGTAAACTCATGAATGAACGAAATGTCAAACTTATTGTAGGCCGCGGGGACCTAACTATGATCACGCCATCTACAATTAGCTTTGCCCGACCTTCCCCATTAATGTGCCCCGTGGCAGAGCTGTTGACTGCAAAAATTCGGGGACCCATGTATTCCCCAAAGATGTTAAAAGAAGAAAACTATGGGAGAGAGCTCTATGAAGAAAAAATTGGAATCTCAATAATACGTCGAGGGTGTGTGCTATCTATTTCAAACCTGAAGACTTTTATCAGAGAAATTCGTACACAGGTGATGCTTTTTGTCATAAAACAGAGACCTAAGTGTGTTTCCGTTACAGGCACTTGTGGGTATTTATCTAAATGCATTATTTAAGGGTGTATGATAAGATTAACTTTGAATCGACCAAAATATAATAATATCTAAATAGTATTTAAGCAGCATTCGCTAGGTATGTTACATTGTATTTAATACCCTCATACCAAACTACCTACTGCCTAATATTAACACATATCCTGCACTGAATCTCATAGTTATTTAGAATGTTTCGCACATAGATATGTAGATCCTTTTTGTCTGTTCTAGGTGATGAAAATATCTGTAAAAGGCTGAGGAAGACAGCTGTACCCTCTATTTTTTCATATACAAAAGTCAAACCAGTCAACCCGTCAGCTGAAGACAGATTCGCAGACATTTTTGTCCCGTTTTCGTATATTTTGTAATGAGGATAAAAACTGCCTCTTGCTCACTTCAGATGTCGCCCCAATTGTCCGTCTTACAATTTGACAGCTAGCTGTCAATATCCATTTTTTTTTTTAAACAATCAACTTCTTTTACTCATAAATAATTAATATGTCTCGTTGGGCAGCTGTTGACTGCAAAATCCGGGGACCCATGTATTCCCCAAAGAAGTTAAAAGAAGAAAACTGTGGGAGAGAGCTCTCCGAAGAAAAAAATGACATTCCAATAATACGTCGAAGTTATGTGTTGTCCATTTTAAACATGAAGACTTTTATCAGAGAAATTCGTACACAGGTGATACGTTTTGTCATAAAACAGAGAACTAAGTCTGCGGGCACGAAACCAGCGGCGATCGAGCGATGGTGACTGTTGAGCGGCGCGAGGCAGGGCGATTTAGCAGCGGGCTTGGGGTAGGCATGAAACTGGCGGTCGATCCAGTAGGAAGAAGCGGCCGTCGAGCGGCGAAATCAAACAAGTTTGTTCCCGTCGCTTGCGCGTCGCCACCGCATCGCCACCGCCCGTGCATCGCTCGATCGCCCCGCACCGCTCTCACCCGTTTCCTGCGCGTCTCTTCAGAATGCTATACATTTGATTACACCGCCGCCGCGCCGAGCCACCCCGCAATCGCCATCGCTCGCCCGCCGCTAGTTTCGTGCTCACATACTAAGTGTGTTTTCGTTATAGGCACTTGTGGGTATTTAAATAAATGCATTATTTAAGAGTGTGTGTGATAAGATTATCTTTGAATCGACCAAATATCTAAGTAGCATTCACTATGTTGTAATGTATCATATTTAATACCCTCATACCAAACTACCTACTGCCTAATATAAACACATATCCTGCAATGAATCTCATAGTTATTTAGAATGTCTCGCACATGATAGATCCTTTTTGTCTGTTCTAGGTGATGAAAATATCTATAAAAGGCTGAGGAAGACTGCTGTACCCTCTATTTTTACCATGTGGGTCCCTGAACTTTTCCAAGGCAGGAATGTTGGGGTGATCATCCTCAAGCTGGTCTTCAACTCCGATCAAGTTATTCCTGTCGTATGCCTCCAGTCTTCAACAAATAAAAAAGGACTTAATGTAAAACAAGCCACTAATTATAAAATGGTCATAATGAATAAATTATGACCATTTTATAATTGGTGGCTTGTTTAAAGGTAATTATACCTTTCCACTAAAGCTGCTTTCTTACCAGTGTAGACGCTTCCCTTTTCCTTAGCTCCAATTTAAGTTGTACTACACTCCAAGTCGCATACATTTTTGTCCCGTTTTCGTATTTTGTAATTGACCTATCAGTGAACACATAAATAACAAAGGCGGTTTGAAGACGGACAAAAGTGCTGCCACCTATGACGAGCTTTTGGTTATTAACCCCATAATCGTCACTTTTTTTAACCATGCAATTTTGCAAGGTCATTCAAAATTTTTCTGGTTGCCATTTAAAGCGTAGTGCTATGATTGTGATAACTAGATACATATTGCCAACTTGCCAATCTTGATGTCTCACTGCATAGGGGTGGCTTAACGACACGTAGGTAAATACGTTGGAATGTACTTGCTGCTTCCTAATCAAGCTAGGCATCCACAGTACGTACTCAGTAGGACTGAAGCAACATCATATTCTGTGGATTGTCTCATTAATTATTGGGTGCGATTCATAAACACCTAGCTGTGTTATGTAATGTATGCATTTAGACTTTAACAACTCAACTCCCCATACACAATTACATACGAGGGCAATGACAGCGGTGTTAGGTGTGACTGCTGAATTTATTATAATTTCTATCGCCCTTTCTGGACGAAACAAAGTCGTCTTTGCATTTATTTGCAAATTGGCAACATTATTCGATAACGTCAAACTCAAACACGTCAATCAAGTCAAAAACTTCAAGTGTCAAAACCACGCGTAAATTGGTGTTTACAAAACGTGATTTTTAAGTTTTAATGTTTAATTAAATCAATATAATCAAAATGGATTTTATTGTAGATACTATTGGAGATGAGGATCTACAAATAAGGACTGAATTAATTAATGATGCAGAGAAACCTTACTTTATAGGTTAGTACCTTAATTCAAATGTCTCATTATAAAATTATTTCTTTTCCCTGAAATCTGGCATTTATCAGCTTGGTTTTAAAATAAAATATCTTTTATTTCTAAGCAAATTACACCAATTTTTGGTATTTTATTTATTGCCACAATCCTTTTACCAGTTTTTACAAACGGATATTCAAAATAACCTTTAGGCCATTCATCACCACCTTGAAAACTTGCAGAAATAACTGGTTTAGCCCAAAATATGATATTAGCATTGGCTAATAAAATTATAAGTCTATTAAGACTTATAATTTTATTCTAAATTCGCATAAATTCATAATCCACAGACAAAGAAGACAGAGAAGCAGCAATTCTAGAATTATTTGACAAAAAGAACCAAGAACTAGACACAAAGTTGTCTGCAGAAGAAGAAGTAAACACAAAGCTAAAAAACCTAAAGATTGACAGTTTGTTTGATGAGTTTTTCCTGGAAATGGGATGGTCACAATCAATCATAATTAAAAAAGAAGAGAAAAAGAGATTGTTTCACTTTGATCAGTTAGATTTAGAGACAGGTAAATTAAAGTCAAACCTTGGTGGTGTAGATGTTGAGAAGGAGATGAAAAATAGTGTGCTGAAGCCAGGGATTGAGAAGGAGCATGAAATGCCTAGTTATGATGTTAGCAAGAATAAACTGAAAGCAATGAGGAGGGTAAGTTTATACTGCATTATTAAAAATGAAATAACAAAGTTCTAGAATAAGCCCCCAACCCCAATCATACTTCCTTTTCCTTTTTTTCTGTTGATATGGTTAAGCTATGACATCACCTAACATAAAATTTGCTGATCAGGGACTTATTTAATGTTTTCAATTCATGGTCTATTTCCTGAATTCTCGCTCTATTACATATTATCATTAACATTTCCTTTATTAAGCACATTTTAAATATATAATAATAATTTACATTTCCAAATTTTTTATTAAAAAAAAAAACATTTAAAAAAATTTATCATTATGTTATTATTAAACATTACAGAAAGAACGAGAGAAGA
Source organism: Fissipunctia ypsillon (assembly GCA_947568875.1). Classification (NCBI taxonomy): domain Eukaryota; kingdom Metazoa; phylum Arthropoda; class Insecta; order Lepidoptera; family Noctuidae; genus Fissipunctia; species Fissipunctia ypsillon. The sequence goes on along the minus strand of OX387645.1, from coordinate 22,460,245 downwards.
CCAAGGGCCCTGGCTGGTTCAACTTGCCAGCGCCAGAGGTCACCGAGGAGCTGAAGAATGACCTTCAAGTGCTGAAGATGAGATCAGCTCTGGACCCCAAACATTTCTACAAGAAGAATGACATGGAAGTGCTGCCTAAATACTTTCAGGTGAGCTATACAGTTGTAAACAAAATTGTTTTACTTAATTATAATTTATAAGAATTTTCCAGAAGTTATAGGGAAGTAAACTGCACAATCTAACTAAATTACACAAAGAGCATTACTCTGACTCTGTAGAGCAAATATACCTGATCCTTTGTTTTTTATTGAGGAATTGAATTGAACAAAAACCTGTTAAGTAAAAGTTCTTGAATATTAAAATCATACATAATATTTATGCATGATTTAATATCTAAGAACTTCTAACAGGTTGGGATGTATGTACATAAACTCACGACTTCTTCCCATGAGGGTAGGCAGAAACTACAGAACATCACCTGTTACGATCCTTACAAACTTCTTTTGCTTCGTTTACATTCATATATCTGATCATAAATGCACGCCGGTTGTGAGTTCTACGCACCTGACTTTTCTAAAGAAAAGCATCAATCAGGTCACTATTAAAATCATTGATCCATTAAATCTTCTTTGGTATCAGCAATGCCTTTTGTGGAATTCAGCATAAAACATTACCTTTTTCAGGTTGGTCGCATCATGGATTCTGCACTTGACCATGTAAACGAGAGGCTGACTAAAAAACAAAGGAAGAGGACCATGGTTGACGAACTTCTAGCAGACGCCGAGTTCCAGAAATACAATAAGAAGAAATACAAAGAAATTGTAGACGAGAAGAGAAGGACAGAGTACAGAACCTTCATGAGGGACAAGAGACAGAAGAATAAAGCTGATTTGAAGAAGAACAAGTTAAAAGCTAAAAAGGCCTAGTAAATAAATGGATGTAACTTAAAAGTATTAATTTCATTTGTTTATTATTAACTTTTTGATGACAATAGTTGAATGAGGGAATATTATTGATAGAATGACCGAGCAAGACATCCATAATCGAAAAAAAAATCGACAGACGGAGATGGCGGGATTAGCTGGACTCCTTTAATAAAGATTGGTCCTTGGCAGCTCTGGACAGAGAAAGGTGGAAAGAGGGTAGGGAGGCCTTTGCCTAGCAGTGGGACAATAATGGCTAAAAAAAAGACCTAGACAAGCAATATCATTAAAAGACTATGTGGGTATAATGTCAACCAACATGAGTGTTAAATAAAACATCATAAATATATTCACCTCTTTATTACAATTTTATTAGGTATTATTGATAATAACTACCTACATGTATTAAAATTCGAAATTAAATATTCTATGGAAAATATCACAGGTGTAGAAGACACTTTGTAGCAGTGTAGATAGCATCAATATCAGTATAGCACCATAACAACAGAATATTAAAACTTTAAACCATAATAAAGTTAATTTAAAATATTATGCACTATGCAACAAAATTGAGCTTAGGACTAGAACTATTATTTAAACTAGTATTGTATAGATAAAAAAATATAGAAAAACAGTATGACCCAATCTAAGGGCGCGACTCTCCAGTTGAACACGTAATTTCTACTGCATTCAATAGGGATGGTGACATTTCCGTCACATAGATTATTAAAAAATATTGGACATGTATTTTTCTTTTTTAAGTAACCAAAACATTACGGGCGGCGATACATTGATTAAAATGTGTCAATGACATCACGCCTTGCTACATTGTATACTGAGTTGTGACGTAGCGTGCCCCCGACTCCCCAACTTTAGTGCGTTTTATCTAAGTAATTATTTATTAATATGATAAAGCAAAAAATACGTGTCTAATATTTTTTTTTTATTATCTGACTGACGGACTAAATAGAATTTCTTTTTTTTTACCCAGGTATCATCCCTATTATGGTAAGTGTGTGAGCGAAACGGTAAAAAATTGTATTGTAATATTGTTCAAGTTGGAGACTTTCGAATCACTTAACTTTAGGTTCAAATTGACACCACATATTTCTTAAAAGTACATCTAACATTGTTTGTTACACCTACTCCAACCCATTAACCATAAGCACTTATAAATCTGCACCTTAATTGCGTAACACACATTCAAATACAATCCGAAATATTTTGAAGAAAATCACTAATCCATTGCTTCATATGCTTGAAAAATTCCGTCTATTTGACATCGTATTTTTTTTGTCTCCTCTTTAATGCAATCTGTCCTGGTACATTCAGCAATAGGCAGATGATGGTTCCTGAGCTTACACGGTATGAAGCCACCGCCCTATCCGATCGATACTACAGCTCTTCATGCTGGTTGTAAGTCGGGCTTGGGGTGCCCTTCTTTAACCGACTTCAAATAAAGAAAGAGGTTCTCAGTTCGCCGGAATCTTTTTTTTCAGTTTTGTGAAGATAACTGAGTTTGACATTAGTTTCATTGCCTCCATGGTGGAGTATGTGGTAATATTAGCTTTCATTTCCTCTGACTGTTTTTATATTTAAATCCTTGTGAATTCTCTCGTTTGTGACATCGTAAATAACGCAAATGAATGTTGTTGAACTGTTAAAATGAAAGGCATTGCCATTGTGAGCGTGTTACACAATTAGGTACCCCGCAGGTTTGTATCTCCAATTCGCGATTATCTGCAATGTTATAAAGCTGTTATGTGTTTAGAAACCACCGGTGACGTCAATTGCCGCTCCCGTCATGAAAGAGCTCTTATCAGAGCTCATGAAAGCTATCACCTCAGCTAATTCTGAAATGGAATAAATATTATGGCAGATTAGTACAAGCAAGTTGGTACAGTCAGAAACGAAAGTCGATTGGTGACATCTTAAGGTGAAAGCGCCAGGGTTGCCCGCGAAATTAAAATTTTCTTACGTTTTTTGCAATTTGCAGATCAGTATTAGGTTGAATGTTGATTGAAATATGATTCGCGACCGTAACAAATATGAGTTTACAGAATCATAATCATTAAAGTCATCAATACAACTCTCTAAGACCAAGTAAGTCTATTGAATGACTTTTTTTATGAAATCTTAACATTTCAGGATTATACTAACTTAAGGAATTGTATTACTAATTCTAATATTATAATTCTATAAATACATATTTGTTACGGTCGCGTATCATACTTTGATCAACATACACCCAGACACTGAGCTGCAAATCGCAAAAATCGTAAGAAAATTTGAATTTCGCGGGCTACCTTAGCGCTTCCCCCTTAAACGGTTTAAATAAAATATTTGTTTATTTTTGGCAACTAGGCCCAATTATTAGTAACATTGTTCTTAAAAACTATTGTTAGTAAACAGAAACAAAAAGAAAATTGTAAGGTTAGCTGTGGTGTCTTCTGACCAGCACCTCCACAGCGTGCGACAACCAAGGTGCGTCGTACTTTTCTATTAACATAGGTACCTAGGATGCCGGTGGAACTAGACCGCGCTCTTGACAAGATGGAATTTGTTTTTTTGCGCATTATGACGTAAAAATCATCAGTATGCGCAAAATGCGAACATACCGGACGCACTACAATAGCGCGGCAGTCCCAACAGCATCCTGAAGCAGTTGTTGCATCGAATACGCAGGGCGTCTAGCGATCGCTTAGTATGCCTAACCCAGAAGCCGCTCGTGTAGAACGACTGGCAATACGCTATAAACAGCGTAATCTTTACCTCAATACTACAACGAGCGAACCTGTTTATCCTGAGGTCTCCGGTTAGAAAAGTCCCAGGTATTTAATTTATCAACTCTTTTGAGTGGCAGCCCGTTCAGCAGGGGCGTAGCCTTCATACAACCCGATTCCTATCGGCTTCCCTTCGGAACAACTACTCTTCTTAATGTCTACTATTGCCAAATAATATGGTACACCTGTGTGTGTAACTGTGTATCACATCACATTACATAATTATATTTAATACCAGTTCAGATTCAGATTAAAAACCTACAGTTTTTTGTCTGAGTTTATGAGGACTGAACAATTTTTTCCTCGGCTTCCCTCTAATGATAATTGTAGCTGCGCCACCGCCGTTCAGCATTACAACTGGGTCGCTATGTCACGTCTACCGGAGGCCTCAAAGACCATGTATATACTTTTGTTTACATTGTAAACAAGCCCATGACTCGTGACATATCGCTCACACACGCGTAACAGCTCCCTGATCGAGCCAGCCGTTGGGCCCAACCACGGATATCGGCCCAGCAGTGACATAGATTGCATAAGCATAATCAGCCTATAATGTTCACACTGCTGGGACACAGGCCTCCTCTTCGAGAGGGAGTGGGCTGGAATCCACCACGCGGGCCCAGTACGGGTTGATAGATGTCACATGTCTTCGATTTTTTAGTTCTGGGACATGCCGGTTTCGTCACGATGTTTTCCTTCACCGTTTTGAGAGTAGTGGTGATGAAATTATTTATACAAATGAAAGCGCATGCCTGGGTTCGAACCCACGACCTACAACTCGTAAGTCGGAGCCGTTACCACTGGGCCACCACTAGTTTTAAAAACTCTGTTCCGTCCGTCTTTTGCCCGTTCGTCTGTTTGATTTTCAACGCTAGGCTCAGCACCGAAAGTTGAATTTCAACAGCCCGCTTTTATTTACGCATTCGTTTAGATGTCGTCTAGCCCTAAAACGGGCATAAGACGAACGCCGAATAAAGATTTTTTTTTATTAGACCTGCCTATGTCCCCGTGCCCCTCCCCCCCCCCCATGACATGAAAATTGAACTTTTGTACGGCGACGACAGACTATTGTCTAAAAAAACTTGGCCGGTTAATACTGTTACGGCCGAACCCAATAACCTATCTATCACCAGTTTTGGCATAGGTAGGTTTTGGCTTTGGTTTGGTTTTGATAGGTAGGTGGTGGTTGGCCACCACCTCTTAAAGCAGTATTATTTTAAGGTTACTTCAGTGTGAGAAAGAGATGGAGCTATACAGGACGTCTAGCTCCATCTCTTTCCCACACTCAGGTAAGATTAAAATAATACTGCGTTAAGAGGTGGTGGTCTAGCTCCAGGAGATAGAAAAACTTATCTGTTTATGGTTTTAACATCCCAATAATCTATAAGAGATTATGGAATCTTACCGGCCTGACATAATGACAGTTAGAATTATACTGTCTACCATCAATAGCGATCTGTCTTTTACTGAAAATAGGTTATTGGGTTCGGCGGTTAGTAGACACAATATTTTCTCTAATAAGCGCTCCGCCGCGCCGTGGTTTTACGACTTGACAAATCATCGAGATTTCTTTAATTATGTAGGTAAGTTTAATATTAATGTAAGTATTAGGTATACACATAAATCTTCCGGAATAAACTCTCTAAATGATTGCGAAAACCGCATCAAAGTCCGTTGCATCGTTTATAAGAACAACGCGGTCGTACAAACATATACGAAAAGCGACTATAATTTACTAGCTGCGCCCCGCGGTTTCACCCGCATAAGTCACGATCCCGTGGGAATATTGGGATAAAAGTATTCCATGTGCTAACCCAGGACCTGGTCTATATATATGCCAAATTTCATCCAAATCTGTTCAGCCGTTTTAGCGTGAAAGCAGAACAAACAAACTCACTTTCGCATTTATACTATTAGGGATAGTTAGGATGTATACCGGACGAAAAGCGGGTTCTTCGTGCTATTTTACAGTACGGTAACTAAAGTATTGTCAAACTCACCACTAGGATGTCCGAGTCGCCCTAAAGGCACCAGCTTCAACATGCCCTGTACCACCTTCTCAGGAACAGTCTTCACCATAGGAGTCTCTATAAAGCCGGGCAATATCGCGTTTACCCTGAAATCATTTATTTATTATTTATTTATACAATCTTACACTATCATTACAGGTTCACACCGAATGCAATAATGTGGTTAAATGATTATCATTTACTAGTTAATAAATCGAATTCCACCAATGGAATTATTTGGTGACTCACATGATGATATTATTAACATGCAAATAAAGTATTGATGAGTTGATGCCCTCTTGAAAGCCTCGCCTCGTATGCACTAGGTTGTGGGTTCAAACCCGGGCAAGTACTAATGTGACTTTTTCAATTCTTATGTACTTTCTAAGTACATTGGTGAAAGAAAACATCGTGAGGAAACATGGACTTAGAATGAATATTACGCTCAGAGCAACGGAAATATATAGAGCAGCTTGAAAAACAAATGAAAGATTTTCAAGAAAATCATAGGTCTGCAGTAGTCGAGCTGCGTAATATCTCCCCAAAGCCAAATGAAAACGCAAGTGACTTAACGGAAATAGTCGTGGGTGTGTGTAAATCATTGGAAGTGCATATAAAACCGGAAGAGATACGGGACATTTATCGAGTGCAGACTAGCCAAGGCCCTTCTAAGCAAATTATTACAGAATTTCAATCAGTCACTCTGAAAAACGCAGTACTTCGCGCTGTACGTGATTTTAACAAAGGAAAACCATCTTCCGAAAAATTAAATACTGAGCATTCTGGCTTGATTGGTGAACGCACCCCTATCTACATTGCTGATCGTCTTCCAGCAACCACCAGGAAACTTTTCTACGATGCACGAAAATTTGCTAAAAGTAATGGATGTCAATACTGCTGGACGGCAAATGGAAAAATCTTTATTCGTAAGAAAGAAGGGGAAAAGCCGGTACTTATACGCTCTGAATCCAGCTTTCAAAACATACTGCATGATAATAAGTAATTGTTTAACTGCACGAGTAACTTTAGTTCCTTTACTATGTAGGCATAATCTAATTTCAAATTTTTTAACCTTTTATTTCTATTACACAGTGTCTCATTCATACACTTACAATAACCACATACATAATACAACACTACAATTCATCACTCAAGTATACAACTTACTCAAGTTTAACATTACAAACACTCACAATTCGCAAAGTTTAATAATTTTAGGAAACGATTTTCATCTTACGACGCGGTACGCTGTGAGAGTACAATTTCGAACGTATTATTTATTCCAGACTATATTGGGCAATAATATTGACCAGTTCTGTAGTGCCTTAAGGCTAAACATAACACTGAACGTGACATCTTTATGTGCACATCACATTAAGTAAAAATGACTAACGTTAATGAAATCATAAATAGCTTGGACGCATATGGGTTCCACGAATCCTTTATTTGCCACCCTGATGGATGCCTTCAGTTATTGGGAAACCCGAATAAAACATTAAATGTGCTGCATCTAAATATACGTAGCATTTGTAAGAACTTCAATAGCGTCCTGGTCTTATTATCTTCTATAAAAATTAGGTGTGACGTGATAGTTTTTTCAGAATGCTGGCTTAACAAAAATACTACTATTCCAATTCTCCAGGGATACTCGGCTCATTCGTCAACAAGAAGCCTAAATAAAAATGATGGTCTAGTTATCTACGTTCTTTCGGATTTACCACATAACATTATGGAGCCGGATTTTGTTGATGCAAATTGCCTAATATGCAAACTCACGGATACAGTCATCATTGCTGTGTACAGGCCGCCATGTTATCGTAAAATAGATAACTTCTTAAATAGTCTCAATACTGTACTAACCTCGGTGTCCTCTCACAAAAACATATTTCTGGTAGGAGACATGAACATTAACATTAACTCGACCAATAGTGATCCAAATTGTAATGAATACATGAATTTGACTGCTTCACACGGACTCTTACCGGCTTATACTCACCCTACCAGAGAAAAAAATTGCTTGGATCATGTTATGATTAAAGTGGTGAAATTGGCTGTATCTTTTATCCTGGACACTCACATTACCGATCATGTCCCAGTACTCGTTTGTTTAAAAAATTTACCAAATCGTCAAACAACTAAAGTCGTCTCGAAAGTAGATATGCTTAAAGTTGTTACTGAAATTGCACAAACCGATTTCAGTACCATTTTGTCTACTAGCAATCCTGATTGGGCTACTGAATTTCTTATTAATACTATTGTATCTATTATACATAACAATACCACTACCAAATGCATTCCTTCTAGGCTGAGAATAATAAAGCCATGGATCACTCCAGGGCTACTAAGATGCATTAGGAATAGAGACAACATGCATAGAGAACATAAAAAGTCACCGGACAATTACACTATAAAATTAACCTATATACGCTATCGCAACTTTTGCAATAAGCTTCTACATAGGCTAAAAAATAATCACGACAAAATCGAATTGGTGAAAGCCAAAAATAACCCAAAAAAGACCTGGAACGTTATAAACACCATCGTTAATAAACAAATGTCTAGATCTCCTCCGGTGGAGTTGTTGTCTTTGTCCAACCTAGACTGCAAGTCTTCATTAAACGAAGTCAACAATTATTTTGCGAATATTGGCAAAGAGCTTGGAGCTAGGCATTCAAATTCAGGCACATTATATGAGTCATATGTCAGGGATGATACACAGGTGAACTCAATTGTTCTTCTTACACCGGATTGCGCTGAGATTGAGAATATTATAATGGGTCTTCGCTCCGATTCTGCTCCGGGATGGGATGGAATCAGTTCACAGCTACTAAAAATGAGCAGACAAACTCTTGCACCCCTCGTCACTCACATATGTGGCCTGTGTATCTCTGAGGGTGTATTTCCGAAAGTTTTAAAAAGAGCGGTTGTTCATCCTATTCACAAGGGAGGAGACAGAGGCAGTGTCAATAACTATAGACCAATTTCAGTCCTTCCGGCATTGTCGAAGGTTCTTGAAAGGGTTCTAAACAATCGTCTTATGTCTTTCTTAGAAAGCCATAAGATTCTTTCCAGCAATCAATTTGGCTTTCGTAGGGGTAAGTCATGTGAAGACGCTTTCTCAGCCCTGATTGACGATGTTGTTGAGACACTAGACAAAAAGTCAAAGTGCCTGGGTTTATTCTTAGACCTATCTAAGGCATTTGACACTGTCTCTGTCCCCATCCTACTTAAAAAATTGGAAAGAATTGGAGTTAGAGGCCCCGCACTTGCTATCTTTGCGAGCTACCTATCTGAGCGAACGCAGTGTGTTAAAGTAGCCACATATGTCAGTGATGAGTGTGGACTGTCCTTCGGAGTACCTCAAGGTTCCATTTTGGGGCCTACCCTTTTTTTACTTTATGTTAACAGTTTATGTGATCTAGCACTCCCATATTGTTCCATCTACACATATGCCGATGATACGGCCCTTCTAGTGCATGCTGAAAGTTGGGGCGAAGCTCGAAAGAGGGCAGAATCTGTACTTGGCATTGTTATGTCTTGGCTATCGACGAATAGTCTAACTCTAAACGTGGATAAAACCAACTTTATTACTTTCTCCCTCAAATCGACTTCGCAACCTGACAACACATTTTCAGTTAAAGCTCATATTAATTGTAATTCTTACTCACATCAATGCTCCTGTCTTCCCCTGACTAGAAAAACTAGTGTCAAATACCTTGGCATACTAATAGACAATCTCTTATCTTGGAATGCCCAAATTGGGGCATTGTCGGGCAGAGTTAGAAAGCTAATTACCGTGTTTAAAAGCCTGCGGTATAGTGCTGACGTAGATACCTTACGTATGGTTTATCTCTCTCTCTGCCAATCAATATTAACTTTTGGCATAACGGTTTGGGGGGGTGCTTCGAAGACAAGTATGATACAGCTGGAAAGAGCGCAGAGAGCTGTCCTCAAGGTCATGACATTCAAACACTATCGGTATAGTACAGCTCAATTGTACAAAGATTGTCAGGTCTTGACCGTGAGGCAGCTCTTTGTGCTGAACTGTACGTTGCGCAGGCATACTTCCTTGCAGTTGGATCTCAATCGCTTAAAAAAACGTAGGACCACGGACGTGTGTCCCATAGAGAGGCGAAGAACGAAACTCGCAGAACGACATTTTAGAATCCTTGGTAGTCGCTTGTACAACTTTGTTAATAAACAATGTAACATTTACACGTTAAACAAATTTGATTGTAAAGGTAAGGTCTGTAAATGGATCATAACCCTTAGCTATGACGAGGTTGAAAAAATCCTTAATACGTAGCTTTGTCGATATCCCTTTTCACTCAAACAGTACCCCGTCCGACACATCACTAAATATATCCGCCTTTCCAACACATCACAATACAACAATACACTACACTATACAATACAATACAACACTACTACATAACAAAACACCGTACAACAATGCACAACACAACACAACACATGCAGTGACACTATACAGATGGTTTTCTCCTTGATTAGTTTATTTTGTTTTTGCTTAAAATGTTTGTTTTTAGTTTTTATTTTTATTTTTCTGTCTACAGTTCCTGAAACATAAAACTCTGAATTCATAATTGTCTACCTTGTGGCAACTTGAGAGCCCTGACACCCATAACACAAGTTTAATCTTAGCTTGGGTGTCGGAGGTTTTAACTCTGTATAAACCTACAATTTATAGGATACATATGGAATGTATACTAAATGGTACATGTAAATTGTAAAGCTGGAAATAAAGATTTTTATTATTTTATTATTATTATTATTTTATTACCTATGTCTGAAATCGCCAACCCGCCTTGAGCAAACGTGGTCAATGCTCGTGCCTTCTCTGTTTGATAAGAGGCCTTTGTCCTGCAGTGGGACTATAATAGGCTGATGTTATTTTAAAGTTATGACACTTACCTAATATTAAATTTGCCTAACTCTTTAGCAGCAGACTGCGTCATAGCAATCACTCCAGCTTTGCTGCCGGCATAATTTGTTTGACCTGAAATAAATAAACCAAATTGAGATAACGGTAGATTTGTAATACCAATAATTACGTAAGGTATTTAGTAGAGAGGTTCAATGAGTCAATGCCCACCATCTGCCTAGCCTTTTTCCAACTATGTTGGGGTCGGCTTCCAGTCTAACAGAAGGCAGCTGAATACCAGTATTTTACATGGAGTGACTGCCTATCTGACTTCCACAACCCAGTTATTGGGTAATACGATACCCCTTGGTAAGACTGATTGTCAAACTTTCGGGCTTCTGATGACCCGTAACGACCAAAGGCATAACGTGCTTTCCGAGGCCCAGACGGGTCTTGGTATGTAAAGATGGTCACCTATCCACGGACCAACTGCGGCAAGCGTAGCTTAGCCTGATCGATTTCCTTGTGCGGCTGTTATTACTTACCCACAAGCCCCTAGGTTAAACTGGAAGCCGATCCCAACATAGTTGGGAAAAGGCTTGGCAGATTGCAGATGGCTTATAACCAACAAAAAATAAAAAACAATACTTCTTTCTTACCTATATTTCCATACTTGCCCACAATACTAGAAAGATTTATAATTGAACCGGGCAGGCCTGCTTCCGTCATCGCCTTTGCAAATGTTTGCATGACCAGAAAAGTCCCCTGAAAACATAGGACAAAAATAATATAACAAAAGAAGATGGTCATGGATCATAATTATTCAAATTTCTGTCATAATTTGTTTGTGCAGAATTTATAGTAGGTATTCCCTTGAGCCCAGCCTTGAAAATGAACATAAAGAAATGTCACTTATTGGACGATACAATGTGTATTATATATCCTAACTTACCTTTAAATTAGTATTAAGTACACTATCATAATCTTCCTCGGACAGTTTCAATAGCCAGTTGTCTCTGGTTATACCAGCAGAGTTTACTACTATCGTCGGAGGTGCCTTATACTGTTTTAGCGTGGTCTGCAGAAGATTCCTCACTGCTGTTGAGTCAGACACGTCTAGTTCCACTGCCATATGATCAGCATCTGAAATGTTTTTTATTCTTGGTCAAACAGTCGGCCAATAATTGTTGGACCAATAAAATCTTTGAGCCAATATTGGTATGGTTTTGGTTTGAATACTGGCAAAAAAATTTCTTGCTGGTTTAAATTAGTTTTGCATAACCCTAGTAATTAATAATATTTGGTACGCTGATTATGTGAAATAACACATATTATTTTGTAAGAAACTTCTCTTGTATACCAATATTTTATTCATGCTATACATACCATTACTGCCTGAAGCTAAGGCTGTGTGTGTCTTAATAGTTTCTACAGCTGCATCATACTGCTTGTCAGCGGCTATGACAATAGCGCCCTCTCTGGACAGCACCTGGCATGCTGCACGACCTATACCAGATCCAGCACCTGAGAACATTAAAAGAACATCTATGGGTAAGTAGGTCAGGTTTTTTTGAAGCATATTATGTACAATTATGTGATATCTATCTTCTAAAGTTGGGAGATCTAAATTGCATGAATCCTTTTATTTGACAGTTTTACTCTATCCTATTGAGTATTTATAGCACATTGGGTTAACCAAAACATTCTAAACAGCTCCTACCTAATGAGCAACAACATCAACAGTTCTGAGAGGCAAGAAAAAGTAATAACATGCATATTTTGTTGACCCAATATTCGAATAAAAACATATTTAAGTCTTTAAAAATGCCTTTAATATTATGTGTGACCGCTAAGCAAAGAACATTCAGGGTAATTAAGTTCGACTTTATGTATATTGATAAGGTATCTAACAAGAATCATTAACATTGAAATTATTTGAGAATCTTCTGTATTAACGTTTTGAGGTAGTTTTCTGTCATCAATATTGATTAAGCACTGTCATGAAATGTAATTAATCTAGCTTCCTACATGAACTCACCTACTTTTCAATTAATTTCGATGGTTAAGCTAAATAAAAAGTGATTTAAAAATACTTACCAGTTACTAAGGCTAGCCTTCCTGCAACAATTCCTGACACCATTTTCACAATTTTTTATAAAGAAATCAGTTCTGAATTTATGTAGCCGAGTATCTAACGTACGTTTAGAAAGTTTGACTTTGAACTTTCCTACCTACTGTACTCTTATCAGTTTTATCAAACAACTGTAAACTCTGTTATCACTATGACGTCTAGACCTTCGTTCGGAAACGCAAACGTCAAAAATAGATCCGAAATTCTTTTGTCTTTTATCTTACATTCCTGAACGAAGTATTAAGTTACACGAGAGAGCTTCGTTGTATTGCATATTTTTAATATTTTAATTTGCATTGGGACTATTAAATTTATTCTACGTAGTCTGTGATTAGGACGTCGACCTAAAAGAAAGACTCCATCTAGGCAAAAGTACTGGGTATAGACCTGGGCTTAAGGCATTGTGCTGGGGAAGAGCAGTTAGGGGCACAGAACATAATAAATATCATTATAATATACTCCGATTATAGGTGGTAGTTAACATTATTTTTGGACATATAATAAGTTAGTCTCTGTGCGAGCTGGCATAAGCTACTTGGAAGAACAGATTGGCTTGATGAGACCCATATATACTAGTTATTAACGTTGGTAGGGCATCCTACAGCACAGGGCATACTGAATTATACATGCCTGAATTCATCTCGGCGCGTTAATTGTTTTAAGTGATAGTTCAAAAATAATAGTAAACTGGAGAGTAAAAACAAAAAGATAAATTAATATAGATTTATTATTATTTACTATGACACAGGTACATTCAACAAACAAAAATAGAAGTTCTCCTAAGTATATCTTTATCTCATAAAAAAATACGAGCATTAACATTGTTTTAAATGAACACCTGTCATTATCACATTTTTATGTTGTCACTTGCAGCAATTCTAAATAGAGCTATCGTATTTATTAGTAGAGCGTCGTCTTTTGCTTTTAAAAATCCTAAAACCAAGTCACATTGTTTCAGTGTTTGTCAGACGTTTGAATTTTCAAATGTTTCCGTATTTTGATAGTCATTTCAAGTCAGTTGAGTCAAACAAACTAGCACAAGCAACAACTAAATTATTGGTACCTTTATTCTAATAATAACTTTAAAACATTACAACAATATAAAAATGTGCTTTGTGGCCTGTACAACAATACTAGATTTTCACTTAGTATAGTACATCTATTGATATAAAACATTAATCACCGTGGTCTTTAGTACACTTTTTAGTACTGACACACTCATGGCTAAGTTATTATTTTGTTAAGCTACGCTTGCCGCGGTTGGTCCGTGGATGGGTGACCATCTTTACATACCAAGACCCCTCCATGCCTCAGAAAGCATGTTAAGCCGTTGGTCCTGACTGTCATTTTTAAATTTTTAGTTTAGAGAGAGTAGTTACGGGTAGTCAGTAGCCCGAGTCTGACAACCAGTATTACTAAGGGGTATCATGTTACCCAGTAACTGGATTGGGGAGGTCAGGCAGGCAGTCACTCCATGTTGCATGCTGCATCCAGTAAGACTGGATGCCGACCCCAATATAGTTGGATAAAGGCAAGGCAGATGATGACAGTTGTATCAGTTATTTTTATAGATATGGCCCGAATGTGTGTGGTTAGTTGGTTATACCTTAAAAGTATAGAAATCATACAATCATTTTTAAAGCATGGTCTTAAATTGAGATTTTTCATCATCCATAATGTGTAAAAACTTGCTGCAATAAACTATTGTCAACTATATAAAATATTAAAACTACTGAAATAAATGCATGCATTTTAAATTACTAAGAGCTCTACAAAGGGTTCCACACAGAAATAATAAATGTTGTACTACTTAAATTTGAAAGAAAACTTGCTTTTGCTATCTGATACATGGAACTAAGGAATACTATAGTCAAAAAAATACTTCAAATAATAAAAAAGAGTACATAAGTACTAACTTATAAAAAGTTATGGTAAAAAAGTATTAAAAAGGTAGATAGGTAGGTAAGTGGTAGGTTTGGTAGTAAAAGCATTTGGGACTTAAACATAACTGGCGAAATGTGGGTGTACTATAGGTACACCTCTGCCTAACCCTTCGGGGAAACAAGGCATGATATTATGTTATGTTTAAAAAAGTATTACTGTTAAAACTTACAGAACTAAACTTAATCTACTATTGGTTTAAAAAGAATCCAGAGTCTCTCAAACTCTTTCTTGTATTGTTCCAGTAGTTCCTTTTGTGAAGTCACCAGGCAGTCTTCAAAGTTACCGCACAAGGCTTGATTAGTCCAGTTTAGTGAGCCTGCCATTACAAATGGCGTTAAAACAGGGTTTTCACTCAATGTGTCCGCCAAACAGAACTTGTGGTGCATCAAATTCGTCGACTTCATCCAACGAACCGGTATACGCTGCTTTTCTAACCTCCTCACACTGGACCCAGAAGAAAACGCCATATCAGCATCTATTATCACTCGTATCTTCACGCCTCGATAATGTAACTTTAATATAGCATTAGTTATATCCATATTAGTCCATACGTACATACATATGTCCAAATTATGTCGAGGTTGGTTCAAATAATACAATAATCTGTCCATACTTTTTGAAATCATGCAGCGAGAATATTTGCTCTTCTTAATTTCATCGACTCCGTAGGAAAACATAATGACTTCTTGAATTTCTGTGGCCTTACATTTTTCTTCTTTCTTCTTTTTATTAGTTAGGTAATTGTACGTAGCACGCGTAGCAAATGCAAATGATAACAACATAAATAAAGTTTTGCTGAAAGTTTTCAACGACATGATGTTGTTTTCAAGTAACGCGAGTAAAAAATTCCAACTGTGGTGTTGTACCTTTGTGAAATTATAACATAATATGTATATTAAGAGTTTCGTAAACTTAACAATAGCTATAACGTGCTATCTGCTGAATTATCACTATTTTCTAAAACATTTTTTTTTTGTTTTTTCTGTGAGATCGAGTCGATTGAGAAGCTTTAGCCATCATGTTTGACTTTGACAGTCTGTAATGCCTTGTCAAAATTCCCAATTCCCGCGCATCTCTACTACTTTTTTCCTGCTGGCAACTGAAATCTGGACTTTTACCTTACTCAAATGTCGAAAAAATATAGGGTGACTGGTATAATTAGTGACCGATACTTAAACACATGATTGTACTCATGATAACTAACAACTTTTAGTATGGGACCAAACATGAAATCGCGAAAAAAAATCTGCTGGTCCTTACATTCTGACGAGTTATGCGAACATACATGTAGGGAACAGCAGATTTTTTTTTCATGATTTCAGGTTTGGTCCCATACTAAAAGTTGTTTGTTATCATGAGTACAATCATGTGTTTAAGTATCGGTCACTAATTACCAGTTACCCTATATAATGTATTAAGGAGTAAATAGAGGTAAAAACTGCGAGTTAGCTCATCTACTGCGATTAATACGAACCAAATCGAAGGTGGCGTCTCAACTTGTGATGGACTACACGTCTTTCCAATTTATACAAGGCCAAAACGCAGCCATAGGAAACTGCTCGCGTATACATTGTTATGCTATTTTTAAATCTGTGATTACAATGTATCCACGAATTTTGCGTACTGCTTGTGTATAGTTTGTAACGTGGACATGCGCGTCCTGGTTCCAAACTATACTAAATCATTTTCGCCTGACAAGAGTTATAAAGATATAGTTTAATATTTTTGATTGATTGATTTAAGGATAAGGAATGATATTTAAACGTTATTAGTGTAGGATTAAATAAATAACAACAATAATGTCGTCCGAACCAAAAATAAATAAAACTAGTAATATGAGTGAAAATGACCCTTAGTCGAGTGAAAACGTGACCAATTGGTGTAGGTGTTAGGTTAGAACTGTGACCAACAGTGTTGCCAGACGTTTTGAATGAGCGATCGTACGATGGGTGAATAAAAAATCGTATTACCTAAGAAGGCTACTAAAAAAAAATAGTACGTTTTCAAAACTTTTGTTTTATTATATTAAAGCAAATAATCAATTTAAACACACACTTTTAAGTCTTTATTTATCCCCGTAAAGGGTTTTGCTGTTCATGTTATTTAACATTCCTCGCGTTGGAGAAAAATCCACACAACACCCATAGCGCTTAATATGTTGTTTGGCTAAAAGTGTGCCATTTAATGTTTCGTTGCTCAGCCTGTTTCGAATCTTTGTTTTTATTAGATTGACTGAACTGAAGCAGTGTTCACAATCTGCGTTAGAGTGAGGAAGGCATAATAAGTCCAGAGCAAATTTTGCTATATTGTTAAAATCTTCAAAAGCGCAAATTCCTGCCCAAAATTCGTCTTGTGGAAGAGTCATATCAACTTGGTTAATAAGCGTGGGCAATCTTCTCCATTCGTCATCCACATTTTGCATTATTTCACCGCTTACAATCCGAGGCACAATGTTCATTAGAGGCAACAAAGTACTTACTTTGTTTCTGTACGATTCTGACATAGCGTTGGTAGGATGGATAGCCTCCAATTTTGATAATACAGGATCATTCAAATTGTACCGTTTTTTTATTTCACGAGCACTTGTTATTAAAAACTTGCGGCAACGGTGGAAAAACTCTGTGCACTTTTGTGGGTGGCTAGTGAACTCCCCGATTGTTACATCGTTCATTACTTTAATACCCAAATACATTTGGCGGTCGGCAATATATTTTTCTTGGTAATCTATATTAACAGAAGAAAGTTCAGTTCTGTTAATATATTCTCTCTCCATAAAACATAACAAAATGTCGCGGTACATGTCCCGAACTTTCTCATTAAGATTGATTATTACAGCACTATCTGACTGGAATAATTTATTAAATGCAGTGAACTTGGGCAAAATCCACGCCAGAAACTTGTAATATAATTTCATGAAATTGTCATTTAAGTTCTGAAAAATTATCTCCGTTGTAATTAATTTTTCTTGTAACCAAGTGCTTGTAAACAATAATTTCAGTGGTTCCCACTGTTCCAAGATGCGTTCAACAACGGCAATAAGGGACAACCATCTTGTTTGAGATGGATGTAGAATTTTGTGTGGTTCTACATCTAGAAACTTCTGAAATTCCTTATTTATTGGCATTGTCTCTTTGCACTAAGCTTGAAATGATTATAAATTTCTCGTGCCAAGTCTTCGCACCTACGAGGAAGTTCTTTGCATGCTTCAGATGCGCACAGGTGAGCCGAATGACATACACATTTTAATATGAAGATACCCGGTAAATTTTCCTTCAGCCTGCTGGCAGCACTGTTATTTTCACCCATCATCACGTTACAGCCATCGGCGGCAAATCCAATCATATTATCTAGTGGGATGTTCTTATCTAAAAATGACTGAGTCATAACTCTGTACAAATTCTCACCTGTAGCACCTTGGTTGACCATATCAGGGTTTTCTGAGTCAAATACCTTGCACAGTTCCCACATTTTACTAACGATTTGCTTCTTGTCCTTATCAAAATATCGCACAACAATACACGAAGCTTTCTGAGTGCTAATATCTGTTGATTCATCGGATATGGCACTGAACTTTTGTGTAGTCAAAACACAAGTCAACATGGACTTTTCTGCTTTGCCGATGACTTCCGTGGTCACTGCAGTTGCCTTCGTTCTCTTCAGGGAAATTTTATGTTTGACATCAAAGTCATGCAATATATCATTGATAATATCAGTCAGATGATCGATAGAATTGTAAGAAATATTGTGTTCGGCGATATAAGCTGATAGCTTTAGTTCTATTTTAGATTCCAATTTATTTTTTCCAACAGAATTTTCTGTGACAAAATTTGTCATCAAATTACGTTGCTTGTTTGCAATTTTAGCATTAGACAGAGCTTTGAGGTGTTTCTGCCTAGTGGAATGGAGTTTTAATACACCATACTCTGATAATAACTCACAATCACATACAATACATTTTGCTTTGTATTCACTTTTGCCGGGTTTCAGCCAATGCTTGAAAACTTCAAGATTTTCCCAATCGGAGCGGTATTTCTGAGCTCTGTGTTTTTCTTTTTGATCCTTGGATAACTCATTCCGTTTCGCCAGAGTCTTTTTTGGAGTTCCAGGACAAGGGCGACTTGGGCCTGGATTAGATGTTGAATCTTCATCCTCCATGATTAAAAACTTTCACACTTTAACTTCAAATAACTAAATATTGAATGAAAAACTTCCGACTTCCGAGTAACGTAACGTATAACATTGGGATGTAAGGGAAATCCCCTAACCATAGACAAATCTAACTAACTAGTGATATGAAGGGTTGGTACTTAGTAAGTAAAATAATAAATAGTGACGTGCTACATTGGTATTAGTACTTTGGTTGTATGAAATCTAAAAAAGTCGTATGTTTACGTACGATTTCTGCCCCTTGATCGTACATGCAAAATAAATGTAAAAAATCGTATGAATACGATTTAAATCGTACATCTGGCAACACTGGTGACCAACCACGTGCGAGCGCGCGATACTTCCAAGTAACTGCGGCCAATATTCAGATAAATATGTGCAATAAGAGTTAGAGTTAGGTAGTTAAATCCTGTGATTATATATTATATTTGTCACCTTCTAAATGACTAAAATGAGGTATAATAAATGTAGAAGTGTGTAATTTAATTTAATTTTTTACAATTTTGTACGCAGAATTGTAATCTTTGTTTGATTTTAAGATAAGTTTTATGTCATCATTTAGCGTGGATAGATTTTGTCATTAATTTTAATAATTCTAATTTTGTTGCATATGTGAAATTTTAGATACTACTTTTTTGATATTTGTACGCCGTCAACGGCAAAGCATAGTGTACCTACCTATACATATTTTTATTTACAACACCTGTTTTTACACCCACCTATGTTTTACAAATAAAAACTTTGACTTTGACCAACTTGGAAGTAGCACTCGCCGGCCGCTGCCGCGGCACCGCTCGCTTCGTGCGTGGTTTTCATCTGTTTTTTTTCTGTTCTGTGTTTTTCATAGTTCTAACTTAAGCCAAACCTAAAACCCTACCTTAATTATTGCGATCGATTCGGCATTATAAGCCACACATAAAACTCGGTTGCGACACGATTAGTCCGTATGGGTACTGGCACTGTATATTATAGAATATGGTATCTATTTAATTAGGTCACTAACTCACTACGAAGTAGACGCGAGTACTAGGAGTACGCGAGTAGTATTCTACTCTTGTATAGATTGGAAGACTTTAGTTCAAAATTGATTTCCAATCTGTAAGAGATTAGTTTCACACCCGTGCGTTCTGGCCTTGTACAGAATGGAAAGACGCACTGATGACCTGCACCCTAATTGCGTAACACACTATCAACCACAATCTACGACCAGTTTGCTGAGATTGTGTCAACTACTTCCCGAAGACACATCCCAAGGGGCTGCAGGACTTCTTACATTCCAGGGCTGTCGACAGACTCCAGTGAACTACTGAGCCGATAAGAATCTCTATTTCATACCGACCCCTTTTCGGAGGAAACCACGTTGGCTGGAAAAGTGCTGCTATCAAAATTGGGCGAAAATAGACGGGAGAGGTGGATCAACACTGTTACCCACATCGACATGACTCATAACAGTAAAAAAGCTTGGAGCACTATGAGAAAGTTAACCAGCTAGTTCCCTCAGCCCGCTCCTCCAAATCAAGTCACCGCTAACCAGATAGCCCACCAACTGCTCGTTTACGGTAAACCAACACGCCGTTCCAGTAAAGTCCCTAAGTCACAAAAACCCGATGGCGCTTGCGACGATATTAGTAAACCGTTCAACCTTTCTGATATCGTCGCAGCGATTAGGGGTCTTAAATGTGGTAAAGCCTCCGGCGTGGACGACATCTCAGTTGAGCAAATGAAACAGCTTGGCCCAGTTGCTGTGTCGTGGTTGCTGCAACTATATAACAACTGTTTGGAATCAGCTTCAATACCCCGTCTCTGGAGAAAATCAAAGGTCATGGCTATTCCGAAACCGGGTAAAGCAACAGACGATCCCAAAAACTTCCGACCAATACTTATCTCTGCTCTGCCATACATACAAACTGTTTGAGAGACTGTTGTTGAACAGGCTAACGAGTGTTATCGACCCGAAGTTAATCCCCGAGCAAGCTGGTTTCAGACCCGTCAAGTCTTGCTGCAATCAGACCCTCAAACTCGTTTAACACATTGAGGATGGTTTCGAGACAGAAATGGTCACAGGCGCTGTATTCATTGACCATCAGCTGCCTACGATACCGTCAACCTCAAGCGGTTGTTGTGGAGGGTGAAGACATTGATTAGCGATCAGAATTTTGTTCGAATACTCAGAGAACTTCTCTATAACCGCCGTTTTCAGGTCTATCTTCTCTCGGAAAAACGTCGTTGGAGAGCGCAGAAAAACGGCCTATCTCAAGGTAGTGTCCTGGCACCGCTCCTTTTTAATATCTATACCAACGACCAACCATCCAGCCCAAACACGTCCCGCTTCCTTTATGCAGACGACCTTGCCCTCACCTCCCAAGCCACTACCTTTGAGGCGGTTGAGGTCCACTTGTCAGACGCTCTGGGTGACTTAGCCACGTATTACCTCGCTAACTCACTCAAGCCCAATCTGAGCTGATTGGGCTTGAGCAAAACCCTGACTTGCATATTTCATCTCCGCAATAGAGAGGTGCGCCGCAAACTTAACATCGTTTGGGGTGGGGTGTCCATCAGCACAGCAACTCCCCTAAATATCTTGGTGTTACTCTGGACAGGTCTTTAACATTCAGCAAAAACTGCAAGAACATCAAGCAGAAGGTGCACACTCGCAACAGTCTTCTTCAGCGATTAGTCTCATCGAAGTGGGGTGCTTCGCCTGACGTTTTGCGAACTACGGGCTCGCGCTATCGTTTTCTGCGGGTGTATTCGCTTGCCCCGTGTGGACTCGTTCGGCCCATGCAAAGTTAGTGGATACAGCTTTGAATGAAACGTCATTTCATCACTGGTTGCCTCAAACCGACCCCGGTTCAAATGCTGTATCCACTAGCAGGAATAGCACCACCAGTGGTTCGCAGAGCAGTGGCTAGCTCCAGCGAAAGAGCCAAAATGGTCTCCTACACACGACACCCTTTGCACGACAACATCCTTGTGCCACAAAGGCTGAAAATCCGAAACAGTTTTTTAAAGTGTGTCGTTTCACTCACTGGCGAACGATCAAAAGAAAGACTGCAGCTATGGTGAGACAGTGCTTCCTTACCCAAACTATTTGTTCCACCTGCTGAAGACTCCCGCCTGGACATGAGTTGTCTTGGGTAACCTGGAAGTCTTTAAACAGACTCCGGACCCAGGTGGGCCGAAGCATGGAAATCCTGTTCAGGTGGAGATTCATTGACGACTCCGCCTTAGAGTGTAAACGTGGTGCTGTTCCACAAACAATGGGACACTTAATATCATGTCCTGCGTGTCCTGTCAGCTGCACGTTATAGGAACTGATAGACGCTAGTGATGGCGCCAAACTCGTAGCCGAATTCTGGGCCGAGTCCGTTTAGATTGCCATCGACATGCTAAGAAGAAGAAGAACCTGACTGAACCTGACCTGGAACTGGACCTAATTGAGTCACAGTCTGAATGATTTTGAAGCAAATTGCTAATCAAAATTGAAACTTCGTCAACAGACTTGATACATAAAATATCTCATTTAAAAGGTCTCGGCTTACTGATTATTCTTTACTATGGCGACGACCGTCAAAAGTATATGGGGTTTGTCGGGAAAGGAAGGAAATGTATCATAATAGTAGCTACTACATATAGTACAAAATAAGTTTTTGAAAAATAAGTGAAAATCGTATTGATTTTTACTTAAGGTACTTCATATTGTATTTTATTTTCCTTAACATAACATATTCACGCTTGTATACCCCGTAGGTGTAGGTAGAGATTGTGTAGGTACCAACCCGATTTCTAAACTTAGTCAACAGACTTGAGATACATACATACATACATAAACTCACGCCTTCTTCCCATGGGGGTAGGCAGAAACTACAGAACGCCACCTGCTACGATCCTTACATACTCATTTTGCCTCGTTTACATTCATACATCGTCATACACGCACGCCGGTTGTGAGTCCTACGCACCTGACCTTTCTGAAGAACATCACCAATAAGATCACTATATGTATTCCTAGGGCGTCCCCTCCCGGCGTTTCCACCCACATCTGCTGTGTAAATACCTTTTGTTAGTCGACTTTCATTCATTTATCCTCTCAACATGACCAAACCATCTAAGCATACTCTTTCAAGGTCTTGGCTTCCTGATCATTTTTCACTACGGCGGCAACTGTCAAAAGTATGGGGTTTTAAGGGAAAACAGTGAAATGTGATGATATTTCGTAGTAGAAATAAGTTTGATTATGAAAAATAAAAAATAAACAGAAAGTTGACTTTATTTCTTATACGTAGGTATACTTATAATTAACATGACATAACGTAATGCTTGTATTCCCAGCAAATGTGGGTAGACATGCACAGTTCCTAACCCATTTTGCTAGTTTTATTATAATTGCTATGTAATAAATGTATAGGTACAAAAAAAACAGCAGAACAGTGGCAAGACATGGTGACTGTGTTAGACAGTCACCATGTCTTGCAACTGTTGCAACTTGCAATATTTATTGATTAAGACTTTATGCAAAATTAAAAAAAATACTCTACAAAGGCGGACTTAATGCCTGAGGCATTTTCTACCAGTCAACCTTAAGGTGATGCAGAGGTGCCAGGGTTGCGAGATGTTCGAAAGAGTTACCGTGGCCCACAGGCAACTGAAGGATCACGGGTGGGTTTTAATCATTAAAAGTCTGACCCGCCCAGAGCGGGAGAAGTCATTTGATGATTTCCCATCCAAAAAAAAAGGATGATGCAGAGACAAAACATGGTGGGTGCAACATAAGGCATAAATAACTCGAAAAAGAATTAAAATATGGGTAAAAATCTTTTTAAAAATTAAAATTAAATTCTTTTTATTTCAGACTAAATTAATTTGTCCATAACTGTTAGTTACATGGTCTTAAATCTATGTTAGTATTTCAAACATTCATAAAAATAAAATTAAAATAACATAGTACGAGTAATTCAAAAGACAAATTAATAAAATCATTTATGACCCGCTGGGTGTAGTTGAACCATAAAGCGCTGGCATAAAAGTTTTGGCAGTAGGCTCTGAACAGTGTTACTTTTACGTCTACTGTACACCTTGCGAATCTATGAACCAACATGTTAGCACGCACCGACAGCGCCCTTCGTTCCCGCTCGATATCCGCATCGTCATTCAGGGTCTGTCACAATGTGCCCTAGGTACTTAAACTGAGCGACACGTTCTAAAGGCACACTGTTCAGATAGACAGGTGGTACATGCTCCGGTTGTTTATTCCTACCTCTAAAGACCATACACACATTCTTCTTCTCGTTGTACCTCAGACCGTGAGCCACAGCATATGACTCACAGATATCGAGCAGTTTTCTTAAACCACTGAGCGATGGGCTCAGCAACACAATGTCGTCAGCGTAACTGATGTTATTAACACAGACGTTATCTATATGACAACCGACATGGCTGTTACTGAGCTCATCCATCGACCGATTAATGTACAAGTTAAATAAGTCTTGGAAAGGACAGACCGCACTGTCTCACACCACACTCCAGTGCATACTCATCCGACAAGACATTCCCCCACTTTACCAAGTTCTTCTGGTTTTTGTACCAGACAAGATGTTAATGAGTTCAGTGGGAGCCCCTATAGAGGCATGAGGAACAGGGTGTACAGTTCACTCACCTTCCATAGAAAAGGGAGGATCCTCCGACCAGACGGGTGTTGTGTCTGGTGGGCTACTGCCCGACGGTTGAAGTCGGGATGTTGTATATATGCTAGTCGCGCGGTAAACTCTGATTGCGCGATGCACGATTTTGCGTGACGCCATTGATGCGTTCCATTCTGGCGATGTAGATATGGCCGCCACACCCCTACCTCTCCAAGCTTGGCCCAGAGCCTGCTGTAGTCCACTAAGTCAAAGTCCTTCGATAGGTCGAGGAAGCAAGCATAGACCGGTGTTTTTCTGTTTATATAGTAGTTGACAGTATGTTTCAATGTCAAGATAGCACTTTCAGTCGACAGTGTCTCACGGAAGCCAAACTGCGCATCATTAAGCTCAATGTGTTTGCTGAGTGTAGCGTCAAGTAGACCGTCGAAGACCTTGGCAATTACAGTCGCTAGAGAATAGGCCTATAGTTGCTTTTGTCTGTCACGTCCCCAGTAACATTTTTCGGAAGCGGTACAACAATGGTTTCCAACAGTTTTTCGGTAGGTAAGAGTGTCGTCTACAGAAGGTAAATAGCATGGCCAGGATCCTAAATATATGCTTGCCTGCATACTGCAAGTGCTCAATACTGAGACCGTCATTGCCCGGGATTTTCCTCTAACCATGTTTTTTACAATCTTTTCCACATCTTTACTGGAAAAACCTAACAAGTTTTCTAGATCAGTGACACCAGCAACAGGCACCCTAGTACAAGAGGATAGTGGTGAAATTACTTTAAAAACGATCCTGGAAAAAGTTGGCTATATCCTTAGGCTCGCTACATTCCTCCACAGTCACCGGCACGCTTACCTTACCCTTCATTTTCTTAGTTCCCTTCCAGAATGCCCGAAAGTTTTTACCGGAGACATGGCCTGCTAAAATATGCATTTCGAGCTAGTTTTTATGGTTTTGACAGAATTTTAGCCTAGACTTGTAAATTTTACGTGTTGTATACATGTCGTCATATAAAGAACCGTTGTCTGGTTTGCCATACGACACATACCTACGAAAAGCCTGCCTTGCCTCATTGTGTGCTTCCCTCACATGCTTGTTCCACCCTACTACACTCTTACCTTTTTTTATGCATTTTGATTTTTCAGTTTAGTACAGAGGCCTCACACAATATTTACTAAAAACAAGCTTTTAAGTAACTAAAAAGTACTAAGCAAAACGAGCGTAAACATAGAATCTTCACTTCTATCACCTTCACTTGTAAGGTACTTGTCAAGATAAATCAAAATGGCCGAAACACAATAGGGCTATCTTGTTTAGTTGAGGAGTGCCCGTGACCACCTTCCGGCTCCATCTTCAGACCCTGGACACCACATACTGTAATAGCACTTGTCAATACATATTCAATAAGTCCAAACAAGATGTGCTATCTTTATTGGTTGCGGAGTTCCTATGGCCCCCTTCCGACTCTATCATCAGACCCTGGATACTACCTGGGGCTATAGTATACTTGTCCAGACAAAGCCAACGAGTCCAAACACAATGATGCTATCTTGTTTTGTTAAGGAGTTCCTATGACCACCTTCCAGCTCCATCATCAGACCCTAGACACCTCCTAGTGTATTAGCACTTGTCAATACATATCCAATGACTCCAAACACGATGGTGCTATCTTGTTTGGTTGTGGAGTTCCTATGGCTACCTTCTGGATCCATTATCAGACCCTGGATACAACCTTGGGCTAAAGTACTTGTCAAGACAAAGCCAAATAGTCCAAACTCAATGGTGAGTTATGCAAGAAAATTAATAAATGACATAATAATAATTATATATATATATAGTAATGTGTGTGGTCATGTGTGTGTTGTAAGTATCACGTGTCTGATGAAATGTGGATGTTCTTTTTAAGTAGTAGAATAAGTTTGTTGTTTGTTCTACTATAATATAGAGCTGTTCTGTTGTGCCTTATTGGAGTACAGGCGTTATGTTATGATTTAAGCTTATTATCACTAATACATATACAAAAGTTGACACTTTTTGGATATCTTTGATCTCTTTCATTGTGGGGATAATACAAGAAAGTAAACTTATAAGCTTAGAAGTGTTACCTACCCCTCCGGGGAATACTGGTATGATGTTATGTATTCCATGTCTGTGTGGGGAATCATTAAATAGGTACCTAACTTGCGAAATGTCTGGTTTTCTTATCTCTGCCCTTCCCTTAGAGGATTACAGGCGTAATGTTATTTGTTATGGTTTAAGTTTAATATTAGGAGTATATTATTTGGTTAACATTGTGTTTCATCTCTTTCATTTTGAACAAAATTATTATCCAGTGCCTACCTATGTAGCTACCAAATAGAGGTGTACCTCAGCCTAGCCCTACTTCCGAAGAATACAAGTATGTGTGTGTGTGTGTAAGTGTGTGTTATGTAAGTAAAATGAACAGAATAGATTACATTCCTTTAAATCCACTTCTGTGTGGAGAAATATAACATAAATTGCGAAATGTAGATGTTCCACACACTTCTGCCCACTCCTTCGTGGAATATAGGCGTGATGTTATGTTGTTTTATGTTCCATATTATAAAAGTCGGCAATTATTATCATTATTATCTCTTTTATTGTGACGAGAATCAGAAAACAAACATCTATATTTTCATTAGATAAATCATGAAACTAAAGAATGATTTTTTCAGGAAACCCCATATATTTAAGACTTAAAACAAACGGTTTGTTACTTTACGAAAATTATGAGACAAAAAAGAAGTCTGTTGGATAAAAAAAAAAGTGGGGACGGGGTCCATAGTAGGTTGCCCATCGTCCTTTGTCTGCTCAACAACGTAAATAATGCAATGAATGTTGTTCAACTGTCAAAATGAAACCAATTCCTACTGTAAGTGTGTTACGCAATTGCTCCGCTGACTACATAACGTAGAACGGAATGCTGGGTGGTGAGAAGGTAAAGGGATAAGATAAACCAGTTAATTAATTCGATTATCACACAATTTTTAAATATTTCAACAATCTGCAAATTCGACCGTTGCCAGCATTATCGACTGTTTGGATCATTCTCACTAGTTCCCTCAGCAATTAGTTCCATGGAACTAGTGAGAATGATTCAAGGTACCTATGTCTAAATAATTTTTAAATTTTTGTACATACATACCTCGTTATATAGCTGATTAAATGAAGTGATCTTCCCCGTAATATGTACGCTTAGTACCGTAGTAAAATTTGGAGATAACTGGTGTCAAAGTTCATCATGTACTTACTTAAATGATTTTTGAAAATGGTTAATAAACTTATTCCTTTAATTGTTAACTGTTTGATGTTTTAGAAAATTTGGTTACATCGAAAGGTTTGTTAAAGTATTAGGTACCTACCCAATGGAATAGCAATGAAGACCATTCAATTTGAGAGTTTAAAGAATAGTGATATTTAGTGACGAATTCTGGGATTTTTTTTTAAAATACATAAAAATTGGGTTTTCTCGAATCCCATGAATTTTCGTCTAGGCTTTATGGGGTGCTTAATTGTTGCAAATGGGTCACACTAACGTCCTGAAAGGAATACGTCAAATTACAAGTCACTGTATAAGCCTGTCCTTACAGAATATCCTTTATTATAATTATCTGGCCTTTTTTACGTAGATAAAAAGGTAAGTTTAAGATACATAAAAATAACACTAAATTAATCAAGGTTTAATTTTCAAAATAAGAAATATTATTTACAAAGATTACACACGTTTTGCAATTTCATAACGTTATGTTGTTTATGGTGAAATCGTGAGGTCTTAATCTTAAATTTAAATTATAAGAGCTGTGATGAGCGGGCTGCAGCGATCCGCTGTATCCACCGATGAGACCACAGGAACCATATCCATTATCGGTCGTACTCCCATAGCCTACTACACTTTGTCCCATAAGGCTGTTGGAATTTGGGACATACTGCCTATTGCCCACATTTTGCATCATTAGGGAGTAATCGTTTTGGTACAGCCCTGTATTCGCTATAGGGATCCCTAGGTTCAAGTTCAGATTGTTGGCTTGAAAATGATGGAGCCATGGTTCTTTGGAGTTGCGAGCAAACTCCTGTCTGGGGTCTTGGTGTGGTATCCCGATAGGAACGGCGATGGGCTCTGGTGAACTTTGGCTGGTTGAGCTTCTATGATTCGACAGTGCTGATCTCTCGTTTCTTCGGAATTTCGCTCGACGGTTTTGGAACCATACCTGATGAAAAAAAAAATCGATTTAAAGCTTGAAAACTATGTTTAGAACTTATAATGACAAAATGTGAAAGGGCAACAAAACCAAATATCAACGGCCGCTTTCTATAGTATATCTCAATCCCAATCATGATCCCGATCCTTGTCTGTAACCAATGAACGGCCGAGTTAATCAATCTGAGTCTTTGAGAGGGCGAATCACAAGAAGCCGTCAAAGACTGCGGATGAAGATTGGGATTGAGATACATTATAGAATTCTGACTTAAGAGCGTTGTCACATTTTGTCACCCCTCTCGCTCACACGGGATCAAATTTTTAAGAATGTTAAATGAAAAGATGTTTTTTTTTTTAAATGTAATCAATGGGCGACCTACTAAATAATATTAATTTAATAGGTAGTTAATAAAAACACATTTCTATTGTGTTATCTAATAAACTTAGCTCAATAAGTATTATGATCTGTTTTTGAGATGATTTAAATAAATGCCACAATAAAAATGTGTTTTTAATAATTACCTTTTAAATTAATATCATTTAGTAGGTCGCCCATTAATTACATTTTTCAAAAAAGCATATTTTCATTTAACATTCTTAAAAATTTGGTCCCGTCTGAGCGAGAGAGGTGACAAAATGTGACAGCCCTCTTAAATCAACTAACTCGGGCTATCTCAGTCCACCATTAAGCCGGTTTTTTTTTATTTTTTTTATTATTTATTACTATAAGTTACAGCATGCTAATTAAAAACTAAGCCCCACAAAACCGTAGTAACGGTTTGACGGTGGAGTCTGGCGAGCTAATTGGTGGTTGGATAATTTTTCAAGACAACATTTTCAATTTATGCACTAGGTAGGATGATACTATGTGAGAAATTCTATGAAACATCACCTTTCTAAATTAAGTTCGGACTACTATATAACTAATAGGCTTGCCCCCTAATCAATAACACACGGAGATGGTACCTCATAACTTGTAAAATGTTGGTGTAGTGACTGTACAAGGTGTAATTTTAATCAGTGTTAATCTCTTAAGGGGTTATTGTACTCATCATTGTGAATAACTTTTACTATCAGATTGTATGTTTATATACAAGGTGTAACATAATTAACACACAACCTCTTAAGGGGTCATTGTACTCATCATTATGAACAACTTTTACTATGGGACCAAACCTGAAATCGCGAAAAAAAATTCCACTGGTCCATATTTATGTTCGCATAACTCGTCAAAATGTAGGGAACAGCAGATTCTTTTTTCGCGACTTCAGGTTTGGTCCCATAGTAAAAATTGTTCATATGATTAGTACAATGACCCTTTAAGAGGTTGTGCGTTATTTATAAATAAATAAATAAAATTCTTTTAATTCAGACATGGTCCATTTGGTTAATACAACACACAACTTAGAAACTAGTGTTAGTACTTACATCTACCAGAAAAACAAAACAAAACAATTATTAATTACCTATACGCCGCAGTGGCATGTAGGCGTATCCAATGCCCCAGTATGGAACTGTCCCACCTGTCCGCTATAGTGCTCAGGATGCTGTCGGGGCTGCCGCGTACCCTGCGCATGATGGCGGCGCATCGCTTGCGCATGATGGCGTGAAAGCCATCTATGCCCGCTTCTGCGAACATGCCGGAAGCACTGCAGTAGCGCGGCAACCCCATCAATACCCTGAATGCATTGTTGTATTGAACGCGCAGAGTGCTATATGCCCTCTACATGTAGTTGACCCACAGACCGCATGTATAGAACGACTGACAGTACGCTGTGAACAGTGTAGCCTTTCCTTCAGTCGAACATTTCGCAAATCTGCGAGCCAACATATTGCAGCGGACAGCCAACGCTCTGCGCTCACGCTCTATGTCCAGGCTGTCTTTAAGGTCCTCGGACACCCAGTGGCCCAGATACTTGAACGATGTGACCTGGTTTAAGGAGCTTCCGCAAAGTTTCAGCTGTGGTGCAATCGGGTAGGTTTTAGTGCCTGCCTTGAATACCAGTACTTCACTTTTCTTAACATTGTATCTGAGCCCATGGGCCTCCGCGTACCCTTCACATATCATGAGCAGACTCATCATTGAGTTAATCGATGGGCTCAGCAACACCATGTCATCAGCATAACTAATATTGTTGACACATATTCCATTAATACATACATACGCCTTGAATTATTGTTTGGTTTTGAACTGATTTATGTTACATCTTGTATATTTGTATATACTCATATTAGTGTATCGTTTTTGATTTTATGTATTTTGTTTACTCTTTTACTCTTACACACGTTGTCTACATCTCTCTATCTACTTTCCTATCGCATGTATGCTGGAAGAGATTTCTTTAGAAATAAGCATCACATTTGTACGTATTTTTCTGTACCTTTCTTCTTGTCAGTTTATATGTATGTACATAAACCGTTAAATAAAATAAAGAAATAAATACTATGAAACCAATCCTGAAATCGCGAAAAAAAAATCAGCTGCTCCCTACATTTATGTTCGCATAATTCGTCAAAATGTAGGGAACAGCAGATTTTGTTTCGCGATTTCAGGTTTGGTCCCATAGTAAAAGTTGTTCATAATGATGAGTACAATGACCCCTTAAGAGTTTGTGCGTTAATTATGTTACACCTTGTATACATACATGATTAAGGCAAGCAATCCTTTATTTCTCACCTGTACTCTAGCTTCAGTAAGATTAACCCTCGCAGCGAGATCCTCCCTAACAAAGGCATCAGGATAATGAGTCTTCTCAAACACCTTCTCCAAAGCACCCAGCTGCTGACTAGTAAACGTGGTCCTATTCCTCCTTGGCTTCTTCCTATCATCCGATTTTACGTCTCTATCCTCCTCAGACTCTTTCTGGTTCTCTCTCTCTTTCGCGCCCTTGTCTTCGTACTTCCGTCTCATGTCTTCGTATGCTAGGTAGTCGACTGGTTTGATGAAAGGTCTTTGCAGGTCTTTTTGGTACCAAGTTAAGTCGTTCTGGTAGCTTGGCTCATAAGTGCCGTTGATCTGCCGGCTTGCTGTTAAATGATGAAGCCTTAGGAGACTGTCCTCATGGCATTTGATCATTTGGAAAAGGTTCTGGTTGTTCTCTGGGTAGGTTCCAGGGTTCATGTTGTAGTTGGCAGTGTTTTGGGCTTTTGGGTCATAGTTCTTCGTCATGGGCTGGCGTGTGTTTGGGATATCTGTGGAAAAACATTTCTCATATGAATAAATTATAATCTATAGTATAGGCCTCTACAGAGTCTTGACTTTTAATGAGATTTGCCTTGCCGTTTAAAAAAAAACTCCAAATGATTCCAAGTGCCTCGTTGATCCCCAGACGCGGCTGATCTGCTGATCTGGCAGTATGGGTGGGTGGGTTACACGGAGCCTGGATATGTGCCCTTTTGATGGCAATAGGGCATTAGGCAATTACATTGGGTTATAAACAAAACTGTTGAAATGTGGGTGTAAAGATAGTTACACTTCAGTCTACACCTTTGCGAAATACAAACGTGAAGTTAAATTATGTTTTTATCATTAAATCCACCCCCATATCGATTCACATCAAAAATATACCAAAACAATCGTCGTTCTACACAATAGCCCGTTTGTTGAACAGATCGCACACGCACCGGCGGCTAACGTCTGTAGATCGTTGTTGCGCAGACGCTGACGGCGTACGCGCAACCCTATCGGTTACATCACAATGCGAGCACGTGGAAACTGTTGCTCATGCTCGCTTGAACTTGCGAAGGTCTATCTACCTACCCTATGGATAGTAGAAGAGTAAGTACCTTTTTTTTTTTTGAGATCGGTTTGCTCTTGACTCTAGTCTAGGTCAGAGATGACAGAGACAAAGTCGACGATGGAGCGAACTTACCCAGAAGAAGCCTGTTAACTCTCACTTTGAAGAGATCGGGGTTGTATGCGTTCGGAAACACAGACGCAGGCAGAGAGTTCCACTCCTTTGCCGTGCGCATCACAAAAGACATTTGGAAACGCTTAGTGCGAATTGGTGGGATAGCAACTAGGTAGGGATGATAACCTACCTCTCTGTCTAGTGGCGAAAGTGCTACATTTTTCTAAAAGTTAATTTCAGCCTTATCCTACTAACATTAGTAGGACAAAAACAAAAAACACACAAAACAAACAACAACAAACAAAAAGACAAAGGTACAAAAAGATGTAAAAAAATACTTAGAGCATAACTTTGACTTGCATTATTATTCGCTACTTATGCTCTAAGTATGTTTTTACATCTTTTTGCACCTTCAAAGACTCTAAACTTTTTTTCCTACTAACATCTGTACCAAACAATAAATTTATGACAGTCTGCTATTATTAGACATTAATACAAAACAACATCCTGCCTGTTTTACCCATCGCAAGTAAAGATATTCGAATTTAAAGTTAAAAAACTGGTAATTTTCTGTAAAATTAAGAAAAAGTAAAAAAAAAAAACGGTGGGGCCAAGGTCAAATAATTTGGGCCAAGTGGGTAGCAGATGACCCCAACTAACCACCATTTTCGTATGTTCAACGTTCTACCAAACACCCTGTATAGTGTATAGTTTATAGCCTGGATTAAAAAATAGGATACTTTTTATCCCGATATCCCCACGGCATCGAGACTTATGCGGGTGAAACCACGGGGCGCTGCTAGTTAATTATAAACGCCTGTACGAGTATTCCCTGAAGAGTCGGGTAGAGGTGCAGTTTAGTAACACTGCCATTTCGCCAGTTGTTTAAGTCCCATGTAATAGGGGGCGAGCCTATTGCCATCAATCGGGCACAAATCCAGACCCCGGGTTGATATTGTGGAAATTCCTAATGGAATAACTCAATAACACTTTGCCTGACCTGGAAATCGAAACTTTGGAATAGATCAACGAGGCGCCCTTATTTATTTGTCAATGTCATGTTTAGAAAGGGATGTGCCATGGACTTCCTCATTGGTCTAGTGGTCGCAAACTCGCAAACGCGAATGCTAAGCGTTAGATCCTGTCCTGAATTCGATTACCAGGTCGGGCAAAGTATTCAAGTAATCGTGTAACTGTATTGTGGGTGTACCTAGGTAGGCATGGGAGAAACGAACATCTAGTTATACACCGTAAGGACTATTCTTGCTTGCTGAACTCGGCCGCTATACAAGGTGTAACATAATTAACGCACAACCTCTTAAGGGGTCATTGTACTCATCATTATGAACAACTTTTACTATGGGACCAAACCTGAAATCGCGAAAAAAAAATCTGCTGTTCCCTACATTTTGACGAGTTATGCGAACATAAATGTCGGGAGCAGCAGATTTTTTTTGAGAGGTATAGAGGCGCTTATAGAGGTATGAGGAACAGGGTGTAAAGTTCACTCATCCTGTATAGAAAAGGTAGGATCTTCCGACCAGACGGGTGTTGTGTCTGGTGGGCTACTGCCCGACGGTTGATATCGGGATGTTGTTTAAGTATATGCTAGTCGCGCGGTAAACTCTGATTGCGCGATGCAGGATTTTGTGTGACATCAGTGTGACGTGTTCGCATGTGGCGATGTACATATCACACGCTTTTTGCAATTTGCAGAACAATGTCAGGTTGTATAGACAGAATTATAATTATTAGAATCGACTCTCTAAGTTACAATAGGCCTCAAATGTCATGATTTTATGAAATAGGGTAATTTTCATTTCATTCATTTGTCATTTGTCAATTTTTACGTGATTGCTACACATTGCATGCGCAAATTGATCGTCTACCAGGTGTAACTGAAGTGATTGACAATATTACTACAAAGACTAAAATAGAAATTGATGGCAATTTGACCAGTTGTGATTGATCGTTTCGGGGACCCCATAGAACATCACCTGGGATGCGTCTGTACAGGTGTTATAATTGTGATTTAAATAAATAATAATAATAAATAAGTAAGTAGGTCTATATTCGGTTTCTACTTTGACACGACAATTCTAAATGTCTAGTCTATTTTTAACCGACTTCAAAAAAAAAGAAGGAGGTTATCAATTCAACACTTAGTAAGTATGTAATATTACTAGAACTGCATTATATTGGCATATGATAGTCTATTAGGGCTTCCAATCATATCACATAACAACGGGAGCAGAGCTATCATTGCCACCTATCGCTGTTCCTAGTCCGTATAGGACAAAGGTTCTTAATTTAGGATCATACTAAATTAACACTGACACTGCTGTTTGCAACATAGAAATAGAAATATGATAAACTGACCGATGCTAATTAATTTAGAGTAAGGAAGATTGACTTACCTTTATTTTGCTCCATATTACAGCTAATTTCGGCACATCAAACGATTTAAAAAATCGAATTTGAAATTAATTTACTCGAATATTTCGTAAACACTGTCACATTTGCTTTGTATCAAATCTCTGCGCGTCCACTCCGGCGCCGATCGCACGCGGCCAAACCGAATAATTGTTATTAATTCGCCCTCTTATTGAATTACTTTATTTAATTAAATAATTCGACTAACTCATGCTAATGTGCGAACTAATGGAGTCTGTGCCGCGATCTGGCTGCTTTGCTACTTCAGCTCAAAAACAACATGTGTGTTGGTATAACACAAAAAAATGCTCTGAAAACGTCCCCGTCTGAACACACCCATTGATTGAAAAAGAAAACGCGATTTTCATCTCTATGTTCATCGTAATAGATTTCAAATCTCTAGCCTGCAGCCTTTAAGTTTGGCAAAGGAAATTAACACTTTATAATAACAGCTTCAAGATTAGTTTTGTATTGGTTGTTATAAGTGGGAGTTTCACAAAGTTCTAATTTTGAATTTGTTTCAAAGGCCGCGAGGCGTGGTTTCCTTTGGCCCGCCTGACGCCTGTGAGTGAAAAAAAAAGTTAAATATTTTGAGCGGGAAACGATACAGGCAATAATTGACACGTCAACGTATATTATTTATAACGTTCGGTAGAAAATTAACATAAAGTTTTTAAGTAATTGGATGTGATAAGTTTATGTTGTTGAAATCCTGCGGTGCGGATGTGGAAATTAGATTTTTATTATAAGAGAGGATTTCGGTGCTTGAAGCCTGTGCAAGCAGATGAGGTGTGTTGCGGCATTCAAATGAACCAGCCTAGGTACAGTCAGCCCCAAAACCATGTATACACGGACAAGGAACCATTTTATTGGCAACAAGTTTTGTTTCATAACATTGTAACCACCGCATAGGTACAAAAATATATAAATTTTACCAAAACAAAGTACACATTTGGTCCTTAAACCTACACCCTATGACCTAACCCTACATATATATATACCTACACCCTATGACCAAAACAATGTACACAGTGATAATTCTAGAACAAGGTAAACAAGACTGACAATATCATACGACTTATATCGAATGAGACGTTTATAACTTCGTTGAACAGAAGAACAATAATTTTATTTTTGTACTCTTCATTTCATGTATGACGTCACTGACGTGTCATTTGTTTTTAGATTTTAGATTTGATGTGTTCAACAGGAAGGGACTCATTTTGAGCATTTGATAAATTGATTAATTTTGTATTAAAAATGTTAAAATTCATGGTCTTTCTTTTATTTTTGTCACTATGTTATTTAGCAAAAAATAATTCTTATGATGAAGCCTTTCGATCGGTATGATAAAGCTACAGGCTGATTATTTTTCTCGATTCCCGGTTCAACCATGTAATTATTTAAATATCTATGAATGTAGTTTATATTGTTTTTTTTAAATTCAAATAATGTCTTCTTTCAGTAAAATGTTCCATCTACAATATTCAAGGTACTTTCCCTCCATGTGGCATATCCGTGGGACGCTCTGTATACTTATGTAGCAAATGGTCGTGTTTGGCCTTCAACCACAGAATACATAATAGTACAAGTACTAACAATCACCCTTTCAGTTAATTTTCAGCATCATACTCCACACGTGTCATCTCACTTGCCAGGCTGATCATCACGATATGATAATTGGAGCGGACACTGCGGACAGTCTCTTGGCGTGGTCACTATTGGCATCAATTTGTAGCAATCCGTTTGTCATTAAACGATCTATGGGACACGACAACGATAATAGACATAATGGCTGTAGTTTGCAAAAATTGGACGGTTATTATTATGATATGAGTCTGAAAGTATGATTAATATCTCTCCCTTCTTCTTCTTCTTCTTAGCTCTTCTCCCTTCTTAACTCTCCCACTCCTCCTTCTTATCTAGTGTCTCACTTCCAATATCTATGTTCTTCACACGCTAAGAATCTTCGTTCTTCTAACAATCTTCTCCTACTCTGTCCTTCTCATACTTCTGACTTTAATACATAGGTGTTCCTACTGCATAGGTAGCATACCACTAAAAGCGCCGCGTCGGCGAAGTTCTTGATTGAGTTCTGGGGAATCATACTTACTTTAATTTATTCGATAAATCAAGTTTTTTCAAGATAACTCGCAATAATCTTTTTAGATTATATCCAGCATATGGAGCCACATAGTTACCACAAAAATATGGTAAGTTCCTAACCTACTATTGAGCTTATGATTCTTTGTGATTGATGCCGCCTGACGTCATAACATAACTGATCTGATGGGATGATATGGGAGGTATGGGCTCCTAATTATTACCTGATAAAAACACGACTGATTGTTCAGAAGACCTGAAAACCGGGACTTAGTAATATATTATGGACATGAGTTGATGATGAAATATGATATGAGTCTGAAAGTAAGATTAATATCATAGGAATGACTGAAACCGTAGCTGAAACCGAATTTAACAACGGGTCATGTCGCATAAAACATAAACCTATCATCCAGCCATTTTCTATCAAACAATAAATTGTATTTAATCAAATTATTTATATTTATTAGTACTAAATTCGTGTGTAATTTCGTAGTCATCTCGCCATACCTTCCCGTCTGCCCGGAATAGAACCGGCGACCCGTCGCATCGAATTAGTGTGAAATGTTGAAAAACGCCTGAAGCGTACCGTAACGCACCACGGACGTTGCCAGATGCCATAGAGTAGTTAGAATATTTATTTAGTCGAAGAGAAAGGAAGTCTGAAGACTGACTGAATCATAAGAAGCTGTTCAAAATAACAAAACACGGAGCATTTTCAATAAGCTACCAATAAAGATAAACAATTGGCATCAGATTGATTAGAAATTAATGTGGTCTAGTTTCGTTAAAAAAGTTAAAAGAAGCAATGAATTAGAAGACTCCTCAAATAATGTAAGGAAAGCCCTTTGATGCGTTTAGTAGAGCTGGAGACTGGGGGAGGGGGGGAGCTAGGGAAACAGGGGTTTAGCAATAGATAGTCAGACTGAAATCGTAATTTTTGTTGACTCTTTCCATGGCACCTTATTAAAACCTACGCGAGAAATAAGTAGAAAGAACAGCGGTATGTAGATATGAACATAATAATGTGTTCTATTCCTAGTTTTCGACATAATTTGAAACAGTGATGTTTTATGAATTTATTTCGAAAATAGGTAATAAAATTATTAATTTCATGACGATAGTTTACTACTTATTTCTTTGAACCCGATGAAATGTTTACAATATGAAGACGTATTTAATTGATTATTTACAAGGAATACACATTTTGAAATGAAAAACGAAATATTGAAACTTGGATTCCTTTGAAGCAAACGTTCTATATTCAAATGCAAGCGCGCCAAGGTGTCATGGCGGCCATAATTGGGGATGACAGTTGTCGGCGGAACGCGCACGACACGACTCCGGCGCAAGACAGCTCGTTTGCGCCTGAGCATAACGAGACTGTACTAATCTTGTCTTGTTCTTCAGTAATAATATAAATGATCTACATTAAAGAGAAATGTAATTTAATTTAAGATTTTAATTTCACCAATATTATAAGAAGCCTTACTGCCAGATTTTCTTAGTTTGACACAATTCAGCTCTGATGACCAATGAGACAATGATTCAACATTATCATGAACTGATTGGGGTTTCGAATTTTCGAGGCATTCATCGCATTATCTAGTTTTAAGACCCAGAATTAGTCGATCGCACTGAGTCACCGTGCCTCGCGGAGAGCACGTTTTTTTAAACTGTTAGTGTGTTGTTGTGTCCCGGCTGTCATTCATAGATCTTTGACTGTCGTTACGGGAAGTCAGAAGCCCGAAAGTCTGAGAACTAGTCTAACCAATTGGTATCGTGTTATCCAGAAACTGCGTTGTGGAGGTCTGATAGGAAGGCGCACCATGTACACTTGTAAAGTATTGGTACTCAGCTGCATCTGGTTAGACTAGAAGCCAACCTCATCATAATTAGGAAAAGGCTAGGCAGATGATGATGCACTAAGTCACCTTGTACCTATCTCCACCTACCTTATTTCAGGGTCCTCATACCGCCAGATTCCGCGACTGTTGTGTAGTCCACAAAATATATAGCATAATACGAGTACTTACCTATGTCCTTTTGACTGCACCGTCCGATAGCTCGTAAGTCGCAGCCGTTACCACTGGGCCAGCACTGCTCTCAAAAGACAGTTTACTCTTTATTTCGTTTCGCACCAATTAGACTAAGTTCAAAACAGTTATTTCACAATGCTAGTAAATCATGCCTGACGTTAATTTGTGGAAGCTCAGTAAAAACACAATAATAATTAATTTGGCCACGGTGTGGTCTAACCTGACATGTACGAGTTCATTCTGAAGGGATGGCGACTCAATAACCCGTGAACGTAACCATTTGTCACCACATCATCCGGTATGGTGGCCATGTATGGCGATGTTATTAGGATAAGTTGAGAGAAAAAGTGGGACCTCCCCAATAGTTATGGATTTTTTTTGAGGGTTCAGTGGGTTGTAACATATTTTGATGTTATAATATAAATGATAAATGATTTTATTTCTGTAAGTAGGTTTATACAAACACTTTTACACGTCAAACATTTTTTTTTATAAACTAGATGAGGCCGGCGTTTCCTATCTGACTACTCTGAGAAGAAAGGCCGAAACAAACTCAGAGGTCACAGTCTCTTTTAAAGTCCAGACATAATCTTGGTCAGATCATGTGAAGACCATGTAGGTTGGTGTCTGAAATGGTCTTTTGAGGAAAGAACCACACAGATTGAGTGGACGTGTCCAGTCAGTGCAAGCATCTGTCAGTAATCGTACAGCAACATAAAAGTTAAGGAGCTCAACGATTCGACGAACAATACCAAAGAAAGGACATTTGGGTAGGCCGCATAATTTACTCAAACTGGCAAACTATGATTAAAGCTGAGAGAAAAAAAAAACAAGGACCCACGTAGTCTTCACATTCAAAGTAATTAAAATAATATAACATTTTACAAAGTAAATATTCATGTCATTGTATAGAAGATCTACTTAACAAGCAGCTACCTATTTAGGTGTTAATTCAAAGCCTATAGGAACATCGTTTCAAAGTACAAAGTCGGTTAAAGAACTTGGCGATGGAAAGATCAAAACCCACATCAAACGTGTCCTTATTACAAAAGCATAATAAAAGATTAAAGACTACGTTGAAGACAAGGAAGTTTGGCGCTAATTCCTTCTGCACATGTGGCTTTCCTGGTACCTACCTCATTAACAGCATAACTATTTTCTTCTATGTTGTTAAGTACCTGATACTCGTTGACAGGCCTACACTGTCCTCCCATACTTAACAACACCGTAATTTGAAAACATTGTAAAAGCCAATTATTTTTAAAAGAGTAACCATGGAGTTTCTTGCCGGTTCTTCTCCATAGGAAACGACCAATTGGAACCGTGCACCTAGCTTCTGACGTTTCATAAGTGCCCATGTAGGTTTATGTGAAATAAAATATTTTGATTTTGATTTTAAAACTCTGATTCATCAAATAGGTTTTCGAAACTATAAATAAAGAAAATATAGGACACACTAAACTTGCACCTATATTTGAAGTTAAGTTACAACTGGTTGTGAAATTTTAGCCCGTCATCCCAAATCTCCAGCAAAATATGGCGAGTGCCTTGCGCGCACGCATGACAATTACATCAAATCAGTAGAGCCATTACTCACGTCGCATCCACGCAACAGTTGGTCCCAACGATTAATTAACGATACAATTTTAGCACTTACACGAAAAATACTAAAACAATTAAATGTTGAACGTAAATAGAATCCGTAATTGATGATGGATTACCGCTCCGATTTGAAAGCAAGACTTGAGGCGAAGCTTTGCTAAAAAATTAAAACAGTCAAGCTATTTAAAGTAGGTATCAATGAGAAGGATTGCAAGTCTTAACTTTCTTTGTATGCGTTGTTCTACAGAACGGAAGCGAGAAGACGGCGGAGAAAAGGCACGGCAGATGAATGGTATGGAGACAAAAAAAAATCCCGTCATCTAGTGTCTGTTTGTAATGTCAAAATAACAGCTTTTTACTAAATTCATATGAAAGTGTATACGGTACATATATTTTTTTTCTTTTAAATTGTTGCCTGTCTGTCTGTTTCTTCCGGCTAATCTCCGAAACAGCTGGACCGATTTTGACGGGACTTTCACTGGCAGATAGCTGTAGTTATAAGGAGTAACTTAGGCTACTTTTATTTTAGTCCGAAAAAGAATTAGGGTTCCGCGCAAAAAAAATAAAACCCATGAAATTGTGAACAGATAGGGCGGGTGGGCGATGCAACGCAGCGGGTCAGGGACGAGAGAGTTTTCATTAAAATGTGGCTGTTATTTTAGTATATTGTATATCTTACGACTTCCACGCGAACGAAGTCACAGGGCACAGCTAGTTTGCAATAAAACAGCGGCAGCGACACTGCGAAGTTCATAGTTTGGTCAGTAGATCCAACATCACATCCGTGTCTATTCTATTATACACAAACTTTTGCTTTTCTAAAATCCTATTGGAAAAAAGCTTTTCGGTAAGTTAGCAAACCCATATCTACTCATATATTATGTATGATTCAGTAATCCCACTTATGTATTCGTATAACTTCAAAAAATCTGACTCGCTTATGCACACACAGCATCTGAAAACTTAAAAATATTTGACATAATGATAATTTATCACCGAAACATAATTATCGGTTGCGGCCCATCGCCGACCACTCTTGTGTTGACGTGTTCGCTAAATTAATGGGCTTCCATGCTAACGAGTCGTGCGATTTGCGGCGCAAGCGCATCCGGAAGGATGCCACCACGGAGGTAGGCGGCGGCGCCGTTGTAAAAAATGAGTTCTAATTTCTGATATTAAGGGAGTGTACTTTAAATCCTTTGTGGATGTTGTGTCGATCCAAAAAGAAAAAAAAATTAGCTACAGCTTACCTCATCCTTTGGTTGGGAGGATTAACCCATTTGCATTAATATTTTTTTTTTTTTTGAGATAGGTTTGCTCTTGACTCTAGTCTAGGTCAGAGATGACAGAGACAAAGTCGACGATGGAGCGAGCTTACCCAGAAGAAGCCTGTTCACTCTCACTTTGAAGAGATCGGGGTTGTATGCGTATGCGTATATGTTTGACGAGAGGTATTTTATCTCATCAGTAACTTGCAGGCTTGGGAGTTCAAGTTTACATAGTAATACGTCACATGCAAAAATAAAGTCTTTGAAATTCAAATCACTTAGATTTAGATTACGGATTATACAGGGTGTAAGGGACAGCCCTGCGCAGACTGATGGAGTGAATTCAGTATATCACACTAAGATGACAGGTCATGAAATTATTTCAGGAACGTTATGGGAATCCAATAAATGTGATTTGTTTTATTACCTCACACGGAATGTATCGTAACCGTGGCGAAACGCGCGTAGCGAACGGCAGCGCAGCGAGCCTTCGGCCGCCGAGTATTTCAATATCCATTGCTGATTTATTGTTTTTAGCTGTTTTATTTACATAAATGGAGTGATGCGTACAGAAAACGTAATTTTACATTGAAATAAAGGAATAGTAGATAACTGAAAATACGATAAAAATGTGAAAATTTCCCTGAGAATATTTTCGGTGGAATATGATTCAAAATAAGGAGCTGAATGCACCCTGTTAGTTTGCGGAGGGCTTTCGCTTACACCTTCTATATTTTATGACTAACGACATAAAAAACAAAAAGGTAGGCCAAGGACAAAGCCCTGTGGAAGTCCTATTGTGTTCTCATTATTCATATAGAACATTTTAATTGTTGCGATTTTGCAATCAATGGTGTTAAATAATGAACCTATTTGACAAATTAAATAGTGAACAATATAGGTAGGCACAACAAGCAAACTCAAAAACCGAAGATTTTTTATTGTCGGGCCTAAAGTAATATTGCTTTGTAAAATCTGTCATCGGTAATTGCAGTGCTCGTAAACCTACAAATAATTTTCAAGATAAAAATAATAGTTAATGAGATATTTCCTCAGGATATCAGTAATTTGTGCCCGTTACTATAATCTTAATTAAAAACACTCGTACAAAAATAGTTCGCTCTTTGACGGCTCTTAACTTTTTTACGTCGATAATGTCGTTAAACTTTGACACTTTTTTACAGACACACTTTTATCGTTTTTTTACTGAATTCTCTAAGTGCTTGTCAGTGTTAACTATTCGTAGAGTTTTGGTGTAATCGTTTGTTTGACGCCGATTTCACTCTCTTGGGATTTTAAGTCATCTTCGTTACTGACATGTCCTTTTTTGGCAACTCCTGTTGAGTTTTTTTTGTTGTGGCTAAAGATAAAACATATGCAACAAAAAAATCTTAACAGTCTTAGTCAGTTCATGTCTATTTCATATCTTTTTTATGTCAACATTCGAATCGCATTTTATAAGCTTTAAGAAAGAAAGACAGAATTTTTTTTATAGCTTATAAGTATGAATCACTAATCACACACTCACTACACACCACACCCACACACCCTACTTTGCTGTCTAATTAATTTTTAATTTTTGTCTTAAATTGTTTTTTTTTCTTCCATCTCATCATTATCATCTACTATTGTGTTTGTATAACTGTGACTTGTCCGGGTAGTTTGGAGGCCTGGAGACCTGTAACAGGTGTTCCTCGTACAGGCTCAAGTCTCCACAAAATCAATGTATTATTGTATACCGATTTCTCATCATGTGGTGAAGAAAATAAACGTTTTTATTACTAAGAACGGATGACAAAATATAATTATCAGAAGTCAAGGAGGGATCCTTGAAGAAAATTGGCCTTAGCTGAAAAAACAGTAGCATAAAGATGAGGATCAATTATTTTATGATACAATAGGAAAAAGAGCAGTTACTACATCCTAGTAACATAATACTTTCAGCATGCTCCGTCGAATTTCCGCGAAACTTCGTAAATAACCGACCACCGCGCCTGCGCCGCTGGCGGTACCGCAGGGTATCGGTTTCAACTCCTGCGCATCACTGTCGGCGTTACAGCTGTCAACATACGCGTCACCAGACCGTGACTTGTCAAGGTTTAGTGATCTGTTTCATGTCTGATTAGGTCAATACTTGCTACACAGTGTATCAAAATTGTTAAAGTTCAATGTGACACATTGGGTGATCACTTGATCAAAGTTTTTATAAACTTAATAAATGTAATCTAGACGAAATATGATTGCCTTGCATCTTTTTAATGTTAAATGATTAAGAAAAATATACTTAAAGCAATATTTTTTTATTTTTACCAACATACTTAGACTTACAAAGAACATTTGATAAAACAAGAGTTTGTTTTCTTAAATACAGGCCGCTAAAGTAGCAATAACTGCCATCTAAAGCAATTTACTTCCCCATCAAAACACCAACATTATAGCCGACTT
The DNA here is from genome assembly GCA_947568875.1 of Fissipunctia ypsillon. Taxonomy (NCBI): domain Eukaryota; kingdom Metazoa; phylum Arthropoda; class Insecta; order Lepidoptera; family Noctuidae; genus Fissipunctia; species Fissipunctia ypsillon. The sequence continues at coordinate 22,415,813 of OX387645.1, read as the reverse complement.
CAGCACTCATTCATTCTTGTAGTTAAAACCTAATAAATCTGATTAAATCAGGGCCCGTTGCGTTTAAATCTCAACAATTTCAAAGAGTCGAAATTTGTCCTGACAAAATTTACTGCGACAGTGTAGGACCGGCGCGGGCGCATGATTCGTCGAGATCAAAGCCGCAGACGCATCGTCATGTGTTCTCGACAACATGTAGGTCGCTGAAACCCCTCGGGAGCACTTACAAAAAGTCAGCTTGTATGTTTTGTAAATAATATCTTATTGGTCTTCGGATTTCTTTTGGTTGTACCCAACTCGTCACTGACGGCGGCACCGACATTTTTGTGAGCTTTTTATTCAGGAGCTAGTAACTTAATATGCTCAATGATTAATTCAATTGACTACATAACTCAATATAAAATAATATTACTGCAATTTTTTTTTTTGTGCCATCGCGGCAGGCGCAGACAGAGATGGCGGGATGAGCTGCGCTCCATTAAGGCGACGATAACCGACGTTCAATCCTTTTAAATTGAAGATCACGTCTAAATAAGTAGTGTTAATGATTTAGAAAAAATATTTATGTCAAATTAAAGCATTTTATTAATAACTTAATATGTGAATATTTTAGATTATGTTTATGTGACATAGTGTAATTAATTTGTAAAGTAACGTCTAACGCGGTTAAAAAACTGAGAATCACGCAAAAACTATCAAGCGTATTTTTATGAAACTTTCACCATTTTAAAGATAATTTTATTGTTTATCTTTTAGTAAACGTGTTTTAATTTAATACCTTTTGTTTTGTGTCTATTAAATTAATAATGCGACTAATTTGGGACAGCGCTACTTGATGGGCGAGTCCTATTATTGGGTGGACGTACGACGCGTTGCGTGAGCTCAGCACAGAAGACGCAGGCTATGCACTCAAGGTCGTTGGCATATATCTGTGTCTTAACCCTTTAACCGCCTGCGACGGATTAATCCGACAAATATTTTCGTGTCCATTTCGCCAGGGTCGTATATTTACGACCAAATATCGTAATGATTCAAGTTGCCCGGCGCTGGGGGCACGACAACTGATATGAAGTCGGGCGGTTAAAAGGTTAATAAAGATTGGTCCTTGGCAGCTCTGGACAGAGAGAGGTGGAGAGTAGGGAGGCCTTTGCCCAGTAGTGGCACAACAATAGCTAATAAAAAAATATTTAAATTGAAGGTGTAACTCAAATATCTCAATTAAAACACATAGGTCATTTTCAAAAAAGCGTGTATTAAAATAATATTCATATTTACATTAAGTATTCAGTTTAAAGTCGTACAATTTAAGCGTTAGGTTAAAAGTAAAAGTTTAAGTAATTGTAGTTATTGTTCAGTTCCATGCGCCTGGGCAGTTGTAATATCTGTTTATGCGAAGCCAGTCACTATCGGTAATGTATTCACGCTGGCCCATATCAGTAACGGATTTCTGAAGAATGAAGAAGAAGAAAAGTCAACCTACATTCATAATATTAATACATACCTACTCAAAGCAAGTAAATATGTAACTGACCACAGGGTGAGACTTAGAGAAAGCAGCGATTGAAGCAGTAGTAGAGACCAGAGTAGAACATAATAATGAAAAGGAAACGGTACTTAACAACCAGAATGCAAATCATTAAAAGGGAAGTAACAATACCGACACAAATATCAGAAATGGCTTCATAAAAAGTTCAAGTATCCAAATATACAAACCTGCCGAGATTCAATAGTCGCTGCCCCGTTAACGGTGAATGAATAGGGCCCGTAGTGCATGCAGCTGACGTAGTCATAGTCTACCCCCAAGTTGTCAACTTTGGAAGCTCCATATAAATCGAAATTGTGTTCACTGCCTGGAAATAAAAGAGTCATAATGGAATCAGAAACATAAACATAAAATATTAAGGAGGCTTTACAAGCGCCAATGGTGTTCGCGATCTCACGAGGAAAGTAAATCTCAACTCAAAGAGCATTTTTTTATTATTCAAACTTTAAAATTAAAAGCCAAGGATTGGTTTTAACCGTTAGTGGTTCTAAATGTTCGAAACCTTAGAATATGCAGAAAATCTTAGTCAACATAACAACTCTTCTTTTTACATGCCTGTTCTCATGTTACTTACTGGGATGAATTTAGCAACTGCAACGGTTATAAAATATTTCCCAAACTTACCAGGTGCGATGTTCTCTTCATGAATCTTGACGTACTCATCCCTGTTGAAGGTCGTGTGCATGTGGAGGAAGCCGAGGATGTGCATGAACTCGTGAACGATGGTCGCATGTCTGAAGCACCCGACGCCGACGGTGTTGCGGGCCAGGTTTAATTGGTGGGCACCCCGGGAGATCCTGTGGCCTACGTTGGCGTAGCACCCGCTTGGTTCACCCTGTAGAATTGCGAAATAATTGATGGGGTAGTGTTTGAAATTAATCTTATAGTTAGGGATGATGGGAATCTTATAGATATGGGACAGTTCAGCTTATTAGTGTAAACTTCATCACCAATCGTGCTGATTCACTATGCTTTCGTGTATTCCCGAATCGATAAGATATAGGTAAATATTTTTATCGAAATATGTGATTTTTATTGACGGGCTTATGCTGTTTACATAAGTCATTAATTCCACCGGAAACACAATCAACCCGTATTATAAGCTTGTTTAAATCTTACATTTAAAGCTCTTTTGATTTAGTGGATTATGTTCTTTTATTTTAGGCTTTATTTTAATTCCAATTATCATACTCGAGATGTATGGTTATTTTAATAGTTAAAGTCTTGTATAAGTACTTACAGTAAGTCTTGCATAGACATTGTCCGATGATGTCCTGTACCGGAATTTCACGCAAGTATTTGCTTCAATGTCTCTAGTGGCTTCCCAAACAGCTGCTTTCTGTGCATCATCTGCAAGCACCAACACATTGTAAGTACTAATCAAGTATGATTAGAATCACGTAAGAGTATTACGTCGATGACAGAGAAATGCTTCTCGCCCAAGGGAATATGGGGATATCCCTTTAAATATCCTTAAAAAAAACACTCCTTTCTAATTTAAATTCGCCGGTCATTCATGCGTGTGGAATATCTTTTAACTTGCCGTTTAGCTAGACCAACAATTTCCTTCTTTATTATATCAGAAATACAATTTTCACATATTCTTTGATTGCATTTATAAACATGACGATTTTATCTACATCGTTTGATATGTTTATTTGTTAAACATTGGAGTGATATGATCAATGTCGTTGATTTCCTTTGATAAACATCTCATTGACAAAGTGGATCAGTTCAGTGACATATTTATTGTGGTTACAATCGCCTTTTGTTTTTATTCTTGATCTTGGAACGAGGTTATTTTTGAAGACCCTTGTTTTCAGTTTGATATTAATAACATGGCCTACATCCTACGTTTATTGTTTTACCATTTGCTGTAAAAGTAGCAAAACTTTCTGTGGAACGAGCAAAAACTAATCATAATGTTCTAACAATTTTTTTAATCACATAATTTTCTTATTACACACGATATTTTTTTAGACCATAAACCAAATGTGACTAAGGGAAAGGTACTTCCGCAAATTAATCGTCACTTTAAGGGCAATAAAATGATTAATCGATAATGATGATAATCATTATGAAACTATTATTTTATGTTTCATCATTATTAAAGACTCCTAGTCCTCTGGTGTTACAGACAATTTATAGATTAGTGAAGTCAGAAAATAGGAAAGTTGTTGATAATGGTGACCTACAAATCACAAGGATAGTGGCCTGTTTAAAGAAACAAAAAAAAAATGACATTGACATTTCAACAACATTCATTGCGTTATTTAAGTGATTGAGCAGACAAATTTTTCGAACATATGAAGCAATGGATTAGCAATTTGCTTCAAAATCATTCAGATTATTATGATTGATAGTGTGTTATGCAATAAGGGTGCTGATGCCTAAGTTTCGGTTTCGGTTGCGGATATCATAAAAATTCTGATCTATTTTTACGCTATCTGTTAAATATCCCAGTGCCTTCTGGACACTGAAAAAAGGCCCATCGTCTTTTGTTCCAGAACTAATACTTAAATACCTAAATTAAACATGACGGTAACTTACCAAACTCTCCGTCGGCGAACTCAAAAATGACGGTGTTGTCAGGCCAGGGGCCAATCGACGATGAGCTGTAGGCACTGCGACCTACTGCGTACTCCTGCAGCATCACCTCATAGTCTTCATCATCCAGGACTATGTCTCCCTGGTACCTGCCGCTTAGTTCTTCATCATTGGCCAACGGAAGGGTCCTCTTTCTCGCTTGGAATCGCTCGGCGTTTCCGTTGCCTAATTGAGAAAATATAGATTAGCTAACTATTACATAACATAACATCACGCCTTGTTTCCCCGAAGGGTTAGGCAGAGATGTACCAATTGTATACCCACATTTCACCAGTTATGTTTAAGTCCCATGTAATAGGGGGCGAGCCTATTGCCATCAACCGGGCACAAATCCAGACTCCGGGCTGCTACTGAGAAATTCCAGATAGAAAACCCCAATAACACTTTGCCCGACCTGGGCATCGAACCCAGGACCTCAGGCTCAGCAGTAGTGCTTGCGACCACTAGACCAACGAGGTTGTCATCCTCGCGCTCCTCGGTACCTAACTAGTGTACTTACTTATAAATAATTTTGCATTTAATTATGACTTATACTAACTTTAGCAGCTTAATCCTTTGCTAGGAGAAAGTATCGTTTAAAAACATCAATATTTATATCTATACAACGACAAATAAATAAAATTGAAGTGTCTGTTTGTAATGTCAAAATAACAACTTTTCACTAAATGCATATGTATACACGGTACCTACTTATAAGAAAAAAACAATTTTTATTTTTAAACGGCTGGACTGATTTTGACGCGACTTTCGCTAGCAGATAGCTGATGTTACAGGAAGTAACTTAGGCTACTTTTATTTTAGAAAAATATTCAATAGGGTTCCGCGCAAAAAAAATAAAACCCCTGGATTTGTGAACAAAAAGTCGGATTTGAAAAATTCTGTTCGCATTTGGTAGCCCAATTCTTGAGGATAGTAATAGGCTATTTACCATCACGTTACGGCCCTTAGGACCCGGGCAAAAAGAAAAAAGTCGGAAAGAACGCTAAGCGAAAACGAAGTAATAGCGCGGGCGGGCGATGAGGCGCTGCGGGTCGTGGCGGAGGGAGTTTTATTATAATAACATAACATAACATCACGCCTTGTTTCCCTGAAGGGTTAGGCAGAGGTGTACCTATAGTACACTCACATTTCGCCAGATATGTTTAATTCCCAAAAAAGGAGCATAGGGGGCGAGCCTATTGCCATCTACCTGGCGCAAATCCAGACTCCGCCGGGCTGCTACTGAGAAATTCTAGATAGAAAAACCCAATAACACTGCCCGACCTAGGAATCGAACCTAGGACCACATGCTCAGCAGTAGCGCTTGCGACCACTAGACCAACGAGGTAATCAAGGTGGTGCTGGTGTTATAAAAATGTGGCTCTTATATATTATAGTCGCGGGGTATAGCTAGTACATGAATTCCGTCTTCACTTTCGATCACTTGATTGACAAGTTTCACCTTCGTTTATCTGGATAACTTTTCATTGTTGTCTGCTAAACTATTTTAGTACAAAAGCACAAATCTGACACTATACATAAAAACAAAGTCAAACATAACATAACATCACCCTGTAATCCTCGAAGAGTTAAGCAGAGCCGTACCTATAGTACACTCACATTTCGTCTGCAGTTATTTTTAAGTCCCATGTAATAGGGGGCGAGCCTATTGCTGTTACTCCGGGCTGCTACTGAGAAATCCCTGACGGAAAACCTAATAACACTTTTCCCGTCCTGGGAATCGAACCCAGGACCTCGTGTTCAGCAGTAGCTCTTGCGAGGCAGTCAATAAAGTCAAACTTGGCAAATATTTATAAAGGGAGGACATGTAGGGATTAAAAAGACAAATAAGCGCCATTGGCCAGATAAATATATTATATGTAAAACAATTTCGAAGCAGAAGTACAAAAAGCAGAATTTTCTCATTCATAAGGCAAAACAAAAGAGGTTTATATAGAAAATTTCATTGATGAAGATGAACGAGAACATGGAGCTTCAAAAATTCATTTTTGAATTTTTTTGCTCAGACTTTTACGACCTTATTTGAAAGACAACATTACCTGGTGCTAAAAGGAGGAATTTATCAACTTATAAGCAACTAGCACTTCCCACGCGACTTCGACCCGTTCGGGGTAGATTTAAAAAAAAAACCCTGTTACACGTTATTTTTTACTTTCGGTCTTAAGTATAAATACTGAGTTTCGAGTTAATCGGACCGCCCAATCCTCCTTTAGGGGGTGGTTTAGAAAAAAAAATGTTAAACTGCATAATTTACTTAGATAAGTATTCGTGCCAAGTTTCAAGTTTATTAACTCACGAAATAAGATCTTTCATACAAACATAATCCCCCTTTTCACCCCCTCAAAGGTTCAATTTCCAAAAATCCTTCCTCAGTTGTTTACAACATAAAAGGCATCAACTGCCAACATTTCAAGTTTATAGCCGCAGCGGTTTAGGCTCTGCGTTGATGTATGTATAGATTTCATTTGATGAAGATGAACGAGAACATGGAGGTTCAAAAATTCATTTTTGAATTTTTTTGGTCAGACTCTTACGACCGTATTTGAAAGATCTGGTGCTAAAAGGAGGAATTTTTATCTACTTACATAAAATCAATCAGACCCAATGAAAATTAAAATAATGCAACTTTAATGGTAAAACTGGAAGTAGCTTTATCACATTTTAATATTAACCGTTTTTATTTTTAACAAAATACTATTTAATTTAAATACTTAATCATTTAGTTAAAAAGTTACACACAAATTACATACCTTTCCGGATTCCCTCCAAAAACTGTCCGAAATCTTCAATATCCTTCCTAGTCCTCACGACAGAGGGGCCGGCTGCGACCAAACTGGCCAGACCAAGCACTACAAAAATAACGCTAATTCGCAACATATTGACTCCCGAGAATGTCACAATAACATACAAACAACCCAGAAACCAGCTTTTTATTCAAACAATTATCTGCATCTATATAGATAAACAGATTTTATCAGTTTATTACTCAAATTGTTTGGTGACTCGGGTTTGAACTGCAATAAAATCTGTTTTTTATTGTGCTAATTTTTTATCTGTTATTAGACTTCGCTACATCCGGTGTGTTGTTTGCCTTAGAATCATACCCCATCGTTCCATTTTCAAATTTCCCTCATCATTACCTACTGCCGGGATAACATGCGATGGGGTTCCACCGTCATCTTGAAGATGTTTGATTTCGGAATTTTGATTATTTTAATTTCATACTTATCTATATACATATACTAGCTGTGCACCGCGACTTCGTTCGCGTGGAAGTCGTAAGATACACAATATACTAAAATAACAGCCACATTTTAATGAAACTCCCTCGTTCCCCGACCCGTCGCGATGCATCGCCCACCCGCGCTATTACTTCGTTTTCGCTTAGTGTTCTTTATGACTTTTTTCTTCGTAGTCGTAGCGTGATGTTTAATAGCCTATAACTATCCTCGAGAAATGGGCTATCAAATGCAAAGATTTTTTCAAATCCGACTTTTTGTTCACAATTGCATGGGTTTTAATTTTTTTGCGCGGAACCCTATTTTTTTTCTAAAATAAAAGTAGCCTAAGTTACTCCCCGTAACATCAGCTATCTGCCAGTGAAAATCCCGTCAAAATCGGTCCAGCCGTTTCGGAGATTAGCCGGAACAAATAGACAGACAGACAAAAATTTTAAAAATTGCTTTTTTATTTATTTTACTATTTATGTACCTACACACAATGAAACATTATATAGTTAGGACATTATGATCATTGAGTACAAAGGTACTGCTTATTTCTTAAGAAATTTCTTCCAGCAGACCTGCGATAGGAGAAATTAAAAAAGAAATGTAGACAATAGTGTGTGAGAACAAGAAGAGAAGAATATGAATAGTGACGTCTTAAACTAAAAAAATATATATACCTACACATATACTATAAAGCAAAAATTAACAAATACTTAAATAAATAAATATGCTATAAACCTATATATATATATATATAAATTATCACAGTTGAGAGGAGAGGTAATGCTCTTTTACTCGATATTTGAATTGCGAAATAGATTTTAAATCTCGAATGCTAGGCGGAAGTGAGTTCCACAATCTTACAGCATTTTGTTATAAGTAACGTATATACTTTCTGATGCATTTAGTAAAAAGCTGTTATTTTGACATTACAAACAGACACTTTCATTTTGTTTATTTGTTGTATAGATTACCAGTATTGTCTCTCCTTCTTCCTTTAATCCATCAAAATGTGGTCTATAAAAGATCGCTTTTAGCGATTAGACCGCCCATTGTGTCACCCTATGTAAAATATCTGAAATTTTTTTGATGTACATAATAAAGAGTATTCTATCTATCTTCTATCTACCTACCTAATAGGTAAGGTAAGTGTTATGGTAAGTGTTAATGGGGTTTTTCTAACTGGAATTTCTCAGTAGCAGCCCGGAGTCTGGGTTTGTGCCCGGTTGATGGCAATAGGCTCGCCCCCTGTTACATGGGACTTAAACATAACTGGCGAAATGTGGGTGTACTATAGGTACACCTCTGCCTAACCCTTCGGGGAAACAAGGCTAAATGGTATGTTATCTACCTAATATTTGTTCACATCACGATCCGACTCTTCATTCTCCTGCTCTTGCAATTGATTTAGAATCAGCGCAGCATGACTAATTCTTCTTCCAACCATACCTACAGTACGAGCATAAATACCTTAGGTACACTAACGAAAAATTCAAAAGAGTATTTCTCGTGAAATAACTATTGCAACTTTGAGGACAGACCCATTTAAAAAAAGCATGGTTTCGAAAATGCCATGCTCGTGACTTCATAAAACTATCAAAACTTTAGGAGAAATTGCTTTTGAATCTTGTCTAGGTTTGTGTAAATGTAAGGTGATTTATGTAATTTATGCTCGTGACTGTACCATGGGAGAAACGAACATCTACACACCGTAAGGACTATTCTTGCTTGCAGCGCCCGGCCGCTATGATAACGCTTGCTAACAGATGTGGTCATCGTGTGCACGGGATTTGGTTTTCAAATTGGTCAGATGTAAGTTTCCTCGATATCTCTATTAATTATCATCTCAGTAGTCACTTTCTTCCACTTTCTTATTTTTAGTCTTCCAAGACATGCTTTCTTCGTATTTGTCACTGTCACCAATAAGCACTTAGATTATAATTTGCGATTTTTTAATATCTTCTGCAGTATTTTCCTCGAAATGCTGGCTGGTAAACATTTGGTAATCCCAGCTTAATATGTGTTTTTGTTTGTTCTTAGAAATAATCGGGAAATGAAGCGCAAGTGATTTCACGTTTTTTGTTGTTATTTTGATTCAAGAAAAATAAATTACCTATCTGCAAATCATGAATAATCATGATTTAGATCGAAAGTATGTCGAAATGTTTATAAATATATTTACAAAGATTTTATCATCAAAGGCGGGTGCATCCAACTTTGTCGGCTTTCTTTTAATTGAATTAGGTACTTCCTTCCTCTATCTTTACCTTTTAAAGAGGAGCCTAACTTTTACCGATGAGTGATTATAATTTAGAAAAGAAACTAATTTTAAAATCAGCATCTGCCCATTGCTTGTCCGGGAATATTTTTTGAATAATGAAAAAAAATACATTTTTCTATTTTATCAGTTTAGTCACTAACAAATGCTAGCAGAAAACCAGCCTTCCACCAGCTGCCGCCAACCAGTTGCTATAAAGCAGAAACACTACTTTGTAAAAAAAACTTTAGTTTTTTAAAACTATACTTTTCAGAACTATCTAAGACTTTTTTTTGATTGAGTTGATCATAATTTACATACGGTCTGTGAATTCAATTGTGTATACCTACTTATAAAATCTTATACCTACATAGTTTTCAGTGGTTCCAGGTACTCAGAGTGCCTAATAAAATTAGGAGTACCTCAAGGCACCATCTTTTGTCCTTAACTAATAGGTAAGGATCGAAAAAGTAGTGCCGTATCGGAAACGGATCGCTGATCTCTCAGCAATAAAAGAAGCGAAAGCTTTGTGCACATTTTCTAAATTAAAAAAGAGCGTAGCTAAATCTGGATTAAAGGGCCTGTTGAATTCTATCTGCTACATAATCAAACCTTCGACTATTGTCATAGAATTAGGGGCTCATTATTAAACCAGACGCTAGAAATTCAATGTTTTATTTCGCAGCTTGTTTTGATTCCCAACAAATGAGAGATCAGATATCCACATTAAAAGTAGACTGGCATACAGGTACTTTTGCCTGGCTGCTTTAAAATGTAACATGCATCATGTTAACAAGCCAGTATCTATTGAAAGTGAGACCCTTGACTCGATACGCCAGAAGTACCATTTAGGTTTATCATAACGTTTTCACCCGGAACAGTTTGCAAATACGTAACTACAGTAAAAATGTCGCAATTTGTTTTATCATATTACTTTCATGTGTGACAAGTATTTTTCCCGGAAAAACGTATTATTAGGTACCTACCAAATTTATGAACTCGCATGTTTCTGTTTTATGATAGAGATAATTGAACTTGTTTTTCAAATACTTGTAACCGAGGAATAGAAAAAACTGTTTGTAACAATGGTAACTGATTATTTGAATGATATAATATTAGGGTCCCGCTCCTGTGACAATACATCTGAATTCCCATTTTATTACCTTGCTTTTTAATTTATCGTCAACTGACGGAATATTTTGTAAAACATGAACCTCCTTTTTTGGACATTCGTATAAAAAATTACTTTATATAAAGCTTCTGGTTATCTACGGTTTCATTCTTATATGTATTTACAGCAATTTGTGACCTAAACCCGCACTTAGTCACGCTTCTCCATGACTTAACTAGCCAAGTTTTACATCATGTGAAAGTAAATCTAACTAGTAATTTCACGATGCATAATAATTAATAAACGACAAGCCTTCTTAGCTCTTCATAGATGTTTGGTTTTTATAACCTCGTTCGTATTTTTTTAAAGCGCGTTAGTTGCTATAAAAAACCCATTCTTTCTGAATTTGAAATATGTAAATTATTATTATAGGTACAACCAAGTAGGTGCCAACAGATTTGTTCGATTTTTGACGATCGTCATTGTCGCTCGATATGCTCTGTTTTGACGATCTTCTAGATTTACTCGAATTTTATTGATCGTTATTGTCGCCTGTTAACAATCGATAAATAATAAGGTTAAAACTTGTTGATTTATCGATCGACAAAAACTACCTACAGTGGCGATCGACAAAAACACGGTGTCGATAGTCTGTTAAGCAACAGACTATCGACACCGTGTTTTTGTCGAAAATGTGTAAGCACACATTTACTTGATTGTGTTTGAATGATCACGATCACACATTGTCGATCGTTAAAAATAAAGCTAAAGAACTGGGTCCTTAGCAAATTTAAACAGGAAGAAGTAGAAAGAGAATATCGAGGCCTTTGCTCTGCAGTGGGACAACACAGGCTTTTAATAATTTAATAATAATAGTAGGCACCTTAAGTACCCAAATTGCAATAAGTCTTTAAAAATTTTAAATATCTGTAAGTTGACGTAGTTGTCGAGTTGTCGTTAATGGCGGCTTTATGTCACACATGCACACGAGCTATAAAATAGTATATATACTATACTCGTGACTTACCGCTCCGGCGCTAACTTCATGCCGTGCAATAATGGACTACTTAAGTCACACGTATCGTAATGTAGGTACTACGCACATCAAAAAAGTCAAATCAACATTTAAGGTTTTGAACTTTTGAACGATTTTTACTATTGTAATATATTTATTGGCATTTGGCAATAGGCTCGTCCCCTAATACATGGGACTTAAACATAACTGGCGAAATGTGGGTGTGTATGGAGGTACACCTCTGCCTAACCCTTCGGGGAAACAAGGCGTGATGTTGTGATGTTATGTAATATATTTATATTTCTTTTTATACAATAACTTAGCATTTATTTGGTAATTCAATACAAAGTGTGACCACCTCTGTTGTTTAAAACTTGTCGGCAACGATTTTTCATTGAATTTATAAGTTTGTTTATCTGATGCTTCGGCAATCGCTCCCAATTGAATTTTAACAAGTCTTTCAGTTGTTGGGTTGTCGACACTCCGTCCAGGTTCTCTAGAACACGTCTCTGGAGCATGTCCCTTGCGTGTTCGAGGGGATTGAGGTCTGGCGATTGTGCAGGCCACGGCAATACCCGGATGTTTACCATTGCCAAGTACTCTCTGGTCCTCCGAGCTGTGTGCGAACGCGCATTGTCATGCATCAGCGTGAAATCTGAGCCAAGACTTTGTGCAAATAGGTGAACATAAGGCCCGAGGACATCTTCAACGTAACTTTCAGCGTTCATATTGCCATCTACAAGAAACGAGCTCAGCTCGTCTGTTCTTCATAATACCCGCCCATATTGCGCGCGCACTGTGCAGTCACTGTAAGGGTGCACTTCCTGGACGTGTCTCAGCCGTTCAGCATTTCCGGGACGGCGATACACTCTTACCCTTCTCGTATCAGGCCTAAATCCAAACCGGGACTCATCGCAAAATAAAATTTTATCCCATTGCTCCTGGGTCCATGTCAAGTGTTCCCTACACCATTCGTTTCGACGGGCGCGATTCCCATGGCGGCACCATGGTGGCTCCTAGTTGGGCGTCGCGCTCGTAGGCCATATTCATGCAGCCTATTTCTCACGGTTTGGTGGCTAACAACAACACCGCTTGACAATTGTAGCTTTAAACCTATCTCCTGGGCGGTTAACATCGGCTGACGTCTTGCAGTCAGTTATATGTATCGGTCCTGTCGAGCAGTTGTACTCGTTCCACGTCCTGCGTGCTGCTTAGCAAGATCCCCGATATTAACATAACGCTGCCAAAGACGACAAATTACGCTCCTATTGACACCAAAATGCCAAGATACCTGGGACTGGTTTCTTCCCGCTTGTAGCATTCCTACAGCTCTCTGCATTTCATCAGCAGTCAAATGGCGTCGCTCCATAACATTAAAAAATGACGCACCACCCAATTTATTCAAAAACTGTATATCTCAAAATGATAAAAGTGAGATAAATACATCAAGCAACGAAAACACTTGAAATCGGGAAAAAATAATTAGCTTTTATTTTAATGAAAACAAAACACAATTGAAAAGTTTCTATTTTTAAAATCAGCCAGTATATGTTTCCGAGAACAATAAGATTGTATACCAATCTACTTTGTTAAGAAAAAAAATAAAGTATCAATTAATACAACATGCAGTTTCTGTAAATGATGCGTGTTGCTTAAGACTTTTTTGATGTGTGTATTAAAATTGTTGCAGCTTATCAACAGGTTTTCTAATAAAATCTACTCTATTACCCACGTTATAAGATTCATGAAAGTGCTATGCCATTATATGTATGATATGTATGAGTGAGTACATTATGTGAATGTGCATCATTTGATTTGATTATGAAACCACAAGAAAATAAAACAACTCGGTAAAATTAATTCATCACTGTATTTAAAAAGGAAATCATACTATTGTTTATAAGTTTAATTTTAGTACGGTTAAATTAAATGGTTATTTCTTTTCAGGAAAAAATCGGGCAAGTGCGCCAATAAATAAATAAAACATTGTTCCTTCTTATTTTATTTGCATTTCAGTCTATCAGTGGGTACTTAGTTTATTGGTATTGGTCGTCGAACTCTTGAGGAGCATCTTCAACGAAAGACACTGGATCAGCTACGATCTGTTCTTGGGGCATATCTTCAACTACAACGTCTTCTTGGGGCAACTCTTCAAGTATCTCCTCTTGGATGTCTTCGACTACGGTATCCTCTTCAGGTAAGTACTCATGTTCATAGGGAACACCCTTGGAAAGCTCTTCAGCATTGATTTCAGCGCTCCAGGCTCCGGGGCAGTTGTAATGTCTGTTGGCCCTGAGCCAGTCCCAGCCGGTGATGAACTGCTGCTGGCCCATGAGACCGTTGTCATTCTGGAAAAACGGAGGATCTTAATATAAATTCTGGAAATATCTAAGTGAATCATTGACCACAAGGAAGAAGAAGAAAATTAAAAATGAGAGTTTTACAGGTGACGAATATTTGGAATATTCCCTCAGCAATATTTTTGTGTATAGTAGGATCATAGCATGAAACAATTTTCTCCTAGCCATGTGTAATCATTTTTCATGTGTTACAAGGAATACAACTAAGCGGTAAGTAGCTTACAGTATGCGGCAGTTGTCAAGGCATGAGTCCTTTGAATTTGAAACTGGCACACTGTATGAGTGTCAGGGGCCGCTCTACAAAGACAAACTTTTTCTTAAACTCAATTTGCCTAACAGCCGAGTAGATACATCCTTCCTTCCTCCTTAATTTTTGAACGCAAAAGAGCCTATTAGATTTGTCAAAAATGCTATTTGTTAGGTACCAATGGAAAAACGAATATCTATACACCGTAAGGACTAATTCTTGCTTGCAGTGCTCGGCCGCTATAGTAACGCTTGCTAAAAGATGTGGTCATCGTGTCCACGGGATTTTGTTTTCAAATTGGTCAGATGTAAGTTTCCTCGATAGTACTTACGAAGATTGGTAACATGGTAGCTTGACCGTTGGTACTGAAGCCGTATCTGCCGTAGTGCATGTTGCTGGCGTACTCATAGGGGAGACCCATGTTGTGGACGATGTTTGTTCCGTACTTGTCGAAGTTGTGTTCCATGCCTATGGATGATGAAAATAAAAATGAAACTTCAGCAGCCGTTCCATGCACATGGACCATAGTAGGCGAGACTTCACAGAGATACCCATCACGACTGAAGCTACATCAGCTAATTTAACTTGACTGTCCAGTGATCCAAAATGTTGGATATACAACGTGTTTCTGGATATACGACATAAAATGAAAACGAGCACAGTAATAATCCATTGAAACATTTTAAAACACGAATATTAGTAGTTAGTGGAAAATTTAAAAATTGCAGTTTTCAAACAAAATAAATAGTAGAATCAACTGCATAAGAAGTAAACACGCTTTATCTACGCATTACGCAAAGTCACTGACCAACGGTGCGGTGTGGGGTGCGGGGCGCGGTGGCGGCAATGTTTACCTATTATTACGGATTCAGATCTACATCATGTTGAAAAATAAGAAAATGAAAAATAAATTCCTGTGGCTAAAGTATTCATTGGATTTGATTGATGTTTTGTATTCGGGCAAAGAACATGATTCTCTTTACGTGGTTTAAAGGAATGTCAATCCTCCTGTTACACGTGGTATATAGTGTCTCTAACAAAAACCTTCTCGTACAGTTATGAATGAAAATATGTTGCAAATAAAATTGCCATAAACAAAGATATGGCAAAGGTTATCAATGAGTTACGATTTCAACTTATCAGTTTAAAACGATCCGCTAGATTATCTAAATCCTATAATCTACATTAATATGAATAAAATAATTCTATAAACTTTTGTTGTCTGCGGCCTGGCTTCAAAACCTTTGATGTTTTCAAATCGTTCTCAATACAGGAAAATCCTACGTAATCTTTATAAAACATAATAAATTTTTGCTTTACAGCTATAATGTGACGCGACCTGGCCAATTCGTCATTCGTCATCAATATACAATGATTGATTCATAAATCAGGTAATTTCCGTAATATTTCACAAGTTGTGATAAGTTAAAATAGACCTGGGGCCATATTCTGACATTTTAATGTCATCGTGATTCCAGTGCCTTCTTCGGACAAGAATCATGATGGCATTAATACTTCATAATAAGTACTTAAGAGCCTGTTGCATGCATCTGAGAAATTTTCTTCATCTGCATCCGCAGCCCGACTTCACCTGTATTCCTCACATGGGGATATACTCTTAAGGGGTCATTGTACTCATCATTATGAACAACTTTTACTATGGGACCAAACCGGAAATCGCGAAAAAAAAATCAGCTGTTCCCTACATTTTGACGAGTTATGCGAACATAAATGTAGGGAGCAGCTAATTTTTTTCGCGATTTCAGGTTAGGTCCCATAGTAAAAGTTGTTCATAATAATAAGTACAATGACCCCTTAAGAGGTTGTGTGTTAATTATGTTACACCTTGTATATGCTTCTTTTTCGTAGTGCCAATATCTCCACGCTCCTGTGCCAGTCTCATCCAAATTAAACCTACAACTGGATACCTAATCACTTGTCTTTACCGGTGTCTCTCTAGGTTTTACTAAATAATATATATCCTAACATAACACAAAAGAAGCCTTTACCTGGCCAGATGTTCTGCCACATGATGCGGACCCAGTCGTCCCTGTTGTATGTGGACTGCATGTGGAAGAAACCGACGACATGGAGCCATTCGTGGATGATGACGGTGTGGTGGAAGCAGCCGCGGCCGGGGGTGTCGCGAGCCAAGTTCAGGGTGTGCACGCCCCATGTGTGCCAGAAACCAACGCTGGCGTAGCAACCGTCGGCTCTACCCTGGATATTGATACAGAAAAGTGGTTTAGACAAGACACTGATGATTTTAATAGATGGAGGAAGACTAATGAAAGTATGAATGGAATATATGAGAGATAACATTAATGAAATGGGAGTGAATAATTACGTGGAATTTATGACAAATCTATTTAACGGATTACAATTTTATTGTGGAATTAAAAATGATAGTGGGTTTAACCAAACCGATTAGTGTTTAGAAAGATATTATAAAACGATATCATCGGTATTTTTATGGCACTGGATTATTTAGACACTGAGACGACATATTAAACAAGGGTCAATGTAATAGGATTGGTTATATATCGCCTGGCTAAGCAAATTACGCACCTAGATTCATATCTGATCGATTTCCAGTAAACAGTATAGCTAATCATAATCATAAAAGTTTAAAATGAAAGAGACATGCTATGCCCATTTATTTGGGCCATGCTATGGCCCAAATAAATTGGGATATCTTTAAAGGCAGGAGAAGATGGATGACGTAAATATGGGTAGGTTAAGCAGACATTTAGGTAATAATGAACTTACTGTGATCCTAACGAAGTTGAAATCCCTAGCTTCACGACGACGGAACCTGATGCAGGTCCTTGCGGTGATTTCATTCATCGCAGCATAGATGGCGTTAACTTGGGCGGTGGCTGAAATATTCCAGAGAAGTATCGTTAGGGTGGGTAGTTGGAAATTATCATGTGATACCTATCCTAAAGTAAGGTTTTATTATGCAGGGTGTAAGGGACCGCCCCCCGCAAACGAACAGGGTGCATTCAGCTCCTTATTTTGAATCATATTCCACCGGAAATATTCTCAGGAAGATTTTCATATTTTTTATCGTATTTTCAGTTACTATTCCTTTATTTCAATGTAAAATTACATTCTCTGTACGCAGCACTCCTTTTATGTAAATAAAACAGCTAAAATAAAAAAATCAGCAATGGATGTTGAAATACTCGGCGGCCGAAGGCTCGCTGCACTGCCCTTCGCTACGCGCGTTTTGCCACGGTAACGATACATTGCATGTGAGGTAATAAAACAAATCGTGTTTATTGGATTCCCATAACGTTCCTGAAATAATTTCAAGTACCAGTCATCTTAGTATGATATACTGAACTCACCCCATCAGTCTGCGGAGGGCTGTCCCTTACACCCTGTATATCATTAGTCATAGTGGTAAGTGTAATGTTCATAAAAACTGAAGCAGAATACCGATCGTTGCGAAATTTGACAGATCGGTAACCGGGGACTTGGAGGAGATCGTAGGCTACTTTTCTTCATAGAACACAGATGAAGTCGCGGCCAACAGCTAGTCCCTAATTTATATTTCTTTCTGTTCTATTCTACTTACTAAATTCATTGTTGAATTCGTAGACGATGGTGTTGGAAGGCCACTTGGTGTTGGGCCAGATGTAAGCGTTCCTGCCCTCTGCGTACTGCTGGAGAAGCATCTCAGCCTGCTCATCATTGAGGAGTATGTCGCCCTGGAGCTTGCCGCTGTTCTCCCAGACTGAAGCCTTGGGATTGGCGAGCATGCGGGATTCTAGCAGGATGCCATCATCTGTATGGAAGAATGAACAGGTAAGTATGAATCTTGATATTATGTTAGTTTTTGAAGTATTTACTCTTTTTGCAAAAAAATACCGCAGAAACTTAAGAAATGGTTATGAGTCGACAATAGCCGATTGCAATCATTTACGGATCGTTTTGGTTAAAATTAAGACTCTTGTATCTTTACCAATAATGAAGCAAAGACCTCATCGCTTTGCATAGTAGACCTTCCGGCCCTCCCATATGAAAGTAGTTATCACAGGTAAAATTTGCTTACGACTCTATTTATATGCCCAGTTTGGCAATAAAAAATGCTACCATTGGTAAGCAAAACGATTCGTTTTTGTTTATAGGAACCTAGCATTAGCTGTCTCCTCACAATTATTTTACCTCTGATTTTGCATCACAGTAACAGGAAAACACAGTCAGAGGAAAAATAACTGTGAAAGGAATGTAGGCAACCTGCACCCTAATTGCGTAACACACTATCAATCACAATCTGAATTATTTTGAAGCATATTGCTAATCCATTGCTTCATATGTTCGAAATATTTGTCTGCTCAACAACGTAAATAACACAATGAATGTTGTCGAACTGTCAAAATGAAACCGATTCCTACTGTAAGCGTGTAGTAATTAGAGTGCCGGTGGGAATAGTTTTTGCGATTAGTAGTGAAGGAGGACAATAGTCTGCTTTTCAGCTTTAAGCCGCCGCCGCACTAGTAAGGCGATTGCGACGCGTCGCCGATTTCGTGAAAATAAACTCATATAAACAACACAACGCGTGACGACACGTTGACGACGTGGTGGGGCTTGCGCTCTCCTGAACTCTGGGTCTGTGCCAGTAGAATTTACTTTGCCGAAACGGGTCTAGGGTGAGGAGCCAGACCAAGAGAGATACAGAAACTCACAGGGTAGTATGTGGCGAGCTGTTGGATAGTAGCGACCCCACGGATCTTATCTCCCGGGAGAAGTCTTGTCCCTCATCTCTGGCTTGTCTTTATTGACACTGATGAGGAACAGAGCTTCCACCTCATTCTTGCCTTTATTGGCCGGCTTGAGTGGAGATTTGCAAGAGCAAACGTGCTCGGAGGAAGGAAGTATTCCAGTAAGATGCTGGTAGGGATCTTGACCGTACTTCCGGGATTGTCCTAAAAGCCGTGGAATACCTCTCCACTCCTCATAAGCACCTCAGGACATGTTGCCCCCTTGTCACTACGACACTATGTGCTAGCGACCATTTTCGGGGGCCCATTATTGAGTGTGCAAGTCACCCCCTGCCATTTTATCCGTGTATTTATAAAACATTGATCAGGCAGGGGCCATAGTCCTTCTAATTCTAGGTAACCAGTCCACTTTAGCCATTCAAACCCATAGTCAAATATCTTTGTTTGCATATCCTGCCATAGTCCTGCACTAAACGGGGGTTGCCCTTGGGTGCACCTGCATAGTGCATACAGGGATAATCGTCGGTTGGTACCTCATATAATCAAAAACGTCGAACGGGCCTCTGCGAGTTGGCTTTGGCCCCCCGTACGCCTTCCAAAGGTCCGGGGCCCCAGGGTCCCGAGATATGTCAGACTTCGAAATAAATAATATACCAAAAAAATAAATAAATGTAACAGTTGTGTGTTTATACAATTTTGCCTTATGCTAAATTGTATAAACACACAAACATACATATGTCGGAGAATGCACTGAAGGAGCGACCATTTTGTTGCGTTGCAGTCCGTCCACGGCCTTAGGAGGTAACGGCTGATCAATGAACATGGACAGTATTACTCATCTTTACCTGTCCTATGTCTTAAGGTGAAAGCGCCATGGTAGCCTGCGAAATTCAAATTTTCTTACGTTTTTTGCAATTTGCAGATCAGTATTATGTTGTATGTTCATTGAAATGTAATTCGCGACCGTAACAAATATGAGTTTACAGAATTATAATCATTAAAGTCATCAATACAACTCTCTAAGATCAAGTAAGTCTATTGAATGACTATTTCATGAAATCTTAACATTTCAGGATTATACTAACTTAAGGAATTGTATTACTAATTCTAATATGGTTAATTAATTTAATGTGGTACAAATTTAATTACAATTATATGTTAAAAAACTTAAAATATCTTTTTCTACTAACTAACGAACTAACTAACTATACAAATAAATATACAAAACAAAAAGACACTCAGGCGTCGAAGTACTCGTCCGCATCGCTGTCATCCGGAAACGTGCCCAGAAGACTGGCAGCATTGCCACGTTGAATGGCAATGCTAATTCTTTGGCCAAAGAACGAGCCAGCCCTCTGGTCACGTGAAGTGTCGACCAGTCGGCGAGAAATTTCCTTAAAAGGGAGACGCGCACTCGGGCCCCATGACCCGAGCGTTTCGACCCCAAACGGCTCAAAAGTGTAGTTACCGATAAGGTTACAGTATTTGCGCCGCTTAAGGGTCTCAGCAGCCGCAGCAGCGGCGCCAGCACAGCACGCCGTGCTTGGAACATGAGATGGCGTAAGGGTGTCGACACAGGTTGCGTCCCACACCAGAGGTCTACCCACCTTCCAAGGCAACAACGTCATGCCGTCTGGTCTCTTCCCATCGTCACGTACCAAGCCGTTTGGTTCTAATATCGCTGGTACGCCGGCGGTGACAAGAGCTCGACGAATAATATCGTTAATTCTAATATTATAATTCTGTAAATACATATTTGTTACGGTCGCATATCATACTTTGATCAACATACACCCAGACACCGAGCTGCAAATCGCAAAAATCGTAAGAAAATTTGAATTTCGCGGGCTACCTTAGCGCTTCCCCCTTAATCATTTTTGACAGTAAACTTATTAGTGTCCCTAAAAACCACGGCAACCTTGTTTTTAAATCATATTTATGATCGGTAACGTGTGTATCATTTTAGGTATGGCGTTTAATTGGAATGATTACCGTTATATCAACAATCAGCTGAATAAATCTGTCAGGGATTAGTCCTTATCATAAAATTATTACGTGATAATAATAATTACGAGTACATTTGTATGTGATTACTTCATACGTTTACAGAAACTTTTTTAAAAGAAAAAAAAAACCACCGTCTTCTAAAAGACACTATTTACAACGAACAAAGAGAAAAATAACTTATATCGGTGTTTTTGTCGACTTCAAAAAAGGTGGAGGCTCTATGGTCCACTGTATGTATATTTTTTTTATGTCTGTTTTTTGTGTGTATTTTGATTGCTCTCGAGGTAGTCCCGTTATCATCAAGTCAGAATCTGATGGCGGGATCCCATGGAAATCGAGGGAAATCCTCATATTTTACCAGTATAATCACACATATAGCGATTTGGGTATTTTTTTTATAATAACTCGTGCATTTGCTCTCGGAAAGCACCATTTGGTGAAGTGGAACTGATGGTGAAGACCACAGGCGGCCACCGGAACTACTCAATAATAATTTCACGGGTGGCGATTCGATTACTTCAATATGGTTGGTTGCATATGGTGAAGTGCTGATGGTGACTTCATCATCAGCTCCAGTTCTCCTGTTTCTTACAGATGAACTCCTCAACGATTAACGTCCCTGCATCGGGAAAAGCAATATTTTGTAAAAGGTGATGATGAAGGAGGTGAAGTGATCCTATAAGGGTTCCGATTTTCCTTTTGAGGTACGGAACCCTGAACAGGAGTTCCAGTTGTTTAAAGCAACCGGAAAACGTACTGAAAGTTTGGAACTACTTTACAAAGCTTCAAACACAATATAGACCGACGTCCCGGGACTTTGATCGTAGGTTGTCTCGTATCCCGATACTTTCAGACTGTCGAGACTTACCAAATCCTGGTTGTTACCTCTATCCCCAGATTGCCTAGGTGCAAAAAGAGGCAGGCTGACAGGTAGACTGTAGATCAAGAACAAGCTGAATTTGATTGGTAGCAAAATAATTATAATGGGAAAAAAAACCATCCAACTAGCAATCAAATTCAGCTTAGACTCTCCAATTCATCAATCACCATACCATCGATTTGTATTTCAATGACATGTCCATAGGTATGTAGGTTCATTTTACTGTTTATTATAAAACCAATGTATTCGAGGGGCTCGTGGCTAAGTAATAACAGCCAAATGGGTCGATCGATCAGGTTAAGCTATGCTTTGGGGTGACCATCTTTACATACCGAAACCTCTCCGTGCCTCGGAAAGCACGATAAGTCGTTGGTCCCGGCTCTCATTCGTGGATCTTTGACAGTCGTTACGGGTCGTCAGAAGCCTGAAAGTCTGACAACCAGTCTTACCAAGGGGTATCGTATTACTCAGTAACTGGGTTATGGAGGTCAGATAGTCAGTCGCTCCATGTAAAATACTGGTATTCAGCTGCATCCGGTTAGACTGGAAGCCGACCCCAACATAGCTGGGAAAAGGCAGGCAGATGATGATAATACCAATGTAGGCATTACTTTAAGTGCTTTATGCATAGGTAATTTTATTCACAACATTAAAAAAAAACCTCGTTGTGTGGAGATGAATGCTCGTTGAAGCAAGATCGCAACGATGAAGAACTTACCTAAATGTAATAGTATATTATGATACAAGTGTGCTATGTTGGTCATTTGTCATGTTCAATGCATACGCGTTTCATACGACGTTTTTCAACACACTTGCGAGGCAAAAAATAAATAAAGTTTCATAAACTACCTATGTAAAAAAAACATGAAATATGGCCGGCGCATCTCTTTTATCGCGGTGACATCGCAGGTTGAAGGAGAGGCAAAGGCACGAAGCGGTCGAACAGTCTAATAATTAAAAACATAAAAACTGAATATTTTGTATGTTATTTGTTTGTGGAACACGAAAGAATGTTATTTTTTTGACAAAAATAAATAATTTGATGAAATATTATGTTAATTTATCTATTTTATTTATGATTTCTTATTGAACCTAAAAGCGGTTCATTAAGAGCCACTTTACGAGCAAGTCTATTGGTGTCATTATGGACGTTTTGCACTCGATGTAGGTACGGTTTGTAGTCTCGTATTAATCATTTTCCGCAACTATACTTCCGTTACCAAATTCAAAAGTACACAAACCTCGTCTGCTGCTCTCCAGGAAAGTCTTGAATGATTCAATATCATTCCTGGACCTGCTGACTGGTGGACCAGCCACTGCACACCCTATCACTGACAGCAACACTAGAGCAGACCACATTTTGCTCTTTCAACCAAACGAAAAACTTCAACCTTATATATTAATCGTATTATCTTAATAATTACTTCATTAATTACAGATACTGACAGTACGCTCAAGATAATTAAATAAATCTAATTAGATTATTACTAGGTGATAAAGTGATAATATCAATGGTTTTGTTTTTTTTTTATTGTTGATCATTTATTATTTTGATAATAAGTAAGTGAGTTTGTATATTTGGGGAGTCTGTTTACAAGGGATGGAAAGATAGATGAAGATGTGGAAAGGAGAGTAAATGCGGGAAATAAAGTGAATGGTGCTACACATGCAGTTGTGACCAACCAGTTAATGTCCAAAAAGGCCCGACTGGCTGTTCACAATGGTGTGCTGGTGCCTACGCTTATGTATGGAAGTGAATGTTGGGTATGGCAAAAGAAGCATGAAAGTAGAATAAATGCTGTGGAAATGCGTTCCTTGCGAAGCATGTGTGGTGTGACTATAAGTGATAGACTGAGAAATGATGTGATAAGGCAACGGTGCGGTTTAAAAGAAGATGTAGTGACAAAAATTGAAAAGAGTATGCTTAGATGGTTTGGTCATGTTGAGAGGATGAATGAAAGTCGACTAACAAAAGGTATTTACACGGCAGATGTGAGTGGAAACGCCGGAAGGGGACGCCCTAGGAAGACATATAATGATCTTATTGGTGATGTTCTTCAGAAAGGTCAGGTGCGTAGTACTCGCAACCGGCGTGCGTGTATGACCAGATGTATGAATGTAAACGAGGCAAAAGGAGTATGTAAGGATCGTAGCAGGTGGCGTTCTGTAGTTTCTGCCTACCCCCATGGGAAGAAAGCGTGAGTTTATGTATGTATGTATGTAAAGTCACGGTCACTGGTCTTTCCCAGTTAAGGTGAGAATTTCAAAATCTAAATATTTTATTTCACATAAACCTACATGGGCACTTATGAAACGTCAGAAGCTAGGTGCACGGTTCCAATTGGTCGTTTCCTATGGATAAGAACCGGCAAGAAATTCCACGGTTACTCTTTAAAATAATTGGCTTTTACAATGTTTTCAAATTACAGTGTTATTGTGTAGGCCTGTCAACAAGTACCAGGTACTTACCGAAACAGAAAATGGTCTACAAATCTACAGTATATTAAGCCTACAATGTTCTCATATTCACAAAATATAAAAGAATCTATGTTAATTAAAAGACAAGACTATATACTGTAAAATAATGAAAAGATTAATTTGGGAGCAGTTAATAGACATTTACATAAATAGTTAAGCTGTCAATGAGGTACCAGGGAAGCCACATGTGCAGAAGGAATTAGCGCCAAACTTCCCTGTCTTCAACGTAGTCTTTAATCCTATAATAGATAATGCTTTTTTAATAAGGACACGTTTGATGTGGGTTTTGAACTTTCCATCGCTAAGTTCTGTAACCGACTTTGGCAACTGGTTATAAAAGCGTAAACTTACTGTGTATAAGAAATGACTTGCTTGTTTTAGTTAATCTAAATTTGGGTACCTATCACAATTTCATGTTTACTACGTGTATTTATATTACGGGAATCGCTTCTTATTTTGAAAAGTCCTAAGTTTTTGCGAACATACAAAATACTTTCTAAGATATAAAGAGATGGCAGATTTAGTATATCAATTTCTTTGAATTTGTTTCTAAGGGACTCACTAGCTAGGACCCATTTTATACATCGCGCGGATTACCCTCTTTGTAAAATGAAAATTAAATTGATTAGTTAGAATATTTACTTAATTAATCTCTTTAAATAGTTTTGCCGTATGTACCTAAATGCGCAACGCAATAGAACACAAACGGACTGTCCACGTTTGGTCCCCAAAAACTTCAGTTATGCTTCCTGATTTTTGGAAACATCTCTTGTGTTATTTTTTAGTCTTTTCTGGTCTTTCGATAGTCAGCCTGTTCTCTCCACTAAAGTTTCCTACCTACCTGTGCCAGTACCCTAGAAGGGCGGCGTACCTAACTACCTATAGTACGTTCCAAAGGTATCTAATAGGTTTGTTTGTTCATAAAAATTCATATGCAATCATTCACTAAAGGGAATTAGTAACTCATTGATCTGTACGTAGAAGGTTTCTACTTAATATCTCACCACTTTTTCCAAAAAATATTGTTTGAATTGTAATTGAAAAATCATCGACGAAAATTGAGGTTATAAAATAAACCTAAATTGTCAAATGAGAAACATCTTTATGGTGATTAAAAATTACAAATTCGGGTTTAATTATTCAAATATTCAAATAAAAGCACTCAATTTGTAAGTAGCATTACAAATTACCCAGATGGTCGAAGAAGTCAAGGCCGACCCAAGGTGAGATGGTTGGATGTCGTAGACTAAAAGATCTGTTGGAGTAAGAAATTGGAGAGAAAAATCCGGAAATAGGTCACTTTGGAGAAATATACTCGACCAAGCTAAGGCCCGCGGCTGTAAAGCCTCAGATGATGATGACTACAAATTGGCGTCCACAGGTACTTCTTCTGATCCCTTGTTTACATTTTCATCAGATACTGGAACAGACCATACCACGTTGCGTTTGCCGAAATGTGGTCTCCCTGTAAGACCCGCGAGGAATCGTTTGCTCTAGTGCCATCGGTCCTTCGACAAACATGGTCAACCAACTAACACTTCTGCTTTTAGCAAACTTTGTTTTCGGTGACCACCTGACCACAGTTCTTTCCGGATTCTATGATGCAATTAAACTCCGAGCACAACTCGCTCCATACCGCTGTAAGTCGGAAAAATCATAAAGACCAACAATTCCGTTTTTTTTCGTGCATAAGATTTTAATATTATATTCCTATTATATTTCTTGTCTATTCTTCTCCATACGAAACTACCTTTTCGAAGGGGCAATTAGAATCAATTCTATGTTCTTGTTAATTTTTGACTTTGAATAATCTTGGTCAGATTGATTACTATAATTACCGATTATTGATTATGAATACATTTCTGACAATTACAATAATTTGGGTGTTTTGTACCTAACTTCCTACCGTAATAATGCAATTGCATAAAGCTGATAAGCGAGATTTTAAAATAGGTTTTTCCAGAATCATGATTTGCTATCTACCTAATTCCCAATTGAAATTAGTTAGGTAGAAAACACAGTCATGTCATGATAAACAACAATAAAAAATGACCTCTTACTTCCTTTGTTCTCTATGGTTCAGCGAATGAGCTCATGGGAAATGTTGGCTGCTTTTGAAGCCATTACAAAAAAGGAGAGAACTTCGGAACTAGTGTTGCCCAAATTCAGTCTTGGTCTTGCAGTCTTGGTCTTGTTCTTGCGTTTTTGCAAGACCAAGACCAAGAACAAGACCGCGTATTTTTAGCAAGACCAAGACCAAGACTGACCGTGCAAGACTTGAGCAAGAACAAGACATAGCCTGCAAGACTCTTGCGTCTTGCAGCTAGGACTTAGCGCTATTTCACTGAGTAGTTAGGTGTAACAGTTCGGTGTATAGGTAGGTACGCTTAGGAATTCTATGAGACGCAAAAAACTGTATCAAAGAATATGAAAAACTGGACCTATGCGCATTACGACTAATACCATAAACATAGCGAATAAAAAAATATCTATTAAAATCAAACTGAGTGCATGCATAGTTATGTTTTAACCATCGGCACTTTGATAATGCGGCATCAAAGGTTTTGTACTTACTTCTCAAAGAAATTTGCCGCTTTTCGGAAGTACATGGTTATGATACACGCGCCGGCGGCTTCTTTTGAAATCTAAAACAATCGTTGCCGCCACGCCGAAATCATAACATTTGTGACACTATTTGATTGCCGCCATAGGGCGTAGGTATACTCATGCAAAATAATTTCGAATTTTTTTAAGAGTACCTACAGGTGTTCCAAAGAATAAATAAGTTTCAGAGTGCTTAGAATGAAAATGAATACATTATACTGATCACGCAAGTAGTATTATGATTAGGATAAAATGGTAAGGATAGGTAGTAGATGTCATATTAATTCATTCTAGTAAGTATATATTATAATATTGATTACTTATATTTTATATGGTTTTAAACTAATTACTTAGGTACTATTATTGTACATTTAGTCATTATATTTCTTAAGTTTTTACAAGAAAAAATAGCAAAAAAGTGTTCAAATATCACCCGTTTAATAAATATTGTAGCCACTTTTAAATATACTTGAAACGTGTAAAAAAATTCTACAAAACTAATAAAATAATATAAAAAGCGTAGGTACTTACCTACTAATAAAATAAAAAGCCTGCGATAAGAGTTTTGTATTACTTACCAGCCCGAATATCTCTGAGATAGAGACAGATAAGTATTGTTCTTTAAAATACAGTCAAGTTATTGTAATTAATTTGTTTTTTTACATGTTTTAGCAAATGTAAGCTTATAAATCATAAATGTTTATTAAGAAACAGTTACTTCCATGGAAAACGACATATAGGTCAGTTGATTTTTCGAATTTCTTATCAAATCTTCAGTTATTTATTAATCTGCTTGATCTTTACTATGGCTATGTTAATTCAAGCTCACAATGTTCCAATTCTAATACGTTTTTCTAAGATTTAAAGTAAACTTTAATAAATAGTAATAGACTAATAGGTAATTGCAAGACTTGCAAGACTCTTGCTGCAAGACCAAGACCAAGACCAAGACTGGGAGCGCAAGACCAAGACCAAGACCAAGACCAGGTGTATTGGCGCAAGACCAAGACCAAGACTGGCTAAGTCTCGTCTTGTTCTTGCATTTGGGCAACACTATTCGGAACTGTGATACCACCAGGAGGATAGCCTGCTTGTTTGTGACTCTATACTTATTATACAAAAAACATAACCCTGTCTTTAGATTAGCGTAGTCGGGTAAAAATAAAATACGCACTCATGGGGACTGCAGACAGGAGTGACAACTTTAAACATTAACATGTACACAGGCCGCTGCGCGTCGCCAGTCTGGCGCAACACGTCACATTAGCATGTGTCGGTGACGCGAGCATGTCGTATGTCGGTGACGCGAACCGGTTAGATTTTCCCCTACCAAAAAGCGCTCAACGCGCATAAAGAAGTTTGCAGTTCAATAACATTCAGTCTACCGCAGCGGGCCGCAAACACGTCACACACAGTGCGTTGGGGCTTTAGTCCTTGAATGAGATAAAATAAAAGCGTTCGGTCTGCGGGGCAAATGCGTAACACAGTTATAGTAGGAATCGGTTTCATTTTGACAGTTCAACAACATTCATTGCGTTATTTACGTTGTTGAGCAGACGAATTTTTCGAACAAATGAAGCAATGGATTGACAATATACTTCAAAATCATTCAGATTGTGATTGATAGTGTTACGCAATTGCTGGCTACTAGGTAGCTAGATAGAAATTGAAATAGATAGGATAGGTTACTTTACTTTTATCTGAAAAAAAAGCATTAAAATTTATTTATTCATTTATAATAAGCACACCAACAGCACAGTCACTTACAATTCAAATTAAATAACATCTAAAATTGGCATTTCAGTAACCATGCAAATAACAAGCATGCATGACATTGTAATAATACTAATTAGAGACAAAGGAGAACAATAAAAAGTGTGTCTAGTAAACCTTAATCTAGAACACTACAGACTACGACCACGACCTCATTCCGCCGGCCCCTTCTATCAGCGGACATCTAGACGCACTGCAGGTTACCATCCTTACCTAGTTGCTATCCCACCAATTCGCACTAAGCGTTTCCAAATGTCTTTTGTGATGCGCACAGCAAAGGAGTGGAACTCTCTGCCTGCGTCTGTGTTTCCGAATGCATACGACCCCGATCTCTTCAAAGTGAGAGTGAACAGGCTTCTTCTGGGTAAGCTCGGTCCATCGTCGACTTTGTCTCTGTCATCTCTGACGTAGACTAGAGTCAAGAGCAAACCTATCTCAAATAAAAAATAAATTAAAAAAAAACTACAAAACAAAACAATTTGAACTACCTAAATAGACGTGCACTCTTCGCACTGTTTAAATAGAGAACGTCTGTATGAAGCGAAAAAATCAATAGGGTTATATAGATTTTATATATATAGTATGTTACCTAATGCATTAATTGATCGCGAATTGATTAGGACTAACATAGTTTTAAGATAATAATGTAATAGGTACTAACAAAATACTTAGGAACAAAAATTAGTCTGAATTAAATGAATTTCATTTTATTTTTTTATTTTTAAAACGCTCTATACCAACTACCTTTATCCTTTACAGCGATAAAAATAAATCGATTTAGATTATAAATCATTATTGAGATAGGTGCCATAGCGGCTAGCGCACGTCTTTGTTGCCTACGATGCACGCAACATAATGCTGATAATATAATACTTAAGGTTGACCGCACCCAAGATTAGGTAATTATTTTTAACAGACTGCAAAAAAAGAAAGAGGTTATCAATTCGATACGTATGTATGTAATATTATTGGAACTGCAATATATTCACATATGATAATCTATTAGGACTTCCAATCAAATATTATGCAACATTGTTTGTCCACACATTTCTCCGAAACTATTAATCGGATTGTGACCATTTTTATTGGCTTACATTAACTTCAACTTAGGGAACAGTGCATGTTTCATCAAAATCGGTTCAGTAGTTTTCAAGGGACTAATACCAATACGTGTAAGTGTGATGGCCTGGCTTATTAATACGAGCTACGGGTGTGGTGTCAATGGAAAATCATCTCAAAACTTTGGTCAAATTCTAGTGCAATATTTACAACAAAACTATTAACTACTTATTACAAACAAATGTTCCAGTTTTTTTTTTTTTTACTTTAAAAAATAAAAATTACGAAATAAAAAAGTAATTTAAAAAAATTTAATCGACTGCAAAAAGAAATTAACTCAAAATTATGACCTAACTTTCATTTCGGATGTCAGTGTCTTGGGATCTGATATTTTAGTTTTTTGCCACCAACTTCCGAAATTAAAGTTATTTCATAGTTTTGAGTTAATTTCTTTTTTTTTATATCGTTTTTTTTTTTTTTTAATTACTTTTTTTAGTATTTTTTTTACGTTACGGTAGAATTTCTGGTACCTTCTTTCACTTATGAAAATTTGAATTTCTGGTTTTGGTGTATCATTGAATGTTGTATTTTTTATCGCAAAATCAGCATGAATGGCGAATTTTTACGTAGGTGCCACTTCAAGCTTTCGAGTTTAGACAAAACATAACAACATCACGCCTTATTTCACCAGTTATGTTTAAGTCCCATCAATGTCATAGAGGGCGAGCCTATTGCCATCAACCGGCCACTAATCCAGCCTCCAGACTGCTACTGAGAAATTCCGGATATTAAAATCCAATAATACTTTGCCCGACCTGGAAATCGAACCCAGGACCTCATGCTCAGCAGTAGCGCTTGCGACCACTAGACCAACGAGGCAGTCAATTCGAGTTTAGATTATGTTCAAATTCTGGTCTTAGGTACCTACCGAAGTACTTAGTAGTGCTGGGAGAGTAATTTCAACTAGTTCGAGGGTAGAGAGTAGAGGAGAGCTATCATTCCCGATGTCCACCACTTGTTTGGCTACCACAGTGGTAGACAACGAGAACAAATATTAAAAGTTGTTTCGCTGTCCCCCAGTGGTGGCAAAACAAGTGGTGGACATCGGGAACAATCGGAGGAGAGATAGGAGCTAGATGATATCTCTACAGTAATAGATTAAAAAGAAAATCAGTTTAAATCAAATTCATATTTATTCATTTTGCGCTATATATAAAAAAAAATCTTTATAATTCTACAAAATAAAGAAGAATACAATATCACTATAATACTTATGTATGAAATAATAACAGTAAACATGGACGCCATACCACTCTTACGCTCCTTCTAATTTTTAATATAAAAATTATTCGGACCTCACAATCATACCGACTTGCCGCACTCACATCTGCTACTTTACTGAATATAAAAATATAATCTAACGTTCTAACTTCTTAAATTTATCAGTTCAGTAAAGAGTCTACACAACTATAAATAGATGCCACTATTGTAACCGTAATTATTGGCAAAAACACGAAGAACATACAATCACATAAAAATCTCAATGAAAAAAAAAATTATTATATTTTCGTGTGGCACATTTGATAACATAATTCAATTCTAAAGTATGAGCTCTGATACATTAACTAAACTATAACTGAAGTACTTGTGCCCATCTGATATTATAAAACCTAGTAACTATGCAAAATTATCTTTGTTTACGTCTTTTATTTTCATGAGTTTGATAGCTATGGAGAAAACTGTACCCGCATCATAAAAGTATTTCTGGCTAACCATCCCATCCCTAAGCTCTGCTCATGATTTTTTTTTTAGTTCCAAAATCAGCCTAATGACACTGTCATTGTTTTTTTTTTTATTTATGTAGTTATACACTGGCCCCAGAAGGCGCTACGGGTAATTGCTCCACTAAAATTAAAAAAAAAAACAGATGAAAACTTAATATTGATGAAACGTTAGCATGGAATGTAGTAACATTTTCTAGACAATTGATCATAGCTATGGGTACATATAGTATTGCAAACTTTTATTGCTTATGAACGGATTTTTTAAAACAGTTTTTTTTATACAAATGATTTCGAAAATATAAGGCGAGCCTTAGATTTCTTGATCATCTAAAATTATCTATGTAACCAATTTAAGGCATTTCTAAGCATTATTTATAAACACTATGCACTAAATTTTAATACTAAAATCTATGATAATATACTTAATTGAGAATATTTTCTTTATAAAAATAATAAGTATTGCAATATAGAGTTTTGCTCATAGCAATGTCTTATTTTACAAATCGGCAGTGAATGACTGGTTTTACAAAGCTGCTTTTTGCCAGCTTTGTCGAAAAAAGGCGAAGACATAGCATAAAGGTAGCAAGAATTTAGGATTTAAAAATAGGTTTATTTTATAAGAATTTAAAATAGAAAAATACACTTTATGCTAAGTATTGCACCAACACCTTATTTAAAAAGCGAAAAAATAAATCAAATGTATTATACGATAGTTTCAAATGAACAAACGAATTTATAACTTAAAAATGAGTTTTTCATAAAAACTTTATAATTACTTTGATTTTCTGAAAGTTTCACCCTCAGGAAAATCTAAAAAATGTCTAATTTTAATATTCTAAGCTGCACATATCAACAACTCTATACACTAATATTAAGTAATTAAATCAAAATGGCAATGATTACAAAGACATCCCTTACTAAAGGGATGCTTTTATTCATATTCATAATATAATTATGAAACAAATGGGTTTAAAAAACATCGTCGTATCAAAAGTCGCTTGCGCACGAAATATTAAAATACCAAAATAGGTAATCGTTATAATTACATCATATTTTTTCCTAATGATATTTCCCTTGGCATGGCCACATTCAAAAAATATACATTTAAAAAAGTCATTAAAATGTTTAAAAATGCAGAGGCAAGAGTCGGTTATCGACAACAGTTGACACTATTATTTTAATCATACGGCCTCTGGACTCAATACAAAATTTCTAAATTAAGACGGGCGTTAAATACCGTCGATCATACTTTACATGGACCTCTACATTTCCAAGAGTATATGGACATTTAAATTACGTGAATAATTGCCTTACTCGGGTCCATTACGACGCGATGTGTACAAGAGCCATTAAAAATATGACCAGCCTTATACAGATTATACAAAATCGTCTTGCCATTTACAAAAAAACATGGTGTCATTCTAAATTGTATTTAGATTATTCAGCTCCATAACTAATCATTGTTCCCTTGGCCTTATATTTATTAAAATGTTACATAAATACACATATAAAAGCAAATAGTGGCAGTGTATGTTCGTTACTTTAATATGTCATATCGTTGGAAAGCATTCGTTTTTATACAAATGGGCAACACTGCAAGTACGATAGAAGCTGTAAACTAAGAAAGCATTTATGTAGGGTAGCTGTAGTTTAGCTATGAAAGAAGCAGTTTCATGTTTAAACCTGATTGACTTATTAAAAATATAGGTATAACGGCGCAGGATAGCCTTTACCAGAAGTGGTTATCGTTTAACGGCCGAACCAGTTTTAGCATACTAGAGATAGAAAAACCTATCTATCTATAGTTTTAACGTCCCAATAATCTTTATGAGGTTATGGGATTTTACCGGCCTGAAATAAGGACAGATAGAATTATACTGTCTACCATCAATAGCGATCTGTCTTTTACTGTAAATAGGTTATTGGGTTCGGCCGTTAGTGGTTCAGGAGCTTCAGTGTCATCAGGATTGTGCCGGAATATAGCAGTTCGTCGTGGACGTGGTACGAAAGCGGCTCTGACATCTTCTCTTCTGTCATCAGAAGACAGTCATCTGCCACGCAATCATCGATGCGACGCTCTGCTAGAGTGTCACTAGCCAGTGTCACTGTTATCCGACCTCTTCGATGATTCCAGTAACTTCGTAACAAAACTAGACGGGGCCCTTGTTGTATGAAATTTTGAAATAAATGACAGTGTTGCTCTTAACACGCGTTGAAAGTTTAAAGTAGAAAAGAGTTAATATTTTGCCCTTAACGCGCGTTGAAAGTTATTTTAAAGAAGAAAAGTGTGGAGTAAATATTTTGCCCTTAACGCGCGTTGAAAGTTATTTTAAAGGAGAAAGTGTCGAGTAAATACTTTCAGTTTGGAGAGCTAAACAGACAGACATAAAAATAAATGCATTATTAATAGCTACATTGGCACTTATTTAATACAAAATGTCATTTATACGATTGATAACATCTTCATTTTTATCTAATTAATAAATTGATTAATGACAAAAATAAGCTCATTAATGGTCTTATGCCATGGGATGTTATCTATTTATTTAATTTGATAAAAATTACAAATCGTGCACATGTTTATAAGAATGATGATGACTTTATCAAAAACAGTCTTTTCACGTTTTTAAGGCCAAACAAGTAATGAATGACGGATTAAAATGTCAGATTAGGTAATAAGAAAATAATTTGATGACCGCCATAAAAATGCGCATTTTCGAGTATATTTTTTCAAGGCTTTTTAAGGCGTGGCGGTGAAAGGAGCGCAGACTAGTTACCATTGAATGACTGATAAAAATACAAAAATATAGGATTGAAATAAACTCAACCCTTATGTCATAGTAGAGAGAATTCACTTATTATATTCTTGAGCAATGTATGAAGTTCGTGACCTTGAAGGTCGTTGTGAGATGACCTTGAAGGTCGAGGCGAGGTCAAGGTCAATGGTCGCCGCGCAACAGTTCCATGAGTAAGTTGAAGCTTGGTCCATCCCCATCTTTGCTTTTGTTGGCTGGGTTCAGCATTTCTTTGCCGACTTGCATGAAGAACTGTGGAAGAGAAATTGTTTCGTTGAAACTGAGGCTGGTTTGGGGCAATTGGTTTGGTGAGGAAGTCACGATGTCTGCATATTGCATAAATCAATCAATCAATCAGCCTAGCCTTTACCCAACTATGTTGGAGTCCGCTTCCAGTCTAACCGAATGCAGCTAAATACCAGTATTTTACATGGAACGACTGCCTATCTGACCTCAACAACCCTGTAACTGGGTAACACGATACCCCTTGGTAAGACTGATTGTCAGACTTATGGGCTTCAGACTACCCGTAACGGCTGTCAAAGGTCTAGGTGACAGCCGGGACCAACGGCTTAACGTGCTTTCCGAGGCACGGAGGAGTCTCAACATATAATGGATAGTCACCCATCCACGAACCGACCGCGGAAAGCGTAGCTTAACCTTCGATCGACCCGTGCGGCTGTTATTATTTAGCCATAGACATAATTTCGAACCTTGTCCTAATTTGTCATGACTCCATTAGTAACCTTCTTCGTAAATGTCTCGCTATAAAAACCTTATGTTCTAGCAAATAAGGTTCCATTTAGTTTATCAATCAGTTAGTTTTTACACACGCCTATACGGAGCTCACCAACATATCGGACTCACTTCTTTAGACTGATTATACTATGTGTCTATTGACTATCGACCTTATGGACAAGAGCCTAAGATCTATTCTCACTTCTCCCCATTCATTAGGCAAACATATTTTATATTGAATACTGCCCCATATTTAATATAGCAAAATCACGCCTATATTCCTCAAAGGGTTAGGCAGAGGAGTCTCTATAGTACAACCACATTTCGCCAGTTATGTTTAAGTTCCATGTAATAGGGGGCGAGCCTATTGCCATCAACCGGGCACAAATCTAGACTCCGGGCTTCTACTGAAAAATTCCAGATGGAAAAACAATAAATCTTTGTCCGACCCGGGAATCGAACCCAGAACCTCATGCTCAGCACTAGCACTTGCGACCACTAAACCAACAAGGCAGTCATATTTCCTATTCACCCATATCTCTCTAGCTATAAGGTCGTTTCTCACCTGACAAGTCCTCTGCAGCTCAGGTATACGCAGCAGCAGCTCTCCGAACTTGGCTGGAGTGCCGGGGGAGTGTGTCGCGATGTATGCCTGCAGTGCTGCCAACGCTTTCTCTTGGGAGGCTCGTACTTTCTCCACTTCACGTAAATCTGGGGCGTCTGGGTGAAGAATAAGAGAATTAAACACCTATGCCTGTAGAGATATAAATCGATGCGCGTAAGGACCACAGACTATTGTCGAAGTTCTACTTAGATTGTAATTAGTGTCACAGAATCATGCATTATTCCTAAAGAGCGATCAAATCTAGTCACAGATCCCATTTTTAAAATAATCTTCGTTTAATTAGTACTTTGGAATAGGCAGGAATTGATAAATCGCTCAGTGCGGTAAACGGCCAGCGTTCTTTTTACGTGATGGGACTAATACTTCACTTACCTGAAGTGAGTAGTACAATAACTTTGAGCGCCACGTATTCGTAGCGGTCCACG
This sequence comes from Fissipunctia ypsillon, assembly GCA_947568875.1. Classification (NCBI taxonomy): domain Eukaryota; kingdom Metazoa; phylum Arthropoda; class Insecta; order Lepidoptera; family Noctuidae; genus Fissipunctia; species Fissipunctia ypsillon. The sequence goes on along the minus strand of OX387645.1, from coordinate 22,379,548 downwards.
CGCAGCCTCCGCAAGTGATCCGTGAAGCTCAGCATGCGCTCGATACACGGCGTCAGACCCAGCCTGGAGACAAATGGGGATTAGGTTAGTAATACAATATTAGTTGAGGGAGCACAGCTGTTCAATAATTTACCGGAGGATTTAAAGAAGAAAAAAACTTAATAAACATGTATGTACTCTGTGACGTCACCAACACCCGAGAGGCAAATATGATAATTATTATTTAGATGTAAGTACTTTGTATCTCATTTTAAGTGAATTGTTAATTAGTTCTTATGAGAAATAAATTATTTAAACCTAATGCGCTTGAATAGTTTGGGCCAAAGGACGGCAAAAAAGCAGATGTCCACAATTCCACATCATCTATTCTAGCGATCTGTGAAGGTGGTGTAGTTAGCCCAAACGATCGAATGTTTATTCTATACCTACTGTATCAAATTCTTTTTGAGTAAAAACAAACAGAGCATTATTTATTTCTATACATACTAAAATACCTCCCCCTAACCCTCCCTCCTTCTACCTCTGCCTGACCCTTCGGGGATTATAGGCGAGATGTTTGTTGTGTTATGTTACCTACTAAAATGTCAAAAATTTTAAGAAAGCATTGTTCTTATTTTTGTTCTGGTTCTCTTAGCCGACGTTCGCACGGACGCGAAAATATCGCGGCGGGATTTTATCACGCACTCGATTTTCAACTCTCGGTGTTGAGCCGAACATTGAGAATCAAACAGAGTGCATTCCAACGCGTGGAAAAACATACTGTTGGATTTTCAACTCTCGGCGCTAAGCAGAGCGTTGAAAATCAAGTGCGCGATAAAATCCCGCCGCGTTATTTTCGCGTCCGTGCGAACGTCGGCTTAGCCCTCGTCAGCTGTTGATTACAACATACAAAAATCTATTCACTTCCTTGTTTCCAATTGACGTTATTACTCAAACAAATATCAATTTTATCTAAATGTAAATAAAGTTGAAAATTCTATAATGTTGTAGCGGAAACTAAACTTTATATGTAGGCAATAAAGTTATGTTTCTAAAAGCACATAGATTAGGCTTACTTGGCACTCTGATGCAGCGTGATGCCACGTCCTCCACCAACTCGAACTTCACCCGGAGTACTCACGCCGCGGTAGCAACACGACAGTACTAGGAGTTCGCACCAGCTATTGATCAGCAGGCAGATTTGATCGTCGATCTGTGAATAAAGAGACAATGTAAAGAATAGGTAAAGGACAAAACATAAAGAGTTAAGAATTCAAGAATCAAGGAAATCGGTTTAGATTTGACGGAGTTATGGAAGCATTATCATGTTGAGCCCACAGTAGTCCACAGCTGGGAATAAAAGGCCACTTCAATCGCACGCCATTTAACATTATCCTCGAACACAGATCATAAAAACACTCGAATATACACCATTTAAACATGAATAAAAATTACCCCCCCCCCGTCCCCCTCCCTCCTCCTCCTCCTAACCCTTCGGGGAAACAAGGCCTGATGTTATGTTAAGTGTGTAAAAAATTTCCGAATAGGAAGATGACATCTGTCATACTCGTATCATCTCCGAAAAATAGATAATGAGAATGAAAATTATCGAGAAATGTTGACAAGATCAGCCGCACAACGAGCACGTCCACCACCTCCGGACTCTTCGCTCAGCTCCACCTCGCCGCCGCCTGTACCCAGCCCCACTGTGAGCGCTGTGACGACACCGGCCGCGGCAGTTGCGTCGAGCTCGAGCGACGAGTATTTCTCTCCGCCCACGACGCCACCACCTGCTGGTCGACGAGGAGGACGCCGGCCACCGGACGGCTTAGGACCTCGAGGCCCACTAGCCTCTGAAAGGGTCCCAGCTCCCGGCGGAAGTGTGCAGCACATGAGATGGACACGATCCATCAATGAAAACGTCATGCGCTCTTACTATTGCGATTGCTCCCATCTCGTTTCTACCAGCCTAACCTAACCCTTTGCACCCAGTCACCCACGCTGAAACGCGCGTGAGTTTGAGTTTTTCACTTTAAAAAATTTCTGGTGCCAAACCGTTTACTTTTTGCGGCACGCAACCGACACCGATTGATCGTGAGGGTGTCGCTAAACACGGGGCTTTTTAGCTCCTTAGACTGTACAGAAAGCTATAAAAACATGGATTTCGAAGAAAAAAAAACGTCGGCTGTAAAGGGCTAAGCGCATCCCTACTTTTGCCGACTTATGATCTCCATGATGCGATGAGTGAGAAGCAAAGCTCCTGATTACACGACTGTCCATAAAACGGTATTTATACTCCTTTCATTGAAGTCAGTTAAAAGGGGCAAGGTTCTAAAACACATAAAGAAATAGGTACTCACCGAAATATTCTTAAAAAGCGGCAAACTCTTGCACCATTTCACAATCTTGTACAGTCTATGATCAGCTATATTACACAGGTCAGCCAGGAAGTCGGGACTGGAGTTGTGTGCCGTTATCCCGCTCGCAGCCAGAAGGGGGTTAGCAGAAGGACTGCCCCCCGTGGACTTGCCTAGTCTGCTCAGTTCCGACTCGTTGTACTGCCACAGATGTTCCACGTCCATTATTTCCTGGGGGGTTAGGATGGTTTAGTTTGTGATGACTATTTTTGTTTAGGGTTGTTGAATAACTTCTACTAGAAATGGGTTAAAACAAAAAGATAACGCCGCGAGCGGCTGCCTATTTGACCTCCACAACCCAGTTACTGGGTAATACGATACCCCTGGCTGTCAGACTTCCGGGCATCCGACAACCCGTAACGACTGTCAAAGATTCACGAATGACAGCCGGGACCAGCGGCTTAACGTGCTTTCCGAGGCACGGAGGGGTCTTGATATTTAAAGATACCAACCGCGGCAAGCGTAGCTTAACATGATCGATCGGCCCGTGTGGCTGTTCTTAGCCACAAGCCCCTGTTCATGGGACTGACGGTATCTAAATTAATTAAAACCATTAGTAATAATTACCTGCAATAACGGCGGTATATCTGGTGTGATCTGGCTGTTACTGGCTTCTCCTCGGCTGCTGTATGACCCGGGACCGTTTACCTGCGAAAAGAACAGAGGTATTTCAAAATGGATTCATTTTTTTAAAGGTTCCGAACAAAGAAAAAATCTGCTGGTCATTTTGACGAGATGCGAACATAAATTGTAAGTAACAGCTGATTTTTTTTCGCGATTTCTGGTTTGGTTCTATAGTAAAAGTTGCTCATAATGGTGAATACCATGACAACTAAGAGGTTGTGCGTTAATTCCGGGGCATTTTGTAGAAGATTTCTTTGTGTCCATACAACTTGTGCGTCACAGACTACGCTTTGCATAGCATAACAGCATAATCAGCCTATAACGTTCCCACTGCTGGGACACAGGCCTCCTCTCTGTGAGAGGGAGGAGTGGACAAAATTTGCTGCTCCGTACATTTTTACCTACCTACGAGGTCAAAATGTATGGAGCAGCAAATTTTTTTTTTAATAACCGACGAAAAATTTCAACGCAGCGGGGTCCAGAATCATGTACTGAATGCGTGGTTTCAATTAATGTGATAACCTAATCGCCACCCTGTATAATTCGCTTAACTTGGATATTACAAAATGTACCTTATACTTATTGGATAAAGTTAGTTTTCAAACTCACACAGGTGAGGCTAGAGGCGTGGCGTAGCGTGGTTGGCGTGTGCGCGGACAGCAGCGAGCCCGTGGACGCCGCGCCCGACAGCGTGTACGAGCACTGGTACGTGGAGCGACCTCCTCTAGTTCTGTCTTCTCTGATAGCTGTGGACAAAGAAGAAAAAAGAATATTAATATATTGGCTTCAAAACAGACAATAAGTAACTGCAAAAAAAAATAGACAGCCATGGGGACAGCGAACAAAAGTGAAAACTTAAATCTAACGGTTGCATGTGAATATGACATCTATTACAAAGACATTAGCGTGTTCAATAGAGTAATTTGGTTACAGCGCCCTCTAGCGTTGAGTCGTAACTCGTTGGAGCATATCGCATGTCGCGAACCCGTAAGATTTTCCCCTACCAAAAAGTGCTCAACGCGCCTAAAGAAGTTACACTTCGAAATACGGCTAATTTTGCTTAATACTGCGCCAAATTGGCTCAGTCCAGTACCCAACAATTGCATCACAAGTTTCAGACTCTGGCCCCGCATACATAACGGAGAGAAGGGCATGTAAGAACGCCCCCTAGACCATCTCGAACGATTGGATTCGGGATACAAAATAAGGCGAAAAACTTCTCTTCTCTCATGGGTAGAAGCCAGCAATAATAGTCCGATATTTTTATCTACAAGGAACATTTTTTTTGAAGTGAAAACATCATTAGGCGCGTTGAGCGCTTTTTGGTACTTAGGGGAAAATCTTACAGGTTTGCGATATGCAACATGCTCCAACAAGTTCAACTACTCAACGCTAGAGGGCACTGCAACCAAATTACTCTATTTAGCACGCTAATATCTTTGAAATAGATGTCATATTCGCATGCAACTGTTATCTATTTTTCTTGATACTAATGTGACGTGTTGCGCCAGACTGGCGACGCGCAGCGGCCTGTGTACATGTTAATGTTTAAAGTTTTCCCTTCTGTCGGCAGCCGCTATGACTGTTTTTACATAAAAGTTGGCAAACTGGCTTTTATAACAAAAAACCATTTTCTAAACCAACTTACCTTCAAGCTTCATCCCGCATCCCAGACACTTATCAAACCGACAAGCTGGACACTTCTTCCTCGTAGTCACAGTAACGGGACAGTTGCCCCCTCTCAAGCACATGTAGTTCTTGCGGTTCTGAACCGTCCGTTTGAAGAAGCCCTTGCAGGACTCGCACGAGAAGATGCCGTAGTGGAAGCCGCTGATCTTGTCGCCGCAGATTGGACAGGGGCTGTTGGATGAAGAAAGAATTTTATAAGTCATTTGGACATTCAACCCTATTACACAGCACTTAATTCTATAATCGCTTAATCGCAGTTAAGTTAGTCAGTCTAACCGGATGCAGCTGAATTCTAGTTTTTTTTTATATGGAAAGACAGCCTAGCTGACATCCGCAACCCAGCCGAGACCAACAGCTTAATGTGCTTTCCGAGGTACGGAGGGGTCTTGGTATGTAAAGATGGTCACCCATCCACGGACCAACCGTGGCAAGCGTAGCTTAAACCCGATCAATCGGCCCGTGCGGCTGTTATTACTTAACCACAAGCCCCTCGTCGTGTGATCTCCAACTATTGTATTTAAAGCATTTTTTTCATCCGATGACGTTGCAACTGTTGTGAGCTACAGGAGAAGGCCAGCAGTTTATGGACCTGAAGAATTTCAGTTTATAATTTCCTAACGGGTGGGATGTTTATAATCACCAACGACGGATTCGGGCGACCTTTTGAAGGTACCAGAATCTTACACATTCCGGCTGAAGGTGTAGTTTGAATAAGCAAGATTTCTAGCATAGTCATCAGGGCACATGGTGGAATCTCGATCTTCGGTAGTAAAAGTTTTCAGTGGCGATCCCAGACCAAACAGAATAAAACACTGGCTGGCACAACATACAATTATGATTATTTGAAACACCTTTTCGGAGGCATTTGTTTTTTCAGCAAAGGGTGTCCCCCTGAACACCCTTGGCTACAAACAAAGTTGCGGTATGAACCTGTTAATAAGCTGCTGTCTGCTGATACCCTGATGGTGATGTAGCCTGTCCTCAGGTGCGTCGGGCTCGTCGTCATGTGTACCGTCGTACGCTGCCGCAGCCTCGCGGTACATCACATGCGGGTGACGACCCTGTGTGTAGTAAACACCAGGTTAATATAGAATATAATACTTTAATATTCACACAGAGTCCATAGGGTTCATCTAGTGTTATTAGATAATAGGGTTCATCTAGTGTTATTATATAGGGTGACTGGTAATTAGTGACCGATACTTAAACACATGATTGTACTCATGATAACAAACAACTTTTACTATGGGACCAAACCTGAAATCGTGAAAAAAAAAATCAGCTGGTCCCTACATTTTGACGAATTATGCGAGCATAAATAAATGTAGGGAGCAACAGATTTTTTTTTCACGATTTCAGGCTTGGTCCCATAGTAAAAGTTGTTTGTTATCATGAGTATAATCATGTGTTTAAGTATCGGTCACTAATTACCAGTCACGCTATATAATAGGGTTCATCTAGTGTTATTAGATAATAGGGTTCATCTAGTGTTATTAGATAATAGGGTTCATCTAGTGTTATTAGATACAGACATAGATTTACATACAATTAAAATTAAAATAGTGATTTAAAGTTCTGTGATGTTTTGACATAACCAAGACTTTTGGCTGTAAACGTTTATACAACGTATAACGTTAAATGCGCAATACCTCTTAAGGGGTCATTGTACTCATCATTATGAACAACTTTTACTATGGGACCAAACTTGAAATCGCGAAAAATATCAGCTGTTCAGTACATTTATGTTCGCATAACTCGTCAAAATGTAGGGAACAGCTGATTTTTTTTTGCGATTTCAGGTTTAGTCCCATAGTAAAAGTTGTTCATAATGATGAGTACAATGACCCCTTTAGAGGTTTTGCGCATTTAACGTTACAAGTTGTATAACCATATATTGGTGTCTAAAAACAAGTGACAAAAAATAGCATAGTCAAACAAGTCTAGTTCAGCATAATGTCAAGAAGCTATTGTCTGGTTTTCAAATGCATTTCGGTGACAGACAGTGTAACTTTAGTCAAACTGTTTTTAACATTTTTGTAGTATGTTTAATCCCTCTCGAAGAGTGGAAGCCAACGTCCCAGCAGTGGGAACATGGCTTATGCTATGTTCAGAAGTAGGGTCCATAATTTACCTGTACTGGCGAGTGCGTGGGCGAGAACTCAGAGCTATACGAATAGCAAGAGGAATGCGACGCGTCGCTGTTGTTGCGAGACAGCGAAGGCGTGTAGTGGCGGGAGGCGCGGGGACTCGCTGACGGACTGCTGTATACACTGTGAACAAACAAATAATTATTATTACTAACTAGTTTAAGACTATTACAGTCGCAGAGGAATCAAGGAATACAAAGGACAAAGAAGCCAGAGTAAATATAATTTAAAAAGTGCTCTTTAGGCTCCAGAATCTTCGATTTTGGAGGAAACCAAGACTTAGAGAAACGAGAGTTGGACACCTCTAACGTCTTTAGATCTGAATATGTCTTTTGCTATTTATCCTTGTTTGACTCACGGTGTTACCTTGCAGAAAGTCTGTGACAACTAGTAGGTAAATAAACACTCATGTTCTTTTATGATAAACCTTGGAATGGGCTTTGCAAAATGCAATCCCCAATTGAGCGAACTTTTTTGGTAAAATGCGAGAGAATTGTCTGTCTGAACTTCACCTGTGTGTATACATGGAGTGCACTGCAGAGTCTGTGCTGGCACTGGACTGCACGCGCGGCAGCCGGCCTAGCAGTGGCGAGCCGTGCAGCGCGCCGATCAGCTTGTCCATACCCACTGACTGCTCGCATTTTAACTCTGTAAGAGAATGGGTTATGTTGTTAACTTAAGGCTTAAAGGGCTAGGAAACAGGTCGCGTATAAGCTGAGAATTTGCTCTCTCTCAAATTATTTGGAAATTGAGAGCTAATGCAAAGCCGTCATTTGACAACATAACCGTCATAAAAGGAGCCATTCATCGGTTAAATAGCCAGACTTACCAAGGGGTTCTGGATATTTGACTGATAAGGCTACCATCAGCTGGGATAAAACTCTTGCAACTAATTAAGTAAGTTTTTAAGTAATTAAGTTCATATTTTAATACAATTTCCTTTTGTTCGTAAGGTCATACTAGCATACCCAGTCCGAGGGCTTTCGAGGGCTTTGAGCTGCTGCGTGCAGACACACATCAGCATCAGATGATTAGACACAATTGTAACTGATTTACTTTTACAAATTGTGTAACATGTTTATTCTTTTTGGTCTAATAAAATATATTAATATTAAATATATTATTAACTTAGCAGCTGATAGAAAATCTGTGACAGCCAGCAGCATTAGCAATGCAAGACCGCTATGGCCCAGCCAGGGTCGCAGGATGTTAGAAAGAGTTACCGTGGCCCCGGCACAGGCAACTGAAGAAACACGGGTGGGTTTTAGTCAGTAAAAGTCTGACACGCCCTCCCGCTCCGCCCAGAGCGGGAGAAGTCATTTGATGATTTCCCAACCAAAAAATAAAAAGACCACTATGGCTGGCTCTATTTTTTCACACGTGCTATGCCTGGGGGACTGTGTCCAACCCAGCACGGCAAACCATCATCTTTCTAGAATTAACTGAATCTTACGGCGAACTACGAACGGATAAAGACAAACTCACCAGATAACTGCGTTTCCTTCTTGATGGTCAAATTTTGCACTTGGTCGAGTCCGGTATGTGGCATGTGTGTTGAACCCTGGTCACTGAGTGCGAGGGACTTGGCACTACTGGTCGGGGAAGGTGGTCGTCTTGCTAGAGAGAGGGATGTGCCGTCTGTTAGCACGGATATCTGGAAGCGAAGAAGGAAGAAATCAGTTTCACTCGTGCGTTTTCTCGGCGTGCGGCGTGGAATCAGTTTATACTTTGGATGAACATTTTGGGCTGTTCTTTGATTTGGATCGGATTCAATATCGCATATCGCAAAAATTTTATATAGGATGGCCCATTTATAGTGGTCCAAAAATTTTTTTGGGTCTAGGACATCCCAATGATTCATCTAAACGCAACATAATTATGTTCCGCGAAAATCAGTAGTTTAGAAGTTGCAACGGTGCCATTTATGCATTGAAAATCGAGGCAGACATTTCGAAAACTTATTGTAATTGTATTTTCCTTCATTTTGATTTGTTATTATTTAATAAATTCTCTTTCCTTAACAATTTCCTCCAGTGTTTTTCTTTTACTAATTAAGCTAAAAAAAAAAAAAAAAAACATAATTATTTCTAAACTACTGATTTTTGGGGAACATACATATATTGTGTTTAGATGAATCATTAAGATGTCATAGACTGGAAAAAAAATAATTTGGACCACCATAAATGGCCGTCCTGTATTACGAGTATTACAAGATATCACAAGCTTCATGATTGTGATTTAAATTCTCTTTCCTTAACAATTTCCTCCAGTGTTTTTCTTTTAATAATTAAGCTAAAAATAATTAAAAAACATAATTATTTCTAAACTACTGATTTTCGCGGAAAAAACATATGTTGCGTTTAGATGAATCATTAAGACGTCATAGACTGGAAAAAAATAATTTGGACCACCATAAATGGCCGTCCTGTATTATTACAAGATATCACAAGCTTCATGATTGTGATATTATTATCTTGTAATAATAAAAATTTTTGACCAGAATCACGATACAGGGTTAGATAAATGTAGGTAGGTAAGTGCACGTAGCACACACACACACAGTATACAGGGTGACTGGTAATTAGTGACCGATACTTAAACACATGATTGTACTCATGATAACAAACAACTTTTACTATGGGACCAAACCTGAAATCGTGAAAAAAAAAATCTGCTGCTCCCTATATTTTGACGAATTATGCGAGCATAAATGTAGGGAGCAGCAGATTTTTTTTTTCACGATTTCAGGTTTGGTCCCATAGTAAAAGTTGTTTGTTATCATGAGTACAATCATGTGTTTAAGTATCGGTCACTAATTACCAGTCACGCTATATGTAGGTTTCTCTGTGGTTCGTCAGCACAACGGCATGGAAATTTTTCATCAAAAGTCGGAGGTAGCTACAGGGCATATAAGCTTCTTTGACACCTAATCATGACATTTCCAAAAACCCTAATTCAGTTTTGGACGTAAGATCTGCTTCTTCAATTCATGTGTGTAGGTATCCTTTGGTAGAACTCCACCTCACCTCATCTATTAAAACGTCTATAAATGGGATTTGTCAGTTTTGTCTTACCCTGTTCATGCTAAGACTCCTCTGATGCGGCTGCAGCGGCGCGCTATACTTCAGGTCCAGGACCCTCTGCTCATCCACGCTCTGGAAACCCTCAGTCTTGACGGGTTCCGTCTTGATGCTAACATTGCGGAGCGTATCGATTGAGTCCCTCGATGACTGCAGGTCTAGGGAGCTGTTGGTCTCGTCTGTAGAAAGGAATGAAGAAATGGATGAGGATGCAGGTGTTTCGAACAAGATTTAAAGATAAGAAAGAAACGCCTTCTTGGGTTTTGTGAGCAGGTTAGTAGTTAGTGTTCTGTTAACAAACATAAACTAGGAATCATTACCTATCAGGCCTTTGAAACCCTTGAGTGTAAAGGCGACAGTGCAAAGAATAACGCTTAGCCAAAGTACGTAACGTTTATAAATCACGGCCTTAGGGCTGCCTGTCATCACCGGTACATCCGGTTTGACGTCTCCGCCCAGACCTCGAGCGCGCCGGTCCGACAGGCCCCGAGTGGTCCGCGGTGGGCGTTGAAGCAGCTGGACCGGGAGCTCCTCCTGGAAGCCTCGATCGTGCAGGCCTGGGTGTCACCACCGGACAGGCCTGCTGACATCAATGACGAGGCGGGGTGGTTCCGGGAGGCCATGTCCGAAGTATGCGACGTGGCAATGCCCCGGGTCCGGCCCGGACGCGCCCGACGCCAGGTGTGCTGGTGGTCGCCGGAGTTGACGTCTCTGCGCGACACGTGCGTTGCTGCGCGACGCCGGTACACCAGGCACCGCAGGCTCCGTATCCGCCCTCCGGATACGGAAGCCATTCAGGCGGAGCTGTACGAGGGGTACAGAGCGGCGAAGACCGCCCTCCGAGCGGAGATCCTGCGGGCCAAGGGACTGGCCCGTGAGGAGTCGCTGGAGACTCTGAACAGGGACCCGTGGGGACGCCCCTATAAAATGGTGCGGAACAAGCTCCGCCCATGGGCTCCCCCGCTGACGCAGAGTCTCCGGCCCCAGCTCGTGGAGGACGTGGTGAGCGCTCTGTTCCCTTCGTGAGGGGAACATACTCCCCCGCCCATGGCTCCGCCTCCTGCGGTGTCGGATGCGGACCACGCAGCCGACGATGACGACGATGCTCCGGAGGTGACCGAGGTAGAGCTGAGAGTGGCGGTGCGCAGGCTGAATGCCAAGAATACCGCCCCAGGACCCGACGGCTTACCTGGAAAAGCCTGGGTCCTGGCCTTGGAGGCTCTCGGGCCTCGACTAAGGGGGCTCCTAAGCGCATGCTTGGAGAGGGGCCAGTTCCCGCTTCAATGGAGGACAGGGAAACTGGTCCTCATTAAGAAACCGGGGCGCCCTGCGGACTCGCCGTCCGCTTACCGGCCCATCGTGCTGCTCGACGAGGTGGGCAAGCTCTTTGAAAGAGTCATTGCAGACCGCCTCGTCGGGCGGCTGGTGAGGGTGGGGCCGGATTTGGCGGAGAGCCAGTTTGGTTTCCGCAAGGGGCGCTCTACGGTGGACGCCATCATGCGCGTACGAGCCCTCACGACGGGGGATGCTGTGGCCCGGGGTGGGGTCGTCTTGGCGGTGTCTCTAGACATCGCCAATGCCTTCAACACCCTGCCCTGGAGTTGCATCAGGGAGGCACTCCGGTATCACCGAGTGCCGACCTACCTCTGTCGCGTGGTCGAGGCCTATCTGACGGACAGGGCCGTCATCTACCCCGGTCACCGGGGAGAGTGGAACCGGCGAGAGATGTCGTGCGGTGTCCCGCAGGGATCGGTTCTGGGACCGCATCTGTGGGACATCGGGTACGACTGGGTGCTGCGCGCCGACCTCCCTGGTGGCGTCAGCGTAGTTTGCTACGCTGACGACACGCTGGTTCTGGCGCAGGGGAGGTCGCACCAGGCGGCGGCCGAATTAGCGGCACGCGGGGTTGCGACAATCGTAGAGAGGATCCGGCAATTGGGACTCGAGGTGGCCTTGCACAAGTCCGAGTCCATGTGTTTTCATGGTCCTCGGAACGCGCCACCATCGGGTTCCCAAATAACGGTAGGAGGGGTTCTCATCGGTGTCGAGTCGACGATGAAGTACCTGGGACTCGTCCTCGACAGCCGGTGGAATTTCGTGGAGCATTTCCAACGTTTGGCTCCCAGACTGGAGCAGGCCGGGGCTGCCTTGGGGCGGCTCCTGCCCAATCTGGGGGGTCCAAACGCCTCCTGCCGGAGGCTCTACGCGGGGGTCGTGCGGTCCATGGCCCTTTACGGAGCTCAGGTGTGGGCGCGTTCCGTGAGGCGACGACCGGTACGTCGATTGAACGCGTCCCAGAGGGTCATGGCCATCCGGTTAGCCCGGGGATACCGCACGGTCTCCGGGGAGGCGGCGAACCTCCTTGCCGGATTACCGCCATGGGATCTGGAGGCAAAAGTCCTCGCGCACATGTGGGAGTGGCGCGAGGAGGCAGGACGCCGGGGCGTAACTCTGTTGCCGCGAGAAATCGTGGCACGGCGGACAGAGCTCCGGCAGGATCTCATGGCGGCATGGAGAGTGCGATTGTCGCAACCCAGCGCTGGGCACGCCACAATTGCGGCGATAAGTCCCCTCTTTGAGGAGTGGCTGGAGAGGCGCCACGGCGTCCTCACCTTCCGCCTGACGCAGGTCCTCACCGGACACGGGTGCTTCGGGAGGTACCTGTTCCGGATAAGGCGGGAGGAAACGCCCGGGTGTCACCACTGTGTGGATCGCCCGGAGGACACGGTGGAGCATACAGTGGAGGTCTGCCCGGCTTGGGCGGAGCACCGCCGTGTCCTCGCGGAAGCGATCGACGGCGGCGATCTCTCGCGTCCGGCCCTGGTCCAGGCCATGGTACGGAGCGAGAGTGCATGGGAAGCCATTACCTCCTTCTGCGAAGCAGTAATGCTCGTGAAGGAGGAGGCGGGACGCGTGAGGGAGAGGCAAGCTTTGCACCCTCACGCCCCTAGTCGCCGCAGGAGACGCCCTGGGCGTCGGGAATTGGCAGCCGATTCCCGGCCACCGTAGGCGCGGGCTTGCGGACGGCGAGCAATGGGTAGCTCGCCGTCTGGTAAGGACCAGGCCCGAGTCGACGGCGCGTCGTGTTCCACGCGCGCCTCAAAGAGATGTCAGCACTATTGACGGGGTCCGCTAGGGCCGATGCCAGCTAGGGTTGCGGGATGTTCGAAAGAGTTACCGTGGCCCCGGCACAGGCAACAGAAGGAACACGGGTGGGTTTTAGTCAGTAAAAGTCTGACACGCCCTCCCGCTCCGCCCAGAGCGGGAGAAGTCATTTGATGATTTCCCATCCACAAAAAAAAAAAAAAAAAAAAGGGCTGCCTGTCCATTAGAGCGGAGAAGAGAGGAGAGGAGCGGAGCTGTGCCAATATTAATAGAATCTAAACTCCGCTCCAGAGTTTAGGGTGCGTTTCCACTGAAGCGGAGACGAGCGGAGCTGAGCGGAGACGTGCGGGAATCGACCAATCACAATAGTTGAAATCCTCATCGAGTCTCTCGTCTCGTCTGCGATTGGACGATTCCGGCACGTCTCCACACAGCTCCGCTCGTCTCTGCTTCAGTGGAAACGCACCCTTAGATTCTATTGGTTAATATTGGCACAGCTCCGCTCCTCCCGTCTCTTCTCCGCTCTAGTGGACAGGCAGCCTTAGAGTCAATAGTCTATTTCATTGTTATGGAGCCCTCTTTATCTCGACACCTTAAGGTGAAAGCTCCAGGGTAGCCCGCGAAATTAAAATTTTCTTACGTTTTTTGCAATTTGCAGGGCAGTATTAGGTTGTATGTTGATTAAAATATTATTCGCGACCATAATAAATATGTATTTACAGATTTATAATCATTAACGTCATCAATACAACGCTCTAAGACCAAGTAATTCTATTGAATGACTACTTCATGAAATGTTAACACATTTCAGGATTATACAACTTAAGGAATTATATTACTGATTCTAATGATTATAATTCTGTAAATACATATTTGTTATGCTCGCGAATCATACGTTAATTAACATACACCCAGACATTGAGCTGCAAATTGCAAAAATCGTAAGAAAATTTGAATTTCGCGGGCTACCTTGGCGCTTCACCCTTAACTATTCGGACGGAATTAGACTTCCTTATTTACTATTATTTTCGCTTTTAATCACGTACGTGTTTCAGAGATTCCCGAATTACGAACTCGACCGAAGACCGTTATCACTGATCAAGCATCAAGTGCGAGTGGAACCGATAGCAACCATATTATTATGTGAGCGTCCAAGCAAAAAGGGGTCCAGTTCTCGGCATTTAGTTTCCGAGATATACGAAGTTTTGTAGTTGGGTGAAAAAATTGCATTTCTCGATTTTAATTGATTATTAATTAATGCTCAATTATCTACAAGTTCATACAGTAAATGAATTTATATGATGTTTCTAAGTATAAGTACCAGGAAATGTACTTAGAAACATCAGAAAATGTACTAAGTTATACCAAAAATCAAACTTTGAAAATGCTTTTTCTCAAATCAAGTTTTTTCAGAGTCTCAGCTTCAAATGTCTGATAAAAAAAATGTACCAGTTTTTGAATATTTTTTTAATCCTTACTATCAATTGACTATTCTTAAGTTTTGTGGTGGGCCCTTAGGGAGAAATGTGTGCCAGGGAAGTATGTGCAGTTGATTCGAGCGATGTACAGTCGATGCAGTACCCAAGTCCGGTCTACAGTGGGCACTACCGGCAGCTTCAATGTGGCTGTCGGATTGCACCAAGGGTCAGCACTCAGCCCTTACCTCTTCGTGATGATAATGGACGCTCTTACGTCGGATATCCACGAAGAGGCGCCCTGGTGTATGCTGTTCGCTTATGACATTGTGCTGGTTGCTGAGAGCGGCTTAGAGATCCAGAGCAGATTGGAGGTGTGGTGGGCAAAACTGGAGACCGCTGGCCTAAGATTAAGTCGGACCAAAACAGAATATTTGTTTTGTGATTTTGGCGGTCTCTCCAGTCCTGTGCCCATATCTCTCGCCGGAACGCCCGTACCGAGCTGCTCCGACTTCCGGTACCTCGGGTCGTTTGTCCAAGGGGATGGCGAAGTAGACCGAGACGTAGCGCACCGGATCAACTCAGGATGGATGAAATGGCGACAGGTCACAGAACAACTTGCGACCCACGGATGCCCCTCAAATTAAAGGGAAAAATTTATAAGTCCGTGATAAGGCCTGTCGTACTGTATGGATCGGAATGCTGGGCCGTGAAGAAGACGGATAAAAAAAGATTGCATGCAGCGGAGATGAGAATGTTGAGATGGATGTGTGAAGTGACGAAATTGAATAAAGTAAAAAATTAGTATATAAGGGGAAGTTTGAAAGTGGCGCCAATGACAGAAAAGTTGAAAGGAAATCGTTTGGCTTGGTATGGACATGTGAAGAGGAGGGAGAAAACGCATGTGACTAAAAGAGTGATGAATATAAATGTTGATGGATGGAGAGGGAGAGGAAGGCCAAAGAAAAGATGGATGGATTGTGTGAGGAATGATATGAAAGAGAAGGGAGTGAATGATAGCGTGACTTTTGACAGGAGAAAATGGAAAGAGAAAACGTGTTGCGCCGACCCCAAGTAACATGGGACAAGGGCAGGAAGATGATGATGATCAATTGACTATTCTAGATACCGAATCTGGTCTTAACTCAATACCCCACTACTGGAAACTTTTTGCTTGGACGCCCACATATATGTATCTAACTATGAAGATACTATAGCGTCCCGCCCCTGCTTCGAATCGGTTCTACGGTTTTTACGAAATGACAAAGCATCCATATTTGTTTAATATAATAATATATGTAAGTTCCACCATTGTTCTCCTCAACGCTGTCACTGTGGCGAAGTTGTCAACAGCCTCGGACACCACGGTCTGTCTTGCAGCCGATGTGCGGGTCGCTTAGCGCGGCACGCGAACATTAATAACATCATCTGACGAGCCCTTGTTACCGTCGGCGTTCCAGCTGAATTAGAACCCATTGGTTTAGCACGCGACGATGGCAAGAGACCGGACAGCATGTCCTTATTTCCATGGAAGGTGGGTAGGACTTTAGTGTGGGACGCAACGTGTGTCGATACTCTTGCGCCATCCCATTTTCCTGTCTCGGCATGCTGTGCTGGCACTGCTGCTTCGGCTGCAGAAAACCTCAAGCGGCGAAAGTATAATAACCTTACCGGTAATTATATTTTCGAGCCGTTTGGGGTTGAAACCCTCGGGCCGTGAGTCCAAGTGCTCATGGTCTCTTTAAGGAAATCTCGAAACGGCCTTGGCCAGAGGCTAAGCATTGCCAGACAACGTGGCAATGCCGCCAGTCTCTTGGGTACATTACCAGTCCGCCCTTAGCCTTCCGGAATAATCTCTCGAAATGATGTTGAAAAGCGCATCAAAATCCGTTGCGTAGTAGCAGCACAGCAGACACGATAAGCGACTACAATTTACAATATGTAGATATAGGTCATCATCATCAGCCTACAGCAGTCCACTGCTGGAAATAGGCCTCTCCAATTGCACGCCATTCAGCCTACCAGCCACCCTGCGAAGATCGTCACTCCACCTAGCCTGAGGGCGTCCTACCTTTGGCGGATCGGGAAGGCGTGTCAGATTTTACTGACTAAAATCCACCCGTGTTCCTTCAGTTGCCTGTGCCGGGGCCACGGTAACTCTTTCGAACATCCCGCGACCCTAGCTGGCAACGGCCCTAGTAGACCCGTCAATTAGTGTTGACATCTCTTTCGAGGCGCGCGTGGAACACAACGCGCCGTCGACTCGGGCTTGGTGCTTACCGGACAGCGAGCTGCCCATTGCTCGCCGTCAGCAAGCCTGCGCCTACGGTGGCCGGGAATCGGCTATCAATTCCCGACGCCCAGGGCATCTTCTGCGGCGACTAGGAGCGTGAGGACGCAAATATTGCCTCTCCCTCACGCGTTCCGCCTCCTCCTTCGCGGGCATTACTGCTTCGCAGAAGGAGGTGATGGCATCCCATGTACTCTCGCTCCGTACCATGGCCTGAATCAGGTCCGGACGCGAGATCGCCGCCGCCAATCGCTTCCGCGAGGACATGGTGGTGCTCTGCCCAAGCCAGGCAGACCTCCACCGTGACCTCCGGGCGATCCACACAATGGTGACACCTGGGCGTTTCCTCCTGCGTTTATCTGGAACAGGAACCTCCCGAAGCACCCGTGTCCGGTGAGGACCTGCGTCAGGCAGCAGGTGAGGACGCCGTGGCGCCTCTCCAGCCACTCCTCATAGAGGGGACTTATCGCCGCAATTGTGGTGTTAAGTTCCCTCTTTCGCGGATTCGCGGTCTCCACTCAAGAACACGTCTAGCCCAACGGTCACCGGTTCTACGGCTAATATGGCCGGCCCATTGCCACTTAACCTTGCTTATTCTGTGAGCTATGTCGAGTCGACAACTTTGGTTCTAGGTATAGATATTACAAAACAACACTGACCATTATTAACACTGGTGTCTATGACCATCTCTGAGTCTGACAGCTCGCCCTCCCAGGACATGGGTCGTTCGCGCTCATTGCTGGCTACTTCGTGCGCGCCGCCCAATGAACGCTTCTTCTTGTTACGCATGTTCACCTGGAATACAAGATTGTTATGTTCAGTTCCACAAATATATCCTATTATATTGAACCTATATTAAAATGTATTGGTGTCCAAAACCACTCGACTAGCTGATTGACAGCCATCATTAAAAGTTTACCTTTCGCCTATGTATCAATTAGCGACTAATTAAGGTGAACGTCCACTGGCCCGCACCGGCCGCAAGGCACGCACGGCACGCAACGGATTTTGGTTTGTTGTATGAAGAAATGATCCGAGCGCTCGGTGCAGGCGGTGCCGAAGCCGATAGTGTACGCAGTGTTTTATAAATTCATACAAAGCAAACCAAAATTAGACGTTCACCTTTTGTCTCCTGCTTACTTTCTTTTGTTTCTACAAAATATAAGTATTGGTATCTCAAGGCAATTGACCGGTACATTATAAGGAAACACTACATGTACCCGCACCTATTGCAGATAAGTTTACATTGCGACACTTTAGTGCAAACACTGACTGACTGTAACCGTCTGTGAGTACAGCTTAATGTCCGAGTGATATCTATATAGTATAGTAAGCTCTTAGCCCGCGACTTCGTCCGCGTGCGTCCTGCAGTGGATGCCTACGTCACTTAAGCTCCATTTACACGTTTAGTTCCCAAAGTGGCCCAGGGGTCCACGGGAGACTCGACGGGGGTCTACGTTGGGGTCTGTCTTCACATTTTTTGCCACAGTTTTGGGAATATGGTTGAAATGTAGCAGAGGATCCACCGGAACCAGCTAAATTTTGGAAGTGGTCTATGAGAAAAAAAAGACTGGGAACCTTTGATGTACACGGTGCAAGTTTATTGCCTGTGGCATACCATAAAATTGAAGGGCAATTAACTGGCACCGTCTAAACAGCACGTACAATATTGTTACAAGATACGTGCAAGCGGTGCAAGTTAGTTGTCGTTCAACTGGTATAGGTGCAAACATCACGTAGGGCAAAACTTGGCTAATTCGTGATATGCAGCTATTCGGTGATAGATAATTGTGTTTTATTACCAAGTTACTACTGACTTGATAAATGTACATTTTTCAATCATTATAGTATTTGCCACATTTTTAGATATAAGTTAGCAAAACTTATTTTGTCTACTATATCACAGTAAATTTAAAAAATAGTCTGATCAATGAATCGAATTTTACAAGTAAAAAACAAAACTATCACCGATTACCCAAGTTTTGCCCTACAATAAAATCGCGTTCAACTCTACACCCAACTAGCACAGAAGTCTTATAAAAAAAGACTTTAGGTAAACTTAGACTAATAAAGCTCATATAAATGAGTTGGTGCAGACGTCCTTACTTATAATAGCATTGCGTAAGCATTAATACTATCATTAATATATAATAATATATAAGCATTAATATATCGTTTACTTGTAGTTTGTTTGATCGGCTCGAGCTCCTAGGCATGGAGTTGACATCATGTCTCAACTTTGGTGCCACCATCGAGTACCTACAAAGCCCAAACTGCGGCCAAGAAACTGGGCATCCTAAATAGGGTGAAGCGATACTTTACGCCTGAACAGCTTTTAACTCTCTACAAAGCGCAAGTCCGATCCTGCATGGAGTATTACAGCCACCTTTGCGATGGCTCCGCTAAATACCAACTTGCCGCGCTTGACTCGGTGAAACGCAGAGCTAAGAGGCTCATTGGCGATGTAAGAATGGTGGATGCCAAGCTTCACAGCTTGGCTCATCGCCGCAAGGTTGCCTGCTTGTCGGTCTTCTACAGATTGTACTTCGGTGAGTGTGCTCAAGAACTCCACGACCTCATTCCGCCGGCCCCCTTCTACCATCGGACATCTAGACGCACTGCAGGTTACCAGCCCTACCTAATTGCTATTCCACCAATTCGCACTAAGCGTTTCCAAAAGTCTTTTGTGATGCGCACAGCAAAGGAGTGGAATTCTCTGCCTGCGTCTGTGCACGCATACAACCCCGATCTCTCCAAAGTGAGAGTGAACAGGCTTCTTTTGAGTAAGCTCGCTCCATCGTCGACTTTGTCTCTGTCATCTCTGACCTAGACTAGAGCCAAGAGCAAACCTGTCTCAAATAAAAAAAAACTAATTTATAGGACTGTTTTTTTTTAATCAAGGTGGATTTTTTTTTTTTAATAAATTACAAGCTCCTTGCATTTAAACAAAGCACACAATGAGACCTCTGGGGTCTGTCCTAGCATGCCATGGCCTGAGATTTGATCAACGCGCTATTAATTAACAATTAAGTTAAAATCGTATTAATGTAATGTTCTTTCAGCTTACGCTTTATGTTTTATTATTCATTGAGTCTCTAATGTCTACAGGTATTTAGTTTAGTAAATTGGGTATTGCGAAAGAAGCGGTACGCCTTGCCATAAAAGTTATTTTTGCGTGGCACTTGAAATAATTTTGATTCAAGTCCATGATGATGAGTTTCAAGTCATATAGTCTAATAAGTGCATATACAGCATATACCAAGTCTAACTAGTCCAAGAAAGAATAAAAGTCCTATAGCAGACTTATGCAAGAGCCTTGATCTTATAACATACTCAGTTTAGATCACTATAAGAATAGAATGCAACGTCGTAGTATCTTATAAGTTAATGACGATGTAGTCTTGATAAAGACTCTTATGAGACTAATAAGACTTTTATAAGAGCAAATAAGCTTATAAAGCGCTAGGCCAATGCTATGGAGTCTTATAACCAGTATCTGATTTTGATTTTGTGATCACTAAATTAATTTTCGCTAGCGTCATCATTCTCGCTCCTACGCTTGTCCTAATTGTTTTGCTGTTGGTGCAGCATGGTCTTCTCCCATGCATATAGCTAGCCGCCAGCAGCAGCAGCAGTATGGCTTCTACCCGTCAGGGGCGTAGCCTTCATACAACCCGATTCCTATCGGCTTCCCTTCAGAACAACCACTCTTCTTAATGTCTACTATTGCCAAATAGTATGGTACACCTGTGTGTGTAACTGTGTATCACATCACATTACATAATTATATTTAATACCAGTTTACCACATGAACATCATGAGATTAAAAACCTACAGGTTTTTGTCCGAGTTGATGAGAACTGAACAATTTTGTCTTCGGCTTCCCTCTAATGATAATTGTAGCTGCGCCACTGCTACCCGTCATAGTATGAATAAATTCAATATATAGGTAGTTACCTCGTACTGATGTTGTGAGAAGTCTATCTTGGATATCTCGGCGTCAGTGGAGTCTTCATCATGAGGCACTGAAGACACACTGATGCGCACGCCGCTCGAGCTGTACGAGAACTGACCTAGAAACAGAGGTCACGACTTTTATCATTAATTATTCGCTCAAAAAAAAATGCGCCGACGTATGGGTACAGCCAGCAACGGAAGTCGCCGAAAATAAGCCAAGTTTTATTATTTCAAGAATGATTGTATTATTTTCCCCATTTAAATGGTAAGTACAGTCAGCAACGTAAGTCACTAAGCAGAATTAAATTCTTTATAAATCTTAACGCGTTAACTGTTTACCGTAGTTGAGAACAAAATAAACTTGTCACCAAATCAGTCACATCAGAAATTAATTACTTAGGTCTGTGCATAGCTTTAGTCGTGAGGAGTTATGTAATTTATTGCACCTGTTTAGCTTATATTTGGTGCGGACTGTACCATTAATATTGCGCACGATGGCAAATTACCGAGAAATTATATTCAAGCTTATGCTTTTAAAACGTGCAGCGCTTCTAAAGTTCTTTGCTAAGGACACTGGAATTCTTGGAATGCATTTTTCGAATGCGTTTAGCAATAAGATTTCCGGCTGGGCAAAAGACAAGACAGCACTGCATAATTTAGAGAGAGCCACTATATACTGATTTATCTGGTAAAGGCTTGCGTATCATACTAAAATATCTCCATCAAAGCTACCAATCTTTCATTAATATGGTTCGGTCGTAGATTAGTTTGGTAGCGCCAAAGGAATGCAGACAATTTTGCACGTTTAATACACACACACGTGTACATTTTAGCTCTTAACTCATGGAAAAACTCAGTGAAAAACATGCAGCTTTACGGCGCAGACTGGAAATCCGGTTATAAAACCGATAATTTAAAAAATACGCAATCCGGCTCCAGACAGGATGTCCGGCTTGCAAGCGGAAAACTGCGGCGAGCCCTGATTGATCGAATCATACGGAAAATCGAGTAAATCTGAAAAGGGTACCAGGAGCTAGACCACCACCTCTTAAAGCAGTATTATTGTAATCTTACTTCAGTGTGGAAAAGAGATGGAGCTAGACGTCCTGTATAGCTCTATCTCTTTCTCACACTGAAGTAATATTAAAATAATAGTTTGCCCCCAGTAAGTATACTGGCAAAAATGCCGTTTTTCTTGCTAGCTTTTATCTTTCGCAAATAACAGTATTAGTAGGTAGAGGTACCTTACCTAAAAAAAGTCATGTACACCCAGTTGCACAAAGACAAACTTACGTAATGGATCATTAACATCATTAACGCTAATGATTTCATTAATTTAATGATGTTGCACTAAACGAACATAAGTTAATGTTCCATTACCTAAAGTCGTCTTTAAACAATGTTGCTAGTAGTATTGAGTGAATCAAATGAACATGAGTGAATGTTTTCATAATTTTTTTTCCATCTAGCATAACTCGATAAAAAAATAACATGTTTGACAATGTTGACATTAGTTATGTTTGATATTATGTTGTGAGTTTGTTGTATACCTTGTGCTCCGAGTTATTTAGTTTGCATTGTTTTTACTGTGATTTATAATTATTGTTGTGGTAAAAAACACGAAACAAGAGTAGTTAAAATTAGCATACATACACGATATTACCATATAGCTATCCTAGGAAAATAACATTTTGTCTGCGAAAAAAAAATCCTTATCCTGGATACTAAATGAATCTTACTTTTTTGTGTGGAATATAAAAAGGAAGAAAATTGCCGAAGCATTAGTTGACGTAAAACCAACACTTTTAGAGATTTTTGCAAAGAAATGGTTACAGGACCATTGCCAGCAATTTTTTTTTGCACTTGATTTCTTTATGGACTTCACACAACATTCTCTAGGCTATGCAATCCTGCAATTTCATAAAAATCTTCGGCAACCCATCTGAATTCTTCCCTCTCTGGCATTAGAATAAGGACAGGTGCTTATCTAGCAAGCTTCAGAGTTACCTTCTGTACTATTCGACAAATCGATTTATGGACATTGGTAAAATCATACCTGCTGAAAAGATCCTGTGGCAAAAAATCTCAGGCAAATCAGCAGTTGGGTGTTGCCATAGATGTACTTATTTCTATGGGTAATTGGCTCCAAATCAAGCTGGTCACATATTTGAATAGCTGCTTCTTTTGAAATTCTGTAACGGATACGAAAATCTTCTCCATCGTATTTTAATAATATATCTTCTCTGTTTGGGATATGACGGCGTTGACGGGGAACGTATTCTTCTACTTCAGACAATGATGACAGGCTCGACAAACACATGTTGTATAATCCAGGAATGGCTAACTTTACTTTTTACCACTGCTTTTTATATAAAACTGAAAATTCGCACAATATTAATGTTGAGCTAATGGACGCTTGTTGACCTATCAAAATTTAACGCCCGAAATGTCAATTTTAAGGTCCTTTAGGCGCTATGACACTTTATGCAACAAAAAATGTGACAGATTGTCTCGTTTGACACTTCCATTATTTAAAATTAGAGAACCACTAAAATCGAGTCTAATGTTGCTTTCTGCAACAAGGTAATAGAAGATTAGTATTTAATGACTCTTTGAAAACTTTGACTTTGACTTTAAAAGTTAAGTTCTTTTCTGCAACTGGCTGGTAATGTCACAAATTAATGTCGTACCTACCTACCTACCTAGAATCTGTAAACAACAAACTACAATACCTAATTAATCCACAACAACAATGTCCACCAGAGTGGTAGGTACTGATGATTTAATTGAAATCCTTTAAATACCATAGATACTTCGTCAAAAATATTTCTATTTTTTTTTTCATATTTGTTACGAACATTATCGCGTATCTATACCTACGTTTGTCGCGAACATAGAGATACAAAACTTCTTTCTTCTATCTATGGTCGCGAATGATATTTTGGCTAACACAGAACCTAATACTAGAATTTCGCGGACTACACTGATGCTTGCGCCTACCTACGTACATATTTCATTAATTACTGATTGGTCTATTCTTTCATTTACAAACATAGACATAAAAATGAGAGTGAACGACAGAAAAATTAAAATAAATAAAAAAAGTATCTACATAACCCAAGCTCAAACAATAGGTATTTTACTGGAGTCATACTTACCTAATTATTAAATACATTTCACCGTCATTGGTTGGTATAATTAGAAGAAATACAGACCTAGACATAACGCTACCATTTTGACATAAACAGAGTTCAGGCCCCCGTGGCGGGTGCAATGACCCCGCTATCACCGCTTTTTATTATAATTTTATTGCGTGACGTGAATATTATTATTTTGCTTGAATTTACTCCTGTTTACCGGAAAAAAGGAATGTCGACGTCGAAAATTAAAAATATTATGTTTAACATTCTCTAACAACTTTTTGTTTTATTCATAGATCGATGAGAATTAATTTTGTAAATTATCTTTGAAGCAAAGACATTGGACTCAGGACTTTAGGACATATGTACCTACTTTTCTTTAAAAAAAGAACATCTTTCTTTTAATTTGCAAAAAATAAATTTACGGTTTGTGCAAAATAATTATGTATTTTGCCTTGGTATGGTGACATGGGTAGATGTAGGTACTTACTTAATTTTACAAAACAAGTTTCTTTTTCATTCATAAAACACAGTCATTCATCATACTTTTTATACTGATTACGCCTATTAACAGTATGGTCAATGAATAAAATAGAAAACATTTTTTTCTCTCGACTTTGTTTACATTAATTAGTTTAGAAGATAATGAATCCAAGTTATTATGAAAAAAAAAAACATCCGCAATCGGAAATAAGTATGATTTGAATTCCAAGTTTGCACTGGAGTCGAACTGAGTAATGTAGGTACTGATAATACATTTTTAACTGCTTAGCGTGAGATCGTGCGTGATATCTGTATTTACGCAAGACACGCACTCGTTATCACTTATTTATTTATTATTAATAACTGTTTAGATTTAGTTTTATTATTAATAAATGTTTATGTTTAGCTTCTACTCATAAAGGCTCCTACAAACAGGCGCGAGACAAAGGCACCGCGTGTCACGCGACTAGCGGTGCCTTTGTGTAGCGCGCGATTCGCGTCGCTTGTCGCGCCTGTTTGAAGGAGCCTTAAGTCTTGTATTACCTAAATTGTTGTTATGGAACTCGGTTGTTTTCGGTCCTGGGGTGGGTGCTAACATCTGCGACACAGTTATTAAACTAACGGAGTATTAACGTACATAAACA
Organism: Fissipunctia ypsillon; assembly: GCA_947568875.1. Lineage (NCBI taxonomy): Eukaryota > Metazoa > Arthropoda > Insecta > Lepidoptera > Noctuidae > Fissipunctia > Fissipunctia ypsillon. The sequence continues at coordinate 22,354,578 of OX387645.1, read as the reverse complement.
ATAAAATTGTAATCGACGTTTGTTCCAATAAATATTTAAATTTGAATTTCGAATTTGAATCACTGTAAGGTAAGTGCGCGTGTATAGAAACAAAAACAAATTGCCGCGTCGGTGAACTATGGCATAAAATTATGCAAAGACATCTTTATTCCGTGATACTACATAATATCACACCTGTATTTCCCGAAAGGTTGGGCAGACGTGTACCTTTTACTACACCCACATTTCGACAGTTAAGTCCCATGTAATAGGGGGCGAGCCTATTGCCATCAACCGGGCACGAATCCAGACTCGGGGATGCTACTCAGAAGTTGGAAATACAAGCTCAGGAGTAGCTCTTGCGACCACTGGACCAACAAGGCAGACCGTGCTACTAGTAATATGATTATTGTAATCATCATCATCTGCCGAGCCTTTTCCCAACTATGTTGGGGTCGGTTTCCAGTCTAACCGGACGCAGCTGAATACCAGTATTTTACATGGAGCGACTGCCTATCTGACCTCCACAACCCAGTTACTGGGTAATACAATACCCCTTGGTAAGACTGGTTGTCAGACTTTCGGGCTTCTGACGACCCGTAACGACTGTCAAAGATCCACGAATGACAGCCGGGACCAACAGCTTAACGTGCTTTCCGAGATGCTTAAATATTACAATATGATTATTGTAATATTTAGGAAAAAAAAAGAATCCTTGGATTGATCATTCAAAGTTTCATTCGATCATAGTTCAATCAAGTTATGAACCTCCCTCACTCGAAGCATTACTAAAGCTGATTATTTACTTTTATTTTATTTGTTCAGATTACCTACTTGTACATGGATCACACTAACAGCTTCCTCTCCTGCCAGCGGTCGTGTGCCGATCACACACTCTATTTTACTTATTTTACATTATTACTTTTACATAACACCTAAATTAACGTAAAATGATTCGATAAACTGCTTTTTAAGGGCGGACCGAGCGTTTACCTTTGTCTCTGTCTTTTTCTTTACTTATAAAGAGTAAAGAAAGTAACCGCACTATTGTACCTATTTTTCAGTGTTTTTCGTTCAAAATCAAAGTCAAAGATTTATTTGCAGATAAATATGGTTACAATAGTTCTTACAATGGTAGTGTATTCAGCATATTGCTCTTAAATAATAAAAAAAAACTATCGTGAATAAACGCTCCAGTCATCTATGAACTTCATTTTAGTAAATGAATCTTAATATTAATTCCATCGAGTCAACTTTATCAAATCGTGTTTCCATCGTGTGTATATAGGGTGACTGGTAATTAGTGAGCGAAAAAAAAATCAGCTCTTCCTTACATTTAGGTATGTTCGCATAACTCGTCAAAATGTAGGGACCAGCTGATTTTTTTTTCGCGATTTCAGGATTGGTGCCATAGTAAAAGTTGCTTGTTATCATGTGTAAAATCATGTGTTTAAGTATCGGTCACTAATTACCAGTCATCCTATATACTGCCCAGAATATTATTTAGCCCCAATAATATTTTAATTTCATCGTATACTACTTATAAAATCGTGTTTGTGTGTATAAAAAGCTCGATGCGCCGTTATGCTTTTCCTGATTATTTTAATTACAAAACTGAAATGTTGGTGCATTATGCAAATGACTTTAAGTAAGACCTACAATATTATCAAAACCAGCTGATATGCTTGCGTTTTATTAATACGTGTGAGTTTTGCAAATCTCATAGATAAGATATTTAGACACTTACATAAACATACAAATAAATAACATAATCTCCGAATGTAATGGAAAAGTTTTTTTGTGCAAACAGATAGTTCAATGGCTTCGGAAAGTTTCCAAGCGCGAAGTAAATGAACACAAATTCAAGTGGTGTTTAGTTGATCAAACAATATAAGTTATGTGTCAGTGTAAATACATAAGTACCTAACCTACAGTCCGCGCGCGAGATCCGAGGAATCGGGGCCCGAAGAAGCGGGCGGTTTTCAAGCACATAATGTACTATCCTATTAAATATAGTTATATTATTTTATAGTTATAAGGGGTGCCCGAAACGATCAATTGCCATCAATTTATATTGTAGTAATATTGACATTCGCTTCAACTGCACTTGGTAGACGGTCAACTTGCGCATCAATGTGTATCAATCACGTAAAAATTGACAATTGATCGTTTCGGGGACCTGTAACCCCCGCGCGTGTGCATTTAATTATGAAATAATTCTATGAGGATAGAATGTGCTTGAAAACCACCCGCTTCCTCAGCCTCCAATTCTTCGGAGCTCGCGCGCGTACTGTACCTAGTGTTGGCTACTTCTTCTAAAAATAATATCCCTTTAATCATTTTTGCAAACCTTTTTTTACAGCTAGGTACTGAATAAAGCCCCATTAACACGATCCAACTTTCCCGCCTGTGGCATACAATAGCAACTACTGACTTGCATCGTCTCTCTTATTGCATGCCTTTGGCAATTAAATCGCACCGTGTAAATCAGGCTTAAGATTTGCATCCACATCCACATAAAAGTCAAGAACCTTACCGTTGCTAGTCTCCGGGCCCGACATGCTGATAGTGGTGACAGAGACGTGTCCCCCCTCCACCTTCACCGCGTCGCCCTCACTGCTCATCGCGGTGCTCATCACCATCCAACCCTCACACCATCCCCACAGTTCACGTCACTGACTATCGATATTCTTGTCCCAATAAATTTCACTTCACTACACTATTAGCACCACACTAAAGTTCGTCTATAGAAAATTCAAAGAAAAATACAGTTCGAAAAGTTTTCAAAAACTATTTTCTCTCTTCCGCATAATGTTTCAGTACAAAAATATTTCTAAACGCTTCATCATCTTGCATCGCCACTCATTTTTAAGGCAACTTTTGGATTCAGTCTTACAGTGTCCGTGATCCTTTTACATATTTTTCTCACTGAATGTTCTTCAAAAGACCAAGATGTTCGCTTCAAAGTCAAATATGGATGTAGAGGATTACAGCCAGATGATAAAACTAGCATCTTGGGTAACCTGAAACAAAAATAAATAAGAGTTAGTTATTAATATTGTTATTATTGTCACTATCAGTAAATTACACTGCAATTAAATACATATTAACACTGACCCAGGCTAAACAATATTATCTAGAGACTTTAATTAAAAATAAAACTCGATAATAACAATCGTGATAAAGACTGGTTTGAAAAAAAAAATACACAATTAAAAATAAATCAAATCGAGGCCAAAACGACGAAGCTCTATCCGCGCGTGGCTCAGTTCGAATTTGGAATAAAGTGTCGGACGTTTCGAAACAGTGTGTTTGTGTACACGACTACACGCACGAGACGCGTCGCGCGGCCTTGCGAGCGCACCCAGTGCTGCGCGATAGCGTGCGGTATTATTATCGATATGCCTCTCGACCCCTCGTGTCATTGGCATTCTGTTTACGAGGGCGAAGCTCGGTCGCGATAGCGACGGAACGCGTCATACCCACTTACTGAATGAATTGCAGTTTTGACAATGCAACGTGATTTTTTTGTTAGCTCACCTTCACATTATTCTGAACAATAACCATGTTGATTAACTATTGGAAATAAACATACTCGTAACTTACTTAGCTTATCAGTTATAATAGATATCATTAGCAAATAAAAGGAAATACACACACTTTATCAGTCTCAAATACCTGCCACTATTGTTCGGATTACACGGTAAGTTATCGATAAAACCAGTCACTAGCACAATTCAAAGAAGGGGGTGGGGGAGGGGCGTTGTGCGGCCTTCACGGAGCCGGTTGTAGCGACCGGCCGGCCGCGAGCATTTCGCCTTTCGCGCGCAGGACTGGTCCGCCGCTCCCAATACCGAGCCACGGCAGCACACACGATAATGTGTGAGATGAGAGTATTATGTACCAAGTTGAGTACCTAATTAAATACGAAACCTATTGCGATTGCTACAGACAAACATGAGTCACAATGTACCGTTGAAATTGAAGTCAACTCAATACCGCTGTGCACACTATCCATTCAACTTCATAAATCATTCGTACCGAATGTCGAAATGTTTATTTGATACACATATATAATGCAGGATAGATATCAGTCACTACCGTCTGGCGGTCCAATTAGCGTCCAATAAAGTCCCTTGCCCCCAGACATTTCTCAGTTATCGCTATCAGACACTCAGACAAGCTGCAGTGCAGTCGCCTTGGCAACGCAATTAACCGCCAATTACACAATGTATAGTCTAGGTTGCACCATTACCGTAGTATTTAGAAACAGTTATTGTCATACCCCTTCATTATTATTCAATCTGCATATTATTTACCTTACGTTTAGCACAAAAGACTGCAATCACCAGCTTTTGTTACTTTACTATCGAAATCTCCAGACAAAAAAACCATGAACAAAATCCTAATGTCTTTTATCCTAATTTATAGCATTTAACGTCTATCTTGTTCTATTATTAAATTCGGTTGAGATTGATATCCTTCATCTCTTTCTTTTGGATTGTCAATTAATATTTCAGAGCGAGACGAGTATAATTTGGTGTCCCAATAAAAGGAGTTCATCCGCACGCAAGATGGCGTCACCGTGGCCTAGACAAGGCCGAGCGGTCATTTGTACGATACGCCAGACGAGCTGCTTTGTCTGCCTCCTATTTATGGATTATCTTTTCAATGCAACGTGGCGGATGCAAATTTCTACAAGCCTCAGTCAATATTATGTTCCAAACTATCACTGGAAATGTATCACAATACGCCTGTAACCACACCGTTTTATATTGATTATAACAGAGGAAGAAAAAGTGTGGTTTTCTTAATATCTCAACCAGGATTTTCCGCATCCAGACCGGTTGGAAATGTGCAGTAAATACATTGGTACAGAACCAGTTTCGTAACGTTGCATAAGTAAGTACAGATTTCACGCACCAAGCTGAGATAATGATAATACTTTGACAGAAATATGCAGGCATTTATCGCGGCTGCATAAGCTTACATCAGTTGCCCAACTTGAAGCATTTAGTGGTTGCTGAAATATTTAAGTAACGAGGAAAAACCGTTGCGCATCAGATTAGGTACTTGGAATGGTATTTATAGGCTCGGCAAGTGATGTCCTTGCTTTGTTGTAGTCAGTTATCGATAAGACTACGTGAGACGAGGCGTCGACCGATAATTATCTTAAGGTCATAGCGCTATCTGTGACGTAAACAAAGTTCCATGCATTGTGATAGTGATGGATGGGCCAAATACTGATACAGGTGAACATAATATTGTATTTATTTCAATAATTATAATTATGTGTACAATGTTCGGTTTTTTTAAAACATAAACTTTCAATACAAACAAGACCTGTCCATTTCACCCCACTCAGAGTCCAAACCCAAACAGTACAACACAATCGCCCGACCAAAAAGACGAGCAGGTCGTGACAAAGCAATACAAGTGACTGTGCGAATACCGTTGAGGAAAATTGTGAACGTTAATTTCCTACATCCTTGACCCCGATGGAGTGAGGTCGTCTTTGAGGGCGACGCACCCTATCGCCCACGAAGACTGAAATAGAAGAGGTTAATACCCTCTAGCACGCTTCTATTGCGAACAAAGAACTATAGGGTGCCGGGTGGAGGTGTAACCGTTAACTATGATTATACGTCTTATAATTAAACACAAGTTATTGGTATTGCTACGTCAACGCCAATTTTCTCCATAAAAGTGAATGAGGAAAGCTAAATTGAATCATAAGTGTTAACTTTTATGGGTATCTGGTACGTAAATATAACTTTTTCTTTGAAAGACTATAATGAAATATCTATGCATGTACGCTCAATAATTTGTTCGTCGTCATAATTTACCTGAATTCATAGAAATTTCATTTGATTGCATCATAATTTGATGAATCAAATACCTATGTACATACATTTATATATGTATAAGTATGACTAGTCGTTAAAAATCCTAGACTGCTCCAAAAAACCGATTTTTCATTTACTTGAACACAGCTTTTCAATCCATTATTCATAAACTAGGCAAATACAAAAGTCTACTGCAAAAAGTGTGACTACGTTAGTGATAGATGAAAGTAACGGAGGTGAATGTCTGGTCTTACGGTCGTATGCCAACGGCCTTCCCTGATGCCATGCCAACAGGTCTCTTCCGTATTATTACTCAGAAATAACATAATGACGTTCCTCGGGTTTCCTTGTTTTGACGGTCAAAGACCGGGCATAACGATCAATAACGATTGATTCGCCCCATGTCAATTTAAGACCAATATGAAAATGATTTTTGTCATTGGACATAAATTATTTCGATATCGATAATTAGGAAGTGATGTTGTGACGCATCCCTAGTGAATTTTGGTATTTTTTTTGGTATTTTTTTTATTATAGTTATATTTTTGACATTTCTTCGTATAGGTTTACAATCATTTGTGGTGAAACCAAGGGTTGTTAGAGTTAGGTAAATAGATTGGAGTGCTAAGACCTTTCTATGTGCCAACGACCCTGCTCCTGGTGGCATGCCAACAGGTGGATTTTCATTAAATCATCAGTCATCACATCAGTCACCGAAACACGGCGTTACTTACGTATTTAGGCACTATGATGGTTTTTAGTGTAAGAAGTTCAGAGACCACCAAACGTTGACTTGCAAAGAATTGTTTGAGACCAAAATTGATATCGGTTAAAGCCTATAATCGCTTTTTAAGACTTGTACAGACAGGGATATAAATTGTTCATCAAATTGACACACTACGACAATTCGCCGTGAGCTAGTTCATACAACTGTCAAAGAAAGAATGACTGACGTTGTGATTTGAATTAGAGACAAACATTTTTAAACATTAACAGCTAAACATTCTTTTTTTGTCCGTCACATAGATTATTAAAAAATATTGGACACGTATTTTTTTTCTTTTTTTACGTAATCAAAAGATTACGGCGATACATTGAATTAAAATGTGGCATGACGTCACGCCTTGCTAGATTTTATACTGAGTTGTGACGTAGTGAGCCCCCACTCCCCAACATTAATTTCCCACGTTTTATCTCAGTCATTTTTTTATTAATATGATAAAGCAAAAAATACGTGTCTAATATTTTTTTTATTATCTGACTGACGGACTAAATAGAATTTCTTTTTTTACCCAGGCATCATTCCTGTTTAAGTTGGTAGTCAATGATACGAACAATTTCCCTGACATTATTTACAGACGTGTTCCCAGACTTCACGAGAAATCTCAGCAACAGGGAAACTGGTCTCTCCTAACATGAGAGCAACTCTGTAATAAATATTAATATGACTGGCTGGGTTTATTGATTGCAGGCAAAGGTCATGCCCTCAGTCGGCCGGCAATAGGTGACATTTAGCTTACTACCGTATACCGCCAAATTGATATTTATGAACATTTCCGACTGTCTACAGTCTAATATCTGGTGGATGAACCTAAGTATACCTATACATAGTAGCAGTGGCGCAGCTACAATTATCATTAGAGGGAAGCCGAAGAAAAAATTGTTCAGTTCTCATAAACTCAAACAAAAAACTGTAGGTTTTTGATATTATGATTTATTAAACTGATATTAAATATAATTATGTAATGTGATGTGCTGCACAGTTACACACACAGATGTACCGTATTATTTGGCCATAGTAGACACAAAGAAAAGTGGTTGTTCCGAAGGGAAGCCGATAGGAATCGGGTTGTATGAAGGCTACGCCCCTGCATAGTAAGTATACTAGCTTATTCCCGCGGCTTCGTCCGCGTGGACGTTGGGAATTATCCCACGGGAACGTACTACCGGGATAGAAAGTATCCTATGTCATACATAACTCAGGTCAAGCTAAATTCGTGTGCCAAATTTCATTCAAATCCCTTCAGCCGTTTAAGCGTGAAAAGGTAACAGACAGAGAGAGTTACTTTCATTTATAATAGGTACTTAAGTAATTACATTGTTGCCATCGCGGGTAGAGCCTGGATGAGGTTGGCACAGGAGCGTGGGGATTGGCACATGAAAAGAGAGGCCTATGCTCAGCCGTGGGTGAAGTTGGGCTGTGGATGATCATGAAGATGATGAATTAATAAAGTATTGGTAAAGTGTAAATGTATAAGTACTCAAAGATTACACTGTGGCTATAAGAGTAGGGGGTATTATTATTTGGTGAAACGTAAAGAAACGATGGATGGATTTTGTGTGAAAAATGACATGACTGAAAAAAGGTTAAATATTTAAATGACAGCTAATAGAGATGAATGGAAGAAGAAGATAATTTATGCTGCAGACAGTAGGATAATAAATAATGGCAGTGTCTAATTGACTTATGAGTCTGAAATTCTCAATAACCTAAAGGCTCCTGCAAACAGGCGCGACACAAAGGCATCGCTCGTCGCGCGACACGCGATGGTTTTGTGTCGCGTCGCGTGTCGCGTCTGCTTGCAGGAGCCTTAAATTATAAATTAGGGACACAAGATAATAAATGATATAGGTAACTTGCTTAACGTCTCATAATTATTATTTATTTATGTATCTTTGTTTTTCATCCTTCTGGAAGTCAGTTTGAATTTGAATGTAGACAACTTGTCAAATCAGACATTCAACAAGAAGGTCGTGTATTCCACACACATTGTTTTATCATTGTGTTTCTACTTAAATGTTTGTGAGCTTACTAGGTAGGTATAAGGTATAATGTACAGGGGCCGTTTGTTTTTTTAAATGCCAATATGATTCCACACCGAAAAAGGGATGGTGCTAGCTGTCATATATAGCTCCATCTCTCGCTTGCACTGGAATCATGATGGCATTAAAACGCCATAATACGGCACATTTTCCGTGTCACATAATATATAGGTAGCCTTTTCATACAACTGTCAAAGTTGTGATTTAAATATACGGACAATTTAAGTTGGTAGTCAATTTGCTTAACAATTAATGTCCCTGACTTTACATATAATAAAGTATATCACAATGTAGGTATTAGCGATAAGAAACATTCCGATTGAAAAACTCATTCCTTAAAAAAATCAGCTGTTCCCTACATTTATGTTCGCATAACTCGTCAAAATGTAGGGAACGCCTGACTTTTTTTTCGCGATTTCAGGTTTAGTCCCATAGTAAAAGTGGTTCACACTGATGAGTACAATGACACCTTAAGAGGTTGTGCGTTAATTCCGGGACATGTTGTATATTGTTTTGAGCACCATTCTGTACAAGATTTATATGCTTGGCTGTTCATCTCTAGGAAGGAAGAGGTCAAGCAAGAGGTCAGTGCAAAATACACGTTGCTTCATGTTACAAACATGCCGCCAGCAAGTAAGCAGAGAACAAGTTACCTATGATCTGTGGTGAAAGATCTCTTTGAACACGGAACTTATTGCTAAGTAAACGTAGGTGAGGTAAGGAAAATAACTTGGTTGTTCTCTGAGGCATTATCTGCGAACTTCGATACGGAAATGAACACTTTTGTTATGGAGAGCGAAGAAAACTATTGATGGAAATGTCGATGAATGAAAGGATGCTGTGAAACTGAAAAATTAACTTGGTATGTCGTTGACTAGACGGCTATTATTTAGTCGTTTAGTCTACATACCAGTGGTGGAAGCACCATATAACACGATTCCTACCTGCTTCCCTTCGAAGAATCGCATCAGCAACTCTCCCGCTATTGAAAAATGGTACAGTCAATAGTGTCTACTATTGCCAAAAAGTATAGTTACACTACGGGTATTTAATTCACCATAACATTCAAACAACAAAAACGCCTATTAATAGCTTTGAATTACAATAAGACTTTTATTTTTAAGATAATTAATTGTTTTTTACTTTATTGATATGTAAGTTGGTTAAAACCGTTTTCGCTTCGGCTTCTCTCTTACAAAAATTCATACCTCGCTGCTGCTACATACACATACCAGTTCAGATTGTGGAGATACTCTCAGACTCAGGTTATAGAAGGAAAATCATAATAGCAGGTTTCATGATAGATAACTGACGATGAACTGAAGACATTCCACCAAGGTAGTAGTAGGTAATGGGTACTTAGAGTAGGAACTGCACCGAGAGAGGACCCAGTTTATTACAAATCCGACGAGCAGGAATAGAGCTTTAAAGAAACAAAAAAAAACTTTTTTACAAAAAAAAAAAAAAAAACCGATTTCCAAAAAAAAAACCACTACAAAGTGAAAAATAACTTTAATTTCGGAAGTCGGTGACTTTGGATCTGTATTTTAGATCTTTACCACCAACTTCCGAAATTAAAGTTATTTTTCGCTTTGTAGTGTTCTTTTTGGAAGTCGGTTGTTTTTTTTTTTCAAAAAAGTTTTTTTTTTTAACTTTTAGTGGGTCGGTTTGTAATTCATCTAAGTTACAATAGCTTAATGTCAACTGCCTTTTACAAAATATTGCTTTTCCTGATGCAGGGACGTTAATTGTTGAGGAGTTCTCCTGGTACTTTACCATCAACTCCACTCCACCATATGCATTTAGCCGACCATAAAGTGCTTAGCAACCATATTAAAGTAATCGAATCGCAACCCGTGAAATTCTTATTATTGAGTAGTTCCGGTGGCCATCTGTGGTCTTCATCACCAGTTCCACTTCACCAAATGGTGTTTTCCGAGAGCAAATGCACGAGTTACTATAAAAAATACTCAAATCGCAATATGTGTGCCTATAATATTTGAAGAGTTTCCTCGATTTCTCCAAGATCCCATCATCAGATCCTGACCTGGTGACAATGGGAAATATACCCTTTCAAACAAAAAAAGAATTTTCCAAATCGGTCCCGCCATCTTCGAGTAATCGGGGAATATACAAAAGAAAAAAGAGATGAAAACTGAGAACCTTTTTCTGAAGTCAGTTAAAAAAACTGCTAAGGAGACCCATTGGGCAACTAATCGAAACAAGGACTGAATACAAGTTTCAAGAGAAAAAAGTTCGTATTTCGGTCACACCCCTCGCCAACTAAAACCACAACATTAAATCATTCATGAAAGGTGGTGTTGCACACAATTAAACGGTAAATCTAGAATTACCGCGGGCAAGACAAGTTGCTGCATAATGAGGCGGCTGGGCCATAAATTATTGGGACACAGACAGGTCGACAGCCTATCTATTGTCTCTCGTTAGCTAACGAACCGATGCCGATGCGATGGTTCGTTTGTTTATTGGGAATTTATTAGGATAAGTTTGTTGTTGGATAGTGCATAGTTTTACGAAAGTTTAGTTCAATGTTCAATTCTTGCGGAGGACTGGAGGAATAATGCTTGAAGCAGCCCCTCATCAGGCTTTTACTGCGAATTAAATATGGTAGAAATGTTGAAAATAAATGCACATAGCATGTCAAATTGCGGAATTGGAAAACTTTTCTTTCCCAATCCAACTGCAACAAGAGAGCCGGAAAACCAGAGATAAGGTAGAGCTAGGCTGTCTGAAAACCAGTACAGTGTCTTTATAATACTAAATCTACCAGAAGCGAAGCGCGCTAACAACTCCATTCCTAACGGCTTCCCTTTGGAGGATCGGAAGAGTAACTTCACCTACACCATAGAAAACTAGCACATTCAGACATTAGTCTACGATCGCCAAATAGTATATATTCCAACAACAACACAAATTGTTCTAAATAAGCCGGCGCCACAACGTGGTAATCGTATTATTTTGTATGCTTATTTGTAACTGAACAATTTCTTCTTCGGCTTCCCTCCTACGAAATGTCAAGCCTTGCCACTGAAATCTACATAAACAACATAGTCTGGACGTAACCATTCCAAAGATTTTGAAAATCGAACCATACCGAGCTCGCTTAGATCAAACCTACACGATACCCCAAATACGCGCGTTTCCAAACGCTCCTCTAGCCGACAGTACTTGCTCAAAACTAGATAAAATCTAGCACAATCTTAACTGTAAATACCTCAGAAATATTTAGATCCTAGACAATTTTCCGTGGAGCAACGCTTGTTAAGTAATGCGATAATAATGTCGGCGGCGAGGCGGCGCGCGCGCGCAAGTAAACGTTGTACACCTTGATACTAACTACGAGTTATGTTATTGCGGTCGCACAGATTTGTTGCTGTGTCTGTAATGTTGATTGTATTTGTAAAATGCATTTGTAATATTGGGTAGTGAGTTAAGCTAGCGAAATAACTAAAAAGGGTTGGTCTACCGTCTGCGTCTACTACTTGCTAGATAAGTGTTCGATCTGTAATTATTTTGCTCAATTTAGTACGCCAAGGCAAACACTATAAAATCGGGCGTATAAAATATATTTGATCCAGAAAAAAAGAAAATTGTTTCAAAAATAAACAGCCCGCGCAAAAACAATGGCCACTTTAAAAAATGAGTTTCACAGAGAACACAGACGAAACATTCACCAATGCTCCAATTTCAAAAGTCATCATTTCTCGCGACAGTCTCAATAAGGCCAAGGTCCCATCGTCTGGCCGTACGCAAATATCTGGAGTTAGCGACCTCGGCGATCTATCTGACGACTATTAAAATGTATCAATCAGAATTTTGCAACATTGTAAGGTGTTTGGGTTTCCCGACCTAGACAAGTTTGTAATTATATAATTATTGTAATAATAATTAATGTCTCTGTCATCTCTGACCTAGACTAGAGTCAAGAGCAAACCTATCTTAAAAAAAAGTCCGACTGATTCGAATGAATCCGTTCAATTCCGCAATTGAGATAGTTGAATTCCTTTATCTTAACATCATCATTGCCAGCCTTGTTCCACCGACTTCTGAGTACAGGCCTCCTGCCTTTTGTGCCATGCTCACCTGGTCTGTGCGAGTCTCATCCAGGTCTTCCCCACGATCTTCTGTAGGTCGTCCAGCCACATAGCTATTGGTCCTCCAACACTCCTTCACTCTTTCATATTATCTGCACTCTTCAGGAAATGAAATTTACATTTTGTAACTGTTTTTGCATTTAACAAGACAGGTGTTTAAGGCCTGACCATGAGCTAACATTTAGATTGTCCAAATCGATACGATCGATACGTGCGTGTCGTTGCAAAACTTTTTTTTCGACATTTTTAGCTTAGCTTCGCGCCGATTCCGTGACCAGGTCGCGTAGGTCCATTCTGTGCACGAAGGTAGGTACTAAAATGCAGGAAGGTACTGAATAAGTGGAGCCCGGTCCCTGCATCATCGGGAAAAGCAATATTTTGTAAACGGTGATGAGCAGTTGTCATTAGGCTATTGTAACTTGTAAACTACAGATCCAAAGACACCGACGTAATTCATCATCAACGATTGATATAAAAGTGCATCTTAGGATAGGTCAAGTTTAATTTTTGTGCTTGTAAACATCTTAACGTTATTAAAAATGCAATTTACTGCCATTGAGGCATCAATCAAAATTATACATTTTTTAATGTTTAATAATTATACATACAATAAATAAATAATTTAAAAATTATGTGTCAAAATATTGAATAAATTAATTTTTAATGTTATGCATGAACCGCGTTGACAGCAAACTAACCTTGTCGATATTGCACAGATATAATTATAAATCACGGAGAATGGAAATTCTTAGAATAGCTGTTCCTTATTCCGTTAGTCTCAGGCAAAAATAACTTGTTGCCAATGCAACATTCTATACAAAAAGCCTATTCACCTGTGATTGGAGGGTTAAGTATTAAAAATATTGCATTATTTTTCCTCAGTAGCAGCCCGCAGCATGGATTTGTGCCCGGTTGAAAGGCAATAAGCTTGTCCCATCTAATACATGGGACTTAAACATAAATGGCGAAATATGGGTGTACTATAGGTAGGTACACCCCTTTCTTTTTATTCGGGTGGGAAATCATCAAATGACTTCTACTGCTCTGGACGGAGCGGGAGGGCCTGTCAGACTTTTACTGACTAAAACCCTATCGGCTATCAATTCCCGATGCCCAGGTCGTCTCCTGCGGCGACTAGGGGCGTGAGGGCGCAAAGCTTGGCTCTCCCTCATACGTTCCGCCTCCTCCTTCGCGAGCATTACTGCTTCGCAGAAGGAGGTGATGGCTTCCCATGTACTCTCGCTCCGTACCATGGCCTGGACCAGGCCCGGACGCGAGAGATCGCCGCCGCCGAATCGCTTCCGCGAGGACACGGCGGTGCTCCACCCAAGCCAGGCAGACCTCCACCGTATGCTCCACCGTGTCCTCCGGACGATCCACACAATGGTGACATCCGAGCGTTTCCTCCCGCCTTATCCGGAACAGGAACCTCCCGAAGCACCCGTGTCCGGTGAGGACCTGCGTCAGGCAGAAGGTGAGGACGCCGTGGCGCGTCTCCAGCCACTCCTCAAAGTGGGGACTTATCGCCGTAATGATGGCATGCCCATAGGTAGACTCCTGACTAACCCTTCGGGGAATACAGGGGTGATGTTATGGTGTTCTATGTTCTATGTTAGGGGTTTGGTTTCCGCACTTAGTCCTTTAAGTGGACCATTGTGCGTGAGCCATGGCGGCCGTCGGTGGCTATTCCAGCCAGCCCACCTCCCTCCAGAAGTTTATTACGTCTCCTGGTCTGTGTAGAACATCTGTAAACGATCTGGGTGCCCCAAGGGTTTCTGTTCTAATCTGGGTGACGCCTGTACATTCAAAGAGTACATGCGCAACGGTTTCCTCAGTCTCCATGCAAGCCCTACACAGAGGACTGTCCGTTATGCCTATTGTGTGGAAATGTTTGTTTAGTGAGCAGTGTCCTGTGATGGTCCCCGTCATCAGGCGCAGGCCGTTTCTGTCCAGGCGTAATAGGCGCCTGGTCAGCCTGCCATCGAATGATGGCATAGCCTCCCTGGACTGCCTGCAGCCCGGTGCCGAGGTCCACCAATTCTCCGCTTGTGTGTGGGTGAGCTCCTGTAGCCACCTGCGTAGCTGGTTGAAGGGGATGGGTACCATTGGTTCGGGTCCACAGACTGACGTGCTGGATGCTCTCCTAGCAAGTTCGTCAGCTGCGTCGTTACCTAGCGAACCACTGTGTCCACTGCAGTGTCACTATGTTACGGTTAGATACCATAACTCGCTCAAGTGCGTTGTGACATTCTAGTATTAACTTCGAGGTGTTATGGTATTATGTTAAGTACCTATGTGTTATTTTTTCTGAGAGCTAAGTTAGAACTACATTTTTATAATTAATGGTACTTATATTAAAGCTTCATTTAGTTTTAGGGCTCCTACAAACAGGCGCGACTCGCGCGCGATACGAAGGGACCGCTGGCTGCGTGACACGCGGTGCTTGTACTGCCTGTGTCGCGTCGCGTGTCGCACGCCTGTTTGCCTTTATGCTGTTTATTGATGAACATAGAAAGAAGAAAAGAAAGAAATCTCTTCTCTTTCAGCCAGTCTTTCTAGTTCCTCGTACCTAAACAATTTGTAGGCTTTTGTGTATTGTTAATTGAACTTAATATTACTTTATTCCGATCCACAGTTAATTATTATTGATGTTTCATGAACTAATCATTCAGCTGTATAGTGACAAACAACTTTTGTAATACAGCCTTCGGTGTCAAATACGCAATTTCGTGACTGGCTCATCATCTTAGTTATGTAGGTAATTAATTTATAAGGATTTCGCTTGCAAATATTATGCAAAATTGTAATCTTGATTAAATAATTGTCCCAAAATGGGATTTTGAGTTAATGAAATGCAAATTTAAGTAATTATATTTTACCACAGCATTTGTAAAACAAATAGCTGAATATTTTAAATAATATGGTAATTTTAAGCATTTTAACCCTCAACTGCCAGGTTAGGCTCGCCCGACTTCTCCAAACCATGGCTGTAACCCGAAATAATTTTGTTCATCTATAAAAAATAAAAAAGAATCATATAAAAAAAATGTAATTACTCAGTCTGGATAAGCAAAACAAAACACTAGCGAAAAATCAATTAACTACCATTCATTCTCAAGACATGGTCAAGATACTAATCACGATCAGCAGATTGATCAGTTTGATCACGAATCTCTTGATTGGCTGTAGTCCTGAAGGATGCGTGACTAATCAGGCGCAAGCATGGCTAATCCGAAATTAATCAGTTGATTAGAACGATCTACGATTTGCGTTCAACGCATGAGAACTTTATTTCCTTGGTATGCGAATGTTCTCCTAACCTGAACCACCAGAACATTGAACAGTCTGGTAAATGAAAAGTAAAGGAAGGAAGAAATAACCGAATAAGACTTTAAACTTTAGCAGCAACAGTTTTAGGTTGGTTTTAGACAACCATTTTAACCTTTTAACCACCCGACTTCATATCGGTTGTCGTGCCCTCAACGCCCGGCACGGTGAATCGAAAAATTTAACTATAAAAACATATTTTTGATAGAATACAGCGCAACTAAATAAATAAAAAACACGAGCTGTGGTATTTGGTCGTAAATATACGACCTTGGCGAAATGGACACGAAAATATTGGTCGGATTAATCCGGCGTAAACGGTTAAAGGGTTAATAAAAACGGTCCTGACTCTGACTCACGGCGCTTTTGGAACTAAACTCTATCAGGGTGATAATGTTGAGTTTTTCCAAGAAGCAGCCTGACAATCAGGACGTGTGCGAATTCACATATAGCCGTATATAAAGCATTAGCATATTCTTCAAAAACCTGAGATGAAGAACGTAAGAATGAGAACAGCACATATTTGAACGGCACAAAAGTAAAAGGAGGTCTTATCGCTAAAAGGAATTCTTACAGACACCCATTGGATGTAACAATCACAAAGAAAGTACAAAGGGCAGTCAATAATTCACACCATCAGCAAGTTTACAACAGCATCAAAGCAAAAGACTTCACACGAGAGTTTCGCAACACGGAATCAACGCATCGAGGGCACGCAGGACCGGTACCCACCCACCACTGGTCGGGGAGGTGAGGGTTGCAGAGGGGGGGTAAATGGGTCGCCGCAGCCGCATTCCGTGGCGGTTGACATTTCACAGGAAAGCAGAGCTCAGCCATGGTGTTTGTGGGAAACAGCGGGTTAAGTTAACTTTGAATTTGGAATAACGGTTTTGGATATTCGCACGGATGGAACATACAAACATGTTGAAATTCAAACTAGACGCCCGTGTAAAGACAAGGGCGTTGCTAAAATAGCTTTATCAATAATGAATAAATACTTTGTTCCTGTGCCACTTACAAAGTTGCATATCAATGACATTCGAAGGTTGTTTGCTGTAAGTATTGCTTCATGTTTCCCCAATGAAATTCTACTACATATAAATATAATGCATTACAGAAGACACAAGAATACCGAGAAAGAAGGCTATACAAGTCATAATGCTGGATTCACGGTTGGATTAGTCACGTAACAAAGTTCACCTGTTTTACAACTGACTTTCAGTACAGAACAGTCGCCAAAGAAGGCCAAATATATTTTGTGAACGTAAAAAATATCCTTCGCACCAAATGCGTCTAGTCGGACCGGTTCAACCGTCACTGGCAGTTTTCCTGTGCCGAAATTAAAGCGACTTAATTGACGCTCAAAGATATGAAAAAAAAACCACTCCGGAAATTACTATGCGATGCCTCATGCTGTAGAACTTGTCCAAAGATTCATCCATTGACGCCTCGGAGTGATGAACTCAGATATGAACACCCGTTCCGCAAGTATTGTAATGGAGTCGCAGAGTGTTGTTACCGTTGCTAACCTGAGTGCTTATGAGTCTTTCTCCCTCTCTCTCAAAATTAAAATTTACGAACAAGTTATCAACAAAAACTGTTGCCCAATGAGTCAAAGCTACCTAAGCGGGGTATGGCGGCTTAAGGCCCGATCCAGACAGAACCCTGCGCTGACTCACGCAGTAATGGTTTCTCAGAATCATTCTGTATCGAGGCGAGTTGCGAAACCTGCAAGGATGTCTCATGGTTTCGGCGCGCAATCACTTACGTGGGAATTGTGGTACACTGGAGAAAGTCCGAGGCTGAAACCACTATTGAAAAGAATTGAACGAAATGACCGAGTCATTGTTTGAAAAATCAATTGGAACGCGAACCTAAAGCCAATCCACAAGACAATGTATTGGCAAATTCATATTTATAAAGGCATATGTCAAGTGCACTTCGTGACCAAGAACGTGGTGTCGACCAGCTCGATTTTAAAACTTCACACGGCACCTTTTAGAGCCTTATTAACACGAGGAAGCCTCGTGGCAAGCTTACGTGGTGTAAAGACACCACGTGACTATAAATCGCAGTTAATTACTGGCAAGCCACAAACTCGTCAGTTACGGTAAAACAGGAATTCGGAACTGGAAACTTCTAAACGTGTCGACGGTCAAACGTCACATTACTATGATGGAATTCATGGAAGTATTCATAAGGAATGGCGCAATAGTATTTGCAGCGGCTCAAATCTTTCATCATAAAAACAAATAGCTGTGAAAGTGTGAATACTTATACTATTATAGCATTAATTTGATTCAAATCGCTTACGCTTTATAGAGGTTTTCAAAAGCAATCAAATAGAAATGTCTTAGCGAGAAGTATCATTGGTGAGTCACAGGCGATGACGAATAAAAGCTTAGGCGCCTCATTCGCTGCTTTTATTTCTATAAACAGACTTTTTGTAATCGCAGACAATAAAATATGTGCTTCATTTACGTGGAAACAAGATATCTCAGAAAAATTACGAGTCTGAGACTTTATCTTTCCAGCAATGCGATGTGTCAAGTTGCTATTCATCATTCTATAGGGTGTAATTTAAATAGTCTCCACGACACCGGGAATCCTAGTGTGAAGCTATTGCTAGTTCAATTCTCTAATGCTCTCTTGAACATTGAGGGGTCATTGTACTCATTATTATGAACAACTTTTACTATGGGATCAAAACCGAAATCGCGAAAAAAAATCAAGTGTTCCCTACATTTTGACAAGTTATGTGAACATAAATGCAGGGAAAAGCTGACTTTTTTTTCGCGATTTCAGGTTTGGTCCCATAGTAAAAGCTGTTTATAATGATGAGTACAATGACCCCTTAAGAGATTAACGCTGATTAAAATTACACCTTGTATATAAAAAATCAAAAATATATATAGTATATTATATCTATGGCTCCGCGTTTCATAAAAACCCAAGAAATAGCTCGTAAAATGTCTCCGTTCGTATAGTTTTAAGCGGATACGTTCGTTTCAAAAGTGTGAGCTCTGTTCACCGTTCTCCGGTCGGCCATGCATCCCAGCCTTTTACTTTAGTTGCGCCACACGCGTCCCGGGGTCAACTCGCTGCGAGCGGTTCAAATTCAAATGTTAAGAATCGCCTGCTAGTTGGCTTTCGAACATTTACTAAAATTATGGTTTCGTTGATGTTTTACAATATTTATCTAGAGCCTTATCTTGTTAAATAAGTCGTCAGGTTAACTAGCTTCGTTTCATTATTTGGTTCAGGAATAATTATAAAAGCTTGTATTTACGCAGAGCTGATGATTAAGTCACCATCAGCTCCACTTCACCATATGCATTGTGACGAGCATAATTTGCTTAGCAACCATATAAAAGTAATCGAATCGCAACCCGTGAAATACTTTTTATTGAGTAGTTCCGGTGGCCATCTGTGGTCTTCATCATCAGTTCCACTTCACCAAATGGTGCTTTCCGAAAGCAAATGCACGAGTTACTATAAAAAAATACCCAAATCGCTGTGCCAATAAAATTTGAGGATTTCCCTCGATTTCCATGGGATCATCTTATTAGATTCTGACTAGGTGACAGTAGGACCACCTCAAGAGCACACCCTTTCAAACAACAAAATAATTATCAAAATCGGTTCACAATTTCCAGAGAAATCGGTGAGGAACACTCATAAAAAAACACGTAAGCACATACAGACGAACATAGTCACCTCCTCCTTTTTTGAAGTCGGTTAAAACAGCGAAATCTTTTGTCATTTATTGAATCGTGTTTAATTTAATAACGTTGACACTTCAAACTGACTAGTTCACACCTCTATGGGTCACATTTTGTAACAATTCATCAAGAATCAAGATAACATGGAGGCATTGGAAGGGTAACCTTGACGCGTGGGGCATAGCTCTGAATCGCGATCTTGTGATGTCACGAATTCGGATCCCGAGTGTTACAACAGGTAGAATCACGGTTAACAACTTTGCACCTGTCATAATGGAACAACTTTATTTATACGGCATGAAACTTACGGTTTTTAAAACACATACATATTTTGTTTGTTTGGCTAAAACTTTCGATCTGTCAAAATCAGTGCATTTTGACAGATCAAAATGTAAGTTTAGTTTCGTCTCTGTAGTTTTCCCCTACACTTCCTAGTCGCCTTTATTCGTGTTAGATCGACACGAAATAAGGTGTGAAGCAGGAGCGAAGCGTTAATACAACCCGATTCCTATCGGCTTCCCTTCGGAACAACCACTTTTCATAATGTCTACTATTGCCCAACAATATGGTACACCTGTGTGTGTAACTGTGTATCACATCACATCACATTACATAATTATATTTAATACCAGTTTAATACATCATAAGATTAAAAACCTACAGTTTTTTGTATGAGTTTATGAAAACTGAACAATGTTTTCTTCGGCTTCCCTCTAATGATAATTGTAGCTGCGCCACTGCTGTGAAGTTAACCCTACGACACCTAAACTACGAAAACTAGCTTTCAAATATTTTAGGATAGCTACACCTACCTAGTTCTGGCTAGAAATCCACAAGTTCTAGTACGATAATTTTGTGTCGCATACAAACAATATTGTTGATGCCAGATCAAACACAAGAAACCTTTGTGCCCCCAGGTGGATACAGCGAACATTGCAAGACTTCGAAAATAAATATTTACCAATCTACGGAACCATCAATTTAATATTATCGATAAGGTATCAAGAGTATCGCGTAACGGTTAGGGAAGCGAAATATCGTATGATCTTGGCTGTATCTATGTCGTGTGCGGGAACTGTGTCACAGCACTACCGCTAGGGTCATAGTGATGTGCTCCATTACGCGCGTGAGATTGTCTCTGGTCGGCACAGGCTGTATTCTGAACTTGAGATGAATAATAATATTTTTGAAAGCTTGTGATGGACTGAGATTGTGAGTAAAATTTTTGCTTTCAAATTGCAAAGTTGAGGACGTTTTGTACTTTAATAGTTGGATACTGTATGATTTTTTAAGGGGCTTGTGGCTAAGTAATAACAGCCGCACGGATAGATCGATCTGGCTAAGCTACGCTTACCGCGGTTGGTCCGTGGATGGGTGACCATCCACGAACCAACCGCCATTACATACCAAGACCTCTTCGTGCTTCGGGAAGCACGTTAAAAGTCCCGGCTGTCATTCGTGGATAGCTTTGACAGTCGTTACCTACAGGTTACGGGTCGTTGGAAGCCCGAATGTCTGACAAGTGACAATCAGTCTTACCAAGGGGTATCGTATTACCCAGTAACTGGGTTGTGGAGGTCAGATAGGCAGTCCCTCCATTGTAAAATACTGGTATTCAGCTGCATCCAGTTAGACTGGAAGCCGACCCCAACATAGTTGGGAAAAGGTTAGGCAGATGATGACTGATATGCTTTATAACTTGGTGGAGAAGGTAATAAATTTTCAGAGGCATAATATTGGATGTTGAGTACCTACGACTTACCTTATTTTGCCATTAGAATTAAGAGCGAATTTCGTCGGTAAAATTCGCTCTTAAAAGACGTTCGCACGGACGTAAAAATATCGCGGCGGGATTTTATCGCGCACTGGGTTTTCAACTCTGTTGAATCGAGTATAGCATTGAGAATCCAACAGAGTGCATTCCAACGCGTCGAAAAAACACACTGTTGGATTTTCAACTCTCTGCGCTAAGCAGAGCGTTGAAAATTCAGTGCGCGAAATAAAATCGCCGCGTTATTTTTACGTCTGCCGAGCGAACGTCCGCTTAGAATCTAATAAGCTTAATGGTTCCCATTTATCAATACCTACTCAGTGCAGTAGATGCAGTGGCGCAGATACAATCATCATTAGAGGGAAGCCGAAAAAAAATTGTTTAGTTCTCATAAACTCAGACAAAAAGCTGTAGATTTTTAATCTAATGATGTATTAAACTGGTATTAAATAGAATTTCATAATGTGATGTGATACACAGTTACACACACAGGTGTACCATATTATTAGGCAATAGTAGACATTAAGAAGAGTGGTTGTTTTGAAGGGAAGCCGATAGGAATCGGGTTGTATGAAGGCTTCGCCCCTGGTAGATAGTACTAGTGTCTATAATCCTATTCCTATTTATAAATTCAGAACTTCAGATTCAGATAAACGTGTTCCAAATTCAACAACCGTTAATGACTAATTTCAAGAGAAACTTATAGGTACTTATCAACATCTTTGTTTTATTATCTGTCGTACACCTTATGAAACATTACTGATGACAAAGTAGTTAGTTTACATTACACTATGTTATGTATCATGCAAAGTCGTACCTACTTAGGTACCGACGTAATTTTGAACGCACGTCCGTGCGAGGTTATTTAAATAACTTAATTTCCATATACACGTCATGGTTGCTACTTATCAAGGCTAGTCATTTGTACAATAGGCACTTACAATACTGGAAGAAAGAACAGGAGCCATATTATGAAGTAGGTATTAATGCCATCTTGATTCCAGTCCGAAAAGGGATGGTGCTATCGATCATGTATAGCTTTGTCTCTCTCTCGCACTGGAATCATGAAGGCATGAAAACATAATACGGCACCTGGGCTTTTGATCGGGCGGGCGACCAGGCGTCCTACAGGTTGCCTGGTGACGTCATAAAACATGAAGGCTGACTCAAAAATCAAACCTCTTAGTTTGATTTTCGAGTTTTTGAACTCAAAAATACGAACGTACGTGCAGTGTTGCCACTGTTGCTAGTCATGAAGGTTGGGCTGTGCTGTGTTGAAAAAAACCTATGCCACTTTGGCCTTTAAAAAATAAGTAGAAAAGTTAAAGTACGATAACTTACTTTACTGACCTTACTTACCAAATCCCTTTATCAAAACAATTAAAATAAAATAAAAAATGTAAAAGAAAGAGGACTTCTAACAACATGACGGAGGACATCCAAAAGAGAAACAGCCTGTTAAAACAACACAACATTCCCTCCGACAAATAAAAAAAATATCGAACAAAGAGAACCTCTTTTTGGTACCCACACAATGGAACATGCGTCGGGCTGATATTATGATGCTCGTATTTACCAAACAAAGTTTTGAAAAATCAAGGAATAATAATCCTACTTGATTTGACAAATTCTCATTTATCGTTAATTCTGATTAGAAAAAAAAATTGCCATGAAAAAATGTCTATTCGTCAATCGTCAGCGAACACTATTACGTCCTCGATGACGCGACGAACGCCGCAAAGAATAATAGCTTCCAACTTTGAAAATCGAACAAAGGCAATAGGGGGCCGAAAAAACTCGTCGGCTTGGTACTCAATGGAACATGGTAGTATAGACGTTACGCGAAGGTCTCTGCTCCCTCGGCAGACGCGCGCTGACTCACGCGGCCGCGCGCTTCCGCCTGATAGCAAGGTCACCGGCCGAGACGCACACCACCAAAAGCACTCACACAGCGACACGTGAAAGTAGTGAGAGTACACTCGCAGTCAAACGCGCTTCTTTTCTTTTATTTTTTGTTCGCTTCATGCCAAATGTATGACGCTAACAAACTTGACCTTTGAACTCGGCGATAACATAACAAGGTAGTGTATAAGCACATATTAGTGAAGAAACTCCTTACTCATGTGGTATTTGTTTGTATTCATAATTTTATTGATGTTGTGCAAAAATAAAAGAATAGATGCGTCATACACATCATAGGTACACATAACACTTCTCAAGAATTCCAGATAAAACACATTGTATTCTTTTATTAATTATATTAACCGACCAGATGATGACGATGCACCGACCACTCTTTCACCGTCTTAATTATTAATTAACTGATCAGATTCGTCGTTTTATGCATTTAAGCTTCATTTAGTATGTTCCCTTCCACTCTAATTGCAATAATAAATTATGCATTAATTTTTTATTCAGTTAATGACACAAGTATCATTAAAAACTTGTTGAAGGAATAATAAACGTGTGTCAACAAAACAAGTCGATTTTGGGTTAAAAATCTAAACTCGAGGTCGCCAACGTGATCTACAATTTAAAATAGTTAGGAATTGCGCTGTTTGACGGTTAGAAAGTGCATTAGAATTATATTTTGTAAGTACGTATTGAGTATTATAGCATCTTAAAACGTGATGTGCAGTTATTTATTAATTCAGATCTATTCGTGAATGTAAAGTTTCCGCATAATAAATGTATTTTAAACTCGCCGCGCTCATTTTTCTATATTTAAAAGTTGTTTGTCTGGCCGAGAACTCGAGACAGCTGAGGTTTGGCTAAAAGTCAATAACATTATGAATAACTCGGCCTGACCGCTAACTGTAAAGTTAATGGTTAATTACTGCAGTAGTTCATCGATTAATCAATCCCATCCTGCTAAGTACAAACAATGAGCCAGCTAAGATCCTATTTCGACATTCATTTTGCAATTAAACAGGCAGTGTTGTCGGAAAACGGTCCGTAGATGCAGACACGATAACAATAACTGTTACCAAACAACTAGGACCACAATTTATGAACATTACCATAATAATAACATCGTCTGTAATGAATTATAATGTTTTACACTATTCATACTTTACTATTCTGCCGTCAATAGAATAGTTGCAGTAAGTGCGCTATATACGGTTTCGAGAAAAACGTGGTAAACGTTTTGGTGAGAAAATCTTCCATAAATCCTTTGTTTGTAATCAGATCATGATGGTTGATACCTTAAATGAAAGAGAACCTAAGCACCTATCTATTACTTATTTGGAATCCAATACTAAGTAATTGAAAGACAAAATAAATTCATAAACTTAGTTATACTAAGTATCTCCTAAGAGGCTCTCTGATAGGTAACAGCATAAACACAGTAAGTGTGTTTTTTTACTGTATTTATGCTAAGTACATATATGGTTTGTATGGTTTATATGGTTTATAAGTTTTATTTTATCAGGCTGTAGTGATAATAAAACAATTAGTTTTTGGTCTTAATTAATGTATTTGAAAATTTTTATAGTAAGCAAGTAATAATTACTTGGCTGTTTTATTTATCCATATTGTTAATGCAAATTCGGTACACGCCAATTTACTAATCTTATATTTAGATACTCTACTATTTGCTTGTTTTTCTATGCTACTTTCAAAATAATCGTTTCCATTGTGTTACCTTCAATTAGGTAATTTAACCAAACTAATGTTTCAGTCGCACTATTATCAAGGAATGTGCTCAAGGTTGCCGCAACTTTGTTCAAATTCTTCTTCGCTTTAAAAGTACACTTTCCGGCTTAGAATTGAATGTTACATTATTTACATCGACTGACTGAGGCGAATGCAATACCAATAAGTAATAACTAATTTATATGCAGACAGTTGCTTAACGTTCGACCATGTACCGTAATACCGTTGTATTAATTAATGTAAATCTAACAGTATATAATATTTACTTAATCCGATACCGATCGCCAATACAATTACCACCCACAGACCGTTGTGACGAAATCATTAGTAAACGAAGGTGTGTCAGCCTGACTGCTGAGGTAAGGTAAATGACAAATCAGAATTGGGTATGTTAATTACGTACGTTTTATTTCCGAATAAATTAATTGTTTATAAATTATATTTCAATAATCAAGGCTTTTGTTTTACGTGCGTTAATAAGGCATTCACTATTTTTAACTGAGGTCACTTATTTTAATGATCTCTTAAATTACATAATAAAGTTACAACTTAATTAATATAATTTTTATGTTTTCCTCGGTAGATTCGATTCACCGAATTACATTTGTATTATTAAAGCTGAGGCATATTACCCAATTGTTTATTTGGAATCGAACGTCTGACGTCGAATTAATAATACCTATTAAAGCTGTAGGTACATTACATTAATATGCAACTTTTTGTCGGGCGTCCGCGTCGTGCTCGCCATCGAGTCGTGGGGCCCGGTTTTAGTGGCATTCGTAAATCACGATTTGCGAGGCCAGATTGTTACAGATGTTTTACAAAAAGATGCAGTTATTTCTTTACGTAGGTAGGTACACATTATTATAGTTACTCGCAAGGTCATCATGAACTTTAAAAGTTTCATCGGTAGACGAAACAACAATAAAATTGACGTGAATGCTAAAAAATACAAAAAAAATGCATTCTAAATCTTTTGGAATGCGCTATAAAATTAGTCGTTTCAGTTTTTTCATGAGAGCCAGACAGAGCAAAGAATTTTTGCGTTTTAATATAATAAATATTTCAGGAAGTTTGGATTCAGTGAAGCCTCGGTGAAGCTAAAATCTTATTTGATGTTCCCGAAAAATATCATTCAAATGAATCGCGCGATGATAACGACATAGGTACTTACGAGCAATACGAGTATGAGTATCAAAAGCGGGATCTTTTTTCGGCAAAAACTTTACTAACTCTTTTTTGACCACTCGTGCGCTATACAATAGGTACATACAAACAACAATTTAACATTGTATCAAAATTCGTGTTATCCATCAGTAGTTGTAGATAACACAACAGATAAAATCTGTGATAGTGATGAAAGTACGCTGCATACCTACCCAAATACCTACTTACCTTTATCTATTCTCACGTTACAACGTGCACGTTTATTTTTGCACGTTCGAAATTTGAAACTGCAGATGGTGTCTGACGGCCGACCCAAAGGTTTATTTATGAAACTGGTGCCAGATATGTTTCACCATTATTAAACACCTATTATTTATGGCATACGGGATCCCAGGTTCATCACATAATAATAGATGCCTAGATTGCGTAGGTTCGTTTTATAAACCGTTAGTTCAATGCATGCGTTACTGAGGCATGTGACAATGTGATTTAAAAATAGAGGCTAGCGCGAGCGCCTACCTATTTGTCATTTTGATAGCATGCCCGTTATCTATGCCTACTGTTTTTTTTTTTTACATTTGAATAAAATCTAATAGGAAGCCGGAAAAACTAGGTGAAAACCTTGAAACTATAATTAACCAATTAGATCCTATTTAATTTATTAGTGACGACTGCATTTTTTTTCTGTTGATTTGAATTATAAAGTTATTTTTAAGTTAAAAGTCCTTGAATAAAATAAAAAACCACAGCTTACATCGTGCAATGTTTCTTGCAAAATAATAGTCGGCGCTTGATTCTGTGAGCTAACACTTGTGTACGCGACTGTCAAAACAAACACGGTAGGGGCGTCAGGGGCGAAGGACGAGGGTGTGCACCCTCCGCATCACGTGACGAGCGACCTTCAGGCGGCGCACCGACCTTGAGCGGCGCTCGCCCCGCGCGCGGGTCAGAGGTGAATGCACGCAGCCGCGCGCCCCGCGTCCCTTGCCCGCTGCTCCAACGAAAACCACCAAACTTTACTACTCACCTCGATCCTATCTACGACTCCATGGCACTGACGAGCCGACCGCCGCCAACTTAGCAACCACTATCCCGGCCTCGAGCACCCACCCGCCGAGAACAGGTACCAGCGCGACGCGGCACACCTTTCCCATAAAATACAACCGACAAGTTTATTGACATCAAGTCTCACCAACGATTGCGCAAATGTAGCAATCTTTCACCTACTCTGACACATACACAGTCTTCGTTCGAATTTAAAAACACTTTTCGTACAAAATTATTATGTCTATTCACTCAATAAATACTTTTTAATAAGAAAAACATTGAACACAACGCACAAACTCGAGCGATAGCTACACCATGTCCTCTCACCTCCGCAAAACAAAGCGGAATAAAGTTGTATCGCGCGGCCGAGTGAGCGTGACATCTCGCGACTACTCGCGAGTCGAGGTCGTCAAAACAAAAGGTAAATATTATCGACACCTGGCGGTTACTGAACACAATGGTTATTTCGCTTTTTATTATAATCATTATAATTCTTAAATATTTTTAATAGATGTCGCTATGCACTGGAAATAATACGAATATCATTGTTCATTTTCAACACGTCCACAAAAGAAACCTCTCTATTTCATGTGACGAATAAAACATTTAGAAGGATTCCTGTAAGAAAATACATAACATTCGGTTTGAATAAAATAGACTCAAGGTTGCTTTAATAATGTTAAGTTGTTAACAGATGGCTCTGATCAAATAGTTTATGAATCACAAATATAGGTATTGACTTGACAAACCGTTGCTTGAGCATGGTGTAGGCATTGATACATTGGTATACCTTGTAAATGTACTCCATAAGACGCCGTGGCAGTATTAGTACTGCTAATACAGTCAAATTGTATGAGTTTGATGGGTACAAAAATATATTAATATAATGTCTAAAATTATAAAAGTGTAAAAATCTAAGAAAGTAAATAATAACAGCATCAGCACCCTAATTGCGTAACACTATCAATCACAATCTGGATGATTTTGAAGAATATTGCTAATCCATTGCTTCATATGTTCTAAAAATTTGTCTGCTGAACAACATTAATAACGCAATGAATATGGTTGAACTGTCAAAATGAAACCGATTCCTACTGTAAGTGAATATCCAATTATGGGGCAGTACTTCAGTGTAGGTGTTGCCACATAAAATAAATATGAAAGACATTCACGTTTGTAGACGAACTCGATTCTTGTAATAGTCGAAAACGTAACATTATCGATTCTATTTTAGTATTCAACATAAGGCGAAAGCGCCAGGGTAGCCCGCGAAATGTACATTTGCTTAAGTTTTTAGGAATTTACTGGTCAGTATCAGGTTTTATATTGGTCAAAATGTAATTTGCAATCGTAACAAATATGTATTTACAGAATTATAATAAATAAAATCATCAATACAATGGGGAAGGTCGGGCGAAGCTAATTGTAGATGGCGTGATCATAGCTAGGTCCCCATGGCCTATAATAAGTTTGACATTTCGTTCAGTCATGAGTTTACTTTTATTTCGTTATTTTCGGTAATTTCAATAAATTAAATCAAGAATTTGACATGGAAAGTGTCAGAATTTAAAACCATAAATATATCCTCAAAGTCACTTTCTTCAAAATGTTTCTACTCTGTTTAATTTATAAAACATCTCTACGAATAGCTTTAAGCCACCATCTTTTAATTTTAGGGTCTCTCAGGAAATGGTGGATTCTAATTTCGGAGTATTTAGTAACACAACAACGCATCATTTTCGCATAAATAAAATAAAACCACCTCACGCCTTGTATTATTGGCTTGTGTTGGGAACTAGCTACGATAGCGCCATTTTGACAGTTGCCTTCCCCATTCTCTAAGTTCAGGTTACCCTATTGAATGACTATTTCTAGAAATCATGACATTTGAGGACAATTCTAAATTGGAGAGTTGTATTGATGATTCTTATGATTATAATTCTGGAAATACATATTCGTTACAGTCATCGTGAATCATATTTTGATCAACATACACCCTGATACTGACCAGCAAATTGCGAGAAACGTAAGAAAATTTAAATTTCGCGGGCTACGTTAGCGCATCCCCCTTAATTTATTTATGCCACAGATGCTGGCCCTGAACGTACAAAAGCTAACAGTTAATCGTTTGTTTATTATTTACAAATACTACAGTTAAATGTAATTTTATTTTAATTTCACGATGCTGCAAGCACCGTTCCGACTCGACTATTGAGTTTGCTTAAAACAAATAAATCTACTAAATCTAATATTTATTTAGTAACATTTGCGATGCATTGATTCGAGTTGACTGACAATTTCAACAATTTCTGATCTGACATTTGATTTACAAATTCGCCTAAACAGCTGTGAACAATCGTCGTGCGAGAATATTTACAAATATAAATAATTCCTCGAGTTCTTGAAATGTTTCACTTACATTTCTATTATTAACTAGCATCGTTAGTTGATTAGTAGTGACATTGGTGGTTAAGCTAGAACAAATCGCTTAGAAAATGAGTCATTAATTAAACATTGTAATTTTGCGCTCTTATTTAACTCAAGGCTGCGGATAAAAAGAAACGTTTTAGTGAATATAATGTGTGGTTCGGCATAATGGTGGAAGATAATGATCGCGGTTACGGTAGGACCGCCAACAAGAGCACTTTGTTGAAGATTGTGATTTTAGGAGAAGGTGGCGTTGGGAAGTCATGCTTGATGAGCAGGTTTATATCGAATCACTTCGATGATCACAGTTTTCATACCATTGGCGTCGAGTTCATGAACAAAACTATTGACGTTAACGGAAAACCGTACACATTACAGGTAATTTTTCTTATTAGAACCCTCATATGTATACTTTTTAAAGTGAAGTAAACTCAGAGCTGTTAGGCTATAGATTTTTTTGTTGCTAACACGAGCTTCAAGGTTGGAAAGTAACTAAGTTTTTGTTAAAGTTTAATAAAATGGTTAACTTTTTATCAAGGAGGTTCATAGAAGTTTTGTTTTTCTTCCATTCAGTAGTTCTTTTCCTGTTTATAGCTTGTATGCCTTGAATAAATGCAAAATTACTGAGCTATGTAGAATATGTATTATGTTTTGAGTTTTGCTTGTTTCTGAAGCGAATTATTTTATATTTTTTGTGCTAAAATGAAATTTTTAAGATGTTGGTGGCCGGTTTTTTTAAAAATAGTATTGTATTTGAGGCAATGGATTTGCTCATAAGTCCTCTAAATAAATGTGTTTCTGTGAGGTGTGGGTTGTACTGAATAGTGTAATGAGGTCAGATTTGAATCTGGTTGGAATAATGGTTAGATCATTTTGACCTTCAGATATTATCGTATAATGAAATAAACTCTATCTTGAATTAACAAAGCTGCTTGCGGTGCTTCTGAACATTTATTAATTGTTTGTTTTAAATAGTTAGTAGCGGTTTTTTGTTAATCTTTGTTTTTGTAATCTCAGAACGGAAAGACCTTCATTAGTTTTTTTGAAATCATATTTTATCCTCTGATTAAGTATTTATTTAAATTAGTCCTTGTTGCTGGCAAGGACAAACAAGTGCCGTGGCTACAGCTACTATAATTAAAATATTGTAAAATTCATCATAAATAAACTTTGCTTAATAATAATCGCAGGGCAGCATGTGGCAAGCGCTGTTGTGCAGTAGAAAAGTCTTGTTCCTCATCTCTGCTTTGCCTTTATTGACCAGCTGTAGTGAACACTGACAAGGAACAGAGCTCCCACCTCATACTTGCCTTTATTGGCCGGCTTGAGTTGGTTCACAAGAGCAAACATGCTTGGCGGAATGAGGTATTCCAGTAAGTGCTGGTGGGGATCTTGACCGTAATTCCGGGATTGTCCTGATAGTCGTGGAATACCTCTCCACTCCTCATAAGTACCTCAGGACATGTTGCCCCCTTGTCGCTACGACACTATGTGCTAGCAACCGTTTTCAGGGGCCCATTATTGAGTTTGCAAGTTGCCTTCTGGCATTTTATCTATGTATTTTATATAAAACATTAGTCAGGCAGGGGCTATAGTCTTTCCATACGTCTAGATAACCAGTTCACATTAGTCACCCAAACCCATAATCCAATATCTTTGTTTCCGTATCCTGCAATAGTCCTACACCAACCGGGGATTGTCCTTGGGTGCAATTTGCATAGTGTGTACAGGGATAATCGTTGGTTGGAGCCTCATTTAATTAAAAACGCCTAACGAGCCCCTGCAAGTTGGCTTTGGCTCCTCATATGCCCTCCAAAGGTGTGGGACCCCAGGGTCATTCCAAAGATATTTTTAATAATAATAATAATACATGATACAGAACTGCAGAAACAACTATTACATAAGTAAAAAATTGAAATAACCGTCACCTTCAAAATCAAGGTTGTGTTAACTGCTTGGAGGTAAAAAGTTTGTATAAGGCTAACTCACTTAGCACGTCATTTCATAAGGCAGTGTGACTATATAAAAGTGAATTGTGTATCTTCTATTAAATTAAAAGATAGTATTACAATAGTATTTTCTTTGGCCGATTGCCGGTGGAGCAGACGAGTTCTGGAGTGGAGACCACGTATCGGCAAGCGTAGTTTGGGACTCCCCTCTGCTAGATGGACCGACGACCTTAAGAAGGTGGCTGGCACAGACTGGATGCGGAAGGCGGAGTACAGGGTGTTGTGGCGCATACTGGGAGAGGCCTATGTCCAGCAGTGTACTGCGATAGGCTGAGTTTATTGATTGAGTATTTTCTTTGAGTATCTACAATCTTCCATGACTAACTGGTTATCTGACAACCCAAAACATAGACAAATGATGAAAAAGACTTAATTACAATGAAGAGTGGGGTAAATGAGATTTTGAGCGAGAGAAAAGGTACTTCAGTAATCGCCAAATTACAGTAACTTGTAGAAGATTATTGAAAAATCCTTTTCAGTACCGTCAGGTGGGCCAAATATACTTTAGGATTTTTGATTTGTATGTATAAGTATAATTATGAAATCCACACAGGCAGAATCATAGTATAAGCTTAATAAGATAACCTGATTCAAACAATATTATTGTTTCATAAAGAATGTAAACAAACAAAAGATTCCTAACATTTTCCGTAAGTAATGTCGCCTATTTCGAGGGTTTACTGCGAAGAGACCTGCTAAACAACATTTTTGCCAAAAATTTGTTATATACATGAAAATTCTTATCTTTTTGAGCTTAACAATTTTCCCTTTATTTAATGGCATTCCTATAAAATTATGATTCAGTAACATTTTATGCCATTATTATTAATTCTTTTGAACAAAGAACGAAGTTTAACATAATCATCACGTTTGTCACATCGTTAGAATATCAAGCTATTCACACTTTATTCCCTGAACGGGCAGGCAATAGTAGATCATAGTCTTATGTTCTAGGTTGCAAAGCTTTCGCTATTAACCAGACACAAATCCTGAGTTGCTACTGAAATTTTCCTATTGGAAAAACCCAATACCTAACACTGCATAAACCAGTTTACGAACTCAGGCTCCAACACTTCTGCCAGGGTCGTGGGATGTGCGAAGAGTTACCGTGGCCCCTGGCACTGGCAACTGAAGTAACACGGGTAGGTTTTAGTCATTAAAAGTCTGACACGTCCTCCCGCTCCGCCCACAGCGGGAGAAGTCATTTGATGATTTCCCAGCCAAAAAATGGCTCTAACACTTAGCAGTTGTGCTTGCAACCACAGAACAGATATTGAACCACTAATCATCATCATCCACAGCTCGACTTTACCCACTTTTAAGCCTCTGTTTTCTTGTGCCAGTCCCCACGCTCCTGTCCCTGCGTCGTTCACGTACTAACCGTTATGGGAACAATATTGTCCGCCCATCTCGCCGCTGGACAACCGACACTTCGTTTTCCCGTCCTTGGACGCCACTCGGTCACTGCCTTACTCCACCTGTCATCACTGCGCCTTGTCAAGTGTCCTACCCAAATCTGTTTGAGTTCCACAATCCGTTTTCCGATACCGAAAACCTTCGTACGTCTTCGGATCTCGACGTTTGGAACTCGGTCTATAAGAATTATGCCAAGCATGTAATGCTCCGTGACCCTCTATGCAACTCTTAGCCTAACAGACCAAGTAGAGCTCTCATCTTGTACACGGCCTACTGCGTGAGCGTCCACGTCTAAGCACCATACGTCATGGCAATGGTGGCCGTAGGTACGTCATTGCAACAACTAGGCAGTTCATAAAAGTATATTTTTTAGTGATGCAACATATCATTAGAAAGCTATAAATGATTAAATAAAGAAATCTAGGAAGTAGCAAGGTAAGCCAGTTAAGTAAAAGTAGAAACAGGTGTATAATAATAATAAAATCATTAATTGATAAAATTGTCAGATAACAGTTGTATCGTAAAGGTCACTCGAAGAGATACAATTATAAATTAATAATTATTTTAATGTATTCTTGAATGTTGATGAGGAGTATAAGAAACGCAGCACCTCGTTTATTATTCCTGACGTTTTAGGTGGCACTAGGGAGCTCAGCACGCGTCTCCAGGCCCACGGATGAGGGCCCGGGGTTGTCTCAGACAATTTTGAAAACATTATATTCTGGTTAGACTGGTCAAAATACTCTGAAAAAAAATGAAAAAATCGCAAAATCGGAAAAAATGTGTTAGCACGGTAGTAAAAATTTATGGCATAATAAATTCTGCAACAATATACCACAGCCAACAAAATAAACTTGTATTAATGCTGTATAATAAACATAATGATTCCTTTTGCAAAATACGCCATGTAATGTGTCTGTCCATTAGTGCACGAGTAATTACATCCTAGCTTGGTAATTACTGCCCAATACTCTATGCACTATAATTTCAGATGATTTTTTCTGATAACGTAACGTATCATAACATCATGCCTGCATTCCCCGAAGGAGTAGGTATACAGAGTTGTAATAGTACACCCACCTTTCGGCAGTTACGTTTAAATCTCATGTATTAAAAGGCGGCTCTATTGCCACTAACTGTCACAAATTCAGGGATTTTTAGTGATGAAAAGCACAATAACACTCCCCAGCCGGGGCCGTTTGTGTGCGCTTGCGATTACAAGACCAAAGAGGCAGTTAAGCTGTAATAACCATAGACTATCTTGATTAACAAGCAGCCTTTTTTGCCAGGTATGGGACACAGCGGGCCAGGAGCGTTTCAAGTCGCTCCGGACTCCCTTCTACAGAGGATCCGACATATGCATCCTAGCATACGCCATCGACGACCGCAGCTCCTTCAACAATATCAAGACGTGGCTCAACGAGTTCCTGCATTACGCCGGGGTCAAGAATGGCATCGATAGATACCCGTTTATGGTTGTTGGGAACAAGGTATGTTTTCTTCGTCGGTCCCTTAATGCTGAGGATCCCGATCACAAACGTCGCGTCTCCAAGTAATGCGGTCTTCTGCAGTGTAGACCGCTCGGTTCGGCCTCCAACAGCCTTCTCAATCGCGTCTGACCATCTTGCCAGTGTTCTGCCTGCGCGCGTTTTAATTCTAATGCTGCTTATTGACTTTTGTTTTTACTTAATTAGATCATTATCTCTACATAGTATAAAATAAAGTCGCTTTCCGCGTCTGTCTGTATATCCGCTAACTCCTCCTAAACCACGCAACGGATTTTGATGCGGTTTTCACCATCATTTAGAGAATTGAGAGTTCATGTGTCATCATCAGCCTAGCCTTTTCCCAACTATATTGGATTCGGCCTCCATTCTAACCGGATGCAGCTGAATACCAGTATTTTACATGGAGCGGCTGCCTATCTGACCTCCACAAAGAACCCAGTAACTGGGTAATACGATACCC
Organism: Fissipunctia ypsillon; assembly: GCA_947568875.1. NCBI lineage: Eukaryota > Metazoa > Arthropoda > Insecta > Lepidoptera > Noctuidae > Fissipunctia > Fissipunctia ypsillon. The sequence goes on along the minus strand of OX387645.1, from coordinate 22,319,304 downwards.
TTTGGTAACTGGTTGTCAGACTTTCGGGTTTCTGATGACCCGTAACAACTGTCAAAGATCTACGAATTACAGCCGGTACCAACGGCTTAACGTGCTTTTCGAGGCACGGAGGAGTCCCGGTATGTAAAGATGGTCACCCATCCGCGGACCAACCCCGGCAAGCGTAGCTTAACCTGATGGATTATTACTTAGCCACGAGCTCCTCGATATACCTACATACAATGGCTCCTAAATTCCAATACTATAATTATTATATACTGACTGATTTGTACACAAATCGAAATGTCTCGGGCGCAAAATCCGAAACTGATTAACTTTTGCTTTGCGGAAACTTCACTCTCTAAAATACATATGTGGTAGGGTAGCTATGTCAATAGTCTTGAACTACGAAAACCTGTTGAAACCTGTTTGATTTATTTTTTGTTATGTATTTTTGTGGTAGATAAGTACATACAGGGTTATTGTAAATTAGATAGCTAAACTCCGCACACGCGATGGGTATCATTATCAAAGCATGATTAAGCAAAAAATGAATTAATTTGATGATTTTTTTTTGTTGGGTCATTGACCGCCGACTTTGAAATATCAGTTTACAAATCTGTTTTTTTTGTGTAGGTAAACTTCACAAACGTGATGGGTATCAATATATAAACACGATAAAACATAAGGAAACAGTTTTTCGCAACTCATACTGCAAGTAACAAAACTAACAGAAAACATAAATCCTTTTATTTTTTATTTTATCGTGTTTAGATGTTGATACCCATCACGTGTATGGAGTTTAGCTAGTCAATTTAAAATAACCCTGTATAAAAAAACCGCCCTTATTACTAAGAAATACAGGCACTGTCACATTATTACTATGGACGCGCGGGTAACTGTACCTATAGTAATATGTGCTAAAACATGAAGGGTCATTTCAGGAGTTCATTAAAACTATTATAGTACAAAGGTTGCGTGATTTGGTGCGTACGATTGAACATCAAAACACCCCTCAAATGCGGGTACTCGTGAGGCTTTTAACACGAAACAAAATGAGTACTTACCTACCTAGGATGAACGCATGTGACTAAAAAAGTGATGAATATAAATGTTAATAGATAAAGAAGAAGGCCAACGAAAAGATAGATGGAATGTGTGAGGCATGATATGAATGATAATAGCATGACGGTTGAAAGCGGAGAATGGAAGAAGAAAATGTGTTGCACCAACCTCAAGTGACAAGGGCAGGAAGATAATGATAACCTACCTAGGTTGAATATTAAAACCCAGATATGCCTCCTGACCTATATGTAGGACAGTGAAAACAAAAACACACAAAGGTCTATAAACCTATATAATATTAATTATTTCCAAAATTTTCAGAACACACAGTTTCTGGCCTATCTGGGTTAATATTATTGCCTAAGATATTTGAATCGGATTTTGTTCACAATTTCATGGGTTTTAATTTTTATGCGCGGAACCCTAATTCCTTTTTGGAAATAAAAGTAGCCTGAGTTACTCCTTATAATATCAGCTATCTGCCAGTGAAAATCCTGTCAAAATCGGTCCAGCCGTTTCGGTGATTAGCCGGAACAAACAAACAGACAGACGGACAGACAAAAAATGTTTCTTTTTTATAAGTACCGTTTATCCACAATACAACATCGGCTGTATGGTCGTTGATTTTCATATATTATTATGCATTTAGTAAAAAGCTGTTATTTTGACATTACAAACAGAATCTTCAATTTTATTTATTTGTATAGAATAGATGTATATATATGTACTTATGGAAGTTTGAGGCTGGGAACCCCTGGTAGGTAATCTTTTCATTTTCCTTTTTTTTTTAAAGTCTGTCTTTCCGGGTCATTGCCGTTTAAATCTTATACAGGCATTCTTTCCTTAAGTGGGTGAACAGCAATATTGCTCAATCATGTTACTTTTCCTCAAGTATACAATGCATTACAAATAATAAACATTTATTGTAGCACAGCCATTAGTTATTGCAAAAGTATATCAGTTTTGCAATTGTTTTGCTCGTTCAATTAACTGTTATTCAATACAAAACTCCAGGAAACCACATAAATTATTCAATTATCGCATTGGTAATACAATTAGCAAATATGAAGTTAATTAATAAGTGAGTCACAAAGAAAAATAATGACCTAATAACCACAGTATACCCAAGTATAAACAATACTAAAAGTATCTTGGGTAAGTACTTCTATGTAAGTACTATGGTTCTCAAATGACGTTTATTTTTATCGGTGAAAAAGCATAATAATTGGACACAGCATAGTTTCTAGAAATGGCAATAAATATGCCAATTTAACAGCAAAAACCACATAGACATGCGTCACATAATTTTCCACACAAAGACTTTCAAGATTTCTTTTGCAAAACCGTGACAATGACCATTAAAATTTTTGTCTTGGTCACTTTAATACTTTCTGTTAGGTACACGATCGCTTTTTTCTTTGCTCCACCTCGGGTCCTCCCAGAGACGTTGGTGCGGGGAAAACCGCAACGTAACTGCTGAACTAGTTATGAAATAACGTTGACTGGTTATACAGTATCGTATCACGTGACCATTGCTTAATTCCCCTACTGGCATTAGTCATAGTTTAATCATGTCTATGTTGAAAGACGACGATGGGAAGATCATAACTTAAAAATAATTGTTTTTTTGAAACGATTAGGTCACGTCGCAATCAACATGTGTTGCAAATTAGCTGTAGGTAACATAAAGGCTCCTGCAAACAGGCGTGACACGCGACGCGACACAATGGCACTGCGTGTCGTGCGAGAAGCGATGCCTTCGTGTCGCGCCTGTTTGCAGGACTTGCAGGAGCCTTAACAACACGCCTGTTTCCCAGAAGGGTTAGACAGAGCTGACCTAATATTATACCCACATTTCGCCTGTTACCTATGTTTAAGTCCCATGTATGTTACAGGTGGTGATTAGCTTTACCATACCCTATTTCAAGAATTTCCAATCACTTTTTGGATTTTAGCTATTGATTCTTCAGAATTGGCCATTGGCTTGCGTTCTATCTATTAAGATTGCATGCTAAATCTTTTTGGGGACATTAGTTTAATCGGCATAGCCTTTTCCCCACTAGTTCCGACTTCCAGAACTTCCAGTCTAAACAGGCGGCTGAATATGTTTTTTTAAAGCAACTGCAGCCATCGGACCATGACAATTATTTTTTTGAGGAATTAGTTGTTGACCGCGGTACTCTACTTCATGTACTCGGCACAGGCGCGATGGTTCTGTATTGTAAAAGTCAGCTTAAGTTGTCTTTGTAGCCCATACTCCCACTGCTGAGCAAAAGCCGCCCCCAAGTCCTTCCAGATACTCTATTCCCACGCCACCTTGAACCAGCCCTCGCGTCTAAAGTCATCTCGCTACTTCTTTATGGGCCAGCTCGACGGCGTCGGAGCTGGAGATAGACCTCCGGCTAAACATTGCGAAGTTGAAATAAAATTGACATGGGAAGACCGCGAGGGCGTCTTTTACCAAATAAAAACAGAGAAACACGTAAATCGGTGCAGTAATCACTGAGAAATACTATGTACAAATTTATGAAAATAAAGAATCGTAGAATGCTAAATAACCTCCTCTATTTTTAACGTAGTTTAATAATCATATTCTTAAACCATTGATTCAAATGTAGACGTCGCGTGACTTCGTTATGTTACGCAACTTCTGGTATGTTAAGCCGCATAGATTGTGCGATGTCATTCATAAAATGTGATTAGACTACAAAACGAATAAATTAATTAAGGCCAGTTGTTGCATTTCACGATGACGCGTCAGTCATTTGAATTTGAACCTTCTAACCATTACTACGGTGACTATAATAGTATCGTCTTTTGCAGCTACTTTTAATTTTTCTTCTTGAAAATGGGTGTTTCTTTTATGTTATGTTTCTGTACTTATAAACGTTTACGTTTACAGCAGTCTTATAATTAAACTATGCCCCACAAATCAGTTTTCACGTTTTATCTGAGCGAACAGAAAACATAGTGCGGAAAAATGATCAGGCATATCATTCTCGTTTCAGCTCCTTGTTAAGTTGAATTAGGCCTTATCACCTTATGGGATTTTTTTGTTCCCAGTTTTATGCCAGTTGTGCAAGGACTTCATCCCATTTAAAACTTCAATTAGACAAAATCTTCATATTTTCCGTATATCTATTTCAGTCAGACGTGTCCTCAAAAGATAGAGAGGTGTCCTACGACCAGCTGAAACAATGGTGCGAAGAGAACAAGATCGCGACGTACATCGAGACATCGGCGAAGAACGATAACAATGTCGTCGAAGCGTTCTCTATGGCTGTACAGAGGTGAGTTGAATTTTAAAAGTCCTAGTAAGATAAATTCTCTTAAATCTAAGTTCAATAGACAAGTTCTTGTCAACCTCTTGATTCTCATCTCACATTACTCTAAAAGCGATAGTCGCGCGAATACGCGATGGTCGCGTTCATTTATGTCACTTTTTACTCTGAAAACCGGAGGACTCCCTCTGTCGGCGCGACCACGCGTTCCGGTTCACCTGCGGCCATAGGGTACAAGGGTACATGTTCCATAACTTCTCAATACTAAGAACTATTATTCACTGAGAAACTGCTCTTCTCAGTGTAGACTTACTATTTGATTCATATAGGTAATAGGGATGAGGGTAAAAAGAAATCTATTTAGTCCGTCAGTCAGATAATAAAAAAAAAAAAATGAATTCAGTATTTTTTGCTTTATCATATAAAATTTTTTTTTAGATAAAACGCATTTAAATTGGGGAGTGGGGGCTCGCTACGTCATAACTCAATATAAAATCTAGCACGGCGTGACGTCATACCACATTTTAACTCCATGTATCACCGTAATCTTTTGATTACCTACGTAAAAAAAAGGTTCCGACGAATTGAGAACCACCTCCTTTTTTTCAAGTCGGTTAAAAAAAGAAAAATACGTGTCCAATATTTTTTAATAATCTACCTGACGGATAAAAAAGAAATTAGTCATCATCCCTATTACCAATTCAGTTGTCACTACCAATTCAGTTGATTGTGGGCATTTGGTTTATCGAACGTGGACAAGTATGTTGAACATTTTTTTGGGAAGATATATACAGGGTGACTTTGAATAGATGCGACAAAGTTTAAGGGGGAGTTCTACCCATCAATATGAACAACTTTTACTATGGGACCAACTCGGAATTCGCAAAAAAAAAATCGATTTTCTTAGACCAAATGGTCCAATCGGGTATCTACTTTTATACGGGAAGGTCGATCTTTTTTGCGAATTTATAGTTGGTCCCATAGTAAAAGTTGTTCATATTGATGGGTAGATCACCCCCTTAAATTTTGTCGCATGTTATCAAAGTCAGCCTGTAGATATGATGGAAAAACTACTTCTCGCTTCTTATCTTCTGTTTGTATTTGTGCAAACAGTTTAGGCTTAACCTAAGCTTGACATTGTTGTTGTGTGTTGTATGTGGTAACACTTCCTCGTACCTAGTAGATTTGAGGATTGGCTTCAGCTTATTGTGAGATCACTGGAAATGTTGCGTGGAACTGATTTTTTTTTTATCGTTACTATAGTAAAAAAAATTAACCTTTAAATCTATTGGCAAATAAATATTATCGATATTAAGTAAGTTCTGGAGTGGTGAGTGCGTTCCGGAAGTCGCAGCGCGGTTAGGTTACCCTGGTTCTTAAGGTACACTGATGACCTTATGGAGGTGGTCATGGGAATCGGCTGGACGCGGGAAGAACAGGGCCGGTTGTTGTGCTGGTGCTTAGCTGACGCCAATATTCAGCAGTCGACGTCTTTCGGCTGAATGATGATGAAGACCACTGACTGTTAAGTCGATCTAAAGGTTGCCTGGAAGATATCGGCGATAAGACAATCCATTGTTCCCATAGAATTAGCTGTCAGAGCCATTTATAATCTACGTCGCCGCGTATCTCTCGGGGAACTATTTAAAAAGATTAATATTGTGACGGTACCTTGCCCGTTCATTTATGAAAATATTATGTATGATACTTATGTCAGAAAACATAGGTCCAGCCGTTTCGGAGATTAGCCGGAGCAAACAGACAGACTAAAATTTTTAAAATAGTTTTTTTTTTGTTATATATTTAAACAAACAATATTGTAAGTAAAATATTTTAAAAGAGTAACGGTGGAGTTTCTTGCTCATTCTTCTCCATACGAAACTACCTTTTGGAAGGAGCGACTAGCTTCAATTTTTTTTTTTTTGTAAATTTTGACGTTCATAAGTACCTTTATGTGCCTATTTGAAATAAATGAATTGACTTTCGCAATATTGGCAGAGAGCTGTGTAACAGTTTTGGTGTACAATAAAGTATATTCAATCAATCTGTCTAAGAAGTTGGTGCACCTAGGAACCATAACTATGAAATTCCATTTTTCCAGATGGGTAGAACTAGAACAGAGAGCAGAGAAGGAGCTGGGCTTGCTTCACCACCCGGACACGGTGACGCTGCACGGCTCCACCACAGCGTCGAGCATTAGGTCTACCTGCTGCTCCCGGTTTAGCGAAGCATGAGGCGCTGGTGCTACTCTCAGGTTTATACGCCGAGTGTGACGGAGGTATGTTAATAATGGACAAAGGAATAAAATTATATTTTTTTAAAGGGTTGCCCTTCTTTGCTATAGTTTTCATCTGGTTTGATTGATGAAGTGTTAGGCGTAGACCTCAGTCTTAAATGTTTCTTTAAGAGGACTGTCGTAATTTTGTCACCTCTCTCGCTCACACGAAAAGATGTTTTTTTGAAAAGTGTAATCAATTGGTGAACTAATAAATAATATTAATCTAATAGGTAATTATTAAAAACACATTTTGTATTGTGGTACCTATTTATTTAACTTATACAAAAATAGATCATATGATTTATTGAGATTACATTTTTCAAAAAAGCATCTTTTCATTTAACATTCTTAAAAATTTGGTCCCGTGTGAGCGAGAGAGGTGACAAAATGCGACTAAGTGTTTTTATAAAGCTTCTAACGTGTAGTGAAATGTCGGTCTGTCAGCTGGAATCTCAAGTTTGTTTCATTCCATACTTTGTCCGTTATTAATATATGTACGTCAGAATCACCTTTGTAATAGTAATTTACGGTACTACGTAATTTTCTACTTTGTCATGGCATGTGATATAATAATTCTTTAATTCTAAATCTAACAAAGTTTTTCCATGTAAATAAGTTTTTTTTTAATAGAAATTGGATTGAATATGAAACAATCGCACCAATGTTTAAACGTAGTTTAGTTTGCACAGAAAGTTATTTTTAGGCACATATTTACCTACTTAAAATGTTTGATGCTAAAAGTATAAATAATAGACAATTTTACGCTTGTTCATAATGAATTTAAAAAGTCTGGATTTGCGGGACGATTTCACTTAAAATACTAACAATATAGCTGTAATTGCATAGTTTTACGCGTATTTAAATATACTATACAAACAGTATACGTAAAATATACAGATGCATTGTAAATGTTCCAATAATGTGCAATTTGGTTGTGGGATATACGGATAATATTGCAAGCTGAACATTCCTATTATGTTTAAGTCACAATATTATTACTAAATTTTGTGAGATAGCGATTGTCAATTTTCTTATTGATTTTTGACACTTTTTACATTATGATTGGATTTAATTTACATTCTAATTTTATTTATTGTCATTTAACCCTTTAGTTAAGGACATGTTATATTATATTTGCATAATACATCAGCCAGGTTGTTTGTTAGTATGTATATTTTCCATTTTAGTAAACCAAAGAAGTATAAAATGAGTTTTTATGTGACCTTAGAAATTGCAATACTCTTATTAAATAACTTAATTTTCAAGCTTGTATATCTAGATTTAATGAAAACTCGGCCTAAACTTTTATACATAGGGTTTAGTATCGGATGTAGATATCAAGCATGTATTGTTGCGTGAATTATATACTTTCATTAGCTTTTCCAGTTTATTCAATATTATTAAAAGATTGATAGAATTTTAAAACCTCGTTTTAAAAACTAATAGAAGTAGTTGCCGTCCTTTTTAGTGTTGTGTGATTTGTTGTTTGATAAAATATGCTATTATGTACTCATGTTTTTGTTGCTTGGTCAATCTACAAGGTTTTAAGAGTGTCTTTGTAATCAAAAGCTACAGGGGTAGTAAAACTTTTAAATGTACAGAGAAAACTCACTACGTCGCAATATGGCCAAAATTTAGCTAAAACAACCTCTCACTACTACTTAAAAGTATTTATTTGAAATCAGAATATCAGATTATTTTATTATTTAGATGTTTTTTATCTGTTCCATGTTACCTTATGTCAAAATGGCTAAACTTAGCGACTTAATAAGTTTTGCTCTAAGGCGACGATATTTAGTGCATATTGTTCAAACTTAAAAAAAGTGATAATTTTATAGTAAAAAGTTATATACGTACCTACTCAAAACATGATATTAAAAATAAAAAAAAAACATTAATCCTAAAGACGGGGTGTACCAACTTTCTCATTGATCGTGGTTTGGCTTGGGGATGGCCTTAACACAAATACATATATTTAATAGATAATTAAATGACTTAGGGCACATTCTATGCATATCCAATCATTTAAAAGAGTCATCAGACAACAGTTTATTTTTGCGACATTTTATCCAATGTTCGCATTATAATTCGTAGTAACTTTTAATGTAAAAATGTATTTATATAATATTTTTAATTACGTTTTAAAGGTTGTATCATAAGAAAGCGTGTATTTCGCGCACATACGCTAATTTCCCTCATATATTTACTCGAAGATACTTTCGACCTTAAGGTCTTATTCATTCTTAGATGAAAGTTATTTTTGATACTTTTTGTATTATGTTCGCATGTCAGACTCGTCAAAATGTAGGAAACAGCTGATTTTTTTTTCGCGATTTCAGGTTTGGTCCCATAGCAAAATTTGCTCATCATGATGAGTACAATGACCCCTTAAGAGGTTGTGAGTTAATTCCGGGACATGTTGCATAATTGTCGCTATTATGTTTTAAAATATACAAAAAGAATCAAATATAAACTGTGGTGACTCCATTCTAGTATTTAACTATTTATGTATATTAGAAATTAAATAGTTTTACATTATACCTAATTATGTAGTTGTAATGCTGATTCTCACTAAGTGCCTAGCTTCTGGTTACCATATTGTTAAGCGGGAAAGTTAAACATATACATTATATGTTTCTACCAACTATGTTTTGAACAGAAGAATATCATAATTTTTGTAGATTTGTAGTGCATTCCGTTACGATTAATTTATTAATTTTGACTGCCTCGTTGCGTTGGTCTAGTGGTTGCAAGCGCCACCTCTGAGCATGAGGTCCTGGGTTTGATTCCCAGGTCGGGCAAAGTGTTAAGTATTGAGTTTCCATCTGGAATTTCTCAGTAGCAGCCCGGAGTCTGGATTTGTGCCCGGTTGATGGCAATAGGCTCGCCCCCTATTACATGGGACTTAAACATAACTGGCGAAATGTGGGTTTACTATAGGCAATCCTCTGCCTAACCCTTCGGGGATTACAGGCGAGATGTTATGTATGTATGTTATGTTATTTGTTCTGCAAAAAATTTCTAATCATCATCATCCGCCTGCCTTTTCCCAACTATGTAGGGGTCGGCTTCTAACCGGATGCCAGCATTTCCACTGACATTTCTAATATAGCTGTCATATTATTTACCGATTAATTTTGTAGACTTGATAAAAAGCTAGATGATGATTGATCCAAGCACGTAAAGAAATAGCAGCTGGACTCGTTAAAAAACGTTGCACTCCTTGTATTGATAAATTATGTAGTTCTATTTTTATGTAAACTAAAGTTAGTATTGGTAGATTGTTTGCGCAATAATTAACTCCTCGTCAATATTTTCCCGTCTCCAAAGTCTACCTCAATGAGTGTTTGATGTAATAATTTATGTAACGCTAGTTTTCACCGTATGGCTCCTGTGATTCAATGGAAATGTTTGACATATTTTCTGTCCTCTGTCAATTGGCAGTCCCAAGTAAGCAGGCTTACGGTCGAATCCAATAACCTATCTATCACCAGTTTTGGCATACTGGAGATAGAAAAACCTATCTGTTTATGGTTTTAACGTCCCAATAATGTATAAGAGATTATGGAATCTTACCAGCCTGACATAAGGACAGATCAGAGGCGAAGCGCGCTAACAACTCCATTCCTACCGGCTTCCTTTTGGAGGATCGGAAGAGTGACTTCACCTACCACCATAGAAAAATAGCACATTCAGTAATGTCTACGATTACCAAATAATATGTATATATTCCAACAACAATACAAATTGTTCTAAATAAGCCGGCGCCACAACGTAGTAATCGTATCTGTATGACTATTTGTAACTGAACAATTTCTTCTTCGGCTTCCCTCCTACGAAATGTCAAGCTTCGCCACTGGGACAGATAGAATTATACTGTCTACCATCAATAGCGATCTGTCTTTTACTGAAAATAGGTTATTGGATTCGGCTGTTAGACAGTGACCACACTTGGATAAGCTTTTTCTGAACGGCTCATGTCGTTAAGAAAAAGCTAAACGTCCATGCAAAACAAAAACGGCATAATTCGCCTCGTTTCGGTTCGGATGACGCGACTCGACCCCGCGTCGCACTAAATTCGACAATTCGATACGTGATGGGTTCAAGACAATTCTTTCACTCCGCTAAGCGTGAAATGGCGAGCACGAAGAATCAGCAACCGAAAGTCGGTTTATACTTCAGTTTTGAAATCATAACTGAATACCTGTATTAATAACCTAATAAGTATATTAAATACTAAAACATTTTTTATGTTATGTAAAAGTACCTAAGTGTTCAACAACCTCCGTTGCTGGCTGGTCGTACCGCAGCAATAGGTGAACTATCACGTGAACCCAAGCAAACCATTGGATAAGGAGCTATATTTGTATAATTTTACAATAATGCACGTAGAATTGAGGTGACCTGCGCCTTTGGAATTTACTCACAAAATGTAAAAACAGATTAAAAGCTTGATATTTTACAGTCGTGGTCCCTAATAAAGGGTTTGAAAAAATGTATGTATTTTATTAACCTGTTTTCATGGTCTCCTCTCGTGTAGCTCACTTAGTTTAGATGAATAAGCGCTTTAGAGATTCTCTGGGGCTTAGCTACCGCCGTATTAGCCGAATCAATGATACGGAGCCCGCTCCCCTCCCCCAAACACGTGTGTGTATATCGAGCCTTTTCTGGAAAACATCGTAAGCGCCAAATATAATATCTTTTTCTTCGTAACCTCTTGATTAGACAGTTTTACATCTTGTCGCGATTACTCTTAAATTTTATTTTAAATTTATACGACTTTATTGTTGTAAGAAATTATCATCGTAAATGACAACATCGTTAATTAGGAAAGAAAAGCCCTATCCTGTAAAAAGTGCAAATTGTCGCGTACGATGTTCTTGCTGAAAAGGCTCGATATTATCCAAAACTTCAAATTCTTAGTAAAATTACAAGCTTAAGCTTTACCGCAGTCGGGTGAAAAGGCCTTCCCAACATAATATTTTGATACAGGACTAGCTACGCCACTGGAGATTCTCATGACATTTTGCAAAATTCAGTAGCTGAATGAACTTACAAGTTACTGCTAATGTTAACACAGCTTCATGTAATATAAATCCAACAATAATTAGACAAAGGTCATGGTCAAGGTCAATTAAGGTCATTTATGAATCTGCAGACATACATCCCGGGGGTAGCTACAAACGGGGTGGGATGAAATTTTTAATAATTTTTGACAGAGGACGTTCAGTTTTGAGATATTTGTGAAAACTAAAAATGGGGATACCAAGTTATCCACGAATCTGCAGACAAACATCCTGGGGGGTGTTATTTATTTGAATTTGAATTTATTTATTTGTTAGAATATTGTTGTTACTTACATAGATGTCACAAAAAATATGATGTCCATAATATTCTGCTGTTTCCAGCGTACAAATATTTCAAAGAATTAAGATTAATAATAAACCATACAATGACGAGAATTTGTGAAGTGTTCAGAATTCTTGCCCCTATCTATGTCCCACAAAACCGATTTCACGGTTTATCCGTGGGCACGAATCTTAAAAAATTAAAAGTAAAGTTTATTAGACCATGTAGGTGCCGAATGAAACAAAAAATACCCATTTTAAAAATTGTAATAAATATTTTACAGACATATCCACATTTTCTAAAATCTAACCTACTACGAAAAGTAAACCTAATATTGGTATAACAACTATAGTATCCGAGTATCTTGAGATTATACATTACTAGGAATTATGCATTACAGTACCAACAACAACCTAATGAAAAATTCAACACAACCACAGCCATTTTCAAACTAAATATGGCAAACTATATCGAAATTATTTTAAGTAACTCACAAATTGAATTTAAGTATCCATAGAAGTTCGTGGAAGTGTACGTAGGTAACTATATCGAACTCTTAATTAGAATTACAACAGAAAAGTAGCTTTGGCGAAATCCATACTTGCGTTTTGTGTGTGTTCTATCTATATCTGTACATAGTATAAAAAACAAAAGTCGATTTCAAGTCTGTCTGTATGACCGTTTAGAATTTTAGATCTACACAATGGATTTTGATGTGGTTCCACCATCATTTTAGAGCATTTATTCCGGAAGGTTTATGTGTAAATAACACACATAATATCACGCATGTAAGCCCCGAAGGGTTAAGGGTAAGGAACAAAATTAACTTAATTAAGGGAAAAGAATTAACTTTCATTTTATCGGTATCTCTTTGACTGAGGACCGTTTAGGTATCAGATTCTGATGAAGAATAAGATAAACTATGATGTGGAGAGTGTTAAAAAAAGTCAAATTGAATTTCAACGTTGAAGTTCGTGGCTATTATTTAGCCACGGGTCGACAGCTGCACAGGTCGATCGATCAGGTTAAGCTACGCTTGCCGCGGTTGGCCCGTGGATGGGTGACAATCTTTACATACCAAGACCCCTCCATGCCTCGGAAAGCACGTTAAGCCGTTGATCCCGACTGTCATTCGTGGATCATTGACAGTCGTTACGGGTAGTCAGAAGCTCGAAAGTCTGACAACCAGTCTTACCAAGGGGTATAGGGGTATTACCCAGTAACTGGGTTGAGGAGGTTAGACAGACAGTTGCTCCATGTAAAATACTGGCATTCAGCTGCATCCGGTTAGATTGGAAGCCAACCTCAACATAGTTGGGAAAAGGCAGGCAGATGATGATGATTGAGGAATTATTCTCTTCTAGACTCATTAATAAATATTTATATTTTATTGGCATTTTTATTTGCATTGAATCTGTGATCTACAGTAAAAGTCGTACCATCTCTCAAATTTTCTGTTTTTGTATCACCGACATATTATTTTGATTTGGAAATTTGGGATCTTTGAAAGTCTTGAAATTCTGCAGGCAAATTTCATAGACTTCGAATGAGTTTTACAATATTTTCTGATCTTTTCACTGGTTTTGATAATATCTTTAATCGTCGCACCTTTATGTATCTTCATATCGTGGAACTCTTCGAAGTTGAAGGCACAATCTTCGAGCGTGATTTTTGTGCAGATTTATGTGTAATATTAATAATACGATAATATTTGACATACAGATAGCACAGAATTCTAAAGTTTTGACATGTCCCCATTGCAACCGTGCGGAGCAGGAGGTCTACTCCCTAAGCACGAAGTCCCTCCTCCGTATCACCTACGGACATAACATTAGTTCGGGGCCCAACCTAAGAATGAATGACACCACGATTTGACAGTTATCCCTACTCCCTATTTGTGTTTTTGCCCGGTCAAAAAATGTTAATTATACGGGAGTAGGGTTCACTTCGTAGTTTCGAACTAAATACTTATGTAATTTTTCCTTTTGTTACACTATGTCACCAATAATAATAAAATTGTAGTAGAAGACTAGTGTTAAGCCACATACTGTGTACAATTTAATTATAGTATCCAATGGGGACTGGCACTTGTACAGGTTATTCTATAATCTAGCTGGGAATGCAGCACCTCATCACCATTTCAGTTGTAGTTTTAGTACACTAATTCGTCAACCCTGTAAATTACCATGTACTACAATGCTGTTATGATAAATAAACAATTTATTATTATTATTATGACTTTCGGACGGTCCCGTATCTTCGTTGACGGACTTATGCTCGGTTCCTATAAACAAAAACGAATACTTTTGCTCACCAATAGTAGCTTTTTTTACTGCCAATCTGGGGCAAATAAATAGATTCGTAAGCTAATTTTACCACTTCTATACGGGAGGGTTTACTATGCAAAGCTATGAGGTATTTGCTTCATTATTGGTGAAGATACAAGAGTCTTAATTTTAACCAATGACAGTCTGTAAATTATAGGAAACGGCCATTAGAGAGTAGTCCCCCAGGGTCGGGTCGCTGGTGAAATATAAAAAAAATAAAAAGTGTAGGTACATCAAACAATTTAGCCTATGCCATTGGTATGTGCAGCTTTCTTCAAGATGTTTTTATATTATTTATTTATTTAAACTTACACACACTCTTTACAGGATGACCCCAATACAATAGTGGTAATATTATATATATACATATATTTTTACATAGACACAAAACGCAGATATGGATTAAAGAATAACATCTAAGTCATTAACCGTTGACAGTCGCGTCATAAAAATGTTTATCAAATTTCGAATGCGATGCACTCATTGTCATGTAAAAAAAAATCTGCTGTTCCCTACATTTTGACGATTTATGCGAACATAAATGTAAGGAACAGCAGATTTTTTTTTGCGATTTCAGGTTTGGTCCCGTAGTAAAAGTTGTTCAAAAATATGAGTACAATGACCCCTTAAGAGGTTGTGCGTTAATTCCGGGACATGTTGTAGTTATCTAAGGTTTGTAGTTTCTGCGAGCGACTTAACAGGTTCACGCGCGGTAAACGAAACACAATAGAAATTTTATTGTTATGACTGCTACATCCGTCTAGTGCTCTGGAAAGTGTTAATTCAATGTGCTGCAATTTTAGACCTTAGCAAGAATACATACGATCTTTATTCGGTACCGAATTTTGACCAACGTTTCTTGTATAATAGATTTTTTACGATCATTTGTGTCCTCCCTGGGTCAGTACTATGACGTGTTAATGACATCATGATTCCGTTGCAAAAAAGGGATGGTGCTATCGGTCGTGTATAGCTCCGTCTCTCTCTCACACTGGAACAATGATGGCTTTAACACGTCATAGTATGGCCCTGGGGGCGGTAAACATTTTTAGCCTACGACTGCACGGTAATGCAACTAGACACCTTAATAACTACGCCTAATCCAAATTCCTCATTCATAGCGGTTTCCTAGCCCTGACCAGTTCTTCGCTGACGTTCCACAGCTTGGTTTCCACGTCTTTGTCGAAGTCGTACTTTGAGGAGTACTCCTCGCAGTCTCGGTAGAACTTGCCGGTTTTACCTTCGATGCTGTGGTCTGTTGCGCAGAAGACTACTGTTTCGGAGCCCTGAAAGACATTGTTGAGCATTACATCCATTGCTTTTTTTTTTGTTCTTTTGGATGTTGTATGTAATGTTGCATCTATAGGGCCCGTTTTCACGCGACACCTAAATTAATGCCTGAAAAAAGCACCCTGTGGGATTTTCAACTGTCGGTGCTGAGCCGAGCGTTGAAAATCCAATAGCGCGCACAAGTGTCCTTATTGACAATTTAATTATTACTCAAGCTAACATTTTATTAACTAAGTTTGCTTTAGCATCCTTATTTTGACGTAAAATGTTAAGCATAAGATGAGACAAAGATAAATATCTAGTCATATTTATTTTCGTTCTCATATCAAAAACGATAAGATTTTTCAATGGTCGTTTGAATGCAAATGTTCAGAAAATGCGCATATTTCGAACTTAAGATAAAAAGAACGAAAAAATCATAAGACATTCTTTTGGTTATTAATTTTTTTGACTATTATGAAAATAGTTAAAAATAAGATATTGTGGAAGCATTATTACCTCTAAAATCAAAGCAATAATACTTACTTGTTTAGCAGTCTTCATAAAGGCAATCAGGACAGGTGCCATTAGTATGTAGTGGTACCATTTTATTGAATACCTGAAGTGTAAAAGTATTTATTTAGATCATAAAAAAAAATCAAAAAATCCTATTATTTTATTCATTGATCATCTGGACACAGACCTCAATGTTAGGTTGTATAAATAAATCTTCCAGGACACCCTGGGAAAACAGCCCCGCTTCCTATCTTGCTGACTCAATCAACTCAGCCTAACGCAGTCCACTGTTGGACATATGTCTCGCCTAAGCTGCGCCACAACACCCTGTCCTCCGCCACCGCCCTCTGTCATCTTGTAAAAAGTCACCCAGATCAGAACAGAAACTCTCGGGTCACCCAGATCTTTTACAGATATTCTAAACAGATCAGGAGACATAATCAACTTGTGAAGGGAGGTGGGCTGGTTGGAATAACCACCGGCGGCCGCGATGGCCCACGCACAACGGTCCACCTGAAGGACTAAGTGCGGGAACCAAACCCCATAACATAAGTTAGGGTTT
This sequence comes from Fissipunctia ypsillon, assembly GCA_947568875.1. Classification (NCBI taxonomy): domain Eukaryota; kingdom Metazoa; phylum Arthropoda; class Insecta; order Lepidoptera; family Noctuidae; genus Fissipunctia; species Fissipunctia ypsillon. The sequence continues at coordinate 22,302,678 of OX387645.1, read as the reverse complement.
TTCACGACATCTACACATAAAAAGTCCTATAGTATGCGAAGCCGCACGCTCCAGTACTTTTCAAACTATATCTAATTATTACTTTACCGTAAATACTTGAGTTAGTTTAGTTTATTAATAATATCTGTATATCTGTTTACCTTCCTAGGTTCGACAAATAAAAAAATATAAATTTTAAAACTTACCTAAACAGATTAGTAGCACAGAATCCAGGGCAGACCATGTTGACATCTATGCCAGTGTTCCTCAAATCGGCAGCCAGCGCCTTCGCGAAGTACACATTCATCAGCTTCGAGTTGCAGTACCCAGGGTTATGACGGGGACTTCCACCCTTTTTCTTCGCCAGTTCAACTTGTTGCTTTAAGTTCAGGTCGTCAAAGTCGATATTCCCACGCTCGTGCAGTGTTGATGACAGAACTACTATTCTGTAATGAATATGGAATAGGATAGGTATTGTTATTCTGTTTGATGTTGTAAATAAAACGTTTGAATGCACATTTGCGTTGCAAAATGGAGGTAGATTATCATATAGGACTTTAAGTACATTATTACTATATAAGGCGAGATATAAACTCGGCCTACTCACCCTTACCTATTTACAAAGATGTTTAAACGTAAAAATGTATGGTTAAACAGACGCTAATCATTACATATCTATACAAAATAAATAAAATTGGTGTGTCTGTTTGTAATGTCAAAAACCCAATGTTTAAAATTTTTGTCTGTTTGCCCGTTTGTTCCGGCTAATCCCGAAACGGCTGGACCGATTTTGATGGGACTTTCACTGGCAGATAGCTGATGTTACGGTGAGTAACTTAGACTACTTACGTTTTAGAAAATAATTAGGGTTCCGCGCAATAAAATTAAAACCCATGAAATTATGAACAAAAAGTCGGATTTGAAAAATTCCTTTGCATTTGGTAGCCCAATTCTCGAGGATAGTTATAAGCTACTTAACATCACGCTACGACCCTTAGGAGCCGAGCAAAAAGATAAAAGTCAGAAAGAACACTAAGCGAAAACGAAGTAACAGCGCGGGCGGGCGATCCCAACGCGACGGGTCGGGGAACGACGGAGTTTTATTAAAATGTGGCCGTTATTTTAGTAACTTGTGCATCTTACGACATCCACGCGAACGAAGTCGCGGGGCACAGCTAGTGATAAAATAAAAACAAAAATGATTTGATACTTTTTGGTGGGGTCAACGACCGCTTATAGTCTTTTTAGTGGCCTAAGTTACCCGCCGTAACATCAGCTATCTGCCAGTGAAAGTCCCGTCAAAATCGGTCTAGCCGTTTCGGAAATTAGCCGGAACAAACAGACAGACAGAAAAAAAAATTAAAAATTGCTTTTATGTTATAAGTACCGTATATACTTTCTTATGCATTTAGTAAAAAGTTGTTATTTTGACATTACAAACAGGCACTTAAATTTTTATTTATTTGTATCTAATAGATGTTTAGATATCCGATACTCATCATGTCTGTAGAGTTTCGTTAGCTAATTTAAGAGGGCTGTCACATTTTGTCACCTCTCTCCTCAGATTATAGAATAAACCTCTCTCGCTCATACTGGACCAAATTTTTAAGAATGTTAAATGAAAAGATGCTTTTTTGAAAAATGTAATCAATGGGCGACCTACGAAATAATATTAATTTAATAGGTAATTATTAAAAACACATTTCCATTGTGGCATTTATTTAAATCATCTCAAAAACAGATCATAATACTTAATCATCATCATCTGCCTAGCCTTTTCCCAACTATATTGGGGTCGGCTTCCAGTCTAACCGGATGCAGCTGAATACCAGTATTTTACATGGAGCGACTGCCTATCTGACCTCCACAACCCAGTTACTGGGTAACACGATACCCCTTGGTAAGACTGGTTGTCAGACTTTCGGGCTTCTGACGACCCGTAACGACTGTCAAAGATCCACGAATGACAGCCGGGACCAACGGCTTAACGTGCTTTCCGAGGCACGGAGGAGTCTCGGTATGTAAAGATGGTCACCCATCCACGGACCAACCCCGGCAAGCGTAGCTTAACCTGATGGATCGACCCATGCGGCTGTTATTACTTAGCCACGAGCTCCTAATAATAATCATAATACATCATCATCATACTACATAATACATCATCATACTCATAATACTATAGATCTATAGATCATAATACTTAATGACCTAAGTTTATTAGATAACACAAATCTTGCCGACCAGCACCCTAATTGCGTAACATACTATCAATCACAATTTGAATGATTTTGAAACAAATTGCTAATCCATTGCTTCATATGCTCGAAAAATTTGTCCGCTCAACAACGTAAATAACGCAATGAATGTTGTTGAACTGTCCAAATGAAACTGATTCCTACTGCAAGTGAACGCAATTGGTGCACGCCTTACACAGGAAAATCAGTCTTTTAGTAAGTACCCGATTATACTTCTAGTTTAGGATCTTCAACACATCATACACATCAAATATTCATAAAGTACATTGTTCAGTACTTCTACTATAATCTGCAGCTATGATTGCATACCCGCCACCCGCGAGGCCGAGTAGATAAATGTATCGATTTTTTTTTATCTGTCCATGTTTCCGTTCGTTGACTTGACCAAAGGTTACGTAATATTGGAATACATGCTATTTATATTTTCTGAGTGCACAGAGTTATATTTTAGAGGTGTTTATGACATAAAACATCTGTATCTGTTGTGGCTGTTGTTTATACATGGGAGGCCACCTGGCCTAGTTAAAGCAGTAAAGAGAATGAGTATGTTTATTTATTTATTTATTTAACAAGAAGGTTTTCCGGATAATTTGTGGGCTTCTGTTGGGTAAACTCTGTTCAGTCTAATGAATTGATTTATGCTAAAAGCTTATCGGCGTAATATAAATCGGAAATAGGTTATCTATCATACAACTGATTAGCACCCAAATTGCGTAACACAAATACACTTTCTATTACAATCTGAACGATTTTGAAGGAAATTCATAATCTATCTATTCTATACAAATAAATAAAAACGAAGTGTCTGTTTGTAATGACAAAATAATAGCTTCAGCTTCAACAGTATATACGGTACTTCAAACCAAAAACAATTTTTAAAATTATTGTCTGTCTGTTTGTTCCGGCTAATAATGGCTGGACTGATTTTGACGGGACTTTCACTGGCAAATAGCTGATGTTATAAGGAGTATATCAGGCTACTTTTATTTTAGAAAAATAATTAGGGTTTAACGCAAAAAAATTTAATCCCTGAAATTGTGAACAAAAATAATAACTCTGGAACTTCCTGTCGGATTTCAAATGACATCAAATGTGGTGGTGGAAATGACATTAAATGTGGTGGTGGAAATGACATCAAATGTGGTGGTGGAAATGACATCAAATGTGGTGGTGGAAATGACATCAAATTATTTTTGCATTTGGTAGCCTAATTCTCGAGGATGGTTTTGTTATTTAACATCCCGCTACGACCTTGAGTCGAGCAAAAAGAAAAAAAAAGTCAGAAAGAACGCAAAGCGAAAACGAATGCGATGCAACGCGGCGGATCGGGGGATGAGCGAGTTTTATTAAAATGTGGTGTGGCTGTTATTTTAGTATATTGTGTATCTAACGACTTCCACGCGAACGAAGTCGCGGGGCAGAGCTAGTTTTTCATATGTTTGAAAAATTTGTCTGCTTGTCAACCTAATTATCACAATAGATATTGTTTGATGTTGTTGTTGTACTGCCTCGTTGGTCTAGTGGTCGCAAGCGCTACTGCTGAGCATGAGGTCCTGGATTCGATTCCCAGGTCGGGCGAAGTATTATTGGGTTTTTCTATCTGGAATTTCTCAGTAGTAGGCAGAGTCTGGATTTGTGCCCGGTTGATGGCAATAGGCTCGCCCCCTATTACATGGGACTTAAACATAACTGGCGAAATGTGGGTGTACTATAGGTACACCTCTGCCCAACCCTTCGAGGAAACAAGGCGTGATGTTATGTTGTTGAATTGCCAAAATGAATGGTATTGGGATTGTGAGTGTGCTAGCGATTACCTTGCTGATAATTGTTGATCTTACTTGAATGTATGCTATGGAAAAAGTATAAAAGATACCTAGTTTTCTAATGTATAAAATAATAATATATACATATAAGTATAGCATATATAGTTTAATAGTAATGTGATTTATTTTATTGTTATCTAATTAATTCTTTCTTCATAATATAAAATCATCATGACTATTAAGTACTGTAGAGGCCTTAGTTGAGCCTGCCTTCCGCAAGAATCCTCTTTGGATTATGACATTGGCTGGTTAGAAAAACGCTGGTTTCAATTGGAATTTAGAATAGGTGAAAAATAATGACAGATAGTGATTTTGTTCTGTATCGGGTCAATATAGTATTAGCCCCAGTCTTTCCTTGTATTATTATAATTATAGCTGCCAAAGCTAATAAACCAGTTCATTGAGTGCAACGGTCTTTATATTCATAAATATCACGAGATAGTTCCCCCAACACACCTCGAAGTCGAGACCCCGCACATATAATAAATAGTGACCTGCCCACGTAGCGTGGTCGGTCATTATAGTACCTACTACCTATTAATAGATTAGTAAGGAATTCATAGATTAACTGTTACGTTTGTAAAGAAAATAATTTAGGTTAGATTTTTAATTGGTAATCTACGTAACATAGACCTAATCAATTTTAATTACCTACAGAATGACGAAACAAATCTCACTATTACCATAAATCGACCAAACTAATACTAAGGTAAAATGCAAAGCAACAAACCAATGCTAATGAGTTTTCAACATACCTGCTTGGTGTAGCTCTCTTCAATAGATCCAACAGTAAGTTTGTGAGGTAGAAATGACCCAAATGGTTAACACCAAAGTGTATTTCAAACCCTTCCTTTGTTTTGACGTCTTTGTTCAATGGTACAACAACACCCGCATTGTTGATAAGTACATCAATCTTGTTGAAACCTGCCTTTACTACTTCTACAAAGTTTTCTATTGATTCAAATGATGCTAGGTCTAGCTGCATGGGGATCTGAAATAACATAATATTTGATATTACCTTTAAAAAAATAACTAACTTAACTACCTTGTTGTTCTAGTGGTCACAAACGCTACTGCTGAGTATGAGGTCCTGGGTTCGATTCCCGGGTTGGGCAAAGTATTTTTGTGTTACTCCATCTGGAATTTCTCAGTTGCTGCCCGGAGTATGGATTTGTGCCCATTTGATGGCAATAGGCTCGGCCCTGCTACATGGGACTCAAACATAACTAGCGAAATGTGGGTGCACTATAGGTACATCTCTGCCTAACCTTTCGGGGAATAAGGCGTGATGTTATTTAAAAAAATAGTATTAACTGTGATGATGGAGCCAGTGACCTTCACTTTTTTTTTAAATTACCTTATATTTTTTTGCAATTTGTAGCCAATGTTCATTGGTTTTCTTTTGTTAAGGGTTTTCATTTCAAGTGTAAGGTAATATTTCTGCTTTCAAAAATGAGTGCTGAACTAATGTCATAATTGTTCAATGTATGTAAAAAGCAAGTATTTATCTAAGCTAGATTTAAATTAAGATAAAAAGTTGCTCCCTAGCGTACTAATATGATTCAAATATGCCACATCTTATTATATACTTGTGATTGTTACAATATCATCTCACTAAATATTGTTCAAAGATAACAAGTTATATGTAGGTATTTACATAACAAAATGTTGATAACCAGTTGATTTGCCAACGATAAATTCATTTTCACTCAACATTATAGTACCAATGATAAGAATTTATGTCACTTTATTTTAATTATCATTGTGTTTCTAAGCAATATTGAACAATTACAAAATTATTATACAAAATCATATTATGATCTGATATTTTTAAATACTACAAATCTCTTATCATAGCATAACATAATGCCATGAGTGTAATCCTCGAAGGGATATACACCTATAGGGCTATAGTATACCCTAAGGCTAGGCTAAGGCTAGCCTAGGGCTATACTATATAGTGTAGTATAGTAGTATAGGGATATAGTATGCAGACTATGCGGAATTTCGAATTAGAGAAATTCGGAACGCAGAACTACATTATGACTGGATTTGCCTTCGAAACCGAATTCCTAATCAGAATCCAACTGTATGTGGCCAGTCGTTACAACTATCATAGTTATGAGCTTTCCATAAAAGTATTTTATTCAGGAAACTTACAGCTAACTTATCCAGTGTATTTAAAAAATATAAAATTTAAGGCAATTTACTAATTTCCACTCATAAAAAGTAAGAAACCTCTTACTTGAGAAGATCTTTAAATAAATAAAGGCTATTTAGCTCGCTTTCACACTCTTCATAAATATAACTTTTATTCTTCAAGCCAATATCATCAGTGTTAAAAATAAGCAACACCATTGAGGTAAAAAACTGGTACTCATGTACTACTAGTTGCCAAATGTGCCACTCATAGGCAATATTGACATTGTTATTTTTATAAAACTGTTTCACACACGCGCATAATAACGTCAAAGCATAAAATAGACCCATATTTTAGAATAATGTCAGTTAATATTATTAATAGAATGTTTTTTTTTACAATTGATAGTAAACGAATGAAAATATGTAACAAAGTTGTAGTTGTTTTTACTCACCATCTCACCCCCATTGGGCTGTTCCTTGCGAATGTGAGCGATGGCCTGCTTGGCCTTACCAATGTCCCTGCAGGCAAATATTACTCGTCCCTTCCTCCTAGCTATAGTCTTGGCCGTTTCATAACCAATGCCACTATTTGCTCCGGTGATGAGAAAGGTTTTCCCTCTCAAACACGTATTGCTCACGCAGGTAGCCCATTTCCTAGACCTCCACTTACGAAGCAAACCCAGGGCAACGATTACTGAGATTGGCACCGCCGCAACGTACACCACAGTTGACGGCACCATATTTAACATTAATTTAAACAAAAGTAAACACTACAATTTCACTAGAATGCACTTCAAAATTACAGCACGGCCTATTACCAGTCCGTGTCCGTATTTCGCACGAATTCAATTGAGCAAATGTCATAATAATGTCACTCGGTCAAAGGTCAAAAACTTGATTTCGTTCGGAAATTTATCAGAGAAAAGTTTTTTAAAGGTCTATAGACCGATATTCTCGTTAGGAAAATATTCAAACATTTCCTATTTTATTTAAAATGTAATCTATCACGTAAAATAAGTTTGCATGCAAATTATTTTTTAATAAAATAAATTATAAAAAAATATTATTAAAAATAAATAAAATAACCCCATCGCCGTATCTCTACGTTGACGTCGTGGTGGGGCTTGCGTGCTCCGAACTCTAGGTCTGTGCCGGTAGAGGTTACTTTGCCGGAACAGGTCTATGGTGAGGAGCCAGACCAAGAGAGATACAGAAACCCGCAGGGCAGCATGTGGCGAGCTGCTGGGCAGTAGCGACCCCACGTACCCTATCTCCCGGGAGAAGTTATGTTCCTCATCTCTGGCTTGCCTTTATTGGCCGGCTGGAGTGAACACTGACGAGAACTGACCTCCCACCTCATTCTTGCCTTTATTGGCTGGCTTGAGTAGAGATTCGCAAGAGCAAACGTGCTCGGAGGAAGGAAGTAGTCCAGTAAGATGCTGGTAGGGATCTTGACCGTACTTCCGGGATTATCCTGATAGCCGTGGAATACCTCTCCACTCCTCTTAAGCACCTCAAGACATGTTGCCCCCTTGTCGCCACGACACTATGTGCTAGCGACCGTTTCCGGGGCCCATTGTTGAGTGTGCAAGTCACCCCCTGCCATTTTATCCGTGTATTGTATTTATCAAACATTGGTCACGCAGGGGCCATAGTCCTTCCATAGTTTTAGATAACCTGTCCACTTTAGCCATCCAAACCCATAGCCCAATATTTTTTTTTGTCTCCATATCCTGCAATAGTCCTACGCCAACCGGGGGTTGTCCTTGGGTGCACTTGCATAGTACGCACAGGGATAATCGTCGGTTGGTGCCTCATTTCCATTGAAAGCGTCTAACGGGCCTCTGCGAATTGGCTTCGGCCCCTCATATGCCTTCCAAAAGTCCGGGACCCTAGGGTCCCGAGAAATATCAAAAAAATAAAATAAAATAAACTATCGACAATACAAGCTTTGTTTAACGCAGTACATAATAATATATGTACAAGAGGAGTGCTAAAGTAGCCCGCGAAATTCAAAATTTCTTACGATTTTTGCAATTTGCAGCTTAGTTTCTGGGTATATGTTGAATAAAGTAGGAATGACGACCGTAACGACGTAATGACGTAATGTATTTACAGAATTGTAATCAACAACTACATAATATAATCCTCAAATGTCAAGATTTCATGAAATAGTCATTAAATATGATTACTTGGTGAGTTCATTGTTCAGATAACTTATATCTATAATACATGATAACACTAATATATATATATTATGTACAAGTATACAATAAAAAATAAAAAGGGAGAAGAGCTCATTGGGCATCAAAAAATTCGTCCGCATCGCTGTCAATCGGAAAAGTGCCCAAAAGGCTGGCAGCATTGCCACGCTGAATGGCAATGCTGATTCTTTGGGCAAAGAATAGGCCAGCCCTCTGGTCCCGTAGAGAGTCGACCAACCGCTTAGCGATGTCCCGAAATACTCGATGAGCACTCGGACCCCACGGCCCAAGTGTTTCAACACCAAACGGCTCAAACATATAGCTCCCAATGAGGTTGTTATATTTGCGCCGTTTTAGGTTTTCTGCACCTGCAGCAGCCGCCCCAGCACAGCCCGCCGTGCTAGGAAGATGGGATGGCGCGAGGGTGTCGACACAGGTTGCATCCCACACCAAAGGCCTACCCAACTTCCAAGGCATTATGGTCATTCCGTCCGGCCTCTTCCCATCGTCACGTGCCAAGCCGTTGGGTTCTAAAACAGCTGGCACCCCGGCGGTGACAAGAGCCCGACGGATGATGTCGCTAATGCTAGCGTGCCGTGCCATACGACCAGCGCTCTTGCTGCAGGAAAGGCCATGGTGTCCGAGGCAGTCGACTCCTTCACCGCATTGACAGCGATTTGGAGCTCCGCAAGGAGCGCCCAGACGCAAACAAGTAGCGAGCCGGAATGTGGTATCACCCAGCATAGTGCCTATGTTGGGTGATGGTAGCGCCTGAAGCCAGAGGCCCGACTCCCATTCACCCACCGCCAGCAGGCGGGCACGCTCAGCAGTGTTGGTGGATGTATTAATGAGTTTATTCCGTATTTAGTTTATTCTTGGTGAGTTGTATGGATGACTTTATGATTATAATTCTGTAAATACATATTTGTTACGGTCGTGAATCATATTTTAATCAACATACAACCTAATACTGGCCTGCAAATTACAAAAAACGTAAGAACATTTGAATTTCGCGGGCTACAATGGCGCTTTCGCCTTATAAACTATCAAGAATAACAATTATTTAACTCATCGACCATTTTGGACCCAAAACAAAGATCTTTAAGTTTATTTACTAGTTAAGCGCCAAATAAAATAAAATAGGCCCGGTAATTATATTTTGCGATGATTTTATCGCTTTTTCAAACGATCTTTTTGAAAAAAAAAAGAACCGCTTGGATTAGTTTTTATTACTGCCGCACCGATCGCTCCGAAAGTACAATAACTGGTAATCTAACCGTGGGCTTTTTTGGTGTACAAGAGGTCTAAATGTTCATAGTGTAGTGTTTGATGTTCAAATTCTTCATTTCGCTGCAGGCAGACTGCTGACTGACTAATGACCATTAGCGCTGACGCAGCGTCGCTCTTAATTCTGACAGTGACCGCACCCTGTTAGTTCACTTGCATTCGTTTAGTTAGGAAAGGCTAGAAAATGAAACAAAATTAGTAGGTAGCTGGGCCGTTTATTTGAAATACATAAGGGACAACTAGATAAAAAATCTGGATTCCAGACTATGAAAAACAATTGATATGGCAACATTATGAATATAATAATGTATGAAAATCTTTATAGGCGTTTACAAGTAGGTAGTATAATAGATTAGTTTTAAAAATTTCTAAATTATAATTTATTATAGAATTATATAGAAAAACGTTAATGAGCGTTAGTTTACATACACATTATTTATTACTCGCATCATGGGCCAATTTTTTTAGTATATCTAATAAAATATGTTTTTTTTTTTCAACTCATTGGCTTAGGCAATGATAATAATAATATAAAACAATATTTATAATGCCCGTTTTTTATAGGAATGAATGTATTTTGAACATTTATTAGATACATCGATTTTTGTCAACTGCGAGAAATGCGTAAAACTAAATATAAAAGGATGAGGCATTTACATATCGACAGTTTGGGTTTAGATGCAAACAACACAACATTAAGGTTCTATTACTAAGGGATGCTTCTATTTTGCGCTCAAAGAACCGGACAACCGTTAGGTAGTCACCAACTTTAGCACAGTAACCACCTAACTTAACAGTTAGGTTAGTAATCCAGTAATTTACAAACGTTCTTCGATCCGACAAGCCGTTACAATGAGTACAAAATGAAGCAGAACCCTAAACATTAAACATATTTATCTCGTCTTTTAAGTATAACAACGATAATATAAATATTTACACATTACAGCTTAGTCCCCACATAGAACGCCTTTTTTGGAAGAATTGTTGCCTGCGCCGCAGCTGAGGGAAAGTCAGGGTGTTAGTACGAAAGTTTAACTTATCGAGCATCGATGGCCGAGTGTTGAGAGACTCCCGGGAGTGTTCCTCGCGTTGTAAATAATTGAAGTACCTACCTATCCAGTAACGTCCAGTTGGTGTATCGACATAGCTACTCACAATACCCAAGTAAACTGTTAGGTAGGGTGGATAATAAAATTATCGTGGATAGGTAGCTACCTACTTTCCTCTGTCAACAACATTATTCCATACAACCCGTGCGAATTAACTAGACACCTCGCTGGAATGCGGCTGCGTACTGTAGGTACTGAACAGTACTGTACGAGTGATGTCACAGCGCCACGTACCTAGTTAACTCGCACCACTATACGACTAAACGCCGACAGACACTACGGTGACAGACTGAACACCGACAAGACTTTACTTCGACGGGACTCTTCGCCGATACTACACTTCGCCGACAGGGCATCCTTACTTCTGATTATTCCGAACCTGATCCGAAAATCCTAACCCTAAACGGTCGACGTCAGGGGCACCTCGAGGTACGGTTTGGTTAGGTTCCTTTTAACCCTGTAGGTAGAAATAGGAGCCCCGCTACGCGGGGCTCCGTCGACCTGCTGTCAGTCTGTCGGCGAAGTGTCCCGTCGGCGAAGAGTCCCGTCGAAGTAAAGTCTTGTCGGTGTTCAGTCTGTCGGCGTAGTGTCTGTCGGCGTTTAGTCGTACACTCAACTCGCACGGGTTGTACAATGTATAACCGCAAATGTCCGCGATAGTACATGACTAATTTTGAACTTACTGGACGCCAAAAATCGCGGCCCATAACCATTTGGGTTACCATATTAATGCAATTTCCCGCGTTCTTGTATTTTAAAAAAAATTAACACTTTCGTACAAAACACGCTTCTTTTGTTTAGGTACCTACAGTTGGTGGTATTTCCTGGAAGAGTCTGTAGAGCACATTACCTACTTAAGCATGTGCCACATGCATGTAATTTTTTATCTTTCAAGCACGACATCTCCTTTTAAATTGGCACTTCATGTTAATTACAAAACTATTTAATATTTTGTGCCTTTTCAAATGGTTGAATGGAATGTATAGGTTTACGAATATTTGACACTTGCATAACCATACTGTCCGTTTTCACTCCAGCCGATGAGTAAAATTCTAAAATGTAGGTACATATGTAGCGTAGTACGGAGCCAGTGCCTTCATTGTCGTGTGGGTTGAACATCAAAATATGATGCTGAGTAGATAGTTAGGTAGTTGCAAGGGGCTGATGACTAGAATACTGATGATTTCCCCATCATGCCATAGATATGCCATAGATATGCCATGTTGCCAAGTTACGACTGTATTTTTTCTTCCTGCCTGGCTTCGTACCTACCTACTCACTACGCCACATCATTTTAATGAGCCACTTTGTTAGAAACACAACCTGACTCAACCACAAAAACATTTACTACAAATACCTAAATATGTAAATTTCCATTAAAAAAATCTTAAGTAATTGAATCATCTATCTAAAGACAAAACACTAGAATTGTTTTATTTTGTATTAATTCTCACTAATCGCTCGCATGCATTAAAAGCTTACGTTTTGTATAAAAATCACTTTTATTTCAGAATAATAAAGCATACCTACTCCATCTCTTTAAAAAAATCTTAAATACATCCCTCTGTGCCATTACAGGCTTTGCAATAAATATCATTTATAATTTAAACTATTGTCAAATTGCAGAAACAAGTTCTAAATCCTTAGAATAAAAAATGTACTTTTATAACACACGTCACAACGTCTTATAATTCTCTTAAATTAATATTTATCTAACTTAAGTGCACATTCATAGTAACGGAGAAAGTAACAGCGAGGTTAATATACTATTGTATAAACACTACTCGGGGCACGCTATATATTATTTCGTGAGTCAGTTTGTGGTAACTTTGTCCAAAAAATCTATTAAAACACTCTACGAGCCCTTTAAACATTTTAATAGAAATATATGTAGATATTGAAGATTGATGTCAACCTCTCATTTAATTTGCAGTTTATTCTGGTAATGTAAATATTAATTCTTATTTTTTGTACAAAGTTAGAAAAAACTTGTATCAGATGTTAATTTTGCACGTGTCTACATATTGTGATAGATTCCTCAACATAGATCTTAGATATTTCACAATTTAAATACCCATATTCAAAGACTGTGCGGTTTTAAGACGCTTAAAGCATATTATATATAGCATTATTAATAGGTATCGAAAATATAAATAATCATAATACAATATTAAGGGCACGTTAACATTATATTTTCATTTCACACACGAGATTCATATTCGGAGATTAAAATTTAAATAATACATTAGAAGAATTTTATTGGTATTGGGAAATACACCATCATCACCAATAACCACAATGTCATTTTCACTACTACCATTATCGGTAGGTGTTAACTGCCAGCCTCAGCGGCATTTTCTAACGACCTACGTTTTATATAATACTCTCACATGGGAGTAGACAGCTGGTGTCGGGACCGGTCTACACCTACATCGACGGTCGTTACTTTGCCGTCCACCGGCGTACCGCTCTCCACTTCACTGTCCGGCATGATCACGCACATGAATGACCTCCCACTCGTCACATCTTTCGGGTAAATGGTCATCGGAATGAACCTATCGCTCGTACCATCCACGTACGCTCCTAATCTCGAGTAGACTTCGGGGAAATGCTTTTTTAAATTCACACCTCTACTTTCCAGCTCTTTGGATATGTTTTGGAAACATATTTGTCTAAACTTGTGCGCTGTAGCTGCATTCTTCTCTCCCGCGTTGCTTAATTTCGAAGTCAGAATAAGAGTTTCCCTGTCCTCTGGTGTAGACTTGCTATCTCTTCTATGCCGTCTTCTGTTCTGTTCCTGAATTGCAGCAGTTACCGTTTTACTGAGACGTAGTTTTGCGCATCTCGACACCATCTGTCTTTCCCATTTGACGGCACCTTTTGTCGGCACTTCACTGATAATACACACAGCCACGTATAAAATTACTCTCGTCTCAGGATTGTAAGCTTTACAAAGTTTAACCACTTCAGTGTATAATTCTACACCCATTTCATTCGGCTGAAGAGACGTCCACTTCATAAACTCCGGCTCACTTAGATATTGAAAACCGTGCGTGGTAAACTTTTCGGCCGACTCGGGACTTGTAAAGAATACTTTCACAACGCCTCTTCCGAGAGCCAGGTAGCCTCTGTGAGCTATGGTGCTGATTTGATGCAAGGCGTCGGCGTCTTCTTTGGCCGCTGATATGATCTGCCTGCACAGGGTGCTCGCTCGGGTGTGCAAGCAAACTTTTCTGTGTTTCTCCCAGTGTGCCCTACGGCATTCCTTTGAGCAATACATTGTGGTGCAATTGTGGCAAGTCTTGTAGTGTCTTTTGGCATCGGGTAATGGGGCTCGGGAGGGACATTTTGGATATTTGCACCTGACGAATGCCTCGTCTGTGCTGTTTTCAGTCTGTAGAGAAGCTAGGGAAGTTCGGGAATCATGGTGAGTTAAGTGAGCATCGGAAGGGCGAAGGGCTGCGGCATCGAGGCTGGTGCGACGGTCGAGGGACACACTTGTTTGGGCAAAGGGCTCACTTCTCCGGCGGGAGTGCTCGCCCTGCGCCGAACGCGGTCGCCTCGACTCTTGCATGGCGCCAAGATTATCAACTGTATCCTTGCCTGAAATAGTACAGAACATCAATTAATTTAGTTTGAAATTGGTTTTAGTGAATGAACTTTAGTCTCATTAAAATCAAGAAATTCAGTAAGACTCAGAACCAACTTTGAACACCGGAAAATCAAAATACAACCATGCCGCGGAGGACACTTCATGCTGCCTACTCGATAAACGACAAGGTAATATCAAAAGATAACCATTTACACAAAACGCCTAGACACTAGACAGGATACCTGATAAGTCCATCAGACAGCGTAGCAGATGAATAATAAGCAAAAGAAACTGATTACTGGTGCTTAGTGTAAGATAGATCTGGACCTAGTCTTTTGTGGAGGTGTGGTAATGTAATAGAAAAATTGGAACGGCTCAGACTTACATATCGTTCCTACCTGGTCGGTCGTGTTCGGGACTGTCCGTGACTGAGCTGTGGGTCTCGCTGGGCGTGCCGAGGAAGCGCGACGCCGGGGAGGCGCTGCTGTGCCCGCTACTGGCCAGTTGTTCGTAGCGGGGACTCTGAGGACGGTTATTGAGGACTGGTAGGACCAATTTGGGATGTTATACCAGTATGGCCTGAATTCCTAATTTACCAAATGCTGAAGTTTTTTTTTTGTGCAGGTAAGAACTTAAGGATGATAAGTAGGTACTTATTATATTTCTGTTAGATTCCATTTCGTCCAAATCAACAGATGTTAGAAATCAGAATCGAACTCAATTTATAATTTTTAATGGGCCAAAATATACATCAAATAATTCGCCTTGAATTGATTGCAACTTGCATTTAGCGATGATAATTAATAGACCTGCACTTGGATACAAATCGTATCAATTAAATATTGTATAAAATAGTCATAAGTAAAAAAACTTATGTACCTTGCCGCCCATCAAATAATAGGGACTTGAACCCTTCCTAGGACTGGGCTGAGGCGTGGGTATCCTGGCTGGCTGCGATGGCAACCCCAAGAGAGAGTCCAGCACGTCTTCAAGAGTGGTGGAGCCTGGAGACGGCCGCGTGATACCTAAGTTCAGGGAACGTTGGGAATCTTGCCAGTCTGGAAGTCGGTATCAATGATTTATTAGAATGGACAAAGGACAGGTGCTTTGTGAAGACGTATAGCGTGGTTGTACGTTTCGTATTATAGTTTGAAAGACCTGGCTATAGACAATAGGTACCATTGAATCATATGTTGAACTTACCTCATCCTGTAGCATGATCTCATTGACAATGAGTAGGTACCTAAGTCGGAAGTCCTAAGCATAAGGATAATCAGAGAAACAAGCGATTCTTATGATTTGTCGTGTGATTTGGAGACAAATTAAAAGGGGCATCTTTAATTTGGTCTTGTGTCCGATTTGCATAAAAGCAAAAAAAAAAAAACATTTAAAAAAGTGTTGTTAAAGTTAGATACGAAAAGCTGTGAAAAAGGTCAATAGTTGTCGCTGGACTTTCTCTTAAAGCAAGAACAAGTAATAACATAAACTGAACTCACATACACAGAAATAAAAAATAAAACAAAACATATAAAATAAAAATGAATATATTCAATAATCATTATGATTAAAACGTAACTAAAAGTACAATATTGAAATGATAATGAAGACAATATCCTGTAGTCTTCGTTATAAACATGAACAAGGTACCGAGATTCTAACATACAAATATTATACCCTATAACTATCTACGTATTGATATTACATTTTCTTTTAGGTACTTTTTATTTGGAATTTATTAGATTTAGAGAGCTGCAGTAAAAGACGAGTTAAGTGTAGGTACTGATTTTGCCGCCATGTAATGTTATAAAATATAGGCGGCCATTACAAACTGTCAAAGACATGCCATAGACATTTTTTTCTTTTTATTTATAACATACTTATGTCGTCTATAGTTCGTGACGCTTTCGTAGTTCGGCGGTGCGAATTTTGAACGCAATTTTTTTTTTGTATTTTTTCTAACCTAATCAGAACCTGTATAATTTACTTAGGAGCTTGGCCCCAACATAAATTACGAGGTGATTTAAGTAGAAGGAACTTGAAATTTTCTAGATTTCAGACTTATACCGTCACTACTCACCACCACATCACATTATGGTTCTGATAACTGTTGGCAATATTTAAAAAAATATTTATAAAATATTATGTGAACAACATAATTGTTTTACGTTATTCAAATATTTTGTGACATTATTAAAGCCTGTGTTTACGAATTTAGAACAGAAAAATAGGTTTGAAAGCAGGTAAAAATTGATTTAGCACCTAAAATAAAAACATAGCAACATAATATTTTATTTACAAAACTATTTATATTAACTAGCCATTAAACTAATTACTAGAGATTTGCATTAAAATAAACACACAAACAAAAATAATTTAATCTGTACATCGGACGAAATTATTACTAAAAGAAATTACTGCTTCGTGTCAGATTACTATTGAAATTATAATTATGGCAATATCTAAAACAAAAATAAAATCTTAACTATGACTATTTCATTATAATCATATATATTTGATTTAGGTACCAGAATATTAATGGAAACTATATTTCCGTAACAATGATTATAAAATTAATAAGAGCAAAACTTCTTAACAGAAATGCATCAATAGTAAACATTGCATTATAATAATGTACTTGTTATAATTTTTTATGTTCACGGTGTAATAATTAACTGGGCGGCTATTGTCATACTTATACCATACATAATAATATTGGTAAGCTGCGACGTTACTTTGAAAATCATAGATCGACTCACCGCCATGTTGAAATAAATATAAAGCTGCGTGTGACAAACACATAAATTAAAAGTAAGCGTCTACAAGCCAGTGCTTCTTCCACAATGCGAAAAATTAAAAACACTTGACACAATAATTGATATCGAGAGTCCAAAAGTAGTGCATAAATTGACACAAATAATAATTAATAATATAATATAACATAATAATGGTCCTGAGTCTTACACACAGTCTATAAAGCTCTATTACACATAGGTTTTCACAAAATGAAATCTTTCAGCTCCTGAGAACTGAACGAATTCATTTCACAAATAACTAAATACACAGAACAGCACAAAAATTAACGCACAGAGTATTAACGTAACATAAAAATTAACAAAGTGGACACTGCAGGTTCAGACTCTTAAAACATAAATGCAATTTTCATGATTTTTCGCAACTATCAAATTCTGTATCGAGAGAACTTTGAAGTTCAAAAAGGCGCAATGCCAAAACCACGCGTTGCGTTCGTCGTGTCGAATTGTTTCGTTGCGAGCATGTGCAATGCTGCTTGTACACGGGAATGTGTCGTTAGTTGGGTGTGAAACCTGCAGTGTATTTGGTGAAGTGGAGTGGTCACGCGGGCTCACCGGGCGCGGCGCGGTGGTCGAGGCGCAGCGAGGACGGCGGGCGGGGGTGCGGGGGCAGCGGCGGCAGCGCCTCCGACACCACCAGCGGCGTCTGCGGGGACTCCAGCGGCTTCGTGCCTGGAACGTAACAAGGGAAACTGTAGGCGGATTCACGGTGACGGTTTTGGCCTACTCAGTATGACAAGAAGGACCCGCATAGTTAGTCGAAATATAACTATCCCGAATTCCCGACTATACTACTGTTCGAAGACCGGATTAAATCGCGAACCCTAAAATTAGATTAGATATTGTTGGATCGCGATCGTGACCGAAAAACTAAATGTCAAGAATTCTTGATCGAGCGATATTAAAACCATTAACTGAAGGTTGTCATAATGTTTCACAGTAAAAACGAAGACCATATTTTCTCTAATAAAATTAAACTTCTCACGAAAGGCAAGCTTCCTATCGAAGTTATATAATGGAACTTACCAACAAAAGAGCTCTCAAGCCAGTATAACTTCTGACTGGACCTGGGCGAAGGTTGCCGGTCGATGTCGCCGTTAGCTGGCTCTAATCCTGACACGTAGTGTACTATCGCTGACGTCACCTCCTTGATCGACGTCTGAATCTCTTCTGACGCTTTTGACGCCTCAGACGCCTCTGATTTGGGTGTCGACTGGAGTAAGGACGATGCTAGCCTGGAAAATTGAGGAAATATGGATATTAATTTTAGATTTAAAGTTGACCAAAGCAAACTGTAGTACGTATTAAGGAACTACGGTATTTTTATTTCACGAAGCGATGCGCGGTTTACTTGTGTTTACCAAGTGTACAAACACGCTGTGAATGTGTGCGTGAAAACGAGTAGTGTCAGCACATAACACACACGCATACTCACACACACTTCCTACTTCGCCATTATCTCGGACGGTACCGAGAGCTCCTACGCTTACACAGACATTCGCGGCGTGTTTTTACACCTGGTAGCCATAAGTAAAGCACGCGTAGTCGCTTCGTGAGATAAAAATACTATACCAACATCATTCATACAGTTTTCTCGATAACTGATACGTTCCAAAATAATGACACGTTCTCGTCATTTGTTGTTGGAATCACGACAATGGTGACGTTTCCAAAAGCAGTTGTTTTCGCCGAGTAGACTTCACTTGTTTCACAATCTAGAGAAATTGTATGCAATTGTTCTTATTTATCTTTTCGATCTTCTTCTTCTTCAAACTAATAACTAAACGTGACGTAACACTGGCTAAATGCACAAACCGTGCGAAGCAAAAAAAAAAAGATCTTCTGTGTGTGTGAGATTGCCTCGTTGGTTTAGTGGTCGCAAGCGCTATGCTGGGCATGAGGTTCTGGGTTCCAGGTCGGGCAAAGTGATATTGGGTTTTTTCATCAGGAATTTCTCAGTAGCAGCCCAGTTTGGATTTGTGCCCGGTTGATGGCAATAGGCTCACCCCCTATTACACGCGAGTTAAACATAACTTGCGAAAGGGTGCACTTTAGATACACCCCTGCCAAACCCTTTAGGGATTATAGACGTGATGTTGTTACCTCTCATGTGGCGTTCGCGGGGTACTGTTGAGTCGCTCCTGACTCCTCCAGCCGAGGTAGGGTTGCCGCGCACTGAACGAAGATCTTGCTGACGGCGAGCATAGAGGACTGGTACCCCTGATGCTGCTGCGTGTTGAGGAGCACGGTGACGTCTGTGCAAAGAAACAATGGAGTTATATTACCGTTCTGATGTAAAAGCCCTCCCCTCCTACAGAGAGGAGGCCTGCCTCCCAGCAGTGAGAACATACAGGGTCAAATTTAATTAGCTAGCGAAACTGCAGATGTGATGAGTATCGATATCTGTAGTGTAGTATCTAAAAGCAGCCTTGGTACATATAAGAAAATTATCTCTAAAGACCGATTGTAGCCACTTTTCCATACCGATAAGCTCATGGACTCAAATATTACATCAATTGGATGAGCACTCATTCACGGCACCTAATGGATTATGATAACATCGATAGAGAGCTTCGTTTATAAGCTAGGTCCTATCCTATACGATATGGTAATCAAATATAGGTACTCAAACTCAAAGCATTTATTTCAATTAAACCAATTACAGGCTCTTTTGAATTGTTAAAGAGTCAGTCAGTTAGTCAGAAAATTGAAGCTAGTCGCCCATTCCAAAACGTAGATCTCTATGGAGAAGAATGGGCAAGAAACTCCATGGACACTCTTCTAAATCAAAATTGTTACAAAATCCTGGGTACATAGTTCTTGTTGCTTCTATATGTGAGAACAATGTAAAAAATAGATAATTAAAAACAATTCAAAATATAAGATTAAAAATAAGCCCTGGCAGCTATGAGATGACCAGTCTCCACTGACGGCGCCCGTTCACGAACATGACGCGTGGATCAGCACCATCCAGCTCAACCATTTTGTAGGGAACCGAATGATCCAATACACTGGATTTAGAGTTCCAGTCATTAATAGCTTAACGAGTGCACAGTCCATCAAGTAATCTTTATCCAATCCAATAGCATTAATCACTTCAGCCCTGTCGTTAATTCGTTCTACAACAGAGGATAAAAAACCATCTCAGTCATTATCCATCAAATAAATTAAATTGCCATTGCTAGGAAGTATGGCCACGCTTCATTACTTCAAATTTTTTCCTTAACTACTGATCATTTTACGGTCGATTGGCCGGTCACCATTTAAATTCTAACAACATAATCAAGTATTAGTACAATAGTCTCGTTTACATAACAAGAATAAATCGATGAATGAACTGTTGCCACGGAAATGATGGGAGAAGCCATATGAAGGTGCCTAGCGAACGAAGAAACGCAGTCTTAGAAGTATCTGGGTAGATTAAGCTTGAGGTAGATGAACTTGCAGACACAATGCATTTAATACCATCGATAATTATAATATTAGTTTTTAAGAGGGCTGTCGCATTTTGTCACCTCTCTCGTTCATACAGGACCAAATTTTTAAGAATGTTAAATGAAAAGATGCTTTTTCGAAAAATGTAATCAATTGGCGAACTAATAAATAATATTAACTTAATAGGTAATTATTAAAAACGTATTTCTACTGTGTTATCTAATTAACTCAGCTCAATAAGCATTTATGATCTGTTTTTTAATTGAGTTAAGTAAATGCCACAATAAAAATATACAACATTTTACAAAAAAGCATCTTTTCTGTTAACATTCTTAAAAATTTGGTCCCGTATGAGCGAGTGAGGTGACAGAATGCGACAGAGCTCTTAAGAGAAACAAAGCACTGCAGCCGAAGAAAGCAATACAGAAACTGAAAATATTTTGAATGCTGAAGATTTTACTTTTGTGTTTGTTTCAGGATTGTTCCGAACGGAGCCTTTTTCCTTCACGAGCTCATCAAGCAGCGACATCACGAGGCGAACTGTGTAGTTTGACTCTCCGTTCTAAGCCCCCGTTTCAGATAGTTACGTGATTAAAACCGTAAACATGAACTTGCCTCACGAAAGTTATACAAGGTGGAACAGGACGATTGACATTTCTTTAAGCCACGTAAAGAGAATCATGTTCTTTACCTGTATACAAAAAATCAATCAAATCCAATGAATACTTTAGCCGCAGGAAATTATTTTTCATTTTCTTATTTTTCAACATGATGTAGATCTGAATCCGTAATAATAATAGGTAAACATTGTAAGGTCAAGAACCTGTGCAAAAAATATGATTCTATTCTCTGGGTTTGTATTGTTCTCCGACTAAAGTGCCTGCGCCTACCTACCTGCGCCCCGCACCGCCACCGCCACGCCCCGCACCGCACCGGTGATCAGTGACTTTCGTAGATAAAGCGTGTTTACTTTTTATGCAGTTGATTCTGCTATTTATTTTGTTTGAAAAATAGCAATTTTTAAATTTTCCATAAATTAACTTCGTGTTTTAAAATGTTTCGATGGATTAGTACCTACTGTGCTCGTTTTCATTTAATGTCGTACATACATGCAGATACACGTTGTATACTTAATATAAAATAACAGAACAATCTGTCAGGAATTTCTCAGTAGCAGCCCGGTTTCTGGATTTGAGCCCGATTAATTTCTTTTGCCATCTAGGTGGCTACTTATACAATAAAATGAATAAGGTGTTACATATCTTTAGTCTCACAAAGAATAAATGCAAACAGAGGCTAACTGACTGGCTACTAAAATTAAACTATAATGATACTGAAAACATCCATAAAATGACCTAAACACACAATCACACACTCTCTCACACCCACACAATCACACAACCGCACAATCACCCTTACTACACATCTATTAACATTTGTCTCGCATACTAACCTATATCTTAATCATAATACAAGAAACTATAAAATGTCGTACGATTCCTTACTACATTCTGTCAGCGCGCGTAATACATAATTTATAAATGAAAATGTAAAGGGGTGGGATCCTGGTGTCCTGAAACACAGGCCATGAGCCTACCTTAGGCACCAGTCTCCCACAATATATAAGTATATAATTGAATTGTGTATCATTGTCGAAGCTGATCAATGTAAAATAATTTATGTATATTGTGGTGAGAAAAATAAAGTTGATTGATTGATTGATTGATTGATTGAATGCCAATAGGCTCGACCCCTATTACTTTGGACTTAAACATAACTGGCGAAATGAGAGTGTACTATAGGTACGCCTCTGCCTTTCCCTTCGGGAATATACAGGTGTGATGTTATGATATGAAAAATAACATTATTTACGATTCAATTAAAAATCTTTGCCGAAGTATAGACTCACTTGGTTAGAATTAAGCCGGCTAGTAGACCACCTGCCGAAGCTGGTGGTGTGCGGCGACAACTGTGGCGGCGGCGGCTGCTGGTTGCCACCCAGGCTGCCAAGTGAGGTGGTCTTCGAGTTGAGGCCGCTCCAGCGAGCTGCCGAGGCGGATGCGTCAGACAGACGCTTGCGGAGAAGGAAGCCCTCTCGGGGCGCGGGTGCGTTCTTGTACCTGGAAAGACGGAAGGAGTTAATAAATTTCTTAAAGTCTTACTTTCGTCTTTAGCGAAACTCCGCAGACGTGATGGGTAAACGATAGATGGATATCTAAACACGATAAAGCAAAAATATTATGAAAGGATTATATTTTTTTGGGGTCAACGAGTGTACAGTTACTTGAAGTATGAGTTGAGAAATCAGTTTTTTATCATGTTTAGATATCGATTAAATTAGTTAGCGAAACTCCGCAGAGTTTCGCTAACTAATTTAATTTGACCATGTATAATGAGTAAACTAGGTCAGTTGCTAGACTCTTTCCGTAGCAAGAGGCTGGGACGTTTTCCATTTCTACAACGATGCTCCTTGATGAATCCGACTGCCTTAGTTCCTTTGATGAGAGAAACTGCTCGTTAGCTTTGCCTTTGGTTCGACAATTGAGACTGAAAGCTATGTCCTATAGGCTAGAATCTAAAATGAATTGATATTCATGAAAGTATCGTTTTAGAAAACACTATAAAACAATGACTAATTGACTATAAGTTTTAAATTGATATTCATGTCTAGGAATAGTTCTAAAGCACGGGGGCTCCGCCCCGTGCTTTTGTCAGCTTTATTTGCTTTGATCAGTCTGTAGTAGTAGTTTTATTCAAGCCCCGCCGACGGGGCTTTAATAAAATTATGACTGATCAAAGCACTGGCTGATACAACGAAGTACGTATACTAATGCTTCTTAATGCGATCACTCGTGTTGATTGGCTACAGGATACAGCTGATAAGGAGTATAGGAATATTGGTGTAAGATAGGTACATAATCAATTCAACGAAAGGAAATGTCATTATGCCCTAAATGTATGAATATCGGAAAAACGAAGCCGAATGAAATATTTTCGGCAATTGACAGGAAAAGATTAAGTAAGCTGAAATCAAAACTGAATGCTTTTCTATTTAAAATGTAAGTACGAAAAATATTGTTTTTTCGATTAATTATTTACAAGACTCGTGAACAAGTAAACATAAACATAAGTTGTAAAATTAATTAGCCAGTAAACAAAAAACACGTTTCTAAATGACTAATTAAAACCTTTGGATTAAGGAACGAAGTCAACAGGTTAAGTACCACGTAATTAATTGATCGAAATCGGCTGCTTGATGATAATGTTCAGCTGTGCAAACGGCGGAGTACAGGAGTTAACATAGATTAAATGTATTAGAAAACCTAATGTATTAGAAAATTTTATTGAGCCATAAATAACAGTAACGGAAATGTACCAGTTAAAGGTACAAGTACATGTACGAGTTATTCTAACTAGCAAAGGGTTGATTACTGTACGGTATTTACAATTACTGTAAGACCATTTTAATCTCAAGATTAGTTTTAATTTAATGGTTAGAGTTAAAAAAAAATATACTAGACGATTTCATTACAGTCCAGGTCAAAGAACAATAAAATATATTGGATCATTTTACGACGTCCTTAATACATGATTTATAAAACAGTGCGATAGTTTCAGGCTACAAGGCCTACAAGTAGCGGACTATAAGGCGCTGAGCAGATGATGGACAATTAGACCACGGACAATTTGTCCGCGACGATATATTTTGGTAATCTATGCAATAAAGCACACGTAGGACAAATCGACTCCCAGGATTTCCATAAAATTTCAAGTTGTCCGCGGGCAAATTATCCATCGTCTGCTCAGCGCTTTAAGGTAAGTTATATGCTTTTTTCAGTAGTTGACGTAAGGGGCGGGTAAGGGGCAATCAACCAAGACGACGCGTCGCGTCGCGAGTTCCCGACACAAGACGCTCGTTTTTGCCAGTCCTACCTAATTTTCTTGTGTAAAAAAAAAAAAGTATTCGCCCGAAGCTCTAAAACCCGCCACTGCCAAGTATAATCTACGAACATTGCTTGTAGAAAAGCCATTTAGAAAATTTCTAGATATCATTGTAGCAGTAGGTACCTAAGCAGTTTTACAGAATCGGTGTTTGTAGCTTTATTTTCCATAATAGACTATTACAGCATGACGAAGATAAATAAGCACTTCAAGTAGCTATTACCATAAACAAGTTTCCACATAAAACGTTAGCTTAGGTCACGTGTAGTTCAGCTAGACGAGATGCAATTAGGACATCGTTAATTACAATAAAGACCGACCAGAGACTCATTATCGTGAGCCTGAGAGACAGTTATAAGGATTAAGCATGAAACCTGGCCATTATTGTTGCCGTGTATGAACACCTACAGGTTTATGACTTGAAACATTAAACAAGTTGTTGAGGGTATCAGAACCTTAATTTAAACTTAACATACGAGTACATAACTATAAGTTTCCAGATTACCTATTCGAAGTTCAAAAGGGTGAAAGAAAAAAAAAGTCAAGAGACAAACAACATCGTTGCGAACAAAAACTAAAAACAATTGAAGACAATGCAGAAGAAAAATATAACAAAAAAGTGTTTATTAGGGGAAACTTTACAGTTATTGTCTAGTATAAAATGGACTTAAACAGAAACCTTGCAGCATAACTAATGAGCATTGCGTGCACAGTGATTTTTAAATCCTTTCAAGCCTCGGATCTAAAGTCTTAAAAATGTAGTAAGGAATTAAGGATACACGAACGAATATTAGAAGATTTAAAAGTAGTTCGGGTAAAGTCGTGCTATAATTCATCGAACGCCTTTCCTAAAGCCTTGACATGATTGGTAGTGAAGCGAGACGTGCCTATAGGTTTAATGCTCATGTTATTAGATACATATCTATCTAGAAAAATTCTAGGCTTAAGTATATTTTCTTTGATTTTTTATTAATATTAAATTGTGTGCTGCTTGTTTAGACGCAATAACAAATGTAGGTTAAAGATTTTATGTAATATAACAAACACGCGGAACACATTTTATTCTTAATTTAATGCTTCAAGTTAATATAGGACGTTTTTAG
The DNA here is from genome assembly GCA_947568875.1 of Fissipunctia ypsillon. Taxonomy (NCBI): domain Eukaryota; kingdom Metazoa; phylum Arthropoda; class Insecta; order Lepidoptera; family Noctuidae; genus Fissipunctia; species Fissipunctia ypsillon. Next base: position 22,276,997 of record OX387645.1, on the reverse strand, counting down.
AAAGTCGTGACTAATCTAGTATAACATCAAAGTGCAGGTTATATTCGTAATTACCCTACATAGCTCGGCTAGATGTTGATTGCCCTTTCGATAACCTATATAATAGTGGTCTGGCCTATAATGATATGTCAGAAGATATGATGTGTAATGAATTTAATACTCACCATTCCGGCACATTGAGCTTCTGCAATGACCGCTGGACTCGTAATTCGTGCTCAGAAAGCACACGATCTGAATTCTTCTGCAGTTCGTTCTCTGGAGGCTGCAACAAATTAAATTGCATAACAAATCTGGTCACGTACAGTTTGTTTTAATCAGAATACAAAGAAAATAATACTTGTTTCAAAAAGCGCAGTCGACACAAAGGCACTAGTTCCTTAATTAGCATATTTTAAACTTGTGATTTTGCAAAATCTATGTATTTTGTAAGAGGAAATGAGATAATGGAATTAGCAAATAATGCAGCATGAATAATAAAACATATATTTTTATTTATTTATTTATTTTACTATTTATGTACACACAATAAAACATTATCTAGTTAGGACATTATGATCTGATGAGTACAAAGGTACTGCTTATTTCTTAAGAAATTTCTTCCAGCAGACCTGCGAAAGGAGAAATTAAAAAAGAAATGTAGACAATAGTGTGTGAGAACAAGAGAATATGATTAATGACGTCTTAAACTAAAATATATATACCTACACATATACTATAATGCAAAAATTAACAAATACTTAAATAAATAAATATGCTATAAACCTATATATATAAATTATCACAGTTGAGAGGAGAGGTAATGCTCTTTTACTCGATATTTGAATTGCGAAATAGATTTTAAATCTCGAATGCTAGGCTATGTTTTATTACAAATTCATAAAAAACACACACAATATTTGTGTTCACGTACTTGATGGTAAGTTATTTATCAAGTCTTCAATATCGTCAAACGAATTTGTAGGAGCTAATCGGTATACTGTTCCGAAAAATGAAGGATCTTTATGAGTTTCATTAACTAATTTGCAGTCACTGTCACTTAAGTCTTTCATTGACGACGAATCTAGCATGTTTCCCTGAGCTTTTATAGATTGGTGTATTTTATAAATAGCAAATCTTGCATATCCAGTCTCTTCGTCGTCGATGTCGTCAAATCCCAATTCGTGGATTGTAGCATCAACACAATGTGAGCGACTTATAACCTTTTCAGTGGAAATTAAAGATTCTTTACTTCCTATAATACTATCATTTACTTCACACTCGATCAGTATTTCAGACCAAGATGGAAAATTATCTTGATCGTCCGGATCTGGGATTCTTTTAAAGGTATCATCTAAATCTGCGATTATGTTTTCTCCTGAAGATGACAGCATCATATCAAATACACCGTAGATGGTATCATACCAAGATTCGTTGCTTTCGAATTCAGTTTTTGATGTGTTTAAATTAAAGCTAACTTTCCGCTGAGATTTCTTTAGGGTAGACGTAGCTGGCAATAAGCAGTGTTCGTTTTCTGTTTGCAACATTTTATCTTTTTCAAAATCTGCATATCTGGGTACTTCGATGTCATCAAACTCATTGTAATCTTTCGGTTGCTGGATGATGGAACACGAATTTGTATCTATTATAGAATCTTGCAAATCCTCTAAGGGTGGTGGAGGCACACTTTTTAGTAAACGTTTGAAAAAATCTTGTACTCGTTCGTCGTTACTTCTAAAGGGTATTACTTCGTTTCCACTTCTGTTGTTATTCGTGGCTGGCAGAATTTTGTCACACTGTTTTCCTGTCAAAGAAGTAGCTCTTCTAGGTTCATTATTAAGCGAGCCATTTCTATTTGTTTTAATTCCATTCCAACTCAAATGAGATTGTCTTGAATTACGTCGTTGCGCATCGAATCTTCTCACGCAGATCTTTGATTTCCATTCTTGGTGTTTACTTTGAAACCCGTTTAAACTCATAGGGGTCTCGTCTTCCGATTCACTTCTGGGTATATCTGGGTGTTTCGCGTAATAGAAGTCTCTTGACAGCGGCTTGATAAACATATGCTCACTTTTGACTTCTTCAAACGGTTCCATTTCTTCTGTAATCCATATTGTATCCAAGCAGTACCAAAACCCATTTCTTTGGAGAACCTCTTCGGTTGTCAGAAGCACTATCGACACCATTTCCACTGAACACTTCACTAGGCGCGGGTTCTAATATAACTGGAACTTCTCACACTTAAATACTCATTAAGAAATTCCAATACTTATTTAGTATTAATAACACTTGAGTAGCATTTGTTTATAAAACCATTTCACTAATTAGTTAGTCACAGTGTAATTAGTTAATTACCCAAAGATAAATATAGTTCTCTGCATAGTTAAAGATCTTAATGACGTCTCAATAAATCACTAACATTGCTCAACAACAAACTTTTGTAAAAGTGAGAGTTCACTGAATTAGAAAATTACATCTAGGAAAATTTCAAGGGTCAGTTGAGCTTTTGATACCGAACTTTTTATTAAAGGATGTCGGCCTTTACAATGGACAGATCGGATATTATTAATCCACGGAAGTAGAACATTTGGTGACAATGATTTCCTTGGGGATCGAACTCACCCTGACGTCTGACGAAGCGAGGAGCGCACATGGCCCCAGCAGTCCTACGCTTTCCCAGCAAGTCATGTCCACTAACTGTTCCAGTCACGTCCAGTGCCCAGCCAACTCTACACTCGTGTGCCGATCTTATAATCGCATCGTGATGCACCAGTGACTCCGAAATACTAAGTTACGTAAGTCGGCATATTACACTCGATATGAAACAAATTGTTTCGATACACATAAAGCGGCTACACTTAAAGCTACGAGAGCCTCCGAAGGAAGAGAAAGAAGCAAGCTGCAATATCGAAGCGGAAAGCGTTCGCCAATCAAATCAGAATAACGTTGCTTATCGAACGACAAAATCCAATTACAAGACTGAATCGGAGCGACCGCGGGGCTTCCGAGCTTAAGGTCGCTCTGCGGGCCGGTGCCGGGTCTCGCTCTGGGTCTGGCATGCGGTGTTCGGGTCGGACTTACGCGTCGGCCACTGCGGCACTCCGCATCGTGGGACATGGAGGTGGAGTCCGAGAGGGCAAGCGGCCGCGGCGCTGCCTCCCGCCAGACTGAGGCGCGGCGCGTGTCCTTGGTAAGCCGCGCATGCTCCGTTCACACACCCTTACTATCAGATTCTAGTGGCTTCAACAATTATTTTGTTACGATGACACATTTCTTCTTTGCTCTATCCGAGTTTCGCTTACTCAGATGAAAATGTCTATTGTAAGCATAACTTTCGAGAAAATCGTTTGGATCTTGAACAGGTTGTAATACATTGCTGCCTCGAGGGTGTTTGTTTGATTTATTGGATTTGAAAGGAGCGATGGATGCGTGTCGTGTCGATCGGCACAGGGAAGCTGATCAGCTGATATACACTTGTTCGAGGCTCGCTCAAGTGGAGCATTTGTTTGGATGTGGGTGTGGCATAGCGTGACAGGTTGGTCCTAGTTACCGGTTACTCGAGTATTGCTAATTAAGCTTTATTGTCATTAATGGTATTGCAGTAACAATATTTTAATGTTCAGTTCTTTGATGAATAAACAAGGTAACTTAAAACAAGCATTGCTCTATTTTTGTAGATAGAATCTTACCGAATTTCAGGCTCGATTAGTGTGCTTGACTATTTATCCAAGAGTGTAGTAGAAACACAGTATAATGACATTATTATGTAAAGTCCTGGTCTGTACATCGAAAAGTACTAACAAAATAATTGATTCTTCAAGCTTTCATACTAATTACTATCGCGCATAAACATAACATTCTAAAACATTCTGTACGCAGTCATTTTGCTCATAAAACACATACCGGAATTTGCAAAGTTTAATATTGCCCATAAAAACGTAGGGAGACGAAACCGTGACTCGAATTTGGGCCACGAAATGTCCTCACGTAAGTACAGGAGGCAACTGGGACAATATTTTGTGTCTCTGAGGAGTTTATGACAAAAATAAAGTGTAGGAATGTATGTAGGTACCTACATGACAGCAATTGGAGGTTTGACGGATATTTCAGTCGGAGTGGATGGATGTGGCCCATTAGACCTTTATAGTGTCTGGAATCTCTTATCTACGAAGGAAGGCAGTAGTAAACGATTTCCTTCAGTTGATTCAGATCATGTGCAGGATGACTGCATTCTGTCAAACACTATTTTTAACCGAATTCAAGAAGAGGTTCTTAATTTGACTGTAATGGCATTGGTTCGAGTGAAATCGTTTCACAGGACTTTTTTTTTCCTTTTCAAGCGCATGGAAACTCATGGCAATTTGAATTTCGAATTACAATTTGTCACACGCGTCATTTTGGAACAAAAGGTAGGTACTGTTTTCGGATGACCTTCTCGATAACGCGTTATAAACAATAGTCGAACCGCTGAGGTCAAATTGAACAAATAAATATAAATATCCATGTCCGGCATGACATGCCATTTACACATTAATGCCCTAAAATACGCGTGGGTGAATGTTATAATCGCTTTTATTAATTCCGGTAATGGAACATTATTTTGTGTTTAAAAATTAGAACACGTAAGTAAGGGTGGTGACAGTTACATTTACACAATTATTATTAACGTTATCATTGTCAATTAAATATTATCACTGTTAATCAAGCGTTTACTTGTTGCTAACTGAAAATAAAAATAAGTAAGTATCTACTGAATAATTGATTAAAGAAACAACTAATGAGATAATTGTTTACCTACCTTAACATTTACAGTAGAAATATTAGCCATAATACTAACATTATAGAAAAAATAAGTTATTAATATTGCAACTCATTTGAATAATTTCAATGATTCGTCAAGTCTGCATACGAATGTCAAGTTCTAACATTCCAACTTCCTCGTCAGTAATACAGCCAACAGATTATGTAACCCGTAATTTAAGTGCATAACTTCAAGATACACTGTGGCAATTTCCATGAACATAGCCGTTTATACTACGTATGTACACAGTAGAGCTATTTATCGCACAGTGAACGCGTGTTAATGACAGTACATTTACGTCTTCCTCTCGCTAATAGCTACACTGTGGCTCCTAATTGGCACTTGGTCGCACCTCGTCAGTCTCGTTACATTACCGTCTCCGTGTGAAAAGAAGAATTAGGTCAGGTTCACACATATCGGATTATCGTGGAAATTGCTTCAGGAATCGTGATTCGTCTTGAATCTCGGGGGCGTAGTTGCTAATCACGACGTGACGGCCCGTGTTGTCAGATGTATGGAGATAAATGGCGAGAATTTTGTTAACGTGGTCGCAATTTTCCGGATTTTCAATGTATGGAGGTTTTATTAGGTTAATGTGTCACCAATCATGTTTAGGAATTTATGAGCGTGTTTGATCCTGAATAAATAATTAAGGATTGAATCGAAAGCACAACCTTTTTCTTCGATGTGTTGTTTCTAGAATTATATAATTGGCAATGTGTCTGCAAAGTTCGGTTCAGTCATCGAAAAACACTTGCAGTGTTTGTCCACCACCACCGTCAACGGGATGTCAACGAGAAACGAGATTATTCGAATCGAACGTGACGGCCCAGTGATGGCGATCGTTTATCCACTGCGACCGAACTCGGCGGAGCAGTATGTTATGATAGACTAAACAAAAGTCGGGCGAACGGCACTGTGCGGACAAAATCAAGCGTGTTTTGTATTGTTGGCACATCGGCCCGTCACAATCTCGGGCCGAGTCCTAGTGGTCTCCCATCGAACTACTCGAAAAGTCGGGGGCGGGATCCCGGCGCTCGGGTGACGGATGTGCGGTGGACACACGGTACGGCCATAGTAAATGTATGTATCGCTACTGCACCGTCGTCATCTCGTTCTCGTTGACGGTGGCGGTGGACAAGCGGCCTTAGGTACCTATAACGTTGCCTAGACCAATCCATAGATAATTCTATTTTCGAATCTTTCAATGGGCTCTTATAGGTTCTTTACTTATTCACGCTCACTTACTCAGATCTTGAACTAACGGAAAGTGCTGAATAAACAAGCAGTGTCTGGGATAACAAGCTAAGCGCCAGGCTAAAGATGACGTCACAGAATGGCAGGGCTTATCTCGAACCGCTCTACTGAATCCGTGCACTTATTAAATTGTATTCCTGTGATGGATATAAAAGGAAAAATTACGAGGACGCTTTCTGCGGATGCGAATTTTCGACTCTTCAGAGAATTTTCGTGTCAAGAAAAAACTGAAGGAAATGGGAATGTAGGGAGGTACAGAGCTACTTCTTAACAAAATCTATTTAAGTATAGTTATTATTTTCATCGTTCTGTCATTCCTAACTTTGACATTCCATACGGGTAGTCAGAAGCCCGAAAGTCTGACAACCAATCTTACTAAGAGGTATCATGTTACTCAGTAACTGAGTTGTGGTGGTCAGATAGGTAGTCGCTCCATGTAAAATACTGGTATTCAGCTGCATCCGGTTAGACTGGAAGCCGACCCCAACATAGTTTGGGAAAATGTTAGGCAGATTGATTATTGTGTAATCAAAGTACAATCTTATCAACCCACTACATAGGTAGTTAATTATGCAGCTTCATAAGTCTATTTTAGTTTAAAAGAAAGAATAAAAACTTTTTGTGTCGTCTGCAGAAGCAATAAATATGTTTTATTCTATTTGTGCCAAGTTTCATGTTTCTAACCCCTTAAATACGTGGCCAGAGCCTGGCCGTTACGAAAGAGTTCTATTTTTTTTTTTTCAAAAGAAGCCAGACAAATGAAATCTTGTAGACCTTAACTTGTTGAAACTTGCAGGCTTTAGAGTTTTCACTATACAACTAAACGCCGACAGACTGAACACCGACAAGACTACTTCGACGGGACTCTTCGCCGACAGGACACTTCGCCGACAGGGCATCCTTACTTCTGATTATTCCGAACCTGACCCGAAAATCCTAACCCTAGACGGTCGACGTCAGGGGCACCTCGAGATTGGTTTGGTTAGGTTCCTTTTAACCCCGCAGACAGAAATAGGAGCCCCGCGTAGCGGGGCTCCGTCAACTTGCTGTCAGTCTGTCAGCGAAGAGTCCCGTCGAAGTAGTCTTGTTGGTGTTCAGTCTGTCGGCGTTTAGTCACACTCAATGTTTTTCTCGTAGTTCAAAGACGGCAACTGGGCACCGATTTAGCAAAGATTTACCTTATAGTGAAACTAGTGACCTGGCCCAGCTTCGCACGGTTTTCATGGTTTGACAGAACATCGAGTTTTCTTTATCAAAATATGTAACTTTAACGTATTTTACACGTAAACCTTCCGCAACACATTCTGTAAATGATGGTGAAAACCGCATCAAAATCCGTTGCGCAGTTTAGAAGAACGACGCGGTCACACAGACAGACACGAGAAGCCACTTTAACTTATAATAATGTGTTACATTGCAGATAAAGCATTCAATTCATTTTCTCATATAAGTAGCGTTATCCTGGAACCATTACTTTATTTATAAATACTTCTTTGTGTACCGTATTATATGTTGGACTCTAGCGGAAGATACATCAAAGGACGTTGTGCTCACACAGCTCACAGAGATTCTGACTACTTAAATGCATTTAATTGCAGCCATCTTGCGATTTCAGCGCTTCAGATGTGCCCTATATGTCTGTTCGATTTCTAGAGACGCACGGATTGCCTTTGTGCGGTACCAATAAAATTAGCATGATAAAACGGTATTGTGATGATAATAAGGCCTAAGTATTTATGTAATTTGTGGTAAAGCCAATGTATGATGAGGTTTGCATAAAAACCACGTCTGTATAAGCCGAAGGGGCACAGAAAGAAAGAAAGAAAAACTGTTTGTTCACGTGAAAGTGACGCACATACATAAAATTGTTTTGTTGTTGTTGGTTGTTGTTGTATGTTGTTGTTTGTGTTGTTGTTATGTTTAAGTCCTACCTAATGTAAAAGGGGGTGAGCCTATAGGTATTACATTGCCATTAACAGGGCACAAATCCAGATATTGGGCTGCTACTGAGAAATCTGATGAAAAATTGTAAACATTGAATTATTATCTCAAATTAACGAAGAAAGAAATGTTCTTTGGTTCAACGTTGTTTTAAATTCCACCAATGTTAGCTTTCTAATCTGAATAATTTAAGAGGTCATTGTTGTCAACCGAACAAATACTTAGGTATTTGTTCAGTTGACAACAATGACAACCGTCAAACACAATAAACCAATGACAGTTTAGGTCGGTAATTAAATTAACGCGTTGATAACCTACATTATGATGATGTAATGTCCCATGTGGATTTACTTATTGGGACAGGACCATACTCGTGTTTATTGTGGACTTTTTCTAATTTTTTTTCGCTAATGCTGTTATTATAAAGGAAAAAAAAAACGAAAATTTGTTTATTTTGCACAAACAAAACGTACCTACATAAGGAACAACCTAATTTCTAGCAATTGACGTGTCCATACCTATCGATCGAGGGAGAATTTAAGTACCTCAAGTTTATATAAAGGCGGGTCAATTTATATTTCATTGTTGTAATGCTCTCATGTGTATACGGTCAGGAAAATTAATTATTTATTTAATGGGCACACTACGACAATATGCCATGTCAAAGAATGATAATTTATTTATGTAAGTATTTTATTAGGTTCACCGACAATTGATTACACTAATATAAACACATTTTTAAAAGTAAAATAACAGTGCATCAGTTATTTTTAGGTAAACACCACATGCATAAAACAGTGGATCAGATAAATAAGCTAATTTACATAATAATAAGCGCAAATATTGATAAATTGGTAACATCAGTAAAGTTACATTTAAATGAATTTAAATTTATGAAATCCTGATTAAAAATTATAAAATTGGTGAAGATAAAGTTGAATATTCTTTGACATTATAACATTGATAAAAAGTTCTATTTTAACCTCCTTGCTAATAAACGTTGTATATCGTCTATACAGGGTGTAAGGGACAGCCCTCCGCAGACTGACGGGGTGAATTCAGTATATCATACTAAGATGATCGTTACACGAAATTATTTCAGGAACGTTATGGGAATCCAATAAACCTGATTTGTTTTATTTTCTGTTCTGTGGTTTTATTACCTCACACGCATTGTATCGTTACCGTCGCAAAACGCGCGTAGAAAACGGCAGCGCAGCGAGCCTTCGGACGCCGAGTATTTCAACATCCATTGCTGATTTTTTTATTTTAGCTGTTTTATTTACATAAATGGAGTGCTGCGTACAGATAATGTAATTTTACATTGAAATAAAGGAATAGTAACTGAAAATAAAAATAAAATATTTCCAGTGGAATATGATTCAAAATAAGGAGCTGAATACATCCTGTTAGTTTGCGGAGAGCTGTCCCTTACACCCTGTATAGTTACACAACGATTTGTCGTCTTCTTTCGAAAGTCAAATTACTGACGATTGAAAGAGAGAAATCGGTGTGTTCACCATTCACCAGATAAAATACGTTTATTAGTAAGGAGGTTAGTTTGTAATCAATTTGATAAATAAAAAATTTCCCTGACTTTCAATTCACCTACCTACCGGATACTCTGACAAAAATGGATTGTCAACCGAAATAGAAACAATTGGTCGAAGGTTTGTTTCAAGTTCATACATCAAAGATAACTCTTCCACCACGTTTGTCTTTATAAAAATACTTTGACCTTATATTGCTTAGCGAACACCGTGCTAAGTGCAAAAAGGGGTTATTGAAAGTATAATTAAGGTCGAGTGCTGTCGAAGAAGATGAGAGATAAGAAATGCGAATATTGCACGTGACATTTAGAAGGAACAGAATTAACTTTCATTTTACCGGTATCTCTATGACTGAGGACCATTTAGGTATCAGATTCTAATGAAGAATAAGATAAACTATGATGTGGAGAGTGTTAAAAAAAGTCAAATTGAATTTCAACGTTAACGTTCGTGGCTAAATAATAACAAGGTTCAGCTACTCTTGCCGCGGTCGGTTCGTAGATGGGTGATGGGTGACATATCGAGACCTCTCCGTGCCTCGGAAAGCACGTTAAGCCGTTGGGCCCGACCGTCATTCGTATGTAGATCCTTGACCGTCGTTACGGGTAATCAAAAGCCCAAAAGCCTGACAACTAGTCTTACCAAGGGTATTGTATTGCCCAATACCTAACTGGGCTGTGGAGGTCAGACACTGATAGGCATTCGCTCCATGTAAAATACTGGTATATCTACATCTGGTTAGACTGGAAGCCGACCTCAACATAGTTGGGAAAAGGCTAGGCAGATTTATTGAAGTTTAGAACGCATCCAAGAGGATAAGGGTAAGAAATGCGAATACTGCACGTGACATTTAGAGGTGTTCCTCTCATATCTCTTATATATATCTCTTTCATTGAAAAACGTCTTGCATTAAATCTAATGAAGATACTTACCTACATAAGGAAACACAAATAAGTGCAGAGTGTTACAAGTTGAAGATCAAGGTCGGAATGCAAGGTTCTTCTTACTTATAATAAGTGTACAGTATTTTTATCTCACGACACGCGCTTCATTTGTGTTTACAGCTCTCGGTACCGTCCGAGACAATGGCTAAGTCGGAAGAGTGTGCGTGTGGAAAAACTCAATAACACTGCTCGACCCGGGAATCGAAACCCAGGACCCCCCGATCAGCAGTCGCTCCTGCAATCACGAGACCAACAGGGCAGTCCAACTAACCCGGGTCCGGGAGGAACCGAGTACCAAGTAGGTATCGGTCAAAAGTAGGTACTTGTTTCGGTACTCGGTCCAAAAAGCCAATTCATTAGAAGAATGTATTTAAATCCTCATAGGCGCGAATCATTTTACACATTGTCGGTACCTTGTGAGAGGTTGTACTCAAAGCTGGTGTGACAGTCACCACATCAAGATATCGTTTGTCAGGCAAACACATAAAAAATATATATTTTAGGTAGCACCTCAAAAACCGACTTTTCTTAGTTTCTTGTTTATATCAATAAACATAATATCATTAGTTACCTACCGTTGTTGTTGTTGTTGTATTTGTCTTTAATTCTACGAAAAAAATTACCGATACGAGTAAGAGTATCGATACTTTTCATTCGCTACCGAGTAGGTATCGATACTTTACCACCGATACGATACAGTATCGAGAAAAAGTATCTATACCTTAATGGTATCGTTTCATCCCTAGGAAGATCCACGTTATCCAATTTATGGATACCTCAAATATTGTATATAGTTTCTGTCTACCCCCATGGGAAGAAGCAGTGAGTTTATGTAGGTATGTATGTTTGATGTATATCTACCTCAAATAGTTAACGTCATATAAGTTGCGTTGGTTTTACCAAAAGTTTGGACATAATGACCTTGTGGGTAACCGCAACGGTTTAGTGTGGCTACACTGCTATATGAGCCTGGTTAACTTTGAGAGTTTTGTGTCAAAATGATTTAGAGAGATTACGGAAAATGTTATTATATACTATATACTATAGAAGGTTTTGCGCCTGTCATGATTGAGTCTGTTTATTTCTGACAAATAAAATATATGTACCTATGTAATAACAATTTTTTTTTAATTTAGTTCAATAACAAAATGTCCAATTAATGCCCCATAAGGAAAGTCGTTTCAATATTAAGTTTACGTTTTATTTTAACCCAAAATATTTTAGCTAGCCAGAAAAATAATGTGTAAAAATGTAGGTTATCTATTAGAAGAGTAAAAGGAAACGCCCAGTCAAATTATAAACCCGCTCTAGAGTTGGTAACCACAGAACAGTAATACTCCTCTAGCGGAGTTGGTAACTGTTTCAGTAACCGGCGCGAGTTAGTTCTACCTCATTTTAATAGATGGCGCTGGTGCGGCCAATCTGCCATCTTTGTTGCGTCTAAGGAAATTCACGCGCCATAAATAACCCGTTTGGCAAATTAAATTTTATGAAAGAAAATATAATATACTATAGTAAGACAATGTATTTTCATATTCACCAATAGTAGGTAAATATAAATAAGTAAGTATCTAGGTAAGTCCAAAAAAAACTGAATTTGTCGCACAAAGTTATAAAATTGTGAGAAAAGTTCCTGAATATAAAATGGAAATTTTATAAGCATCGTGACATGCTTATTTGTTTACAAATCAAACTGTCAACGAGCAAAGCTTGGCGACTTGTATGTAAACAACAAATATTTATTTTTATCTAGCCCTACTTCGTAACGGTAATTTTCATTTTCCCTCATTCGAATGCGGTGGCTGTATGCCAACGTTACTCGTGCACATTTCTTAATTTATATTTATTCATACCGACGGTTTGTCTATGCGTGGAAGATATATGGCTAGTTTAAATTTTGAGCGTTATATTCTATTTTTGAATATTTCTACTAAGATTTATTTTTATTATTGGTGTTCTGGTTACCAGTTTTGCAAAAGTTTGCGTACGCAAATGTGTATGCTGTTTATTTATATGAGAATGAGTTATATTTTCATAACAACAGTGTTTTCTTATTGTTTGTCTTTTATTCAGTTAGTACTATTACCTAACGTTACAAAACTTGCCATTTCAAACGTGAACATTGTGAAATAATTATATCGAGAATAATTTTACAAAACCTACATCAATTGTCAGTAGTAATCAATTAATTCCTAATGGCGTTACTTACATTATCGATACAAAAGAACTAAAAAGGGTTTATCAAACAACGGATATTTAAAACCAAACATTTGTTATCAGTGAGTGAGTATATTATTCCTTTATCTACATCATTCATTCGTTCATTCCTTCTGCAGTGAACGGTCTTATCACACGCTATCCATTGAGGCACAAAACTAAACTACAATTTAAATTAAATGTACCTAAACCGGCTATTGTTCAATTAAGAGTTCTACGACCTTTTATGTACAAGAATGAATTTATTCATTGAAGTTCGTTCACCTGTTAGAGATAAGTCCTTTGTTCTTAGATTTCATCAATCTTCATCTCAAAATTCAAAGAAAACAAAACTTTCATTTTATCTATTATACCCCACTGTTGGGCAAACGACTTCTCTGAATCTAATAAAAAAACTCTTATTTATTAAAATTGTCATATAACACTAAATTAGCAAAAATTATAGATTGCGAATCGTGGCTAAATAAATTCTGTAGCAAGAGTGCTACGCTTTTCGTAGCAAATTGCTACATCTTCGTAGACCCTAAAAAATATTTGAATAACAGGCTCATAGTTTACGTTTAACCATTTGTTTCGTGGCAATATTGTTGTTACTAACGAAACTATATTAGTTAACAAAGTTTTGCCTATTTACTTGGTCAGTGGTAAAATCTACAGTAGTCACATTATTGGACAGATTGTCATTATGATACAACGACGTCTTTTTTTTAAGACGACACCACGCGCGCAGTAGCGCCCTCATCGTTTGTTTGGTTATTTCTTATAATTTAGAATGAAAATGCAGAAAATAAGCATGTTACGTTGTGCTCTTTTACTATGGGACTACTATCGGAACAACTTTTACTATGGGACCTAACCCGAAATCGCGAAATAAATTCAGCGATTCCCTACATTTATGTTCGCTTATCTTGTCAAGATGCAGCAGATTGTTTTTTCGCGATTTCAGGTTTGGTCCCATAGTAAAAGTTGTTCATGATGATGAGTACAATGACCCCTTAAGAGATTAATACTGTTTAAAATTACACCTTGTATAATAACGTTTACAATAACTTATAGCCTTGTGACATGCTTATTTAACATGCGTATTTAAGGTGTGAGTGGAAACGCGGGAGGGGACCCCCTAGGCGGACATATTATAGTGACCTTATTGGTGATGTTCATCAGGTTTGTTGCGTAGTACTAGCAACCTGCGTGTATGACCTTGAACAGATGTATGAAGTATGAACGTAAACGAAGCATAAGGAGTATGTAATTTAAGGATCGTAGCAGTTGGCGTTCTGTAGTTTCTGCCTACTCCCATGGGAACAAAGCGTGAGTTTATGTATGTATGTGTGTTGTTTTTAGGGTTCCGTACCTCAAAAGGAAAAACGGAATCCTTATAAGATCACTGCGTTGTCCCGCCGTCCGTCCGTCTGTTTGTCAAGACAGTTTTTCTCAGGAACGCGTGGAGGTATTTATTTATTTAAACTTTTCACACTTAAAAAGTACAAAGGCGGACTTAATGGTTTAGGCATTCTCTACCAGTCAACCAAGGGTGAGGCTGAGGGCTGTCCCTTACACCCTGTATATATCAAGTAATAAGTGGATAATGTTGCTAGTAGTATAATAAGTACTTATTTTGTTTAATTAGTAAGATAGTATGTATAAAATTTAATTGTACTCCTGTTTTTTATACCGAAATAAAATAAAATAAAATTGAGTCGTCCTCCGCACCACTTACTTAGAGTGATTATGTAGTTTGTACAAGTGCATTATCCAGTAGTTATATAGCATCAAACAACATAGCTAAGTATGTTTTTAAACAGAGCCATGAGTGAGGCTTAAAATTCGCGAGTTCAGTTGCGAGCTGGAAAATAGCGATTTTTACCCTACGGTGAAGCCAAAAGGAAAAGGCGGGAAAATCGCAAAAAATCGATATCAATGTCTTGTTTATACGTTTTTAGTTGGCGTTTTTGTCGTAGTTGGGTTTAAGTTTTCAATTTTTATTAATAGTTGTTTACTTAATAACGTTGATCAAATAAAGCTCTGTTATTTTTTTAATGTTATCACTACTTTAATAATAACGCTATCACAGTAATAGTTCTCGCAGAACGATAAGGCAACAAAATATGCGTTCATAAAAATGATGAATGAATACTATTGTGTCATGTATTTTAATGATTTAACTCTGCATACATTAAGTGACGTGTTTACTTGTTGTATCAGTTGTATATGTGTACCTATTATTGTTTACTAGCTTCTACCCGCGATTAAGACTGGATGGACTTAGATGTGTGGAATAAAAGTTACGCTGACTCCAAATATACGTAAATTGAGATAAGGACAAGAGGATGATGATAATGATGATGATTAAATTCTTTGGCTTAATAAATTGTTCTTGTTGTTGTTGTTTGTTTGTTATAAAAGTAGTTATTTTTCCAATCTGCAATCGGGTTTTTTTTTTTTGAGTGTCGCAACACTGAGGCGATGTAAATAAATTGTCTTTGGTCCCTGGCCCTGACATCAAGCAATGGAAAAAATTGTCAACTTTATACTGCTTGACTACGAGGCTTTTGGCTACATTGTATGTGTGTATTTTTTTTTTTTTTGTAATGTGCGTTTTGTTTGTGTAGAATTTTTTTTTCTTTTATTAACAGGAAAGACATTAATAAACGATTGCGGTGGCAATTGCAGTCTACCCACGATAATATATGGCATTGATATAATCTTTTTATCTTCATTGGCGTCTTTGTCATTATTACACTAATGATGATGACTCTGTAGGTACTTACCGACTGTAAGATTGTAAGAATGCTACTGCGACAGTACCCACCATAATTCTTATAACGCGCGTGGGCAGCTCTGTTATAATAGGTATTTAATCAATCAATCTGCCTAGCCTTTTCCCAACTTGGGGTCGGCTTCTAGTCTAACCGGATGCAGAATACCAGTATTTTACAAGGAGCGACTGCCTATCTGACCTCCACAACCCAGTAACCGGGTAATACGATACCCCTTGGTAAGAGTGGTTGTCAGACTTTCGGGCTTCTGACGACTCGTAACGACTGTCAAAGATCCTCGAATGACAGCCGAGACCAAGGGGAGTCTCGGTATGTAAAGATGGTCACCCATCTACGGACCAACCCCGGCAAGCGTAGCTTACCCTGATGGATCGACCCGTGCGGCTGTTATTAATAGGTATTGAATATACCAATAATATAATATAATGTGTATGAACGTAAACGCAGCAAAGTATGTAAGGATCGTAGCAGGTGGCGTTCTGTAGTTTCTGCCTACCCCCATGGGAAGAAGGCGTGAGTTTATGTAAGTATGTATGTAATAATTATAATGCACACTTTTCTCTTAACTTCATAGAAATTAAGCATATAAATAAATAAAAACCAGTATATACTGTTTTTTTATATTTCTATGGTTAATTTCAAATCAAATGTACATTAGCTCATTAAATCCATCTTATTACACGACTGCCCCAAAAAAGGAGTGTAATGTTTTCAGGGTTCATGTATGTTTGTGAGTTTCTTTATTCCAGCATAATTTTTAAACGCCTGAACAGATTTGGATGTCACTCATTTACTCCGTGACTAAATAGATAAATAAAATTGTCATTGCAGTCGGGGGGGTTTAATCTAAGAGGTCCCCCGACTGCAATGACAATTTTATTTATCTGTTTAGTCAGGAAATAAATAAGTGGTTTTTCGCTTTATATATGAAGGTTAACTGATATTTGTTTTTTTTACTTTTTCGTTCGTTTTTTGGCAGAGCAGTCGTGTTTTTAAATTAAATTATTTATTTTTTAGTAAAATGTTGTAAATTGTTGATATTTTTCCACGTGACAATACCATAAATTCAGTAACCATAGACACAGGACACTAGATTCACAACAAAGCATAGACACCTAATGCACTAATCCACACACATCCTGCCATCTGTCCGCGCCAATAGAGTATAAGTGGCGGCCGCGCTGATCGCATAAATTGGACAAAATTGACCGCTTCACTAGCCATACAATGAACACTGTTAACTAAATCCTCTGGCTAACGATGACTGATGGCTATTGAACGAGAATACCAGCTATCTCGAATAGATTCGCTCTTGAAGCTGTTCAATATGCTGGTTCGTTGATGTTCAGCCCGTATAAATAAATGGCAGGCGATTGAAGAGGCATTTATCCAGCAGCAGACAAACAGGCGCGACTCGCGACGCGAATCGCGCGCGACACAAAGGCACCGCTCGTCGCGCGACTCGCGGCCTTCAAACGAAAAGTAATGTTTTTTTTTTATGAATTTTGTTGTACAATAGCTAAAGGCGTTATTACTAAACATAATTTGTGCAAAGTAAATAGGTAATGGGTAAAACCGAAAAATATTACCCAAAATTCAAAATAATCGGAAGCAAATAAATTACGATTACTACACGTCAGCAAGCTTTTTGAAGATAAACAATAAACAAACAGCTTGTTAATAAATATGTTCCTTTTTATCAGTCCATTAACTTAATGATCTGTCATCGGAACAGCACTTGTGAAGTTGTTAAAAGTTATTATAAACATGGCGGTCTTCTTTTAGTAATATTATTATAGAGCGGGAGCGACATGGCGCCATTTAAAATAAGACGCAGGGTATTTTTGAAAGATAACAAAAAACTTTTTCAGTCTTTGAAAAATTATTATGAGTTTATTTATTTAATAAATACTTTATAGTGACACGACATAATACAAAAAGGACAGACATATTAAAACTGGTGTAAGATGGGCGGTGTTATCGTACAAGGCAAGTCACGATTTAAATTAGTTTTTTTTTGTTTTTACAAAATCTTCTGGATGTTTGTGTATATAATAAAGGCTCCTGCAAACAGGCACGACACGCGACGCGAAGCGCGCGCGACGCAAAGGCACCGCTCGTCGCATGACACGCGGTGCCTTTGTGTCGCATCGCGTGTCGCGCCTGTTTGCCTTCAGTCTTTGCTAATTTGTATTCTCTGCCACTGCACGGTCATCATCTAACCAGATGCAGGTATCGACGGCGAAGTACCAACACCTTCTAACTGACATTTTTCGAGGAATTGATGAATTTGATTTTGAAACTTGCGAATAACGCCTTTAAATCTGTCTTTCAGTTAGGAGGTATTGGCACTTCGCCGTCGGTATGGTACTTCCACTGCACTGCACAGTAAAAAATAAAATGAACTCTGTGCTCAATTGCTAATAATAGGTAAACCAGATTACCTACGTTGTTATCAAGAGATTTACACATTGACAGATGAAAATTTCAGAAACCATAAAACGGAACGACTAACGAGTTATTTTTGGGCGAAATGCACTTTGGCACGACATCCATGTGTAGTTGCCACGTGCTTTCAACTTTCAATTAAACGAAGGTAATGAGAAAGTTCTATTTTCAAAAACATGTACTAATATAATAAAGCTGTACTTTGAGTTTGATTGTTTTTTTTTTTGAACGCGCTAATCTCTGGAAAAAATTCTTTTTGCATTTCATAGCCCAAGTCTTGAGGAAGGTTATATCGCTAGGTTATTTTACATCACGCTACGACGCTTAGGAGCCAAGCAAAAAGAAAAAAAGTCAGAAAAAAACGCTAAACGAAAACGGTAATAGAGCGGGCTGGCGATGCGACGCGGTGGGTCGGAGCCGCCGAGGGTGTTTTATAAAAATGTGGCTGTTATTTTAGTAAACTCCACAACATCTTACGACTTCCAGGCGAATGAAGTCGCGGACAGAATCTAGTAACGAATAAAATAATCACACGACAGCAGACTGCAAAGCTTCCTTTTCTGTCTCCAACTCAAAGGTTCACGCTTCAAAATAACAGTTAAAAGGAAGAAAAGCAGATTAACTGACAACAATAACTATTATACAGTTGTCGCTAGAAAGCTAGCTCCCTGCAGCCTCGTACGAACTCCTTTATTCCTCATATATGGCGGATTGAAAAGCGTATCCTTTCAATGCAGCCTGCCTTTGCCCGCGGAATGAAAGAGCGATGAAATGAACGCTCCTGAATGGCTAATGCTTCACTCAGATGAATGGAACGTGTGCAGGGTTACCATGCTATTTTTAAAAAGAGAAGGAATTATATGTTTTATAGAATGCGTCTGTATTTTCTCGTATTGCGGTTGCTTAACATTTGCTGAAGTGAAGTTTATAGGCTATTATAGTTTATTTAATCTACGTCGTGGTTTACTTTGAGGCACAATTATACAGCAAGAAACTGCAATGACTATACATACTAATTATATTAAATAAAAAAATAGCATATACATTGGTACATATTATTTCCGCACCACACCCACCCTTTCTTTTAGGGTGCAACATCTAATGAAGCCGACATCTTTGAAAAGCAGTATCCGGAAAAAAAGCACTGTGAACCCTACATGCTTCGCTTCAAGATACAGGGATACCATCAGCCTGAAGTGTGGGTGACCTCCTTTTGCTTCAAATATAACTCAACGTGATAATTTTGCGGATTTGTTCGCTCAAGAAAATTGCAGCAGCGATTGCACAATTCGTTGCACGTGGGTGAAAATCTCAAGTCTTTCGACCTCATTTTGAGGATTAAAATATATCTATGATGAAAAACGAAATATTCCGTTTTCAAAGCACACACAGTATGTAATTTATTTTCTCAAACAAAATAAGGAACTTGGAACTACGCTGTAATTGTTACACAGCTTGTCATTTTCCGCTCATAATAAAGAAAAATATGATGTAGCTTCATATAATAGTATTTTCACCGTAAAATCACGGATGCGTAAATTGGATACCTATTTAACAAAGTTATCCACGATACGTAGCCCGTAGGTAACCTATACAGGGTCAAATTAAATTAGCTAGAGAAACTCCGCAGACGTGTTGGGTATCGATATCTAACGACGATAAAACCAAAATTCTAAACTCTTAACTTTACAGCTGACTACGGCGGGTCAACGGTCGCTGGTAGTGTAGATAAGTACTTGAAATTGTGAGATTAGAAAATCTTTTTTCCTATTTTATCGTCATTAGGTATCGAAACCCAAACCCATCACATATGCGGAGTTTTGCAAGCTAATTTGATTTGACCCTGTATACCGTAATACATTTTCCTGAAGCGAAATCCAATAATGCATTATCTGTCGCTAAAAGGTATCAGTTTGATATTACAGTGTTAATATTACCCGTTACCTGTGTGCTGCGTACTTAATTGAATTAAAGAGCACTCAATAATGAGCTAATTCAATTAGTTTATTGCCTGCACGCTGTGACTGGTGAATTAGAAAAAATTGAACCCATGTGGTCGATGGCGCTAATTGAACTTTGTATCGTGCTTACCTGAAACAATTAGAAATGGCACATTAGTATTTGTGTAGCGTGTCAAAAAACAAAAGAAAAGAATGACTGGCGGTGTTCGTTTTTCAAAAAGTTCGCTGGCTATCCCTAAACTATGACGCCATATTGCTTTTCTAAAATCAACAAACAAAATTTATCAAAAGAGCAACCTGTATTTGAGAAATCCAAAATCTTCGCGGTCTATTGATTGTTTTAAGTTGTTAAAACTTATAATGATTAAAACCAAAATAAACAATCCCACGAAACGATAAATATTTGGTATCATAAAAGAGCTAAAGAATAAGGAAATACAAGTTCCAAATCGAGCGTCGAACCAATTCGAGTCGAGCGAGCGTCGATGGTACGAAAGTAATCGAACACCTAGTTCCTTTCTGGACGGATCATTTTCTACACTGCTAATGAGTTACGATGCTCACAGATAGGTACTTTGTTTGTCGAATAGGTCGCTTGTAAAGCCGGTAAATTATTTGAATATCCGTTTCAATTTTAATTGGAGTTTGAGAGCTTGAAAATTTTAATATATACGCGCTTTGCTTTCGTCGATTTGAAGATATAAATAAGCGAATAAATCAAACTGAATAGAAAATTTTGCTGCTGGGGAGTTTGTTGAGCTACTTCTTCTTCCCATCTAAAGCACTAGGAAGTGGTGTCTTATGTAATTTTGACTTTCGAAAAGTGCTGATTCTCGGCCTAGTTTGAATAAATGACTTTTGATTTTCATTTTGAATATCTATCATAATGAAGAAAGATAAGCGTTCTATGGAATTTTGATATTTTTACTTTGTATTTCAAAACAAGGCTCGTTCAAGTTTGATCGAGCACCGTGCTTTGATATCCAGTTTCCAGTCCATACAGCGTTTCTAACTATTTGCAAGTCTGAGATAAGCTACCACCAGGGCACTGAAGCTGTCTACAATAGAATATAAATGGAATAATTTTAACGTTATCCAGAATGATGATGATGATATGTATCTATTTAGAAACTCGTTTATACAATAGAATGTGGTTTAAAGTTTCACGAGAAGACTTTGATAACTGAAGTTACGACGCGAAAATGGCTGTAATACATTACCAAGCTTATCGTCTGTTATTCCGTACTTCTCTATTAATATTTGTATTATTATAGGACGAAATTACCTATTTAAATAATTGGTAATCGGCATCAAATCTATTTGCTTACTGTTCTGTGTTCTGTGTTATTTACCTAACCATAAAAAGCAAAGGTGTTCAATTGTCACAAATAAAATTAAAACGGGCTGTGGCAATAATACGCAAGTACCTAAATAGAAAAGCTAAAGAGAAACTTTAGTAGCCATTAAGTTGATTTCCAATTGGAAAATGGTGTCTCCGTCAATTAACACATAGATTTGTCACTACGCTCCGTCAATACAGCAGATCCAGCTTTAGAAAGAGAAAGTCACATGTGAGTGACAGAGACAATGCTTTACAAACAAAGCCAAACTGTAAGTTCCAACTAAAGGCTCCTACAGATAGGCACGACGTGACTCTGGTGGAACAATTTCTATGAAAACTTCATGGAAATTGTTCTACCGGAGTCGCGTCGCACCTGTCTGCGGGAGCCATAAAGCTAGGGACAGATGAGTACTGTCCGCCCTTTGGAAGTCTTAATTAATTCATTGCTGGCGACCCGTGTCTGTTTTCAGCGTCCATTTATCTGCACTCCAAGTTCGTAAAGAGAGATATTTTATGAGTTTAGACTTGGCGGGAAGTCTGATAAATTATGCTTATCTTTGGAGTATATTTAGAGCCCTAATGAAATTAAATTGTGGTTTAAAATCGTTAGAATTTAGAGAAATCGGAATAATAAATTCAACTCTCGAAAAATAAGGCCTCCATTTAGTTTTAAACTAATCAGGAAATTCCGAAAAATGCATTAGTGAAAACCGTAAACCACAACACCTCAGTATACTTTCAACTAAACGATGAAAATTTTAACTTCGACGTAGATATTTAATTTAGGATGCATATGTGCCGACGATGCACAAGCTAACGGGAAAATAACATCTGCCGGAATGAAGAAGCAGTAAATAGATAGAGAATTTATCTTAACAATATTTCTTAACGATCCATATGGTATTAATTTATAATGTGCATAGTTACGTTTAGCGTTGTCGGTGCGCACCATATGGTGTGCTTGCGAAATACTTGGTAGGCAATGCTAGCCAGAAACGGACGTAGGAAGTCACGCCTAACTACGAATGCAATTGGCTTTAGTGCCGCCAAATATACTGTATTTGTTTTCGGTATGTTGTATAGTAATTTAAAAAAATACGCATCGACTTGAAAACCTCCTCCTTTTTAAAAATAACTATGTTGTCTATGCCCGTATTTGACAGGTGGTTGTTTCATGGTTCTTTTTTCTAGTATTCAAAGAGACTATAAGAAGTCCCCTACCTTTGGTGTTGCCAACGGTTAATGTAGTATTCACCCTACAACATATTCATACTATTTACTTGCATATTTTAAGAATATTATACTGTTAAAAAAGTAAGTAAAGGAAAGACAGCAAGGGACAAGTTATAGTGAACGGTTTGTTGGTAGAGAATGTGTGTTCTTTCGTATTATTTTTATTCAAGGCAGCCAAGTTCCTTGAAAAATTGGAATGTTATCGATTTATGTAATAGTGGTGATAGCGCTTAATTTTTGATAACTCGTACACCTCTTTGTGTTATTAACTTTTTTTAAAAGCTTAGCGGTTAAGGTAATGTAAGTATCGATTGTCGATATAAGACTAAGTTGAGAATTGTTCAAACGCCAAGAAAGTGCAAAGTTTTTTTTTACAGTAGTGCAGACAACGAATGGATGCAAGATTTCGTTGGCTACTATCCAAACAAAATCTCCCTCACACCTCCATTTTCCCGTAGCATTGTTTTTTTAATCTCTTCAGATGTTTAATTGTTTAAGATTCAAATAATGTATACCAGGGGTTCCCAAACTTATTTTGTCTACTGCCCACTTTGAGAATAAATTATTTTTAGCGCCCCCATTTTTTCACCTACTTAAAAACCACTACCTAGACGAAATTACAAATCGCCCCCTAAGCCTCTACACAACGCCCCCATTTTTTTTCCGAGTCTCTTTTCTTTAGGCCTGCAGCGCCCACAAGGGGGAGTTATCGCCCACTTTGGGAAACGCTGATGTATACCAACGGAAAATTGTACTTTACGATATTTAACAGAAACGGTAGCGTTGTTGCTACCTTTGATCAGAAATGAGTAGCGTCCAATCAAAGGTATTATAGCCATGATTTTGATCATTTTACGAGGGCACGTGGCAATATATTCGATTTAGTTTGCCACCACCAACCACAATGACGCAGAAGGCAGTGGCTATTTGAGATATCGGAGTTTCAATTAGCCACTAAATGTCTACTGTTTGCAGTTTACGGGACTGAACGTTTGGATTTCTACATTAATTTATGGCTAAGTTTAGCAAACAGACAAACCGCAATGAGATCAGAAGATACCATTGTTTATTCTTTTGACAATGTCATTTCTCAATGAATTTATCTGGCACTCGTGGGTGGTTTTATTGTTTACCAAATCCCACAAACCGGGGGCAGTGTGACTGAAATAACATTTGTGTAAGATTAATTAAAAAATACGTTCCATAAACCACGAAAATCTATACAAATGGCCTGAGCACGGCGTTTTACTCTATCATGTCCTTAGGTAGGTACAGTCAGGGAAATTCCTACCCATTTCATAGTTTTTGCAATTTCGATTTTTTTTTTGTTTCTTAATTATATTTGATTACTAGTTTATTTATTTTTAGGTAAAAAATATGTATTAGGTATGTTGAAACTTTGTACTCCCCGTCACATGTCCCTAAAGGTTCATTAGAAAACCAGCGTCAGACAGCTGGCATCTGTCTGGCAAATGAACATTTTTGACGCAGCTACACACACACACTATTGTTGTGAAAACATTATTTTCACTTTTTTATTTTATTATTCGTATTTTGTGTTTCACGAACTGTGTCCAAATAAACGTTATTCTTTCTTTTGTTTCTTTCACACAACTGTCAAAGAATGAGAGTTGTGATTTGAATTTACGGACAATTTAAGTTGGTACATAGTCAGTTTGATAAACAATTATTTCCCAGACTTTACTTGTAAGTTATCTTATACAACAGGCAATACAAGATTCTAACATAACAATTACGTCCTACACTTGTAACTCAGCTGTACTGCCACATTATGCAGTAGCAGCGCCTACTGCCAAGATTTACTGCCGCCATTTACAAAGATGTTTATGCAAATCCGTCGATATTATCGGGTTCAGATAAATTGTTTGGCTATCAAGTTACAGCCACGCTAACTAGTGAAATAGAATACTATATCAATCAATCAGTTTCACGTCGAATGTTGGAAATAGATTGGGATTTTGGTGAAGTCGACGTTAATTCGAAGTTTGGTTGAAGTAATTTAAAGCGCCAGCTATTTATTTGAAATTCCAGTCTGAGTAGGATTAATTGTCGACTGGGTATTATACCTCACATTGTACGAGTACAAGGTGTAAGTTAAATAACGCACAACCTCTTAAGGGGTCACAAAATCATAATTATGAACAACTTTTACTATTCGACCAAACTTGAAATGGCAAAAAAAAAACAGCTTTTCCCTACATTTTGATGAGTTATGCGAAGATAAATGTAGGGAACAGGCAATTTTTTTTTCGCGATTTCAGATTTGATCCCATAGTAAAAGTTGTTCATACTTACTTGATTTTTTTTCAATGTAGGTACTCCATACTGTAATGGTAGAAGGTAAAGGGGCCGTTATAATTTTAAGATCATACGTTGTAAACCTTCATTCTGGCAAATAAATGAATTTGAATTAGAATGACCTCTTATGAGATTTCGTGTATGAATATAGATATAGATACGAAATACCTACCTACCAACTGTAAACGATTTAGCTGATCAGAATAATCTTCAGAAAAAAGAAACGAAAAAGCGTTTTTAGTACCTAATTTAGTAAAACTAGGGTTTCCTGAGACTACATACGCCGGCCGCCACATACCGTGCGCAATTTACCGGCGAATGACGTCACTGAAACGTTATTTATGAAAGTAAGTTGATGTGTTGGGATAGAGAGGGTTTTTGCCACCGTAAAGTCAAACCCCGCAGCCATCTTTTTTATGAGGGCCGTCACTGCGGCCTTTTTGTGGCGGCCACCGCTCTTATAGGTACTTGGAAATCGTAGCTTTAGTTAGTACCTCTACTTCACGTTATTTCCATTTTTGTCATCAGTTTCCAATGCCTAGATCTAATGTTAAGATTGTCTCTACAATCTATCGTTTTCCTGGCTTCTTGCCAAAATCCACTTAGCAGTTTGCATTATCTGAATCTTTGTTCGTCTTAATTGATGTCGGAACTCGCGTCGCGTCGCGTCGCATTGGCGATCGATTATTTTGGCATGTGGTTAAATTAAGAGCTTCTTTGGCTTCGTTTTTTTTTTTTGTTTTTTTTTTGTCGATGTTCACTACTCATCTTTTACATAACTAGATACGTATTAAAAACACAAAGTCTCTGACTTTCTGTCATTTATACTTCAATAACTGTTTTTTTTTAATTCAAATATGTTCTCTAGTTCCCTGGCTAGGTTTTAAATACATTTTAGTCCACAAGAGCGGTCCCATGGGCATAGCAGCAAAGAGTAAGTTTGCAATGTCAAAATAACAGCTTTTTACTAAATGCTTATGAAAGTATATACGGTACCTATAACAAAAAAACAATTTTAGAGTAACTTAAGCTACTGTTATTTTAGAAAAATAAGTAGGGTTCCACGAAAAAAATAATTAAACTTGAAATTGTGAACAAAAATAATAACTCTGGAACTACCCGTCGTATTAGAAAAATTCTTTTTGCATTTGGTAGCCCAATTCTATATAGGCTATTTAACATCACGCTACGACCCTTAAGAGCCAAGCAATGAAAAAAAGTCAGAAAAAAGGCGATGCATCGTGGCGGGTCGGGGGACGGGTGGGGGTTATTAAAATTTGGCTATTATTTTAGTAAATTGTGCATCGTACGACTTCTACGCGAACGAAGTCGAGGGGCACAGCTAGTTATGAATAATATTACTATTCCTACACAATATCTCGGTACATAGTTAGAGAAATAAGTCCGAGTTGGTATCTACTTACTAACCACACACGCTTTCATTTAGAACTGCATAACAAAACAAAACGAACATTAAACATTATCTAGAAGACCTTGGAACTATTTCCATTTCCATCGTGTCACGTTGTCTTTTATTTATGGTAAACAATATAATCTTATTACGATACTAATTACAAAGCAATAAAAAACAAGCGATAATTATGACAATGACATTTTTTTTCATTTTTTTTTTTTAATTGGTATAGGTTTGCTCTTGACTCTAGTCTAGGTCAGAGATGACAGAGACAAAGTCGACGATGGAGCGAGCTTACCCAGAAGATGCCTGTTCACTCTCACTTTGAAGAGATCGGGGTTGTATGCGTTCGGAAACACAGACGCAGGCAGAGAGTTCCACTCCTTTGCTGTGCGCATCACAAAAGACATTTAGAAACGCTTAGTGCGAATTGGTGGAATAGCAACTAGGTAAGGATGGTAACTTGCAGTGCGTCTAGATGTCCGCTGATAGAAGGGGGCCGGCGGAATGAGGTCGTGGAGTTCTTGAGCACACTCCCCGAAGTATAATCTGTAGAAGACCGACAAGCAGGCAACCTTGCGGCGATCAGCCAAGCTGTGAAGCTTAGCATCCACCAGTCTTACGTCGCCAATGAGCCTCTTAGCTCTACGTTCCACCGAGTCAAGCGCGGCAAGTTGGTATTGAATACATTTAGAAATAGAGCTCAGCGTTCACGTTTTTAGTTGACTAAAAATAATTCTCCTTCAATAAAACACTCGTAGATATTATGATCCGAAGAAAATTCGTCATCAGTAGGACAACAGTAGGTAGGTATACCTAATTCGAAACATTATATCAGAATTAAGTCCCATTAAATATCAATCATGTGTAAGTTAAGTACCATCGCGGACATTTCAACCTTATTACCTTAGTAATAAGGTCTCTTAGGTATGGACTCTTAGGTCTTATCTCTCTATTTATTTTCAAATCGGTTCACTGCTACTTACCTTCTTATGTTTATCAACAGCATCCTAAGGTATGTAGGTACTTGTATCTTAAATTGTCTCGTGTCTTAGCAATGGTCCGGTTTAAAAAGCACATGCACCTACCTAGCCTTTTCCCAACTATGTTGGAGTCGGCTTCCAGTCTAATGGGATGCAGCTGAATACTACTACCTATCTGACCTCCACAACCCAGTTACTAACACGATACCCCTTGGTACGACTGGTTGTCAGACTTTCGGGCTTCTGACGACCCGTAACGACTGTTAAAGATCCAGGAATGACAGTCGGGACCAACGGCTTAATACTTTCCGAGGCACGGGGGTCTCGGTATGTAAAGATTGTCACCCATCCACGGATCGACCGCGGCAAGCGTAGCTTAACCTGATCTATCGATCCGTGCGGCTGTTATTACTTAGCCACGAGCCCCTCTTACAAGCTTATAAAGCACAAACAATTCTATTTAATTAGGTATGCACAGTTCCATTCCCCGCCCCCCTATCCCCCTCCCCCTATCAAGCTATGCGTTCACAGCAATGGTCATCGACGTGAATACGTCACAGACAAGTTCAAGGAATCTAATCCAGCGGAATGCATTGATAACAGCATGGGAGGTCTCGGAAGAGTGCCAAGATAAATCTGTAAGGGAAATTAAGTACTTTGTGGATGTAATTGTTAGATAAAGTTGTACCTACCTATGTACGTTGTAAGATTAAGTTTAGTTCACTAATGTTTGATGGCAATGAACTTGGAGATTTATGACATTTGGCTTTCCAAGATTCAAGTTAATAGATTTTGTGGCTGCATAATCCGTATAGTAGGTACCTAGGTACATTTTGAAGTACCTACTTACTTTTGCGCATTGCAATAATTATATGCTCTATAGATTTCAATAAAAAAAAACCAACCTCTAATGGTCAATCTGAATCTAAGAAAACCTACTATATGTACCTATATACTTTCTATATATCCTACTATATATATCTATACAAATAAATAAAATCGAAGTGTCTGTTTGTAATGTCAAAATAACAGATTTTTACTAAATGCATATGAAAGTATACCTATACGATACTTATAACAAGAAAAAAACAATTTTTGAAATTTTTGTCTGTCTATCTACCTGTTTGTTCCGGCTAATCTCTGAAACGACTGGGCCGGTTTTTAAGGTTGTTGTTAAGCTACTTTTATTTTAGAAAAAGAATTAGGGCTCCGCGCAAAAAAAATAAAACCCATAAAATTGTGAACAACATCCGATTCAACTAGGGAAGCTGTTTTCCGATATCCACGCGAACGAAGTTGCGGGCACAGCTAGTAATAAATAAAAGTGAACTCTTTATCAAGAATAGGTCAGCCCGCCCTATTCCGTAGATGTATACCTAACCCAGGCATAAATATCATACTGCGTCAACCTGGCTTTTCTAAAAGGTCAACCAATACCTATACTCACATAAAAGAGACACTGCGGAAAATCAAATAAGAATGAAGAAAGCGACGAGTTTGCGCTACCGTAATGCAATTTCCATCTCCTTAAATAAAATATATCGGTACAAGGAAAATGAAACGAATCCGGCAGGATCTCATGGCGGCATGGAGAGTGCGATTGTCGCAACCCAGCGCTGGGCACGCCACAATTGCGGCGATAAGTCCCCTCTTTGAGGAGTGGCTGGAGAGGCGCCACGGCGTCCTCACCTTCCGCCTGACGCAGGTCCTCACCGGACACGGGTGCTTCGGGAGGTACCTGTTCCGGATAAGGCGGGAGGAAACGCCCGGGTGTCACCACTGTGTGGATCGCCCGGAGGACACGGTGGAGCATACGGTGGAGGTCTGCCCGGCTTGGGCGGAGCACCGCCGTGTCCTCGCGGAAGCGATCGGCGGCGGCGATCTCTCGCGTCCGGCCCTGGTCCAGGCCATGGTACGGAGCGAGAGTGCATGGGAAGCCATTACCTCCTTCTGCGAAGCAGTAATGCTCGTGAAGGAGGAGGCGGGACGCGTGAGGGAGAGGCAAGCTTTGCACCCTCACGCCCCTAGTCGCCGCAGGAGACGCCCTGGGCGTCGGGAATTGGCAGCTGATTCCCGGCCACCGTAGGCGCGGGCTTGCGGACGGCGAGCAATGGGTAGCTCGCCGTCCGGTAAGGACCAAGCCCGAGTCGACGGCGCGTCGTGTTCCACGCGCGCCTCAAAGAGATGTCAGCACTATTGACGGGGTCCGCTAGGGCCGATGCCAGCTAGGGTTGCGGGATGTTCGAAAGAGTTACCGTGGCCCCGGCACAGGCAACAGAAGGAACACGGGTGGGTTTTAGTCAGTAAAAGTCTGACACGCCCTCCCGCTCCGCCCAGAGCGGGAGAAGTCATTTGATGATTTCCCATCCACAAAAAAAAAAAAAAAAAAAAAAGGAAAATGAAACGAAAAGTAAAAATACAGGGCATTTTTTTAATCACTACCCAAATTTTCGCAGGGTGTTCTACCCATGAATACGAACAACTTTCACTATGGGACCAACTCTGAAATCACGAAAAAAATCAGCTGTTTCATACATTTTGGTCGAGTAGGTATTGAACTTTTGTATGAATCAGCTGATTTTTTATCCGTGATTTCAGAGTTGGTCCCATAGTAAAAGTTGTTCATATTCATGGGTAGAACACCCTGCGAAAATTTGGGCCGTGACAAGGAAATTGCCCAGTATACCGACTTTCTTACATGTTCGTAGTTAGCGTAGGGGATAAAATGCTCTCTAACTCTCTCTAACAGAGGAGGCCTGTGTCCCAGCAGTGGGAACATTATACAGACTGATTATGCAGAGTTAAATGCACCCTCGAACCCAAGTGTCCTTCTGAAAGTAAATAGTAGTCTCTGAACATTTTCTTTCTATCTTATCGTGAAAAACTGAAGTCAGGTTCAGCACCTAAATTTGATGGAAATTCCTAATCCATTGCTTCATCATCATCTGCCTAGCCTTGCCCAACTACGTTGGGGTCGGCTTCCAGTCTAACCGGATGCAGATGAATACTAGTATTTTTTATCCAAATCAATCCATTGCTTCATATGTTTGAAAAAATCGTCTTCTGGACAGCGTAATTATCACAAATGTTGAATTGCCAAAATTAACGGTATTGTCATTGTAGTTGTCGTTGTGCGTTACGCAATTACCTCGAAGAAATTATTGAAAAAAAAAAACTCGTAGGAAGCTCGTACGGCTCACAGACAAACGTAGCTGCGGAGACGACAATTTTGTAACCTACACAGGGTGTAAGGGACAGCCCTCCGCAGACTGATGGGGATGATCAGTATCTCAGGATGATCAGTATATCATACAAAGATGACCGGTAGATGAAATTATTTCAGGAAAGTTATGGGAATCCGATAAACCTGATTTGATTCACACGCAATGTATCGTTACCGTGGCAAAACGCGCGTAACGAACGGCAGCGCAGCGAGCCTTCGATCGCCGTGTATTTCAACATCCATTGCTGATTTTTTGATTTTAGCTGTTTTATTTACATAAATGGAGTGCTGCATACAGAGAATTTCATTTTAAATTGAAATAAAGGAATAGTAACTGAAAATACAAGAAAAAACATGAAAATTTTCCTGAGAATATTTCCGGTGGAATATGATTTAAAATAAGGAGCTGAATGCACCCTCTTACTTTGCGGAGGGCTGTCCCTTACACCCTGTATAGACAGACAATTTCACTTTCGCATTTTTTCATAATGTATAGCGGTATGATGATTACCTTTTCAATACCCTTTTCACAAGTTTGACACTGAATCCGATCCTTTGGGAAAAACCTTTACATCATGTCTTTTTAATAAAAAGGAAATTGCTAACAAATCTATTATAAGTTTGGGGAGACCTTTGCCTTCCGCTGTATACACATGAAAAGTAGAAGAGCACTGTTTGCACTGTTTTGAAAAATGATATTCATATTTTTAACAGATTTTAAAAATGGAAGAGGTTTTCAAAAAAATTGAACTATATTTTTAATCATATCTGTGTCCGTAATGCTAACAATTTACAAATGAAACCAAACAATGCTAACAAAAGCTGGACGTGTCCTAAATGCGAAAGTCTGCGAAATATGAAAATGGGTAACTAATCGTAGTGTAAATCGTGGCTTACGTGGTTCCTATATTCTACGCCTGCTCTGTGATCCTCCTACCAGTTATTTGGTGTTAGTCTCAATATAAAGTATAAACGAGTAAAGACTTTAATGACTTTTGAAAGCAGTTCTCTTTTGACTTCTTTTCAACCAAAGGCTCAAGCGTACGCAATGGGCGGCACCTTGAATTCTTCAAAATTAATTCTTAGTGTTAATATTAGTTCTGGTTCTTATTTTATTTTATTTTAGTTTCTTCCTTATGTTTGGCGCAAAGAATATACTACTCTCTGACGAGAGGTTTGGCGGTACCAATTAGACGATTGGTGCGCTTCTTTTTAACCGACTTCAAAAAAAGGAGGAGGTTATCAATTCGGTTGTCTTGATGACTTGTCGTGTAGGTATAAGATCTCTATTGTACCTATTACTGTTTAGATAGCCGTGAAAACCTGTTTCTTATTCCAGTACAATTATTGTATTTATGTAAAGCTATTGGTTTTCCACGTGATAAATAAATAAATAAACAATTTTTTTTCTTATGTCCATATCGTAGCACAAAAGTCAAGATCCTTTCATGGGAAAGCTTTCGAGGGTGAAATTGAGTTTTATGATTTTTAATTCAGGTTTGGCATGACGAAAACGAACAGCTATTGTGGAAACTGTTCGATATTCAATATAAGAACAATGAACCAGCAGCCAAACATCAAACACCAGTACGAAACGAAAATTAGTTCATAAATGTTCCCGAAAACGCGTAAATCTTGCAGTTTAGTTTAGGACGGAAACCACAGATCATCGCGGGCGCCAGTTATAAATACTGGCGCACACGTGTAATCTATGGATCTCTCATATGGGTCAAGTCATAACACTTCGGTATAATACTGGCTGGGTAGACCGATTACTGTTGTTTCTCATGGATCGATGATTTTTTGGTTAAGGAA
Organism: Fissipunctia ypsillon; assembly: GCA_947568875.1. Lineage (NCBI taxonomy): Eukaryota > Metazoa > Arthropoda > Insecta > Lepidoptera > Noctuidae > Fissipunctia > Fissipunctia ypsillon. Next base: position 22,244,793 of record OX387645.1, on the reverse strand, counting down.
TGCTTTTGAAGCAAGAATGCAAGGAAAGTTTGGGACTCTTGATCCTAATGCGTTATTCCTGACATCGTTAGGTACATGTGTTTGTTTGTGCTGTAAGTAAGTGTCTATGTATAATATAGGTATAGGAATTTTCCAAGAACTCCGTTTGTGTTGGGTGTTAATCAGTTTAATGATCATTAGTAGGTACTTAATTACGGAGCTCTAAATCTTGATACTTAATTACTTCGCTAGACGTAGTAAGATAGCCTTTTCCTTGCAATGTAAGTTTGAATTAGTTGTGGTCTCTAATAACCAATTTTATGTCAACTATATTCCTCATTTGGTCTAGCTAAGTCTGCGTTTATAACATTTTGACCTATTAACATATCCATAGTCAACCATTTAATCAAATCCTGGCAACATACTCCGCCCTTTGTTTATAACGAACTACACGCTAACCTTATAGGTACCTACAAATCACAATAAGACAATAATCAAATAAATAAAAAAAAAAGATATTAATTCGAAGTTATGACGAATAAAATATCTACCCATTGTTGTTGAAGGCCATTTACCTATTTAAACAAAAATAGATACTCGTATAAAAAACTATTGTTTACTTAAAATTTTACATAGCTACCTACCTCGTGACTATACCTATCTGCTTAGTAATTAAAATTGAAGATTTAATTTTTAATTGGATGTAATTTCATACTTGAAAATAGTAATTATTATTGTTTGAAAATTCGTAGCTAGGTAACGTACCTACATATAGGTACTACGCCCCACTGAATCATCATCTTCCCATGTAAAGCTGCTGTTCCACGGCCCGTTAACCTTTCGTATGCCAGAATGCGGTCTGCGCTCCAATTTTTTGAAGCTTCATATGCCGGAACGTAGATCTGCGCGATAATAACTGTACTCAAATGCCACGCGCGCTTAAAATGACGCGGCAGATGGGACATCTTTGACGCGGCGCGGGTCTGGCATACGAAAGGTTAACAGACATTCCGCCCCAGACGTTGCCACGCCTGTCGAGCCCTATCGCGGCCCGAGCCGAGCATTCTCACGGTGCGTGTCGGCCTGGTGCGGCCTGTTGCCCGCTATTCCAACATGTCAAGTAATACGGAGTGCATGGCTGCGTGTGCAGCCGCTGTGGTTTTATCCAGTGGTCAGCGTTTGATAAACAAAGCAAAAAGAAAGCAGAAGACATGCGCCCGTACTGGCCACGACAGGCGCACTCGCGCCGCGCCACGCCGCACCTTTGAACTTACCGACTCCCCACGGATAGGACGGGCGACGATAGGCCACCGGGGGCCTCATCGGATGCGACGGTTCCTACGGCTTGTCGGCCTGGCTTGGCGCGATCTGGCCTGTGAGAGAGCAGGCCGTGGGATCGCAGCTTTACTTGGGGTCGGCGCAAAACATTTTCTTCTTCCATTCTCCGCTGTCAACCGTCACGCTTTCATTCAGTCTCTTTTCTTTCATATCATTCAGCACACAATCCATCCATATTTTCTTTGGCCTAACCTCACTGAATAGGTAAAAATTTGTAAAATTTGTTATTTTCGTAAGTCTTCAATTTAAAGTAAGAAGTCTTCTACTTTAATTAATTAAATATGATTCTTGTTATATTTGATCTACATTTCATTCAACTTATCAAAAGACGTTAAAGTTTATCCAAGATCATCGATCGTGAACTCGATAAATAATTTATGAATCTCTCACGCCACACCAGACGAAAAAAATATTTTGTATGCAAATATTCATAATTTATGATAATCATGAACACCGCTCCCGCATTTTTAATCGATGTTTAGTCATTCATAAATCGAGTTGTAATTATTCGACCATGTACCCCATACCATGTGACCTTAACAATTATTACAGCTCTATACACGTAAAACAAAAACAAATGAATATTATTATTTTAATTGATGTTTTTAACCTCAACCTTAGTGACTTCTAGCAAGATGACATCAACGAAGGATATGAAGGACAGGACATAAATAATAATCATAAAATAAACTTGGAATTCATTTTGATATTCATCTAACTTCCTTTTAAAAGATTAAAATTCAATTAATTCATGAGAATTTAATTAAACGAAGAGAAGCTCACTCGACGACCAGCAAACGATAAATTTAATTAAAAAAAGCTTTTAGTAAGAACTGGAATCGTAATGAAGAAAGAGGCAAAGGAAATGTATTAGCTTACTAGAAATAATTTCCACCAGTCGTTATTAATAGATGCTAGGTAATAAACCTGTTTAACCCAGGGACACCTTTTTGCTTCAGCGGATTCAGCAGGTCAAGGGCTCCTACACAAAACTGCGAATTCGCGCCGCATCGGGGCTTTGTGTGAGAGCCCTAAGGGTTAACCTTCAACAATTAGATAAAAGAGCGACAAGAAATCAATGGATGGAAACCAAAAGTTACATGTCAAACCACACCTGACCATAAATATGCGATTCGAATTCCTATAGCTATCGATTCGATTGAATGCTATTCGATCATTAATCGAGAGAGAGCGTGCCGGCCGCAAATAGATGAACTCGCGATCAAGGTGGCCCTCGAATCGAATGAAGGCCGAAACTTTGGCAAACGCTATATCAACATGTAGGCTGAATGGATTTGATTCTGGTGCATTTAAATTTAGAATTACTTGATGGAAAGTGAAAGAGCTCTTTGAAGATGCAGATGAAGGATCGCTTCACCCATCTTTGATTAAAACTCTTTGCTGCCTAATGTATATTTTTTCTTAGCTGCTTTTGTTTGAAATTCAGGCTTGCTTGCCGTTAGAATCTATCACAGAAGCAATTTTGCACGAGTTACAACATCCTCTTGTCATTTGAATGGGGACAGACTTCCGTAATTTGAAGTCATTTCATGTGTCAAGTACAATTATTTAAGTATAATGTAAGTTATTGTATATTAGTTTGGAATAGTATTTAGTTACATACCTATTGCATCACAATGAACTCATAACAGGATTATTCATAAAAGTAGTTAGTATTTACGTAAGTAGCACGTGTTATGTAAAACAATGGGAAAACTGAGATGGAGTTTCCGTCTTTCCCGAAACCACAACGAAGGTTCCTTTGGCAACAGTTCCTAAAACATAGTTTAGGCAAGTCGTTATTTATGTCAACCAACACCCAATAGTCAGAAATTTATCGATAGTGATCCGTAAAATAAACTTCGTTAACAATTTACTGCTGGCCGTAAATCTTCAGTAGGTAATTCTTCTATAAGAATCGTAGAAGATGGAAGTAGTTTGAGACTGGATTATAAGATCTAAGTGTATATTTCATTTTACGTTTTGATGAAAATGATCTTCCCGCTATACATACCTAAATATTAACATAGTCCGACATAGTTGTCACATAGGAAGACACAAAAGTAGATTAAATTAAACTACGAGAGACTTTTATAAACACTCTTATTTAAAAAATAAGAGCTACATAACAAAAACCACCTCCAAACCACAGATAAGCTAAATTCGACAGCCGAGAATTGAAAGCGCTGCAAATACCAGTAGTTTCAATCTAAAGCCCGTGTTTGTCTATGGCTAAGCACCGTAAAAGCTGCGTTCAAAAGAAATGGCCAGCAATAAACGTTGCGGCTTTCTCCGCAAATACTGGCAGTAAACAATAAGCCAGACGCGGTGGCTGTGGTGCTGAATTATCTGTGCTTTAGTTTGATTGCTTTGCTTATGAAATTGAAAGGGGATTGCATGGGAAATGGATAAACGATTTCCTTGTACGTAGCTGCAAAGGAAATAGGTAGGTATTAGTAGAAATAGTAGGACTGAGAAACTGTAGAGACAGTATGAAAATGAAGAAAACATAAAAAATAACAATTGATCAAACGAAAGTCAACGCTGATCTTGTTAGTTATACAAGAAACGATAGCTTTTTTAATAAAAAAAAAACTTTTTGGGATAATTCCCAGATGTAAAACTTCCGGCTAAGAATTTAATGCAAGGTGCCTTCCGGCAGGTTTATTTCCGCCTATCTTTGTAAAGGTGGATTCAATAGAATTTACAATATCCACAAACTGTAGCCTACATAAATTTTCAACCTGTTTAAGTCAGCGAGAATCAATAACATTGCAATTGACGTGAATAATTAATTCGTTGTTTAACATTTCAATAACTCAGAAAGCAGCCATTTTATAACTCAAAGGCAAATTATTTGAATTTGGAATGTTGCAATGTCAGAAATTCAGAATGTCATTCGTCTGTGGTTTTTGCTAAAATATTCGAGTACCTACTTTTTGTGTTTCAGACTTAATGAATACCAGAATACAAACGAAACACTAAAATGCCTGAATACATAATTTCAGTGTTTCAAATGCTTAACTTTTATTTATGCTTTCGACGAGCGACAGTCATTTGGATTCGGTTCTCGTATTGAGACAAATATTTGTGAGGCATTCTGTATTCATGCTTCATTCTTTCCGATTAAGTTCCCTACGGTTGTTTGTGCATTTTGACAACCATGACATGAAGAATTCTATTTATGAGCCTGTGACATGAAGCGTCTATTATTACACCAATAAATATTCATGGATTCTTTTGCTGCAGCTACTGCAACTTTAGGTCACGAGCTTGTTAACCTCCCAAGTGCGCTTCCACTGCAGAACACTGCACTGTTGACCCTTTCTTCGCTGCTCATCGGTCCTACATCAAAGGGTTCACGCATGTGCGGACAATTCCACCGGATGGCTGCGAAGCCAACGAAGTGGACACTTCACGAAAGCCATTAGCTTTTCTTCTTATATCCCGTAAATAGACGACTGTTTCTGATCCAATGAGTTTTAGGACGAGTTCGTTAAGGCTATTTTTGGCCGGCTATTAAGTAAAATGTTGGGAAGAATGTTTTTGAGTTGACACTTTAGTCTTTTACATAATAATCTCTAATTAAAACGTATTTTTTTAACTTCATGAATCGATGGACTATTCGCTTAATTAACTTAATTTAAAAAAGGCCCAGAATGCGTTTCTGCTAATACCCTATTAACAGGTCTAATTGTTTCCCCAATGTTAACCTTTAAGTACTTAGGTAACATTAGAAAGTAGTCAAATTGAAACACAAAAACACATTCATCGACATTAAACGCGCGGTGCATCTAACACCTACTTCACGTTCGGAAATGCCTATGTTAATATGGCGGGCAAACAGTCGGCTTGTGTTGGAATGCGACCGATCCAACGTTTAAACTATTTTCGGACGAACACGGAACTGCACTGTTCGATGTTTGAAATCTATGGTAGCTTGGAATAGTTATGTCGAATTTATCACGATTTTATTGCATTTGTGGGAATCTAGGCCGGATTATTTAGCGAGATAATAATCTGTTAACGTCAGTTTTGTTTAAAGATTAAAAGGAAGACGTACACGTGCTGTCAAAGGAGTTTTATCATAGGATGTTCTATTTACAAAACAGACAAAACAATGCTCGTTGAAAGTTTACCAACGTGAAATATGGTGTGTTTACATGAGAAACCTTCATTTTCCCGAATACATGGAAGAGATCGTGTTAATTACGGAACATAGGTAGGAGTACAAAACAAAATAACGTTAACGAGGCAGCAATAAAGGAAATGGTTCGTGGCCTACTACTGAACGAAGTTGTAAATTAAAGTAGTTACAAAGAAAAATAAAAGTACGCAGGATCAGCCGTTAAGCTCATGAACCATATTTTATCTCTAGGAAACTCATGAATGTTGGTCTTTATGCCTTTTACATCAAAGTGCGACAGTATGATGCGCCTTGTGTGGTACTGTAAAATTGAAAAGGACAAAGTTATCAAAATGTGTGCTGATATAAACTTGACATAGCATAAGCACACTACGTTATTCTGAGTTTAATTAGCGACGGGGCCACATAATTTTAATTAAAACCATTTTTCCACAGCACGTTGTCACAAAAGGCTTTTGCCCCAAGTACCTACAATCCACAAATGAAAAAATGTTGAACAGGTTACAATGTTGGTAACAATTGAGTCAAGAGTTCGTGAACCGCCTAAAAATCAGTAGCCAACATAATAACACAAACAAAAAGGTTGAGATCCACAATGGAACTCATTAAAACATACAACCAACGTTAATGAAAGCTTCATGTTCTACAATGGCTGCCTGTTTGTTAGCCGATATATTATTAATTTTAACTGGAAGCCCGCCAGGTAACTACATGTTCGTAAATTAAATGATTGATTGGTATATTTGAGGCCGTATTTGATTAACTACATACTTTCATGTTGCCGTACATTTTTGACAGCAGTTTCAAATCGTTCGGCGGACAAATCAATTTGTGGATTCTAAATTCAATCTTGGCACCCAGCGGGCCATAGACTCAAAAAGTCGAACGTGATATTTTCATTTGAACGTAAAAGTTGTACGAACTTTATTCAGCACAAATGGCCGGGAATATCGTAAACAATTTGGCGTTACGAGAATTACGTTAGCTATTTTGTTTGAAGACAAACTCGAAATCTTTCTCCCCTTTGCAAAGGCGACAGTAATTGTGAAAATAAATAGATCCTGTCTGACTCAGTGTTCCAGGCCACATTCCTCGCTTGTTTATTGCGTCATGCATAAGCACTACTCAATGAGAAAGGGCTCGAAAAGTGAGAAAAGGGGAAGGGTAATAGTAGTAGGTCCAAGGAATAATAAAACTTCAAAAGAAGATTGTGTTTGTAGCATGTGTAGACTGGTGTTCAATTTTGAAACTGATCACTGATTTGGGGATAGTTGTTTTTTGATTCCCGGTAAGAGTAACACACTAAATAACCCCCATGCTATTGAAAAATTCCATTTGCTTCTATTATACACTCCCGGACTCTTACATCGAATCACCCTGCATTTTTTTAGGGTCTATGACTTTCTAAACTGTCGTGAATTCAAATTCGGAACAATGATGACACCAATATACCTACGGCCTGTACCTATGCCCTCTTCAAAATTGCATTAAATTTTTTCTCTCACTCATCATTATTTTGATGTTTAGGTCTTTATACCTTATATCGAAATGCACGGGGGGCTCGATTTAGGAGTTCGGGAGTGTATTATTTTAAGGTTACGGAATATTTTGACTACAAATAATTACGGTTATTCTACTCAACATTCGAAAATCAAAATGCCGTTCGCATCACTGCGGATGCCATAATTGTTTTTTCAAATGACGTATCAATATCATGACTGACATCCTTATTCTGGAATGCTCGCAGCATTTTAATTAGAATCGTTCGAGTTACGCAACGTGAAACGTGAGTTGACATACATTGTAGAATTTATGTTAGCTTTAAATATTTGCTACGCTCTTTATATGACAAACAAATAAATATGTGCATCGTTTATGTACATAACTGCCACATGCAACCAAATCATAAAATAAAGATCGCGCATTTTTCTTTGCAAGTCAATTCAAAATCACCACGAACTTGTTTATTTGCAAGACTTTTAATAACATTTCACTCGCATTGTTTTGACCTAAGAAAACAAAAGCTTTCTACTTTCCAGCCAAGGAAGAAAAAACGAAATTATTTTTTTTATTTAAAAAACTGGCTCGGGCACCTCCCGTGTATAGCGACTGTCATAAAATATTATAAATTCTGCTCATTACTCGCGGTAGAGCTGACGCAAATGCTTAGCGTACCGGGCGGCCGGCGAGGTGCTTGGAACTGGAAAATTGGGACCGAAAATGCATTGGAGAGCACTCGCCGCCGAATTCAAATTTCCTATTTGGAAAATTGCCAGACTTCTGTGGAGCACCGCTCTCAACCACTTAACAACCTTCGTTAGATTCGTGACTAACCTGTTCGTGTCAGGAGTATACAGGCTGGCAGGGACATCAACGCGCAACCTGTTATCCCCTGTACCTACATGAGTCTGGACAATTGAAATTTGGCGTTGAAATTTTTCGTCGGTTATTAAAAAAAAAATATGCTGTTTCCTACAAAAGTGATTGCACTTTCCCGCAGGGGGTCCAGAATCATGTACTGAGTCCATGTTAATAGGTTGTGCGTCGATGGCCCTGCCACCCTGTATTTTATTGCCAAATTATGTAACTTGTGTTTTGTGGATAACCGAATATTAGGTTTTGCAAACCTATCGTAACGAGTCTTGAGTTCAAGAAGCAATTCTCTTTTAATTTACCTTTCACATTTATATAAAACCTAAATAAGCTGTTCAATTCAACTCTACAGCGTTCTTCAATCAAAAGTCAAAACCTAACACAGCTTAAAAAATACCCGGTGTCTGTTCTATTCTCCGTTTGCGTTCCATTTCACGTTGCGCGTTAAACTTTTATCTACACTTGGAATACGCTTTAGCTCTGCAAGCGAACATTCCGGGAGAGGAAACAAGGTGACCTCAAAACAAACATGAACTGATATGAAAGGGGTTATTTGATGTTCGTATGTTGGAACAATTTTTGCTGACTTCACGAGAATAATAATCCTTTTATGAGAGTCCGTGATTGTATAACGTGTTATCGGAAAAGTAATATAATACGTGAGATATAACCAGATTTTTAAGAGGATAATGGGGTACAGAGATAATACTGCAGTAAAACCGAGCATGAGCAGAATTGGACAAGGATTTCGAACACAAGTTTAACAATATCCTGCTTTCTGTCTTTCTAAGAAGCTTTCGAAGTAAAAACAGCCAAGTGTTATCTCATTATCTATAACCCCTGTATGACGAAACCTCGAATGCATTGATAAAGCCAAAGTTCTCAAAGTACACCGCTGTATATCAAATTACACGCTAAGAGGTTCGTCTCAAGTGACACAAAATAATTCTCCAAAATGTTTACCTGCTCCTGTTAGTAGAGTAAAAGCTTTGATGGCAGTTTTATGACGTCAGAGAAATAATCTCGGCGATTAAATATGCTGGAGAGCTATGAGTGGTTGTTACTTTTTTATCGCTCCGAGAAAACAGCTGACTCGAGATTCGCACAGATTGTAAAGAACGATTATGAATCAGCGGCTTTGGCAGACGGCAATCTTTTCTATGCCGTGGTTTTAGCTTTGCCGACGATAAATAAATCGCCTTCTATAAATCTACGTCAATCATAGGAAGGTCAAAGTTTAATAAAAATTTAGACATATGAGTTGCTTTATGCTTCATAAACTAGACAGTTTTTGTTTGTAATATCGTCTAAAGTTAGAATAGTTTAAGAACGCTGTTTAAATTTTTTGAAAACGGAATCTTCATTACCTACACCTCATCAAAATCTGTTTACAGCATTTTTTGTCGCTTCTACACGACTTGACAGCCACATCATTTCATTTCCTTATTAGCATAGAGATGACTTTCGCAAAGGAAGAGTTTACAACGAAATTATAGTCGGTTTCTACAGGATTAACTGTCTACGTCGCTAAGTAACTGTAACTGAATCCCGCTTCATCCCACAGGCCATGATACGACTATTGTTAATGCAATTTGAAATGGACGACGGATAAATTGAAAAATGGCTACCGGTCGCTTGTGTAAGCCGTTTGGAGGTAGTGAATATGAATAAAAGTGTCGTCAAAGCTTTGTAGTCAGTTTTAAAAGTTAATTTAATGGTAATCTTGGATGAAATTTTAAGTAGAGGGATGTAACGGTATCTTGTTTGCTGTAATAAAATTAATTATTTTAATGTTAAACATTTACGACGGGTTTAACATGTATTGGAATTGAAACATAGGCGTTGTACATAGCATTATAACTGTGTAGAGCTAGGCTAAGCTGAAATGACGCGCCCCACTATTGCTTTTAAGTACTGCAGCGTGTAGTGGGGCGCGTCATTTCAGCTTAGACGAGCTCTACAACGAAGCTAACATTAAAATCTGAAACTGATTTCAATGGCACTGGAACTATGTTTCGTAGCGCATGCAGTACCTACTGTACCACTAGGTACAGGAAAAACGTGCCATAGCTAGATAGCTACATACTAAGGTAGCTATCTAGCTATGGCACGTTTTTCGGTTATTCAATTTAATCGGACTGATCTTAAGAAATTAGTCCTAAAGAGCCAAAGCTCCATTATAAAAAATAATCTGCTTTTGAAAATGCTGAGCCCCTTTTGCAACATACGCCGTACGTAGAACACCACTCATCGGGAACGTTCCAAATTCAAATGGGATAGTTGTAGAATTAGCATTCGACGATCGTCGGCGTGGTTACGATGTTATTCCAAATTTAAATCAAGCTTCCGCCAACGTTACTGAATATGGCTGCCACATTCCGCTAGTGAGGTAACCCATACTTGTTAATGAAAGGTTGGAAACATGAAACAGTATGAATCTATACGCAGAAGATATTTAGCTATTTATTAAGACTGAGATGATATTTACATTATATACTTCCGCCCGCAGCTTTGCCCGCGTAGTATGTCGATGAAAAGTAGCCTATGTCCTTCCTTAGGGCTCAAAGTATCCCCGTACCAAACTTCATCAAAATCGGTTCAGCCGTTTAGCCGTGAAAGCGTAACAAACAAACAAATTAAAAATAAAATCTCCTCTCTATAATATTGGTTTAGATTAATGTAGTACACATACATACATACAATTATTAAACTCATGCCTACTTCCCATGGGGGTAGGCCGAAACTACAGAACGCCACCTGCCACATCCTTACAATTAATACGTAGGTATAGTAGGTAATATATTTTAAATTCTTTTACCTAATAATATGTAAATTCTCGCCCTTATAGGCAGGCAATTAAATTGATTAAGTAGCATTGTATGGTTTATTTTATTTCGGTTTTAAAATATAATTTATCCTCTTACGTACGAACAGGATAAATCTGTATTAGTCATTGTTTTCCATACATGGTAAAAAAGATAGTAATTTTTATGTAAAATTATACCGTCATTCTCTTTCCTAACTAAAGTTTCAGTGTTTTAATATTAGGTAATCTCGTCATGGGATAGATAATCATAACTTTCTCTAATCACACACGTTAAGCTGTCCAGAGTAATTTGGTGCAGCCTTCAAAGTTTAAATTGAAGATGGCAGAAGGTATATTAAATATCTCGAAGCATGAAGCACGCATCACGCATGCCTTCTTGAAAGATTTTCACATAATTAATGGGTAGAATAAATTCTCATTCTCATTTAAACTGATGGCAATTATGAGGTATCTTGAGAAATGGATTAATAAATAGCTTTGATATAAATTCGATAGGTGTAATTAACAATAAATTATGTTATAACGTAATTGACAAATAGTTATCAATCCGGCCCAGAGATACGAGTTTTGTACATATCATTTGACACCACTTACCTCTATAATACCTACAGGGAAAAGAATAGGAAAAAAGATATCATCATCTTCCTGCCCTTATCCCGTATTATTTGGGGTCGGCGCAACACGTTTTTTTCTTCCATTCTGTCCTGTCACTCGTCAAACTATCACTGACTCCCTTTTCTTTCATATCACTTCTCACACAATCCATCCATCTTTTCTTTGGCCTCCCATAGGAGGAAATAAGAAATAGGAAAAAAGATAATGGTATTTAAAATAACAACGTTCATCACAAATAAGCAAAATTACCTACATTGGTCTTAATAGAGATCGTAAAGTAACAGGAAATTAACTCAATTGGCGGCAAATTGACAGGTGACGATCTGCTTCCCGCCATTCTTATTAGCTGTCAAACGACATGTCACGAAATAGCGCGTAATCGTCAGCGAGCGGAAAACGTTTACGGCTCTGATAGCAGAAACTAGGCCCATTTAAAACTAGACTCTTCAGGTCTTGTTGTAGAGTCTAATTTCTTAGACAGGCAGCAAAGAGTGTATTCGACGTTCAAATTCTGTAGCAAAGGCATGAACTGAAGTACGTCAATAGAGGTGGAAGTATCGCGTAAAGCAAGTTCTTATCGTTATTTATGGCGTAATATTTACTTCTCCAATTTGAATTACAATGAAGCACAGGCAATTGAGCTTTCAAAAGACTTCCCACGCTCCTTTATGTTGATATTTATGGACCAAACAAGAATATTATTAGGATACGATATCCTTAGACTTGGTACTTTAGGAGGATAACGTGGGTGCCTCTATTCATTACAATTTTAGAGCTAGCAGAAAATAGAAGCTCCTTGGAATTGTACGAAGAGTGAGAAGCGATTCGGAGAATTTTTTCGAAAGAAATAACGAATTCGTTTAAAAAGATTACGTTACTTTCAAAACATGCTAATCAAACATAACATTCCATGGAATTCAAGGATAGCAAGCAAACATACCTACTGGAAATGTTTACAAGAGTGCGCTCAAAAATAGAAATTGTTCAGAGCTTTGATATGCTGAAGTTGTACACTATATTACAGAGCTTAGTGCTCAGCTCACTCAGAAACTATCATGTAGGTACGTTATGTCACTTCGGTGGAATTCCAAGACATAATTCCTTGAAGAGCTTGTAGTGATTATGCTTTTCATAACAAAATGATGTAGATATAGGACTATATATTCCTTAATTCATATGTTAGATGTAATCCCTTGGCTTAGACTAGGCATTCCATTTCTTGTGGTGGATTTAAAAGGCCGTATAAGGAATTATGATTGATGGAAAATTATGGAGAAGAGAGGAAAATTATGATGAGTAAAATCTAATCACGAATATTTGAAAAAAAAAACGAATTATTTTTGGAGGAGGACAGATAGATAAGGAGTAGGACTTATCCTCTCCAAGTTTCCAGGGTGGTCCATATTTAACAAAAAAATGACGATACATTTCCATCAACGCAGACGCAAATCAATCAGCCTAGCCTTTTCCCAAATACGTTGGGGTCGGCTTCCAGTCTAATCGGAATAACCGGGTGCAGCTGAATGACACTATTTTACATGGAGCGACTACCTATCTGACAACCAGTAACTCGGTAATACGATACCCCTTAGTGAGTCTGGTTGTCAGACTTTTGGGCTTCTGACTACTCGTAACGAAGTTCAGTAGAGTTGAATGACAGTCGGGATGAACGACTTAAAACGTGCTTTGCGATTGCGAGGCACAGAGGGGTGTCGATATGTAATGAATGGTCACCCAGCCACGAACCGACCGCGGCAACCGTAGCTTAATCTACAATCAACCCGTGTGGCTTAACAGCCAGGGGCTCGTGGCTAAAAGCGTTATCATTTAGCCCCTCCATTCTCGCAGACGAGTAGATATCCTCCATAAACACTATGCAGCATCGTTCACAACCTGAACTTTACAAAATTACAATACCTATTCTACTAAAGATGAGCCAGATATTACCAGATAAGTAGGTCCGGATAATCGGATCAATGGATCCAACCGGATAAGCGCGGTGCCTATATCTGAAAGTAGGCCGGATGCGTGGACTCCTATTGTGTTCATTTTAAATCAATACTATCTAATGGAAACCTTAATTGGATTGCCTTTTAATTAACGTACAGAATGGGTATTATTTTTGATACATTGTAAAATTAGATAAGGCCGATGAAGGTTACGTAGCGAGAAATTTTTTCAACGCATGCGCGTTGTAAAGGGTCAAATTATGTACTTTTTATCCCGAGAAAATACTGGTGAAATTATTTGATAATACTAAGCTTTCGTGTCACGTGAAAATTGTGTCAAACTAATTTTTGATCAAAAGCAGCCAGTGTGCTAGATAATGGGTTATTTATTAAGGAGGTTAAGAATGTATACATTGGATAAACTTCGTATATTAAATTAACTAACAAACTATTAAAATAAAGATATAATATAATAACAGCCACAGTTTTGTAAAACTTCCCTGTATAAGTACTACGTTTGTAGTTTTGGTCTAAGCAGCCAAAATATAAAGGGAGCCAGGACTGGTGACGCGGGAGCAAACGACGTACAGTTGTCCGTGTGAGAAGCAGCTCGTCCTGAGGTCGACACCCGCAGCCTTCAGTAGCAATTTCCTATTGCTTGCGAAGTTTTTCGTTTTTAATGAATTCCTGCTCCTGCATATACCCACTACCTTATCGCACAACACTGATACAGGAACTGATGCATTCTTACAGATTATTCCTGACGAACGGCTATCATTAAAATAATTATAAAGTAGATTGTAAACACACGGAATTCCTCATTAGCAGTCACCTAATCATCGATATTTATTTTTATAATAACCATAGATGACAGAAGAGGCCTGAACTTAAAGTTTTTCTGTGTACGTTCTACGAACTATCACATGCTAGTATAGTAATATTACAAAATGTAAAAAACAGAAGCACAAAATATATTAATCGAACTTAGGTTTCAAAATCTGTGAATGCAGATCAAAATGTTTCAAAAAGTTAAGGACAGTCTCAACAGACCGTTTGCTTGTAGCAACAACGGTTATAATTGCCGGCACGAGTCGTGAGCACAAATTCCATGTTAACTTTAACTGCCCTCGTCACCGTGCTGTTGTATTCTGTTTTCTATCTGTATATAAATATGCTTGATCATATATTGATTTCATTGCTCCCACCCGTGTGCAACCTGCCGTGATAGGAAATAAGATTCGTTAGGTTTAAGAGTAGAGTTTGTGCTCACGACTCGTGCCGGCAACTATACCTGCCCTTATTGCCCCATCTCAAAATTCACCCTGTATTGATTGCTTAGCTCCATAAAGGTGAGTATAGCGTGATGATAATCATTTAAAAGGTTACATCTGTAACCGTCTGCAATATTCTAACCTTTTGGCTCGTCTTTTTACAATTTTCGGTAAACTACGAGTATAGAAGAATACGAACATAAAGCAATATTGCTCATCCCCCATGAGCAAATAGCGTGATATGATAATATCATATAGCCTATAGACTGACCAGACTTGTAGGGAATATCAGTAGATCACCCTGTGAAAATTTGGCTAGTCATTAAAAAATTGCCCTGTATATTTTCGGTATTAGAATCGTTCCCAGACCTCGTAGCAATAATTTTTTTTCAAAAATATTCACTGTATAGTTTTGACTTCGCTACGATTTTATTATACAGGGTACCTATATCAGAAAGATGTATAGACAGAATAATAATAAATTACACGCTTATTTGCGAAAAATAACATTTATGTACTCGTAATTTCCCCATCCCGTATGACCACAGCCACAATTCACTCATGATTCATCAAAGACGTCATTAAATCCAGGGCTTATGATTTGCCATAGGCACAAAAAGTGACCATTTACGTTGAAAACCACAGACAACATAGATAGTAGATTCTTTTAAAAATGGAATGAGTAACGTTGTGTTTATGTTGGTCTGGATGATGCGGTCAGTGAGTCATGCTCGCAGTGTATCCCGATTGTAACATCATCCCAACATGTGTCTGCTGTTCAAAGATCTTTTAATGTACGACTATATTATATTATGGCGTACTTTATGTCCGTGTATGTGTTACACACTTGGAGTTATTAGCGAGACTTACGACTGAGATAATTTTGTTTGCGTTGTTGATGCGAAAAACAAGGAAAATTTTGCTTTTTTAGGTATAAAAGTTTGTGGTTTACCTAGCTATTTATCTGATATACATTGTCGAGAAATAATTGAAGATAAATAATAATAATAGAAATGAATATATTGTTGATTATTATTCGAAATAATTTGTTTTCAGAAATTAGCATTTTCTGAGAGATATTACGTAAATAGGACCAATAGGGATGTCGACTAAAAATTTTTTTTGTCCATCAGGTAGATTATTAAAAAATATTGGACATTTATTTTTTATTTTTTTACGTAATCAAAAGATTACGGCGATACATTGAGTTGAAATGTGGCATGACGTCACGCCTTGCTATATCTTATACTTAGTTGTGACGTAGCGAGCCCCCACTCCCCAACTTTAATGCGTTTTACCTAAGTAATTTTTTATTAATATTAAAGCAAAAAATACGTGTCCAATATTTTCTTATTATCTGACTGACGGACTAAACAGAATTCCTTTTTTTTATCCAGGCATGATGCCTGAGTAAAAAATATACCCATTCTGTATTCCAAGGATGTTGTCAAACATGACATGAATAATAAGCTTTACCAATATATTTGCCTATTGAAATAATATATCCGTTTCCCTCCAAACAAGTCAATGACCTCACAAGTTCCGAACAAATTCGATTAAATAAATTCATAGAGTAATGTTTCGTCTCAATATTTCGAATATATCTAACATCTGTGCGAGTCAGTGCAGAGCACAGGATACAGCGGATTTAATTTAACCACCACCGTCCGGGCAGGTAGTCGGATATCCGCAGAATACTCGGACATATCCGCGCTAGTAGCCCATCTCTATTTAGGATGAGTACCTATGTTTCGTATTGATATTAGATTCTTTCAAGCGAAATGAAAAGATAAGATGGAAAAAGTATCATTATATTTTGAGATTATGTTAGTAAGATTTATTTAACCACAGATGTGGCAAATAAAAATAAATAAATAAATGTTGCAGATATTGCTTATTTTTTTGCTTATAAAGATAGGTACGGCCATTTGTCTCAATTCAACTTCATTTAGTCAACATTGCGAAGAAACGATCGCATGTGTGAAAAGAAAGTGCAATTAAAGTGCTACAAAAGCTGCAGCATGACAATTTAGAAACATTCACACGAGAAAAAGTAAAAAGAAAAACCCCTAAGTAAAACTTAATGTGTTTGTTTTGAAAAGAATATGAAAGTATATACTTGTGCTACAATTCGGCTACGAAAAATAAGACAAAGATATTTTTCATCGGCACTCACTGGACGCCTGAAGGAGGACTCGCCGTCGGAGCAGACCGCGGCAAAGGTGGTGTGACGATCTATTACCTACTCATCATGTTTGCGGGGCCAACATGGCCAGAGGTTGCACAAAATAGAGAGGCATGGAAGGAAAAAGGGTAGGCCTTTGTCCAGCAGTGGGAAACAATATAGGCTAACAAAAAGAAACAAAACATTTTCAATAAAACCTTTATCCAGTATGAATATTTAAGAAAAAAACTAGGTCGAATCAACACATTGAAAGCTGAATACCATGTTTCATATGTATTTCTTTGAAAGATTCGTAGAACTTGTTCTAGATTTTATTCGATATTTATAGTGAAATAACAAAGCTTACTCATAGCCACAGGCGTTGTGAACAGCTGAATAATAACAGCCGCACGGGTCGATCGAAGGTTAAGCTGCACTTGCCGCGGTCTGTTCGCGGATGGGTGACCATCCATTACGTATCGAGACACCTCCGTGCGTAGAAAAGCACGTTAAGCCATTGGTCCCAGCTGTCACGCGTAGATCTTTAACAATCGTTACGGGTAATCGGAAGCCCAAAGTCTGATAACACGTCTTACCAAGAGGTACCCAGTAACTGGGTTGTGGAGATTAGATAGGCAGTCGCTCCCTATAAAATATTGGTATTCAGCTGAATCCGGTTAGACTGGAAGCCGAACCCAACATAGTTGGGAAAATGCAGGCAGATTGATTGACTCATAGGCGTTGTTATTTTAATAACAATAACTTCTATGAACACGCTGCCTCAAATGTAACAGGTGCTTGCATCGAGTCATGAAACTATTGAGGTTAACGGCTTTATTAGTACCGAACTCGATTGATAACAGTTTTATTAAAGTAGGTACGAAAGGTACCTACTTGCTGCTGAATATGGGTCCTCCTAAATCATAATTTTTCTCAGTACTTAACGCGACGATAACCGACCTTAATTTTATGATTTTTTTTTAATGATTTTAAACTGAAGATCACGCCTAAACGAGTTGTGTTAATGATTTGGAAAAAAATATATGTTAAATTAGAGCATTTTCATAATAACTTATACATATATGTGAATATTTCAGATTATGTATATATTACAAAGTGTAATTAATTTGTAAAGTTATATCTAACGCGGATAAAAAAAACTGAGAATCACGTAAAAACTATCAAGCGTATTTTTATGAAACCTCCACCATTTTAAAGATAATTTGATCATTTATCTTTTAGTATACGTGTTTTAATATATAATTTTTAATACATAATACCTTTTGTTTTATGTATAATAAATTAATAATGCGTCTAATTTGAGACAGCTCTCCTTGATGGGCGAGGATTTAAGACAACTTTCGGTATCTGTCTATTCTAACCAGATTCGCTAAGATGCCTTACAAGTTTTTTCAAGATAATTTCATAGCGTTACGTTTCTATTCGTTATCCAAAATGTCTACATCAGAGACCGGATATTTTAGCAACATAAAGCAATTATAGGCATTGGGTATCATTATCACTCTCCTGTCCTTATCCCAATTAATTCGGGGTCGGCGCAACATGTCTTTTTCTTCCAAACT
Organism: Fissipunctia ypsillon; assembly: GCA_947568875.1. Classification (NCBI taxonomy): domain Eukaryota; kingdom Metazoa; phylum Arthropoda; class Insecta; order Lepidoptera; family Noctuidae; genus Fissipunctia; species Fissipunctia ypsillon. The sequence goes on along the minus strand of OX387645.1, from coordinate 22,226,547 downwards.
TCTCTATTAGTCGTCATCTCGGTAGTCACTCCCTTTCTAGCCCTATCATCTTTCACACAGTCCCACCATCGTTTCTTGTATCGTTTATGCCTCATGGGCTGTATGGAGTGAAAAAATCAGAATATTTTTGGCCCCCCCACAGAGTTTCTTACACTCACAAACAAAGTTGCCCCACAAATTACGGCCTCTTTAATTAGCCCCCCAGCTGGTTGTGTTGTACTCATAACATCACGCGCGATACAGCGGTATGCAGTTAGTGTTCCGTCTGTATGACTAACATACATACATACATAATCATAACAGTGTTCGGAGCTGTTCGGAATGACGACACTGCTGACCTCTGACGGGTCGCGCGTTTTTGTTGCGTTGTTTTTTGACGTTTGTAAAGTGGTGTCTGTTTTTTTGCGCACACAGTGTTTGCATTGCAGTTTGAAATGGAGATAAATAAACATGTGGTAGGTATCGGATGAGTGCTACTCGTGAATAACTGTTTTTGCGCATTTGATTCTTATGAGCAACATTTTGTTACGAACAGAGACATGTCCTTCCGTGTAAAATACTTATATAAGATCACATTATTTTATTGGAATTCCGTTTCTAAAGAGAAAAAGGTTCTAATTGTTCTATTCCATTTGATCAATCACGAGACACGCTCTATGTCGCAAGCTATCTAATAGAATCTACAGAAGTACTTCACCATATAATTTTACAAAACATAATCGACAATCCGATCACTAATCTCAAATCAAATGTTACATAATAACTGCGCCACGTAACCTATTGTTTCTACAGCATCAACGGCCATAATGATTGCAACAGTGCGTCTATCTGCTAAAAATCTCACGGTTGTCGTGCAATTGCAAACAAGCAAGGTCACTAAATAAAACGCTTGTGACCCGACCGGTTGTAATATATCTGGTCCTGTTTGACCTAGCTGACATAACAAGCTTGGTTATAAATCAGACTGATGCACCCTGAGAAAATAACCCAATTAATATTAATAAAACGATGGTGTAAATTCATGGGACAGATATTCTTAACACTTTCACTGTTCGTGACGCAGACACAATAGTAAAACAAGCACCGCGAACCTTATGTGGCTCAAAAGAATGGGAAAAGGTTAAGAATTTTTGGGAGACCCCTGTGGGAATAAAAAAAGGGACAATTCTATTGAAGAATTTAATCCAGGAAGTCTTTTATCAGAATGGAGAGCGAATATTCCTAAAGAAGAGTTGAATTTCACAAATGGTTTAGGAAATGTTCAGACATATATGCCTTAGTAGCTGTAGCCAATATTGATTTCCTCAATGAAGCTTTTAACTATGTTGAAACTAGAAACGCACATCAAAGGACTGAGACAGCTAAGCTTTGAATATGCAACGCTGAATACATTTTCAGATTACAAATAGGGTTCTTGAATATTTAACACAGACTTTCGCTGTTTCACATTATGTGGAGATGAAGCTCGTATAGTAATATTTTCTGGAATATATATCTATCATAAACATAGCTGAGAAGAGGCCTTTAGCCTGCAGTGGAGCAATAACAGGCTGGTATTATTATATCATGAAGCAATATCTACTGAACTGAATATGACAGGTAGATATTATACAAAGCTTAATATAACATAAGTAAGATGCGATACGCCTGAAAGATGAAACGTGTGTAATATAGCTTGCCGAGCAAGATCTAGATAGCACTTTAGTGATATTGCAAATAGTGACCGTAATTTTGTCTAGCTCAGGTAGTAGAATTTTCTTGGAAAATTCGTGTCCTCTTTACGACGTAATAAATATGGGTCTTTGTGCTTTGTGAAAGGACCAATATTGGACTGCAAGCAATGCATATTTTATAGGAAAATTCGTGTCGAATTTTAGGACTTGTTAAGAACGAAAGTGAAGAAATAGCGAAATTTGGTGCTGTAACCAAATGTTTGTGTTGGTAGAGTCCTATATGTAAGTGTATGTGTAATTCAGCAGTCAAATAATCAATCAACTAGAAAGTCTATTGAGTTAAACCGATTGATTGATGAAGCGAATACCTACCTAATTTTATTTGCCTTTTCTTTACAGAGGATAATATGCTAGTTTATCCTGATTTTGCTTCCAAATTTACATAGGTGTAGGTAGAATGTGTACATTCGCAGAACCACAAACCTTTTTACTTCGAGGTCTATTGCCAGCTGATTATTCTTTGCAGAAATAAATATTGACAGTTCCATTTATCTAGCGGTTTGCGAGGTCAGATTTGGTCAAGTCGGACGAGGCCAATAGAAATTGGTTTGTAATTCTCATGAATGGCCAAGAATGTCAATGGCCCTTGGACATTACTACCATTATGGTATTCTAAGTAGGGAAACAATAGGCCAGTTTCGTTTTTGGCCGTGTGACTTACTTCGAAGTAATTAGGGTACCACGATTTAGGGTATTGTGCAACTTGTGTTGTTTCGTTTTTGTGTTTACTCATTGAATCACTATCAAATTACTGTTTGAATTGTGTTATGTTTTTAAATATCGAGAAACAGTATACAATTATTGCTTGCTTTGTATTTATTTTATTATTTCAACATTAGCAACTCTGAATCTCTGATTAGGATAATTATGTTCTGTTTCAGTTTTTTTCACTATAAATGCTAAATCCAATACCAATTGTGTCATTTTCGATCAAATTGCTTTGTTAGACACATCTTACAACACCTCAACTGCGTATAATTTACCGAACGTCTCTTGAATTAAACAACATAAACAAGAATCGACTCGGGCCTCTCGAGACGTTTGTATAACCTTATGGAAATATAGTGTAATAATGCAGAGGAATTATTCACGACGGTACACAGTGACATCATTTACAATACGATTAGTGTGTCATGGGCAGAAATTACCTAAGTGTTCCGACTGGGACTTGTTACTGAATAGATAACAGTGTCCAGTGCAACGGTGCATTCATACGCCCTCATTTTCCAACTATGCGACACCGTGTCACTTCTCCTACAGAATATGTTAAACTCGTGACGTGATTATGTCATGCGTGTTATTAAGTGGTACCAAATTACCGCTGATTGCCGTGAGAAGCATGTAGAATAGTTTTTGTAGAATGTAATGCTCTCCGTAGTATTGTGTTCGATGCGGCAGTGGAGACACAATTCAAAGCATAGGAAGAAGTACAGAAAATCTCTGGCCGTGTCTACGATTACAATAGGACTTCTGTTTCTTATATTACTTCAGGAGTGGCACGAAACGCTTGTGTAGATGGTACCTATGTAATTCAATGCTTAGTGATAGAAGAGACTTTTTTATGTAAGTCTAATGAGCCGCTTTGTACCTAACAGCTGAGTCAGGCCATTTTTACTTAGAATAAATGAATTGTTGTCGGTTATATAACAATACCTTTGGTTTGTCTTGTGCCGAGCGCTTTACGATCTAATTCCAGAAGACGCTGTTATCTGCTCCCTTTGTTCATTTCCTTTTGTTATCTTATCTGAAGCTTTTAAGCTCGGTCTAGCTTTATATATCTACTTTGCGTCATTATCTCGGCGGAAGGGGTGATTGATTGCGGAAGGAAACACGCAGACGAGGAGTTATTGATGGGCGACAATCGATTAGTGAGCGCGCTGTTGCGGATATTCAGCGCCAGCGCGTGTCACAGTTTGATACAATTAGAGGTACGCCCACCGTTGTTATTGCGACGGACATGGAGTGCGAACATAATGCCTAGCGACACTACAGATGTGCGCACTTTCACCTCCGCCCTACTCGAACGTATCGCGTGTGATCCGACCCGCATAGTGGCGCAATGTCCCTCTGGGGATAGCGGCCGCCGGTAATTTATTACGCAGTTAACGGACTTGATGCATTGTGCTTATTAAGTTAGACGAGTACCGGGTAGAGCGCTCTGTTTGTGAGCCACGTTGAATGGACGGTCGAGGACGGTTTCTAAGCTCGCCCCGACCTACATCGTTGTGGTGTCAGCAGCACGTACCGACATAGCACGTGACATTATCTACGCTTTCGCTACCCGTATCTAACATTTAGCCGAAATACGTGTGTTGGAGTGCAATACATAAAGATGTCATACGGTACATCGCCGGGGAAGGGGAGGCGTCGCCGGCCGGTCGTCGCCCGGCATCGATCGCGCTGTTTGTAAACATTGCAGCTCGAGCCGTCGCGTCTCGAGATAAGCTGAGGGTGTCAAGTGTATGGTTTATGGGGCTCACCTGTACGATCTGCACGTTGTCCTTGTCGAGCAGGAACTCCATGGACTTGTGCGGGCGAGGCGCGCGCTGGTCAGGCGGCGCGAGCGCGAGCAGCGAGCGCGCGTGCAGCACGGTGCGCTGCGTGTCTACGTCGGTCTCCAGCACGCCGGCCGGCGGCGCGGGCGGCGCGCGCGGCCGCGGCGGCTTGTGCGCCACGCCGCCCGCCACCGGTGGGCCCGCCGCCCGCGACACACCCTCCTCCTTCAGCGGGATGCGCACATACTGCGGCCCGGCGGCCGTCCCGCGCGGTCCCTGCCCCGCATCTGCCGCCGTCGCCGTACCGTTCGTAGAGGGTCGTATGTTCGCGCCTGCGCCCCTTGTTTTTTTCTCCTTGCGCCCCGAGAATCGGAAGTTCGCGAATCGCGAGAGGAAGCCGGCGATGCGGCTGCGCGGCGCACGCGCGCCCGCTTCCGTCATGGCGGCAGCGCGCTCTGTGGCCGGCGCGCGCGGCTCCTCGCCTCCCCCCTCCACTTCCACCACTTCGGCGTCGGCCGCGTCGTCGCTGGCGGTCGTTTCGCTCTCTGTGGTGCTCGTACTCGTCTCTCGCCAGCTCACTTCTGCGACTACCGGCGAGAACGTCACTCCCTTGGAGCCCGCGGACACGGAGCGCACGGGCGGCGCCGCGCCTGGCGGAGGGGGCGCCACCAGTTGTAGGGATGCGCGAAGTTCCTCCGGCGTCTCTCTGTGCGGGGTGGCTCGCGCGCGCAACTCTGGTGTTGATCTCACTCTAGCGTCGCAGGTTGATCTCAGCGGTGTGGACGTGAACGCTGGTTCCCTGAGAGGGTCCGGGGATGGCGTCCGCGGCGGGGTGGGTGAGAGGGAGGGGCCGTCCATACGCCGGCGCAGCTCGTCTAGCACGTCGTCCCAGGCGCCCCATGAGTCGTGAAGTCGTCTAGCTGTCATCACTGACAGTTCGCGGTCGTAGTTTTCACTTTCAGCGAGCGCTCGCCGCGCTGTCTCGTCCAGCCGACGCGCCGTCGCTTCCATCTCTCTGGCGAAGGCTCGCTCTGACTCGGTGGTGGAATCACTACCGGCACTTGGTTCGCGTACCGGGGACTCGGTGGGTTGCCGGACGACAATCTCGACCGGGGGTGGCGGTGGCGGTACATTACGGGGCGTCCTGGGGGGCGGCGGCGGGGGCGGCAGACGCGGGCGCCGCGGGCCGCCCCGGTAGTCGAGCGCGGTGAGGTCCGCCACGCTGACGGTGAGGCTGTCGGACACTTCGAAGGTCTGTCGGAAGCGCGCGCGGTGCGCCGCGTGTCGTCGCGGCTCAGCGCACACGTCAAGCTCGGCGGGGAGCGAGAGGGCGCGCGCGGCGCGGGGCGGGCGACGCGCGGCACTGGGCGAGCTGGGCGCGTGCAGGCAGGGCGCGCTGCCGGCCGCCTCGCGGCGCGCTATTTCGGGCGGGCGGCACGCAGCGGGCGGGGGCCGGCGTGAGCGCTCGCTGTAGCCGCTGTCTTCGCTGAGGTTCTCGGCAGACAGGTGGGTGCGTGGCGCAGCCACACGCGTGGGCGGTGGGGAGGGCGGGGGAGACTCCAAGGAGTCGGGCGAGAGGCTGGGCGAGGCGGGTGCAGCGCAGGATCGCTCGAGCGACTCGAACTGCGCGAGGCTGGAGGAGCGCGAGAGCGAGCCCGAGCTGGCCGGCGAGGTGGCTCGCTCGCGGCGCCTGCGTTTGGCTGGGCACGCCCACTCGCGCTCCGACTCGCTGTCGCACTCCGACCCTGCAGGAAACAAACTCCGTAAAGCACTGAACACGTTACACTGAAACTCTCCCGAAACGCGGCACGTCGCGTCGCCACGTCCAGACGGCGACAATGACAATGACACCGAATAGAAATCAGTATTCTTTCTACTACTTGGAACCAGTCCAAGAGATATTATGTAGGATAACATTCAATGTACTTGCCAAAGCCGGTCTAGACACAATGAAGGACTCGTTCTAATATTTATGTTGTGTAATATAATTACTTTGATGCTGCATGTGAAGTTACCCTTATGTTCTTGTTCTTTATTAAAAGTAACGCCATCTTTACGATAATAGATGAACTGTAACTAAACTCTGTTGGTTTTAAAAGTACCGCTACTACCCAATAGATGGCGTTAAATGAAATCATATATAATACTAGACACTATTAATATTGTTTTTAGATGTCCCTAAAATATAAATGAATTCACAATTACCTTGAGTTCCACGCACATGGATGACGGAATCTGCATCTGAATCCGAGAGCCATGTTGCGGCAGAGGAACGTTCGGAGCGCAAGTCATCGCTCGTTTCCTCGACTATCGTTTCGAGGTATAAAGCGTGAGTGCTACCATTTTCACCTGTGGGAAGAAATAAACTAATTTAGTAAAATGAAATAAGAATAGAAAACAACAAAACAACTGCAAGAAATATAACAATGTAACTTTGTTATATTATTTACGTTTTCTACTTAATACTAGATGGCGCTGTATCGCCCATCTAGTAATTTTTTAGTTCTGTAAGTCCTTGTTGTCCACATTTCCCATCATAACAAATATTGGTTTTTGTGTGCACATTACTAAATTACATAAGAAAAAAAAACAGTGAAATCATAACTGTAAAGTTAGGTAGGTTTGTTTTTTAATTTATAGGTATGTAGAGCATTTTCATGCTCCAATTCGATTCTGCTCAAGTAAAATAGCGATACCGTTGTGTAAAAACACACCTTATCGGTGTTCACAATAGGTATTTGATATAGTTTTAAAATACAGTTTTATTCTTGAATATTCAGTTAAATTGCAAACACATTAACACAATAAGAAAAAAATGGAAACAAACCCGAAATCGCGAAAAAAAAATCAGCTGCTCCCTACCTTTATGTTCGCATAACTCGTCAAAATGTAGGGAACAGATGATTTTTTTTCGCGATTTCAGCTTTGTTCGCATAATAAAAGGTGTTCATAATGATGAGTACAATGACCCCTCAAGAGGTTGGCAGTTATTTAAATTATACCTTATATACCTACATTTTAATTACACCCACACTTGTTGTGATATTAATTTCTAGCACAAGATTATAATAAGTAAGTATAAGTACTTAGGTATGTGTTGGACTACAATAGAACTTTCTCTCGTTGCCTTATAGCATGATGTAACTATTTTGATACAAAATGTTACTCATAAAGTACATCATATGGTAGCGCATAGATAAGTTATCCACTTGTTACAATTTCTACCTTATCTTTATAGAGATAAGGTTGATAAATAATAATTAAAAATAATTATATTAAGAAGGTAAGGCCAAGGATGAGATTGTCCATTTTGCCTGGTTAACTGCAGTAATGAATTATGAAGAGACATTATGATTCGCGAAAGCTATTGATGAATATTGGAAAATATCGAAAACTGTTTATTAAACAACTTTATCAGACACTAGCTTCCGCCTACGATTTCGCCCGCGTGTATGTCGATAAAAAGTAGTCTATGTCATTCCCCCAGGGTTCAAAGTATTTATAAACTTAAACTAGCTGCGCCCGCATAAGTCTCGACCCCGTGGGAATATCGGGATAAAAAGTATTCTATGTCGTAACCCAGGTCATGGTCTACATATGTGCCAAATTTCATCAAAATCCGTTCAGCCGTTTTAGCGTGAAAGCGTAACAAACAAACAAACTCACTTTCGCATTTGTAATACTATAATTATATTATAAGTTAGGATAACAGATCGTTCTAATTATATACTTATTTGTTTACTAATCGGATTACTGATTGCTATTATACGGCGCAATATTCTTTTCTCACTATAATTCCTGTTGTAAAAGAGGGAGAGCCCCATAATTCGAAGAAAGAACAAAACAATGAGAAGAGTTAAAGAAATAATTATTAATGCCGCCAAAAATACCTATTATCTGGTCAATGAAATTAACATTAGTAAACTCTTTTCATCAAAAACTAACACAGTTTTACTGTGAGCTAAACAAAAAGCTCAACAGCTAACTGCAAATTGATTTAACCTAAAAAAAAGAGATTTTTAACATCAGATAACGTAAAAGCAATTGACGAAGCAGTCTAGACAATACTCTAGAATCTAGATAGAGTCTGACGAATCGGTGCTGTTGTAAAAAATAATTGTAGCGGTTATAGAGTTCTTTAGTTGAACGGTTAGCGATTTAGCGGTAAACGTGGACGTTATGTTTCAAGTCATGATACTCATGTCATGACTCATGACATTAATGTATAAGAACACACGTAGTTTTGGTGCATCTTTACTTTTGTTTTTAGTTAACTAATAAAATAACAATGCTTAAACTATGTTAAGTAAAGAACTATGAAAAAGAAAAAAAATACGAATTAAAAATGATTTAATTGATCATTGTAATTAGACATCCACTACTTTGGCGTAGAGTGTCATTTTTTGTATCCAGACGGGGAAATAAATAAATTGTTAATGTGATATAGGAGGGTTGAAGGTATTCAAAATTAACCTGTTTAACCCAGGGACACCTTTTGGAAGTATGGGAACTATCAGCATTCTGGTAAAAAAAATAAAATTATGTAATAGGCAGGTCTACTCTTCCTAGATAACATTTAATGTTATAAAAAAAAATGTAAATATACAAGAAAGTAATGTAATGTAATTGTGTAGTGTAAATATTATTTATTATGACAGCTAAATACTTTTGGCATTGACTGAGCTGACGTTCGCACGGACGTAAAAATACCGCGGCGATTTTTTTTCGCGCTTGATTTTCAACGCTCTGCTTAGCGCCGAGAGTTAAAAATCCAACAGTGTGTTTTTTCGACGCGCTGGAATGCACTCTGTTGTATTCTCAATGTTCGGCTCAAGACCGTGAGTTGAAAATCCAGTGCGCGATAAAATCCCTCCGCGATATTTTCACGTCCGTGCGAAAGTCGGCTTAAGGATAAATAAATTTACTCAAATATTAAGAGCCTATACTACCTCAGCTAAAATTCACTCTTTATCTCGCTCGCACGATACTGTGCGCGGACTGAGTGAGAGCGGGACTGAGTGCGGTGCTGGGCGGCAGGGAGCGCCGATAGTTTAGGTAATTGCTTTTTACCGTGAAATTAATGGTAATTAAAAAAAAAACATAAGACCTGCTTTATAGTTAGTTCAGTTAGTATGCAAAGTTTCATGATCTAATTTGAAGTATTTTCTGAATACCAGCGGTTTATTGTTCAGTTTGGAGGTAACTTTGGATTTTTTTTCTATGGAGAAAATTTCATGGAATCGTGTTTTTGCCTAACATAGTACTTAAGATTAATCCTCAACTTTACCATATTTATTTCAAAATTAATGCTGCAGTATTTTCGACACAACGGAGGATTATGCTAATGCATTTGAGCTAGTATAGGCCCTTAACACAAAAAGTTAAGGCTTTGTCTTGTTCCACAATAACCACTTTTTGTTTGGGATTCGACGGCATTTTCATCAAAACTTGTGCTTCTTGGAAATATAACCAGGAGAATCCATATTTTTTACTTGGCTAAATATTCGGTACCTACATACGTTTTCTTATCTATAAAAAATATTATCGTGCTATTTTAACTTGAACGTAATAAATAATGTTTGAACTCTAAAATACCTAGAATGTTTATTGTTCGTAAAGGTCAAATACTTTAATTGGGTGTGTTTAAACTCACATTATATAAAAATTATGTAATACATAATTAGATGCTCAGTACATAATCATGTTTGATGTTACTGATAAATGGTATCAGAATGTAAATATTTATACCTAGGTACATTTTTTATGACGTTCTTTAGGTTCATGTACCTTTGAAAAAAATTTTATACGGTCCACCCTACTTGAACTCCGAAAACGGGCGGTTTTCGTAGCAGCGGCGCCGTAGCCACGTAGCGGCGTAGCCGCGTAGTAGTAGCGTAGTGTCGTAGCCGCGTAGTGGCGTTTTTAGACTACTGCGACATTAAAGCGCAGTCAACGTCAAATTGTTACCATTACTTTCAATAACTTCCATGTATTGTTAATTCTTTCTATCCTGTTTATTTTCTTATTCTTTGCTTGTTTATTTTTATTGGTTTATTTTTCCCCTGTATGCATGTCTTACTTATACTTCATTTCTATTTTATTAATTAGCTACGTGATATTATTTTATATGAAAGAACAAGGCAGCACATGTCAGGTCGGGGTCGTCGACCGGCAGGTGCGCTCAGCTGACGGCGGGCACTCGGCCACGGAACTGCGCATGCGTGCTCACTAGTTGTTGTTATTAGCTCAAATAAGCGCCGTTTAGCGTAAACTTAGTGTAAACGACTGTTTTATGTAACCTAGTTTAGGTTAAATAACTTAATAAATATATTTGTTAAGTGCTGCACTTATTGGATCTGTTATCTGTTGACACTAATCTGTCTGCCAAACTGTAGGTACCTGTTTGATTATGACGTCATCGTAGCGGTCTATGGTAAGTGCAGGTAGTGGTCCATGCCACGCCAAGGACGACAATGGACAAGATAGATATATCAGAAAATCTAACACTATCTTGCATAGAGGAGGTGGTAATACTTGAATGGATTTTAATATAGTATTTGACTTGATAAGTAAGTACTGGTTTTAAGGTGAACAAAAGATGAAATGAAAATATCACATTTTCTACAGAGGTGACTGGCCCACTTGCACTTCAAATCACTAAACGCTTTTAGCGCTAACCACAGTTAAAACATCATCCTGTCTCTGTCATCTTCAAGCAATTGAAAGAAACAGAGCGATGTTTTACAATCAATTCGTTTAGCGTTAAACGTGTTTAGTGATTTCTGGTGCAAGTGCCCTCCTTCTTAAGTACGGTGCCAGGATCGGGTTAATTACACAAACTAAAATATATTGTCCTCACTACAAACTGCGATGATCCAAGGCACACCTATTTCTAAATTATGCAAGAATAGCAGTTGTTGTAGCTAAGAAAGGGGGGAAGAAAGAGGGCTTGTGGCTAAGAAATAACAGCCGCACGGGTCGATCGATCAGGTTAAGCTACGCTTGCCGCGGTTTGTCCGTGGATGGGTGACCATCTTTACACATCAATACCCCTCCGTGCCTCGGCAAGCACGTTAAGCCGTTGGTCCCGGCTGTCATTCGTGTATCTTTGACCTATCCATCAAGATTGTAAACCTACAAATAAATAAATAGGTAGATCCCTGAGCCTAGCAACACAAATTAAGTCGCGTAGCATTTGTAAAACTGAAACAGAAATGTCTTGTTTAATTGCATTTCAACACAACGCTGACATTGAATTTGCACACTTCACATTTTTCCTCAGAATTTAGTGAAAAATGCCTCATTTATTATTGTTGATTGCGTATTCATATTCACGTTTGTCAAAAACAAATGATCTTGAATTCTTGAGTAAAAATGGCGCTTTTTGTTTAAGGTCGTTTACTTGTGAAGTTGTGACGCTTGCTGCGTTGTTGGTTGTTTGACTTGATAAATACTGGTTTTGAGGTGAACAAAAGATACAAAAGATGAAGTGAAAAATAAAAATTAAATGAAATGACACCGCCCATCCCACGAAAAACCAATAGTCCTTTAGGACCTACATCACATCCTTTGCAGTGTACGTATGAAGACTGCGTCTACCCAAATCTTCAACCAACCACATTCCCAGTAATACAATAATTAATCAAAGTTACCATAATAATTAATTTAGACATGGAGAACCACGGCTGAAACAGCTAGTTAGATTAACTTGAAATCTGGCATCTAGATAAAGTGGCGCTGAACAACACAGCTTATTTTTCCCATTAAAAGATTCCCAGACCTCCTTGGAGCAAAAGCCTTACGAAAAAAAGTTCTTATAATTGGAATCCATCCATAATTCACAACACACTGCTTATGGGAAACCATGCATGCACAACAGAACCTAAGGTCACAACACTAGTGTGGGTCAAACGTGTACTGGCCCACGGGCCCACCTGACGGACACATCAACACATGTTATAACGGTCGGCCCTCGGGTACGGGTACCATCCGTCCGGACTTATCCGGACATAGCCGGCTTTTTGACCCCCGTTTGGATATTGTCCGGCCCTTTAAAAAAAAATCTTACTGTCGTATACGAGGCTTTTGGTTACCTAGTTTATATTAAGTTTATGTGTCTTATTTTTGCACAAATATTAAATATAAACAATTTATTTTTCTTTCTTTTTTTTTCATTAGTCCGGGTTTTTCGACTGAAATGTTACTTAAATGATTTCTGAAAAACGAAATAATTAAAAAAAACCTCGCCTAATGCACAACCTCATTCTTCTTTTGAAGTCGGTTATAAAGTAAAATGTCCGGACTTGTGTAATTGTGACCCTACTCGGGCTCCGATGCCGGGCACGTTGCGTGTGGAATCCGTAATACCGTACCGAATGCGCCAACCGCTTGATAGACATAATCGGGTAGTAAGTGGGTATTGGGTAAATCTGTGTTCTGTTTTATATTCAGCCAATCACACGTATTTGGTACACGCAGTTAAATGTGTTTATAGTGAAGAGTGGTACTTTGAGTGGTTTGAAGCAAGAGTGGGCCGTTTGTTGGAAATCAGCATTTTTATACAACTTATAGACCTAATTAATTAATCAAATAAAAATAATAAGTATGATTAGATTAGAGAATTATTCTGTAGACTAGATATTCTACAAATTGAAAACATCGCCACCCAACATAACAACATGCAAATTCAAAAACATTACCGTCCTTTTGGGTTTCGCCGCAGTCGGGTAACAACACTTTATCAAACGTGCTCGTTTTCTGTTCTAGAATTCGAAAACTATTTGAATCTACTCATTTACCAGATTGTAAGCAATTTATCTTCGGATTAAATACTAATTTAAGATTAATAAATTTAGTTTATTGTATTAAACAAAAATATAGTGGAACGGATAAGGCCCAGTTACAACAAATCGGACCGCCAATATCATAATAACCGGTTTTCGATTATGTACGGTTTTTTGTTGGTTATTCCGATTCATTTAGAGTGGGCTTAGTTGTAGTTCGTCGACATGGATGACAGTCATGTGTGATGCCGTACTGTCGTTCTCAGGCACAGTACAGGAAAATAACAGTACTACAGTTCCGGATTTTAGTTCATTTGCACAGAGTTCAAACGACCAAGAGAACAATAATTCTGTAATAAAAAAGTTATATCTTTTTGTTGTATCATTTTGTACGTAATTAGGTAAAATAATTTAGCAAAATTATTCATGAAGCGAAGTAATATCCACATTAATTCATAGAAAAATAGTTCAATATCATTTTACAGACGAATCGATATGTAGGAACTGATAATGATATTAAGTAGTATTGGGCAGCCAACTGTGTCAACAAATCACACATATCTATGATAATTATTATAGACACACGATAATCACAGCATGTCTATTAGTTCACGACAGATAAAATTATAAATATTAGTTTAAATAAACAGATAAACAGAACATTTTCATATCTTTAGTGTATGTCTCACTTCTGTGTGATTATTATGATTAATATCACATGTCATTTGGCGTCAAAATTTCCGCGATTTTTATAACCCCGGCTTTTCTCCGAATTAATCACGCTTGCACAAAGATAAAAAGATTGGGATCACGACTTTCGGCTTATTATGTGACGTCAGAGATTACCAATATCTTTATCTAGCGACGTGTATAATAAACAAATGAATATTGATACTTAACATGACTGATATCGGTGAAGGAAAATATTGTGAGGAAATCAGAGGGGCAATTCCCGTAATTTTAAGAACGTTCACAGTCTGACCTCAGTCTCAATATGTCAAAAATGCCTATAATTTCCCTACATTTTTGACATTGATCGTCGCTGAAATGAGATTGCGACTAGATTTTGAACGTTTTTAATTACGGGAATTGGGCAAATTCAAATTCATAATATTTTATTACACATAAGCCTACATGGGCACTTATGAAACGTCAGAAGCTAGGTGCACGGTTCCAATTGGTCGTTTCCTATGGAGAAGAATCGGCAAGAAACTCCACGGTTACTCTTTTAAAAATAATTGGCTTTTACAAGGTTTTCAAATTACAGTGTTATTAAGCATGGGAGGACAGTGTAGGGCTTCTGGATATAAGTCTGAAATCGCCAACCCGTCTGGTGATATTGATCACGACGCTTTCTCAAGCTCGTGCATTCTCTGTATGAGAAGAGGAATTGCCTTGCAATGGGACCATATCGGGTTGGTATTAATATTATTAGGTATCATGTCCGCCCAGTACTTTAGTCATGACTTTTAGTACTAAACATAGATTTTTGTTAAGTATATTGGCCAGCATTTCATTGTTCATAACTAGCGAAGTTATTGTTAGCCAGGATCGATAAAAATCGCAAATAATATGTAAGTATTCGACTACCGATTGAAGATATAAACTAACTGATAACAGTACGGCAGATATAATGTGTTTGCACTTTTAATAGTTCGGATATTAAAACAATTAAAAAAGAACGAAAATTGTCACCCTGTATTCAATTATCAAGTTAATGATACAATCAAAAATTTTTAGAAATGCCGATTATCCTACATCCTATCCTACTAATTATTATAAACGCGAAAGTTTGTGAGGATGGATGGATGGATGTTTGTTACTCTTGCACGCAAAAACTACTGAATGGGTTTGGATGAAATTTGGCACACAGTTTATAATCTGGATTAACACATAGGATACTTTTTATCCCGATATCCCTACGGGATCGAGACTTATGCGGGTGAAGCCCCGGGGTGTTGCTAGTCATTTATAAGATAGGCGACGAAAAACAAGAATGGAGCATATATAAGGTGTATCTATTCATACACGAAATCTCTTAAGGGGTCGTTGTACTCATCAATATGAACAACTTTTACTATGGGACCAACCCTGAAATCGCGAAATAAAAATCTGCTGATCTGTACGTTTTGACGAGTTATGCGAACATAAATGTACGGAACAGATGATTTTTTTTCGCGATTTCAGGTTTGGTCCCATAGTAAAAAATGCTCATATTGATGAGTACAATGACCCCTTAAGAGATTTCGTGTATGAATAGATACACCTTATATTGTGCTTATGTTTTACAGTATCCTATCGTAATACATTTAGATGGTTTCACTAATCCAACCATTCTCTAAGCATCGCCATTAAATCACAACCATCCGGGTGTTGCGCTGTTAGATCCGACCTTCACCAGCTAGGTAAAGATTTCCACGTCTCGTCTGTTCGAAAAGTAACCGGTGAAAGAGTAAACAATGCAATCATTAAAAAAAACTAATGAGTAACAAATTCATCTGTATTTAGAAGGTTTCAACTACATATATCACCACTTTTTCCAACAATTATTATTGTTGTTTGAATAACATTATTAAATTGTAATTCATTAAAAATTGAGGTTATAAAATGAATCTCAATTGTCAAATGAAAAACATTTTTAAGATGATTTAAAATTAGAATTTAGTATTTAAGTAATCAAATCAAACTTCACACTAATATTATAAAGGCGAAAGTTTGTGAGTGTGTATCTTTGTTACTTCTTCACGCAAAAAGTACTCAACGGATTTAGATGAAATTTGACACACAGATAGTTTATAACCTGGATTAACACATAGGATACTTTTTATCCCGATATCCCCACGGGATCCAGACTTATGCGGGTGAAACCACGGGGCGCTGCTAGTAATTTATATAATCAAAGCACTCTATTTGTAAGTGACACTACAAATTGGCATCCACAGGTATGTTGTCTGACCCATTTGTTTACATTTGCATGAGATACTTTTGGAACAGGCCATTACGTAATGAATTTAGTTTTAAATATTTTAGAACAGGATCAAATATGCACTACGTCTCTTTGCCTGCATAGTGTGTACTGAAACAGGTTTCGTTCCGGTTCGGTGGAACCTTCGCTCAGCGATTAGTTCACGACTCAAACAGGATGCATGACGATCATTGATCACCCTGTATGAGTTACTTTATATTCACACATGCGCTAGCGTCATGCCCGATGATTTCCGAAGGGAATCTGCAAAGCACTGTGCTGCTGTTATGTGAGTAAAAGAGGCGCAACCATTTTTTTTTTTTAATGTCGATGCTCTTCGAGGGCAGAGTGGATTTATGATTACTTGAAGATCTTAATGTTCAGTTATCTGCACTTAGCTCACTCACTTCTAGATGTTGCGTTTGCGTAGCATTAAAAAGTACGAAAAATGTGCTACGCGATTGTTACGTTAAAAGTCAACGAGAGATCAAAATTCTATAATTTTCTAATCTTTCAAGAGATTTGAGGGAAAATTATGAAGCCATAATTATGATAACATTTTTGGATTAGATTATTGCTTCATGTACTTATTGTGGTTGACTGTGTAGGCATATAGTGACCTTATTGGTGATGTTCTTCAGAAAGGTCAGGTGCGTAGTACTCGCAACCGGCGTGCGTGTATGAGCAGATGTATGAACGTAAACGAAGCAAAGGGAGTATGTAAAGAAGAATGGGAAGAAGGCGTGAGTTTATATGTGTAGCTTCGCCATGTCCGTCCGTCCGCCCGCAGCTTAGCTCAGAGACTCTTAGTACTAAAACCTATAATTTGGCATGGAAAAACATATTAATCAGGCCGACAAAGTGGTAAAATAAAATCATGAAAAAAAAATTTTTGACACGTAAAGTGGGGATGTTTTTTTTCTCGTCTACCCCATGGTGTGGGGTGTTTTTGGATAGGTGTTTCAAAAATATTGCGGGGTCGTGAAAATAATTTTTCGATTAAGGGATCCGTTTCTGAAATATTAAGCTTTAAAGTGCTAATTTTTTGTTGGAGTCAAGTGTCCCCCTGCCAGCTAAACGGTTAGTTTTGGATATGTGAAAAAATTCACGGTAGTAGTATATAAAACGAAGTTAAAAGGAAAACTATCACAACTAAGTAGGCTTTACAAGTTAACGAGTAATAGTCGCCCAACTTACATATGCAGTTGGAATGTATGAAATAACATGTTTTTCAACTACAATGTTAAGTTTGTTCTTGGGATAAATTCATCCCAACTACGGAACCCTTCAATGCGCGTGGTCCGACACGCACTTGGGCGGTTTTAACGTTTGTATAAAATAATTTCTTGTGCTAATCTATTAATTAAATACCCTTTGAAAACCAAGTTTTCTAAACTGCACCTAGGCCTGACGTAATCACTAATTAGGCTGTAATTAGAAAAGCACATACTGCACCCACAGCGTCAATAATTGCACAAATGGCGTCGTAATCAGGGTTAAAAGAATGTGAGCCATTGTCGCGCTGGTTGGTCACACTAATTAGTTCATTGAGCACCCTCCCACGTGTGACGGATTACATTAACGTAATAAATACTAAATACCACACTTTTTAGCATGTTAAAATGGTGGTTACAGTAGGGTAATAACCGATATAGATACAAATAAACTTACAACTACAGAAAGACATGATTTTCAATTCTATTAAAACTGAAATTATATGACTTTTCAATAGGAAACTTACTGTACCTACATACCTAGGAGAGATCGTCTAGCGGCCGAACCAAATAACCTATCTATCAACAGTTTTGGCATACTGGAGATAGAAAACCCTATCTATCTATGGTTTTAACGTCCCAATATACTATAAGAGATTATGGAATCTTACCGGCCTGACATAAGGACAGATAGAATGTACTGTCTACCATCAATAGCGATCTGTCTTTTACTAAAAATAAGTTATTGGGTTCGGCCGTAAGCTGAA
Source organism: Fissipunctia ypsillon (assembly GCA_947568875.1). Classification (NCBI taxonomy): domain Eukaryota; kingdom Metazoa; phylum Arthropoda; class Insecta; order Lepidoptera; family Noctuidae; genus Fissipunctia; species Fissipunctia ypsillon. The sequence goes on along the minus strand of OX387645.1, from coordinate 22,208,590 downwards.
ATGACGCGCCTCACTCCCGCATTTACTGTAGTGTATGTATACTAATAACAGGTACACAGTTGAAATTTTCACAGATTGTGTATTACTTTCCGTTACAACAATAAATAATAAAAATTAAATAAAGTTAAAATTTCAAGGGGATACAAGAAACGTGTTTTTTTTACTAAAATAAAAAACGTAGTGAAAAATATTGCACGGTGGTACGGAACTTTTCGTATGTGAGTCCGACTCGCTCTTGGCCGGTTTTTAATGGATGATAAGTCTACTTTGTAGTACAGTCAGCGACAAAAGTTGATTAACACTTCAGTTTTTGAAATGTTAATTATTGAGCTAATTATTGAATTAAAACGTAGCAGAAGTAAAATTAAAAAAATACGTACTCTTAACTATTATAATTATTATGAAATGCTGAAATACAATATATGGAATAATTTTGTGTAAAAGATGATTTAAAGTAGCAGTGTTAATCGACTTTTGTCGCTGATCGTAACTCGCCTCTCTCTAGCCAAGACTCAATTTCAATTACTCAGTTTCAATTACTTATACAATGTGTATCTGGACGTACGACATTAAATTAAAACGAGCACAGTACTAGTCAATCGAAAAATTTTAAAAGACGAAGATTAGTAGTTAATTGAAAATTATAAAATTGCAATTTTCAAACAAAATAAATAGCAGAATCAACTGCATAAAAAGTAAACACGCTTTATCTACGAAAAGTCACTAACCAACGGTGCGGCGCGGGGTGCGGGGCGCGGCGGCGGCAATGTTTACCTACTCTAATGTACATCATGTTGAAAAATAAGAAAATGAAAAATAATTTCCTTTGGCTAAGGTATTCATTGGATTTGATTGATTTTTTGTATACGGGTAAAGAATGATGAAATGATTCTCTTTACGTGGTTTAAAGGATTGTCAATCGTCCTGTTGTTCCACCTTGTATAAGGTGTAATTTAAATAACTGCCACCCTCTTGAAGGGTCATTGTACTCAATATTATGAACAACTTTTACTATGGGACCAAATCTGAAATCGCGAAAAAAAATCAGCTGCTCTCTACATTTTATGTTCGCATAACTCGTCAAAATGTAGGGAACAGATGATTTCTTTTTAAAGTTTGTATAAAATGCCGCACGTCGTAGACGCTTTTAAGATTACAAGAAATCACCAGATACATTTTATACAAACACATTTATGAGTCATTTAGTTGTTTAAAAGCATTGCATATCACTAGTTACCTCAAAAAAAAAAAAATGGATTACGATGTCAAATAATTTCACAGTAAATGAACGTGTTAAGTAGCTGTGATGTGAAAATAGTTAATTTAACGCTACGTTATTGAAATAGAAACTCTTTTTAGTTGTAATGTATGCCAACAATCTTGTTTAGTCAGTGCGCACAGTTTTGACGCACTCATGTTCATAATCGTGACATGATGAACCTGAGTGCGTCAAAACTGTGCGCGCTTGATAAGTTTTTTGCTTTATTCATCGACTGTCTTTTTACCTCCTTACTAATAAACGTATTATGTCAGGTGAATAGTTACACGCCGATTTCTCTCTTTCTGTCGTTAGTAATTTGACTTTCGAAAGAAGAAGACAAAACGTTGTGTAACAAGAAAAAAAGTTAGAAAGAACGCTAAGCGAAAATGTAGCCATAGTGCAGGCAGGAGATGTGATGCGACGGGGTGCCGTCGCATCACATCTCGTTCCCGCAAATTTCCCGCGGACGAAGTTGCGGGCATACGCTATTGCTAAATAAAGGTAGTGCGATTTTTAACTTTCATATTTTTCCAGAAGATGGCCAATTTTTTGGGTAACTGATTGACACATCTTTTACGGAATATAGAAACGTGGAAATATGAAATACATCGATGCCTGCCGACAGCCAAAAATCCGATTCTAACCTTATAATTACATAAGTCGATTTCGCAAAAAAATGTCGCTTATCCCTTTTTGGCTGTTAGGCATCGATATGTTATAAAGAGGATGTAGAAATGCACTAAGAAATTATTACTTGAAATCCAGTCTTGAGCCCGGGTTAAAGTTGATTTATAAAAGAAATCAAGGGCAGCAGCTATTAAGCAATATTCACACCGTTTTATGCAGAATTAACGACCTTTAGATATCCCACCTCTTTTGTACAATGACCCACATAACTGTATAACAGGTATCACTTTACTGTTGTCGATGAACAATGTACAATACAGTGCATAATTACTAACGCAGCGATACCAACCTGATTGAATATTGTTTCAAACGGTGGACCAGAGGAGCAATTCCTGTAATTTTAAGAACATTCATAGTCTGAGGGGCAATTCCCGTAATTTTAAGAACGTTCACAGTCTGATCTCAGTCTCAATATGTCAAAAATACCTATAATTTCCCTACATTTTTGACATTGATTGTCGCTGAGATGAGGTTGCGACTAGATTTTGAACGTTTTTAATTACGAGAATTGGGCTTCTGATAAATTTGAGATGAAAGGCGTGAGTTTATGTTTGTCTGTATGTATGCCATTTTATTGTATTTTTTTTCGACTTATTAAGTAAATTTTAAATTCTGGTCTGCAATAAAGATTTTTATTATTTATTAAATCGAGCTACAAGAGAAAATAGAAGATTATAAGAGCCAACAAGAGGTCACAAAAGCCTGCTTGGACCATTGATATATTGATAATTTACATTTGTCATGTTCTGTGCCAAGTGCCAATCATAATCTGGTGACCTGATGGTCTGGTGACCTGTAACACAGGTTTTTACCAAGAAACTATATCAGGTACAGTCTCTCACAAAAGTGGAATACAGCTGAGACATCTTTTGTGCACATTAACTTTAAGTCAGCTTTGTGAAGAGAGAATAAATGATAAATAAATAAATAGTCAGCCTTTAATTTTAAGTAAGGGTCGTCGACCTTTTTTAATGTGGACTAGCTGAGCCCGCGACTTCGTTCGCGTGGATGTCGGAAAACAACTTCCCTATTTGAATCAGAGTTTGTTCACAATTTTTTATGGGTTTTAATTGTTTTGCGCGGAACCCTAGTTCTTTTTCTAAAATAGAAGTAGCCTATGTTATTGCTTATAACATGAGCTATCTGCCAATGAAAGTCCTGTCAAAATCGGTTCAGCCGTTTCGAAGATAAGCTGGAACAAACAGACAGACAGACAAAAATGTTAGAAATAGTTTTTTTGTATATTACGTATACTTTCGGCATTTGGTAAAAAGTTGTTATTTTGACATTACAAACAGACACTTCAATTTTATTTATTTGTATAGATAACAGCCGATCGAGACACAATTATGTAAATTTTATTTTTAGCCAACGATGACCGTTTTCTTTGCATGTCTACTGAAGGGCTTCAAGCCATTTTTATCTGTTCTGTGGGTCCAAGTTCGACAAAATAGGGCTGATTCTAAGCTAGAGGACTGACCCACATAGCGTTGACAAGAGTCAACCTCATCTTAGTACTATTATATATTCTGTGGTCAGATTGCTATATTTTTTATGCAGAGAGGCCCCTAGCATGAACGAGCGCCGGAAACGTAACGTAAATTCGAACGATTTTTGGATTAATAATAAATATAACTTATCTTATTGCTTTTTGGTTAAAATGTTTGCGATAAGCACAATTAGTATAACCCATATATTATAAGAATAAAGTCTGAACATTAAATCAATATTAATTAAGTTAGATGTGCGAAACGAATACATAATTTAAATTTTAAAATCGTTCGAATTTACGAACGTTTCTTCGCGCGTTCGTGCTAGGCCAAATAGTGAACGAGTTCTGCAGATCAGATGACAGAGTGGCTAGCCAGGTACAGTTGGACAATGTTCAAAGGTTCCACCGTTTATTTTCGGAACAACCGAAATATGTGAGCGTCCAAGCAAAAAGGGTCTAGTTCACGGCATTTAGTTTCCGAGATATACGCAGTTTTGTGAAGTTGGGTGAAAAAATTGCATTTCTCGATTTTAATTATTTATTAATTAATGTTTAATTTTCTACAAGTCCATATAGTAAATGACTATATATGATGTTTCTAAGTACCACAAAATGTAAATACTAAGTTATACCAAAAATCAAACTTTGAAAATACTTTTTCTCACATCAAGTTTTTTCAGTTTCAACTTTTAATGTCTGACAGAAAAAAAATGTGCCAGTTTTTGAATATTTTTTAAAATTCCTATTATCAATTGACTATTCTAGATACCGAATACGGTCTTAACTCAATACCCCACAACTGGACCCTTTTTGCTTGGACGCCCACTTATAGCGAATAAAATGTGACTATCGACCAATAGAAATAATATAGAAATTGATTTATATTCCCACCTAAATTATTCTATATAGATTGCCGCACTAGTTCCGTCACTCCCTTATTGGACCAGTCACACTCACATTTCATTCGGCAAAGTTCGGTTTTTCCGAAAATAAACGAAGGAGCCTTTGAACGTTGTAACACAGCGTAGGTATGGTGAGTAGTAGTAACGTGCTCCAACTGGTGTATTGTTTTTAGTTTTACATTGACTACGAAACAAAGGCCTCGGTGATGCCAACAAGGTGCTGAATCAATTAAATCTGTGCCAACACACGTTTAGTATAGTAACCGTGTTTTTGTATGAAAACATATTCTCAAAGTTTTTTAGAACATTGCAATCAAAATAATAGTAGATTGTTTGCCCAGGGAGCAAACAACTATTTTAAAGGCGAGAGTGTTTCTTTAAATCCAGAGCGGAGCAAAGAATTCTCGAGGGATTCTAAAGTAGAATCCTGAGCACAGCGAGGTACTCACAGTACGTCAATCGAGCTTTTAAAATAGCGTTGCTCCCGAGGTGCACTCTACTTTTTATCTCCCTCTATGAGAAAATAAGTACGTGTGTTCAATGGTGTGATGTGTCTGTATTATATTTTAATTAATTTTAATGATTTCTTCCTTATAAAACTTCTTGTACCTACCTAGTTATTAAGTGAATGATGTGGTTGCCTATAATTGGAAGCATACATTTGTATAGTCCGTGTCTATGTTAACATGCATGTAATGGTGTAGCCTGTGTTGGCGATCCAATAAATAAATAATGTTCTCTGGAGTAATAATTATATTCTCACTATTTGAGGACGATACACAATCTTTTTATAAAACTAAATAAAATCCGAATATAATATACGGCCTGTTACTAGTTCATACATACAATGTTCGTGATTGATCTCTTTGGTGGTGGGAACTTTTACTAACAAATATCCACATTCCGAATTCAAATCACTTTTAGTCCCTAAGGATTAAAGAGCTATTTTAGTCCATGTTTACGAAGAATAAACTAGCTCTTTTTGAATAGACGTGATAACAATTATATTCTTCGCTTAAACATAAATATTGCTAGCCTTAACATATAGACTAGCTGCGCCAGCGCACGCGTATGTGCGTTCGCGTGGATGTCGGAAAACCACTTCCCTATTTGAATCGGATTTTGTTCACAATTTTATGGGTTATAATTTTTTTGCGCGGAACCCTAATTCTTTTTCTATAATAAAATTAGCTTAGGTTACTCCTTATAACATCAGCTATCTGCCAGTGAAAGTCCCGTCGGAGATTAGCCAGAACAGACAGACTAAAATTTAAAAAATTGTTTTTGTTATAAATACCGTACTTAAACTTTCATATGCACTTAGTAAAAAGCTGTTTTTTTGACATTATGAACAGACACTTCAATTTTATTTATTAGTACTTAGAGATGTATAGATTGTATAGATTACAGACTATAGTTATTCAGAGGACCTACAAATAATGAGAGTTTAGTCAAAATAACTGAAAATCTTCTTCTGGAATTCAGAAGCCCAATTCCCGTAACGAAAAACGTTCAAAATCTAGTCGCACTCTCATCTCAGCGATAATCAAATGTCAAAAACTTGTCAAAAATGTAGGGAAATTAGAGGTATTTTTGACATATTGAGACTGAGATCAGACTGTGAACGTTCATAAAATTACGAGAATTGCTCCTCTGGTCTTTCTTGTAATTATTTTATGAGAAATATTTAACTGCGCGTCAAAAAAATTTTTGAAGAGGCGCAAAGATTATAGCGATTTATAGAATTATAGTGTTTAATAATATTTTTAGGAGCGCAAAATGGAAATTATTAGAATTTCGATTAAATACAGGCCTTATTTTATTAAAGCATCTATCAGTTAGTTTACCAACAGTTCTGATGCAAATACGATAAAACAACCTCAAATTACATAATCTAGGAACAATATATTGTTCAACACTGATCCCATGCGGAAGGAGTTATGTTATTTATTACAACATACCTAATGGCTGCCCGGTAGAACGCTAACCGTGGATATAGATCAACCGGTCGGATGTCCGCGTGTTACGTACTGGTTGCTGCATACCTAGTAGTCGGTGAAAATATTTTGCAGTAAATTAACAGGATGTAAGTCAATATTCGACAAAATTCTATTGTGTTTGTCACCGATTTCGAAAATAGAACCATGATTTTATGATATGCTAGCAGCGCCCAGCGGTTTTACCTGCATAAGTCTCGCTCCTGTAGGGATATCGGGGTAAAAAGTGTCCTATATGTTAATCCAGGCTATAAACTATCTGTATGCCAAATTTCATCCAAATCGGTTCAGTAGTTTTTGCGTGAAAGAGTAACAAACATCCATCCATCCACCCTCACAAGCTTTCGCGTTTATAATAGTAGTAGAAGTTAGGTAGATACACACGTCCAGGTTCTTTGTTCAAGATTAAGAACTTCGGAATAAAGGTTCAATTCTATTGGACCTTATACTTCAAACAGGGATTTGCCTCAGTGTGTGCACATACAGTATAAAGCTTCAACAGATGACAGCCAATCACCCACGATTGGTGTTTCTGTGTACGTGTGTACCTATATGTTCTTTATCATCATCATCATTCAACTGAAAGCAGTTCACTGCTGGACATAGATCTCCCCCAAGCATCGCCGTAACCATCAATAGGCTTGCTTCACCCGACCAGTGGATTCGCGCGAAAACTATAATAAAGTTTGACCGATACCCCTGTACCGCGCCTGTACGTACGCGGCGAGACGGGGGGGCAGTGCAGGCCGCTTATTCGAAACGCTCACGGCATCCCGCCCCCCGCCTCGCCGCGCATTCCTAAGGCGCGGTACAGTGGTATCGGTCAAACTATAGTAAAGCTGGATTTACATTACGAAACTAGTTGCGCAAACTTAGCTATACATCGATAGTTTCACGTGTAAATAATTTTCTATTTACACGTGAAACTATCAATGAATAAATAAGTTTGCGCAACTAGTTTCATAATGTAAATTCGTCTTAAAACTAAACTCAACACAAGTATGGGTACTATGGGTAGAGCATGACTTCTCTCCACTCCAAGTCACAAATAAACAGCTGCCCTTTTGACTCACAATAACAATAATATAAGAGGAAGTGTAAATATGCCAGTAGTTACTTTAATACAATACAACTGTGCTTACGAGGAAACTGAGGAAGAAATTGGCACGAGACCAAGGATTAATATAGCTATCTACTTCCTAAACAGGAATAGAAATGGAAGGTAGACGAGCTTTATGATATTGGTTATGTTATGACTTATTTAATATTATTTTCTCATAAAAAACTTAGAAGGAAATCCGTTACAAGCGCAAGCCTATGTGACCTCTGCTTCGACCTCTGTCGCTCGATTACCGGGTGTTAAGGCGCTGTGATCCGACAGAGATCGCGCTTACTAGTTTTTTAAATCCATGGGAAACATAAAAATCACTGTTGTAAAATTTAAGGATCTGGCGGACATACAATCGTTTTTAACAGGATCAGATTAACTTTGCTGGATTAAAAAAAAAACTCTCAAAGTTACCCCTTTTCGTAATGTTTAATCAATCTCATAGCTACAAAACAGACGTTTTTTTCTTATCTTTTATATGTAGAAATTAAAAGGTAGTAAAATTGTTTAGCACAATTCACTGAGTTTTTCTTGTTAATATTGTCAACCAAATGCGCCAGGCAAACACTCGCGAACCTACTTCAGTTCAGTACGCGGCTCGCGCGCCGGATCACAGTGCCTGTGTAATGTGTTAAATAACTAGGTAGGAGTCTATTAAAAATATTGGAAAGTACACATCGTAATTATGACAAGACTTAACTAATTGCAGAATGACCTTAGACCGATTTATATTTGAAGTGATTATGATAAGGAAAAACAAGCTGTCACTTGTAGAATTGTACTTAGCATAGATAACCAACCTCAAACCACATACCTACCTACATTAATTTCATGAATACAAGTAAAGTAATTACAAGCATGACATGCCAAAAAATGAGCAATTTTCGTTTGATAAAATCTGTTAAATGCTAGCATTTAACAAATATTTACAAAATTACATTCAAGTTATACCTACCGAGCATGTGTATACATATCCATTAAAATGTCTAAAATAGACTCGTTTAGTAAAAAAAGTCGGCGCATGAGATGATTATCTCTGACAAAATGGCTGCTTACAACATCAACGTAACATGGGAAATTATGGTTGTAGTCTTTTTACCAGCCAATGATGCTGGGTTCTGTATCTGTAGAGATTTTTATGAATGTTAACAAAATTACCTATACATATTTATAATTACTTGTCCCGACTGATTCATCAACGCAGAGCCTAAACCGCGGCGGCTACAAACTTGAAATTTTGGCAAATGATGCCTTTTATGTTGTAAGCATCCACTAAGGAAGGATTTTTGGCAATTCGACCTTTAAGGGGGTGAAAAGGGGGATTTTGTTTGTATGAAAAATCTTATTTACTGAGCTAATGAACTCGATACTTGGGACGAATACTTATCTGAGTAAATTATGAAGTTTTTGTTTTTCTAAACTACCCTCTAAAGGGGGATTGGGGGACGCGGTCCGATTAACTCGAAACTCAGTATTTATACTTAAGACCGAAAACAAAGAATAACGTGTATTAGGTTTTTTTTGAAAATATTTATCCTAGAAAATCTATACAATTTTTTTTTTTTTTTTTGGATGGGAAATCATCAAATGGCTTCTCCCGTTGGGCGGAGCGGGAGGGCGTGTCAGACTTTTACTGACTAAAACCCACCCGTGTTCCTTCAGTTGCCTGTGCCGGGGTCAGAGTAACTCTTTCGAACATCTCGCAACCCTAGCTGGCATCGGCCCTAGCGGACCCCGTCAATAGTGCTGACATCTCTTGGCGCGCGTGGAACACAATGTGCCGTCGACTCGGGCCTGGTCCTTAGCGAACGGCGAGGAAAATCTACGTGGTAGTATCCAATAAATAGGGATAAAGGCGAGAGATTGATTTGAATGAGTTAGCAAAATTGAAGTTTATTTTAATGTAAACTGTGGTCAAAATTTAAAGGCAAACCAATCACACAAGTGCCAGGGGATTTGATGATCAGCGAATTGATCATTCTTTAGAAGACGAAACTGCACCCGGGAACTAATAGTAACTTTTTCGTCTTGTGTGCTTACGTTTTTACTAAAGTCACTGTGAAAAAGCGTCTTAGAAAATACAAAGTGGAAAAGTGAATGTGTTTCCATTTAATAAGTATCACGCCATCCTCATCTTCAACAGATTCACTGTTTTGAATTGAACACACACATAGAAGCAACAATAATAATACCCAGGATTTTGTAATATCTTGATTTAAAAGAGTGTCCTTGGAGTTTCTTGCCCGTTCTTCTCCATAGAGATCTACGTTTTGGACTGGGCAACTAGCTTCAACTTTCTGACTGACTGACCGCCTCTTTGTCAAATCAAAAGTACCTGTAAATGGTTTAATTGAAATAAATGCTTTGAATTTGAGTTTGACTAAAATCGGAAAGTTTAACAGCTGCTGAAACAAAGACGGAACTCCAAAAAAAAGTCCTATTAACTACATCTGCCAAGAAAACTGTTACGAAATATCCCTTAACCTACGTATAGAGACGTTTAAGTTTATTGAAGTCTGATGGGAGAGTTTTTTATAGCTTCCATCTTTCAAAACACGATCGAAAGAACCTTTTGTTGTGAGAATTCCAAGCATTTGGGTGCATTCCTGGAATAGTTTTATTTTAAGATCTCTTAGTCATCGTTGAAATTGAGGAATTTATAAATGAGAGAGGAATTTAATTAAGGAAGTTCTTTCTTTGATAAAAAATTTGTATTGTAATCCAGAATTCATATTAGATAGGGTGTTTGGTAACCGAGAAATTCTACTGAATTTGATTACCTATTAATTATTGTACCTTTTCTCTAAGGTTGTTTTATCATAATGATAGGCTTTATTCCTTTTGTGGTTGAATATTCTGTGCTTTTGTGGCAGTGTTTCTAGCTATTTAAACACATGTCGTTAATCATCATCTGTCGCTTTACACATACACATACATAAACTCACGCCTTCTTCCCATGGGGGTAGGCAGTAACTACAGAACGCCACCTGCTACGATCCTTACATACTCCTTTTGCCTCGTTTACGTCGATACTATCGCTTTCAATATCAGAAACCTGTTTATTAATATTGAACGTCATAGTATGTCTTCATTTTACTACAAATTAATTGGTAACTAACAAAAAAACAACAACCAACATTTTGAACAGGTGGCACATATCATGGCCCTCTCAACGCTGGCAGTGTTAAAACAATGACTGTTTACATAACTGTAAGAACAGATCAATCATCTATGGGTGTTGGTCAATTTGAAAATCGAAAGCGAACAATGACCAAAGATAATTGTGTTGTAGACAAGGAGGCGGTTACTGAACGCAGCTGTTACGGGAACGACTTAGGGCTGTGTTCACCAAGATTCAAACCGCCGGTTAGGTATAACAGTTGGTTTACGTCAAACTTCCTATGGAAAGAACTGAATATCCAAACAGCCGTTTTAAAAGTCGGTGAACTCCGCCATCGACTCGAAAAGAAGAAGGAGGTATCAATAATAAAATTGTGCTAACAAATGCAGATATTTAATTGTCATTTCAACACACTTGCTAGTAAAGTGGCTCTTATTGAACCGCTTTTAGGTTCATAATCATAATGCAGTGTATTAAATACGCTTGCGTTATAGTGCGGTAATGTGTGCCACAGACAGATAACTATTTGCGGAGATGTGCGCTTTTTTAATCTCATCAAAGACTTCATGCAATTTTAAGCCTACTATGTACATTAACAAAATATGATAAATTAACATAATATTTCATCAAATTATTTATTTTTGTCAAAAAAATTACAGTCTTTCGTGTTCTACATTCAAATAACATACAAGATATTCAGACTGTTCGACGGCTTCGTGCCTTTGCCTCTCCTTCAACCTGCGAAGACACCGCAATAAAAGGAATCCGCGGGCCATATTTTTTTTTTTTTTAACATATGTAAGTAATTAATTAGTTTATGAAAGTTTATTTATTTTTTGCCTTGCAAGTGTGTTGAAAAACGTCGTATGAAACGCGTATGCATTGATCATTATACACTTGTATCATAATGTACTATTCTCTTTCATTATGGAGTACATGGAGTTAATCTTATACCATCTTATATATTTGGTGATGCGCAGAAATAAAACAGCAGAACCAAAATTCGCAATGCGTGTGCCCAGCTTACAAAGAACATAAACAAATACTTTTAAATCAAGACATAAAAATTCAGCGCATGTTCGACTTTAGCGTTGAATTGAGTGATTAAACTCTTGAGTGATTGAATAAATTGATGCTTATTAAGCGTTCATTCTTTCGTTCACTAAATATGACTGGAACAATCTACACAAGATGATATAACTTTTTCTAATGGCCGAGATACACGAGGCTCGTTTCTCAAGCCAGGATAGTAAGCTAGTGTTAGTAAGCTGGCAAGCTAGTAACTCTGGCTTCGTGTATACAGAACTAGCTTCATTTCTAGGCTAGTAAGCTACTGAGAAAGCTAGTAAGCTAGCGTCTCTAGCTAGGTAGTTTAATAGGATGGGGTTCTATTTTTTGAGCTAGTAGCATCCCCACCACTCATTTTACCATCTTGGCTTGTGTACTAGCTTCATGTGGGCGGTGAAGCTAGTAAGCTAGTATTCGATTGCATAATGTGCTACTCGATTTGTTTTTTCTGACCACAACCACGTGTTGTACTGTACTAGCTTAAAATTATCTGGCATCATGTAAACAGCAAGCCAGGATAGTATACAAAAAGGTTCTAGCTTGCTTAGCTTTAAAAAACTGGCCTCGTGTATCTCGGGCATTAACCGCGTGCATTCTGATAGTTTTTACCGGTCTAAGCGACCGACCGCTACACCGCCGCCGTCACGGTTGGGAGAGGTCTCTGTTTGCGGTAACCGCGTCAACCCCAACACAGCACGAAAGAGCGCAAAAGGTTACGGTTTTTTTACATGCAGCAACGCCTGCATCCGCAGGGTTAACCAGCTTAGTTCTAGAAAGTTTTTTCGCACTAGTTTATTATGAAGTTTATGATCATTAACTAAGTAAGCGACGAGGAATGTAGGATATTTTTTCTTTGTGGGAAAAATGAGTTGTTTAATTATGTATTGTGCAAAACTGGGTGGTTCTGTGTGGTCTCGACCATGAAATGACCACCTACTTTCTGTAGATGGTGTGAAAAGCAATTACAGGATTATAACATGACGATTAGAAGCGTGCGTTGAATTGTTTTAAATACAAATGTTTAAAGCAAAATTGTCGACGAAAAGACAATCATTTCCAACTAGCATCACGTGCATCCAGTCGAATTGTATTCACCTTGAATCGATCAGTAAGTCAGTCGTGTGCGCGGGCTCAAGAAACACGTCAAACATTTTAATTGTCAGTAGTTTCGCGAGCCGAATTGTTTTGATTAATGCCGGTTGTGCCAATAAAATGTCGAACTACTATTTTCTTAATGCCAATGTATGTTGGTATGGGGTAGGTTATATCTATACAATAAAAAATAAATGCTGTTCGTTGGTGAGCGCATCACGCAGCTGGACGAATTTGGCAATTTTTTGTTTTAAAATGTTCGTAATAGTCCGAATCAGGTTCTTACGGAAAGAATATTTTTATAAAGTCGCCGAGAAAATTGGAAAATTTCGGAAAACTGAAACGGCATTTTCTATGGGAATTTTGTATGAATTATTATTGACACTTTGACACGTCTGATGGGTGAGCTAGTATTTTATATTTTTAAATACTCTTGTGAGTTCACAGGTCGCATAAGATATGTATGAAAAGGAGGCCTTTGCCCAACGTAAGCTAAAAAGAACCTACTCTTATTGTCGCTGCTATGAGTTCTGACATTGAAATGCGGATACAGAAATAAGTTTTACAATAAGTACTTGCTGAATAGCAGCTCATCTACTCTATTGACGTCATGAATAGTTGAAGAATATAGCAACAATTTGTAATAAACAATTTAATAATAAACGTTAATTACATAAAGACAGATTGTACAAAATTGAAAATGTCACGTAAATGCAATTTGATTGATGTAATTTTAATTTGCAGTGTAAATTGATTGCGAAGAATTTAATCAAGTTAATTTTCACATATGAAATGCTCATTGATCGATTTCAGTAAAGTAGTTAGAAACTGGTTCTTGAAATAATTAGGACATGATTTGACAAGTACTGGCCGAAAATTAACAATCCATTCTTTTTTTGTTTCGAATATTTATTGTTTCAATTCCCGCGCGCAATTAAGGTTGAGCTGTCAATCTGACATTTGATTTGAAATGGAATGCATTATGGATACGAATGCGAAATTAAAATTGCTCAAGAATTGAGTTAAATTTTCTTGCAACTCTAATCGACATTTGATTATAATTCCAATTTGCGTTACCTACTTCTTTTCTTTTTTTCTCGCACCCATGACATCAGTCATTCATTCAATGTTCATCCTACTCGCGTGCAGACTTCCAATTTGTACCCAGGCATAGTGATGTACCACCTCATCACCTATAACCCTAATCTGCTACGTTGCACCACTAGGAAATGCGAAGTTGCGTGCTCGATTCGACCCCACGATAACCTCACAGTTTCGCAATACTTCAATAATAGTTCTAATCATAAATGTTGTATGAAGCTCGCGTTACATCAAATAAGGAACTTTCGAGTTCTCAGAACATTATGTAAGAAATTCGACAATAGTTTAGTGCATTGTGTGGAGCATTCAACGAATGCTTCGATGCCGTACCTTTAGGAGTTAGTGGCTAAAAGCCCTCCATATGTTATTTTTTCTCAATTGGCCCAATGTGTACTGCGGGCTTTTGAAGGATAAAATCTATAAGTACCTATGTACTGATTCATCAACGCAGAGCCTAAATCACTGGGGCTATAAACTTGAAATGGCAGTTGATGCCTTTTGTGTTGTAAGTATCCAATAAGGAAGGATTTTAGGAAATTCGACCTTTAAGGGGGTGAAAAGGGGGATTTTGTTTGTATGAAAAATCTTATTTCTTGAGTTAATAAACTTGAAACTTGGCACGAATACATAAATAAGTAAATTATGAAGTTTGTTTTTTTTTGTTTTCCTAAACTCTCCCTAAAGGGGGATTGGGGGGTGTCCAAGTTTGTATGGAAGAATTTTAACTCGCGGTCTAATTAACATTAGCAGTAATACTTTCCTAAATACTCTTATAAAACAATGTTGAATGTATATGCTGTTGGTGTTCTTTAATAAATAAATAAATAAACTCGAAACTCAGTATTTATACTTAAGACCGAAAATAAAGAAAAACCCTCCTACGGGGTACTAAAGTACGAAATCCACGCGGAAGAAGTTCCGCGGGAAGTGCTAGTCAGGAATGAAATTATTTGGAGAAGAACCAGAGTTACCAACATAGCTTGCAGAGTAAGCAAACTGAACTGGCAGTGGGCTGGCCATGTTTGTCGAAGGACCGATGGCCGGTGGAGCTCACGAGCCCAGTGGAGACCGCTTATCGGCAAGAGTATTGTGGGACGCCCCCAGTTAGATGGACCGACGAACTTAAGGTGTCTGGAACAGACTGGATGCGGAAGGCGAGGATAGGGTGTTGCGACATAGCCTGGGTGAGGCCTATGCCCAGCAGTGGACTGCGATAGGCTGAGTTGATTGATTGATTTATTAATATTATTTTTTCGATTTTAACTGTCTAACCTATATTTTGCTGGAATGATCTGTATCCTACATTGCATCTTCCATTTCCTCATTCTCATTTACTCTAGGCACCGTACATTACATCATGATCATCTCCAGTGTACTATGCCTTCTCTCTCTACCAGTCAATTTTGGACATTGTTATATGAAAAGATGAATCACCATAACCACCTTACAGGTTAATTTTCGAAAAACTGTCCTTTGTTTTTCTAACTTCATTAGCTTCGACTCTAATGTGTGATAGGTATTTTTTTTTTACTATATTGATGTTGATGCCCTGGAAGGACATACATATAGTGACCTTATTGGTGATGTTCTTCAGAATGGTCAGGTAAGTTTCCTCAAAATTAGCATTTTTTATGAGAAAAACTGTTTTATTAGTAATTAAAGCAATTTCAATAAAATTTCGTCTACACGTTAATCATTAAAGACATAAGGGGATAAGGGGCTTATTTTAATGTTTACAATAATGCGCAAGCGCGCAGCATCGATGGTAGCTCGAGTCATGGCCAGCCCCAACAGGGTTCTGAAAATGATTGCTGACAGAGTGGACTGTCCGTATATAGTTCACTGCTGTCAATTACATGTGCCGTCGTATCGTGTTGTTTACTAACATATAGTTTTAAGGTCAATGTTTACTAATCCTATATGAGCTTCGCTCGAAATAAAGATTTTTTGAATTTGAATGAGCTTATAGAAAGACAATTATGCTTCGTTTGGCCATACCAATGCTTAAGCCCCATCACGATACCATTTCGCCTTAAGTCATTGTAACACCCTTAAACATTATGGTATGCAAATAAAGATATGAATATTAATATAATTCAAGCAAAAGGCGTAAGTATGTAAGAATCGTGGCAGGTGGCGTTCTGTGGTTTCTGCCTATCCCCAAGGGAAGAAGGCGTGAGTTTATGTACTTATGTTTAATATTGGTATTGACAAATACATATGTCCCTCGTACAAAAATGCACTTCGTATAAAAATGAGTCTGTTCCCAAAGTAATTATATAACAACCAATAAATCAACGGTTAGCCTCTAGAGTACTTGCACTTAAGGCGAAAGCGCCAGGTAGCCTGGGAAATTTAAATTTTCTTACGTTTTTTGCAATTTGCAAGTCAGTATTAGGTTGTATGTTGATAAAAATATGATTCGCGACCGTAAAAAATATGTATTTACAGAATTATAATAATTAAAGTCATCAATACAACTCTTTAAGACCAGGTAATTTCTATTGAATGACTATTTCATGTAATCTTGACAATTAGGATTATACAAAGTTATGGTGTTGTATTACTGATTTTGATGATTATAATTCTGTAAATGCATATTTGTTACGGTCGCGAATTATACTTTAATCAACGTACAACTTAATACTGACTTGGAAACTGCAAAAAACATAAAAAAGTTTGAATTTCGCGGGCTACCTGGAGCTTCCCCCTTAATACAAATGGGCGTAATTAAGAAGCTGTGAGTCTTGGTATCATAAGTTCCCATACGATTCGCCATGCCACTACAGGTTACTTAATAGCATTCGGAGTGTTAACGAGCTTCTTTAACCATTATTTCTCAGTAATAAATTATCTATTATTATGTGATATTTGTGAGTTGCTAGCTAGATATTTTTACAGCTCTTAAATTAAAAGTATCTGTTTATACCAGAACCAACTTATGATATTTGGGAATACATTGGGCTAAATGATTTTAATCATCCCAGACAGTTATGTTTATCTTTGCACTTATAACAATTAAGCCTTTGATGATCATAATATTTTCAAGATTGCGACCGCTCTCATTCACTATAGATACAGTGAATGAGAGTGGTCGCAGTTTTGACAGCATTACATATGTAATGCTATCGGTCTTTTTAAAGTTTTTATTAACCGCGGACATTTTCGGGTTAAATGACAAATACATGAGACTACCGTCCTTGTGTGCCTATAGACTTATTTATACTGTTTCCCGTGTTTTCATCATTTTATTGAACATCGTCTTTAAACGCAATTATTAATCAATTTCGGTCGCCAGTGAGCCAATATTCTTCACTCCTTTCAACAAAATTACAAAGGAACATTTCATAATTACACAGTGTTGATTGTAATGATCATATTTCGCTAGCAAATTGTCGGTGAACAAAGCCCGTGTTGTGTTCACATCCGCGTTTGTGTATGGTGTCAGGAAGTTTGTTCTCGCTACCAATAATATCAATCATGACATCTGACAATGTACCTATGCATGTATTTATTGTTACTGGCTGAAATATTGTCTCCATTACAACCATTTGTTTTAATATATTCAATACCGTCAGTTGTCACGATGGTCACCATGGTCATGCATGATAATTTATATAATCCCAGTAAAAAGTATAATTGTAATTTTTGTCGCAGTAAGTAATCGATATCATTCATCACTGCTTCGCTGTAATTAAAGTACATGGAACTCTCTAACAGCCATGACAAAAAAGGCGGTACGATTTGAAAATCGAACGCTAGCCGCAACCAATCAAGGATGACGGTTGCAGCTGCGTTCAGGAATTCGTTGAGAAATCGCCGCGGTTTGAATAATTTATCATTAGAACGTCAACGCGTCTAGCGCTCCGTCAACGCGAGTTCAATGAGCATTTATTATTACTATTGCTTGTGAATATTAAGTAGTAACCAGTCAACAACCAGAGACTAGCAACTCTTCAAGCATCCTCATAAAATAAATGTCAATTTTATTCACAACAACAATGTTTTATGCACTTTTAATTGTGTACTGACGTTAGTATCATAGGCACATAAACCTGTAAGTACAAACCGTACAAACTTTTTTAATTAAACATCGATCAAATACCGGAACGAATTGCAAAAGAAAATGTATGTGAGTACTTCGTTTCGTTCAACAATCATTGTGTAGAAACTGCATTCATGAATAAAAGTGAGTCTGATTATTATTTGATTAAAAAATATATTCGTGCAGCGTCCTATTTTGGTCGCAAATCGTACACTTGGAAAAAATCCTGTCACTGGTTTGTGCGTCACCAAAATTGGCTAAGCGACCTTAATGGAGTAATCTTACAGCCGGCTTTTCGGCTTATAAGGTTAACCAATTTTAATGCTGCTCCGCTGTCCGTTGTCATTGTATGAAATTTAAAATCTGACTGATTTTAAATTTTGGAGTGTTTGCTAAAATGTATAAATACCATATTTGAGCCCAACCATTGGACTATGCTGCTATACAACTTTTTGAATTGGACATTTATTGAAGTTTACATACTATGGTTAGAGCTTATCAAAAAAAAAAAAAACCCTCAGCGCCTCCGCGATGTTCGCGGCAGCTGACACAGACGGCTTTGCGGCCATCATGCGCAAACGATGTGCTTCTATCATGCGCCGCACGCGCGAGTCCCAACACCATCTTGCGGGTGCTGGCAGACCGGAGGGACTCTCCGATGCTGGCTCGCTGGATACGGCTGCATGCAGTCGTGTAATGATTTGTCACCATAATTGGGGAGTCCACCCGGACCTGCCACTTACTGTTTACTAACACTAGTTTATTATTATTAGGTATATAGTTTCAGGTTTCTAGAAATCTTGTGGCTTTTGGCTCAATTCCGCATTAATAGCTTGAGCTTCTTTTATTCTCATTACCCGACTACGGCAAAGCGAAAGGAGAATTATGATTTTTAACAGGCTATGTATGTATGTTCGTCTGTTCCCTCATTAATCTATAATTATTCGTACATAAATCGCAATTACGAATAAAACAATTATTTTTCACTCTCGACTGTTTTCAATAACACTAAATACCCTTCTAAAATATAATGTAGGTAAGTTGCATAATAAATCATAGGTATCAGATACCCAATGATCTCAATGATTAAACCCCAAACTCACCCAAAAAAAATTGCAATAAAAAATAAAGTTTCTATAAACAAGACATCGTACCAAAATAGCATCATAATCAGCCTATAATGTTCCCACTGCTGGGACACAAACCTCCTTTCTGTGAGAGGGAGTGGGCCGTAATCCACCACGCGGACCCAGTGCGGGTTGTTAGATGTCACATGTCTTCGAATTTTTGGTTCTAGGACATGCCGGTTTTCTCACAATGTTTTCCGTCACCGTTTTGAGAGCAGTGGTGATGAAATAATTTACACAAAGTAAAGCGCCTGTCTGAGTTCGAACTCACGACCTACAACTCCGTAAGTCGGAACCGATACCACTGGGCCACTACTGCTCTTAAAAATAGCATCAGTTTTCTTTAATGTCTCACGTAATTACTATAAATATATAGCATAGATCCTACAGATTACGTGAGACTCCGGTTGTACGAAAACTGATGTTATGTTTTTAGATGTACGATGTCTGGTTTATACATTTTCAGTTCAGTTTATACGTTTTCTGGTTTATACAGTTTGTCATTGTTAGGTTTTAGTTTTTAACTTTCTTTTTTATTTTATTTTGTCGATAACATCTTTTAATATTTCTCAGTACTTACTTCTTATTAATATTGTTGTAATCATGTGCCTCAGCACTAATCTTAAAACCCAATGCTGTAACGTACGTGATCAACATAAAGCTGATTCTGGCTAAACTGCCTGTATTACATTTGTATGACTATTTGTTCAGTCTGGCTGTTTGAGGATGCCATTCGTGTGTTTAATGACTATACTGACTTGAATTGTTTTTCTCTTCTTTTTCTTCTTATGAATCTTCTTCAGTCTTGAAAGAAGGTATTCGAGAATAGTTCACACTGTCTCAAACATTGGTTAGCCAGCGAGGTTGGTATTGGGACTGACTGTCTTGGATACTACTGAATTAGATAGATTAACTAAATAACTGTTCTGTTTGACGTTACATAAACCAAATCCCGTCCATAGAGCATGCGTAGACACCTACAATGGCTACCACTGTAATTTCTAAACTAACTATAACCAAAAAAAAGTTTAGCCAAAACTTTGTTTCGGTCTAGGTCAAGTTGCCAACTCGTTCGGTCAGTTGTTCGTGCCAAAAGTCTTGATCTTCAATAACATTTTAGCGGAAGTAGGAAATTTATTCAATATTTATTTGAAATTGTTCACCCACTTCCTGTTTTGCATCGAAAACAAATATTATGCTTGATTAATTTTCATGAGACGGCATCAAATGGTTCAATTTTCCCGCGAGATAGAACGCCATTTCTTTCCTTCGGATTTCAGGCAAAGATTGTTAGAACAAGAAAAAACAACGAGCTTTCACAATCCGGCAAAAGTATTCCATATACAAAACATACAAACAAAGACACGGCCTCAAAGGATGTAGGACCGGTTCCTTATATGTAATGGCAACTGATTCGTGATACCGCTCGGCATCCGAAGAATGCCGACGGGCAATGCTGGCCGCTTTTATGATTAGAACGGATAATAACAACACGACTGCATTTTAAGATAACGATTTTATTCAAACGATACGAATTCGCCATTCGATTTTTGAATAGGTCGAAGTTTAATTTTTAGGATATTACGTGAGCGCTGTGGAATTCTTGTGTAGAGCCAATTAGATTTGAGCCGGAAGATTTAAATGTAAACTTTACCATCGCCTACAAAGGTGTGTTTAAGATTCATAAATCATACTAAGGTTTTGCAAAACCTACTCATTTGGGTATAGGGTTACCATCCGTACGGATTTGTCCGGACTTTTTGACATAACTTTTTTTTTTGGAATAAAAATTTTTGAAGTAGGTACGGAAGAAAGAAAGGTTAAAAAGTAAAATGCCTGGACCTTATACAAATGTCTGACTTTTTGTTAGGGCTATTTGTGTAGGTTTAGGTTACATTAAAAAAATACAAAATGGACATCAGCAAATCAACCAAGAGAAAGTTGGATTATCCGCGCTCAGTAGTGGTGAAGAAAAAACGTAGACTAAAGCTACATCACCATTGCAATATCCAACCTGGGTGGGTAAGCAGAAAACAGTCTTCCTGATAAGGATGATAGCAATTGATAACATCAATTTTAGTGTGGCCAGTTCGTTGCTGGGTAAAAACAATGAACACACTCGACACAAACATTGAACAATCAAATGGCATAGAACCATTCTGTTACGTATAGCACAGACGACGCTTCCTTTATCTATCAGACACAACAAGCATACAATTGTCTAGGATATTTAAATTAAATTAACAATCAATAAAACTTGCCTAATCTCCGCCGGCCCGACATTTATCACAGATAGCACATCACATCACTAGAACCTGCGAAAAACTACATCGTTTGCGATTTTTGAATTTATTTTTCGAATTATGATTTGAAGACAAAAGGCGTTCGTTCCTAGTCATACCTCGCGTTCGACTCATAAAGTAAATGGTTGAACTAAAGTGATGTGAATTGTGAATCACTTAGTCTATTAATATGCGTACCGAGTGACCGAGTGTCAAGAGCAAGGATCGACTGTTTGTGTACTAGTGATTCGACGCCCGTCACTAATGGTCTGTTATGTAAATCTTTTTGTAGGAGTCGAATGTGTTATACATACGTCGTGTTATATAAGTTTTGTTATTAATTATTAAATATGCATGTAACACGTGCTCGGACGTAAACGTGAGAATAGAACTTTTGATTTTATTGGGTAGCAGAGACTGGGGGAGTGAATTATAACAAACTTCCTTACAATGTTATCTTACGTCGTGTTTCCATAACAAAGTTAATTGTTAGCATTCCAGTGGTTTAGCATACTACCTTATGATTAATTCTCCAACCAATTAGGTAATTTAACATAACTATACTCTTGGATTAATTAAAATCACCGGGGATATGCTCTAGCCTGTTCTTAGACGTGACACAAGAGTTTGAGAAAGTATGACACCACGGAGGTGTTATAATAGTCCAAAAATTAAGTTACTAAAGTAGTTTACAGATATCATGGAGTGTTACATTCTTAATAGCGTTATTTTGAATCGGAAAAAAAGACGTTTACGCAGAACTTTAACAAATCAAAGCTGGGGTACCGTAAGGAAGTCGTTTAAGGCCGGTCTGGTCCTCTGCCTACTATACATTTGAAATATCCCTGAATTAGACTACAAGGTCCAACTTTTAAGAAAAGTTCGCAAGTAGTTCAATTCAGCGAACCATATCTCCATTATTTGCATAGAACTACAAACTAGTACACCAATTTCAAACTATAACAACGCTATCATCAAACAAACAATTGTATATGCCCCAAGCAAACCATCTTCACCTCTACTCAACTTTCTTTACGCAACAACAACAAAAAAAAACAAATAAACAGTTATGCGGTTGTTTCTGGCGCGTAACTGTAAGACAGCAAACGCTTGCAAAATAACCGCAGCATCAGATCACGTACCAGTAGTAATCGTTATTATATACCTGTTATTTTATATCTGTTATTTTGTTGCTGTTATTTATACCGGCAATCACGACTTGAAATGAATGTAGTTGGTGTAATAATGTTGATAAATATGTATCGGATAATAATATTATTTATTGCTTTATTGTGACACGTGTGCTATAATAAAAGTAAATATCAAAAAGACTCTAATATACAAATAAATAAAATTAAAATGTCTGTTTGTAATGTCAAAATAACAGTTGTTTCCCAAATACATATGAAAGTATATACGGTACTTATAACAAATAAACGATTTTTAAAATTTTTGTCTGCCTGTCTGTTTGTTCCGGCTAATCTCCGAAACGGCTGGACCGATTTCGACGGGACTTCACTGGCAGATAGCTGATGTTATAAGGAGTAACGTAGGCTACTTTTATTTTAGGAAAATAATTAGAAACATTGGTTTTCATTTTTTTGCATTTGGTAGCCCATTTCTCGAGGATGGTTATAAAAAGCAATTTTTAAAATTTTCGTCTGTCTGTCTGTTTGTTCCGGCTAATCTCTCAAACAGCTGAACCGATTTTGACGGGACTTTCACTGACATGAGCTGATGTTATGGGAAATAACTAAGGCTACTTTTATTTTGGAAAAATAATTAGGGTTCCGCGCAAAAAAATTTAAACCCATGAAATTGTGAACAAAAAGTCGGATGTAAATTCTTTTTGCGTTTGGTAGCCTAATTCTCGCGGATCGTTAAAGGCTATTTAACATCACGCTACGACCCTTAGGAGCCGAGCAAAACGAAAATAAGTCAGTAAGAACAGTAAGCGAAAACGAACTAATGAGCGGGCGGGCGATGCAACGCGACGGGTCGGGAGACGAGGGACTTTTATTAAAATGTGGCTGTTATTTTAGTATATTGAGTATCTTACGACTTCCACGTGAACGAAGTTGCGAGGTAGAGCTAGTTATTTAATAAAACGTGTGCAATAATAGAGTAACTTGTATTCATTACATATCATATTTAAATGTTTGTTTACGGGGAAGTGACTTTCGCTTCAATAAAGAATGAGCGGAAGTCCGCCAGTTAACAGACACAAATAAAAACAATAAAATTTTTATTTCAAATTTGGACTCAAATGACAGCTACTCTGAGAAAAGTAAACATTTTGAAGCTATGAATTTACTAAAAACGAAGATGAAAGAGGACTCAAGATATTCAAAGAATGCACTTGATATATTGTTTCATATCTTGTAATATACGTAACATCTTCAACTTGCATACCGCCTCATTCATTTCGTGTAATGTCAATCAGTTCATTGAACTCACTTTCTCTCAGAGGCCATACAAACTTTCTGAATTACGTTAATGTAGCATTAAACATAATATTAAATGGTCAATGCTTGTGTTTTCATACAGATAAACATTAAATTAATTAACTTGCACACTTTTTCGGAATTTTGGAAAGATAAGAAAGCTGTTTTATATAAAAATCACTTTCTTCTGAAACACGAAGTAAACACTAAGATAACGTAAAGTATTACCAAAAACTGGCCAAGTGCGTGTCAGACCACGCACAATAAAGGATTCCGTAGTTGGGATGAATTTATCCCAAGAACAAACTTACGTGTAATTAATTTGTAAAGTTATGTCTAACGCGGATAAAAAACTGAGAAACACGCAAAAACTATCAAGCGTATTTTCATGAAACCTTCACTATTTTTAAGATAATTTAATTATTTATTTTTTGGTATACGCATTTTAATATAATACATTTTGTTTTAATATAAATAGTTTTAAAGTTATTAAAGAAAATTGACCATTCCCCCTTATCTCCGAAACTGCTGAGCCTAAAATAAATACAGAGAATATTTCTATACTCATAGATTACAGGAAAATTTATAGGAAGTCTATGGTCTTAAAATAACATGATTAATCAGAATCACTCAATATTGTGCGTACAAACTGACATTTGCAGTTGGAATGTATGTTGACATATTTTTCAACTACAATGTTAAGTTCGTTATTGGGATAAATTCATTCCTATTAAGAAAACCTTCATTGTGCGTGGTCCAACACGCACTTGGCATGACGAAACTTCAGCCGATCATTCCTAAACTCAATGCTAATGAAACTAAAAACAAACAGAAAAGAAAAAATCTCCGATTTTTTTACGAAAGTGTAATGCTAAGCGCATTAGTAATTTGTATCGCATTCATGAGCTAGTGAACGCATCATTAGCCGTGTTTCCTAACTATCGATACGTCGAACCGATCGATACATTGTATACTTTACGTTAAGCAATAATTAAGTCTAATAATTCATTACACATCTTTTACGTTACATCCTTGACTGATGAAGGAAAAGTGAATTAGATTCGCATTGGTATTTCGATTAGTTGAAATACCAACTAGCCGCGTTTGACTCGGTGGCACGCAGAGCTAAGAGGCTCATTGGCGACGTAAGACTGGTGGAAGCCTAGCTTCACAGCTTGGCTCATCGCCGCAAGGTTGCCTGCTTGTCGGTCTTCTACAGATTGTACTTCGGTGAGTGTGCTCGAGAACTCCACGACCTCATTCCGCTTACTCCCTTCTACCATCGGACATCTAGACGCACTGCTGGTTACCATCCCTACCTAGTTGCTATTCCACCAATTCGCACTAAGCGTTTCCAAATGTCTTTGGTGATGCGCACAGCAAAGGAGTGGAACTCTCTGCCTGCGTTTGTGTTTCCGAACGCATACAACCCCGATCTCTTCAAAGTGAGAGTGAACAGGCTTCTTCTGGGTAAGCTCGCTCCATCATCGACTTTGTCTCTGTCATCTCTGACCTAGACTAGAGTCAAGAGCAAACCTATCTAAAATAAAAATAAATTAAAAAGTTGAAAATTACACATCACTTAACAATTCCACATTTCGTTAGTTATGTAGGTACTAAATTACCTCTCACATAATATATATAATTACTGGCTGATTAGGTGCCTATTTACCTATATCCTGCAGAGTTCTTACGTGTCGATTCTTTTTATTCGTTTCTTCTGAAAGGAAGATCATCTGTTACATTTCCATTTAATAAATCGACACAATTTTCACGTTTGACTGAAAGTTGCGGACGCAAAAGTGAAATAACAGCTATATTCTCAGTAAAATAAATAAACTGGAAAGAAAATAATAAGTACCTAACACTTCCAGAAGACAGGCAAACCGCAGACGCATCCCCGTTATTTTGATAACAAACGTACTGCCATCACCAAAGTTGTTCTCCCAAACGTTTTGTCTCATCATTTAAGTAATGGGGCGTTGAAAATTCACGATCCGGTTACTCATACTTGCCACATTTATCAGCTTCCTTTAAGGCTTGTCTCAAACTCTTAAAACACGTTCACAATATTTTTATGGAAGGCTTAAAACTTGCCCGCCCACGCTCGGGACTTAAATAGCGAGAAGTGGCAAGCACGTATTACAATCTACACTAGTATACCAAAATACTCGGCATGGCGACCGGAATTAATAAATAACGTTAATTTAATTCTTGTATCTGGTTTTATCACCTCGCGTTTACTACTTTCATTCATATTTATGTTACGAGTAGGTTTTGCATATGTAGTGGGTCGCGCCCGATATCAAGCAAGCAAGCAAATCATTTAATTTTAAATGACTCGTTTTTTTCGACTTATATCATTTTTCTCTTAGGGAAATCCTCAAGTGGTCCTACCATAGAAATTTTCTTATGCTAGGAGTCCTAATGTTTGGGAGAAGAGAGGATTATGTCGGGTTCATAGTTCCTACCAACTAAAACCCCGGAGTGTTCCTTCTGTAACCTGCAGGGCAATTGCGGAAAGCATTATCAATCGGAATCGGTTTCATTTTGACAGTTCAACAATATTCATTGCATTATTTACGTGTTGAGCAGACAAATTTTTTGAACTTATGAAGCAATGGATTAGCAATTTGCTTCAAAATGGTTCAGATTCCGATTGATAGTGTGTTACGCAATTAGGGTGCAGGAATGAATGGGATTGCGGTATTGATTCGCACGTGATCCCTAATTTTCAGTTCTAGTTCAAGCATTAATCTACCAAGTATGCCCTTAAGGGGGAAGCGCTGGGAATTGGCAGCCGATTCCCGGCCACCGTAGGCGCGGGCTTGCGGATGGCGAGCAATGGGTAGCTCGCCGTCCGGTAAGGACCAAGCCCGAGTCGACGGCGCGTCGTGTTCCACGCGCGCCTCAAAGAGATGTCAGCACTATTGACGGGGTCCGCTAGGGCCGATGCCAGCTAGGGTTGCGGGATGTTCGAAAGAGTTACCGTGGCCCCGGCACAGGCAACAGAAGGAACACGGGTGGGTTTTAGTCAGTAAAAGTCTGACACGCCCTCCCGCTCCGCCCAGACCGGGAGAAGTCATTTGATGATTTCCCATCCACAAAAAAAAAAAGGGGGAAGCGCTAAGGTAGCCCGCGAAATACAAATTTTGTTACGATTTTTGCAATTTGCAGTTCAGTGTCTGGGTGTATGTTGATTAAAGTATGATTCGCGACCGTAACAAATATGTATTTACAAAATTGTAATCATTAAAATCAGTAATACAACTAACTCCTTAAGTTAGTATAATCATCAAATATCAAGATTTCATGAAATAGTCATTAAATAGGATTCTTGGTCTTAGTATGATTATAATTCTGTAAATACATATTAGTTACGGTCGCGAATCATATTTTAATCAACATACGACCTAATACTGACCTGCATATTGCAAAAAAAACGTAAGAAAATTTGAATTTTGCGGGCTACCCTTGCGCTTTCGCCTTAATTCTTTTTTCTGTTCTTTATTCTGTGACTCTACTTAGGTAGATATTAAACTCATTACTAAGCAAGCATTTTCAAAGCGTGAATAGAATTTACATATGTAAAAAAGTTAACAAGAAACAATGAACAAAACAATGTTCAGGAGCTAGACCACCACCTCTTAAAGCAGTATTATTGTAATCTTACTGCAGTGTAGGAAAGAGATGGAGCTAGACGTCTTGTATAGCTCCATCTCTTTCTCACACTGAAGTAACATTAAAATAATACTGCTTTAAGAGATGGTGGTTGGCCCCCTGAACATGGGTAAAACAGCTTCAACTTTTCACTTTCAAAACTGTCAAGGGAAAGAAAACCAACGCTACCAGTAATACCACGTCTTGGCCGCGTCAGAATGTTATGAAACAGAGAAAAATGTGTCAACCTGCTTAGTAGCACGAGCGGAGACGCGGGCGAAAACTAGATTATCTTAAAATAGCTCACATGCACTCACGTCCGTCACAGTCGCTTATAGCTCATTCTTATGTCCGTTTTCATTAATTAGTTAGGTACTTAAGAACTCTCATAAAAAGTGAATTATCTAGTCAATGAAAGAGACACAGACTTCACATCCTACTAATATTTATACAAATAAATAAAATTGAAGTGTCTGTTTGTAATGTCAAAATAACAACTTTTTACTAAATGCATATGGAAGTATAGACGGTACTTACAAAAAAAAAACAATTTTTAAAATCTTTGTCTGTCTGTCTGTTTGTTCCGTATAATCTCCGAAACGGCTGGACCGATTTTGACGGGACCTTCACTGTCAGATAGCTGATGTTACGGCGGATAACTTAGGCTACTTTTATTTTAGAAAAATAATTAGAGTTCCGCGCACAAAAATAAAACCCATGAAATTATGAACAAAAAGTTGGATTTGAAAAATTCTTTTTGCTTTTGGTAGCCCAATTCTCGAGGGTAGTTATAGGCTATTGATCATCACGCTACGACCCTTAGGAGCCGAGCAAAATGAAAAAAATCAGAAAGAACACTAAGCGAAAACGAAGTAATAGCGCGGGCGGGCGATTCAACGCGTCGGGTCGGGGGACGAGGCAGGTGTATTAAAATGTACCTGTTATTTTGTAAATTGTGTATCTTACGACTTCCACGCGAACGAAGTCGCGGGGCACAGCTAGTTATATTATAAACGCGAAAGTTCGTAAGGATGGATGGATGGATGTTTGTTACACTTTCACGCAAAAACTACTAAACGGATTTGGATGAAATTTGGCACACATATAGTTTATAACTTGGATTAACATATTATACAAGATGTAACATAAATAACGCACAACCTCTTAAGGGGTCATTATACTCATCATTATGAACAACTTTTACTATGGGACCAAACCTTAAATCGCGAAAACAATCAGCTGTTCCCTTCATTTTGACGAGTTAAGCGAACATAAATGTAGGGAGCAGCTGTTTTTTTTTCGCGATTTCAGGTTTTGTCCCATAGTAAAAGTTGTTCATAATGATGAGTACAATGACCCATTAAGAGGTTGTGCGTTAATTATGTTACACCTTGTGTAGGATACTTTTTATCCCGATATCCCTACGGGATAGAAACTTATGCGGGTGAAACCGCGGGGCGCTGCTCATTTTTTTTATTTTTTTTATTTGAGATAGGTTTGCTCTTGACTCTAGTCTAGGTCAGAGATGACAGAGACAAAACATCATATTTTTTTCTTTGAATATTAGCTATTACCTGCCTACACCTGTGCTTCGTTTAAACTCGAAATACTTGTATTGTGAATCAAGAATTCTAAATTTTAGAGAGTTTAATCTTACATTGAAAGTTCCTTATAAAAATCAACCAAAGGAAAGTGTTATTTTAATCTATGGATAGATACAGGCGACAAGCGTTGTCACTAACTGCAATTTCGAATTCGACACGTTACACCTATCCGTGCCAAGCTGCGCCGGCGCACCTGCCATAGCACTTACATAAGGTAAAAGTGCATTACCCAATTATTTACAAATTATTTATTGACAACGACATTCTCTTGCATAATATAATAACATCACGCATCCCGAAGACGATGTTGAAGTAGGACGCAGGTTTATGTAGAAAAATAGACAATTAGAATTATACTTTATTGCACACCAAAGCACAGAGGTCTCTTACAAGTCACCCATATTTCAGCAGTTATAGACTAACGTTGGATGGACTGTGTGACAGATAATATGGCTAATAAGAGGTGGCTACCGAGATGACGGCTAATAGAGAAGTAATAAAGAAGACGACATAGTGCGAAGACCCCAAAGACAATAATAATAATAGGGGGGGATAAGGGCGCTAGGATGATAAGTCCCATGTTACAAAGATGGCCGCCTATTGCCATTGTTTCTTGCATAACACAAGAGAAAATGATTAATATCTCGGATCAAGCTAGATGTCAAAGTTACCATGGGAACAGTCACGCAACCTTGCACACAATATGGAGGAGCTTGGGAACCTTCATTATAGAAAGATCACGAGAATGGCGCTCGCGCATCCCATAGTAAGGGTGCTACACACTTGTTCGGCTCGGAATGATTCGGCACAGGCGGCAAAATCGAATAATAAGTAATGAGGCGCTTAGGGTTGATACACACATAAGCGGCCGGCATTGTCGATTCGGCAGTATTTGTCGAACAAGAAAGCTGAATTGTGCTGAGCCGACCCAAACATGATTCAGCGAGGGTAGATGTCAAACAGAGTTTCCCGATCAGCACGAGCAGAATGATACCCGAATATACGTAGTAATTATTGGTTCGGGTCAGCTTTGTTATTTTACAGATACTGCCGAATCGAATGTGCCGCCGACCCGAACATATGTGTAGCACCCTTAAAGTTATTGTTCAATGATGTGATTTGATTGGTTCTTTTGTGATTGGAATCATGGTGACGTTCGTGAAGTATTGTACTGTCGTGGTGTATTTCCAGTTTCCATTGTCATTTTTCATCAGTTATAGTTTTACTATTGTATTGCGCTCTTCCTATGAAATAAGATTCGTGTTTGCTTTATTGTGAGAAAACTGCGGATGTTACGTCATAGTGAGAACGATATATTTTTGTTGCAAAATGTGTGTTTATTATAAGTAAGTATAGTACGTGTCAAACTTTATGGCGGCTGTGAAGTGCGCTACTCGCTGCGCAGTACCGCACCCCTCACCCCCGCTGACACGTGAATTTGTTACTGCGCAGCGACTCGCCTCATGTTCCGAGCCGCCAATGCCGCCATAAAGTTTGAATCGAGCTGTACCTAATACATCAACCTTAGATGTCGTCTGCTGATCATGGGTCTCTGCAAAAAGAGGTTTTATTCTTGAAAGAGATCTTTATAAAAATCTGGAAAAAATAGAATAATTCCTTACCGTTCTTAGCCGGCTTGACTAAAATCAGTGGTTGTGGTGTTTCCATAATGTTACAAAGATTTTGTTTCAGTTTTCATAGAGATTATTGCACTTTTCATTTCACATTGATTGTCTATTGTTTTTTTAATGGAACCTTTTTCTGTCGTAATGGAGTCGGCAACCTTAGGGAGGCAGAATATTAATTCACACGGTTCATGTTTAGTTAATAAAATCTCAGCAGCAACTAATTAAATTGTTAGTACAAACAACGTCTCATGCTAAAGCTTTTTCTGTGCAAATCCAAGGCCTCTAAGTGTAGTAAGTCACTTTTTCTATAATATGTAGGTACTTATTAATTAATCAAACGAAGAGCTGGTAATTGAGATAAAATAAAAATAATTTGTTTATTAGTTTCCTATTTAACCTCTTTTATTACCAACTTATCTTTTATTACTAAATTATTATTAAGGTCCCCCGCCCACTGTAGCGTAACATGTTACGACTTACGATAGTGTTTGGCACGCGCAAAATATCGCGTAGATTTATTTCTACCGCCTACAGACACATTAATGATATCTTTGGCCTTTCCATGTCGGATGGAAATAAAATCAAATCAATGTACGATCAATGAAGCGCCTTAAATACGAATTAATGTTTTGGTTAAGTATAGAAGGAAAATAATATAATTTTATAGTGAAGTCTTTTTCTGGGAAATATAAAACTTGAGGCTATTTATTTATTTAAGTATACCATTTTTCATTTAAAAAACCGGACTGACTGACAGCTAGACAATGCATAGCCTTGAACCACTGAAGATAGACAAACACTGAATTAAGAAGATGTTATGTTTTCGTACGAAAGCATTTCCCTGAATAGGGTTATATTGGAGCGAAGTTTGTTTGCAAACAATCCAGCGTCTACGTCTATAATAAGTTCATTATATCACAATAACAATAATCTCTCTCAATAAATTTTCACGACTTACCTACGCAGAATCTTCATCTCACGCCTAGTCATTATTATATTCAGGTATCCGTATGTATGATAGTAGGTCATTACTAATTATGTTATTGCTGCAGTTACAACTGTCATTATATGAATCACAGTGAAGCTTAGGATGATCTGACTTAAGGATGAATAACTACATATGGTAGATAGTCTTCAGAAAATTACAATAATGACCAAAGCTAAAAATCAACGTCATCATATTTCTGCAAATCTTCAGGAATACAATCCGTTCATTGTGCTTCTAACAACAGCCCACACATGCGAGCGTTACTTTCCACAGCAACATGCTAATTCGCTGATTGAAACAATTTCGCGTTTATAGGCCGTGCCGATCTCACTCGACTTCGAACAAAGGCTCGCCCACGTGTGTTTCTAGCTTAATAATTAGTCGAAAGTGGGCCATTACGAGCCTCAACGTACCCTAAGTTCACGCTCAGTTGGGTACCTACCTATCATCGTAAAGTTGAAAAAGCAATTCATAGATTTGAATCGTACAACCGGTCCAGTGTGTGATGTGGTTTAAGCAGTAAAAGTGGCATTGTGCGGGAGTCGCCGAATAGACTTGATGTGTTTTTGATGTGCTTGGATTTGTTGTTTCCGTCTTTTGTAATAGCTATAATATCAGATATTATACTGGACTGTATATTTATGTAGGCATACAATGTATATATGTACGGTCGATTGTATTGTTTCATGCAGTTGGTTACAGGAAGCAGCAGAAACTGCACGCCTTCTACTACGAAATCGAGCTATGTAGATGTTTATTGCGTTAATTGAAACCACAGGGCTCAATAAGATTTCTAGAAATGGATGAAATATAGTCTATTTGCTAAATACTCGTACCTATGAACAGAATTCCGTTTTCAGGAGAAATCTGGCACATTTTATTTTCGTATCGTTTCTCCATTCCAATCATATACAGATAATATTGTAACCAACAGTTACATTAATAAGCGTCTAACCAGCCTTCAACGCGAACAATTTTGCGAACGTTCCAACATAATGGCCGTACAATGCGTTAGCGCAAAATATCCGTGAAATTAATTGTTTCGGCCACAATTGTTTTTGAGTCAGTGAGTCGTCGACATATTGTTCACTCTTTGAGCAGATTCTAACTGTTCTCAATACTATATTTATGAAGCTCTTTCATATTAGTTACTGAGTACTGTCCTCCGTATAAGTTTTTTGGCCCATTGTATCGCTCACTTTCTTTTTAAACGACTTCAAAAAAAGAAGGAGGTCCTCTATTCGGTTGCATTAAAAAAAAAAATGTTTAATGTTCGTTACCTCAGTACTCCGTCATTTATAAACCGATTTGGAAAATAATTTTTTTCATCTGAAAGGATTAGTCCCATTTTTTAATCAAAATCCAGTTCTGATGATAGGATCTATGAGGATTTGAGGAACTCCTCAAACATTATAAGTACTTATACATATAACGATTTGAAAGAAAGAAAGAAAGAAAATACGTTTATTTGCGGTAAATATGACGCAAAAAAAGAACACAAACACAGATTTTGATATGTTCATCAATAAGTCAAGCATTTTCATTGAGAAAGTATCGTTTGATGAAGTGGAACTGATGATGAATACCACAGATGGCCACCGGAACTACTCAATAATAGAATTGCAATTTGCGATTCGATTTCTTTAAAAGGTGATGAGCAGTTGACATTAATTAGGTTATTGTAACTTAGATAAACTACTAACTGACCAGTGGGTCAGTTAGTAGTTTATCTAATTAAAAACACTTTTTAGTGAAAAAGTGAAAAATAAAAAAAAAGCAACCGACTTCCAAAAAAAACACTACAAAGTGAAAAATAACTTTAATTTCGGAAGTCGGTCGCAAAAACCTAAAATACAGATCCAAAGAAACCGACTTCCGAAATTATTATTATTTTTCACTTTGTAGCGTTTTTTTTGGAAGTCGGTTTTTTTTTTGCAAAAATGTTTTTTCATTGATTCATTCGCTAACTGAATCTCAGTACTCTTCTCAATTGATAATTTTTGCAACGCTTTTTCGTAGAGGTACGGTTTGTAAGCAGCGAGTTCCGTATACGATTTCAGGCCCGTTAAATCGTTCACTTTCTTTTCATTCAATGGTATGGTTAACAGTTCATTGGTCATTGAACACTGCAATGCCTGTCATTACGTGACTTTACTAGGACAAACTTCCACTGCTGAACAAAAGGTCTAATCGCCTGTTAAAAAGACTGTCATGGAAGCATTTTTTTGCTTTTATATTTTATACTTAGTACTTAATAATTACGTCTGGCGGCGAGATGGGCAGACGACATTGTTACTATAGCGGGTAGAATCTGGATGAGGTTGGCACAGGAACGTGGGGATTGGCACATGAAAAGAGAGGCTTATGCTCAGCAGTGGGTGAAGTCGGGCTGTTGATGATGATGATGATGACTTATTTATTGTACTTTATAGGCTCGCCCCCTATTACATGGGACTTAAACATAACTGGCGAAATGTGGGTGTACTATACATAGAGTTACACCTCTGCCTAACCCTTCGGGGATTACAGGCGTGATGTTATGTATGTATGTTATTTATAGTACTTATCTAGAGGATTGGTGATCGACGAATTTGGTCTTCTCTATGATCGTTTGATTTCTATGAGTTTTTTTTAAGACGTATGTAGGTATTTGAGTAGAATTTATCGGTAATTCGAAGATGCAAATCAATTAAACTGTTTCCTTTTCCTGCAGGATGATGTCTGTCATAAATTTTGCACAGGTTTTGACAGGATGCCTACCCAGTTACAGGTACAACATAACCCTCATACAGTATACATAATCCTGACAATTAAGAAAATGTCTTACTTCCCGTAATTTCCCAGTTAACTTGTTTATTACCAATTACAGCTATCTGATGAAAACGTGAAGTCTCAGAAGCATTAAAAGTGCTACTGGTATTGGCCATTTACTACAAATATAGTGGTTATTTAGAAAATTTCTAGCTCAAAGATAATTACGCGGGTTATATTGGTTCGATTGTGAAGATAAAAATTCTGATAGATGCTTATTTCATTGGCCACCATTAACATCCTCACTAATAGTCATAAACAGAAGCAATTCATTAAGGGGGAAGCGCTGAGGTAGCCCGCGAAATATAAATTTTCCTACGATTTTTGCAATTTGCAGCTCAGTGTCTGGGTGTATGCCGTGTATGTTGATTAAAGTATGATTCGCGACCGTAACACATATGTATTTACAGAATTATAATATCAGAATCAGTAATAAAATTCCTTAAGTTAGTATAATCCTGAAGTCGCGAATCATATTTCAATCAATATACAACCTAATACTGACCTGCAAATTTTCTTACGTTTTTTGCAATGTGCAGGTCATTATTAGGTTGTATATTGATTAAAATATGATTCGCGACCATAAAAAAATTTTGTATTTAAAGAAAGAAAGAAAAATATTTTATTTGGGACACGCACAGGAAATACAACAATAAAAAGAACATTAAAACTAACAATATCTTAAACACAAATAAAACAAAAGGAAAGAAAAAAAAACAAAACTAAGAAGTCTTGTGCGAGGCCAAAAAGGCTCCTATCTCAGCATGATGCTGCGATATTTGAAAATACACAACAAATACCACAGCGCTGATATTCTGACAGGGCCCACTGTGATGCCACGGACACACCTACGGACATAAAATAAATAAATAAAATAAGCAATAAAATATATTCTAAAAAACAAAATTCTGTGCAAAACCGTAATTGATGACGAACTAAATAAAAAAAATAAAAAAATAAAACTATTACATTACGATCGACCCACACCCGACGCTTCAACGTCGCTTGTCCATGTTACAGACTATTATCTGTGGTCAGTGACAAACGAAGGGACGCGAGCGCCGCAGGCGATGCACTTGTATTGTACAATTTAGCGGAGCCTCATAATGTCAAGAAGAAAGAGAAATAATAATAATAAAAAAAACAAAGGATGTACACTGCAATAAACATCATCAGAATAATTAAGTGATACTTCAGATTCAAGTGAATAAGAAGATAAGGTGGCTCAAATATATAAATAAAATGTATTGATAGTGTGTATGATTGAATGTGTTGTGATGCGGGTGGAGGCAAAATGATGTAATCACCGGGCTAAACAAAGTAAGTAATAGAAGCAGATCCATGTACTACAACATAGTACTCCGCTAAGGTCACCAATACTAACTGCGTGCAGTCCCAGGGTAAGTTAGTGACTGGTTTCCTTTTGTAAACGTAGCAAGTGTTGTTTAAATTTATGTCTAAAAGTACCAACTGTTTTTATAGCACGAAAAGGTGGTGGCAAGTCATTCCAGCAGCGGGAGGCAGCGAATTTGAAGCTCCCACGAAAAGCAGCAGTTCTGTGCGATGAGGCTAACATGAGGTAAAAAAGAAAAAAAGAAGAATCATAATCATTATTACAACTCTCTAAGAGCAAGTAATCCCATTGAATGACTATTTCATGAAATTTTGACATTTGAGAATTACATAAATTAACTTAAGGGGTTGTATTACTGATTTTAATGATTATAATTATGTTGCTACCCTGGCGCTTTCGCCTTAATATCACATCATATTCGTCATTTCGTCATTTCATCATTTCGTCTTAATATAATATCATATCATATCAAACATTTTCCAACTTATAGCTAATCAGTCAATAGACGTCCATTCTACTGCAGTCCGCTACCAATCATAAATCCCCCTAGAGTCAGTACTTAACTATCAAACAACGAGAACCACAGACGAGAAACAAATTTTCTCAAAATCCGTGTCTCAGGTCCGGTCAAAACAAAAACACCTTCTCATAAGTACATTTTAATTGGATTACAAATGAGCTTGTTCAAGTCCACAATCACCAAAACCTTGAGACGTCACTAGGAGACTACAGCCGTGGTGCACATACCTACTACGAACTTGTCACGACTTCTTACTGCTTGTAATCTATGAACCATCGCAGACATTTACGGTGAACCACTTTTCGACCTTATTACCTCAGCAATAAGGTCGAAAGGGGGTTCACCGCAAATGTCAGCGATGGTACCATTGTGCCAACTTCTTTGTTTTGCCAGCCAACCCTGAAAAGGACGGACGGCGACCGACGTAAGCTATTGGCTATAATTAATCTCTTTTCAATAGATGTGTTATCTGTTGCAGATTATTCGTCTTTACCGTCATGGTTATCGCCAAGAAGACAACCAGGGTCTTTTGCGAGAGTTATGGTGAATGTTACTTGAATATAGACTCTGTTGTAGTCCAGTAAGGTTAACTTTGCTGTGTGACCACACAGCAAAGTTAACCTTAAAGAAATGTTTTCGTGATTAAAACTGTTGATCTAGAGAACATTTTTCAGACGATGTTAACGGTGCGTTAAAATTCAGGGAGACATTGAAAATCTTTAACACAAACTAAGCAAGGTTATTAAGCGTAGTCAATGGTCTTGTCGTGTCAGTTCAAAGACGGTTATTAAGTCCTTTATTTAACATATCTTATTTAATAGTATTAACTGCAGAAGATCAATCCATGCCTGCAGATTTCAACTTTGCACATTAGTGCAAAGTCCCCAAAGCCGAATTATCGGCTTTGGGTCGTCTTCCAGCAAAAATGCATCCGTATCCTGACCTCAATTGCAAATTCAGATCACAACCTTCCACACTTAAACTTACATGCAATTACTAAACGTATTGTTACTACAGTCTAAAGTTAAAAATCAGTTGCATGTTCACGACAATGTGCACAACTTTATTTTTATCCTCATTGTGTGCTTAGAGATCGTAAGGTTTCTACGTGACGTATTGAGGTGTTTGACCTTCATACCTACGTATCTCCTTCTGGGTAACAGATTTCTAAGTATAAGGGTGCATTTTGATGGTCTTCCATTATTATTTTCAGTGAGAGTTTTGGGAGTATCGAATTGTAGAAAGTTTATTTATACTAAATGGAAAATGGAAGATTGTGAAGAGTATAGAACTATTGGGTAAAGTGTATGCCAATTGGTTTATTACCTACAACAAGTTGGCTTGTTAAAAAACAACCAACTTCCAAAAAAAAAAACACTACAAAGTGAAAAATAACTTTAATTTCGGAAGTCGGTGTCTTTGGATCTGTATTTTAGTTTTTTGCCGCCGACTTCCGAGTTTAAAGTTATTTTTCACTTTGTAGTGTTTTGTTTTTTTGTAAAAGTTTTTCATTTTTCACTTTTTAGTGGGTCAGTTTGTAGTCCATCTAAGTTACAATAGCCTAATGTCAACTGCTCAGCACCTTTTACAAGATATTGCTTTTCCCGATACAGAGGGACTACTCTCTAGTCCGTCCACGAAGATACAGATAAACTGAGTAAAGGTAAAGTAGTAAACCCATTCAAACAAGTGTCAAATTAAATTTTTCTCATGGGATGAAAATACATCGGGAGTACTGTCAAATGGTGTTGTCATTCATTCTTAGTTCAGGCCTCGAAGTAATCGAATGTCCGTAAGTGATACGGAGTAGGAACCCGAAACTACGGACTTCGTGTTTAGGGAGTTAACAACAATTAACTTCCCAGGGGACCTCCCCTGGGAAGTTGATTGTTGAGGCGTCCTGGTAAGAACCGGGAGAACTGTATGGAGCTGGGTCTTCATCAGCAGTTCCACTTCACCAAATGGTGCTTTCTAAGAGCAAATTCAGGAGTTACTACAAAAAATACACAAATCGCTATAGGTGTGCCTTGCACTAGATTCTGACTTGGTGACAATGAGACCACCTCGAGAGCATAAACCTTTCAAACAAAAAAGGAATTTTCAAAATTGATCCACAATTGACAAATATTAAAAAAAAAACACATACAGACGAACATATAACCTCCTCCTTTTTTCAGTCGGTTAAAAAAGACAGACACCTGTTCTAAATGTGCAATACAAAATGGCAGTTGCACGTGGCAATTTATCGTGATTTTCAAACCGTGACGCGACGGTGTAAGACAATCCATAAAGATATGTTAAGATAGAAGAAGTTTTAATATTATTAGGTAGGTACAATTAAACTTATTTAATAAGGAGCTCGTGGCTAAGTAATAACAGCCGCACGGGTCGATCCATCAGGTTAATCTAAGCTTGCCGCGGTTGGTCCGTGGATGGGTGACCATCTTTACATACCGAGACTCCTCCGTGCCTCGGAAAACACGTTAAGCCGTTGGTCCCGGCTGTCATTCGTACATTTTTGACAGTCGTTACGGGTCGTCAGAAGCCCGAAAGTCTGACAACCAGTCTTATCAAGGGGTATCGTATTACCCAGTTACTGGGTTGTGAGGGTCAGATAGGCAGTCGCTCCATGTAAAATACTGGTATTCAGCTGCATCCGGTTAGACTGGAAGCTGACCCCAACATAGTTGGAATAGGGCTAGGCAGATTGATTGACAATTAAACATATTTAAAGATTCGATTCAGTCACAACAATTGAACAATGCTCCCCAAATTAAACCCAGTTTTATAAGTGAAGTTATGTTTAATTCGAACACGGAGGTAGTGCAAAGTTGTTCAAACTCAGATAACTCGGAAAGAGCTGACTATCACTTTCCGAGCACTATACGGCTATAGCAGTCATCACAATAAAACCTCTATTGTGTCTCGCTTACCGCGCGTGAACCTGTTAGTAATTTTGAGTGCCGTAGGTACTGTTGATGATAATGAAATCGTAAAAAAAACTCAAATGACTCAGGGTACGACAGTCGGCTATAATTAGATGAAAATGAAATAAAACGAGTGTACGACCTAACGCCGACAGACTGAACACCGACAAGACTTTACTTCGACGGAACTCTTCACCGACAGGATACTTCGCTGACAGACTGACAGCAGGTCGACGGAGCCCCGCTACTCGGGGCTCCCATTTCTGTCTGCAGGGTTAAAAGGAACCTTACCAAACCGAACCTCGAGGTGCCCCTGACGTCGACCGTCTAGGGTTAGGATTTTCGACTCAGCTTCGGAATAATCAGAAGTAAGGATCGATTCGCCCTGTCGGCGAAGAGTCCCGTCGAAGTAAAGTCTTGTCGGTGTTCAGTCTGTCGGCGTTTAGTCGTATATTGAATAAAACAGACCGGACAATAGATATTATATACATTATCACAATAATAATAGATTAATTCGTTCTATTTTATTATTATAATCTCATTAAAGTAGTTGTTACTATGGTTTAAGCTCAGATACCCGACAAAAACAAATAGATCTTTAGTTATTGACAAATCATCATAAAAAAGGATTACGTAAGCAAGTCATTGAACGTAGCAACTAGCGTTCCTATGCGCAAGATACAAAATTAACAAAATAATATCTATCAATCATTTGTACTATTAGAATTTGTAGCATGAAGTAGAAGTAAGGGACAATGGAACAAGCGACGGGATAAAGGGGAAGATATAGAAGAAAGTACACAGAAGAACTGAAGGAAAAGCTATCGTAGAGGCGTAAGCAGCTAAAACTACATACCAAGGAGACAGTAGGATAGAACATGTATTTAAGTACACTTACAAGTGCGCAGTATTAAGTTTTGGATGAATCAATTATTTAATTTACAATCCTTGAATTTTTCAAATTAATCCTTCAGACATAAACATTCGATTATACAATAATACTAAGTGATATCATAATTCTCCTGCTGTTATCCCAGTGATCGAAGCCCCATTGTGCATCTTCCATGTATATCTAAATAAAGTGATAATCAGTGATAGGAATAGGTAGTGCTAATTTGCCTAAACTTCGAGGAAGGAAGTAACATGGAGTAGATAATACCTCCTCTAAAATCCCGGAATCATTTTAATGACGTTTAAATCCCGGGATTTAAAAACCACGAATTATTTATTGGACTTTATTTATAGATAGATAGAATACTCTTTACTATGTACACCATAAAAATTACATATATAAATGTGTGTGTGTGTGTGTAACCCTAAAAAATGTTATGATTTTTCAAATCAATAATTTGTAACTACAAATAAAGTCCGATAAAAAATTCGTGGTTTTTAAATCCCGGGATTTAAGCGTCATTAAAATTATTCCGGGATTTTAGAGGAGGTATTATCTACTCTATGTTACTTCCTTCCTCGAAGTTTAGGCAAATTAGCACTACCTATTCCTATCACTGGTGATAATCCAATTTCTTAACTAAATGATGCACTTTAACGAAACGTCATCACTTCAGTATTTACTAAACCAGCTGACGTTTACTAGACCTTCACCTGCCTTACTACACAGAATTACTGCCAGTTCTCACATTCTTAGAATCAAGTGCTACTATATGGCTAATGTGTGATTCATAAGTTGCGGTATTTCGTATTTGCATTCAGATCTTGTGCTTAGTGACATCCTTTCTCTTGAAATATATCGCATTAGAGTGGAATACGTCTATCTCATTTTGAAAGTGGGGCTTGGATTAAATTTGTAATCATTGTAGATGCCTATTTATAAAAAGCCTTGTTACATAGTTCATTTGGTTTCGTTGTGTGGAATATTTCTAAAGCGGGTGCACCTGCACGGTATTGTAAAGCGAAAACTGATTCTAAAATGAAGAGTATAACTAATTACCCAACTAATTATGACGAAGAAGAGGTAAGGTTGAGCATAATAAATTAATCATTTTCTATAGGAAGTACTTACAATCTAAACAACAGAGCTACTGAAAGTTCTAGCTAGTAAATGACATTTAACTTATGGCTAGGTTAATCCAGTTGAGTTGATTTTGATAAGTAAGAAGGCTTATTCCCTCTTCGCCGTGTGTTCATCCAGTGCACTCATTTTCCACAGTTTGCATTGTACCTTGCTTGGAAACGAAAGCATCGCTACATCGTAGTCAGCACCAAAGGATTTTATATAAAAATTTTCTGTGTTATCACTTACGTCATAGATAATTTCATCATTAACAATATCAAGGTTAGATTAGTCATTTTAGATGTTAATATTGCAAACAGTGATAATTTTATAATAGTGTCTGTTTTTTCCTGCTGACTTTTCTCTGTTCTCTATCCTTATTATATTCACGTCTACCCAGTCTATTACAAAAGATCTCTTTGCAAGTCGTGCGCAAACTATCTCTGCTCTTTCATCTATGATCTTATCTATTATCTGCAATATCTCGATGATTTCATTAAATCAGCCAATAGGTACTACCGAATGAGGCAATGTTTGCCTACCGTTTATTTTAATTGTATTTCTTATAGAGTCAATTAAAGGCGTCTTCATAAAAACTGCATTGAGATTTTATACAATGCCATTTCAAATATTTTCTATGGTTCGCGATCTCATGAAATGTCAAGGCTTAAATATATTTTTTTGTTTAGTCACTTACAAGACTTATAAGTTGCTAGAATAGGATCGAACGAAATCTTTTTCATTTTCAGAACAATTCAAGTCTCTTATTTACCTAACCTTATAACCTAACTTCCTTACTAATAAACGTTGTGTAGCATCTGTATAGTTACACAACGCTTTGTCTTCTTCTTTCAAAAGTCAAAATACAGACGACTGAAAGAGAGAAATAGGTGTGACACTATTCACCTGTTAAAATACGTTTATTAGTAAGGAGGTAACCCTATAACCTAACCTTATAACTAACTGTTTGAAACGCAGAGCAGCTACACTTCAAAGTTACTACATTAAACCTACATACGTTTATTTTTCTGTTTACTATTTCTCTGCCTAGGAACGTTATCTATAATTATGGTTAAGTGCTACTTGAAATCTACAGGATTTACTTCACAGATTTCCATCATAAATAGAAAATAAAACAACTTTTTATTAGGACTGCAAATGTACACAAGAAGTTTTATGCACTGATAAAAAATGACGTGTTGCTACAGATAAGCGATAATCTGATAAAATATTCCATTGTTACACCTGACTGACCACTCAATGTATTAAGATTTATAGTTTTGCGTGACACGCACGTTGTTTTATTATTTTATTTGACCTAGGTCTGTAGTTAGATGACCTATTCTAAGTTCATTTGAGTTTAACACGCAAATCGGTTCATGTGTGGTGTACATGTTCACTAGTTTTATCTCAATTATTATAAAACACAATAAACATAGTGATCATTGTTGTTTTGCGTGATATTACAATAACTGCACTGAAAATACTGCGATCGATATGTGATCGCATTTAATCGACACAATTATGTAGTTCATCATCATTCTGCTTCCATTATTCCAATTTATTTAGCGTCGGCGCAACATGTCTTTCTTCCATACTTCTCTATTGGTCGTCATCTCGGTAGTCACCCCCCTTTCTAGCCTATCATCTTTCACACAGTCCATCCATTGTTTCCTTAGTCTTCCCCTACTCGTATAGCCATCCACATTCATACTCAAAACTTTCCTGACGACATTATGATAATTAAGTATGGTATCTACATTATTACGTTCCAAGAATTGGACCAAAACAATTTTCTTCGCAATAATTCTGTACCGTGTAGCACAATTATTCGTGATTGATGTAATTTACTGGCCTAAATATTTACAATATTGTCACGATAGGTAATTTCTTTACGCAAAAATGTACCTTTGATTCGATTCGATACGGGCAAATGAATCGAATAATTACGCAATCATTGAAATTCCGCTTTCGAGTTTTTTTGAACCGATAGAACGTGCGTCAGTC
The DNA here is from genome assembly GCA_947568875.1 of Fissipunctia ypsillon. Classification (NCBI taxonomy): domain Eukaryota; kingdom Metazoa; phylum Arthropoda; class Insecta; order Lepidoptera; family Noctuidae; genus Fissipunctia; species Fissipunctia ypsillon. Next base: position 22,165,350 of record OX387645.1, on the reverse strand, counting down.
AGCTGTTTTGATTAGAATCATAAAAATAGGCGTAATGGTAGCCATTTTAATAGGTATCTAAAATCGTGTGTTTTCTATAGTGCGTAATCATGGTATTAGATAGTGTGTCAAGGGCCATTCCGATATACGCGCAATGAGCATGGATATTAACAATAAGGCCAAACTATAATTGCTGCCACAGTATTTTACAATTTTATCCTAGCAACCCATAACTTTCAATCAAAGTGTAATGAAATGCATTACTAATTCTCCCATGTCAAACGATTTTCGAACTGTGACTACCGATATTAAAAATATAATTTGGAACTTATATTGAGTCATTATTTGTGTGCTAGGCATGAATAAGCAATCATTCTCACATTCAGAATAATTTTAAAAGTCATTTGTGCATGTCGCTCCACTCTAACTTAATTTCGTGATGTTTATTAATGAGCCTTCGACTACAATCGACGTTCTATAATATACTTGTTTTAAATCGAGTCCCTACAACACCTACATACAAACCTATAAACTGTAACCTCAAAATCCATCCGATAACAATATACCTACTTTAGTCTCAAGAACAATTATTCCCATCGTATATCGACCGAAGTAATTGGAATCAAACAAAAGAAAAACGGAATTTTGAACTCAAACAAGCCTTTGAATAAGAACAGCACACGTAAAAACAAATACTGAACGGATATTTTAATGAGATTTTATTAATTGGCAATAAAACAACTTCTAGCGCATTCACCTGTCCCCAAAAATATTGACCGGCTATATTGTAAAATATACTTTGGGAATTAAAATCCACAGTGTATAATCGCCTATCATATTTGGCTGCGTTATCTCGCTTACGTTTATCATACAGTGAGAGACAACTCAAGGCCCACAATAATCTTGGCAAAAGTTGAACGGAGTGTTAAAAGAATCCGACAATGAAATTAATCAAGACAATCTAACGTTTGGTATTCGTTACTATTGACACAAATGCTTAGACAACGAGGTATCTGTAAAGAACGTAACCCTGACATTGGAAATATTGGAATTATAAACAGAAAACGATAGTACACGAGTTGTTAGAAATAATAATTATTATTGTTGTACACATTATTTTGTAGAAACACACATATGTATATATACTTCTGCGTACAGACAATGTTTTTGCGAATGTTATTGCCTGCGTTGATAATAGTGTTATCTACGGTCAATACCAAAGCAATAAACCTTCATTAAAACTGCAAAGTAGCCGTACACATTGGCAAAAACGAATTAATGCTTTTAATAACTCTTACTGATTTTGATCGGCTTCAAATCGGTGATGGACCGCTCTTCTCAAACGACCTTCTTTAAAATAACAAACTGATGATCTTAATATTTTTTTAATACACTGATTTTTAATTTATTTATGTGCTATAGAAATCACAACAAACGGTATTAAATTAAACCATAATTCACGGCATGACATTCCCAAGTTCAGTTAGGTCCAAGAACGCATCCTTGTGGTATCCCACAATTTCTTAGAACTGACTCGGCGCTGTCCCAAGCATGCGATTCGCCTACGGATAAGAAATGACCTTTAGGGCGGAGGACTGGTCTGACCGCATGCTTCTGCACTCGGTCCCATGTGGAATTTATAACGCGTCGCCGAAGCCGGCTTGCCGTCATAAAAATTCAACGTTAAAATGTTTCTTTATGTTTTAATTGAAATTCTCTTTGTTGCAAGTCTGTTTCAAGTTATTTTGACATCTTGTTGTTAGTATTTAGTGTTATTTTCGGAATGTAGTATTTTGCCCTTGGATCAGGTAGCATGGTACATTTTTTCAAAGTTCTATAAATTTGCACATATAAAATTCAAATTTTCATGTATTCATTAGAATATAATTCATTAGCATTAGCAGCAATTACGTAAAATTTGGGTAATTTCTACGATTTGAAAACAAAATTAACGAAACAAATTATATACCTATTCTAGTGCTGGAAAAACTTGTAATTAAAACAATAACCTTAAATCAAATGTTTCTAAAAATATCCTATCCTTGAAGCAATAATGTAAAATGATATTAACTCTTACAATAATAATTATCAATAACCACAAATCTTCCAAATTACTTATTATGTACATAATCCGTATGATTCATTTTAGGGCATTCATATTTATTGTAACAGTGAAGGGCATTTTAAGTTCTAAGCAGGTTTACTTCGAGCAACTTTGGTCGGAATAACTACTAACGACGTGGGTATACCTTAATAATAGGTCTTGTTAAATTACAAGGATTTCCAGATAGATTGCAAGGTTTGGCCAAGTAATTACGAACTGGCGTAAAAATAATAATTATCTAGTGGATTAGAGAGATTTGAGTTTACTATAAGGTATGGTATAAGTGACCAGAGAAGCATAGCACTAACGGTAGGGGCTTATACTCAGTAGTGGCCGGAACAAGGCTACCAATGGTAATGATTTTGATAGTAGAATAAATTAGATCTAAGACAAAAAAAATACTTTAGTTTTCGAAAGACTTCATGTTGATTTTTGACTTCTGAGAGCTCAAACATTTTTCATTTCATGCCGCCATTTTGGAATTCCTGATCGATTAACAAACAGAATCTGTTAAATGACGATGCTATGGACAGCTGGATACAAAATTCTTACTCCCCAAGCAGACAGGCACCTCAAAGTAAAGTATTCAGCCATCCAAGAATGACTTCAATATCGCCAATCAAGCTACAAAGATATGTCATATGTAAGAAACTTCTATAAAACTGTCTTGGCGCTGTATTAACTGTGAATAACATGAATATTAGCGTGGAAAGTTGAGCGGTGACGTCAGACTAATCTCATCATTTATGTGTGATGTATGAATATGTTATGAGGACATTGGCTTTAGATGGCGACTTTTTTGCTTTTATGGAGGCTTATTGTACATTTGTAAATATAGTAGGTAAAGCACGTGCCTAAAATACGTAAGCCTGAATTGTTAAAAAAAGATGAAGAAAAGTTAAAGACAGTTAAAGTAAGTAAAATTCGCGATGACGATGAAAAATATTCTATGAATTAAATTGAGATCCAGAATGACATTTAATTAGAAGAGGAATTAAATAATGTTAACAGTACAGTTTTTGATTTGAACTATCAACAATCAAAACTAAACCTTAGTTTACCAATAGATTTGCACTATCTTCATCAGCTGTATATTATAAAACATCGAAAGTAAGAAGAAAGGCGATAGCCCTGTGTGTAATTATAGATGCGTCTAAATCCAATGATTTGTAATAAAACTTTATACATCTTACATTACTAATTACATCTTTCTCCGCCTTTTCTCTGCCAAGAGATTGGAACAAAAATGCAATCTACTATTAAAATGAATGATCGCTATAATATTTCCTTCGAAGCATTAAGAAATGCTCACTCTTTTGTGCGCAATTAACTCGCTCTGATATTGGCAAAGATTTCATTGTTGTTTGTATACCTATTTATAACTCCAATAAGGTTCAACATCATTAAGGTTTTAGTATGGGGAAATAATAAAATAAAATAATTATTTGCAGAGCCAAGTTTTTAGAAGACTGCGAGTGAAGGATCCGACCTATGTTTGAACATACAGGTTCACCTATGTAGGATAACCAAACTTTTAAGTTTTGAGGATATACTTGAAGCTTGTTCAATATTATTGTTGTGTATCTCCAACATTCGATCAAAAAGAAAGACTTTTATATCTATAGTAAATTGTAAAAAAAACATGCTAGGAACATATATTCTGTTGCACAGGTATGCCCATGTCCAATAGAACTACTTATTCACAATGTATTCCTTCATGAATATTCATTTTGGACTACTTACATTATTTTTTAACGAATGTTTGTTTTTTGCGACAACTTTCAATCCAAACCGCATTGTATACAGTTTTATTGATCTCTCTTTATTTTTGTGTGGGAATCACAAAATTTTCACATACATAATTTACTTTTGGTTGTGTCCGTACCACATCAGGCGAAGACCATTGTTGTTTTAATATGCATTAAAATAATTATTAGTTTCGTTAACAATAATCTGCGATAAACCCAACAATGAATTACTTAACACTGTGTATTCACCTACCATATATTGTTTTTGCGCAACAAAGGCTTGTATATTTGAACTTTTTGCGGCTTTTAAAATTCATCAAATTAGTCTTAAAATTCTTCGCTTTGAGCGACAACATTATTTGTTTAACAGTAACGGAAAGGCGACAGAAAGTAAACACTTCCTTACTTTTCGACAGTGACAGATAGTTAATGTGTTAGTTAGGAAGAATAATTTCGACATTGAACTTTCTGCATAATGCAAGTGAGTCAACATGGCCACAAAAACGTTACGTTCGAACGAAGTCATTTGTTGTACCTTGACTGCCAGTTACCAGTCAGTTAACTAACACTGTTTTGGTACAGATCGGGTCAGCGGCAGATCTGATAGCGATCCATTTTAATTGAGGGAAACGAGTTACGAAACCTGCATGTAAGTACGTAAATGTATGTTCTCAACGTGGTTCTGGCCAGTTAATGACTGAAATGACTTCGACCGTACAGTTAAAAGATACAAACAAAGCAATCTGCCAAGCAGTTTAGCAAATCAAACAGCCTGTTTCATCACATCAGAGTCACGACTGTGCCGAACTTAACGACACGGCATTCAGATTCCAACTTTGAATGCTCCAAAAGGTCTAGGCTACACGGCACTCACCGTTGGTGCCAAAATAGTCATCCTTATCCATTAAATCATGCTGGAAACCATAAGCAGGGAGCCATGCATGGGAGCCCGGGGGCTCGGGCCAATCCGAAATCCGGACCTCCTCCATTTGGACATCAACACAACACTGCACTCCACCAGTAAGTTCACACTGTTAGCACAATCATGCATGGACTACCTCTTCGTTCGTCCATTTGGTGGTCATTTAGGGCGATAACGGTTGGTTGTGCGGCTGTGCACGGGCAGGTGTACTTGTCCTTTCACCGAGACGCGCGCGCGCGGCGGGGATCGGCGGCTGACTGGCGCGCGGCCGCCGTGGCGCGCGCGCTGCGATCTCTCCAACCGATATCTATTGCTGTAAAAAAAACGCCAGACGCCATCCATCGTGCCGCGCCTCAGCTGTGCTTTTGCCTGCTGCCCCTTGAACGGAAACTGAATCGACAAACGTGAAACTAGATTTACGGGCTGGGAACCAGTTGTATGCGTGCTTGGGCTCATTTGGTAATAATTAAGAGGACATTCTTGCGCCAAAACAGGCAACTTCGGAACCTGTCCAGACAGATGTTTTGTAGACTGGCCAATGTCAACTACTATGCATATTCACTAATGACTTGATCACTACTTCTTTTTTATTCGTATCCTTCAGGGTCCTTCCTAGTATGTCTAGTTGGTCCCTTACCCGTACCATATAAAATGTTAACATTCCAAAAGTCCAGATCTGCCTTTACTTTTAGCATCACAAGGTTCCGCTTGTGATTCCAAAATGATAAGCTGTTAGCATTTTGATTTCTATTCTAATCTATTGATACTGTCAATAGATTAGAATCGGAACCTGATAGCCTTTCCTTTACTTCTATTGAGGCTCTGATTCTGGCAGTGTTCGGTATTGTATGGGTTTTGGGAACTGCGCAGCTACGCAACCTACATTTCGCAATGTTGACAGCAGTCTAACTACCCCTTCTTAATTTTGCTGAGTGTTATATGGTAGTCACAATGAATGATACAATTAACGTTTATGATAACATATCCTTCTGAACAATATTCTTTGGGTTACATCAGCGTGTAATAACGCCTGACCTTTGACCGGTATTCAGTCAGTATACAGTTACTCAAAGCATTCTCCCCATTAACCGTATAACTGCCGAATTAATCGTCACACAGATCACGATTACCTTACTTACGTTGAATTACGGCACGCCATAGTAAATATAGAGAAAGTATGGCGGGACACAGAAAAAATGGTGCGTGAGTCTATGTCCAAATTTGAAATTAGAGTATTGTGAAAAAAAAGGACTGTATACATAGATCACGTAGGAACGCTTTTACTCATAATAACAATTTCATACTTTTGATTGTATTATTTGAATCGTGAGATATTGTGATAGTTTCTAATATTTGGGTTCTTTTGTAATATAAAGACTTACAGAAATACAGTGTTGAATGTATAGTAACTACTTGTGTATAATTTGGGCTATGTAAATTACCATTCGCATTTATGACTTTATTTACAATAAGATTTCTCTTGTGTCTTTATAACTTTCGAGTATTGAAAGTTTATAAAACAAAAGATTGTACAGATAAGTGTCTTTCTTCGTTCACTCTGTGCCATGGAACGTTTCTTCTGAGCCTTTTAGAAATTCATTCACATACTTATAATTCCCGATTGGACGCGTAGTCATTAGATGGACATTAAATGGTTCCACAATCAAGTTGTGCGATTATAAAAACAGCATTTCCATTATAAGAGTTAATGTAAAAATAATGTGTTGTATGGATGTCTCGCTTGTATTTTCTGTTGTTGCTGGTAACGGTTCTCGAGCGATAAACTTACTACTTTTGACCTTTTAGGTACGTTTATGCTCCTTATTACTTAGGTTTGTGTTCAGAATTTTTTGACTGACATTATGTAATACCTACTTAATCGTGACAGTAGTAAAGTAGGGAGACCGGGGATGGTTGACTATAGGGGCAGGTAGACTAAGCAATAATAACTCGCCACTATCGCGTGTTTTTCATCAACCAATCACGAGCGACGATGCCTCTCCAGGCCCCACTAACTTGTGCAAAGTGAGCCACTCCAGCCGCACGGCGTTCGTGAGTGGGATCACATGTTGTGTTTTTGGTCTCGGTAAGTTATTTTTTTCGTTCGTACTTTTTTTGTTATTGTGCCTATGGATCTGTTAGAAACATTATTGTTGTTATGCAAAAAGTAAATATGATAGTTTTATTCTATATTACACAGTATTGCTTCCATGTTAGTGCTAGAGTTTGCACGTGATACGCCGGTAAAATTCAAAATGGCGTCAGGGGTTGGTTGACAAATTTTGTTCGGGGTAGGTAGACTACTTAGTCAACCAACCCCATTAAAATAAATATAACATTTAATACTTATTTTTGATCTTACTTACTAGATTTGTGCGGGCAGGTTAATGTGCACATCAATGCAAACACTATATGGATCTCTCACATACTAAATTACAGTAATTGTATTTTTACAGAAAATGAGGACGTACAAAAGAAAATCTGAAAGGGGTGATGTACCAAAAGATATTTTAGAAAGAGCTTGCCATGAAGTTATTTTCGATAATAACAGCATAAACGCCACATCAAAGAAATATCAAATTCCATACAAAACGTTGCATCGTTATGTAACTAAACTTAAACAAAAGCTAGAAAGTAATCCGAACCCTACGAGAGCTGATTTGACCCTGGACACGGTGGGGTACATAAAAAATAGGCAGATATTTAGCGATGACGAAGAAAATAATCTGGAAGCTTATTTGAAGACGGCTGCTGACATTTATTATGGATTAACACCGTATGAGACACGCAAGTTTGCATTCGAATACGCAAAAAGGAATAATAAAACTATGCCTGAATCTTGGAATACAAAACAAATGGCTGGCGAAGATTGGCTTGGTAATTTTTTAAAACGTCACCCTTCGTTATCAATAAGATCACCTCAAGCTACAAGCCTGTCCAGAGCTACGTCGTTCAACCAAAAAAATGTAAGCGAGTTCTTCCTTAACTTGAAAACAGTTTATGAACGATTAAATCTAAGCCCAGGTGATATTTGGAATGTTGATGAGACAGGACTTACAACAGTTCATGTGCCTAATAGAGTCATAGCTCGCCGGGGTATTAAAAACTTGGGAAAAATTACTTCGGCTGAAAGAGGCACTTTAGTGACAGTTGCAGTAGCAGTTTCAGCTCTCGGCAACATGGTTCCTCCATTTTTTGTATTCCCAAGGACCATTCAAGGACACTTCAAGGACCATTTTATTAATGCGGGTCCTGTAGGTTCAGAAGGTGACGCTAACCCATCTGGGTGGATGAAAGAAGAAAATTTCATAAAATACGCAAAGCATTTTGTGAAACACGTTAAACCCAGTAAAGAAAAGCCTATTCTTCTGCTCTTGGACAACCACGACTCACATTTATCTATCGAAGTGATTGATTATTTCAAAAACAATGGGGTTACAGTTTTGTCATTCCCCCCTCATTGTAGCCACAAACTACAACCTCTCGACAGAAGCGTTTACGGCCCTCTCAAAAAATATTTCAATAGAGCCAGCGACAACTGGCTAGCTAGTCACCCTGGAAAAACCATCACAATTTACGATATTCCGGAATTGTTAAAAACATCTCTGCCAATGGCGGCTACCATCGACAATATACAGTCTGGATTCAGAGTCACCGGAATTTCGCCGCTTAATGAAAACATATTTCCTGAGTCTGAATTTAGTGGAACCTTTGTGACTGATAGACCATTACCAGAGGCACAAGATGACGCTAGATCCTCGACCGCTGGCTGTACGGTAGCAGGTCCATCAAATTCGCAAAATAATGCAGACATTGGAAGTACGGTTGCTGTTCCATCAACCTCCCAAACAAATTCATGGATTACTTCACCTCAAATTATAGAACTTCCATCAAATTCAGGTGAAGGTTCTGTTAATCTGATGCCTCCTGTATTGCCCGAAAGATCAAGGTAATCTAGTACCGTTTGCGAATCACCTTCTATTCTTGATAAAGAACACGTACAAGAAGAACTAGAAATAGAAAACATACATCAGTCAGGCATTGATGCACGTCCATTTGAAACACCACCTCCACTTGGATTTAATGAAGATATACTTCCACATATCGAACCACACTCAAGTGTAACACCACCTCCACCTGAACTTAATCAAAGTTTCCATTTACCTGAAGAGATTAGACCTTTTCCGAAAGCAGCACCTCGATTGGGAAATAGAATGAACATACGAAAACGTAAAAGCACCATATATACAGACACTCCTGAGAAAGAAAATCTTCTTGAAAACAAATTGAAGCAAATACGGAAGAATACTATAAAAAAGATGAAAAAAGAAAAAACTACCCCCAAAACAAAAGGAAAAAACAAGGGAACAGGCAAAGGCAAAGGAAAGGGGAAGGGAAAGAAAACTAAGAATAACGATGATCTTTTAGATACAAGCGACGACGATGACGCAATTTGTCTGGAATGCACCGAACTCTATTCAGCCAGTGAACCTGGTGAAGAGTGGATTCAGTGCATTACATGTAAGTTATGGGCTCATTCTAGATGTGCAAAAGGCAATTTACTAATGTACGAATGTAAGAATTGTGATACAGATTTAGATGACTGATATGACGGTCTGATTTTAGGTAGTTCTTTACTAAAACTAGATAACATGTGACTGGTTGTGTTCATAGTTAGATTTAGGTTTAGAAAGGAAAACTTTTGTTAGGAGATATACTTAAAAACTTGACTGATTGACTGTTATATTTTCATAAATAAGTTAATTTAATAAAAATAAGTTTTCTGTTGTAATAGTTTATAATATTAGATACTCACAAATTTATGTATGTTGATAATATTTTATAAAAGCAATTTGTTGATCTTTGATTAGCGATTTATTAAAATAATTAAAGTTATAATTAAGGTTGAAACACAAAGTACAAAAATTAATCTTACTTATTATTAAGTTTTTTTTTATAGTTTAAAAAGAGACTGTTACCTTTATTAAAGTTCTTTATTAACCGAGAATGGACCAAAAATTTAAGTTTGTTTATAATTAAATAAAAAGTTTCTATCATTTAATACATTTTAATGTTTTATTTTATACTATAATCTTCTTTATTTACACTAATTACTGCCTAGGTCAACCTACCCCATGTTTATGGCCAACTTACCCCGAACATGGGGTAGGTTGACCAAGCGTCAGGGGTTTAGAAAATTGACTAAATAAGTATTATAATGATAAATATACAGGTTATAGATTACTATTTTAGGTGCCTGAATATTTCTTCTATCTGTATCAACTGTTGCTTTTGTTATATTAAGTTGAACATCAGAGTTAGACGAGCTTGAGTCAAAAGTTCCATCCAACCATCCCCGGTCTCCCCTAGAGCAAGTTCTGGGTATTTCTGTAACATATTCTTTTGGAATTAGATGATAATTATACGAATATCAGGACAGTAAGAAATCACAGAATTATTGAGTTCACCTTAATTAAGCCACCATGATACCTAGTGGTGATAATTATTTCTATGAACAGATTGTAACACGGTAGGTACATAACTATCAAATACTGTAAAAAATAAGGTGTTACGAGCCAAATAACGAACTCACCGCCTTCAAACAGAATTATTAAAGGTACCTAGGATACAAATGACGAATATAATAATTTGGACAAAGTGTAAACGAGTAAATGTCACATAAAGTGGTAAAAGTAGAATTTCCTATAACTTGCGAACAGGACCATTCAATCGAAGAACGAAGATAAATGATAAAATGATAAATGATTTTATTTCTGTAAGTAGGTTTATACAAACACTTTTACAAGTCAAACATTTTTTTTTAAACTAGATGAGGTATGATGGGGGGATGGGGGGGGGGTGTTCCTATCTGACTACTCTGAGAAGAAAGGCCGAAACAAACACAGAGGTCACAGTCTCTTTTAAAGTCCAGACATAATCTTGGTCAGATCATTTGAAGACCATGTAGGTTGGTGTCTGAAATGGTCTTTTGAGGAAAGAACCACACAGATTGAGTGGGCCTGTTCAGTCAGTGCAAGCATCTGTCAGTAATCGTACAGCTCAACTTAAAAGTTAAGGAGCTCAACGATTAGACGAACAATACCAAAGAAAGGACATTTGGGTAGGCCGCATAATTTACTCAAACTGGCAGACTATGATTAAAGCTGAGAGAAAAAAAAACGAGGACCCACATAGTAGAAGAAATCTTTATCCTTATTAAAACTCAATGAAAAAATGAAAAGCTAGGATTGGATAAAAAAAAAATTAAATGGATATCATCACCGTACTGCAACATGGAAAAAAAATATCAAAGCTTTAACGATTTCCCAACATCACTTTTAATTAGGCAGACAGCTCTAAGCACCCAGAATTCCAGTCCATTTTTCACAAGACCCATTACAACACATTTCAAAACGCGGAACTCGGTCATCTACATCTTACATAACGTTAATAGCTCCTTATATTCCCTTTGCTGCGTAAAAAGTAGAATTTAAGAATATAAACAGCTTTCTGGAGAGCGGCCAGCTTTCTAATAATTGTCCTAGAACTTATTTTAGGGATTCCACTATCAATATTATCCGCATAGACCATCTTTTGTTCTAGTATATCGACAATTTGTAAATTAGATTCAGTTATTTGCGAATTCCTTCAGTCAGTCAGCTTATAAATCTGGCACTCAATCGTTCGTTGCGCGTGTATTTATCTTTCATATGATATATTATTATCTTTTGTATTACTTTGAACTGTTTACGTTTGGACTGGCTGAAATAGACTGTCAGTGTGTGATTGATCACCGAAGGAAACATTCGGCTAAAACTATTATTAGCGGCAATCACTCGCCAATGACGTTCTAACAAGAATCTTATCTCTTTTCGACCAATCGTTCTCTTTAATCTATGGACTAGGCAATAGAGCCCTAGACTTTGAGGAATGATACTAATGATACTCATAAATGAGGTAGATACTGTTCATCATCCTGATGATAATATTATAGTACGTACGACTTCCCAAAGTGAATTGAGTGAAGAAAGTGACAATAATATACATAGAAATAATCCGAATAAAAGTAACAATATGCATATAGCAGGAAGCAACCTAAAAACGAAACCACTAAACACTTATTAAATCAAAACGAAACGTATTTACTAATGTTTCGGAAGCGAATTTGGAAAGAAACTACCTATTATAATGATGCATTTCATTCCCACAGAATGGCTACTGGCGAAGCGCCAAAGAAACAAAGAATTTTGTTGTGTTTGTTTCGAACCAATCTTACGTCCATTCAATAAACTTCTATGTTACTCGGTGTAGGCAGAACGCTACTTGAATGCGAAGTCATCTTAACGGTATTTTAACTTGAAGTTGTAAATATCATTCGCCGTAAAATTATATTCAAAGAACTATTTACATTGGCTTCTGAGGTGATCAAACGGTGAATGAAAGTTTTGCCTCCTAACATACGGTTTACTTTGTGACAACATTTATTTAAACCCAATACTTTCCTATGCCTTATTATTATAGATTACTGCTGCTACTTCGTTATCATCAACTGCTGCAAACCAATTAAAGGCACTTTTGAATTGTTAAAGAGTCAGTCAGTTAGTCAGAAAATTGAAGCTAGTCGCCCATTCCAAAACGTAGATCTCTATGGAGAAGAATGGGCAAGAAACTCCATGGACACTCTTTTAAATAAAAATTATTACAAAATCCTGGGTACATTGTTCTTGTTGCTTCTATATATGAAAACAATGAAAAAAAAAAAAATTAAAAACAATTCAAAATATAAGATTAAAAATAAGCCCTGGCAGTTAAGACATGACCAGTCTCTACTGACGGCGCCCGTTCACGAACATGACGCGTGGATCAGCACCATCCAGCTCAACCATTTTGTAGGGAACCGAATGATTCAACACGTCTTATACTTCTATAGTATGTTATTGTTCAGTTAATAATTTTATTTCTTGCAGCTAGAGTGACAACTGACATGTGCCAATTAGCCTCGGATTTTCATGGAAATCTGAATTATCATCGAATTTTGGAGACCTTGCCTTGGTAATGAACATGCCTTCATTGCTAACATCACTTCTTGTTTGTGGTAAATTTAATCTTATTAGAATGATTAAGGCAAGTATTGTTCTGGTGGCAACTGGAATAAACCCACAAATGTGCAGCATTACCGGTAAGCCTAGAAACGCTGCGGTCGCGAATCACGCGGGAAAGTCAGACGCCCCTATTCTGATTTGGATTAAACAACGCGGTGTCGTGCGACGTGGCAACTTTAGTCAACTTATGACTCTAAATAAGATGTTTACATAGAAACCACTCGACTCGTAGGTTAGGTATCTATTTTACGTGAAAATAATGGGATTAGTCATGATGAGAAAGAAGAACATCTATGTCCATACTTAGTTAAATTATATGAATCTCGGCCACTTTTTGCAGTTAACTGCAAATATGGTCATTATTTCAATAAATGACACGATTCACAACTTTGGAATGGTCCATTTAGTCTAGTTCACTAATACCTTCAAAACAAACTTCCACATAAAGCACTTAATTTTTAACCAATCATATTAAGTTACAACTCTCTAATCCTCTTCACACATTTCCCCTAATCCGTGAACAAATAGTTAACGTATCACTTGTCGAGTACGTGTGGAATGTAACACTCAGAATAAGTCTGCGACAGCATTACTTTATGTCGTAAGGTTTCCGACCGGCACGGAAAAGACTCGCAAGCTAACGGGAAAATGAGGAAACTAATCCACTTTCGTTACGAAGTCTACGTCAAATCAGAATAAGTACATTTTTAATTAGTAATTAAACACAAGCGTAGGTATGTCGAGCATGTCTCTGGATCATTAAATGGGCATTTAAACATTTAAGTACGAACGCGTTCAATCGATCATTGTGGTTTTAAATAGAGCTGTAAATATGTTCATGAGCATGCGAAATGTTATGTAGAATGGGTTTTTATGATAGTTTATTAGAATGGGCGGTGCGCTAAACAGTTCAATTAACATAAATCGTCGGTTTTGCTTGGCTTTGCATGCAACTACGATAATACTTAATGTTACATCGTACGTAGAGCCAAATTGAGTGTTTATAGCTTTTAGAAATCACTTTTATCTGGTAATAGAAGATAAAATACGTATCTTTTATAGCTTTTTATAAATTCAAATTCAAATTCAAATTCAAATTCAAATTCAAATATTTTATTTCAGAATTACAATTCCATATATTGTTAGTATAACTTAGCCTAATGTTAGTATTAAATTTTTACAATAATAAACAAGTAGGTAGTGTACCATTGAACTGTTCGTTCAATGGTACACCGCCTATTTGGATAAGTGAGTATGAAGACTTACCCACCTTCGTAAGAGAGGAGAGTCCCACCGGTCTGTAAACACATTCAGGATGCCATTGGAGGAGGAGCGCAAGCGCGCCATCATGGAAGCGCATCGCTTCCGCATGATCGCAGCGAACCCGTCAACGCACGCTTCCGCGAACATCCCTGACGCGCTACAACGCCACGGTAACCCCAAAAGCACCCTGAATGCGTTATTGTACTGGACGCGCAAGTCGCTGTATGCCCGCTGGGTATACTTGGTCCACAGGCTGCACGTGTAAAGCGACTGGCAGAAGGCCTTAAAAAGCGTTATCTTAACTGATTCAGTACAGCGTGCAAACCTGCGGGCCAGCATGTTGCAACGGACAGCCAGCGACCTGCGCTCCCTGTCTATGTCAACATTATCATTTAAGTCATCAGTGACCCAGTGGCCCAAATACTTAAACTTCGAAACCCGACTTATAGGAGACCCAGAGAGTGAGAGTTCAGGCAGATGTTTGTAGGTTAAATTACCTGATTTAAAAACCAACCATTCACTCTTATCGGTATTGTATTTGAGCCCGTGAGCCACTGCATAACTTTCACACATTTTAAGGAGCTTTCTCATTGCACCGATAGATGGGCTCAGCAGCACCATATCATCAGCATAGCTAATGTTATTCACGCAAACACCGTCCACGTGACAACCGATTTTAGTGCTACTGAGCCTACCTATCAGTTTGTTTATGTATAGGTTAAAAAGACGGGGGGAGCTCAAACCCCCCTGCCTCACCCCACAATCCAACCCATACATATCAGAATACGAGCCAGCCCACTTAACTGCATTCTTTTGACTACTGTACCAATATCTAAATAGTGATATCACATCAGCTGGGACAGTAGTGTCGTGAGTGAGCTTATGCCAGAGCAGGTCATAGTTGACGAAGTCGAACGCCTTCGATAAATCCAGGAAACAAGCCATTACAGGAGTCTTTCTGTCTGTATAATATTGGACAGTCTGCTTAAGGCATAAAATTGCACTATCCGTAGATAAGTTCGGTCTAAAACCAAACTGACCATCCTCGAGAACAATATGCTTAGCTAGGATTTTATCAAGCAGACTATCCAACACCTTAGCACAGACAGTGGCAAGCGATATCGGCCTATAGTTGGAGATATCGGAGGCGTCACCAGTCTTATTCTTTATTACTGGCACAACGATCGTATTGCTAAGTTCTGCAGGTAAGTAACTATGACTTAGACATAGGTTAAAAAACATAGCAAGTACCCGCGGTAAGTGTATCCCGGCGTATTTTAGATGTTCGACGCTAAGGCCGTCGTGACCGGGGGACTTTCCCCTCACCATGTTCTGTATACTTCTCGCGACTTCTTTAGCGGAGAACCTGACTGGAGGAGCCCCGGTCACGGCCACCCTCGCGCCGCTATTTGACGGTTCGCTATAGCCACACAACCGCGAGTTTACATTAAAATGTTTTTGAAAAGCATTAGCTATATCCGAGGGGTCGCTCACGCCCGCGACGCTCACCGGTATCCCCGATCTATGTTTTAATTTATTCGTTACCTTCCAAAACTTATTAAATTGTTTACTTTCATGACAAGATGCTAAAATATCCATTTTAATTTTCTCTTGATTGTTTTGACAATATTTTAATTTAGTTTTAAAAATATTTCGCGAAGTACACATATTTTCATAAATAAAACCAGAAGTAGGTTTGTTGTATAACAGCCACATTTGATACCACTGTCGGGCATCACAGTGAGCCTCGCGAACGTGTTTGTTCCACCCTACTACATACTTTCCTTTATGATGTTTTTTAACAGAACCAGCATGAGTGAGTTCGGCTCCTTTTTTCAAAATACAAATTAATTCATTATACAACCTATCTATCACCAGCCTATGTTCAAGTTCGTGACACATATTATCAGCACATTTGCAAAATTCTGAAGGAAAATTTATTTGTCTTAAGTTGCTATTACAGTAATCAAAATACTTATTTATCTGTTCTGAATCCCTCTCACCCCATACAACTTTGTTACAAGAAATGTCAGATCCAATAATTTTAGGTTTAATTAGATCAGTGTTACACTCTATCAATAACGGAATATGGTCTGACACATAAACACCATACAAAATAGACGCATTATTCACCAGATGTCTGGCGGCCTCAGTGACAACACAGTGATCCAGCCAGCGGAGGGAACCGTTGGCGGAGCTAGTAAAAGTATGCGAGTCTTGCGGCAAAAGTTCTGTATCAATGCAAGACCAAGATTGATCAATACACGTTAAAAGTAACTCACGTGAGAATCGTGTCCCTGGGTGCGCGTTAAAGTCTCCCAACACAAAAACCGACTCCACTTCACTGCTCTCAATCACTGAGATAATCTCACTCAGACAACTCGTAAACTCAGTACGATTTTCGGCACAGTCAGTGGGCATGTACACACTAAATATTAGCAAAGACCGCTCGCCCTGCGCTATTTTAATACACACGATACGATCACTAGCACAATTTAAAACCGATACCGACGCAAATAACGACTTCCTCCACAACAGCGCCACACCACCGTACGGTCTTCCAACCAGAACACCGGCAGAGATGTCCACGGCTGATTTCCCAGTGTACGCGAAGTCTCCATCAATGGTCGCTAGGAAGGGCACGTCGTGGGGCAGCAGCCAGGTCTCCTGTAACGCTATCACGTCGGCTCGTGCACATAGTTGACGAACGCAATCAACTGATCGAGTAATATTTTTGCAGTTGAATGTACATAGTTTAACGTTCGACAAACAACCCATTATATATTTGTTATATTTCCAACACTGGGCAGCTTATTTACTTTTGTTGTATTTTTCTTAAAGTAAATAAACTGTCTAAACCGTATACCCTCGGGCCATATTTTGTCATCTAAAAATTTATTTAACTTGTATTTTGAGACAAACAGTTTAAAGGCATTATACGGTCTTTCAGATTTCATAATGATTTTCTGAAGCTGCACTATTTCTTGGGTCTTATTTTGTATGTAATCACAAATATCTTTTTCAGTAGTCTCTTTGTCAACGTTAGTAATAAAAAGCGGAATTTTCGAATCAGCAGCCCTAAATTTAAAGTTCGCATTAGCGCTTGCGGTACCCGTTTTTCCCTCGAATCGATTCTTTGACTTATTATGAACCAGCGTCCAACCATCTTTAGCATGATTTTTAGGCCATTCACCTTGCATTAATACTTCGACCATAGTTTTATTACTCTGCATAGATTGTAGAAGATTTGTATCCTTGTCATCCGTGTTTTCTAAGAACGTCGAGTTAATCGGCGTGGTAGCAGACTCATCGACCGCCGGTAGCACCTTTGCATGTGAGTGAACGAGAGAGCGATACTTCGGCCCGTCATCGTCACTTGTTAGCTGCGTTAGTGAATGTGAGTCAGATTCGATCAGCTGTGAATGTTGTGAAGATAGGTGCGGCGGCGCCGGCGACAATCCAATCGGTCCGCTGTTTAAGTTATACCCTCCACCTCTAATTTTATTAACATTAGAGTTAAATATCGGATTTTGAAACTGAGCAGATGATTGTATGATATTATTCTCCTTCAGGGCCAATTCAAGGTCGTTCTTAGTGACAGAATTATCTTTAATATCATTTAATTCAGCACGCAAAATTAGCAGGTCCTTTAGTATTTTCGTGACGTCTACGTGGTCGAAGCTCACAGGGGGCAGCTTATGCAGCTCGTAGGCGACAAAAACCGGCAATTGATCGGGGTCTATAGTTTTGAAAACCACTATTATGTCTTCTAAATCCTTTTGTTTTTTGTCTTTTCGCCTCGACTTCAATCGTTTACCAATCTTTGTCGTGCTGCACAACAATTTCTTTGCCTCGTCGATTTCCTCCTCAGAAAACGCCGACACACATATTCTTATGAGACTTTCGTTGTCCATCACGTCATGTTTATTACGAATAAACGCAAGGACTTCCGAAATCACCACATTACAGTTCGCACACTTAATCGTATCGACGGACATTATCGGGCAATCACACATCCGCGACCACTCGCATAGAACTCGCGCGCGAGACTGTGTGTGTGATAAAGCCATTATAGTCATTAAAATTATAAAGGTGATAAGGTCATGAAATTTGTACCTTTATTGTCGCTTGGTGCCAATTATAAATAAATTTCTATTATTATGCAAACTACATTTGATAGAAATATGATAAAAAAAGAATATAGCTTGTTAAAAATGTGTCACTAAACTTTCATATTTTGAACATATTCAAAATATCAAAGTCGAGCATTTTAACCGCCTTTAAAAAATTGGACACAGAACAAATTGAATCACGGAGCTTCGAACTAGTTTCAGAAAATAAAAAGTAACATCAGACATTCGTTTGATTTATATCTGCAATAAATATCTCACGTTCGGCGTTGAAATATTTCACGTCAAAATAAAAGGAACTGTAAATCATCTGATTGTTGACAGACTCTGCACTTTCTCATAGATAAGGTGAGCCGAAAATCACCAACGTTTTGACATTTGAAGACTGATGGTCGAACAATAGAAGAAAGGTTTTCACTTCTGTCAAGCGTCTGTCAGTGAAGTGAATATTGATTCCTTTTTGTTCAGTCGGCGACAAAACATCGTGAGGAAATGTGCATGTCCTAGCTAGAACCAAAAATTCGAACACATGGCATCCACCAGCCAGTACTGGGCCCGTGTGGTGGATTACAGTCCACTCCCTCTCGTAAAGAGGAGGCCTGCGAGTCCTGTGCCCCAGCAGTCGGAACATTATAGGCTGATTATGGAGCGAAAAAGTATATTTAACACTTCAGTTTTTAAATCTTAATTATTGAGCTAAATATTTAATTTAAATCGGAACAGAAGTATAACTAAAAGAATATTAATTCTTAGCTTACATAATCTGAAATGCTGAAGTGCAATGCTTCGAATCGTTTCGTATCAATTTAGATACTTAATGTGTAAAAATAGCAGTGTTAAGCGCTAAGCGACTTTTATCGCTTACCGTACCTATGCATTATTATGAAATTGTTCAAAATAATGTCAGACTCATCATCTGCCTAACCTTTTCCCAACTATGTTGGAGTCGGCTTCCAGTCTAACCGGATGCAACTGAAAACCAGTATTTTACATGGAGCGACTGCCTATCTGACCTCCACAACCCAGTTACTGGGTAATAGGATAGCCCTTGGTAAGACTGGTTGTCAGACTTTCGGGCTTCTGACAGCCCGTAACGACTGTCAAAGATCCACGAATGACAGCCGGGACCAACGGCTTAACCTGCTTTCCGAAGCACGGAGGGGTCTTGATATGTAAAGATGGTCACCCATGCACGGACCAACCACGACAAGCGTAGCTTAACCTGATCGCTCGACCCGTGCGGCTGTTATTTCTTAGCCACAAGCCCGTCTAAAAAAAATCAGCTGGTCCCTACATTTGTTCGCGTACCTAACTAGTCAAAATGTAGGGCACAGATGATTTTTTTTCGCGATTTCAGATTTGGTCCCATAGTAAAAGTTGATGATAATGATGAGTACAATGACCCCTCAAAAGTTGGTAGTTAAATGATAAATGATTTTATTTCTGTAAGTAGGTTTATACAAACACTTTTACACGTCAAACATTTTTTTTAAAAACTAGATGAGGCCGGCGTTTCCTATCTGACTACTCTGAGAAGAAAGGCCGAAACAAACTCAGAGGTCACAGTCTCTTTTAAAGTCCAGACATAATTTTGGTCAGATCATGTGAAGACCACGTAGGTTGGTGTCTGAAATGGTCTTTTGAGGAAAGAACCACACAGATTGAGTGGACCTGTCCAGTGTTATTTAAATTACACCTTATATTTACACTATCTTATCAGAATCGGCACACAATCAACAAATAAGCAATTAGTAGAAGAGCACTGACAATGAACTCGTATTGAAGACTTAAAAGTCGCTTAAAGGTCATCATACTTATGAAACAATATCCTTTTTATTCGACTGGTATACCAGTGAGTAATTTAAACAAAGCACGTCTCTTCTATATCTTCTATTTATTTATTATATAATATTATTTATTAAATAAAATTGAAGGGTCTGTTTGTAATGTCGAAATAACAGCTTTTTACTAAATGCATATGAATATAAAAAAAAAATGTTTGCCTGTCTGTCTGTTTGTTCCAGCTAATCTCCAAAACAGCTAGACCGATTTTGACGGGACTTTCATTGGCAGATAGCTGGTGTTATAAAGAGTAACTTAGGCTAGATTAAAAAAAATCAAAGAAAGATCAGCGCACCCTACATTTATGTACCAATTCGCACTAAGCGTTTCCAAATGTCTTCTGTGATGCGCACAGCAAAGGAGTGGAACTCTCTGCCTTTTTTTTTTTTTTTTTTTGTGGATGGGAAATCATCAAATGACTTCTCCCGCTCTGGGCGGAGCGGGAGGGCGTGTCAGACTTTTACTGACTAAAACCCACCCGTGTTCCTTCTGTTGCCTGTGCCGGGGCCACGGTAACTCTTTCGAACATCCCGCAACCCTAGCTGGCATCGGCCCTAGCGGACCCAGTCAATAGTGCTGACATCTCTTTGAGGCGCGCGTGGAACACGACGCGCCGTCGACTCGGGCCTGGTCCTTACCAGACGGCGAGCTACCCATTGCTCGCCGTCCGCAAGCCCGCGCCTACGGTGGCCGGGAATCGGCTGCCAATTCCCGACGCCCAGGGCGTCTCCTGCGGCGACTAGGGGCGTGAGGGTGCAAAGCTTGCCTCTCCCTCACGCGTCCCGCCTCCTCCTTCACGAGCATTACTGCTTCGCAGAAGGAGGTAATGGCTTCCCATGCACTCTCGCTCCGTACCATGGCCTGGACCAGGGCCGGACGCGAGAGATCGCCGCCGCCGATCGCTTCCGCGAGGACACGGCGGTGCTCCGCCCAAGCCGGGCAGACCTCCACCGTATGCTCCACCGTGTCCTCCGGGCGATCCACACAGTGGTGACACCCGGGCGTTTCCTCCCGCCTTATCCGGAACAGGTACCTCCCGAAGCACCCGTGTCCGGTGAGGACCTGCGTCAGGCGGAAGGTGAGGACGCCGTGGCGCCTCTCCAGCCACTCCTCAAAGAGGGGACTTATCGCCGCAATTGTGGCGTGCCCAGCGCTGGGTTGCGACAATCGCACTCTCCATGCCGCCATGAGATCCTGCCGGAGCTCTGTCCGCCGTGCCACGATTTCTCGCGGCAACAGAGTTACGCCCCGGCGTCCTGCCTCCTCGCGCCACTCCCACATGTGCGCGAGGACTTTTGCCTCCAGATCCCATGGCGGTAATCCGGCAAGGAGGTTCGCCGCCTCCCCGGAGACCGTGCGGTATCCCCGGGCTAACCGGATGGCCATGACCCTCTGGGACGCGTTCAATCGACGTACCGGTCGTCGCCTCACGGAACGCGCCCACACCGGAGCTCCGTAAAGGGCCATGGACCGCACGATCCCCGCGTAGAGCCTCCGGCAGGAGGCGTTTGGACCCCCCAGATTGGGCAGGAGCCGCCCCAAGGCAGCCCCGGCCCGCTCCAGTCTGGGAGCCAAACGTCGGAAATGCTGGAACTCTCTGCCTGCGTCTGTGTTTCCGAATGCATACAACCCCGATCTCTTCAAAGTGAGAGTGAACAGGCTTCTTCTGGGTAAGCTCGCTCCATCGTCGACTTTGTTTCTGTCATCTCTGACCTAGACTAGAGTCAAGAGCAAACCTATCTCAAATAAAAAAAAATGTTCGCATAACTCGTCAAAATGTAGGGAACAGCAGTTTTTTTTTTGCGATTTCAGGTTTGGGACCATAGTAAAAGTTGTTCATAATGATGAGTACAATGACCCCTTAAGAGATTGTGCGTTATTTATGTTACATCTTGTATATTCAGCATTAGAATAGTTCCCAGACCTCGCCTCGTAGCAATTACTTTTTCAAAAATATTCAATGTACAGTTTTGACTTTGCTACGATTTTATTATATTAACCTGTACAGCCCAGGGACACCTTTTGGCTTCAGCGAAATCAGCAGGTTAAAGGCTCACAAAACTGCGAATTCGCGTTGCATCGCGGTTTTAGTGAGAGCCCTAAAGGTTAAGTTTGTATTGGGCGAAATGTGGGTGCACCTTTGCTTAACCCTTCGGGGAATATAGACGTATGTTATGTATTGATTAACACTTCGCAGCGTAGATCCACGCCAGACACCATGGCTTTTTAATTGTGTCTGTAATTACGGCATTCCACTGTCAAAGTACGAGTAAATTCGCTTTTCGTGTCTGTCTGTGTGACCGCGTTGTTCTACTAAACTACGCAACGGATTTTGATGCGGTTTTCACCATAATTTAGAGAATTTATTCCGGAAGGTTTATGTGTGTAATACATTAATATTTAATTTAAATATAGCACGAAAATCTCGATCTTTTGACATGTCGCCATTGTACTGTACCCATGCGAAGCAGGGGCGGGTCGTGATATCAGTATTACCTAGTATCTATACAAATAAATAAAATTGACGTGTCTTTTTGTAAGGTCAGCATAACAGTTTTTATTAAATGCACAAGATTGCATGCATAATACATATATACGGTATTTATAACAAAAAAACAATTTTTAAAATTTTTGTCTGTCGGTCTGTCTGCTTGTTCCGGCTAATCTCGGAAACGGCTGGACCGATTTTGTCGGGACTTTTACTGGCAGTTAGCTGAAGTTACGGGGAGTAACTTAGGCTACTTTTCTTTTAGAAAAATAATTAAGGTTAAGCGAAAACGAAGATTACTTCGTTTTCGCTTAGTTTACTTTCTTCTGACCGCGTTATTAAACGCGGGCGGACGATGCAACGCGGCGGGTCGGGGGACGAGGGAGTTTTATTAAAATGTGACAGTCATTTTAATATATTGTGTATCTTACGACTTCCACGTGAACGAAGTCGTAGGGCGCAGCTAGTAATATAATAAAGATAGCCGATTACAGCAATCAGGAAGTCATTACTAAATACTTTCCGTAATGTCGTTTAGAATTACCTACATGTTGTGAAATCGATTGGATATACGTGTGCCTTCCAAAAGTTAGTCGACAATTTAAAATTCTAGTTTCAAATGTTTGAAATCTCGAAAAAAAAATTAGCTGCTTCCTTGTGTTCCCTACATTTATTTTCGCATAACTCGTCAAAATGTAGGGAACAGCAGATTTTTTTTTTTCGCGATTTCAGGTTTGGTCCCATAGTAAAAGTTGTTCATAACGATGAGTACAATGACCCCTTAAGATGTTGTGCGTTAATTATGTTACACCTTGTATATTTTATATTTTTTATTTTAAATCATAATGTGACATCACAGCTGAAGTGGAAAAATGTCAACTAACTCTTGGAGGGCACTGTAATAACTCTGTGCGGTATCATTGAAAAGTCAGAGAAACCAATTATTTATCAAATTGCTCACCAACTTAAATTGTCGGTATATTCAAATTACATCCGTCATTCTTTGACAGTCGTATGAAATGCGTATAACACGGCAAATTGACGTAGTGTTCAATTTGATAAGCAATTAATGACCCTGAGCGCACACTAAACACACACACACACAAATTTTCATTCTTATTTTCTTGTAAATTTTGACATTCAAAAAGTATATATTAAAGGTCTACTGGAAATAAATGATTTTACTTTGACTTTATATAAATTGATCACCAGAATTAACCCTGGACTCACTGCCTCTGCACCAGTTTAGCTAACTGTCTGATCTAGCACGACATGAGCTATTGATATACCTCGTACTGATACAACAAAGAATTTAAATTCAGACAAAACAAACATCATCATAATTCTCCTGCCCTTAACCCCAATTTATATTGGGGTCGGCTCAGCATATCTTTTTCTTCCAAAGTTCTCTAATAGTCGTCATCTCGGTAGTCACCTCTTTCTCATCATCTGTCACACAGTCTATCCATCGTTTCTTTAGTCTTCCCCCACTCTTATAACCATCCACATTCATACTTTCCTGACGACATTTTCCTCATTCGTCCGCATCAAACTCAAACTCAAAGCATCTATTTCAAATAAACCAATTACAGGCACTTTTGAATTGTCAAAGAGTCGGTCAGTTAATCAGAAAGTTGAAGCTAGTTGCCCATTCAAAAAGCGTAGATCTCTATGGAGAAGAACGGGCAAGAAACTCCACGGACACTCTTTTAAATCAAAATATTGTTACAAAATATTGGTTACATAATTCATGTTGAAATTAAGTATGTGAGAACAATGTAGAAAGACGTGCACGTTAAAAACGTCGCAACAAAAAGGTAACAACCAAAAACGATTCAAAAATTAAAATAAGCCATGGCACCTAAGAGATGACCAGTCCCTACTGACGGCGCCCGTTCACGAACATGACGCATGAATCAGCACCATTCAGCTCAACCATTTTGAAGGGAACTTAATCACATGCCCATATCATGACAACTGATTTCCACGCAACTTGTCAGTCACCGGTGTCACTTTTAGACTTCCTCTTATGTACTCATTTCTTTCAAACGAAACTCGAAAGCTATCTCCCTAATCTCTGAAACTAGAGCTCGCCTAATCCGAATGGTTGACATGTCTCAAAGAGAAAGGACGCGTTCAAATAACGCGTTGTAACTCCCTTATTATCTGCTAGTGACAGCTGTCTTCAGATAACTGGGGAAACAATGCACGACTCGGAAATTTCGCATTATCAAGATACGGAGATAACGTTGAACGTGCACCGGGTTCCGCACATGAAATAAATTACGTGAATGAACTATTTTGCATGATGTCACTTCACCTTTTCTTGTAATGGCCTCTTCTTAAACAATTGTCACTACAGTGAGGTTGCAGTTGGATTACTGCCACTGACAAGTCTGTCAAAATCACAGTGATCTATATTCTCGTTATCTTAAGGTTGGTATTGAGTTGCTGCTGTCAGTGGTTAAATAACTGTGAAAGTACTGTACAAGTTCCGTAGAGGTTCCAAATACAAAATTTAAAAAAGCAAGAAAACCCAATTTCTTTTTTATTGACGAGAATTTATCAGCTTAAACAAAACATATTTTTTAACAAAACATTAGCGGTACTTTAACATAGTAATTATATACATCGTAGACGGTAATAGCTTCATAACTTTTAATAATTTTATGTTCACAAATAGGAAGTTATAAACATGATTCATCGGAGTTTACTCTTGCGTAACGTTACGAAACGGAATCCTAAAAATGTGTAGGGTATTGTAATGTTCTAGTACGAAAGTGGTGATCCATTTTGATTAAGATAAAAAATAAAATAGTTTAAATAAGATGAACGTAATGTTGATGATCATAATTTTCTGTTTATTCTATGTAATCTTTTTTGGGAGCTACATTTTCAACATTAAGAATATAGTTATTAATGTTGAAACTATAGCGCTCTATAGTTCCTAGTTAGCTTCATCTTAAAACTGTTAATTTAATTTTTATTTTTATTCTTAAAGTTTGCCATCGGCTTGACGAATTGGAACTTTGGAACGTAGAAAAAATAGATATAATCACTTTGGAAACTGAATTGGAATGTATCACCGAATTGGAATAAGTATACCTACATATCATCAAAAAATAAGCCACCATATTAAAATTCTACAAAGATGATAAGGTTTTCAAATCGTTTGAAAACTTTAAGGGATTGATTGAACACACTCGTAGAAAAAGAGGAAAATAACCAAGAATAAACTTTATCACAAAAAAATAAATATGATCCTCTATTCCAATTAAATATATTATGACACATTATTTTTATTGTAAAGCCATATTGAACACTTTCTTTATCATTGTCACGTTGTTGATGCACGTTGTTTCGAGCGTGGATCATGTACCGAATCGGTAAAGACGTCATGGTTTCATGTTACAAGGCAAATTGGATCAAACCTACGTAGCTTTGTACTTGTCGATGCTGAATTCCAGATTTAATAATGACATCAAATTATTCATAGGGCGTTCAGGCCACTGAGGATATCTATCTACTAGTAGGTATAAGTACTTACCTATGATTAAACAAAATGCGATCACCAATGATGCGGTCATAAATGGTGGAAAAGAGAGGTCACATAGAGCGCGACACAAGAACCATTTTAACAGTAAATAAACGCGAAACAAAGTTATACTAAAGTTAGAAAAGTTTTTGCAAATACGGTAAAAGTGGTGGCTAAGTAACTGTAGAAGTTTATCCATCGCCATTTCAAAATAGAATACTTTGGTAAAAATTAAGTAAATACTTTTTAAATCAAACCGATACTTGTCATATATTCTGTTCAAGCCTGTGAGAAATGGCTTATTGACAACCCTAGACACCATTTGCAACAATAAAATCACGCCCGTAATCCACGAAGGATTAGGCAGAGGTGTATCTATAATACACACCCACATTTCGCCAGTTATGTTTAAGTCCCGAGTAATAGGGGGCGAGCCTATTGCCATCTACCGGGCACAAATCCAGACTCAAGGCTGCTACTGAGAAATTCCAGATAGATAAACCCAATAACACTTTGCCCGACCTGGGAATCGAACCCAGGACCTCATGCTCAGCAGTAGCGCTTGCGGCCACTAGACTAACGTAACAGTCAACTCAAACCTCATCAAAAGTCCCGTATAATTCGAATTGGATATAAACAATTTGGTTGATCTACTTGAGCGTCCTTAAAATATAATTTCGATATCTTATCGTGCTCTCGTGATGTCGTGACAGTTGGCATTATAAATTTCAATCATCTGCTGCACTGTTTTATCGATGATCTCATTTCAACAGGTTCCTTATGCCTATTGATGGATGCAGTTAGGTGGTCTTATTCTATGTGCTACTTTGAACTCAATGACCCCTTAAGAGGTTGTGCGTTATTTAAGTTACACCTTGTATATGAGTACAGATAATGTAGAATTATTTATGGAATAACTACCTACCTGTAATCATCATAGTCTAGAAGTGGGTGACCCTTAATTTTTGTCAAGAAAACGTGAAAAAGGTTATAACCGGCTAAATCCCTGAGTGGATTTTTGCATCCAGATTTCAAGAAGTCATGAAGTGAGAAAGAGGCGGAGATTAGGCGTCTTCCAACTGATTTCTAACGTCGTCATGCAGCCAATTCCAACTGACTTTCTTTTTCAAAATAAGAAAAGAAAATAACACGGCTAAATATGTAACTCCTAGGAGTTATTTTTCTTGGAAAACGTTATATAGGGTGACTGGTAATTAGTGACCGATACTTAAACACATGATTGTACTCATGATAACAAACAACTTTTACTATGGGACCAAACCTGAAATCGTGAAAAAAAAATCAGCTGGTCCCTACATTTTGACGAGATAAATGCGAACATAAATGTAAGGAAGAGCTGATTTTTTTTTCGCGATTTCAGGATTGTTGCCATAGTAAAAGTTGCTTGTTATCATGTGTACAATCATGTGTTTATCGGTCACTAATTACCAGTCACCCTATATAGAAGACGTTTATTACGCGTTTTTCTTTTGAAGATGAAAAGCGTACTTACTTACATACATTTCTTACGACAAAAACGTTGAGAAATCTCGATACCGCTTCGCTCTCGCCAGAGTTACTAACTCAATATACTAAGCTGGCTACAGTAGCTGGCTAATGCTACTATAATGTGTTTAGATATTAAAATTATGAATAATGGGCTCCTAGATTAGAGCGTACTTATTACCTATACGTAATAATGTGCAATCCATCACAAACTTTGTAGAATTACCGAGAAGTAATGCGGCAGTCACTATGTCCAAACAGATTTTAATGTGTTTGTAGTAGGTTCTCGTACTTACCATCAGAGAAATGTAAGAGTGAACACCGTGAAAAAAAATCCCGTGCACACGATGACCACATCTGTAAGCAAGCGTTACTATAGCGGCCGAGCGCTGCAAGTAAGAATAGTTCTTACGGTGTTCAGTTTCACGTTTCTGTTAGTACATACTAATTCCATGGTTTTGGCAGACCAAGTTACTTGTATTGAAATTAGAAAATGCCCTCCATAACTTTTCGCCTCATAAAATTACAAATACTATCATCTCACATTAATATTTGCGATGATAACAAAACGGATATTATTTAAAATATTTTGAGTCTATTACCATTTATAAATCGTTATCTGCTTAGCCTTTTTCCAACAATGTTGGGGTCGGCTTCCAGTCTGACCGGATGCAGCTGAATACCAATATTTTAAATGGAGCGACTGCCTATCTGACCGCCACAACCCAGTTAAGTACTGGGTAACACAATACCCCTTTGTAAGACTGGTTGTCAGACTTTCGGGTGGCAGAAGCCCGAAAGTCTGACACCCAACCTGTCAAAGATTTACAAATGACAGCCTGGACTTTCCGAGGCACGGTTAGCCGGCGGTAGTAGAAAATTTTCTTTCCAGGGGACATTCCCCTTTCAATTAAATGTTCACTGGATTTGTTGTATTCTTTGAAACTCTGTAAATGTTTCCAACAATTGCCACATGGAAGCCGTAAAACTATTTTATGTAAGTAAGTATATTCAGGGTATCTTAATGCCACTATAAACCATGGTTGCACCATCCGCACAGATTGGGGACAGTTTGTCACCTACTTGCGCAAACGCATACTAGAAGCAAGATGGTGTTCTAATTAGCTAAGTAGAACATTGGGAAACAGATTGTTGGAATGGCTGTTCAATGTAGTCTCCACTTTCGTAATTTAGCGAAATTATATTTTCTTTAGATCGGTGGAATTCCTGTCCGTGCATAAATTCGATTAAGTACTTACAATGTTAAGCTAGGAACATAACTCTAGGATGAAAAGTTCCCGAAGGACACGGGCAGGAGGACTTTGACAAGCAAAAGCAGTCCTGCAGTAAAATAGTCTTTTAAAGCATTTGGAAAATCCCTTAGATTTTAGTCTTCCAACCAGAGATTCAGCTGAAAGTTTATCATATCCTAAATAGTCTTGCTAACGGGAAAATATTCAAAGGTAATCAATATACATATATTATAAAAGAAAGTGTACAATGTGCGTGCCGCTAAAACTCAGAAATGAGTCCCGGTACGATCAAGGGAGTTATACATATGTTGTTGTAGCCCTCTATCTCTCATCCATGAAGAGGTTCCCGTTTTTTACCTGAAGGGTGTGCTTTTGAAGATATAAGGGCTGGAAGTTTCGCCCTCTAGAAATTTCTAGAACAGTCCAGAATATTCGAGAGCATTCCACAACATTCTCGAATGTTGTGGAATATTCTAGAAAAACTCCTTGAGCGAAGCCGGGTACCCCAGCTTGTATAAAATAAATACCATTTTTCGGTATACAACCTCCTTTCAAATCTTGCCAGCCAATCGTAATTGGAAAGAAGCCACTGCAGCCTACATCTTCGTCCAAGGGGTCATGTACTGATTGGCTCGGTACATGCAACATGTCAAAATTCGTCACACATCGTGTGCACGCGCATACGGCACGCAAATGGCACGGGTTGCCGGTCGTGTCGGAATCGTGACGCATCACGTCAGGTCGATTGACGGGAATTTTGACAGCTGACAGCTTTACGGTGAACTAATGGATGGATGGCTGGTTAGAGAGTGCTCCATGGATCTTTTGATATCTGAATGACATTGACAGCGGGGCGTTGTTGCAAAAAATTTGTGAAATTGTCACAGAAATGGGGAAGGTAACTGTCAAAATGGCGCTGTCGTAGCTAGTTCCCAACACAAGCAATAATACAAGGCGTGAGGTGGTTTTATTTTATTTTTGCGAAAATGATGCGTTACTATACTCCGAAATTGGAGTCCACCATTTCCCGAGAGACCCTAAAAGTAAAAGATGGTGGCTTAAAGCTATTCGTAGAGTTGTTTTATAAATTAAACAGAGTAGACACATTTGAAGAAAGTGACTTTGAGGATAGATTTATTATAGTTTTAAATTCTGACACTTTCCTTGTCATTTACTTGATTTAAAATATTGAAATCACCGAAAATAACGAAATAGCGAAATAAAAGTAAACTCATGAATGAACGAAGTGACAAACTTACTATAGGCCGTGAGGACCTAGCTATATGATCACGCCATCTACAATTAACTTTGCCCGACCTTCCCCATTGAAAAGACAAGACGAGTTGCATCTTTGCTAGTACTCTAGTTAAACTAAGAATCACGAGAAACATCACGAGAAACTAAGAATAATCATGATCATCATTTATCACGACGATGTGATGCGAAGTTTCGTATTTGTCGTTGAAATCGATTCATTTTATTTTTTATTTTTCAGATTAGAAGGTTATTCATATATTGAGATATTGCTGCAGTTTGTTATGAAGTGTTCAGTTTTATCAGCTTAGTTTATCTCTATCTGATAGCTATATCGAATGATGTCTGAAGATATCGTGATATAAGAACTATTGGATGCATATTAACTTAGGTACGTATGATTATCTTTGGAATATCAGCTGATGCAGCGTCATTGGGAAACTAAATCAATATTAAGGCTAACGGTACCTATAACCTACCGTACGCTGTTATTTTTACGTCAAAGGTCAAAGGTCAAAGGTCAAAGGCCGCAGCAAAGCTGACCGGTCTTCGTCGTCATAAAGGCTTTGAACGCAATTCCGAATGATACTCCCATGTTTGCATGTTTTCCCCACAGATTTTGACAGGCCTGTTGTTCTAGTGGTTAGTGACCCTGACTGCAAAGCCGGAGGTCGTGGGTTCGATTCCCACCCAGGACAAACTTTGTGTGATGAGCATATTGTTTGTTCTGTGTCTGGGTGTAATTTATCTATAATATGTATGTATTTATAAATTATATAAGTATGTATATCAGTTGTCTGGTTACCATAACACAAGCTCTGCTTAACTTGGGATCAGATGGCCGTGTGTGAGTTGTCCCAAGATATTTATTTATTTATTTATTTATTTATTTATTTATTCTCTCATTGACTCCTTCTGTCTCCCAAATGTTTTCAATATGCCAAAAGGGGTTTCGATAAGTATTAGTGTCGTGCCCATTTTGATTGTTAAAAAGTCTTGTGATCTCAAAAGATCTAGTTTTCACGAAGACAGTTTATAATTACCTACTTACAGATTTTGTAGAGACCGTCTCGCCGGTTGGTCCAGCAGAAACCTACCAACCCATTTAAATAAAGCCGTGGAACAATGTCCCACATACTTCACCCACTGCGGGGCTTCATAGCTTTTGCCCCATTCATTGTTAATGCCCAATGACCCGTGACAACCAGTCGTAACTTACAATCGACTGCGACCGAGTTGTGATCGCTTCCTGATCGAGTGACGCAAATGGAACGGACCCACGGTTGAAACAGGCAAATTGCTGTTATAACACTTCCGGAGACATTGTTTTGGGTGCCAAATTAAATATTGATTTAAGTACAGATTGTTGTTGGTTTATTGTGCAACTAGCTGTTGCCCGCGACTTCGTCTGCAATCCAGGATGAAAAGTAGCCTATGTCCTTTTCCAGGTCATGGTTTACCCATATGCCGAATTACATTCAAATCCGTTCAGCTATTTTAGCGTGAAAGTGAAAGCGTAACAAACAAACAAACTCACTTTCGCATTACTAGTATTAGTTAAGATTAGGATTAACAATAGTTATGCCTCCCTCATAGGAACATTTCAAAAGAATCAGCATTTTTTTATTATTTCGGACAATTACGCCGCTATTTATTTACCAACCGCTGCAATTCCTGCCGATTTATTCTGTAAAAATCTCACCGCCAAAACTTAGGTGAAGTGAGTTTTTTAAACTCACTTCACCTAAGTTTTGGCGGTGAGATTTCTCACTCACTTTGTGAGTTAGCATCCCACCTGAAGCTTGACACCGGAATGACACTATTGACAGCAGAGTACACCGACTGTTAGCCAACATTCTTTGTGCAAAATTCTGATGCTTTCGTCTGCTGATCCCAGTAGATATGTCGCAGTAAGACAGTTATTGGCGTCATAAAGTTATATCCTAGGGATATAGCTATATACCGTAATATAGAAAGTGGTTCATAACTGTCGGAGTGCCCTAATTTTCTTCCTGCGACCAATTTCGACGTAGCGTAGCGCTCGCCGGCCGCTGCCGCAGCACCGCTCACTTCGCTCGCTCGGCTCGCGCGTTGTTTGTCACAGTTATAACCTAACCTATTTGGTCGGAGTGCCCTAATAGCTATATTACTAGATCGTGCTCGTATCATAGTTATATTCCTAGTAACATAGTTATGAACCGCTTTCATATAACTATATTACGGTATATAGCTATACCACTAGGGATATAACCATATCACGGCTACAACCATCTTACTGCGACAGATACATTAACATACTCACGCGCGGGAAACGAGACACAATATAAGTTTTATTGTTATGTATGATTGCAATAGCCGCATTAGTGCTGGAAAGTGTTAAGTATTATGTGCAAGCTAAGCTACCAACTTGAAGATAAATTATTCTAATTCCTTATAACACCTTCCACATTAATTAGTGATAATGAAACCTACGCCTTTTGAGTGTAATCCTACAGTTGTAATAGTAGATGGTGGGCTCATAAGCTATACTTTAGGCCTATAAAGTAATTATAAATTATTATATTAATATCACATTATTATGGGAATTAGATTGGAACCATGATAGAATTCAGAGAAATTCTCAGATGTCAATTAAAAGTATAGTCTTCATGCCACTTCATACTAACAATAATAATTTGATGATATTATCTGTTCACAGATAGCTGAGAAATATCTGATGCGGAAAGAGGAGGACAGTTTGATGTGGCGCTCACGCTACGTAGATGCTTAGAGGAATAGGAATAGGAATAGGAGGAGATATTTATACCCGACTACGGCAAAACCGGAAAAGTTACACGTTTATGCATTTAATTACATGGCATACATATAATAACATGTGACTCCGGTTATACGTAAGGTGTATCTATTCAAACACGAAATCTCTTAGGGGGTTATTGTACTCATCAATATGAACAACTTTTAATATGGGACCAAACCTCGAAACGCGAAATAAAAATCTGCTGGTCATTTTGACGAGTTATGCGAACATGTAGGCAAATAGCTGATTTTTATTCGCGATTTCAGGTTTGGTCCCATAGTAAAAGTTGTTCATAATGATGAGTACAATGACCCCTTAAGAGATTTCGTGTATGAATGAATGAAACACCTTATATGTATGAAAATGAAACACCTTATATGTATGTAAATGAAACACCTTATATGTATGAAAATGAAACACCCTATATGTATGAAAATGAAACACCTTATATGTATGAAAATGAAACACCTTATATGTATGAAAATGAAACACCTTATATGTATATTAATGTTATTTATATTTTGTCAGTCTGTTTATGTTTTGTTTATACCGTTTTAGTTGGCTTCTTATTGTAGTTGGGTTTTAAACACCTTAAATTAAAAATGTATCTCAATCCCAATCTTGATCCTGATCTTTGTCTGTAACCAATCAACGGCCGAGTTTGCCAATCTGCGTCTTCGAGAGGACCGACATTATGGAATGCAATAAAGAATTGAGAATTGAGACGAATCACAAGCAGCCGTCAAAGATCGCGGATTAAAATTGGCATCGATTGAGATAGATATAGGTACATTTTAGAGGAGCTCGTGGCTAAGTAATAACAGCCGCATGGGTCGATCCATCAGGTTAAGCTACGCTTGCCGGGGTTGGTCCGTGGATGGGTGATCATCTTTACATACCGAGACTCCTCCGTGCCTCGGAAAGCACGTTAAGCCGTTGGTCCCGGCTGTCATTCGTGGATCTTTGACAGTCGTTACGGGTCGTCAGAAGCCCGAAAGTCTGACAACCAGTCTTACCAAGGGGTATCGTATTACCCAGTAACTGGGTTGTGGAGGTCAGATAGGCAGTCGCTCCATGTAAAATACTGGTATTCAGCTGCATCCGGTTAGACTGGAAGCCGACCCCAGACCCCAATATAGTTGGGAAAAGGCTAGGCAGATGATGATGATAGGTACATTTTAATTTCGGCCGTTAATGAGGTGTGTAGATGTAGGTACTTATGTATGAAAGTATTTAAAGCCTACCATGAGAAGAAAGCGTGAGCCATCTATGATAAACTAAGTGCCTATGTCTATGTAGCGTAGGTTAGATAATAAGTTCATAATAATTATCTTGAGAAGGCCCTTCATTAATGCCAGAGAGATTTACCAGCATCATTATTCATATATTTTTTCTTGTGTTATTACATCCAATCAATTAAGGTCAACATGCGCATCTTAATAACTCTAGAAAGTAAGAAATGTCACGAAGTACAAAAATACCTTTATTGAGTTCAAAACAAGAGAAAGAATAAAGGTAAACTTTCTTTTGTAAATGACTAGGAGCGCAGCACAACGCAGCGGTTAAGTATCGTAATTAGTGTATGAAAGGCCACACATGTCACTGTGTGCATTGTTTATAATAGTACGCTACTCGATCGTATGGTTGCCTAGTAACGCCACTGCAACTTTCAGAAGTTAGCACCTGCATAACTTTCTTTCTCTGTCGCATTGTTGTTGAAAGAAAGATACACGAAAAACAAAGTCGTTATTAAAAACCCCCCTTTAAAATACTATAGAGTTGTTGTATATTTATGAGAACCCCGAACAATATTTGCGTATTTTTTTAATGCTAAATCGTATTCCAGGATTCAGGATATTAATGTGTATTATTATAATTAATGCAGAACCACAGTCCACCTATCTTGAAAGTCATTTACACTGCTCCAATCTGGATAGTAAAGATGCATGTGTCTGCAATCCGACAGTCTCCATATGTGTGATATAAGCTATGACGGGCAGCGCGGCTGATTACACCACAGAATCTTACAAAAAAAATATTTACAGACAGATGTAACTCAAAACTGTCTTCTTTATCAGAGGTCACTGCTGTGTACTTACGTATGTGTCGTGTATGAGAGTGCAGTAGCACATAATTACCAGTGAAATGGTAACATGGACGGTACAATGGGCATTGTTCCCGCGTCACACAGTCGCAGGAAGAGCTTGTAACCGCTGCCCATTGTCTGAGAGCCTGGTACCTGGTCGAGGCATCAACCGCTTTTTTATATGAGAATGTGTTTTGTAATCCGGAGTTATCTAATTGGTGATTAAGAAATGTTATGAAACTTTAAACGGTTTATACGTTTTTGTTCGTTTCTCTCTCGTCTAGCATTAGCTACTAGCCAACTTGACTTATCATCATCTGCTTAGCCTTTTCCCAGCTATGTTGGGATCGGCCAGCAGTCAGACCGGATGTAGCTGAATACCAGTATTTTACATGGAGCGACTACCTATCTGACCTCCACAGCCAGTTACTGGGTAATACGATACCCCTTGGTAAGACTGGTTGTCAGACTTCCGGGCTTCTGACGACCCATACCGACTGTCAAAGATTCATGAATGACAGCAGGGACCAAAGGCTTAAAGTGCTTTCCGAGGCACAGAGGGGTCTTAGTATGTAAAAATGATCACCGATCCACGGCCCAACCGCGGCAAGCGTAGCTTATCCTGATCGATCGACGCATGCGGCTATTATTACTTAGCCACAAGCTCCTCTAGCCAACTTGACTATAGAAGAAAAATAGCATGTCTTGAGGAATATTCAGGAAAGGTTCAGGATGAATACCTGAATATAGTACTTATTTCCCTACAATAGTGTCAAGCCACATCCAGTTACCGCTAATCTGTGTTATAGGGAAACTTGTTTGCGTGTATCGAGCTAACACTTGTCTACATTAATTTGTAACCTACCCTCAAAATATTTGTAATCGATGTCTACTTTTTGTAATACGTCCAACATTTATTTCTTTTTTGTGATATGTCTAGTCTTTAATATTCTCATTTATGTGAATAATGTTATTCTTATGAGAATAGATGATCTCAAACCTCATTTATGTCCATCGAGATTTGACAATGCACTGTTGGATAACCATAAGTAAGTTGATGGCGTTAATGTTCCTCCCATGTTAGATGAAGACGCCTGAAGCCAAATTAGTGAGACCTTGATCTATTCCAATTTCAATGAAAAATTCATCAAGTTCATGTCTGATATTATATTATATTAAATCGTATCGAGGATTACGTTACTAATGATGTCATCTACATAATAATCATCAGTCGTGTCGGGTGTAGGTGTAACAACTGTCGCTTCTAATCGATACATGTTGTCATATAAGCCGGCATTTCTTTAAGAACACCGGCAAATATATCATAATTAATTCGATAACGTAGTTTCTCGGAATGGGTTGTCAACGTAACGGATTGGCCACGTGTATGATACGGAGAATCGATGCATTAGGCTGCAACTCGATACATTGTTTCGAATGAATACACTATTCATGGGGATCATTGCACTCGATTGACACAAGCAATCGGATTGTTTGTAACATCGACAATCGATATTTAACGTTGAATGCTCGGTGTAGTATGTTATGCAGAAATGTTTGTGGTATGATTCACGGGTGTTGCCAAGTGTACTACGAGTACTCGAGTAGAAAGCCTGCAAGCATGAACCGATTGCGTGCCAACTCTGTTGAATACGTCGACTCATGTTAGGAAAGTGTTTAGTAAACAAATGGAGTTTGAAGTTTCCTTGCATCGAGGCCCTTAGTCGCCGACTCGCCGGTGCTTTTTACGTTTCTTTGCCAATCGGCGATGCAATATTTTTATTTCAGGGATAGTAGGAGTTCTTGGTAGAATACTTACTGTAATCGGAGGGCTCTGTTTTAAGCTACTAAGTTTAGTCAACACTTCTTCTAAATTTCAAATAAAAAACACAACTTTCTCTCGTATACTCGTATCATTTTGTTGAACTTAGACATGTCTTCTTAAAAGCAGTTTGCCTTTTTTGACAATGACTCAACAGTTCAGATTTCTACTTCCCAACTTTTCCTTTTGGACTGTTAACTTCGCTGTTACTCACACCTCTATGTTTATACCACAATCTACATCCGTGCAAGTTGAAGCAAACCGCACACACACACGATGAAAACGTAAAAACAAAATGATACCAAAATGGAGCTTGTCAACGCCCACAGCGACGCCGGCGCAGGGTACTCTTTACCATAATTAGGAATTCAGCTATAAACATCCGCCAGACGCCGTTAACAATGTTGTAGATACAATAGGGCTGGCAGTTCATAGAAAAATTGTATGATTTAGCGTTGATGTAATATCGTCATACAAAGTTTTGCGGTTTCCATATTTAGTCTTGAAAGCTATGCTCTCATAAGAACGATGACGGTTTTTGTTCGAGATATCGCTAGACTGTCAAACCTATGCCGCTATCAAGGTAGCGTAATTCAATTGTATCCTTTCTTTAAATTGGAAAATAACCACAACTCCTTTCTGTTCCTTCATAATATAATTCAATCTATTACAATCCATTGCTTGATATACTATCGACTGTTTGTCCTTCACCATATTTCACCACAGTATTTGATCCAACATCTTCTTCACTCAGCATTCAAACTTCTTTAGCTAGAGGATCACTAACTACTGAAGCGCTGCACATTAGCATAAATCTCCATACCTTGGCAGCCCTATATGGCATCGTGTTATGCCTGACACCACTCTCACCCGTTGTTCAACATGATACCTATCTTATCGAGGATGCACGCACAGAATCTACTCTACTAGCTGCATTACGTCACTATTACAAAATATACCAACATAATTGATTGCTTAGCTGTGCGAATCATAAATCTGTAACAATAATTTAGTGGGCTATAAAATAGATTAGGTAACTTTCCAGGAAAACTTGATTTTTATTTTGATTGAGCTCAGCAATGAGCTGACATTGCAAAACCAGTCCTTGTTTAAACTGCTGGGTGCCAAAGCATCACGAAATTCTGCATTTTCATAAATAATTTCTTCATCATTGTATGTTTCATGTACCCACCTAATTCTAAATCCTCTAGCCCCTCTTCCCCTCCCTCTTTTTATAGCGACGGAAGTGAAATGTCATCACAACCAACTTTATTTTATACCCACATCTTTCAGTGATCTATTTCTGTCTAAACTCTCACTCCCGTTATTCTATTAGCATATTGAAACCATATCTGAAACATTATAATATACGGATGCATATCAAAGAGCTCATAGTCGGTGCACGCGCATAGCTAATCGCTGATTGACAGATCAAAGGCGGCAACACTGTGCTTATTTAAAGTAAACTATACTGCAGCGTGCACGATCTTACTTGTACAATATTTTTCAGAAATGACAAGAACAGTTTTAAATTATAATGGAAAATCAAGATAGGCTTAGAAATATGGTATATTATGGATAGTAGATTTGGATGGCTAGATGCTTGAACAGGTATATAGGCACGCTAAAGAGGCTTACAGATGCTATAGAAGTATAGATAATGCTATATACTTAAAGGGACTCGGGACAGACAAAGAGGACGAACAGTACGCTCTACAGGGAACCCTATTGTCTTTTAATTTTCATTATTTCCATACCTCAACCAACTCAACTACTATCAAGGACTTAACTGTAAATCCTGACACCA
Organism: Fissipunctia ypsillon; assembly: GCA_947568875.1. NCBI lineage: Eukaryota > Metazoa > Arthropoda > Insecta > Lepidoptera > Noctuidae > Fissipunctia > Fissipunctia ypsillon. The sequence continues at coordinate 22,126,712 of OX387645.1, read as the reverse complement.
ATTCATATTATCTAAGACCTCCTTGAAGTTGATTGTCCTGTATTACATTGTACAATCCACTTACCTAATCAAGTTGTATGTATATAAACCATTTACAACACTTTCTGTTACTACACCGATAACATGTTCTTCACTAATTGTCACAATTATCTTTAATGACATCTGCATAGTCAATTAGTTCTCAAGAAGTGCAATCACTCTCACACGACATACATATATCAGCAAGTTATCTAGGCTTTTACATTATGATGTCAGTTAAGTATATTCTTTAAAGTCATCATGCAAGGGAATGTGACGCTTGTTGAGTTAGCAATATGGTTGAAAATGCAGAGATGGTTTCTTTGGTAGTACACGATTCTTATGAAGAGCATCATGCTCACGATCTGTTGAAGAGATACTGGAGTAAATAAAGGTTGGCAGTAAGTCAACATTTTTCTACACAGGCTACACCAGATTTTATAGTATTGTGGCTCCTGTAACAGGATCCAGTGTCCTGTTAGTCTGAAATTAACAATGGTCACCACAAAAAGAAGAGCAGTGGTGGCCCAGTGGCATCGGCCCCGACTTACGAGTTTTAGGTCGTGAATCCAAGCAGGCACTTTGTGTATTTAATTTTATCACCACTGCTCTCAAAACGGTGAAGGAAAACATCGTGAGGAAACCGGTATGTCCTAGAACCAAAAATTAGAAGACATGTGACATCTACCATCTCGCAAAGGGCCCGCGTGGTGGATTATGGCGCACTCCCTCTCACAGAGACGAGGCCTGTGTCCCAGCAGTTGGAACGTTGGCTGATTATGCACGATAAAAATCTCCTCTCAATATCAGATGAAATGCTGTTCCAGGTAATAGTAGTTCCTAGTGTACTTATATATAGCATAGGTCAATATGATACTGATGGTTACTATAATAGTTTTATTATTGCATAATGTTCAGCACGACCTTGAAGTTTATTCATCGTTCTCAACTAAGCAGTGATGATATCAAGAAAATAAAATTACAACTACTTCATAGAAGAAATAGTTATCTAAAACGTGATGGTAAACTCAGACATAATATATTATTCATGCTTCGAGTAATTTCTTACAGAATTCAGTACATGGCGAACTAAATTGGCTTACTGGGAATACGATGAAGGATGCTGTGGCATGGTCGTGAAATGTCTCACGCCGTCCGATGCAGTACCGATAAGTGTACGACGACTTGAGAAACGAACGAATGGAAGGAATAAAATGGCCATGTGCGATATATTTATAGGGTCTCTGACAAAAACTGTCTTGTTCGCGACAGGACTGGTTTTGTTTTTAGTAACACACGTGCCCATCTGACCATACCTCGCAAGAAACTAAATTACCTAGCTAAAGACGACTGTCTACAGAACATTTCCTACGGAATAAATAATTAGATCAAATGAAAAATCATGCCAAAATTACACATTTACTGGTCCTAGCATATCTAGATGACAGTTTTAAAACAAAACCAGACACAGACAAGTTTAATCGAGATCACAGCTCGGTCAGCCTCTCGAATCTATAAACAGCAATTACATTGTTGACTTGGTAGATGAACTCCTATTAGCAACTTACGCATTTCCCGTAGTTGACGTACAAATTATGCGAAAAACGAAACAAGTGAATGAATACATCCTGTTTTCCATAATGCCCAAATCAGCGTGACAATCTATGGGGAATTAGGATTATGGGAGGTCCGAGACTCAGTGTAAATTGGGAGTCCGCTACATGATCTCGAAATATCAAACACAAAAAGAAAATGACAGACAAAAGACAACAACGAAATATTGAAACAACACATACATAAACGGCATAAGGTATTTACACGGCAGATGTGAGTGGAAACGCCGGGAGGGGACGCCCTAGGAAGACAAATAGTGATCTTATTGGTGATGTTCTTTAGAAAGGTCAGGTGCGGAGTACTCGCAACCAGCGTTCGTGTATGACCAGATGTATGAATGTAAACGAGGCAAACGGAGTAGGTATGTAAGGATCGTAGCAGGTGGCGTTCTGTAGTTTCTGCCTACCCCCATGGGAAGAAGGCGTGAGTTTATGTATGTATATTGTAACAAATGTACTCGAATCAAGAACAAATACTAACAAATAATGGTGAGCAAATGGAGAGGCCTATGTCCGCAGCTGTGAACTGCTATAGACTGATGATGATGATCAATACGATGACTAACAAAATGTGACGAAAAAATAAAGAATGTTTTCAATTTAACCAAATGATACGATAGTTGGAAATCATAAAAATGATTGAAGTACAAATGAAGTTGCTAGAAGAGACATCATTCTTATAGGTAAATAAACCATTACAAGTCAATGCCATTGGCCCTTCCATTCAATCTTCTGTCTATTGTTTTAATTATGGTCTAAGTAGTACTTACATTTTCCCAGAGAAAGGTGCTACATAATTTGTTATTGCAACTCTGTGCTATCAGGGATCGACTACGTGGATCAACTTTCTGCTCGTTGTATAACACGGGGATATTATTTATAAATACATAATAGTCTTCAAATCAGGCCTGTCGGATTAGAGCGGTCTGTTCCATTCTCTCACCGATAGATATCGTGTAAACTGTAACAATATTGAGTTTGAGATCATGGTTTGATGTTACAATATCTATTAAATTATTGTAGAAATATGTTTTAGAAAATGAAACAGTAGAATCCGGTCGATCATTAAAACGTACAGACTGATGAGGAGAGGGAGAGATTACAAACATTTTAAAATTAAGAATTTTTCTTTTTCAACAAAGGAACTTACACACTTTTTAATGCCGGAACTCCAAACAAAAACTTTACAAGTAGCAGCAATTGATAACTCATTTTCAAACGTTGGAAAACATCGTGAAGAAACCAGTCTATGCGAAAATGTCCTAGAACCAAAAATTTGAAGACATGTGACATTCACCAACCCGCTCTGGGCCGACATGGTGGATTATCTAGCTATCTCACAGAGAGGAGGCTTGTGTCCCAGCAGTAGGAACGTTATACAGGATAATTTTAAAAGGAGTACGAATATTTCAGGAGGTAATCAGGTGCACAAAACTGGACAACTTTCCCCAAGGAACATAGGCCGAAATCTTAAAATTGAAAATCGACTTTTCATACAAGTGACTGGACACGTGACTTATGTTTGTATGAGAAGTTGAATTTTATTATTTAGATTTCGACCTATGTTCCTTGGGGAAAGTTGTTCAGTTTTATGCACCTGATTACCTGCTAAAATATCCGCACTCCTTTTAAACTTATCCTGTATAGCCTGACTATGCCTATACTCAAACGTAGGTGCCTACAATGATAATAGCTCAAAACTTCAAAACAGTCAACATGGATTAATAAAAAAGTAATTACCACACCATAGCTCACACTGCCAAGTAAACATCAAAACAAAATACTTACTTCGAATAATGAAAAACTGTTATCGATATAATCGTGAACAAGAAATGCAGCAACCGAACCATTTCTAAGAACAATCGTACTAACGTTCGTTTCTCGGCGCTTACTAGTTACTATCACTAATTACTGTCGGTTGTCGGTTACGATAACCGCTGTTCCGCTCTCGATTCATTGTTCTACCGTAGACGTGGTCTAATTAACGTAGTAATGAAAACTATTGCTTTGCTTTTTATTATCTGTGAGTTTAATTACCTAATCGTGACTTCCTGGAGACAGTTCTATAGTTCAAGAAGTAAGAAGGGATAAATTGAACAAAGAAAAACCTTAAACTATTCTTGTATGTAGTTTATAATCCAAGACCGTTATCGATGACTGTCTAATCCTCAGTGAAGATGCTTGATACAAACACTGCGTTGGCTAGGAACCAAATCTGAACCTAGCTGGCGCTAAACACACACTGCAATGCAACTGTGCTGCTGCCAATCTCTTGACATAATCCCACGATCTCTCAAATTTCTTTAATAGATTTTCAACTTTATCGCTAATGCATTAGGTTCAAGGTTGATTAGGAAAATTTGACAGTTTTGGGTAGCTTTATGTGATGATGATGTCTATACATACCTTTTGCCAACATTGACCAGAATTAATACCAAACTTCGTATGAAGCATGGAAGTTAAGTACTCCTATCAAAAGTGTCTAGAGATAAAGGTACTGTCTGTTATTTTTATTTCAATTGATGAATTAAAATGTTTTCGTATGTATAGATCGACGAAGTATATTGACTTTTTGCGATTTTTGCTTATGCTGGATTTTTCAACTTACATTAAAATGTGATAAAAAGATTTTTTTGAAGGTTGCGTCAAAAGTAGATAGTCTGTATTTCCGCCGTTAGCGCGTACTTATAACGCAATCGAAGCGATTCGGCATACTCAATATGAGTTCATCCAAATCACATTGCGGAATGGCCGCCCACGTCCGTTGTAACTGGCAAAAAAGATTTTCTGGTGTGTGTACGGCATCCATATTTGGCAGAGCTCTTCTTTGAAGCATAAAATATCACATACGTTCTCAATGGGATTCAAGTTGATATTAGCTGCGGCAAGTGTGTTCGTAACGACTCTGGCAGTGTGTGGACGTCATGCATAAGGTATAAAAATAAAGCACCAAATTGGATCCGCAAAGGAATGTAAACATCAGATACAATCGTTTCAGCGTAAAACTGTGCATTGAGATTGCCTCTGATCCAAATCAGTTCGGTTCTTCGGCCGATCCAAATACCCGCCCATATCATGATTGTTCAACACTGTATGCATTGACTCCCTGGTATGATTTTAAACGTTCTTGGCGTCCAGGGATCCTCCAATACCATGTACGTCTTGTATCAGCCTCATACCAAAGCGAGATTCGTCAGAAAAACACACAAAACGCCACTCTTCTTCTGCCCAATTTCTGTAAGCGGGCTCTGTGATTGTGGGGCTCAATAGGTGGTAAACGTAGCGGCCTTTAGGAACTGAGATTGACTTCATGCAAGTGATTTCTTATCTTTGATCGCTTACTAACAACCCTGAAGAGCTATGAAGCCTCGAAACCAACATCATCGCGGTCATTGTATGATTTCGTCGAGCAGTAATTTGTATGTCACGATCTTGTCTGCGTGTGGTGATGCGAGCTCGTCCTCCATGTCGCTCTGTCACGCTGCCAGTGATGTGGTAAAGTGTCCAAAATCAATTTATAACTGTGTGCGTAGTGCCCAGAGCGATTGCCACAGCATTTTGCCGGGAACCAGCTTCGATCATTTCTTCTCGGCTCAAATGACGTCTTCTCTCCGTAATAACGTTCTTTTGTATTGATTCCACTCATAAGTATTTTACTGATTTGTCCTCAAACCCGTTGCAGGATTATATAGGAATACGACTTGACTGAAGATTTTCATCTTTTGACCGAAATTCAAAAACTTTCCCTTCCCTATTCCCTTTTACTAAAAAGTCCATAGGAGTTACAAAAAAATATTATTAAAAAATCAGATTTTTAGTTAAACGTGCTTGATCCCTAGACACTTTTGATGTGGGTATCTAGTGCCAAATCATAAAGATCACAAAACGAAGTAGTTACCTACTTGGACATATTTCACACTCAAAAAATTCGATTTAAATCTTATGTAACCCGTGGACAATCTCTTCTAGCTATAACAAAGCCCTCCCCATAGAGCGATAGAAACTAAATCAAACCATAGAGCGCCAAGTAACATTCTTTCCTTCTCTTTCGAAATCGGAACAAGTGCGATTCGATTCTTTACTCTATTATAATTACGATTATGTACCGTGAATCGAATATTGCGCAAGATAATCGAATGATTTTATCTCTTAAAATCGATTGTCGATCATTTCTTGTGGGATTATGTAAACTAATTGTTTACTATTAACTACTGGGATGTTTTTAAAAGTTACAGTGGATTTCATTTATTACGACCTTGGTTGTAGCGACCATTTACCTATAGCGACGTTAAATCTAAGTCCCTTGAATTTAAAGCATACTTTAGTACAAAATTCATGTGGCTATAGCGACTTTGGATGTAACGCCGAGTTCGGGTGTAGCGACTGTTTTTAATGAATCATTTGTAACAAATTCCTAGAAATCCCATGCAGATATTGCGACCGGAGTCGGCCGCCAAAGACACAAAGATTTTTTTCTTTCACAAACATTTCTTATCTTTTGTTTACATCCATTGCACACAGATGGTCAGCAAGTGTGAAGACCTTTACCTTTTGTTTATAGATATCAACTAAGTAGGTAGGGGAAGCGTGTACGTTTCGGAGCTTTTATGGTTCAGTTACAAAGTGATATTCTGAGTAGCAACTGGGTTTAGTAAACTTTTGAATAAGTATGGCTGCTAGACGCACATTCACTGTTAAAGAAAAGGCGGAAATCATTTCAAAATTGAAAAACGGTGAAAACAATGCTGATTTGTGCAAAGAGTACAAAGTTTCCCATTCAACAGTATCTACGATGTGGAAAAACCGTGATAAAATATTAGAATGCTTTGAATCCAAATCCTTAAAAATTAAGAAAAACCGCAAACCGACGCATCAAGATATCGAAAATGCCCTTCTAATGTGGTTCAAAGCCCAAAGAAGCCAAAACGTACCTTTGAGCGGTCGTCTGCTGCAAGAAAAGGCTAATCAATTTGGCAGACTGTTTGGAAAAATGGATTTTGAGTGTTCGGAAAGCTGGATATACCGATTTCGTCAACGACACGATATTGTAGTAGGCAAAGTTTGTGGAGAAGCCGCTAGTGTATCGCAAAGTGACTGTGACAACTGGCTAAAAACAGTTTTCCCAAAATTGACTGAAGGTTATACTGATAGCCAAATATGGAACGCTGACGAGACAGGTTTGTTTTTTAAGTTAACTCCTGACAAAACCTTGAAATTTAAAGGGGAAAAGTGCGTTGGTGGAAAATTATCAAAAGATAGAATCACCGTGCTTGTTGCATCAAGTATGGCAGGGGAAAAAAGAAAATTATTGGTCATAGGCAAGGCAAAAAAACCCAGATGTTTCAAAAATGTTAAATCTTTGCCAGTTGATTACGAAGCAAACAAAAAGGCCTGGATGACTTCAGAGATTTTCGAAAAAGTTCTACGCAAATGGGACTCCCAGTTAAGAAATAACAAAAAGAAGATCATTTTATTTATTGACAATTGCCCAGCTCATCCTAAAATAGAGAATTTGACCAACATAAAACTGGCATTTTTACCACCAAACACTACATCAGTGATTCAACCGATTGATCAAGGGATAATTAAAACCCTCAAAAGTCATTATAGGAAGATTTTAGTACAGAAAATGATGAACGACATTGAAAACTCGGCAGGCCCGTTTTCCGTTAATATTTTAGATGCCATTGAAATGGTAACTACGGCATGGGCTCGGGTGACTCCAGATACGATCAAAAAGTGTTTTCTACACGCTGGGTTCCGTAAATCTTCGGCTATCACAACAATTGACGACGACTCCGATGATGAATTGGACATACCATTGGCACAACTGACTACAGTATCATCAAGCGGAACAAATGTTGCGGACTGGGCAACATATGTTGATATTGACAGTCAACTTATCACTACTAGCGATTTGTCCGATAGTGAAATTGTTGAAACTGTTGTTCCATCACATACGACGCAAGATGAGGAAAATGAGGAGGAAGAAGAAGATTGCAAGGAAGGTGAGATTCCTACAACTAAGGATGTGTTAGGTGTTGTAACAAAGCTTAAAAGATACTGTTTATTTGGTGATGGAAAGGATATTATAGATATTGAAGAAGTAATGAAAATAGAATACACCCTACAGCGTACACTAGCACAAAAAAATAAATTGAAGCAAACTAATATTACACATTTTTTTAAATGTACCGGTGAATAACTATGTGTGCAAATATTTTCAATAATAAATGAATATAAACTACACATGTGTACGTGTCTGTATCTCTTTACCTTTGCCTGTAACGACTTCCGGATATAACGACGAAAATAGAGTGGTCCCTTCATTGTCGTTATACCCGAAATCCACTGTACGTCTGATCTATCAGTTTTTTGCTAGACTGCCACCTGCGTGCTTTTGAACAATTAAGTATTAATTTTTGAGCGTAACAATTTACATCTGTATGTTACTTCCTGTCTTCAGTTACAGGGTGGTCAGACTAACTGACTATAACTATGTACAGTCTCAATTGCTTTCCGTACAATCGTGGCTTTCAAGAAAAGAATCATATAACCGCAGTTTAGAGTTTAGAGGCTGTCTTCGTACTATGAAGATGATAAAAAAAATTATCCGACACACTTTTTGAAAGACATAACAATATACCTACTAATGAGTTTCCACTCCTTAGCTTAATGGATGAAATTCAAACCAATTTATAACAAGCAATAACAACGGCTATATAAAATAAAGTACAGGCGACCTTCTAAACCTAACTAATGCACTAACCTGTTCATAAATAGTGCACTTGATTCATGCACCAATTATGAAGCTAAGTAATGATTATTGAAATCTAACAAACAGATAGATATCGACGAGATTGCAGTACTATTTGCATGCTAAAATATAGCAGGGTACAGGCCGTTTCGCATAGCAAACTCTTGCTATCATAGGTAATGTAGAGGGTTTGGTAAACCTTTGGTGGTAACTAACATTCTCGTGGGGAAGTCCCACTTGGAGTGATTGAAATGAGAAATAATGAGCAGAAGATGCATTTGGACAATTTAATTACATGAAAACATAAACATAATAAAAATTCTGTGTAAATTCCATTAGGTTTGGCTGGATACAGTCACAGACGGTAAAGAAAGGAGATTACACAATAGGCATGAAACTTCAAAATAACTAGGTAATAAATACTTCCGTGTTTATCTGAGCCTAATTAAGGCAAAAACACAACGCATGCCTTTAGCCACCGCCAAAGCCAGCTCCACGTAAGTCCATAAAAGCCAAATCATCGCGTGCTGTGACCAAATATGCCAATATGGCGAGCCAACTGTTCACGACCCCTGACCTAAACGGAATGCGTGGCTGACAGTAAGTGCCGATTGCGAACACGACCAATTTGCATACCACGCCGCCGTCTCTGTCTGACCTATAGTTAATTTGTAGAATAAGAAAGAGATAGGGATACGAAAGTTGGTCAAAGTCGTATTGTACATTAAGGGTAATGTCGATCATATCCGCCCAATTCGCTGAAGTTCTCGATGTAAGAAAATTGATGAAGTTTTTGTTCGTGTTTCTCATGCTTTATTATGATCAAGAGGATATGCTTTTACTTCAAATAAACTCTACATAAGTATATTGATGACTTAAAACCACAACATGAGCTTAATTCGTCGTATAAACTCGTATATGCAATCCTGTTCATTCTTGTTCTTATGGCTCCTATGTATGATTTGATGGACTCACATTTACCTACTTTTTACTTCAAATCATAATACTCTACTAATGGTTATAAATATTACACCGGAAAACTAAGTGGCACAGAGAAAAATAATAATTATAGAAGAGGAAATTGGCCCCATAAGGACTGTTAGTAGAACGATAATTGAATAAATTGTAATTACCTACTCTGCTGATGCAGTGATGACAGGTGGAGTAAGGCTGTGACCGAGTGGCGTCCAAGGACTGGAAGACGAAGCGTCGGTCGTCCGGCAGCGAGATGGGCGGACGACATTCTTGCGTAACTATGTACTTTGTAGGTTTGATGGTTTAAAAATAATGATTTGACTGCCTCGTTGGTCTAGTGGTCGCAAGCGCTACTACTGAGCATGAGGTCCTGGGTTCGATTCCCAGGTCGGGCATTGTTTATTGGGTTTTTCTATCTGGAATTTCTCAGTAGCAGCCTGGAGTCTGGATTTGTGCCCGGTAGATGGCAATAGGCTCGCCCCCTATTACATGGGACTTAAACATAACTGGCGAAATGTGGGTGTACTATAGGTACACCTCGGCCTAACCTTTCGGGGAAACAAGGCGTGATGTTATGTTATGATTTGAAATGTTTAAAAATGATATTTTTATAATTAATTATCAAATAACATATTCTACGATGACTCGGTAATCACTCAAACAGATTGAGGGTAATCATTCGGTCGGGATGGATGAGGGTTGGTGAGGGTAGGTGTAAGACTTCTTTTTACTGAATAAAGTGATTGGAACAGCATGGTTTGGCCTCATAATGTTATTTCGAAATATAAAATTATTAGATTGGTCTGTCTGCGTGCCATTATAGTAGTATTTATGTTTGAAATCACGTAAGATGATACTAAATCCAAGCATACTATCGTCCATAGGCGCGGGCTTGCGGACGGCGAGCAATGGGTAGCTCGCCGTCCGGTAAGGACCAGGCCCGAATCGACGGCGCGTTGTGTTCCACGCGCGCCTCAAAGAGATGTCAGCACTATTGACGGGGTCCGCTAGGGCCGATGCCAGCTAGGGTCGCGGGATGTTCGAAAGAGTTACCGTGGCCCCGGCACAGGCAACAGAAGGAACACGGGTGGGTTTTAGTCAGTAAAAGTCTGACACGCCCTCCCGCTCCGCCCAGAGCGGGAGAAGTCATTTGATGATTACCCATCCACAAAAAAAAAAAAGGCATACTGTCGTCCGCTGCAGCGATTGCGATTACTTGTGCTGTGTCTGCAGCAGCTTACTATTACAAAAGTTGGAATACTGAGATCAATGAAGTAATGGTGTTCTGCAAACTACAATTCAATGCATATAATTATTTCGATAAGTTGATCAGCTATGTCGAAGTGGCCAAGAAAACAGTTAATGTCTGCATGCCTAGCATTCACAACCCTGCTATTCAAGGTAGCTTGGTCACATTGATAAAGAAAACATTAAAGTTCGAATGATCATTGACCGGGCTGGATACAACGAATCGGCAGATTTTTTTATAAAGGAGCTCATTGAGGCTGGTGAGTTTACTTTGACGATTCTTGTGATTGCTTGTTTTCGAATACTATCATGATTCAGGATGCTATTTTTATTTTTCTTCAGTTAACACAGTTTCAGTTCATTCTTCAGTTCGCGGGTAGAACCTGGACAGGGTTGGAAAAAAAACTTTTTTTTTTACATTTTATTAAACAAACAGTTAAAAATGTTTTAAACAGGTGTTTTTTTTTTTGTTTTTTTTTCCTAAGTTAGTTATCATCCATTTTAATTGATTAATTCACTTTTATACTATTTTAAAAACTGCATGACAAAAATTGATCTTAATTCAATACATCCTGTATGTTCCGACGTTCATTTTTAGTAGGGAAATCACCTAAACTTCTCTTAAAATAAGGAGAATACCCAAAACATATATTAAATAATCACGTTCACGAATTACGGAAGTTCTGGGAATTCCCCGGGGGACTTTACCGATCAGGGTTGGCATGTTTAAAACAAGTTGTTTATAATACATGTTTTAAACAATGATTTTAAACACCTAATAAAAAACGATGTTTTATTTTAAACTGTTTTAAACACTGTTTAAAACACATGTTTTAACAACTTGTTTTAAACACATGTTTTAAACAACTTGTTTTAAACATGCCAACCCTGAACCTGGATGAGACTGGCACAGGAGCGTAGGGATTGGCACATGAAAAGAGAGGCCTATGCTCAGCAGTGGGTGAAGTCGGGCTGTGGATGATAATGACTCTGCTCTTTGCATATGTCTTGAACAACCTAAAGCCGGGTCCAGACTTGTGTAATGTAATGTATCGTGTAATGTAATGTATCGTGTAATGTAATGCGATGCGAATAGTGTGAACAGAATAGTGATAACGTCTTAAATTTTCACATTCCACCTCTTGAAAATCGTGTCCCTTGACAATAAGCACAGTATGCAAGATTTTAGTAAGTCTTCAAGTAGGTATACTTGAAGACTGGAATTAAACTTGGATCATCGTCGCCATTGATACTTGCGTGGGAGATGTTGAAGTGAACTAAAGTATTAATTAGAGATAACAATCACTTAGCTTTTTATTGCCATATTTTACAAGTTTAATATAATAGGTACACTGTTAGCATTTATCAAGTTACATCTACTAGATTACAATATTGTAGCGAGGTGTTTAACTCGATAGTAAAGTATTCATTAAACGATGATTTATAGCTTCCCGTTACGCTTTATTTTCAACATTGTAGCTATAACTTGTTTACTGATAACGCTTACAGCAGCGTTACTTACAATACTTATTGTAATCATGCTTACGTCATCCTCATTATAAAAACCTGGACAAAACAAATGAACGTCGCGATTCGAACGCAAATCTAGTCCCAATTCATTCTAATTATTTCGAATCTCCAATTAATTAAAGCGTTGATAAATCTCGAGATCCATTTAGCAAACATTAACCTCGACCAAACGTACAGACGTACAGATTTAGGAAACCCATCACAAATAAACCAATGGCAGTCTGTCTGGCTATTTACAGACTTACTAATAAGCGAGATCAAAACGATTTGACTGGGCTGAGGGTTCCCTTACATCTTGGGACTGTAAGAATTATTGTTTGAAAGTTATTTTAAATTTTAAGTGGTAAAGTAACGAAGTTATGAAGACGTAATACAGTTTTGAAAGAGAAGCTTGCTGAGCTGTGTATGATTGGCGCCATGATTATGAGCATGAAGAATGCTTACTAATTATGTGTTGCTTATTTAGAATGATAATGAAGATAGAAAGTGAAACCTTAATAGGATAATGTTTAATATTTCATTTTTGCACAAAATTGTTAACGGTAAGATTGATTGTAGTCACCTCCTTGCAGAGGTTCCCATCACAGTTCCACGTAAGAGACCCCGCACTGTCCTAACTAACACATTTTGTTCTCCATTCTGTCGTACCAATATCGGTGCCCATGGTCCGCTAATAAGAACTATTAACCATTACAACATGCTCAACAAAAACCTAAATTCAAACCTGGGCATATTTCATGACACCTTGACCGGCATTCGAAAAAAAATACTTAACTATTATCATTTAGTCACATAATTTCTGTTATACTGTAGAATAATGTATTTGAATTACGTGTTATGTTCACGTCCTTCATTAATTTGTATTCTCTTGTATTTTATTTTATTGTCGTTTAAATAACTTTGTTTAAATTTTACTTTTAGTTTATAAGCAGCTTAAATAACTTTGTTTAATTTTTACTTTTAGTTTATAAGCAGCTTCTGTTCAATGTCTTATTTCTTTAAATGTTATGTACACCTATAATTTGTGTATACATTAGCAGTAATACTTTCCTAAATACTCTTATAAAACAATGTTGAATGTATATGCTGTTGGTGTTCTTTAATAAATAAATAAATGATGATGACAATAAAGAATACCTAATAAACTTAGTAGAATCTGTCTGTACAAATCCAATTTAAATTATCACCAATGCAGAAGCACAGTTAAAGAATGGCTAATTGAGAAATCATACGACGAGACCGAAAAACTTCTCTTCCCACATGCTTAAGTCAGATCTCTTATTCAAGTATTTTCACACACAAATACTCACGCACTCTCCCCACTTTCACACTTACTCACACATCCACCATTGCGACACCTACCAGGACACATTCCCACCATGCACAAACCGCACCGTCACATTACTCACACATACACAACATACCTACTACACTTACTACGACCAACTCACCCTCACTCAAACATTTACAATCAGTTTTATTATTAATTATTTTTACTTTTTCCTCTTTCTATACACATAAATAATAATTATATTGTTATGTTAACCATGTTACTGGTGAAAACAGTTTTATTATAACTTTTTGATCAACTGTCTACCCCTATGGAATCACTGGTCCCCAAGTCACAGGCTATAAACCTAGTTTGGGTGCCAGGATATAATACTTAATGCGCTTTATGTTGTATAATATCACTGTACGTGTAACCTTGTAATCATTTTACTGGAAATAAACATTATTATTATTTTTTTTTTTGATATTTCTCGGGACCCCAGGGTCCCGGACCTTTAGAAGGTATATGAGGGGCCGAAGCCAACTCGCAGAGGCCCGTTAGAAGTTATTATTATTATTTATATATTTCTCGGGACCCTAGGGTCCCGGACCTTTGAAAGGCATATGAGGGGCCGAAGCCAACTCGCAGAGGCCCGTTAGACGCTTTCAATGGAAATGAGGCACCAACCGACGATTATCCTTGTGCGTACTATGCAAGTGCACCCAAGGACAACTCCCGGTTGGTGTAGGACTATTGCAGGATATGGAGAAAAAAAAATATTGGGCTATGGGTTTGGATGGCTAAAGTGGACTGGTTATCTAAAACTATGGAAGGACTATGGCCCCTGCCTGACCAATGTTTGATAAATACAATACACGGATAAAATGGCAGGGTGTGACTTGCACACTCAACAATGGGCCCCCGGAAACGGTCGCTAGCACATAGTGTCGTAGCGACAAGGGGGCAACATGTCTTGAGGTGCTTAAGAGGAGTGGAGAGGTATTCCACGGCTATCAGGACAATCCCGGAAGTACGGTCAAGATCCCTACCAGCATCTTACTGGACTACTTCCTTCCTCCGAGCACGTTTGCTCTTGCGAATCTCTACTCAAGCCAGCCAATAAAGGCAAGAATGAGGTGGGAGGTCAGTTCTCGTCAGTGTTCACTCCAGCCGGCCAATAAAGGTAAGCCAGAGATGAGGAACATGACTTCTCCCGGGAGATAGGGTACGTGGGGTCGCTACTGCCCAGCAGCTCGCCACATGCTGCCCTGCGGGTTTCTGTATCTCTCTTGGTCTGGCTCCTCATCCTAGACCTGTTCCGGCAAAGAAACCTCCACCGGCACAGACCTAGAGTTCGGAGCGCGCAAGCCCCATCACGACGTCAACGTAGAGATACGGCGATGGGGTTATTATTATTATTATTATTATTAATTAGAAGAACTGAATATTTTATTGTTGAGCTAACTCGAGACCTACAAATATCTTTATGAACTTTGGATTAGTCAACAAAAGCTCAAGGCGGTAAAAAGGAACGAATTAGTTCTTAATTACACCGCCACGCTACATCTTCTACTAAGTACTACTAAACCCATACATTCAGCATGCCTCTTTAATTTTACAAACGTATACGGTTTCGCGTTTTAGTTTTATGAAGATACTTTTTTTTTTTTTTTATTTGAGATAGGTTTGCTCTTGACTCTAGTTTAGGTCAGAGATGACAGAGACAAAGTCGACGATGGAGCGAGCTTACCCAGAAGAAGCCTGTTCACTCTCACTTTGAAGAGATCGGGGTTGTATGCGTTCGGAAACACAGACGCAGGCAGAGAGTTCCACTCCTTTGCTGTGCGCATCACAAAAGACATTTGGAAACGCTTAGTGCGGATTGGTATTCTAACTTTAACGTTATTATTTATTGATTTATTTAGAATTTTCGTAAATAGCATCTTGGAGAAACCTGTACTTAAAAAACTGTACCGCAAAGGTCATTTGCCGGGGTCACGGATCATAACATCGCATCAATTAAATTAAAACTAATAACGTGCAAATAGTGGGCGAATTGAAGGAAAGAGAGAGAGTTTTATTATTTAGTTTGTTTGAAAATTTAAATTTTTCAATTTACGAATTAATATATTTTATCTTATATAATTTTTATGATTACTGGCCACTAGCCCTACCCGTTTGTTAAATTAATGTCACCATTGTAGCGGCACGTTGTATAATAAAATCGTAGCGAAGAATCGTACATTGAATATTTAAAAAAAAAAAAAAAGTAATTGCTACGAGGTCTGGGAACGATTCTAATGCAGAAAATAAATGTCAAATGTCTTTTGTGATGCGCACAGCAAAGGAGTGGAACTCTCTGCCTGCGTCTGTGTTTCCGAATGCATACAACCCCGATCTCTTCAAAGTGAGAGTGAACAGGCTTCTTCTGGGTAAGCTCGCTCCATCGTCGACTTTGTCTCTGTCATCTTTGACCTAGACTAGAGTCAAGAGCAAACCTATCTCAAATAAAAAAAAATTAAAAAAATATAGTTTTTAGAATTTTTGTCTATTTGTCTGCATGTAGGTATGTTCCAGCATCACGCAAATACTTCTCTATAAGTCTAGGTTAGTCTGTAGGCTATAAATTATCACGCTATTTGCTATGGGGGTTGAGCAATATTGTATTACGTTCGGATTCTTCTATATTTTACTGCCAATTGTAAAAAGACGAGCCAAAAGGTTAGAATATTGAAAATAGTTGCTGATTTTACCTTTTAATTGATTATCTTCACGCCATACCTATATGGAGTTAAGCAGCCAATCATGACACATACAGGGTGGATTTTTGAGATGGGACAGTAAGGACAGGTACCAGGAATACGGTCATATGAGTCTGTCCTTAACTCTTTGAGAAATTTTGATCAGCATTTAAAAAAAAAATGTACTTACAATCAGCAAGAAAATGGTCAATTTTCACAAAAACTATGTTTGAAGCCAATGCAACCAATATAGGTAGTTTGTTTCGTATAAAGATAAAAAAACTGCATTGGACCAATTGAGGTTTGAGTAGGTACCAACTAGAAAAGTCAGAAATTCCAAAAAAAACTGTTACCATACATTTCGTAGGAAATGAGACTCGAACTTTTTTTTATGATGGATAGACTGATATTATAGTAATTAAGTATTTATGATGACAGTTCGTAGAACGTACCTACACAGAAAAACATGAAGTTAAGACCTAGTTTCACCATACCATGTAAGTTTAATCTTCTGTTAAAATGTTAAGAGTAGCGAGTGTTTCACCAAGCGCTAATCTGTCTTAATCAGGCGTTTTAATTGCTGCCGTAGAGGTCCGTTAGCTTACTAACCTCACGTTGTCAAAATCATCGAAATAAAAAACGCGGGTCTATACTATACAGGGCATTTTTTTAATCACTATCCGAATTTTCGCAGGGTGGTTCTACCCATGAATACGAACAACTTTCACTATGGGACCAACTCTGAAATCAAGAAAAAGAATCAGCTGTTTCATACATTTTGGTCGAGTAGGTATTAAACTTTTGTATGAATCAGCTGATTTTTTCTTCGTGATTTCAGAGTTGTCCCATAGTAAAAGTTGTTCATATTCATGGGTAGAACACCCTGCGAAAATTTGGATGGTGATTAAAAAAATGCCCTGCATGGCTAGCTAAAATGATGCATTGTCAGTGAACGCTGACGTGTGACATTGCGACTTTTTATTTTGGTTGCTTTGACAACTGGCCGATATAAGAGTGAATGATAGATACATCCTAACGCCAGGTTTGTTATTTTTTTCTGGTGGAACATAAATAGCCGTTCGTCAGGATTAGTCTGTTCGAATGCATCAGTCAGTGTGTCAATGGTGTGCCTGTATCTATTAGGTAGTCTATTAATAAGCAAGAACGCAAACGTTCATTAATTCGGTAAAAACCTAAAACTTCGCAAGCAATGGGAAATTGCTACTGAAGGCTGCTGCCGCAGGTGTTAAGTTGTCGACCTCAGGACGAGTTGCTTCTCACACGGACATGTGTAGTACCTTGAGTTGATGTCGTTTGCCCTCGCGTCCCCAGTCTTGACTCTCCTTATATTTTTGGCTGCTGAGACCAAAACTACAAATGAAGTATATGCAGGAAAGTTTTATAAAAATGTAGCTGTTATTTAGTAATTGTGGTGTCTGGAACGAAGTCGCGAGCAGAAGCTAGTTAACAATAAAATCACGCATAACAGTCGTAACATTACGCATTGTTTCTAACTTCTCCCTAACACTACGAATTACGACGGACGACAAAATAATTTTTTTATGATTCACCTGTCAAAGGGTTCCCACTGTTTCACAAATAAATGAAGACTTTTAATTTCACTAACAGGTGTTAATATGACTGTGAGAGTTACCCATAATTATACAACGAGTGACAACGGTTTCACTCGTGCGAACCACTGGTGAAATTATTCTACCACCAATTTAACTTGACCCGTGGCCATTTTCGCAACTAAGGGAATTTTGTTCTAAGTTTGAAGTAAGGTTGAGCTACGCCTTAACAAGCAGCGCTGCTAGGAAGTGTCAAGATATACTGGACATTCAATTCCAGAAGGCCCAACAATGTGTATTATTATGTGAGCTTGCTAATTTGCTTTACATAGAAGGCAAGGCGAAGAAAACATGGCTATATAGAAATACAGTCACGCGAACGAAGCATACGACTCAACACTATAGTTAAAACCTCACGATTTGTTTGCTGCAATCGCATTGATTAAAAAATAATTAGCCATTTTTTTCCAAAACATGTAAGTTGTTGTTATGTTTACAAACACTTGAAATACACGTGGTGCCCATGTGTGGCACCGATGTATTGGAAGAATCGCCAATCGTCGATAATGGTCGCCCGATCGGAAAGTACTAGGGTAGCATGAACGGCAGGTAGTGTACCGAACCGATCGATACTCCAATATCCCATGTCTATGTGGCGATAGGCCGCACACATGCAGGGTGCATTGTGTGCGTGAACTGTGAACGATTCTCCTCTCTTTCACGAATGGATTTGCCTCGACTCGTGTTTTATCGAAGAGTTCGGACACGATCGGTTTTCCCCCGCGCATAAATATGTATTACATGTAGGTAGTGTTTTTCAGTCTGTTCCTGAAAAAGCTTACAGTGCTACAATAACACAGTTTTCTGTATTGTTGTTTGTAGTGAAGACGATTTCGTACGTACTAAAACCTTTTTAGAGTGACGCTTATAAAAATAATGCACTTCTCACTGGCTACTTGCGGTCATAAAACCATGAGATGCCATAAAAGTTATCTTTTTATTTTTTACTTTTCATGTTAGTTAATGGTTTTAATGATTATTTTATGTAATGTTGACCTGTGTTTTTCTAATAGTTCTAGAATACAACCTTTTTATTCATTTTTAGAAATATTTGTGGTAATGGTTAGGTTGGTTACCTGCCTTACTTGTATTATATAGTATGTGTATTGTAGTATAACTGATTATTAAGTATCTGTGAGAATTTTGTTATAACTTTGTCAAATTCAAGATAGAAGATAAGTGTTAAAAAGGTAAATAATAAGTCAATAAAATAGATAAATATGAATGACTTACCTTCTGCAATAAGATAACTCCGAAGCCATGACGGTTGATAACAAGTCGAAAGGTCAAGTAACATTATGATAACCTAGTCAACTGTCGACCGACCGACCCCCTAGGGTTCGGTAACAATAGAATTTAATTGTGTCTCATATCATGACAGTTCAATGTCTAATAAGCCTGCTGTTTCCAGCTGATCTGAAACAAATAAAAACACGGTATAAGGCTCCTTCAAACAGGCGCGACTCACGACGCGAATCGCGCGCGACACAAGGGCACCGCTCGTCGCGCGACACGCGGTGCCTTTGTGGTGTGACGCGCCTGTTTGCAGGAGCCTATATCAGCTGCTATCAGTTCGCTCAAATCATAATACGACAGCTCCGAGGCTACTGAGTTATCGTAACATGTATATCTGTCAATTGACAACTTATCATCACAGAATTCCAAAATCCTGTCGCAAGAAGTAAGACCAACCTCACGTCAGTACCTAGGTAACTAAGTAATGCCTCGTTGGTCTAGTGGTCGCACTCGCTACTGCTGAGCATGAGGTCCCGGGTTCGATTCTCAGGTCGAGCAAAGTTTGGGATGCCATCACCTCCTTCTGCGAAGCAGTAATGCTCGCGGAGGAGGCGGAACGCGTGAGGGAGAGGCAAGCTTTGCGCCCTCACGCCCCTAGTCGCTGCAGGAGACGACCTGGGCGTCGGGAATTGAGAGCCGATTCCTGGCCACCGTAGGCGCGGGCTTGCGGACGGCGAGCAATGGGTAGCTCGCCGTCCGGTAAGGACCAAGCCCGAGTCGACGCCGCATTGTGTTCCACGCGCGCCTCAAAGAGACGTCAGCACTATTGACGGGGTCCGCTAGGGCCGATGCCAGCTAGGGTCGCGGGATGTTCGAAAGAGTTACTGTGGACCCGGCAAAGGCAAATGAAGGAACACGGGTGGGTTTTAGGCAGTAAAAGTCTGACACGCACACCCGCTCCGCCCAGAGCGGGAGAAATCATTTGATGATTACTCATCCAAAAAAAAAGGTCGAGCAAAGTGATATTGGTAGTGGTTTTTCAATCAGGAATTTCTCAGTAGCAGCCCGGAGTCGCCTTATTACATGGGACTTAAACAAAACTGGCGAAATGTGGGTGTACTATAGGTACACCTCTACCTAACCATTCCGGGATAACAAGCGTGATGTTATGTGACGTAATAAAAGTGCTGTCAATGGCTGTCGAAGTCGAATGTTACCGTGGTGACTGAGGCGCCTACTTACTGTAGGTAAAATATTAATCGGAGCATTAAAACTTTCTATCAAAATGTTTCCATTAGCACAGCCATTAGCTTACACTGCAAAGTAATTGTAACAATAAAGTAATCCATTATTGTTCATTCAGTTACATATTTAGCCATTATGAATAACTTACCTTCCAATAAATCCATTCTCTATTAGATCATAGAAGGCAGGAATTAAAAAAATACCTACTTACTTTTTGTTGGACTGCACGATCGGATTGATCGATCAAATAGTTAACTCGGTGCACAACAAAGATTTTAAATTATGATTGTTATTGTTGAAAGTTCACTTTACAAGATGGATGGGAGCAAAAAGACATGAATTTATTACCTTTTGATTATCACGTCTTGCAAGACGATAATGTTTTGCGGAAGGAAAGTCGTTGACATAATTTGAATTAGGAAGCAGTGTTCTTTTTAGCCGACTGCGGCGAAGTCAAAAAAGGAGGGTTATGTGTTTGACCTGTACGTATATGTCTCTGAATGCATGAGAGTGTTTGGATGGAGACAAAATAGGTATCTTGTTTCCATCTTTTTTTAAGTTCACTTTTGACGCAGTCGGGTTTTTGATTATTAACTTTACTTTTTTATGAATCTTTTTGTTTGGTTGACAAGATCGAAGACCTTTCATAACTTTATCATTTCTTACAAACATTGAAGTAAGATAGTCCCTTCATGTAAAGAAATTAATTCATAACAGAAATCTGTAATAGTTTTCTTTAGAAAGTACATAATATATTGGAAATACTTACTTTACGTAGTTTATTTACTTAAACAAGTAGTCTCTTATACTTTAGGAACGTGATTTTAAATTTGCACAAAAACAAAGCACATTAACTTCGACGCAGATAACTTTGTCCTTCATGGTGTCTGAATTAAACTATATTTAGAATAAGCATTCACTTTATTATATAGATAAGCCTATTCTTATGATCAAACTGGAGGCTGTGCAGTGCATCCTAAAATGTTAAGCTGGGTCTCCACTATCCAATATGTTAGCGCAACGACTGTGCTCCACGCATCTGCTTTGTCGTGGTGGCATTTTAATGCAATGCGGAAGAAAACTGTCAAAATATAGTTCTATGAACATGGCACTAAGTGTTTGTTACTTTCATTCAGAAAGAAAGAAAGAAAATACGTTTATTTGCGGTAAACAGCAGCTGTCAATGGAGCCAGCTGTCAATGGAGTCAGCTGTCAATGGAATTCCTCGCTGGAAACTTTACCGCGAGATGGCGGTAATAATTTTGTCTTGTCGCCGATTGGTGGTTTTTCATTCAAGATTGATAAGTGATACTTAATGATAAACTCAGCGTTCTCTCGCGGCGAAGCTTCCAGTAAACAACCCCACTGCAAACCTAAAGCAGATATAGTGCAGCGGGAAGCACAGTTGGTGCACAAACATAGTGGACGTGGACACTCAGCTCAAGTTTATCTTTAAGATTTGCTTGTTTTGTTTTGTTTTAACGTATTACCTAAATGCTTGACACGGTTGGTATAGTAGGTTACCTGAGCTGAGGGCGGATTTCACCAATGAAACTGAACGCGTTCAGCGCATCTAAACCGCGTTCAAGAACTGTCAGTGTCAAAATTGTTGTGGAATATTGACACTGACAGCTTTTGAACGCGGCTTAGAAGTGCTGATCGCGTTTAGTTTCATTGGTGAAATCCGCACTGAGAGCTTGGATTGTGCGAATTGTGCGCTACGGGTCACGTATTCGAATACCGCACGGAACAAATGTTTGTGTAACCAACAGAGGTTTGTTGGACAACAGATAAACGGACCTATCCTTTATCTAGACAAAGGATAGATCGCATTGGGGCAATTAAAAAAATAATCCAATTATTATATTAGGTAATACTTAGGTCTCGTGGGCTTAGGACTTATGGCTAAGAATAACAGCCGCACGGGTCGATCGACCAGCTACGCTTGCTGCGGTTGCTCCGTGGATGGGTTACCATCTTTACCTACATACCAAGACCTCTCCGTGCCTCGGAAAGCACGTTAAGCCATTAGTCCCGGCTGTCATTCCTGGATCATTGACAGTCGTTACGGGTCGTTAAAAGCCCGAAGGTCTGACAACCAGTCTTACCAACAGGTATTGTATCACCCAGCACTTAACTGGGCTGTGGAGGTCAGCTAGGCAGCCGCTCCATGTAAAATACTGGTATTCAGCTGCATCCGGTTAGACTGGAAGCCGACCCCAATATAGTTGGGAAAAAGGCTAGGCAGATGCATGATGTACTTAGGTACTACGGTGGGTAACTAGCGTCAACTTTCTGACAACTGACCGCCTCCTTGACAATTCAAAAGAGCCTGTACCATGGGAGAAAAGAACATCTATACACCGGAAGGACTATTCTTGCTTGCAGCGCTTGGCCGCTATAGTAACGCTTGCTAACAGATGTGGTCATCGTGTGCACGGGATTTTGTTTTCAAATTGGTCAGATGTAAGTTTCCTTGATAGTATCAAAATGGTTTAGTTGAAATTGAAATGCTTGGAATTTTGAGTTACTACATAGACATATCGATCTCAAATCAATGTTAAGTAACAAGTAACAGTTAGCTAGAAAAACTAATGAAACAACCCAGTATCTAAGCGACCCCCCAGTAGAGTACACACCCGGAACGACTTCCGTTCACACGACCATAGCGAAGGGAATACATCTGCTCAGCGCAAGCGCACCTGCCCTTACTTTTTACGTAAACACGCAAAATAACACGCCTCAAGAACTATGCACAATTCTCACGCAAATAAAGGTCAAACACTTGGAAAAATTAAAGTATTGGTGTTATTATTTTTAATTATATACTCAGGTATGTATTTTCGGTGTTTTTATTTCGCTAGTTTGAAGATCACAATAGTTTTTATTATAGTCTATGGGCTTCAGTATCTGATTTTTGTTTGATTGTCTTGTTGCTATATAGTCATTATGTTGGGTAAGTGCCTGTTGCCACACGATATTACGACGAAAAATAGGTATGTTTTTAATCATACCTATTTATTAGTTCATCTTCATCATCCACAGCCCGACTTCACCCACTGCTGAGCATAGGCCTCTCTTTTCTTGTGCCAATCCCGATGCTCCTGTGGCAGCCTCATCCAGGTTCTACTCGCGATGGTAACAATATGTCGTCGACCCATCTCGCCGCCGGACGACCGACACTTCGCCTTTCAGTCCTTGGATGCCACTTGGTCACTGCCTTACTCCACCTGTTATCAGTGCGAATTGCTTGCCAGGTGTATTTATTACTAGTTTCTGCCCGCGACTTCGTCCGCGTGAAATGTTTTGTTCCCCCGACCCTCCCCGTCGCATCGCATACCCGCCCGCGCTGTTACTTCGTTTTCGCTTAGCGCTCGTTCTTACTTTTTTTCTTTTTGCTCGACTTCTAAGGTTCCTAGCGTAATGTTACATACCCTATAGCCTTCCTCAAGAATTGGGCTATAAAATGCAATAAGAATTTTTCAAATCCCACAGGAAGTTCCAGAGATTAGCGCGTGCAAACAAACAAAAAAACGTGGCCAGATAACAGAATTGAGCATTTCATGAAGTGTTCGGTCATTACATGAAATGGTTGTATTTCATGAAATGGCCAGCTAAAATTGGTCATATCGTTTAAACCTCAATGTTTAATGATATGTCAGTCGACTTTTAGCCATATCATTAATGTAGGGTATCTGTCGTGATCCGATCGTAGAAATGGCCATATCGTGACGAAAGCAACCTTTTTATCGATATTCCCAGCTGACCACTGGGCATATAACAAAGTAGTTGCATTTCACGCCGCTCGACCAAATGGGTTATGTTAGGTTAGAACTGTGACCAACCGCGTACGAGCCGAGCGAGCGAAGCGACCGGTGCCGCGGCAGCGGCCGGCGAGCACTACATCAAAGTTGATCGCAGTTACTTAGGAATTATTCGTATAGGAATAGATGCACAACAAAAACAAAGTGACATCAACGCCTCTACCGGTGGATAATTTAACTATTTTACGATATGATCACTAATGTTTGGCCACATCATGAAGTAGTCGTGCGTTTAACTGTTCATATCGACAAACGTTGAGTATTCAATGATCAGGTGGCCAGCGGTCGATGTTCTATTTCATGAAATACACCATTTCATGAAATGGTCGATCACTTCATGAAATGATCAATTCTAAGATCTAGCCATGACATATACAAGGTGTAACATAAATAACGCACAACCTCTTAAGGGATCATTGTACTCATCATTATGAACAACTTTTACTATGGGACCAAACCTAAAATCGCGAAAAAAAAATCAGCTGCTCCCTACATTTATATTCGCATAACTCGTTAAAATGTAGGGAACAGCTGATTATTTTTTCGCTAGTTTTTATGCCTGATGCCAAACCACCACCACTTGGTTATTAGTGGGGTAAGTAAGGACACGTACAGAGACATGCTCTTTTAGATACCTATGTAAGACAGCATGTCACTGTGCGTTTAGATAATGGGATACCTATCCCATTATCTATATCTCCTCACCATCCCTTCTTTTGCAACGCGGGGTGAGATGGTTTATTAGTTTGCCAGTATAACCACACGGCAGCCTTATGCCGGTACAAAATTATGAAATTTAATTTCAGCTGCCGTCCACACAAAACATTATGAAGCCAAATCGTTTTAAAAATAACAACGTTTTAGCGGTTAATCAAAAGTATCTCGATTGGAGAGTTGGCTGAAAATAATCGTGAGTATATTATCAAACGATTTGCGTCAGACATGCTGGCTCCCTGGCTCTTTTATTTACAACTAATATCAAGAAAAGAGACCTGGTTTGTACTTTTTTGTTAAGATTTTTATAGACCGTTAGGAGATGGCAATAGAAATCTTGAAAAATGAATTCTATTAGTGAAGTTTTTTTATGATATTTGTGGTATTAACTGCAAGCAAACCGGCAAACTATGTACCTAATTGTAAGTGGTCGCTTAGGGACATTCGCAATACCTACCAGAGATATCGCATGTGCGTTGCCATCCCAGAGACAAAGCTGAAATATCTAATGTGGCTATAATTACACCGAACAGGCACATATCCTTCCAACCGTACTTGCGAACTCTTCTTCAATATCAAACAGTTGAAAGGAAATACCGGAAATCACTGAACGGCTCGTTGGTCAAGGTCATACGTAGGTATACAATCTGTAACGAAGTAATTCACAGTTCACTCAATTACTTATCTATCGAGATAGATGTTTTTTTTTCAAAAATTACCAAGCTAAGCCGGTCACGTGTTACACTTGTTCTGTGGATGTGATGATGCGGTGAATCTTTAATAATATCATACCTATTCACAAAACATAATAAAACTAGTTTTACGCCAATTTTCGTAAGCGGAAACCATTGTAGTAAGTTCTTCCGTAATAAAACGAAAGTGCTCGCTTCTTGGCACCAGTCGTTCCATATCGTAGACGCAGGCGCACATGAATAATACAGTGACAAAATAAATTATAACTACACGCATATTTTCATTTCTGCGAGTTTAATTAATTTGTTGTGTGTCTAAAATTGTCGTAGGTCTAGCTAGTGGTTGCAAGCGCGACGGCTGACCTTGGCGGGATTCGATTCCCAGGTCTGGTAAAAAGCTAGGGTACACAACACGCACTTTTATAACCCATGTTTGTGGCGGTGGTCTATGTCACCAATACAAAACGGCAGATATTCCTATATGCCCATCGCAAAGCGTTAATAGGAAGAGTATAGTCGTGACATCTAGTTATCACTAACATTACTAATCGTTTTGCCACTCGACGCTAGATGTCGCATTAAATTCTATTCGCCACTAGATGGCGCTGTTTCGAGATAGTTTAATCGGAACACCGACATGTGCAAGATATTCGACCCACAAGTGTAGCTCTTCGCTTGAGGAAAAAAAAATAGAAATGGACGTAAATGCCTTTTACCATGGACGAGTTACATTACGCTAGCTTAAGAGCTCAATCTACATGTTTAATGTTCTATTGTTACCGACCTCTAGAATGTCACACGAGGGATTAAAGGCCGTACCTCACCGGGACGCCACGGCGACGCCGACGTCGCCAGGTCGCGCTTATAGTTACTTTACTCTTTGGTCGCGCTGCCAACTAAATGTATACAGCTATGCAGCGGGTAACTCACCTGGCGTCCGCTTGCGTTACGAAGCCAACCATACATTTTGTTGGCTGTAAGGATATGGACGGCCACGAATCGACCACGAAAAAGGTGCTCAATGCTCCAATATAACTTTTTCATTACCTGTACCTACCTATTTAACCTTTTGAACGCCAGAGCATAAACGCACGCGCGTGCCCTCCACGCCAAGCCACACTTTTTAAACGTTTAATTTCTCTTTTTTTGTCATCAAATTTCTCTATATCCATGGTATAATTTAATTCGTTTCAAGCAATTAAATATGGACAAGAGCTTAAATATTTAAGGTATACAAATAAAAACACACAAAAGTAATGATTTAATTGTTTATTTCGTGATAAAGTGCACCGCATTTTTTGTCACATATTTGTGTCGTTGGCGTACAGGGCACGCGCTTGCTTGTCACGTATATGTGACAATGGCGTTCAAAAGGTTAAATCAAATAAAACAGAAATAATCTTTGTAAAATGTTTATTTTCATAAACGACAGACTAAAACAACATATCTCAGCGATTACAACTCACTCTAAACTTTGCATCACTATCTAATGATATTGGCGTTATTTATAAAGCTGTTATTGTTTATGTAACTACTTTACTATTAGAACATAATCATCTACAACATTGCTAAGCAGCTGTTTATACGTACAGAGTAGTTATGGCGAAGAAAAGTCGACGACAAACTTTGTTTTTCAAATATTTTTGCTCCATTTTTATATGTTTGCCATCAACTTGAACTAAATTATCACAAAGTTTGACTAAAGATAATTGTAGCTATAGATAAAACATTGGTGAAGTTCTTATTGCAAAGCAAAGTATTGAGTCCATAAATAAAATAAAGTCTTTTTTTCATAATAAAGCAATCAAATTTAATATATTAATTGAATAGGTATTAATATGTTCCGAATTCTAATAAATACTTTTTTATAATAATAAAAATAGAGATCAAAATAAGTTCTGTTCAATAAGACGTGGACAAGGCAACTCTAGATTATATTTAACTCCTTTATATCCGAACTAAATAGATAATCGGGTAGTATTATACAAAATGGCATAGATGAGGACGCGACAGCTACATTTTTGCTAAAACATCGCGAACTAATAACAACCTACATGTTATGGGCATAGGAGTTGCTTTTGTTTGAATGTCTTACAAGAACAGCCCAATGATCAAAATTCAGTCCTACAGTGACAGCATGTATCTAGCCAGAGAAGATTGGACTGTTTCGAGGAAGATTATCTTAGCTGTAACTATTCTTGATCAATGAGGGTTTTCTGAAATGACGTTCACTAGGTGGCAGCACTGAGACGTCAGGTCCGGGCACCTGTCAAAAGTATCAAAGCGCCTATATTTTCTTCGTCGTGTCTGAAGTCGTGACTGAATGATGAATGAATGAATAAAAAGAGTGATGAACGTCACCATAGATTTTATATTCATTGTCGCAATGGAAGGCCTCTTGTCAAAGTAGCGCCATCTCGTGGAGTGATTATCATGAAAACCCTCATTAGTTTAACACAGCAATCAATGTTTACTAACCCCCCCATCATTCCATACAGAACAACAGAACTTTCTGTTTAGCGTAAAACAGATGACAATCATCATTTGTAGTTCTCTTACACATTCAACAAAATGCAAATGTCTGGAAAGTTCGACTTGAATCCTTTTACAATCAATCATAAGAACAGTTCGTAAGTTCCAACATATTGGAACAACATACAAAAAAAAAAACTGCAACACATCAACAAATATACATATAACGACACCAAAATATTATTGTCAATCAAATGATATACGCTGCGATAAGAATATATCTTCGAAAAGCCTTAACAGCTAGCATTAAAAGTATGAGTAAACAATACATTTTCATAAGATAACTACAGGTACGGATTAGGAAATAACATATTTGGGGAAACATTCAGCAAAATGCTTCCATTGATTACATTGCAACCATTAAAATACCTCATTATTCTAGCAGGCATCTGATAAAAACTGGAGTGTTATTCTATAAATATCACTCTGCGTTCATTGCCGTTTCGAAATGTTCATCTGCGGAGTAATTGCGTAACACGCTAACAATTGCAATGCCTTTCATTCTGACAATTCGACAACATTCATTGCGTTATTTACGTTATCGAGCAGACGAATTTTTCAAACATATGAAGCAATGGATTAGGAATTTCTATCAAAATCTACATTTTTTACACAATTGGTGTGCTGTCACTCGAGTATGGTTCCAAATGTATGTACAGAATAGCACTAAATCAACGAAATATTTCCCCATTTCTTGTTAGTACACAAACATAGCGAGCGTTAATACCATAGACTCGGAAAGAATATCAGCATTAAATATTATTTGATATCTTTTAACTTATACATTAAACTTCCAACGAACATAACATGAATTATTTTACTTTAAAAAAAAAGCGTTGTGATATTTTGTATTTGATTACTATTTAGATAAACAGGTAACATTATTTACACATCATTTTAAATAATTACTTACCGATGAGACAGGAATGTCTTTAAAATTGTTTAGGATGCTTTTTTTACTTACGTTTTGTATGCATTTCTAATACTGTGAGTTTATTTATGTAAAGGGAAACAGTTAGTGTAAATTGAGCTTTAAAATATTCAGAGTATCGTCAATTTAATATCAGATACTATGTGAGTAATTCTGTCTACGTCTAAAATACACCATGAAAATTTACATTGGACAAACATATTCAGTGAGAGAACATAGAAAGTTTTGTTTCAACATTTATACAACTATGCTATGGCAGTTTATATGTTTTTATCGTGTTGGACATGACATTTTGCACAGTGTAAAAGGATAAAGCAAGACTTGATTATTGGTTCTACGCAAAAATTATTCAAATATACACTATATTTGTTGCTACCGGAATTTAAATTATAATTTCGTTTTTCAATAAATATTTTTTCGACCGCCTCTCAAAAATATTTCAATTTCCTATAAGCGAAAAAACTTACAAAGCATTTTTTTATTCATGTTTATATGGTTTTATAAAATACATCATAATATACTCTTTCACTTATAGATAATCGAATTACATCGTAAACAATTATTACACAATTTTTATTCAATATAATTTCTAATACATTCAATTACCCTATGACGATTATTAAAAGCTATGATTTTTATAACAAACAAACGAAAATAATTATCAGTTAACGGTAAATTAAATTAATTTATAATATATTCAAAAGAAATTATAATGACAACCAAGATAAAATAAATAATATAATAATATCGATCACTTCCTTAGGTCCCAAATGCTTTTCTTCTACACGCTGCAATGTTTACTACGCAATCATAACCTTTTATTCTGAAATCGCTTTGATACATTTTCATAACATCTTGCACTATACTTGAACGCACAATCTTAGACAATTTACATGTATTGCCACTTAATCAACTATCTACTTTAGCGTTATGTAGTCTACGTTGATTTTTGATTGACCGTTTGTGAACGCCCTAAATATTTTTTTTGTTGCCATGGAGTTTGAACTTTGTCATGTATGACATTGAGTTTGTGTTCCCAAAACAATTGAGTTGCATCGTCGTTGATGCAGATGCGACTCAATATTTCTGTAGAAGTATCGAATCTAGTCTATAAATAAATGTAAAACTGCTTTTGGTGGTATGTTAAATAAAAAATCTCGTCTGTTCCAGATGTATGTTATACAACTATGGACTTAAGATATGCATTCTGTAGGTTGATTATAAACAAGCAAGTATTGCCAGGAACCAAACCAATTACAACCTAGTTAACTGCGATAATAATATATGTCACAGTCAACTTGGTTGTAATTGGTTTGGTTCGTACCTATCGTTATCGTTGCTTTGTTCTGATGTATTAAATATTTCTGAAATGAAGTATGGAAAAGAGAGTAGATAGATATGTGCAAAATACTGAAAATTCTCAATAAATATAATGCCTATAATATTACTTAACCTAAACCGGAAGGCACTCACTGTAGCGTGAATTTTGACGATTGAAGAAAAATTTTAATTTAATGTTTGGAATATTTTTTTAATCAATTCTATTATTGCGAACAAAATTAAACTCTGCATAAATTCAATCAAATAATGAAAATGATATCAAAATGGGCAATTATACCTTCCCTTCGAATAAGAGATTCATATATATTATAATTTAATCACTGGAATGGTAGCGCGAACTCGAATGTGGCGTGTCAATCAGAGTACATACTGGCATCATAGGTAACCAGTACCTACATCTAGAATACTATCCAACCGGTAAACAATATAATGTGCTCGATTATATTACATTATGACTAGTGTTACGGTTATGTGCACTTGTACACGCGGCGCCACAAGTTTCGTATAAATATTTCGCTAAGCAACTTGCGCTGAAAACTGTACACTCGTAGCGTGCGCGTGTCAAACATACGTTTCCTTTACAAACTCTTTCACACCGAAATAAAACGAAACATAATATAACCATAATTTCGTTCATGGTATCGTACTACCTGGAGTGTGTGAGCGGTGGTGTCAACCCATCGAGAGATTTTTCACGATCGTGACGTCATGGCTTCTCCGGTTGATTTCCTTCGCCTCCTTGGTGAGGTTGGATTCGACGAGCATGGAGTGTCGTTTCGTTGCGTTGATGTCTTTCTTCCTTCGTACGACGTCGGGGCTGTACGGTTCTGAATCGCGACGGTGTAGGGGCGCGTGGCTGTGGCCCTGGCTGCCTGAGAAAGAGCCTTGTCTGTGTAGTGGCGTTGCTGGCTGGTCTGGATTGATGTTTGGAAGGTACGTCTGGAACGACGGCCGGTTCTGCGCCGCTTCCATGATGGAACCTTTTCGAAATAACGTGAAACTTCAGAATTTTACACACTTTTTTATAATAATTATTATGTGACTGATTCTAGGAATAGCGTCTTACTTTGTGGCTTGTTTTTTTTTTATAGATACATGAAGAGAGATAGACACAGTTTAGACCCTATCAAACCACAATAAATGACAGAAAGAAATAAGAAAAGGTGTTAGTCAATACATTAGAAACGACACACAGACAAACTAACAGACTATCACCAACACACACATTTAGGACAGAAAGAAATAGGAAAAGGAGTTAGTTAATACATTAGAAACGACATACAGACAAACTAACAGACTATCACCAACACACACATTTCTACAGTTCCCATTCCGTATGTTAACAAATATTTTTTCTAACATTAGTAGCGTAATAATGAGATGTCCATGCACCCTTTGATGTGTGTATTTAAAACATTGTAAGCCTCAATTTCCAGGCCTAATTCTGTTTTTTTTTTTCGAAACTTAAACAAAATTATGAGATTGCAAAGGAACCGGTCATATTGCTCTTAAAATGGAGTAGGTATTTAAATAAAATACGAAGGAAAGACTTCGGCCTATTGACAAAACCCTCCGAAATGGATGTCCTCCGCCCTGGGGCGGGAGGACGGGTCTGTCAGACTCTTACTGACTAAAAACCACCCCGGCGTTCCCTTCTCACACTTGGACCGGAGATCATGGGAACTTGTACGCCTTCCACGATCCCCGGCTGGTACACCTCAGGCCCGCTCGGTCCTACAGGAGCATTACGTGCCACCGGGTCCTGCTGGATGGGGGGCGGCGGACGTAGATGCCTTAACAGCTAACCTAAGCAAACGCTTCGGTCGGTAATCGATGATATACCACTAGCTTAGTTCTATCCTTCACTACAACAATAAGCGGTACATAAGCACATATATTATATTATATAGGTAACGCAATCACCTCCAAACTGGTAACTTGGTATGTCTGGTTAATGACCTACAATGAAGCAAAACAAACAATATTTTTACAAATTCTTGGACACGTCGTTACAGAGATGTAAGTAGGAAGAAACTAAATTGATTAACAATGATTGATTGATTTTAATGAGGGTTTTCTTAAATAACGTTTACCAGGTGACAGCACTGAGACGTCAGGTCCGGGCACCTGTCAAAAGTGTCAAAGCGCCTATATTTTCTTTAGTCGTGACTGAATGATGAACGAGTGAATGAAACAAGTGATGAACGTCATCATATATTGTATGTTCATTGTCGAAATGGAAGACCTCTTGTCAAAGTGGCGCCCACTGGTGGCGTGAATTTTCATGAAAAACCCTCATTGTAAATGATGGGAAAGGGTGCTACAGAAAATTAATTGAAAAGCAGTCAATCGAATGCGGTTTCAGTTTGGACTACAATATGTGAAGTATGTAATGCTGTTTAGACTAAGACAAATATTACAAAAATATTAAAAAAAATAATTATACTGACGGCTGCATTCATTCGTTTTCCCCTTTCCTAAGGTTGTGTTTCCCAATCTCAGGAGGATTCTTAACTTAAACAGTAAAATAACACAACATAACATAACATCACGCCTGTAATCCCCGAAAGGTTAGCAGAGGTGTACCTGTAGTATATCCACATTCCACCAATAAAATTTAAGTCCCATGTAATAGGGGGCGAGCCTATTGCCATTAACCAGGCATAAATCCAGACTCCGGGCTGTTACTGGGAAATTCCAGATGGAGAAACCCAGTAACACTTTACTCGGCCTGGGAATCGAACCCAGGACCCCGCGCTCAGCAGTAGCGCTTGCGACCACTAGGCCAACGAGGCACTCAAACACAGACAGTAAAATAAATAAATAAAATGTTACTACATCAAAAGAACTATATTTAAAAGTCGAATTATCAACATCTCTTTAACGAACTGTCCTAATAGAGCAACTCAAAAACATTTGCATTGACGTCAAAATAGTAAGTAGTGTAAAAGCGATAGAATCGCGTATTATACAAAAAAAAAATATCAAAAGCACCGTGTATATTACATATTCAGTTCACGTTTAATACAAACAACAGCGTAGTTAAGTTCAGATAGTATTGTAGCAGCAAGAAGTTTATTGTGTCTCATACAGGCGCTATTCTTGGCGTATTTGTACAAATATTCGCCTTATTTCTCAATAGGGATGATGACAACAATTTTTTTTTTGTCCATCAGGTAGATTATTAAAAAATATTGGAAACGTATTTTTTCTTTTTTTACGAAATCAAAAAATTACGGCGATACATTGAGTTAAAATGTGGCACGACGTCACGCCTTGCTAGATCTTATACTGAGTTGTGACGTAGCGAGCCCCCACTGCCCAAGTTAAATGCGTTAAGCGTCTAAGTAATTTTTTATTAATGATAAAGCAAAAAATACGTGTCTAATATTTTTTTATTATCTGACTGACGGACTAAATAGAATTTCTTTTTTTTACCCAGGCATCATCCCTGTTACAAAATAAACTTAATTTTGATCAGAATAGGATATATTTTGTATTGACCAAATAACGCTAATTAGGTTTAGACAAATACGCCAAGCGTAGCATGAACAGTGAGTGCATACTATACGTATGGACGGCAGCACATCAAGCTACTACAATCTGTCAAATTTCTTTAATAGATTTTCAACTTTATTGCATAGCATTAGGTTCAAGATTGATTGGGAAAATTTGACAGTTTCGGGTAGCTTGACCTGCTGGCGTCTGTACATTATGCACTCTGCATAATATACGGAACATAATTTGTGTGGCCATTCTGTGGAGTTTGATTACTTCAAATGTAATGTTTCTTACCGAGCGTGCGCACCAGCCACGGCGCAACGGACTGCTTCTGATTGACGGCCGACTGTACTTCGTTGAGAGCCACTGTTAGTTGATGACTCAGCTCCTGATAAAAAAAACATTCGGTTAATTAATCGCCAGTCTGCGTCCGATATCCCAGTTTTGGGTTGAGATCTCCGAAGACTCAAAACATGGTGTAAGTATTTACATCGTAGAAAATTGTCAAACCAAGGATTTTACGACAACGCAATAACTATTTCACTATTTGGTGCAACCACTTGGTCGTGATTGCGTAGTCAGCAGTCGCCAAGTCAGCGAGCGGCCTAAGGACTTGTCTCGGACTTCAAAAGTTTACAAGGCTGCTGTATTACAACGGTTTGTAATTTAGCATAATATCCCATATATCTCTACAAAGCTGAGTAATTCTTTACCTGGTTGCTGCATTGCGCCTGCACATGTGCGAGTTTGACCTGCGCGAGTTCAAGTTCAAGGTCACGCACCCGTTGCCTTAGTCGCGCCTCCGTCTCGCTCGAGCCTTCCTTGTCGTCGCCTTTTTGTTCTGTTTCTGCAAGTAATTGTGGACTTTCTTTAATAAGCAATACGGTTGATTTCCCTTTTTGTAGTAAAGATAAAACTTGAGACATATCGGCTACATTTCTGACTTATGTTTGTTTATTACCTACCTTCTTTGTTATCCTTTTGCGCAAGTTTCACACTGCAATTAACACAGTCCTTGACATAGTCCTGTAACAAAAAATGAAACTTAGTTACACGCTCCGTAAGTAAGAAATCGTGTGTCATAAAAGTTTGTGTACGACTTTTTATCAGATAATGTAATATATGATATATGATACTAAAGTATAACTCACCTGCATGTTATGTAACTGTTTGTCAAGTCTTGCGCATATTTCGCGGTAGTCTCGCGCTACTGCGGCGTAGTGTGACGCTTCTTTATGACTCTCTTCTGATGACGAACGAGCCTGCGAGTAATGATCAGTAATTAACGCTGTAGAGATATGAGGAAAAGGGTGTAAAATTCTAGAAAAGGGAGGATCCTCCGACCAGATGGATTCTGTGTCTGGTGGGCTACTCTCCGACGGTTGATGTCGGGATGTTGTATACAAGGTGTAATTTAAATAACTGACAACCTCGTAAGGGGTCATTGTACTCATCATTATGAACAACTTTTACTACGGGACCAAACCTGAAATTGCGGAAAAAAATTTTGCTGTCAGCCTACATTTTGACTATGCGAACATAAATGTAGGGAACAGCAACTTTTTTCGCTATTTCAGGCCTGGTCCCATAGTAAAAGTTGTTCATAATGATAAGTACAATGACCCCATAACAGGTTGTTAGTTATTTAAATTACTCTTTGTATAATGCTAGTCGCGCGTAAACTTTCCTTGCGCGATGCAGGATTTTGGCGTGACGTCAGTGTGTTGCGTATTTAGTTCGCATGTGGCGCTGTAGATTGGCCACAACGCCATGACGTTACGCGTACCTCTCAAAATTCAACCAACTGGTATAACTTAGTTAATAATTATTTTTATACTTTATTGTAATAAGGATACAAATCGAACAAATTTTAATCTGTTCTTTACCTCTGTTAGCTGTGCTTCTAGCAACTCTTTCTCCTGTTGTAATTGTGTGTTGATATTTTTCAGCCTCTCAAGCTCCACGTTGATTTTCTCTTTTTCAGCAGATTCTGAAAGAAAAAAAATTAGATAAGCAATGGCAAAAATCCTTTTACAACTACCCACTATCCTTTTACGACGTTTGGACGTGTAAAAAGACCGGAAAAATGGCTTGCTTTCTCACAGACTAGATCGCGCCAAGACAGGCCGACAGGCCGTGGGAGCCGTCGCATCCGATAAGGCCTCCGGTGACCCTTCGTCGCCCGTTCGATTCGTTGGGAGTCGGTAAATTCAGAGCGCATGGCTGCGTGTGCAGCCATGAGACCAACGAGGCAGTCTAGACTACCAACGTTTACTCAAACAAAGCTAACCTTTGATAAATTTCTCGTACTCCTGTTGATATTTGGGCAGCCGCTTCACTTTGATGCTGCACGCTAGTTTCACGATCTGACGGGACGACTCTTCCGCGCGACACTTCTTTGGTAACGTTACTCTGTTGAACAAAACATAATAATAATACTTTGTCGTCAAGAAATACATATAAATTCTCTTCTATTTATGCAAAATACAAAATCAGCCTTTATTAATGCCACTATTGGGACACAGGCGTCTTCTCTGTGGGAGGGAATGCTGTAACCCGCCACGTGAGCCAAATGTGGCTACAAATGATTGGTTCTAGGACAGGGTGGTTTCATTATTTTCTTCACCGTTTTCATAATCAGCCTTTACCGTTCCCACTACTGGGACACTGACCTCTTCTCTTTGAGAGGGAGTGGGTCATAATCTACCACACAAGTCAAATAGAGATTGGTGGATGTCACATACCATCGAAATATTTGTTTTAGGACATGGCAGTTTCCTCTCTATGACTTTCTTCACTAGTTTTAGAGCCTACCTAGAGTTTTAGTATTTACCTAAAATACTTGAGTACACCTTCAAAGTCGTGCGACAGTAGATCCTTGCGCGACCGGGACAGAAGCGCCAGCGCAACTTGGAACAACGTGTCGATGCCTTGTAGCAGGAACACGTCCAAAATGTGATACACCTGTAATTATGCTTTGTATCAAGTGCACGTACAAAATAATGACACTCGATTATTTATATAAACAACTAGCTTCAGCCCGCGACTTCGTCCGCGTGAAATTACTTGCTCCCCGAGCCACCCCGTCGCATCGCATTACTTCTTTTTGCTCGCCTAAGGGTCTTAGCGTGATGTTAAATAGCCTATAGCCTTCCTCAAGAATTGGGCTATCAAATACAAAACGATTTTTTTTATTCCGACTGGTAGTTCCAGAGAATAACGCGTTCAAACAAACAAACTCATCAACTTTATTATTAGTATTAGTAAGATAGATATAGATGATTCAAGTCTTAAAAGGAGATCACCCATTCTGGGATTTTTTTTTTTTTTGTTGGCGGCCATCAATAATAATTACATATTTATAAAGTCCTCATGAACGCATTATTTTTTACTAAGGTGTTAAAGTCGAGAACAATTTGGGTTCGGAGCTAAGAATAAGGTAAGAATTAGAACGTCGACGACGGGAAACTTACTGTGGTGAGAAATTAGAAATTCATTACAGCGTTGTCGCCGGACAAAGAAATGTTTCTACTACTGCCATCATTTGATTAAAATGTAATTCATTCCTGTCCGCCGATTTTTTTTATCCCAAATCGCTGAATAAAATGGATCACCCATTTTGTTTAGCGATTTGGGATATAAAAAAAAGTTGCTGAACAAAATGGGTAATCTCCTTTGCTGTATAGCAGAGTAACTTACCAGTGGCAAGGGGAAGCGCGCTGTGAACACAGTGAGGAACCACTGTGACGCGAACATGTGAGGCTCCACGCCTAACTCTTGGAAGTGAGCGCGCAGATCTGTTAGTTGTTCCTACAATTGAAATGTTCAGAATTAATTAGTAGTTACCAAAGAGGGTCAGATTAAATTTTGTTTTCATCCATTAGATATCTTAATTAGCTAGCGAAACTCCACAGACGTGATACCCATCGCGTCTGCGGAGTTTTGCTAGCTAATTTACTGATTCTGTATAATATTTGGGGTCGGCGCAGCATATTATGTTCTTTCAATCATCATCTCAGTAGTCATGTCTATCAGCCATATCATCTTTCACACAATCCATGTTGAGCTACACGATTACTGACAAATGCTTGCACTGACTGGACAGGTCCACTCAAATTTATGTGATTCTTTCCCCAGAAGACCATTTCAGACACGGATCTACATGGTCCTCACACGATTTTACCAAGATTATGTCTAGACTTTAAAAGAGACTTTGACCCCTGAGTTTGTTTCGCCATTTCTTCTTAGGGGTAGTCAGATAGGAAATGTCGCCACCTTATTTTTTTTTAATATGACGTGTAAAAGTGATTCTGATAACCTATTTACAGAATAAACAATTTCATTTCATTTCATGCCTTGTTTCTTTGGATTTCCCTCACTATTATTACAATCCACATTCATATTTAAAACTATAACATAACATCACACCTTGTTTCCCCGAATGGTTGGGCAGAGGT
Organism: Fissipunctia ypsillon; assembly: GCA_947568875.1. Lineage (NCBI taxonomy): Eukaryota > Metazoa > Arthropoda > Insecta > Lepidoptera > Noctuidae > Fissipunctia > Fissipunctia ypsillon. The sequence continues at coordinate 22,088,456 of OX387645.1, read as the reverse complement.
GTATACATTTCGCCAGTTATGTTTTAAAACTATAATAGTAGAAAAAATCTTTTTTTTTTGCTTAGAATAAGAGTGACTAATTAACATGATTGTTACCTCCATTAATCGGTCGAGTTGATGCAACCTCATGTAGAGAGCTTCGAAGCCGTCTTTGTACAGTTCACGTAATCCGTATCCGTACATCAACCGTACTAAAAGACAGAACGCTTGCTCTTCTGGCATCTGAAAATAATATAGAATATCGTAAGGTCAGTAACACGTAGCAAGAAGTGTAAATGGGTGGTAGCAAGTAGAGTTGTCGGCTTCTGCTAAGCACCATTGGATAAAGGCGCGAGTTTATGAAAGTGTGTATACATTTTGCATGCCTTACGGTCGAATCACTTGAAACATGTACATTTAATAACACCATTGTAACAAAAATAAATAAATTGATTTGATTTAGAATCAGTAAAAACATTTGGAATTTTCACCCACTGTAACAGGACCTGATGTTTTGTAACAATTACTCAATTTAGGGATAGATTATTATTTCGTCCTAAAAAAGAAATTCTCGATGCATAGAAGACACAGCAATGACTGATTGTTAGTCAAGGGAACATGGGAAGATAATGTAAGACATCATAGCTGAACCATAGATAGATAAAATACTCTTTACTCTTTTTTTTTCTTAGTTGAATGCTGGTTCATATTCTTCATTACCATACTTTATATCTCTCGAATATACTCACATGTAACAGCAGCGTAGCAGCTAGAAAGCTGAGACCCTGACAGTATCCAACTTCATGGTCGTACACGGCATACGCCCTCGCCATCCGCAACAGAGAGTCTTGTCCCAAGCCGCCCGCTTCGCGGAAGAAGTCGTGAGCGGGGAACGTACGGGCTATGTCGCGTTGTATTACTGCTTCGAAGGGGCAGTCCTGTAGGTAGAAAGGGTTTGTTTAGTGTAATAATACGGTCGTATAGATATTTAGGCAAGTGTTCAGGTTATGAACAAGGGTTATGGAAATTCCTGATACATGCATCATCTATACATAAATAAAATTTAAGTATCTGTTTATAATGTCAATCAGACGTGTAATCTTTTGTGATGCGCACAGCAAAGGAGTGGAACTCTCTGCCTGCGTCTGTGTTTACGAACGCATACAACCCCGATCTCTTCAAAGTGAGAGTGAACAGGCTTCTTCTGGGTAAGCTCGCTCCATCGTCGACCTTGTCTCTGTCATCTCTGACCTAGACTAGAGTCAAGAGCAAACCTATCTTAAACAAAAAAATAAATAAAAGAAATGTCTAAATAACAACTTTTTACTATATGAATATGAAAGTTTATGGTACTTATAACATTTTTTCTATTCTAGATAGATAGATAGGTAGAATTCTAGTCTATTTATTCCGGCTAATCTCCGAAACGACTGCCCCGATTTTGACGGGACTTTAACTGGCAGATAGCTGATGTTATAAGGAATACCTTAGGCTACTTTATTTTAGAAAAAAAAAAACCCATGAAATTGTGATTGTTTCCCGACATCTACGCGAGCGAAGTCGCGGGCACAGCTAGTCATCATATAAGCTGAAAGATGTCCACTGCTGAACATAGACCAGCTTTCCCACAATGACCTGTCTTTACTGCCTTCTACCAGCCAATTTCCGCGAACCGTGGGGTTTCCGTGGGGTTTTCTATGTACTAATAAATAAAACTGAAGTGTCTGTTTGTAATATAAAAATAACAGCTTTTTACTAAATGCATATGTAAGTATATACGGTACGTATACATTTTTTTTAAACTTTATCTGTCTGTCTGTTTGTCGGTCTGTCTGTCTGTGTGTTTGTTCCGGCTAATCTCAGAAACGGCCGGACCGATTTTGACGGGACAATCACTGGCAGATAGCTGATATTATAAGAAGTAACTAAGGCTACTTTTATTTTAGAAAAAATAATTAAGGTTCTACGCAAAAAAAATTAAAATCCTTGAACTTGTGAACAAAAATAATAACTGTGGAACTAACAGTCGGATTAGAAAAAATCTTTTTATAGGTATTTGGTTTCCCAATTCTCGACGATGGTTATACTCTATTTAACATCTCGCTACGACTCTTAGGAGTCGAGCAAAAAGAAAAAATGTCAGAAAGAACGCTAAACGAAAACGAAGTAATAACGCGGGCGGACAATGCAACGCGGCGGGTCGCAGGACGAGGGAGTTTTATTAAAATGTGGCTGTTATTTTAGTATATTGTGTATCTTACGACTTCCACGCGAACGAAGTCGCGGGGCACAGCTAGTATTACAATAAATATCATATGGTGACACGAGAAGTAACTAACCTTGCTTATAAGCGTCCTGTAAGTCTCCATGAGCTTATCGTTCTGATCGACGCCAGCCAGTCGCAGCCACACTTCACCACGTAAAGCCTCGGGCACGCCGACACGTACTAAGTGGTTCAAAGCACGCGGGCGCGGCCCTGTCCAACTATGATATAAACGTTCGTAAGATTTAACGTTACAATTTAAAGATGTCGTTTTAGGGTGACAGGATCAGAATAATCTACTTTCGTTTTATTTGTTAGGTGCAAGAATAAACATTGATTCGTTCGTTCACAATAAAAAAGGTACATCTTACCTTCTTAGTACTTGAGCCCAATTAACGAGTACATCTTCGCCACAATCTTTTGATACTTCTCCGGTTCCACTTAGAAGAGGCTCATCACCATCTGAAAGGGGTTGATTAGGTTAACTTCGAGTTAAGCAATCGTATTATCATAATTCTCTGAGACGGTTTTTGTAAGTTTCTCATTAGCAGACCTAAATGCTATTAAATTCGAAGTAAATATGCGGTACTCCACGCGGTGCCTACATGTTATAACCAGCTTATATTTTCACTGCTGGGTCTCGCTCAGGCCTCCAAGAGAAAAGATGGAGGGGGGGGGGGGGCAAGAGGGATCGGGTCGTAATCTACCCCGAGAGTCCATTGCAGGTTGTTATGGTCCACAATGCTTGTCTTAACCATATTATTTATGATCGGCCACTTCATAAAATACTGCCTCATTTTACCAGTACATACCCGAGTCCGGCTCAGAAGGAGAGGGAGGTGCGGGTGCACTGGACAGCGGCGACGGCAGCAAGCTGGACAGTGACAGCGGCAAGTTCAGACGCGAGCGGTCCAGTTCGTCTGATGTCTCGATGCTTGCGACCTCGTATTGGAGCTGGCCGAGTGCGTCTACTGACTGGGAGAAGAAAGAATATCGAATAAAATTAACTGTTGGACCTTTACCCAGAGTCCTAACCAAAAGAGATCGACGCGGTCGTTTGTACGTATTTTGACTTACCACTCAAAACTCAAAGCATTTATTTCAATTAAACCACTTACAGGCACTTTGTCAAGGAGTCGGTCAGTCAAAAATATGAAGCTAGTTGCGCATTCCAAAGCGTAGGAGGTTCCTATGGAGAAGAACGGGCAAGAAACTCCATGGACACTCTTTTAAATTATATTGTTACAAAAATCTTAGTTACATCTTTATGTTGAATGTATAATTAAATGTGAGAACGATGTAAAAAACGTACACGTTAAAAGCGTTCAGAGTAGTAAAAAAATAATTCAAAAATAAAATAATTAAAATAAGCCGTGGCAGCTAAGAGATGACCAGTCCCAACTGACGGCGTCCGTTACCGAACATGACGCATGGATCAACACCATTTAGCTCAACCATTTTGAAGGGAGCTGAATGATCCAACACCGCGGCTTGATTGATCGCGCGACTATGTCATATTCACGTAAAAGAGCTGGCCGATCGGTTTTTTTTAGGACGCGGCCTCAGGATTAAAGCGACATTTACATCACTAGCAAATCGCTAGTGTAGGCAGGTAAACCAAGGTTGGGTGATAGGGTCGGGCGTCTTGGCCTATGAGTAAAAAGTTGTACGTCAACTTAGTTAATGGCATGGCACTTTTGCTTGTATATAAATTAAAGTAAAATAACGCTACATTATGGTAATAAAAAAAATCCTTTAGTGACTTTAGTAATAAATATAATGTCTTTGTGAAGGTATAGAAGGTGTAGACAATGTGTTCTTACCTCTTTAAGATTGATATAAAACTGTTGCACAAGTGGCCTCTTTGAATAATACCAGAACCTCTCCGTAGGCGGGAATATTTTAACAGGAGTCTCGATGACCAACCTGCAGGAAAACCAGGTGAATTTTTGTGAGGGCCATAATGTTATTTATTGTTGTAGATAAGCTGTCAAGCAAAACATAGTTTTCTTTATCAATATCAATAAGAATGTTATTCTTCAATTATTTGTAAATAGGACTTACAGGTTTGGCATATTTTTAAATAGGGTTCAGATACTTGGCCAACGAGTCCATTTATTTATATTAAATCACAAAATCCCTAAATAATACAATTACTATTATTAATCAAAGATCTCACCTCAATGGATCCGGGATGCCTCTAATAACGAGATCCAGTGCGAGTGACATATACGCCGGAGCTCCGTCACCACTGGCAACATTGAAGGCAGCGAGAGCAGACTCCCCAGCATTCCATAGTGCACATACTGAGCAACCGGACCCGCCTGATGAGCCGCTTACCTGAAAGATGAATTAGTTTTATTAGCATTTATCTATAAAATCTCTTTCTGAATCGCAGGTATGTTTGCTTACACATAGTTTGCATACACAAACACACGGTACAACTATCTGTGGGCCAAACAAATATTTGTTTCGTGCGAAAATAGAAGCCTTCGTGGCGTAGCGCAAAACTCAGACTACGGAAACTATGCCGTCCATATGAGCAAAAAGTTTATTACTTCGAACCGGGCTTACGAGTGGGCAACTAAACGATTAACTAAAAGATTTGAAAAGTAACCTCATGTAAGTAATGTATGCATGCATGTATGTAGAAGTCATGTCGTGTGTGTGTGTAGGTGTTCTTTCTTACCATTTCGAGTAACCTCATATCTGAATGCTTCACGCTCCTACCGGGAGCAAGAAGGATACCGAAGCAGCGCTCTATGTATAATCCTCCAGTGTAGGTTGACTGAAACGAAAATAAAAATGGTCATTGACGAATTATTTCTATTGTTTCCTTGAAAACGAAAACACTGGCGGAAATGAATAAAGTAATCATTTTTTAATACACCAACTTCCTAACTACATATATTATTATTTGAGAATCTGATATAATTATCTGGTTTTGGAACAAACAAACTCAGTGTCATGACAAAGTTCGAATTCCAATACAACGGAATTTTTTACGACTATATCATACAATTACAAATTAATATTCACTGAAAAACCAACAAAAAATACATAAAGCTAAATTAGATAGTTCAGTAAGTGGCGATGGAATTTAAATTATCTGAGATTATGCATTCATGACAATTCATCATCTTCCTGCCCTTGTCCCATGTTACTTGGGGTCGGCGCAACACGTTTTCTCTTTCCATTTTCCCCTGTCAAAAGTCACGCTATCATTCACTCCCTTCTCTTTCATATCATTCCTCACACAATCCATCCATCTTTTCTTTGGCCTTCCTCTCCCTCTCCATCCATCAACATTTATATTCATCACTCTTTTAGTCACATGCGTTTCTTCCCTCCTCTTCACATGTCCATACCAAGCCAAACGATTTCCTTTCAACTTTTCTGTCACTGGCGCCACTTTCAAACTTCCCCTTATATACTCATTTTTTACTTTATCCAATTTCGTCACTCCACACATCCATCTCAACATTCTCATCTCCGCTGCATGCAATGCAATCATGACAATTGTAAGATCAAAAATCAAAATATTTTATAGAGAAGAGCCCGGCAAGAAACTCCAAGGACAGACTCTGTCCTTACAAAATGTGTTTCATAGCTGAAATGTATATTTATGCACAGAAGTCAGAAATGATTTCTTACCTGTGGATCATCAGATTCAGGCTGTATGTTGTTGGTGACTTGTTTTACGTTGATGGTTACTTGTTTGTCTATGCCACCGCGCAGCTTAAACCCGAGCCGCTCTTTCGGCACATGGCTGAATGTACCCTGTAAAGAAATAAGAAAATTATAGTTGACGTAAAAGGCATTTTTTTTTAATTTATTTATTGATACTATGAAGAAGTTAGGTAAATATCTGGCGGTGTACCATCGCGGACATTTGCGGTGAACCACTTTTCGACCTTATTGCTAAGGTAATCACACATAAAAAGATAAGGGTCTTCTAAGGGTGGGGTGGGACCAGCTGATCATCATTGGTTTCACTGAAAATGAGTGGAAGAATTCACATTCTTTTCGATTTGCTAATTTCGCTCGGACTAATTTTCTGGCAACAACTTTCGAGACCGATTTGTTCGTTCAATCAAAACTGACTATCGCCTGGCTAATTTTTACTGACGAATATAACTAATTTACCTTAGCTACAGTCTATTTGATATCCACGGTACATACCAACAAATGCAGCAGCTGCATCGGAGGTACCGAGGGCCCTGTGCCCTCGGTCAGCGACCCAGTCATCGAAGGGGCGGCGCTCAGGTGGCAATACTACTGGCCATCATTATTCTTTCTTAAACACTTTCTAACTCAAACCTACCTTAGCATCAGTCTCCTTGATGTCCACAGTACATTCCAGTACATGCATGAGCTGCATCGGAGGTACCGCAGGCCCGGTGCCCTCGGTCAGCGAACCAGTCATTGACGGGGCCGCACTCAGGTCACCCACCAGCGATGACGCCATTGAGCGAGGGATTCGCTCGAATGCTTTTGCGAAGCAGCCTGAGGAAGATATAAAGAGATATTTAGTTAAAAGCCACGTGCCCGAAGGGTGAAAGGAGTTCCCATAGCCAAAAATAACTAACTTTCATACAAACTATTATCCCCTTAGCGAAGGGGGATCCCTTCGTTATACAACGTGTAATTGCAATAACTGAAAACCTCAAGGGGCCATTGTACTCATCATTATGAACAACTTTTACTATGGGACCAAACTTGAAATCGCGAAAAAAAAATCTGCTGTTCCCACACATAGTAGCAATAACTTTTTCTCAAAAATATTCAACTACAGTGGATTTCGGGTATAACGACAATGAAGGGACCACTCTATTTTCGTCGTTATATCCGGAAGTCGTTACAGGCAAAGGTAAAGAGATACAGACATGTACACATGTGTAGTTTATATTCATTTATTATTGAAAATATTTGCACACATAGTTATTCACCGGTACATTTAAAAAAATGTGTAATATTAGTTTGCTTCAATTTATTTTTTTGTGCTAGTGTACGCTGTAGGGTGTATTCTATTTTCATTACTTCTTCAATATCTATAATATCCTTTCCATCACCAAATAAACAGTATCTTTTAAGCTTTGTTACAACACCTAACACATCCTTAGTTGTAGGAATCTCACCTTCCTTGCAATCTTCTTCTTCCTCCTCATTTTCCTCATCTTGCGTCGTATGTGATGGAACAACAGTTTCAACAATTTCACTATCGGACAAATCGCTAGTAGTGATAAGTTGACTGTCAATATCAACATATGTTGCCCAGTCCGCAACATTTGTTCCGCTTGATGATACTGTAGTCAGTTGTGCCAATGGTATGTCCAATTCATCATCGGAGTCGTCGTCAATTGTTGTGATAGCCGAAGATTTACGGAACCCAGCGTGTAGAAAACACTTTTTGATCGTATCTGGAGTCACCCGAGCCCATGCCGTAGTTACCATTTCAATGGCATCTAAAATATTAACGGAAAACGGGCCTGCCGAGTTTTCAATGTCGTTCATCATTTTCTGTACTAAAATCTTCCTATAATGACTTTTGAGGGTTTTAATTATCCCTTGATCAATCGGTTGAATCACTGATGTAGTGTTTGGTGGTAAAAATGCCAGTTTTATGTTGGTCAAATTCTCTATTTTAGGATGAGCTGGGCAATTGTCAATAAATAAAATGATCTTCTTTTTGTTATTTCTTAACTGGGAGTCCCATTTGCGTAGAACTTTTTCGAAAATCTCTGAAGTCATCCAGGCCTTTTTGTGTGCTTCGTAATCAACTGGCAAAGATTTAACATTTTTGAAACATCTGGGTTTTTTTGTCTTGCCTATGACCAATAATTTTCTTTTTTCCCCTGCCATACTTGATGCAACAAGCACGGTGATTCTATCTTTTGATAATTTTCCACCAACGCACTTTTCCCCTTTAAATTTCAAGGTTTTGTCAGGAGTTAACTTAAAAAACAAACCTGTCTCGTCAGCGTTCCATATTTGGCTATCAGTATAACCTTCAGTCAATTTTGGGAAAACTGTTTTTAGCCAGTTGTCACAGTCACTTTGCGATACACTAGCGGCTTCTCCACAAACTTTGCCTACTACAATATCGTGTCGTTGACGAAATCGGTATATCCAGCTTTCCGAACACTCAAAATCCATTTTTCCAAACAGTCTGCCAAATTGATTAGCCTTTTCTTGCAGCAGACGACCGCTCAAAGGTACGTTTTGGCTTCTTTGGGCTTTGAACCACATTAGAAGGGCATTTTCGATATCTTGATGCGTCGGTTTGCGGTTTTTCTTAATTTTTAAGGATTTGGATTCAAAGCATTCTAATATTTTATCACGGTTTTTCCACATCGTAGATACTGTTGAATGGGAAACTTTGTACTCTTTGCACAAATCAGCATTGTTTTCACCGTTTTTCAATTTTGAAATGATTTCCGCCTTTTCTTTAACAGTGAATGTGCGTCTAGCAGCCATACTTATTCAAAAGTTTACTAAACCCAGTTGCTACTCAGAATATCACTTTGTAACTGAACCATAAAAGCTCCGAAACGTACACGCTTCCCCTACCTACTTAGTTGATATCTATAAACAAAAGGTAAAGGTCTCCACACTTGCTGACCATCTGTGTGCAATGGATGTAAACAAAAGATAAGAAATGTTTGTGAAAGAAAAAAATCTTTGTGTCTTTGGCGGCCGACTCCGGTCGCAATATCTGCATGGGATTTCTAGGAATTTGTTACAAATGATTCATTAAAAACAGTCGCTATACCCGAACTCGGCGTTACATCCAAAGTCGCTATAGCCACATGAATTTTGTACTAAAGTATGCTTTAAATTCAAGGGACTTAGATTTAACGTCGCTATAGGTAAATGGTCGCTACAACCAAGGTCGTAATAAATGAAATCCACTGTATTTTATTATAATAAGTGTATGTTAGATAAAGCTTTCGAATAAAATTTGTATTCATTAAAATGTTGCCATCGTTCTGTGGTGGCTTATCCAAGGCATAAAAAAGAGAAACCAGTTTAGTCATTTAAACTTTATTTTTGAGTAATATGACATGTTTAAACCTCATTTTTACGTGTAAAATATTTACAAACTTCACTATATGAAGCCTTTTCAGGAAAAACATCGTGAGCGCTAAAAATCATAAAACTATTTTTTCTTTGTAATCTCTTAATTAGACAGTTTTACATCTTGTCGCGATTACTCTTATATTTTTTTGTAAATTTACACGACTTTATTGTTTTAGGATTTTATCATCGTAAATGACAACATCGTTAATTAGGAAAGAAAAAACCCTTTCCTGCCAAAAGTGTAAATTGTCGCTTACGATGTTCTTCATTCCTGTAAAAAGTGCAAATTGTCGCTTACGATGTTTTTCTTGGAAAGACTCGATATTACTATGAGGGTTGCACGGTTGCACCGCACTAATCACATGTAAGTAGACCCCAAACTCACTAACCATACAAAGTTACAAATTAATACTTATTCCATTACGATCAATTGAAAAGTGGCCCTAATTGTCAACAGTAAATGTCAAATCGTAGCAATCACCTCAATGCATCACAAGTCCGTTCAATTGACCTCGATTGCGTAAACAATAACATTGTTATCTCGAAGTTTGCTCGACCGTTAACCACTGCACTTGGTTTGGCGTATTTGACCAAATATTGGCCTTCATTGTCAAATTCAAAATATACCCTATTTCTATGACCATAAAGTTTATTTTGCAACGCCAATATTTGTACAAATGCACCAAGTGTAGTGCCGCCTTTAGATAAATATACTTATAACGAAAACTAAGCATGACAACCAAGACCTCAGAGGCTGATGACCTGTAATCTGACTAAGGCGAGAGGTCGTAACGACATAATATTTATATATTACTTCAACATTTAGTTTGTACACTTACAAAACAGTTCCGTGACTGACTAACAGCTTAAAATCTAAAACACAAGATAAAAGCATGCATTTTAGAAGATATTATGTTCTTTAGGGTGTAGAGGTGCATCGTCTTCACATATAATGATATAATTAATGGTCACAAAATATTATAAAAACAATTTAAAAGAGTAACGGTGGAGTTTCTTGCTCATTCTTCTCCATACGAATCTAACTTTTGGAAGAGGCAACTAGAATCAATTCTATATTCTTGTTAATTTTTGACGTTCAAAAGTGTTAAAGTGTGTTATGTTTCTATTTGAAATAAACGATTTGACTTTGACAGAAGAAAGACTTTTTCGAACTTAACCCGTGATCGGGTCAAACATGGGTTAGAAGATTGTAAACAAACTTAAGTCGCGGATAACAGCCAGTAACAGTTACACAAATAGCTCTACTTGACTGCACTACATCAAAATTTCAGCTAAAACCAGTTTGTTTATATACTTTCAATGCGTATTGACCGAAAGTTGTCCTTGTGTTGAAGGGCATTTATATGGATACGGTCATACGAGGATAAATCCATCCATGCATTAGTATTTTAGTCAATCATATTGACGCAAAACAAACGAGTGGGCGGAAACCAGATATAAAACTAGAGTATTATTTACGAGATTAAATTGAATTTGAGATAGGTTAGAGTAAGTAAACAAGTGTATCACTAACCTAATTTGCCAAGGCTAATTAGCTAATTGATGATAAAATATCACTAGGTTTAGTCGAGTTTCTCGGTGACTGAGTAGAATCAAGGCAAAAGAAGTAGCTAGCTGTTCTACGAAGAGATTTTTTTTTATTTCCTGAAAAGTTTGTTTTCTTAATGCTTGTACAAAAAAAATGCCTTACCTCAGCCTAAGGTAAATCACTTCGCAGACCTTTTTGCAGCTCAAAATATATCTATCTATCTATTCCACTGTAGTCCAAATGTAGCTAAAACTGAAATCACGTCGCAAAACAATAACAAACACACGGCACAGGACTTTCAGTACACAAAATACAGTTCAACCATCGACCTATTAATTCTTCCAATCAAAAAGTCTTTATTCAACACTCATTTTATTTAAAAAAAAAAGCGTAGTACATGCGCTGTCCACTAAAACAACAGAGTTAATGAATAGCAGAAAACCGCGAACGATCCAATCGACTTGATAACGAATAAATCGAACGGCAATCGTATTCTGATTCATTACAAACGATGTAGAATCGAGATAGTTAAAGTTTTGTACGGTGATTATTGTTTATTTTGGTAAGTAAACAGAGGATTACACTCCTGCCTAACCCTTCGGGGATTACAGGCGTGTTGTTATGTTAGTATAGTGATATACACTGATTTGGACAAAAAAAAAATATATTCTGTTCACGCATTTTGGATGTGAATCGAGTGTTATTTTTTTCAGAATGTAAAACAAATATTCTTTATTCTAGTGCATTGCACAGACAGGTGATCTTTCCATACTTTTTAGTTCCCGTTTAACAAAAAAAAGTTAGGATGTTTCTGTGCTCTCTTAAAATGAACTGACAATAACGTAAATACAAATAAAGAACCCCTTTTCTGGAAGTCGTTCAAAAATTAATATATACTACAGGATCAGCTTACACTGACAGAATCACTTTCCATACATTATTTAGTTCCGAGTTTTACAGACAGTTTCCTGTATAAAGTGACTAATGAAAATTCAATAGCGAACCAATAGCATGAAGTCGGTAAAAAAGCTACAGGAGCAGCTTTGACACTGACAGTTCTTTTAATGTAATATATTTACACTGAGTTTTACAAACTGTCCCCTGCACAAAGCGACTAATGAATTCAGTAGCGAACCAATAATAAAATATAAGTGAAGGCCTCAGCCTCGCGTCGTCGGCGCGTCAAGCGGGTCATTGGGCAGCCTTCAGGCCAGACAGACGTTCAACTCCACCAACTTTATGACGTCACTCGATCGATATTACGGAAGTTTATACGAAATGATTAGTACATTCAATAAATACTAGGGTAGTTTGGGCTAATATTAACGCAGATATGCCTACTGTCCTATATGTAGGACATTGGATTTTTTTTTTTTAATATTTAAAACAAATAAAAACTTTTTTTTTATTTTCTGAAAAAAAAATATTGGTTCAGGCTTATCTGGGTTAATTGTTTATTAGAATGTTACTTCTAATAGAGCGCACACGTAGATATTATTTGACGCCATATTTAATTTGAACCGTTTTCATGGACATGTTGTATTGATTGAACTGAATGAAGAGCAATTACCATGGAATACCATGCATGTAAAACTAGGTCATAAATGGCAAAAAAATTAGGTACGAGACAGGATAGTGACAAACATTCAACTATGCCAGAATACATTATGAGACAGTACAACGTAGTGTCCAACGCCCCCGGACTAGACATGCCGAAAACCATAAAAAGGCGGACAGTTTGCAGAAGGCGAGGAAACGGGTTTTATAGCGCTACTTGGCAAAGGACTATGACCAGCAGGGGACTGCGAAAGACTGAGTTGATAGTTGAACTTTGAACTGTATTCTCATTAATTTAAGTATTATACGCAAAGATCATGCAGTGCCCTGCGCGTGCAATATAACAATGCATTCAGGGCGTTGTTGGGTCAGTCGCGCTGGTGCAGTGCGTTGGGCACGTTCGCGGACGCACACGTTGACGACTTCCACGCCGTGCTCCGTAAGCGATGCGCCGCGGCGCTCGGCAGATTGCATGCCAGCACCAACAGCATCCTGGCTGATATTGCGGATAGGCTGGACACACGTTACGTCCAGCACTGGGTTAATACCCACATTATAAGTCATTATAATGTTTTTAAATACTAACACTAGTTTCATAAGTTTTACTGTACTAACATTCTATGGATTCTGTCAGTCCGAATTAAAATGTTTTTATTTTATTTATTAATTAACAGAATAATACAGCAGTAACTCGACACGTAAGCCGTTATCTATAAACAATTGTGTTTGTGTGATGACTGTACTGGCATTTGAGTCAACGGATACTTAGAGATTGAACTAAATTAGTACACTTTTATTTTCAAGGGGAGCCCTATCGCGCTCAGTATCAAATAGCAGATAATGAGAGAATTAATCATGTGTTAGGTTAGTAGGAGATAAAATTCTTGCTCTGTTAAGAAAAATAAATAGTAACGCTTGATTTTATGAAATAACCACCTACTGTTGCAAAGATAATTTTTGAAGATCTGTGTACTAATAACAAAGCGGAAGAGTTTGTTAGTTTGTTTGAACGAGCTAATCTCTGGAACTACCAGTCGGATTTGAAAAATTCTTTTTGCATTTTATAACCCAATTCTCGAGAAAGGTTATAGGCTATTTAACATCACGCTACGACCCTTGGGAGCCGAGCAAAAAGAAAAAAGTCAGAAAGAAAGCTAAGGGGAAAACGAAGTACTAGCGCGGGCGGGCAATGCGATGCGACGCGGTGGGTCAAGCCGAGGGAGTTTTATAAAAATGTGGCTATTATTTTAGTATATTGTGTATATTACGACTTCCACGCGAACGAAGTCGTCGGCACAAGCTATAAAATAAAATATCTAGAGAACTGAATATTGCAATTTGAACAAACTTTTTTTGGCGCAATGTGGGTGTACTCTAGGTACGCCTCTGCCTGAACCTTCGGGGAAAACAGCCGTGATGTTATGATGTAATATTTTGTAAGAAAGTATTTTCTGTTTGTGCTTACCTAGTCAGTGATCGCTAAAAACAGCTTTACAAACTGGAATACAATTTTGGTATAAAAAAGAATGTTTCCAGATGAATTTCTTGGACGGAACGGAACGGAGTACGCCGTAACAAATTCTTCAATAAGGATTTCTTTCACGTTATTTATGATTTCTTATATTAATAAGCTCATTACTTTGTTTTGTTTTCAATTTGAACCATTACGAAAATGAGAGTTGACAGAGCAATGATAAACAAAAAAAAATATAACACAAAACTATCTATATTAAATATACTTAACCTACTTAATTTTGCACACAACAATCCTTTAAGATATACTAACAATATGACACAACACAATTTACTATCACAATTATTACACTGTTTGTACAGCAATACAAATACACAGCTTCACTTAAAGAGAAGTGAAAACACGAACACTTAAACCAACGCAAGACCACCAGATGTTACTAAGCAATTACATGACTTCTAATTTTATCTTTATGTTTATTTTGCACCGCAGTGCAGTAGCTGACTATATCAATCAACAGAAAGATGAAAGGTGTTATCTCATTTATGTTAAGGCGAAAGTGGTAGCCCGCGAAATTCAAATTTTCTTACGTTTTTTGCAATTTGCAGGACAGTATTAGGTTGTATGTTGATTAAAATATGATTCGCGATCGTAATAAATTTGTATTTATAGAATTATAAGCATTAAAGTCGTATACTCTCTAAGACCAAGTAATTCTATTGAATGACTATTTCATGATATCTTGACATTTGGGGATTATACTAACATAAGGACTTTATTACAGATTCTTATGATTATAACTCTGTAAATACATATTTGTTACGGTCGCGAAACATACTTTATTCAACATACACCCATACACTGAGCCGCAAATTGCAAAAATCGTAAGAAAATTTAGATTTCACGGGCGACCTGGGCGCTTCCCCCTTAACAGGTGTACAGTCAGTCACGAGCACTAATATGTATACACTTAGGGAACGAAGCTGACGAATGCTTTGACATTTTGTTACCGGCAAATGCACCCACTTCACGTAACAAAAAAGGAAATACAAGTTCGTAATAGTTTTCAAATTAGTCAGATGTAGGTAAACAACTTTGTTATTATTATTCTATTTGTAACGCTTGTTAATAGGCTAGGCTATAAGGGCAATATGTATTGGACTATTTGTGTGGATTAATTCGTTTTATAGCTACATCTTTCCCTAGCTTTGCTTAGGTGAAATACTGTACCTATATTGAACAGGTAAAGCAAGACTATGTTCATTTGTTTCGGATCATACGCTCTTTTATAACAGACTAGCTTTTGCCCGCGTCTTCGCCCACGTGGAGATCGAAAATTATCTCATGAGGACTTACTACCGGGATAATCAGTACCTACTAAATAGTAAGTAAAAGCTATTTCCTAAACCAGGCCATGGTTTACCCGTGTGTCAAATTTCATCGAAATGCGTTCAGCCGTTAAGGCGAAAAGGTAACAGACAGTCAGACTTACTTTCGCATTTATAATATTAGTTTGGATAATGATAAGCGCAAAGTACTCTCAAGAGAGTAGCAATATTATAATGTTAAATAATGGTACAATAATGTAAAGTTTACCTTCACAGCTAAAACTGACAGTATGACTACTTCAAATTAAACACACGGTTACCAAAAAAAAAAGAAAACACTGTCACTTTCACTCATGATAAAAAATACAGTTTACACTAGAGCTCAAAATGAAATTAAATGTATGAATTATTAATTAACAGCTGTTTTAAACACCACAAAGTTACGTAATTCGTGTACCGCGCATCAGTACTGAACGCGGACTGTGCCTCAATTATTTGGACAAGTCACACTCATATGGTAACAGAACAAATCGTAATAAACGGAAGGACAGACACGTGAATTTGTACAAGCAATTTAAGTTCGTGTGCCGTTGATGTTATTGTGACTCGTTTTCATTATTGTTGTAAATCTGTTTCAGCATTTTTGAAACGTGAATAATGATGATTGATATATCAGCTAGTTATGATAGAAGGTCATAGGTAATCATTGAACTAAGTAAACATAGCTGTGGCAAAGAGACAAAACCTCGTCCTATTCTATATTTGTAAACTATAGTTTCTATAAATACTTTTTTACAAAAAAAGACAACCGACTTCTAGAAAAAACACTACACAGTGAAAAATAACTTTAATTTCGGAAGTTGGTGTCTTTGATTTTGTATTTATAGTTATTTTTCACTTTGTAGTGTTTTTTCTGGAAGTCGATTGTTTTTTTTTTTTTTGTAGAAAAGTTTTTATATTTTACTTTTTAGTTGTGGTTCCCCAGTGTGGGGTAGGTACCCACAGAAATTCGAATACCACTACGTGCTATGTAAATTACAGTGACAGGAAGTTATTATTATAACATCATCCACATATAGACTAAGTGGGAAAAATACGTATTATTGAAGCCAACTCAAAAAGTACCCAAGCCAAAGTTAATAAAATTTATACAACGTGTAACGTTAAATGCGCAAAACCTCTTAAGGGGTCATTGTACTCATCATTATGAACAACTTTTACTATGGGACCAAACCTGAAATCGCGAAAAAAAATCTGCTGTTCCCTACATTTTGATGAGTTATGCGAACATAAATGTACTGAAACCTATTCGAAACCTCCTAGCTGTGGACAAATAATTAGGAACGGGACTTAGATATCAAAAAATATTTAATGAAATTTACAATATTTTAGAACTCAATGGCTTGGCACGCGACTAAGGGAAGAGGCCAGACAGAATGACCCCAGATGATGATGAATGATGGATGCCTTGGAAGTTGGGTAGACCTTTGGTGTGGGATGCAACCTGTGTCGACACCGTCGCGCCACCCCATCTTCCAAGCACAGCGGCTAAATAGGCTTTACCACTGCGTACAAAACTAAGCATTAATATTTTGTAGGCTGACCCTTGCTTATATATAATATAACTGCTCTGCAGCGACGGGGCATGGAATTTATTAAATTTTTACAGGTTTCAACAGAAATAGTGTTCCATGATTCGACAAAGGCATTATACCGTTCATTCAAATTACTTGCCCATTTAGCAGCCACACTCTTTTTTACTTCTACCCATAGATTTTCGATCGGATTAAGATCTGGGCTGTTTGCAGGACAATCTAACACAGTGACTTGTTGATCACTAAGAAACATTTTTACTGAATGAGCAGTGTGTTTGGGGTCGTTATCATGTTGAAATATCCAAACTAAATACAGGCAACGTCTCCTCAGCGTACGGAAGCATAATCTCCTCCAACATTTGCCTGTCAATCTTTTTAACTGGCCCAACATCATGCCCTGAGAAACATCCCGAAACTTTTATGTTTCCACCCCCATGCTTTACTACTTTTTTCGTGAACTTAGGATTCAATACCTGCTTAGCCGGTCGACGCACATACTTTTCACCGTCAGAACCTAGTCTATTTATCTTCATTTCGTCAGAAAATAATATATTTCTTCATTAACTTGCTGTCCAGTCGCCATACTTTCTAGCGAAATCTAATCTTGATTTTTTTTCGGTGCACCTTCTTGAGAAGTGGTACTCTCCGGGCGATTCTTCCAAATAACTTTGCATCCGTTAAGCGTCTTCGTACTGTACGCGCTGATACTCCTCCGTTGCCAATAACTTCCCTTCTTATAATTTCGGTATCCTTAAATGGATCAGTCTTCGCTGAACAAACAATCAAAGGATATTCACGCGGTGCCGTTTTTCTAGATTTAGGTTTTTGAAGAACATTATTGGTAGTATTGAATTTCTTGACGTGATTTACAGCGTTATAAACCTTAGTTTTGGCCACTCCATACGATCAGCAGTCTTTTTATACGACCAATCACGTTCATACAGTGTCATAATTGTTTTCCGGGTTGATGGATCACAACTTTCCTTTTTACCCATGATTTTGAAATAAATATGCACTTTTGACTGATATGAAGAAACGTAGGACAAAGTAACCAAAGGATAAGCGGGAAATCAAACAAAGTGCTATTTGTTTTCGAAATTCAAAATTGAGAACATATTTTTTGCGTTCTTAATTATTTGCCCAGGCAGCGGCCAGTACTTTTGAAATACAGCTAATTTACGATAAATTGATTTTTATAGAGAAGTGCAATTATTTTAATTATTGAGTATAAATCATTAAAACCTATTAACAAAGCTATTTTTTCATGTAGTTCAAAGTTGTTATCTGTAAGTTGATACGTAAGTTGAAAAGTGACTTTGTTATCAGTCGTTCCTAATTATATGTCCACAACTGTATAAGGTGTTTCAAAATTTCAACAGGTTTCAGACTGGCTAACTTCAGGGAGGCTTTAGACCATCGAACTGAATAACTTTTACTATAGGACCAACTTTGAAATCGCGAAAAAAAACAGCTATCCCTTACAGTTTAGAACAGTAGATAACTTTAGTATGGATCTGCTGATATGGAAATTCTTTGTGTTTGCTTAAGATAGACAAATATTATGATCATTTTTGATAAATAAAGTATTTTTATTCTATGTTATGTCAACACACAAAACAATTCTTCTAAAGTCTACGCCTGTTGACTTTTTTCTGTGCAATGCATGCTGCGAAGACGATTTTATTCACCAAATGATCGTGTCCTGCACATTAATTAAGCGTCAACATCCGCACAGATTCACCATTGTGTGCCACCGGGTGAACGCAAAGCAAGACTATGCTCCTATCTATACAAATAAATAAAATTGAAGTGTCTGTTTGTTATGTCAAAATAACAACTTTTTACTAAATGCGAAAGTATATACGGTACTTATAACAAAAAAAAAGCTTTTATTTTTGTCCGTCTGTCTGTCTGTTTGTTTTAGCTAATCACCAAAATGGTTGCACCGATTTTGACCCGACTTTCACTTGAAAATAGCTGATGTTACGGGGAGTAACTTAAGCTTCTTTTATTTTAGAAAAATAATTAGAGTTCCGCGCAAATAAATGAAAACCCATGAAAATGTGAACAAAAAGTTGGATTTGAAAAATTATTTTTGCATTTGGTAGCCCAGTTCGCGAGTATAATTATAAGTTATTTAACATCACGCTACGACCCTTAGGAACCAAGCAAAAAGAAAAATTCAGAAAGAACATTAAGCGAAGCAACGCGACGGGTCGGGGGACGAGGGAGTTTTATTAAAATGTGGCTGTTATTTTAGTATATTGTGTATCTTACGACTTCCACGCGAACGAAGTCACGGGGCACAGCTAGTATTAAATAAGAGCGCTCACGCCTGCACATCGTTTTAAGCCAGATTTGAGTACAGATTTATATGAAATCAATGTTCTTTCTTAAGGTGGAAGCTTCAATGGGCCGTCCATACATTTTTCGATGCACTTGTACGCTAAACATAGACACTCTTTGTTTAAAACGAATCATTTTATCACTTTTCTACAATGATATGTGGTTGCGTTAAACCTCTTTATGAAATAACTTACATTATTTACTGAGAAAAACAATCGTGAAATCCAGGTAAAATTTGACACTTTCTCACTGGTGTGTGTGTGTGTTTTGACAAGCAAATTATAACGCCATGATTGCGATAGTTTAGAAATTTTAACGCTAGATGGCGTGCAGGCGTTATAATTCTAAAGGTAAAAAGAAAAAAAAAGTAAAGGAATAGTTAGGAAACTGGTCAGTAACACTTCAGGTATACCTCTGCCTAACCCTTCGGGCAATACAGGCGTGATGTTATGTTATATTATGTTTAGGAACTGGTCAGTCTTAGAACCAAGACGACGCGTGGTAATCATCACGAGTCTTTTTGGTCCTTGGACTTCAGCGCACTGTCTCTCACAGAGAGCTAGCCCGAGCCCCAGCAGTGGAAACACTAAATAAGTATTATTAAGGCGGGTTACTTCGACTCTATGACCCAAATCTAGATTTGATGTTTGAACTGCCCGCCGTGGCGCGACCACATAACCGAACGTTGTATTCCTTCGGTAACTAATAGATGGCGATATAGACGCGTACTTGCGGAACTGTTGTGTGGATTTAATGGCACTAAACATTTGTCTCGATTTGGGCCAAAGTTACGTCCTAGAGTCAAAGTAACCCGCCATGACGGTAGATTATATGAATAAGATGAAATCTGACAATGTAAAATAGCAACGGTTTAATTATACACAAAATACCATTTTAAAGATACACAAGGTGTAATTTTAATCACTGTTAACCTCTTAAGGGGTCATTGTACTCACCATTATGAACAACTTTTACTATGGGACCAAACCCGAAATCGCGAAAAAAATCAGGTCTTCCCTACATTTTAACGACAAATGCGAATATAAAAGGAAAAACTGAAGGAATAGCTGATTTTTTTCGCGATTTCAGGTTTGGTCCCATGGTAAAAGTTGTTCATAATTATGAGTATAATAACCCCTTATGAGATGAGCACTGTTTAAAATTACACCTTGTATATCTATGGTTTTAACTAAGCACTTACTTGAAACCTGATTGACAGCCTCAGCAATATGACACCGGAACACATGGCACCTATACACAGCAGACTCCTTGGTCTCGCCGTGCGACCACGTGAACGCGAAGCACGACGCGACCGGCGACCCGGCCGCGCCTCGCGCGTAGAACGAGATACGGTTCACTGCGTATCGTGTCATCACACTGTTCGAGTCTGCTTGGTATAGCCTGGGGACGAAATAAGCAGGGGTCAGTGATATGGAAAGTATTACTAGATGTATACACGATGTGTACACAAAGCAAACGGAGTGTGTAAGGGGTATGTATGTCGTAGTAGGTGACGTTCTGTTTCTGACTACCTCCATAGGAAAAAGGCGTGAGTTTCTGTATCTGCATGCATGATTATAGAGGTGATATATATATTTTGCGTGGATGTGACGCAAATTTTCCCCCAACTTGTTTCTTTTTGTGTTTGTGTTCTTTTTTTTTGCGTCATGTTTACTGCAAATAAACGTATTTTCTTTCTTTCTCTTTCTATATGTGAGTCACAGCTGATAGACTGATGGTCTTCTACAGGTTGTAAAAAGACCCATCACGAAGCCGCCAATCAGACCCGATTTAACCAAAGTTTTAAAAAAACGTAAATCTGGTCTGATTGGCCATCTTTTATCCGCGGAATAAAATTGACGTCTGACAGTTTTTGTATGGAAAATCTGTCAAAATTAAAATTTTATTCGCTGGATTAGACTTATACTAGGTGCAAAACATAGATACATAACATCACGCCTGTATTCCCTGAAAGGTTAAGCAGAGGTGTACCTATAGCAAACACCCACATTTCGCCAGTTATGTTTAAGTCCCATGTAATAGGGGGGCGAGCCTATTGCCATCAACCGGGCACAAATCCCGACTCGGGGCTGCTACTGAGAAATTCCAGATGGAAAAACGCAATAACGCTTTGCCCGACCCGGGACCTCATGCTCAACAGTAGCGCTTGCGACCACCTAGACCAACGAGGCAATCATAGGTACCTACTAGGTATAAAAGTTTGGTCGAATCGCCCTAGCTAACTTTGTGCAAAAATAATTGCTGGAAAATTACTTATTTTTGGTGTGAAAATTCGCTGTTTACGGTAGTGCGCAGTGTAATTCACGCAAAACATTGTGCTTTTGGAAGAGTTACATGAGTTGTAGAGGTATTTAAAGTTAAGTTTAAAACATGTTTTCGTGAAAAAAAGTTTTAAAAAAGTCGAAACTTTGACCTTCAATATCTTCGTAACTATAAGGTTCCCATGTATGGTCCAGTACAAAAAGAACATACATAAAAAAAAATACAGGGTGTAAGGGACAGCCCTCCGCAGACTGATGGGGTGAATTCAGTATATCATACTAAGATGACCGGTACATGAAATTATTTCAGGAACGTTATGGGAATCCTATAAACCTGATTTATTTTTATTACCTCACACGCAATGTATCGTTACCGTGGCAAAACGCGCGTAGCGAACGGCAGCGCAGCGAGTCTTCGGCCGCCGAGTACCTACCTATTTCAACATCCATCGCAGATTTTTTTATTTTAGCCGTTTTATTTACATAAATGGAGTGCTGCGTACAGATAATGTAATGTTACATTGAAATAAAGGAAAAGTAACTGAAAAAACGATTAAAAAAGATGAACATTTTCCTGAGAAATTTAACGGTGGGATAGGATTCAAAATGACCTGAATGCACCCTGTTAGTTTCTGGAGGGCTGTCCCTTATCCCTGTATAGACAGCCGAACATATAACCTCCTCCTTTTTGGAAGTCGGTTAAAAAATATCATATTGACGAGGAGTATAAGTGACTCGGCTTCGTTATGGGTATTTTTCACCTGTTATATCAGCGTATTGTAAAAACTTGATCAAAGTTAGTTTCCAAAGCAATATTTTCAAATTATAAGTACTACGTCAATACTTTCTGCGCGAAAACATCCGAATAAAGTAATTTTTATTTTTTTTATTTTCGGAAGGCTTACAGACTAATTATCATTATAATAACAATAATATATAACTAAATTGCTAATTACAAGCCTCCACAGATAAATACAAAATTATCACTCCTTCATAGTCTAAGTAACATCTTATCTACTCTATTATATTTAGTTGTTCCCTCAAAGTTGGTTCATTTCGTTCAATCTTAAGCTAATTTGTTCTTTTAAGCCAATCTGGACAGCAAACGGTTCAAGTGCAGGTAGGTGCCTCTTGTACAAAAAATGCCTTTGCTAACAGCTTCCTTAGAGTTCTTGCATTGCTTGCAGTGCAGGTTAATGCCTTGTTTACAACAAATTTCGTTAAAACTGCGACTGGCTCTATGAAAGTATGCATTACGCCTATAATTGAGTCGCTCAGCGAGATAGTGGCCTAATCCACAAATTTATAGAAACAGAGTTATGTAGATATTTACATACTATATGTATCGACCTTTGAAACCAGAGTGGCCTAAAATTTAGTTTACGTTATTTTGAGTAAATGGCGTTGATCAATATTCTTATTCCATTATAATAATGGTATGTAAATATCTACTTAACTCTGTTTCTATAAATTTATGGATTAGGCCACTCTTCCGCTGAGCGACTCAATTAGTGTTTGCATTAGGTACATGTAGATGTGGTCGGTGTCGTAGCCCCATCTGATTAGTGCGTATCTTTAATTTTAAGTTCAGGACAGTCAATTGAACCATTTGCAACAAGTAGCATATATCATTAACATGACGTCTACGGCCAAGCGGTAGAAAATGGTACCTTATGCATCGGTGAGTGTAATCAACAATAATGGAGAAGAATTAATGAATAATGGAGAAGTTTATCTAAGACTCATATGACTTTACAGGCGTTGCATATAGGTGATAATTATATTAGATAGGTAGGTACATTCGCTTTTAGTCCCTGAAGACTGGCCGCATAAAACGTGTCATTTAGACAACCTCTAACTTCCCCCGGATTCATCATAAAGATAAGCCAGCCAACAAAATCGATGTATAGTAATGTCAATATTGGGCGAGGGCAAAAAGCTGCCGCTCCCTTAACTTGCCGTCTGTTATCGAATTGCAAGATAAGCTTAATTTAAGAACGCATACAAGAAAACGTTTGGCGCACCGTGAGTCCCCCACAAGTTGGATTGAAGACTAGTGAAGGTTGCAGGATTTCGCGTAAATATATAAATTGACAAAAAAAAGAAAAAGAATAAAAAGAAAGAGCTCCTTTACAAAGGTTCTATGAGCCGACATTCGCATGGACGTAAAAATAACGCGGCAGGATTTTATCGCGCACTGGATTTTCAACTCTCTGTGTTAAGCCGAGCATTGAGAATCCAACAGAGTGCATTCCAGCGCGTCGAAAAAACAAACTGTTGGATTTTCAACTCTCGGCGCTAAGCAGAGCGTTATTTTTACGCCCGTGCGTATGTCGGCTTACTTTACTTCTATGTATTTAGGCTATACTTACACGACAAGTCCTTGAGAACACACCGGTATCGATATCGACACGGCGATCCCATCCCTACTCTCCGGCATAGAGCTGAGCTCCTTCATGATCCGTTGTATGTCATTCTCGGATTTCGGATCCGATATGTTTTGTGCGCCCAGGTAACTGACACCGCTGAATACCGTGCATTCTTGGTCTACGTCTGAAACTGGTTAGATTTCATTTAATATGAGGGTAATGATGTGAGGTAGTAAGTTTTTTTCAATTTCAAAGAGCGATTTAAGTATTTGTCAGAATATTTCTCGAGGCGATATAAGGCATACTTATCGATAAATAATTAATCAGAGCAGTCAAGCGTAAATGGGTAATGTTTCATAATATTTCAAGATTCTTAAAGTCCGAAATACATACTTTAATACTGTCTATCTGGTCGATTTTAGGCGTATCTGGCGAAAGCTAAAGCAAAACCAACCGTATTGGGAATGGACTAATGGCCGATTCCTATAATTTACGAAGCGTTATTGGTTAAAATTAAAGACTCTTGTATCTTTACCAATAATGAAGCAAAGACCTCATAGCTTTGCATAATAGACCCTTTCATATCGAAGTAGCTATCACAGGTAAAATTAGCTTACGAATCTATTTATATGCCCCAGTTTGGCAATAAAAAAGGTTACCATTGGTAAGCATAACGATTCGTTTTTGTTCACAGGAACCGAGCATTAGCTGATTACATGGTTTGCATGCTTTGTTTTACCTTTTCTTCCTATTCCGAATTGAAACAGACAGTCGGATTGATAATAATTACTCGAGTTAAATATTGGTACATTATAAGACCGATACGGCATTTTGAACTCTAACTCAGTATACAGGGTGGCGATTTAGTCATCTGCTAACCGTCCTACTGCAGAACTTTTCTACGAAATCCATATCCGATTCGTAGAAAAAAAAAATCATAAATGCATTGAAATAGTCCGTCTACTGTTGTATAGGAATTTGTATTTTTTTTTAACGAATCAAATATGAGTTTCATAGCGAAAGTTGTTTAGTAGGACGGGACGGGTAGAATCACGCCCTTGAGGGACGAAGCTGACTAAATAGCCACCCTGTATTTATGTTTAGAACAAGACAATCACCTTCATCGTCGCTCTCTGTGGGCTTCATGTGGTCGTGTTTCTCAGTGGGGGACGGCGTGGACACGTCAGCAGACGTGGCACTGTCCATCATCTCGTAGAACTTGGACCCGCCGACCAGCCGGCACGACTCCTGAGGTATAAAGGAGAATACATGACAATTTGAAATAGGAATGAATTAGTATAAGAAAGAATGGATGAGACTTTGAATTTGAAATTGGAAGATGTGGTGTCTTTTTACTAGTTGCCAGTTGTTTTGTGTTAAATACTGATGAGTAACGTTCAATAGGGCCGACTGGGAGTCGACTCAGACTTAGTTCCGGATAGTTTGAAATGCTAATGACAAAACGTGTAGAGAATGAGGAAAATTTTGAGAATATGTACAAAATAATAGCACAAATTGGTATTGATGTCAACGCCGGTTTTGTAATAATGTCCTACAAAATTGATAGGCCTAGACTCTAGCCCTCTCAATTTTGTCGATTTGCCATCAACCCATATAACCCGGGGCCCTAGCTAGAGTCATATGGACTAATGGCAAACCGACGAAATAAAAAACAATCCAACCTATTGTAATAAAATTCATAATATAAGTTAGGGTTTAAAGGCAAACACACTTTACTTTCAAGAAATAACACCATCTACATTCTACCCTTTACAATTAACCAACTCAAAAAGAAACGCGTAATGGTGTTACGAATGTTTCTATCGACTGTTCGTCTTTCAGCGAAACGTAACCTACAAAAACATCCCTCTAGCACCCCTCCCGCAGCAAATACTAAACAATGTAGTACCTACAAACAATAGGGTAAAGCTAAAGGTCACCACAAAGAGGAAACCAAGAATTAGGGTCAATGACTTTTGCCATTAGTTTCACAAGAACACTGTTTTTTAATTACTTTTGTTATTAACAAAATAGACAATGCAAATTCAGATCAATCCACTAAAAATCCATACAACAAGCACACTTCTCTGGTGAGTAAATAATAATATTATTAATTTCAAATATATGTATATTTTTATTTTTTATTCTTTATTTTATATCTACCTATATTTAAACTTAATATCATATTGCCTATATAGGGTGACTTGTAATTAGTGACCGATACTTAAACACATGATTTTACACATGATAACAAGCAACTTTTACTATGGCACCAATCCTGAAATCGCGAAAAAAATAATCTGCTCTTCCTTACATTTATGTTCGCATAACTCGTCAAAATGTAGGGACCAGCTGATTTTTTTTCGCGATTTCAGGATTGGTGCCATAGTAAAAGCTGCTTTTTATCATGTGTAAAATCATGTGTTAAGTATCGGTCACTAATTACCAGTCATCCTATATAATTACAAAATTATCATAATAAACGACGAATAATAGGCGTGAATTAATAATGATAACATGACTGTTTGATATTACAGGAACTTTGTAAGGGCAAACATTAAATTTATTTCGTTAGTGAGTCATTATTAATGTATAAATAATTGAATGAATAATTATCATGCTTTGTTAATAATCCGATTGTCGTTCCTTTAATGGCACTAGACGAGTCGTTTATACAGGGTTATTTTAAATTGGGTAGCTAAACTACGCAGACGCAATGGTTATCTACAGGGTGGCGATTAAGTTATCACATTAATTGAAACCACGCATTCAGTACATGATTCTGGACCCCGCTGCGTTGAAATTTTTCGTCGGTTATTTAAAAAAAAAATTGCTGCTCCATACATTTTGACCTCGTAGGTAGGCAAAAATGTATGAAGCAGCAAATTTTGTTTTTTAATAACAGACGAAAAATTTTTACGTAGCGGAGTCCAGAATCATGTACTGAATACGTGGTTTCAATTAATGTAATAACCTAATCGCCACCCTGTATAGCTAAACAAGATAAAATAAAAAGATTTGATGTTTTTTTTTTGGGAGGTCGACGACCGCTGTTAGTTTTGTTACTTGAAGTATGAGTGGAGAAAAACTGTTTTCTTATGTTTTATCGTGTTCAGATATCGATACCCACCAAGTCTGTGAAGTTTAGACAAAAAAAAACAGACTGATATTCTAAACTGATATTTCATGTGATTCCGATCGATAACCCCACAAATTAAAATCATCAGATTAAATTATTGTTTGTTTCATCAAGTTTAGATATCGATGACCATAGCGTCTGTGGAATTTAGCTAGCCACCTTAAAATAACCCTGTATTATTGTAATATTTTCGGCATTCGGCATAAAGTTCAGTGTTTGAATGCCACACTACATAACTTCACATATTTCTTAGTAGATAGATTGTAAATGTCAGCGGAAGAAAACAAAGCAATGGACAATGGGAACTTTTCCTTACGTAAATAAATATCTTGACACTGTTTATAAGCTCCTGGAGTGCATTAATATAATACGTGTCCTTTTATATGCAATTTGCATATTAAAGGACACGTATTATGTATGTATGTATGTCTATTTCTTTGGCACGCTCTATAGCCAAAACGGCTTGATGGAATTTAATTTTATGAGGTGTTGTTAGATTCGTCTTAATTGTGGGAGTGACATAGGCTATATAAATACATATATATAACGTGTATCTGGATGTACGACATTAAATGAAAACGAGCACAATACTAATCCATCGAAACATTTTAAAACACGAAGATTAGTAGTTAATGGAAAATTTAAAAAATGCAGTTTTCAAACAAAATGAATAGCAGAATCAACTGCATAAAAAGTAAACACGCTTTATCTACGAAAAGTCACCGATCAACGGGGCGTGGCGGCGGCGGTGCGGGGCGCAGGTTGGTAGGCGCAGGCACTTTTGTAGAAGAACAATACAAACGCAGAGAATAGAACAATATGTTTTGCACAGGTTCTTGACCTTACAGTGTTTACCTATTATTATTACGGACTCAGATTTACATCATGTAGAAAAATCATTTTCTGTGGCCAAAGTATTCATAGGATTTGATTGCCTTTTATTTTTTGTATACGGGCAAAGAACATGATTCTCTTTACGTGGTTTAAAAGAGTGTCAATCCTCTTGTTCCACCTTGTATATTGCATCAGTAAATACAAAAAAGGGAGAAGGTTTTTTTAAAATAAATTACAACAATATTGGTATCAAATAAAAGCTAGTTATAAGTCAATTGCAATTATATATATTAATAAAACTAAAAAGCGTGAAATAAAGCCTACTATTTAAAAAACAAAAAACCCGACTACAAGAAAACATTACTGAAAAGAGGAAAACAAGCATTATAATCTATAGCATTTTGGTATCGCAGGCGGGAAAAAACCAATAAACAAACAATAAACAATATTTATTTTGTTCTAGACTTAAACCATACAATTATTGTACCTTAAACTATTATTTAAGTTAGTGACAAAATACAAAACATGTGCAACTGGGCTTATTTAAACTAGGAGGATTCCTGTGCTATAGCACCAGTTACTTCCGTCACCACCGTGATTGAGACCTGAAATATGGTGAAACTTTTGTTTGCCCGGCCTGTGATACCAAAAGTCTACAAGATGTAACATAAATAACGCACAACCTCTTATGGGATCATGGTACTCATCATTATGAACAACTTTTACTATGGGACCAAACCTGAAATCGCGAGACAAAAAAATCTGCTGTTCCCTACATTTTGACGAGTTATTCGAACATAAACGTAGGGAGCAGCTGATTTTTTTTCGCGATTTCAGGTTTGGTCCCATAGTAAAAGTTGTTCATAATGATGAGTACAATGGCCCCTTAAGAGGTTGTGCGTTAATTATGTCACCTTGTATAGATTATAATGCTTGTATTTCTCTTTTCAGTTATCTGTTCTTGCAGTCGGGTTTATTGTTTTTTTAAATAATTTGCTTTTTTCTAGTATGTTCTTCTAATTGGAAATTAACACCTACTAAAAATAATAGATTAGCTTAACACATTATGAAATATTTTCACTAAATAGAAAACTTGCGCAAACAACAAGAATTTATAATAATACTAGCGGACCCGGTAGACGTTGTCCTGCCCGAACAGCGCCACCTACCGGGTCCAATTGTGTTTTAAACCATCCAGGAAGACATTGAAATATACACACAAAATTTCATCCAAATCGGTCCAAAAAAAAAAAAAAAGGCGTTTAGGACGAGTTAGGTGACAAACACACGTACAGAAGAATTATATATATTAAGATTGTAATCTGAAAACCGCATTTTATTATATTACTTTTTTGTACTACCCCTATAGCAACATATAAAACTTACAGCAGCAATCAAAATTAAATTAACTTAATACCTTTTCCACAATTTGTGAATATCTTCTTGTGTGCGTCATGTTTCGATGTTCACTTAAAACTAATCTAAATATTTTATTAAATTATATCACAATATTTCATTAAACTTCGAATGTTTGTATAAATAATTTCCAATACATTTGATACGAGTGCTTGCCATGGAATGAATATTAAACTGTTGATATTCCTCCCTATGAATCATGCGTCGACCGCAACTTCTATACATTTATACATAGCCGTAGTTGGTTTATACAGTATTGAAATACATACTACATTTCTGTAGTGGAAGGACTGAAATACACTATACAATCATTGACATATCGTGATATCATCTGAATAAGAAAACTGTCAATGACAGAGTGATGTTGACCCTTATTTTACTATCTCAGGAATACCAAATACTTTACTGCTTCGATAATAACACAATAGTAAAGTTACTTATCGAGCAAATAAGGAAAACAGGAGCATTGAATTAAAACCCCGTTTTATAGTAAGTGAAACGTACACTTTAATATCAAGTAATTAAATACGAAATCGTGTAAATCCGTTAAGTGACATAGCTATAAAATCAGGTATCGGTTGTTACCTTCCCACTCACAATGATCGTTGCCATGTCCTTCGCCTTAATGGTAAACAAATCCCAGCCTTCTTCACCTAATTACATCGTCAAAAGGTCATTAGCACAACACTTCAAGCTTAAATTTTAAAGAACTGGCCACTACACACATTTTAAGTCCACAAAAGAGAAAGATATAAAGGTATTTTTATGTCGTAATAAGAGCCACAGTCAGGCGATGTGTCGAGGTGACCGTCCAGGCGCTGGTAACAAGCTTAATGGACGCACAATGACTGGAAACCAAAACAACCCGGCGACAATTAACGTGCGCAAGCACAAATTGTAACACATAGGACACACTGGTGAAGATTAGAACACAATACGTGACCCAAAAAAATGAAATCATCGGTGAAAATATTCCAAGAGTTTGAAAGCCTTGATTTTTTGTTACATTTATTTTTCTGTATCAGAACATTAATGTTATTGCGATAAATGTTGTAGATAAGACGTCAATGCAACACGTGGGAGTGACTTAATCTGCATGTGTTTTTACTTACAACACAAAACAATGTTGGTATTAAGGCTTTGACCTCTGTTGTTAGTCAGGCTCACGGAATAGTCAATTCCGTGGTCAGTCAGACTATAATTCATTTACATCTATACAACTTGTCACAGAATAAACGCACACCACCAAACACCCCAATTAGTATAATCATAATACATAAACTGAATGTTTACTATTATGTATAAACATTGATTAATTATTAAATTAGTTGTTATACTGATTGTGGGTGAAAATTGTGGTCACATTACAAATCTACACACGCACACAGTCGCACACGTATAAGGGCGCGTTCCCACCGTGTCGTGACGACAGATTATCGTGTCGTTAAAAGCGTCGTGGCTTGTGTATTTAGATGGAGGTGTTCACATATAGGACGACACGATTAACTGTCGTCCACGACTTTTTTTTGCAGTGACGACAGATTGTCAATAAACAGTCGATATAATGGGAACAGCTAGAGACGACAGTCGTCCAACGATAAATTAATCGTCACGACATAGTGGGAACGCGCCCTAAGGGTCTTTCTTACATAGTAGATACTAGTCAAAACAAACCAAAATTGACGACTGTACAGCGGAAATGTGACTGTAATTTACATAGTTTTAATTATTTTTGGGATAAAAAAATTACCTATTTAGAAATTACAGAAATCGATTCAGTAAACGATTCTGAACAAACTACATTCATAATGTGCATTAAGTTTTTTTTTATTTTTTATTTGAGATAGGTTTGCTCTTGACTCTAGTCTAGGTCAGAGATGACAGAGACAAAGTCGACGATGGAGCGAGCTTACCCAGAAGAAGCCTGTTCACTGTCACTTTGAAGAGATCGGGATTGTATGCGTTCGGAAACACAGACGCAGGCAGAGAGTTCCACTCCTTTGCTGTGCGCATCACAAAAGACATTTGGAAACGCTTAGTGCGAATTGGTGGGATAGCAACCAGGTAAGGATGGTAACCTGCAGTGCGTCTAGATGTCCGCTGATAGAAGGGGGCTGGCGGAATGAGGTCGTGAAGTTCTTAAGCAGACTCCTCGAAGTATAATCTGTAGAAGACCGTCAAGCAGGCAACCTTGCGGCGATGAGCCAAGCTGTGAAGCCTGGCATCCACCAGTCTTACGTCGCCAATGAGCCTCTTAGCTCTGCGTTCCACCGAGTCGAGCGCGGCAAGTTGGTATTTGGCCGAGCCATCCCAAAGGTGGCTGCAATACTCCATGCAGGATCGAACTTGCGCTTTGTAGAGAATTAAAAGCTGTCCAGGCGTAAAGTATCGCTTCACCCTATTTAGGATGCCCAGTTTATTGGCCGCAGTTTGGGCTTTGTACTCGATGGTGGCACCGAAGTTGAGACATGATGTCAACTCATACATATATTAGGTTGGGGAAAAAGTCTTTTCGCATTATAGTATGTATGAAATTGTAATAAAATCTCTTTGGCTATACTATTTGTATCTGGCTGGTTTTGGTATCATTGAAAGTTTAAATTTTAAAGAACATAATTCCAAATTCAAATTAGGAAAATGTGTGATTTTCATTTGTTTTTTCGTACTGTCAAGATGAGTGAATCTAATGACGAAATTCGATACATTTTAAAATTTTACTACAAAAAAGGTAAAAATGCAACGCAAGCCGCGAAAAAAAATTGCGATGTTTATGGACCTGGTGCAGTGTCTGTGAGAGTAGCACAAATTTGGTTTAAGCATTTTCAATCCGGAAATTTTGATGTCAAAGATGCACGTCGCTCTGGTCACCCTATAACGGATAAAATGGATGCCATTTTTGAAAAAGTGGAGCAAGATCAGTAGTTACGACGTAGCTGAAGAACTGGGAATTGACCACAAAACAGTTTTGGCGCATTTGAAAAAAACTGGGTACACAAAAAAGCTCGATATTTGGGTACCTCGCGAGCTCACTGAAAGAAACCTAATGAACCGTGTACTCATTTGTGATTCTTTATTACGACGTAATTTAAAGAAGCTGATAACTGGTGATGAAAAGTGGATCACGTACGACAAGAACGTGCGAAAAAGGTCGTGGTCAAAGACTGATCAGGCTTCACAGACTGTGGCGAAACCCGGGTTAACTCGCAACAAGGTGATGCTGTGTGTGTGGTGGGATTGGAAGGGCATTATTCATTATGAGCTGTTACCACCAGGCAGGACCATCGATTCTGAACTCTACTGCGAACAACTGATGAGATTAAAGCAAGAAGTTGAGAGAAAGCGGCCGGAATTAATCAACAGAAGGGGTGTGGTTTTTCATCATGATAACGCTAGACCTCCTACCTAGTCCTGACCTTGCACCTTCAGAATTCTTTAGGCAGTATCAGGTTAACATCACGAGAGGACTGCCAAAACCACTTGTCGCGGTATTTTGATCAGAAGTCCCAAAATTTCTATAGCAATGGGATCATGTCCCTACCTACAAGATGGCAAATAGTTATCGAACAAAATGGTACCTACATACTTTAGTTAAATGTGAATAAACTATATTAAAAAATGTTTTGAATTTTCTTAAAAAATGCGAAGAAACTTTTTCCCCTACCTATTACTAATATGCATGATAAAGCTGAAGAGTTTGTTTGTTTGTAATCTCTGGAACTACCAGTCAGATTTAAAAAAATCTTTTTGCATTTGATAGCCCAATTCTTGAGGAAGGTATTATATTATATAAACATCACGCTACGACCCTTAGGAGCCCAGCAAAAAGAAAAAAAAATAGAAAGAACGTTAAGCGAAAACGAAGTAATAACGCGGCTGGGCGATGCGACGCGACGCGGGGGATCGGGGGCCGAATTTTCCCGTGGACGAAGTCGCGAGCAGAAGCGAGTCTAATTACGAAAGTGTCATAAAATCAATGAGATTTTGAGAAGATTGTGTGCAGAACATACTGACTTAGATTAGAGAATATACTGTCTGCTATATATCAAAGAAAGAAAGAATAATGTTTAATTTGGACACAGTTCGTGAAACACAAAACACAAATAATAAAATAAAAAAGTGAAAATATTGTTTTAACAAAGATAGTGTGTGCTAGCTATCAATATGTATCGCGAATACGGAACCGGCAGGATTGAGTCATCATTTCAACTAGTAACCGACAATCGTCTACTGCTAGATGGGCCTCCTCATACATATCGACACAATAAACGGTAGTGGGAAAAAATATCATAGGTTTTATGCCTTACGTCTAACTTTGCCAATGGTACTACTATCCTACTAATGTTATAAACGCGAAAGTTAGTGAGGATGGATGGATCGATGTTTGTTACTCTTTCATGCAAAAACTACTGAACGGATTTGGATGAAATTTGGCACACAGATAGTTTATAACCTGGATTAGCACATAGGATACTTTTATCCCGATATCCCCACGGGATCGTGACTTATGCGGGTGAAACCGCCGGGCGCTGTTAGTATTGTTATAAACACACTAGGGGATTTGCTCTATTTTTTGCAAGATTGAGTCATGGACGAAAAAACGGATACGGAGGACTAAATTCACGAAGCTGCGGAAATGTGTGCTCCTAAATTACATTCATTTACGTATTTGCCAAAAGTCTGAATAACTACAAATCAAGGCAAAGGAATTACATTAATTTACGTATTTGCCGAAAGTCTCATTAACTACAAATCACGGCAAACGTTACTAACCTGGCAGCTTTGTTTTTAGGCAAAATATCAGCGTTTGTACCACGTTTTGCTCTTCACATAAAGTTTATCAAGGACCCCTCATTAAAATTCTATTGCGAGTATTTGCGTTTTGCGGCGTGTGTTCATCGCCTAATTTGAAGTTCACTCAGATAACACAGAGCTCTTGACACTTGGTCCACATTTTAACTGACCCCGAGTAACCCGTGATTAGTTAACGTTACGTAACTTTACGATCTCATATAACATTTTATAGGTAAGTAATTAAATTTATTTTATCGATGGCCGATAAACCAATTATGAAGGTTCTGGAGCCGATTAAGGGGGAAGCGCTAAGATAGCCCGCGAAATTCAAGTTTTCTTACGATTTTTGCAATTTGCAACTCAGTGTCTGTGTATATGTTGTTTAAAGTATGATTAGCGACCGTAAAAAATATGATTTACATAATTATAATCACTAGAATCAGTAATATAACTCCGTAAGTTAGTATAATCCTCAATTTCATGAAATAGTCGTTCAATAGAATTACTTGATCTTAGAGAGTTGTATTGATGACTTTAATGATTATAATTCTGTAAATACATATTTATTACGGTCGCAAATCATATTTTAATCAACATACAACCTAATATAAACCTGCAAATTGCAAAAAACGTAAGAAATGTTTAATTTCGCGGGCTACCCTGGCGCTTTCGCCTTATGTAAATGTATTTTCCAAAATTTTCTAAAGTTCAGAGAACTTTATTAATGAAACTTACAAAATTGAAAGCACTATTATTGAGATCTTAGCCAAAGGCTTCATGCAACCCTAACATTAGAACGAAACTGCCACGAAGACCCGACAAAGCACCAACAACATTATTGATTCCTAACTTCACCCTACTTGCTATACCTATTTCCTAGAATTTTTATATTTCATGTTACTTTATCTTTTTTTCAGCAGGCATTATCATGTTTGCAGTATTGCAAAATTATTTACATTGCAAACTACAGTGACACTCTTTGTCGCTATATCTTCAAGACCTTATTTGTTAAGGTGCTTGCAGATTGAAGATCCGTTAGTTGTTTGCCCTGCTAATATATAAACATTAGATACTGCACCTATTTACCCAATAATAAGTTTGTACATACAATAGGGGACTAACGCACACATGTACTTACTTGGCGCAACTTGGTAGAGACCTATAACCAGCTGTGCTCGATTGATAGGTAAGAAATTAACAATGTGATAAACTGTGACGGTTCTTTTTACCCGACTACGGTGAAGCAAACAGGAGGGTTATGATTTTGTGAATTCACGTATTCACATTCAACCAAATTTTCATTTCCTACCTTGATACTCAAAAAATCACGGAACAAAACTGGCAGAGCCGTGGCCAAAAGATAGAATTTCATTTTTTGAGATACAATATTTAAATGAACTGTTCAGTTAAACCAATGTTAAACGTGAACTTACCAGCATGTTCCTTTACTAAGTAATTTAATTTATTGTTTCATATATTATGTTCACACGTACACAGGTGAGTCTGTCCACAGGGTGAACATAAAGTTGATCAGCTCGCCGAGCTAAACCAATTTACCGCGGGAATTGGTGTCCCACTTGCAAGTTTTACGGTCAAATAAACTCAAATAATACACGTAATGTGGGCCGCACTATCGCTGCGTTGTTCGTTAGATTTATATTGCATTTTAACAATCCGTTTATGGGTATGGGTATATGTAAAAAGTACGTAGGAAAGGTATATTTTTGTTTAAGGGGGAAGCGCTAAGGTAGCCCGCGAAATTCAAAGTTTCTTACGATTTTTGCAATTTGCAGCTCAGTGTCTGGGTGTATGTTGTTTAAAGTATGATTTCGCAACCGTAAAAAATGTTTTCACATAATTATAATCATTAGAATCACTAATACAACTCCTTAAGTTAGTATAATCCTCAAATGTCAAGATTTCGTGCAATAATCATTCTTAGAATTAGGTACTTAATCTTAGAAAGTTGTATTGATGACTTAAATGATTATAATTCTGTAAATAGATATTTGTTAGGGTCGCGAATCTTAATCAACATACAACCCAATACTGACCTGCAAATTGCAAAAAACTTAAGAAAATTTGAATTTCGCGGGCTGCCCTGGCGCTTTCACCTTAAGTAAATGCATTTATACATTTATTTCGATATGGAAATTAAACACGTGCGTAGGCGGCATGTTTTACGGGCAAGTTGTGAGAGTTAGTGGCATTTCTCGACGATCTACGTAGATTTAACGTAGGTAATAGGTACGTTTTGTCAACGTAATTAGTTAATTTCGCCCTTCCGACTGGCCTCAGTTGACTGCGTATCCTAGACTGGCTCCTATGATACCTATTGGAAGTAGCCTTGTCATGTCTATCAAGGTAGACCGCTGCTGCACTCATGTAGGTGTACATTTATACATAATAGCGTTTATTAATAATCATTATCAACCACTCTCTACCTACAGCAGCGTCGTGAAGACAGAACTATAGTTCAATATTAGTTTTTTGCAAACTAATGGTGATAATAATCGGATACTACAGCACTCCTCTTTCTTGATAACATTTTTTCGTGTAATCTTTTGTGTTGAATATTGAGTCACGTACTACGAACCTAGGCATGAAAAAACGAGTTTCTGCAATACTTCTATTAATGGAATCAGCAGGCACAGTGGTGTAAGTGGCTGGGGACACAAAAGATCGATTTGGTGACGAAAATATATTAATCTAGTTAAAATCTACGAAAAAATCCTATCTCTTGAGTCCTGACCAGTAGCTTGGACCCTGTTTCCGAAACCGGCGAGCTACTGTACAGGTAAATTTTTTTATCACTACCTAAATTTTCACAGGTGTTCTACCCATGAATATGAAAAACTCTCACTATGGGACCAACTCTGAAATCACGAAAAAAAAAATCTGCTGTTTCATACATTTTGATCGAGTAGGTATTATAATTTTGTATGAAACAGATGATTTTTTTTTCGTGATTTAGGAGTTTGTCCTATAGTGAAAGTTGTTCATATTCATGGGTAGAACACCCTGTGAAAATTTGGGTAGTGATAAAAAAATTGGCCTGTATTTTGAATGTTTTTATTTATAACTGCCTCGTTGGTCTAGTGCTCAATCAGTGGTGATGATGGCTAATTAAGCCGCCAGTACAATCTTGCAAAGGTTTAAAACATGCTACAACCACGTGTAAAGCTACTGAAACGTAACACTGACTGCCTCTCTCAAATTAATATCAATCGCATCGAATCTCAAATGAATCGAGTTGTTTCCATGGGTCATGATTATAATTTATCATGTAAATATGCGAAGGGATAATATGCAGATTGCAGAGCAAACAATAAATAAACTCGTTTGAACTCTGAAGCAATGTAAAGTAGCGTCGTCAGTCGTGGCAAACTTAATTTGTACAAAAAAATTATGTATAACCAGACCTAACATAACGGAAATACTTTCGTGAGTTTATATTATTATGGCCATGAGCAGCTATGGACACTATTCTCGTGATATTTAGGTTCAAAACGGTGCAATAATAGCTAGTTACTATTTTTATCAATTTCCTAAAGCAACTCGATGTATTTTGTGATGCGCACAGCAAAGGAGTTGAACTCTCTGCCTGCGTCTGTGTTTCCAAACGCATACAACCCCGATCTCTTCAAACTGAGAGTGAACAGATTTCTTCTGGGTAAGCTCGCTCCATCGTCGACTTTGTCTCTGTCATCTATGACCTAGACTAGAGTCAAGAGCAAACCTATCTCAAATTTTAAAAAAAAACTCGCAAATACATGCGATTTAATGGTTTCTAGTCTTTAGACCTTGTATAGGTACTGCAGCTGTGCCGTATAACAATTACTGACCTTGAAACGACGTTGCTAGACGTCCTTGGATAAGGATTAAGAACTATATTGACCTCATCATCTGCCTTTTCCCAACTATGTTGGGATCCGCTTCCTGTCTAACCAGATGCAGCTGAATGCCAGCATTTTACACGGAGCGTCTACCTGTCTGACTCCATAACCCAGTTACTGGATAACACGATACCCCTTGGTAAGACTGGTTGTCAGACTCGGGCTTCTGGCTACCCGTAACGACTGTCAAAGATCTACGCATGACAGCCGGGACCAACTGCATAACGTGCTTTCCGAGGCACGGAGGAGTCTCGGTATATTATGGTTGGTCACCCATCCACGGACTGACCTCGGCAAGCGTTGCTTAACCTTGATCGATGCGTGCGGGTGTTATTATTTAGCCACGAGCCCCTCAAGACTATATTCACCTATCAAATAGTAATTGTACCGTCTTTAAACGGGGATTATGCGCCTTACGTAACGACTGCGCCCGAGTGCACTGTAATGCGATTTATCAAAACGATGCAATAGGTGGCCTGTTGGGGAACTATAACAATATAATAGACTGACCTTGTACAACCATTTTCTCTGGCATTGTTAGAAACTTTGTTTATTGAAATCAAGCTTTTTTTTGCAGAAGTTAATTAGATGTTTTGTTTTACAATTTGGGTGGAATTTGCCACATGACATTACTGAATAATTCTAAGATATACTTATACCAGACATCTAAGATTATTTTATTTTTACCTGGCATCTACCACTACTATTAAAATTAATATTTATACCTGATATTACCAGGGCAAGGTTTATAATCACAAGTCATGCTATAGTATATATAAAAGTACACATTCTACACCAGTTTTCGTTTTTTATGTGTGTAGTACACAATACATAGACAAAACAGAGCCCACCCCATTGTGCATGCACACAGTCTGTTGTCACAATGCACTGCATACAATACAATGTACATGAATACTAATGTGTTACTCTCAAAAAAGATGTATTCATCCAATAAACAGTCAATCCAAGCTTAGCATTTAGATTGTCTCAATATTGGAACAGATGACATAAGTTATACAAAAAAAAACTCATGTTAAGCTGTAAACAGCATGATGACTTTTTTAAATAATATACTCTTTCCTAGCCAATGATGTAAACTGACACGATGAAAAATAAAAAAAAAACGTTAAAAAAAAACAACTGACTTCCAGTTTTTTTTTTTTTTTTTTGTAAAAATATTTATTATTTTTCACTTTTTAGTTATGGTACACACGGCTACATATCAAGCTATACATATCCAGTATAAGCTGTTCTCGCATGTTCTATGTTACGGGACTTGGTTTCCGCACTTAATCCTACATGTGGACCATTGTATGTGGCTGTTCTCGCATTGTATAGGATTTCTGTACAATGAAAGGTCATTTTATACCAGAAATGTATAGCTTGACATTGAATGTATGGCTTGTAGCCATGTGTACCCCACACCAATTTGTATACCACTACTTGCTATGTAAACAACAGTGACAGGAAGTATTATAACATCATCAACATATACAAAGTGGACTAAATACGTATTCTCGAAGCTAACTCAAAAACTACCCAAGCCAAGTTAATAAAATTTATATGGGACCACTGCGCAAGCTTCCTCTACCAAATGAAAAAAGTCATTTTCAAAATCTGTCCACAATTGACAAAAATATTGGTGAGGTGAACATACATAAAAAAAAAAACATACAGATGAATATAATATAACCTCCTCCATTCATGAAGTTGGTAAAAAGATAGTTGTCGGCAGACTATTCAAATAAAATTCCAATTGTCAACTTGCACAACACCTTTACCACTAAAGTCAGTTAGACATTCAGTAGTGGAACAAAACTGGCTAAACAACACACAGCTTTAAAACAAAAAAGATAAGTTTAAGATAAGTTTATTTATTCATAAACAACAAAGGTTACAATATTTAGGTATAGCACTGGATCCCGCACTAGGAAACCCTGTATCGCAGGATCCAGTCTCTTTCAACAGATAATAATAAATTGTTTCATTATACTTAGTTAAGCTACTAAGACACTACAACTACACACACACTACACTACTAACTGTTAAGTTACTTAGTTAAAAGACTAACCTGTTCCCTCAATGAGTTATTCTGTACACTCAATGTGTTATTCTGTACTGCAGCACCATCAACGTCGCTCATCTTAACCTCTGTATCACTCTCCACCTCAAAGATAACCTTGTACAGGTCTAGCCCTTCCGGTACGTTGGACTCAATATTAGCCTCCGGTCGGATTGTGAGCTCCTGGTTAATAAGCTGACTGCGACTCACGCGGAGAGAGCCCTGCAGGGTTTCTGATATGGCCTAAAACAATAATTTAGTTTAACACAATGTAATAAAATAGTAGCCCAATTTATTTTATTATCTATTATGAGCCTAATGTAAGATAGCAATGTTGTTATGTTGATAACAATATACATAATAGTGAAATGACCTTAACAGTATTGGTGATGTACTATTGATAGTGAAAATTTTGTAGTTTTGAAAATTCAAATAAATTGTCTGAAGTTATATTTAGATACAGGTTTTCCTCTTGATTGGTACACAAACACATATAACTTAATATTCTCGGCAGGCTATAAGAGCAAACAAAAAACTCGTTGATATGCAGTTATAGTATGTAAATAAAACACAATGAGAGACTCACCTGACGACTGCAAAGCTGTTAAACAAACAGTTGTCTTGTTGCGTTATCCCCAGCCTCATTTATGTTTTAAAGTGCATTCTTACATGCGAAACGATGAAAAACCGCGTGAAAAACTAACATTGTGCACTTACGTCGCTCAAAATGTCTTCCAAATCGCAACATACATTTGTGGTGAATACGGGCGTCGGGCTCGGCGTTCGTGATCGATCACAGTAAAAATCTATGTCTACCGGGTCCAATACCTCTTTTGTCTGATATTCATTGAACTCCATTACTGCATGCTGTTGAGAAACATTCACAAAAACCATTTATTTCACAAACACTGCTGCATTATGCGTTACGACTCGCGCATGAAAACACCATGTTATCATTTATATCACAACGCAAACTAACACAATCTTACCCATTGAATTTTAGGTTCTCTCGCGAGAACAAAACATTTTAACAATCGATTCTTTAAAGTAAGCGAAATGAAAAACTGCGGTTGCGGTAGGTATTTACCGATAGACGAATTGATTGAAGAAAACAAAACGTCAAATGAAAAATGTCAGCCGAATAAAAAATCCGTTCCACGTAAGTTTTTTCTTTTAGAAATCCGTAGACAGTTCTCTGGCTACATAGAAATCACATTTTTTGATACAAATATTATAGCTGAAGGGTTTGTTTGTTTGAAGGCGCTAATCTTTGGAACTGCTAGTCGGAATTCAATAAATATTTTTGCAATTGATAGCCCAATTCTTGAGCAAGGCTATAGGCTATTTAAAATCACGCTAGGACACTTAGGAGCCGATAAAAAAAAACTCATAAAGAACGTTAAGCGAAAACGAAGTAATAGTGCGGGCAGGCCATGCGATGCGACGGGGTGGGTCGAGAGAATAAGTTTCACGCGGACGAAGTCGCGGACAGAAGCTTGTTTTCCGAAATGATGACATTTTAGAACAAATCTCTGGTTGTATCTTACCACTGACTAAAACCCATCTGTGTTCTTTCAGTTGTCTTTGCCGGGGCCACAGTAACTCTTTCGGACATCCCGCAACCCTAGCTGGCATCGGCCCTAGCGGACCGAGTCAATAGTGCTGACATCTCTTTGAGGCGCGCGTGGGACACAACGCGCCGTCGATGCGGGCCTGGTCCTTACCGGACGGCGAGCTACCCATTGCTCGCCGTCCGCAAGCCCGCGCCTACGGCCGCCGGGAATCAGCTGCCAATTCCCGACGCCCAGGGTGTCTCCTGCGGCGACTAGGGGCGTGAGGGCGCAAAGCTTGCATCTCCCTCACGCGTTCCGCCTTCGCGAGCATTATTGCCTCACAGAAGGAGGTGATGGCTTCCCATTTACTCTAGCTCCGTACCTGGCCTGGACCAGGGCCGGACGTGAGAAATCGCCGCCGCCGATCGCTTCCGTGAGGACACGGCGGTGCTCCACCCAAGCCGAGCAGACCTCCAGCGTATGCTCCACCGTGTCCTCCGGGCGATCCACACAGTGGTGTCACCCGGGCGTAACTTAATACTGACCTGCAAATTGCAAAAATTGTAAGAAAATTTGAATTTCGCGGGCTACCCCGGTGCTTTCGTGAAAGTTGATCCCCCTTTTCGAAACTAGAACTAAAACTGAAAAAGAACAAAATAGTTCTATAAATAGTTAGATTACAGGAAAACCTATAAGAATACTCAATACTCAATACTCAATCATTTATTGCATTCCACAATGTATATGCTTAGGTGGTAAGTAAATATTTGCCGAAACAATCGTGGACCCTGTCGGGCACAGCAAAAGAAAAGTTTGAAGGAAGAGGACTTATTTAGGTATTCATGCAACTAACTTATTCTAAGTATAATCTACTAAGGTATCATTTTATTACTTTATTATTATTTTAATCAATTTTTTTTTTTTTATTAATTTATATAATCATGTCAGTTCTATACATTTCTCAATTAAATATTCATTTATGCTATAATAACATTTATTTAGTAATAACTTTTTTAATTTGTTCGTAAAAACGGCAATCTTTTTCTCATTTCTGAGTACCTCGGGTAGTTTGTTATATATTTTTATCGACATAACCAGTGGACTAGATGAGTGCATTTTTAAACGGGATATCGGTAGGTTTAATCGTGTTTTGTGTCGCAGTGTGTATCTTGCTTGTATGTCTTCACGTTTTGTGTAACGTGACATTGGCTAAATGCACAAACCGTGCGAAGCCAAAAAAAAAAAAAAAAAAAAAAAAAAAAAAAAAAAAAAAAAAAAAAGTCTTGGTGTATGTGTGCGAATTTACAGATTTCCAGTATGTATATACAGAAGTCTATGGTCTGAAAATAACATGGTAAATCACCCAATAATGTGAGTACAAATATTTGCAGTTGGAATGTATGGAAGAACATGTTTATAAACTATAATGTTTGTCCTTGGGATAAATTCATCCCAACATCATTTTGCGTGGTCCGACATGCACTTCGCCGGTTTTTATTATTATTTAGGTACCGGTTCACTTCCGACTTCTATATATTTCCAGGCTGGAATTCAAATCTGAAAAAGTGTGGTAACCAGCTAAACCGGAACCATAAAATAATTGTTCTATTGCTGCTATTAGGTCATTTGCAGTGGTCTCGACCTACCGATTTTTCGGTATTTCTACCGATATGGGCTCTCGTTATAAATTAGTCTGTAGGTTTTTTTTTTTCAATAAATAAACGAATTTGAT
Organism: Fissipunctia ypsillon; assembly: GCA_947568875.1. NCBI lineage: Eukaryota > Metazoa > Arthropoda > Insecta > Lepidoptera > Noctuidae > Fissipunctia > Fissipunctia ypsillon. Next base: position 22,045,211 of record OX387645.1, on the reverse strand, counting down.
TGAATATTGTATTTTTTGTCTAATACCGATTTTGGGTACAAATATACGGCAACTCTACCGATCTCGCTCTATGACGTTCGAGACCACTGGCCAAAGAATATACTACTCTCTGTCGAGAGTAGCCACTGGCCATTTGTTTTAATGTAGTTTTTGTGTGTGGGTCAGTGATATTATGGTGTGAAAAAAATATGGTTTTAAAAGGGCCGTTTTGAATGTCCTCTATCAAGGAATAATATTCCTGCCTGTAAGCAAAACACTCACAATACTATACAAAGTCAGTAACTGGCAAGAATGGTGCGGTTAGACCTTTATATCATAGACTCATTGATGGCGAGTTGGCGACGAGATGACGCGATCGATCGCGTTTGGTTTCATTGGTTTGGATTTCCGAACGCCGGAACCACAGAATATTAATACCAATACGCCTGAGGCGGTGCCCGCGGGGCTGGAACGCGCCTTATGTCAATGACGGCGTCCGTTTGTAACGTCATGTCGTGTTTGTAATTTTGAAAATATTTACTCGTGCTTGGTATAAAGTTGAAATACTAAGTTTTATAATTGGTGAAAGTGATAATAATGGAGGATTCTATGAATGCGACTGGAGCACTTCAATCTTTTCGGTCTCCACCAAGAAGAAGACGCTCAACTTTCTTTGAACGAAGGGACTCAATAGGTGTGCTGATATTTGAGCATTTTATTTAAATTTGTGAAGTTATCCTATAGTGTGTTACGTTAAAATACCTTTGGCATGTCCTGGTGGATTGAGTGAAATGATTTGTAATCTAAATTCTCCTTTCAGTGCCTCATACAATGTCCGAAAATGTTAACCCAATTACGAAAGAGTCAGATGTGAACGAGAGACGCTCCGAGGATATGACGAGGTAAAGATACTATTGCCATTTTGCCAATATTAGTAACGACGCTAGATAGATATATCGAAAGTATATTTGTGTGAAAATTGTGCATTGTGTGATGTTTCAGATATTATCAGAAACTCTTGGCTGAGAAAGAGATGTGGAAGAAGGAAGTAAATGAGAGGCGAAACAAATATCATGACCTGAGACAGTACGTTTTTATCTTATTTAACCCATAAACCACTGCCACTTTAAAATTTAAACTATTGCAATTTACAACTTAAGGTTCAAAGACCTCTCACATGCTATTTACTGCTTCACTAACAAGGCAGATATTATGTCATCAGTTAAATGCAGCATATCATGGATTGTTGGTGGATTTAAATCAATTTAGCAATCACAGATTGTTGCTGTATAAGATAACTAGCTTCTGCCCATGACTACCCCCATGTGAAATTTCTTCTTTTAACATAAAATATATCCTATAGATGTGCCCTGTTACTTCATTTTCGGTTAACATTCTTTCTGGCTTTTTTTTTCTTTTTGCTCAGATCCTAAGGGTCATAGTGTGATGTTAAGTAGCCTATAACCTTCTTTATGAATTAGGCTATCAAATGCAAAAAGATTTTTCAAATCCCACTAGCAGTTCCAGGAGATTACTGCATTCAAGCAATAAAACAAAATCTTCAGCCTTATTTTATTAGTATAGATGGATAGGTATAATCCTCTCCCGGATATATTACCATATTAAATTCTAATTTTTTGCTTACAGGCAATACCAGATGGCAGTAAAAGCACCCAGCAGATCAAGTATGTCCTACTCTGCGCTATCCAATGAAGACATAGAATTCCTCAAAGGAAAACCTAACATATCTAAACTCGTTGACAGTCAACAGAAGCTCCACAAATCAGTTTTAGAAACAGGAGCATTGTACCGAAGGGCGAGTGAACTTGACGAAGTAATATTGACTCAAAGCAAACATTTTGTCAGCATGGTCACAGATTACATATTAGAGAATAGTACTATTGGGCCAACAGAATGAAAATAATAAAACTTTAGAATTGTACATAGTATATAGTTAGATGGTAAAATGTCTCTGGCAACTGGCTAAAATAATTTTAGGTTTTTTCCACAGAATGGATTAGGAAGAATTGTAGAAGCATTGTTTTGTGAGTCCATGCCTATGTAATTAAAGCCAAACATGATATCAAAGATATAATCAAATCCTCAATAAGTCACCCTAAGTGTCATAAATGTCTGTTAAAATCAAAACAGTTTATTTCATATAAACCTATGTGGGTACTTATGCAATATCAGAAGCTAGGTATACGTGGTTCCAATTGGTTGTTTCCTATGGCGAAGACCCGGCTAGAAACTCCACGGTTACTTTTTTCCAAATGATGATTTGATGAGATTGTAGGGCCAAAAATGCCTTTAAAACTTGTTTGAGAATTTGGTGGTCTTCTAAATCAACACCTAATAGTGCATCTGTGTAAAATGTGCGAGTTTGCTTAATCATAAAAACTTGAATAACAAAGCTGCCTAATTTGCTACCTTATTTAGAGGCAATATTTAATCTAGGATATAGTATCGAGCTGTTCATATATCAGTAGATATTAGTTGTAAATATAATATCATGAATTAACTCATCGTCCCTGGAGAATATAATGGCAATTGCAAAAACTCAACTTTCCAGGAAAAATTTCAATCCGATTTTTGACGATTTCTTGCCAGTTACTACATAATGTAGAAGCGGGAGAGCTTAAATGAAATAAGATTTTTTAAGTATTGTTATTAGTATTAGCAAGCAAAATATTTGTGCTAAAATTTCTTATTATAGTTGTCATTTTATTCTCGTTTCGTCCAAGCAAGGATGAATTTATTACGGGTCAAGCAAGTAGCAAAAATAAGGGTAATTTATCATTTTATTCTGGTAAATTTTGATAATATGGTAAGTATAGAAACTTGGGACTCATAATCTTGTTTTTTCAATGAAACGACTTCGTCAGTGTTACAGAGAAACATAGCTATATCTTTCGCCACTCGTTTTCCATGCATGCATGCGATGTTAATATACTAGTGTTGGCATCTTTTTACGAGAATAAAATGACAAAATCTATAGTAGTTACCTATTATTTTGCGAAATCGCAAATCGACGGCTAAGTGCCAATACCTCCAAACTGACTCCTAACAAACATGCGAATAACGCCTTATAGTTTTGAATTTAAAGGCGTTATTCGCATGTTTGCTAGTAGTCAGTTAGGAGGTATTGGCACTTCGCCATCGAAATACGAGATCATTATCTATTTTTTATTATTTGATGAGTGATGTAAATATTTTATCAACATTTTCTGACAATTTTATTCGCGTAATTTTAATACGGTGGATAAAACATTGAAAACAATTATCGTCATGGCGGGATACTTTGCACAGAACATAGGTAAGTAATATATACTCCTACTTTGACTCTATGTCATAACTTGGGCCCAAATCGAGACAAATGTTTGAACTGCCCGCGCGCCGTGTCGCGACCACACAACCGAATGTCGTATTCCTTCTGTAACTAACGCGGTGTCCTGCGTGAGCGACGAATACGACGCGACGCGACGCAACACGATACGACGTAATGCGACGCGATGCTACACACGACAAATGTCCTACGTGATTTTGGTCATTACTTCTCGAATCATGGAGAAGTACAGTATAATTTTTCTTGACCATTTCGTCGCTCACGCGGTGTCCTGCGTGAGCGACGAATACCTACGAAGCGACGCGACGGTGCGAACGCGACGAACGCGATCAACTCAACGGCATACGCGCATGATGGGTAGGGTGACGCTTAGCTCTCTTCCTCCTCTCATTTTCAATGGTACCGTCATACCCATTACCCCTACTGTGAAAGATCTCGGTTTGCATCTTGACTCGACGCTTAGCTGGCAGCGCCAGGTCTCTAATGTTAGTCAAAGGGTCAACGGTACTCTACGATCTCTGTATCGTCTGAGAAACTTTTTGCCCGCTAAGACGAAAACTATGCTTGTGCAGACTTTGATTTTCCCTATCATTGATTATGGTGACGTGTGCTACTTTGACTTGAATGCGGTGTTGCTGGATAAGCTTGACAGACTGCTTAACAATTGTATCCGGTTCATATTCAACCTCAGAAAATATGACCATGTATCGAGCTACAGGTCTGAGCTCAAATGGATGCCCATTCGCCAGAGAAGAAATTTGCGTGCTTTGACCACGCTTTTCTCCCTTCTTAACTCTCCCACTCCTCCTTCTTATCTAGTGTCTCACTTCCAATATCTATGTTCTTCACACGCTAAGAATCTTCGTTCTTCTAACAATCTTCTCCTACTCTGTCCTTCTCATACTTCTGACTTTGTTCATTCTTCCTTTCATATTCAGTCCATTCTTCTTTGGAATGCGCTACCTCTTGACATCAGGATGGCCACCAGTCGGTATTCATTTAAGCGGAGATTGCGGAGTTATTTTCAAAATAAATAGCGTAGAGTCATCTCAAAACCTCTCTCTCTTGAATTTGTATATAATATATATATATAATATAGGTATATATTATAGTAAATATGTATGTATGTGTATTATTTTTTTTTTTAATATATATATATATATATATATTATATTATAAGTTTATGACTTATTTATGTACAAATTGTTCCATTTCTAACAGAGCACCTGCCATCTAATCTCTTCACCACCCTTGGTTGACTGGTAGAGAATGCCTAAGGCATTAAGTCCGCCTTTGTACTTTTTTAAGTGTGAAAAGTTTAAATAAATAAATAAATACCCTGCTTGCGGCCTATATGACAGTCTGCGGCGAGACGCGACGTAACGCGTACTTGTTTTGAGGGCGACCAAACGCGTCACCACGAACTACGAAATGGTCGAGAAAAATTGTACTGTACTTCCCCATGATTCGAGAAGTAATGACCAAAATCACGTAGGACATTTGTCGTGTGTAGCATCGCGTCGCATTACGTCGTATCGTGTTGCGTCGTTTTCGTCGCTCACGCAGGACACCGCGTTACGCAGGACACCGCGTAATAGATGGCGATATAGACGCGTACTTTCGGAACTGTTATGTGGATTTAATGACACTAAACATTTGTCTCGATTTGGGCCAAAGTTACGCCCTAGAGTCAAAGTAAAGCCACCGACACATTACAGAGTAGTGTTGTGTCGTGATGCGGGATACACCAATTAAACGAATCTGTCCAGGACTACGTCAAATCACAACGAGTTTTGATTGGCTAACACTGCTTCAGAAGGCGTCACGACACAACACAACACATTAACCCGTCATGACGGTACTTTATGACTTTGTCAGTTACAGCAAAAATAACCCGAAAAACATTGGGTAGATGTATTGGGATCCACAATCTCATTATAGCGTAATTTTAAATATAAGATATAGCTCTTATCATTTTGTTCACCGGGGACGGCGAACTGTGTAAATATTTTTATAATAAAAACACTAACATTACATCATTGTTGTTTGTTATTTTCTTTTATTTAGCTTCCAGAGTTGTATAGGTATAAAAAAACCAAGGATATACTTTTAAATAATGAATAACAATTTATTTCATTGTAACTTACATTTCATTCATGATACATAAATTCGATTCATACAGAAATCAACATTAAATTATCACATAAATTATTTCATTCATACAAATATTAGAATTAAGATTGTACATTGAATATTTATGAAGCAATCCATTGCATACAAAATGCTTTCATTTATAGAAAATTAAGTATAGTAATTGCAAATCTATTTCATACCAACAATTTTATTCATCAAGTTAAAACAAGTTCTATATTTCATTTCCCATACATTTAATTATCATAATATTATCCGTCTGCCCAATGGCACAAATTCATTACTGTTATATTAAGGCACACAATGGATCACTTCCAATAAAAAATTGAGCTGTTTCTGGCAGTGGAGGTTTGTTCATAGTCTGAGCGACATTACAATATACTGTAGAGCTTAGAATATATTTCATTTTGTTAGGCGACCGGTAAATATCAATGAGAATTATAATTATCGACAGTTTTGGTGGGAACATCGCCACTAGTAACAAATTTTAGATTTAATTGTGAATGTGAACACACCGAAATGCGTTTTGTTTGCGGAACATTAAATGAACTTTTTTTTTAATTACAAACCCTGGCGAGTGCTTCTTTTTAAAAATCTTGTACAGCATGTGAACAATTTTGGGGACCTTTTGAATCACTACTTATAATTAAGATTTCTTTATGATTGCAACTAGTGGTTATGTTTAGAAATACTAAGAATAATAAAAGACATCACAGTTAAAACTATCGGAGACATCTTCAAGATAATATTGCATGAATCCAACCGGATTTCTGTACGACGTAACGCTTTAATAAATTCTAATGCAACTTAAATATGGACGAAAATAAGTTATTACAACTTAAACGAATATAATACATAAAATTTAAAACTCAATACTCATTTACACTGAGATACACAACACTCTAAGATGTTATAAATGTCTTACTTCTAGATACAAAATTATTAAAATTTTAATCTTACGTCGATTCACATTGTAGCATCTATTCTCTTCTGGAATATTTTTAGTTTAATACAATATTTTTATTGTAGTTTTGAAGCAGTATTAAGGCTGGTATCATACCTCCACTGCGAAGCCATAGCAGCGAAACCGCAATTCAACTGACTCGCATGATGTTCCGCTAGTCTAGCGGAACATCACGCGGTTTCGCGGCAGAGGTCTGATACCCGCCTGAACGTTTTGCTTCGTTTATCACGAAGTGTGAAAAATATTTTTTCACGCATTGCTCACGAATAGCCTCCCCTATTACCAGAAGAGATTTATTTCGGAGTGCGTTCAACACTACAGTATGAACCGATCCTTATTGTGAAAAAAATATTTTCATCAAAAATTTTTTTTATGGCTGGAAGCCTCATTCACTAAACATGCCTTGCACTCACTAAGCCCTTATCAAGTACACACTACACCAGTATTTTATACATCTCTTCAAATTATAATTATAACATATAATGCTGATTTAAACTGAGAATATACAGTTCTATAATATCGAGGATAAATACGTCCATTTGAAATTATTCAGGGCAGGAAAGGACTAGATTATAATAACATAATTTTCCTGGTCAATTAAACCTAAATAATTCCGAACGGTTGAGATATGCTTATAACAAATTTTTTCTCTCCAATTCCAGCTTTATTTAAATACTAGATGTGATTGACACCTCTACACATTGGGTCTTGGTATTTTGGGAACTACGGTTCACCCAACACGTAAGGCCTTCGTTATAACTTTACACTTCGAGCCCTAATTATGTATACAGTTTCACTCGTTAATCTTAAAAGTGTATTAAAGGAACTTTTGCAGGAGTATATTACACTGTACAGGAGTATCTACGAGACTCAACTCAAATGTTTGGTGTGAAAACTTCGTCTAATCTGTAGTTTCTTTTCTTTGGCAGTCTTGTACTCGCGGCGACACGGACTGTTCCTTAAGTCTAGTATTGTGTTCACTTTCTCAACTATTTCTTTAGCCATGTCGTGTTCACATTCAAAGTCGTGGAGCTTGTATGTCGCGTTGTGCTGGAACATTGTAGTGTTGCCTAGAAATTTAAAAGTATTGTTAGACTCTTCAGTTTTCAGCTGTCATTTGTGGATCTTTGACAGTCGTTACGAGTCGTCAGAAGCCCGAAAGTCTGACAACCAGTCTTACCAAGGGGTAAGTATTACCGAGTTACTGGGTTGTGGAGGTCAGATAGGCTGTCGCTCCATGTAAAATTCAGCTGCATCCGGTTAGACTGGAAGCCGACCCCAACATAGTTGGGAAAAGGCTTGGCAGATTGATTGTTAAAAACTTTTCATCTAAAAGAAAAATCCATGATTATATTTTGTAAGTGGATGTCCTACATCTATACTAATATAAAAATCACAAGAGTTTGTTTCTTTCTTTGATCGCGTTAATCTCTGGAACTACCAGTCGTATTTGAAAAAATCTTTTTGCATTTGATAGCTCAGTTCTTGAGGAAGGTTATAGGCAGAATGAACGCTAAGCAAAGACGATGTAGTAGCACGGGCGGGCGATACGTAAATAAATAATAATAATTAAGATTATGATCATACATTTTCATTTTATAGGTGTGGAATGGGGTGTTAGAATTTGTAGGAGAAAATAAGAAATTCACGCGAACGAGGTCGCGGGGGAAGTGCTAGTACTCAATATGATCAGTCTTCGTTTTCCCTACAATAAATTGGGAGAGATGAGATATCTTAACTGTGAAGATGGCTGAAACACATAAAGAGGTACACGTAATTCGACGCATGGCTGTTCAAGGTACTCCCGACGTACCTACCTACTCGTGAATGCCCTCTATAATAATCAGCCTATAATGTTCCCACTGCTGGGACACAGGCCTCTGTGAGAGGGAGTAGGCGGTAATCCACCACACGGGCCCAATGCGGGTTGGTAGATAAAACATGTCTTTGATTTTTTTGTTCTAGGACATGCCGGTTTCCTCACGATGTTTTCCTTCACCCTTTTGAGAGTAGTGGTGATGAAATAATTTTACACAAATTAAAGCGCCTTCTGGGTTCGAACCTACGACCTACAACTCGTAAGTAAGTCGCGGCCGTTAACACTGGGCCACCACTGCTTTTTATGCCCTCTAGTTCACTTCAAATTGGTTCCATTGAATACACTTTAAAAAGTGAAAATGGTATAAATAAATAGGTATGCAATTACCTGCGCTATTTCTATCACCATAAGCAGCATTATGACCCGGCGAGTAAACTATTCTAAAAGTGGTCCTATTCCCCCGCGTCTCCAGGATCTGACACCACGCCACCGAGTCTATGCTGTGTAGAAAGTACTTCGATCTTGACTGCACATGGAATAAAATGGGAAAATACATATAAAATATTCTGTTCATTTAAAAATGCACATGGGTAGGTCTTCCACATGATGAACCGATCCCCTGGCGAAGGTCGCAGGAATCCGGTAGTCTGCTAGATGAAGGTAGTGCAGGACCGGCCGCTATGGCGATGCTTGGGGTAAGTGTATATCCAGAAGTGGACGTAAATAAGAATAGTTAGTATATAACATGTGCCGGAATTAACGCACAACCTCTTAAGGGGTCATTGTACACATCATTATGAACAACTTTTACTATGGGACCAAATCTGAATCGCGAAAAAAAAATTCTACTGCTCCCTAAATTTCGACGAGTTATGCGAACATAAATGTAAGGGACAGCTGATTTGGAGTGTCAAATATGATTTTTTAACAAAAAAAAAATACCCAATAATTTTCCTTATCAAAATTTCAAAATAGTTCATGAAACGGAAATAGCGTTGAATATAAATAAGAAGAATGTTTTTTCCGCATATTATTATCCCGATTTGTTAATTTCTGGTGTCGGGAAATACCGAAGATTACCACATAACAACAAAATGCAACTGTTGAAGAGGAATATTTTCTGATAAGAACATCATTATTATTTTCACAAGCAAAGCAGAAACTAGACTAGTTATTTAACTTTAATGAACAGGATAAAAGTTTACTTTTTCGAGAAGTTTTTGGCAATGCCGTTGGAAACAAAATAATATAGTTTTACATATATCACGAAATGGCAAACAGACCAAAATTAAAAGCGGCCAAATTTGAAATTACGGGATATCATCCAAAGCTAACCTTATTAGCCCCCGACGGACACAGATGGGTGTTATAAGTTTAACGTGTGTATCTGTCTGTGGCATCGTAGCTCCCAAACGACTGAACCAATTTAGTTTTCTTTTTGTTTTGTTTAAAAGGTGACGTGATCGAGTATTCTTAGCTATAGTTCATGAAAATCTATTTAGCCATTTCAAGATTATCAGTTCTTTTCTAGTTGATGTGAGCGTCGTCCACAGGTCTGATTGAGTCGAAATTTGGTATTCTGTTACTTCAATGACACTAGAATAACATAGTAACCTTGAACTGATGCTGCAGCATTACCTGGAATTTGCAGGATACCCAACTCCCTCACCAACTTACAGCAGAGGTGTCGTGTTTGGGCTCATTGGAATGGTCTCAATGAATAAGTTATACATAGATGTGCGTCGGCGGTTTTTAAATGTTTAATTTATATTATTTGTGATGAGGTCCTGTCTAATGTCAGCTCGGCGGTGCCTCGCGAAGTCGACACCTTTATCCGCTACAGCAGAGAGTATTAGTCCCAGTAGACGAGCTGATTTAATATGAAAGCTTGTTTACTGCGTTATAAAACAGGTCCTGCCGGCGATATCCCACGTTGCCAGCGTCGCCGACCTGCCTATATACAACATGCCCCGGAATTAACGCACAACCTCTTGGGGGTCATTATGAGCAACTTTTACTATGGGACTAACTCTGAAATCGCGAAAAAAAGTTAGGTCTTCACTACATTTTGACAGCAGCTGATTTTTTGATTTTTGTGCGTTAATTCCGGGACGTGTTATATACTATCTATTTTTATTTACGTTCACTTCTTGGTAGATAGGGCTATGGCAGTAGACCATGCAAACAATATTGACGATCTATACTAATATCCTTATTATCCATACTAGAATTAAATGCGAAAGTAACTCTGTTAGCCTTTCACACCTTAACGGATAGGATGAAATTCTTCACATGAGCGGACCATGACCTTGGGTTAAGACATAGGATACATTTTTATTCCAGTAGTACATTCCCGTGTTAATTTCCGACCTCCATGCGCGCGAAGCCGCGAGCAACAGCTGGTAAGAAAAGTATCTTACCCAAAACGCGTGTTTATGCGTGACTAGCGGCTCCACTTCTACCCTGTCGAGCGAGATGCCGAGTTGTACCGACGTGTTAGTTCTCACTTTGCGAAGTAGTTGCACTTTGTAGGCTTTGTACTGAGGTGCTTCTGTGGCCATTATGTGGGACTGCATCTTGCCTAGGTCTGTTTCTCCACTACCTAAAAAGAAAAAAGGGAATTAGTATGAACAGAACAGTAACCAATTCATAATGACAAACCACACATATACCATAAAATATATTCAGTTCAAAATGAGAAGGGAAGGAATCATTATTTGCCTGTACAGAACTTAGCTCAGAACCATACCATAAAATAAGAAATTACTATGGCCACTGGATGGGAACCTAATCTTTGACATTTTCAGTTAAAAATTTTCTACTTTTGTAAAAGATTTTTTACATTGGTAATGATTTATAAAACTAACCACAAGGAAACCTAAAACAGTGTTGCATAATACATTACCTTCATTCAAAGCTTTCAATGCTATTAAAACAGCTTCAGACGTTGAACTTCCTCCTGTGTTGTGTCTGGACGGGTTCTGATGGCTTTGACCAGAGTCTGTGACCTTTGTGAACACATGGAAGGCTCCACTCATGCCATCTTCAGGTATAGATGAAGGAGGTAAGGTCATTGCGTTTTTATTCTTTAGTTCCACAAGACCGAGACATGTGAAGCCGAATTTTGAGCAAGGTTCATTGGCATCAAGGCAGGGAAATGCCCAGTCAACTTCTCCATCATCCTCAGCTATACAAAGTCCGTAATCATGCACAGATCCAAGTGATATGTCTGGGTGTTCAATGCTGAAGAAGAAATAATAATTATTGTTTATTGGATCCATTTAGAAAATAATAATTTATACATCATCTTCAATAAATTTATACATCGTCTTTCTGCCCTTGTTCTAGTTACATGGGGTTGGTGCTACACGTTTTTTCTTCCATTCTTTCCTGTCAGCCGTCACTCTATCATTCACATCTTTTTCTTTCATATGATCCCTCACACAATCCATCCATTTTTTTTTTTGGTCTTCCTCTCTCTCCATCCATCAACATTTATTTATTACTGAAGTGCACATGCGATAAATTGATATAATCTATATACTAATAATAAATCGGAAGAGTTTGTTTTTGTTTGTTTGTGAATGCACTAATCTCTGGAACTACCAGACCGATTTGCAAAATTCTTTTTGCATTTGATAGCCCAATCCTTGAGGAAGGCTATAGGATTTTTAACATCACACTAGGACCCTCAGTTAGAAGGGCCGAAAAGTCAGACAGAACAGAAACAAAAATTAAGTAATACGGATGTAAGAAGCAATGCAACAGGGTGGGTCAGTGAAACAAACGATTTCACATGAATGAAGTCACATGCTACTGTTATATGAGATTAAAGTAAAAGGAAGATAAACTCTAATTAATTACTTTACCGAATATTTACCTGTATTTATAGCATGTGAAGCCAATTAAATCCTTGATCTTAGCAGTGGCAATAACACACACAACTAAGGGGTAATTCTGATGCTTCTCCGGAAGCATTGTCATGAATATCTTGAATGACTTGATAGGCAATCCTAGTTGTGCGGTTCCATCAAACTTTGCATACTCCAAATACTGACGGTGAGGTAGGTTTGGACAGTTCTGAAGTTGTTCAGCTAAGAGAGACTTATTTTTCTCAGGCTTTTTAACTTCAAACTTGGAAAATACTTCCACCAGCTGGTCTGTGGTGAGAGGCGACGAGTCCTCCCATTTTATTACTTTAATTTTAGCTGCCTTTTTAAGTGCTTGCGCCTTCTTGTCTAACCATTGTGCTGTGTTGGATCTTTGTCTAGAAAATTATAAAATTAGGTCAGTCAATAAAATTAACAAAAATATGGTACTGTATTGGTTAAAACTGTTATCCTAATATGATGTCACATAAGTGTAATAACAAACTATGACATAATTGACATACCATCACACTTAAAATCTGTAATTAGGTCAGTAGGGCAATGAGTCAATGTGAGTAATATAAATGTTGTTCAAAAGAAAAAACAAACTGTTCTGTTTAGTTTAAAATTATGGTCTGGAGAATATTCTGGATGGTGATGAAAAGCTGATGGGTTTAGTGTATCTCTATTACCACCAGAAAAGTAATGTAAATGTGTGACCCAATTAATACAATCACAGAGATGTTTTATAACTAAAAGGTTATGTAAAACCATACCTATGCGCTCCAAACTCCTCGTAGCGCACGTAGCTGCCGCACAGCGGGTCGTCATCCTCACTATCATCCATATCAGGGTAAGGATCGAACTGTGTTACTATTTCTCTTCCCACTTCCTCCTCAGATATGTCCCCCATGCCATCTTTACCTTTGCTAGGTCCTGGCTGAGTCAACCTCAATTCCCTTATCCTCTTCTTCTCTTCAATAGCTTTATTTTGAAACACTTTCGAAAAATCCTCTCCTGCCATAACGGTATCACATAAACCGGTGTCGTCGGTCGCAATAAATGCATCTCGTATGTTTTTGAGGAGCCAAATTTTATTATCGTATGTAGCCATTTTACTAATATCACTAATTATTTCAATTTTAATCTTAATTCTTGTTTTCGATCCCCAAAATTGAAACACATGTCAAAGTTGCAGTTCCCAAACAAAATGCTTTTCGCGTGATTCAAGTCCACGGTTTTAGAAATGTGGTTACTTTTAAACATTAAAGTTGTTTAGTAAGGGATAGATAAGCAGTTCCAAAGTGGAAGAATTTTTAACTTTGTCTATTTTCATGCTAAAACATAGTTTTGAAAGTCTGAAACGCACTTTGACATTTCCGATAAAAAAGGAATGGTTTCGGCATTAGCTTTGGCAACAGTAATTTTGATGATTCTTGATTGACAAGGGAGTCAGAAAATGAACACACCTAAAAATAAGTATTAAATTACTTTGATGACAGATTATAAAATCAAAACCGGCCAAATGCATGTCAGACCACGGACCACGCATAGTGAAGGGTTCCGTAGATGGGATGATTATTCACGCATTGGACAGCACCTATTGTTTTTTATCGAACGCAAAAATAACTTTGTATTTCATAGTATTTTTCGAAAAACTATAGAAAACAAAGTTATTTCTGTAGTTGTAACCGAAAATATATCCTTTAACGGGGAGTTTTTTTTTCACCTAAAAGAATATCTTTTTGCAAAATTTTATTTTCCAACTTTGTAGGCGCGATTTCTATGTTACCATGTCAAATGACAGCTTTTTATTACCTAGGGGTCTCTGAGTTAACCGCGGATAGACAGACAGATGGACAATTTGCGAAACTATAAGCGTTCCTTGGACTACGGGACCCTAAGAACGTGTAACAGGGTGATATTCATTTTGACATTGTCTGTCATTCGACGATTCGATCCATGAATGACATGTTATTGTTGTCATAGTAACGGAAAGAAAACGATTATATTTTTTTTGTAATTTTTTGAACAAATGCTGAACGATAATTGTTCTGGACTTTCCTCCTATTAAATGTAAGTTACAACAAATATATAACACAGTATTATAGTTACCGATAAATAACGCTTTATAAAAAATCGGCTCATTTGAGGTTAGATTAGAATCCTTAGAAAAACAATGATGGTTATACATAGCATGATATTTTTACCATGTTGATCGATGTGGGACTGCTGGATTGATATGGTGGTTTCAGTGCGACTGACGCAAAATTGCGGTTTGACGTAGAGTTGCAGACACCAGCCCATAACCTTCCTAACTAATATTATTAATGCGAAATGAGTTTGTTTGTTTATTTGTTTGTTACGATAAAACGGCTGAATGTACTTGGATGAAATGGATTGGGATGAAATTTGGCACATGGGTAGACCGTGATCTGGTTTAGGACATAGGTTACTTTTATCTAGATATTCCCAATAAATAATAAACAGAAATTAATAAAAAACAAAGTGTATGGTACCTTTAATTGTTAATAAAAAAATATTCTATGTTAGTAGCACAGTTATGACTTTGATCAGTAAAACACATCTTTTATAATACTCTAAAATTTGTATAAAATAACTTCAATACAAAATCAAATTCTGAACTGATCAATAAGCAGAAAACACATCTACAAACAAATTTAATAAATAAAGTAGTCCAAATTTCTGGCAAAAAACTAAACATTGAACATATTAGTAAACATAACAACTTATTATGTAAACTCTATGCTTCTATACAATACTATAGTTTCCCATCGCTAACATACAACGCCTAAGGTCTTGAACACAATCATAGTAAGACCTATACGGAGGGGACAGTGTTTCATCATACAGCTTCAGTACTGCAACAAACTTCTTCATTGCTTCTCCATACTGGCCCCCTTCCATTGCTGCACGGCCAAGGCGGTACATCATTTCTGTGTCCTGAGAAGAGAATTGTATATAAAATTAAACAACTTTTTGTGGGTTTTGGAATGAATGAATGAGATATTTGTGCTCTTTCACTAAAGCCGTAAATATGGCTGAAGTTCAGATATTTGTTCTGTGTCCAATGTAATAGTAACATGGGACATGTGCAGACAGAAGAAGAAATGTAATTTTGACAACTTCATCAGGATTCTCTCTAAACGGAATCGACGCTTAACTGCACTACAAATCACCGCAGCTCTGAATGAAACGCGTGAAACACCCGTTTCAAAAATAACTGTTACAAGACGTTTATCGTCTGTGGAACTGAGGATGTGTTGCAACTAAAAAATCAAAACTAACAATTCGACAGAAGAAAAATAGACTAGAATGGGCAAAAGCGCACCAAAACTGGACAATAGAGCAATGGGAAAATGTCCTTTGGAGTGACGAATCAAAGTTTTAGATTTTCGGATCCAATAGACGTGTGTTTGTACGCCGGTCAAAAGAAGAGAGGGCTTCAGGCCTGTACTGTGCCTACTATCAAACATGGTGGAGGTAATGTCATAGTTTGGGGGTGTTTTGGCAACAATAAACCCGGAAATCTTGTGAGGATAACTGGAAAACTAAACAAGGAAGATTACTTGAAAATTCTCCAAAATTCCGCTGTACCCAGTGGACTAAATCTAATTGGTCCTGGATTCATTTTACAACAGGATAATGATCCTAAGCATTCTTCTAAACTGTGCCAGACCTTTTTGAACAAGAAAAATGATGAAAAAAATCATAAATATCATGCAATGGCCATCTCAATCACCTGATCTTTCTCCCATTGAGAAGGGTGAAAAATCGTTCTCCTACGAGCTCAGAACATTTGTGGAAGCTATTAGAGAGGAAAAAATGGAAAATAAAATAAAATGGAAATTAGATGAAGATTATTTTATAATAATCTAAATAAATTAATAATAAATAAATTAAATAAATATAATAATAAATTAATTATGATGAAGCTAAAATTAAATTAAATGTTATATTGGATGTAAAATTTTTGTTCTGCTTTAATTAGTTTTTGTTCATACTATTTTAATTTTTGATCAATGCATTGAAATGACTTTGTTTTGTTTTATTTGATTTTACCTTGCTACTTCCAAACTTTTGGACGGTAGTGTATATTTTGCTGGAGATCCTAAATAAATAAATACCAAACAGACTTTTTAAATTCAAAGACGAGTAAAGTAATAAAATGAATGATGAATGTTTGTTCTTTTCAGATAATTTACTTCGTATGCAAACAAGTTTCTAACACATCATGGCAGATGATGAAGAAGATGGTAAAGTACTACTTAATTTTTTAAAATTATGTATACCGTATGTATACCGTATGATTGTGAAAGTTTATAATCTATCTCGTGAGATTGTAAACTGTCGATAAATTGTGAACTGTACCATACTGCTTACACTATAACGTATTAACACATTCAGTGCCCAGCACCCGACTCCCGGGTCCAACAATAATTCGTTCGTGTGCCCACAACCCGGCTCCCGAGTCGTACATATAGATAGCTATTGTTGACATGTGACCATGCCCAGCACCCGCCTACCGGGTGCAAATCAAAACACAACAACGAACAAACAACGAATTATTGTTGGACCCGGGAGTCGGGTGCTGGGCACTGAATGTGTTAATTTTCGATAGTTTATAAATTATCCATATCAAACCGTCGAATTGCGTACCTACATTTACCGACAGGGTTCACAATCTGTTTGATTTTATCACTCGTACAATTGCGAACCGTCCCTGATTGGTACCTCTTGGCGGTAATCGAATTGGTCGCAGTAACTAAGCCAGCCATGTAAAATACTGGTATTCAGCTGCATCCGGTTGGACTGGAACCCGACCCCAACATAATTGGGAAAAGGTTAGGCAGATGATGATGTAATCTAATTGAAGTCTTATTAAATGTATTGTTGATTTCAGAAATCGAAGAAGTAGCACCGATTATTGATGAACCTGACTTAGAAATACCACAACAGGTCAGTCCAGTGGAAGAGAAAGCTCTTGCACCTCCTAAATACGAAGTGCGACCCGGTCTTGGAGAAAAGTAAGATAACCTTTTGACATAGTTTTGATGTTTTGAGGACTTTATTTACGGGTAACTACGGGTATCAAGGAATATATTTGTAAGCCCTAAAAATCGCTGTAAGAGTCTGGTTAGATTATACACAAAAATAGAGTTCTCTATTTTGCTGATATAACATTAATACATTTTTCTCATCTAGCTTTTTACTACGTCATTTTTAAATAAAGGTGCATCCAGACAGTGTGAGTTTTCGAGTGGTAAGCCACGTATGTGGCGCGTACCTCAGGGAGGCATTTCCCGTATTTTTAAGAACGGTTGCATTCTAATCTCAGTCTCAATCTGTCAAAGAAACCTCTAATTTCCCTACATTTTTCTAAAGTTTTTGACATTGATTGTCGCTGAGATGAGATTGCGACTTGAATTTGAACGGTTTGAATTGGCCTTCTGGTTGAAACATCTGACATTAAAAAAATGCATTTGTGGCACATGCCTCGCATTGTCTGGACGGTACCCTTTATTTTTTTTTTATTTTTTTTTTTTGTGGATGGGAAATCATCAAATGACTTCTCCCGCTCTGGGCGGAGCGGGAGGGCGTGTCAGACTTTTACTGACTAAAACCCACCCGTGTTCCTTCTGTTGCCTGTGCCGGGGCCACGGTAACTCTTTCGAACATCCCGCAACCTGGACGGTACCCTAAGAAATACTTTTCTTGATGAAAATCCATGTCTTCCTACACAAAATAATACTACAATGTATAAGGTGTTTTAGCCCGGTTCTGCATGTTTCAGATTCCAAGCAGCCAACGTAAGGGACATAATCCTGACGACGATGCAAGAGCAGTTGATAGGGCGTCAATACCGGTCTGATCAGGCGCCGCGCTGGGCCAAACACATCGCCAACGGAATCCGGCAGAGAGTACAAGAACTCGATATGAAGAGGTATTTAATAAACAGGGTCAAATTAAATTAGTTAGCGAAACTCCGTAGACGTGATGGGTATCTAAACACGATAAAACAATATTAGTCCACAGAAGTGATGGATATCGACATGATACGCTAGTGGAGTTTCGCTAGCTAATTAAATTTGACCTTGTAGTATTTATGATGCGTTAGGCCAGGGTAAAGCCAGGCCAGGATAAACGTGCATATTTTTCGGCGCTCCGTAGTCGAAATTTTATTTGATGCGATTTGCTTCTTTCGCGCGAACTCGTGTTACAGAATGCATCGTAATTTAGGAGATATATTTTGAGCTGCGTAAATAACACGGGATAATGCTCGACTTCATATTACTAGAATGTATAAGCACCCTCATCATTTGTAACCCGATTCAAATGTACCATGTGCTATTATTAGATGCCTATAGACTAAACCAAATTAAACAATGCAATCCATCTGTCTCTATTTCGAGAAACACCGTCCAAAACCACTCACAATTACTTAATTTCGGTATCGTAACGTAATACCGGTTAAATAGTTCTCTAGGTATCCCCCGTGAAAACCACAGTTTGATTAATAGTAGATTGTTTGCCAAGGGAGCAAACAACTATTTTAAACGCGAGAGTGTTTCTTTAAATCCAGAGCGGAGCAAAGGATTCTAGATTAGAATCCTGAGTGCAGTGAGGGATTCAAAGTACGTCAATCCAGCTTAAAATAGTTTTGCTCCCGAGTTAGACACTCTACTTTTTATCACCCTCTATGAGAAAATAAGTAAGTGCAACTTATGAATATAGTTCGTTTATTTATTTACATACAATTAGGAACAATAAGACATATTATAGAAATAATATTTTTTTAATAAAACTAAGTAAAATCCGAATTTGAGTAAACAATTACGAACGAAGGTGATCAATCACAAACTTTTTTTGTAATTTGGCTCGCGCGCGGTTTACTTTATCAAACAGCCTGTTACTTGTTCATACAACGTTCGTGATTGATCTCTTTGTTGATTGGAACTTTTACTAAAAATATCCACATTTCAAATTCAAATCACATTAAGTCCCTAGGGATTAAAGAGCTATTTTAGTCCTTGTTTACGAAGAATAAAGTAGCACTTTTTGAATAGATGTGATAAAAAAGTATTTGATCACTCTAGTGAATACCATAAGTACCTAGAATTAAATAAAAAAGTTGGTTTTTCTTTTACTTACATTAATAGAACCTTCTGGAACCCAGTAATAAAACATTCCTTAATAATATGTAATTACGTAGGTAATCATGAACGTGTTGTGTCCCGGTTCTAAAAACATTTCAGCTATCGGTAGGTACAATAAGTATTTTTAAGAGTAGCCTGCCAGCAGCGGACGTCTTTGGTGAAGACGTCAAACTCGCAATAGCGAAATATTTTTAATCCTAATCCTAACTGCATCATTGGTTTGTTGGTCGCAAGCGCTACTGCTGAGCATCAGGTCTTGGGTTTGATTCCCTGATCGGCCAAAGTGCTATTGGGTTTTGCTATCAGGAATTTCTCAGTAGCAGCTCGGAGTCTTTGTGCCCAGTTGATGGCAAAAGGCTCGCCCCCTATTATATGGGACTTAACATATAACCGCAACGAAACGTGGGTGTACTATAGGTACACCTCTGCCTAACCCTTTGGGGATTACAGCCGTGATGTTATGTTTAAAATGTATTATTCATTTCAGGTACAAGGTCGTAGTACAATCCACAATAATAGAAATGAAAGGTGCGGGTGTAAATTGCGGCCAAAGATGCATCTGGGATCCTGAGACTGATGATTACGTAGACGAACAGTATAGGAACGAGTCTTTGTTCTGTTATAGCAGTGTTTATGGTATTTATATGTACTGAACTATAGTTACATGTTTAGAGAGAAAACTAGAAGCCGTGCGCCAGGTATAGGCGAGTCAGAGATTGGTATGCAGGCTGAACATGGATATATGTGTGGTATGAAGTGCGTACTTTTTACACGAGCAATATTAAAGGTTTAATTATTACACACAATAGATTAGGAGCACAGAGCTCCGAAGTGCCGCGCCGGCAGCTTCAGGGCTATTTTAAATTGACTAGTTAAACTCCGCAGACGCGATGGGTATCGATATCTAAACGTGATATAATTAAAATAAATTAATTTTATGATTCTTTTTGTGGGATTATCGACCAGAGTTACTTGAAAAATCAGTTTAAAAAACCGTTTTTTTTTTGTGTAAACTTCACAGACGTGATGGATATCGATATCTAAACACGATAAAACTTAAGAAAACAGTTTTTCTCAACTTATACTTCAAGTGACAACACTCTCTTAAAAAAATCTTCAATTTTTTTTATTTTATCGTGTTTCGATATCGATGTTTGTTGTCAATTTAAAATAACCCTGTATAGAGACGGCAAAACGAATAAAATTCATGGTGTCGGAAAGTTCGTTGAGCGCACCAATTCTGTAACGGACTGCCATCAAAGCCGTCAGTTATTATACGTCATTGTCACATGCCACGACTTCGTTCGCGTGGAACTCGTAAGACATTAAAATAACAGCCACTTTTACCGCCCGCGCTATTACTTCCTTTTCGCTTAGCGTTCTTTCTGACCTTTTTTCTTTTTGCTCGGCTCCTATGAGTCGTAGCGTCACGTTAAATAACTTATAACCTTCCTCAAGAATTGGGCTGTCAAATGCAAAAATATTTTTTCAAATCCAATTGGAAGGTCCAGAGATTAGCGCGTTTAATCAAACAAACTCTTCAGCTTTAAGTATCGATTTGTGTCGTAGTTCGGCAAAATGGTGACATGCTTGGTTTTGTATGAAAAATGGTGACAATGCCGCCTGCAACAGCCGCAGCGTGTGTGGTCGCTGAGGCGTGTCCGTGCTCTGTAGATAAGAGTTTTCTCATCTCTTTTGTTGACTATACCTATGAGCATAGATGGGACCCGCTATGAATGCAGTCACAGGTTATCTTTTAATTTTAATTTGTTTTATACTAAAGCCAGCTTTGGGATTAAAAACATTAATTAATTGCGTATGGTTCAGCTTCCATTGCAACTAAATTTATTTTATGACGTTTGTCGATAAGTTTTTTCATTTAAAAATCGTCATAAAACATCACACACACACATAATCATGACATAAAGTTCCTTGCTCCTGTTTCATATGTATGGT
The DNA here is from genome assembly GCA_947568875.1 of Fissipunctia ypsillon. Classification (NCBI taxonomy): domain Eukaryota; kingdom Metazoa; phylum Arthropoda; class Insecta; order Lepidoptera; family Noctuidae; genus Fissipunctia; species Fissipunctia ypsillon. The sequence continues at coordinate 22,023,949 of OX387645.1, read as the reverse complement.
ATGTATGTATTTATTGTATATGTAACTGGTACGGTACACCATTAACTACCTGTACAGTATTGTCTCTCCTTCTCCCTTTAATCCATCTAAAGGTTGTCTGTAAAAGATCGCTTTTAGAAGACCGCCCATTGTGTCACCCTATGTGTAAAATTTCTACATTTATATCTGTAATTTTTATGGTGTACATAATAAAGAATATTCTATCTATCTATCTATAAATTATTTGAGTTTAACGTTGATATTTGCAATTTTATGTATCTTTGTATTTTTGTGTGTTTTATGTTTTTTGTTTTGTATGTATCTCATATCATTAGCCTGAGTATAGTTGTATGTTTGTGTTATCATGTATTATTTTAAGATGTTGTCACATAATGTAGTGCCTTCTTAATTTTAGGACATGTGAGCTCTTTTAAAGCACCTAATTTATAAATTATGTTGATAATTTTATTGAAGCATAGATGAATGAATTTGAATGTGACCTATCTGATAAAGTCCAACAATTATGTATCTAAGTAGCTTACGAATTGACCGATTAAATAAAGTTTGTATAATTATGATATTCCGAATGTTTTTTTCTCTGTATTTCCTATCAATAATGTTTCAAAGCTGTTCACTTTTCTGAAAGAACTGTCTCTCTCATTGCAATTTATACCTTATTTCAATAACATAAAAGTGGCATAATACGACAAACCATTACAGTTCTTTCGCTGAATATTATAAATATATTCACGCCTATGATGACATAGTCACGGAATTTTCATAAAGTTTTCAGTCAGGTTACTCAAACAATTCACACTTAATTGACACATAGACTTATAAAATATATGTTCTATTACTGTATATCAAGTTATATCACTTATGTTTATTGTATAATTTGCACGTATACTATAATTTATTTACGTGTCTTCATACGCGGATATCTACTGAAATATATTTGAAGTAAGTACTAATTTGGTTAGTAGTCTACTTCAGTTGTGATTATTGTCAATTGTCAATATGAAAATATTTCTGTTGAATTCATTAGAATTGTCGAAAAGTTCATCTACATTATTTTCCTTGTTCATTGAAATGTGATTGGTTTCTGTAAGTACTTTGTACCTACCTTTGGGTTGCTAGAGGTATAGCTTTTTTTTAATTTTTTTTATTTGAGATAGGTTTGCTCTAAAATAGCTGCCGACCATAACCACGGGGCTGACTATCAGGGTCACCGGGTTATGGGTAAACAAATATTATTTCATGACTACAAATAATACTTCTTAGTTGGTGACCTGGGGTTTGAAAACGTTCCTGAAAAGGAGTTTCTTACCAACACAATGCTCTCACTCACTTATACGAGATTAACACCCTAAACAAAAATATGGATGTATCATGAACATCGTTTACTGTATGTATAGGTGCCGTATTTTATGTCGTTTTCATGCCTTCATGATTCCAGTGCGAGAGAGAGACAGAGCTATATATGACCGATATCGATAGCACCATCCTTTTTTCGGACTGGAATCATGATGACATTAATACATTATAATAATTATGGCTCCTGATACCTGTACCGTGTGCGTCATTGTAAAATGGTAACTTACTTGCAAAGCCTTCAATCCCCTCAGTATGTTGGTGTACTGCTGGCAGAGGCCGCATTGTACCATGAACTCCTTGCTGTCGTATGGAACTGCCACCACATTGGGGCAGGGACGGTCTGAGTCGCATCTGAGGGTGACGTTAGAAGGATTGTGTCATAAACATTAAAAAAAAATTTCAAACAAATCTTGCACTCGCAACTTCTCGATTCATCATGCAGCCATCTACAAGTACAATTTGAGCAACTTTACAACTAAAAACAAACATTACATTGAGTTAAGAATTAATTTGCAATCGAGTTTGCACGCGACAGTTGAAAAAAGTCTGATGAGATTGTCTGAGTTTACACTATTCAATACTAGATGGCGCTACCAGTCACAACTTTTGAAGTTATTACTTGCCTGACAAGTAAACCACATTAGATTATCTCGATTTCAAGGGTAGAGTTTCTACATCTGTAATATTTAGTCTGCAGAAAGCTTAGAATTATTTTAAAATCTAGATACTCACTTGAATCTCATATAATTTTCTGTCATTTCTTCATATAAGGGCCACTTATGCTCACACGGCGTGCACTGGCAGTCGAACCAGTACTGCTCCTTCAACTCTGCCTGCCTCTTCTCTTTGGGAACAGTCGTGAAGATAGGGCCGTAGTTCTCGGATACTTCCTCGCCTTTCTTGATGTTCTTCACTGCGCGTACTACGATGTTATTGCCGCAGAAATATCTACAAGATAGAATTTTGTGAAATTAAGCCCTCCCTGTAGCCCTGTAGCCCCCTGTGACCCTGTAGTTGTAGATAGTATCTACAACTACAAGGCTACATACTACCCATATCTACTAGATACGGGTACCTACTACTGTACGTGCTGTGTATATGAATAGGTCTTTAATAGAATACAAAAAAATCCGCAACCGTCAAAGAAAACGAAAATTGGAACACAAAGCAGACAAAGACTATTAGGGCCCAAATGTGAATTTAAACACAATAATGTGAAAAATGCAACGACCATTGTAAATGTCAATAAAAAAACAAGCCACGCTTGTGATTTTTTGCGTAATGATGATAATTATCTAGGAAACAATTTAAAAGGCTAAAGTTGGCATAAAATAAAAAGCATATTAGCTCACCTCACTACACCAGGATCACAAGAATGATTGAATAGAGCAAGAGTCGGGAACACGGCACCCGCCAAAAACACAGACTTCCCTTCATGTTTGATAAAATTCTTATCTACTTTGGGCTTAGGACATTGCAGCTCAAATACTTCATGAGCGTTGAACTTTAAGATTTGCAGATTTTTCAATATGAGACCGCCAATTAAAGCCACATCTTCCTTATACTTCTCATCTACAGCCATAGACTTTAGCTCATCAACTTCCACCGGCGTACTCCTTGGTTTCCCATCGAAGTACCCGCTGATTTCCAGAAGTTTAACAAAGAAAGATGTCATTTGAGTTCTGTGTAAGAAATCTAGCTTGGACCTTTTATCTTCATGAGCTACCAAATGATAGATATTTCTGTAGTCATCAGTTTTGTAAGGCCCAGTTGGTTTGGTATCCAGTTCTTGACTAACACTGGTGAAGTATTCTTTTTTTCGTTGTGTGATCATCCTCAGAGCTATATGACAAGTGACTGAGCATCCTGACTTCCATATGAGCGGTAGGATTTGGCATTCGTAGGCGTGATAGGATTTCTGTGCTGCCTCTAAGCATTTGTCGCTGCAGAATACGACATTTGGACATTTTGGACAGGGCAAAGGAATTGGACACCTGGAAACCACAAGATATTTAATTATAGAGTCTGTTTATATAAAGCTAGAGCTTATTCAATTTCCTATAGGAATTGAACATACTTTATGAAACAGTTCTGGCAATGTGTGCTTGAATATTCCGCCAATAAAACCCCACTATGTGGCTTTTCTACCAACAGAACCTCTCCTGGTTCTATGTCTTTCATAGCAGTTGCAAACCTCCCTTTAACTTCATCATAATCGATCTGGATTGCTTCTGAAGCTGCGGGGTATTGAGGGTTGTTCTTCCCAGGAAGTTTTGGCTTAGGTGGAGTTCTCTTCAATGGTTCCGGGTCCTTTGGGTTTCCAGCCAAGACGAGACCTTTGTTCAATATTTCCAGCATGAGTTTGGAGTCTGTGCGCATCTTCTGCCTTTTCTCTTTGTCCAATTTTGTGGCTTCATCGAGTGAGCTGATGGTGTCTCTGAAAATACCAGTTTAAAAATTACTTTGTTAGATTTTTGAAATGTGCTGAGTGCTAAACCACAATGTAAACAAGGAAGAATCGTATGAAGTAGTACCTAACGTGCTAAATAAATATCTTACTGAAAAGCGCTGATAGCTTCTTTATTCCTCTTCAGAACTAGGAGGCACCTGGCTCTTCTCTCGTAGACCTTGTACCTGAGGTGGCGAGGGTACCCGAGAGCTAGGCAGCGTTTGATATCAGACAGAGTGTCCTCATATTGCTCGAGATGATTCAACGCTGCAGACCGGTTCGCCAAAACAATCGAAAGCTCTTCAGCTGTAAAAAAATACATAGTTATTAACGTTAGTCTTCATAAATCTAGTTCTAAGTAGGCAGGAAATGCCCTATTCATTGTGCCAACAGATGTTACTCATTTCGTTGAAATTAAACGTGAGTAGTAGGTACCTTCCTCTTTGTCTTCTCCGTGTCGTTCGTTTTTACTAAGAAATGTATCACCGAGATTGAACAACAAACATATAAGCAACACGTACATTATAAATAAATAAACTATATGATTTTTCTTTTCAATTAACGGGAATTGATGAGGAGAACCTTGGCATAATTGTTTTCAGAGCTTTATAGTTTAAAAGTTATTTGTGCTTAAGGCGAAAGCGTCAGGGTAGCCCGCGAAATTCAAATTTCCTTAAGTTTTTTGCAATTTGCAGGTCAGTATTAGGTTGTATGTTGATTAAAATATGATTCGCGACCGTAACAAATATGTATTTGCAGAATTATAATAATTAAAGTCATCAATACAACTCTCTTCTAAGACCAAGTAATTCTATTGAATGACTATTTCATGAAATCTTAACATTTCAGGATTATACTAACTTAAGGAATTGTATTACTGATTCTAATATTATAATTATGTAAATACATATTTGTTACGGTCGCGTATTATACTTTAATCAACATACACCCAGACACTGAGCTACAAATTGCAAAAATCGTAAGAAAATTTGAATTTCGCGGGCTACCTCAGCGCTTCCCCCTTAAGCCACATCGCAGATAATAACTTCGTAGAATATTATATATATTAGGTATTAAAAGCCTTTATGTAGGTACTAACAGGAAAACCATTTTACACAATAATATGTTAGTACATAACTATTGCGGTCAAATCTTGGAATGTCTATAATGGTAAACAAAAATAGTTTCATTCGTAAATAATTGCAAAATCAGAGCATTAATTGAAACATTTTCCTTAATAAACTGGTTTTGAGTAATAAAATGCTCTGTTTGTTTACAAATCATATGACCTTTTACGTGAACATGCGCAGTTACTACCTACCCGTAGTAGTTCCCGACGGACTTACTTTCCTTCTCCGGCATGTGAACCATGCTCTGGCTGTATAGCTGCATCGCTTTCGCCCAGTCACCTTTCTGCACCGCTTTATTCCCTTCATCCTTCAAGTGTCGCGCTTTTTCCAAGTCTTTTTTCACGGGAAACTCGCCGCCTGTCTGGCATTTCAGCAAATCGTCGATTAAATTGTAATTTCTGACGATCGGTAGACTGCACAAGTAGGAGACTCGTTTCGTGTTCGACTCTAAATTGGCAAAATTGTTCCTCGTCACGTCATCCAGAGAGCCGTTTATAGTTTCGTGGAACTTTTTGAAGAAGCCCTCGTCTTGAGACATTTCTGCTAACTGGGAATGATGCACATGTAATGAATGGTTATTATAATTTGTCTTTTAGGTTAGACGTAGAAAGCCGGTGTAAAAGCGCGCGGAGTACTGCCGTGTTTCTATTTTTATATTTGGAACGTCGATCTGTTCTTCACTTCAGACAGTTTCGGCTCTAGAATGGTACAGTATTATCGACTCATTTGCGTAGAGACGTGAAGTAATCTTATTGTTAGGATTTATTTAAAAGTAATTCAAGCTAAACCTTTCAGAATCTTGCACGGAACAAACTTAGGAGCGTACCAATTTATCAGTCTGTGATTTGCATGTAGATGAATTGTGTAAAGCTAGATTTTTTTTTATGGAAAGCTCTCTAATCTGCAGAATCTGATGGAAAACAAACAAGACAATAAGACGATGCGTCTGATTGTGGAGATAACAACGCGTACGTTAACTAGGCGAAGCACGCGAACCGGCGCGTTTGAGTGCAAGTTGTATGTTCAACTTTGACCCTAAATAGTGCTTGCCATTTATTCAATGAATTCTAGCTGTTTATAGAAGTGGAAACGTAATTAATTACGGTCTTCAAATTCTTGAAAAACGCCCAAAGATATGCGATATTTTTTTTATTTTTTATTAGTACAAAAACCAACTTACATTTTATTACATGCATGCCCATGGGACGGCAGAACATGGAGAACTAACTTTATGACAACCCCTATGTACCAATCTAGATCTACCCATGTTTGCAAAGAAATAAATGATTATGATTACATTGCAATGTGAGTTAAAACCGTCGTTTGTTTTTCCTAGAATTGTCATGTCATGATATATGCAAGATCACAACTCTTGAATGTCAATAGGTCCATTAGACATCGATCCATCCATCCATTAGACACCAATTGACCGATTGGTTTGATTTGTCCATTAGACATGTTGCACCGACCCCAAATAATATAAGGAATGCAAGGCAAGATAATGGTGATTCGATGATGAGGAGGATGAGGAATCACCATTAACCCTTTAACCGCCTACGACGGATTAATCCGACAAATATTTTCGTGTCCATTTCGCCAGGGTCGTATATTTACGACCAAATATCGTAATGATTCAAGTTGCCCGGCGCTGGGGGCACGACAACTGATATGAAGTCGGGCGGTTAAAAGGTTAAGAAGGTACTAGTTTGCCAATAGTTAGAACTCGATCACCTATCATCGTATGAATAATATCCCACTTAATGCACCGGTGCACCGATGCGTCATATCATTATAAAATGCATTTAAAATTAATTCCAGACAAAGCAGCTTCGCCATAGAGTTTTCCATAACAAACATAAGTATTCATAATTCACGGAAAACGCGTAAAGTGGCTGCAATGCTAGGTTTTGTAACTACTAGAAGCGAAGCGACCTTATGGATCTTACTGTGGCCATCATAACATGGCTTCTCATACCTGCGCTGTTGGATAAGACGAGAAGCTTGGCATCTCTATCCGTACATGCCAAGTTAAAATGGCTGTCTCTGCATTTCCGAGTATTCTCTTCATGCCTTCCTCTTCAACGGAATTAGATAAAAGCTCTACTTTGTAACATTACGTGTCCATCACAGGAAATAACAAAGAATGATCCCTATTATTGTTGCATTATTTAATTTTTTGTTATTTTCATTTTATATATTGTGGTAGGTATTACCTATTTATTTATTTCGTTTATCCTTTTAGTTGTTATTGTAGTATGCAGGTTCTGTATGTATCTTTTGCAGTATACACTATCTAGTGATGAGCTATACATAATAATAGTATGGTGCCTCATTTCCATTGAAAGCGTCTAACGGGCCTCTGCGAGTTGGCTTAAGCCCCTCATATGCCTTCCAAAAGTCCGGGACCCTAGGGTCCCGAGAAATATCAAAAATCATAATAAAATAATAATATAATCATTTATTTCAGATTCATCTTACGATTACATCCATATTTGTTAGTACAATTGCAAGCTTACAAACTAGTGTTAGTAATAATATAATTAATAATTGATTAAGTGGCAGGTCCGGGTGGACTCCCCAATGATGGTGACAAATCATTACACGACTGCATGCAGCCGTATCCAGCGAGCCAGCATCGGAGAGTCCCACCGGTCTGCCAGCACGCGCAGGATGGTGTTGGGACTGTCGCGCGTGCGGCGCATGATAGAAGCACATCGTTTGCGCATGATGGCCGCAAAGCCGTCTGTGCCAGCCGCCGCGAACATCGCGGAGGCGCTGCAGTGGCGCGGCAGCCCCATCAGCACCCGGAACGCGTTATTGTATTGAACGCGCAGATCGCTGTATGTCCGCTGCGTATAGCTAACCCACAGGCTGCAGGCGTAAAAGGACTGACAATACGCTTTAAAAAGCGCAACTTTGACAGTCCACGTGCATCGTGAAAACCTGCGGGCCAACATGTTGCATCGACAGCGCTCTGCGCTCCCTCTCAACATCCACACTGTCCACATATGTAATAATAATATGTTAATCTAAATATGTACCTATCCAGGTATATATAAATGCTAATTGATCGACTGATCCACTGCTCTGGTTCTATAAACTATCTACGTACTTAATAATGTTTTGCTCATGTGTTTTGCTATAATTATGTAGGAATATTTTCCAGTTCGCCGACAGAAGTGAAAACTTAAAACAACAGGTGCCATATTATGAAGTTCTAATGCCATCATGATTCTAGTGCGAGAGAGAGACCTGGCCATACATGACCGATAACACCATCCCTTTTTCGGATTGGAATCATGATGGCATTAATACTTCGTAATACGGCCCCAGGCCGCTTATGCTAAATTCGCGCGAGCATGTCGCATGTCGCGAACGCGTAAGATTTTCTCCTACCAAAAAGCGCTCAACGCGCCTAAAGAAGTTTTCTCTTACATAAATATAAATACAAGTTTTTTTTCTTTAGTCTTTGATCGAGTCAGAATTCTAGATCGTGTTCCGAGTTCTGACGTCATCATACATTAGGAGCATGCCTGTTTTTTAGGGGATTGATGTCAAGTATGTCTGTAGTACCTAAATCTAGATCGCCAGCACATATCGTCTGGTTACGCGATTGGAAAAATATTCAATTTTAGTACGGCGTGTGTGCTAGTTTAGATACGGTATGAAAGAAAGCTCTCTATTCTATTCACTTAGAACTTTTTCGAAATTAAATAAACTACGACCACAAGTTGATCCGACAGATGAGATGAGATGAGAAACAAACAAAATCAGCGGGTTCACTGTTCTTTGTTGTATTTATTTAAGTATGTATAGTATTAATTAAGTGACTTCTTATTTACGCCAAAGTTATCAAACTACGTCAGTGATTTTTGCACGTTTTTAGTGATATTCAATTTTTTTTAACAATCATCTACAAGGTTTATGCTCAATCCGATTTTTTCACTGACTGGTGAAACTCTTGAGCTACCCAGACGTTTTATTTCGTGGCTACTACTTTAAGTTTCCTATATAAACTTATCAAAAACCCATAACAAGTTTTCCTGTACCCTTAAACTTAAAGTTCGGTTTCTGTACCATCATCATCTTCCTGCCCTTGTCCCATTTTACTTGGGGACGGCGCAACACTTTTTTTTCTTTCATTCTCCCTAGTTCGGTTTCTGTTTAAGACAAAATGTGAAGGCTAAGTTCCTGTGCAGTTACTATTTTTTATTAAATGAACACAAACGAATATTTAGTCTATGACCAAAAGTAAGTCTACGGAAAAGTCCATGACAAAAGAAATAAGGAACCGATTCACTTCAAGAAACTTCTCTATGAAAATAATGTTGCCTTGCCTTATTGTCATGTTACCTTATTAGCATAGTGCGTTGTAAGTAAACAACGCATTATTTAAGCATTAAACTTTAATAACTTGGTACAAAGCATTCAGACAACCTTATAATATTTCCTCGATTCTTGGAAGATCTCGGAGATTAGCCGACAAGTGATTATATATGTCAGAGTCGAGAAAAATTAAAGTTAGCACAAGTTCTTTTCCACTGACGTCAGTTTAATAATACTTAAGTGATGTTATTAAGAGAAGCATTCTGTAGGTAAATAGGTACCTACTATTGTTTTTGACTCTCACGAACTTCGGTTTAGCGTTGCAGTTTTTGCTTAGAACACCTAATCTTGGAAATCCAAATAATTGGCTCCGCTGTTTTTAACAGAGGTGCCAATTATTAGGTTTTCCCAAAATTTCGTCGGCTGGAGATTGGTGTGGCTTTGCGTTGGAATGATGTGATCATTTTACATTGTACTTAATACCTATTATGTATTTTTACACAACACTGAAGTAAATGTTTCTTTTTTCTTTTCTTTTACAATTTGTAGACCTCACTTTTGATGATCATTTGGGTAGGCTAACATTTTCGCAATAATTTTACACATCGCTTCATTATGTATAGTCCATACAGGTATATAGGTACATAGGCATACCTTCTTGTCATATTAGTCAGCATGTTAATTCTACGGAAAGAATGATTATACTACAACAGTACTGTTCATAAATAAATTTAAATAAATAATTAGATTTTATTGTTCTTCGTCAGTTCTGTTAGACATTAATTATAGTTCTTATGTCTTTAACATGAGATCAGTTGTAATTGATGTAAGTAGGTACCTACTTGTCTTATGGACCTAGTGAAAATATTATATTAGTTCTTCAAGGTTGCAACCAGCATTTTCTGGGACTTAATTTAACGTCCGCGTTTTTACAGAAATATGTAGTAGCGTAGCATATAAAAAAAATGAAATATTGTAGATATTGGAGTTTTCCATCAGGAATATCTCAGTAGCAGCCCGGAGTCTGCATTCATGCCCGGTTAATGGCCCCCTATTACATGGGACTTAAACATAACTAGTGAAATGTGGATGTAGCTACTATATGAGCACCCCTGCCTAACCTTTCGGGGAAAACAGGCGCGATGTTATGTTATGTGTAGAATATCTACAGTTCAACCTATGGTACTACCTCTTGTGGTGATGTAGTCTAATAAAGAAAAGTTCAGTTGTAAATTAGATGCAGGCCTAAGTGTATGGGGTGCTACAAACATGTTCCAGTCGACACATTCGATTCGGCAGTGTTTGTTGAACAACGGAGCAACGGAGCCGACCCGAAGCAATTATTATGATGTGTAAACTCCGTTCGGCATCTACCCTTGTTGAATCAAGTTTGGGTCGGCTCGGCACAATTCGAGCTAAGCCGAGCGGTTTTTTATCTACATAATATATTCGATTTTGCCTCCCGGCTATACCGAATCATTCCGAGCCGAGCAAGAGTGTAGCACACGTAGACTCTTTCCGACTATTTACTCGTATTTTACTTTTGACATAAGCACGCCTATGAAGTTCTTTATTTATTGACAGGCAACCGAAGACAAAAAAATTCAATATACTACTTCATGGACGCTAAAGTAAAATAAAAGGTTGGAAAGGTCCGAAAAAGGTCTTGATATGTCGCAAACAGACACTTGGCAAAACTAGAAATAATCACATAACAGCAAATAATCTGGAAACGTAACCTAGATATCTAGAATCTAAGTAAAAGACAGTTCTGTTATAACCTGGAAATGTAACTGGAGCTGAGTGATAGCATCGGGACATGTTCACACATTATGCGTAATGAGTTGCGCATACGCATTGCATAACGCGCACCTGGTAGATTCGATTATTTACTTCGTTATGGTTCAACGGTTGCGAAGATATAATTTCTCTCGAAATCTGGTTATTTCTATCCCTAAATAGGAGAAATAATTTAGTCCAGCTATACTAGATAATGATAATTTGTAGTATTTCCCTTGATTGGATGTCTACATCTACCGTTTATAATGAACTCATTTCGTTGTCGTTGTCAACTTTTTGATGTCATAACTAAGGTAACTAACTAACCCACAATACCTACTCACCAAACTCTCGATGTACGAATACAGAAGGAAGTCTATTCTAATTAAGTTTATGGACATAAAAGGTACCTACTACCAGTGGCGAAAAGCCGAAAAAGTTTTCTTGGGTGCGAAGCTCCAGCTAGTCCAGCCAATAGTAACGCCTCCACAGCAAGATGTAACCTATGGCGGGAGCCACAGAAATCTAAATAATAAGGCAATATAAATGCTATCAACTGTCGTTTAATACCGGGGCGCGTGTCGCCAGTTCGTTGCTACCAACCAAATGTCACTAGCATTGATGCAACAAAAATTAAACTTTAAGCTATGACTGCCTTATTATTTAGGTTTCTGTGGCGGGAGCTGTGTAAACCCCTGACAATTTCATCGAACTATCTGAGAGCCTTCCACCTGCGCACGCGTTGCCGTGGCCGACTTTGAAATATCTAAATAGACTTCGAACCCCAGTCGGGCGGAGCAAAGACAATCTCGACATATGAGGGTTCATGGTTCAGATCTCAAGTGCGTATGCAGTATCTAACCACAGACAATGGCCCCCTTCCATCCTGCGCCGCAAGCCCTGTCACCTGTAGATACACTTGATGATCATGATTGCGTCAGTGAGCGGAGTTCGCGCAGCTGAATTTTGGGCCAAACATATATGAACATTTTGTCATCAAAACGCTAAGACGGTCCCTTATGCAAATTTTCTTCATTGTAAAATCATGTGCTAAAGTAAATCCTCAGTTCCTTGTTGGGAAAAGGAATTGTGATAGCGTGCGCCATTGATGAGCCTATCTAAAAACGTCCTGTGTAGATATTAAAATAACCGACGCATGCGCCATCCTTACTACAAGATCGCCACACCACCTGCTTGTGTAATGTCCACTATCTATTCATCTGTCTGGGGTTTTATAACGCCATTTGCAATCAACTATATCTTGTGGGGATCTGACACTCCCACACGCGTTTATACATGTAAACCAAGCGTATTATTGAAAAGCCACGTGGAGACGCCTTATAAATCATTTATTTGTCATTATCTTGCACCTGAGTAGAATGTATAATAGTTTAAAACAAAGTCGCTCTCGTGTAGGTCTGTCTGTGTGCCCGTGTTGTTCTTCCACGCAACGGACTTTGATGCGGTTTTCAACATCACTTAGAGCATTTATCCCGAAAAGTTAGTGTGTATAATACATTAATTTTAACTTAGATAACATCATAAATATAACATCAAGCCTGTATTCCCCAAAGGGAAAGGCAGAGGAGTAGGTACTTGTAGTACGCCACATTGCGCCAGTTATGTTTAAGTCCCAAGTGGGGCGAGCCTATTGCCATCGACCGGGCACAAATTCAGACTCCAGGCCGCTACAGAGAATTTTTCTGATAGAGAGACCCGATAACACTTTGCCTGACCTGGGAATCGAACCCAGGACCTCATGCTCAGCAGTAGCGCTTGCGACCACTAGACCAACGAGACGTTAACTTAGCTATGATCTATAGGTATAGCACAGAAATCTCGATTTTTGATAATAGGTCGCCACTGCACCCGTGCGAAGCAGGGGCGGTTCGCTAGTTACAAATTATAAAGGACTAGAATTTTCCAAGTCGTGACTGAGAAGCTTCAATGTTGTGAGTAAGACCGAACTGACTAACGAGAATGTGTGAATGACATAATATTTATAAATTGTTGGTCGAGTCGATAAAGTTAATTGATATGTTTGAACGGGAGAAAACGATGTCGAAACTTGAGTGAGATAGGATCTTCCTGTTGATATGTCACGTGGTTTAGTGGACTCTGGCTTACAAATACTTATTTACTTGAAACTTTTAGGGTTTTGCACTCGTATATTTGAGACTGCGGCCTCCTACATCACGGAGAACTTAAAGCAATAAGAGTAGGTAAAGAAGTGCTGAAAGTTTTCATAGATAGGTAATCGTCTGTAGGCAACTTTGGCATTTTGTAAAGTTTCGGGTTGGCCCTATCAATGTTGTTGGTGTCACGTCCCATAAAAATGGAATAGTATAAAGCATTACTTTACAAATGAGTTTAACCCAGGACAAAACACGATGCGTATTTAAATTTAGGTAGGTATATATAAAAACAACCGGATGTAATGTTTTACGGGTTATTATACAAAATCCAGTTAAAATACATTTACGTGACGTGCTTCCGTAAAGTGTTATCTGTGAGGTATTTTATGTCTGTGGATAAGTTGTATTTGAATTTTTTTTCAATGTTATGTTGTGTGTTGTGTTGTTGTGTTGTATGTTGTGTTGTTGGTAGGTATATGGATTCAGGACTGTGTGATCTTAATTTTAAGCTGATCAAAAAGCTGTAAGCTGGCTGCAAATCATCACTAATTCTGTATGTAGGTGTCAATCAGCGGAAGGTATGGCAAATAATTTTATTGTATATGTGACCCAACATAAAGTTGTATGTAGTTCTTATTTTATGACCAAAAAAAAATCATAACATACTAACTTACATTCCATATTGTAGGTACACAATAATATTATTCTCCTGCCACAAACCAACAATAGGAATTAAATTCGAGATCATCTAAAGTGCGTCATTAATGCCGTAAAACATTATAATTTGCAAAGAAGTGTTGTCAGCATGCGTTCCGCGTTCGCCAAACATACAGACAAACGTCCTACATAGTTCGCTAGCTTCACACACACACACACATACAAATCTGATATTTGGAAAGTGTAGGCGAAGCACAGTAATGTGAGCTCTATTTCTAGATTTAAGATAGTTATATTAGGATAGGAGTATATAACTATAAGAATATTGTAAAGCAATTTGACTGTACGTGTTTGTTTTACCAATCAGTATACCCGCTACTTGTGCCATGGTAGTAAAATGCGCGCCTCCCGCATTGTCAGTCATTGGGTAATAACGGCGGGGGGTACATTTTACGACCCCCGCCACTTGCGCTACCCATGCCAGCGCATAAAAAGGGCGCACCTTGGCACAAGCAAGTCAGTCTCCAGCGATCATCCAGTGAAGCGACATACCTACACCCGTTGGTTCACTTCGCGCCGCGCTTGAAGTAATTAGTAATACCAGTCAAGTTGCTAAGTTTGTAAATAGTGTGTAAATTTGCCCGTGTATTTCCTTTTAATATTTTGTATTGTGTTGTGTCGTATTGGAAATACAAGTGTTTTACCCCGTGTCGCGTGGTTTTATTTCCACTTCTTCGTCAAGGGAACAACGTCACCCCCGCCTACACGCCCGTATCCCCCACCTGCCCCTCAGCGTGGGCTACATTTTGGTCCTTCGAGCCGGATCGGGTTCAACAAGAAGAAGTGAAAATACATCATGAGTCAGAAAAGTGCAATGACCACGCGCAGTAAGCTAAGAAGATTGGGCGAGGAAATAAGTGCGCGTCGAAAGGATGACGTCATCTCGGACTCAGGCTCGCCATCTGAAAAGGCACCAGGTTCACCATCGGTGGCTCCAACATTGGCACCGACGCTGGCTCCTAACATTCCTCTGACGGGTGGTCGTGTGATTGACCACAGCGGAAGTACGTCAGAAGGACTGCAGAAAGGACAGACAGTCGCACGAAGTCGCCATGGATCAACGCGAAGCAGCAGAGTCTCATCTAAGAATAGCCGCAGGAACGTCGATTTCTTACGAAAGAGGATCGAGTACGAAGCTGAGCGCGATTTGGTGCAACTAAAGGAGAAGCTCATGAGAGACAAAGAGAATCTCGTGAAGAAAAGGATGGAAGCAGAGATTGCAGAGATAGAAGCCGCTGCTGAGAGTGATGACTCTGTCTCGGATGTGGATTCGGAACAGCGCGTTGAAGAATGGTTTAAAACAACGCCTCAAATGACTCAACAGGATGCAGTATTGTGTGCGCCTTCTGTATCCCGCGCACCTGTTGAAGTGACTGCACCCCGTGAAACAGCTGTGACCCACGATGAAAATGTGAGTACAGCGAATCGTGAATCCACCGTGCCTCGGAAGATAGATGTGTTGCATGCGCCAGTCCCGGTACCTGACATGACAGCACCGACCGCGCAAATGTACATGCCATTGTCGACAGAAGGAGTGAGATTCCGTCTGCCTGATGACTATCCCGTCTTTACCACTCCGGCCGCAAGTGTACCTCGAGTACCAACACTCGAGTCGGATACACGGCGGCAGAGATATGACGGAGTGGATGAAAGAGAAAGACGTCGAGAATCGTCGGGTGAAAGAGACAGGAAGATAGACAAGCTGGCAGAAGCAATCGCAAGCATGGCACGCCCGCGACCGATACCAAGGCAGTCATATGAATTGCCACCATTTCACGGAGACCCTTCCGAATGGATATCGTTTCGGAAGATGTATTGGGACACAACTGAATTGTACAGTTTCAAGACACATGAGAACCTAGCACGACTAAAGACCTCACTGCATGGCGAAGCAAAGAGTTCAGTGGAGGATTTACTGCGAACGTCAACAGACCCCACAGAGATAATGCATGCGCTTGAGGAAGAGTACGGTCACCCGACCGTAGTGCTACAGTGTGCGTTGAGAAAAGTGAGAGATTTACCCAGAGTGACGGAAAGTGGCCGGGAGCTGAGGAAATTCTCATCAACAGTTAGAAACTGTGTGTCCTTATTGAAGAACATTCGTGCACAAGGTTATATAAATAACCCACAATTAGTGAATGAGTTGCTGAGCAAGCTGACACCAGTACAACGTGCGCAGTATGGTGACTTTGCGATGGGCTTAGATAACGCACAGGGAGTGGATTTAAGAGTGTCACTGAACTTAGAGATATTGTCTCACTTTCTCATACATTTGACACGTTCGACGTCATACTATGTGCAACCAATGATGAATGAGCCTGGACCGTCGAAACCCCTTGTGAAGCAACAGAAGAATGTCACCGGTCAAGCCCGGCCAGTGAATACCACACGTCCTGTCAGCAGCAGACCACCGTTGGCTCATCGAGTAAATACGCAGAGTGACGAATCCTCCGTACCTAAGGATTGCGTAATATGCCAACGGGAACACGCCATTGAAGATTGTGACCAGTTTAAGAAGCTAAGTGTGCAGCAACGTTGGGACACGATAAAAGAAAAGAACACATGCTTCAAATGCCTTGTCAAGAAGCATCCCAAGAGGTTCTGCCGCGCAAACAGATGTGAAAAGTGCGGTTATGGACATCACGTGTTGTTACACGCGGATAAGCCGCAGAAAGAAGATAAAACAGAAAGTGTAACAAACATCGGGGAATGGCGAGCTACAGCGTTACTGAAAATAATGCCAGTGACTTTAAGTGACGAAAACGGCGACGACAAACAGTGCTATGCGTTATTAGACGATGGTGCGACCGTATCACTCATAGACAGTTCGCTCGCAACCAACCTAGCGGGACCGCGTGTACCTCTCTCGCTAAAAACCGCGGGTGGCTACGGAGTGACGGACTTAACCTCGCGAGTAGTACAAGTGCGTGTGAAAGGACCTAATGGACAGTGTCACAAAGTAAAGTGCCGTACAATGGTGAACGTGAACTTACCAACGCAAACAGTGTCCGCCTCAGTGATACGTGACAACGCTCACCTCTGTAACTTGGGTTGCGTGGAAATGAGGGGAGCCAAGCCGCTGCTGTTACTCGGACAAGACAATTGGGAGCTGCTCGTCAGTCGGGACATCCGCCGTGGACGATCCGGTAAGCCGGTTGCCTCACTCACGAAGCTAGGTTGGGTCATACATGGACCATTCGATTCAGCTAGTACTAACGAAACAGTGAATTGCACAACAGTCTCCCTTCCTGATCTACATGATTTGGTAAAATCACAGTTTGACTTAGAAGCCATAGGAATTTCACAAGATACTCGCAAACATAAGGATGTTGAAAGAGCCTTAGATGTACTAGATAGCACTAGTCACCGCACTTCTGACAGGTCACAGTGGGAAGTAGGTTTATTGTGGAAGCATGATAATACGCAATTGCCTAACAATTATAATCAGGCCCGGCAGAGGTTGTACGGTATCGAGAGACGTATGCGCAAAGACGCTAGTTTCGCTGAGTTATACACGAAACAGATAGATCGACTATTAGACGAGGGCTATGCGCGCAAAGTAGAGGGCGAGATAGATAGCTCTCCGGTTTGGTATTTACCACACTTTGGTGTAGTGAACCCAAACAAACCAGGGAAGCTTCGCTTAGTGTTTGACGCGGCTGCTGCATCTCACGGTACATGTCTGAACGACAACCTGCTGACCGGCCCTGACATGTTAAATTCATTGCTCGGCATATTATTAAAGTTCAGGATAGGCCCCATAGCATTTTCAGGGGACATCGCTGATATGTTTTTGCGGATAAGAATTAGGTCAGAAGATCAAGGCGCGCAATTATTTTTATGGAGAGGCGCGGACCAACGTAAAGAACCAGATACATATGTGATGAATTCTATGATATTTGGTGCAGTCTCATCACCAACCACGGCAATCTATATACTCAATAAAAATGCCAGTGAATGGGTTGACGTCTATCCCGAAGCTGTTGAAGCCATAAGGACGAAGCACTATATGGACGATTATTTAGATAGCGCATGGTCCGAAGAGCAGGCTAACAGACTGATTAAGGAAGTGTCCAGAATACACGCCTCCGGGGGATTTGTAATACGGGGGTGGGTCACGAACTCATCAGAGCTTAGGGACAGACTAAGAATAGATATGCCTGAGAGAGTAGCGCCACAAAAGGTTATCTCTATCCCTAGACTAGAGCTACAAGCAGCGGTGTTAGCTTGCCGATTAGCGGATACCGCCGAAAAGGAGCTAGGGTTACCAATTAAAGAGAAATTTTATTGGACTGACAGCAAAACTGTTTTAAAATGGATAAATTCTGATGCACAAGAGTTTCAAAGGTTCGTTTCGCATAGACTAGCGGAAATAGATAGGCTGTCAGATAGAGGCAACTGGCGCTGGGTCCCCACAAAGGACAACCCAGCTGACGTAGCGACCAGATTGTGTTGGCCCGATAACCATGCAAAATGGCTCTCGGGCCCCTCGTTTTTACGTGATTCACAGGAGCAGTGGCCGACATGTCAGGAGCCTGAGGCGGCGGAGGCGGATCTTGAGTGCATTCAGCGGGTCCACGCCACCATAGCACCTCCAGCACCACTCCTGAACTGCGAACGATATTCATCGTGGACGCGCATACAGCGCGTTATGGCGCGCACGCTCGTCTTCGTCAGCCGATGCCGTAAACGCCGGGCGACGACGGAGCTGCGAACACACGACTTAGAAGAAGCACACAACATTTTAATAAAGTTGTGTCAAGAAGACAGCTTTCACGATGAACGAGCTGCCATTCTCAAGGGGCTGCCCGTTCCCAACGACAGCAGCATAAAAGCTTTGGACCCAATGATTAGCGACGATGGGTTGCTACGAGTGAGAGGACGTCTGAGTGCCTGCGAAGTGCTCACATTTAGTGAAAGGCACCCTATAACTAGGAAGCTAATCGCACACTACCATGCGATGGCTTTACATGCGAACCACGAAACCGTCGTCAATAACCTACGAGAGAAATACTGGATCACGAAGATCAGGACATCAGTAAAGACAGTGGTCGCAAATTGCCAGCTCTGTCGCATCTGCAGAGCTCAACCCGCCCCACCAAAAATGGGTGATCTCCCACTTGCAAGGCTGGAAAACACCAGAAGAGCTTTCGTGCGAGTGGGAGTCGACTACTTCGGCCCAATGGAAGTGGCGATTGGCCGGCGCCGCGAAAAGAGGTGGGGAGCCTTATTCACCTGCCTCACTACGCGCGCCGTCCACCTGGAGTTAGCCGCCACGCTGAGCGCCGATTCAGCCATACTAGCCCTACGGCGCCTAATAGCGCGCCGTGGGCAACCAGCACATTTGTACTCCGACCAGGGTACAAATTTCGTCGGAGCCAACACCGAGCTGCGAGCTGCACTGAAAGACCTCAACCATGGGCAGCTCAGGGACGAGGCCATCAACCGAGGCATATCGTGGCACTTCAATCCCCCGGCGACACCTCACATGGGTGGCTGCTGGGAACGCCTGGTGAGGTCGGTGAAGAACGCGCTACGAAGCACACTCAAAGAGCGAGCGCCTCGTGAGGAGGTTCTTTACACCCTCCTCACAGAGGCCGAGCAAATAGTGAACAGCCGACCGCTGAGTTACGTGCAC
This sequence comes from Fissipunctia ypsillon, assembly GCA_947568875.1. Taxonomy (NCBI): domain Eukaryota; kingdom Metazoa; phylum Arthropoda; class Insecta; order Lepidoptera; family Noctuidae; genus Fissipunctia; species Fissipunctia ypsillon. The sequence goes on along the minus strand of OX387645.1, from coordinate 22,004,422 downwards.
GATGACCACAACGAGCCTGTGGTCCTGACACCGAACCACCTACTCCTGGGCACTGCATCCGGGAGTACGCCGTTTGCACCGAGGGACATCGAAGACGTCGACTCCCGCAGGCAGTGGCGGCGTGTGAACGCGCTTGCCGACATGTTCTGGCGGCGCTGGCTGCGGGAATATCTCCCGACCCTGCAACGTCGCGAAAAGTGGAAGAACAATGTGCCAAATGTGCGTGTCGGTGACGTAGTAGTGTTGGTGGACAGTAGCAAAGAACGAAGTGCATGGACAAAGGGGATAATCCAAACAGTGTACCACGGAAATGATGGAATCATCCGTGTAGTAGATGTTAAGACTGTATATGGGGTCCTGCGTCGGCCCGTAGCAAAGATTATTGTGCTTCCCACAGACCAAGATGTAATGCGGCTGAACCCTGTTACAGGGGGTGGAATGTAGGCGAAGCACAGTAATGTGAGCTCTATTTCTAGGTTTAAGATAGTTATATTAGGATAGGAGTATATAACTATAAGAATATTGTAAAGCAATTTGACTGTACGTGTTTGTTTTACCAATCAGTATACCCGCTACTTGTGCCATGGTAGTAAAATGCGCGCCTCCCGCATTGTCAGTCATTGGGTAATAACGGCGGGGGGTACATTTTACGACCCCCGCCACTTGCGCTACCCATGCCAGCGCATAAAAAGGGCGCACCTTGGCACAAGCAAGTCACCCTGTAGCAGACAGGGGCACCCCTCCTACGGCGGCTTCGATGCCGGCTGTAGTCTCCCCCCAGCCCGAGGTGATGGACACCTCCACCCCTCCTTCGGACTCCGAATCAGAGGACGCCATCTCGCTCACTTCCTCCTCCTCCTCCTCAGACGACTATCAGGTCGTCGGAAAGGGAGGGAAGAGGAAGAAGAGCGCCTCCTCAAAGGCCGGCAAGGCCAAAAAGCCTCTGGCGGCAGCCATCCCCTCCGCCCCTGACTGCGCCCCTGCCTGCGCCCCTGCCCCTGCCCCTTCCTCTACTTCCGGCTCGGCACCCACCCGATCACCCACCTCAGCCAGTCCTATCCCAACGGACTCAAAGAGGAAGGTGCGTCCCCCGCCCCCCTTATACATCCAAGATAAGTCCAAGTGGACAGAAATCTCCAAAGTTTGTGTGGATCGCAAGATCCAATACACCAATGCCCGATCTACCCAGCAGGGCATCAAGGTTACTGTCCCCTCGTCCTCGGACTACAGGGACCTTGTCCGAATTCTTCGTGAAAGGAAGTACTCCTTTCACACATTCTCCCTCCCGGAGGAAACTCCGACGAGGGTAGTCATCAGGCGTATCCCGAAGGAGATCGCCACCGAAGAGATCAAGGCAGACCTGATCTCCAAGGGTATCCCAGTGTCTGCTGTCCACCGCCTTCACCGGGCGAAACAGGGCCTTGTATATGACATGGTCCTGGTGATCTGCGACCCCGTTGAGGGTCATCACCCGATCTTCAAAGTGAAGTCGGTGTGCTCACTGTCGGGCATCTCTATTGAGAAGCCCAGGAAATCCAATATCGTTGGCCAGTGCCACCGTTGCCAATTATACGGCCACTCCCAGTCGCACTGCTACGCAACTCCCAGATGTGTTAAGTGTCTGGGCGGGCATGGCACTGCGGACTGCCCTCGCCCCAAGGACAGGACTCTCTGCACAGAACCTCCAAGTTGTGTGCTCTGCGGGCAAGCTGGTCACCCAGCTAACTACCGGGGATGCAGTAAAGCCCCTAAATCCTCCTCGGCCAAGCTGGCGAAGCGTGCCAGCGAGCGCCAGCAAAGGGAAAGCCCGAGCGTAAAGCTCCCCTCTGCTCAGTTGCCCGAGCGCCTCGCTCCTCAAAGACCCTCCCCATGGGTCAACTTTAAGGCAGCTTCGGCCTCGGTGCCGCCCTCTCAACCCATCCCTGCGCCATTGGCCACTGCCACGCCGGTCCCGGCAGCAGCCCCATTGGCTCCTGTGGCCACCGCCGCTCCCAAAGCTGCGCCGGTTCCCACGGCAGCAAACAGGTCCCCTTCCTCAGGCCATCAGCCTTCAAACCCACAGGTGCTTCTCAGCGTATTCGCTGTTTTCTACACCCCGGCGGCCAACGCCATGGTGAAGGAAATCCGTGCCGCTCAAGGAAACGCTCTTCGTCTCCTTGAGATATTCAATGCATACCCTGAGGTATCGCAAGCTCTCGAAAATCTAACTTTTTAAATTCCATTATGAATTTACAAAAGATTAGATCCCTCAAACCCCGCTCCCTTAAACTAGGCGTCTTCAACGCCAATGCAATTACCGGTCAACGCGATGAGATCGCCACCTTTCTGCGTGATCATCAGCTTGACATTATGCTCATTCAAGAGACCTTCCTGAAGCCCCATCAGCGGGACCCGAAAATCGCCAACTATGACATAGTTCGCAATGACAGGTCCCGCTGCCACAAGGGTGGCACCCTTATATACTACAAAAGGTCTCTTTACTGTAGTCCTATGGACCCTCCTCCACTAGTCTCTCATCTTGAGGTCTCAATCTGTCGGCTCGGCATGACTGGTCATCAACCAATCACCATCATCTCTGCCTACTTCCCGCCTGCCAATGGTGCGGAGGATCCCACCGCGATCACCAAGGACCTAACTGTCCTCTTCGGACTGAGTGACTCCGTCATCTTGGCGGGGGATCTCAATGCCAAGCATCCCGCCTGGAACAGCAACACGACCTCCACCAGAGGTAGGATACTGTTCAACCTAGGTGCCTCCCTCAACTTCGATGTCATCGCTCCGATGAACCCAACCCACTACCCTGGCGTTCCCAGCCAGCTTCCAGACGTGCTCGATGTTGCGCTACTCAAGAATGTAAACCTTCGTTTGCACTCTATTGAGACGCACCACGAGCTCAACTCGGATCACCGCCCAATTACCATGCTCTTCGCCCCTTATTCGGGCCCGCTCGATCCTAACCAGCCCCCTCGAACCAAAGTGATAACCGACTGGAAGAAAGTAAGCGAACAGCTGAAATCCACCACGTCGCCTCACTTGGATAAAATCCCCGACCACATAGTGTCAGTCGAAGACACGACGGGTGCGATCGACTCGTTTACAGAACACGTTCAATCCGTTTTGACGGATTGTTCGCGGGAGGTTCCGGCGATGGATGATCATCGCTGGAAGTTACCGATTGACGTACGTGAACTGATAACCGAGAAGAACGCGGCCATTCGTGCCTACGACTCCTTTCCCTGCGACGCGAACAAAGCCCACATGCGCCATTTACAGCGTGCTGTAAAGAAACGTATAACGGAGTGGCGTTCCGAGGGCTGGGACAAGATGCTCAGCGAGCTCGAGCCCAACCATCTGGCCTTCTGGCAACTCCAACGCAAAATGCGTACCTCCACTGGGGAGGCTTCAATGCCCCCCCTCATTCGCCCTGACAAGAGCATCGCATTCGATAATCCCGAAAAGGCAGAATGCCTAGCCGACAGCCTGGAGTCTCAATGTTCTCCTAGCTCCCAACCAGCTGACCAAGCGCACCTTGCCAAGGTCGACGCCGAAGTCGAACGCAGGGCTGCTCTTCCCCCTGTGGAAGACCCTGATGATCCGTTGCCTCCCGTCACTCCAGACGAGGTGCACGACATCATTAAAGGGCTACAGGATCGGAAGGCCCCTGGCTCGGACGGTATCACCAATAAGGTTTTCAAACTCCTCCCCGCCCCCCTGATAATGCTAATGACCGCCATCTTCAATGGTGCTCTCAGCAACAACATCTTTCCGCAGACGTGGAAAGAGGCCACCGTCATCGGTATCCCCAAGCCAGGCAAGCCCAAGTCTGAGCCCGCTAGTTACCGCCCCATTAGTCTCCTCAATGTCCTCGGCAAAATATACGAGAGGCTTATTTATAAACGTCTCAAAGATTTTGTCGAGGCTAAGAGCCTTATCCCTAGTGAACAGTTTGGTTTCAGGACCCATCACTCTTGCATCCAGCAAGTTCATCGAATCGTTGAGCACCTAAGCGCTGGCTTCCAGCGCAAGGCAACGACAGGCATGTTGTTCTTCGACATAGCGAAAGCGTTCGACAAGGTCTGGCACAACGGCTTAATATATAAGCTGTACCAACTCGGGGTGCCTGACCGTCTCGTGCTCATCTTACGAGACTTTTTGTCGAACCGCACCTTTCGCTATCGCATTGAGGGTACACTCTCCTCCCCTCACCCCTTACGCGCCGGTGTCCCTCAGGGCTCGGTGATCTCTCCCCTCATCTTCTCGCTCTTCACGAGCGACATCCCCAAATGTAGCAAGACTCATTTGGCGCTTTTCGCCGATGACACAGCTATCTACTACACAGGGCGGTGCCAGAACTCTATCGCCAGAACTCTCCAAAACTCCGCAAACGCTTTAGGCGTCTGGTTCCGGAAGTGGAGGATTGAGGTCAATCCCGATAAGAGTCAGGCCGTCCTTTTCACGCGACCGCGACTCCGCGCTTCCGCACCTCCTAGCCCGATCACCATGTATGGCAAGCCGATCCCTTGGGAGAAGCAAGCCAAATACCTTGGCGTGATCTTAGATCAACACCTGACCTTTAGAGAGCACATCAAGACGGCGCGTTCGCGTGCCGCTTGCGCTCTCGGCAGGCTTCATTTCATCCTGACCGCGCGTAGCAAACTATCTCTTAAGTGCAAGCTGCGCATCTACACCGCAGTCATCCGTCCCATCATGACGTATGCTTGTGTTGTATTTGCGCACGCTAAGCCACACTTGCTCCATAGGATGCAGACCCTACAGAACCGTTTCCTCAGAAAGGTCACGGGGGCACCCTATTATGTACGCAACGAGTCTCTTCACGTTGATCTAAAAATCCCAACCGTCCAGCAGTTCATGAAACGCCTCGCCAAGCGTTTCTTCGAATCTGCCTCCAAACACCCGAATCCCCTGATTGCGGCGGCCGCCCGCTACACACCGTCGCGCATAAGTCGCATCCGCCGTCCTAGGCACGCCCTAACCGTCCCGGATGACGCCATAACTCTCCTCCAGGAGAGTAATCCCGCCACCAGCACGATCCGGAAACTCAAATCGAGACCGCCGTGCTTCCGCCCTCGCCGCCGAGGGCCTCCGCGACGCCCCCGTCCATACCCACCCCGACCCTTGCTCGAGCCAGCCCGCGCAGCTGAGCCCGTAATTCTAAATTTGCCCCCAAATAATCCGATCCAGCATGTCCCATTGCTGTCCTCTCCCAGCGACGCCCTAAGCCGAGGTCCGTACCCCACAGGGGGTGCCCTTAGCGTGTAGTCGCTTAGTTTTTAGTCTTAGTTTTAAGCCTGGCTGGAGGCCTTAATTTATTGAGGCATCCACAGGAAAGCCCGGTTAAGCAGTCGACAACCTCCTATAGGTTGAACTGCGAGATGCCATTCCCCAAAAACAAAAACACAAGCAAGTCAGTCTCCAGCGATCATCCAGTGAAGCGACATACCTACACCCGTTGGTTCACTTCGCGCCGCGCTTGAAGTAATTAGTAATACCAGTCAAGTTGCTAAGTTTGTAAATAGTGTGTAAATTTGCCCGTGTATTTCCTTTTAATATTTTGTATTGTGTTGTGTCGTATTGGAAATACAAGTGTTTTACCCCGTGTCGCGTGGTTTTATTTCCACTTCTTCGTCAAGGGAACAACGTCACCCCCGCCTACACGCCCGTATCCCCCACCTGCCCCTCAGCGTGGGCTACAGAAAGAGTTTAAGACGCAGATACATGCCAACGGCCTTTTTTTTTTTTTTTTTTTTTTTGTGGATGGGAAATCATCAAATGACTTCTCCCGCTCTGGGCGGAGCGGGAGGGCGTGTCAGACTTTTACTGACTAAAACCCACCCGTGTTCCTTCTGTTGCCTGTGCCGGGGCCACGGTAACTCTTTCGAACATCCCGCAACCCTAGCTGGCATCGGCCCTAGCGGACCCCGTCAATAGTGCTGACATCTCTTTGAGGCGCGCGTGGAACACGACGCGCCGTCGACTCGGGCCTGGTCCTTACCAGACGGCGAGCTACCCATTGCTCGCCGTCCGCAAGCCCGCGCCTACGGTGGCCGGGAATCGGCTGCCAATTCCCGACGCCCAGGGCGTCTCCTGCGGCGACTAGGGGCGTGAGGGTGCAAAGCTTGCCTCTCCCTCACGCGTCCCGCCTCCTCCTTAACGAGCATTACTGCTTCGCAGAAGGAGGTAATGGCTTCCCATGCACTCTCGCTCCGTACCATGGCCTGGACCAGGGCCGGACGCGAGAGATCGCCGCCGCCGATCGCTTCCGCGAGGACACGGCGGTGCTCCGCCCAAGCCGGGCAGACCTCCACCGTATGCTCCACCGTGTCCTCCGGGCGATCCACACAGTGGTGACACCCGGGCGTTTCCTCCCGCCTTATCCGGAACAGGTACCTCCCGAAGCACCCGTGTCCGGTGAGGACCTGCGTCAGGCGGAAGGTGAGGACGCCGTGGCGCCTCTCCAGCCACTCCTCAAAGAGGGGACTTATCGCCGCAATTGTGGCGTGCCCATGCCAACGGCCTTGAGTGCATAGCTTGCGTGTTCTGTGCTGAGCTCATGCAACGCGTCGTACGTCCACCCAGTAATAGGACTCGTCTATCAAGGAGCTGTCCCAAATTAGGCGCATTATTAATTTATTATACATAATGAAACAAAAGGTATTATATTAAAACACGTACACTAAAAGATAAATACTTAAATTATCTTAAAGTGGTGAAGGTTTCATAAAAATAAACTTGATAGTTTTTGCGTAATTCTCAGTTTTTTATCCGCGTTAGTCATACATTTACAAATTAATTACACTATGAAACATAAAAATAATCTAAAATATTCACATATTAAGTTATTCAGAAAATGCTCCCATTTAACATATATTTTTTCCAAACTATTAACACTACTCGTTTAGACGTAATTTTCAGTTTAAAATCATTAAAAGTCTGTTATCGTCACCTTAATGGGGAAATAAGGGGACGAAGAGTGCTTTCCATGGAAGAAGTCGAGCAACTGCTGTAAAGACATGCGACTGAATAATGATGGTACTATTCTAGTTAGTTACGTCTCTCTCTGTTTGTTGCGGGGTGTCTTTTTAGGACTCGATTATTTTAGCCCGGAATCACCCAATGCTGGATATAGGTTCCTTCCTTTCTGCCGACATTGTCAACAAGGCCCGGATCTAGGGGGTGCAGAGGGTGCATTTGCACCGGGCGGCAAAGACTGGGGGGCGGCCAGCCAGCAGCCAGTTTTTTGTTTTTTGGTGCCGCCTCGCGCGGCATTTCACACTGTATCCGTCATTTCTTTTGCCAATATAAGTACTATTCGACAAAAAGAAACGTCATATTATTTGTTGAAAAATTTTGCCTAAAGGGCGGCAAATTTGTACTCTGCGCCCCCCTTTTAAAAATGTAGATCTGGGGCTGTCGTCAACCAAGGACTCAATGCAACTTCTATTTGCCAAACATGAACGAATATTTTGCATGTGTGTGTGCTTTGGCAAGGAAAATGTCGAGTCAAATAATGCATGTTCATTTTTGTTGTCTGTACAGATTATGATGTTGAGTGAATGTTGAGGATGCGTGAGCGCAGCCAACAGCCACGGTCAAGGCACAGGTCATGCGACATACTTCCTTTATATGATGGGTGCTTTTAACCTAGAAATATTGCACCGGATTTTTTGTATTTAAAAAGAATGATAGTAGATTGGTTTATTTTATTTCTTTTCAGGAAATTGTAATTTTTAGGGTTCCGTAGTCAACAAGGAACCATTATAATTTCACCATGTCCGTTCGTCTGTCTGTCTGTGGCTTAGAGACTCCTAGTACTAGAAAGCTGTAATTTAGCATGGGTATACTTATTAATCACACCGATAAAGTAGTAAAAGAAAAAAGTAGTAAAACAAATATTTTTACCTTCCTTACACGTAAAATGGCAATGACTTTTTATCTCGTCTATCCCATGATGTGGGGTGTAGTTGGATAGGCCGTTCAAAAATTACGCGGGTGTTTGAAAGCCATTTTTCGATTCAGGGATCCGTTTGCGAAATAGTAAGCATTACAGTGCAAATTTTTGTTATAGTCAAGCCCCGTCAGCTAAAAGGTTGTTTTTGGATACGTGAAAGAGTTCATGGCAGTAGTATATTATAATATCGAAGTTAGAAGGGAAACTGAGTACGCTTTACAAGTTTACGAGTAATAGTCGACCAACTTACATTTGCAGTCTGTTGTAATGTATGTATGAACATGTTTTTCAATTACAATGTTAAGTTTGTTCTTGGGAGAAATTCATCCCAACTGCGGAACGCTTTATTGTGCGTGTTCCGACACGCAAAGTTGTTTTTTTTTTAATATGCTACGTTGTACGTTGTGTGTTCATTCCAAAATTGTTTTTCTTTTTCTCCATACTGTTTTTACGGTAGGCTGTCAGGATAATTATGTAGGTATAAAGGAAATTAAATTTATACTTTAAAGTATACCCATCCGATTTGTTTAAAACGTGGTGATTTTGAAGATTTATGATGGGTTTGGGTTACGTATGATAAAACAGCGGAGTGAAAACTTGTAGGTATCGACTCTAATATCACGCGGCAAACCTGAAATCGCGAAAAAAATCAGCTGCTCCTACATTTTGACGAGTTATGCGCACATAAATGTAGGGAACAGATGATTTTTTTTTCACGATTTCAGGTTTGGTCCCATAGTAAAAGCTGTTCATAACGGTGAGTACAATGACCCCTTAAGAAGTTGTGCGTTAATTCCGGGACATGTTGTATTCTGCCGCGGCTGTAAACAGAGCAATTGTTTATTATTTGCAGGAGTTACACGCTATACCACCATTCTGAAAAATTAAAATATTACCAGTGCAAATAATTAGCAGTAGGTACCGTACTTCTCAATAAATAACAGGAAGTTTACTCAAGTGAACCGTAAAATGCGCATACGCACGGAAGCCGAAGGAGAATACTTGCGCTGTACGCTAATCAATCTAACATGCACTATCTAATAAATTAATCCAATTAACAACATTTTCTCGGATTAAATAAATCTAAATAACTCTTAACATTTTCCCCGGTTAATATTGCATCCTGCTATTAATGCATTAGTTGACCGGTACTAATCCCGCTGCGTCTGCCACTTTTCTGGTTCCTACCTATTGCATGATGTTGCCAATGCCAACCAACTGTAAACTGCATACCCATATATTAAACTAGTGACACGCCCTTGCTTCGTACAGGCTCAATGTACTGATGTGGCTACATGTCAAAACGTCAAGATTTTTGTGCTACATTTAAGTTAAATATTAACGTAAGTATTATACACGTAAACCGGAATAAATTCTCTAAAACATGTTAAAAACCGCATCAAAATCCATTGAGGAGTTTAGAAGAACTAAGCGGTCATACAGACAGATACGGAAAGCGACTTTTTTTTTAATACGTTTAGAAAATAAAATATTATACCTCGTAAATGGAAAGTACGGCACAAGTTACGATACCACGTTTAGCAGCAAGATTTCTGCTGGGTGCAGTCTCTAGCGTGGGTATAACCACCTTTTTCGTACGAACACTACGTGGACGGCCAGATCTTTTCCGTCACAAACAGAGGAGGTCTCATTGTACCTATTAATAGCCCGGTACACAAACATGTTACTAATACCAAGCGTATGGAGAGTTTTAAAAATTGCATTTGGCTCCACACCTACTTTGCGTAATGCAATCACAGCGATTCGGTTCACTTTATCACCCCACTCCATTTTAATATCGCAAAATATTGTACAATGTATTGGCGCCAAAATGAGAAAATTCAATGAACAATCATATAAAAATGACAGATTCCAAATTCAAATGTAATATTTTGTTTATTTTTAATTGTAACAGTATTTATTTTATATTTTGATGAAATAATTTGCACAAAGTGCCTGCTTGGGTTAGAACCCGCGACCTATAACTCGTAAATCGCGGCCGTTACCACTGGGCCACCACTGCTCATGCTCATGCTATGTATACAGGGTCAAATTAAATTAGCTAGCGAAACTCCGCAGACGTAAAGGGTATCGATATCCTAAACACGACAAAATAAAAAAATAAAAGAGTATGATTTTTTTTGGGGTCAACAAGCGCTGTTACTGTTTTTTTTTTGTTTTATCGTATTTAGATATCGATGGCCATCACGTATGTGATGTTTACACATAGAAAACTGATTTTTTAAACTGATATTTCAACCACACTGCGGTTGATGATCCCAAAAAAATCATCAAATTAATTAATTTTTGCTTTATCATGTTTAGATATCGATACCCATCACGTCTGCAGAGTTTCGCTAGCTCTTTTAATTTGACCCTGTATACCTATTTACTGACTTGCAGGTTTCGTTACACATTTTTGGCATTAAATTGTATCTTTAGGTACCTAAAACATTTATTTTTTCTTAGTTGCTTATCATTGAAAAGTGAAGAGACCCGACCCCAAATAACGGAACCAGAGACGGTAGAAGAAGTTGCTCATCATATTGATTGGTGCCTATTTTTTTTTGGTGGGTAATCATCAAATGACTTCTCCTGCTCTGGGCGGAGTGTCATATTTTTCAAACCCACCCGTGTTCCTTCAGTTGCCTGTACCAGGGGCCGCGGTAACCCTTTCAAACATCTCGCGACCTATTGATTGGTGCATTGGGGCCTAAATCACGTATTCTTCATTATTAGATACCAGCTTAATTTTTTTTATCACCCTCTTCGTAATCCTAAAAACTTTGTGACACGGCGTTTTGGCTAAACGTAGTTTTTGTCAATCATATCCCATCCCGTAGTAGTCTTTGATTTGCTTTTTCCTATTCAAATAGACCACGTAAGCTAATTTGCCGACGCAGCTACTAATTACTAAGTCCCATAAACAACAAATAACATTTTTGTAAAGTGCCATGCTAGTAACAACATCCTACGACATGCAACCGTTGAGATCGTCAGCTTGCCAAGAGGATGTGCAATGTGCATACCTGTTTAACTTTCCAAAGCGCTATCTTCCGTGTGTGTCCTCCAAATGCACGTCTAGGTCGCGACCTGGCATATTCACATGCACATCAGCTCGTCTCCTTCCGTATATGTATCTCCTATCGACTGCTAATTACCTTCAAATTGAAGTGTCGATTATGCGGAAATATTTTTACTGATGCCTTTTCCCATGACGTTAGCCAGAAACTACAGAACGTCTCCTGTTACGATTCTTTCACACTCCTTGGCCTTATTCTTGTTTGAGGTCTGGGTATTTATGTATGTGAGTTTTGCGTCTGTAAACCACTCTTCACGATAATGTGGAGTCTGGATGTGTGGTCTGTGTTGGTAACAAGTTACTAATTAATTTTATTAATCAACATCTTCCTGAATGTATAATGATGTCTTAGGTGCTTGTATGGCTTCCGAAAGCAGCATCATCCCATCTTCCTAGTTCCTCTTCCAAATAAGCGTCTAGGTCGCGACCTAACCCGTCTTCAACATGCACATCATTCGTCTCCCTCCTTCCTCCTCCTAATTACAATGTACCTACCTTATTATTATTCTCTGCACACACCATATTACTGTCCACTGCGATGAATATTTATTTAATTGACACTTTATTTTAGCTTTACCTTCCTGTGTGGGATGTAGAATGATGTCTTGTTTTGTTTTTTATTGTCAGCACACGGCAAATTGTAGTGTTTACCTACAACCCTATGGTTTTTAGGGTTGCTATTGCGTGAGTTGAAACGAAGTTGTACTCTGCACACTTGGCGAATGACAGCTAGACCGAAAAAAGTGCAACATTGGACCGTCACGACGCTTTGTGTTTACAAGATTTTTTTATTTTTTTTATTTGAGATAGCTATGCTCTTGTTTCTAGTCTAGGTCAGAGATGACAGAGACAAAGTCGACGATGGAGCGAGCTTACCCAGAAGACGCCTGTTCACTCTCACTTTGAAGAGATCGGGGTTGTATGCGTTCGGAAACACAGACACAGGCAGAGAGTTCCACTCCTTTGCTGCGCTCATCACAAAAGACATTTGGAAACGCTTAGTGCAAATTGGTGGAATAGCAACTAGGTAGGGATGTCTAGATGTCCGATGGTAGAAGGGGGCTGGCAGATTTTTTAAAAGTGTAACATTTGACCGTCACGACGCTTTGGCTATAGTATGTGTGTTTACAAGATTATTTGCCTGTTAAATAAGTAACACATAATATATAGCGAAAGCAACTTCGTTCCAATCGGGTGTCCCACGACATCTCTCGACTGTTTTTGTAACTTATAATGAAACAGAAATAATTAAGGAAAAAACTCATTTTCCGTAATTTAAACATATGTTTTATATTATACAGCCCTATCCCTGTATGATTTTTCCCTTTAAAGGTTAAGTGATAGCCCGCTATGTCGATGTACGTACACCAGTATATGGGGAAGTTCGTCCCGCTTCGCCATCGGATAGGGATGATGCCTGGGTAAAAAAAATAAATTCTATTTAGTCCGTCAGTCAGATACTAAAAAAATATCAGACACGTATTTTTTACTATATCATACTAATAAAAAATGACATAAATAAAACGCATAAAAGTTCGGGAGTGCGAGCTCGCTACGTCACAAGTCAGTACAAAATCTAGCAAGGCGTGACGTCATGCCACATTTAGACTCAATGTATCGCCGTAATCTTATCATTGCGTAAAAAAGAAAAAAATACATGTCCAATATTTTTTAATAATCTACCTGACGAACAAAAAAAAAAAATTGTCGTCATCCGTATCCCGAATACACCCTAATTCGCTAAGGCTGTTGTTTGTAATATTTATTGAGTTAAGTCTTTAGGATAACCGAATGCGCGATAAAAGCCCAAATGCTTTCAGAAATGTCAAAGGAATAGAATGGTTCACACGTAAGCAATTACGATTAATTTGTATTAAATTCTACTGCTAATAACTCCAGAAAAACTATGCGATTCTATTAATTTATGATAAGTACACACTGACGTATCAGATGACTCTCTTATTATCTCGATTTTCTCTAGAACTTTAAATTGGACGTTAACTTTACTGTCGGAATTTTGTGTAATTAAATGAATTAAGATATCATATCTTAGGTTGACTTTACAGGGAAGATTATCCATTTCACTTTTTACTGTAGGTACTCAATTCAAGAAAGATTTGGAAAATTTCCCCCGCGATTTAAGAGTTAACGGCGGAGAGTACGAACGTGTTATCTTGCAATTTTAAGTTGCAACATTTCTTCTACCGTTATCAGTTCTACTGTATTTAGTAAGCCCTCTTTTGAGTTACATGTGAGCCTCGCACCCAACCTTTCTGACTGTAGGCTCTCATGCCCGGATTAGAGAAAAAGTAAAAGAAAAGTTTTTGATTATATCTCAGAAGTAGAGGTCCAATATGAAAATGAAGTAAATAAATCTGAAAAAAGGAAAGTAGGTATCTTCTTATTCTTAGCGTGTCGATGGCAATCTAAATAGACTCGGCCCAAAATTCGGCTACGAGTTTGGCGCCATAATTAGCGTCCATCACTTCCTGTAACGTGCAGCTGACAGGACACGTAGGACATGATGTTAAGTGTCCCATTGTTTGTGGAACAGCACCACGTTTACACTCTAAGGCGGAATCGTCAATGAATCTCCACCTGAACAGGTTTTTCCTGCTTCGGCCAACTTAGGTCCGGAGTCTGTTTAAAGACTTCCAGGTTACCCAAGGCAACTCTTGTCCAAGCGGGAGATCTTCAGCAGGTGGAACAAATGATTTGGGTAAGGAAGCACGGTCTTGCTACAGCTGCAGTCTTTCTTTTGATCATTTGCCCGTGAGTGGAACGACACACTCTAAAAAACTGTTTCGACTTTTCAGCCTTTGTGGCACAAGGATGTTGTCGGGCAAATAGTGTCGTGTGTCGGAGACCTTTTTGGCTCTTTCGCTGGAGCTAGCCACCGCTCTGCGAACCACTGCTGGCGCTATTCCTGCTATTGGATACAGCATTTGAACCGGGGTCGGTTTTAGGCAGCCAGTGATGAGCCGGCCGCACGGCACGTTTCATTGAAAGCTGTATCCACTAACTAGTAGGTATTAGGAAAACTTATAGCTAATAACAAATAATGGTTTTATTTTAATCTATTTCCACCATGTTCTACGTTTTACGTCGGCACGCGTCTGTAAAACCACCAAGTCTTGTTCCTGAAATAAAAGATCCAAGAAAAAAATTAATACTCAAGGCTCCAGCAAACAGGAGTGACTCGCGGCGTGACACAAACGTACCGCCTGTCGCGCGACGAGCGGTGCCTATGTGTCATGTCACGCGCGATTCGCGTCGCGAGTCGCGCCTGTTTGAAGGAGCCTTAACCCACCCAAACAGGTAAACAGTAAATAATACGACATTCAGTCATTTTGATAACATTCTTATAAATGACGTCAATGTTACTTCACTGGATTTATAAAAGAGAAAATATTCCGTAATTTGCGAAAATCCAAACAAAAGCAACTGTTAGCTTAATAAAGTGATTAAATCATGTTTTGAGAATGATAAGTGCGAATAATATTTGGCATACCTCATCTTTGTGATGTGTTTTAAGAAGGCTTGACATGCTACGTAGGTACAAAAAAAAATGTATGTATGTAAGTATATTCTCATATTATTTGTTATATTTAAATTAGTGAATTATTTTTTGATTTTATGTCATTTGTTTTCTCTTCTACTCTTACACACGTTGTCTACATCTCTTTATCTACTTTCCTATCGCAGGTATGCTGGAAGAGATTTCTTTAGAAATAAGCATCACCTTTGTATTTTTTTTCTGTTCTTTTCGTCTTATCTGTACAACATGTCCCGGAATTAACGCACAACATCTTAAAGGGTTAAGGGGTCATTGTACTCATCATTACGATCAACTTTTACTATGGGACCAAACTTAAAATCGCGAAAAAAAAATCAGGTGTTCCCTACATTGTGACGAGTTGTGCGAACATAAATGTAGCGAACAGCTGATTTTTTTCGCGATTTCAGGTTTGATCCCGTAGTAAAAGTTGTTCATAATGATGAGTACAGTGACCACCTAAGAAGTTGTGCGTTAATTCCGGGACATGTTGTATATGTGTATAAAGTAGTTCAATAAATAAATATACGAAAGAGTCAATCGTATTTTTATAGCAACTGAATATATTTTGCAACAAATACCTGGGTATTCTTTTCGATCAAAACAAAAAATTGAAAATGACGGTGCCTAATTATCATATTATCATTAAAAAGATCCATAATTTGAAAAGCAATTAATTAAAACATCACTGTTCTTTCACTAGATAATCTTTATGCGTTATGTTTGACACATATTTTATGTGCGATATCGGCTAATCCTATCTATTATCTGCACTTTGATAAAAATATTGTTCCATTCAATGTTATGTGTATTAAACCTATAGAAGAATCTCAATCAATCTGCCTAGCCTTTACCCAACATGTTGGGGTCGGCTTCCAGTCTAACCAGATGCAGCTGGTTACCAGTATTTTACATGGAACGACTGCCTATCTGACCTTCACAATCCAGTTACTGGGTAACATAATACCCCTTGGTAAGACTGGTTGTGACGACTGTCAAAGATCTACGAATGACAGCCGGGACCAACAGTTTAACGTGCTTTCCGAGGCTCGAAAGGGTCTCGATATGTAATGGATGGTCACCCATCCACGAACCGAACGTGGCAAGCGTAGCTTAACCTTCGATCGACCCGTGCGGCTGTTACTCTAAAACAGTAAAAAAATCTATTTGTAGCACAATCTCTGCTGCTCTATTGGAAATCATTAGGAAATATAGACAGTTAGCACTCTGCTCACCTGAGCAGAGTACTAACTGTCTGTCTGGATTATAAATTTTCACGCACCGTGCGTGTATGACCAGCACCCTAATTGCGTAACACACTATCAATCGGAATCTGAATCATTTTGAAGCAAATTACTAATCCATTGCTTCATAAGTTCGAAAAATTTGTCTGCTCAACACGTACATAACGCAATGAGTGTTGTTGAACTGTCAAAATGAAACCGATTCCGATTGATAATGTGTTACGCAATTGCCCCGCAGATGTGTCAACGTAAACGAAGCAAAAGGAGAATGTAATGATAGTACCTAGCAGGTGGCGTTCTGTAATTCCTTCCTACCCCAATTACAGTTCCGCAAGTACGCGTCTATAGCGACATCTATTAGTTACCGAAGGAATACTTCGTTCGGTTGTGTGGTCGCGACACAGCGGGCAGTTCAAACATTTGTCTCAATTTGGGCCAAAGTTATGCCCTAGAGTCACAGTAACCCGCCATGACGGTACCCAAATTCACCTTGCAGTTGCCGATAGCGTACGCTTGCCTTGAAGTGAAAAAGTAAAAATCTTGCTTACCTATGTTGACTATGTTTTAAAACGTTACGGCTAAACGGTTCTACGAGACTAGTTACTCCATCCGCGTCATCACTGCGTCATCACCGCTCATCTGCGTCTCCATTTACGGATCTACTTGTCAGCCATATTCACTTTATGATTTTAATGAAAATAATTTATTCGCTACTTATCACTAAATTACGTCAATACTCGTAATTAGAACAACCCTTCCCGCTTCTTCGCGCTTTTATTTTTCTTTCTTTCTTTCATCCCTATCTATTCTTTTTTGGCACACCTTTTATAAAGCCACCTAAACTTTGATGTTGTTGCATCAAACCAAACAATATTCCTAAATTGGAGTTTGGATTGTGGTTGGCAAAGTCTTATATTATGGTCTTACATAGGTACCTACTCAACATGTGGGTGCCTTAAAAGAATGAACGTAAACCTGCTGAAAAGGTGGCGCAAAAGTCAGAATATCATTTAAAAACTGACATATGCAATTTTTTACACTGAAAACGCAAATTGATTACATGTTTTCAATGAAATTATGAGCCGAGAATCACTCAAACAATAATAATATACGCAAACCGAATTTAGATTCCAAATGTAAAATTCAGGAACTTTTGTCGTAGGTACATTTACCAACTTTTGTCTTCCGTTCCACCTGATTACAGTTTCGCCTTGCGAATTCCAACCGCGACCTTGGTTTAAGAAAATATTAGTGAGCTAAACACGCTAAGATAATATAGAACAATAGAGCCGCCAGATCTTATCAGGTTGAGGTATATACTCGGCACACAGACCGTCATCGCAGTAGCTGTTATCACAATGTTATCACTTTCACCCCACGTCAGCGCGGCTGCTCTGATTATGCTCTGATTTTAACGATGAACTGATTAAGTTAGTTGATAAGTTTATGTAAAGAATCTACATACAGGTTGGACCTTGGAGAATGGTGATATTGTAAAAAGGGAAACTAGGACAAACTATACAGGGTGTAAGGGACAGCCCTCCGAAGACTGATGGGGTGACTTCAGTATATCATACTAAGATGACCGGTACCTAAAATTATTTCAGGAACGTTGATATTATATGTATGCTGAGACCTTGTGCTGACAAATATACTGCGAATAAGTCTTAAAGTAACAAACCAAGTTATATTACTTCAAAAAGACGTAATAAGTTGACAAATCAATCAACATGCATACAAAAAAGGTAATAATTAGCTGTATCCTCTGTCGTACCCTCTATTCTGCATCAAAGTAATGAAGACAACATTACAAGAACGCTTCCGTTGCGCAGATTGCATTATAATTGCAGCCTGCGCCCGCGCAACGTCGGGAAACTTCTACAATGGGACGCGCTACATTATTCTATTATAGTTTAGGTATTATATATGTTTCCATTGTACTGTAGAGATTTTCGTTCGAGAAATGCGAGTTGTGAATGTCTACTAGATTTTCAAGCCATAAGCCAACCTGCAAAACCTTTGCCCTAGGTAAAGTATGTATTTTGAAAAACACCACTTTCAGTAGGAGGAGTGTAGGTACAATAATTTTTCATCCATCCATGCGGATTAGATGCTTAACGCTTATGCATGAACCCCCTTATTTATAAACGTTGATTAAAGTTTATGAATAAGGGGGTAAGAGTTTTGCACTATTCTATGAGTTACAAGTATAACTTAGGTCAAACCTAAGTATCTAATCTAGCCATAGCTACATAACATCACGCCTTGTTTTCCCGAAGGGTTGGGCAGAGTTGTACCTGCAGTACAGCCACAATTCGCCAGTTATGTTTTAAGTCCCATGTAATAGGGGGCGAGTCTATTGCCATCAACCGGGCACACATCCAGACTCCGGGCTGCTACTGAGAAATTCCTGTTGGAAAAACCCAATAATACTTTGCCCGACCTGGGAATCGAACCCAGGGCCTCATAATAATAATAATAATAATAATAAAATAATAAAAATCTTTATTTCCAGCTTTACAATTTACATGTACCATTTAGTATACATTCCATATGTATCCTATAAATTGTAGGTTTATACAGAGTTAAAACCTCCGACACCCAAGCTAAGATTAAACTTGTGTTATGGGTGTCAGGGCTCTCATGCTCAACAGTAGCGCTTGCTACTACTAGACCATTTTTTTTTTTTTTTTTTTTTCGTGGATGGGAAATCATCAAATGACTTCTCCCGCTCTGGGCGGAGCGGGAGGGCGTGTCAGACTTTTACTGACTAAAACCCACCCGTGTTCCTTCTGTTGCCTGTGCCGGGGCCACGGTAACTCTTTCGAACATCCCGCAACCCTAGCTGGCATCGGCCCTAGCGGACCCCCTCCATAGTGCTGACATCTCTTTGAGGCGCGCGTGGAACACAACGCGCCGTCGACTCGGGCTTGGTCCTTACCGGACGGCGAGCTACCCATTGCTCGCCGTCCGCAAGCCCGCGCCTACGGTGGCCGTGAATCGGCTGCCAATTCCCGACGCCCAGGGCGTCTCCTGCGGCGACTAGGGGCGTGAGAGGCAAGCTTTGCACCCGCAAAGCTTGCCTCTCCCTCACGCGTCCCGCCTCCTCCTTCACGAGCATGCCAACTAGGCTGGGGGTGAAACTCAGAACTTGTATCCGCATTTGTGACGTGTTATAAAAATACTCTGTTGTATTTTTTCCTAAAGTCGTAATTATAACTCTAACTCTTGGCACACCTACAAACTGATAGAATTGAAGCTAATAGCTAATAGGTACCATGGGAGAAACGAACATCTATACATCATAAGGACTAATCTTGCTTGCAGGCACTCGGCCGCTATAGTAACGCTTGCTAACAGGTGTCGTCATCGTGTGCACGGGATTTTGTTTTCAAATTGGTCAGATGTAAATTTCCTCGATAGTAGGTACGTTTACTCAAAAAGGTTCATTTCAGCATTAATGCCAGACAGATGCTGTCTAACGCTGGTTTTCTTATGAAATGAACTTACCTGTATAGTAGTAGACTGAGGCAAATACTGTAGCTATTCTTCAAGATCCACATTTAGGGGATCTACTCCGAAGCGATAAATCCGAAGTATCGGCCTAATGTTCGGACGTTTCTTACTACACTTTTTTCTATTTTGTTCGGTCGGTTCGGATTCGACTAAACGTCAAAATGTAGTTCTTTCGGATCCGAACCGACCAAACAAAATAAAATGAAGTGTAGTAAGAAACGTCTGAACGTTCGGCCGATACTTGGATACATCGTTTCGGAGTAGACCAAGATCATAAAAACAAACGAAGGCTGACATTACGATTACGGTCAGCAGTCTTATCTCGTGTGATAATGGACCCGCTATAAACTCCGTAAGTCGTGATCTAGCCTACCAGTAGCATGATAATGATATTAAAACGTTATTGTATAACTTTGTGATGGCGCCGGCGCAATACTACGATCTTATTCTTACTTAACAATATATAAATTACTTTAATAGCTTTGCGCCTAATCAATTTTAAAATGATTCACTTATTGTAGGAATGGTGGAAAATATGTTAACGCATATCGTTAACATATTTTCATATACATAGTCGCCATAGTCAGTATTTGATGAGGAATTGATATGCATAGCGTGTGTAATGATTCTTTGTACCTAGAACTTGTTAGTAATAGGTTAGCTTTGATCTTATGTAAGTATGCCAAATTATAGGGGAGACCTACAGTCAGCCTTTTGCCATGAAAGAACAGAGAATTGGTTTTCGGGTTTGCACGGTGTGTCATCTTCCGCATTCATCTTTCAACCGTCATCTCAAAATTTCGCCTTTGTAACCATCATCTTTTGCATAATTTAAGAAAATGAAATGAAATGAAATTAATTTATATATATAGGTACTTACATAATAAAATGGTAAAATAATCCAATGACGATGATGGTAAGGCATCCATTGTTTCTTTGGTCATGTTTTCCTCTACTCTATTCCCAGATTCCTACTCAAAATGGACTGTATTTTAAGATTTTTATCTAAAGCTTAGTAATTTATTTTGATATATCAATTACAATTATATGTTAAAAAACTTAAAATATCTTTTTCCACTAACTAACGAATTAACTAACTATACAAATAAATATACAAAACAAAAGGAAACTTAGGCGTCGAAGTACTCGTCCGCATCGCTGTCATCCGGAAACGTGCCCAGAAGACTGGCAGCATTGCCACGTTGAATGGCAATGCTAATTCTTTGGCCAAAGAACGAGCCAGCCCTCTGGTCACGTGAAGTGTCGACCAGTCGGCGAGAAATTTCCTTAAAAAGGAGACGCGCACTCGGGCCCCATGACCCGAGCGTTTCGACCCCAAACGGCT
The DNA here is from genome assembly GCA_947568875.1 of Fissipunctia ypsillon. Taxonomy (NCBI): domain Eukaryota; kingdom Metazoa; phylum Arthropoda; class Insecta; order Lepidoptera; family Noctuidae; genus Fissipunctia; species Fissipunctia ypsillon. Next base: position 21,983,710 of record OX387645.1, on the reverse strand, counting down.
CAAAACTGTAGTTACCGATAAGGTTACAGTATTTGCGCCGCTTAAGGGTCTCAGCAGCCGCAGCAGCGGCGCCAGCACAGCACGCCGTGCTTGGAACATGAGATGGCGCAAGGGTGTCGACACAGGTTGCGTCCCACACCGGAGGTCTACCCACCTTCCAAGGCAACAACGTCATGCCGTCTGGTCTCTTCCCATCGTCACGTACCAAGCCGTTTGGTTCTAATATCGCTGGTACGCCGGCGGTGACAAGAGCTCGACGAATAATATCGTTAATTCTGGCGTGTCGTGCTATGCGGCCTGCACTCCTGCAGCAGGACAGGCCATGGTGTCTGAGGTTGTCGACAGCTTCACCGCAGTGACACCGATGCGGAGCAACACAAGGTGCGCCTAAGCGGAGACACGTAGCGAGCCGAAACGAAGAGTCATCCATCATAGTGCCTATGGTGGATGACGGAAGCGCTTGAAGCCACAAGCCTGACTCCCATTCTCCCACAGCCAGCAGACAGGCACGCTCAGCAGTATTAAATGACGTATTTACTAGGGTATTTCGTATAATACTGCAGAGCGGCACGTCCCACCGTTTCTGGCAGGCTGGGTTGTCAGGTAAATCCGTATTGGGACAAGCCATCTTCCACGCGTTCAACGCATCGGTCAAACACGGTACCTCAAAATCGACCAGTGAGGAAGATAAAATTTTCCTGGTTAATTTGTCGGTACCGTGGACCGAAGAGAGGAAGGCCGGTAAACTTATACTTGAAATTTTGCGGACGCCGAGACCACCCAGGCGAATGGGAAGTGTGGCTTGCTGCCACGCTCAGTCGTCCAGGGCCACATTTAGAATAGAAGTTAGTGTGTTTCTAATAATTTGGTCTACTTTTTCTAAAAGTTGTGGATGCTTCCATAGATGGGAGGAGCGAAGGCTATACATAAATTTTGGTCCAAAGCAGCAGTATCGAATTAGTGTGAAGGCGACTAAAGCTTAGTTTTTATCCAGTCCTTCTTCTACTTATGTAGGTATTCAGAATTTTTGAATTGCAATTTAGGGGTCCCTGAAACGATCAATTGCGATTGATCAATTGCCATCAATTTCTATTGTAGTAATATTGACAACTGCATTTGGTAGACGGTCAATTTGCGCATTGTAGTGTGTATCAAACACGTAAAAATTGACAATTGCAATTGATCGTTTCGGGGACACTAGTATCATCTCATCTTCTACCTACGTCGTTTCTTTTATTTTGATCTCATCACTGTAATGTATGTTTATTGTAAATTGATTCTTATGTATGCATATTTAAACAACCTTAGTTTTATGCAAAGCGTTTACTATAATCTATTGTGGTATAAATGTACAACAATTGCTTGGTGGACGCGAGTAGACTTTCAATATCTACGTTATTTACTACAACATTAAATTCCTTATACACTAGGTACCTTTTATTTATTATCTATTAAAAACACGTAGTTTCAGGCCTATGCGTATGCGACTGGTTTTTACAATTACGTTTTTTTTTCAGATGTTCTATTGTTTTTGACAGTATGTGCGTAGTCATAGTCAATATAATTGTGGTTTAATGATGTCAATCCTAGTTATTATTGTAAACATTATTTAATAAATAAGTAAATAGAACAGGAATATGCTGCTTGAATTCTTAATAATGTAGGTATGTATTTAGGTTAGTTGAGTGACAAGTAGGTAAGTGCATGCTATAGGTATTTATCCTGTCGATGATTAATTACAGGAAAAGCATATACATACATAAATAAATAAACCAGCACCTTTTTTGCACGAGAGTTACGTCCTACAGAATACTATGATTGTGAATTGATCCTTACATTTGCCGGTATCTACTCTTTTTACTTCATCCATGATCTGTGTTCATTCATCTTTTCTTACACATTAGTCGCCAGCTCTTATGTTCATTGATCTCGCTAGTCAATAAGATCGATAATAATAATTTTGTCCTTCTACGGCGTCCCCCTTTCGGAATTTCCAATGACACCTTCATTACAGGACAAATAAATAAAGGTAAGGTCAGTGACTTACGAATTAATCAAAGGAAAAGGGTTCTTTCTTAGGATTCATTACAATCTAGGCTACAAAGTGTACCTTATATGGTAAAACCCTTTTAGGCTTAGTCAAATGGCAAAGGGAGTTTTCGCATCGGCGGCAATGGTCCCAGCCCAGTCACCAGCTTTAGTACTTAATTCAGAATGATATAAGGGGAGCTTTGACCTAGCTTCCCGCATACGTTGAAATGGTCACGAACACCACGGTTGTGAGTCATGTTCAGAAGAGAAGTGAGCGAACTTACTGGCTGTTACAATTGATAAGTAATCTGGTAAGTTTGGAGTATGAATTTCGATGACTTTATGCGTAGGAAAAGGCTGCACATACGACGGATAGATTGTATGAAAGATGATAAGGCTAGAAACTACTGAGACGTCGGCTAATATGTATTATTTCATGTATTTAACCTACTAAACAAACGTGAAAGTTTGTGAGGATGGATGGATGGATGTTTGTTACTCTTTCACGTAAAAACTACTGAACAGATTTGGATGAAATTTAGCACACAGATAGTTTATAACCTAGATTAACACATAGAATACTTTTTATCCCGATATCCCCACGAGATCGAGACTTATGTGGGTGAAACCGCGGGGCGCTGCTAATTGTATATATGTAAATGGTACACCACAGACTACCTGCAGTACTGTCTCTCCTTTCTCCCTTAATCCATCCAAAGGTTGTCTTTAAAAGATCCCTCTTAGCGACAAGACCGCCCATTGTGTCACCTCTTGTAAAATTTCTACTTTATATCTGTAATATTTATGGTGTACAGCATTCCATCTATCTATCTATGCAAAAAGAAGATGCGCCGACCCCAAATGAATTGAGATAAGGGCAGGCATAGCATAAGTATAATCAGCATACAATGTTCCCACTGCTGGGACACAGGCCTCCTCTCTATGAGAGGGAGTGGGCTGTAATCCACGCGGGCCAAGTACGGGTTGGTAGATGTCACATGTCTTCGAATGTTTGGTTCTAGGACATGCCGGTTTCCTTTTCCTCACGATGTTTACCTTCTTCGTTTTGAGAGCAGTGGTGATGAAATAATTTACACAAAGTAAAGTGCCTGCCTGGGTTCGAACCTACGACCTACAACTCGTAAGTCAGGGCCGTTACCACTGGGCCACCACTGCTCTCATAAAGGGCAGGAGTATGATGATATTAATGAACAAAATGATGAAACAAAATGAATCAACATAGCAAGGCATATCCACACTTGCACCATAACAGAACAAAACCAACGTGCGTCGTTACGTAGACTAATAAAGCGCCGGCGACACTGGGAGCAAAGCTAAGTTTGTTTAGCGTCGCTCATTAAGGTACCACGTGTTTGCATACTTTGGTTCACACTTTGGTACACCGCGAACTATGAACTGAAAGTGAAGTATGAAAAGACGCGGTAGATACATGAGTGCTAAACGAACGAACTTAGCTAAAGCAAATGAACACGCGTATGAAGCTAAACGAACTTAGCTTCGTTCCCAGTGTGGCCTACTGAATGATGAAGGAAGCTCGGAAAGATATTACGCTTATCTGGATAATGCTCCAAATAAATAAATCAGTAGGCGTAGGTACTATGTCACGACAGGATGTGAACACATCTTGCTGTAGTAACATTCCGTGGGTGACAATCACGGAATGTTATTTTGGTGCTCACAATTGGATAATAGTAAGCACTGTTGTGAAACACAAAAGAGCAGGATACCTACATCCATCCGTGGAATAGGTCCAGTAAAAAGTCTTGGTGCAGACTGTTATAAATTGAAAACAAAACAGAGCCCTGAGTTGTACTCGCACACCTATTTCTACTGCCAGGCAGCATGGTGTGTTGTCGGTTTGGAGATGATGGAGAAATTACGGATATTGTTTCTAAAGCCGGCATCGTATCGTCAGTCCTCTGCGTTTTGTAGATGTCCAAATCTTTCTAAAGCCGGCAACGCATCGTCAGTCATCTGGGTTTTGCAGATGTTCAAATATTTCTAAAGCCGGCAACGCATCGTCAGTCCTCTGGGTTTTGCAGATGTTCAAATATTTCTAAAGCCGGCAACGCATCGTCAGTCCTCTGGGTTTTGCAGATGTTCAAATATTTCTAAAGCCGGCAACGCATCGTCAGTCCTCTGGGTTTTGCAGATGTCCAAATGTTTCTAAAGCCGGCAACGCATCGTCAGTCCTCTGCGTTTTACAGATGTCCAAATCTTTCTAAAGCCGGCAACGCATCGTCAATCCTCTGCGTTTCGCAGATGTCCAAATGTTTCTAAGGCCGGCAACGCATCATCAGTCCTCTGGGTTTTGCAGATGTCCAAATGTTTCTAAAGCCGGCAACGCATCATCAGTGCTCTGGGTTTTGCAGATGTCCAAATGTTTCTAAAGCCGGCAACGCATCGTCAGTCCTCTGGGTTTTGTAGATGTCCAAAGGTAGCGGTATCCACTTTTCCCCTGATCTTCTTCTTTTTGTTTCGACGGTACATCTATATTAGGCTCAATTATTACTATTTGGGCCCAATAGGTGGCCACATTTATTGCGGCGTCAACCACGTTGTTCAGATCGTAAAGGATACAGGTGATCGAACAAATGTCCGCACACTCAAGCAGATGGGACCACCGCTTTCGTACTGGGTGTTGGATGCATCGATAATACCCCAAGATAATATTCGCAACACCCACACCCAGTGCGAAAGCGGACCCCGCACCGCATGGTTGCAGCGGCCTACTTGGGTATGCAATCGATTCGGTGCTTTCCAAATAGACCAAATTGATTGATAGTTTATAGCCACGTTTATCAATTAACAGACCTTCAAGCACCTCCACCGTTTGATCCATACTCCATGATTGCAACTTAGTAGCCACAAAGTAAACTTGCGCGAAATGCGAGAAGTGTGTAACAATAAGACATTAATTGTCGATATCTTTACATTTCAGCGACCGTGCCGCCATTGTGATCGATAACATTATCAGCTGCTGTTCTGCTGAACTCCTATCTGATTGTAATGCAGAGATTTTATGGCGTTCTGCTCGTTTTCCTATTTTTGCAACACCACGACTAATATGCATGGCATTAAAAGTCAATAGTTCAGTGACCCGGCTAAGCATGATAGTTATTTTTAAGAGGTACATAGGTAGATAAACAAAACGCAAAGCTCACTCCAGAATCATTATCCTTATCCTCCTGCTCTTATATCAATTTATTTGGGATCGTTGTAGTACAGTATTTTTATGTCACCAAGCGACGCGCGCTGCACTTGTGGTATCCAAGTGTACAAACACGCTGTGAATGTGTGCGTGAAGACGAGTAGTGACTACGCACGCCATTGTCTCAGACGGTACCGAGAGCTCTTGCACTTACACATACATGCACGGCGTGTTTTTACACTTGGTAAGCACAAGTAAAGCGCGCGTAACTTCGTGACATAAAAATACTATAGTTAGTTACCTACGTTATTAATATCTACCTACATTCATAACATTTTTCTTGTTACATGCTCCTCAGCACAGTTTGGAAGGTAGCGGTCATCTATGGACTGATAAAATGGAATCAGGAAAACAACGATAATAAAGAATCAGACAGCTGTTAGCACGAAATTCTTCATTTGTATTCCTGCGCCGACGCCGATGACATGACTAATAGTTGATACATGCTTGTAATTACCTACTGTTTCCGTCCTTTATTTTGTTTTGCGATCTCACCTTCGCCCGTACAGATTTTTTGCAACGTAAAAACAGATAAAAAGTGTATGGAAATATCTTCTAGATTGGAATAACCCCTACTATAAAATACAGTGTGAGTCACTTCATATATTACTTTACGTGAGAAAAAGGCTGGCTTTTTTGTCTGATACTGAGTAGGTAATAAAATATGAGGTTGGGTGCAGACTGTCTGTATGGAAACTATTGGAAGCACCACCAAAAATCTCATCGTTACACGTCAAGCTTTTTAAAATTGTGCCCATATGAGGTGAATAAAATCCTGGGCATAGGGGAAGCCGATAATAACTAGGAAAATAATTAGGAAAAAGTAATACTTTTAAGGCTAGCTCAAATAGGTTTCCGAATGTTACTTTTTAGAGTTCCGTACCCGAAGGGTGATAAACGGAACTCTATTACTAAACCTCCGCTGTCCGTCCGTCCGTCTGTATCTCATGAACCGTAATAGGTAGACAGTTGAAATTTTCACAGATTGTGTATTTCTGTTAGAGGCGGTCCCCATACAAGAAACGTGTTTTTTTTTAAACTGTAGTATTTTTTGTGTTACCTAAATATTGTACGGTGGTACCGACTTAACGGACCCCTTCGTGTGCGAGTGCGACTCGCATTTGGCTCGGTTGAGTTTGAGTTTGACTCGCATTTGGCTGGCTTGAGTTTGACTCGCATTTGGCTGACTTGAGTTTGAGTTTGACTCGCATTTGGCCGGTTTTTAGCGCTACCACTGCTAAGGCGATCGAGCCATCGTTCTCAACTAAGGTGCATACCTACTAAATAAACTGACCAACTACGGATGCGGATATTATCAGTGATAAATAGGCACAATCTAATTGGTTTTTGAGTCGATGTATACCTAACTTTACATTGCTTTGTTTATGCTACTTTTAGAGCTGTGTGACCTCGAGAAAATGCAACAAGTATTTTTTCTTAATTTATATTTAAAATACCGGTCAATGTGACCTAATTTCATACTTGAATAGTTAACATTGTTTACATCTTATTATTTTACTGGCCTTTGCCCGCGGCTTCGCCCGCGTAGAGGTCAGGAATTATCCCATGGGAACGTATTACTGGGATAAGAGATATCCTATGTCCTAATTCAAGTCATGCTCTATCTGTGTGCTAAATTTCACCCAAATCTGTTCAGCCGTTTTTGCGTGATGTTAAGAACAAACATACAAACTTTCACATTTATAATATGTATTAGTAGGATTGTGATTGAGCGTTAGTTTTTAATTGAATGCAATTTCTGTTGTAACACACAGTTACTCTTTCACTAAAAGATCTATTTTAAATTAATGTCAGCTTTGATTCGATCTCTGAAACCTCTAGTAGAAGCCATGGGTTAGCGACCTAAGCAAGAATTGGTGAATTGAATGGGAAGCCCGCATCAACAACAGATAAAAAATCGCGCGTTTTTGCGCACGCGCAACGTTGTCATTATTCCATTTTTTGTTTCTTCAGTGTAAAAATGAAAGAAGTTCTGGAAATTGCTAAAAACTGCCTTTTAATCGACCTTTACTGTCTCGTCTTGGATATTTTAACTGCGCATAGACATGATAAAAATCAACACCTTAGGTACCTATATCATATTATAAGGAAAAAAAAAATTGTGAATAACCTTACAACTTATGTGTTTCCCAAATGACAACTGGACACTTTTTCATATTCAATTATTGGTAATCTCTTCTGGCAATTTCTCACGGTTTTTTTTTTAATATTTTTGTTTCAGTTTTTTAGGGTTTTTTTATTATATCGATGGATATTATTTTCGTGAATTGTGATTGACTCACCAGAAGGCTAGTTCCCGTAATTAAAAACGTTCAAAATCTAGTCGCAGTCTCATCGCAGCGACAATTAATGTCAAAAATCCCATTAAATTTTTGACAGATTGAGACAGATTAGAGAGCGACCATTCTTAAAAATACGGGAATTGCTGCTCTGGCTAAACCTTAGGTATCGTTATTTTAAAATAAAATGTGTGCGTCCAAGCAAAAAGGGTCCAGTAGTGGGGTATTGAGTTAAGACCAGATTCGGTATCTAGAATAGTCAATTGATAATAAGGATAAAAAAAATATTCAGAAACTGGCACATTTTTTTTTAATGTAACATTTGCAGTTGAGTTTTGGCTCTGAAAAAACTTGATTTGAGAAAAAGCATTTTCAAAGTTTGATTTTTGGTACAACTTAGTACATTTTCTGTAACTTAGAAACATCATATAAAGTCATTTACTATACGAGTATGAACTTGTAGATAATTGAGTATTAATTAATAATCAATTAAAATCGAGAAATACAATTTTTTCACCCAACTTTACAAAAATCCATATATATCTTGGAAAATAAATGCCGAGAACTGGACCCTTTTTGCTTGGACGCTCAAAAATTTAATTTATCTCTAAAGCTTGTGTAAACAATACTAATTGGTTTTCAATTAATCGGATATTAAAAGACATTTCCGCGAAAAATTAACCGTTACCTAAGTATATTTTCTATATAAATATAATTACTTGTCCTGACTGATTTATCAACGCAGAGCCTAAACCGCTGGGGATACAAAGGAGGAGGTTCTCAATTCGTCGGAATCATAAAAAAAAAAAAAATATGTGTGTTCCCCGATTACTCGAAGACGGCTGAGCCGATTTGGAATTTTTGTTTTGTTTTAATGGGTATAACTTTCCAAGTGGTCCCATTGTCATCAGGTCAGGATCTGATGATGGGATCCTGGAGAAATCGAGGGAACTCTTCAATTATTATAGGCACACCTATAGCGATTTGGGTAGTTTTATAGTAACTTTTTCATTTGTTTTTCTACCCCCTCAAGGGGAGTCAAAGTTTATATGGAATAATTTTAATGCGCGGTCCGATTACCCCGAAACTCAGTATAAACCAAAAGAACACAAGACCAAAGTTATAGAATAACGTGTATCAGGGCTTTTTGAAAATCTACCCCTAAATGGGTACGAAAGTACGAAATCCACGCGGACAAAGTAGCGCGGGAATTGCTAGTTAAATATATTGTTTTAGCTACCCTTCTTTCTCCGCGACATCAGAATGTTTTAGTTAGCTGGGATTATAATGCATATTTTGGTGGCGGTACCTATTATTAAAACTACGTAAGTGATGAAGACTAAAGGGCAGAATATTATGGTATATTCCAGACTTTTTAAAGACCAAAGAAACGATGGATAGACTGCGTGAAAGATGATATGGCTGGAAAGGGGTTACTACCGAGATGACGAATGTTAGAGAAGCTGGGAAGAAAAATACATTTTTCGGCGACCCCAAATGAATTGCGATAAAGGGCAATAAAGGGTGATGATTCCAGATTTTTTAAAATCTGAATATTATTTTTATTTGATTGACGTGTGTCAAAGATTACTAATGTAACTAATTAAGAATCGATTACAAAAAAAAAACATCAATGTGATAGGATATGGATAGGAATGCATTGTTTGATAAATTAAATATGATGTGTAATTATGACACCGAATAATTCAATAAGAACTTGAGTATTTCAGAAGCATTTCCGGCGTTAAAGTAATTATTATATCGCACCTACCTACCTCAATAATTTGTCAAAGGGAAAGTAAAAGTGAATAGTAAAAGTGAATCGCGAAAAAAAAATCTGCTGTTTCCTACATTTTGACGAGTTATGCGAACATACCTAAATAAATGTACATGTATGTATGTGTGTACAGCAGATTTTTTTTCGCGATTTCATGCTTGAACCCATACTAAAAGTTGTTCATAATGATGAGTACAATGACCCCTTAAGAGGTTGTGCGTTAATTCCGGGATATGTTGTATAATCTAAGTTTTAATGCAAAGACGCCTTTCAATTATCCCGGTACTGTAATAACCTACTTATCCTAAGTACAGAAGTTGCACCTGTGGCTGTTGGCTGGCTAAGCTTTTTAATATGGCATGAGTTCTTATTTCGACAAGCAGTTCTTGGAAGAACTTATGCAAAAATGTACATTTTTGTTACATTTTTGGACTGTCCAGCACCCCAATTGCGTATCACACTTTGGATTTTGGACACGAAGGACTTTGAAAGAAAGTACTAATCTATTACTTCATATGTTTGAAAAATTCGTCTGCTCGACAATGTAAATAACGCAATGAATGTTGTCGAATTGTCAAAATGAAATGCATTGCAATTGGCAGCGTGTTACGGTATTTCCTAGCCAGAGCTAGACCACCACCTCTTAAAGCAGTATTATTGTAAATCTTACTTGAGTGTGGGAAAGAGATGGAGCTAGACGTCCTGTATAGCTTCATCTCTTTCTCACACTGAATTATCATTAAAATAATACTGCTTTAGGAGGTGGTGGTTGGCCCCCTGGTCTATTTTAGGTACTAAGTAAACGGCTTGTCATTATGAAATTAAGGCGATACAAAATAAATTGGGGGCTTTTTCTTAACAATTTATTTCACTATTTCAGCATGTATGGATGAAATTTTTGGATATAAGTATGTTTATTTACTATTTGATTAATATTCTGCCTGAAGGAAAATGCAAATGGGTAAAATTTCCTCGGTATAATTTAATTCCGAAAATACCTCTATCTTTCTAGATTTTTTTCTGTAATTCTAAAATTTTAAGTAATTTAATTGCAAAATTGCATTCAAAATAGGTAATAGGTAATTGAAAACTCAGGCTGAAAATATTTTTGATAGATAGCTAAATTTATTTTTGAACAATTTTTATTTGTGCTTACGTTTTTTCTTATTTTGGTTCCAGCGCATTGTTGCGCTCTTTTTTAGCATGTGTGTGTGTTTTGTAGCAGTTCGTTTTTCCCAGTTTTTACATATCACCTTAAGGAACCCTAATTAGCAACTGTCATCATAATTAAAACTACGACATCAAGCATGACACAACAGAACAATGACAGGTCTCGTACTGATTTGTTAAGCACGCAGAATCACCATAATTGAGATGATAAGTATGTTGGTTTTAATTAGCTACGTGTAGTTTACAATCATTTGGATTAATCGGTCATTCTGCGATGACATGAAGACTCTTTACAAACACAGTCTGTAGACATTTTTTGTGTTTTTGAAATCACAAACTTAAACGAGATGGTTGTCAATTTGAATAGTAGGTATGTTCGAATTTTTTGAAATCCCGCAAATATTATTTCGTTTCGGTCATTTATATATTTGGGTCACTTTGGAAGTATTTGTACCTATTTAAGATCGGTTATAATAAAAGTGATTTTTGGCGAAATGTGTGGTGACTCCTGATTGAACCGCATATTTAGTTTGAAAAGTGTTTAAAGTGTCGTCACGATTGTGAAAATATAGCAGACGGTACAATAAAATGATGAAGACAAGAACATCGAGTCAATTCAAAAACTCTCAACTCTCGTCAACGTCATCTACTTCATCAACAAAAACGAGGTTACTCTGTGAGAATTGGTTCTAGAATATCTTAGCGCCCAAAAAATTAAGTACCTAGGTAAATGAAGATGCTTATGCAGACGCAACAGCTGATGCGGTCAAAGCGGAACTCGGAGGCATCAAACTACAATTTTTGTTGCATTTATTTCTACATCACCTGAACTAAACAATTCAAATAAACCTATTAAATGGAATTGTCATGCTGATTCCAAATAAATGAAGTATGAAAGTTGAAGTTTTAAATAACTTTCAGGTGTTTGTCAAACATGTCTATACCAGGGATTTGAAGATCTAGATAAATAGATAGATATAAAATAATAATAAATAAATTAAATGTTGAGTAACAACGAAATTCTAATCGAATTTAAATTAACAGCCGTTTGGCGTACGCATTGATAAGAACGTTATTTACTTTGTACGAATGCATATCCAGTATGTGGTTACGGATGCATGCACGCTTGCCTTGTGTGGTACGTAGCTCTGACCGTGCATAAATGGTAGGCGAAGACGCGCCAAGCGTCAATGTGCCCGGTGCCTTACTACTGCGTATATTCCAGGCTGTGAACTAAGCCTGATCCATCTCTATAAAGTGACACTGTTTATTCTATAGTTTGCCACTTTATCAGCACCCTGCCAACAAAATTGGTCCGGACCAGTACCACTCATAGTTCGCACATCGCGCGGTACGCACGCGCCTTAACCAAAACAATCAGAGCATTTTCAGTGCGGGTAACAATCCAATAATAATAATCTTATTATTATTAGCTGCGTACGAGTTTCGTAGCAGGCGTAGCAGTTGTCTACGAGGCGTCGCGTACGTTCGTTCAGTGCTTCGAAAAACGACCGGTCGTTTTATTTGTTAGTGCTGACTTCGATTCCACTGAAGAACAATGGCAAGCAAAACCGCACACAGTAAGTTTATGTTTTTTATAATTACAAAAATAAATGATTATGCTAACTCAAGTAAATATGGAGGTATCTACGAAGTTTTTAAAGGTAGAACTCCAAGCAGGTTGCGTTTTCCCACAATGTTTGGGTCGGTTTTCAGTCACAAGATGAGGCAAAATATTTTTGGTATTCTTTTCTAGAACTTGCGGTTCTTCGATTACTTTTTGTTCAGCTATATTTACGTAAATCTTCCAAGTGAACAGTTTTCAGAAAATGTTACTGAAAACTGTTTTCATTTTGAGTTCATCTTTAATATGCGGTAACCATCAAACACATTATACGTGGATAGTGTAATTTATTCATCGCAAATTCATTATGAAATAAGTACCTATTATCGATTGTAATTAATTAATGATTGCATTAATAATCGCAATTCATTAATTTAAATATCTTAATTCAAATTGCTTGTCTACCTATATCTAAAAGTTTAAGTAACATGTCGGTCTTAATAGTTAACAAAGAAAGTGTTAAAACTGTGTGATTCAAATCTAAAGTGGAGATTAAATCTCAAAACAGAAACAGTTCACAATGTTATCACAAAGTTAAAATTAATAGTGATTAGATTGAAAGATAACGCATACAATTATCACACACCTTGGTTTGCTTAAGAATGATTTAAACTGGAAATGAGAAGAAAACTCCCACTTGTATTTTGGTTATGAAAAAAACTGGGGGGCGATTCCCGTATTTTTAAGAACGATCACAGTCTGATCTCAGTCTCAATATGTCAAAAATACCTATATAACACCCTACATTTTTGTCAAGTTTTTGACATTGATTGTCACTGAGATGAGACTGCGACTTGAATTTGAACATGTTTTAGGTACGAGAATTGGCCTTCTGATATAGATTGCTTTGAGTTTTTCTAAATCATTAATGTTCCATTGATGGAGGCCGAGGCTCTCTGTGCTTTGGAACCTTCAGTTGTATTGTCTGAAAATTATCAGATTTGCCATTTCACTCTTTCGTAAATAGTGTTTTTCATTGTGCACATCCACATTACTTACAATTAGCTTGACTTAACGATGTCTTTCGGATACACCGTTGCTAAGGTGCCCAGAATAATAAAAATAATAACAGTAATTAAAATATTAAATTAGAAAAATTACTGTTACCTACCTAATTCTATTTAATTTTCAATTTACATAAAAGTATTAGGTACTTCCATCAAAGGCAATTAAGTAGGTGAGTATGTTACCTACTGAAAATTTGATAGTAAAACAATTTCCAAGTAATTTTTCCTTGTTCACTACTCTATTCTCCCTTGATTACTTTTTCATATCCATTAAACGCGTATTCCTTGGTATGTTTATTCAATTTAATTACCTAACAGGAAAATAATTGCACTTTAAATATAGTAAAAATTACTAGGTAGGAACTGCCTCGTTAGTCGTTGGTCTAGTGGTCGCAAGTGCTACCGCTGAGCATGCGGTCCTGGGTTCGACTTCTGAGTCGGGCAAGGTGTTATTGGGTTTTTCCATCTGGAATTTCTCAGTAACAGCCCGGAGTCTGGATTTGTGCCCAGTTGATGGCAATAGGCTCGCCTCCTGTTACATGGGTCTTAAACATAACTGGCGAAATGTGGGTGTACTATAGGTACACCTCTGCCGAACCTTGCGGGTAGTACAGGCGTGATGTTATGTATGTATGTAATAGGTAGGTATGTGAGGTGTTTTGTTTGTAGAATATTAAGGAATTCAGTTTTTTTTTCTTTACGGAAAGTAGTATCTAAATAATTGGAATAACAAATTGAGTTGTAACATCAAATAGTTTTATTGTTTATGGAAAGTTTCTATTTGATACCTATTACTTAATTGCTAAAGATAATAATATAACGGAATATAATTAATCACTCGGAGGCCGGTAAGTACAGGAACTATTAAAAAGCCATTCTGTCTCGCATAGATCTACGTTCCGATATGGTTAATAGATAAAATATCAAATAAAGTTTTCAAAAACGATCATCAATAAATAAAAATAAGTCATCACCAAAGATCGGCTTCTTTAACTTTGAAAATGAGGAAACAAAACAAAACATCTAATCTGGAACTCTTTGAAGAAAGAAAAAGACAAAAGTGACTCAAATCTATCATCATAACTATTATCATTATTATCCCAGGTCTTTGGATTAGCTATAATTATGTACATACATACATACATAAACTCACACCTTCATCCCATGGGGGTAGGCAGAAACTACACAACGCCACCTGCTACGATCCTTACATACTTCTTTTGCCTCGTTTACGTTCATACGTCTGGTCATACACGCACGCCGGTTGCGAGTACTACGTACCTGACCTTTCTGAAGAACATCACCAATAAGATCACTATATGTCTTCCTAGGGCGTCCCCTCCCGGCGTTTCCACTCACATCTGCCGTGTAAATACCTTTTGTTTGTCGACTTTCATTCATCCTCTCAGCATGACCAAACCATCTAAGCATACTCTTTTAAATTTTGGTCAATTTTGGACATCTTCTTTTAAACCGCACCGTTGCCTTATCACATCATTTCTCAGTCTATCATTCATAGTCACACCACACATGCTTCGTAAGCAACGCATTTCTACAGAATTTATTCTACTTTCATGCTTCTTTTGCCACACCCAACATTCACTTCCATACACAAAGCGTAGGCACCAGCACACCATAATTATGTAATTAATTAATATCAGCTGGTCAATACATTTAAGGGCGAATGCGACCAAACTTTTATACCCAGTAGTATACGTCTAATCCAGCGAATAAATTTTTAATTTTTGACAGCTTTTCCATACAAAAACTGTCAGACGTCAATTTTATTACGCGGATAAAAATATCTGACTTTGGTTAAATCGGCCATTAATCGGGTAACACACACCCGTAAAGTGGCTGTAAAATTCCGGATGCAACCTCTCAACAACACGCACTGAAAGAAATGCGAAAGTTATTTCTACACGATAGTATTTCTATAAATATTGCGAACTTCACTGAATATTAACGACTATCATCATTTGCCTAGCCTTTTCCCAACTATATTGGGGTCGGCTTCCAGTCGAACCGGATGCAGCTGAAACCAGTATTTTACATGGAGCGACTGCCTATCTGATCTCCACAACCCAGTTACTGGGTAATACGATACCCCTTGGTAAGACTGGTTGTCAGACTTTCGGGCTTCTGACGACCCGTAACGACTGTCAAAGATCCACGAATGACAGCCGGGACCAACGGCTTAACGTGCTTTCCGAGGCACGGAGGAGTCTCGGTATGTAAAGATGGTCCCCCATCCACGGACCAACCCCGGCAAGCGTAGCTTAACCTGATGGATCGACCCATGCGGCTGTTATTACTTAGCCACGAGCTCCTCCAATATCACTTCAATAGACCTCCTCTCACTATCAATAGAACTCCTCCAATATTAACGACTATATACTACGATATACTATGTAGTGTTGTTTTAAATTAATTGAATGTTCAGAATGACGTAAATAATGGTAGATAATGACAGACGGGTTGCAGACAGACATGCTCCTGAGTGCAAATTGCGAATAGTATTAGATTAGCTTGTTCACTATAGCATTAGACAGAAACTAAACAAAAATAAATGATTGTTATGATTTCATGTAGCATCTCGTTTTATGTTGAACCTAAATAACACGTCAAGTCTTTAATTTAATCTGAACTAAGAAAATTTACACCTATGTCATTTTCTATTTTTCCGTCAATATTTCTCGGTAGTAGCCCGGAGTCTGGATTTTTGGCCGGTTGATGGCTATATACAGCTGTCCCGGAATTAACGCACAACCTCTTAAGGGGTCATTGTACTCAGAATTATGAACAACTTTTACTATGGGACCAAATCTGAAATCGTGAAAAAAAATCAGCAGCAAAAACTCTTGCAGCAAAAACTTTTGAACAACTGTTCATAATTATGAGTACAATGACCCCTTGAGAGGTTGTGCGTTAATTTCGGGACATGTTGTATAGGCTCGCCCTCTATTACAGTGGACTTAATTTGGCGAATTGTGGGTCTACTAAAAAAAGGTACACATCTGCCCAACCCTTCGGAGACTACAGGCGTAATGTTATGATAAGTCCTTGACATCTGAAAGAAATAATAAATTTACAAATTTAGCAACATTTTCATATTCAATGATGTAGGTAAGATATAATAAAAACTTCAACATACAGAGTCTGATGTTATTGAATCGTGACACTTTCATTAACATTTCCCCGTTGAAAAGATATTTTTTATTTCTCCGTAAAACCGATGCTCATTTGTTACTTTTGTAATCTTGCTCACCTTGAACATTTAATTTTGTTTATTACCGTAATGTACCATTTCGATAATGTTTATTGATATGTAATGCAGGTTAACGTGCAATCAAATGACTGTAAATTATATCATACGTATAGGAAACTGACTTTTCCTGTTCTGAAAACTAGTTTAACTTGAAAAGCGTTTCGGTGTTAATTGTACAGGATACAGTTTTCAACCACTAACTATCAACCAAACAAGTTAAAACAACGTTTGAGAGTAACTAAATGAAAAAAATAATGAAGTAATGGTAATAAGATAGTAACAAATTAACATAATTTGTTTTATAAGTAACAAAAAATAAATATTTTATTTCATAATTATTATTATAAAAATATATAATCAGTTCATTGAATTTTAGTAACGATTAAAGAAACACTCAAACACACATATCATAGCAAAAGTGTCGTGACGGTCAAAATGTTACACTTTTTCTGTCTACCGCTCATTCGCCAAGTGTGCAGACTATAAACGTGCGATAAGGAACGACGTTCCTAAACTAATGTGTAAATGTACAAGTAAAAATGTAATTTTACGATAATTCACACAAACATATTTCCAATAAATAATACATAACTACAAACTCGCGCGGCGCCTTACGACTGTCTTACACAGAAAGCGACACCACGCGATGGCGCAACGACTTGAATGTAGGGATCTATTTTAGAGGTGTCAACAGGGAACATCGTATGTCTGCCAGCGCCAACAAATTACACAATTGGTATGCTACTTCTATATAGTTTATGTCACACGACTAACCGTGAATGAACGGCTAAACGTATCAGCAATACATCATTATTACCTGGATTATGAAATGATCCCGTTGAAATCTTTGATAGGGATGAAAGGGCTATTTCTTAACTGCCTCGTTGGTCTAGTGGTTGATAGCGCTACTGCTGAGCATGAGGTCCTGGGTTCGATTCCCAGGCCTGGCAAAGTGTGATCTAGATTTTTCTAGTTTTTCTAACTGGAATTTCTCAGTAGCAGCCCGGAGTCTGGATTTGTGCCAGGTTGATGGCAAAAGGCTCGCCCCTTATTACATGGGACTTAAACATAACTGCCGAAATGTGGGTGTACTATAGGTACACCTCTGCTTGACCCTTCGGTTATGTTATGTTCTTAGCAATTAATTACATACATACATAAACTCACGCCTTCTTCCCATGGGAGTAGGCAAAAACTATAGAACGCCACCTGCTACGATCCTTACATACTCCTTTTGCCTCGTTTACATTCATACATCTGGTCATACACGCACGCCGGTTGCGAGTACTACGAACCTGACCTTTCTGAAGAACATCACCAATAAGATCATTATATGTCTTCCTAGGGCGTCCCCTTCCTGCGTTTCCACTCACATCTGCCGTGTAAATACCTTTTGTTAGTCGACTTTCATTCATCCTCTCAACATGACCAAACCATCTAAGCATACTCTTTTCAATTTTTGTCACTACATCTTCTTTTAAACAATTAATTAAATGCAGTACGCTGGTCATAATGCGAGAAGTATCCTATAAGCGCGAAGTTTGTGAGAATGGATGTATGTTTCTTACTCTTTCATGCAAAAACTACCGAACAGATTTGGATGACATTTGACACACAGATAGTTTATAACCTGGATTAACACATAGGATACGTTTTATCCCGATATCCCCACGGGATCGAAACTAATGTAGGTGAAACCGCGTGGTGCGGTTAGTGTAAAAATAAATAAATAAAATTCACAACTTACGTGTCCATGTTATTGCCAAAATAGGCAGCAATATTCTCTCCACTGTCTTGCAGAGGAGAACAGGTCTTACTCTAAACTACTTATTGCCGTATTGTTAAGGAGGTGCTTCTGTACATTATCTAAGATAAACTAAGAAGTGCACAGCAGTCGATGTACAATAACAACGTATGATGTAACAAATAATAACACTTCTTGACATAATTAACGTGATTGTTGCATTAATCCGGGCTCGAAATGAACTAGCCCTTGTGTAGTAGTGAGTGTACTAATTAGAGTACAAAGGGATTTATGAAAGTGTTCCATCAGTATAAAAAATGCTCTCTTTAGTTTTGCTATTAAGGGCGAATTTCACTAATAAAACTGAACGCGATCAGCGCATCTAAACAGCGTTCAAGAGCTGTCAGTGTCAATATTCCACTACAATGATGACATTAGAATTCGCCGTAAGTTGTTTAAATTGTGAAAATTTTGGTCAAGACAAATATAAATAGGGTAGGTAAATATTTTTTTTGACTGTAGTAGCAAGCGCTACTGCTGAGCATGAGGTCCTGAGTTCGATTCCCAGATCGGGAAACGTGTTAGTAGGTTTTTCAATCAGGGATTTCTCAGTTGCAGCCCGGAGTCTGGATTTGTTGTCCGGTTGATGGCAATAGGCTCGCCCCCAAGGCGTGATGTTATATTTTTTAGAGATTTTACTATTTGTTCCCAAATTGTTGTATAGTCAATGGATATACGAGTATCCACTGACATATTATGAAATAACATCGGATGCAGCTATCGTGAATAAACCAATGATGCAATCTGTCGCAATGGGCTGCAGTTATCTCATGTCTAAATGGTTAAAACAAAAACAAATAAACACCATTTGTTTATGCATGCAGGTTGGAAGATGCTCCCAAGTAATTGATTGGTAGAAAGAATTATAATATGTTATTGTTATGGAATAGTTTGCATTCATTTGACATAGGTAGACACTTAAAAGAGTCACTAGAGAAATATTTATTTACATCTTAGACATAATAACGGGCGTAATAAAATAATTTTTTTTTTTTTTGCACCAAAGTTAGGTGAAATTTTTGCTGCATCACCCAAAGGTTGACTGCTAAAAATTGCCTAGGGTCTTGTCTCGCTGTTGTTCTCTAATTGATAAAATAAAAAAAAGTCCAATGTTATTTCATAGTATTACATAATAATTTTTCTATCGTAGTAATTTGTGTACAAAACTTTTACTTTACTTGTCATCTTTCTAGATTACACTTAATGTTAAGGACACTTGTCAGAGTCCATTTTGAGGCTAATATTAATACAATAAACAAATTGATTACAAAGCCGTCCTTATTATTATCTAAGACAAACTTCTGGACAGTTCAGCTTAATGCTTGGTAACAATCTTATCATAAGCTGATGTTTGGCTAGCGCGCATTCTAATGACGTCCCAGTGGCGAAAGCAGCATATAACACGATTCCTACCGGCTTTCCTTCGGAGGTTCGCATCAGCAACACTACCGCTGTTGAAAAATGGCACAGTCAATAGTGTCTACTATTGTCAAAAAATATAGTTACACTACGGGTATTTAATTCACCATAATATTCAAACAACAAAAACGCCTCTTTTTAAGTTAATAAATTGATTTTTACTTTATTGATATGTAAGTAAGTTAAAACCGGCTTCGCTTCGGCTTCTCTCTTACAAAAATTCACACCTCGCCGCTGTGATAGATAGTGGGTAAAGGATTAATTATCTGATATTCAATGACGAAAAGAATACCTCGTTTTGACATCCTTTGGAGCCTCCTTTTATCTGTGTAGCTGTGACAGTAATTTTTCAGGTAGTGAGATTAGATTAGGTATCCTTTGATAAATTACGCCTATTTGTGTTTTGCGAAGACAATTGTTTAGGAGTCCCCGAAACGATCAATTGCCATCAATTTCTATTGTAGTAATATTGACAATCGCTTCAATTGCATTTGATATTAGACGATCAATTTGCGCGTCAATGTGTATCAATCACGTAAAAATTGACAATTGCAACTGATCGTTTCGGGGACCCTTAACCCCCAATGTGCGCTTTTCTAACGTGTTGATATTATTGTGGACGTCCACGTCCATAAAATGTACGGAAATACGTGCAAGTTCAATTTCCAACGTGGAAAGTGGAAAAACGTCTTCATATATCTCCATACATTTTATTTCCCTGTATTATCGTGATGCCGTGACGTGGACGTGGATGACCACGACAATATCGTCACGTTAGAAACTATAAAAGCGCACAATGGATGTTAGTCAGCTTGTTCTGTTTCACTGAGAAATTGTTTAAATGTTGTAGTTTACTTTTTACGTTTCATTAAACATCTGAATAACTACTGAAAAAGCATACTTTCACAAAGAATAGCAACGAGAAACATCAGCTGCTATCAACAGTTTAAACTTGTGTCACGGAGTATTTTATGTGTAAGTGCGACTGTCACCAATGAAAATGAACGCGTTCAAAACATCTAAACCGCGTTCAAGACCTGTCAATGTCAATATTCCACAACAATGATGACACTGACAGCTCATGAACGCGGTTTAAATGTGTTGATCGTGTTTACTTTCAAAGATAAAATTCGACCTAATCGTCTATGCGTTAAGGGGATTGAGTATAATACGCACGTCAAGTAAACAACTATTATATTGTGGGAATTGTCGCGAAAATAAACTAGAAAATCTAAAATTATACTTTAATGTAGGTCACGTCCTCACCGAGTGATGTATATTTTATATTTTACAGTTTCATGTGTTGTTTAAACGTTTGACATTCAAACCGATTATTTCGCTCATTTGTTTTTGACTCGATTGCTGCGAAATCGGTATAAAAGTCGTGACTTCAATCTGTATGAAATTGAGATTCGTTTTAGGACCACTAAGATAGAACAATAATTTACGGACATAAAACAGTAATATTTAGAGATGACATACCATGAGCATGAGGTCCTGGGCTCGATTCTCGGGTTGGGCAAAGTGTTATTGGGTTTTTGCATCTGGAATTTCTCAGTAGCAGCCTGGAGTCTGGATGTGTGCTCGGTTGATGGCAATAGGCTCGTTCCCTATTACATGGGACTTAAACATAACTGGCGAAATGTGGTGAACTATAGGTACACCTCTGTCTAACCCTTCGGGGAATACAGGGGTGATGTTGACAAACCATCCGTCTTCTGAACGTCGGTACCTATATTTCCGCAGAAATTCTTGTAATTTTGTGTTAGAAAGGGACGGGCTTGTGGCTAAGTAATAACAGCCGCACGGGTCGAGGTTAAGCTACGAATACTGCGGTTGGTCCGTGGATGGGTGACCATCTTTACATACTAAGACCCCTCTGTGCCACGGAAAGCACGTTAAGCTGTTAGTCCAGCCGTCATTCGTGGATCTTTGTCAGTCGTTACGGGTCGTCAGAAGCCCGAAAGACTGACAACCAGTCTTACCAAGGGGGACCAGTGTTACCCAGTAACTGGGTTGTGGAGGTAAGATAGGCAGTAGCTCCATGTAAAATACTGGTATTTAGCAGCATCCAGATAGACTGGAAGCCGACCCCAACATAGTTAGGAAAAGGCTAGGCAGATGAAATAATTTCTCCAACAGAATGTTGATCACCTCACTATCCAAAGCAATTAATTTTATTGAACTTTTACGTCAATTAGTAATCGCAATGTTCAAGATTATTTTATCACAAATATTATATTATTTTATATTTTGTTAAAATCCATTTATCAGGTATTTGTGTCGTGTTGTGGTGACACTGAGTTTATTTAGGTATATGACGGGTTAATATCTATTGTAATCTTATTTATGTACCTATATAACAGCATAGTTACAGGGAAATGTATACCTTTTGGCGCTAAGACGGTACTTCATAGATAGATTATATTTTGAGCAAAAGGTGCGATATACTCGCTGTAGAACAATAAAGCACCATATACAAGGTCAAATTAAATTAGCTAGCGGAACTCCGCATCGGTATCTAAATACGATAAACCAAAAGTTAAAAGATTTGATGATATTTTTTGTGGAGTTAACGACCGCTGCTGGTAGTGCAGTTTCTTGAAGTATGAGTTGATAAAATTTTATTTTTTGTTATATCGTGTTTATATATTATATCGATACCCATCACGTCTGCGGAGTTTCGCTAGCTAATCTAATTTGACCCTGAATAATTGGCTAGTCTTGTTGCCATATTTTAGTTGAGGTGGGTAAGATACGCACTAGCTTAAAATTTATTGAACGTTAGCATTATGTTGCGTTGTGTTGCATGAATTTACTTTTAACGAACCCGTAAAAGGACACCAAATGGCCCAAACATCACATCAAAAAAAAAAAAAAAACTTATTTACCGACATCGTCGTCGCGGTTTCCATCAAAGACAGTTCTAGAAATAGCTTCAATTAAACTGACCTACACATATCAGTCATTCGTATCATACAACTAGACTTAAACACATTAGACACGCACCATATTATGTCACATGACATTGACTACTAAAAGGCATAGACAGACATCTTTGTCAAAAGTTCTTTAATCGGTAGAGTAAGAACAAAGTCTATTTATCTATGGTTACGTTATGGCTGCCTGCGTTATAATACCTGACGCGGAATGACGGAGTGTGTCCAATCCACTGTTGTGTATAACTTGAAGATCATGCGGGTAACGTGATGGTTTTATAAGATACCTGTTTTGTATCGGACCACTTGTTATTGTTACTTATTAGTTATTATCGATGATTAGGTAGTGCGGTATTAGGCCGTGTTCACAACGTTGTCAGACGACGACTGTGAGCGTTAAGCAGTTTACTGCTTTTCTACACTTACATAAGTATTCATCTTTTAGAAAAACAAAAGAAAATAAAGGAAAATTGTTTCTTCTGCACAAACAAGACACACATTACAAAAAAAAAACTGGCCAAGTGCGTGTCGGACCACGCACAATGAAGGGTTCCAGTTGGGATAAATTTATGCCAAAAACAAACTTAACATTTTAGTTGAAAAACATGCTCTCCCATACATCGTGTATATACGCCACGGTCAATTCTCCAACTGCAAAAGTATGTTTGTAATTGCAAAAAAAATATTATCTGATAAAACTACAAATGAATGATTTTCGGACCTTTCCCTTTACTTGTGCTGTTAGACCTTTCTTTTTAGAAAATTTCATGATTATAGATCAATGGGAAGTAGGTAGGTAGGTTTTGATTTATTTGCGAGTATCAAAATATTTTTTTGCATAAATGGCCGTAGTTTTTGACTTCATCATCATCCACAGCCCGTTTTCACCCACTGCTGCGCATAGGCCTCTCTTTTCATGTGCCAATGTTCCCTGTGCTCCTGTGCCAACCTCACCCAGGTTCTACCCGCGATACTAACAATGTCGTCTGACTTGGGTCAACGCAATAAAACAATCAAAAATTAAAAAAAAACAATTTTAGAATAATTCTTAAAGCTCCAAGGGACCGTAGACCTACGTATTTGATATTAATATCAACTTGAAACATCTATGCGTTCCTGAGAAAAAGGGTCTTGACAGACTGACAGACAGACAACGAGGTAATCCTATAAGGGTTCCGTTTTCTCCTTATGAGATACGGAACCCTAAAAAAGACATAATATAAAATACACATACACAAGTTCACATTGAACCGACAATACGCTATTACAAGCTAATTCGCTATTAGTGAGCTTGCTCACAATCGGCGGCTGAACGTTTATTGTGAACGCGGCCTTATGGTTGCGTATGCGTAGGTACCTATACCTACCAATAAGTAATAAGCGACATTTTGTTTTAACGCTTTAATGTTTGTTATACTATTTTCGCTTGTTTATTTAAAAGTATTTACACTAAAGCTAATCTCGGTGAGATCTTTACTAAAATTTATATAATGCATATAAAAAAGTTTAGGTTCCTTTGCAGACTTTATTTAGTATCCAAGTCTGGCCTAGTTAATTTGAACATAAATTATTCATAAAATCGGCTCAATTTGTTGCTCTTAAAGAAACACAGTGTACACATATAATTTAATCATAAGCACACAGTGTAATCCGTTTTATCTGCGTAACTCGCGACTCCAGAACAAATATTGAATTACACTACTTAAGTAAAGTAGGCAGTTGGAAAATGGGGCTTATTTACTTGATCAAACATTGGTTTAGTACTTTTGTATACTTTATACCAACTTATGTAACCAATGAAATAAATCTTTTAAGTTTTCCCGACGACGCGACGGTCTGACTGATCGTGTGGTTTTTTTTCAAGAATTTTTTTTTTCCATCCATTTTCAGGAAAGTTCTGATAAGTTTTAAAGTGTATTGGATAAAATGAAAGGAAATAAAGTTTCATGCAAAACATTTGGCCATGAAGACCCAGGTATAGGTAATGTCAGTAAAGAACTGCAGTTCTAAGTTCTTTTTCTTAGTTTCCTTTCGTGATACTATGTGCACTTGTGGCATGTGCCAATAAACGTTTTTCTTTCCTTCTTTCTTTCTTTCAGTGCTAACAATTCTGTGTTTATGAATCAATCGAATTCGAAAAACTCTGGAAATCTATATTTATATAAATTAATAGTATCTATAAAACAAAGTCGTTTTTTGTATTTGTCTATGTGACCGCTTAGTTATTTTAAACACAATGAATTTTGATGCAGTTTTCACCATGATCACAATCATTTATACAACATGTCCCGGAATAAACGCAAAACTCTTAAGGGGTCATTGTACTCATCATTATGATCAACTTTTACTATGGGACCAAACCTGAAATCGCGGAAAAAAAAATCTGCTGTTTCCTACATTTACTATGTTCACCTAACTCGTCAAAATGTAGGGAACAGCTGATTTTGGGAAAAGTTGTTTATAATGATGAGTACAATGTCCCCCACTGTACTCATCATTATAAAGAACTTTTAAGAGGTTGTGCGTTAATTCCGAGACATGTTGTAAGTATATAAATCAATACATAAACTTTCTGGAATAAACCTACTTATAATACAGTATTTAACTAAGTTAAAGCACATACATCTCGATGTGTTGACATATCGCCACATTAGATTACACCCGTGTGAAGCAGGGGTAGCTCAGTATAAATAAATGCACAAGACAATTTTAATCAATGAGAACCAATCAATAAAACGTAAAAGTTTCTTGCTATCTTGAAGTATGAATATACTTGAATTCCAATTGTTTAAATGTGTTTCGTTAATGAATTCTATTTGCCGCAATCTTCCTTATGCGAAATAAACTTTGGTCACATGGCTACACAGAACGGCCATGTTTTTATTGCAATAACTAGAGTTTTTCAATCGGCTATGAAAGGGAGGAATATATAGAATGTCCTTTGAGTTTCTTGCCAGTTCTTCTCCATAGAGATCTAAGAATGGGCGACTAGCTTCAACTTTCTGACTGACTGACCGACTCTTTGACAATTCAAAATTGCCGGTAAATGGTAATAAGCAAACATGAAATCTCCAACATTTTAATCGTGATAATATTCAAATCCAACCAAGAAAGCAAACCATTGTAAATAAAAGTTATCAATAATTTATCTTGAAACACGAATAGTTTTGAAATTCACAATTTATTTACCTACAGAGGTAGGTAAAAAACACGCATAATCCTCATGTATTATAAATTAAAACTGATCTAATTGTATGATAATCTACTATTAGTTGTACCTACGTGTACGAACACATGTAATTCCAATCCTAAGCATGTAGATAGATAGATAGACCCTACATAATTATGATAAAACATAAAACTAATCAAAATGGAGATCAATGAAACGAGCCTAGTGCAGAAGAGGGTATTTTCTCTAATAATTAAACCTAAAACACCTAAAAGCTAAAGTGATTGTAAAGTTGCGATAATATCAAATCAATTAAAATAAAAAGTTTGTTTGCTACATTAAAATTAGGCTTGAGATGTCTGGGCAGGGCAATTAAATAAAGGGTTAGTAGCAAATTTAATCATCTTCAAAAGAGCTTGAAAAAACAACCAAATGGCCAGGGTCTTGTAATAAAAAACCTGAAACCCATACATAATTTCCAAAGACGGTCAACAGGTCCTGAATGTAATCATGAATATAAGCTCAGAAGGTTGAATGCAAAATGGCATAAAAATATCACGAATTTAAATAATAAGTAAATACCTAGATAAATACTTTAAAAAAAGTGTATCACCTAATTGAAGCTGTTTTATTGTACAGTATGTGTGTGATGAGTGTGCGCACAGACCATGGAATGTAATGACTTCTTTGAAACTGTAAATAAAAATACAAATCTAATTAATGATTTGTCCTGTTCCACCTCCGTGCTGGCATAAAATACACTTATCTGTATATCAAATAATAACCGCCAAACAATAGCTAATAGGTATAATTACTGAAATACAATTAGTATTCTCAAAATAATTTCCTATGCAGTTTTTTTCCAAGTATTTTTGTGAGACCGCTTTAAGATATTTCTGATGGAGATTGATGCAGTTTTTATCTCAAACCATAGATTTTTTATTATCACTTATAACAAGTTATTAATTTCAATGTCAATCATTTTTTGCCTAGACATACAGGCAATTTCTTCATTTATATCTTTAATCCATATATAATAATATTATATATTATATTATGATGTATGTATATAATAAAGAGTATTCTATTCTATTTTGAAAAATACCTCACAAAAATAGCTAATAATAAATGATTTTCCACAGTTTTGGGTTCTGCACAGCGAGAAACGACAGCGTTTTGACATAGACCTACCTACATACATATTCAAATGCAAGATTGAAAACACAAAAAATGTTGAAGATTTAAAATTCGTACATTCGACAATACTCGTATCTATTCATATTTGCCAAATTATTACCTATGTATACGTAAATAATGTCAGTTACAGCTCTTGTAGCAGCAGCTGCCAACTTGCTGTTTGCTTAATATTGAAAGACTTTAATGCATTTACAAGCGTGGCCGTGGGTGGGAAATAAATGAAAGACTAATTGCTATCGGCCATCTAAAGTGCGATGGCCAGAACTCGATGTCAGAATAAAGTAAACAAACAAATGCTAAAATCGTATTTTTATCATTTTTTGTGGCGGTTTAGAGTTTAGAGTCGGTCGGTAAAAACCTAAACGAAGTATCTAAGCTTAAATTAGGTAGGGTTAATAACGCTAAAGTGTGACTAAAATCATTATAAAAATAACATAATCATTCATTTAATGATGTAGTATTTTTATTCGGAATTGTTCAGGTCTGTAATTTTAGCTAATTAATAACAGTTGGGAATCCCGTCGGCTCTCTGTGTGTTCACTGACCGATGTCGACGTTACTTTGATTATTTTTAGTTTTTTTCTAGTAATTGCTTCTACAAATCTTCGAGAGAAATCAGAAATAATGAGTTTAATGACTGCCCATGTTGCTTGTAAAGTCACTTTTGGGAATTTCTATAGAGCTTGCTAAAAAAAAATTCAGTTAATCCCATCAGATAATTTACGCCAAAGACGTGTGTGTAACTGTGCTGATAAAGCCTATCTATTTATACAAATACAAATTAAATGCTGTTTGTTGGTAAGCGCATCACTAGAGAACGGCTGAACTCATTTGGCAATTTTTTGTTTTAAAACATTTGTAATAGTCCGAATTAAGTCTTTATGGAATGAAAAATTTGAAAAGTTTCCCGAAAAATTTAAAAATTCGGGAAAAGCTGAATGTCCTGTTTTCTATGGGGTTTTTGTATGAACGATTGAAAGTTAAAATAATTAATGAAGAACCTGAAACCATTGACAAACCATATAATTAAAGATCTGAAACAGACATACTTATCCACTTGTTATTACAATTTCAACTAAGATGAACAATTCATCACAGGGACAGTAGGAAATGAACCACATACTATAATTTAATTGAGGATGCCTAATGTTTACACAAATGCGAATTGAAGCACCGAAATCTGAAGTTCTGCTCACTCTGTCAGATAAACGTAATGGTTACGTTGATTTATCGCAAGCTTCGACTGGATTAGCTCACATCAGTCATTCCGTTGATAAGGAATATTGAACTGAATGAAAGTTTGATATCAAAGTTTCAAGTACCTACGGAACTAAATTATAGAATCAATAGATGTTCAACTTCAATATTATTTTATTATTAAAAGCTGTGATGTCCCGCTGCAGGGCAAAGGCCTCCCTACTCTCTTTCCACATCTCTGTTCTTGTTGAAGGAGTCCAGCTCGTCCTGCCATCTCCATCTGGGCCTGCCGCGATTGTCGCTTGCCATTAAGAGGGACCCATTGGGTCGTAAGTTTGGCCCATTGGTCGTCTGACATGCGGCAGATGTGTCCAGCCCAATTCCATTTTGGCGTGACAGCTTTCCAAGTGACATCAGTTATCTTTGTGATGGAACGGTTGGTCGTATTCCTAACCCGGTCTGTTAGTTTGATACCCAGAATACTCGGTTCCATAGCCCTCTGGCAACAACTTCAATAGCCTTAAATTAACTTTGTTGGTTGATTTCGAAATTTTTATTCTTCACAACAATTCTACTTTCTATTTTGACCACGATATGTACTCGATGATATTTTAATAATCGACTAAAGAACTCTGAATACCGTTAATATATCATCTAATAAAGAAAGTGTGGATCAATTATAATGCTAATATTTTCAAATGTAACAGAAGTTTTTACTTTGTACGAGTTAAGTCCTTTGAAGAAGCAAAGGCATTAAAAACAAAAGACAACTAAAACAGCAAGAATGCAGCAATTATTTATTCGTCTGTTTATAAATAAAGGCATCGTAGTGAAATATTGTAGCGAAATATTAGTATTTTGTTTCCCATGATGATGCATCATTTTCATAATGTTTATAGCGCGATACGTATCTGAAACATCAATACAATAGCCTTATTCACCACCTCCGGTTAAGTTTCGGCTATAATTTCAGACAGATAATTTATGAAATTTTGTCCCATTTTCTAATTTATTAGTAGACATAATTATGCCATTCTAGACAGGTTCTCAAAATAAGTGAGGGTTGTAAAATATCGTTTAGAGAACGCAGTATTCAGTTCGAAGTGTGATTGCAGATGTAGAGTCCGGTGAAGCGGCGCCTGATACCAAGGGAGAAGTGGCCGTACCGCCTGTCATCCGGCGTGCGCCTCCACAGGGTAAGCGCCACGCATGGCATGAGGGGCTTACCACACTGTGACGTCACAAATTCACAATAGATGGGAATTTGAATTTAGAAACTAGAATGGATTAAAAAAAATCGAGGTGACGATGGCGATCCGATAGTAAGTGATATCATGTTGGTGTTGTGTGATGCGTTCTACGACTGTATACAAAAGTTCAAGAATTTTCTTCGTGATAAGATTATATCAGGTTTGGTCTTTGACCTGGCTCAGGCAAGCCAAACTGATCTTTATTCTCACGTGTAGAACAGATATAGCTCACACAAATTACTCAACCTAGAAAACTAAGTAAAATAGAATAGTCATGCTAAAACATAACTTCTTTGTTTATGGTCGTTGAAAGTATTGGAAAAGTCCTTGATTTCATTGACTATCGAGTCGTCAGCGCCATCTAGTATTTAATTGGCATGTGGTACCCACTATGATGGTGTAACATGGGACATCACTATTTCATGTACATTGGAGCACCTCACTATATTTATACATATTTTAATGGATAAGCTGCTTTTCATGTCATGTTTGTCGCTCGCACTTCTGTTTATTTTATTAATTTTTCTTCTTGTACATATGTTCTGATTTTTATCACGGGTTTTGTAATATTTTTTTTTGTTTTGGGAAATTGTGCTGTAATTTTTTTTTATGTATCTGTCTGTATTGGGTACTATTAGAGTGTGTTTTTACGTAATTTGTATATTCAGATTATAATATGAACCTTCAGTAGAGCTTTAACAATTTTTGCATTCGTTATTTATTTATTTTTATTTAATTTTCACCTATTGATGTTTAATTTGTTTACACAGTTAGTTGACTTGAATAATCTTATATTTAAGGTTACAAATATCTCAGTAACATAATCATACAAAGTTAAAAACATCAGTTTCAAGAAATCGCACCTCATTACATTGTTGATGATGATTCGAATATTCAAGGTTTAAAAATAGAAGTTAAAGACAAAATAAATGATGCATTAAAAGTGGAAGATAAAACGAAACTTGTTATTAATTAGAGCTCGTCTAAGCTGAAATGACTCGCCCCACTACTTAATTACGTACTGCTTGTGTGCGTAAATGCAGTAGTGGGGCGCGACGGTCTGACTAGAAGATGCTTTTCATCAAAGGTACGCTTCAAACTTTATGGCGGCTCTGAAGTGCGCTACTCGCTGCGCAGTACCCCACCCCTCACCCCCGCTGGCACAAGAATTTGTTACTGCGCAGCGACTCGCCTCATCTTCCGAGCCGCCATAAAGTTTGAATCGGGCTGTACTAATTTAGGCGTCTAACAAACAGAAGGTAGAATAGGTAGGTACTACACTACTTAAATCTTAAGTAAAGAAGAATGATTTACATTAATGGTATGTAAAGATCGCATGCTCCGCGCATTCAAAACAATGATATCACTGGGAAAACTGATATACGCGTCTAATGTTATTAAACTATCCGTACTGACTTACATTACAATAAATCTTTTCACTAACAACAATGCTGTCAGAGAATCTTCTAGAACCAATATATCATCTTCTCTCATTAATTTTTCCCGCGTCATTTGTATTATATTGTAGTTGTTTGTTATTGATTTATCTCTGCAGTTTATTTTTATTAACTGTTATATGATAAACGTCATTAAATAAATTGTTTTCCTTTTATGGAAACTGCAACTGGAGTCGTGGAAAGATTTATCGGAATCTATTTATAAGTAACTACTAAGTAGTAGTTGCAATTATTTGTTTTATTATCCTCCACTAAGGTAGCTTGCACAATCTTTTCTATGGATTACTAGTTACGGTTTTTTTATCGTTGTTCCTGCCTACATTTTTTGTTCTTAGGTACTATCTTTTGCAGATAAGTTGGCTTTTATAAGTAAATAAAATAAGTTCTAATGTACACATCACAGTAATTACTTCCCCACGAATAACTTTCTATTAACAACAACCAATTAATCTCGGTTGAAGCTTCAAGCGTCCATCTTTTATTTTTGACCATCGGTAAGCGTTTTGGCAGGTCGAATTCTTATTACAATCCCAGAATCCAAATTCAACTGTAGTTTTTACATAATAAGGTTAGTTTTTCAATGTTCGGTTAGTTGCTTTGGTTTGTTTAGATGAGTGAAAGGACAATCGGTCGTGAAAGCCTCCTGTCTCCCTTTCGCTGCGTACTTTGAGTTATTTCTTTACCTTCTTATTATGTATGCCCATTGTATAAGTTGTTATGTGATGGTTACATGGGACAGATGCACTTCTGTAATAGGCAGACCTAGTAGATTATGCAGATGACAGCGAGATTATCGAAAGGAGATTGTCCGTTTATGTCCAAGGGTCAAACACTAATGTTTGTGGTTCTTAAGCCACGAATTAAAGCAGTATTTTTATTTCCTTTCATATCGCTCTACCCAGGGTACCTACAGTCGTAACTTTGCATCTGTTAACCTTTGATATCAAAGCTCCATAACATTGCATAAAATCTCATAACTCAAAAGTTCAATAGAGCCCTGAGGCAGATAACTCTCTAGACGAACAGGCACCACTATCCACTAATGACGACTGTAATGAAGGCGCATTAGATTGAATAGCTTTTTGATCAGAACTTTTTGCTCTAAATCTAAATCTTTGAGGTTATTTAACAATCCAACAATACTGGTACACAACTATCAATTTGGGGCCTCTATTTTATAATCCATTAATCAACATTGTCCAGTCCATCATTGTTTATAAATAGCAAAAGGAAACGGTGGGATCTGCCTCCCACGCAATAATCTACCTAATTGCGTCCCATAGATCTGCAAACAGAATCTACTTTGACACATCCTTTTCAATGACCACCCACCAAGTTTTACAAGATCAACTATGTGATATATCCTGGGTGTTGGTTATTACATTTAACAATGTACCTAGTTTGTGTTTATTGTTTAAATTGGAGTGATGATAGCCCGACTATGAATAGACAGACATCTTTAATACTTACAAGTTGCCTAGCTCTAAATCTGACTCGGGTTATGATGGATACATGGATGACATAAGAAATGTTCTACATTATGTGGCTAAAACAAGGCATTTATTCTCTTTGGCAATTCAATTCGTGATCATTAATATTGTTTCTCTGGTGACACAGCTCATTCTACAGAAAATAATTTAGATTGACAGCGAACTGTCTCGTGATACACACAAAAAAGAGTATTTAATCACCAATTTGAAATTCGATTCCAAATGTTGATTTTAAAAAGAGAAAAAAAATAAAATAACGAATTATTTCAAAAATGGAGGCTCGAAAGCGCCTGGCGACAGGCAACGCGTGGATTATCATTTCGTCACGCGGTTTTGGCTGTTGGCACGTCCACACGTACCGGGCATTTCTAAAGGTTACTGATTGAAGTCGTTAGACCCAGTGATTTAATTAGAGAAGCTATTTTTAGTTAACACGATTAGACGGAATATTAAATAAATAGTGATTAGTCAATTAGTGACATGACAGCAAAGTTGACAATGTTGATATTTGATGCCTCGTTAAATTTTAGTGTTTTTTTTAATTTTTTTTATTCGAGATAGATTTGCTCTTGACTCTAGTCTAGGTCAGAGATGACAGAGACAAAGTCGACGATGGAGCGAGCTCACCCAGAAGAAGCCTGTTCACTCTCACTTTGAAGAGATCGGGGTTGTATGCGTTCGGAAACACAGACGCAGGCAGAGAGTTCCACTCCTTTGCTGTGCGCATCACAAAAGACATTTGGAAACGCTTAGTGCGAATTGGTGGAATAGCAACTAGGTAAGGATGGTAACCTGCAGTGCATCTAGATGTCCGCTGATAGAAGGGGGCCGGCGGAATGAGGTCGTGGAGTTCTTCCTTTACTTTGTTCTGCAAACAGATGTGATAACTATTAGGCTAGGTTTAAAAGAACATTCATGAAATTTTTGACAGGTAAGCTGTAGAATCAAATCCAATGTAAGTACCTATATTGAAACATTAGCTAGTTAGTCGTAGGCCCGTAGATACCTAAAAGTACAAAAGCATAAAATACTTAGTACGGTATTTAATGGCGCCTGTAAGTCAACCAGCACTCTAATTGCGTAACACATTATCAATCACAATCTGAATGATTTTGCTAATCCATTGCTTCATATGTTCGAAAAATTTGTCTGCTCAACAACGTAAATAACGCAGTGAATGTTGTTAAACTGTCAAAATGAAACCTAGTCCTACTGTAAGTGAGTCACACAATTATCCCGCTGCTAGTCGCGTTGCAACTACTGCAAAATAAAAATAAATAAAATACTGTACAACGTTATAAGTACCATCAAGGCGGGTTACTTTGTCTCTAGGGCATAACTTTGGCCCAAATCGAGACAAATGTTTGGTGTCACTAAACCCACACAACAGTTTCGCAAATACGCGTCTATATCGCCATTACTTACCGAAGGAATACGACGTTCGGTTGTGTGGTTGCGACACGGCGGGTAGTTCAAACATCAACGTCTAGATTTGGGCCAAAGTTATGCCCTAGAGTCAAAGTAACCCGACCTGACGGTACCTATGCGATTGAACATATTTACTTTTGAAACTGAAACAATGAGGTACCTACCTATTACATCAGCTCTGAATGGTGCCAAAACCTCTTGCCAGATTGTTCAACGGCGGTGAAATGGGGACTAGGGTAGAGCCGTCATGCCATCTTGCAAGCAGGGTTAGATTAGGATACAATCATCGGACTAGTTTCTTTCGCATACTTAATTATCTTATCATTATGGATATTTTTTGTCCGTGTTCTTAACAACCCTAGAAAAGATTGAGGATTAATATTGTATATCTAGTGTCTGCGTTACAATTTTGGTGGAGGTACATAAGGCCACTTGTACACGCTAAGAAAAGTGACCGCCTACGCAAGAATTCGTGCCGTTTCTACACACGAACTGTGTACACTGCCACGGTGCTGAACAAGACAAAATCTTGTCTGCGCTAGACACGACACGCTCTGTATTATTGCGGTAAAGGGAGGGGTGGGGTGGGTGAGGTAATAAAGAGTAATGAACCCACCAAACTCATACATTTTTCCTGTAGAATTGGATGAACCCAGTAAAGTCTCTTGCATTTTGTTTCCTTTTTTATTCTTTTATACATATAATATGCAATTATATTTTTTTTGCTTCGTAGTTAACACGGTTCTTTTCTTCACTCACAAATAATCGAAAATTAATAACAGACTTTACTAGTGCAACCTGCCATACCTTACGCACGACTGCCCGAAAACAATCATGTCGTGTACAGTCACGAGCACTAATATGTATACAATTAGGAAAATTTTAAATTAATATTCTCCTACTGTATTAATTGTAATTTTATGTTGTTACGAATATAGTATTTTGAAACCCATACTATAATGAAAGAGGTCTTATCTCAAAGTTACAATCGTAAAGCCACGAGAAATTCGCTTTTGAATTGTGCTAAGTGTATACATATTAGTGCTCGTGACTGTACACGTTCATATTTGTCTTGTCTGCAGCAGACACGACAAGTTTTCGTGCGACAAAATTCTTGTTGTGTACATGATGATTATGAATTGACCCTGTCTGCAGCAGACACGGTGAATTTACTTAGCGTGTACTTGCGGCGGTACAGTATGTTCTATCTAAGTATCAGCCAATCTATTCTGTAAACATCACACCGTGAACACTTAGGTGAAGTGAGTTTGAAGTGAGCTGTCAATCCCTAGTAGAGTAAGGTGGGATGACAGTTCACATCACGCTCACTTCACCTAAATTTTCACAGTGGGATCTTTACAGAATAGCACCACTGATCAAGCTTTTTAAAAAAAAATCCTCACGGATCTGTAGGTACGCAGCTGAAAATCCAATTAATCGTAGTCAACATTTCTACTTGATAAACCGTTCAAATGTCAACGGTATCAAATCAGGTTTATCAGTCCAAGACGACATCCCATCACCCTGATTAACGTCCTAACGGTTGATAACTTTTAAAATTAATTACTAGCGCCATTTTAAGACGTATTTAATCTACTCGCAAAAAATAAACCAGTTACTCACTACAGTGTAATGTCATATTTAATAGAAACACTTGAGGTAATGTACTGCAGACCACAAAAAATGGGCCAATGGCCCGACGTGTCTCGAAAATAGAAGGAGTGACTCAGAGTATTTCTGTTAGTCTCGCGAGTACTTGATAACCTTTAAAACGATTTTTTAATATAGATCTATATCGTTTTGATGGTCTGACAGTTCATAAAACATGATGCTTTAGCTACTTACGAGTATGTACGTACTTCAACAATTTGACGCGCGACGAAGCTTGTCTGAATTTCAAGCAGGGTAGGTACTCTTTAACTTTCATGGAGTAAATCTTTAACGAAAATGTTGCAGTTTTGCAAATATTGTTGTTTGATAACTTTTAAAGACTCCTGCAAACAGGCGCGACACGCGGTGCCTTTGTGTGGTGTCGAGTGTCACACCTGTTTGCAGGAGCCTTTAATCCACATTTCACTGGAAGTAGGCACTATTGATAGCACAACATATGATACTGAAATCAGTAAAAACCGCCCAAGTGCGTGTCAGACCACGCACAATGAAGGGTTCCGTAGTTGGGATGAATTTATCTCAAGAACAAAAACATTGTCATTGTTGAATAACATGTTCACCCATACATTCCATCGGCAAATGTAAGTTGGTCGACTATTACTCGTTAACTTGTAAAGCCTATTTAGCTGTGAGAGTTTTCCTTTTAACTTCGTTATTTATATACGTACTACTGCCGTAAATTTTTTCACATATCCCAAAAACAAGCATTTAACTGGCAGGGGGGCGACACTTGACTGTAACAAAAATTTTTCACTTTAAAGCTTAATATTACGCAAACGTATCCCTCAATCGAATAATGGTTTTCAACCAATGGTTTGGACCCAATATTTTTGAACGGCCTATCCAACGATACCCCACACCATAGGATAGACGAGAAAATCATCCCCGCTTTACGTGCAAGGGAGGTACCATATAATTTATTTTTTCAATTTTTTATTTTACTACTTTGTCGGCGTGATTAATATGTATACTCATGCCAAATTACAGCTTTCTAGTGCTAAGAGTCTCTAAGCTAAGCCGCGGACTGACAGACAGACGGACTTGGCGAAACTATAAGGGTTCCTTGTTGACTGCGGAACCCTAAAAATTACTTACAATGTAGATGATAAATATGATAATTTTGTAAGTATGTATGTTATCATAAAATACCTATATAGTGTAATCCACCCATAATCCATAGTGGTATGCAGACAAGGTGTCACTATTTCTGCCTAATTTATGTAGGAATGTAATAACATTGCCTACTGTCAGTATTATAGTAGGTACTTAGGTAGTTAAATGGATATAAGAATAGCGTGTGTCTTATAAAAATTCTTCGCAACGTACTGTACCTAAAACATTTCTTGTTGTGTATGTTTTTAAATGACGCTAATGCGCATATTAGCGTCATTTAAAAACATGCACGCAGTAGTTTATAATTATTTATGTTCTGCTATAATGCTTATACACATAATGTAGTCGTAAAACCCAAATATTAGTTGCTAACATAGAGCACAACATATTATATGTTATACCAGGGGCGCAGCCTTCATACAACCCGATTCCTATCGGCCTCTCTTCGGAACCACCACTCTTCTTAATGTCTACCATTGCCAAATAATATGGTACACCTGTGTGTATAACTGTGTATCATACCACATTACATATATTTAATATCAGTTTAATACAGTTATCAGATTAAATACATTACAAAAATCCCTGCAATTTTTTGTCTGAGTTTAAGAAAACTGAACAATTTTTTCTTCAGCTTTTCTAATGATAATTGTAGCTGCGCCACTGCGTTATACCAGTATCTTCTGTCAGCTGTGAAGTTACTTTTTAATTAATAAATAATGCATCACTCGATCCATGTCTCTGGTTTTCCAAAGATAAACTTTTCTCATAAATTGCTAGACTAAGTCTATTTTTATATCCAATCAATTGTACTGTGATTACTCTCATGATTTCCCTTTGATACTAACGGACATAAATCCAAAGTTTTCACACAATGGCGTCAACTGTCAAAGGTTTTTTTTCTCAGACTGTCATTAAAAATGTAAAACACTTAATTAAATGCTTTTACTATATTTATGATTGTCAACAAAGATGTAGGTATTAATATAAACTATATTACTTATGTAGAATAACCGGTAAGTTATAAAAAATGGCTAGACAGACGGTGACATCTGTTTACGCCGGAAAAGAAAGTCACTATCATTTAGTTCAAAACAAAAATGTAATTTTTTTTTATATGTTAATAAGTCCCACGCTCTGATGGCTCTGTTTCTTTCATATTTGTCGTAGGTATCTACATACCTTAGTATATTACTTAGGTAAGTATCTATACATCTTTTATATCTAAACAAAGTCGCTTTTCGTGTCTGCTTGTGTGACCGCTTAGTTCTTCTACTTTACACAATAAATTTTGATGCGGTTTGCGTTATCATTTAGAAAATTTATTCCGGAAGATTTTGTTTATAATATGTAGTACCTACATTAATATTTAATTTAGATGTATACAGGCTGTTAGGAAAATAACTATGATTGCATTCGATCATTCAGGCGAATTTGGAATTACTTTTAAATTTTATTTTTATTACTTACGTTTTTTTAAATAATTAAAAAAAAATTGAATTACGTTTTTTCCCAAAGAATCATATACATATATATACTTCACGTATTAGATTTTTGTTTAAAAAGTAGTAGCGTTATGTAGTGTACGTTTCTATGAACTGATGATAAACTGATAAAAATATCATATAATAAAATAATTCAAGTTTTCAATTCAAGTGTAGATACGCCCTTATACAAAACAACGCACCACACTACATTGCACCCGTGCGAAGCAGGGGCAGGTCGCTATTTATGCATATACGCAACTTTTGACGTACCATAGTATCGAATTAACATTGGTTATTTTGATACTGCAAAACTGTGACGTGATTTTTGTCACAATAGGGATGATGCCTGAGTAAAAAAAAGAAATTCTATTTAGTCCGTCAGTCAGATAAAAAAAAATATTAGACACGTATTTTTTGCTCTATCATATTCTATTAAAAAATTACTTTGATAAAACACATTAAAGACGGGAAGTGGGGGCTCGCTACGTTACAACTCAGTATAAAATCTAACAAGAAGTGACGTCATGCCACATTTTAACTCAATGTATCGCCGTAATCTTTGGACTACGTAAACAAAGAAAAATACGTGTGCAATATTTTTTAATAATCTAACTGACCCACAAAAAACAATTTTGTCATCATCCTTATTACAAATCCAATGCAAAGTTTTGAGAAGAAGTCCATTTGGACCTAACATCTCTCATTCCAATGTAATATAATTAGTATTGTATTTCTCAGGAGCAGCCCGGAATCTGGATCTGTGCCCGTTTGATGGCAACAGGCTCGCCCCTATTACATGGGACTTAAACATAACTGGCGAGTTGTGGGTGTACTCTACACCTCACTCACCCTCTCTGTACACCTCTGCCTAAACCTTCGGGGATTACAGGCGTGATGTTATGTTATGTTATGTATTGCGTAGAATCAAACTCACGAACCTCAAACAAAGTAGATGTCAAAATAATACCATCACCAGTTTTTAATGACTTGCATATATTGATAGACTCCATACAAAGAATACTTGATGAATGAATGGAAATGTATGCCAAACACACACACACACACACACACAGACGGAGACAGGCTTTAATGAAACTTAGAATCGCAAATATTTTGAATGTATAATATGTAGTTTGTATTGGATTTTAATCGGGTGTTGAAATGTGTTGAACTTTCCTATTTGATGAATGGACATCCTATTACTGGGTCCTATTCTGATGAAGTACTATCCAGGAAACTTACATCTGACCAATTCGAAAACAAAATCCCGTGCACACGATGACCACATCTGAGGGGCAATTCCCGTAATTTTAAAGAACGTGTCCCTACATTTTTGTCAAGTTTTTGACATTTGATTGGCTGAGATGAGATTGCGACTAGATTTTGAACGTTTTTAGTTACGGGAATTGGGCTTCTGTTAGCAAGCGTTACTATAGCGGCCGAGCGCTGCAAGCAAGAATAGTCCTTACGGTGTATAGATGTTCGTTTCTCCCACGGTGCTTAGGGGCGTTTCTTTTATGTTGTCAGTAAGTAGGTACCTATTTAATAATACATTTAGGTCTCTGCATGGCTACCATCCATGACAGTATATGTATAAACTAAGTACTAATGTTTACTAGACTTTGATGACTCATTCGGTAGGCAGCATACCCAAAAATGACGTAGCTTAATAAATCACAACAGGATAGCTGTGACAAACTAGCCAGCCGTAAGAAAATCTGAGAAAACGATACTATCTTTATAACTTTACCTAAGACTTTTCTAGGTAACAATAATTATAATGGTGTCTTCTGTCATCGTTTTAGAGGAAACCCATGTGTTTTGTGGTGACCTTGTCTGACTCAAGCACGTGTTGCTGGAAAGTCCACCGACGAGCGTGCCAAGAGTAATCGGACAGTGCGATCGGTAGAAAGAAACATAAACAAAACATTTTATTTACTGTCGCCAAACTTTTATTTACACGACATTGAACCTTATTGTACTCTAAATTAAGTGGTCAATGTGTTTGTGATATTTAAAGTTATGTTGGGAATGTAAAAAATCGTCGTGAGGTTTAATTTTGCATGAAACAAAATCTTTAAACATTCTGTATTCTTAGAATGTATTTGTAAACGAGGGTATGCGAGATGAAGTTCTGTTTTTATTTGGGAACTAACGTACGGAATATTTGATTCTTGGAACTTTTATTAATTTAATATTTTGTTGAGGAAAAGTTTTGGGACAGTTTGATTTTAAAACTGAGTTTTATCGAGTTCGTGGTATTGGATCTATGTAATATCGTGTCGTCTCATTTGACAAAATATTTTTGAATAGAATTGTTGAAGGAAATGGTTTGGTTAAACATAGGGAATCAGAAAGGGGAATTAAAATTGAAATCCATCAAAAGTCCGATAAATAGGCCAATCACTAATCATTACGAAAATAATAAAAACTAAGCAAATCCCCGAGTTAGGTCACGGTAACAATTAATCAACAACATTATCAAGAACTGTTATCATCTCCAAACAATAAAAAACAACACTAAATACGTATTACGCGTATACAGGATGTTACAGTAGGCGTAATTTGTCATTGTTTTAGTTTTTTAGCGGCTCTTTGTTCGACCAGCAGCATCGTAATGCCATGCTAATGAGCGGGTCAACGCCTGTTATTTGCGACTTCGAGATGTTTCATTGTTATATAAAATTTTAGCATAGAACAATGAAATGTAGTAGACCCACATCACATAGCACTGTAAAAGCTATTCGATGCGTAGATGTTAAAGAAAGCGAAAATGCCGTAATAGCGCTTACAATCAACCGAATGTCTAGTGCTTAAAAAAACGTTGTATCACTTCAGAGTAGACAATTTGCTGTACTGTACATGAGTATCATAAACAGAAAATCACTAGCTCTACAACATCTCCCGGAATTAACGCACAACCTCTTAAGGGATTATTGTACTCATCATTATGAACAACTTTTTACTATGGGACTAGATTTGAAAACGCGAAAAAAAAAACAAATCTTCCCTGTATTTTGACGTGTTATGCGAACATAAATGTAGGGAACAGCAGATTTTTTTTCGCGATTTCAGGTTTGGTCCCACAGTAAAAGTTGTTCAAAATGATGAGTACAATGACCCCTTAAGATGTTGTGCGTTAATTCCGGGACATATTGTATACACACACAGTACGGACACCTACCTTCTGTAAAATTTGATTATGTGGCTTTATCTAAATCCTCCATTGCTTATTCGTACACAGTATACTTCTTTCCAATTTACGTCGTGCTTGGTTAATCATAGGTTTCTTATTTAACACCCACGCCAGAAATTGCAGTCTTATGTAACGTTTCTTTTATTATTTTTAAATTATAATTACTGAACTGTTCTTTCTAATAACTATTTTTTATTGTTCATAATTGTCTTTGTACGATCTCCGTTGCTATTGACCGAATGCTCAAAAGATATAATTTTATTTTGTTTCCAGTAAATGC
Organism: Fissipunctia ypsillon; assembly: GCA_947568875.1. Classification (NCBI taxonomy): domain Eukaryota; kingdom Metazoa; phylum Arthropoda; class Insecta; order Lepidoptera; family Noctuidae; genus Fissipunctia; species Fissipunctia ypsillon. Next base: position 21,942,204 of record OX387645.1, on the reverse strand, counting down.
TTTCTAACGGTCAAAGACACTGCTGTCATTTCTAAATGCGTGACTTTGGCCCGTGGTGACATTTTAGAATACATTCCTAGTATTCAGATGGATACCTACATAGCTCTCATTAATAGATTTATTGGTCGCCTAATATAAAAACTTTCCTCTATGAATTCGTTGCGCACGCGCCGTATAGGCGCCATCCTGATTCCCAATTGTCCACGCTATCAATTCTGTCAAATTCCTCACTTAGCGCATTGTATATGTGCCTTGAAATCGCGTTTGATGTCAACGCGAAGTATTCACGGGGCATCCTGTCATATAAACAATTTATTGCATCCATTATGGTGGCGAATGGCGATTGACATGATAATAGCTCAATTTTCTCCGCCGCAGAACAAACTGGTAGGAAATAACGCGTTATTATTCTGTTTGCGTGTATCACTGTTGTACTCGGCTGTACAGATGCATGCGACGAACGCCGAATGTTTCGTTATTACTGTGGCTGGTGTAATGTATGGGCGGAGGCGGGGATGGACGCGGAAGCTTTAGCGATTTGAATGAGCGGTCACAGTGGTGGTTAGACCATTTTTTTCCTGAGCCCATACCTACTGTCCCATATGTTTTATACTCATAATATTTTTAGGCTTCAGAACTTTACTATTTACTTTATTTTGCACCTATTGAAACATCAGAAGCAGAACAGATATTACAGTTTCCACTTTATGTTATCAACAGGTTCAAAATAAAGCGATACAAAATCTGCATAAAGTATGTATTTAGCAATTGTAGCACGATACAGCTACGACGAAGAGATTTCAGTCAGATTCACGCAATACGACAAACGACGCCGTAGCAGCAATAAAAGGGTGCGTAATAGCGAGCGTAGGCTATCCGCTACGCGCGTAGCGGTGTGAGCTACGCGTAGCTTGGAGCGCGTACAAAAGATTACGCATATAGTCGCAACCTACCAGTTTGTGGTCATATTTTATTTTCATACATTTTTAAGTGTTGCATACATTTGTGCAATATTTGTTTTTAAATTACAAAATAAAGTTTAAAAATTAATATATTATTAATAGTTTGATACGTAACTTATCTCAACAAAAGTACAGTACTACTTGTCAAAAAAGGCAGTTAGTTTTTAGGCACCATCGATTCATTATTATTCACTATTATTTTCTTGACAAATGATAAATGACTTTATTCCTATAAGTATGTTTTTACAAACACTTTTAAAGGTCAAAAATAAATTGTGTTTTAAAACTAGATGAGTAACAAAGATAATATCACCGTAGTTCAGATCAAAATAATTAATTCATGTAAAAATATAGTTAAACGATGATCTCTAACAGCTGGTAACTTGTACCATCCGTCAGTCTCAAGGCTACGCGTTACCTTGTTCGACACACTACTCGCCACTGCCAGCCGTGAAGGTTTAGGTTACCAGTCGTTCTTGCGTCCCTGGGTATCGATAACTAGAGGTTTAGATAGAGTTTCCTATTGCAGGAAGATTTTCATAGACCAATTGATTTGTACAATAGAGCAATTAGTAAAAAAAATAGAATAGGTTTTAAAAACTAAAATTATTCTAAAATCACAAGTCGAACGTCAAACTTGCTTAAGAGGGCTATCACATTTTGTCACCTCTCTCGCTCACATGGGACCAAATTTTTAAGAATGTTAAATGAAAATATACTTTTTTGAAAAATGTGATCAATGGGCTCCCTACTAAATAATATTAATTTAATAGGTAATTATTAAAAACACATTTTTATTGTAGCATTTATTTAAATCGTCTCAAAAACAGATCATAATACTTATTGAGCTAAGTTTATTAGATAACACAATAGAAATGTGTTTTTAATAATTACCTATTAAATTAATATTATTTAGTAGGGAGCCCATTGATCACATTTTTCAAAAAATCATCTTTTCATTTAACATTCTTAAAAAATTGATCCTGTGTGAGCGAGAGGGGTGATAAAATGTGACAACGCTCTTAAGACAGTCCCCCAAAACGCCCGTCCTTCACCACTTCCTAGTCTAGTGCTTTAACTGGGAAGAAGTGGCGCAACAAACTCCCCAGCATAAAATAACCATTTGCAATGGTTGATCATTTTAAAAAACACAAAAGGCCTGTTCGTGCAAATCGCTTGTATTTTTTTCACACAAATAGTTATTGTCAAAGAAGCTCAATTTCCACGAGTGGCTGAACTTTACAATGTCAAGTATATTTGTAAGATCGTATAAAAAAGTTTCAACTATGAGTTAATTCAAAGGTTTAGCGCCCGGTGCGCACGCAGTTCATTGTCATGGCCGTGATGCTTCTGGGCATTTATTATTATAATAATAAAAAGTTTATTTTAACAACTTTATAAATGTAAATACGTCGTGTTCCTCAGAATAAGTTAATTGAATTTTAATATTTTATTGTTTTTAAAACATCGTAAAAATCGTGTCACACTGTGTGTTTATCGGTCTTAAAACTTTATGTAATAAAAGCTATTGTTTTTTGGGCTACGAAAGTCGAACACAACAAAAACCGATGATGTAAGACTTCTGTATTAGATCTATTGTTAATCTCCGTAGCGGATAAAAAATATTAGGGAAATCGAACTCGCAGACACCGCGGCAAATGCTACGAATGGTTTTACCAGGCGTAACTTGGCACGAACATCTACAGGCGATGTCATGGTATCTAATAAGTAGGTACTCATAAATCATCTAATAGTCTTGGAAGCGAATTTCCTGCCCGATGTCATAAAGATGCAGGTGCTTCTTAAAATGGTAAGATTAAGATCTTACCTTCCTGTACTGTATGACCTATGACGTAGGTTCTACGTCATCATTACTTCTCGTAGGATCCGAGATGAAGAATAAATATTTACTTATTCAAAACGAAAAAGTTATACACAAGCTCTAAATTTTATTATTTATTTATTTAAACCACAATTATAACACGTTTACAGAATCATCCAAGGCGATGTTATAACTTATAATAAGTCACAATGTTTACAGTTGTCGAAGCATAACTGATTAACGTTTTACAAATCAAAATTACGAATTCTATTCTGCATTTTCCTATTCGTTCGGTTGATTGCTCAACCTTATCTAGATATTAATAACAAAGATTGTTATAATAATATTAATTTAATCTAATTTAATATTTTCAATACTTCCCGATTTTTTACCCGCCTAAAATACCTGAAGTATTTGTATTACATTCTCAAAAAAAGAACACTTTAACATAACAACAACCGTAATTGAAATCCTAGGCACAATGTAGCTGGCAGCTAATAAATAATTATTTTATTTTTACGCGCGAATCGTGTCGCGTAATTTGACAAGTTGGCGCCATCTTTGCTGTCATTGTCACGGCCGGCCATATTTTTCCTAGGTTTGTTTATATTTTCTGTTATTACTGCCCGTGACAGAGTAATTTGCAGATACATTTACAGAATGTCAGACAATGATAATTAGATTAGATAACTACACTTTTTTTGCTGTGGCATAATCTATTGAAATATGAACAGAAAGATTTGGTCTGTAAACTGTTAAATTTTTTTAACTGCACTATTGGTTTTTTGTTGGCTGCTTTTTCTGATAGAATTCTTCTCAAATTGAACTATTTCAATTGAAAGACGTGTTGATAAACGGAGGATTTGATAGATTGCAAAGATCATACTAAATTATTTTAAGTTGGGCATCGAACAACACTTTCATGTTATTTTTCTTTTTTACTTACAAGCCAAATATATTTGTTTACAAAATTCATACGATATTATAAATTTTGTAATATAAGTACTTATATCTATTAGTTCCATCTTTAATTCAAACACCCATAAATTACCCGATTTAAAATTACTTCTCTAGTCGATGTTTACGACTGTCCGTATCTAAAGTACTGTACAATAAGCATGCATCACACGGACTGTACTAAATCATGTATTATTAACGCGTTAATAAAATTAACGTCAGTCCATGTCGCAGGTACTAATTTATTTTATCCCTAGGTAGTCATTGTCATGGCTGCGCACGCGCAATGTCACCGCGACGCTGTAATTTTCATGCGATAGGTACATGATTTGATGTTCTGAGCACAGCAATATTTTTTTAAATATAGCCTTAGTCCAACATTATTCTTTATCGTTGAAATACATAATTTAGTATCAAACAGGCAATTTTTAAATAACTCATATAATATTCGTTCAGGCTGGTTTTATAAAAAGGCGTCTATTTCTAGATTTATCTATTCAGCAATTACTAGTGAGACCAGATTATGGTGCACGAAAGTTAGCGAGATCTACTGAGCAATTTATATATGGATCTGTGGTACTTTCAACAACCATAAACAAACTAGTTTCTTTATCTAAAATACTGTGAGACCAGTGCCGGATTTAACCAGCGTGGGGCCTGTAGCAAATCCTACCAAGGGGCCCCCTAAGGTTAAGGATTGGGAATTGTCTTGAACATTTTAGCACCTTGGATAGGTTAGGTTTTCTTTTGACCATTCATACTGAAATAGGAGGGTTTGTTGATTTACGCAAAAAAGGTGAAGAACTAAGGGAAATTAAAATGCAAGAGCGAGCGAAGCGAGCTCGATTATAGCATCCCGCCTCGGAGAGATTAGATTTCTTTTGACTGTTCAAACATAATAATTCCATTGGACCGACCGGCGGTAACAAGACTTTATTAGACTTGCTTTTTTGTATGTCCAAGCACGGGCCCCCCCCAATTGCGGGGTCTGTAGCATTTGCTACACCTGCTACGTGGCTAAGCCGGCCCTGTGTGAGACAATGTAAACTTATTCTGAGAGCCTATTTGCATATCTCGTTTCTAACTTGCACACCAACATTATTTTTATTTCTCAAGGAAGAAGGAACATAGTCGGTCTGCCTGTAAATATTATAGCGCGTTTCAGGAAGTTTTTGTAGTTCCATTGTTTTTTAGATTCCCACGTACCTAAACAATGAGCGATGTACCTACATAGTTTTATGGTACTGCGTTGCCAGTAGCGTGGGTGTTATCAGTCTATATGGAGTGATAACGGTCACCCCAATTTGTTGCCATCATCATTAACATCGTTTGCACTCAGATTGGCTGAGTACTTGACAACCATGTCAAGTTCGTGCTCTAAAAATATCGTAAATATTAATGTTTTATAGTAATTTAATGTTGAATGAGCGAGTAGATACGGGATGTGTTTGTGTAGGTACCTGTTATGATAATAAATTATATTCATTCAAAAACACAGGAGATCTGATATTGTGTTACAGTTACGATTTAGTAGATCTCTTTAAATTAACAAAGATGTTATGTGAGTGGTCTATGGTACAATCGTGCCGAGATATTGATCAATATTTCATAATACATTACATTAAAAAAAAACAATGGTATGGTTTTTGCAACACATAAGTAACATATCAATATTAATGATCAATTCAAATATTTCTTGTTCTCACAACCTGTCATAATTGTGAACTTAATTCTCTATGAATCAATTTCGGTAATCGCCTCTATCGTATCTGTATCTTGATAATTTAAAAGACGTGACATAAAAAATAATCACGCCAAATACTATTCGGTTGCCATTAAAATTAAATAAATACTTATCTTTAGATCTTCATGAAATACACAATACCTTAATAGCTTTACACAAAATATATTCTACACCCGTTTACATATGGCACGAAAATCTAAAGCAGTAATAAGGGTCAAAGATCGCGTTTTTGCAATAATTATTTATTTATATCAAACAACGCTTCCAAAGCTATAATTCATACTTTATAAATCATAACAAAACCTGCAATTAGGCCTACGAAAACATTGAAAAAAGCTGATAAAAAACCCTAAATATTGTAAAAAACTGATTTGTATGTATGTATAGGTATCTTGAGTATTAATTCTAAAAATACTTTGCTCAGTTTAATGTACTTTTTGTACCACGATATAAGTATTTAGGTATCTCATCGTCAGTTTAAAGACAAAGGCGCATTTTAATTTTAAAATGACCGTGCACTCGTGTACTATAAAAGCATGTAGAATTATCATGAGTAATGTTATGCAGATATGATTAGTCACAGCTTCCACTGAATCGACTCCAATTTGTTATTCGTAATGGAATATCTTGTTTAGATTTTCCAATATTTCGCAGAGAAACCCACCTTTCACTAGTATATAGGAAATCGAATTTTGTAACAACCTTTGTAGACAGCCTTACGCGCCGTCGCGTCGCCGTCGTCGACAAGATCTTTTTATAATTCATTCAGAAAATTGAAAGGAATCTGGAAACGTAAAACTCTTCCTGATTAATATTGGATATCCCTAACCAGTAACATTTATCGACCTGTCCAATTCTTACTCAAAATATAAAGATAATGTTCAATTGCATGCTATGCTTGTTGCATAAAAAAAGTTAGTGGCCAATGCAATGCAACTGGCATGCAATTGGCCACTAACTTTTTTTTGACTAATAAACTAAACAAAACATGTCTTTCTTCTTCTTAGCCTGTTAACAGCAATCTAAATTGTGTCATACCAAAACTTGGCTAAAGTCTTCCTTGATAAAGTTGAAGTTACAATAAACAATAAATATAATAATATACAATAAAGTGATATTCTTCTTCTTCCTCTTCAATATACGCTCGTGTCAGTGCAGCAGCTGCCAGATACTTACCTAGATAAAGTTTAATTTGAGTCATTAGTCATAAATTCATTAATCGTTACAATACACGGCATAAAACAATTTGTCACTAGCAAAAACTACGGAAAAACCAGTGTTTTTGAGTCAGTAATACAAGTCTAAGATCTTAATGTAGTGCCGGAAACATGACCTGAGAACTAACGATCTCTATCAAGAGTCTGTATCAGAAATAAGCTGTAATTATAGTCATTAGAAATTGGACCCAGCTATTATAGCCAGGATGGAGTGTATTTATTAATTTCCGTAGTTCCTCAGGGTTCCGTGGTTCCTTATGTTTTCGAATAAGTTGTTTCGTCTTTCTATATACCTATATGAAAGCGAATCTTACATTTCTTCTAAATACTTTAATCTATACGTCGAGGATCCTTCGCACTCATATCAAGTTCATATAGATATGCCGATGCTAATTTTATGTGTAAAGACGGGATTGGACTCAAGTGCCCTGCAATTACCAACCCGTTTATCCTGCTTTTACAGCCGTAAGCTTTATCTACCGTTTTCTTTTTATACCCGTCCGTGGCTTTATAGCAAGTAAAATAGGGATGATGACTAAACATTTGTTTTTGTCCGTCAAGTAGATTATTAAAAAAATTTGGACACGTATTTGTGGAAGCCCAAGCAAAAAGGGTCCAGTAGTGGGGTATTGAGTTAAGACCAGATTCGGTATCTAGAATAGTCAAGTGGATAATAAGGATTTTAAAAAATGTTCAAAAACTGGGACATTTTTTTTATCAGACATTTGAAGTTGAAACTCTGAAAAAACTTGATTTGAGAAAAAGCATTTTCAAAGTTTGATTTTTGTTACTTAGAAACATCATATAAAGTCAATTATATAAACTTGTAGATAATTGAGCATTAATTAATAATTAATTAAAATCGAGAAATGCAATTTTTTCACCCAACTTTACAAAACTGCGTATATCTCGGAAACTAAATGCCGAGAACTGGACCCTTTTTGCTTGGACGCTCACATTTTTTCTTTTTTACGTAATCATAAGATTACGGCGATACATTGAGTTAAAATGTAGCATGACGTCACGTCTATGTAGATTTTATACTTATTTGTGACGTAGCGAGTCCCCATTCCCCAACACTAATACGTTTTATGTAAGTCATTTTTTATTAATAAGATAAAGCAAAAAATACGTGTCTAATGTTTTTTTTTAAGTGACTAAATTGAATTTCTTTTATTTACCCGGGCATCATCCATATTAGCAGGACCTACCTAAGCTATTTAAAGACTATCTTCAATTTTTCACACTTGAAAATGTATACCGCTTAGTTTACATAATCTTAACTTTATTACAAGCCATAACAATAGTTTGTCCGAACATAATGTCACCCATGACTTAAGTTTCCTCAACCAGTCCACCTATGTATAATAAAACGTATCATAAAACCGTGTCATATTTTTATAACACCTTTAAAATAAAGACGTTAATTTACCAGCAGTGTATATTACAGCTATCTCAGTCGAACAAACATGAAATGTTTTCTTATACGTGACCACGTCAACTTATCTACGGCACACAGTGTAACTGCTGAATTTTTATTGTCGCTGATAACGTTTCCATAAACAGAGTTTTATTACGATTCATAAGAAACCGGGTAATGTGCGGAAAACTGGATGCCAGGTGTGTGCGTATAGTCGGAGAATTAGCGTGTACCGACTAGGCTAATGAGCTCTCGTACAAATCATGCCTGAAGTACTTAGTTTGATCTAAAAAAGCTTACAACCATCGAAAAATTAAAATCATTAATAAGTATCATGCCTAAGTCGGTTTAGACATAATTGCTTCTGGAAACAGTGGTAACACATAAATAAAGAAGATGATTTATCAATGCCAATAAATCAGACTCTAACGTATTTTGCCAGCAATCCTGTCGATTTCAAAACTAAAGCGTGAAGCTACTTCAAAATCCAAGCACCGCCGTTAATAATCGAAAGTAGAGTAACAACAATGCTTCAGAAAGTTTATTGATTAAATTCAAAATATCAATCTCCTTGCGTGCGTAGGCCACCTGCCAATCGTCTCCGAACTTTAAAGTACCTTGCAATGAAGACCTTGCTAATGTTGCTTGCCTCTATACTCATTTTATTAGCGAGGTAATACAGCTAAGAGGAATGCAACACAGAGAAGAAACCGACGCACCTGGTGTCGGTATCCCAAAGACGTTTGACAAATTAACACGATTATGTTAACTGTCTTCTCCGTATCAAGAACTTAATTTTATTTTACGACTGTGATGACTCTTGTGCAAGGTGATACTGGCCGCATTTTAATAGTCGATTAATTGGTAATGGTAGTCTTCAGTAAGCCTACTATAAAGTTTAAAAAAGGAAACTCCATGATCATAAATTTAATGTGTCTGCGTTAACCCCTGATCGTAACATAAAGTTTTAAAATCCGTCATATCATGATGACTGCTACTGATGAACTGGATGAACTTGCCAGCCTCAACACCGAAGGCAGATGACCGTCAACGCATGTGTAGTAGGAGAAAGCTGGTCTGGGGTCACCAACCTGCTAGGTAAGTGTGGTGAACGCAGGCCATACGTGATATTTGGTCGATGTGTTTGTCCAGTGTCTAGTGAACTGTGATAGACAAACTTGATTGATTTAAGGTTGAGTTTATTCATACAAATGCAATGGAGCATGGATGGGCAATCAATGCAAAGTTATAAATGAGGCGTTTGATACCGGTTTGATCAAACAATGTAGTTAAGCTGAGTTTGTAATAGGTTGGTTAGCCACAAATTGTTTAACTTGGTGTAATGTAAATAATGTTAGGCAATATTCAGTTTGAGATAAAATTACTCAGTCATTGAATTTTTTTTCTAATTTGATAATAATATACATAGTTGCGATATTGCATCCCAGGGTTCCTGCAAGGGATTATATTGGGACCAAGTAGTATTTCCAATGTTTACAGTAAGTACTTATACGTACGTACGTTACGTGAGCTAGTTTTCCAGTCGTTATTTTATTGTTTTACGCTAAGTTATCACTGCTCCATTTTCTATGCGTTCTATAAAGCATGTAGGTACTATTAACTTTAAACGTTCTCGACCGATATTACAACGCATATAAAAAGTCTAGATATTCAGGTTTGTAATTCAACAAAGTTGTCCAAGCAATTCAATTCCATTCACGAAATTCCCATTTTGATGCCTAATTTTATTTTAAGAACTATGAATAAGCAGACAGATACAATTTAATTGGACGTATTATTCCGCAACTTTTTTGTTTCCGCAATTATGACGTCAGACGCAACGGCCAATTCTGCATTAATTCACTAACATCACTGTTCACGATACACAGAATAAAAAGTAAGGTGCACTCGCCGCCCGGCGGCTGTACCTGTCATCCCCGAGCAAGATCTCGCCACACTCAAGTGTATGTAGCCACAACGAAAGGTAGTCTCACACGCACGCCTTACGAAACACAACAGTTCTCTGCGAGCGTCTTCGGAATTTTTCAATTACAAATCAAATTACACTTTCACGGTGTTTTATTTAATTCATATTTCAAAATAGTGCGGTCGGTGAAGTTATAACAGCGGGGACTGAACTCAAAAGTGCTTATTTCAAAGAAAAGTTATTTTAGCCGACAAAATGAAAACGGATTACGCTATGGATGAGATGCAGAAGAGTAAGTTCTATTTTCTATTTTCAAAACGTTAATACGTATTAGTTTAGTCAAAAAAAAATGCGATCATGTGCCATTATTAACGCGATGATTAGTATGCGCGTGCGCATTTTTATAAGCATGACATTTAAAGTAGTTAATCTAAGTAATTGTTTGTTTATTTACGTAAATAAAGTGCAAAACAAAAAATACACGGAGATCCAGAAAATCTAGTAAACAAACGCTCCGCAAAATGCTCTAGCGTCATCGTCGTATTCGCGTATTTACTTTTAAACGTGTGTTTATTATGTACGAATGCATAACTTCTTCAATTTAATGTACCCTAGGTACAAAAGAATAATTTAAAATCAACGTACCCAGTAGTAATAAAATCAGTGCAATCTTTTGCGTATCTCAATGACTGTTTAAGATGAATACTAATGTAATTATTTGAATACACATCAATGGAAAAAACAAAAAAATGTTTAACAATAGCTTATAAAAACACTGGACACTATTATTTTCTCTATTGCTAGTAAATGTTTAAGAGCACTCAATACATTTTAAATTATATTTCCATCAAATATTATCATGACACATTTACCTAATAAATCTTAGACCCACTGACACAATTTGCATGTAAAACATTCTGAATTAATGACCCACATGATTCCAACACACTTGTACATACGTAGATATACATATGAAAAAAAAATATCTTCACTTTATGTCCATCCTTATCACGATGAATTCGTAATGAGCCCGTATATTAATAATACTTGATCACACATCGTTTAGATTTAAAAACACTTGTTCCAGACAAGTTTAGTTTTTTTTTTCAATAATTAATGTTCCAAAAATAATAATAATAATATTTCCATATACATAATAATATTTTTCTAAAATAGCTTTTAATTTCTCATCTTAAAGTTCGTGGAACGTGAGCACATGTTTTAAGAAACACGTAAAACACGAAAACTTGAAAAGAGCGGTTCGGATTAATCATAATATTATTAAGTTATGTAATGAAAAGGAAATAGCATCATCAGTATCACATTATCTATCAATACTAAATTTGCGCTTCCCCATAGGTCACTATCATGTAGTACTAATAGATTATGATTGTATTGACATAATCACACAAATAAATTAATTACACCTTGTGGCATGCATTTGTTTTTTCGATCACAGAATAGATAAATCTTTTTATATATAGTGTGTCGGGTAAAGAATGAATAAACTTCAAATTGCATATTTTATAATAGACCTTATGACCGTTCTAAAAAAATACAATAACATGTAAAATGTAAAAATATACTAGTATTTATACTAAACACTACACTACACACACAACACTAGTATATTTTTATATTTTGTACATTCTTCTTCACCACGACCACAAATGAATGAATTCCATTTGCTATGTGTTGTTATAATATTGTACGTTAACTATGGCGACAGAAAGGCAGAAAAATAGTATGACTAGAAATTGCACAATATTTATTTCTAAAACATCTGATAGGATAGGATAGGATAAGATATATTTATTTTTTTATATTCTTTTTAGAACGGCCGTAAGGTCTGTTTTATGCTATTTCAAGGTTATCCATTAATTATCGGACACCCTGTATGTTTCCTGTATCTTCTGTAGCATATTGCTGCCCATGCTCTCTACATAAGTCGAGAGCAGCTTCTTCCTTCTCTGGATTAGCAATAGGTAAGAGTCCTACGTTGGCTTTTCAGAAACAGAGCTTGCTCTTTTAAACTTGTTGTCATCTAAACGTTCTGTTGTTGCGACTTTATCTTCATCAGTATTTGTCGCTAAAATGTTAATTTTCCTATCAAATTATAAGCCACCACTAGGAAGTAGGAAGTATACTAAAAAACAAGATATAATTATAATTGGGTCATCTTTGAACTATGAACTCAACAACATATCGACAATCAATTCCTTGAACACGTCGCGAAAATCCTAATGAAGGAAGTGACAGCCACGGAAGTCTAATTTAAATAAAAGGGCTTATGAAACAGCCAGTAGGTACTCTCGTAGATTCATATTTGAAACTGGTGTTTGTGGTATAAAAACCACAATAATAAGCTGTGTAATATAACACTTTTGCGATCGCAGATAAATCGGTATCGACACTCGACATTGTTATAATTTTATTTACTCAGTTGTGGCTTTATATCTTACTTACTTGTACGTATGTTACCTGTAAATAATGTTACCAGGCGGTGACTAGCGACTTGTTGATCCAAGAAATATTTTTTCTACAGTTAATTAAGGCCTATTCACCACTTACTTTTGTTAACTCATGACGTGACACACATTGTGGTTTGTAGCACATTTTTTCTTCTTAATTGAAACATTTTAAATTCAAGGGCTTGGTACAGACCGTTCTGCTTTTTTGGTACAAAAAATATTTGTTTGCTTCCTTGTTTTGTTCCTATTATTTCATATAGTCAATGTTTCGTTAAATTGCAATCAAAATTGCATTTGTTCCGCGAGATTGGACACCGCTACGGAATTTCCTATGTATTAGTGACGGCATCTCTCGTTTAACCGCAGAATTATATCGAAACGTTCGTTGATCGATCTATACGGTGTAATGGATGGCTCCTTGTGTGACGTCGGTAAGGTTAGACTAAAATCTCATTAGAATGAAATTGTATAGGTACTGCCTAGTACCTAACCTATGCAAAATCGTATTTCAAAATTTGTATCATAAATTCTAGCATGTGTAGGTACCTTTTTTAACGAATTTTGTGACAAATTCTTAAACATTACCCTGCACAGCCTTTTACGTTTATTACTGGTTTTATTTATTACTGGATCATAGATCTCTACTCCACGTTTTATACATCTTAGTTCCAAGTAGTCCTGACTCCATTCAAAATTACTGGACACCAAACCAAAATATCCGTATGAAGGAACAGGTGAAACATCGAATCTCTAACTAACAATCGTCATGACTTCTTGGGCCACTGCACATAACATGGCCTCCACAATACTCTGCTTTTGAACCCTGCCATGACTAACAACGCCATTTTCCTTTCTCCACAGAAACCTCCTCCATCATCGGTCTCTCAGACGTGACGGACAACAAGTTGATCTGGAGGCAGCTCATCGCCGAGCTGTTGGGAACCTTCGTGCTGACCTCCATCGGTGTGGCTGCCTGCATTACCCTCAAGGGATCCAACGCCCCTGAGGTCACCAGCATCGCGCTATGCTTCGGTCTACTCGTCGGGTCCATTGTGCAGGTCAGTTCCTAGATTGATAAGAGTTTTTGTAGGTAAGGTTTATGACGCGATTCTATGAGTTGGTAGACTGTTAAGATGAATAGGTATATGTCACTTGAATATATATAATGTCTCTTTTTAGTGAACACTTTGTTTAAGATCTGTAGGGAAAGGATCATAATCCATATTATTATTGTAGAAGTAAAACAGTGGTTTGCTAACGAAGTCACGGGTTTTGAGGCTTATGAGAATCTACTTTAATATTTCTGACAACTATTTAGTAACAAATAATATACCTGGTCAGGAGTCTTCTCTTCTGCTTATAATAATTACAGATATTTATCGGATTCTTTCATAGAAAATACAAAACCTGCATGCTTACTATTCAACATGTGAATTTATCTTAAAAATAGGATTTCTTATGTAAATAATTTGAATATTTTATCGACCTGAGAAGCGAAAGGTAATAAAACGGATTATAAATTATAATAATATTACATATTCATTCTTTTATCAGTTGATTATATTTCCGATGCAGTTGCGTAGCTACGAAATTGTGGTGAATTAAAAACTGAGTTTTATGATATTTCAAACATAGAGAAACTATGATTTCTGAAAGTGCAGAAGAATGTTGAATTTCACGTTTATGTATTTGTATACATGTATATGTTTGAGGATGTCGTTGGATAGAAAAAATCATTAGATTTATTTATGTATTTTGTCTACGATAAAATAATAATAATAATAAAAAATGGCGTAACATACTTCTATGTTCGTAATAACGAATGCTCAGTTCATTCAAGCTAATCTAACACTAGGATGTTGGTAAAGAAAGTAGATATCATGCGTTCTAGATTATGTACAGATGAATGCTCGCAGAATGCGTCTCAGTTATGTCCATAAGTCTTTTCATATCTCCTGTCGAAACTGGATTTTAAGGAAAATTACAACAATTCTTAATTGTTACCTCAACTTTTAAATTTTCAATTTCATTTATTAATTTTATGAACATAGGGTAAAATTATACAGATGTTTTCAATTTCATTGGCCATAATATAATACCGATCTCTTAAGTTAATTAAAAATTTATTCTTTCGAAGATTTATTCCGTCTTTTCGCTTTCACTGGTCTGATCCACATCCTACACCATTTTCTCCCTATTTCGAGTTTCAGTAATCCTACTGCAACAAAATACGACATGGTCATATTTTGTACCCTGTTACCGCATATCGTGACAAGGTGTGTCTCAAAATAGTAAGCTGAAATGGTATATACAACACGTCCCGGAATTAACGCACAACCTCTTAAGGGGTCATTGTTCCTACTCATTATTATAAACACCTTTTACTATGGGACCAAACCCGAAATCACGAAAAAAAATCAGCTGTTCCCTACATTTTGACGAGTTTTGCGAACATAAAATGTACGGAACAGCTGATTTTTTTCGCGATTTCAGGTTTGGTGCCATAGTAAAAGGTGTTCGTAATGAGTACAATGTCCCCTTAACAGGTTGTGCGTTAATTCCGGGACATACTGTATAGTTCTCTTGATCTTTCGGCGCGTGGATAAAACCGCAATATTGTTTTTTTCAGTGTCATTGATGTCATTCATTATAAAAGTATACGACGTAAATTTGTAGGTACTCCATTTAACACCGTTCCATACAATGAAGCTGGTCCACCCAGCTGGTCATTGTGTCTCTCTCTACATGAGGGTACTTGACACAACACCATTGTGGCTATTGCATCCGAAAGCTTTTGTGATGTCTGTTAGTAGCGTTGCGATACACCCGTGACATACATACATATGTACATATGCAGTTACCCACTTATATCAAGGACTTTATATGTTATAGGGATTATAAGCGAGTGTAACTACCAACGAAAAGCCACAGAAACCCTGTAGTTCTAATGATATTCCGAAATATCTTACTCACTGTATCCTGACTAAATTTAATGCTTGTAAATTACGACGTCTTAATTAAATTATCTATAGCTACATATTTATAAGAAAACAGTGACGAAGTCAAAACTGTACATTGAATATTATTGAAAAAGTAATTGCTACCGAGTCTGATGCCGAAAATATAGTTTTTAGAATTTTTGTCCGGTTAAAACGACAGAACGGATTTGAATGTTTCGCACACAGCTAGTTTATAACCTGGATTAAAACATAGGATACCTACTTTTAATCCCGGTAGTACGTTTCCGTGGGATATTTTCCGACGTCCACGCGGGCGAAGCCGCGGGCAAATACTAGTAACTAATAAATATCCATGTAACACTCTCGCTAGATAACAATTTCCTCGAGCTTGTCTCACAATGCCAACTTAAATAAAGTTGACACATTAAATGATATCGTAACCAGTAGCAATCTAAAACCAACTTGCCTCCAGCCATCTAATCTGCTTGTACAAACATCGCGGGTGAGATAATAAGCGATCTCAAACGATCTCACTTTGCGATAACAATAGAACATTGCAATAACATAATGTAGCTTACAATAACATGAAAACCGACAATTCGCGGTACGTCCGGCCTTTCCCACGCGGTCGCAGACCCTCGAGCGGTCGCGCGTAATATGTATCACACATTAGGTACATTCAATATCGTTAAAAGGCCAAAATGCAAAACAGTCAATACATTAACCTTGACATACGAATTGGTTACCGATCAAGTAGCGGCTTTTTAATTTTTAAAGCGGTACCTTTGGTTTTTGAATATAACTATTATCTAAATTAGTACAAAATCAAATTGGATTTAATTTATAGAGCATAGGTTTCAAACTCAATTTCGTTTTGGTCTGCTTTGATTATAATTTAAAATATGTATTAACTGCAGGACAAAATTATGATCTTGATATTAGGATCGCTACGCAACGTATCAACAGTGATTGTGTGAAAATTAAACAAACTCCAGTCATATCTCCATGACCCATATGTCGATATTTTTTTACTGTCACCATATACAGGCAGTTTAAATAAATTGAACGAGAGTGTAATTGAGATAGTCAAGTGGTCACGAATACAGTAAGTATCTATTCGTCACGCATTTACTTACCCTCCGGCGATTTGGGAACTAGTCAAATTGCCAACGGAACAGTAACACGAAATGTGTGATTTTCTTTTTAATTTTAATAGTTTTAACCTCGAACTTTTGACAGCTACGTACATAAGTAACTTTATATAAGTGTTTTATATAAATGATAAAATGTTATGCATCACCTTCTCAATATTATGATTGTGATCTATAGAAATAAATAAAATTGATGTTTCTGTTTGTAATGTCAAAATAACAGCATTTTACTAAATGCATATGAAAGTACATTTAAACGATACTTATAACGAAAAAGCAATTTTTAACATTTTTCCGGCTAATCTCCAAAACGGCTTGACCGATTTTGACAGGACTTTCACTGGCAAATAGCTGATATTATAAGAAGTAACTTAGGGTACTTTTATTTTAGAGAAATAATAACGGTTCCGCGAAAAAAAAAACATGAAATTGTGTACAAAATCCGATTTAAATAGGGAAGTATTGACATCCACACGGGCGAAGCCGCGGACAACAGCTAGTTATGATACTAAACTTGATGTATCGTTGACCATGAAATTGTGAGTACGTAGAGGTGGAATTATAAGTTACATGAGTGATATGCAAATCAAACTTGATCTGTACTCTATCGATATTTTGTTTTCACTAACAATAGTGTCGAAACTATGGGCGTGTCGTTTTGTTCTGTTTAATGTCTCTTCACTTGAGTCAAGGCAAAAATAACGTTTATGGTTAAATGATAATTTGAGAGATAAAAAAATATTAAATTTTGCGAATTTTAACATTACACTGTGAAAGAAATACTTACGAATTTAAACAAAATTCAATTTGAAGTATTTTGACGTAGCAAATTAAAATTGAAATGACATAAGTGGGACTTTTGAAATATTATTATATTATTTACGATTGCTAATCATACGAGGTCAAGTGATAGATTTATAAGGTGCATTAAATTATTCCGATCAATCGAACAAAAATGATAAATTAAGATATGTCATGTGACTCTTAGAGATGTTGATAACATTCAATTTGTTAATGATTAATTGTAACATGGTCTACTACACTTGGTAGTTGTTGATATGTTGAATATTATTGTGACAAATATTAACGATACAAGTAGGTAATTGGTTGTATTGGTTCAAGGCGAATAACGGTAACGGTGGTGTAACGGTTGGGACTCGTTTCAGAACATCTGGTTGAGTGAAAAATAAACAAGAATTGCTGTTTAATCAAATTTTACCATAAAAAGTTAGAACAAACGTACTGTGTATGAACGTAAACGAAGGATAAGGTGTATGTAAGGATCGTAGCAGGTGGCGTTTTGTAATTTCTGCCTACCCCTATGGGAAAAAGGCGTGAGATTATGTATGTTTGTATGTATAAAAATTAGGAAAAAATATCACTTAGTAGTTAATTTGCAATCATTCCTTACGTCATTATTATTATAATTCTTTTATGCCATTTTATGTATCATAAATTAGCACCATGTCAAATTAACATGTCGTGTGTTTCAATTTTTTCCGTTTTAACACTTTTGTCACCAATCGACAACAATTTGTATTTCAATTTATGATATCATTTAGGGACCATATTTGATGGATTGCCTTTTAAGACTTTATGGCTCGAAAATAACGAGAAACTACTAAAGCAACATAATTATATGTCAATTCCTTGAAATTCCGATTTTACCAACTGCCTGCGACATGTTTGATGAAAACATATACCTTATATGACAAGACAATTATAATAATGATGATGCATAATAATAGTTAGTATTATGTCATTGTTACGATTATTTTGACATGAGGAAATAAACTACGGTTTTTTAATGCAGCTATAGTTGCATGAGTTATTCCGGTCAGATAACCCACCCTTTTTTTTTGGATGGGAAATCATCAAATGACTTCTCCCGCTCTGGGCGGAGCGGGAGGGCGTGTCAGACTTTTACTGACTAACCCACCCTGGGGATCAGTTTTATTTTATGGTATTTTCTATTCCGGTCTGATCACCCGTGCAGGGTATCACAAATAAATTTAAATATTTTATTCCGGTCGGATACCCTAGTTATCTATTAACAGATTTTTGGGACAGTCAGCAACAAAATATACGTATTGGGTTTATTGGAATACAATTCGTAATTCTTATTGTAATGGAAACGTGTATCTATGTTAGTGTTAATTTTAAGTTTTGTTTTTGTTATTTAATTAAGATGATCAAAATCTTTTTTATTATTAAGGTTTGTCCAAATTAAAATACCAATGCCTGATTGCCTGTGATGATTTTAAACACTTAAACAAATAAAAACAAATAATTGTTACATGAACAACTGTTTTTCTCTTGACTGTACATATCTGTCAAAAAGAGTAAGGGGATCAGACCGGAATGACAAAGTTTATAGTGGATCAGACAGGAATTAAAACATAATAATTACTAGCGGGGAATCCAACCGGAATGACTCAATAAAAACATTTTACATGAACGTGTTAGATTGAAGGAATGAGTGCGGTCAATGGACCGCACTCATTCCTTCAATATTTGAGTACTGAAGTATTGAATATTGAAGTACCTTTTAACCCTCAAACTGTCAATCAATCAACTCAGCCTTTCTAAGTTCACAGTGGAGCAGGCCTCTCTCAAGACCTCAAACTTTGCTTCGCAATTTCAAAATTAGTAAAAGGTAAATACTCAACAAGCTTTGCCTTCAATATGAATTTCCACAATTTAATCAATAACAACGTTACTTAATAACTTCTCATCGATAATTGGGACATTTAATCATTATGAGCCTCCAAAGTTTTCAAGCATATAGAGTTCGAACATCGCTTTAAAATCTAAAGATAAACATCTTGAATCTTGTATCAAAGGAACGTAATTACATTCATGATTAAGACCGACTTAAGTACCTACCCATGCATATACCATGTCATTCGTATTTGCCAAATTGCATTGATTACAACGCCTTCACATCGTACCTACTTATCAAGCTGTACACATTTCTGATGAAATGAGCAAAGCGACCATAGACTAACTTCTGAGAATTTACTGTAGATTGAAAGCTCGTAAGTTAAATTAACCCTTCCCTGTTGAAATATTGAGGTAAATATAGAGCAGATAATATTATTATTATATACTAGCTTCTGCCCGACTTCACCCTCGTTGTAGTCAAATATACTATAAAACATACCCTATGGCACTCAACAGGAGTGTAGCTGTCTGCCAGTGAAAGAATTTTCGAAATCAGATCAGTACTTCCAGAGATTATCTCCTACATCCAAACTTACAAAGTTGCTAACTTTTCCTCTTTAACTTTTTATTTGGGGGGGGGGGGGGGGGGGGCTCGGGGGAGAATTCGTATTCCCGCTACTGGACTAAAGGAATAGGTTCAAAGGAACCTATTCCTTTAGTCCAGTAGCGGGAATACGAATTCTTTTTTCTGAAAACCCCTGCGTCACTACTACAGCGGAATTTCCTGGCAAGTAAAAGACTCGTTCTTTTTGCTGTATGAGGACGACGAATAAAAGAAGATTCCTACTACTTATGATTTACTTATATCAGGAATTATTAAATATAAAAAATAAGAATCAGATCGGCAATCGGAATCGGATCGGATCGGGGATCGGATCGGTGATATAAATCAGGGACCAGCGGTTTCATCCGCATAAGTCTCGATCCCGTGGGAATATCAAGATAAAAAGTATCCTATGTCCTAACCTAGGTCCCATGTGCCAAATTTCATCCAAATCTGTTAGCCGTTTTAGCGTGATAGCGTAACAAACAAACAAACTCACTTTCGCATTTATGATATTAATTAGGATTACTCAGTCACCTTATGTAAAATTTATACTTTTTTCTACATATCTGTAATTCATATGGTGTACCTACTTATTAAAGAGTATTTTAACTATCTATCTATTTCATTCCTAAGGAT
The DNA here is from genome assembly GCA_947568875.1 of Fissipunctia ypsillon. Lineage (NCBI taxonomy): Eukaryota > Metazoa > Arthropoda > Insecta > Lepidoptera > Noctuidae > Fissipunctia > Fissipunctia ypsillon. The sequence goes on along the minus strand of OX387645.1, from coordinate 21,921,666 downwards.
GGTGCTAAAGGCAATAACACCAGATAATTTTGCTCTCTGTTAGATTTAGGGGAATCTTGTTCAGCTGCAAACGTTTACAGGTTGATATGCATTTACCTAGGTACTTATACATATGTGATACCCACTAATAAAACCGTTGACAAGTTCACACATGACCTTTGCAGCTACTTTGCGCCGCTAGGTGCGCAAACTGGTTCAATCCACGGCTGGTATTGCGCAATCCAGCGCCTGCGCAACTTCGTCATCTGTCAATCGCTCGCATGGATTAGCATGACAATGGAACAATGAGTTCTATGCGCATGGTTGCCATGTGTGAACTTACATGAGGATATGGATCTTGCTCTAAAATTATCGCAGTTTTATAATTTTCGTATTACATATTTCTATAGTAGCTCCCACACAGTCATTGGGATAGGTCAGTTCAAAATATCAGTTCCTCAAAGCTTGATTTCCCAGGTCTTATTAAAATTTTCTATAAAATTAATTCTGTAAACCAATAGATACGACTGTTTAGCAAATAAAATGCGGCCTGTTTCAAAAGATTTTAATACAGTTGAAAGCTGAATAGTAGGTACCTAACTAATCTATACAAATAAACAAAATTGAAGTGTCTGTTTGTAATGTCAAAATAACAGCTTTTTACTAATTGCATATGAAAGTACTTATAACAAAAAAACAATGTTTACAATTTTTGTCTGTCTGTCTGTTTGTTCCGGCTAATCTCCGAAACGGCTGGACCGATTTTGATGGGACATTCACTGGCAGATAGCTGATGTTATAAGGAGTAACATAGGCTAATTTTACTTTAGAAAAATAATTAGGGTTCCGCACAAAACCGATTCAAATAGGGAAGTATTGACATCCACTCGGGCGAGCCGCGGGCAACAGCTGGTTTTACAAATAAGTTCCTGTTACAATCCTCGACACTTTAAAACATAAAAATGATCTTCTCTTCATTGTCATCTGCCAAGCCTCCAGAATAATACTTAGTCTCAGCATCCTTATAGAACTGAAATCATGGCAACTCGACACGACACTAAACATTCACGACGAAGCGTTGTCATGTCACGAGACGTCGCGTTGTCGCCCCAACAAAGTCACAGTCTTTGACAGGTTTATTGTCAAGAATTGAATAGCATCTACTCACAGTTGTGATATGTTGATACAATGCATGATTAATAGTGAGCACCGTTATCCATGCGAGACCTCGAATAAATCGCAGGCAATTTAGATTTTGAGGCTTGAAAAATGATGATGTGGATCGCAATAGTCATTACGTTTTTAATTAATTTTAAACTTCCATATCCGCTCGCGATATTGATTGAATAGAGTGATTTAATGTATGTGTATGTGATGCTTCTGTGTTCTGTGCAATCTTGTGGGTCAGTTCGAAGCTGGACACTATATTATTTACGTACAGATTGGACGTTTTTGTTTGTCTAAAGGTGAAGTTCTAGCTGTCTGGAGGACTGGAGGCATTAAACCAGGATTACGCAGAATCATAGAAACCTCATCTCCACATTAATAAAGAAAAACAGTACTTAACCGAAGTGATCAATTTACTCAGTTTTGCCTCAAAAGGTTGCATAATGCAATCCTAGCATTTGACTACATACTCGTATTAGGATAACACCATCCTGGAAAAAGTTTTGACGGAATCTGAACCCTATTTTCCTAGTTATAGAGAGCTATGTACAATGTACCTAGGTTGTCTATTGACACGTGGGTGTCTGCATATTTGACACTTACATTATTGTTTATGGTGAAGTAAAGAGGTTTTGTTTTATGGCGTTGTCTTAGCAATTAAGGTTGTTATTACCCTTTATTTGGGATAAATATACATTGCAAGAGCTACTGTAGTACTAGTCATAACTTAGCTGTGTCTACAAATTACAAGGTTCTGCTTACTAAATATGATAAAATAACCATAAAGGCTCCTGCAAATAAGCGCGACTCGCGACGCGACACAAAGGCACCGCGTGTCGCGCGACGAGGAGCCTTAATAATTTGAATTGGTTTCCTAAGAAAGCGGTGAACGGTCTCACAATAACGGCTGTCCAAATACAGAGCGTTTTTTGACATCGTATTGTCAAGTACTGGTGAAATTGATAGATTTTCATGACGGCCGTTCAGTATGATATGACGGAACTGCAAACTCAAACTCAAAGCATTTATTTCAATTAAACCAATTACAGGCACTTTTGAATTGTTAAAGAGTCAGTCAGTTAGTCAGAAAATTGAAGCTAGTCGCCCATACCAAAACGTAGATCTCTATGGAGAAGAATGGGCAAGAAACTCCATGGACACTCTTTTAAATCAAAATTGTTACAAAATCCTGGGTACATTGTTCTTGTTGCTTCTATATGTGAGAAAAATGTAAAAAATAGATAATTAAAACAATTCAAAATATAAGATTAAAAATAAGCCCTGGCAGCTAAGAGATGACCAGTCTCCACTGACGGCGCCCGTTCACGAACATGACGCGTGCTTTTCTAGGAAACCAAAGCCGAAAGTGCTGCCGAGATTTAGTCTTAGGGTGCTTACATAAAGAAACAGGTTTCCGATGCAGGCGAGTCTGTGCGGGTCGGTACCGATCAGTTAATATATCGATCGGTAATATTATTTCCATGTTATCATATGTAAAGAAACAGGTTTAAACTTGTCGGTGCCGATCGGTACCGACCCGCTCGGGTTTGTCTGTACCGGAAACCTGTTTCTTTATGTAAGCACCCTTATCATAAGTTATTAACTCATTTAATATTTTGGACTTTACGCATTTAAACAAAGCCTAGGTACACAAAATCACACCAACCCAAGTTTATTGAAATATGTTAAACAGTTAATTTGCAATTAACGCCTCTTCCAATTAGCTATTTGTTGCCATTTGTTTAACAACAAAGGATTTTGGTTGACCAGTTGTTAAATTGTCAGAATTAACATAAACCAAGCTATTAGAGTTGACGGACACGATTTTTACGATGGACCGTTGAATCGAGCCGTGTTTACTAACAAGCTTTGAATCGATTTGTTTATTTACCTACTTACTATATTGTACGGATACAGAATAGACTAACAATCGAGTAATGAATCGATTGATGATCGAGTTTATAAACATCCTTTATTTATGAACAATTTATTGTTATAATACTGTTAATTTGTTGTTTGAGAAGGACAGTGTTGTTTAGATTAGAATATCTGCCCAACGACTTCAGTGACTCGCGTCTGAAGAAAAAAAAAACTTTTGTAACGTTTCCAGTAAAGACGTAACAATAAAGCTTTTTTGTGAAAATTCGAGAAAAATCCAAGCTATTCTTTAACGGCCGAACCCAATAACCTATTTTCAGTAAAAGACAGATCGCTATTGATGGTTGACAGTATAATTCTATCTGTCCCTATGTCAGGCCGGTAAGATTCCATAATCTCTTATAGATTATTGGGACGTTAAAACCATAGATAGATAGGTTCTTCTATCTCCAGTATGCCAAAACTGGTGATAGATAGGTTATTGGGTTCGGCCGTAAAACTGAAAAAAAGTAGAACTTTACCTCGACAGTTTTAAAGACATTGCAGTATAAATGCAAAGAAAAGGCAATCAAGGAGTACCTATATTATTTTATTGTTAACCGACTTCAAAAAAGGAGGAGGTTCTCAATTCGGTTGTATTTAAAATTAAAATCTTTTTTTTTTAATTTTGTTACCTCCGAACTCCGTCATTTATGACCCGATTTGAAAATTTATTTTTTATTTGAAAGGATATACTTCCGTAATAGTCCTTTAAGTTTGGTCAAGTTCTGATGAGTGGATTTTGAGTTAGCTTCAATAATACGTATTTTTTTGCATAATGTACATATGTTGATGATGTTATAATAATTTCCTGTCACTGTTGTTTACATTGCAAGTAATGGTATACGACTGTGTGTGGGGTTGGTACCACAATTAAAAAGTGAAAAATAAAAACTTTATTTGCAAAAAAAAACCACCGACTTCCAAAAAAAAAAAACACTACAAAGGGATAAATAACTTTAATTTCGGAAGTCGGTGGCAAAAAGCGAAAATACACAACCAAATACACCGACTTCCGAAATTAAAGTTATTTTTTACTTTTTAGTGTTTTTTTGGACGTCGGTGTTTTTTTTTTGCAAAAAAAAAATATACCTATCACTTCAAGTACACATTCCATAAAGCTAAAATATACATACAAGAGACTAACTATTTGGACAAATCATCCTTTCTATATCCAACGGTATTCTCAAATCTTTGATTGCCGAATAAGGAGTGCGACAAAAACTAATGAGCTCCGGCTCAGCACGATCAAACAGTCGCAGCCGGCGGGCTATTGTCGATCACTTGCTGCTAACGGTACTGCTAACTACACACGGAATGTGGAGTAATTTATTTTTTTATTTTTGCGGGCAATGATCTTAAGAAGGAAGTGTATTACGTACATAAACACACGCCTTCTTCCCATGGGGGTAGGCAGAAACTACAGAACGCCACCTGCTACGATCCTTACATACTCATTTTGCATCGTTTACGTTCATACATCTGGTCATACGTACACGCCGGTTGCAAGTACTACGCACCTGACCTTTCTGAAGAACATCACCAATAAGGTCACTATATGTCTTCCTAGAGCCTCCCCTCCCGGCGTTTCAACTCACATCTGCCGAACACGGCACATGTCTGACATGTAGCTTGATAAACCTATCCATTGTAGGCCCTTCTAACCTATCTGAAAAAACCTTCAGTATGCTGTTGCTGCTCCCCCTCACCCTGCGCATCATTGATGCCACTTTCTGCGCATGATCGCGAAATAATCGTCCGTGTGTTCGTCAGCGAACATCCCTGACGCACTAAAGTAACGGTATATTTCAAAGTGTTTTGGACATATCTCTGTTCCCTGGGGTTCCGGACCTTTGGAAGGCGTACGAGAGGCCGAAGCCAACTCGCAGAGGCCTGTTACGGTATGCTTTTCAATATTTGTCACGACATCTTCTAAAAAGTGAAAGAAAAGGGGGAGAAGTGAATTAGTTATTTTCATTTTGAGAAAGGGATATAGGCGGCGTATAAACAGTTAATACTCCTCCGTGCCTTGGAAAGCACGTTAAGCCGTTGGTCCCGGCTGTCATTCGTGGATCTTTGACAGTCGTTACGGGTCGTCAGAAGCCCGAAAGTCTGACAACCAGTCTTACCAAGGGGTATCGTATTACCCAGTAACTGGGTTGTGGAGGTCAGATAGGCAGTCGCTCCATGTAAAATACTGATATTCAGCTGCATCCGGTTAGACTGGAAGCCGACCCCAAATAGTTGGGAAGAGGCTAGGCAGATGATGATGATAAACAGTTAATACTACAAAACGTACGATACTGTATGGTTATATATTATTCGCTATACTAGCAAAATATATTAGACTAGTACAAGTATTACGAAACCAACATAATATGCAAATAATAATGGAACCATAAATATTAACTGAGAACAGGAAATATTATTTAAACAACATCAAAGCAAATAAACCGTGTTAGTTTTTCCAACAACAACTGAATCTACTATCAGTATGACCTTTGACAGAAGAATAATGACTCAAAAAATTCGAATATTGTGCCACTCCGCAGTTTTTTTGCTCCATTGAAGAACAAAAAATGGCATGGAGCGTCTCAATTGTGAATTAATGAACTGACCAAACATCAGGATGAAATAGTTTTTATTAATTATCTAGCCAGTTTGTACACTTTTATATACAAGATGTAACATAAATAGCGCACAACCTCTTAAGGGGTCATTGTACTCATCATTATGAACAACTTTTACTATGGACCAAACCTGACGTCGCAAAAAAAAATTACTATAATAGCTGTTCCCTACATTTTGACGAGTTATGCGAACATATGTAAATGTAAGAAGCAGCAGATTTTTTTTTCGCGATTTCATGTTTGGTCCCATAGTAAAAGTTGTTCATAATGATGAGGACAATGGCCCCTTTAGAGGTTGTGCGTTAATTATGTTACACCTTGTATATATACACAATACTGAGGGATTCAGACTAATCTGAAAATAATCGCAGTAAAATTTCCTTTGACCATAACAATTACCTATGTAATTATGGGAAAATACCAAATAGTGTCTAATTATGAATGGACATTAATAAATCAATTGACTAGGTATAGCTGTATCAACAAGATGCAATTTGAATAGAAAGATACCAAATTAATTTTACTTTGATTCAATTTAATTTTTATGATAGTAGACTGTCCATTCTCATCTTTTATTTGTAATTTTAACCCCCGACGGAAACAGAGGGGTGTTATAAGTTCAACGTGTGTATCTGTGTGTCTGTCTGCGCCATCGTAGTTCCCAAACGGCCTTTGTCTTTTTTGTTTTGTTTGTTGCATGTAGCGTACAGGGATAGTCGTCGGTTGGTGCCTCGATTTCATTGAAAGCGTCTAACAGGCCTCTGCGAGTTGGTTTCGGCCCCTCGTACGCCTTCCAAAGGTCCGGGACCCTAGGAAACAGAGATATGTCCAAAACACTTTAAAATATATATACGGAACAGAACACTTATATAATTTTGAAGTATATTATAATAATCATGATTGATGGGCGCATCCTTGACGTTGCAAAATAGCTCGCTTAAACAAACTTTATCTACATAATCTCCCGCTTTGATCGTTTACCGAACTAAAGAAAAAAACTGTAGTAATCTTTATCGTGGACAAAAAAATACGATATGATACGACCCATTAATTTTACCTATGTACATAATACCTATGTATACCTTCCGGTGACTCCTACCGAAGGAACTGGCTTGCTATGGTAGAGTACAGACGTCTGTGGGAAAGGGATGCCTCTGCGTTACATTACGGGCTAAATAAATAGATAGATTGGATTTGTGGCCGGTTGATGGCAATAGGCTCGCCCCCTATTACATGGAACTTAAACATAACGTTCTGGCGAAATGTGGGTGTACCTACTATGGGTACATCTCTGCCTAACCCATCGGGGAAACAAGGCGTGATGTTTATGTTAAATATATAAAATACTACCAAAATATATTACATTAAACGCTTTTCATTTTAAACTTAATAACCACCATAAAAATCAACATAGACTTATCTTTTACACCCATAACATTAAAAAATATGCAATAAATTAACATTAAAGTCATATATACCTTTTCAATGTCGAGTAATTTCAAGCATCTCATTGAACAACTAAATGAAGAAAGCCAAGTTAAAACTGACAACATACTTGTATCCGTCAATAAATTAATTTTAAAAGTCCACGAAAAATGCATTAACCGACCCAATGATTAACCACTCACGTTACTACAAATTACTATCAACAAACATAATTACCATAGAAGTTTAGCGATGTGATATTATGACAGTTATCTTATACCTCCGATAATATTTCGAAATATCCGGCCATAATGTAATTAAAAGGAGAGTTCAGTGCTACACAGCGTTCAACGCAATGAGGTGCGTTGTAAATATGTCGCGATTGTGATAGTTTTACAGTGACACTACGAAATAACGAAAACCCATTCTATAAACTCGAAAATATCTTCTACATACATATTTTCATTAAAATTAAACCGTATGATTAAGAAGCTTTACGTTCAAAGTTAAGTGATAAGTCGCTTAAACATCATATTAAGACTAATGCAAATGTGACTTTATTAAACGGCGAAAACGTTTAAAATTCTTTGAAATATAAACGTAAAATAAGTGTGATGACGTCAACGGTGTGGATGTAATTTCTGGTTCGTGACATCTTACTTTTTTTTTGTCATTCTTAGGTAATGATATAATATTATAGTAGGAAGAAAAAGATACGAGACAAAATTATGTTTCATCAAAAAATGTGTTTCGTGAACCTAATTTCTTGTTGCCATGAAGTTTAACGTAAAAACTACTTACATGTAAAGCTTACGACTACAGGCACTTATTTCTTGCCTAATTTATGTGAAATATGGTCAGTTGTAACTCCGCAATAATGGAAGCTCACTGCTATTGTTTCGACATTTGAAAGTGCCTTCTATTGCAAGACATTTCTATGCCTCCTCTATAAAACTACATACATAATGTAACACTAATTTATTCAGAGAGTTCTTCTGTTAACAAAAATTACGGAATTTTCGGAAATTAAAATTTCGTAGTCAAACTAGAAATCAATCACAACAACGTAAAGCGTAATCAAAAAAGAAAAAACCGATTAGTTTCACGTAAATTCTTAAAATGAGCAACTTTTCTTCGTCGCGCTTTAATCGTGCGCACGGCTATCATAGATCATTGATCGATACGCACCCGTAGATCACGGCGACCTTGACTCTGATTGGCGTTAACCTGTTCGGAATTGTTTGGAACACTTCGTGACTGTTCGTAGGTCATGAGACCGTTGCTAATCATAATATTACGACAAAAAATATAATTTGACTAAATTAATGGCTTTAATGGCTATTCTTAATATTTAGTTTGTAAATAAACAAATTATTGCTATTAAAACAGTAAAAAATTAAGAGCGGAAATAAGTATTACCTATTATTTTTTTAGAATACCACTTTCGGTATATTAAGTTTCCTTCAAAATTGTTTACAGAGTAGGTACAGTCACCTTCAGAATTTCTAGAATATTTATTTCGACACTTGTTCATACAGTTTACAGTGTCTGAGTAAATTAATATAAACATGTGTAAAATATAGCGAATAGTAAGCAGATATTAATGAAAGGAATAAAATTCTCCTTATAAAGTCTTGTGACAGACTGCTTGGAGCCATTTGTCGGCTATTGAGCAAGCACTGATCTGCCCTACGCCCATATTTAATTACATTACGTTTTAATTAAACATATCATTGGACTTTTAATTTGCATTCTGTTCATATGTATATTTTAACCCGTCTATCAATCATGCGTTATTGTCAATAAAAATGATTAAACTAATATATTAGACGTTTGTAAAGATCAAATCAGCAGACACATTAATTATGAAGAATTATTAGAAGTACCCATTGCAACCTATGACTTTTGGGTCAGAATATCAAATCACTTTTTGTTGGAATTTTAAAAGGAAAAATTTTACGTAGGTGTATTTTGTGAAACCTACTTAATAAAAATCTTAAATTCACTGACTGACAATGCACAGCCTAAATCGCTGGGCTTGAAATTTCCATCCCCTAGAGGGGTTAAATAGGGGATAAAAGTTTGTATGGAAATTCGTCATTTTTGCCAATGGGAAAACCCATGGGGCATACGGTTTGTTTTGCTATAATTTTCTTCAAATAATTTGTATCCTTCATCTTAGTTTTTTCTTATATGCAAAGGCTTTGCAGCGGTGTAGCAAAAATAACCCTTTACATCTCGAATCACTGACCGTGACATTTTCCTTAAAATTACGCAAGGCTCACTCGAAAACTTGTAAATATCAAAAACACGAATTATTATTATTTGGCGCTCCGATTTCGACACTTTTCTTAATGATTGTACCTGTATAAGTTACTTCGCGTGCCCTAAATCATACCGACTGGTCCTTATGTTATAACTTACTTAATTTTCTTGTTCATTCATAATTTTATTGTTGAGTTCATGCACTGTACCAACACTGAGTGCAATTATTCGTAGGTATTATTAAAATGATTACTTTGAAAAATTATACCTAAAAATAACAATAAAGGTACTTAATATCCTAACTTAACTTCGTTATTATCCTACAGCTTAAGAATCCAGATAAACACAATATTCATGTTGTATACGTACTTACAATGTATGATATAGTCACATAGATTATTAGTAGTGCAAATCATTGTAAAATAAATCAGAGCAGAATGCCGATCGATGTAATAAGTTTACGAATGTTTATCAACAGTCTCTATTAAACTAAACTATACTTTAACATTAACATGTTGCAATGCACTTAATGGGCGTGTAGTATGTACCTACAACATGTTTACAAACGCGAGTAGCCAAAGTTACGTACTTTATAATAACTTATTTCAACTTGGATGGCTTCCGCAGTCGCAAGATGGCCGAGATCTGCGTCTATTACCATCTCGTATTGCTGCTCAATAAAAATTACTGATATGATGCAACATAATGTGCATTTCCGTGCTAACACAGTTATTTGGGTGTTTGTCGAATTAGAATTACATGATATGTTTGATGAAAAGAAAGATAAGGTTGCGCAGTACCCGCAACCGGCGAGCGTGTATGACCAGATGTGTGAACATAAACGAGGCAAAAGGAGTATGTAAGGGTCGTAGCAGGTAGCGTTCTGTAGTTTCTGCCTACACCCATGGGAAGAAGGCGTGAGTTTATGTATGTAATGTAGGTTTATATAAAGTTACGTTATATTTCTAAAGGTTAGTGTTTAATAGTTTGTTTGTATACAAACATAAGCATTTAAAATTTTATTAAACGTTTTTCGAAAAGAACAAAGTCCTTCTCCTGTCGTAGATGGCATCAAAGATACATCATAAAAACAAGTAAAAGTGCAAGAGTACGCGAACATTGAACCGCAGACCTCTCCGCGACTGACCCGCAGTAGGCCATCAATCAAGATATTTCACGCTTCACCGGCTCTCAAAAGCGAATTATGTACGTTTATCATTTTATGTCGGTTCGTTTGACAGAGACAACCCTGACTTTCGACTGGATTCTATTAGCTTGTGTTTGTTGCCATTTTGCTGCCATTGGTGGCACATAAAGGAAAATTAACGATGTTATAAGACTATCATTTAATACTTGACAACGTGCGGTCTTGACTTTGAAAGCTTAATTGGTTGTTTAGGAGTTTGACCGCGACTGTACGTGAATACAATGACACCAACGTTGAAAAATGATTAAGTTTTTTGATGATCATTAAAATATTAAATTTTCTGGGACGAAAATTCAGGAATTAAATTCTGGTTAAGAAAGAAATGCCACAAATTGATAAGTTGCAAGGCATTGGCATATCGAAATATCGTAATATGTGATCGAAACTGATCCATCATAGGCACGAAATGGTACAGGTGAAGGTAAAAATACTTTCATCAAAAAATAAAAATTATATTTTCAATAAAGTTTGCGGTTATCAAGACATATCTTTTAAATTATTACTTTAGCAATACTAGGAATTCGATATATCAAAGATCGCTGCTAACATTAGAAATTAATTTACTTTTAAATCGCTTCAGGCACTTTTATTGGCAAGAGCTAAAAGTGCAATATGTATGATTAAATATGGTAATTTGTTCGTATTGAATGAGATGAATGGGCAGTGGGCAGGCTGTGTGAGGCTGTATGCAGCACAACAGTAGGTAACACGTGCAAAACAGGCTCGTTACAATTATCATATGTGTGGAGAACAGCCTTCGATCGTAAAAGTTCGTGAGACCAAATGATCAAGTTATATCGAAACTTGATTTGCTTGATCATTCGGTGTGGGTTAAATGACTATACTATAGACATTTAAATCGTTTTACTATTAAAATTCTATGACAGAGTAGACACAGATAAGTTTGCCATTATTTTTCCATGTATGTTATTGCAAACTGTTTTTTTCTCGCAAATAATCATTTGTATAGGTCAGATTTTAAATAGTTTTTTTTTATATTTATCAATGAATACTGTAATTATGTTTTAATGAAGCGGAAGGGTATGTAGGTAATACATCATTAGACACTATTATTGTATTCAAATGATTCTTTTCTAATTGATCAAACAAATTTTTTCCCTGTAGGTATTGGAAAATCCATTTATGATACACTTAACTTGCTATAAATAGTCGTCAAGATGCGAAGTAAGTTTCTATGCATTAATTATTCTATTTATACGAACGATTGAGGTGAGAGCATTGACGTAAGAAGCAACAAGTAAGCGTGCACTTGACACACTTGCGACCAGTCGGACAGTCGGACGGAACTCTTCGTACCTTCACTGGTCGAGTGTGAATCCGGCTTTAGTTGGCAAGGGGTCAACTTAGTTTTGATGTGGGATAGAACGTGTGAAAAAGTGATGCCCTAGTTAAATACCCGAGTATCTTTATAGACAATTGGTTAGGAGGTACCTAAGCTATCTAACTACAATTTATCTTGCAACTACCTAGTGTCAGAAAGGCGTCAGATATTCGTAAGTCTGTAGCATTGACAAATGACAATGGTGGCAAAAGTAGTGTAGTAATGCAAACGAAAAGTAGATTACTAGAAAATACATTTATCCATTATCAATCATCTTCACACTTCTAACAAAAAGTTTACAGCTAAGTATAGTAGACATAGGAAGATACATCAGCCGTCAGCCGACTTTCACAGTCCAGTCAATGGGCGTCGAGGCGAGTGATGCTAGTGTAATTACAATCGGACAGGCTAGTACTGGAGGAAAGTTACTTCTATTAAAGAACGCAACTATTTTGAAGCCAGTGAAAGTGGAGTTTTGCTACTTGCTACTGTGACACTTTCTCCATTTTTAAAATATAATCGTTTAATTTTCGAATTCTGTTCTTGTTATTTTATTCTATTCGACGATTCAATTGACTGATTGGTGACAGCGGAAAACCAAATCTTACGTGGAATAAGTCTAGTGTTTCAAACTGATTAAGTACTTACCTACATGCGTAAAATAATATATCTTGCACAATGCATCTACGTAGGCAGCTACCTACATATCTATTATTATACTTCCTAATATAATAATTAGTATAATAAAGCTGAAGTTTGTTTGGTTTAGTCCCGTCTCGGCTCCCTTCTAAAATTATTTTATAAACAGTAACTTTTGAATAATATTTAATTTGATTTACTCACTAAATGCTGTGTATCCATTTTTTGATGACTGTGTACCTAACAACGATTTATGATAGGGTGCCGAGATGGGAAGGTGCCGAAATGGGACTAAATGAAACTAATGAAACTACCAGTCGGATTTGAATAATATTTTTTTCATTTGACAGCCCAATTCATAAGTAAGGTTATAGGTTATTTGTCATCACGCTACTACTATTAGGAGCCGAGCAAAAAGAAAAAAAGTAGAAAACGGCGGATGAAGCCGCGGAAACGGCGGGTGAAATCGCGGGTATAGTTAGCCCATCCAAACATGTGATGATAGACTGTACAAAGCTCTAGTGCAACATATTTTGAATCAAGTCACGACGCCATCTTATCTCCTACAGATTAAATCTAAAGTCCGGTTGAATTAAATTTCTTAATCGACTAAAAATTAATAACTCGATCCTTAATCGCCTAGTTATAGAATCGACTCAGTGTCAGTTCAGTCACGATCGTTTTATCCCATGATATGTTTGTCCTGACGTGTGTATGTGAATCGATACAATCGATCATTAATCGGCTATCACTCGAGTTGGATTGTCTATTGACAAACAGCTTATGAATGTACAATAGCAATTGTAATATAAAACGCGCCCCGAGTGATTATCGACTTTATAGTATAAATAGTAGGGTTGTTTATTCCTTGCATTGCGTCTACGAATAACGTAGAGGTGTCGTAGAGGTGGCCTCAGGGATCCGAGACGATCGATTAACATGTAAATTAGTATTTATCGATTGTATTGTTTTAGGCGTTGGTATGTAGGTACCTATTGTATTTTTCACAATGAATGATGGCGATCATCAATTTTCTATTTGGTGTCCATTTATTTCGCTTTATATGTGAAGGTCGTTTCATGAAAGGTCAATTATGCGTGTAGATAACTGAGTATATTTCTACCTAATACTTATGTTATTTTTAGATTTGTTCCTTTTGATGGTACTAGGTGCAGTCGATCTTATTAAAGTTGGTACTGAAAAAGTATACCTTCTGGAAAACTGAAGAGAAAAGCTGAATCACTACACTTATGTTCCAGTAATACTGGTTCCTACAAATAAAATACCCGCTACCAAGTGCTACCTTATAAGACCCGGTACACACACGTGGCACGGTTGATTCACCGTGGGCTTGTCAGTTTTGTATGGATCACTATGGAAGTTAGTCTTAGTTGACAGACACGGCGGCACTACGGCACGGTGCCGTCGCCGTATACCATACAAACAATGGGTGGTTAGCCGTGTCATATACAAGCTGACACGATTATTCTACGGTAATGTAAAGAAACCGTGCCGTGTACACGGGCGTAACAGTGGCACCTACATACATCATCATCTGCCTAGCCTTTTCCCAACTATATTGGGGTCGGCTTCCAGTCTAACCGGATGCAGCCAGCTGTATTTTACATGGAGCGACTGCCTATCTGACCTCCACAACCCAGTTGCTGGGTAATACGATACCCCTTGGTAAGACTGGTTGTCAGACTTTCGGGCTTCTGACGACCCGTAACGACTGTCAAAGATCCACGAATGACAGCTGCTTTCCGCGGCACGGAGGGGTCTTGTTATGTAAAGATGGTCACCCATCCACGGACCAACCGCGGCAAGCGTAGGTAAACCTAATCGATCGACCCGTGCGGCTGTTATTTCTTAGCCACAAGCCCCTCCATATATGTGGCACCTACATACATAAGTTACATAATAAGTCAAAGATAAACTTTGATTTATTAAGAGTAAACCATTTATAAACTGAAATGTTGTATTGAACAGGAAACATCGCGCGCTCAAAGACATGCTTCACGGAAACATTAATCTCATTAATTTGAATTTTATTAAATTATATTATTAGCCCTTTAATATATTCTGACATGAGTCTCCGGCTCGTAAATAGATTATTATTAACCATGATAATATGTATTTCAGTCGTGTTTCACGCGATCATCATCGGTCCAACAATTGTAGTGGTCACTCGGTCAGTAAACCACTTTAGAGTAACGTTGACAAATAAAATGTCATGCTTTTCAACTAATCTAGACTTGCCAAAATACCTGAAAATATAGGTGTCCATGGAAATAATAACAGCCGTACTATTCTGTAAAAGTCTCACCGTAAATACTTCGGTGAAGTAAGCTCGAAGTGAGCTGTCATTCCACGTGATGCCAGGGATTGACAGCTCACTTCAAGCTCAGTTCACCTAAGTTTTCACGGTGAGATGTGATTTTTACAATATACAGGGTCAAATTGAATTAGCTAGCGAAACTCCCCAGACGTGACGGGTATCGATATCTAAACATCTTAAAACAAAAACAAACAAAAAACATGTTCTTTTTGTGCGGTCACCGATCGGAGTTAGTGTATTTACTGGAAATATTAGTTGAAAAATCTGTTCTTGTTTTGCGTAAGCTTCACAGACGTGATGAGTGTCGATATCTGAACATGATAAAACAAAAGAAATTAGATTTTCTCAACTCATACTTCAAGTAACAACACTACATGCGGTCCTTGACCCTCAAAAAAAAAAAAAACTAATAACTAATTTTTTATTTTATTTTATCGTGTTTAGATTTCTATATCCATCAGGTCTACAGAGTTTTGCTGGCAAATTTAATTTGACCCTATAGATCGGCAGGTCATTGGCAACTCCTTTATGTATTTAAAAAAATACTTGACCGTTTTGCAGCCAGCTAATAAATAAATATACTTAAAAACGATTGCTAAAGTTTTAATTCTTAGTAAAACCAATGAATAATTTACAACCAATACATGATCATGAGCGTTTAATTAGGCATGTATTAGACCCGATCGTGTAGTATATAAAGTAACTATATACAACTCAAATGTTAGCGTGCATTTAAGATAAATCATAGCGCAAAAGATTCACTTACGACGAACGAAAACATGACATTGAATGAACGTTTGATCACGACTCGTTCTTACGTAATGAATGAACCGCTTATTAAATGTAGATTTTTTTAAATGATTTGTTTTGTATGATTTTTTTAATTTATGTGGAGTAAATAATTGTAGGGTTATATGGCCATTACATAATTTTTCGTGCAAGAAAACACTTTTACGATGGTATTTTCGTAGGTACACAGGATGTAACCGTTGCCAAACTAATTCAATTAAGCAAGCGTAAAATAAGTTGAAGCATGAACAAATTATAAAGAACTGTTTTAATTGAGAAACCACCTTACCGAGAAATAGACCTTTCTAAAACAAATGAATGCGTTTAGTTTCACGCATGCTTTTCCATTATTTAAAACGAGCCTTATTTACTAGTTGTATAATACTAATTAATTTATACTTAGGTACCCTAATCCATATGTATTTTCAAATATTTTATTCCGTACTACACTTTCATTGTAATTATCATGCACTTAATTAACAAGTAGAAGGAAAACTAAGTTTTAATTTTAAACCTTCGTGTAATTAGCCTGTCGCGTAAGTAATGAAAAAGAGAAATTTTCCCACTTGTAAAGTTTTCACTTCCATTTTACTTGAAATTATTTCCTCGTTGCCATGTTGCTACGACTAATTAAAATGTTATTAAGATGTGATCTGCGTTCACCTTACTATCTCGTTAGCAGAACTATGTGAAACTAGTCATGAATGAAATGTGTATGAGTGTACAGATACATAAACGTAATAGCTATGTCGTGGCCAGATCATAGAATTGATCATTTCATGAAGTGTTCGGTCATTTCATGAAATGGTTGTGTCTTAAGAAATGGCCAGCTTAAATTGACCATATCGTTTAAACGTCAACGTTTAGGATATCCGTCGTCGATCGTCCGATCGTAGAAATGGCCATATCGTAATCAGCCTGGCTATTTCACCAGCTGATCACTGGCATATCGCAAAGAAGTTACATTTCACGCCGCTAGTGGCACCCCGACCAAATGGGTTAGGTTAGGTTAGAACTGTGACCAACCACGCGCGTCCCGAGCGAGCGAAACGAGCGATGCCGCGGCAGCGGCCGGCGAGCACTACATCCAAATTGGTCGCAGTTATTTGGCTATTTAGTATTTTTAGGACCCTAAAATAGGAATTATTCAAGTAGGAACAGACGCACAACAAAAACAAAGCGACATCAACGCCTCTACCGGTGGATAATCTAACTATTTTACTATATGATCACTAATGTTTGGCCACATCATGAAGTAGTCGTGCGTTTCACTGTGCATATCGTTAAACGTTGAGTACTTATTCAATAAATGTGACCAGCGGTCGATGTTCTATTTTATGAAATCAATCATTTCATGAAATGGTCGAACACTACATGAAATTATTAATTCTAAGATCTGTTCACGACAGCTACATAGGAGGCTTGCTTAGTACCTAACAATAATATTTCTGAATTTCTGGCATATCATAAGGATAACTTCTTGTTTAGAGTAGAGCCTGATGCTTTATGACTAGGATCTTATACAACATGTCCCTGAATTAACGCACAACCTCTTAAGGGGTCATTATACTCATCATTATGAACAACTTTTACTATGGGACCAAACCTGAAATCGCGAAAAAAACCGGGGTTCCCTAGATTTTGACTAGTTATGCGTATATAAAATTTAGGGAACAGGATATTTTTTTTCGCGATTTCAGGTTTTGTCCCATAGTAAAAGTTGTTCATAATCATGAGTACAATAACCCTTTAAGACGCATACATACATACATTAATTCCGGGACATGTTGTATATTATTGTAGCCTTACTTATTATACTAATGAGCTTTAAATATCACATTTTTTTACCAAAATATTTACTAGCCTTACTTGAGTCAAAAACAACAATAAAAAATGTACCTTAGAGAATTTTATTACTTAAAATGAGTCTACATACTACAAAGACACCATTCGACGGTTAAAAGATAAATCCTCCTTAAAATTTTCCGCTTTTTAGGATCGCATTCATAACTAATTTTCGACCAAAATGTCGCTTATTATCTTTCAACTGTCGATATAAAACTGTTAACCATATATGGACACATGGAACACGGAAAATGTAAGTCGGAATTTCCCACAAAACATTCTCAGCTTGTTGTCCTACCATGTAATAATACCTATAACCAACGATTTACGCACGATAATGCACACAGAATTGTACACAATTTTACGTAACCTAAGGAAACTTACACGGAATTGTACCCATTCATCTAGGAGGTTTTCCAAAGTTATCTAACACCGTTAGGCTGTGTCTCTGAATGCTAAGCACTATGTGAACTACTAAGCTCATGTGAACCAGTTTGTTTATGTATTTGGTATGTACTTCTTGTACTTGATGGTAAGTTTGTATGTGTTACGGCTAAAACCCGAAGTGCGGCTACAACTAGTTTTAGCCGGCTACAACTAGGTGTGGGCTGAAAGGTAGGTTACGTTAGGTTAGTACTGTGACTACACAACACACCTAGTTGTAGCCGGCTAAAACTAGTTGTAGCCGCACTTCGGGTTTTAGCCGTAACATATGCACTACATGGGCGGACAGTTAACTAGTGACTCCACTTTGCGGATCACTTGTAAATTGAGCATAATTTCAACATATTTTTAAGCTTTATAGTCACAAGCGGTCTCGGTTTTATAAAGCAAGTATTTTAGTGCTACACATAAATCATTGTTGGAAAATTCAGTGGAAGAGTTTTTTGGTTTTTCGTTTTACCTAATCGAAAAAATTGAGCAACGGTAATCAGAAATAATATTTATTCTATTATTTAAAAAAATGCTGTAATTAGTTAACTTTTAACCAACTAAATCCAGACCCGTTTCATTCGAAATTCTAACTTTTACTCGCTCTCCTCTCATCGCTTGTACCACACGC
The DNA here is from genome assembly GCA_947568875.1 of Fissipunctia ypsillon. Taxonomy (NCBI): domain Eukaryota; kingdom Metazoa; phylum Arthropoda; class Insecta; order Lepidoptera; family Noctuidae; genus Fissipunctia; species Fissipunctia ypsillon. The sequence continues at coordinate 21,903,060 of OX387645.1, read as the reverse complement.
CGAAAGCTCGCGCGACTTAATTCCGCTAATTTATCGGCGCCAGCCGTGCGTGCGCGCACTCTTATTGCGAACTGTTACAAACGAGGCAGTGACACTGACGGATTTATTTGCAGCTAGTACTGTTACTTGAAGTGCTCTTTATATTACAAGTAGGCTGAACTTGGTAAATAAAAAGTTATAGGTTTAAATTGCTGATACTTTATGGTGGTGAAGCTTTTTCTTTCTACAATAAAATCATTTTATTTTGTAAATTATACTTTAAAGGTAGGTAAGGTCTATCGTAATTTTACTCCTAGTAATGAGCTAATGCCAAAATAATTAATTACGTCAATTTTTAATATCAGACGTCCATATCGACGTCTCAATAACTTACATAAAATAATTAACGTTTTGAATATAATTTAGACGAATCAATAGATTACATCAACCAATAAAATTAATTGTTTTTGAGCCATATGCAGAGAGGACTGCAAACTGATTAACATGATAAATTATCGAGTGACTTGTTCGTTAAAATACACGTAATATACTAGTAATTGATCTGGCGACAAGCTGGCTAAGAGCTGTGTAACATTTAGTATGTCTAATTAGTCGCACGATGCCAACGAATCGTGAAATGCTTTTGTGCGAGTCGTAATTTGAATTGCGAAGCTAGATTCGCATTTGTTTTAGACATAGATAGACTTCACTGTGATTTTGAAAAAAGAAAGCATAGAAACAAATTAGTACGGATATATTAAATTGACCTCCAGTATTACAAAACTAGTTGTCTTCATTACATAAATCCACAGTTCCTTATTCCCGAGAATTACAAGAAAAACTGGTATCACTCTACCCGAGATCACATACACTGAATACACAGGCTTATTCGATACTTTTTATGTGATTACATCTAATTTACATTCGTCTGCCGTAAATATAGAAAGGAATGCGCGGCCCGCGGGCGCAATGACACGGGAGAAATGTATTATCATAACGGACTGAAGTCGTAAAATTACATATAAATGACTCTTGCGTAATAGCCCATGAGTATGTAGTTATGAAATAAATTATAGGACGGTGTAAGAGCTTCTAATTAAAGCTAGATAATGGATAAGGTTCATTTTAGTGCTGGATAGAAAATGGGCGCGATGTAAAACGGCAACGCAGCTTATACTTGTGTACATATCTTTTAATTACGGGTATATGAGACCGCGAAGCAAGAAATTGAAAATAGTATTAACGATGACTGTAATAAACTGCATGAACTGTAATGAAAAACTTTCAATAGATGCAAACATGTAAACAGAACTGCCTAAGATAACAAGAAATATTATAGCTAAATATATGCAATGGCGGTCGGCTGAGGCAAAACAGTAATAATCAGTGGTGAACTATTCTATAATCAGGCACTAGGCATATCATTAAGCAGAATTATAAAATACAGGGCAAAGTGAATGTTTCCCGCAATCATCATGCCCTTACACGTAGTCTCACGCTGGACAAATTGGAGCGCTCATTATACCTGTCAGCGCTAACTATACTGACCTATACGACCTAACTATGCCTAACCCTTGGACATCCATCCATCAAGCACCGCTTTAGGACTGGTACGCGTTCATAATTCAAGGTATTCGAGCATAAATCCTCATTATGCATGCGTAGGAAGATGTATGTGCTACGGGAAAATCTATGTCTTTATGAAAACAGATTGGATCGTTGATCAACTTGATTTATGTAAACGAGCTCGCGACATCGTTCGTATATTGGTTTGCATTTAAACTTCAGCGTTTGGATCAATTCAAGGAATCTGCTTTGAAAATCCCTTCCTTTTCACTCTCTATGGAACATAATATTTCAAACTATGTGTTCTTCATTTAACAGCGTACACATTTGTGCATGAGGCATCGTTGTTTGACTATTTGTAGACATCTCTAGACGAGTAGGTAAAGACCGAAATATGTATTCAGTTTGCTTGATGCCAAGCCTCATTGAACATGGTATACAGTTAAGCACATAAGAGGTACAATGTACAAATAACGGTGTAACATTCCTTATCAACTGGGTCGTAATGCAGATCGCAAAGTGCATTCACTTTTAAAAGAAGCCGATTCGATATATTTGCGGATTTTTTGCGCACCACTTATAGATGTTTCCCACGGTATGTAGGTTTTGTAGCAAGCCTCTAGAATACTCATGAAGTTGTTTTCGCTACTTTAGCTTCTATATCCTATAATTTGAATAACTTGGATTTGAACCTACTCTTTGTAAACGAAAGAACACATCGAGTTCCACTCCATCCGAGAGCGTCATACTTAATGGCGAGTTGGGTTGGTAACGTGGCCAACCACGTCCTCTTGTCCGCTAATAACAACATACTGCTATCATAAATCTGCTAAGCGTGGTGATTATGACAATCATTACAGAGATGTCACCAGGAGGCTCGTTTTTTTATTTTTTTTTATTTGAGATAGGTTTGCTCTTGACTCTAGTCTAGGTCAGACATGACACAGACAAAGTCGACGATGGAGCGAGTTTACCCAGAAGAAGCCTGTTCACTCTCACTTTGAAGAGATCGTACAGCTCATACGTTCAAAACTTGACTTTTGCAGGCACTATAAATGATAGTTAAGGCGAAAGCGCCGGGGAAGTCCGCGAAATTCAAATTTTCTAACGTTTTTGCTATTTACAAGTCAGCATTAGGTTGTATGTTGATTAAAGTATGATTCGCGGCCGTAACATACATATATTCACCGAATTATAATCATTAAAGTCATCAATACAACTCTCCAAGACCAAGTAATTCCATTGAATGACTATTTCATGAAACATTTGAGATACTAACTTAAGGAGTTGTATTACTGATTCTAATTATTATAATTCTGTAAATACATATTGTTACGGTCGCGAAGCATACTTTAATCAAATAACACCCAGACACTGAGCTGCAAATTGCAAAAATCGTAAGAAAATTTGAATTTTCGGGCTACCTTAGCGCTTCCCCTTAAGATCTAGTGCGTTTCCAATTTTGTACTATAACTGCAGATGTGTTTAGAATGATATCATGTGACCTGGTTACTATAAATCAGCAGCCAATCACAATCGACACGTGTGCTGGAGGTAATGTGTAGGGTTTGGCTTACTTTATGGGTTGCATAGAGATAGAGCGCTGTCCACTGCGTACGATTACAGTTCCCACGGCATAATGGAAATGGAACCAATTCAAATAGTTAATGAATTGGATGCGAACATTTAGATTTTAAAAATCATTAGTTTATCTGACAGTGGTTTCGAAATGGTAATTATTAAGACTGTTGTTGATATTTTGTTAAGAGATAAAATACAAAAGTGTTTTTCCACGGACGAATTAAATAAATTTAACTCCTTTTAACGGAAACCGTGAAGGATCATCGGTTGCTTCAAATAATTTAGTTCAATAAACTGTAAAAGTATTTAAATGTAGAGAAGTGGGTATATCGTAAAAGGCAATTACTGACCCAATTTACTGCAGAGATAGAAAGGAGCCCATTTGTCCGAAGCAATTAAACTGATAAAGTATCCGAATGTAAAAAATATCCGGTGTGTGTCGTGTCGGCTTGTGTCGGCTTGTGTCGGCTTGTGTGGAGAACGAGTATGTGTTGGTATTATGCGCGTGTTACCGTTATGGTTTGGTGCAAGTTAAACATTTGACGAATTTTTGGGTAGGTACTAACTTATTTTTTTTACATTCATAATCTGTGAATGGTTTTCGTGAAATCTAGAGGACTTCACAAATAGTGTGAGGTTTGCTTGTTCTATTGAGACATAATGCGTTTTTTTAACTTTTTGTTTACCGCAAAAAATAGACAACTAACTGTTTTTACCGAAAGTGAAGTATCCCGTAGGCGTAGACATTCGCTCTACTAATTTACGCAAAAAAAAAGTTCCGAGTTTTCCCAAAGCCTATGTCTTGTTCCGAGACCATGTTAGGGATTGTAGGCGCCCTTGGCGGCGCGGTGACCGTGCGCACGCATGGTGCGCTTGCGCCGTGCGTGGTCAATGCACCGTGCGTGCACGCCGCCCTCGCGATCACGGTAGACACATACCGAATGTTGTCGAATGTGCGCGAAGGGTGTGATACTGTTGCTATTCACTAAGTAGGTCGATAGATAAATATGTTTTATGAGCTTGTTCCGTGTAACTGATTTAAAGGGCTTAGGTTAAACTACTAAATATTAAGTAGGTACTAGAACGGAACTTTTGAAATATTTAGTCAGAATTGAAATGCTCACATTTACCAGATCCATCATTGCTCGGAATATAAATAAAATAAAATGTTGTTGAGTGGATATTTTGTTTTTATATTTATTTGTCCTACTGTGGCACGCGTAACTTAGAACGTGACGCAAAATTTACGATAGACAATAAAAAAAATTTTTTCACACATACTTAGTGAGGAAACTCAATGACATATAAAATCGTATATTTTACTCATATATTAAACAGCTACCTGCAAAAATAAAAGACGACATTTTAATAGTTTAACCACCAGTAATTAAAAATACGTTTTCAATTAATTAACGTCAATTCGAACACATTAAAAAGAAATATTGATACAAATAAACTATTAAGATCAAGGAAAATGTAATAATGCGCTGTTACATGCGTCTGTGTCCTAGGTGCGGTATCCGGAGTCCGGACATAAATTATATCTTGAGCGATAGACGAAATCTATATTTTTTTATTAGAAACGAACCTTATAAGGCAATCATTAATTTTGGATTGCAGTGTCCGAAATAGTGTCATAACTTATGTCAGTTAATTAATTAATGGCTTATTCAACATTTTGATTTCATTTCGAGAGTTTCTGATACAGATAAAGTAACAGTGAACAGGTTGTAATCTGTTACCACTTAATTAATTTCTCCTACTTTTTTTTAACTTTCGACCTCGGCTTTCGACATTATTTGAATTTTTAACAAATTGTCGAAACTTTTTTTCGTAAGATAACCTTTTCGGTCACCAGTAATAATTGATAAAAGTTAGGTAGGTATAACTACTTAATTAAGCAATTAAACTACTACTAATTATTCTACCCCTCGTAAGTAGCTCAATTCAGTGGTTTATTGAAACCATATAATCTGACATTTTTATGTGTTTTCTGTAAGTATAGGCTTTTCCTTTCCATCATCGTTTCACCGGTTTCTATCCCCAGCCATCATCACCTTCCACTGAAAGAGTCGCAGTCATACATCCGTGTCCTAACCGTGCCTAAACCGGTCCGGTCCGTGACGAGCCGGGACCGTGACACGCCGTCGTTACTACCAACATTGAACTTTATGTTCACAAGTTGAGTAATTTGTTAATGGTTAATGCACACCTGCCATCTGTCCACTGCTGAACGTCGCGTTAATTACGAATTGCGTAATTTATCTTTGGTGCATTTTAAATTGAATGTAGTTTTTCTGGTCATTTTGATAAGCTCCACTTTTGATTGAATTTAGAAGTTTCTTTGCCTGAGTTTTTGAACTTTACCTAGATAATGTCTATGAATTCAGTTTTACCTGGTGTAAGTCGTGTTACGTGTTATGTGATGTCTTAATGGATTTGAATAGTGTGTTAAATATGTTGATATTAAATCATCATCTTCCTAGCCTTTTCCCAACTATGTTGGGGTCGGCTTCCAGTCTAACCGGATGCAGCTGAATACCAGTATTTTACATGGAGCGACTGCCTATCTGACCTCCACAAACAACCCAGTAACTGGGTAATACGATACCCGTTGGTAAGACTGGTTGTCAGACTTTCGGGCTTCTGACGACCCGTAACGACTGTCACAGATCTACGAATGACAGCCGGGACCAACGGCTTAACGTGCTTTCCGAGGCACGGAGGAGTTTCGGTATGTAAAGATGGTCACCCATCCACGGACAACCCCGGCAAGCGTAGCTTAACCTGATGGATCGACCCGTGCGGCTGTTATTACTTAGCCACGAGCTCCTCTGATATGATGATATTAAATAAGTATCATTAACTCGTTAGCGTCGCAGTTATCTCTATCGCTTCATTCGCAGATGAATCTATAATTTTCTTTATTACACACATTCGTCAAACTAGTCGGAAAATATATAAATTTTACATATATTTGCATGCGATTCATATATTTATTCGCATCTGTTCTCAACCACACGAGCCTCATTAAATAAATTGTTGGTGACTTGATTATCGGGAACAACCGGGTTGGTTGCTTCTCGAATTTTGCCCTCACGAAATGAATGGGTAATTTGTAACATCCAAAAATAATTATAATAATGGTGTATTCTTAAAAATATTATAAAACATAATAAACTAGCAAGCTGCCCCTGCTTCGCACGGTATCGCGACTTAACAAAACATCGAGACTTCTTAATTATAGGTAATTTTAATATTAATGTATTTTACACATAAACCTTCCGGAATAAACTCTAAATAATAGTAAACACCGCATCAAAATTCGTTGCGTAGTTTGTAAGAACAACACGGTCACACAAGCAAACACGAAAAGCGACTTTAATTTATAATAAGTATAGATAGATAGGTAGGATACATAGAAGATATCCACTTGAAAAAGGGCTAGTTTTCGAGTTTTCACTATTTAATTAGTAACGCATAGTTTATTTCACCTACGTCACTCATCCTCATTAAATACATATTTCAAGTTAAGGCGCCTCCCTGACCAAAACGCCGCCGCGCTAACCATTTTTGTGCAATTTTTTTGAGCTACTTGAAAAGAAATATCCACTAATAAAAACTACGTTGTATTTCTACATACAAACATTACCTTGATTCCACATTGGTATATATTTTTTAAGGATTACATTTTTAATTAATCTCCTTACAATGAAACCACAGAAATGAGAAATAATTATTGATAACATACGTCTCCTTGTGAAACATTATCTTAATTTGCTACTGACACTAATGGATAGACAATTTAATGAACATTTTGCTAGAAATATTTTCTTCAAAAGACCAAAATTTGATTTTTTATTAAAATAATTCCAAAAATTGCGTGAATTCTATGATAAATGGGCGTGTGGGGGGGGGGTGTGGGGGGGCGGGACGGACCGGGTCAGAGCGGCGTGACAGAGAAGGACCGAACGCTCAAGGTTGTTTGGTCGGGGAAGCGCCTTAATGTGTAACTATTAGCACAAGTGTCTTTTATTATTTTCACACTTAATTTAATAATGTTACACAGGTGATAAATTACCATCAGTTAAAATGGTAAGGACTCCAATTTTGTATCTTTATAATATTTTCATAGCAAATGATGCCGTTTCTGGTTTACCTCTTTAATTGATTCTTGTTCAAGGTTGTTATGAATCATATATATGTAATTAATTGATTTTATTTCTGAATTAGAATATATTTCTCAAAGTCAAGGTCGTTGTACCGCTACATTAGCATAGCAGACTGAGCTTCATATCGGGTTTAATTGAATGAATATCGCGATCATACAATTATTTTGAGCAATCAATTCGAATCTTGTACACGACAGTTCAATGTTGCTTATATCATACCTACGTCAATGCAATTTTAATAATAATATCAGTTATTTATTTTCAACTAGCTTTTGCCTGTAACTTCGCTTCCAAACAAGCTTCACACCCCCAGCAATACTCATTTACGGGCAACCTCTTTACATTCTAAGGGCGAATTTTACCAACGAAACTGAACACGATCAGCACATCTAAACCGCGTTCAAGAACTGTCAGTGTCATAATATTGTTATAGAATACTGACACTCGGTTTAGATGTGCTGATCGCATTCAGTTTCTTTGGAGAAATTCGAAAGAAACGAAATCCTCCAAGCTTCATCTTACCATGGCTACTCATACACCTGGGCTAGTCTGTCTGTCTGTCACGGTTCCCATAGATAGTTGAAGATTAATATTAGGCATAGCCGTGTAGTTTAATATATCCTGAAGCTCTAAATCTAATAAATAGGTATTGCAAGGTACATTTATAGCTCACCTACAAGATACTTTATGTGAAGAATGATAGATGTTGCACATGTCAGAGTGTCGACTCATTCCTATGTCATGGATTGCCTAATTGCACATCTGCACCATAACATCCCATTATCCTCAGTTAACCTATAACATGGGTGGGAGTTTAATAAGCTATTGCAGTTTATATTCTAGAAATACTTGAGTGCAGCACAATATCAATTATTCCATGTTTTGAAAATAAAGACATGGAGGATTTTCGCACGGGTATTTGATATAATAATAATTCTTTGAACACCTACCTCTTCTTCACCGACGGCAAAAAGTTTGTTTGGCCCAAAACTCTGATAAGTACTGTTTTGAAATTATTCTTTAATTAATATTATACCGAAAAGATTGATTATCATATTCATTTTCTGTGCGTGAAAACAAATTGAATTTCGAACTGCAATAAAAAAATACAAATATTAAAACAGGAAAAAATAAACTAACCATAAACCTTCGCTTAAAAAAATATTTATTTACAAAATAAAGTTAATTGTACTAATTGAATTCTTGTGTTACCCTGACCTACATAGTAAATTGTTAGATGACATAATGTGTGTTAAAAATGTTAATTGCTAATAAAAATATAGAGTTGACCTGTGACGTCAGAGTGCAGCGGATGATTCAGAGCCTCGGAGGTTGTAGTGATCTGCGTGTGCGCATCCCGCTCACGAGCCCAGCAATTAATGACTATGGTATTAAACTGTTAGTCGCTGTACGCTTAGCTCATGGTTGGGATAAAGTAGCAATTTGTTATGAATGATCTAGCTAGAGTTCTACACTTTACCGTTATATCACATAACATACCATCAAACACTCTTTACTTACATCAAAAACGTCATAATAAGTTTGCAATATGCGATATCTCTTCATAACCTTACTTCTTTTGGATTTAGCTTTCCTTCAATAACTCATGCAATTACCAAACATAACAAGAAACAGACAAATAGACCAAGATTCCTCGCCAATGACTTTAGTAAAGTATCAAAGTATCAAAACATAAATTATTTTACAAAATACCAAGCGTCGAACGGCTCCAAAAACGTGACAAAATAGACATATCTACATCACCACATGTACACCGTTTAATGACAGTATAAAGGCACATAAAACAATAAAGGCACTTAACAGTGTTCAGATGTTCGCCGATTACGAAGCAATACATCCAATTACAATTAAAGTTCGTTTGAGCGAATAATTGAGATCTATTAGGCGATAGCTGCACTTATAGTTAAAGAGCTTATCTTGGCAGCTGGTGAAATAGGATATCATATATCTCACAAATCTCTCTGGGCCCGCGTGGAAGATTACAGTCCACTCTTTCTAGAAGAGAGGAGGCCTGTGTCCCAGCAGTGGGAATGATTACGCCTAAGCTTCTGCTTTAACTCACATTACCTCTTTTTCCCCAAGGTGGTAGGTGGAGGTTATATGTGTGCTTAGTGGTACATATAATTGGAAACATAACTGCAAATGTGGGTGTATACAGGGTACCGTATACACCCACATTTCCAGCTATGTTTTAGACCCCATGTAATATAGGCGAGCATATAGTGGCCATTTAACGAAGCCCAACTCCTGACTCTATCAGGCTTGTACTGAAAATTATTTATATAAAATCACATTCCCGACCCCTGGGTGCAAACCCTGGACTACTCGCAAGAGCTTTTGCGGCCACCTACCGATGAGGCATTCATAGAAATCAGAATTTTAAAACCCTTAACCTCATCTATACACAAGTCCTGCAATGGATTGTGATAGGCTGAATTAATTGATCGATATCAGATCGTAAACTACAACGTGGACACAACATGTTCAGTAAGACTGAAGTGCCTCTCAATGAGCGATACGATCATCTATTGGTTGTTTGATTAATTATCGCAGTGCTGTTATTGGCAGAATGGAGGACCCTGCTGCCCATCCTACGGACATGATTGCTCGGCTGCCTTTACGATGCTAACGGGTTAAGGGCCATTCTGTGCCACGTGAACCAAGAAAAGTCATAGCGTAGCATAATCAGCCTATAATGTTCCCACTGCTGGGACACAGGCCTCCTCTCTTCGAAAGGGAGTGGGCTGCAGTGCGAGTTTAAGGCGTCTTCTTTTTTTATACTCTTTGGTTTCAGTTGAAAGTAGAAGACGTGCCTATACAGGTTGCCTCTATGATTTACCAGTAGTCTACAAGGTGTAATTTTAGACTGTGTTAATCTCTTAAGGGGTCATTGTACTCATCTTATGAACAACTTTTACTATAGGATTAAACCCGAAATCGCGAAAAAAATATCAGGTGTTACATTTTGACGAGTTATGCGAACATAGGGTAAACCAAGGTATAACTGGCCACTATCAATAACTAGCCACTTGGTGCTTTAACTATTTGAAATAAGAGTAATGATTTATTTGCGCCATCTATGAAAGAATTAAAGAACTCCCTTGTCAGTCAGCTTTCATAGTAGTTCAATATTTTCTCACTGCAGATACTAGCGCCAAAGCAAACGGCCATTTACTGACTGTGTTTTGACATGAAACTACTTCACTACGTAAATGTTAGTGGCTAAGTTTTTACAAAATTGAAATTATTGGTGATAATACATAGTGTTAGTGAAAGAATTACATTGTTCTACGTGTTTAAATAATGAGTTATATTAATCTTTAGCTTAATTGTAATTAAATCTTATATATTCCGTTATTGAAGGGGTGGCTAGTTTCTGAAGTAATTTTTTGCATATTTTTAGTAATTGGCCACCTATGCCAGTTACTAAAAGTTTACCTATTGTTCAAATTTCTTTAAAAATAAGTCGTATTTATGATGTTTATAAGGTCTAGTATTGTGTATTTCCGTTTCAAAAGAATTTTTGGACTCTAATCAGAAACTGGCATAGGTGGCCAGTTTGTGGCCAGTTACTAATCTATTTTCTTAATTATTTTACAGTTCGTTAAAAAGTGTTGAAAATGTCAAAAAAACGTCAATACCCCAAAGAATCTATAGATAAGGCCCTTAAATTTATTGAAAATAAGGAGGGTTCTATTCGACAGGCGGCAAAACAATTTGGTGTGCCTAGAAGTAGTCTTCAATTTAAAATTCAAAATCCTGACACTAAGTTTAAGTCTGGACCAGATCCAGTGCTAACTGAAGCTGAAGAAAACAGTTTATGTTCCTTCATCATACAACTGTCAAAGCGTGGCTTCCCAAGAAAAAAGGAGGATATCCAATTATGTGTCCAGAATTTTTTGCAACAAAATCCGAGACCCAACCCTTTTCGAGACAACAAACCAGGAGATGTGTGGTTTAAGGCCTTCCTGAAAAGACACCCTAATATTTCTATTCGAACATCAGAAGGAGTTACCAATGCTAGTGCATGTGTTTCAGAACAGGATATTAGGAAATGGTTTCAGGAAATACAGCAGTACATTATCGAAGAACAACTAAATGTCGTCATTCAAGATCCCACAAGAGTGTTCAATGCCGATGAAACTGGATTCAACATTTGCCCGAAAACAGGCAAAGTATTGGCTGAGAAAGGGTGCAAAAATGTGTACCAGATAGAAAAAGGATCCTCCAAAGAAAACATTACAGTTTTATTTACATTTTCTGCTGCTGGACACGTCTTTAGACCAATGATTACACAAGTCAACAAAAAAAATAAAAAATTTTGGTGCCGAGATATTTTTAGTGGTTTTGTATTAGGTATGCACTGGCAACACTAAACATATTTTTTATCTTTTTTTCCTACGTGTAATTTTTGATCTACCCGCAGTTTTAAATATTGATAATAATCAGTACTTTCTTGTGCATGATTTGTTATCTTATCGATACATTTCTATAAATAAGTTGATTTTTATATCATGTCTTCATCACGAAGAAGTTGTCTCAATGACCCAAATGTGTTTTGTTACATTTGTGGTGAATACACAGTTAAAAAGTTCAGAAAACCAATAACAGATTTTATAAAAAGTGCTTATTTTTCTTACTTTAAGTCCAAAATTGTCGATGAATACAAGCCATGGACACCTCAAATTGTTTGTAAAACATGCTATGAACATTTGCGACAGTGGATCAGTGGTCAAAGAAGTCGTATGAGGTTCGGAGTGCCTATGCAATGGAAAGAACAAAAAAATCACTTCGATGACTGTTACTTCTGCTGTGTCAATTTGCGTGGTGTTAATGTTAAAAAAATGACTTATCCTGACTTGGAGTCGGCTAGAAGACCTTTGCCACATTCAGAGGAAATACCTGTTCCAACATTATGTTCCATTCGTGAACCATCATTTGAAGAAATCGTTAATAAAGGGAGTAGCGACAGTGATTTCGAAGGAATACCATCTACAGAACCAAAACTTTTTACTCAAGAAGAATTAAATGATTTGATTAGGGATCTTGAACTACCTAAAGAATCTGCGGAGGTTTTGGCTTCTAGATTAAAAGAAAAAAACTTGTTGGCGTCAGGTACAAAAGTGACATTCTATCGTACAAGAGAGCAAAACTTGCTACCATTTTTTCAATCGGAAAATGATATTGTTTTTTGTTCGGATGTGCAAGGCCTTATTCTCGAAATGGGTCTTTCAGAATACCATCCAAATGAATGGCGCCTCTTTATAGACAGCTCTAAATGAAGCCTTAAGTGTGTCCTTTTACACAATGGCAACAAACATGGTTCAGTTCCCATTGCTCATTCAACAAAGTTAAAGGAAGAATATCAAAACATTTCACTTGTGCTAGACAAAATAAAATATGCCGAACACGAATGGAGTATTTGTGTGACCTAAAAATGGTTAACTTCTTATTAGGACAGCAAAGTGGATACACAAAATACCCATGCTTTTATTGTATGTGGGACAGTCGTGCCAAACATCAACACTGGGAAAATAAAGATTGGCCCGTACGTAAGACGATGGAAGTGGGAAAGCAGAATATCATAAATCCGCCTTTGGTATCACGAGATAAAATTATACTGCCCCCCTTGCACATAAAGCTAGGCCTTATGAAACAATTTGTTAAAGCGCTAGACAAAAATGGGCAATGTTTTTCTTATATTACGAGAAAATTTCCTGGTCTGAGCACAGAAAAGATAAAAGCGGGAATTTTCGACGGCCCACAAATAAGAATATTAATAAAAGATACTGATTTCTTAAGTACAATGAACAATTTGGAACGACTCGCGTGGACATCGTTTGTTGAAGTTACCAAAAACTTTCTCGGAAATCACAAGTCGAGTAACTACTCTGAAATTGTAAATGGTATGCTAGAGAATTTTAAAAACTTAGGATGTAACATGTCCATCAAAGTGCACTACCTTCACAGTCATCTTGACAAATTCCCAGACAATCTTGGATCCTATAGCGAAGAACAAGGGGAGCGGTTTCACCAGGACCTAAAAACTATGGAAGACAGGTACCAAGGCCGATGGGATCGGCATATGATGGCTGACTATTGCTGGGGGATGCAACGTGATAGTCCCACCACACCTCATACTCGAAAGTCGCGAAGCATAATATGAGTGTGCTGACCTATTCAGAGTTTTGTAACATTGTTGGTGAATCAATTCTTGAAAAATGTCGAACAGTCTCGTCCATTTTAGATTTAGATGATAATTTTATTGCAATTTACAATTTATGGCAAAGATTCGCGGCAGCACCGGAAAACAATAATAATTATAGAAGTAATAATGACGTGGACTGTGAAACTTCCGACCTACCGACCAGAATACAAGATAATTATGTGACTGATATTATAGAAGAAACTGAAAACCCTAGGACTATTCTTGATGAGTGTACAGGTGAGTTAATAAATATTACCGAAAAAAGAGAAGATGAAAAGAAAGTGCACAGTGAGCCGACACTTCATAATATTTCAATAGAACGTATTCCCACTCCGCAGCTTAGCACTTCAAGACAAATCACAAATCCGAAGGTTTCCATAATTTCTAATGTGTCTCTGACTGAACATTTGAAACAAAACTTGCCAGTATCATCTAAGCGCCAAGGAAAGCGTCAAATAGAAAAACTGCCATTTGCTTTAACTTCAGACAAATTCGTGGAAAAAATAAAAGCAAAACAGTTAAAAAAAGAAGAAGAAGAAGCTGCAAAAGAGGAAAGAAAGAGAATACGAGAAGAAAAGAAGAGGGAAAAAGAGAACAGTATACCTAAGAAGAAAATTAATAAAAAAAGTGATGGAAAAAGTAAAATAAAGATAACTAAAGAAGATAGAAGTAAAGAAAAGACTGAAAATACATATGAGGCTAATGAACAATTCGTTTTTTGTGATTTTTGTTTGAATCTCATTACGCGTAGGGTTATTGAATGCAACCAGTGCAAAAAACGGTTTCATTTAAATTGTATTCCGTCATATCACCGACACCATGTACCTGTGGAAGATAAGGATCAGTTTTTGTGCCACATTTGTTACCGAGAGAGTAACACTGACTCATCTGACGATTGTGATGACATGTTTAGCTCTGATTGTGAAGAAGCACGGAAGCAAGGCTTCAGTACCTACTAACTTCAGTCTATACAATTATTATAATCTTAAGATGTGTCAATTTGTGGTTTCTGTGAATTAAGAAAGTTCCTGTCGTAATATTTTTGGTCTCATATTAATATTGTAAAATTTTGATTTATTGTCTAATACCTATAATTAATGTTGTGTTGTGTAAAGTTTATTTTTTTATGTTCCTATAGAGATAGTAGGATTAAACTGGTACTTTTTTAATGTGGCCAATTAATAGTTTAATGACGGCCAGTTTCTAAAATTAGTGGCTAGTAACTACCAAAAAGTGAGAGTTTTTTTGTTTTATTAAAATTTTATACAAAATATTGTTTTATTTTAATTTTTAAACCTTAAATTGAATAAAAGAATATGCATATTATTGTGTGGTATTGCAATAAATCTTATATAATAACCTATTTTTACTTAATTCAAGTGTGAGTTGGTGAAAGTGTTTAAGTGGCCAGTTACTGGTGGTTTTACCCTAAATGTAGGGAAAAGCTGATTTTTCTTTTCGTGATTTCAGGTTTGGTCCCATAGTAAAAGTTGTTCATAATGATGAGTACAATGACCCCTTTTTTTTTGTGGATGGGAAATCATCAAATGACTTCTCCCGCTCTGGGCGGAGCGGAAGGGCGTGTCAGACTTTTACTGACTAAAACCCACCCGTGTTCCTTCTGTTGCCTGTGCCGGGGCCACGGTAACTCTTTCGAACATCCCGCAATACAATGACCCCTTAAGAGATTATTGCTGTTTAAAATTACACCTTGTATATACAATACTGGGCACCCTGTATTTAATATACGGCTAACACACGATAATTGCGGATTTGCCCTCACTCTTAACATTTGCCGCTGCAGTTATATCACAGATCGATCGTGAGTTGTAAATAATATTAGGTAATATGCCTGTCGTACGTGGGTAATACATATTCATTAAAGGGCTAGCTTAGATGTTAGATTCGATATCAGATTTAATAAACATTATTTAAGTAGTAAAGGTTAAAATCATTTACGAGAATAGAGCTGCTATATTATGGCCAATATAGGCGATAGTTGTGCTTTAGTGGGTAGATATTTTAGGAAGCAGAAGTTTATTAGATGGAAATTATAACTTGGTACTGCTTATACCTATTTAATAAATTATGTTAGAACTTCAAAGTGTTATGAACTAGCTTTTTCCCGCGGCCTCGCCCGCGTGGATGTCGGTTCACCAGGATAAAAGGTATCATATGTATTAATCCAGGTTATAAGCTATCTGTGTGCAAAATTTCATTCAAATCCGTTCAGCCATTTTTTCGTGATTGAGTAACAAACATCCAAATATCTTCACAAACTTTCACATTTATAATATTAGTAGGATATTTTTGAGACTGAACCCCTTTGTAATCTGTAATGAAACGTCATCTGTCAAAGAAAAAAATAAACACAGTAGCAGTAAGTTTTCTAGACCTTTGCCTGCTTGAAATATACATTTCTAATCTGTGGTTAGAATTACTGTTGGCGCGCTAGGCGGCAAAGTAACATAGTATACTAAATCACTCCTTCCTCTTGTCCACAGGCTATCGGCCATGTTTCGGGCGGCCACATCAACCCTGCGGTGACTCTGGGGCTGTTCGCCGCTGGTGACGTCAAACTCCTAAAGGCTGTCTGCTACATCATCGTCCAGACCCTCGGCGCCATTGCTGGAGCTGCTTTCATCAGGGTAAGTGGTTAAAAGCTCATAATTATGTTTTGATGACTTCAAGTAACACTGTCGTCGTTCGCATTCGGGATGGGAATGACTTTAGAATTATTTGGTCTATCGAAATTGAAATTAGATAATAATAATTACAAGGAATTCAATCAAAATACTATCACATACTATCAAATTAGTTAGTAGTTAGAGCTCATCTAATGCGCATTTAGTTCTTCATTTATATAAATAGACAGATAAAATCACGATCAACCTACATATTAATTTCATACGCAGATTGATTAAGAAATAATTATTTAATGTTGTTAAATGCAGCTGTAAATGCGCTCGACTGTAATGAGTTAATTAGTTTGCTATCATGAGCAGTGCGTATGATTCGATTTGATAATAATAAATACATCTTCAATTAACTTTTAATCGTGGTCATTAGGTCTGAACTGTCTGATTATTTGACAGAACATCTGTTAATCAAGTCGACTTTGTTTTAATTGAAATTATCTAAATACGCAAAAGCTTCAATCCAAGGTTGAACGTCTATTTTTGTAGGCTTTGATTTAAAGTTGTGTAGATTTTTTTTCTGTCGTTCTACTACCCAAGTAATCGCAGGCTAAAAGCCAAACAAGGAGAGTGTTATAAAAACAAACAGACAGGCATATAAACATCCAATTTCTCGTAATTATCCTGCACTTAAACAGGCGTAGTCATCGTACCGACATTCTAATCGCCGTATGTGTACGCTCGGTAAAAAAAGTGTCTCGTTCACCGTGACACTGATGATCTTAGAATAAAGAACCAAGTGGAGCGACCTTCAGTGTAATCGTGGAACTAATTGAACATTCTGCTATAAAGCTTTTCGGATATGAGTACTTGAAAAGGTCACGAGTTTGATATATGGCGTTATACTTCAAGTAAGCTCTTGATTGACTTTATGACATTGAGTTAAAATAATATAGATAACCGTTTATGATTTTAATGTGTGGATGGAATGTTAGTTTAAACTAACCACAAAACTTAGAGTAAAACCAACCAATTAAAATCTAGGGATCAAACACGAAGGCTAACTTGCATCATCTGACAGGAACATTTTGCAAACACACACTCATAATAATTACTTTATCTGAACGGTATTACAAAAGAATTTCGATAGAGCCTGTCTATCTTCGGTAACTGAAGTCAGACAATATTTCTAGTGTCAGTCTTAGCGATTACAAGCGCGCAAAGTTCAGCGTGTAAATGAATGGTAACTAAATAAAATGTTGACACGTTGCTAATTAGTTGGTCGCGAGTACTTTATAACATTCACACGATCACGGCCTTCCTGCGACATTTCACTGCCCTCGTACTAACCAGTGAATAGCGATGATCACGTTGAGTTAGACACGACTTTAGTACTTACATCCAACATTCATGAGTCATGTGTATTCAGTTGAATTATTACCTAAGACTGTTTCGTTGGTCTAGTGGTAGCAAGCGCTACTTTTGAGCAGTCTTGGGTTCGGTTCCCGTGTCGGGCAAAGTGTTACTGCATTTTGCTATCTGGAATTTTTCAGTTGCAGCCCGGAGTCTGGATGTGCTCGGTTGATAGCTATAGCCTCGCCACCTATTACATGGGACTTAAACATAACTGGCGAAATGTGGGTGTATTTTAGGTACACGTCTGCCTAACCCTTCGGGAAATACAGGCGTGATGTTATGCTATGTTATATATTTTTGTTAAAAAGCACTTTTCGTGTCAGTTGTACTTTGATGTAGCAAAAAATGGACTAGATTATCCGAATACGCAATATGGTATGCTAGGGTGAACGAGATACGAAGACCTCTATAGAAAACTGGTCAAGTACATGCGATCTATCTTTATAGATAGATTAACTACATTTATAAGATAAAGATAATGTTTTTTTTTATAATCTGACATATTAAAAATTCCATTTTGTAATAATAAATTTCAGTAATCAAGATACGGTTAACATTAATCGGCTATAAAATGAAACAGAATTCTCATAACTTTGCGTTGTCAACGAAAATATTCACTTTAATCTGTCGAATTTTTCAAAGAGTAGATAAATGTCGTTAATGCAGTTTACATAAATTAAAATGTCGTGACTTCGAGAAACACAGTTTGTGTCGTGGAAAAGCGTTTAATCTGTACTTAAAAAGTTAAGTTAATTGATATATTATGTGTGTTGCAGTTAGCCGTGCCAGAGAATCAAGTGGGCGGCTTCGGAATGACGCTGCCCGGACCAGAAGTCACTGAAGCTCAGGTGGGATATAAATGTTGACCATTATTTTAATGATGGTTACTTTATTATAACTAATGGCGACAAGTAAAAGAAAATTGGGATTGTGTAACAACATCATAAATTGTAATGACTAGCTGCGCTCCGGGATTTTAACCGCTTTCCATAAAGGCTCCCGCAGACAGGCGCGACGAAAACGGTGTGACGCGAATCTAGTAGAACAATGTCCAAGAAGTTTTCATAGAAATTGTTCTACTACAGTCATGTCGCGCTTTTGCGTCGCGCCTGTCTGCGGGAGACTTGATTGTGCATTTTTCTGGCATTAAAAGTATTATTTTATATTACTCGGAAATAGTGTAGCTTTCTTTCAGTACCTAAAAGATTTATTGTAATCAGATCAGCATTTCCAGAGGTAACCTTTTACAAACATACAAATACCTTTACCTCTTTGAAATATTATTAGTAGATATAGATTCCTAGTTTGTTGATTACCTTTATTATTGAACGCATGTTGCATGCGACATGTTTGTGATGAATACAGAGTGTACCGTGTAATCCACATTGACGCGCAAATCATTACTATCAAAGACTATTTATATTCTCTATGGTTGCCATGAATTCAGTACCTGGTTCCAGAGATGAAAATTTTTATCAATTTTTTTTTTAAATGTTCCATACATTCTAATGGTGTAGGTAATTACACTTGTATGAAACAGCACATTTTTTTTAATAACCGACGATATAAATTTTAACGTTGGGGTTCTAAAATCATGTGCTAAATTCTTGGTACCGTTTGCGCGACGATGTCTTTTACACCTTGTATTGCATAGGCGCTATTCATTAAGGTATCAGACCCTGGACGTAGGATTTAGGTACCCACAGTTAGTCTTAGTATGCAGAAGCTTACCCTTGTGTTTCCCGCAGGCTGTGCTGATCGAGGCTCTGATCACATTCGTGCTGGTCATCGTCGTGCACGGCGTGTGTGACGCGCGCCGCAACGACCTCAAGGGATCCGCTCCCCTCGCCATTGGCCTCAGCATCACTGCCTGCCATGCCGCTTGCGTAAGTACCTATACTGATTAAAATCGGACACTTTTTAAAAGCTCAAGACTTCGCAAGAACCCTTTGACGAGATAAATATACCTATTTTGGATTACGCATGTCTTTTGTTAAACCTCAAGTTTAGTAAACCAATCACAGACACTTTTTTTTTCTGACATAGGTTTGCTCTTGACTCTAGTCTAGGTCACTTTTGAATTGTCAAGGAGTCGGTCCGTCAGAAAGATTGCTAGTTGCCCATCCCAAAGCGTAGGAGCCTATGAAGAAGAACGGGCAAGAAACTCCACGGACACTCTTCAATGAATATGTTATTAAAACGTGTGTTCTGTCAACAGGTTCCCTTCACGGGCTCCAGCATGAACCCCGCTCGCTCCTTCGGACCCGCCCTCGTCATGGGCATCTGGACTTCACAATGGGTAAGTAACATTACAATAATTCCTTCAGCATTTCGAAATTCGACTTTATCGTAATCATTATTGAGTTCTTTTTGGAAAAATATCTTACGTCCGTCATATAACTTTCATAGTGTCGAAATAGTAGGTATAGTAGTAATCGATTAAGTACTATTGACCTACCTTTACTTAATATGTAAGGAAAGCTCGTAATGGCACTGTTACGATGTGTTAGAATCACGTGAGTGTGCCTTAATGGATTCGATCTAGAAATCGCAAGAACGGACATTCACCCGAGCCGCGTTCTCTAATGTACACCATCATCATCATCTGCCTAGCCTTTTACCAACTATATTGGGGTCGGCTTCCAGTCTAACCGGATGCAGCTGAATACCAGTATTTTACATGGAGCGACTGCCTATCTGACCTCCACAACCCAGTTACTGGGTAATACGATACCCCTCGGGTTGTCAGACTTTCGGGCTTCTGACGACCCGTAACGACTGTCAAAGATCCACAAATGACAGCCAGGACCAACGGCTTAATGAACGTGCTTTCCGAGGCACGGAGAAGTCTTGATAGGTAAAGATGGTCACTCATCCTCGGACCAACCGCGGCAAGCGTAGCTTAACCTAATCGATCGACCCGTGTGGCTGTTATTTCTTAGCCACAAGCACCTACTATACACCACACTATGAAGTACTTAATGCAGCCTTAACACATACACTATGGACTAATGCCTACACCAAAGCTTTCCACAGCTTTTCTTGGAGGCTCGCAACCAATGGCTTCCTGTGACTTGTTGCCCGTACATTTAGTCTATCCATTCTCTGAATGTATGTTTCTTTCTTATATATCTACTACTAGCTGTGCTCCGCGACTTCGTTCGCGTGGAAATCGTAAGATACACAATATAATAAAATAACAGCCACATTTTAATAAAACTCCCTCGTCCCCCGACCGGGCGGTCTATTACTTCATTTTCGCTTAGTGTTCTTTCGGACTTTTGTCTTTTGCTGGGCTCCTGAGGGTCATAGCGTGATGTTAAATAGCCTATAACTATCCTCGAGAACTGGGCTACCAAATGCAAAAAGAATTTTTGAAATCCGAATTTTTGTTCACAATTTCATGGGTTATAATTTTTTACCCTAATTATTTTTATAAAATAAAAGTAAGGCCCCAAAGTTACTCTCCGTAAAATCAGCTATCTGTCATTGAAAGATCAGTCAAAATTGGTCCTATCCGTTTCGGAGATTAGCCGGAACAAACAGACATACAGACAGACAAAAACTTTAAAAATTGCTTTTGCTATAAGTACTGTATATACATTCATATGATTTTAGTAAAAGTTGTTATTTTGACATTACAAATAGACGCTTCAATTTTATTTATTTGTATAGATAAACGATACAATTTGTATAGATAACGCCCGTGCTTTGCACTAGTAGTTGACAGTGGTGCGACAGTGACAGGAAAGACAGGAATAACGCATAGCCAAAGTTAAGTAACGTTTATAAATAGACTAGCCTTGGACAATGGCTATCCAAGTTACTGCATTCTCCATTTAATTGTTGATAGACAACAACCATAGATAATTATTGACTAGTTCGTGTAAATGCAAGTAGGTATATCTATAGCTTATTATTGAGCACACTTTCGCCTGCCGGCGCCGACCACAACATCCTATCAAACGGGTTTGCATCTCCGACGTATTAGATGTAACTTTCTGATCACATGTGAACCCGAAGCATGAATCATAGCTTGTCTAGCGTCTTATTGTAAATAGCATAAGTTGATTAAGGCGCTACTCTGAGCAAAACCTTGCGATAGTGCATCATTCAGAGGCTATTAAAAGGGCTGCCGCATTTTGCCACCTCTCTCGCTCACACGGGACCAAATTTTTAGGAATGTTAAATGAAAAGAGGCTTTTTTGAAAAATGTAATCAATTGGGGAACGAATAAATAATATTCATTTAATAGTTAATGATTAAAAACACATTTCTATTGTCTTATGAAATAAATTCAGCTCAATAAGTATTATTATCTGTTTTTGAGATGAGTTGATTTAATGCCACAGTAAAAATGTGTTTTAATAATTACCTATTAAAATAATTTTATTTATTAGTTCGCCAATTGATTACATTTTTCACATCTTTTCATTTAACATTCTTGAAAATTTGGTCCCGTGCGAGCGAGAGAGGTGACCAAATGCGACAGCCCTCTTAAGTCATTAATTAAGAGAAATAAACTACATCTAAAAGCACATTATTAATGTTCGATATCCTATCATCATATTGCACGTTCTTATTTGTTAATATGTGTTATAAATACATTTAAAATCTCCTTGTAAAAAAATAACTAAAATTATTTATTGCATGCATCTTGTGACAAAAGTGACGTTCTATTAAGTTGAGGATTACACTGACGGATACCTAGATAATTTAAAAATCTAAATAATCCACGTTTTATTTTATTTGAAAAGATCACTTTTCGTTGTTTATTAAAATAATTCCAAAAATTGTGCGCATTTTATGATAAATGGGCTTGCGGAGGGAGCGGGACAGAGCGGGTCAGAGCGGCGGGACAGAGAAAGACCGAACGCTCAAGGTCGTTCGGTCGGGGAAGTGCCTTAAGTTATATGGCTTACAGTCTTCCTTTCTAAGTACCTAATGAGTGGGAACTTTCGTTAAAATGAAAGTAAAGTCTGTTGCTGATTGCTGATTGGAGTTTGTATCGGTTCCAATGTAAAAGTAACTATTGTTCACTGGGTTAATGTTGTAGCATTTATTCTAAGCAATTAAAGTGAAGTCAAAGTATTTATTTTTAAAACATAGGTGGGTGTAAATACTGGTGTTGTAAATAAAAATATGTACAAAGATCACTATGTTTTGTCGGTGACGGCGTACAAATATCAATAAAGTAGGTAACAGAATTAAATTTTGTTACACTTAATTAATAAAATCCATCAACGCTAATTTACTTACACTTATCCCAAAGCAAAATTAACACATATTTAAATTTATTAGAAAAACATAACGTTTCTGCTACATTTTGTAAACATGGCTATTAAATTCTAGTATTGTCTATATATTTAGAGAATGACAAATATTATTACACCATTTATATAAGTTATTGGATAATATGAAATACACAGCAATGTTTGTTAGTCAGATCTAATTTTAATAAGTTGTATTGTACATGTACATCGAAGATATGTATTTTCGTAAAAAAACGCCAAATATATTTTAATAAGCTATGGTTACTCTGCTCATCCTAGATTTATACCCACATGGCCTAAGTCAACGTAAGTAGGATAATTACATGGAAATGACAATTACCGTTTAATAAATATTTCGCAAACATTAGCCTAGCCCTTGTAGGCTTGACCTGTACCTATAAGTTTAAGCCATTAATACTGATTTGAGTGCAAATAATTCACAAGGTTGAACTAGTTAACATGATATAAGCTAAATTGTTTTTCAACGACTGCCAATAAAGCCGAGACGGGAAATGTCATAAATAGTATGGTACATAATATACAATACATAGTGAAATACATGTTCCTCCGCTACATGTTCCTAGGCTGATAAAATTTTAGTTTTTCCCAAATAAAGGTAGAATTTACATTAGGATCGGTTTCACCTAGGTTAGGTTAGGTTTGTTTAAAGGACCAATTAAAGCGTTGAAAGCGTTGAGCGTTGGTTTATTTATTTATTTATTTAGGATCTCCAACAAAAGATGTACACAATACATGATACATAAAAAAGGGCAACATCAGGTATTAAGTAGGTGTACTCCTTCACTTATAGGAGACCACAGCATGCACAATGAAGTTAACAACTAGGCTAACAGAGTTAAAATAGTAATAATACATAGTTAAAATTTGGAAAAAGTTAATAATTTTTTAGAGCATAAAAAAGTAAGATAATATAACATTTAGAGATACTTAAATTAAATTAAATCTATTAAGCTCGCGCCCTATTATAATGGGACTACGGGGTCTACTCCCTAAGTCAAACAAGTGTAAAATTAAAATTTTCGGACGGGCGAAACACATCGGGCGTAGAGACATCTGTAAAATCGTGTTATCATTCATTGTTAGTTCCGAAATCGAACTAATCTTACATAATTATGTCCGTAAGTGGTACGAAGTAGGAAACGACCGTAACTTCGGCTGAAACTACGGGCTTCGTGCTTAAGGAGTAGACCCGGTGGGACTTAAACATAACTGTTGAAATGTGGGTTTACTAAAGGTACACCTCTGCCTGATCCTTCGGGGATTACGGGCGTGATGTTATTTGTTGAAAATCTAAGTTAGAGCAACTTAGGAACAATTCTAACACCAGCAGGAGGCATAAGTACCTCGAGCTGAAATGTAAACAGGCGCGACTCGCGACGTGACACAAGGACATCGCGCGTGTCTTTGTGTCGCATCGCGAGTCGCGACTGTTTGCAGGAGCCTTTTTTCATAAAGCCATTATGTATTGAAGTTTTCTCATCAGTAGCACAGAGTTTTATAGATAGATAAGTTAGGTTTACTTACCACCTTTAGCATTGACCTAAAATACGTATCCTAGTAGGTACATTATTATTAACTAATTAAATACAATAACGTTGAGTGCCTATCACACAGTTACTGTGTATTACATCATCAAGCTATTGAACTGTTTACAAATTAGCACTTATTATTTTATTGTGTAATTGCTTATGTAAGTTCATCAATAAATAGTTTTATTATACTACTTACATGAATATAATAAATATTTAAAAGCGCCTCCGTGCGTCATCAAAAGGATTTGGTTTACTAATCTCTATCTAGCTCTACACAAAGTTTAACTTTAGAGAGGCTCTTTCATAATAATAATATCACTAGCCTATTATTGTCGCATTGCAGGACACAGGACACATGAGGGTCTTATACGGCTCATTCGCTTGCTCAAGACGGGTTGGCGATTTCAAACTTATACCTATTACTACAAGTCATATAGTGATGTCCAAAAGAAAAATCTTAATTCCTCATACCTAGGGGTATTCGAAAATACCCCGTGTATGTTCCGCGGTTTTTTTGTAGTTGTCGAGTTTTTTTTTTTGTAATTATAGCAGGGATTTAAGTTTTTAGTGGGATATACTAAAATTTTAAATAACTGGAATACTATAAAAAAATCGCGGAACATACATATGGGGTATTTTCGAATATGAGTCGAAATATGAGGAATTCAGATTTTCCTTTTGGATGTCACTATTTGGACCACCTGTATAGTCTTATATTAATTATTACCTTAAGTGTAATTGGGTTTTTCTATCTGGAATTTCTCAGTAGCAGCGCGGAGTTTGGATTAGTGCCCGGACGCTCGCCCCTTATTACATGGGACTTGTGCACCTCTGCCTAACCCTGCGGGGGAAACAGGCATTATGTTATGTCATAGATCCAATAGTTATATCAACTTCTGTAAGCCTTTTAGTCGTGATACCCTATCGTTTTCCGCTTCACTTACAAGGGAAAGCGAGCGTGAACATAGTACTTTATATAATAGCCCTTACACATGCATGCCTGTGATTTTATTGCTTTGGTAACAACTTAAATAAATGGAGGTTTCCATGGTTACTCAACTGCAGAAAGTGAAGGTATATCAGAGTTGTACGTCCATCACGATGACAGAACACTTAAATTAGAAACACATGTCTGTTACAGCATAGTGGGGCTGATTTTCAAAGGTTATTTATTATACATGGGCTATGGCCCAAAATACATAGATCTATAGATACATAGATGAGATCACAAAATACATAGATCTATAGATACATAGATGAGATCACAAAATACATAGATCTATAGATACATAGATGAGATCACAAAATACATAGATCTATAGATACATAGATGAGATCACAAAATACATAGAGGTTACCCATATAATACAAGTATATTATTAAAAGCCTTTTTGACCTACGAGAATGCGATTACACGTTCATCGCTATTTGTTATGTCCTAGTGTATCTGTCGCAGCCAACTAGCTTAATTAGCCGTTTAGTTAACAGCCTAACCGTTGGAAGTAGCGCTCGCCGGCCGCAGCCGCGGCACCGCACGCTTCGCTCGCTCGGCTCACGCGCGGTTGATCACAGTTCTAACCTAACCCATTTGGCCGGGGTGCCCCCCGGCTTAGTTACAGCGACCGATTCGGCTCGCGCGTGGTTGGTCACAGTTCCAACTTAACCCATAATTGAACATCATTCAAGCCGCTGGTTGAACAGCGCCACGCCGTTTACTTAAAAGGCTAGGCTGTTAACAGTACGGTTAATAAAAGCCAGTTAGCTGCGACATATCCACGAAAAAGAAACTTAAGTTTGTGTTCTAATTTGCGATGTGCTCGCATAACCAGAGTTCGCACGAACTAGCGATGATCGCGGTTACGGTCTATGTCTATACATCGCCTAACCGAGATAGGCTTACAATCCGAATGTCAATCAATCATTCTTAAGAACCTATAGAAATAAAACGTAACTAGGTATGTATATTACGCAATATACAAAGTTCAATGTACCTATATATAAGTAACCATCATAGGACCATCATAGGAGGGGTTTGTGGCTAAGTAATAACAGCCGCACGGGTCGATCGATCAGGTTAAGCTACGCTTGCCGCGGTTGGTCCGTGTATGGGTGACCATCTTTACATATCAAGACCCCTCCGTGCCGCGGAAAGCACATTAAGACGTTGGTCCCAGCTGTCATTATTTTCTCATCATAATCTTTGACAGTCATTACGGGTCGTCAGAAGCCCGAAAGTCTGACACCCAGTCTTACCAAGGGGTATCGTATTACCCAGTAACTGGGTTGTGGAGGTCAGATAGGCAGTCGCTCCATGTAAAATACTGGTATTCAGTTGCATCCGGTTTGACTGGAAGCCGACCCCAATATAGTTGGGAAAAGGCTAGGCAGATGATGATGTATAAAATCATCATAATATTAAGTCATGTGCATTTTCCGAATGATCGTTTAGAAAAGTGGAATAAATACCTACCCTACTTACTCGATGTATGGCGAGACTCGTAATTTATCTAGGCCCTTCCGACTTTTATGTAATACCAGTTAACAGCTTCACGCCTTAGTTATAATCGACGCTAACTTGCGTGCCAATGACTTTGAACCTCGCGACTACATAATAAGAGTAAAGGTAAGTTGTCACGGAGGTGTTACGAAACTATTACATTACAACACTTGGGGGGAAAAACGATCGCTTTTTATAGGACCTTTGTAAATAGCATCCGAAGAAAGTGTGCCCTCATCAGTCACGCTGGAGAAACTTATTCGATCTTCATTGTTGTTTTTTGGTTCTTCCATTGTCGTTACTTTCGCACTAAAGTCAATCATTTACTTACAATTGTAATGAAAATTTAAATTGATTTGAGGACTTGGGTATAATTAGGTACATAGAGCATAGGTAGGTAGGGTTAAGGCTTATACAGGAAGCTTTGGGTCCACATCGAGACACTATTAACGACCGAACCCAGTAACCTATTTTCAGTAAAAGACAGATCGCTATTGTTGATAGACAGTATAATTATATCTGTCCCTATGTCAGGCCGGTAAGATTCCATAATCTCGTAAAGATTATTGGGACGTTAAAACCATAGATAGATTGAATTTCCTATCTCCAGTATGCCAAAACTGGTGATAGATAGGTTATTGGGTTTGGCCGTCAGATACTATACGTCTAAAGGCTCCTGCAAATAGGCGCGATACGCGACGCGGCACCGCGTGTCGGTGTCGCGCGACGAGCGGTTTCTTTATGTCGCGTTGCGATTCGCGCCTGTTTGAAGGAGCCCTAAAACTATTGTGTTACCTACCGTTTGATCATCGCAACCTCCATGTCAACGTTGTAGGTAGCTACCTACTGGGATGATAGACTGTTCAGTAATAGGTAGTATCATACCATCAGCTTCAGATTTGATTATGAAGTTAATATGAACGTTTGTTGTGCAGGTCTACTGGGTGGGCCCCATCGTCGGCGGTGTGGTCGCCGGGCTCGTGTACAAGTTCATCTTCCGCATCGGCAAGACCGGCGAGAGCGGCTCCTACGACTTCTAGACGACTGCGTGACGACTGCGTGACGACTGCGTGACGACTGCGTGGCGACTGCGTGACGACAGCGTCCCACGGCCGACACTACACTGTGCCTATACTCTGACCCCGCCTCGCGCATACACTACACACTGTCTTTTGAAAAATTGCCAAAAATGGGTCCAAATTATCGTGATATTGTTATTTGCACCTATTTATTTGTAATAACCAAAATTCGACTTAATTTACTCGAACTCTCACAAGAACTTTCTATTCTTCAAAGACGAGTTTCCTATAAAAAGCAAGTATTAGAATGTGCGAGGCGATAGTATTAGCTTATTGATATATAACCAGTTCATATGTTGGACCAAGTTGATGTAAGGACATTGTCAATGGGCTTATACTTGTTATTTTAAGTCTGTCAATATGCTCGACAAAAAATCCAAAGGTTTACTTCAAAAATATTGTTATTTTTCTTCGAAAAAATATGAAAAATACCGATTCGAAACCGTTATGTCGGAGTAAGATATCTGATTTAAGTTATACTTAGTTATATAAATAAAGGTATTAAGTTTATTTATATTATGTGAATAAAGTATGTTTAAGTGGATGATCATAACATGTCCATACTCGAGTGCCTGTGCTAGTTATGTGATTAATTATAAATATAATACTGTGAGTTAACTGTAATGGGTATTCTCAACGGAACTTCTCACACGAAATGAAAATTATGGAATAAATATCATTATTATTAAACCTTGTTTCGTTATTTATGGTATCCATCCCAACTCAAAAAGCTTTTATTTTATTTAAACCAATAACAGGCGCTTTTGAATTGCCAAGGGATCGGTCAGTCATAAAGATGAAGCTAGTTGCCCATTCCAAAGCGTAGTAGGTTTCCTACCTATGGAAAAGAACGGGCAAGAAACTCCACGGCGGATACTTTTATTTTATTTATTTATTTATTTTCTTACCACAAATTACAAGAAACGTTATCACATAGTCTTCAGACACAATTTCATAATTAATTTGTGGAAGACTGGTGCCTAAACTAAGTTTTTTAGAAAACCTGTATGTCAGGTCACCAGCCGATCTATTCTGTAAACACCACATACTCTTTTTAACCGACTTCAAAAAAAGGAGGAGGTTCTCAGTTCATTGGAATCTTTTTTTTTAATGTGTGATAGCCGATTACTCAAAGACGGCTGGACCAATTTGGGAAATTCTTTTTTTTTTTTTTGTTTGAAAGGGTCTTTACAGGTGGTCACATTGTCATCAGGTCAGGATCTAATGATGGGATCCTGGAGAAATCGAGGGAACTCTTCAATTATTATAGGCACACCTATAGCGATTTGGGTAGTTTTTATAGTAACTCGTGCATTTGCTCTCGGAAAGCACCATTTGGTGAAGTGGAACTGGTGATGAAGACTAAACTAAACTAACTTCTCAATAATAAGTATTTCACGGATTGCGATAATGATTACTAAGCAATACAAGCTCGTCACAATGCATATGGTGAAGTGGAGCTGATGGTGAAGTACCAGGAGAACTCCTCAACATTTAACGTCAAAGCAATATTTTGTAAAAGGAGATGAGCAGTTGTCATTACGCTATTGTAACTTAGATAAATTACAAACCGCTCCGTTAAAAAGAGAAAAAAAAACGTTTTTGCAAAAAAGAAAAAACAACTGACTTCCAAAAAAACAGTACAAAGTGAAAAATAACTTTAATTTCGGAAGTCGGTGGCAAAAACCTAAAATAGGATCCAAAGACACCGAATTCTGAAATTAAAATCATTTTTCACTTTGGTGCTTTTTTGGCAGTCGGTTGTTTTTTTTTTTTTTTGCTATAAAGTTTTTTTACATCAAAATATTGGTTAACTTACTTAGGGTGCGTGATGAAGATTAGGTACCTAAATACATGCACCATATAGTACCAACGTCTGTTCCATTATAAATTAGCATTGAACAACTAATATGAGTTAAACATCGACCCGACAGCATGACAACACTCGCAAATTAACCTTTCCATACATAATGAATATTACAAATAGATTAAATGAATACAAAGCTCGCTTAGCGCGAGTCACTGTTGCGTTTAACACTTCATTTACAATCGTAATTGCTGCAGGCGCTGTACTGAGCAAGTCCACGACCATTATGAGTGAGTAACACACAAGAGCGAACTAATGAAATGTTATTAAGATGTCAGAAACGTAATGCGAGCTTAGTGAACTTATGCTTTTGATAAATGTTAGTGCCCAAAATTAGGATCTGGAATTTGTATCTGTCATTAATATTGTACAATATGAGTAGGTATACATAAGTACGATTAGCTAATTATCTAGTTAGCACAAGAGCCAGGGAGTGACACGCATTAGGTTGAGTTACATAACTAACTTCATGCCGTAGGTATTCCTTGAAAGACCAGCAGTGGGTCACCTTACCGTTTTAATTCTATCGTCGTCATCTCATTGTTATGTTCTGTTAAAACGCTTGTATTACCTAGGTAAACAATAAATAATTAGATAGCAGATATAAAAGACAAACATATTAATCTTATTCATAAATAAAAATTAATGTTTGTGTTGGGTTTTGCTTTAGCTTCCACTAAAAATCCCGCCAAAAATGCTATCGGCTCATTTCGGCGCCAATCAACGGGTACTTACACGTTAAAAGTTAACTAAAACCTAACAAAACCTGAGTGCCTGACCCATATAATTTCCCACTAACACGGCCTAACCTTATGAAACCCGTAAAACTATCAGCCGTCCCGGGACGAATCGGAGCAGCATCAACATCCTGGGCGCAGAGCTGCACCCTAATTGCGTAACACACTATCAATCGAAATCTGGATCATTTTGAAGCAAATTGCTAATCCATTGCTTCATAAGTTCGACAAAATTTCTCTGCTCAACACGTAAAAAAAATCGAATATGTAAATATTTTACCGCCCCGGCTGTACCGAATCATGCCGACCGCCCTACCAACACATACCTGGTAGATAAGTTGTATACTTATTACAACTGATACTGACACATTGCGTACTTGTCCGTTTTATGATGATCTTAAGTGTATTTTCGTTATAACACAATTACCTGACAATGTGAACTAATCTTCATTTAGTTTCACAAGTGTCGTGACTGTGGATCGCTAATCATGCGCTAGAGTGCCGGCGCAGTTAAAAATGTGGCGCGGGGTCAAGGTCGAGGCATGCGATGAGCACTGTCATGGCGCATGGCGTGGGACAGGTGGGTACTGCACTAACCTACATACTTCAGAATTCGTGCACATGACACAGAAAGCTCCGCTGTTCTTGTACTTAGTAAATATACAGGCTGGCCCATGAATCGAAATTAAAAAAAAATTGAAGCCTCCTTCCAAGGGCTTCGTGATACAACCCATGTGTGTTCAGCGATTAGATAGTCTAAGAGCTAGAAGTTTATTTTTTGGGAAATTCTCACCCGACTTCAGATTTTTATTAACATTTTTCTGTGTTGGTGACGCATTTTTTGAAAATATTTTTTACTATTTGTATTGTCTGCGAATTCTACGATCGACAAAATACTGTCTGTCTAATCATCGACCAAAGCGACTAAAACTTGGCTCAAGGGAAAAAACTTTGCTCGTCAAAATTCGTCTCCAATAATCCAAAACTATAAAAAATTACTGAACGTAGGTACATTGGGGTGTTTCGGGATGTCCTTGGAGAGGGACACAATTTTTTTTTTTGACCGTATGGCCCACCTGTATGTAGATAACGGCCATCTTTAGAGCCGTTGTTCCTATCGCGATATTATGAAGTACCTATACCTACGTAAAGATTGCTAGATTAGTTGATTCGGCCATACCGCTATGCTTCTGAGTTCTCAGCAAGTTGGATACGCAGAATTTACCCAAATCGGGATTCGAGTAGCATAAATTGGAAATGATTTGACCAACTCTGTCGCGACAAACAATGTCGTTTACAGGCATCAGTGAAACTTTCAGTTGTACTGGTATACAGGGTGTAAGGGACAGCCCTCCGCAAACTAACAGGGTGCATTCAGCTCCTTATTTTGAATCATATTCCACCGGAAAATTTCTCAAGAAAGTTTTTATTTTTTTAATCGTTTTTTCAGTTACTATTCCTTTATTTTAATGTAATATTACATTCTCTGTACGCAGTACTCCAATTATGTAAATAAAACACCTAAAATAAAAAAAAATCAGCAATGGACGTTGAAATACTCAGCGGCCGAAGGCTCGCTGCGCTGGCGTTCGCTATGTACGTTTTGACACTTTAACGATGCATTGCGTGTGAGGTAATAAAACAAATCAGGTTTATTGGATTCCCATAACGTTCCTGAAATAATTTCATGTACCGGACATCTTGTATGATATACTGAATTCACCCCATCAGTCTGCGGAGGGCTGTCCCTTACACCCTGTATTCACTCCGTGGGCGTAGCGTAGCTCTTCTGTAAGCTGCAGACTGCAGCTGAGCGTTTGTCTTGCTTTCAGCTCCAGAACAGTTGTTTACGGCCCAAGTTCCTTGCGGCAAAGAGTTATTCAAATACTTCGGCTTTGTAGCCCGTCATCTCTGGCACTGATACAAATGTGACAGGCGGCTCCGTGTAAAATTCCATTGTATGTTATTAGTGAGGATGAGGATTTGAACTTTTGGAAGTCTTCTAAGATAGGTAAATCAAATTAAAACTCAAATTTGAAGCAGAAACTATTTTATTGCAGAAAAACCAAAGACAACAATTACAATCGAAGCACATAATTATGTGAATACAATACTGAATAATTTAACAGTCTACAAGCATAGAAATGTGTTACACTTTTAGATTAAATATCGAGTGATGATAATAATATCAAGTTCGTTATAAGAGCCTCGAGCCAGTGAAGGGATGTTCGCGTCACCCGAGTGACATGGCCTCGCGTACTGAACTGTTTCATGTGCCATCTCACGACAACACTTTATCGAAGCGTTACATCGTTTGACAACGCGTAGATGAGGTCTTTATGTCGCGAAATGGTGTTAATGTGTATAGATATTGTTATCGAGTTCAAGATCTGGTTAAGATATTATAGGACGAAGGTTACAAATCAGCATTTTTATAACGATTACACAAGCTATTAAATTTTTTTACTTTGTCTAAAAACTAAATAAATGATTAGTTAGGTGGCCATGCACCCGTTATAACTGAGGCAATGCACCACAAAGGGTCTTTCTCAAGGTTGCTCATCTATAAGCGCCTGTAGGAACGCGTCGGGCTCTGGAATGTCTTCCAGAAAGCCGGCTGCGTCACAAAACTCGGCGAAAGACGCGCAGGGCAGTATCTCGTCTGTGAGGGTCGTCACTATGCGCTCGGCGGTCTTCCCGTTCGCTTCGTCGTTGTGACGAATGTATTCGGCTAACTTAACTGGCCACTGGTCTACTGTTGTCGCGCTGACGGTCTGTGGAGGAAACCATTTGATCAGCGGCATTTGACAAGCTCGGTTAGTGGCGATATACTCGCCCTCTATACATAGCTCCTCTATAATTCTATTGAATGATTATTTCATGAAATCTTAACATTCGAGGATTATACTAACTTACTGAGTCGTATTCCTGATTCTAATTCTGTAAATTGTTACGGTCTCGAATCATACTTTAATCAACATACACCCAGCCACTGAGCTGGAAATTGCAAAAATCGAAAGAAAACTTAAATTTCGCGGGCTACCTATTTTAAAAGCATTATGGAGCACAAGATTCGGGACAAATGTATTAGCTATTACGTGAAATCCGGAAAAAAGTTAGTCGAATTATTATCTATTTAGGTGATATGTTCAAGACAAACACTGTCAAGTGTTTATCAACTTACTACTGTACAACTCTGCCTAACCCATAGTTGGGGGAATACAGGCGCGATGTTATGTGGTACGTTACAGTTGTAGACTCACCTTAAACATAACAGTGTAGAGTTGATCGACGATGGCTATAAAGAACGCGTAGGGCTTGTAGTCGCTCCACGTCTTGACCGCGCGATGCTCGGCCGGCAGCGCGCGCACGGCGGGCCCGGCCGGCGCAGCGGCACGCACGTGGCCCACTAGCAGGAGCCGCTTTAGCATGTCCACCTTCACAGAGCGCCACCTGGAGGAAACAAGTCACACTCATCAGCAGTGATCGGAATAGGTAGAGCTACTTAGGTTCATTGACCGCAAACATTGATGTTAATATGGATATTCCACAGGATTCCGACTGATACTACGGGATTTTATTGAATTTCATTCTTTTTGTCAATATGTATAAAAATGGTTTATAATTGCCAATAAAATTGCCAATAAGCGCATGAGCGACGTTGTAAATTTTACGTCAACAGCACGCTATAAAACTTTTTGCCAAGCACGCGACGTTGCCTCTGTGTAATTATGAAGTGTAATCTTTCATTAGTCCCGAAGGCGAGAATAGTTTTTTTATGATTTTACTACTTAAAAACCAAATTCCGGGAATCGGGGAGTATCCATATTATTCTAACTATTCCGATCTATACTCATCAGTGATAAGAGCTCAACTTTTATTATGGGCCCAGCGCAATACGGAATTGTGAAAACACGGAGTTTACAATCCAGTCATCACGCGACCATTTCTTTCTCTCCCAACTAGCGCCTACGTCAGCATCAAATTTATCGACACTGTTATACTGTATACTAACTTAGCGTGCGGGTACAGCATGAGCATGAGCGTGACGAAGTACAGCGGCCCCTCGGCGTCGTGCGCAGACTCCAGCAAGCGCGCCGGCGCCCACGCCAGCGCGGCCTCTAGCGCAGACACCTCGCGCGCGGATACGCGGCTCCTGGGAATTACAAGTTACATTAGTATTAGATTTACTAGATAATTCTAGATTGAATAGCCAACAAAAAGTTTTATGGTGATCGTTCCATCCGATCCACTATACAGGATGTAAGCGACGCCCAAACTGTTACCACGAATTCAGTACATAATTCTAGTCTAGACCTACCAATGTTGCAATTTCCAGTAGGTTATTAAAAAAAAAAAGTATTCCACACATTTTGACCGTGTATGAAACAGCTGCTTTTTTTAAATAAACGAAGAAAAAAAAATTCAACCCTGGGGGTCTTGCATCATGTACATATTGAAGATTTTGCGCGTCGATGTCCCTTACACCCTGTATAATACAGAGTCAAAAAAAAAAAAACTAGTTGGCAAAACTTCTAAGACCTGACTTTCGGCCTCTTTTTAATTTCTGCTATGTTATGTTGCACTCACGTGTTGATGACGTATAGCGCCATGTGTATAAGCGCAGGCACGAGCTGCATGTTGGACAGCGGACCGCCGCCGCCGGTGTCGTCGTGGAAGGTGCGGCCGCGCGCGAAGCGAAGCAGTAAGAGCTTCAGGTCGTGCAGCGTGCAGGTGTGCCCGATGTCGCGGTGCCCGGTGCATTCCTGTACATAGGCGAACGTGACAACAATTTGGAAATGAATTTGAGAGGAACACACGAAGCTTAGGTAAATAGGTAGTTCTACTTCTTAAACTTAGGTTTCCTGAGAAAGTGGTGCCGTCACAATAGGGATGATGCCCGAGTAAACAAAAAAGAAATTCCATTTAGTCCGTCAGTCAGATAAGAAAAAAAATATTAGTCACGTATTTTTTGCTTTATCATATTAATAAAAAAATGACTGAGATAAAACGTACTAAAGTTGGGGAGTGGGGGCTCGCTACGTCACAACTCAGTAAAAAACTAGCAAGGCGTCATGCCACATTTTAACTTAATGTAACGCCGTAATCTTTTGATTACGTAGAAAAAGAAAAAAATACATGTCCAATATTTTTTTATAATGTACCAGAGGGACAAAAAAATTTTTGTCATCACCCTATTATGACGGCTGCAATCGGTGTTTGACTTTACTTGGCACCGTAAAGTAAAATACCCTCTCTCTCTATATAACGACGACCGTCATTTTGCGGCCGTCAAATAACAGCACCGCTTTCAAAGCAACAAAAACCGACAAGCTCTAGTTTCTGACAAGTTGGTGAAACTGGTGAGTTGTATCTTTAACACGCACAAAATGCTCAAGGAATTAAAAAGGCACTCAATCCGGTCATAAACAGACGCAATAAAACTTCATGTTATGAGACACAATTTTTCTATTGTTACCGACCACTAGCCGGTCGATCGACAGTTGAGTGGATAATTTTCCATTCATAGTTTCTTTAGTACAGCTACTAACCTGCAAATAGGTGGTGTGCCTAGCCAGACAGCTAGCGAAGGCCGACTCAGGCACGTGCGGGCCCCACAGCGGCAGCAGTCCGTTGCAGCGAGTCGACGCGTTCTGCAGCGCCGCGCTCTCCCATTCGTCTCTGTAACAACAGAACATAATAGAATACTCTTTATTATGCACATCATGTGATTACAGTTACACTTGTATACATTTTATATAGAGTGGCGCAATGGGCGGTAGCAATGGTAGTGTTGGGCCACTGTGTACAGTTAAACAAGGAGATTGGTAAACGGTTAGCTAACCTGCAAGCTACTTTTTAACAATGCTCCTATTGTGCTGAATATCAGTCTTCTGCACCATTCTTAAATATTAGAAGTCGTTACTTGTCAAAATGTATGTAACAGGTCACATTTTTTGCATTTAGTCACATTTGCATCGTATGACAAGATTCTAAGTATTAGGTAAAGGTTTTCGTAAGACTGTACATACCTAGCGCGTGCAAGCCTGACGGCGGCCATGTGACACTCGACGTGCACGATGTTGTAGTGCGACACCGTGGTGTAGCCGAGTGTCTTGCGCGCGCGCACCTCGTACTCTTCCACCGGACAGCGCTTCGTGAACGTATAGATGCCTAGCACCTGTATGACAAATTGGGATTAGATTATTTAGTATTTAGTAGACGCTTCAATGTTGGAACAAAATGAAACAATAATCAGCGGAAACGGGTATCAACTGGTGATTATCAATTGCTGCACTATAAAAATAAAGTCATGACTTTATTCTGAACAAACTATTGACTATGGCAAACATCAAAACTAAAAGTAGGTACTTGCGTTAACCCCTAAAGCCGGACAAACAGACGGCTACATTTTTTTTTTTTACCTTTTACGTCCTTACGTCATCCAATGCTGAATGAGTTTCAGCCTATAAAGACCAATCATTTTTCGAGCGCGACCCTCATGTGGACTAGTCATGGTAGAGCACGGCTTTACACGTAGAGAAGTGTGCGCGAGATATCTTGAGACAGGTCATAACTACTTGTGTCTTGAGTAAATAAAATCAATTCAATTAATATTAAGTTTACCTTAGTGGGCTGATACTTGTATCCCTCGCGACAGATGCAGCATACGGCCCCATTTTCTTCCGCCAGGTCGGCTACTTGCTGAGTCAGTGAACACTGTGCAGTTACTTGTCCACGTTCGTTACTGCGCATGCCCAAAGCGCCTAGTTGACGCTCTCGGACTGCCATTGCTAAGCGTTTCTTCTCCTGTTGGGTGAAAAATGGAGTTCAGATTAGAAAATTGGGTGTAATGTCACAGGAATGTGTTTTGGCCGGACGGCCGGACGCTACTATGAAATGGTGACCAATCAGAATAATCGATTTATCTTTCGCCCGAACGCTTCGACGTAAGTGTAAATTACGGTTGCTTTAAGATTTATTACTTAGTGTAAGAGCATAAGCATAATCAGCTTATAATGTTCCCACTGCTGGGACACACACCTCTCTGTGAAAGGGAGTGGGCCGTAATCCACACCGCGGGCCCAGTGTGGGTTGGTAGATGTCACATGTCTTCGAATTTTTTGTTCTAGGACTTTTCCTTATGTTTTCCTTCACTGTGTTTGAAAGCAATTTTGGAAAAACATTATTAATAACTATTTGGAAGTTTGATGTAACATGCTGTTACTGTTACTGAAAAGTATTATTACCTGTCTAGTAAAGTCCCTGACTTGTTGCACCTTGGCGGCGCACTGCGGCTGCGACCGTAGAGCTTCCAGAAGGTTCTCGGCCAACGAGCCCACGTGTTCACCTGAAGACACTTGCTCCAGTCGGTGGACGATTGGAATCACTTTCTCGCATACCAACATCTAGGAGAAGAAACAAATAAATAAACCCGTAGGTAACTAAGATTGTATGATTATGAAAGAGCACAGTTTGAAGCTGCCAAACTGAACAAAACAGAGCCTGAATATCGTATTGCCTCGCCACCTTTTGAGGCTTCATTGGTACTTGCTTACTAATGAGGTATCATCGCTACCGACGTCTGTAAAGTTTCTCCAGTTAATTTATTCTGAACTTGCATAGAGGTTTGATTAACACTTTCAGCGCCAAAGACCCGGCTCCCGGGTTCTCTACAAAGTTATGTATTACAACCATGACATGACATGATAGGTGAAATGTATTTGTATGTACTTATACAATGCCTGAAATAAAAACGATTTGATTTTTTTGATAACTCGCCTCCCGAGTCTTAGAGATGAAACGTTGCTATTTTTGGGCACGCTAGTGATTACGCGTATTTTGGTTGGCATTGAAAGTGTTAAATAACAACACATTTTCTCCCTTTTAAGGAGAGTAAACCATACACCTAATGGCTGGGCAGTTGTACTTCAGAAATAAAGATTATAACAACGACGCTGCCCATACCTGTGTCGGTTCGTGGTCGGCAGCTAGCCCGGTGAGGAAGCGCAGTATGTACTTGAGTGCAGGACGACTGATGAACTCCTTAAGCTCGTCAGAGTCCGTGCACACCAGTGTCGGCTTCACACACGGCGCGTGTTTCTGTACGACAAGTAGGGACAACTTTATAAATGGTTCACACGGGAAGAAATTACTATGAAGAAAAAACTATGAGGTGAAATCCCTACAAGGAATTTAGAAAGCTGTAGGACTGTCCAATTGTGCGTCAATTCTAATTACAGTAACCTGCACTTTTTGAAAGGCAATTTAATCGCTTGTCAATTTTTGCCAGCTGGTTGTTTTTATTTTGGTCCATCAATCTTGGTTGGTGGTGGCATGGCGCGATTGGCGAAATAAAATGAGATTCGACAGGTTTGCTAATTAGAGATTTCATCAGGCTTTCATGAATATATGTTTTTTTTCTTCACTTACTAGTATGTTAAAAAGAATACAGTAAAAGTTAGACACTATTTTCTTATGCAAAGTTAAATTGGACAATTCACTTACCACAATATACTCAAGCGCATCACGCACAACACCAAGCGAGATCAGGTAGTCCTTCAACGTCCCTCCAATAGAATTCCTCTCAATATTCGCACAGAACACACAGAACAGTTCCATTCGGAACTCCTCTTCAGTCCACTGCTCCGAGTCCAGCCGATCGAAGTCCAATACTGGCTTGAAGTGGTCCACTAACATGGCCATCTTGAGGTCGTTGCCGTAGACCAGCGCGGCGAGTACTCGGGTCAAATGGCCGAGAGCCACTGAGTTGTTGCGGATTCCTGTGGGAATGGACAGTTGAATGTGTTATTTGCAAAATGTTACCTTTTGGAATTTTAGGACTGATTAACGGGAGCCATGTGATGATCACAGCTTCAATTTTAGTAAGTTGTCGTAACCTCCGTTAATTGAATATCCCCAGTATACACTCAATTTCTTGTCCACCAATCATACCAGCTAAAGAAGTTAAGTTTTATTTTATCTTGATTGAACTTTCAATATACGCAGGTTGGACCGCTTTATGGTAATTTTAGTAATTCTATGTTGCAGTTTGCTGTTGCATTACCTGGACATTCAGTGCAGTTGAGTAGAGCTTGCACGTACTCCGGTCCTCCGAAAGTAAGTGAGAATTGTAGGAAGGACTCCAGGCTTTCGCTCGCGGCGACGGATAGAATACGCTCCATTATCTACAAACATAATTTGGTTATTCACCGACTACTGTTACCGTTTACAAAGTCATGATGTTATTTCTCACGGTTTAGGGTGCCTTTTTTTAAAATCGGGTACCTACGAGTTTCATATGGAAACAGTTAGGGTAGAGTTTTGTATGACGGGTAGAATAAACTGACTTTGAGCGCCGCGTGTATCCCTTTAGAAACACAAAGTATCACCTTTTGAGGCCACGTCTATCTTTTTGGATACACAGTCAGTTATTTAGTTCGAGGCCAGTGTATCCGCCAAGAAACACGTTTTCATATATTTTACTATGAAATCTGAATCATCTGGCCTCCACGGGGAAATCCTAAAATGAAAAAAACACGGTTTTTGGGCTTGGCGATCAACGCGTTAACGCTTGCAAGTTACTTAAGAGCCAGTCTGTATAATAGCCCGTACAATCTGGCAATATAACACGCTTGTGCTCATTGCCAAACTTTTAGTGCGCACAAACCTCTAGTAACTGATACACAAGCTGAGCACGCGCCATGTCCTTCTCCTCTATGGCTGCTAGATGCAGCGCGTGCAGCAGTACTGGCAGCGCCCGCGTCTCGGCTCGCGTGAGCACGCGTACGCAGCG
The DNA here is from genome assembly GCA_947568875.1 of Fissipunctia ypsillon. Lineage (NCBI taxonomy): Eukaryota > Metazoa > Arthropoda > Insecta > Lepidoptera > Noctuidae > Fissipunctia > Fissipunctia ypsillon. The sequence goes on along the minus strand of OX387645.1, from coordinate 21,862,679 downwards.
CCGCACGCGCGTGCACAGCGACACCAGGCGGAGCAGCGTGGAACATAGCGCACGGGCCGCGCCCACGCGCTGGATTGCCGCTAAACGCTGCAGCATTACTTCAATGCCACCTGTTTGTAAATCATTTGATGATGAAGAGGAAATCGAATGAAAAAATAAACGAAAACGCCAGAAAGAAACGACCGAGCCACCTTCTGAGGCAAAACGCTCGGTCGTGATATAAACAGCGGTATTTTCTTTTATTTTTTGACACCATAAAGTCTAAGACGGCACCGCTTAGCTCATAATTAACTCATGTTTAAATCTCTCGCATTTTATAAGATTAAAAACCAAACAATCGGTTTTTTATTCTGACTAACATACACACCGCTTACAACAGATGCAATAAACACGAATCTATTTCCGAAAAACGTAAAAACACAGCAAGCTGCATGCATAATGTAACTTACTACCCAATTCGTATAAGGGCTGATTTAACCAAAGTCAGAAGGGCAATTCTCGTAATTTTAGGAACATTCACAGTCTGATCTCAGTCTCAATATGTCAAAAATACCTATAATTTCCCTACATTTTTGACATTTGATTGTCGCTGAGATGAGATTGCGACTAGATTTTGAACGTTTTTAGTTACGGGAATTGGGCTTCAGATATCTTTTAAGCGGGGAATAAAATTGACGTCTGACAGTTTTTGTATGGAAAATCTGTCACAAATTAAAAATTTATTCGCTTGATTAGACTTCTACTAGGTATAAAAGTTTGGTCGAATTCACCCTCAGAGTAAATAAAAGTAGGTGATACACATACCACAATCAGCAAGCACATTCGCCATTCGGTACAGTTGCTCGTCATCCACAGCTTCAGCGTTAGCTTGCGTCAGTCGTTCTACGAACTCTTCAGTGGCGTCGCCGAGTAAGCCTCGCATACGGTATACTACTCGCATCGCGTCTACACCCTCGCCAGATGTGCACCAAACCTAACGCAAAAGCATTAAACATTTTTTATAGTCATTCAGATGAGTATAAGATTATTCTGCTGCATTTTTTTACAACGCCAACGTCAATTTTCCATTTTTGCTTTTACATCATTCTAGGGCTATATGAATGGGTTATGGGGGAATGAGTACAAGGTTACATAAGCTACTCTAAACACCAACGTTAATGGAATGCACGGTCATAATACGTAGGAGCGAGACAACACGTATATTCGCCGTCCTACTCGGACGTTTTACAAATGCGCCTGCGACGAGTCATTTCGGTTAGTTGATGAGATGTACCAACCTTTTTATAGACGTCCTTGACTGGCAGGTCTAGTGACATGATCTTGTTGCACACGAGCAGTTCCATGCCGTTGTCGTCTTCCAACAACGCGACCAGCTCGCAGTCGGTACATATCTTGTTCTTCACGTCGCGCATTAGAGGACCCATGCCTGGTTCCAGTGAAGAGTAGGGGTTGCCTAACATGCGGCCCTGGGGGGAAAAAGGTTTGTTTTAAAAAAATATTTTGTGTATCTATCAGTTGAATAGAAGCAAGCATCTGTGCTACAATATAAGCACAGTTTGAAGATAACCTAAGGCGCTTTATCCAACTCCTGCCCACAGTTAAAACTTTGGAACATCAAATTAGAATTCTGTAATTCAAATTGCAGTGCCACAATGCTGGATGAACTATAGCATATCGCTATAGCAGATATTTTCTATTGAAGACCAGAAAATCGACGTAAATCAAGAATACTTTCAAGAAAATCAGATGAGCATGTCAAAGTCACAGTACAAAAAAAATGATGCATAGAGTACACAGTCACGTAGATTCGTTGTTAAAGATATGGTTGTCTGAAAATGGTCCAATCTTACCTGTAAGAAGTCTTCCTGCTGCGGGTCCTTCTCCAGCGTAAGGAAGAACTCTCCAACATCGTTCTCCTCAGGGTAAATAATAGAACAAAGTCTCTCGAAGATAAACACGGGCGTACGGTAGTCGTGGAGAGGATACTTCTGCACAGTCTCTATGCATACTGCCATGAATTCAGCTGTTTCGGTTTCGGTGCCTGCGGAAAGGAAGGAATGTAATTATCTGTACACTATGGCATGATTCACTTTTTATTTATTAGAGGTGTTTTTGAGAAAATCTGCAAAATCATTTTGACAAAAATTTCCTCTTTTTTTTTTGTTTTCACAGCACATGGACTACATTATGCGTTGTTCAGATCAGACAGTGGCAGTGGTGGACAATTTGACAGTAATTGAACTATCTGAGATAATAATTAAGTAATTGAATTATCTGAAAAAATCTCCAAAATTTACACTTAACTGCAGAAAATTTAAATTTTACTGCATACTGCCTCTTACTTACTGAACATTTTTTAGCCTTGTTAGGGACTTGATTAGATAAGATGAAGACGATGAAAAGGCACCCAAGGCGAAATGAAGGGGCTTGGAGGGTCGCCCAGCCGCGCCATACCCGGTGCTACTACTGCCCGGTGGTGAATGTTTGTTTCTCATTTTTCTGTAACTCTTACCAGTGGTCATCTCCTCCAGCAGCTCCAGCAGCTTCTCCTGCGTGTCGTCGGTGAGGCGCGTGCGCTGCACCACGAGGCGCCGCAGCGACAGGTAGCCGCCCAGAACGGCGCCTACCAATCGGCCTTTGTATGTACGTCTAGCGCCACTCTCTTCTAGGAACATGGCTAGGAGTTCCGTGAGACGCTTTAGAGCGTAGCCTGTGGATGGAAAAAATTGGTTGTAGTGACAGGAACCGGCCTCGCAAGATTACCTTACTAGGAAAACATTCGGACGCAATAAGTGTGTAAACGCCTCGTAGGTATATACGGAAACGCCACGCGTAAGGCACACCCACCCAGACCGAGCGTTTCGTCTTTTGAGGTAGCTTCGCGACTAAATCGCCACACTAATACTAACTGTTTGAACGTTGCCGCTTGCGCCGTTTGGTTTGGTTTGGAAAAAAGCTTAGCACAACAAATTCCAGCGAAAACGAGCCCAACAAACAAAAGAAAACGTGCAGTTAAGCATCACCGGCGCCTTTTCGGCGCCGCGCGTCGACAAACAGTCAAGCCCCACCGGCGCCGGTTACTCGCGCGGTTCACGCGCGGATAAAATTACTATAATTAAGTCTAATATCAGCTGTGGGCAGTTTTACTCTATGGTATGGAAGATTTTCTCGTCTTATATAATCCTAAACCAAAAATAATCATATGGCAATTTTTGTGCACGCAGTCACAAACGTACCGCGCCGTCGGAATTCCCTCGATGCTCGAGCATTTTTGACGTCATCGCGTATTAGGCTCGGGCGGTTAACAATCGTGTGACAGATGCGTCAGTTTAAAAAAAATAAAGATAAATAAATTCACCGACAGAAGAAGCGCACTGTTTGTTTATCACTTGTTTTCTTTCGAGAAGCTCCTTATTCAATAATGAACTTTATGTTAAAAACACTTAAAAGAATTACACTACTAGAAAAAAAAGATTCATTCATCTTTTTTTCTTACCTTGCGCCAAATCCGAGGTGAGTGTAGTCTCTTCCAGGCGATGTAGCTGTTCGATCTCTTTGGTCATCAGATCGGCTATCTGCTGCAGAACTCCGCGCAAAGCCAGGAATTGCTTCCACGGTGCTTCGGAGGCCAGTGCTATAGATAAATAAAAGACAGAATCGTATTAAAACTTGATGTAGACATCAAGTAAAGCTGGTTCATAATGTATGGGTAAGGGTAAAACTTACTCTGATAAAGTTGTAAGAACTGTTCGCTGGCTTCTCCGGCACTACCAACTTCGGGCAAGAAGCTGGTTAGAAGGATCAACACCTGTGAATAGAGAACACATTAGTGCTTTGTCTCAATGCATTTAAACATTTGTAATGTTGCATTAGGTTAAATTAAACCGTAAGAGCGACAACAAAAGCTCATTTATGTAGACTGAAACTTTTGATGTGTACTCAAAGTAATTTTTATTCCTCATTTTTTTGTCATACAGTACAGTCAGTAGACAGAGATAACTATCGCTATGAAGCCAGGTGGGTTGCTGCAGGTACAACCTAGCCAGGTGGGAGGTACTCCGCCACAGTGCGACTGTGGAGCCACATCACAGACGATGTCTCACCTCTTGAAGTGCTCTCTGTGTAAAAACACCTGCTCTATGGAAGACCTTTGCGAGGCCAACGCTAACGCTATCGAAGTAGTCGAATTCTGGTCGAGGCTTATATATAATGAATTAAGGAGAATCAACGATACGACGAAGAAGAAGAACTATCCAATTTATCTGCAAATTAACTTCATAAATTGGATACTGATCTCGGTGCACCACTGTACTTACATCAGTACTGTCAATTGGACAGTCCTGACAGCGTAAATACCATATAATTTCACATGGTATTCTATACTTACAGCTTTAGTCCTCTCATAGGAGTCACAGAGTGACTTGACCATCTGACAGGCGGTGTCGCGCGCGATGCGCGAGCTCGGGTCGAACATGACGGGGCGCAGCCAGCCGCCGTCTTCTAGTGCCAGGGGACGCATGCCGTGGGATAGCATTGTCTGTGGTATACAAGAGTTGTTGTTTTAGTTGCATTTCTCGGGTGTTGTAATTTGAATCTTATAATAATTTACATAAAGCCACACGAAGGACGCCGCATGGATGAAATATTTTTATTTTAAAGTATCGTGATGACACGAATAATCACCGTATGTAAGCATGGTTTTAAGGCAATAAATAAGGCATAATGTCATTTTGTATTAGTGGCAACCTCTCCTATTTGTGCCGGGGGAGCTATATAAATAAAAATAATAATCGGGGGTGTCTGTGAACTGTTCTCTATGAGCCACCTGGGGTTATATTAGAAACGTGTCACTTATAGGTTCCAGTACACAAAAGGGATGGTGCTATACGTTTAGTATACATAGCTCCATCTCATTCGCGTATTAGGAACGATTATGACTATGGCGCTCCTCTACTGGAGCCTGTGCTACGTTTATCCTCACCCTCTCGCGCCACTTGGCCAGGTACTTGCTGGCGAGGTGCAGGTCGCGCAGGCCGGGCGCGGCCACGGGCGCCACGGTGACGCGCGCGCTGGCCAGGCGGCGCCACTGCGCGTGCGGCACGCGGCCCGCCAGCCACGCCGCTAGGTCTACTACCACGTTTCCTGTGGATGAAGCTGCTGCAGTGCTGCCGACTGCTATCGTGGTTGATACGGGTTCCTATAAAAAAGGAATTGTTTTAAAATCATCGTAGTATTAGCTTTCTTTCTTTTCTTTCGCCCGACAGGAGGTCGGAAATTATCCCATGGGAACGTACTACTGGGGTAAAAAGTATCCTACGTCTAAACCCATGTCATGATCTACCGGAGTGCCCAATTTTCATCAAAATTCGTTCAGCTGTTAAGGCGTGAAAAGGCGAAGATGAGATTGCGACTTGCATTTGAAAGTTTTGTAAGTACGAAAATAATGGAATATGCATGTTATCATCTGTCTAGCTTTTTCCAAACTATGTTGGGGTCGGCTTCCAGTCTAACCGGATGCAGCTGAATACCAGTATTTTACATCGAGCGACTGCCTATCTGACGTCCACAGCCCATTTATTGGGTAATACGATACCCTCACCTCTCTCTCGTGTGTGGGTAACCGACACACGGGCACCTTAAATGCCCTCCATTTTGGCGCGCTCGATATGACGTCATAGTCTATGACAACAAACAAACAAGAAATCGCAAACACTCTTACAGAATACATTGATATTTTATTGTTGCCATACGTCACATTCGCTCTGAACAATGGCGTCGATTTTCAAATACTTGAATTTCCCAGTTTTTTTTTACACTTTTTAATAATTAATTTCTTGGTTAAAAAGAAACAATAATCTAACATATTGATGGAAGCATAATTCTGAAGTAATACAGTTTATAAAAAAACAATGACCCTTATCTGAATCACATGGATATTCCCAAATAGCCTTCAGTTATCTGTTTACAATAGTGTCTCAACACTCACCTTAACAGCATCCTTCGCTGGTTCCTTGTCCGCGGGTGCGGCGGGCACGGCGGGCGCGGCAGGCGGGCCGGGCGGACCGGGTGGGCCAGGCGGGCCGGGCGGGCCTGGCGGGCCGTGCGGGGCGGGCGGGCCGTGCGGGGCGGGCGGGCCGGGCGGCACGGGTGCCATGAGCTGCTGCATGTAGCGCAGGCACGGTAGCGCCACCTGCTGCAGCGCGAACTGGTGCGCTGTGTGACAATTCAAGACTACTCCTCATATAGATGTTGTTTTGCTTTACGGTTTCTATTGTTAAATAAAGTCTAGTTTTCTATTAAGCGATGCTTTTTTGACTTGTTGCGCCTTTTTACCACAATAGGTTTAACGAGTCTTTTGTTTGCGACCCGTGAACAATACACTTATATCTTGATTATACCTTATAATTACAGTGGCAAGACAGTGCAACCAGAAGCCCAATTCTCGTAATTAAAAACGTTCAAAATCTAGTCGCAATCTCATCTCAGCGACAATCAAATGTCAAAATCTTTTCAAAAATGTAGGGAAATTATAGGTATTTTTGACATGTTGAGATTGAGATCATACTGTCAACGTTCTTAAAATTACGGGAATTGCCCCTCAGAACAGTGTAGTCGACACGTGTTATCTAGGCACAAGTTTTGTTTGCGACACACAAACTACTGACTATCGTTTAACCAACCACATTTGGGAACGAAGGACAAATGTTTGTTACCAACGTGGAGATGAACGATCTCAATAAAAGAAGCAAAAATATAGGTAAAAAGAATATTTATCTACGTCTATGATTAACAACGTGCCGCTACAATGGCGACATTAATTTAACACACGGGTAGGGCTAGTGGCCAGTAATCATATACATTATAATAAGATAAAATAATTAGTAAATTGAAAAATAAAAATTTTCAAACTAAATAATAAGCTCTCTCCTTCAATTCGCCTACTCTTTGTACGTTATTCGTTTTAAATTCATTGATGCGATGCAAACGACCTCTGCGCTACAGTTATTTAAGTACAGGTTGCTCCAAGATAATATTTTTGAAAATTGTTAATAATAATATATTAACCAGTCCACTTTAGCCATCCAAACCCATAGCCCAATTTTTTTTTGTTTCCATATCCTGCAATAGTCCTACACCAACCGGGGGTTGTCCTTGGGTGCACTTGGATAGTACGCACAGGGATAATGGTCGGTTGGTGCCTAATTTCCATTGAAAGCGTCTAACGGGCCTCTGCGAGTTGGCTTCGGCCCCTCATATGCCTTCCAAAGGTCCGGGACCCTAGGGTCTCGAGAAATATCAAAATAAATCTATAATAATAACGTTTAATGAAATTAAAATATATTCATAAAACAAAAACGCGAAACCGTATACGTGTGTTAAATTAATGTCGCCATTAAAGCGGCACGCTGCAAATTATGTAAAAGAACTGGTAACTTATGTCTAAACACACCTCTGGCGTCTCCCATAAAATATTGCAGCTGTTCTCATGGTTATTAAAGTTCTACATAATTAGATTATCAGTAGGGCATAATAAATCTACTGATATTTTGACTAATTTCATTGATTTCATAAGGATCTAGGTAAATACTTACAGTTCGGCGAAGATGAGTTGATGCCAGGTAAGCCTGCTAAAGCTTCTGCGTTCAAGATGGTGTTGGCTGCTGGCATTATACCGGCTACTTCCGTCAGTTGAGGGCAACACCTAATAACAAGAATATTTCGATAAAGAAACCGATAAAATATAAATAGAGGCCGATTTATTCGAGAAGATTGTTGTGTTGTTACAAATGATTGATTTGAAAAATCATATACGACTTTTTAGGGTTACACACACATTCATATATGTAATTTTTATGAAGTACATAATAAAGAGTATTCTATCTATCTATAAATAAAGTCCAATAAATAATTCGTGATTAAAATAATCCCGGGATTTAAACGTCATTAAAATTATTCCGGGATTTTAGAGGAGGTATTATCCACTCTATGTTACTTGCTTCCTCGAAGTTTAGGTAAATAAACTCTACCTATTCCGATTTCTGGTGATTATTGTTGTTGTTGTTGAAGATTAGTACGCCTCTGCCCAACCCTTCGGGGAAACAAGGCGTGATGTTATGTCACGTGATTATTTTAAAGAAGTTATTGCGATTTTTGGAGGAGGCCTATGCTCAGGAGTGAACGTGATTTGGCTAATGCGCTCATTTAATTCTGTAGCTAAACAGATTTGATAGTCATGATACGACCAAAAAATACGCACCAAACCCATAGTTTCACGATACAGCGAAGTCTTGCCTCCCAACATTCAACCGAATCTTGGACTTTGACGAGCGAGCCCAGCAGAAGCACCAATGGACGCACCTGAAAAAAATTCATACTCTAGGTAAGCCGACGTACGTTCGGACGTAAAAATATAGCGGCGAGATTTTATCGCGCACTGGGTTGTAAACTCTCGGTGTTGAGCATCCAACAGAGTGCATTCCAGCGCGTCGAAAAAAAAACCTGTTGGATTTTCAACTCTCGGTGCTAAGCAGAGCGTTTGAAAATCCAGTGCACGCAAAAAAATCTTCGCGATATTTTTACGTCCGTGCGAACGTCAGCTTAAACTGCCCTTTACAGAAACATCACCTTTTAAAAATGAACTTTGTCTGAATACAAATGAGGTTTAATGTCGTAAAACACTTACGGAGTTGTTATGATCTTGTGATGCAGCGTGTCCCATGAGCGAGAGAGTTATTCGTTGCGACAATAAGTTGCATAGTTGTTCGGTCGCTGGGAGATTGTCACGGGTAACCAGACAGATCAAAGCGCGCACTTCTTCTTGGCACTAAAACAAATTTTATTTTAATTTAATAAAACTTGTCATAACTTTAAGGTACACGATAAAAGTTGCAACAGATAGCAGAATAACAGATAGTTAGAACATAAGTATAGAACATTGACATGGAATTCTTGCCTCAGCCATTTCGTAGATTAAGATTTTTTGTTTGCCCAAGGCATCATCTGCCTAGCTTTTTCCCAATTATGTTGGGCTCGTCTTACAGAGTTCTAGTCTAACCGGATGCAGCTTAATTCTAGCATTTTACAAGGAGCGACTGCTTATCTGACATCCACTGCCCAGTTACTGGGTAACACGATACCCCTGGTGAGACTGGTTTTTAGTTCTACTGAGCTATACAAATAAATAAAATTGAAGTGCCTGTCTGTAATGTCAAAATAACAGTTTGTTACTAAATGTATATGAAAGTATATACGGTACTTATAACAAAAAAACAATAATTTTTTTTTTTGTGTCTGTCTGTTTGTTTCGGCTAATCTTCGAAACGGCTGGACCGATATTGACGGGACTTTCACTGACAGATAGCTGATGTTACAAGGAGTAACTTAGGCTACTTTTATTTTAGAAATGGAATTAGGGTTCTGCGCAAAAAAAATAAAACCCAAAAATAAAAAAGGAAATTCTTTTTGCATTTGGTAGCCCAATTCTCGAGGATGGTTATGGGCTATTTAACATCAAGCTATGACACTTAGGAGCCGTGCAAAAGGGGAAAATCACTAAGAACGCTAAGCGAAAACGAAGTAATAGCGCGGGCGGGCGATGCAACGCGGCGGGTCGGGGGACGAGGGAGTCTTATTAAAATGTGGTTGTTATTTTAGTATAATGTGTAATTTACTGGATCCACGCGAACGAAGTCGCGGGGGGCACAGCTAGTAAGATATATCAATATAATACTAAACCCGCGCATAATTTCTAACTGTCGTAGCATTTTATCTTACCTGCGGAGTACCACGATGCAGGTTATGCTGCACAAGTTCTTGTACTAGTCCGAAGCGGCACAGGCGAGTGCGATGGTCCGCTTGAGACGCGAGCGCACGCAGTAGAGTCAGGCAGTGTTCAGCGCAGGCCAGTGCGCAGCCGTAGCAGCCGCCACCTGATTGTTACAGAACGTTTCATACAATTGGGGATCATCATCATCTGTCTAGCCTTTTCTCAACTATGTTGGCGTCGGCTTCCAGTCTAGCCGGATGCAGCTGAATACATACCAGTATTTTACATGGAGCGATTGCCTAGAAATAATAACGTTTAATTGGGGACATAGGTAGAAGATACTAAATTTAATTAAGGATCTAATACAACACTGCAGTTAATCTTCATCGGCTTGCAAAAATCGACGTCAAATTAAATGATCACTTGGGTGATGAGACGTCATAAATACGTTGGGATGTTGTACCGCAGTGATGTGTGAGGGCCCTATATTACAATGTTAGTTGACAATCAGTGTTTATTAGTCCTAGCTAGCACTTAGACAGGTTGATGGAATTCACTGAGGAGGAATGAAGAATGTGGATATCCATCAAGGCGCAGAAATAAATAATACTCCGCCACCTACCTTTAGTAACATCGCCATCATAGTTCTGCAGCAGTCCAGCGTACACCGGCAAAGTATCGCCTTTCGTCAGTTCGCTCTGGGATCTATCGAACGCCACCAGCTCTTTCCTACAAACATAACACTTTTATTTAGCAATCGTTATAACATTTTGTGAGTGTCTACCGAAAGAAGAAAGCGGCATCATAGCTAAGCAGTCTACATAAAGTCGATTTGTTGAAGGTAACCCTGTAAGTACTTTAGCTGTAAAAAGTAGCTCACATAAATCAGTAGTGGTACGGGCGGCAATCGGTCCAATTTACACCATATAAAAAACACTTTTACACATCATTGTAGACGTGTAAGTGATTTTTAAAACCAATTTACAGAAATATATTTCATCTATTTTGCTAACTTCACTTCAACATGCGGAGTTTACTTTTGAAATTCGAGTTATAGATTTATTCTAGTTACAAAGTCTCAGTGATTCAAGATACCACGTATTTGGTCAGAATAGCAGAACTGGTACCGAGTCTGAGATGGACATAAACAACGAGGAGCAGGTCGACCGCGCACTGGACACTGCTGCTGACAACTCATCGGAACGAAGAAGAGTCGAGAAAGCAGTTTAACTCCGCCAAAAGATTCACCAATAAGATTCGGTGAAGCTGGACCTGAACCAACCTGGCGGCGACGTCGTTAAAAGATACCCATCCATAGATAAATATCACCCGTCTCTTCTCAATTCCTTTGCCTACTATAGCATGCATATGTGGTACGGCTCTAATAATCCTTCCATATCCTATGGGCGCGTCTTCTCTACCATTATCGCGCCGCCCGGTCTACTCCTTGATATGCAATGGTCTATGTGGCCCCATGAAACATAAGACTCCACAAGCTAGTGTGAATCTTTGGGTTCATTCGAAAAATCGAGTCTGGTCGAACCACGCTGGGGTTGGTGCATTTCATTCATTCATCATTATATTGACATAAAAGGGTCCATAATTATACCATGAACATTAATCGATTTATCAACTGACCTGCAAGCCAGCACCTTCTGTATGATTTTGGACAAGTCTTCAAAGTGTCCCTTGCTGTCCACGCAGTACTTGTGCGCAAGAGTTTGTATGACACGGTTGATCTGCGCGCCGCTGAACGTGTTGCTTGCGTTGCTGTTCTCATCAGCAGTGCGACCTTCAAGACGATGCTCGCTTATCTTGTGGAGTAGGGACTGTGGGGAAAGGGCATAATGATTTTTTTGCGAGATCTTGAAAGACTATTATAATCACATGTCGAATTGGATCACCAAGGAATATCGCTCCAGCGTGCTTTCATTTAGAAGAAACTTGATTAATAACAGCTTTATTACGGAGACATTTTAGAGCAAAACGAAAAAGGACTTGCTTGTTTACAAAACGGGCAACACAATATGAACCTTATATTCCCCGAAATTTCGCACGTTATGTATTGCGACGAGCTGACTGCCAAAATGGCAAAAATAACAGTTTTAATAGAACATAATAAGAAAAAATATAACTAGCTTACCTCCAACACAGGCTTATTAGAGGTCAACTGCCTATACACCCGATCCGCCTTGTCCAACAGCGCGCCGATAGTCTGCACCATCTTCTTTCGTTCCTCGTCATTCTCAATAGTGTCGACGGCGCAGCACGGACGCGCCGTTAGAGTGTAGTCGAACTTAGCGTACTTGCAGAACCCGCATGCGTGGCAGAGGAAGGGGTCTTTCTCGTCGTAGTTTATGGCACTGGGATAAAAGAAAAACATTTATACAACACCACGCCTTGTTTCCCCGAAGGGTTAGGCAGAGGTGTACCTATGATAGTACACCCACATTTCGCATAAAATAAAGTAGTAACGAAGTCAAAACTGTAAGTAAATTGAATATTTTTGAAAAAAAGTATTTGCTGTGAGGGATGGGAACAAGTCTGATGCCGAAAATATAATTTTTAGAATTATTATCCGTTTGTCTGGATGTTTGTTCCGGATTGGCGCAAAAAAGGCTTAACTGATTTTGATAAAATTTGGAACACAGGTATTTATAACCTGGATTAACGACATCCGGCATTATATCATAAATAGAGATAGCTTTGGCCATCATTGGTTTACCACAATAAGAACAGCTAATCAAAACTCTTGACAGAATATTTTATTTGAATAAATTAGTTTTCAGAAAACAGGAGCTACTGTCACAATAGTAAGAATATGACATAATATTAATAATAAGAATACTGAGAAAATTACAACTAAGAGAATAAATTTACATAATTATGATGATTTTTTTTTGTTTTACGTACCGACACTTGTGACATTGGAAGACGTTTTCTCCGCAGTTAGCACAAACGCCAGGGTTGGCGGGTACAGATTGCGAGCAACGAGGACATTGCAGAGATTCACCTACAACACAATAATTACTGCATTAGAACCTGTACCAAAAACACCACCACAGTCAGTATTGTGTGAAATACTGACCAATGAGTACCCATCACTTCTATAAAGTTTCTCCAAATTATGAAAAAGACGTTTCATAATACAAGTTCATATTCAAATAGTTTGATTTGAATTTATAAATAACATGAATTGGAAACAACAATTTGAATTTGAGCACCTAAACAAAAATCTACTTAAGGTATACCAGAGTAAATTAAGTTGATTTCAGAATGACTTACTTGTACAATTGAAAACTCATAAAAACCAATTAAAGTTGTAGCGCAAACTGACCTTTATGATTGAGTGTTAAAGTTCTTTTTCTAAAAACACATGTTTGGAAGCACAGGCGTGTGAGGGGGTGTTTTGGCATGTTTACAAGTGTGATGTTATGTTATGTCACATGTTTGGAAACTAAATTGCGAACGCAGGATACGTACCAGTAGCCTGTTGGTTCTCATAGAAGTCGGCGTACTCCATCATAAGGTTGCACGCTACGATCGGCAGAGGGAAGTCGACGCGCACTTCCGATTGACCCGACTGGAGCTGCACGCGTTTTGCTTTATGCCACATTCCTGAATAGTTTCAATACATTTATGAGCTACATTTTAGAATTTTCTTGTAGAAGTAGAAAGACAAATAAAGAGTTATTGAGTGGCAAACGAATAAACCTCTTATCTACCAACACTGCAATAGGGACAATGACAAAAAAAAATTGTTTGTGTCCGTCAGGTAGGTAATTAAAAAATATTGTACACGTATTTTTTCTTTTCTACGTAATCAAAAGATTACGGCGATCTATTGGATTGAATGTGGCACGACGTCACGCCTTGCTAGATTTTATACTGAGTTGTGACATAATGAGCCCCCACTCCCCAACTTCAATGCGTTTTATCTAAGTGATAAAGCAAAAATACGTGTCTAACATTTTTATATGATAGACAAAAAAAATTTTTCACTGACGGACTAAACAGAACTTTTTTTTTTACCCCGGCATCATCCCTATTCTTTCACAGTTATTTTACCTCCAACAGCAACCTTATAGCAATGAGAATAAAGTTCACTGTGATGCAAAATCAGAGGTAAAATATCTGTGAAAGTATTGTGAATAATGATGAACTGAAGGAGCCGTTGATCTAAGATTCATCTTTGGTTTATCACATTGTAAGGAACAAACAATAACCAAGGCAACGTTACTCTGTAATCGTGAGTGTATGTAGTTTATCACTCAATGCCATGTCAATAACGACCTTAATTCCTACCAAATAAACCACAAAATCCACTCACCCGGTCTATTCTTCAGCTCCTGAACCGCTTGCACGGTTCTATTGTTATAATAGAAGTTGATAGTCCGCACCATCTTGCTCCTCTTAATGTCACTGATTCGCAGGTTGATACGGCTTATCATGTGACTGTTCACCAGCTTGACGATCTGAGTGGTCGTCGTGAACTTCGAGTCGATCTACGTACAGTAGTGTGTACAGCTTTTATTTAGATGGGTTAAGGTTTATTTTTGCATGGATATAGACCAAAAGACACAAAGACAACAGGGAAATAAAAATGTTTTTAGATAACGAACTGCCAGAATCTTGCATGTCTTCGATGTATGCAATACAGGCAAATAGACACTTTTCAGAGCAACTGAATAGTCAGTCGCATTGTCGAAAAAATTAACGAATCTACGTTAAGGCGAAAGCGCCAGGTAGCCCGGGAAATTCAAAACTTACGTTTTTTTGCAATTTGCCAGTCAGTATTAGGTTGTATGTTGAAAAAATATGATTCGCGACTGTAAAAAATATGTATTCACAGAATTTTAATAATTAAAGTCATCAATACAACTCTTTAAGACGAGATAATTCTATTGAATGACTATTTCATGAAATCTTGACAATTAGGATTATACAAACTTATGGAGTTGTATTACTGATTTTGATGATTATAATTCTGTAAATGCATATTTGTTACGGTCGCGAATGATACTTTAATCAACATACAACTTAATATTGACTTGCAAATTGCAAAAACCATAAGCAAGTTTGAATTTCGCGGGCTACCTGGCGCTTCCCCCTTAAACATTTGCGGTCTGTTCCAAAAGCATCTGTAAAGGGAATTCGTAACACATTCATATGTATTTAGAAGGTTTCAACTTTATATATCACCACTTTTCCCAACAATTATTGTTTGAATAACATTATCAAACTGTAATTGATAAATCATCGACGAATATTGAGGTTATAAATTCATAATATTTTATTTCACATAAGCCTACATGGGCACTTATGAAACGTCAGAAGCTAAGTGCACGGTTCCACGTGGTTGTTTCCTATGGAGAAGAACCGGCAAGAAACTCCACGGTTACTCTTTTTAAAAATAATTGGTTTGTACAATGTTTAAAATTTAACCTCAATAAATTGTCAAATGAAAAGCATCTTTATGTACTCAAATAATCAAATAAAAGCACAACAATCAGTCGCACTACAAATTGGCATCCACAGATACGTTTTCTGTCTATGTTTTTTGTCTATACATCCATTTTAAATAGCCACAGGGGCCTCATAAATTAACAAAACAAAAATAATAAGTATCATTTATGACTTACACAGAAAAAAACTAATTCACAAAACCACATAAAACATGTATGTGCAATCTAAACTAACCTTTATCGTAGGTAACTTTATAGTCGCCATGGGAACCTCAGGGTTATTGCAGACGAGACATGGTTCCGACTCGAGGAAGTACCCGTCTAGTTCTACGTAAGAGCCGAGCGCCGCATACAATGCAGCGTTGCCGTGTGAGGAGAGCAGCTGGTTCTGGTTGCGGAGTAACTCTACTGCGCTGCCTACGTATTTCTGTTGGGGAGAAGATAATAAATGTGTAGTTTAGTGTAGATTGAAAGATGATTCGGCTTTTTATGAGGCGGGCTTAAATTAAAGTGCTTCGAAAATCGTAAAAAGGGTATGATAATAAATCACAGTACTTTTGTCATCGTTAATAAAATTCACCACTCTCTTTTTTTTCTAAGGTAACAACACAATATACTCCATTGGTTTGGGTAAAAGTTAAACAAATAAACCTAAACCAACGGAGTATAGGTTAATTACCTAAACCAATAAAGTATAGGAATCAGTAAAGGGACACAAGGGGGTCAGGGGAAAGGGGGGAGGGTTAGTAAATGGGGGAGGGGGGCATTTCTGGAGCCATTTCAGAAAGTCATAGTTTGGCGCAAATAAAAGGGTCAAGGGCCCGCGGCAAATCTTGAAAACGCTGGGCCTGTTTTAAACCGCAAATGTGCAAGTGGGAGAGGCCTTGTCCACGCGTATCATTTTGGTGTATTAGATCTCCATTGCGTGGCACTGCCTTGTATCTTTATCACTACTTTGGACGCAAAATTACTCACATGATCGCGCACAACATCAGATATAAGTGTGGACAAAGCCCAAGATTGGACTGAAATAGATTTTCCTTCTTTCAACATAATATCTTACCTCAGTATCAATATTGGGCGTCTTGAGCGTGAAGTACCCGAGCAGGTCAACGAACTGCGCGGCCTTGCGACCGTACTGCGGTAGAGCTGGCCAGATGGCCCACAGGAGTGACACCAATGAAGACTGGTCAGCTTGACCAGAGTTGCTAAACAAATAAAGGGAGATTTAATAATCAAACCAGTTTTTTTATTTAAAAAAATGGGTTGCTATACGTTCAAGTTGCTATGTAAAATACCACTTACCAAAGTAAATATAAAAGTAATTTTTATTTAAGAATGTGTATAAGATTTTCTGTGAACGAAAATAGCCCTGCATTTACTTATTACAAGAAAAGCAGTTATGGCACCTTCCGCCATAAATTAGCTACTCCTTGACAGTGGACAAATAGTATGAGGTAGGAAGAAACTTACTTATAAATGGCGAGAAGCAACGCATGGGCTTGCCAACGGACGGCTGTCGAGTTGGTCTCAAGTAAGAACGCTTTCACGAACATCCTCAATTCTTCTTGGGACACCTAAAAACATCCATATTATAATAATAACGGTGATTTACTGCAGAAAACCAATAATTTATTTTACCAAATGTAGAGTTAGCCTATTTTTTTTTTAAATTAACGTCAATTAGCTATTACAAATAAACTTTATTCAAATAGAAATAGGGTATATTTTGTACTGCCGACTGTAAATACGCCACGTGAAGTGATGTTATTAGAGTTTTATTTATTTTTTTATTTATTTGTTTCAATGTTCGCCACGGATGTTTACCTGTTTCAAGATCTGTTGGACGAGTGGTCCAACTCTCTGCTCCTGGAACTTTGATCCATCGGTGGTGAAGTTGTCGTTTTCAGCGCTGCGTTCGCGGTCAGGCCAGTCGGCTGGGTTTTGCTGTAAAGATTTACGATATTATAATGTCGTATAGACGTCCGAGCTTTTGTCCATTTAGGGCTCCTACACAAAACTGCGAATTCGCATCGCATCGCAGTATTGTGTGGGAGTCCTTATTTTGGATTCTGAGACCATCACAGTCGTTTTACACTACCTTTGCCTTACAGACTTTGTAAGGTTGAAAACTAATACCCATATTCTAAGTCAAAACCTCATGTTTTCCTCGACTCGACTCAACCTCACTTAGGTAGTTTGATATTCATAGTTGCAATTTTACTCCTCATCTCAAACAGTTTCCTCAGTCGAGGTGAGTTTGAGTTGAGGACCCAACTGTCAATTATAAGGTAGGTCGGCATCTACCTTGAGGAAGTTATTTTATAACTTTTAACTAAAACTGCGTAGTTTATCCGATATTCGTAATGTCATTTGAAGGGTTTATTGAATATTTGTACGATAATCCATACAATTACATATCGCGACGCTATTTACGAGATGCAGAAAATCCAATTGAGTTTTACAATGAAAATGAATTTAAAATTAGATTTAGATTTACTAAAGATATTGTGGTGAGCTTTTTGTTACCACTGTTGCTTCAAGATGTTGGTGGTAACAGACGTGGATTGCCAATACCACCCATAATCCAAGTATTAGCCGCTTTACGATTTTATGCAACAGGAAACTTTCAAGTAAGTTGTAATTTTTTTTTGCGCACACAAGAACTTTATCAGTTGAAATTGATTAATTATTTAATTTAATACAGTTGTTACCTATATACTTAATTTGTTTTTATGTATTTTCAGATTGTTTGCGGAGATTTGCACAAAATCAGTCAATCGGTAATTTCAAGGATAGTGGCCAAAATTTCTAAAATGTTGGCTTTAAAAATAAGACGCTTCATCAAATTTCCTGACGTCGCTGAGCGAGCTGATGTGAAGATCAGATTTCATCGTATTGCTGGATTTCCTGGGGCTATAGGATGCATTGATTGTACTCATATACCAACCAAAAATCCAAACAGACAAAATGGTGAAGTATTTCGTAATCGCAAGGGTTGGTTCTCTATTAATGTGCAAATAGTGTGTGGACCACGAATGGAAATATATGACATAGTAGCCCGCTGGCCTGGATCTGTCCACGACTCCAGAATATTTTCGAACAGCAGGTGTTATATGAGATTCGAAGAAGGGGAACTTGCAGGTTTACTGATTGGTGATAGTGGTTATGCGCAATCTTCATATATGTATACACCTGTGCTTAATCCACAATCCCAACCCGAAATAAGATATAACAGAGCTCACATAACAACAAGAAATTTAATAGAACGATTTAATGGTGTATGGAAAAGAAGGTTTGCATGTTTAAATAGAAAGTTGCAAAATAATTTACCAAACACAAGTAACATAATAGTGGCATGTGCAGTGCTACATAACATTAGTATAGAAACTAATCAAGAAATGCATGAACCCATCACGAATATTGACCCTATCCCAGTCTCCCACACTAGAGATACCGCACGAGGTAACGTTATTAGGGCTACATTTATTGCAAGGCATTTTAGTTAATATTCTACAATGATATGCGTCAGTGATGGCCGCGACTCACGAGTTGTAGGTAGTAGTTTCGAACCCAGACAGGTGTTTTACTTTGTGTTAATTATTTCATCACCACAGCTCTCAAAACGGTGAAGGAAAACATCGTGAAGAAACCGGCATGTCCTAGAACCAAAAATTCGAAGACATATGACATCTACCACCAACCTGCACTGGGCCAGCGTGGTCGATTACGGCCCACTCCCTCTCACCGAGACGCCTGTGTCCCAGCAGTGGGAACATTATAGGCTGATTATATGTATTTTATGGGTGTGTTACATTTAAGTGGCTTTATTTTTAACTTTCAACTATACAACATATCCCGGAATTAAAGCACAACCTCTTATGGGGTCATTGTACTCATAATTATGAACAACTGTTACTATAGGATCAAAACTGAAATCGCGAAAAAAAATCAGCTGTTCCCTACATTTATGTTCGCATCTCGTCAAAATGTTTGGAAAAGCTGATTTTTTTTCGCGATTAGCTTGTGAGGTTGTGCGTTAATTGCAAGACATGTTGCGTTGTATAATAAATTCTTTAAATAATTACCATTATTCAAATTCTAAAATTAATTATTAAGTATTGGTAAGTAGGGTGTAATATAAGTACCTAGCTTTAGTAGTAATAACCAATATGTTTGTTACATAATATTGTCAAAATTATGTCAAGGACATTGAAATAAATACCATTTTTAAAGTTCTAATTTTTATTTCTAAATTTTGCCAAATGCAATTCAGCCTCTTCCCTCTTAGCTCTATTGCAGTGGAGAAGTTCCTCTGCAGCTTCCCTCTCGACTTCAGCTTTGTAGTAGTTCAGTTCTGCTGCCTTCACCATCCACTCTTTCTCGTTTATTTTCAATTTGTGTAGCTCCTCTTCTCTTTTTTGGGATCTGTCATAAGATTTTTGACGTATAGAGAATTCCTCTTGGATCACTTGAGACCGTATATTTCTAGATCCTGTAATGTAACAAATAAAATCCATGTTATTAAGTACCTATATTGAACACGAGCTTTTGCCCGCGGCATCGCCCGTGTGGAGGTCGGAAACGGGAAACGTTAAAATTATCCCACGGGAACATTGTAGAAATGACAAAATTTATTTAATTTACTACAGTTAAAGCCTGCACCATAAATACATCATATTCATACAAATCTGTTACGCCGTAGGCGTGATTGATTATAAACATCCAAACTCAACCAAAAAAGTAACTTACAAACATCCAAATATATTTGCATTTAGAATATCAATAGGATTAACATTTCATTAAAGAATAAGAGTGTTTTGATATGTTGCGGCTTGTTGAATTCGTTTAGATATATTCTAATTTCTATACACCTTGTATAACTAGAACAAATCTAGATGGCTTATATTTTGTACTTGAAAAATATATTTACCTAGTGATGGAGCTACACCATAATCAGTTGGACAGGGCTCGGCAACATGAGGAGGAGGAGTTGTATTATGTGCTGTAAAAAATATACATTTTGTAAGTCTAAAATCAATCAACCATTAAATATCATATAAACAACATCACGCCTTGTTTTCCCCGACGGGTTAGGCAGAGGTGTACCTATAGTAACACCCACATTTCACCAGTTATGTTTAAGTCCCATGTAATAGGGGGCGAGCCTATTGCCATCTACCGGGCACAAATCCAGACTCCGGGCTGCTACTGAGAAATTCCAGTTAGAAAAACCCAGTAACCACTGCCCGACCTGGGAATCGAACCCAGGACCTCATGCTTAGCAGTAGCGCTTGCGACCACTAGACCAACGAGGCAGTCGACCATTAAATATCAATCAATACCATTTTATATAATGTTGGTGCCTGTACCTCTTTCAGTCGCAGACTCGTTTGAAATTTGTGTTCTGCTCTCACTGACAGTATCCCGAACTTGAGGTGTATCTGGCAATATTTCTGTATCAATTTGCACCTCTGTAAAATAAAATCAAAACAGTAACTAGAAATCAGACACTGACAAAAAGTAGTAATTAGTTAACAACTTATATATATTTACCTGCAATAGAAGGTGTGTAATCACTATCAATAACATCTAACAACTCCACATCGGTTTGTTCCAGGAGAGCATCTTCCAGTACCAGGACTTGACTAGAGGTACTAGGCACATTAAAAGATCCACCCCCTGTCCTCATCCTTTCCCTTTTCTCTTGAGCCAATATACTTTTACGCCGAGTTTTCAAATTGTCCCAACATTTTTTAAGTTGAGTTTCAGTTCTCTGATGAAAAAATGTTATATTGTATAAGTAAATAAAGTTTACTGAATTATTATTTATTGAATGATGGAAAGAAATTTTTTGATCTTTACTACACTCGTACTTACCTTTGAATTTGTTTCGATAGTATTGTATTCCTCCGTTAAGCGAGCCCATGCAGCTTTTTTAACTGCTGGGCTCCCCATAGTCGTTGCCACCGAGTTTAATTTAAATTTAACAATCAATTCTTGAAGGCAAATCTTTTCAGATTCATTAAAAAACTGTCTTCCAGTTCCAGACATTTCGAACAAGTACAACAAACACACTATACGACGAACCACACAGCACTGATATTTTAGAAATCACTAATAAAGAAGTATTTTTATGTTCCCAAGCCACCCAATTCTCAAGTATCACCTTATTTTTTGCCGAGGACATGGTTTTTGGTTCAAGTGGCTAAATTATATTAAAGTTTGTTTATTTTTATCGCACTACTTTCATTTGACAAATGTGATACTTCAAGTTGAAAACCACAGATAACGCGCTCACAGACCGGAATATTTCTCCAAATAATGACGTTTTCGTGACGTATCACCTCGACTCACACTCATTCGAGGAACCTCATAATTTCCTCAATCTTACGACTATGAATACCGATTTCGAGGATCTTTCAAGGCATGCCTTGAGGTCTCCTCGACTGAGTTGTGAGTCGAGGAGCTTTCGAGGATACGACTTAGAATATGAGTGCTAGACTGGAAACGCAGAAATCTAAACATTTTAGTGAGTAAGGCCCACTAGCACCACTAATTACTAAATGAGTTTAACGCTAAACGCATTTAAAATATTATTCTGTCTTAGTCATCTTCGAACGATTGACAGACATAGATCGATTCTTAATACTCTATTTGACAGTTACGGGTATGTTTAATAATTATTCTTAACTCGCACTTTCTGTATAGGTTGATTATTTACCTTATTCTCAACAGCTCGCTGATGGTGTGGCGGTGCACATAAAGCAGCTTGCAGCAACTGCAATACAGTCGGCGCCACATGCGGGTGTACTCGTCTCGCCACAGTCACCAACCACGCTAATGCTTCGCGTCGCTCTGTAGCACACGTGTGCTGCCAGTTACCGGTGCGAGCGCTTACTATCTCCGCGCAAGCCTAGGAGACAAAATTAAATGTTTTGCATTCATTATAATAGGCATGACGGCTGGGTAAAAAAGAAGAAATTCTAATTAGTCCGTCGCGAAGTCAGATAATAAAAAAAAATATTACACATATTTTTTACTTTATCATATTAATAAAAAATTAGAACGCATTAAAGTTGGGTAGTGGGGGTTCGCTACGTCACAACTCAGTATAAAATCCAGCAAGACGTGACGTCATACCACATTTTAACCCAATGTACCGCCGCCATCTATTGATTACGTAAAAAAAGAAAAAATACGTGTCCAATATTTTTTAATAATCTACCCGACTTACTTTAGTCATCATCCCTATTGTATTTGTAAAAGAAGTGACAACAGTAGCTTTACAATTGAAATAAAGAAATGACATAAAAAAAAAACGAAACGAAATTAGTGTAGGTAGATGCATAGAAATCCCGACGAATATATTTTATGATCACCTTTTTTGAAATTGGTATAAAACTAGGCGCAGTTTTAACGCCTACCTCATTCACGATAATAATCGTGCTTTAAAAACAGTAGGAATAAATTTTATTTTTTTTTATTTTGTCTTCACACAGTTTCAATTTCCAGCTACCTTCAAATGGTCCATAAGCTGTACTAGCTTGTCATAGGCAGGGTCGGTAGCGAGCAATGCGCGCGCTGCATTTAGATGCGTGTCGAGTGCGTGCACGTCACGTAGTTGACGGTAGCGCTCGCGGGTACCGCAGAGTAGAAGTAGCAGTTTTCGCACTTGTTTCCTAAAATAGAAAACGGGGTTAGTATGAACCTATGCTAAAAGACACTTGAAGAGAACACCATTTATTGGATCACTTTTTGTCGAATTAAGGTCAACTCAGACCACTACTACTTCTTGTGGAATTAGAATTATCGAAGACCGTCAGAAAAAAAGGGCCTATTGAAAACTTAAATTTTGTGTCTTTAGTATAAGATTGAAAATGTAATGTTTTTCATTACTTCTAAACAAGCTATCTCTAATATACTCCTGATAAATTACTACAATGATATTTTTTTTTCTATTCTGACTTAACACTGATCTTCGTTTTATATTTACCTGAGCGGCGTCTGTTGATTCATCATATATTCACACAGTAACGTGCGCCAGCGCTGGTCGAAGTGCGCCGGGTCGCAATGCTTGTGTATTTGACACGGCAAACGGAGCGCCATCTCCATTAGAAGTTGAGGATAGTTGTCGAACACGTCCAAAGCGTGGCCTGGTAAATACATTAAAGTGCAATTATAGATTGACTGTATTTAAATTCAAAATCTCAAATAATAATTATCAAGTTTTGGCAACACAAAACTCGTTATATGTAGTACATGTTCACAAATTTCAAATTCCACTGCAACCAAAAAAAAAAGACTTTTATTACAACACATCAACATAACATCACGCTTTTTTTCCCCGAAGGGTAGGGCAGAGGTGTACCTACAGTACATTCACATTTCGCCAGCTATATTTAAGTTCCATGTAATAGGGGGCGAGCCTATGACAACGGTACTCAAAATCAACTTAGAACACAACGCTAAAGTAGATTGTTGAGTAAGTATAGGCTTGTAAATTATCTAAAATTATGAATCGATCTATAACAGGCCCACAAAATTCTTTGGAAACAAAAGATTACACTAAAGGCTCATTTTCATTGGTCGCTATGCTCGCTACGGGGATTCCCGCAAACGGTGTACCGACCGAGTCATCGACTAATGAAAATGAGCCATTATCCTTTGACGGGGAATATACAAAATTAAAACTATTTATATTGAAAATCAGTACTTACTCTTGACATACTCCTTGACGAAGAAAGGTTGCATGTCGGGTAAAGGCTGTGGCGGTAGCGGTTTCAGCAACGTTTGAGCAGTAGTAGCCGTGCCAGAACCTAGAACCATAAAGGATTTTTTTTTATCAGTTCCAAAGAGACAACGGGAGGCAGAGAGAGCTTAGGTACTTTATACAAGAACCATTGTTTAAGGGGTTAGAAAGCATTCAAATGTTCCTGTTACTTCATTTACTCAAAAAGTTTTTCTAACGACAATAATGCATCTATCCTATTCAACCTTGCTATCATCATGTTTACTTACTAGACGTCTTCTCCTTCCAATACGGCAGCAGCGCAGACAGCACTCTGAAGCAGTGCGCAGGCGCACCGGCACGTACCAGCGCGGCAGCTGCGAGACGTGACACGTGAGCTGCGCACGCACCGCCGGTTACTTCTGCGCGGGGAACGGGGCCGCCTGACGCTGATGTCTTCCAGCGGGCCATTAAGACACCTGGAAGATAAAAACGAGCATGAAATTATGGATCTAATGATGAATCGTGATGTATGTAAAAAAATTTAGAAACGCCTTTACCTCTATTTAAGCCTGAAAAATCAATTCGCCACTAACTGAAACCCTTGCATTAAAGACCAATACTATTTTGAATACGGCGTTAAACTTCTCCGCGCTCGGTGAAAAGATACTTGATGTGCCGGACAAACAAAAAGCTGAGTACTGAGGTGTACCAAAGGTACACCCACATTTCGCCTGTTATGTTTAAGTCTCATGTAATAGAGGGTGAGCCTACTGCCATCAATCGGGCACAATTCCATATGGAAAAACCCAATAACACTTTGTCCGACCTAGGAACCGAACCCAGGACCTCAGGCTCAGCAGTAGCGCTTGCGACAACTAGACCAACGAGGCAGTCCATAGCCAGGAATAGCTTCAAACATTTTTAAGTACTAATTTTTAGCAGGCTTTGTAAGGCGGGATGGTAGAAATGTGTTTAAACTTAGATCACATCTTAAATAACCGTGCCACACATTGTGTATTTGAAGCTATCTGTCACCGGGATAAAGTGAGCGCGCCTTAAAAATTTAACAACTGACGATCTTGGTCAAAACAAATATCACTAAGTTATACTTACTAAGCAGCCTCATAATAACCAACTGCAGCTCCCTCCTATTGGTCCTCTCATGTATAGGGGGCGGAGTCTCATCTCCATGCATATCCAACTCAGACACTAATAACTCCAGTCTCATTATAGCCAGTTGTAATTCCCGTCTATCCGTACGTTCTTCAGGATTCTCGTCAGTTTGAATGTCAAGTTCTGATACTAGTAGTTCCAGGAGTCGATCAAGGACTGTGCGGTCGCCTTCGACGCTTGAGTCGAGGTCGCCAGCGAGCATTAGGACCACCTGAGAAGAGTAATTAGATAGTTAAATGGTTTGGTAGGTGGTTGGATGATGTTGAGAGGCCAGAGGGCCTAGACAAATGGCATTCGCCTCGGAGCGATTCTACAGGGTGTTTGGAAGGTGGGTGCAAAGCCTTAAAGGGGAGTTAATACAGACCATCTAGAACATTTTGAGCCATATTTGTCCTAACCAAAGTCTGATATTTATTTTTTTAGAGAACTTTTACGATTTTGGTACCAAAATCCCAAAATTTTCCAATTAAGGCCTAATAACGCAAAGATTGAGTGAAAATTTCTATTTTTTTTAATTTACTTTATTGGCCTAATGTGTGTTTAATGGTATGAAATCATTTCGAAGCACCGTATTTACTAAAAAAATAACTTTCAGACTATTTAAAATAAAAAGAAAAAAAAATTAAAGAAAAAAAATGGATTTTAATTGACATTTAAAAAATAAATAAAATAGCTACTGGTGTTCAAATAATTTTAAAAACATGCTCAGTTATGCTCTTTTTTTTAAGGTATCATTTACTTAGATAGCTTTACAATTTTTGAAGTTAGGGTGCCTGAACCAGTTAAAGTCGATTTTAAGGAGTAAAAAAAAAAGACAGTTTTTGATTTGATTTTTTAATTTTGATGTTCAAAATGGCTTCCGCCACAGCGTATACATTTACGACAGCGATTTCTAACTTCTGTCGTGGTGATTTTAAGCTGCATTTCTTCTTTCATTGTTCTGAAAGCTGCTTCTATTCTTTGAATTAGTTCTTCTCTTGTTGAAATCTCAGTTGTGTATACGAGCTCCTTTTCCCGTCCCCAGACAAAAAAATCTAACGGCGTCAGGTCGGGCGATCGCGCGGGCCAAGGAATGGGCCCATCTCTACCTATCCAGCTGCCTGGAAAACAGTTATCAAGATGTTCTCTGACAATCAATGTCCAATGAGATGGACATCCATCTTGTTGGAAAATTATTGGCCTGTCCGTATTTAAAATGGGTACTTCCGCATCATCCAGGAGTGTTGGGAGATCGTTTTGTAGAAAATTCAGATAATTTTCACCGTTTAAATTATCTGGTAAAATGTGGGGCCCAATCAACGTCCGTCCAATTACTCCAGCCCATACATTAACGGAGAATTTTGCTTGGAAAGACACCTGAAACAAAAATTAATTCTAATTAAAGTGTTCTTTGAAGATGTGTTGAACATCTGGACTTAAATTAATAAACATTAATTTGTATACCTGTTTTTTCCAATGCGGATTGTTGTCCTTGTCAGCCCATTCATGTAAATTATGGAAATTCGTGATTCCTTCTCTAGAAAATTTGGACTCATCAGTCCAGAGGATAGATTTTAGAAACCATCTGTCGTCAATGTCGCTATTGAGCATAAATCGGCAGAACTGCATCCTTCTCCCAGGATCGGTTTCATCCAAGCCTTGCACGCCTCTACCGTGAAACGGATATTTATGTTCCCGATGCATGGTACTCCACACTTTCCATATTGAAAGGTTTAAGTTTCTCGCCACAGTTCTGACGCTGGTTGTAGGATCCGCTTCAAAGGCTGCAAGTATTTGTTCTTCAACGTCGGGGTCATGTCTTCCTGGATTCACTCCGGGTACTGCATGATGGATGCCAGATTCCGAAAGTCTGCGATACGTGTTGTAAAAAACTCGAACATTAGGTAGCCTGAAATGAAATTGTTTATTAGTAACGTCAGTTACAAATCAACATGGCAATTGAAGTAATAATGTTAGTATTAGAAGTTACTTTACCTGCGGTTCGGGTAACGTTCTTGGTACAAACGTCGTGCCAAAGCTCCGTTACCATCAGCTCTGCCATACATAAAAACGATATCCGCTTGTTCCTGAGATGTAAATGCAGCCATGGCAATCGTACATACACTCAATTAAAATGTCAATTAGTTCAATAGTCCGAAATAACACGTGCAGGAGCGTAAAGCTACAACTGAACACGGTAAATCACAAACGCAATACAAGTAATTCCAAAATTAATCCAGGCACCCTAACTTCAAAAATTGTAAAGCTATCTAAGTAAATGATACCTTAAAAAAAAGAGCAATAACTCAGCATGTTTTTAAAATTATTTGAACACCAGTAGCTATTTTATTTATTTTTTAAATGTCAATTAAAATCCATTTTTTTTCTTTAATTTTTTTTTCTTTTTATTTTAAATAGTCTGAAAGTTATTTTTTTAGTAAATACGGTGCTTCGAAATGATTTCATACCATTAAACACACATTAGGCCAATAAAGTAAATTAAAAAAAATAGAAATTTTCACTCAATCTTTGCGTTATTAGGCCTTAATTGGAAAATTTTGGGATTTTGGTACCAAAATCGTAAAAGTTCTCTAAAAAAATAAAAATATCAGACTTTGGTTAGGACAAATATGGCTCAAAATGTTCTAGATGGTCTGTATTAACTCCCCTTTAAGGCTTTGCACCCACCTTCCAAACACCCTGTATTTCTACAATCGCTCAAAAGTCAAAAATGTATGCGCTTGAAATAAGCTATCGAAATGTCACGTGATCATATGTCAACGAATAGGTTATCGTTGTACCGGTAGCGATTGTAGAAATAGAATCGCTCCGAATCGAATGCCATTTGTCTAGGCCCTCTGGTGAGAACGAAAGGTTATTGCCTATTGTTCTACCAGAAAAGGTATGCGCTTCAGTAATCATCGTCCAAACGAAAAATGATTATTTTAGACTTAGCCCAAAAACTTATGGTGACTGAATGGTTATGCCCTTCTTAGCTTTGCCTCTGTGGGTACTCTGCTCGGTTCCTATAAACAAAACGAATAATTTTGCTTACCTATGGTAGCATTTTTTATTGCCAAACTGGTAAAGATACAAGTCGTAATTTTAACCAATAACGATCCGTAATTTATAAGAATCGGCCATAATTCGGAAACACGAAGATTACAGAAGCGTATACTTCTTGTGCGTCTCGTTCTCTGCATCCATAGTACGCGATATGGAGGCAATCGGTTGATAGGGACCAGCTGATAACGATAGTAAGTATAACGTACCTGTACGAAGGGTATAGCCCTGACTCCGGGCAGGTATCTCAAGCTAGGCAGCGCATCCAATGCAGCTGAGAGTAGAGAGAGACGAAGCGCGTGCAACTTGCGCGTCTCGCTCTCTGCTTCCATAGTACGCGATGTGGAGGCCACTGGTTGGTTGGATGATGTTGAGGGCCCAGCTGATGATAAAATGTATTGGTCACTTTTTGATATGTTAAAGTTAATTTTGAACAAAAAAAAAACGCTGAGTTACTTGTGAACAAAAAGATACTTATGTGAGCAAAAGGCCCTGGTTTCTGAAAGCCTCCAGGTCCAGAGGCCTTATCAGGTATTAAAACTAGTGGTGATACAAACGAATCATGTGGAAGATTTTTTTTGCCATTTCAACTTTCGTACTTCTCTAAATATACTAAGGACGAAAATACACATGCCTGTAGCTAATACAAAACCATGCAAGTAGCTGACATGCCGTGTATGATAACAAATTCTGATTGGTCAATGTCACAATGGCATGCCGGCTACTTGCATAGTTTTGTATGTACCAGCTACAGGCATGTGTATTTTCGCCCTTATACAAGCCTTTTATAATAGGTTAGTAGTAATGAAAACATAACAATCCAGTATATTAGTTTACTAGCCTGTGATAGCAACAGGTGCCGCGATGTTATTGGAGGCAGGCATCGCCCCGGCAGACGGCGCCGACACCATTTCTCCTAGAACATTCCGTACCGTTGAAATGCACATACATACAAGTTAGCCGCTAAAGCGATCCCACGAAAAGATAAGCACTGTATCCTATGATTGTCAATCTTTAATAACAGAAGCTAAATATAATAGAAGCACTCATGTAAAGCAATTGCATTTGACATTACTTTTTTCCTCAGCTGCAAATTTCTTCATCAAAACCTTTGACTATAATTAAAAATACTCGCTGCTTTTGTAACCCATAAAGCTCATTATAAAGACCGGGCAACACTACCCACCCCACGTATTTATAGGACATTGGGCAAAAATATATGAGGCTTGGTCCAAATGTCTACCACTAACAAAGCTTGTCACTGTAAAGTCTAATAAGAAGCAAGCAACTTTTAAACAAAACTATCAGTGAAAAGTAATAGCTAATTAAAATGTATTGCATTTTCATTATGAAATATTATATAATAATAATGAGGTATCAACAGATTTGTCTGGACCCCACGAGTAACCATTTTTGCCCATCATCTTATCTTCTTTTTCGTGTGTCTTACACATAAAGTTTCCTATGTAGCAATATCATTATGTAGCAATCCCAGTTTATTTGAGGTCGTCGCTAGTCTTCTTCCAACTTTTACATCTTTTTAGCCGTTATCTCAGTGTGCCCTTTCTAACCATATTATCCCAAATGTGTTTGACTTACCGTAAGCGCTGCTTCGTCCAGAAACTCCTCCGATGCTGTCAGCACCGGATCCCCCGGATTCGGAACCGGCGGATCCGGGCGGCTCAGCGGGCGACGTACGTAACGTGCTGCCGTCCGTCGCGGCCGTGCTGCCTTCGTCATCAGAACTGACGGAATTATTACTACATGTAAGTTGTTGCTATGTTTTCTGTACTAATTAGGTTTTTCTTATGGAAAATAGTACATTTATGATAAGAGGTCATCACGCGGCGAGTTTGCGAGCAGAATCGTTGTTTTCGCGAATTCGTTTCGTAATCTTAAGTCCTTTTGAGTTCGAAAATTGACAATCATTCTCGTTGCAAAATACGTAGGTACAGTCAGCTTCAATGTATAGCCAGAAAACATATTTAGTTACCTGTAGCTATCCATTGATACAGTGTTATGGAACACAAATTTTTGACAGTCAATGAATTCATGTCGATGTATAACATCTTTTTGAGGCTGACTGTACCTAAATAAAGTTAATTAAAAAAAATAAGAAAAATCGAGGTTTTGTAATAAATGTCTCAAATACCAGCATATCAATAAATCTAAAATTCTTTATTAGATAGTGACATACCCAGGAGGCGAGGCTGTAGCATCACTGAAGCCGGGCGCGGGTGGTGGAGGCGCCGAGGGCGCGGGCGGAGCGCGTCGCGGCTGTTCTTGTAGAGACAGTGCTATGGCCAGCTCGACCATCGTCTCGTCGTCTGCGTCCGGTGGGATGTCTAGTAATGCTTCTAAACCTGTTAGAAATTAATAGATTTAATTGAAAGCACTAAGGTCCAGTTGAAACCCAGCGTCTGTCATTAGTTATCTGACATTTTTGCCTGGCAACCCATGAAGTACACAACTTTATTATTTTTTTATAACTAAGTATTTTTTTTTTATTGTTCTGTATTTATATTTTGTATCTCTGGAGGATACACAATATAAACACACGTGACAAATAAATGTATTTCCTTTCTTTCTGTAGAGCCTTTAGTGAAAAGGTTAGTTAGGAGTCAGGCAGGCTAGGAGGGCATTACCTCACCATTTCTACCGTTAGACAATTATATTATAGTAACGCAGTTTGCGCGATTGGGCTGAAACAGGCACATTAAACTTTAACACCCCTCACCGCCACGCATATATACAGTTTTCCAAAGCAGCAGGCCATGTGGGCGGCGCGCCGCCCATTGCATTTCTTTAGCAACTCGCCACAAAAAATCAATAATAGCTTGCTGCACTAGAATTTACGTGGACGGCCGGCGTAGCACATGGCGGTGAGATATTAAACTTCGCCCAGCCAGGAGTTGACCATGTTGGAAAAACTTCTCGCCTGTAATACCCGAAGGGCAGGGGTGCAACCACATTTATGCCTTTCTGTCTGGCCTTGTCGGTAGAATGGTAGATTGGTAGAATGGTAAATTGGTAGCATTGTAGATTGGTAGAATGGTAGATTGGTAGGAAGGAACGAAGGAAAGCATCCTCAATCCGCACTCACCCTCTTTCAAATCTGTCAGACACGCCACGGTGACGCTACCCTATCTAACACCATAACCCCTCGAGATGCAGAACCAGTCCGTGTATGGCCATTTGTACAAGCACTGGAATCCTTGTCTGTTATGAATACTATGTTTAATCATAGAAAGGATCAGAGGTATACGTGGGAAAGGCATAACAGATAAGGCAAGACAATAGTACACCCATATTTCGGCAGTTATGTTTGTAAAAAAACAAAATGATCGGTCAGTTTGTTTGTTGTTGTGTAAAAATATTTTATTTCAAATCAATCGACCGCAGTCCAAAACCGTCTCTCAAGGTGCAAACCTACGTCATGAGATGTCTTAGTTCAATAAAACTGCCTTACCTCCATCAGGAGCCAGCAGCACCATAGGTTCCAATGAATCATCAACATCCATGAACTGGTTCTCTTGGTTGTCGTCACGGTTGGCGCTCAAGTCTGACTCTGATACGACGGCTTCGGTTATAGAGCTAGTTGGTTGCGCTGTCGTTACTGAAGATCCTGCGCCTGCGTTTCAAAGCGAAAAAAAAAGATAAGAAAAATATTAGATAAAAAAATCATAGTAATTGAAACCACTTAAGTTTCAGAACTTAAAAAAAAAAACTACAAGCTAGAAGTATTTGCTGTGCAGTTATAGTCATTGAAAGGGACGGAGGGACGGAGGGGGGGTTCTCTAGAATTTTTGAACCTAACCGATATCATACATAAATTATCATCCTGATATTGAAGAAACGATTTTTTATTTTACCTGTTCCAGGAGTGTTAGGTGGGGACGGTATGTAGACGCGGCGTCTCTTCACTCTGGGTCGGAGCACTCTCATTAAAGCAGCCTTCGCTCCGAAGCTTATGCTTTGATCCTCAGCCAGAAGGAGCGATAGGTAGATTTGATTGCCGAATTCAATCTATGGACGAAAAAACATTGATTAAGTTTCTGTTCTGGATTAAATAGTCACAACTGTCCACAAGTCAATATACGTTTTTTCTAGGGAAAAGGCATGACTCGCAGTCATCATGCCATGTAGTCGAAACAACACCGGCTTGTCTTGGTAATTTGTACACAGAAATTATATGGGAAATATTTCATTGATACTCTAGAAACTTATTGACCTCTAATAATGTTTAGGGCTACTACTGATGCACACTTTTTTAAACAAATGAGCCTCTTTTAACTTTCGGGCCTTTTCTCACAGTTGGTCGCAGTAACTAAGCTAGGGCACCCCGACCAATAGGCTAGGTTAGGTTAGAATTGTGACCAACCGCGCGCAAGTCGAGCGAGCGCTACTTCTAAGTTGGTCACAGTTACTCGGCGTAAAATGAAATTATTTGAGGTTCGATTAAATATAACTCAAATTATATTGTCTTGGATATAAGTCGATTATACCGCCATGGCATCAGAACACTTTAATATAAGTAGTTTGATATTACAGAAAGCAGAACTAAAATCTAGGTAATTGTCTACTTACACATTCAGGCTCCGCATGTAGTTGGAAAGCGTGCACCGTATCAGCGAGTGCATGCATCGTATGTTCCGGATGTCTCAACCCGTAGGATAGGATACCCGGCGGCTGCGCAGTAGATGAACGACACGCGGCCAAACGCCATAGCACGCTTGTCAGTAACGCGCATAGATGTGGTTCTTTGTCTTTCTCGTCTTGACTGTCGCCCTTCCAAAAAACTGACCAGTCACCTGTTGGAAAAGTCGAAAAATAATACCATAAGATTTGTTTTAATGAAATGTTTTTTCTGCAAGTAGATATTTTAAGACACTTTTACACGTCAATATTTTAAAACTAGGTGGCGCCGGCATTTCCTAGCCGACTGATCCCTGAGAAGAAATGCCGAAACAAACTCAGAGGTCGAGGTCTTTTTAAAGTCCAAACATTAGATAGATAGATAGAATACTCATTATTTTGTACACCATAAAAAATACAGATAGCCATTATATTATTAGGATTTTATGTGAGTGCCATGCAGGGCCATGTCTGGAAGGGCCTTTTGAAGAAAGAGCCATTGCAGCTTTGAGTTATAAATTACTACCCGTGTTTGTCATTTTCATGTCAAAGAATTGTGATTGCGTGTTTCAATGTTATTTTGTGTAGTCAACTGAGCAAAGCGATGCCTTACATAACCAAGGCGTTGCCGAAGTCTAGCAACTAATTAAAATGTGCTAGCTTTTTCTCTTACCGTTGGGAGGTCTCTGCGGCGTTGGAGCGCTGTATTTCACGAGATGGTTCGGCCTGGCAACAGCGACGCCTCGCGCCAACAGCACCAGTCTGAAGTACGCTTCAGGGTCGATATTGTGCGGGTCAGCTGTGTCGCGAAGTTCGCGCAGTGATGTGCACACATATTTGAGGATGGCTTGGTCCTGCAGAGATAATGTTAGTTACCTATGGGCCTGTTTCACGTTGTCCAAATAGGCAAAATAAGCGATGGAGTTTCTTGCCCATTCTTCTCCATACGAAACTACCTTTTGGAAGGGGCAACTAGAATCAATTCTATTTTCTTGTTAATCTTTGACGATAAAATGTGCTTTTTATGTGCCTATTTGAAATAAACGACTGACTTCAACTAGATAAATAGAAAAATGAAATGAAATCCGTTTTATGAAATTATTTGCTAGATTAATTATACTGGTACTTATACGGGGAGGTATCCTTGTTTTAACATACTACAATAAAGCTAACTGTATTTAATTTCTTTCAAAAAAAAAAAAAACAAGCCATTTGATTTAATTCCACAGTCATGATCATGAGTTCCCAAAGTGGTTCAGGTGGACCCCCAGGGGTCAACGCAGTCAACGCATTCCATAGTAGATCTAATCTTCACATTTTTTGTGGAGTTTTGGGAATATGGTAGAAATGTAGCTGCAGGGGTCCACCGGAACCAGCTAAATTTTGAAAGTGGTCTATGAGAAAATAAAGTCTGGGAACCTCTGGTCTTGATAGATCTGGACTTCCGATTACCTTGTACTGATGATAATGTGTATGATGCAACGCCCTCAACAGACACTGCGCTCTAGCATGCAGATGCGGGGGGGCAGGTGCACATAGCAGCCGTCTTGCGGGCTCGGCGGCCGCGTGGGCTCCTGCGGCTGATGCGCCGGCGCCTAGTTCTAAAGCTTCGAGAGCGGCACAAGCGAGGCGTTCTAGAGGACTGGGCTTCCATGCTCCGCCGGCACCTTCGCCCTCCTGTGTAGTCATTAAAAATGGGTATTAGAACATAGAACTAGAATAAATACAGACAGAAAACTAATCTCGTAAGCCATTAACTGGGCTACGAAATGTATGTCGTATAAAAAAGAAAGTTACCAAAAAAAAATATTAAAGACAAAAATGAATAAACGAGGCAAAAGGAGTATGTAAGGATCATAGCAGGTTTCGTTCTGTAGTTTCTGCCTACCCCCATTGAAAGAAGGCGTGAGTTTATGTATGTATGTAAGTAGGTATAAGACTGACATAAGCAGTCGAAGCAAGGCTTCAATTACTCAGTGCTAGTATCTTTGTAGTTAATTTACCAAGCTACAATTTAAAATATTGAACATTAACGCTTACTTGAGCAACCTTGCTGGATGAAGGACAAGCTGACGGATCTTCATTATCTTCAGGCCATCCGAATTGTTCCTTATTCTTGCCATATACCTAAAACACAACATCATTATTTCCTTTATTTCACTATATACATAAAAATTGTATTTTTAAACATTAGAATATAAAAAATATAAAAACTTAAAAAAATAGTAGTCCACTGGTATCGGAAACAGGGTCCAAGCTACATCATTATTATTATTAATTTATTGATTACTATCAAATAATCTTACTAGCAATTTAAATAAGAACTTACTTTGACAGAATCCACCATAGTGACGCCATCAGGATCTTGTGAAGGTCCGAAGTTGATCGATAGTTTCTTGTCAGATTGAAGGGACTCCTCGCGCGTCAGTGGTATGTCAAACCAACGGTTACGGACAACCATTGTCTGAATCGATCTGCCGTACACCTGAAACAAATGAAAAGTTAGATCCGGCAACCTGGGGATCTACTCCGAAGCGTTAAACCTAAGTATCGGCCGAATGTTCGGACGTTTCATAAACACTTTTTTTATTTCGTTCGGTCGATTCGGATGCGACCAAACGTCAAAATAAGTTTGTTGAACAAACGCCAAAATAAAGTTCGTTCAAATGCGAACCGACCAAACGAAATATAATGAATAGTAGGAAACGTCCAAACATATGGTCCACATGAAGGAGTAAGCGCGGAAACCAAATCCCGTAACATAAAACATAGAACGTCCGAACATTCGGATTTATCGCTCCGTTCGGAGTAGACCCCCTGTAAATATGAGTTAATTTTACCAATGCCAGATATCTTTAATTGAGGATTTTTTTAAAGTTTAATTTTGTCAGTTTTTCAAAACAGTCAATTATATTTCACGGATACAAGATAACTGACGATAATAAAATCTGTCCTAAGTTAGATTAGAGAAATTGTTATGTCAGTGTTGATGTCTAAATAACAACAAACCATTATTGGTGGATCTTATAAAAAATATTTACCAAAATCTTACAGAAAAAAAAGGTGAAGTCTTTGTTTAGTCTTCTAAACAAAGATTTTTATTAGAGCTCTCTTTCTTTAACCGTGTACACATATTTAATTACTTGTCCCGACTGATTCACCAACGTAGAGCCTACGCCGCCGGGGCTACAAACTTGAAAGTTTGGCAGTTGATGCCTTTTATGTTGTTAGCATCCACTAAGGAAGGATTTTTGGAAATTCGACCTTTATGGGCTGAAAACGGGGGGATTTTTTTGTATGAAAAAATTTATTTTTTGAGTTAGTAAACTTTAAAACTTGTACTGAGCAAATTATGAAGTTTGCAATTTTTTGTTTTTCGAAACTACACCCTAAAGGGGGATTGGGGGGTGTCAAAGTATGTATGGCAGAATTTTATCGCGCGGTGCGATTAACTTGGAACTTAGTAAAGATCAAAAATAAAGAATAACGTGTACCAGGGTTTTATGAAAATCCCTCTAACGGGGAACTAAAGTACGAAATCCACACGGACGAAGTCGTGCGGGAAGTGTTAGTTTCTCATAATTTCGGTATATGGCCCGAAATCCCATCTCAAAAACACCCTCTATAAAGAGCAAAATATACTTACTTCAACGAATGACGGTGTTCGGGCGACGTCTTGACTGCCCAGAAGTACTCTTATGCCGCAGATGACCATGTTAGGGTCAGAGTTGGCGACCTCCATGGCGAAACCACTCATTTTTGTGGATACCACGTACAAACCTATGGAGAATTACAAAGGCTTACAAACAAAACTATTTTCAACGACTCCAAAATATTACGGACGGATTTGAGAAAAGTTTTATGGAGCACATCTTCCTAGTTTAAACACAAGGCAGTGGAGGGCGGATTTGAGTCAATTGTAACTTTCAAAATTGGCTGATGCTACGTAAAATTTTAAACTTTAACAAAGATTTTACGTCACGCCTTGGATACCCGAGGCACTGATGAATTGATGATCGAAGACTTTACGTTGTATTAAGTCTAATAATAATAATAAATATCCAGTTACCAGTTGTATTGAGTCGATGTTTGATCTGTGCAGTGTTGTACACTTGCAACAGATCGTTCCCGCCAAACTCGATGTCGTTCATCGCAACGCAATGTTCGAAGAAGTCAATCGGAAATTGAGGAGCGCCGTTCGCGTTGGATTTTGTTACCACCTAGGAAGTAAAGTTATATTAGAACTAGTTTTATCCAATAGGTGAATTGCATAACATTTTGTTGTCCATCCACTGATCTATTGACTATACCACGCAATCAGATATGTCTGAGGATATCATCATACGATCGATATCACTTTTCAATATTATATTTTGATCTTGTATATTGTTACAATAATGTAATGGTCAGAGAGCTTAGTTCAGCAATAGATTCACCTGTGTAAGGACACTGGGCAAACGTGTATCGGAAGCAGTATGTATGGGATGCTGTTATAGCATATTTTTAAAGTATCGTATTGCTCAGTTTCTTTTCTATGTCCATAATTACCTCAGTACTAACCTGCTGCGCTTTGCCTTTAGAATGATGCGTCAACAGCCTAGGCCGTCTTCTTGGCGCATGCGTCGGCTGTATAGCAGGTGACAACCAGTACCCAGTGTGATCATTACTGGCCGCATACATACGAAGACTTCCATCTTCACAGAGTAGTATCAGAGTACTCTTCTGTTCGCCGCCGCCGCCGCACCAATGACGAACTGCTACCATGTCGGTTATCTTCGCTTTTGCGGGTACCACCTAAAAGATGGGGAACTTAGAAAACGAGTAAAATTAAACTCGGGCAAGATCTACTTTCAAGCTCATGCCAAAGTATAGGTTATTCGATTATTCAATCAGAAACGTTATTTGACACATGCCTTTATGACGAATTGAACTTTCACTAGCGATTATTGACTTTGGCTTCCAAGGGCCTTTGGAAGCCTTTCCAGTGCGAGAAAGAAATGGGGCTATACAGGACGAATAGCGCCATTCCCTTTTGCACTGCAAAATGGTGACTAGCCCAAAAATCATCATTGTTCCAGTACGAGAAAGAGTGGGAGCTATACAGAACGAATAGCGACATCCCTTTTTTGTATTGAAACTTAATACTTCCCTAAAAGGCCCCTGGACAAAACTGCAAACCAAAGCTAAGAAGCAGCTCAAAAACAATACCTGTTTTCTCTCAAAACGGAAGTGACTTAAATAGCCATTTCTATTTAGTTTCAACAACGCCCCATTACCTGTCTCACCTTTATTTCTTGTACGAATATATTAGTGGGTGTCAACATGAGTACGACCGGGTTGTTAGAGGCCTGCATGACAGCTGTCACTAAACCAGGGTGTCCGGGTACTTCGGCCCACTGACATAAGGACTGTACGCCTCCTTGCTTGCCGCCGCCGCGACCTCCTTCCTTTTGCGCTGATGAGGCTGTTAGCGTTATCATTGCTGTGCCTGTTTGGGAAGAAATTAATGCGTTACTTGATTCCTTTTCTAAATTTAAATTCAGAATCTCAGATAATTAAATCCAAATTCCATAGGAAGCGAATTGTTTTTTTTTTACTTTTTTATTACCATGGGTCAATCAAAAATCGACTTAAACTACGTATAACTAAAGTACATAGTTGATTAAGTGGCAATACATGTAAATTGTCTAAGAGTTTTCAAGTATTTTGTGTTGTTTTTGATGCAAATACGACAAAGCCAAGTAGAAGTTGTATGTGAGAACTACTACTATTTAAATACTAAACAAATTTCAACAAATTATGGTAATGGTGGACTTGTTTTATCGTCAGAGATTCAAGACATGCTTCACCGTTCGCGATATGGAGTTTAAATTTATTTTCATAAGGTTTCATTTTAACTGAAAATGAAAGTCTTGCTTTGTTTACCTTTGAGGCTCTCTTCAACCGTGTTAAGAGGCGCCAGGAAGCTCTTGCCTTGCGCATATGAGAAGAACAACATTTTCAGCGTATGCGAGTAGTAGATGGACACACCGCCACCTCCCACCAACCCCGCCACGTCCTAGCAAGAAGAAAATACAACCATAAAGTATGTCGACCAAGTGTGAGGAAGTTATCAAAAATGTATGACAACATTCAGCCAATTGATATACGGAACTGTAACTACAGAATTTTGAGTCACTACGGGAAATGGGTAGAGGACATTGCGGACACACGTTTTTATTTTTAAAAATCTGTAAGATATTTGGGACATTGGATTGCGCTTCTTTTTTTGGTTAAACAAGTAACCTTTCGTATGGCCGGTAATTATAGAAACAAATAAAAAGCCATTGTGTCTCGCGTAAATCTGCGATCCGGCGAAATATACGAAGGGTTAAAAGGGCACTTTATTTTAACGTCAATGTTCAACGTCCTCTAAGGCATAGCGCAAACCGAAAGCAGAAGATTTTATGATGATATTAAAAAAATATTATTAACATAAAGTGTAAAAATGTACGAACGTCGACCATGCTTGAGGCCGCCCGAGGAGCTGTTTGATGACGTTGACGTTTGTACAACTTTGGACTTTATACTACTGATAATAAAATGTATTGTCCAATGCTATCAGTGTATTGCTGTCGGTCTGCTCTGAGTGAAAGGCTGAATTTCTTCCTGCGCTAAGGTTGATAACTGCATACACAGGTATAAATTCATACAAGCGGATGAAATACAATGTGAAACAGTAAATTATATTGCATGCATAGGGTCGGCACAGGAAGAAATTTAGTCTGATCCGCGTCTAGGCGACTACCACACAAATGTGACTATACAATGCCACACTTGCGGTCACGAAGACACGGTTCTATGCAAATAACCCACTAGATAGTTTTTTTTTTTTTTTTTTGCTGAACTGTGCCTATTTCGTGCAGCAGGGAGACGTGTAATCCCGCAAAGGACACCGGCAAAATTAGGCCCAGTAGCGGACACGAATGAAATATATACTAAAAAAAATCTTTAATTAAATAATTATTTACCGTCATTTTTAAACACCTTTTAACCATTGGATACTGAAAATCATAATAAAAAGAAGATGATAGCGGAAGCCATTTTGAATGAACTAAATGAAATTAGGAAATGCATGGGAAATGTAGAAGTCATTGTCTGGGTTGCCAGGGGTAAAATATATAATATTTTATGCAGAGATAGCAGAAGTCATGATTTCTCATTATTTAATTATTATTATCAATAATAGATCCATTTTGAAAGTCAAAGTATATCTGTTGATGCATTACACAAATATTTTTGTTAACTTCAACGTTTTTGGTTCATAATAATAATGGTTTTTGGGTTTGTGTTGATTTCGATGGTGGATCAAAATGCTAGAAGCCAAATTAAATATAAGTGTCAACTCAAGAAACGTCTAATGAGCTGAATAAAGATCAATCAAATAATCAATCTCATTCACACATGAGACTCCCGCTTGGACTCTTGCGTACTTGTGATTTACTCGACTGTTTTCTTTTGTGATTTACCTTGTTTTGTTTGACCTGGCTATTCTTTTTGGACTCTGGAACTGCTTAAACGATTGACCCGGCTGTGTTATAATTGGATTTTGTTGTGTAAAATGGAAGGTCTGAGATGTTTGAATTGTGGTCTAATGATCACCACCAATCGAAGGCACTCTCCGGCTAATGCCGAAACAGTTCGACAAACTATATCGCAATGGATTGCTCCACGCACAGTGAGTATTAAATTGTATATTTTTAACTATGACTTGTGCCTTATTTTGTTATAAACGCACATAACAATTTGGGAGCCTTCATGCTGACTACAGATCAATTAATTTTCAGATGACTGCCAGTGATCATGTTTGTGATAGCTGCTGGACCTTGGCCAGCAACGTAAACACTCAACATCGACACCTATGCGTCAGTTGTGGCCGCTCCCTACTGAGAATTCGTTTTCATGTGTTAAATATGGATAGTGAGCATGCATATGACATTTATAGACTTGTAAATGAAAACATACAGAGAAGACTTGGACGTCAGGTTAGTGAAATCATTTATTTATATAAATTGGTTACATTACAGCAAGTCATTTAGCTAAAGCTATGTATGACCTATTTTTTTTATATTTGTGATGATTGATGTATAGTACATCTCTGTGCTAACTATAACACTATCAAAAACCTTGTGTGTGATTACAAGCGAGAAGATATCAACCTTTCAAAATGATTTTTAATTTAATTTTAAGTTTAACATGATAAATGATGTTTATTCAGTAAATTGGTTATTCGTAATTACACAATTGAAAGTCAATGTGTTACCGCCAAGAAACACCGTACTGTAAAAACCTTATACCTATTTATATTTTTGTTTCAGGCAAGGATTGGCCATGATAATATTTGTCATCCATGTTGGCAGCGGGCTGATCGTTTGCGGAATAGACAATTATCTGTTGCTTCCACAAGTACCTCTCAATCTACTTCTATATCAATTAATATTGACAATACTGAGACGGAATCAACACCAGCAGTTGATGAAACACCAGCAGTAAATGTAATACCTGCAGTGGATGAAACGGCAGCAGTAGATGAAAGCCAAAATATAGGCCAAGTGCAGCTTCCATCCTATTTGCGTGCACCTGATACCCAGCGACATTGTGTTTTCCAAGGTTGTATAAATTCACAGAGACGGGTAATTCCCACCTCTATTAGAAAACGCGTTTTGTGTGATTATAATTACTATATACCTGCTAACTGTCGTGTATGTAACGAACATATGTCTGCAGCACCATGGCATAATTTATCAGAAGCGGAAAATGCAATAAATTCTTTTAAGCCGAACCATCTTGAAGAAATCATAGCATGGTTTCAGTCTAGCCAAACATCTGTTTTAGATTTTCAGAACATTGATGGATTAAATGATGATCACCTTCATTATTGGATCGGGTTGTCTAGAGATCAATTTAATCTTATTCTTGCTGAAGTTCCCCGTATCAATGATATGATTAGAGGGCAAATAGCACTTCTAGCTTATTTAATTAAAATGAGGACAGGGGACTCAGATGAGCGCTTGTCCCAACTATTTAATATTCCAAGAAGAACACTTGAGGTTATGATGAGTAAGGTTAGGGAATTACTTAAACAGGATTTTGTTCCTCGACACTTAGGACTAAGTCACATATCCCGCCAGGAGGTTGCTAATCGCAATTTAATTATACCAAATGGGCTATTTGGTACTGCGGATTATAGTACGGCTATTGCAATTTTTGATGGGACATATGTGTACATACAAAAAAGTAGCAATTATAAGTATCAAAAACAAACTTACTCACTTCATAAATACAGAAACCTTATTAAACCATTTCTCCTTGTATGTACAGATGGTTATATTATTGATGTACTTGGGCCATATCCTGCAACTACATCAGATGCAGACATTATGCGAAATGAGTTTGCAGATGGGCAGCCTTTAAAAAATTACTTTGCAAGTGGGGACACCTTTATATTAGATAGAGGGTTTCGGGATGCAGTTCCCTTATTAGGA
The DNA here is from genome assembly GCA_947568875.1 of Fissipunctia ypsillon. NCBI lineage: Eukaryota > Metazoa > Arthropoda > Insecta > Lepidoptera > Noctuidae > Fissipunctia > Fissipunctia ypsillon. Next base: position 21,820,340 of record OX387645.1, on the reverse strand, counting down.
CAATGTCATTTCAATGTGTCCATGCCAGCATCTCTTGAAAGTGGTCAACATCAATTAACTACATTACAAGCTAATAAGTCTCGGGCCACCACAATTTGTAGGTGGGTAGTTGAAATTGTGAACGGTCGATTTAAAAGAGATTATAAGCTTTTCCGCCAAGATTTTTTTAATGTTGCTTCAAAACATGTAATGACGGACTTTACCATAGCTGCAGCTATAATAAATACTTTTCATCCACTTCTAACAGACAGAGCGAATGCTCAAACAATATTAAATATAATTCAAAATAAAATGTACACTGATAATTCTCTGGCTACTTATGTAGAGTCATGATTTAAATAGGAGGCGAGCTCAATTCGAAAGAATTAATGTTAATAATCATAATGTTAATGATTTTCCAAGGCTGGACTTTGAACAACTTATTTTAATATCATTAGGGCCTTATCAAATCAAACAAGCCAGATCATATTATGGTGAACATATACGAAGTGGAGGACAATATGAAATTGAAATATACAGAGAAAGCAACAGCAATTTACGAGACTTAATTTCACAAAATGAAAATAAATGGTTGCTCAGAGGGAGAATCCAAAGTCGGCACGTTAGCAGAAGAGTGTACTTTGTTTACATTCTAATAAATAATAATCTTAGCGGGCGTGACGCTATAGAGCAATATTGTTGCAACTGTTTGGTGGGCAGACGCACTGTAGGGTGCTGTGCTCATGTCATGTCTATTATATGGTACTTGTCATGGGCTCGGCATGAGCCAAACATACCAGCTCAATTTTTAGATGATTTATTAATTATTTATGAAAATGAATAAAAAAGAGCTTTATGGGTAGTATATTCTTTGATTCTAATGAAAAGTGGTTTCTTTTTCTCAATTACCTTAAATATTTTTACTTTTATAACCTGAAAAATGTTTTTTGTTATGTCACTAATATCTCAGTATTCCCATGGTCAATATTGATATTGATGTTTTTATAGTAAATAATGTTTATGACCAGTCATTTTAGCATTTGTATTATTATTGTCTGTTGAGTTGAAAAAGTGGGCCTGACGAAGTATGGGCGTTTGCCAGTGTCCTTTCTTACAATGGAATACACTTTTATTTTATTTTGCAGAATATGTTTTGTAGTTTTTAGTCTTGGCTAGACTTGTGTGCTAAATACATGTAGTCATTCTTTATAGATAATAAATAAAGTATCCAAAAGATGGTCACATCGCCTTATATCTGCAGAACTGTCCAGTGGTTTATTTGCCTAACAACAAAACGAAACAAAACAGTGCTATTTCTTTGATTTCAATACTAACTTAGATAACCAGTTACCGCAACTTGCCTGTATCTCCGGGTGCTCAATCTGAAGCACGTTGGTGACGTAGTACGGGCTCTGCGAGTCCTCCAGCTTCTTGCTTATCGGCTTCCAGTAGATGTGGCCGTTCGGGCTCATGCATAGCGTGTGCATAATACCAGCCTGGTTCACAAGAGTTATATCGAGAACTTAAATAAACATTTCAACTTACCTGTATTTCCGGATGGAGCACCTCTAGCGTGTTTGTGACGTAGAACGTTCCTAGCGTGGCGCGAGACTCTTCGCTCATTGGTTGCCAGTAAATATGGCCGGCGGAGCTCATGCATAGCATGTGCATGACGCCGTCCTGGTTCACGAATGTTACATCGCGGACCTGACAAATAGAACGTTATTACAGTATTCAGGTATTTTAAAATATGTTAAAGGTTCATGATAAATGAAACTGATATCAAACTTTTAGTTTTTGTGACATTAAAGGCTTGTTTCACAGTGTCCGGATAGGCACTATACACAAATACACATATCCACCAGATCAATAAAAAAAACTGAAGCATAATTCGTTTGAAGTTATCGGTCAGAAAAATTATGCGGCATAGTAAGATATTCAAGTAAAGGCAGGCCTGCGGGGCAATTGCGTAACACATTATCAATCGGAATCGGTTTCATTTTGACAGTTCAACAACATTCATTGCGTTATTTACGTGTTAAGCAGACAAATTTTACGAACTTATGAAGCAGTGGATTGACAATTTGCTTTAAAATGATATAGATTCCGTTTGATAGTGTATTACGCAATTAGGGTGCTGGACTAATTATTTATTCATTTTACCGAACTCCAGCTCTAAAATTAACAAATACTTTTACCTTTCCGCTCGGCACGAGGAAGTGGTGCATAGGGTTGTTAAGGTCTTTGCTCAAGTCGTATATCTTGACGAAGTCTGATGTCACGAGGGCGAGTTGTGTTTGAGAGCCGGGTAGCCATATTGCTTTGATGACGTAGTTGTTGCCTTCCAAGCCGGTGTTAAGGACTAGGTGGTCGGCCACGGCACCTGAGAAAAACAAATGAAAAACGTCAATAAGCGAACACAGGAAACTCTTTTCTTGAAAAAACTTGACGGTTAAACATCTATACCTATTTTATTATATAAAAATCAATTGCCGTGCGTTAGTCTCGCAAAAAACTCAAAAATGGCTCGACTGATTTGGCTATTTTTTGTTTTAAAATACTCCTATTAGTCCGAATTAGTAAAAGAAAAATTGGAAAAGTTTCCAGAAAAATTTTCAAATTTGGGAAGAACTGTACATCCTTTTTCTATGGGATGTTTGTATGAATTATTGAAATTTTGACTGACCAACGTCTGTCGGGTTAGCTAGTGATTTATAAATACTACTATTTATTTATATGTCTGTGAAATGTGAGTGCACTCCCTTATTTATTAAACCAGTACATTTTAAAGAAAAAAACAAAAGTTTTAGTCACAAAATTTCTCATATGAACCGACAAAGACCATTTTGTCAAGCCAAATTTTACATTTAAGCGAGAACAGAAAGATATTTTAGTTTCTCAAACGTCAGCTGCAACAAATAAATTAAATAAAATCATAACTGTTTATCCCACGTACCGCCACTATTGAATGTAAGCACATGACATTCCTTCAGCCCACAAACAGCCAACAGATCCTCGTTCCAAGGATTCCCACTCAGGCTGAGTACCATGAACGGTATGGGAGCAGATGATAGACGTGTTAGAGTAAGCTTGTGTTTGGACGAGTCTGCTTGCTTCAGTAGAGCCGATAGTTGGAGGACTGTGATTTTTCCTGCGAAAGAAAATGTCGATTAAACTGTGAATGCCGCCAGTCTATCCAATATATAATCAAAAAGTAAGTTGGACGTCTCATTTCCTACGAAATGTATGGAAATGTTTTTTGTGACTTCCGACTTTAGTATTCAAACCTACGTCAGTCGATAGTTTTTTGATCCTTATAAGAAACATAATCGATTGGCATCAACAAAAGATTTTTTTTAAATAAAATGGCGCATTGTCTTGCTGACTGTACATTTTTTTCAAAATATGTGGAATTGATCAAAATGTCTCAAAAAAATAAGGAGTCTCCTAAGACCGTTTTCCTGTAGCTACAACGGTTAAGGTACCTGTATAATGAAAAAAATCTTGCGATATTTTAAAAATGGTTGTACAGTTATTATTTTAAAAACCGCTCGTATCCTTTGGTCTATATTGGGTTTCGATATACTGCAATACTGCATCTTGGATAACGCCATTTTAAATCTAGTCTTCCACACGTACCCTTCTCATGCGACACAGCGAGGTGTTGCCTGCGTCCTTGCGGCGAGGCGAGACAGCACATGGCGACTCGACGTAGCTTGTGCGCGGACATCAGCTGGCGGATCGTCTGACCAGTCTCGCCCGTGTACGACATGCGAACGTTCTCGAATGCGCCTTCTTGTGAACCTGTTGATTGGAGGAGATCATGAGAATAGGTTGAGTATAACGTGTTTTGTCTAGAAGAAATATTTACACATAAAACGGCTTGCTTGGAGTAGTGTAGCTCATAATGGAAGTAACGCTCATTCTAGTCAAAACATGTCGTTTTAAGTTATTTATATTGACTTGAAGAAAAAAAAGAAAATACGTTTATCTGCGGTAAAGCATGACGCAAAGTGGGGGCTCGCGAATCTGATAAAACGCAAAACAATAGCGCTCTTAGCTGTATAACTATTGCTTTAACGATAGAGTTGTCGAGCTTTTACATTCTGAATATCATGACAAAAGTAAAGTGAATGTTTTGACAAAGCTTAACTTTCGTTTGAACACCCACTGCGTACGTTGTTCCACGGCGATTTATGTCAGAAAAACGCACGCACATCCGCCTAAGTTCCACACAAACGTCTATCTGCACGCGCACTTCTGCAAAAGCTTCACACAAATCCTTCCTTTCTGCATGCGCAAGTCTGCCTAACTGTCACACAAACGTCCACTCAGCTAGATATGACAACACTTACCAAGAGTAGGCAGCATGAGATGATCAGTGTGAGTAAATTTCTTCTCTCCCAGATGCAGCTGTGCCAGCGCCCTCTGCGCGCGGCCGTGGGCACCGGTGGGCGCAGCTCGCTCGCACGCGGCGCGCACGGGGCCGGCCAGCGCTTCTAGCAAGCGACGCACGCGTTCCATGCAGGTGCCCCAGCCAGCGTAAGAGGATAGGTATTGGCGGCAGCCTGGATAAACATAACGTAGATGAGACAGAAAGTAGAGGCCTTAGTCCTGCAGTGGGACAAAGCGGACTCTTAATAGATTATTAAAATAATTGTAGTAGCATCCTAAATAGATCCACAATGGTGACCAAGTTAACCTTGAGGTTACGTCTAGGCAAGCGTCACCGACCGCATCTTCACCTACTATCAGGTGAAAAAGTGGTCAATCATGAGTGTTTATTTTTTATTGGTGTAACACAAATTTGAGATTGGAAAACGCCTAACTTTAATGAAGTTAGGTAGAGATCCACAGTTGTTGCAAATTTTGTTCAAACTGCTATGAGGCTTACATGCTCATCATGCTCAAACTGTATAACACTTCTATCCACATACCTTGAATATTAGAAGCCAGTACAGGTCGTCGTGGCGGCGCCAGTATCGCCGGGGGCGCGGGGCTGGACGGTCGCCTGCGCAGCGAAGGTGCGGGCGCGGTCTCTTCTGCGCCGGCGCCGCGAGCTCCACCCAAAGTCACCGAGCGCTTCACTAGCGCTTGGCAGCTAAACAGCCAGAAAAGACATTTAAATATTAAATATTTGCCAGGAATGATGCAATTTCTTGTTACTCATCTAATTTGTAACATTTTATTGAAACAAACTTACAAAAAAAAATCCTGAATTCTGACATAATAATGAGGAGATCCGTTTTTTAAGTCTACAGTGGGTGGATAAATGCTGCTGAACGTCGTATGGACTAAAGATGTAACTTAGGAATATGACCACGGTGGCGGAAAGTCGAAATCATTCTTGATTTAAGTTTGTTATACCAGTTTTGGTTCATGAACTGGTTTTTCTTCTAATAATATTCAGTCTTTTTCATACCTAGAGTCAGGCTTAGCGCCGCAGTCACAGAAGAAATTGCCGAATTTAGCGTACGACACGTCATGTCCGCGATGGCAGACTCTCGCGCACACCGTACACACTCCGACGCCGTCCACCATCTTACAAGTGTGGCAGTGGTACCAGTGTTGGTTCATGAACTCGCGTTGAGTTACCGTGAATGTACAGAGCTTGTATTGGAGCATTGCGTCTTCGTCCTGTAGGGGAAAATATATGAATTAAGCAAAGAGATTGTAGGAACTATATTTTAATGTCTTTGGAACTATATAACAGTTCAGAGTGAAGACAGAAGAATAGTACAAATTGGGGTTAACTAAAACAGCCTCCATGAGTTACGGTACTTTATTAAATCAGGTATCCCCCACCCCCTCCCCTCCAGAGAGAGAGCACCTGTGTCTGCGCACACACTTGTGCACTATAATATATCCCGCGCCGAAGGCTGGTCTCCGCTGAGATTGGTCGCCATGGCCGAAATTAGGTCTGGATGTCTATTTATTATTACATCAAGTGCACTCGACAGTCAGTCTTGCTACAGCTTTGCCGTTGAGATAATCTTTTTACCATTACATGAGCTATTCGACAATACGTCGTTTGGAAATATGAGTAGATTGCTAATTGAACAATTAATAATGTCAAAAGATTAATAGGTAATTTACTTACAGAATCATCAGCACTCGTGTCGTCATCGTCTTGTTGTTCATCTGTGTAGTCAAGGTCGAATCCGAGGTCTGAAGGCGACTCCCATGTAGGACTCACTGAGCGCCATGCTACAAAATAATATACGCGTTAATGCTTGCTCCCAAGCTCAGTTTTGCAAGAGGATTTCTAATAGTATTTGATTTTTGCTGAACATAAGATTTGATGGCAGATGTAGGATACCATTGCCATTACCATTGATGTACTATTTCATTTATATTATAAACTTATACAAAACAACACATTTGTATACAAACACATCATTCACATTCACCGGCATAAAATATACAAGGTGTAATTTTAATCACTGTTAACCTCTCAAGGGACCATTGTACTCATCACTACGAACAACTTTTAGTATGGGACCAAAGCCGAAATCGCAAAAAAATGTGGTGTTCCCTACATTTTGGCGAGTTATGCGAACATAAATGTACGGAAAAGCTGATTTTTTTTTTCGCGATTTCAGGTTTGGTTCCACAGTAAAAGTTGTTCAAATGAGGAGTACAATAACACCTTAAGAGATTAACAGTGATTAAAATTACACCTTGTATAATAATCATATTATTATCTATGTCGGTTGACGACGGGCCACCGGTACCGTATATTACTGGACTCACGCACGCCGAACTACGTCATTGTGACGTGGTACGTCATTGCGAGGTGTGAGTGTAAAGGTAGCGAGCGTTCGATCATCGGATCTAGCTAACGCGACGCTCGCCTGCGATGAGTTTCGTGACGCCTTGTTCTCTTAATGTTTACGAGTATTGCCCCAAACTAACCATTAAAAATGTGCCGTGACTATTGTGACCGTGTGTGCCTTTCGTATTTGTGACTATTCTCCTTCTGACTGTTATTTATTACTCTGCCTACTACATTGTATTTAGTTAACTGGTCTAAGTTCTGCAGTGAGTTTTGTCCACTGTTCATGATAAGAGCACATACTATGTGGTCTACTTCCAATTACTTTCTACCAATTTGAAACATGAAACTACTCTTGGTATATATATAGTACACGTCAAACGTTATGGCGTCTCTGAAGTGCGGCACTCGTTGCGCAGTACCTCACCCCTCACGCCCGCTGACACATGAATTTGTTACTGCGCAGCGACTCGCCTCATGTTCAGAGCCGTCATAAACTTTGCATCGGCCTCTACTTGTAAATGTATATTTAATATACTAACTATGAGGCTGCGTAGTATTGATAGCGTGCAAAGCGTCCGCGAGGTAAGACAGCAGGACGCAAGCAGACTCGATCTGAGGCGCCATCGTGCCGTCCACCTGTCCCTCCTCCAATTTGTCCAACACTTCCTGACTGCTCAGATTGTCCACGCTGTAACAAAAACATAAAATAGGGATGATACCTGGGTAAAAAAAAAAGAAATTTTATTTAGTCCGTCAGTCAGATAATAAAAAAAATATTAGAAACGTATTTTTTGCTTTATCATATTAATAAAAAAATACTTAGATAAAAACGCGTTAAAGTTGGAGAGTGGGGCCGCACTACGTCACAAGATAAGTATAAAATCTAGCTACGCGTGACGTCATACCACATTTTAACTCAATGTATCGCCGTAATCTTTTGATTACGTCAAAAAAGAAAAAATACGTGTCCAATATGTTTTAATAATCTACCTGACGGACAAAAAAATTTTAGTCATCATCCATATTAAGACATCGTTAGCACATTTACTTGATCCTATATCCATGATCTTTATCTAATATTACAAATGTAAAAGTGTGTATGTTGTTAACTGAATGAATCTTGCGGCTGAATGGATTTCGATAGAATTTGGCATATAGGTAAAGTATCCTGTAGATCTTAAAAGGTCGCGATTAAAAGTTAAGCTAAGTTATATTAATAATAATACCAGCCTATTCTTGTCCTACTGCAGGGCAAAGGCCTCTTCTCACACAGAAAAGGCATGGGCATTGATCACCACGCTTGTTCAAGGCGGATTGGTGATTTTACGCTTATATTAATTTATAAGTCTGGCGGATTGGTAAATGCCTAGTTGGTCTAGTGGTCGCAAGCGCTACTGCGGACCATGAGGGCCTGGGTTCGATTCCCGGGTCGGGCAGTGTTATTAGGTTTTTCCATCTGGAATTTGGGACTCAAACATAACTGGCTAAATGTGGGTCTACTATCGGTACACCTCTGCCCAACCATTCGGGAAATATAGGCGTGAGGTTATGTTATTAATTTGTAAGTCCAGGTTTCCTCACGATATTTTCCTTCACCGATATCAGCGAAATCCAAGTTTATTTCTTTCTTTCTAAGTTTTATTAAAAATAATATAACTTACCAAGCAGACAGCCAGCCCACTGCCGCAGGGAACAGCTGACGATGGTCCCCGCCAGCATGTGCGTCGGCCAGGCGACACATCTCACGCAGCAGTAGCGGGGAGCATGCACTTTCTCCGCACACACCGATTAACGTCGTCAGCATGCGTTCGCTGACCTCGTCACCACTATGAAAAGAACACAAAATGTTAAGCTAGGTTTAGTTTCAGTTTGTTGGTCATCATAGTGACATCCTAAAAAGTAAACCGCTTCAATTGCATCTCATGTATACAGTGTAATGGTCATGAAAAGGTAGCAGCATACCATGATATGACAGAACTATATAACGACGCAATCACGAGAATGATCAAGAGTTCACTCGAATTCGGGTGCCTATGAAACTCGAGCTAGTGCCCAAAACACAAGAAAAACAGTAAGTATACAGGGTGTAAGGGACAGCCCTCCGCAGACTGATGGGGTGAGTTCAGTATATCATACTAAGATGCAGTGGCGAAGCCTTCATATAACCCGATTCCTATCGGCTTCCCTTCGGAACCACCACTCTTCTTAATGTCTACTATTGCCAAATAATATGGTACACCTGTGTGTCTGACTGTGTATCACATCACATTATATATATTTAATACCAGTTTAATACAGTCATCATAAGATTAAAAACATTACAAACATGCCCACCGTTTTTTGTCTAAGTTTATGAGAAATGAAAAATTTTTTCTTCGGCTTCCCTTTAATGATAATTGTAGCTGCGACACTGCTAAGATGACCTGTACTTGAAATTATTTTAGGAACTTTATGGGAATCCAATAAACATGATTTGTTTTATTACCTCACACGCAATGTATCGTTACCATGGCAAAACGCGCGTAGAGAACGGCAGCGCAGCAAGCCTTTGGCCGCCGAGTATTTCAACATCCATTGCTGATTTTTTTATTTTAACTGTTTTATTTACATAAATGGAGTGCTGCGTACAGAGAATGTAATTTTACATTGAAATAAAGGAATAGTAACAGTAAAAACGATAAAAAAAATGAAAATTTTCCTGAGAATATTTCCGATGGAATACGATTCAAAATAAGGAGCTGAATGCACCCCGTTAGTTTGAGGAGGGCTGTCCCTTACACCCTGTATATAGAGAACAACAAGTTACAAGTGAAGGCAGGCTTTAACATAGAAAATCACGAGTAATAGAAACTAAAATCCAGAAAATATTCATACCAATGTTGCACCACATGCTTGCACAACGCAGACAATAGCGCCGCATTGTCATTAGCCGCGTCGGTGAGCGGCGCAGGCGCTGGTTCAGCGATAGCGGCGGCCGCTGTACCAGCTCCGCCGCTGTCTTTACTACCGTCTGACCAGCTGCAGCTTTCTGTATGGGATACATTCATAAAGATATCAGATTATGGAGATCGCATTTCTGCTGGAAAAGTGACTCAATCAATACACAATGTCATAGCAACACCTTTAGGGTCCATTCAAGTAAACCTGAACAAATTATAAATGTGAACTTATTTCTAACTAGCTGTTGCCCGCGGCTTCGCCCGCGTGGATATCAATACTTCCCTATTTGAATCGGATTTTGTTCACAATTTCATGGTTTTTAATTTTATTGCGCGGGACCCTAATTCTTTTTCTACAACATAAGTACCCTAGTTACTCCTTATAATATCTGCTATCGGTCAGTCAAAGTCCCGTCAAAATCGGTCCAGCCGTTTCGGAGATTAGCCGGAACAAACAGACAGACAAACAAAAATTTAAAAAATTGTTTTTTCGTTATAAGTATCCGTATATACATAAGTAGCGGCACGTAAGTCTAGCGCTGAGCGATACGTGGAAGGGATTGCTGCGCATGTGTACTGTCGCGCACGCAATACATTTATTAGCAAAATAATGTTTATGACATTATTTTTATGTAATGCTAAATAATAGGTCTGGTGCTAAACGAAATGTTAACAGTTTATAGTAAGTACCTAATATATAGTTTTAGCAAGTTTTGTGGGGAGTAGAAAATAAAAACATTATTTGGCAATTTATTAATTTTTATTTTCCATTAATCTGAATCTGACAATGGTGTCACGCCTTCCATGGTGTCTTGATAGAGCCTTTTACGTGTTGACGGCCCGGGCTCAGGACTGCTTCGTTCGTCAGCACTAGCAGCGTCATCTTCATCAAACTCACTAATGCTATCGTCTGAACTGTCTCCATTAACGTGAATGATAAATTTTTCTGTTACCAAATCCACGACATGATCACTCTTTGCATATTGCTCTTCTATATCCTTCACCTTTTTGCATAACTTTTGCCAATCCCATGCACCCATCAGTATACTTTTTCTTGTATGAGGTCAATACATTTAGCAACACTCCATTTAACATTTTTGCTGCCTACATACTGTTTAATATCGGACCATGCCATTTCGATGGGATTTAGATCTGGGTGGTATGGTGGTAGTCTGAGCACTTGATGGCCTTGTTCAGCTAGGATTCGATCAATCGAAAATGTTTTAAATTTATCCTTGTTAGCCCTTATTAAATTGTACAACTGAGGTTTCAAAAGTGTTTCCTCGTACTGTATGCCTTTTTCAGTTAGCCAAGCCTGCATGTCAACTTTTTTGGAAGTAGAAGCTGGTGCCCGATCCCACTGTTTATTGTGATACGACGCGTTATCGACTACCACGACGGAATTGGGTGGTAAGTTTGGCATTAACTGTGTTCGGAGCCACTTCTCATAGTTTTCGAAATTCATGTTGTCGTGGTAGTCGCCTGATTTGGTACCAGCTTTAAAAGTCAGCAACGCATTGGGTATAAACCCAGTTTCAGACCCGGCGTGGACTATGACAACTCGCTGTCCCTTCGAGACAGGTTTTTTTAGGCCCTTAGTAGTACCATCGGTCCAGGCTTTTGAAGACGAGTGCGATGAATCTACGTAAGATTCGTCTGTATAAACAATAGGCCTTCCCTCTTGACGATATCGTTTTATTTCTTGTAAATATTCGATACGTTTCAAACGTATATTTGAAGTCTCAATCAGCACTTTCCGGTTGTTTTCGGTGTTTTTCCACCGAAATCCCAAACTCTTAATTATTCGCCGAAGACTTCGTTCTGAGGCTTTGAAATTAATGTCTTCCTCTAGCTTCCTTTTAAGTTTTCCGACGGTAGGAAGTTCATTATTTGAGTTGTGAAAGTTATGAATGCACCTCTTTATTACTCCTTGGTCGAAGTTATCAATGTTTGTAACCGGTTTTGTTCTGGACCGTTTTTTGCCAGGCGTTCTGAACACTGTGATCAAATCAGAACTATTGGCTTGATTAGAGATGTTTCTTACTGTTGCAATTGACGTTTTAGTAGACTCTGCTGTCCTTTTTTGGATTTTCCCTAAATCGCTGATTAGACCATTTAGTTTAATGTTTCCCGCCTTAATAATTTCGGCGGTTTGTTTAATTTGGCTCAAATTTACAGTACTGCTGTCCGAAAGACTGAGTAAAGTATTTGCGGCTTCGTTAATTTCAGTTTTAATTTGTTTCAAAGAATCAATTATTTCGATAGATTCCCTTTTTAGAAAACAATTTACGTCGTAAACCATTTTCCTTGCCTGTCTTTTCAAAACAGGATTAGGCATCTTTATTCACTTTTAACTTTTTAAGTCACAACACAACAGAAACAAACTTAAACAACTAAATTTAACAAACAAATTCAAACTTTAACAAACAATTTCAACAAACAAAACACAACAACAATAATTAACGTTATGACGCGACTGTACACGGGATGGGCGCGGAGCGTCGTATTGGCTCGGGGAACCGAATGCGACTGGAGAGCCAATCGGCGCTACGCACGCTCGCCCTTCATCCCGCTAGCCCCCCTCGAGTACCTTAATTTTTACTTCTGCGCAATAACGGTCAGCGCTAAAGTTTCGTGCCGCTACTTGTAACAGCTGTTATTTTGATATTACAGACAGATACTTCAATTTTATTTCTTTATATAGATGTATAGATAAAAGCGTGGTGAAACAAGCTATGCAAGCATGAATGTCATTTAAAACAAAGTAAGTTTTGAATAAGGAGCGCTGTGAATGACAAGTGAACCTTCATCAGGAATGCAGCTCACCTGAGTTAGCAGATTGCTGTGCGGTGTCAGACTGTGCCCTAGGAGCTGGAGAACTGTAGAGAAAAGACAATAATTAATTAAGAACCATTATTAAATATTTAGGCATTTTTATGCACTTCATAACTCTAGTTTAACAGTTGGAATATTAACATAAAAATTTGAATAAATACACTCACGGCGCATCAAAAACGGGCAGATCCGAATCATTCCTCTGCGCGTTAGAATCATTCCTCGTGACCGCATCGCTCTCAGTGCGGAACACATTGCGCAACGCGTTGCGCAGAGCAAGCGACGCAGGATTGCCACCCGCTTCGGGGGCCGATGACGTCGGGGTGGGGAGTTCGGTCTCTGTGGGGGTTCCGTTGGCTGTACCTGTGGCGCCACCTGCTGGAGAACCTGGGTGGTTAGTGGCGGTTCATTTTAATACTACATAGAATGAGTCTGAACTTATCTGATTTAAAACTTGATAGCGAATTAATGATTTTACACTCTGGATGCAGTGCATACCTGCGCGGCGCGATTTGCTTTCATATAAATTGATCCAACATTGAAGATATTGTTAATAACGAGAAATCAAGGCAAGGTCACTGCTCTAGATTTGAAGAGTAAGGACTCATCAAATATAGAGCCTCTATAGGGATAAAGGGTACATTCAACAAAGGAGTATCCATCAACGTCCAACGTATTCAGTAGACATGATGCTGGCAAGCTTTTATACACCGATCGATTTTTATAGAATAACCTCCTTACTAATAAAGGTTGTACAGCGTCTGTATAGTTACACAACGCTTAGTCTTCTTCTTTCGAAAGTCAAATTACTGACGACTGAAAGAGAGAAATCGGTGTGTAACTATCCACCTGATATAATACGTTTTATTAGTAAGGAGGTAAGGAAACAAAGAGCCAATATAATTATGATATAAACTTTAACTGTGCGTACAGCTATAAGCTGAAATTCCCTGCCGGAGTCCATGTTTCCTGTTAGCCTGTGTGTTTTCAAGTAGAGAGTGAATAGGTTACTTCTACTTTACAACATGCTCCATCGTCGACCACATCATAGCTTATCATCCCCTGATGGTAAGCTAAATAACACTGCTTATTTTAATGTTACTTCAGTGTGAGAAAGAGATGGGGCTAGATGTCCTGTATAGCACCATCTCTTTCTCACACTGAACTGCTTTAAGAGGTGGTGGTTGACCGCCTGCTGGTGAGATAGTGGGCAAATGTGGCTTAAAAATAATAAAAAAATTATCGGACTTACCCGGGGCACCTAGACAGATGTGAGCCAATAGAATGGAAAGCCTCTGCTGATCGGCGACTCCAATAAACTTGCATACAGACACACACAAGTTGCCATTCAGATCGTTCTCGCAACCGGTGAATATCTTGATGAAGAGCCTGAGTAATGAGAATAGGAAGTGACATAATTAGTCATGTGACTCTTATATAATTGTAATTAAGGTGTAAATTTGAATGATTGATGCGCGTTCGTGAAATGCAACATCTATAATTATGCTCCTTCGGTTTCTTCAATGTGTAAAGGTGGCGAAGAATTTATAATTCGGTTGGAATAGTGAGAATTTGACCTTTTAAAATGTGGCATGACGGCAATCAGCCGCACCAGAGAAACTATTATGAGATAGAGCAGAATATAGATATAACTTTAGTTCAGAACTAAAAATGCCACACTTACTTGATAACTCTTTCAGCATAGGGGTTTCTAGCATTCGGCGCTGACAAAAGAATCTTGCCGAGAGAATACCCTGAGTTGTCAGCAAATACTTTCTCATACGCCAGTCTACCTGCGGGACGGTCCAGTATCTTTTCCCAGTATTTTACCTGAACAAGACAGTTATCATAATGAATTTACATGCTAGTTAATAAAAAATCTCAATTTGATGCATATCCTAGATGCCTAGAAAACCGTTAGAATTATGTGTAAACCCATTCATCTGAGCAACCATGATTACGCATTAAAGGACACTTAGCAGTAACAACAATAAGACTCAACAATAATTGTGTCTCGTTAGTGCCCCGCAGTGTTCAAAAATTAGCAGGCCGCATAGATTTCGAACTTAAGCATTAAAGAATTAAAAAAAAAAAAGTTAAACACTAATCAGCCCAGCTTTTTCGCAACGGGAGTTCTCCTAAAATACTACAAGTTTATTGAGATTCTAATGAAATAATGCTACTTACCATATGCCTCAAAGTTTTCTCCGTAGACGGCTGTAGATGGTCAACGAGCACGCTGTAGGTAGTCTTTATAATGTGTTCGTGTAACAATTGTTCAGCCTTCTGCACTTGTGGTACTAGCGTGCCCAACGTCGCCGCTAACGGTTCAGACATGAACTCTAGACGGCCGTCAGTCTGTTGGAGACAATAGATAATAATGAAAATAACGTCTTGGATACAGCATTAATAATAATTTAGAGATGTGTGCTATTGCTGTAGCTACTTAGTAAGGTTACAGAATACTAAGAGCAACTTTAATAGAATAAATCTTGAAAAATATGAAGGCACGACCTACTCGAAATTATTTTACACTAGAAACATCATCCTCAACTGCCTAGCCTTTTCCAGCTTCCAGTCTAACCGGATTCAATTGAATACCAGTATTTTACATGGAGTGACTGTCTATCTGACCTCCACAACCCCGTTTATGGGTAATACGATACCCCTTGGTGAGTCTGATTGTCAGACTTACGGGCTTCTGACGACCCGTAACGACTGTCAAAGATCCACGAATGACAGCCGGAGCCAACGGATTAAGGTGCTTTTCGAGACACAGGGGTCTTGGTATGTAAAGATGGTCACCCATGCACGGACCAACCGCGGCAAGAGTAGCTTAACCTGATCGATCGACCCGTGCGCCTGTTACTATTATTATATTTATTATATTTAGCCACAGGCCCCTCTTTTACACTAGAAACATGATTACACAATTTAGGGTTTTAGTTACTATGTGCTCAAATATTTGAACCCTTAATATGAACAATTAAGTTTTAGGAACAGACTGCCACACAGATTTTCGGAACGAAGTTCTTTAACGCGGCTTGCGGTAGGAGTAAACTGGTTGAAATCGTAACATAACAAGAAATCGTTATCCCCGAAAAAAGTCCGTTTCAAGTGTGAATTTTTTTTTGTTTTTTAATACAAAGCAAGTTTTTTTAATAGTAGGTATTCTATACATGTATAATTACCTGTCTGACTGACTGATTCATCAACGCAGAGCCTAAACCGCTGGGGCTACAAACATGAAATTTTGGCAGTTGATGCCTTTTATAATGTAACCATCCACTAACGAAGGATATTTAGAAATTTAACACGCGAGGGAAGCCGCGGGCAACAGTTAGTATCTCCATACACTTCTTCACTTACCAAAGCCGGTATAATCAGGTCAAGCGTCTTCTTCATTAGTTCAGGATTGTCAGCCAGTTTGCTAGCTCCAACTTCCAGAAGCTTCGCCGCCGAGTATGCGAGCATCATCAATGACGGACCGAGCGAGTACTTCGTGTTAGCAGTGATTAACTCGCAGTGAGATGATACTAGATTTAGCACTGCGCTTTCCGAAGGTATTATGTGAGCTGCGTAGAAAGCCTGCAAATAATAATTATTGATAGATTTTTCATATACCAAGGACATCTTGTAAGCGCTGAATAATTAATACAAGCGCGTTAAATATCTGGCTAGATTTTAAAAAACCCTTGTCAACAAATGTGACGTTAAATCAAAATGTTAGGTGGATGGGTTATCAGCAGAGATCGAAATAGGTAGAGTTTATTTACCTAAACTTCGAGGAAGGAAGTAACATAGAGTGGATAATACCTCCTCTAAAATCCCGGAATAATTTTAATGACGTTTAAATTCCGGGATTTAAAAACCACGAATTATTTACTGGATTTTATTTATAGATAGATTTTTATTTTTTTATAGATAGAACGTCATACACATAAGCAGGATACATAGATCTAAAAAGTTTGTTAAGAACATTTTCGAAATGTCTTATTTAAAAAAAGATAATTGGAAATCTCTGTTTCTATGGAAAATTTAAAATCAGTCAAATTTAGCTGTAACACTATTTTCCAAAATGTTCTTAACTAACTTTTTAGACCTAGGTATGTATCCTGTTTATGCGTATAAAGTTTCATTTAAATCGGTTCATTAATTTCGAAAAACAAGGACTTGAAAGTTTGTATGAAATGCCGTACGTCATAAACGCTCATTCGCTCAGGGGTCATTGTACTCATCCTTATGAAAAACTATACAGCTGATTATTTTCGCGATTTCAGGTTTAGTCCCATAGTAAAAGTTGTTCATAATGATGAGTACAATGACCCCTTAAGTTGTTGTGCGTTATTTAGGTTACATCTTGTATATTGCAAAGACAAAAAAACTTACCAAATTGATGCAAGCGAGTGGTGGTGGTGAAGACAATCTATCCAAGGCAGTTGCCGCATTAGACGGCAGATGTGCCCTCAGCCAAGCACCTAAAGCTGGTGGTGGGGTACTTCCGGCCGCATTACCAACCGGACCGGATGTACCACATACTTGCAGACGGGCTTTGCTTACAGCTGCTTCGGAGGCGTTGTTCGAACTCTCCATTAGGCCTTCGAGTTCTAGGCCCGCACTGAGACTGGAAAGTTAACATTGAATCAGCCGATTAAGAGACGATTTTACAATAGTCTGATACCTTTTATCTGGAGAATAATTATGACAGTTTGACGTTATCTCTCTCTATACAAAAGCTATCAAACCGCAATATTAATTCCTCAGTTATAATAATTAACTGAATCATCATCATCTTCCTAGCCTTTTCCCAACTATGTTGCGGTCGACTTCCATTCTAAACGAATGCAGCTGAATACCAGTATTTTACATGGAGCGACTGTCTATCTGACCTCTACAACCCAGTTACTGGGTAATACGATACCCCTTGGTAAGGACTCGATTGTTAGACTTACGGGCTTCTGACGACCCGTAACAACTGTCAAAGATCCACGAATGACAGCCGGGACCAACGGCTTAACGTGCTTTCCGAAGCACGAGAGGGTCTTGGTATGTAAAGATGGCCACCCATCCACGGACCAACCGGGCAACCGCGGCAAGCGTAGCTTAACCTGATCAATCAACCCGTGCGGCTGTTATTACTTAGCCAGAGGGGGGTACAGTACATAAATAAGAATAACTTTATTCCGTCACGTCACAAATACGAATTTCAAAATTCCGATTTTCTTAATTCCGAATGGTTCAAAATTCCTAATATAACAACTCTGATTTATCATTCATCCTATTTTTATAATTTCGAAATTGCAATATTCCTAACGTTTATAATTACTAATCTCAAAATACCGAGTTTCAATAGATCGAATCACTAAAATTCCGACATAATGATAATTCGAAACATCAAAAATACGAAATCCGACTATTAAAGTACCGATTAATGAGAATTCCAAAATAAAAACGCCTTGTAAAACTAAATAGCAAGACAAATAAATACAATTTGCTTGCAGCAAGCATGCAGCATGCAACGTGCAAGCAAGCATGCATCACGTAAGCGAGCATGCAACATGCAGCAGGCATGGTTTCTGTCACGGCTCCGGTGCTGCGGGGCTCCGGCGGTCCCACGCGAGCGTCGCTCCTCCGCGCCTACTCGGGCTTAAATTACACTCTAGGGGTAGGGCAGACAAGACCACGTGGAGTCGGTTTTGCAGCGATTCGTTTCTGTCACTAATATCCCATATTATAGTAGTAATTGAATGAATGAATCAAAATCAGAATCCTAATTTTAGCAGTTTATTCGAAGTACTGAAAATCGGAATGTCGTTTTTCGGACCAAGAACCCATCGAGCATTTGATTCTTAGCACATATGAAAATCGGAAAACAAACGAATCGTATTTACGACTTTCGGTAAAATAAATTTCGTGATTTTTAATAATAGACATTATAATTTTTAGGTATTATGAAATTCGGACTTTTGAAAATCGGAACATCGAAATTCGGAATAAAATATTTCGGAGTATTTGGGTGTTCCCAGCCACAGGCCCCTGATTCGTATTTATCGCTTGCTTGTTGACAAATTCAAGTATCTTTTATTTATTTTTATGAGACTAGCTTTTGCCCGCGGCATCGCCCGCGTGGCTGTCGAAAAATACCCCACGGGAACGTAACGTCATGGTCTACATATGTGCCAAATTTCATCCAAATCCTTTCAGCCGTTTTAGCGTTAATGCGTAACAAACAAACTCACTTTCACATTTATAATATTAGATATGATACATGAATTTCGTTAATAGATTCATATGCGGACTATGCGGTGGTGTATTTTGCAGTATCGGAAAAAACATCCCATTCTTAGAAGTGATTTTAGATTGTGACTTTATTTGAGAAAGTTAATGCAAGACCCAAATAACTGACAGACATACAATATAGAATTGTAGACTTTAATATTCATACATATTAATGAAAAAGATATAAAAAATAACATACCGACAACAATCAAGTACTGTTTCCAGCAAGTCCAACAGATCAGGCATAAACTGGTGAGCTTCGGATGGCGTAGAAGAATCCGCCAGGCACACTTTGAACCTAACCAGTGCAGAATCGCAGGATATCACGTCCAAGAGAGATGGTAGGCCATTCGCTATAGAAGAAAATATTCGTGTAGTTTTACATTACGACTTAGCCCAGGTTCGCTCGGGCGTATTTTTATCGCGGCGATAATCTTTTCGCGCACTTGATTTTCAACGTTCTGCTTAGCGCCGAAAGTTGAAAATCCAATAGTGTTTCTTAACGCGCTGGGATGCGCTCTGTTAGATCCTCAATGCTCGGCTCAATACCGAGAGTTGAAAATCCAGTGCGCGAAAAAAAATCACCCGTGCTAACCTGGGCTTCTGTTCTTAATTAGGTTGAAATTATATTTTCACGCGCAGAACAGCATTATCCTTTATGTCTATCTCTTTTTATCGCCTAGAAGTGTAATTCACTAGAGCGAGAAGTTCATTAGATGCGAATGACTGCGAATGCTTGTGAGCGGACTTCTTGCTCTAGAGAATATCGCCTCGTAAGTGACAGAAAGAGATGGTTTAGATACAGAAAACTACCGATTCATGGAAGTAAGCATGATTTCACTCATAAAAAAACAAAAACGGATCCGTTCACTTCCACGGCATTATCGGTAGCAGCGTAGATTCGGCGAAGTAAGGCGGGTATCACACCTCCGCCGCGAAACCACAGTAGTTCAATTCAACTGACTCGTATGATGTTCTGCTACTCGAGTAGCGGAACATCGTGCGGTATCACGGCGGAGGTGTGATACCCGCCTTAACGCCAACAAAATTTAATACTTTGTCGCACCATCGATACGACGACGGAGAAGACCCTTACGCGTGGTGTTGGCATTTGTTTACTTACTGGTGACGTTAAGTTTCAGATGTTTGATTGTTTCAGAAGCCAACCACGCTGTATATTTGATATTGTCGCACGATGCGCTTACACCGGCGAGTAGATTCTCGGCATACTGTGTAAAAAAAAATTGTCTTATTGGTGTCAAGATCTCAGCTATGTCGTTTATTCTATGCTGTTAATACAGTGTAACTGCATTGTTCTATTCTATAAATTAAAATCAATTACAGTAAAAATTGAGAGTTGAGATTTCTGCACTAGAGTACAATTGTATTGGAACAAGTTGAGATATCGATGAACTGACAAATATCAAGGCTTATAAAGTCTAATCAAATCCTTGTTTTCAATTGATGACATTACTTAGATTTCAAAATTACTTAAAACTATTGAAAAAACAAACAAACAGAACTTTTTTTGTGGCTTGTAAATTGTTTTTGCGAAAACAATTTGTTTACATGTTTGGAAACTAAATCGCGAACACAGTATAAGTCAGTCATGGCAGTCAGTCCTTGTTGACAGGCCTACGCTGTCCTCCCATACTTAATAACACTGTAATTTGAAAACATTGTAAAAGCCAATTATTTTTAAAAGAGTAACCGTGGAGTTTCTTGCCGGTTCTTCTCCATAGGAAACGACCAATTGGAACCGTGCACCTAGCTTCTGACGTTTCATAAGTGCCCATGTAGGCTTATGTGAAATAAAATATTTTGAATTTGAATTTGGCTTTACCTGCGTATACATCCCCTGTTTAACCAGCGCGTCCTTCAGCCAGGGATTGAAAACCTTCTTGTTATCAGCGCGCGGCGCCCACACGACCGCGTGCAATGGTAGCGGGGAGGGGAGGTCGGCCGTCGTGCCCAATTGCAACTTGTCCATGTGGGGTGTTGCGGGAGGCATGCTTATCACTAGCCTGGGGGGAATAAAAGTAATATTTAATTGGTTACCCTGAATGAAATACAGGGGGTCTATTAAGTACTTTTAAAAAACCAGACAAGACAGTTCTGTTTACGCCGTAAACTGCCTGGAAATAAAGAGTTCATAATAGGGCCCCAGGGCTAGGACTGAACGCGAACCGGCACCCTAAGACCTATTACTTTTAACGCGAGTTTTTAGACAAGTCCAATGCAAAGTGCCATTTAAACACTTTGAGCTACACCTTAGCGTGGATTGAGTTTGATTCAAAAAGATCAGGGCAGTTATTTTCGACGTGATTTTAAGTATGGCACTAACCACACGGATGGTACAAAATAGTACCCGGATATGAAAGCCTGAAACTCACCTCCAAGCAGTCTGGAAACAGTAATGCGCAGCTGCCAACGCAGCCGGTGAGCCATGATACTGCGAGTTATCGCACACACACGCAGAATTGAGCAGCGCTAGCAGTGCGTCCAGCAATAGAGGGTACTTGAGCTTGTGTGGCGTGCCGAGAACGAAGTTGCATGCGAGGCCGTCGAATTTGGGGTTTTCCTGTTTTACAATATTTTTTATTAAACATAGTGTAAGTTTGTCGTTAATGACGTATTTGCTCTTTCGGGGCCACGGATGTGATGTTGTGGTTCGAAAGACCTGATTCCCAGATGATACCGAGAAAAAAATAATTGTTATAGGATGATTCTACACTGACAAAGAAAATAAACACATAGATGAACTTAATTTTGAACATTCCACTTAGATTAACTCCCCCCTACACCGTATATAGAGCATGATTTTCTAAAGTAGTTTACTACGACTGGTTTATTTCACTTAATATTCTTACCTGATTATTAATCTCAGCATTAGTCAAGGCGTAGAACTTAGGCCTCATAGAACTCTCATCCTGCGACAGTCGTCTGTAGGCCTGTTCTATGTACGGCACTTCACAATATATGCGGGACTTCGGCTGGCCGTTGGTGCTAGTCTTGTTGCCGTTGGCATTCGCTTCGGTAGATGGCTGCGCTAAGCCTGGCGCTATTACCAGGTTCCATTCGATCTGGGAAGGTGGAAAGAAGTTAGGAGGTGTTTTGTAGCGAATACTAAATGTTTTTGAGGAAAATTCTTAAGTTTAAAAATGAATAGACGGGGTGCGCTTGCTACCAAAGCTGAATTTAGACGTTAAGTATCATTTTACAAGAAAACCTTTGTTTTCCTTGTCTACTTCTTAGAATTATTTTGTCACCGTAAATTTGAAAACTAGCGTCTGCCCGCGACTTCGCCCGCGTAAAATTTCTGGTTCCCCCGACTCACCCCGTCGCATCGCATCGCCTGCCCGCGCTATCACTTCGTTTTCGCTTAGCGTTCTTTCTGACTTTTTTCTTTTTGCTAGCTCCTAAGGATACTCAGCGTGATGTTAAGTAGCCTATCATTTAATTGTGCTTTTTTGTGTGTTGGGCCATGTCTTTTGTGTGCACTGAATAAATTCTCTAAATTAAATCTATCTATAGCCTTCTTCAAGAATTGTGCTATCAAATGCAAAAAGAATTTTTCAAATCCGACTGGCAGTTCCAGAGAATAGCGCGTTCAAACAAACTCTTCAGCGTTATTATTAGTATAGTTAGAGATCCCAAAACACAATTCATCGGTTTGGCAAATTGTTATGCTTCTGTGGTCAGTTCGTGTAAAGGAAATATTACCTGTTGCAACAACGTCTGTGGCGCATCATAGAGATGCCTCATCAAGTACTCCAGCAACAGCATCAGCCTAGTAGTCAACATCAGCTGATGAGGTGCCAAGTTCATCGCTCGCTTCCTATCACTGATGGCCAGGGTTTCAACCACCTACAATGACATACACCGTTAGTTATAAATGTTTGAGATGAAGAGAGATGAGAAAGAGATTATTATGAGATTAGAAAGATGTAACAATCTTGATACATGAGACTTTTATGTCATTGTTATAAGGTTTACACTGCAATAACCCGCGCGCGGTTGAAAATGCAACTAATATACTTTTATAAACCATAACCAGACTAGGTCCGCCTCGGCTCACAAACACATTGATACCGAGCGCGAGTCGCGGTATCCACACATTGTCAATGGGGAAGAAAAATGTCAAATTAGTTCTGCGTAGATGGCGCTAAGTGTTTGTTACTTTCATTCGGCTGCCAATGGAGTTCATTGCTGAAAACTTTGCTGAGAGTTGGCGCTAAAGGTTTGTCGCCGATTGATCGTTTTTCATTCAAGACCACTTTGACAAGTGATAAACACACAGCGCTCTCTCGCGGCGAAGCTTCCAGATAACAACCCCATTATTTAATCGCAGAATATACTGTATGCTACACTGCTAAAAGTTCGTTTTTCAATATCTATTGCAAGGAGGAGCAGGGCTATAGTAATAAACAAACGACGACCATTAACTTACCTTTATGATGGCATTGGATGTCATAAGTAACACAGACTTCTTCTGCATGAGCGTCAAAGAATGGAAGAGATATACCAATAGTTGAGCATGCTCAACGTTCAAGTCTGAAACAATCATTATTATAGCTTATTAACCGACTTCAACAAAGGAGGAGGTTATATGTTCGTCTGTTTTTTCTTCTGTATGTTCATCGATATTTTCGTCAATTGTGGACCGATTTAAAAAATTATTTTCATTTGGTAGAGGAAGCTTGCGCGGTGGTCCCATATAAATTTTATTAACTTTGCTTGGGTAGTTTTTGAGTTAGCTTCGATAAACGTATTTAATCCACTTTGTGTATCTTGATGATGTTATAATATTTCCTATCACTGTTGTTTACATAGCATGTAGTGGTATACAATTTGGGTGTGGGGTAGGTACCATTACTAAAAGTGAAAAATATATAAACAAAAAAACAACCGACTTTCAAAAAAAAACAATACAAAGTGAAAAATTATTTTTATTTCGGAAAACGGTGGCAAAAATCTAAAACAGATCCAAAGACTTCCGAAATTAAAATTATTTTTCACTATGTAATGTTTTTTTGGAAGTCGGTTGTTTTAATAAATCTGACGCCTGTACCTTGTAGGTATATCACGGTTTAAAAAAAATATTTTATCATGTATTTGATATAAGGCA
Organism: Fissipunctia ypsillon; assembly: GCA_947568875.1. Classification (NCBI taxonomy): domain Eukaryota; kingdom Metazoa; phylum Arthropoda; class Insecta; order Lepidoptera; family Noctuidae; genus Fissipunctia; species Fissipunctia ypsillon. The sequence continues at coordinate 21,796,402 of OX387645.1, read as the reverse complement.
AACCTACAGCTAAATTAACAACTATATCAACAATAAAAAAAAGTATGATAATAACTAATAAGTGATATTATATTTTACAATATAATGAAATGGGTAGCATACCTATATTAGCAAAGCCTGCAGATAACCGGATAGCCAACATTAAAAAAAGCATACAACGTTAATATACATGAAGTAAAACTATGCGCACCGAAATAGGGCTAATGAGAGCGGTAGCTAGATGGATTTTACATTTTTGTTTTATATATTCCCATCAGAGTCTGTTTCTTATGGAATTGTATGATGATAAGATAAAGAATCATCAAAAAAACTACCATCTACAGCATACTGGCTACTTGTGTATGACTAGAATTTAAACAGGCTCCGTAATCAAAAATCTGTGAAGAATTTTTGCCATATAAAAGCAGACCACAAAGTAAGGGCCGGCCGCAGACTTTCGGCCGAACCCAATAACCTATTTTCAGTAAAAGACAGATCGCTATTGATGGTAGACTGTATAATTTTATCAGTCCTTATGTCAGGCCGGTAAGATTCCATAATCTCGTATAGATTATTGGGACATTAAAACCATAGATAGGTTTTTCTACCTCCAGTATGCCAAAACTGGTGATAGATCGGTTATTGGGTTCGGCCGTTAGTGAAGCGCAACGCAGCGTAGTTTTTACTGCCAAACACGCTTCGTCAGGTCTGTGTCGGCCTTTAGATAGTAAATAGAATAGGGAATATGCATGGTCAAATATATATTTTATAATAAACTGTCTTACTTCAGAATTATGCCACCATCAATATTCATTATAATTTTAGAGCAAGAAAGATTTTTTTTAAAGTGCAAAAAACTGTGGGAAAGTCAAATATTTGAAAAGTGACGCCATTGATCAGAGCGAATGTGACGTAAAAGTCTATAAAACAGGGGTTCCCAAACTTATTTTGTCTACTGCCCACTTTGAGAATAAATTATTTTTTAGCGCCCCCATTTTTTCACGTACTTAAAAACCAATACCTAGATGAAATTACAAATCGCCCTCTAAGCCTCTACACAACGCCCCTATTTTTTTTTTCTGGGTCTCTTACTGCCCCCCTTTAGGCCTGCAGCGCCCACAAAGGGGCGTTATCGCCCACTTTGGGAAAGGCTGGTCTATAACAACAATAAATGTCATGTGTTTTGTAGGATATTTGCGATTCAATCGGTTTTGTTGTCATAGACTATGACGTCACACCAAGCGCGCCAAAATGGAGGGCTTTTAAGGTTGGTGTCGGTTGGCTATTTTTAACTTTTTTTTAAGTTAAGTACTTTCAATTGCTTTTTTAGCGTTAAATATTTTCTTTACTATTATAATAGCGAAGTTAACTATCGAATAAAAATACATACATATTCCCTATTACAGTACAACATATTACAACAAGGCGTCGGAATCTCTGGACTCAATGAAGATGTTTAAAAAATCAATTAGTCTATAGACGCTCTCGTCTGGTCATTTACAAAAACCGTCCACCGGAGGAAAACCACCCCAAGGCCCGACGACGCGGCGCCTGAGCGGTGCCTATGTAGGACCATACAAATATCTATGGCATACCACACGCTGCGTTCCGGTGTCGCACCGCACGTACACCGGACTCGGTTGTGCGTCGGAGTGCGCAGATTGTACTCATCATACAACAACACTCTTCTTCCTTCGCTTTGCGGCGCCGCACCGTACTTGTGTACGCCCATACGGCGAAATCGTTGCAGTGCGGCACCGCATCGTGTGTACCGGCACTTATTGCTACGTAATAAAAGCGCTGTCGATGTCAAATTGTTACCCGCGACGTGAAGTTTACCGCTACATTTGAGTATTTACTCAGACCTGTATGTTACAAGACATACCTTCATAATCATGGTCCTGTGAAGGCTGTGCTTGCAAAGCGCACTCTTGAAGAGTATTGACAATCTTATGCCACATAGCTAGGATACTGTTCTCGCGCTCAGCGGCCTGCTTGCCGAGCACCATGCCGCCTAGAAGTTTTACTACGCGGGGTCCAACCTGTTGCAAAATACAAAAAATCATTACCTTTCTTCTTAAACAATTGGGAAAAATATATGAACATGTTTTTAAATAGTAGTAGTAATCATTGTGACTCGAAGAGTTGCATTAAATTAGTAAAATACAAGATTTTAACGGACACTACAACGGTAAAATCGCGCCCTCCTCAACTGATGATCGACCGCCTAGTGGTCTGTAATAATAGAAATTTAATTGTGTCTCATAACATAACAGGTGAAGGTTTATTTGAGAGCCATCGTTACAGCTATTTTATCAGAGTCCTCGAGGCGTTTTTTTTTAATGTGCACATTTTCCTTCAAAGCTGGCAACCACCTTGCTAAATTAAAAATTTAAGCTGTCACAAACCTGCAACGGAGTCATGTTGGTTCTTTCTGAACCAGCAGAAATCAGCTGTTGATGTAAAGCGGGCTGCAGTGACGCGAACGCGGGCGCTCCGCTCAAATTGTGCAGGTATCGCACTAGGGCTGAGCTGAACGATCCGTAGAGCGCTCCCAGACGAGCGCCGAAGCATGTTGAGATTGTACCTGGGTGGCAAAGGAAATAATACATAATAATATATTTGGAAACGCATGTGACTAAAAGAGTGATGAATAGTGAGTGGTGAGTGATATATGTGAAGCGATGGAGGATACTAAGGTTACTGTTTTGGTTTTAATTGATTTCTCCAATGCCTTTAACGCTGTCAGCCACGATATTCTCTTGCTATGCTCTCTCATCTTATGGTTTCGTCCGAGGTTCTGGAATGGTTCTCTTCTTATCTTCGGGGGCGTCGGCAGTCGGTTCGCGTTGATGAGAGCTCTTCGAGTTGGCGTGACCTGGATGCTGGTGTTCCACAAGGCGGTATTCTTTCTCCACTGTTGTTCTCCATCTTCATTAATTTTATAACTCACTGTCTTCGGTGTTCGTATCATCTTTATGCCGATGATCTTCAATTGTATACAGCTGCGCGGGTGGAAAGTTTATTGGATGCTGTAGCAGATGTAAACCGAGACTTAGATGCAATCAAAAAGTGGTCTGATAGTTTTGGAGTGTCAGTGAACCCCTCAAAGTGTCAGGCCATTGTAATTGGAAGCTCGCGCATGATGGGTAGGGTGACGCTTAGCTCTCTTCCTCCTCTCATTTTCAATGGTACCGTCATACCCATTACCCCTACTGTGAAAGATCTCGGTTTGCATCTTGACTCGACGCTTAGCTGGCAGCGCCAGGTCTCTAATGTTAGTCAAAGGGTCAACGGTACTCTACGATCCCTGTATCGTCTGAGAAACTTTTTGCCCGCTAAGACGAAGACTATGCTTGTGCAGACTTTGATTTTCCCTATCATTGACTATGGTGACGTGTGCTACTTTGACTTGAATGCGGTGTTGCTGGATAAGCCTGACAGATTGCTTAACAATTGTATCCGGTTCATATTCAACCTCAGAAAATATGACCATGTGTCGAGCTACAGGTCTGAGCTCAAATGGATGCCCATTCGCCAGAGAAGAAATTTGCGTGCTTTGACCACGCTTTTCTCCCTTCTTAACTCTCCCACTCCTCCTTCTTATCTAGTGTCTCACTTCCAATATCTATGTTCTTCACACGCTAAGAATCTTCGTTCTTCTAACAATCTTCTCCTACTCTGTCCTTCTCATACTTCTGACTTTGTTCATTCTTCCTTTCATATTCAGTCCATTCTTCTTTGGAATGCGCTACCTCTTGACATCAGGACGGCCACCAGTCGGTATGCATTTAAGCGGAGATTGCGGAGTTATTTTCAAAATAAATAGCGTAGTCATCTCAAAACCTCTCTCTCTTGAATTTGTATATAATGTATATATATAATATAGGTATATATTATAGGTATATATTGTAATAAATATGTATGTATGTGTATTATAAGTTTATAACTTATTCATGTACAAATTGTCCCATTCCTAACAGAGCACCTGCCATCTAATCTCTTCACCACCCTTGGTTGACTGGTAGAGAATGCCTAAGGCATTAAGTCCGCCTTTGTACTTTTTTAAGTGTGAAAAGATTAAATAAATAAATATAAATGTTGATGGATGGAGAGGGAACGGAAGGCCAAAGAAAAGATGGATGGATTGTGTGAGGAATGATATGAAAGAGAAAGGAGTGAATGACAGCGTGACAGTTGACAGAGGAAAATGGAAAGAGAAAACGTGTTGCGCCGACCCCAAGTAACATGGGACAAGGGCAGGAAGATGATGGATGACATAATAATATATGTATTTATTAAATAACAAGCCGTGTGCCCTATGGGATTTCCTATGGTCAAAAATTACGAACTTTCATACTAACTTTCATCCCCTATTTAACATCTTTACGAATATGAATTTACAAAAAAACCGTCGTAATGCTCACATCTGTACTAATCGATGCTAAATAATATAATAACGCTGAAGAGTTTGTTTGTTTGAACGCGAATTCTGGAACTACCAATCAAATCGTTTATTTCCAGATAAAATAGATCCAACTTGGAGAGGGAGGCTTTTGCCCTGGAAATAAACGATTTCATTTTCTATGAAATGCGGTTGTTTCAAAGTCACAACGTGATTATAATACTAAAACCAAAAATTTAACATACGACTATTTGAAATGACAGCAACGCTATCTTATTTGGAATGAGAAAACCTGCTTGTATCGAGTTCAGACCTAGAGGAACGTTCAGTGTATGCCAAATGTCAATTTTATTATTAACTAGCTTTTGCCCGCGGCTTTGACCGCGTAGAGGTCGGAAATTATCCCAAGGGAACGTAGTACCGGGGTAAAAAATATCCTAATGCAGGTCACGGTTTAATAGTGTGTCAAATTTCTCCAAATCCGTTCAGACATTTTTGCGTGACTGAGTAACAAACATCCAAACATACAAACTTTCACATTTATAGAGAGGAGAGGAGAGAGGGTGCGTAGTACTCGCAACCGGCGTCCGTGTATGACTGGTCATACACGGACATATAGCTCTGGAGCTATGGACGTAAACGGGGCAAAAGGAGTATGTAAGGATCGTCCCAGATGGTGTTCTGTAGTTACTGCCTACCCCTATGGGAAGAAGGCGTGAGTCTATATGTAACAGAGTTAACTTAAAATAAAAAGAAGGTCAATTACCAGTGTCAGTACGCGCGGTCTCTCTATCCAAGTCTTTAGCCAGGGCAGCAAGTAAAGCCTGGTGCGCATCGTGTAGCTGAAGAGAATGCTGTCCTAAACGCTCTGAACCTTCGCTGATGATCTCTTCAGTCAGCAGGGTGAATACCTCTGTTGCTAGGGTTATGTACTGGAATACGAGAATACTTGTTAAAAAGTTTTATAATATGGATGATGACAATTTTTTTTTGTCCATCAGGAAGATTCTTAAAAAATATTGGACACGTATTTTTTTCTTTTTTTACGTAATCAAAAGATAACGGCGATGCATTGAGTTAAAATGTGGCATGACGTCACGCCTTGCTAGATTTTATACTTAGTTGTGACGTAGTGAGCTCCCACTCCCCAACTTTAATGCGTTTCTGTAATTTTTTATTAATACGATAAAGCAAAAAATACGTGTCTAATATTTTTTTACTACTAAATAGAATTTCTTTTTTTTTGCCCAGGCATCAACTCTATTAAAAGTGGATACCAAGCAGCCAGCACTGGGTCCGCGTGGTGAATTACGGCCCACTTAGCTCTAACAGAGAGGGGTTTGAATCCCAGCAGTGAGCACATTATAAGCTGTATAAATAGTGGATGGAGACTGTCTTTGATTACACAATGAACTCGGCTTATCTTAGTTCAGCTGTTCCCTACATTTATGTTCGCATAACTTGTCAAAATGTAGGGAACAGTTGAATTTTTTTTTCGCGATGTCAGGTTTGGTCCCAAAGTAAAAGTTGTTCATAATAATGAGTACAATGTCCCCTTAAGAGGTTGTGCGCTAATTCCGGGGCATGTTGTATATCGCCATAAGTGCTAAAACAATATCAATTCCAAGCTACACTTACTGGTTGGGAGTCTCCACTACAGTCCTAGTCAGCTGTCGTAATACTATCTTAGTTTCCATAGTGAATGAAGAAGCTATGTCAATGACTTTTTCAGTTATCTTCAAAACTCTCGATGAACAGTCAGACTATTTTCGAAAACTTCTAAGAGGTGGCAGTGTCAGGTGCAGACAATTATAATACTTTTGAAAGATGTTAAAGAAACTTCGACTCTAAATACTTACAGAATAAGGCTCAGCTTTGTCCGGCACGATGGCCTGATGCGGTCGTTGTGGCGCGTCAGTGTTGTCATTGCTATCGGTGTTGCCCGACGCACGCACGAGTCCGCTGTTGTCGGTCATATCGGGAGCCACTAGTGTCGATTCGAACCACAGTCCGAAAAGTGGTTCGCTGTCTTCTAGACAAAGAGACAAAGGTTATTGTATTTATCACCGCGTTTACATTACTAAATTAAAGTAGTAAATAGTGGTATATTAAATAATGGTGATGTTTTGGTAAGATTGTTTTAAGTCTAGACCAACATTGGCAATTGCCACAAATATTGGCTGTTGCCATAATATTGGCAATTGCCACAAATATTGGCTGTAGCCACTGATATTGGCAGGTCCCACAAACATTGACAGTTGCCAAAATATTGGTTCATGCCACAGAAATTGGCAGTTGCCATAAAGATTGGCAAGTGCCATAAATATTTATAGCTGCCACAAACATTGGCTGTTATGACAAAAATAGCCAATTTTTTATACCGTCGTCAGTCTCCGAGTCCTCGGAGCACAGTATCATGTCCTGGAAGTAGACGGTGGAGTCGGAGCGGTCGGGGTCGGCGTCCTGATGCTGCTTCTGTACTACCGCACGCTTCAGGTTTGTTGCTTTACGGTAGCAGACTACTCCTAGCGCTACCAGAAGCTGTGGAAATAGTTTGGAATGAGTTATCGACTGCCGAAAATCAGTAAGGAAAATACTCTAAAAACATATTTTTTTCTTCAAATCCTACCCAGTTTCAGAAGGGCCATTCGGTAGCTCGGTCATCACATTCATAAGGAACGTGCTTTACAGGCTATTGCATTGCACCCGTCATACTTATAATTTGACAACACAAATAGGTTGACTGGTAAAAAATGCCTAAGGCATTAAGTCCGCTTCTGTACATTTGAGTGCTTGAAGTTCTAAATTAATCATTTTCAGAAAGAATTACTACGATACAAGACTAAAAAAATATTTTTCGACAAGATTAATGTCATAAAACATTACCTGATGTAAAGGCGCAGCGGAAGCTAGTCTGAGTTCCCTCTGATGCGCAGTATGCTGTGCTAAGATATGCAGCGGCGCAGGAGTCGAGACCACTGCCTCGCCGCAACTTAGCGCTTCGAGACGCGCGTCGGATAGTAGCGCACCCACCCAGGCGAGGCAGCGCCCGCCTAGAGCTACCCATACTACGCCAAGACCTTGTTGCCTAGGGAATAGAGAACATAATTATATTTTTTAAATGTTAGGGTCACGTCTTGTGAGTATTTAAGCTTGAATTGTAGCTGCCGATCGAGAAAGCAGTGATGGCCAACTCAAATTAGAAAGATACCTTGCTGGTTGATAGTATATGCCAGTTAGTCACATGTTTATGTATAGTCTTTCATGCAAATAACATACATGTTCTTTACTAAACAGTCATGATTTTCACTATTAAGTGATAATGATTTTAGCATTAATAAAATAAATAGCCTTTATTTCCTGAAACCCTTGTTACATAGACAAATTCTTAATACATTTAATGACACATATTATATCTTCTGGTTGTTACAACTATCAGTTACCAGGTCAGGCTATCTTGCGACATAAGCCTTCTCTATTTCCCTTCACTTTTCATGTTCAAAGCTGTTCTTCGCCAACCTCTTGGCAGATCATCCTCAAGATTTCAGCATTAATACAAATTAGTAGATGGACATGGATAAAAATCCCTAGAGCAAGCTCTATTTCACACGAAAACATCAACACTTCAAAGAAACTGTAAAGAAAGCACTTACATTTTAGTAAGATTGTAAGGTCTGGACGGGGTCTTGGCAGGGCTCTTTCCGGGTGTAGGACACGGGCAGGGCGCGCCCGCTAGTGCGTGGTGGAGACCGCAGAGTAGCACCCACCCGCCGATCATTAGGTGGTTTTGATATATCTGAGAAATAAAAGAGGAATGTTAGTTAAAATTGATGGAAATATGATCATGTCATCCGCGAAAACCTGTGAAAAGGCGATTTATTGCCTCGCAACATAGTCGTCAATGTTACAGGCAGTATGAACGACGTTAACGTACACTCGAACAATCTATATACACCATAGCCAAAAATATTCGGTTTATTCCCGGTCGTCCCCGCCCCGTCGTCCCCACTGGGCACGAGTGGAAAAAAAAGGGTTTATTCCCGGTCGTCCCCGCCCTGTCGTCCCCACTGGGCACGAGTGTTAAAAAAGGGTTTATTACCGGTCGTCTCCGCCCTGTCGTCCCCATTGGGCACGAGTGGAAAAAAAGGGTTTATTCCCGGTCGTCCCCGCCCCGTCGTCCCCACTGGGCACGAGTGGAAAAAAAAAAGTTCCAATTGTCACCACTGGGGAGGAATGAAACTTTTTTTTCCCACGCGTGCCCAGTGGGGACGACGGGGCGGGGACGACCGGGACTAAACCAAATATTCAACTTTGAACCAATCATCCAACTCAGCCTATCGCAGTCCACTGCTGGACGGCCACGGCCAGGCTACGCCACAATACCCACCAACTTATTTTTTACTACACTGCCAATATTAATTTTTATTGTGTGCATAATACATTTTTGAGCTTACAGCATACTTAGAAATTAATACTTCATAGAAGTGTCTACACAGCACACTCACAATTGTTTAAAATAAAGATAGCAACAAGGTACGGTCGATTTATCTCGGCGAGTCCGAACTTCTCGCAGAAGGCTGCGCAGTAACATTTTGTAGGAACCAAATGGTGACATGAGGCGAGTGTGAGTGAAAGAACATGCGCGAAAGTTCGCAAAGCCTATGTTCAGATTCGCCAAGATAAATCGGAGGTACTGTAAGCTGCCTATTTTCCAGGTTAGCCGGTTTTTGGACATCCCACTACATCTCGTGTCCGTTGCAAGCCCATTTTTAGTGAAAAAATCTTGAGTGCCGTACCCTTTAAATTCTGTTGAATTTTGTCAGAAGCCTACTGAAGTTAACTATTGATAATACTTACATAACCACCAGCGCGCGTGGATTGTTTGAATGTTTCCCCAACAGTGTTGTATAGGCTTAGTGCACTTTCGACCAGAGTGGCCGTCTGCTGCTCATACTCTTCGTCTTTAGGGTGTAGGGATGCCTGTTAGGACACAAAAAATGAATAGGTTTAATATAAGACTATGAAACTGCGTCTGTGTTCCCTTCCACATATAACCCGTCTGCCTTCAAAGCCAGAGTGAACAGGCATCTTCTGGGCACGCTCGTTTCAACCATCCATCGCTTTCCATCAGGCGTGATCGAGGTCAAGAGCAGACCCATTTCAAAATTTAAAAAAATACTAAAGCGTTAAACATCGGAATGCTAGTTTATTTACAGTTTGTTACATTGACGCGTCAAGAAGAATAAGGATATCAGTAGAGTTTGAAATTAATCGAGAACAATCGAAACAATGCACGTTAATAAAACCGTACATACGAAAATGGAAGTTAATTAGGTGTATGAAAAAGTAAATTATTTTTAATTAATTGAAAAATTAATCAACAACTTCGCGTTGGCATTAAACATAAAAATAATTACCTGAGCAGTGGCGCATAGCAACCCAGCAATGCTAACATCACTGAGCGTCATGATCCGTTCGGGCGTGAACGGCTCGAGGCAAGGCAGAGACAAAGCGAGGCGGCAGACGTGCACCTCGTTCACGAGGAAGTGAAGACTAGAAGAAAAAACGAGATTAATAAAAGCAAATAAAAGCAGGTAGAGTTATTATTATAGTAAAGTTGATACTGATCAGTTAGTAAACCAGTCAGAAGTGACTTAGAAGCGCTTGCAAGATCGACTCCTGGCATCTTTGCCTTTAGATTCAAATCGAATTTTATTCGAGTTGGTATTCAGTTCACACTTTATTGTATAAAACTAAATGGAATCAAACTCTATTCTATTCAACAAGTGAAGTTTTCGGGAGTCAGACCAATCACAGAGGATCACTTATTTCTGAGAATGCTGGTTAACTTGTAATTATTTGCGACTGTATAGCTATTGTTACCTATACAGAAGCCGATGGTAAACATTTATAAACAAATTACTAAGCGGGACGCTTTACAGTTTCATACCCAAATGTGAGTGAGTATGTGCGGCCTAAAGGTGTTGAAAATGAATACATACAGTGAGGCATCAGAGTTGAATTGCGGCGCGACGGCGGTCTCCTTGGCAGTCTGCCAGCGGTTGAGGTACCGCTGCAGACACGGCAGCGAGGCACACACCTTCAGCACCACGCAGCCGGCTCTCAGCTCCATTAGCAACGATGAGCAAGTTGAGGCCACCCACTTCTGTAGAACGAATGAATGGTCAGTTTAACAGTCTTCATATTTTCGTATCAATAACCTACTTAATTTTTGTCCTACCAGTAGACTAACCAATGTAACTACGTGGACGGACAGCCCTGATGGTATATCACAAAGACGTTGTGGCAAAAAAACACTTAACAAAGCCGAGAGTCACTTATACTGTCTGTCATTGTGATCATTTTGTTGAACTGGACCCTACTTGGGAACCTTCTGGTAATGAAGATAGTAAAGTCAAAATCAATTTCATCAAGTTTTCTAACTTAATTTTAAATACTCCCACGACCCCTGCACCGTTACATTCATCCATAAGCACAATGATTTTCGTGCGTTACATTGCGCGCTACCGTAAACAGCAATTTTTCACTTAACCCATATATGCCCATTGATTCGAAAACGAAACAAGAAGTAGTACTTTCATAAAAGCATCGTAAATCGTTTTTAGCGCAGTTAAATGTAAAAAAAACGACATCTATCGCAAGGCTATATAAGTAGGTTCAATTTGCAACAAAGATTTTTGAGCAACGTTGACATTTTTTTCAAATAGTAACCAGTGCAATTTGTGTCGTGTCTTACGTCGCGCAAGAATCATCTCGTCTGACAGAAAAAAGTAAGTAACTGTTTAATTGGGTGAAGCTTTGTACTTATCAAAGGTTTTTAGTAAATTTGGGTAAATTATAAACTTCGTATATTTAGGATGAGTAAATAACACTGTATATATATCTATACTGTCTTTATAACTTTTTTGTTTCGAAAACGATACGTTGGGCAAATATACAGGTGAGACTTGTACTAAATCTGTTTTTTGGTTTTAGGCGGAGCACATAGTTAACTACAAATGAAATCGTTGATTTAATCCATGATTTCGCTTCGGATGATGAAGTGGCAGTAGATAACGTATACATAGACCTTCCAGGTAATGGAATTGTGTCAGATTCTGACTCGGGGGGACGAAAAAAATGTAAGTTTTGAAAATTTATCGTGTCGTCAACTTTTGGCACCTGCTGAACTGACACTTATGGAACAAGAAATGACTGATGGCAGCGAGTCTGAAGAAGAAGTTTTACACCTAAGCACGTCATACCAGCCACAATCTTTATCAACCCGTAAGCAGGGCCGGCTAGCGCGATCTATAGATAATCCTCCGCTTCTACCTCCACCACCACCTCCACCGCCAACTCTACCGCCTAAGGCAGTCCGAAAATGGGTGAAGCGAGACTTACTCCAACATCATGATGAGTGGATCGCTTCAGTCGATTTCTTTGAATTGTTTTTAGCCACGAAGTTATCATGCACATTGTCCGTCACTATTTTATTTATGCAGTACAAAAAGGAAACGCAGGCTTTACCCTTTCTGGTAGTGACATATATTGTTTCATTGGCATTTTGATATTGACTGGATATTCTCCACTGCCACGACGTCGGATGTATTGAGAAAGTAACGAAGATACACACAATATCTTGGTGGCGAAATCCATGCGGAGATACCGATTCGAAGAAATTCTTCGACATTTCCATGTGGTCGATAACACCAACCTTTGCCCTAATGACAAAATGGCTAAAGTCCGCCCTCTTTTTGATTTACTGAATAAGAAGTTCCTGCATTATGCTGTAATGGAAAAGGACATCAACAAAGACGAATCTATGATTCCTTACTATGATAGACACGGTTGTAAGCAGCATATCAGGGGAAAGCCTATTAGAAAGAATGATATTGGCAGGGCACCTATTCGGCTGCGATGTGCCTACTGCAAAAGCCTAACAGTCACTTTTTATCAAAAATAAAAAGTCAATTTACATTCTAAATTTTTCTCTGCATTTCATTCTTAATTTTTTACTATAACTTCGTGTGAAAATCAAATAAATAATAAATTAATTCATTATAACATATTTGTTTTAATTACCTATAACGAATGTAGGATATTTGCCCATTGTTTCGTTTTCGAACACCTCTAAAATACCTACTAAACAAAAATATTTTTTACTAAAACTAGTCAATACTAATATAGGGGTTTATCAACATAAACATATCTGAAAACAACCAAAATCGGAATCCTAAAGTAGTTCTGGGCATATATGGGTTAAAAAATAAACATTGTTTCCCAGCAATAATTTTTGTACAATGTAATTTGATTTACAGAATGGTAGATGACGATGTAAAGGATCTTTTTACACCCTGTATGTATGATACAAAAAGCTGTGTGGCCCTGGTCCAGGCAGTAAAGACCACAAGTACCTTCATAGCATGTTTCACCTGCTTCAGAAAAAGATCCAGGTAAGTTAGGTAGCAGATTATTTCAAACAAATTCTGTTTCATTCTTTAACCTTTTAACCGCCAGACAATCCTAAAAAAAATGTGCCCCTAGCGCCAATCACGTATTTTCAAGGTCAACTATAGTGATGTGGACCAGTCCCTACAGCAAACAAGATTTGTAAGGTAAAATTACACGTTTTTACGAAAATCTAATGTTTTTTTTAATTCATTACCCTCATAACAATAATAAGATTAAAATTACCCACATCAAAAACCTATAACCATGTACATAGACACTAACAAAGCCAAGATAGAGTTTAGTTCATAATTCTACAAAATTCGGCTTTTGGAATCCCTATTGTTGCATTTATACAAAGCCGGCGCTAACATTAGAGATAAAAAAGAGCGTAGATAGTGCGGGGACAAGTGAAATTATTTCCGGTTATCGATTTTATTACTCAAACTATGAATATGTTCAATTTGTGTATGACAAAGGGTAGTAGAAAGTTTTAAGTTTTCCTGTTTAAAAAAAATCTTAATTTATGGTCAATGACAGGGCACTTAATTATCACTGCTTTAACGGACATTGCTTTGCGAGTCTCGAAATGGCAAATACAGGTATGTGTTAATTTTCTTATTTAAATTTTAATTAATTAAAATTTGTTAAAGATAATGAATTGTGTTAATTATTTGTGTTAATTTTCTTATTTAAATTTTAATTAAATATCAATTATATTTGCTTTATGCCATCTAAACCTAAATACTTAAAATATTATATTGTGTAGTAAATTTTTACTTTCTACAAAAAAAAAAGAATAATAATTCGCAATATTTTTACAGCTTCCAAGCGTTCGAGAATGGAAGTGAATGACGATGAAAATACCCAGGATTTGTTTGAAAAACATGTCCAGGCAGAATCAGCCTCAAGGTTGTCGAAAACCAGTATTGGTGGTGCACCGAACGCAAGGCCACAATGTGAGATATGTGCAACGTTTGGTGCAGACCAAAGAAACGAGCATTTCACACATCTAATTCTTGAAGAGTTAAAGTATATAGCTCCGTGTATGCGTAGCCGAATTCATATAAAAATTTTAAACTTTTTAAACACAATAAAAAATTGTCACATTGAAGACATTGATTTAACGGAAACCGAAAAAAATTAACATAATTACATATCTACATACCAATAAATAAAGCAAGATTTTCAAATTATTGAATAAAACACTTTAATTATTAAATCATGGATTTTATTTTACATATTACCACCCCTAGGCTTTCTATGAAATTCTGTGATGCAATTCTCTAAACACAAATAAGTGTTACACTGTTTGCACATATATCTTGTATATTTTGTTTTTTTTTTCAGAGCGCAAACTCTGCAACGCTGCCTTTTCTTATTTGGTATGGTCACAGGAAAATGTTTGAGAACATCATTTGGTAAAAAGCGACAGGGATCATTCTGAACGCCACGCGATGTCGAAGGCACCGGTTCATAATCGTGTATTTTGTTTTTATTAATGATTTGCCGTATAACTGCCAGCTGAAATTCACTTAATGGTTTTGTGGGACAATTATTAATTTTTTTGTATGTGTAGAATGCATTCAACATAGACATGTCGATTATACGAAGGGCTAGTTTGAAGTACCATCGTCTCGTTTTCCTTATGCACGATAGAGTACTCATCATCATGTCTGCGGTGTCAACCACTCCCATGTAGTTATTATAATCAATTACACATTCAGGTTTTAATTTTGGCAGACCAGTAGCTCTGTCTTCCTTATTTGAAGGTAATATTTTAGCATCGTGCATGGTGCTAATCATGGTTACAGCTTTTTTATCCTGCCATTTTAAAGTCATTAAAGGAGGGGAATAGTAAGCATCCACTTCTCCTTTAGACAACTTCTTAAATTTAGGCATGCCTTTTCTATTTTTCTTAACTGTACCGCATGCATATATCCCGTTATCTTTCAAATAAAGGAATAACTTTGGACTCGAGTACCAGTTATCCACAAAAAGTTGTCTGTTCGTGTTAAAGTATTCCTTAAGGAGAGCAACCACTACCGACCCGCTCACCCCCAAATCAGAAATCTGCTCAATATCCGTTTCAGATCCACAATAGACTATAAAGTCCAGTATATATCTTGTTTCCACATCGCACAATACGAACAGTTTTATTCCAAAGCGATTTCTCTTTTTAGGCAAGTATTGCTTGAATACAAGACGGCCTTTGAAAGGGACAATACTCTCGTCGATACATAATTTCTGGTGCGGTGTTAAGCCGCTTTTAAATTTGTCCCGTGCATGATTGATTACAAATTGCAGTTTATGTAATCTTGGCAATCCGGTGCCGACGGAAAAAACATCAGTGAAATGCATCATAGCCAAAATTAAACAATATTTATTTCTGTTCATGGTCTTTTGAAAGATTGGGGAACTCAGCAGTGGATCCGTGGACCAATGTTCTTCAATGGATATCCTTTTGTTCCTGGTAAATAACATTGTTACCGCAAAGAACAAATAAATGTCTTTCGCGTCAACGTCACGCCAACCATGGGTTCTCGAATGTTCTCGTATTTCGACACGTCGACCGTAAAATTGGTAATACCTGTTAGTACACCTCACTATCTCAGCCACCAAACCATCATCGACGAAGTATTCGAAAAAGTCTAGTTCATTAGAATCTGTCGAAAGGTTTATTACTGGTGAAAAACCAGCAAGAAAATCATTAAATGGTTGTATGATTGGCGACGTTTCTGCCGCAGTCCAATGGAATTCACTGTCACCGCTTTCCTAAAAAAACAAAGAAACAATATGTTGTGAGTTGGAAAAAACAAAAGGTATTGTATTTTTAGAATCATAAGAATAAATCAAATTTGTATACATACCACCTCTTCTTCTAACTCATTATCGGACACAAATTCTTCTACATCTTCCTCAAAACCTTCTAAAATCCTTATTAATTCCTCTGCACTCGACATTTTGCGATACAAACACAGCCACAATACCCATTGAAATAAATTAGATACCCACTAATTCATTAAATCTTTTAACAAATAAAACAGATGTACCCTCACTATTATCATTATGAGTTCGCTTATGACGTCACAAGCGGTTGCATATATACAACTCCGGCGCTGGACTCTTTTGATAATATTAAAGTGCTAGGGTTGTTACTAAAATACGATTTAGTAAAAACCGTCGCTACAATTGTAATATGAATCTACCTGAAATCATGTGAAGTTTTAGATGTTATAGTTAGAAATAGAATCAAACAGTAACAAGCATTGAATTACTTTCTAATTCTGAATGGCTAACTTATTTGTATGTTATTTGAATAAACTAAAGTTGGCATTAATGAGCAATAAATAAACTTATGTGTTACATCACTACTGTTGTATTTATACAACTCTGGCGGTACAGGTTAAGGTCACACTTGCATTTTGCGATGAGTTTTATTCGTTTTTTTCACCGTTAATTTGGCGCTCAGCATCAGTGATTTTAGGGAAAATGAAAGAAATTCCTTGAATGGCAAAGGTGGTCTTTATAATTATTATGAAATTGCTGCTACGTAAATAAAAATATGCTTGAAAATCACTTCGTAGACTTTAGTTGCGAATTTACAACTGTGGTGCCAGGGGCTCAAAAATAATAAGTTGCTTATATACAACTGCGGCGGTTAATAGGTTAATCAGTCTGGTGTATGGTGGAAAAAACCCTGTTAATTTAAAAAATCTAACTGTACCTTCGGCCTGTTTGATGTTCTACATCACCTGGTGAATTTTATCAACCCAAAACTAACTAAATCCCATAAACAAAAAAAAAAAAAACAAACCTTCATATCAACAGCAGACTGTTGCGAAGCATTCCCTTCCTTAGCGCTTTCCAAACTATCCTTACTTCCGGGCGACAGGACGGCTGTGGCCGGCGCGGTTTGGGATGACGTCATCGACGCCACTGGGTTCCGTAATGGCGCCGTCAGTTGTTCCAACAATGCGTCAGAACGTCGCTGGGCGTTTGACGGCGGCTGCTTCTCAGTGGGCGTGGTTTGAGAAGCTAGTGACGTAATCGAGCTTGGTATGACTTTTGTTGATTGGGACTCTGAGAGAAAATTGTAAAAGAAAATAAAAAAAATGCTGGTGTATAATTATTGTAATTACATTTAGAAAAAAAAACTTGACAATATTTTATTACAAATAAAAAAAAACTCGTAATATGGTTCTATCTTGCCACTATGTATTTGCTAAAAATGAAACTTAGAATATGCCAAGTAAAAAACTTCTGGGATTTAACTTGGCAGATGTGTTTTCGGTTCTTTTACACATTTTATTTCACCAAGTTCACAAATAATTAGAATGTCGAGTACGAAATTTTATTTTTGCGTGTATTATTTTTTGTCTTTTTTAGCTAGAGTTGTCGTCACGTAAAAAGAACGCTGAGCGACAGTGGAGGAGATGTGTCTGCACGGGTACAGTCGCGTCCTAAAGTACTAGGCTATTATTTTATAAATATAATAGTTTTATTATATGATAGAATCATAATAGGTACTTTACTAGCTACTTAGTACTTTGGAATAGGCTGGAATGGATAAATCGCTCAGTGCGCAGGTAAACGTCCAGCGTTTTTTTTACGTGACGGGCCCTGTACACAGTTTTTAATCTGTGGAAGCTTGTAAATGGCAACTGTAAGCGCTAATTGTACATTATTTAACTCGATATTTGACTGTAAGCTTTCTAAAGAATAAATAAATAAAAAAATTAAGCATTGTTTTAATTTCAATTTGTTTAGTAAACTTAGGTCTATTCTATTTTTTTATTATTATGCCAAGCAACGCCGATGTCAACCATTCTGCATAAATTAAAAAATAAATAAATAGAATGATAAAAATCTTCAATGATACATTGAACTTAATGTAAGATCTTGTGGGGTAAGAATTAGGTCAGTCAGTGAAAAGTTGAGGTATATAATTGAGATACATACCAGGCACAGTAACATGTGCAGGTAGTTTGGCATTTTTCAGTAGTGAAGTCAAGATGACGAGGTCAGATTGGGGGTAGCCCCCTCCGTCGATTCCGCATAGTCCCACAATGGGTAACAGTAGCTGGGGAAAAACATTATACTATACTATATTACATTTTTATAATTGGTTACTTATGTTGTATATCTTATCTTAGAAACAAGATTATTACAATGTAAGTTTGGTTCAATTTGTGATAACTATGTTACCATAAACATTTTTATTAAGTCTCCATTGCATAATTTTCAGAAAGGTAACTGCAAGAAGGATATTACGAGACTGATGGAGAAGCATGTCTTTTTTAAATATATTTTTAACTAGCTGTGCCCCGCGACTTCGTTTGCGTGGAAGTCATAAGATACACAATATACTAAAATAACAGCCACATTTTAATAAAACTCTCCCTCGTCCCCCGACCCGTCACGTTGCATCGCCCGCCCGCGCTTTTACTTCGTTTTCGCTTAGTGTTCATTCTGACTTTTTTTCTTTTGCTCGGCTCTAAGGTTTGTTGCGTGATGTTAAATAGCCTAAAACTATCCTCGAGAATTGGGCTACCAGGTCCAAAAAAGAATTGTTTAAATACTCAATATCTTTATTGCTTTACCATAATGTGTAGGTACTTAGGTGGTAACTATAGTATATAATTGAGATCATTATGGACCCTGTAGGGCACAGCAAATACGACTTTTTGTTCACAATTTCATGGGTTGTGTTGTTTTTGCACAGAACCCCAGTTATTTTTCTAAAATAAAAGTATCCTAATTAAAAAAAAAAAACTCTTAACACACTACTAAAGTTCCTATAATAATATAATTCAATCATGATTCGAAAGACACGTGACGCCATCTATTATCATAAGAAAGTTATTGTTGTTTTCCTCAGGGACAGTACGTTTTTCGGGATGAAAGGTACCCCCTATGTCCTTTTCTGTATACCTGACAATGTATATGCAAAATTTCAGGATGATCGGTTCAGTGGTTTAGGGCCTAAACTTTGAAAAAGTAACAAACAAACAAACTTACTTTCGCATTTATAATATTAGTTAGGATAGTTAGGATTTGACCACACCATAATTGCAAAAGCTCATAAATTCAATAGTAAAAGGTGTGGAGCACTGGAGCCTTAAAATTGCAACTAATTAATTCTGTTGCTGCATTGAATTTGTGCATATTTACAAACTGAGAGAGAGATTTCTTTTTTTTTAAGTGTATAATTTCATAATCTCATACAAACCTGCTTAACAGAAACATTGGGTGCAGCAGTCGTATTGTTGGTGTCATCACAGCTAAATCCAGCTTCGGAGAGCTTCTTCAGTATTTGTCGAAGAATCACTCTGAATGCATCTCTTGCAGTACTTAGTTGGTCATTTGGTACTAAAATAGAATGGGATAGATTTAGTAACTGGTGAACAAACTTACAGCAATCTTGATGAAAATGGACTATTCTAAGTTTTAAAATAATTATCACATGATTAAAACTGTTTATTAGTCTTATAAGCTAGATTGTAATTAATTATTAAGAACCAAGTTTTTTTTAAATAAAGGATTTAAAAAATCTTTATGGGAAAACAATCATCTTAAATTTTACCTAATAATGCCACATTTAGTCAAACTGAAAAATTAAATCCATTCTCAACTTGCTGTGATGGTAGGTAAAATAAATATATATATAGAAGATAATTCTATTAAATAATGTGCTTTTTGTTAACAACAATTATTTTATTAAACCCCTTGTTCCTTTAAATTCCTTGTTCCTAACTTTAGCTAGGAAACCTTTATGAATTTAAGAGTTTTTGTTCAAAAAAAATCCTAGTTGCATAATATTGTGAAATTCCCTACTTCAATTAGATTCATAGCTTAGCTCATAGCTATTATCCATGCATTGTATGATGATTAGTACTTTGTTTGACAAAACTATCCTTTGTTTGATTAACAGTATTAAATCTATAAAAAAACTTACTATAAATTATCTATCATCATTTGGAAGATGATTCATCAACAAAATAAAAATGTAACCATACCTGTTATAATGACTCGGAAATACTTACAATTATTAGCATTCATGCTAATAAAATGTGCAGAGAGGCATGCAAAGCATGTGTAGAACAAGTCGTAGATGTCCTCATGGTTCTGGAACTCACTTTCACTGCGAGCAAGGAATTTCAGTTTTTCAGCACAAATGAATTTAACTAGTGGCAAAGACATGGTTTTCTAAGTTTAACAACTCAAGTCAAATGTGCAGGTGGAGTAGTTAATGCAAGTCAACGTCCCGATATGCGCAATGATATTTTCTTTGATGGTAGCAGTGTAGAGAAAAAAAATTGTTTTCATTGTGTGGGGTACTTGCAGGTTCTTTTTATTGGCTGTCCCCATAGATCTAAAGCACAGACTATGTGACCATATTCATCGGGCAGTAAGGAAAGGAGCAGTTCGTAAAAATATTAATACAATAACCTAGTTTTAATAACACAATGCAAGTTTATAAATAAATAGGTAACAAACCAATGAATAATCAGATGAGCTATCAAAATATTTTGTTATTACAGTTATAGTTCCCGGAAGAAACAAACCTTTTGATGATGGCTTGGATGATTTCAACAGCATCGTTTTTGTCGAAGAATGGGCCGTAAAGTGCTGTTAATATCGGTTTAACAGTTGTAGACCATTCAATATTTCCTCCAGATGCGGCCATTTTCGGGAAGAAAATGACGATTGTGGTTGTAGTCTGTAGATTCGATTTTCGGGATGACAAATGCTTGTCATTGCCAGTGTCAATCAACTGTCAAAACATTCTAGAATAAGCTGTTTATGGCATGGACCATTAATAAGTCTATGGCTAAAAGTCTGAAACACAGAAAGAAACACACTTGAAACACCGTTTGATTTTGGTTTCTCACCTACTTGATGTGATGAGATCTGACTATACAATTATTCACGAAATTTCGTTAGTGAGGGGAACAGGCGTCCGTGTGGTGTCGGACATAACGAATAGCACCACCCTATTTCTTCCCGTGTGGGTGTCATAACAGGCGACTAAGGGACTTACTAGAGAACGGGAAGCAGCGTTCTCTATGCATTTGTAACACCATACTGAGCGTGTCGATCTGGCAAACTCACTTGTCATTTTGGGAGGCTAAAATGACAAGCACCAAGAACCTCAAATCCGAGAACTTGCTCTCTTTCCGGGAGGGCGACCAGCAGTCTAGCCTAGGTGGTGTCGGGTTTATCATCCACAAGTCCCTTGTGAGCAACATGGTGAAGATCGAGAGTGTGTCGACCAGGGTGGCGTACTTTATACTCAGAATATCTGCAAGATATTCGCTGAAGGTCATACAGGTTTACGCCCCGACCTCGTCACAACCCGACGATGAGATGGGGACCTTGTATGAGGATATTGCCAGAGTCATGCAAGGCTCTAAAACTCACTTTACCGTTGTAATGGGGGACTTCAACGTGAAACTGAGCAATAAAGACGATGATGAGCTGCGAGTGGGGCAATTTGGAGTTGGATGTCGGAACCACCGGACCGGGGTCACCTACTGGCCAGTTTTATGGAGAAGGAAGGTATTTATATTATATGATGAACACCTTCTTCAGAAAACGCCAGCTCAGAAAGTGGGCCTGGCAGAGCCCTGATGATGTACGCCAAAAAAACCGTTTTTGCAGACGTTCGATGCGCTTGATATGGACCTTATAGTCGGGTGACCAGGACCACACCAATATAATAGTAGTCTATGGACCACACTGCAATACTCGAGATGGCTTCTAACTAACGAGTTGTACATAATTTTTTTGATGCTACGTTTTTGAAGTTCTTACACTCTCTCATAACGCAAGCAAGCATTTTTGATGTTTTTAAAGTTTTGTCAATATGTTCGACAAAACTTAGCTTTTTATTGATCTGAACGCCTAGGTGCGTATAGTTTTGAATTCCTCAAGCCACTCACCATTCTATTTATAAACTGACTTCATGATATTACTTCTTTTTTTTTTAGTGAATTTGTTAGGATGGCATTTTTTTTAACTCAAATACATTTTGTGGTGCTCACTCACACCACTGAGTCAGCCGGCCTAAGTCGCTTTGGAATAGTACCGAGTCCGCAGGATTTCTTAAAATCTGTATGGCTATGAGGCCATCAGCAATATAAGCGGTATAAGAATACATGCATAGTTTTGTACCAGCTACAGGCATGTGTATTTTTGCCCTTATTTCAAACTCTTTAGTTTTTTTGTATTTGCAGATGTATAATAAAATATTATAATCTAATGACACCTCTAAATTAAAATCCATCAAGCCGTTTAAGCTTCAGAGCGTGCTAAGAAATAGACATACATACATAAATACTCTCAAAACACATTATCTTCCTTCTGGGGCAGTCGGGTAATAAAGAATAATAACTAATAATATTGCGTATAACTCGGATATCCAAGCTTCCCTCACTACTCTTGCCTATTCTGATTCTGCTTTCCACTCATTTCTGTTCTGTCATGGTTCTGTCAATGTCGGTGTCTACTATCTAGTGCAGTGGTTCCCAAAGTGGTCCAGGTGGACCCCCAGGGGTCCACCACGAAAAATCTGCTTTCGATAGTGAAGAATTAAAATATTGACTTGACTTCACCTACCAATGTAGGCAGATAATATTTTAAGAAGGTCAGCGACTGTACTTGTAAAACAATAATAATTAAAACTGTAATAATTACATATTTGCCCCACCGCCGTATCTCTACGTTGATGTCGTGGTGGGGCTTGCGCCCTCCGAACTCTAGGTCTGTGCCAGTAGAGGTTACTTTGCCGGAACAGGTCTAGGATGAAGAGCCAGACCAAGAGAGATACAGAAACCCGCAGGGCAGCATGTGGCGAGCTGCTGGGCAGTAGCGACCCTACGTACCCTATCTCCCGGGAGAAGTCATGTTCCTCATCTCTGGCTTGCCTTTATTGGCCGACTGGAGTGAACACTGACGAGAACTGACCTCCCACCTCATTCTTGCCTTTATTGGCTGGCTTGAGTAGAGATTCGCAAGAGCAAACGTGCTCGGAGGAAGGAAGTAGTCCAGTAAGATGCTGGTAGGGATCTTGACCGTACTGCCGGGATTGTCCTGATAGCCGTGGAATACCTCTCCACTCCTCTTAAGGACCTCAAGACATGTTGCCCCCTTGTCGCTACGACACTATCTGCTAGCGACCGTTTCCGGGGGCCCATTGTTGAGTGTTCAAGTCACCCCCTGCCATTTTGTCCGTGTATTGTATTTATCACACATTGGTCAGGCAGGGGCCATAGTCCTTCCATAGTTTTAGATAACCAGTCCACTTTAGCCATCCAAACCCATAGCCCAATTTTTTTTTGTTTCCATATCCTGCAATAGTCCTACACCAACCGGGGGTTGTCCTTGGGTGCACTTGGATAGTACGCACAGGGATAATGGTCGGTTGGTGCCTCATTTCCATTGAAAGTCTAACGGGCCTCTGCGAGTTGGCTTCGGCCCCTCATATGCCTTCCAAAGGTCCGGGACCCTAGGGTCCCGAGAAATATCAAACATATTTGAAAAAAAAATACAACACAAAAAATATACTATTTTTCTTTTTATTTTTAGCCCTCCGAATGGGGAGTTTTCTAAATGAAATAACTGAGAATTGATTGGTTCCTTGTGCTGTGAGTAGATGTCAAAAAAGTAAAGTTGGATGGAATCACTTTTTTGATTGGCCAACTTTACTTTTTTGACATCCACTCACAGCATTAACCAATCAATTCTCACTTTTTTTTCGAAAACTATTAATTCATGGTTGGAACTCAGCCGCAACGCAAATTTCCATAATTAGATCTAATTTTCCCATTTTTTGTCGAGTTTGGAAATATCGTAGAAATGTAGCTGCAGGGGGTCCACCGGAACCAGCTTTTTGAAAGTGG
Source organism: Fissipunctia ypsillon (assembly GCA_947568875.1). NCBI lineage: Eukaryota > Metazoa > Arthropoda > Insecta > Lepidoptera > Noctuidae > Fissipunctia > Fissipunctia ypsillon. The sequence goes on along the minus strand of OX387645.1, from coordinate 21,772,663 downwards.
TCTATGAGAAAAAAAGTCTGGGAACCTCGGATCTAGTGTATTATCTATGCTGTCGACTGTCAATTTGTCATGTCTATTGTCAACGTTGTCAAACAAGAAAAGAAAATAACCGAAGAATTCTTCATTTATTACAAAAACTGTTAATTTTTGACAGCAATTACTGTGCCTATTATGTCTCAAAAACAAACAAATATTAAAAAGCGAAAGCTGTCCGAAGAAAATGGCACGGAATTACCCGGTCAGCATTATAACCTATCATAACAAAATTCAATAAGAAACTTTTCCCTATAGTTTTCATTTCAAAACCATATTTTTTCAGAACCCTCTTCAAAGACTTCTATCCACATACAGTGTCCCTATTTAGACACAATCAACAGACATGTCCTGGACTTTGATTTTGAGAAGTTATGTTCGGTATCATTGACGAGAATCAATGTTTATGCGTGTCTCGTCTGTGGCAAGTACTTTCAGGTAAATAAAACTTTACACAAACGTTATTTCATTCAATATAATTTTATGCCGTAAGTTTAAAAACAATCAATGTTGGACTTCATAGTCCACTAAACACACTTGCAATTCCAGTTGTTTACTATATTGTATTTTTATTACAAGAGTATTTTGGGTTTGCTTAAAAATCCAATATGAAATTTCGTCAACTGCTTCAAAGCTTAACATCATGTGAGATAGTCAACAATCCATATTTTTGTCTCGACTATTACATCTGATGATGATGACTCTTGTAAATGTTTTGTCAACAGGGTAGAGGTACAAACACTCATGCCTACACTCATTCTGTGGCTGATGGTCATCATGTATTCTTGAATCTGCATACATTGAAGTTTTACTGCCTGCCTGATAATTATGAAGTTATTGGTAAGTCATTTATTCTATAAATTATTAACTCGCAGGAATTCATCAAAACTGGTCTTAAGAGAGTGCAACCAGGAAGTTTGCAATGTCACAAATAGCTGTTAAATATTTCACTGTTTTGATTAATTTGCGCATAATGCTATTACTAACTATTACTGTGTGAAAGATGATAATGTGGCTAGAAAGGGGGTGATTACCGAGATGATGATTAATAGACAAGTATGGAAGAAAAAGGCATGTTGCGCCGACCCCAAATAAATTGGGACCCTTATCCCAATTTATTTAGACAGTATCAAGACCCATCATTTCCCTGTCCTTGTAGGAGTATGATGACTACTTTAAGAAATGATGAAATATTGGTCTGTAGTGCACTATAATAATGATTATGAATTGCATTAATTAATATTGTAATACTAAATATATTTAGTTTTAGGTGTAAAAAAAAGCATTTGTCCAAATGCTTGTTTTAAATATTTGACAGCTATTTGCAGCATTTCCAACTTTATTATTGCACCCTCATAAAACCGGGTCCAGACATGTGTAATGTATTGAATCATGCAATATAATATGAATATTGTGGACAATGCCTATGACGCCGTCCAAACGAGCACTGCAAAGTCTTTGTGTTTGTGATAAAAACCGACAGCCGATGGAGCAGTGTGAGCGTTACACATACAGTAGTTCTCCATTCCAATATTCTGAATGTAGAAATACTGTACATGTGTGATAGATCCATGATTTTGTATGAATTTGCTGCCTTTGGAAATTCCGAATCGAAATTTCGAAACAGAATTCTATAACAAAATTCAGACTATATGTGGCTGGTCTTAGTGGCCGAATTCTGGTCGAGGTTTATTCATAACAAAATGGTATCATCAATACAATGAAAAACAATGTTTATTTTCTCTACAGAATAACTGTATTTGTATTGCAAGAAGAATGTTAATAAAATAATTATAATATCTGAAAATATTTGATAACTTTATACTTCTTTTAGATTCATCATTGAATGACATCAAGTATGTCCTGAACCCAATCTTCACACCAGATCAGATCACGCAGCTTGATTATAGCACCAAGATGTCAAGAGCTATTGATAGCACAATGTATATGCCTGGAATTGTGGGCCTCAACAATATCAAGGCTAATGACTATTGCAATGTTATTCTGCAGGTGAGTTCAGAAAGATTATTATCTGAAAAAAAAAAATTCTGTCTACATTAGTTCAGTGAGACCTTCAATGTTAGTCTGTCAAAACATCATTTGTCCAAATCCAAAGCTAATCCAAAGTTAAGATTCTTGTGTATGCTCCTAAACTATTATTGTATAGAAAATACAACTAGATTCTAATTAGAAATTTTGGACAGGTCTTAGTTTCCAGAATAAATTGTTGCTTATTGATAATATGATTTTAGTGTCTATCACAAGTACGACCACTCCGCAACTACTTCTTACGCGAAGAAAACTATGCAAACGTGAAGCGGCCCCCCGGTGACTCCTCATTCCTACTGGTACAGAGGTTCGGCGAACTACTCCGAAAGCTATGGAACCCTCGCGCCTTTAAAGCCCATGTATCACCCCACGAAATGCTGCAGGCTGTTGTGTTATGGTCTAAGAAAAGGTTTCAATTTATTAAGCAGAGTGAGTAAAACCTTCATGAATAGAAGATACTATCCCATCCTCCATTTGTCTATGGTGGTAAATAAATATAACACAATATCCTTTGCACTATTCTAGTTAAACAAAGCATTATAATTGATATTTTTGCAGGTGATCCCATTGATTTTATGTCTTGGTTTTTAAATTCTCTACACATGGCTCTCAATGGAACTAAGAAACCAAACAGTTCTATTATCTACAAATCATTTCTTGGTCACATGAGGATATACACCAGGTAAATTATCTGTTTTATTAGATGCAATTTAGATTAGAGGCAATTTTCAATCTTGGTCAGAATCTGAGGGGCAATTCTCGTAATTTTAAGAACATTCACAGTCTGATCTTTAGTCTCAAAATATGTCAAAAATACCTATAATTTCCCTACAATTTTGACATTTGATTGTCGCTGAGATGAGATTCCGACTAGATTTTGAACGTTTTTAGTTACGGGAATTGGGCTCCAGATCTCACAAACAAAATTAATCTTGACTGTATGCTACGCTTTAAAAATGCTTTGGTTTTTACATTAATTCCAACAGACTGCAATAACTAGCAGGATTTCCTATGCTATCCTTGTCCATAATAAAAAAAATCTGTCCATGTTTTTTTTTTTACCTAAATCTTTATCAATTTACTAGAAAACTACCACCAGCGGATGCAGATGACGCTGCTAAGGTGGACCTCAGCAGTGAGGAGTACAGTGAGATGATAACGGAGTCTCCCTTCCTGTACTTGACCTGCGACCTGCCTCCCACGCCACTCTTCACTGACGAGTTTAGAGAAAATATTATACCGCAGGTGACTATCATACATATAAATTATATGGGCGGGTCTGATGGGTCGTGGCATACGTCAGTACATTTACGTATCTGAAACTAATTAATATCATCACATTGAAATTGAATCTACAGTTGTGCCAAAATCATGTTACGATACAAATGCGCCTTATGCTACGATTACACTGTCGCGATAACGCGAACTACACTTCGCGCGCTCTCTGTTGTGCAGCGAGACGTCGAGCTATGTGCGAAAGAGAGCGCGCGAAGTGTAGTTCGTATTATCGAGACAATGTAGCCGTAGCATTACGGACGTGCCTTAAGGGGGAAGTGCTAAGGTAGCCCGCAAAATTCAAATTTTGTTACGATTTTTGCAATTTGCAGTGCAGTGTCTGGGTGTATGTTGATTAAAGTACGTACGTCGCGTAAGTAGTAAGCCGCGACCGTAACATGTATATATATATATTTACAGAATTATAATCATTGGAATCAGTAATATAATTCCTTGAAGTTAGTCATCATCTGCCCAGCCTTTTCCCAACTATATTGGGGTCGGCTTCCAGTCAAACCGGATGCAGCTGAATACCAGTATTTTACATGGAGCGACTGCCTATCTGACCTCCACAACCCAGTTACTGGGTAATACGATACCCCTTGGTAAGACTGGTTGTCAGACTCGGACTTCTGACGACCCGTAACGACTGTCAAAGATACACGTAAGACAGCCGGGACCAACGGCTTAACGTGCTTTCCGAGGCACGGAGGGGTCTTGATAAGTAAAGATGGTCACCCATCCACGGACCAACCGCGGCTAGCGTAGCTTAACCTGATCGATTGACCCGTGCGGCTGTTATTTCTTAGCCACAAGCCCCTCAATTCCTTGAAGTTAGTATAATCCTGAAATGTTAAGATTTCATGAAATAGTCATTCAATAGAATTACTTGGTCTTTGAGTGTTGTATTGATGACTTTAATGACTATAATTCTGTAAATACGTATTTGTTACGGTCGCGAATCATATTTTAATCAACATACAACCTAATACTGATCTGCAAATTGCAAAAAACATAAGAAAATTTGAATTTCGCGGGCTACCCTGGCGCTTTCGCCGTAATATACAGTTATCGTATAAATTAAAGTGTATGCTGTTACATTGTAAAATGATTGATAAAGCCGCATTTTGTTACACTGAAAAATATATATTTGTAGAGAAAAGGCATGGAATTATAAAATTGGTGCCTGGTGAGAATTCCATGTCAAACAGTGTTCTTAGAATTTCTAAAATGTGTATCAACGAGTGTGTATTTTTGATTAAAACAAGTGTTGTTGTTATAGGTGAACCTGTACCAACTACTTTCGAAGTTCAATGGGCAGACATCAAAAGAGTACAAAACGTACAAAGAGAACTTCCTGAAACGGTTTGAGATCACCCAGTTGCCACCATATTTGATATTATATATCAAGAGATTTACGAAAAACACATTTTTCGTGGAGAAGAACCCAACTGTTGTAAACTTCCCAGTCAAGTAAGTCAAGAAAGATTTTTCTATTGTTACGCCTATACTATCGCGATATCGTGAACTACATCTCGCGCGCTCTCTCTCCCACACCGCTCGACGTTTCGCTGTACAACAGAGAGCGCGCGAAGTGTAGTTCGCGTTACCGCGACAGTGTAGCCGTAGCATAAACCTCGCGCGCTCTCTCTCGCACACCGCTCGACGTTTCGCTGTACAACAGAGAGCGCGCGAAGTGTAGTTCGCGTTACCGCGACAGTGTAGCCGTAGCATAAACCTCGCGGCCTCTCTCTCGCACACCGCTCGACGTTTCGCTGTACAACAGAGAGCGCGTGAAGTGTAGTTCGCGGTAACCGCGACAGTGTAGCCGTAGCATAAGGGAATGTGTCACAGTGGATAGGCACTTTAATAAAGTTAGCAGACTATGTACTTAAATATTATGTTCCGAAATAAAATACTTTTCCAATAATTAAAAAATAGACTAAAGTAGATTATTATCTGCTAGCTAAGTTATTAACCTGAACTTATTCACTAGTGGTGAAACAAGCCACATGTTTCTGACTACCCCATTTTTATACCATATTATTGAGATCTGATTTTTGCGAGGTCCTCAAACGTAGCTATGGTGTTGTAGATTTTATAGGCAAGCCTGTAATGCGCACGACCGAATTGGTTTTCATAATATTGAAATGAATTACAGAAACGTCGACTTTGGCGACATTTTAACACCAGAAGTGAAGGCGAAACACAACGGGAAGACGATCTACGAGTTAGTTGGCAACATAGTTCATGATGGCACTCCTGAGAAGGGCACTTACAGGGCACACGTCCTTCATAAACCAACACAGCAGTGGTGAGTGCGGCTTTATTGTGTAGATGACGTCAACTGGCTTTGTACAGATATCCCAAGTAAGCGCTTTGAGAAGATGATTCCCGAAGTGATAGACGATGAAGATAAGTGAACGCGCTTTGTTGAGATCTAATATAGAGCTGTTACAACCATGGAAATACTTGCCTACTTTTATATGGATTACAAAATTATTGATTATTAGGCCCGGACTCCACCAAAGTGGAGACAAGATGAGAGATGTGTTTTAAACGACCAATAGAATTTCGTTATTCACTTATCTCGTCTCCACTCAGCTTCAGTGGATACCACTGAGCGGAGATGTATCATATTTGTATGGCGCGATCGAAGCGGAGATGTGAGCTGTGCTTCGCCGAGATTGAGCTGGGCGGCGGTACAACGCGGTGATGTGAGCAATGCCTTGCAAGCTGGCGACGGCGCACAGCGCAGAGGAAAAGTGATGTGAGCGGCGTCGCTAGTTCCTCCAGTGTCGCACAACCCGCCAGCCGCTCTAGCCAACACACAACTCCGCTCTAGCTAGCACACATCTCCGCTCTAGCCAGCACAAGTCTTCGCTCTAGCCAGCACACATCTCCGCTCTAGCCAGCACACATCTCCGCTCTAGCCAGCACACATCTCCGCTTTAGCCAGCACACATCTCCGCTCTAGCCAGCACACATCTCCACTCTAGCCAGCACACATCTCCGCTCTAGCCAGCTTACATCAGCTGCAGTCTAGCCAGTACGCATCTCCGCACAGCTTCGGTGGATACACCCTAGCTGAAAACTATCTCTTAAATATCTTTGGTGGAGTCCGGGCCTTATGCTATGCAATTCCATAAATACTTTTAAATTTTGAGAGACAAATGACGACTGCAGGTAACCAGACCGAGAGAAAATTTCATACTTACGTGCAATGATAGTTGCATTATATACAACAAAGTACGGCAGTACAAAACTTAGAAGCTAAGCTTTATCTCTGTGGCGCGACGTTCGTGCTAATTCGAAAACAAGAAAATTACCGAAGCGCATACCTTTTCTGGTTAACTGTATGTGATGCAGTTCATACCGCGTTATGCTTCGACATGGCACGATTTAGCATAAATTATCCTCTAAAGGCGTGTACAGACGCGTGTAATTTAACGCTAATTCTGCGTGGATGCACTACATGCATTTACATGTAACGTTTGGGCTGTCGGTGTCTAGCGCGAACACAGTACTAGTTTGTATGCCGTCCACACTATTCGCGTTACATTACATTAAACAAGTCTGTACATGCCTTAAGCCAATGCAGAATGGTTTGTAAGTAGAATAAAAGCTTCTATCTAGATCTTACTTGAGTGTGGGAAAGAGATGGAGCTAGACGTCCTGTATAGCTCCATTCCTTTCTCATACTGAAGTAACATTAAAATAACATTAGGTTTAAGAGGTGGTGGTTGGCCCCCAGTTTTTGATGCCCTTAATACAATCTGATAAGAATAATCTTGTTTCAGGTACGAAATGCAGGACCTTCACGTTACCAGTATACTGCCTCAAATGATTACACTCACAGAGGCATACATTCAGATATATGAACTAAACCAGGACTGAGTTTAGATAGTTTAGACAATAAAACTAAGTATAAGTACACTTGTGTATGTTTATTTATTGAATATACAAATTCCTGATAATTCAGAATCCCCATTTAACAAACTGTGGCCCTGGAATGACCTTTATACTTAAAACAATAATTAATTATGATTATGGTGTTACACCATATTTTGTATATGTGTGGCGAAAATATAATATTATGTTAAAAATTCACATCTACTATTTGACACAGTTTGAGAAATGATTCCGTTCATTTCATAGAAAATAGTTCAGGTTTGGTTACATTGATATTGTGATCGAGTTCAAGAAAGAGAATGAGGCTGATGGATGAAGTGATGACTTATTTTTATTTTTTTAAATACATAATTGCCAATATACTCTACCAAAGGAACTAAGACATTCCCACACCAAGCCACTTGAATTAGAATTTACTGAACACAGAGCAAGACTGAACTATCTTCTTAGAAATAATTATGCTAGTGGCTCTCCCCCTTTTTGCCTGCCACGCGCTTGAACTCTCCCATATTGGTGGTGGAAATAGGGGAGCCGTAGAAGGCCAGGTGGTCAATTTGTGTGAGTTCCCCACCAGACTGGTTGTCCTTTATGAATAGTTGAATGTTCTGTACACTTTGGAACTTTACAAACTTCAGAGGGAGCGGGTTGCCATCTAGATCACTTGGTGAAAATCTACAAAAGAAAGACAAAATTTAGAATGTTTTTGATATGTCCACACAATCTTAGTTTCAGCATTGTGCATAACATAATAACAAACAATATAAGGACCATTTTACTTACTCAACATCTTGGACTGACATGTTTCCAGAGGCTTGATCAAAGTCAAGTGTTCTTGGCTGGTTGATGAATATCTTCACTACCTTAGGCCCCTTGTCACTGGGAGCTTTAATTTTTAAGGAGTGTATTTTCACGAGCTGAAATATAAAGATAATTCATTTTCAGTGATTGAAAAGCTCTAATCAAGCCATGTCAAGACATGAGAGGCCATTAAACTTTTTGTAGTCAAAATATTGCCACTTTTGTGCAGTTATCCATAAATTATTAAATAAAAAAAATTACAATCATACAATCGCATTGATTTTGAAGAAGGCTTAAACAATCATCATAAACAAGTAATAAAAAAATATCCACTTAGACGTGGAGTTGCAGACACCAGCCAGGATTACCTAAACAAGTAATCACTGAGTTAATTTAACTACCTGATTGAAACTAATGTTAATGATGAGCTGCTCATCACAGTCACTGGCCAGGTACCCCGCTCCACTGGTCAGACAGTGCGCCAAGGGATGGTTGTCAGCTTCATTCAGACATTCACACTCACTCTTAGTTATGAATGTTGCCAGGTCCATCTGTAAATAAAATGTTAATATCAGGAATAAGTAATGGTATACCAGCAGCCGACTAACCTTTTGTATGCCGATAATTACAGAAACAAAAAGCCATTGTATCTTGTGTAGATCTATGTTCCGGCATACTAAGGGTTAACCTGTGCGAAGCTAAGATGGGATGCTAGTGTTCAGAATACTTACGTGTCCAGCCACAGTGTTATCTTCATCTCCAGCTTCATCAGTACCGTAATATTGTCTAACTTTAGTCTCTAGTGTGGCTGGGTCAGCACCCTGTAGCTGGTCAATCCGTGTCTGCAATCAATGAGATCATTCTAATTACAAATAACATCCAATTTGGAGACTGACTCATTAAAATGAATAAAAAAGAAAAATCCTGAAAGAAACGTAACACAGACAAGTTGATGATAAGTCAGCTTGGTGTACTGATTCCTGTATGATTCAGCAGCCACGTACCCTGTTTCTATAGAAGATGAATGTCGGCATCGCGCTGACACCCTGCTTGCTGGCCGTCTCCGCGCATCTGCCCACGTCCACCTTCAGGAACACGGCCCTTGGGAACTTTGCTGGCAGCTGCTCGAAGAACGGCGCGATCCGTTGGCAAGGGGGACACCTACACACAACATAATCATTTATTTACTATAACGATGACTTGATTATTTGAACGGAATCAGGTTATACTCACCAAGTCGCTGTGAAGTCCACTACAACAAGTTTTGTTCCAGCATTGGCCATTTCTGTTTGGAAATGAGCTTCGCTTTCAATAACAGTAGCTAAGCCCATGGTTTCCTTTTAATTATTCCAATTTTTAAAACAAGAGTCCACAATGACAACAGTAGGGAATGATACTTCAAAATGGTTGATGAACTTGACAGTTTTTGGTTTTAGTGTTACCATACTTATTTAGTTGCGTTCAATAACAATCAATACATTTGGGGGTCAAATGTGCTAACATTGAAGGGGTCTTGTCGACTTGTTTGAAAAACTGCATGATAACTGCATGTTAAAATTGGTAATTCCGTGAATAGAACCTAAGTCAAGCGATAACATAAAACGTGCAACTATCAATTTCTAGCAATAAAATGTTTTTCAAACAAGTTTAAAGATTTTCAGCTATGTTGATAGTAAATGATTATAAATAAGGGCTATAATAATAATTTGTGGTTTTTAGTTCGGGAAGTAGTTTTCTTTGAATGGGTTGAACAGAATGTGCATCAAAATAAAAATATTTATACGCTAATCAGTCTTTTTTTTAATGGCAATTGAGCCGATGTTGACTATTCTGCCAGTGTCACGTTTATACCACGTTTAGACGGCAGAGACGCCAGCGCAGAGTCGCAGACTCGCAGAGGCAAGCCGTCGACTTTGCACTTGTTTTAGATCTATAATCAGTCTTTATTATTAGGTTCAACAATAAGATAGAACTGCTGAGATGCTGAGATAGAACCAAAATCCATTGTGTGCCGTGCGTACGTTGCGGCCGGTGCGGACCAGTGGACGTTCACCCTAACGCGACACCGCGAGGCAAAAAGGGATAACGACAATGCTGTGATTTGATTGGTTATAATATCTTTATTTCTATTGGTTAACATTTTGTAAATATTTATTCTGTAGTTTTCATTGGCTATGTCATAATTGTAATTTAGTATATAAGCGGGAACATTTTGAAAATAAATCACTATTCTTCGCTACATTCTACAAATTGGAGTCAGCTTATTATTTCTACTAACCACCTAGCCACTATCACCAAAATAGTGTGTTACGCAATTAAGGTGCTGAAGATCGGCGTGACTTTTGGACAGGGTGTACTTCAAAATTTGACAATTGTGTAACTACGTTGTTGTCAGTAGCCGACTAAGCTCGTCAGGGGCCCGGGGCGGCAAAACTGATTGGGGGCCCGCCCCGCCCAGGAATGAACGTCGAAAGGATTAACACTCTGCCTCTAAAAGGTAAAGTTTTCCTTTGACTCTTGGTACGGAAATAGGGGATACTTTGTCGTGAACGGGAAAGCTAGAACGCCCAATGAATAGAGGATGATAGAGCGAGCGAAGTGAGCTCGAAAATTTGTGCACCCCGCATAGTTTAAATTTTCTTTTTAACGTTTATACAGAAATAGGAATTACTTTGTCACCCTATACAGAAAATTTTGAAAATGATTGATGAAATTTTAGCACCCCACCCCGGATAGGTACGGTTTTCTTTTGACTATTCGTACATAAATAGGAGTTACTTTGTCGACTTACGCGGAGAAGTCTGAGAAAAAAGAGAATGTAGATTGCAAGAGCGAGCGTAGCGAGCTCGAAAATTTTAGCACCCTACGTTTCTATTTAGCATGCGTAGGGGGCCCCAACTACAAACTGCCTTTTACTTACTGAACTTATTTTGATTTTGTTTGCGATTTGATTAACAAGTATTTCTCTAGTCTGGGGGCTTCTCTAGGACTGGGGGCCCAGGGCGGACCGCACTTGCCACCTCCGCCTTTAAATTCCGCCAGTGCTCCACGCATTTGTTAACGACTGCTGGCAACACCAAGTAAGCGTCCGCCGGGTATGACGTATCATGCATCAATTGATTGTATTTTGACAAAAATTATAAAAGTAAGTTAGGACATAATTGTAACAGTGAGGCCCGTAGTACAGAACCTCACTCAAAACTCAAGCATTACTTAAAACTCGTTTAAAGCCTTTTGAATGGTTGAAACTAGTTTTAAGTAATGCTTGAGTATTGAGTGAGGTTCTGTAATACGGGCCTTAGTCTTGGAAAATACTTGACTCTGTTCGAAAATATCCTGTTGTGTTAAAAGTATTCAAGAATTTTATTCGGCCAAACTCCTTCTTCATTAAACATACTTCGCAAGGAAACATTTCCACAGCATTTATTGTACTTTCATGTTTCTTTTGCCACACCCAACATTCACTTCCCTACATAGGTAAACGTAGGCTCACCGTTGTCCAGCCGGGGTTGCGGGATGTTCGAAAGAGTTACCGTGGCCCCGGCACAGGCAGCAGAAGGAACACGGGTGGGTTTTAGTCAGTAAAAGTCTGACACGCCCTCCCGCTCCGCCTAGAGCGGGAGAAGTCATTTGATGATTTCCCATCCAAAAAAAAAAAAAAAGGCTCACCGTTGTGAACAGCCAGTCGAGCCTTTTTGGACATCGACTGATTGTCACAATCGCATGTAATATGGTATAGCACCCATTGAGGTTCAATGTAAACTTGAACCTCAATAATAGCAGCGCCATTCACTTTATTTCATAGATAATACACTATATAAAGTTTTATTTCCCGCATTCACTCTCCTTTCCACATCCATATACTAATATAATAAATTCGAAAGAATGTCTGTCTGTCTGTATGTTACCTTTTCACGCCTAAACCACTGAACGGATTTCGATAAAATTTGGCAAGGGGATAGATGGCATCCTGACCTGACGAAGGACATAGGCTACTTTTTGTCTCAAAAATATTCCCACAGGGAACCAGGGAACCAGGGGATCTATGGGATGAAAATTTGTATGAGAAACCCAGCATTTCTTAAGTTAGGGTTATGAAAATTCAAATTTATGCTTTTGGTAGGAAATAAAGAATCATCAGTGTCGAGAATCTTAAGTCAAAGAATGTTCAGTGTTTTTGAAAAATCATCCTTTATGGGGATAAAATAGGGGTTGATTTTAAAAATCACAAATAAGATTAAAAATTTTGTGTACCTCTTTTTAAGAGATTTAAGGTATTGGAAATGTAGTTATAGTATCTTGACTTCTTGAGGTAACATTTTAGTCTTTATTTTTAACCGACTTCAAAAAAAGAAGGAGGTTCTGAATTCAGTTGTATGTTTTTTTTAAATGTTGGTTACCTCCGTACTCCGTGATTTATAAGCCGATTTGGAAAATTCTTTTTTATTTGAAAGGACATACTTCCAGATTGGTCCCATTTTTATCAAAATCCAGTTCTGATGATAGGATCCATGAGGAATTGAGGGCACTCCTCAAATATTATAGGCATATACATAGCCATTTTGGTACTTTCATCAACAAGTCAAGCATTTGCATTAACACGCCTGTATTACAACGTTTCGTAAATTAGTCATAGTTGTGAAGACACCAACGCCATCTAGTTTGATTTCCGAAAACTTGAACTCAAACATTCACTGGAAAATAGCAAGCAAAGAGCAATTGCAGGTATCCACGCAATTTTGCAGGTGATTATATATACATACTTATATTCCTAAGAATAAATGCGATATGTCAATAATTATAAAATTTTATAAATGGATAAAACGTTACTTTGGATATCCAGAAACAAGTTGTTCATAAGCCACTAAGCGCCTGCAAACTATTGTTAGCAATTATTCTGAGAAGAAAAGACGTAAATAATTGATGTACAGGCGTGTTAATAGCTTTTATTAATAACTTTTAATAGGAGCTTCTTAAAGTTGTTTAAAAAATATATGTTAAGATAGCAAACAGGTAGTAAATATTTACATTAACAACGCGGTTAATACAACGCTAAAACTATGAGAACTTGATGGTGGTCAGCCAATCTGACGTCAGAATGGCTGGCCACTTTATTTCTTTGATATATTTCTTAACGCAAAGGTAGCAAATGTTTCATTATAGGTAGTAAATAGTAGCAAATATGTATTAAACAGTGCACATGGTCTCATGTACATAATTATCTCGTTTGGTCCAGCCATCCTGACGGTCACCACTTAGCGGTGGTAGGCTCCGCATGGCTCGCGACCACCATCCCACCGGAGTCGGCCGCCAAGCAGCTTGCTGTGTTCCGTTGCTGTGTTGTGTTGCGTCGCAAGCAGCTTGCTGTGTGGTCGGTGTGTGGGAGTGCCAGTGCCTTTGGGGCAGAAGAAGATTGTCAGGTGCGTTGTTCAGAAACGGTCGTGGTCTCTGGGCATAACTAGCCGGGTAACTCATTTTGGAGGGTAGCGGGATCTGAAGCACGCTGCCAGTCGTTGGCCGACCGCAGTCAGTAGGGGGCCCAAGTAGCACGCAAGCCACGTGCCAAAAGCTGCCCCGCCAACTCGCGAAAATTCCCGGTATGCTCCACCATACTAGCCGGCGACTGGATGGGAGGACCCAGTGGCCATATCCGGGAGGGTTCGGGCGTCCCCGCAGTCTCCAATGAGTTGAGTTGAGCTCTAGTGTGTCTAGTGAGCTCTAGTATACCACTTGGATTACTGAGCAGCGCCTCGACAAGTCGACTTTTTTCTCCAACAACTCTACACGAATATAAAAGCACAAAAGAAAAACAAGGTTTTACAACGATTGCACTTCCTCCCACTAAAAGTGCACCTCACTAACATCAGGGGGTTGCCTCCAATCTCGATCCGGCCCATCACCACCTTGACACTGAGAAGCCGCACCTGTTTTTCCTAACAGAGACGAAGATAACAACCCCGTCGGATGTGGCGTATCTCAACTACCCGGGTTACTCTCTTGAACACAAGTTCAAGAAGCAAGCTGGGGTCTGTGTGTACGTCCGCAATGACATTTGTTGACGTCGTCTCCGTTGCTTTGAGAAATCGGGTTTTTCTGCCATATGGCTACTTGTGGACACTGGCGTGGAGAAATCTCTCTACATCGGCGTCTACCGATCGCACAGCGGCGACCAGGAGACAACAGCGCTCTTTAAATTCCTCGTGGAGTCGACTGACGTAGCCCAGCAGCGGTACCCAATAGCGAAGCTCATTTTTCTTCAACGCCCATCATAAAGAGTGGTTCGTTCCCTGAGAGAGGCCATGGTAGAGCGGACAGATCTAACCTTAAGCCTTGTCTCCCAGTGGGGTGATGATAATCTGGTCTCTTTTAACGCCACCAAAACACAGGCGTATCTTTTTAACACTAAAAGAAGTCGTTTCGACCAAACTCCTACTTTTCGGGGTACATCTGTTCCTGTAACTGATCGGCTCGAGCTCCTTGGCATGGAGTTGACATCATGTCTCTACTTCGGTAGCACCATCGAGTACAAAACCCAAACTGCGGTCAAGAAACTGGGCATCCTAAATAGGGTGAAGCGATACTTTATGCCTGGGCAGCTTTTAACCCTATACAAAGCGCAAGTCCGATCCTGCATGGAGCATTGCAGCCACCTTTGGGATGGCTCAGCCAAATACCAACTTGCCGCGCTTGACTCGATGGGACGTAGAGCTAAGAGGCTCATTGGCGACGTAAAACTGGTGGATGCCAAGCTTCACAGCTTGGCTCATCGCCGCAAGGTTGCCTGCTTGTCGGTCTTCTACAGATTGTACTTCGGTGAGTGTGCTCAAGAACTCCACGACCTCATTTCGCCAGCCACTTCTACCATCGGACATCTAGACGCACTGCTGGTTATCATCCCTACCTAGTTGCTATTCCACCAATTTGCACTAAGCGTTTCCAAATGTCTTTTGTGATGCGTACAGCAAAGGAGTGGAACTCTCTGCCTGCGTCTGTGTTTCCGAAGGCATACAACCCCGATCTCTTCAAAGTGAGAGTGAACAGGCTTCTTCTGGGTAAGCTGCTCCGCTAGGAGTATTAATGTTCTGTGGTAAGCTGGCTCCATTGTCGACTTTGTCTTTATCACCTCTGACTTAGACTAGAGTCAAGAGCAACCCTGTCTTAAATAAAAAAAAGGTGCATCGTGTTCACATATAATTATATAATAAAGATACTTATACAAATATTGTAAAACATTTTAAAAGAGTAACGGTGGAGTTTCTTGCCAAGTCTTCTCCATACGAATCTACCTTTTGGAAGGGGCGACTAGAATCAATTTTGACGTTCAAAAGTGCCTTTTATGTGCCTATTTGAATTAAATGATTTGACTTTGACTTTGAACACAAATATAAAAAAAAATAATAAAACATTCTGACGAATTGAGAACCTCCTCCTTTTTTTGAAGTCCAAAAAACTACCGAACGGATTTTCATCCGGTTTTCACCAATGGACGGAATGATTCATGAGGAAGGTTTAGGTGTATAATAAGGTAGGTAGATACGGTAGGTTTAGGTGTAAATTGGCTGAAATATGACGATACGATGATTGTTGAAGATGTCGGAAGAAATCATGCCGACTGGGAGCTTTTTGGCGTGCGCCGCGCAAACCAATAGAGATTACGGAATTAGAATATTACGGAACATAGGGTACTTTTAATCCCAGTAGTACATTCCCGTGGGATATTTTCCAACATCCACGTGGGCGAAGCCGCGGGCAAAAGCTAGTCAGTAAAAATCTTTCCATCCATCTCGTAAACAGACTCAACACAATTCAACAATTTGCAGGTCACTGTCAGGTTGTATGTTGATCAAAATATTATGATTCGCGACTACAACAAATATGTACATAATTATAACCATAAGAATCATCAATAACATCAATAAGTACATCTCTCTAAGTTAGATTTGTTCTAAAATGTTACGATTTTTCATGATATTTTACAGCCGTCATTTTGAAATACAATCTGCACGCCTTCTCAAACTGGAGCTAGACCACCACCTCTTAAAGCAGTATTATTGTAATCTTACTTGAGTGTGGGAAAGAGATGGAGCTAGACGTCCCGTATAGCTTCATCTTTTTCTCACACTGAAGTAACATTAAAATAATACTGCTTTAAGAGGTGGTGGTTGGCCCCCTGGTAGAGCTATTTCGGGTATAGACTAATAAAAAAACCTAGATATTTGTCTCCGTTGAACCGTCCTGGCAAGAAATATGGGCCGATGAGATTTCGCCTTTTAGGCAGACTTTTTTTTTCAAAAAATGTTTAATTTGAACATATAGGCTAGTGTTATAACCTGTGGTTATAACTACATCATTCACTCACTATATAGTCACCGGGTCGTACCTTCCCATAGCAACCGTTTAGACGGTCCAGAAATTATATCAAAGAAAAACTGTAAGGTAGGAAAGGTATTGGTTTTATTAATTAGGAGCTAAGCAGACGTTGGATAATTTGTCCGCGACGATAGGACGTAAGGAAATCCCGACAGTGTATTTGTCCTACGTGTGCGTTATTTCATAAATTATGTTTGTGTGTCGTCCGCGGACAAATTGTCCATCGTCTGCTCAGCGCCTAAAAAAAGGAAATTGTGTGAGACCAATTCGAGGTAAATAAGTGGTCGGCCGCTGTCTTTATTCTCTCATCCTTATCACTAGATAAAAACAATAGCATTGAAGAAAACGTAGCCAGTTTTTAATCGAATTCAGACGTTGACACATCTGCGATCTGCGCGGTTAAAACAACTAAACCCCGCAATGAGCGAGTTAAAATCGACTATATTGTCAATCGCGTGCATTCTAATTTCCTTGTTATTCTTGATAACAACAATGCCCGCTGTTGTTGCTATAAATGATGAAAGTTTTCGCAATGAGATCATTGAAGACTTACCAAAGAAAACAGATATTGATTATTATTTAGCAGGACTGGAAAGGACAGTAGATTTTTGTATAAGACATACAGTATACGTGGATGCGGAAATGGGGTTCGAGTTGTTTTTGGTAGACGGTAAGATTGTACAAGACTAAAACCCAATTTCCGTAACGAAAATCATCGACCGACGGCGACGTGTCAATATTAAACTCTTGTCAAGTGTTTTGATTGAATGCCGATAACAGTCAACCAATCACAGCGTTTGATAATTTGTTACCTAGTTTTTGTGTTGATTTTCGTTCCAGAACCGGGTGTTGTCTTATCTTTATCTTCTCTTAACTTATCTTTTTCAGGCAAGCTCCGGTTTTACACAGTCTAACCCCGTTGCATACTGTTGCGCGAATACGCGATTACGCGATCATTTCCATGAATTATGATTATGACGTACAAATGTGACTTGTTTGATCGCTTAGGATACGCCCTAATCACCTATTATATTTTTTTCATTTTTTTTTATTTTTTGAAGAGGAGCTCGTGGCTAAGTAATAACAGCCGCACGGGTCGATCCATCAGGTTAAGCTACGCATGGATTGCAAGCGGGTGCACGGGTTGGTTCGTGGACGGGTGACCATCTTTACATACCGAGACTCCTCCGTGCATCGGAAAGCACGTTAAGACGTTGGTCCCGGCTGTCATTCGTGGATCTTTGACAGTCGTTACGGGTCGTCAGAAGCCCGAAAGTCTGACAACCAGTCTTACCAAGGGGTGTCGTATTACCCAGTTACTGGGTTGTGGAGGTCAGATAGGCAGTCGCTCCATGTAAAATACTGGTATTCAGCTGCGTCCGGTTAGACTGGAAGCCGACCCCAACATAGTTCGGAAAAGGCTAGGCAGATGATGATTTTTTTAATTTTTGGATTATGAATTAAGTTTTTTGAAAGCTAGTTTAATTACTTTGTCGTAAAAGCCAGTAAAACAATGAAACGAATCAGTGCGTTTCATTGCGGATGAAATCAATCCGTTCATAATAAAAATTTAATAAGTAGCTATCGTAAATGTGAGGTCATATTTAAGGGTGTGGTACAGACCATCAAACTGAACAACTTTCTCTACCGAATACATTTAGGTCGAGTAGGTAGGTATTGAAGTTTTGTATGGGATAGTTGATAATTTTTTCGCGATTACGATGTTGGTCCCATAGAGAAAGTTGTTCAGTTTGATAGTCTGTACCACAATATGACCACACCTTTCTGATACACGCTGTATTTACGATGATTTGACTGATTTCGTTCGTTACTCATAAATTCTGTTTTTAATAAGTATAACCACCAAATTTTCTCGTTGTAGCTAACCTACCTACGTCTCCCGTACAATGAAAAAAAACCCAGACTTGTCCCTACATGCATGCACGGCGTTTAAATCAAAAAAGCATTTTTTCTTTTTTTTAGTGAATTTGAGGGAACTTGTGCAGCAGAAACGTATGAATTTCCCTAAAAATATACGTTTCCATTTGGAAAACCTACTAGGAAAGAGCAACGCATTGGCTAACTATTTCCATAAAATGGTTCACAAACAAGAAGATGAGAAAGACATGAAGCAGGAAATAGAATGTAAGACCTGTCGAGAGTCTTTTTTCTTTTTTTGTAGTTAGGTACTGTAGGCCGCTGCGGCGCGTGACTGGTAGCAGGTGGTACCTGTTACCAACCTACCTGTAACAGGTAGTAGGTAAGTATTAGCTGTCGCGTTTTAGCATGGCAATAGCGGTCGTTGCCCTTTCCCTAATGTCTCTCCGTAGGAACCCAAACAATAAACTATGTATGATTTTATATTATTGGAACATGTTGTAGATCACGATAGATATTGATTCAGGACGTTAAAGGGCTTTAATCAGTTTTTGAAATAAAAGATGCTAGAAAATGTAGGTGGGTCAATGACCGCTATTGTCATGCTAAGACGCGACTACTATAGTAGGTAACAGGTAAAAGATAGGTGTAGTTAATGGGTAGTAGGTAACAGGTGGTAAGTAACAGGGAACAGGTAGTACGTAACAGGTGGTAGGTAATAGGGAACAGGTAACATGGAACAGATAGTAGGTAGGTAACAGGTTTAAGAGCCTATACTACCTCAGCTAAAATTCACTCTTTATCTCGTTCGCACGATACTGCGCGCGGACTGAATGAGAGCGGGACTGAGTGCGGTGCTGGGCGGCAGGGAGCGCCGATAGCTTAGGTAATTGCTTTTTACCGTGAAAATAATAGTAATTAAAAAAAAAACATAAGACTTGCTTTATACCGTGCTTTAGTTCAGCTAGTATGCAAAGTTTCATGATCTAATTTGAAGTATTTTTTGAATACCAGCGGTTTATTGTTCGGTTTGGAGGTAACTGGAATTTTTTTCTATCGAGAAAATTTTATGGAATCGTGTTTTCGGCAAACAATAGTACTTAACATTAATCCTCAACTTTACCACATATTTATTTCAAAATTAAAGCTGCAGTATTATCGACATAACGGAGGAACATGCTAAGCCATTTGAAGTATAGGTACTCCATTTGAAATAAGATTAGAACATTAAATGAACCTTTTTTACAGTCCGTTCAACCGATTTTGACTTCTATAAAATTTTATATATAAAATTGATTTATAAAATTGATATATAAAATTGAAGTGTCTGTTTGTAATGTCAAAATAATAGCTTTTTACTTAATGCTTAAAAAAGTACATAGGTACGATAATAATAACAAAAAAAACAATTTCTAAAATTTTTGTCTGTCTGTATGTTTGTTCCAGTTAATCTCCGAAACGGCTAGACTGATTTTGACGGGACTTTCTGATTTTATAAGAAGTAACTTAGGCTACTTTTATTTTTGAAAAAGAATTAGGGTTCCGCGCAAAAACATAAAACCCATGAAATTGTGAACAAATAGAGGAAATAGAGGAGGATGTGGACGGTTTATCAGCTGGTAAGTTCAAAACTTTCCACAGTGTTTTAAGATGAAACTTAGCGGGGCACAGCTAGTTTGGTTTAAAATCGGTCGTAAACATCGAGCAGTACCTCCCCTACTATTTGTCAGTCTTAGACCTGTGTTCACCAACATTCAAACCACTGGTTAGGTAGTTAAACAGTTGGTTTATGTCAAATTTCCTAAGGAAAGAACTGATTAAATAGCAATTGATTAAAAGTCGTTGAATTCCGCCTTTATGGGCGGCAAATAAGTACTAGGTCTGTACTACCGTGTGCGTCGTTGTACCAACACCGTTGTTGTTGGTGCGGGTGACAGGTGACAGAGAGAGTAACGTTATAGCATACAATAATAGTACATCTATGCGTTATACAATGTGGATCTGGACGTACGACATTAAATTAAAACGAGCACAGTACTAGTCCATCGAAACATTTTAAAAGACGAAGATTAGTAGTTAATGGAAATTAAAAAAATGCAGTTTTCAAACAAAATAAATAGCAGAATTAACTGCATAAAAATCTACCAAAAGTCACTGGCCAACGGTGCGGTGCGGGGTGCGGGGCGCGGCGGCGGCAATGTTTACCTACTATTACGGACTCAGATCTCAAACTCAAAACTCAACTCAAAACTTCTTTATTAGGACAACAGAGATCCATAATGTTAGTAATACCTTATAGCTAGTGTTAGTAAGTGATTTATTAAAATTATTATTTTTATTTAAGTTTGAAGCACTTAGCACAGAAGATGACCAAGTAAGGTACAAGTTTCTCACTTGGCCATCCTCTCCACAAAATGCCTCAAAATGGGAGAATAGAAGCTCTCTGACACTGTTTTATTGTTTGTTGATCTACATCATGTTGAAAAATAAGAAAATGAAAAATAATTTCCTGTGGCTAAAGTATTTATTGGATTTGATTGATTTTTTGTATACACCTAAAGAACATGATTCTCTTAACGTGGTTTAAAGGAATGTCAATCGTCCTGTTCCACCTTGTATAATTTACCATAACATCACTCCTGTTATTTAATTTGATACAGTTATTACTGATTCCCTATTTTACGACTACGATATTTAGAGTGCAGCTCAAATATTCAGTCATGATTATAATCGCGGTAACGTACATATATTATGTACAAAAGTGAAAAAAGGAACGGTTCGTTTTAGGTAATAACGACAATTATTCCAAGTTGATTATTGTTTTCAGTGACTAAACTATTTTATAACAAAACTACGTGGTCTA
Organism: Fissipunctia ypsillon; assembly: GCA_947568875.1. Classification (NCBI taxonomy): domain Eukaryota; kingdom Metazoa; phylum Arthropoda; class Insecta; order Lepidoptera; family Noctuidae; genus Fissipunctia; species Fissipunctia ypsillon. The sequence continues at coordinate 21,751,485 of OX387645.1, read as the reverse complement.
GACCTTCAGATGAATTCAATAAAGATCTGCTGAAACAGACGAAGGTCTACAGTCCAGAAATGTTGGAGAAAATGTATGGCAAATGGTACAATTATGTCAACTATGTATTCGACGTAGACAAATATGTACCTTCGCCCGCAGATTCGGGTAAAGTTTACAGTTTGTCTATCTTATTAGTATATCTGTACTTAGTATAACAAAGTCGTTTTTCGTGTCTCTGTGTGTGTGTGTGTTGGCCATGCTTAGTTCTTCCGAACTACACAAAGAATTTTGATGAGGTTTTCATATTTTATTTATGAATAATCAAAATCATAAATCTTTATTTATCACAACATCATATTACAGGCATTGGTTAATAAATCTATACAAATATATAAAATTTAAGTGTCTGTTTGTAATGTCATAAAAAACTATTTTGCAAAAAAAAAAAAACAACCGACTTCCAAAAAACACAATACAAAGTGAAAAATAACTTTAATTTCGGATGTCGGTGTCTTTTGATCTGTATTTTAGGTTTTCGCCATCGACTTCCAAAATTAAAGTTATTTTACATTTTGTAGTGTGTTTTTGGAAGATGTTGTTTTTTTTTGCAAATAAGTTTTTTATTTTTCACTTTTTGGTGGGTCGGTTTGTAATTTATCTAAGTTACAATAATCTAATGACCATTGCTCTTCACCTTTTACAAAATATTGCTTTTCCCGATGCAGGGACGTTAATTGTTGAGGAGTTCTCCTGGTACTTCACCATCAGCTCCACTTCACCATATGCACTGTGACGATCTTATATTGCTTAGCAATAATCTTAAAGTAATCGAATCGCAACCCATGAAATACTTATTATTGAGTAGTTCCGGTGGCCATCTGTGGTCTTTATCATCAGTTCCACTTCACCAAATGGTGCTTTCTAAGAGCAAATGCACAAGGTACAATAAAAAATACCCAAATCGCTATAGGTGTGCCTATAATATTTGAAGAGTTCCCTCGATTTCTCCAGGATCTCATCATCAGATCCTGACCTGATGACAATAGGACTACTTGTGAACCCTTTCAAACAAAAAAATATTTTTCAAATTGGTCCAGCGATCTTTGAGTAATCGGGGAACACATAAAAAAATGATTCCGACGAACTGAGAACCTCCTCCTTTTTTCGAAATCGGTTAAAAATAACAACTTTTTACTAAATCCATGAAAGTATCTATGGTACCTAAAACAATAAAGCAATTTTAAAAATTTTTGACTTCTGTCTGTCTGTTTGTTCCGGCTAATCTCCGAAACCCCTGGACCGATTTTGACGGAATTTTCACTGGCAGATAGCTGATATTACGGGGAGTAACATAGCCTACTTTTATTTTAGAAAAATAATTAGGGTTCCGCACAAAAAAATTAAAGCCCATGAAATTGTGAAAAAAATCCGATTCAACTTGTTGAATACAAGTCGGATTTGAAAAATTCTTTTTGCATTTGGTAGCCCAATTCTCGAAGATAGTTATATGCTATTTAACATAACGCTACGACCCTTAGGAGCCGAACAAAAAGAAAAACTCAGAAAGAAAACGAAGTAATAGCGCGGGCGGGCGATGCAATGCGACGGGTCGGGGGACGACGGAGTTTTATTAAAATGTGGCTGCTATTTTAGTATATTGTGTATCTTACGACTTCCACGCGAACGAAGTCGCGGGGCACAGCTAGTGTATAATATATTATTTAAATATATTGTTAATAAATATAGAATATTATTTCCGTATCATTTGCTTTAGATACATGCATGGCTCAGTTGGCGTCGAATCCAGTACATGATCAAAAAATTCAGGGTATCTGTAAGATCCCCTATAACTGCCAAGAGGCATTGGATAAAGGCAGCGACTACGGCTATGGGTTGTTAAAAAGGTACGTTATACTACAACCACAATATACAACCTCGTACACACGGCTACATATCAAGCTATACATTTCTAGTATAAGCTGACCTGGAGAGGACCTGCGTCAGGCAAAAGGGGAAGACGCCGTGGCGCCTCTCCAGCCACTCCTCAAAGAGGGGACTTATCGCCGCAATTGTGGCGTGCCTACCACTGGGTTGCGACAGTCCCACTCTCCATGTCGACATGAGATACCGCCGAAGTTCTGTCCGCTGTGGTGCGATTTCTTGCGGCAGCGGAGTTACGTTTTGCCTCCTCGCGCCACTCCCGTATGTGCGCGAGGACTTTTGCCTCCAGATCCCATGGCGGCAATCCAGCAAGGAGGCTCGCCACCACACTGGAGACCGTGCAGTATCCCCGGACTAGCCGGATGGCCATGAACCTTTGGGACGCGCTCAACCGGCGGGCTGGTAGCCGCCTTAAGGAACGCGCCACACCGGAGCCCCGTAAAGGGCCATGGACCGCACAACCCCCGCGTAGAGCCTCCAGCAGGAAACAACGCCCTCCTGTCAATGTCATTAAGGCGCCAAAGGATCCTTGTAGGACTCTACATTTTGTCCAGCCGTTGAGTGAATGCGTTCCTGACACCTATCAGTTGGATAATTTTTAGTTGTAATAAGGATCAAATTCGTAAAATAAATATTCGTAAGTATGAAACTGTAAAGAATAAGTATACAGTAATATATATTATAGTACTGTAAAAAATAAGTATGTCAGTAGGTATAACTATTATACGTCTTCTCCTTTAATTTACAAAATAATTTTCATTTTCTAGGACATTGCTAATGATCATCGCCCGTTTTTCTCGACACTGTGTCGTGATCTCCAGAAAAGCAGACACATTTAAGACGGATACATATTGTATGATGTCTTTTAACGAAGCGGTGTACATTGCTTTAAATAGGTTCGGAATGCCTGAACTCATGTTTGAACAGAGTAAGTGAACTAAACCTGAAGCCACATAAGTAGGCAGGTGCTTCGCTTGGTGTTTAAAGATATGCTGCGCGCTAGGTGACATGCTCCTCGCGAAGCAACGCATGTGTTTACTATTGCAATTGCCACTCCAACGCTTGGTGCCATGCTGCATGCTGCAATATATCTCAATCCCAATCTTGATCCCGATCCTTGTCTGTAACCAATCAACGGCCGAGTTTGTCAATCTAAGTCTTTGAGAGGGCGAATCACAAGCAGCCGTCAAAGACTACGGACATATAGAATTCTGGCTTTTGCGAGTCTCCTACAAACAGGCGCATTGCGCACCGGCGGCGTGTGACCAATAAGAGACAGAGGATGCATATGTAAGCAGATCACTAGCACCTGACAAATGACAATCTACACTGCCCGGTTCAAGCTATACGCTACTCACCCTGGCGTGACACGAAGTGAAGCTCCTAGCTGTGTGGCTTCGAATTAAGAATTACGGATTCATATTTTGTTAACAACAGGAGATATTACAATAAATAAAATATTTTATCTGTTTCAGTTGCTCTATGCGGCCTTTTAGGACACGCTCAATTTATCCGCAACTACTGGCTCAAAAGTCTCCTTCTGTACCAAACTCAAGAAGGTTGCTTCACACAGAAGTTAGCGACAGGAGACTTTAATGAAAATCTATTACGAGAGGGAGGAAACGACACGTGGAGATTGAGTAACCCGAATAATATCATGAATGGGCAGTGCGACGGACACTTCACGGCAGTGGCGGCGGCAGCGCTCTCACATGCCCTCAGATATATAATAGAGACTTATTATTGAAACTTATGACAGACATGCTGCTTTTCGTTATCATCACCCACAATAATTTAAAGCCATTATTTGTAACAAAAAAAAATCTGTCAACAATCTACAGAGCTCCGCATGTAGAGGTAAGGCTTGTTATTGCCTGAGAGCACCCAATGCCAGACATCAGGCACGCTCGCGACTAGGCTCCCTCCTAGCCATGCAGCTCTCGGCACGACAACCTTAGCTTGGGTGTGTGCTGTTCATACCACACAGAGGAGACCAAAAGAATCCCCCAGCTGTTCCCTTCGTCGCCTTTTACGATGCCCATTGGATGAAATGGGTTGGTTCTATTCTACTACCCGGCAATCACACGGGGCTAATAATAATATCTTCCAAAAAACACTATACTTACATACCGACTGAATAAAAACCAATGTTTACTATGACGAAGACAATTTATTTAACCATAAACGAAAAGATCATGTTTTGGCGAAGATTCTCAACACCGCGATTCAGTAGAGAGTGCTAAATGTACAACGCCATCTATCGATACATCAGGAACTAAAAATCAAAACTATTCTAATGGTAAGATTGTACACCGACCTACTTCGTTAGTTGAAAGGTCAGGTGCGTAGTACTCGCAACCGGCATGCGTGTATGACCAGATGTATGAATGTAAACAAGGCAAAAGAAGTATGTAAGGATCGTAGCAGGTGGCGTTCTGTAGTTTCTGTCTACCCCCATGGGAAGAAGGCGTGAGTTTATGTATGTATTCGTATTTGTAATAAATATATCGTATTTGTAACAAAAAAATGGAAACAGTTTATTATAAGTACCTGTCGACCAAGTGACAGTCTGGGTCAATTTCATCAAATTCTTAGCATTTGATGAGCATTTGGTTGGACCGATTGTTTGCTTAACGTAGGGCTTGTTACGTCAAAAACTGTACGTCAAACGTGCTGAAAGAGGCCCTAAATATTACGTACCTACGTAATGTTAATTTGGATTTCGTAAATACATATTAGGTTATATGGCAGTAGCGGGCAAGAAAAGTAAATTAAATTTTTAGGGTTCCGAACAAATGAAAATTGGAACCTTTAAGGTAAACGTCCACTGGTCCGCACCGGCCGCAAAGCACGCACGGCATGCAACGGATTTTGGTTTGCTTTGTATTAAGATATGAACCGAACGCTCTGTGCGGGTGGTACCGATAGTGGACGCAGTGCTGTATATGAATTCATACAAAGTAAACCAAAATCCGACTCCTTTATAATCTCACTTTCTTGTCCGCCTGGCCTAGGCACATGGCAATCGTTTTCAAAGCCTTTCGTATTTCTATAACGACTTTCAACAGGATTTGTATGGTTTACGGAAGTTTATGTAAATCCAATACATTTTTTTACTTTTCCATCATCGTCTTTTCCATCAATCGTTCTCGCTGATGAGAATGTCACTTTGTCTAGGCCCAGGCTATCGTTTAAAGGTGCCGGTCATACCAGGCGACTTCCTTGCCGAAGCCTAGGTACTATCGGCCAAACTTCCGCATGCTCACCTTTAAGGCGATAATCGCATAGCACGGCTCACGACTTGATCGCCCGATGCATGCGTTTTGACCAACGGGATGCACGTTTGTTTTTGATTTAATTTGTTGCTAATGTTTGTTGTTTTTTTTTGTTACTCGCCCTGTACTCACATAAATGCTTAATTGTCTCTAATTGAGCGAAACCAGGAAGGGGTGTGGTCTGTCAGTAGGTGCGCTTCCGCAGAAATGTTTTCTAAGCTGAGCATGCTTCAGTATTGCTGATAGTACTTCTTTGCGTGCTTTATTTTGAGTCAATTTGATATTGAGCTTGAGATGTCTCGGTATGCAAGTGCATCGGCCGTAATGTGTTCGTCCGTCTTGATTTTCTCATTCTTATCGCTAGATAAAAACAGTAGGACTAAAGAAAAAGCGGCCAGTCTTCATTCGAATTTAGACGATAAAACATCTTCGCGCTTAAAATTAATGATAATCCCGTCATGAACAAGTTAAAATCGATTAAGTCGTGTCCGTGTATAACAATTTCCGTTTTGTTTTTTTTAATGGCTTTTTTTTCTGTGAATGCTATTGTTGCCAATTATAAATACAAACAGATCATTCGCGATTTACCAGCGAAAACGGATTTTAACTATTATTTAAATGTATTGGAAAAGACAATAGATTTTGGTACAAGACATAAACTTTACGTGGATTTGAATCTAGAGTTTGGATTATTTCTGGTAGACGGTAAGATATGTTTGTATAAATTATTATAACAACAATAATTTGAGTGAATGAATGCGAAGAGTGTTATTTTGATAATTATCAATGAAAATAATTATGTTGGTATGGTGTGCATTATAATAATCATTGCTGAATGTTGATGAACGCGCGTATGGAAAGTCTAGGTAGATTGATTGATAGAAATACCTACGCTTTAGAGCGGTTCTGCACTGCATCCGATCCGAATCCAAGTTTCATCCGAAATTTTCTAAATTAGAACGGATGGAGCTCGGATATGTAGTGACTCTCATGCAAATAGATGGTTTCTTCAGAAAAAATATTCCTCGGAATCGGAATTTCGGATCGGATGAAACTACAACACAGCTCGTTTACAATACGTATCTACAGTACAATAAAACGGATCAGTGAAATACGTTTTATTGCGTATGAAATCTATTCGTGCATAAGAAAATCTATAAACCAAATAGATTTTTTTATCATGAACGGATTGATTACATATCATGACCAATCATGAGTCAATTGTATTTTTGGGGTGTTTGTTTTTGTGGGTGTACTATAGGTACACCTCTGCCAACCCTTCGGGGAAACAAGGCGTGATGTTATATTATCCATACTTATATACTTCTATATTATATTATATTATATTATATTATATTATATTATATTATATTATATTATATTATATTATATTATATTATATTATATTATATTATATTATATTATATTATATTATATTATATTATATTATATTATATTATATTATATTATATTATATTATATTATATTATATTATAAATTCGAAAGTAACTGTCTGTCTGCCTGTATGTTACCTTTTCACGCCTAAACCACTGAACGGATTTCGATAAAATTTGGCAAGGGTATAGATGGAATCCTGGGGAAGGACTGAAGTTATATAAAAATTCAAATTTATGCTTTTGGTAATAAATAAAGAATCATAATGTTCAGCGTTCTTGAAAAACCATCCTCTAAGGGGGTAAAGTAGGGTTGATTTTAAAAATCACAAATAGGATTAAAAATTTTGTATACCTCTTTTTAAAAGATTTATGGGATTGGAAATGTAGTCATAGTATCTTGACTTCTTGAGGTAACATTCTAGTCTTTATTTTTCACCGACTTCAAAAAAGGAGGTTCTCAATTTGGTTGAATGTTTTTTTAATTTTTTTTAATGTGTGTTACCTCAGTACTCCGTCATTTATAAGCCGATTTGGATTTTTTTATTTTATTTGAAAGGACATACTTCCAGATTGGTCCCATTTTTATCATAATCCAGTTCTGATTATAGGATCCATGAGGAATTGAGGGCACTCCTCAAATATTATAGGCATATACATAGCCATTTTGGTATTTTCATCAACAAGTCAAACTCCTCAAAGATTACTTCAGATTGCTTCACAATATCTTGATTAAGATAGTTAAGCGACTATGACGAAGCCAATTTAAATAAATGTTTCTGATGAAAATGGTACCATTGAACTGATCTGATGATGAAGCCGGAAGGTAGGCACCGGAACTCGGGTAGGTGATAAAACAATGTATCCTAGCCGTGTTTGGGCTTATTGGAATTGTCATGAGATGCAGTCTGGCTATAAATGATTTTAATGGTAATATGCTTGAAATTGCGCTACGTGAGTCCTATGTTACGTTTGGTTTTGATTGTCAGAAGAAAGATTTCGTCAACGTTCTGTCGTCGTGTGGTTGATTTAATAATTTGTTGGCGACGGCGTCCAAACCTGGCAAACTACGCCTTCCAAACTTCTGACACGACTTAGCGCGACATATATTTGCCTTTTTGCGAAGTTTTTATTTGAAAGGGTTTACTCCTGAGGTGGTCTCGCATATAAATTTGGTTAAATTCTGATGATTGGTTTTTAAGTTAGCTTCAATAATACGTAATTTTTTCCATTTAGTGTTTGTTGTTGATGTTATAATAACTTCCTGTCACTGTTATTTACTTGGCAAGTAGTGGTATACGAATTTGGGTGGGGTAGGTACCACAACTAAAAAGTGGAAACTAAAATATTTTTTATAAAAAAAAAATCAATCGACTTCCAAGAAAAACACTAGGTACAAAGTGAAAAATAACTTTAATTTTGGAAGAAGGTGGCAAAAACGAAATTACTAAACCTAAGACACCGTCTATCAAAATTAAAGTTATTTTTCACTTTGTAGTGTTTGTTTTTGGAAGTAGGTTGTTTTTTTTTATAAATAACTTTTTATTAAAATCGATCCACTCGGTCAAAAGTTATTTGTTAGTAGAGCGCGACCGGCATAATTTTAACTAAACAAAGTCCTCCCGCCGCGTCTGTTTGTCTGAATACGATAAACTCAAAAACTTTTTGCAAAAAAAAAACAACCGACTTCCAAAAAAAAAAACACTACAAAGTGAAAAATAACTTTAATATCGGAAGTCGGTGTCTATGGATCTGTATTTTAGGTTTTTGTCACCGACTTCCGAAATTAAAGTTATTTTTCATTTATTTATTTAATTAGTGTTTTTTTTTTAAAGTCAGTTGTTTTTTTATTTTGCCAAAAGGTTTTTTATTTTTCACTTTTTAGTGGGTCGGTTTGTAATTTATCTAAGTTACAATAGCATGATAACTGCTCATCACCTTTTACAAAATATTGCTTTTCCCGATCGGCATCAGGAAAAAACGTCCCGGCGGACGTTAATTTTTGAGGAGTTCCGGATCTGTGGTCTTCATCATCAGTTCCAATTGACCAAATGGTGCTTTCTGAGAGCAAATGCGCAAGTTACTATAAAAAATACCCAAATCGCTATAGGTGTGGCTATAAAATTTGAAGAAATCCCTCGATTTCTCCAGGATCCAATCATCAGTTCCTGACCTAATGACAATGGGACCACCTGTGAAGATCCTTGTGTGGACCCTTTCAAACAAAAAATGAATTTGCCAAATCGGTTCAGCCGTCTTCGAATAATCGGGGAACACAATTAATAATAATAATAAAAAAAAACATTCCGACGAATCGAAAACCTCCTACTTTTTTTGAAGTCGGTTAAAAACTACCGAACGGATTTTCATCCAGTTTTCACCAATGGACGGGATGATGTATGAGGAAAATTTAGGTGTATAATTCATTAAGGTTCTGTATAAATTGGCTGAAATATGATGATATGATTATTGTTGAAGATGTCGGTAAAAATCATGCGACTGGGCATGCAGCTGGGATTACTTGAAACTTAGCACGAATACTAATATAATAATACCAAGTAAACTGTAAAGTTTGTGATTTTTAGTTTTTTTAAACTACCCCCTAAAGGAGATGATTGAAGGGGATTGGGGGTTGTCAGTTTGTATAAAAAAATTTTTACGCGAGTTCCGACTAACTCGAAACTCAGTATTTATTCTTGAAACCAAAAACAAAGAATAACGTGTATCAAGGTTTTTCGGAAACCAACCCCTGACAGGGTGAAAAGGGGTAGTAAATTTTACAGCGAAGCATTTCACTGCGTGGCATTTTTCAAAAATTAACCTCTTTCGGGGTGAAAAGAGGGGATACAGTGTATATATTATATGATAAATATTATTCATTCGGCAAATAAACTTGAAACTTGACACGAATATTTGCCTAAGTAAGCCATAAAGTTTCTCACTATTAGTTTTTAAAAACTGCTCCTCAAATGGGAGTTTAGGGGTGTTAAAGTTTGTATGGAAAAATTTCCACGCATGGTCCGATTAACTCAAAACTCTATATTAAAGAAAAATAAAGAAAATAAATAATAATAAGTTTTGTTTTTTTTTAAATCGACCCCTGAAGGGGTGAAAAGGGGTAATTCGATTTTTAAGGGGAGAATTTTACTCCGTGGCTTGATTAACTTAAAAATTGGTATAAAAATCTTTTATTAAATTTATGGAAAAACCCAATACGATTTTTCAAACTTTAACCACTGTGGGGATGAAAACCAGTAGTTCCCGAGATTAGCACATTCAACCAAACAATCAAACTCTTCCGCTTTATAATATTAGTATAGATATACGTTAGTGTCAGTTGTCATTTGATTACATTTATTGACGCAGATCGTGTTCAAACAAGTTCACTATAGTGGCTTCGTGGACGACTATCGAATATCGCGAAATTTTGCGTTATAACCTACGTTACGTGGATTAAGTCCAGAAAACTGTTTAGAAGAAATGAAGCCTATAATACTTGGTGATGACTGTCCCTCTCGTGCAACCGTCTACCCATGGTACAAACAGTTTGAGCGTGGCTGTTTTAACCTAGAAAACGACTCGCGTTCAGGACAACCGTCGGAAGCAGTAATATTTTTGCAGTTAATAATTTAATTGAAACTGACCGGCGAATAACCTACCGGCAAATAGAGTCCTTACTGCAGATTGCCTCAGCAGCGTTTCATTTAATTATTCACCATCATTTAGGTTATACAAAAGTTTGTACTCTTTGGATTCCACATAAACTTACCGATGAACAAAAGGAACAGCGAGTTACATGGTGTAAATAAATGATTACAAAGCTTGAAAACGGAAAATCTAAAGACATAATTATAATCGTCAAATCAAATCAAATCAAATCAAATCATTTATTCGCATAGAATGTGGGTATTTAACAAAAGTTGGTAAAAGAAAAATATATATTTTCCCGTGCACATTCTGCCTGAGTATTGGCATGCAAAATTTAACAAATTAAGTTTCAAATTTAAATACACCAAATAGATTTCATAATTTCAAAGATAAGTTTCAAATTTAAATACAGTTGGAACACTAATAAAATAATTAATATAATAATTTCAAAATTACATTTTAAACTTCAATACATTAATAAGGAAAACTAATAAAATAATTTATATAATAATTTCAAATTAAAATGTCAATAATAGCTACTTAACGTCACGGGCGATGAAACGTGGCTTTATTATTACGACGTGCCCACAAAGCAGCAAAATAAAATATGGGTGATAGAAGACGAAGATACTCCGACTGAAGTAAAAAAATCAAAATCGATAAAAAAAAAATGATTGTGGTTTTTTTCGATATTCGAAGATTTATGGAACAAGTAGTTCTCCGTGAGCAGAAGACTGTAAACGCTGCTTGGTATGTACATCACTGTCTGCCTTCCTCAACTTATTCAGGAATTCAAGAAGCTTCGTCCAAAGTCACAACTCTGCACCTGGTATCTTCATCATGATAATGCTCCAGTACATCGAGCCAACACACAACAACACGCCAATTTTTTCAATCTTGAAATTTCTTGAACATCCGGGTGGTTTGAAACTTCTTGAACATCCGCCTTACAGCCCAGACTTGACAGCCATGTGACTTTGGACTGTTTCCTTTCGTGAAAAAAAAACTGAAAGGGCAAAGATTTCGGGACGAAGAAGCTTTACTTTCGGCCTGGGACAATGTATGAGCGGAAATTCCTGAACAGAAATGGAAAGACATTTTTAGTGATTGGTTTATAAGGATACAGAATTGTAGTGGCAATTATTTTGGAATTTAAAAAAAAATTGTTGTCTGTCTATCTGTTCCGGCTAATCTCCGAACGGCTGAATCGATTTTAACGGGACTTTCACTGGCAGATAGCTGATGTTATAAGGAGTAACTTGGGTAATTTTATTTTAGAAAAAGAATTAGGGTTCCGCGTACAAAAATTACAACCCTTGAAATTCAAAACGACTAGACCGTTTTGGGCGGGACTTTCACTGGTAGATAGGTAGATGATGTTATAAGAAGTAACTTAGGGTACTTTTATTTTAGAAAAATAAATAGGGTCCTGCGTAAAAAAATTAAAACTCATGAAATTGTGTATAAAATCCGATTCAAATGGGGAAGTATTGGCAATTTAACATCCACGCGGGCGAAGCCGCGGGCAACAGCTGGTCAAAGTATATTACTTGTTATTATGACACATTTAGTGTACTTACAATTTTTTTTTGCAGTGAATTTGAAGAGTTATGTGCAACAGAAACGATATAATATCCCTGCAGACACACGTTCCCGATTAGAACAGCTATTGTTGAAGATTGATGCACTGACTGACTATTTCCACTCTATGGTCCAAAAACATAAAGATGTGAGAGAATATGCACAGGATATAAAAAGTAAGCTAACATATACAGGGTGTAAGGGACAGCCCTCCGCAAACTAACAAGGTGCATTCAGCTCCTTATTTTGAATCATATTCCACCGGAAATATTCTCAGGAAAATTTCCATGTTTTTATCGTTTTTTTAGTTACTTTTATTTCAATGTAAAATTACATTCTCTGTACGCAGCACTCCATTTATGTAAATAAAAGACTAAAATAAAAAATCAGCAATGGACGTTGAAATACTCGGTGGCCGTAGGCTCGCTGCCACGGATATCGAGAGATATGGCTTGGAGGCGTGGCACATGTCACCTTCATGCGGTCAAACTGACCTTAAGTACGCGCGACGCGGTGAGCACCGTTTACTAGTATGTTTGCATCGGAACGTGTATTGTCAGTACATATTTTTACAAAATGCCGAATTGTTCCCTGCTTATCTGCAAAAATAGGATAATTACAGCAAACCTTAAGACAAGTGGCGTGTCCTACCACCGGTAAGTAAAAAATTACTGCGTTAATATAATATTTAAGGATTTTACAAATATTTAATTATGAAATATTTTCTAATGACTGACGCATGTCAAAATTATGCTTTAGTGGTGGGCAGCACTAAGACATGGTTATCGATAAAAGTGTTTAAACAAGAAATTATATTTGAGAACATGTTTTACAAGAATTAATACATTTTATTTCAGTTTCAAAACGCGTGTAGCGAACGGCAGCGCAGCGAGCCTTCGGCCGCCGAGTATTTCAACATCCATTGCTGATTTTTTTATTTTAGCTGTTTTATTTACATAAATGGAGTGCTGCGTACAGAGAATGTAATTTTACATTGAAATAAAGGAATAGTAACTGAAAAAACGATTAAAAAAAATGAATATTTTCCTGAGAATAGTTTTCGGAGGGCTGTCCCTTACACCTTGTATAGTTGCCAGCACGAATCGTGAGCACACATTCCACATGAACTGTTGTTGCCATCGTCAGCGAGCTCTTATATTCTGTTTTCTACCAGTACATACATAAGCTTGATCTTACATTAACCTCATTGCCCCTGCCCGTGTACGAATTGCCGTAAAAGGAAATAAGATTCGTAAGGTTTAAAAGTGGAGTTTGTTCTCACGACTCGTGCCGGCAACTATACTTTCATATGCATTTAGTAAAAAGCTGTTATTTTGACATTACAAACAGACATTTCAATTTTATTTATTTGTATAGATTATCATTGTTCCTTTTTTAAATCTGAGGATTTAAAATCTTTTCGTTAAGCCTGCGTTTTCACCTAACGAAATGATACCACAGGGCTATGCAGCGGACTAACATAGCCCTGCGGCTATGCTCCGAAAATGTCAGCGGAATGCGCCGAAAAGCTTACGAGCTTTTCGGCGGCTTTTCTTTTTGGGCTACAGAATATACGTATTCTGTCTCGTATAAGCAGCGTGCTGTCCTCTCGGGAGTATCTGAATAGACGCCCGGTTTCACTTCTCCGTGCGAGAGCCATGCCGGGGTTATCTACATGAAAAAAAAAATGTACTAGGATTTCTGTATTTATTACGGAAACGATATGAGCTAAAAGGTCAATTCAAACTCAATGATTGTTTTCAGTCACGCAACTATTCCACAACGCAACCGCGTGGCCAAACCCTCCAGAAAAATTCAGTATAGATCTGCTGAATAAAACGAAGATCTATAGTGCAGAACAGTTGAAGAAAATTTATGGCAAATGGGAGAAGTATTACAATGCTGTGTATGACTACGATAAATATAAACCCACGCCTAGAGAATCGGGTAGTGTTTTTTGGTAACCTTGTCCTGTATCATATATCCATCTGTATCGATAGTAATCCATCACAGTATCGATTACTATCGATACAATGCGATGTAAACTAAACTGTGTATAGAGTGTAAAATATAATAGTTTTATTGGGTTGGAGTTTTGGAACCCCTTAATTAAAGCTCTGGCCACGTTGAAGCGAATCCCGCGTGAGACACAGGACACGACCGCGCGCGTCTTTTGCTGTAATGATTATGAAGTCATGAGAAAGTTGAACACATACATACATACCAGCATACCAGTCAGTTGACACAACCGGCGCGAGGGGTTATTCCGTTTAACCACCCACCAAAAAAATCCACCTTAATATCCACCTTCAGGTGAATTTGCGGAAACGCATATCCGAGAATCCACCCTAAACATTTAGCTGTTTACCTAATTCTGTTTATCCAACTACGCCTAGGGTGAATTCTCTGAAATACGTTTCCGCTTAACCATCTTAGGGTGGATTTTTTGGGGTAGATAAACGGAATAACCCGGCGCGAGCGAATTTTGTCCCGCATGTCGCGCGGGCTTTGCGAAGTGCGAAGTTCCCTTTTGAAGACGTCCCCCATTCTGCATCAGCCCCTTGACTTAGCAGCACAATGAGAGTTTCTTTTCATTTATTTATTTAAGGAACCGGGTACCAATACTGTTTTCTTGTGTTACTTTAGATGAATGCATAGAGTTTTTGGCCAAGACTCCACCTCTAAGGTCTCCAGAAGACTGTCATACGCCTTCTCGCTGCAAAAAGGCGGTGCAAAAAGGCAGCGAGTTTGGGTATGGGTTATCACACAGGTACGTCCAATAGGTATGAGTATGTATGTAGGGAAAAATCGTAATATAAGATGTATAGAACTTCAGTAAAAATTCAAAGTGGCTGACTTTAAATTTATGAAAAAAGTTTACTCATGGATTGTATGTGATAGAGCTAGTATCTTTCTTTTTTTTATTATTTTTTTAAAATTATTTAACCCACTACGATACAGAGTTTTATTTTCACATAGCACCGGCCAAACTGCAAAGCAATTTGTAGGCAGTAGGTTCTCGTGGATATTGCACGAATATTTGCTTAAATAAACATTAAAATTCCAACCTCTTTGTTTTGGGCTGAAATCCTTAGGGATATTTTCCGTCTGAGTTAAACCATACGTTAGCCGTCTGCAGCATAATTTCCTAAATACATTTATTAAGCTGTACTTGGGCACTTAAAATGTGTCAGTGCGTTTTTCTTTAATGTAGTTAGTTTTCTACAAAATAATTGTTTCTTATTCTAGGCTTTTATATATGGCCATCGCCCGTTTTTCTCGTATGTGTATCGTATTCTCCGAAAAAAAGGACAAGCAAAAGACGGATAAGTTTTGCAAGAGGTGTTTCAGCGAGGCGCAGTTCATTGCCATAAACAAGTTCCAACTGCCTGACCTCATGTATGAACATAGTAAGTGAATGAAGAAACACGGATAAAAAGGGTGACGATTTAAGTCTCTTGCATTCGTCAAGGTGGTCATTCTAGCGGTCATACTAAAAAACTTTCGCTATGAAACTCATATGCAGGTGACAAATTGCCAGCCTGTATAAATATTAAGAATAATGACATTCAGTTATGATATTACTTAAGAGCGTTTACCACGTACGGCATTTTATGCAAACTTTCAAGTCCTTGTTTTTCGAAATGAATGAACCGATTTTAATGACACTTCATACGTCTAAGCAGGATACATAGGTCTAAAAAGTTAGTGATGAACATTTTCGAAAAATAGTGTAATAGCTAAATTTCGCCCGATTTTAAATTTTCCAATTATCTTTATTTAAATAAGACAATTCGAAAATGGTCTTAACTAACTTTTTAGACCTATGTATCCTGCTTATGCACATGAAGTTTCATTAAAATCGGTTCATTCATTTCGAAAAACGAGGACTTGAAAGTTTGTATGAAATGCCGTACGTCGTAAACGCTCTTAACTAAATCTTTTTAAACTGTTTCAGTTGCTCTATGCGGCCTATTTGGCCACGCTCAGTTTTTTCGGAACGCCTGGCTCAAAAAACTCCTTCGGTTCCAAACTTCAGAAGGTTGCTTCTCGGACACGATATCACCGGGAAAACTTGATACGAAACAAACGAGAGAGGGTGAAAACCATGAGTGGAAAATTGCAAACCCAATGTATATTATGAATGGGCAGTGCAACGGACACTTCACGGCGGTGGCGGCAGCGGCGCTCTCACATGCCCTCAGATATATAATAGAGACTCATTACTGAAAGTTATTACGACTATCAATGCTCTTAATGCCTTGTACTACTTATTAGCTTTTTTTATAAGCTATACCTTTTTTCTGGAATGGACCTTTCTAATGATACATGACTGGTTGTTACTGGTGGTAGAGACTCATAAATAAAATTATGCCCATCCTCCTTTTAAAGCAATTTTCTTTTAAAAGAAAAAGCATCTCAGCCATAACTTTTTTCTCACCTTTATACATTGACTGTTGTCTTGTCCCGACTAATTCATCAACGCAGAGGCTAAACCACTGGGGCTACAAACTTGAAATTTTGTCAATTGATGCCTTTTATGTTGTAAACATCCATTAAGGAAGGATTTTTGGAAATTCGACCTTTAAGGGGGTGAAAAGGGGGAATTTGTTTGTATGAAAAATCTTAATTCTTGAGTAAATAAACTTGAAACTTGGCAAGAATACGTTTTTAAGTAAATTATGAAGTTTATCATTTTTTGTTTTTTTACACTACCCCCTAAAGGGGGATTGGGGTGTCAAAGATGTATGGAAGAATTTTAATGCGCAGGCTGATTAACTCGAAACTAAGTATTTATACTTAAGACTGAAAATAAAGAATAACGTGTATCAAGGTTTTTTGAAAATCTACTCCTAACAGGGTACTCTAAAGTAAGAAATCCACGCGGACGAAGTCGCGCGGGAAGGGCTAGTCAGTAGATACAAACAATAGCACTGAAGAAAATACGGCTAGTTTTCTTTCGAATTCGATGTTGAAACATCTTCGCGATTAAATTTTGAGATTAAAAATCCGTGATGAAAGAGTTAAAGTCGATTACGTCGTTACGTCCATGTATTTCCATATTGTTTTTTTTAATGACGATTACTATTTATGCAAACAGGGTCGTTGCTAATGATGAATATAAAAAGATTGTTCAGGATTTACCAGCGGCAACGGATTTTGACCATTATTTAAGTGCACTGGAAAAGGCGGTAGATTTTTGTTTCAGATATAAGCATTACGTGGATGTGAACTTGCAGCTCGGATTGTTTCTGATAGACGGTAAGATTGTACCAGAATATTACCGATGCGAATTGTTCTTAATTACTGCTTGTTAATTTATTACTTAAGTGTGAAAAGCCTACAAACTTTTTTTTTTTGGGAAGCAGTCTTAACTAAATGTCTCAGGCAACGGTTTAATTGATGGTTGAGACATTAATCAAAGCATAGTCATTGTTATAATTGGATTAAAAAAAATACTAAAAGCTCATTTCATTTCCTTATCGTAGCTGCCAGTTCAGAATAATGAAACGAATCAGCTAACTGTTCTATTGTAGATAAAATCAATTCGTTCGTGATAAAAATTAAATTTAGTTTATTATGATGAGTTGATGAATTTCGTTCGTTGCCAGTTCACTCGTCAATCTATGATGCCTGTTACCATTTAGTAGGTGCCTTTGGAGGTGTTACCAATCACCTACGAACATTTTGAATTTATTTTTCAGACAAATGTCACCATAATTGAGTTTTCGCATGGTGTCCGATCCGAATCCAAGAAATGACGACGGTGGTCCGAACCGATCGTAACAAAATGTTCTAAATTCAGATTTAGTTATAATTAGTATTCTCGGATGCGCAAACAAACTAAGAACAACGATAGAATGAAATAATTACATTTCTCTTGCAGTGAATTTGAGACCAGTTTTGCAACAGGAAGGAACGAGTATCTCTGCAAAAATACGTTCCCGTTTGGAAAACATATTTGAGAAGAACGACGTTTTGGCTGAGTATTACCAGTTCATGGTACATAAAAATCGAGATGTGCCAAAATATTGGCAGAACACAAAATGTAAAATATTTTTCTTGGCGACTTTTTCTTTGTGCGGTATAGACTGCAATCAATATATTGGCTTTATTCGAAATACTTTAGTACCTATCTGTTTTATAGCAGGTAAGTAGATACAATTCCGGAATTAAAATGTCGGAAAATCAGTCCGAGATTCTCCAATAACAGTAACAACAATATATATTTTGTAATTTTGTAAATTTATTGTGAAAATCTAAAAATAATATAGCTACAGGTCATTGGTTTATTTCAACAACATTGATTTTGATTGTTTTCAGTGGCGCTACTATTTTACAACGCAACTTCGTGGTCAAGGCCTCCACATAAATTCAATACTGATTTGCTGAATCAAACGACGTTCTACAGTCCAGAACAGTTGGAGGATATTTATGGTAAATGGGAGAACTATCATCATAGCGTGCGCGAATTCGCAAAAATGAAACCGTCGCCTGCTGAATCAGGTTAAGTGTACTTTCTTTAATATATTCAACCAATACCAATAAAAGAAATGTCTGAGTACATTTTTATGAAATTTGAAGTAGGTTGGAACCTTTAAAGGCCAGCGACCTTTTGCGAAACTCTCCATATCTACTGTAAACAATATTTATACTATCGTAACGACTTCGAGGGGAGGTTTCTAGTTGTCGTTGTTCAATATGGAGCACCTGAAATTTCTTGACGAAACGAGCCTATCTGCATCAGCCCCTTGACTTGGCTAAAAGGTTTATTATTTAATTGTATTTAATCTAACGTAATTACAATTCAATTCAATTTATTCATTAACAATTTACATTGTGTTTGAAATAATTCTAAATAATAAAAATAAAACACTCATAATACACGCATGATTACTTTAGATGCATGCATAGCATTATTGGCGCTGACTGATCCTCTTCATAAAAATGGAAGACTACAACCTAACTGTCGAATCCCCTATCGCTGCAAACAAGTGGTGCTAGGAGGCAACAAGTTCGGCTATGGGCTGACACATCGGTACGTCTAGTATAATGATAATCGTAAAACGAGAAGATTCTCGAACTTCGTTTAGGGTTGAAAACCTCAGGTATACTCCCCGTCTGAGAAAGTCAATGATGTTGTACCTACTCCTATCACCGACAAATGACTCACTTGGGCACTGAATCTCCAATGGAATGGAACTGTCACCTACCGTTTTAGAAGCAAAGTACAAACTACCCACACATTCGAAACTTTTTAACTATCCTTCTATGTGTGATAAAAATATAGCATTCGTACACACACAAAATCTTATTGTAATAATCTAGATCTCTAGATACCTGCATTTTATAAGCTGCACAATATGCATCATTTCAGTCGGATCCTTTAAAATAATCGTTATTTTTTAGGATTTTGTTTCTGGCCGTTGCGCGTTTTTCTCGAAGATGTAACGTGATCTCGGAAATCAGAGACAAGTATAAAACAGATGAGTTTTGCAAGAGTTGTTTCAACGAGGCGCAGTTCATTGCTTTAAATAACTTTTCACTGCCTAACCTCATGTCTGAACAGAGTAAGCGAAAATATGATAATACCATTATTTTAATAGACAACGGAAACAAAATTTAAGAGCGATATCAATTCAAGTTCTTTACACTGTTTCAGTTGCTTTCTGCGGCCTTTTCGGCCACACTCAGTTTTTGCGTAAAGACTGGCTCAGAAGTCCACTTCGGTACCAAACTTCAGAAGGTTGTTTCTCGGACAAGATATCTACTAGAAATTTCGATGAGAAGCAAATGAGAGATGATGAAGGCGATGAGTGGAAAATCGAGAGGTCGTTGGATATCATGAATGGGCAGTGCAACGGACACTTCACGGCTGTGGCGGTGGCGGCGCTCTCAAATGCCCTCAGATATATAACAGAGACTTACTCGTATTATAGTTATGATTGAAACGTATTAACGTGTTACTATTATAGCTCACTTTAGAAGTTATTTTTTCTTTCTCTGTGAGAGGCCCATAATCCCCCACGCGGGCCCAGTGCGGGTTGGTGGATGTCACATGTTTTCCAATTTTTGGTTACCGCTTCCGCGGCACCGCCCGAGTCGCTCGCTCGGTTTGCGCGTAGTTGGTCACATTTCTAACCTAACCTATTTGGTCGGAGTGCCCTATTAGCTATATTTACTATACAGGGTGTAAGGGACAGCCCTCCCAGCAAATTAACAGGGTGCATTCAGCTCCTTATTTTGAATATATTCCACAGGAAATATTCTCAGGAAAATTTTCTTTTTTTATCGTATTTTCAGTTACTATTCCTTTATTTCAATGTAAAATTACATTCTCTGTACGCAGTACTCCATTTATGTAAATAAAACAGATAAAATAAAAAAATCAGCAATGTATGTTGAAATACTCGGCGGCCGAAGGCTCGCTGCGCTGCCGTTCGCTACGCGCGTTTTGCCACGGTAACTATACATTGCGTTTGAAGTAATAAAACAAATCAGGTTTATTGGATACCCATAACGTTTCTGAAATAATTTCATGTACTGGCCATCTTAGTATGCTATACTGAATTTAACCCATCAGTCTGCGGAGGGCTGTCCCTTACACCCTGTATAGCTCGTGCTCGTGTCATAGCTATATCCCTACGAATATAACTAAATGACGGCTACAACTATCTTACTGCGACATAGAGATAGTTAATGATAGGTTTAATATTTCATTGTACTTAATCTAACGTAATTGCTTAGATGAATGTTGACGCTGAATGCTGGTGACCTTGGTGGTTTACAACCGTGTAGATTATGGTTTACGACCAAACACTGAAACAGCTCTGCCGGTCGCCAACCAAGATCACCTCTGTCGGGGACGCGGTTGGTGACCATTGACTTCCCCTCACTGCAAACAGATGATGCTAGGAGGCAACGAGTTCATAGGTCATACAGGTACATCTAGTGTAATAACAAGAGTAGCACGTAGCCCATGGGACAGGTACCGAGGCATTGCCTCCATGCAGGTCCTGACCTTGTTCAATCAAACAACGACGGTCAAACAAAAGAAGGCTACCTACTGCTTTTACTGTCTGATAACTAAGGTAAAAATACACCTGATAGAGACCAATCTTGCCTGATATGATCGACCACTACTAGTCATATTACCTTTTTTTTTGTTTCGGGGTGGAAAATTCTCATGGATGTCCTCCGCCCTGGGGCGGGCGGAGGGGTCTGTCAGACTCTTACTGACTAAAAACCCACCCCGGTGTTCCATCTCACACCTACGCCGAGGGTCGCGGGAACTTACGATCCTTCCGCAATGCCCGGGTGGTGCCGGCTCGCTACGGCGGGCCTCTCCTCGTGTCGAGGGGGGGAATGTGAGGTATTTGACTCCCCCCGCGACGTCTAAGAGCGGCGCGCGTGGAACACTACGCGCCGCCACCTCGGGTCCGATGTATGGGGGGCGACGGACGTCCCCGAATCCGTCGCCCCTGGACCCATTTAGGGGGCTGGAAGAGGGCATTGTCCGCCCTCCGCCGACGCCCGGTGCGCCTGCTGCGGGCTGGGTGAGAGGATGTGATCTCCCTCTCCCTTTCCGCAGTCTCCTTCTGCGAGATGACTGTCTCACAGAAGGAAGCCACCGCGTCCCAGGACTCCTCGCTGCCGACCATCGAATTCACGACAGCCGGCAGCGACAGGTCACTGCCTACTCCAGAGATGAGGGCACGGCGCGGCTCCTCCCAAGCGGCAAACTCTGCCAGCGTATGCCGCGCCGTGTCCTCCCGACAGTCGACGCAGTGGTGACACCGGGCGTCTGGCTCCCTGTTTATGCGACGTTGGTACTTCCCGAAGCAACCATGCCCCGAGAGCAACTGCGTCACCCGAAACGACAGGGAGCCGTGCCTCCTCCCGAGCCAAAGGTCGAGCACCGGCCGGGTCGCCTCGATGGTGCCAAGGTAGGGCGTGAGAGCCTGTCCCGCCATTCCGCCACCAGAACCTCGCGAAGCAGCGACCGACACTGCTCCATTAGTCGCTGCATCGGTCGCTCACCTCGCCCCTGCATTTCCTCGCGCCACCGATACAATGACGCGAGTAACTAGTCATATTACCTAAGTCAATAAGCCAACATCACATACCGGTAACAAAAAATCCGCAACAAGTAAAGTCTCGTGCAGACTGGCGTGACACGACGGCATGACGCGATACCGGCAGAAGAATTTCCATGAATTTTTCATAGTTTGTTCTACCGGTATCGCATCGCGCCAGTCTGCATGAGCCCTAATGCACGAGAGAGACTTTGTGCCTCACAAAGACACAATCGATAAGCGCTGCGAAGGCAGTGTAACAATGCCATCTAGCTCCGAGAAGCGGTAGCTTGTACGACTGTTCGATAATAAGTGACCTCGTATTATTGAGTAAGTGAATACAACAACAATGGCTATGCAAATGTGAAGTATTTAGAAAGATGGCACTGGCAGTATGTAAACACAGGGTCAAATTAAATTAGTTTGCGAAACTCCGTTGACGTCATGATTGTTAATATATCTACAGGGTGATATTGAAATCATGTGCATCCTCTTAAGGCGTCATTGTACTCATCGTTATGAACAACTTTTACTATGGGACCAAAACTGAAATCGCGAAAAAAAAATCTGTTGTTCCGGGCTACATTTTGACGAGTTATGCGAACATAAATGTAGGGAACAGCTGATTTTTTTTCGCGATTTCAGGTATAACAGGATGCCCATGAATTCAATTTCACCCTGTATACTACCTACGGTCGTTGACCCCAATTTTTTTTATTATCATTTTTTCTTTTTAATGTTAAGATATCGATCAGTGGTCTCGAACGTCATAGAGCGAGACCGGTAGAATTGCCGTATATTATTTGTACCCAAAATCGGTATTTTGACAAAAAAATACAATATTCAATCAAATTCGTTTATTTATTGAAAAAAAAAAAACTTACAGACTAATTTATAACGAGAGCCCATATCGATAGAAATACCGAAAAATCGGAAGGTTCAAGACCACTGATATCGATACACAACACGTTTACGGAGTTTCGCTAACTACATAATTTAATTTGACCCTGTATAAAAAGGTTTGTTACAATCATAGTTTTTTTTTAATTGAAGAAAACCATAAATGCTCGATTTTTTACACCGTAACGTTGGAATTTATAAAAAGAAAAATCAGCTATTCATAAACTCCAGTAAGAAAGAATATTCATTCTATTCTAGGTAATGATTATTTATAGTGGGATTGGGTGTGAATCATTGAAAGAACTTAAAAAGGTAGGCACCCGCGCCGCAGCTTATTCACAGCTTATCCCAGCTATAATTTACCGAGAGTCGCAATACATTTTAATATAGAGAAGTTCCTTTACTTTTGAAGCGGAGGTTTTTTAAATCCCCCGTGTGGTGGGGGGGCGGGGTCAGGTCACTGAAAAGGCTTCTCTTGAGGGTTAAACGTTTATATTTTGGACATACATTTTATAACATAACGTGCGCATGTTGGGGTCTCTTGGCCAGCTCATGTCATTATGTGACAATGTGGTCAGACCTCTTAGCAGGCTGCCATGGAGGTCTGCAAGGACGGAGGAGTTCTACCGCTATAATTATCCTTCAATGTTCCTGTGTAAGCGCCTGACTTATTATGTTGAGTTTATTTTTGTTGCGTTAAAGCAATTTGTTGCAAGTATTTTCTTGTAAGTGCAATGAGTGTTGTTCGATTAATTATTTGTTAGTTGTGTCTATTCCCCAAACAGTGGGGCATTAAATATCGTGTTCAGCGTGTCCTATTATCTGCTCGTTACAGGTACTGATGCACGCTACTGATAGCGCCAAACTCGTAGCCGAATTCCGGGCCGACTTCATTTAGATTGCTATTACTTACACGCTAAGAAGAAGAATTATTATTATTTGTTTTCATCATTCATGTTTTCGTCGGAAGTGAAAGGAAACAAGGTAATCACATAGTTACTTTACTCTGCTACTGCACATGTATGCAAATATTTAGTATAAAGAGGTCAAAATCAAAAGAAAAAAAAACCGAAGAAAGCCACCACACCACCACCAGCATCACCTTTGTACGTATTTTTCTGTTCCTTTCTTCTTGTCTGTATATATGTGTATACATAAACTGTTAAATTTTTATTAATATTATAAATGCGAAAGTGAGTTTGTTTGTTTGTTACTCTTTCACGCTAAAACGACTGAACGGATTTGAATGAAATTTGGCACATGGATAGACCATGACCTGGGTTAGGATATAGCATACTTATTATCCCGATATTCCCAAGGAATCTAGACTTATACGGGTGAAACCACGGGGCGCAGCTAGTAAATAAATAAATTAGAAAAAAAATCCATTCTAAGTAAACGAAATAGAATAATAATTATTATTCATTTATAGAATCGAAATTGTCGAGACAATGAAAACCCGTGTAAGTAAAAACCTACGGGGGCTTTAAAAGAAAAATGTGTGGGAACACAACAATTCGAGGAGAGTAAGTGATCGTCCGTCTTTATTTTCTCATCCTTATCACTACATAGATATAAAAACAATAGCATTGAAGAAAATGCGGCCAGTTTTCTTCCGAATTCAGGTGTTGAAACATCTTCGCGGTTAAATTTCGCGATAAAAAATTCACGATGAAAGAGTTAAAGTCGATTACTTCATTACGCCCGCGTATGTTGATTTCCAAATTGGTTTTTTTAATGACGATTATTATTTTTATGAACAGTGTTGTTGCTGATGATGAATATAAAAAGATTGTTCAAGATTTACCAGCGGCATCGGATTTTGACCGTTATTTAAGTGCATTGGAAATGGCGGTAGAGTTTTGTATTAGACATAAATATTACGTGGATTTGAACTTGCAGTTCGGATTGTTTCTGATAGATGGTAAGATTGTACAAGACTAAGGAGTTCTTTATTGGCTGTTATTTTTTTTTGTATTAGAGTGTAAAATAATTGTGTACAAAAATCTCTTTCTACTCGACGGCCATGGATGGTTATATTTTTTAGGATGCAGTCTTAACTCAAACTTAAGATCTGAGTTGAGCTGCACGATTTCTGACAAATACGTGCACTGAATTGACAGGTCCACTCAATCTATGTGGTTCTTTCCTCGAAAGAGCATTTCAGACATCAATCTACATGGTCTTCACATGATCTGACCAAGATGATGTCTGGACTTTAAAAGAAACCGTGACCTCTGAGTTTGTTTCGGCCTTTCTTCTCAGAGTAGTCAGATAGGAAACGCCAACCTCATCTGGTTTTTAAAATATGATTGACGTGTAAGACGTGTTTGTGCATACAAACCTACTTACAGAAATAAAATCATTTATCATTAATTTATCATAAATAATTTATCATTTAAACTTTTTCAGGCCAGTTGCAGTTTAATTGATAATTCGAGACACTTTAATCAAAGCATAGGTTATTATCATGGAGATTATAAAAAAAAAAATGTTCATTGAAAATGTATTTAATTTATTAATCGTAAATTAAACAGTTCAGAACAATGAAACGAATCAGCTAAACATTTCATCAATCCGATCATGATAAAAATTATAGGTACTCGTACCTATTTAGTAAGTCTACTAACTGTACCCGCGGCTTCACTCACGTAAATATATGTATTCTGTTGGCATTATAAGTTAATGGGAACGAGAAGTCCTAGTATTTTACGTAATAAAATTCTATTATGTATGTAGGTAGGTACAGGTAGGTGGTGTGGGTGGGATGAGTCGACTGATTTCGTTCGTTGCCAGTTCACTGATAATCTTTTATGCCTATTGTCGTTCAGGAGGTGCTCAGGGAATAGGGTTACCATCCGTCCGAACATGTCCGGCTTGTGGTCCCTCCGTCCGGAATTTGTCCGGCTTTGACCGGACTTTTCGATCTAGGGGAGTTTTAAGAAACTAGTAAAGGGTTGGTAAATGAGTAGGTATTGAAAAATAAAGATTAAAAAGTAGCCAGCTTTTCGTCAGGAATTTTCAAATTTCGAAATGGTAACCCGAAATGGACGTTTTAAAACCTCCAAGGTGGAGGTCTGAAATTCCAAGAAAGAACAATGTGGGTGTACTATAGGTACCTACACCTCTGCCCAACCCTTCGGGAAAACAAGGCGTGATGTAACAATTTCTATTTATTCATTTTCCAAACAAACTGTCTCTAAGAACAACGTTAGAATGAAACATTAACTTTTCTTTTGCAGTGAATTTGAGGCAAGTTTTGCAACACAGAGGAACGAATATCCCTGCAAACACACGTTCGCGTTTGGAAAAACTATTTGTGAAGAACGACGCAGTGACTAACTATTTTCACCTCATGGTACAAAAACATCAAAATGTGACAAAACTTCAGCAGAGTATAAAATGTAAAATATTTTTCTTTGCGTTGTAGGAATTTGTACTAGTTACAATCAATATACAGCCTTTAATCTTAAGACATACCCTAATACCTATTTCTAATATATTTTGCTGGTAATTTTCCGTAATTGAATAGGAAACGACCTAGACCTTGTACCTAATTTCTTACGTTTTATAAGTGCCTAATGTCGGTTTCAAAAGTATAATAAAAACATATTCAAACTCATTTATTCACTTTGTGAACATAGCGTAAAATTAAACATATGTTGTATATTGTAAAAAAAATGTTGGTCCATACTATGTCCCTCCAGAAAGCATTCAAAATAGCTTAAGTAATAAAAAATCTGTTGTTCCCTACATTTACGTTCGCATAACTCGTCAAAATGTAGGGAACAGCTGATTTTTTTCGCGATTTCAGGTTTGGTCCCATAGCAAAAGTTGTTCATAACGATGAATGCAATGATCCCTTAAGAGGTTTTCAGTTATTGTAATTACACATTGTATATACTTTTTACTCCTTGATTTTTTTTAGTGACACGACTATTTTACAACGCAACATCGTGGCCAAAGCCTGTAGATAAATTCAACTTACATCTGCTGAATCAAACGACGATCTACAGTCCAGAACAGTTGAAGAAAATTTATGGCAGATGGGAGAACTATTATAATAACGTGAATAACTTCGAAAACAGTAACCCTTCGCCTGCCGAATCAGGTAAAGTTTACTTTTGGCCGATTCCTAGAATTTACGGACCGTTATTGGTTAAAATTAAGACACTTGCATCTGTACCAATAATGAAGCAAATATCTCATAGCTCTGCATAGTAGACCCTCCCATATGGAAGTAGCTATAACAGATAAAAGTAGCTTACGAATCTATTTAAGTATACGCCCCAGTTTGGCAATAAAAAATGCTACCACTGGTAAGCAAAACGTTTCGTTTTTGTTTATAGGAACCGAGCATTTGTTTATCTTCTACCGGTACAAAAACAAAACTACAATGTCTGTAGAATCTATTATATCCATACTAATACTAATAATAAAACTGAATAGTTTGTTTGTTTTTTCGTTTGTTTAACGCGCTAATCTCTGGAACTAGCAGTGGATTAGGAACATTATTTTTGCATTTGATAGCCCAATTCTTGCGGAAGGCAATATGTTATTTAACATCACGCTACGACTCTCAAGGGCCGAGCAGCAAAAAGAAAAAAAAAATCGGAAAGAACGCTAAGCGGAAACGAAGTAATAGTGCAGGCAGCGGGGGGGGGGGGGGGGACCAGAAATTTCACGCGGACGAAGTAGCTGGTTTTATAAAATGTGGAGTAGGTTGGAATTTTAGACCTTTCCGTGCAAGCGACCTTTTGGCAAACTCACCATAATTATCTACTGCAAAAAAAAATCTCATAATAACAATATCATAACGACATCGACGGAAGATAGGTACTATCATAGTTCCCAGTGATCGTTTATCAGGAAAGAACCTTTTGACGATACGAGCCGTTTTGCATCAACCCCTTGACATAGCTGCCCAACGGGAGCTTCTTAACTTTGATTATTTTATTTACTTATATAGGTTTATTATTTCCTTGTATGTAAACCTATCGTAATTATTTTAGATGCGTGCATAGCATATTTGGTGCGAACTCCTTCTGTACGATTAAATAGAAGATCTGTACCTAACTGCCTGACTCCTCCTCGCTGTAAACTGATACTGCAAAAAAGCAGCGAGTTCGGCTATGGGTTGACACACAGGTACGTCCAGTATATAACGTAAAAGGTACGAGATGCATCTTGAATTAAAGAAGAAGAAGAGTAAGAAAAGTATTCTATTTATCTTCTCTATCTTCGGAAGAAATCTACGTTCTGTAGCACGCACTCCCTTTCGACCGTTGTGTGATTAAAATATGGGGGCTAATTTTTTTACAACTAAAATTTTTTTTGTCCGTCAGATAGATTAAAAATATTGGACACGTATTTTTATTTTTTTTACGTCATTAAAAGTTTTCGGCGATACATTGAGTTAAAATGTGGCTTGACGTCACGCCTTGCTAGATTTTATACTCAGTTGTGACGTAGCGAACCCCCACTTCCCAACTTTAACGCGTTTTATCATCATCATCATCTGCCTAGCCTTTTCCCAACTATGTTGGGGTCGGCTTCCAGTCTAACCGGATGCAGCTGAATACCAGTATTTTACATGGAGCGACTGCCTATCTGACCTCCACAACCCAGTTAATGGGTAATACGATACCCCTTGGTAAGACTGGTTGTCAGACTCGGGCTTCTGACGACCCGTAACGACTGTCAAAGATACACGAATGACAGCCGGGACCAACGGCTTAACGTGCTTTCCGAGGCACGGAGGGGTCTTGATATGTAAAGATGGTCACCCATCCACGGGCCAACCGCGGCAAGCGTAGCTTAACCTGATCGATTGACCCGTGCGGCTGTTATTTCTTAGCCACAAGCCCCTCCGTAAAGCGTTTCATCTAAGTAATTTTTTATTAATATGCTATAGCAAGGATACGTGTATAATATCTTTTTATTATCTGACTGACGGAGTAAATAGAATTTCTTTTTTTTTTACCCAGGCATCATCCCCGTTATATTACTACTCTGATAATTTAATGGTCTAAATAATATATTTTATAATCTGTCATCAAATAAATGAGTGCCTACTTTGATTCAGTATAAAATAATCGTTATGTTTTAGGCTTTTGTACCTGATCATCGCCCGTTTTTCTCGAAGCTGCATCGTGTTCTCCGAAAAAGAGGACAAAATTAGGACAGATAAGGATTGCAAGAAGTGTTTCGACGAAGCGCAGTTCATTGCCTCAAATAGCTTCCAACTGCCTGACCTCATATATGAACATAGTAAGTAACTTAGAACATATGATGTTATCATTAGTTTTTGACATACCTCGGGACCCTGGAGTCCTGGACTTTTGGAAGGCATACGAGGGGCTGAAGCCAACTCGCAAAGGTTCGTTGACGTTTCAAATGAAATGAGGCACCAACCGACAATCATCCCTGTTTACTCTATGCAAGTGCACCCAAGGACAACTCCCGGTTGATGCAGGACTATTGCAGAACATGCAAACAAAACATTTTGGGCTTATGGGTTTGGGTGGCAATAGTGGATTAGTTACCTAGAACAATGGAAGGACTATTTTAATACACGGATAAAATGACAGGGGGTGACTTGCACATTCAATAATGGGGCCCGGAAACGGTCGCTAGCACATTTGTAGTGACCTAGCGACAAGGCGGCAACCCTTCCTGAGGTGCTTGAGGAATGGAGAGGTATTCAGTTTTTATTAATAACAGGAGAAAAATGTTAATGAAAGATGTGTCGTATTCCCCGATAAACAGGACAAAACTTAGACGGATATGTATTGCAAGAAGTGTTTCAACGAGGTGAAGTATTTTACCTAAATTAAGAGTGATATTAATTAAAGTTTCATAAACTATTTCAGTTGCTCTCTGCGGCATTTTCGGCCACGCTCAGTTTATCCGCAACTATTGGCTCAAAACTCTTCTTCAGTTCCAAGTTTATGAAGGTTGCTTCTCGGAGAAGATTGCAAGTGGAGATTTTGATGAGAATCAGCTGAGAGAGGATGAAAACAAAACGTGGCAAATCGAGAGGTCGTCGAATATCATGAATGGGCAGTGCAACGGACACTTCACGGCTGTGGCGGCAGCGACGCTCTCACATACTCTCAGATATATAATAGAGACTCATTATTGAAAATTAATGTTTGTTATTTTTGCTCTCTACACGCATCACCGGCTAATATCTGAAGGCTCTTAGGAATGAGTTAGTTTTTGAAGCGTTTATGAATCTAATTTTATTTATGAATTGGTCAAAAAACGCTCTGTATTTGGACAGCCGTTATTGTGTGTCCGTCCACCGCTTTCTGAAGAAACAAAATTTTAATAATTACTGTCAAATAAAATTGTAACCATGGACGTGTTGGATTACCTTTAACATTAAGGTCTCGTCTCGAAAGTGACGGCTGTGGTCGACCTCGCCTCATCGTAGGTAGGTAGGTAGTGTAGCTGAGCCAATGTCGACCGGACATTGACTACCATGAGCATGCAGTCTCTTCCGGTTGCAGGAAGCGTCTAGGTACAAAAACTATGAGAACTTATTCACTTTGAATATGAGAAAAAGTCGTTAATTAAGGTGACCATAGTTCATAGTGATTTCGTCTCTTGATGGACTATTAGAGGCCCTACCATAACCAGGGCAGGACAAGTCAAGAGACAGATAGTTACAATGGCTACCATGCAGAGTAACTTGCAGTATAATGTTGGTTTCTGTATTAATCGGGATGCGTAAAGTCAATCTCCGTGAGCCAGCGCCTAATTAGCTGAGCCGCAATATTTTGTGTCCCTGCCACTACCAAACATTATTTTGATTTTTTGTACGGACAATATTTGTTACGCAAAACCCACCGCTGGAGTCGCGACGACATAATTTCTCTGCGCTATCAAAATCGGGATCCTCTCTACCAGTGGCGCTGCTATACAATTATCATCAGAGGGAAGCCGAAGAAAAATTGTTTCAGTTCTCATAGGCTCAAACAAAAAACTGTAGGTTTTAATCTTATGATGTATTAAACTGGTATTAAATATAATTATGTAATGTGATGTGATACACAGTAACACACACAGGTGTATCATATTATTTGGCAATAGTAGACACTAAGAAGAGTTGTTGTTCCGAAGGGAAGGCGATAGGAATCGGGTTGTATGAACGCTACGCCCCTGCTCTCTACGGTGCTTCGTCCAAAGTTTTTGCGCCCTAAAATATTTGATCAATCTTGTATTTATTCCACTCCCTATCTATCTATCATTGTTTATATTCTTCATTCTCTTACGGCCGAACCCAATAACGTAGGTTCGTGGTAGACAGTATAATTATATCTGTCCTTATGTCAGGCCGGTAAGATTCCATAATCTCTTATAGATTATTGGGACGTTAAAACCATAGATAGATAGGTTTTTCTATCTCCAGTATGCCATAACTGGTAATAGATAGGTTAGTGGGTTCGGCTATAAGTGACATGCGTTTCAACCCTCCTGATCACATGCTCATTCATACCAATTAAGACAAACTATTTCCTTTCAACTTCAGTTTCATTATGAACGAGAAGTTGTACTTACCTATCCAACGGAAGTGCACTTGGCGAATTAACTTCCGGTATGTTAAGAGTACTAGTATTCAATGGTGTAATTAATGCAACCTTCATGGGAACACCTATGTATGGGTGAGGCCGAGAAAATTAATTAGCTTATTGATACTGAGAAATGTCCTCATTATTTGAATGTAATAAAACAATTTAATAAAGCACCTTATTGCTAAGTATTATTTAGTATAACATCACGCTTGTATTCCCAGAAGGGTTAAGCAGAGGTGCACCTACCTATAGTACCCCACATTTCGCCCGTTTACGTTTAAGTCCCATGTAACAGGGGTCGAGCCTATTGCCATCAACCGGACACAAATCCAGACTCCAGGCTGCTACTGAAAAATTGCAGATAGAAAAACCCAATAACTCGTTGCCCGACCCGGGAATCTAAATCAGGACCTCATGCTCAGCAGTAGCGCTTGCAACCACTAGATCAACGAGGAAATTATTTGCATAAATTAAAGTCGTGTAGGTAGTAAGGTACTAGCAATGGATGGATTAATTGGGAAAATGGATGATTTAAAGGGGAAGCGCCAAGGTAGCCCGCGAAATTCAAATTTTCTTACGATTTTTGCAATTTGCAGCTCAGTGTCTGGGTGTATGTTAATCAAAGTATAATTCGCGATCGTAACAAATATGTATTTACAGAATTATAATCATTAGAATCAGTAATACAATTCTGTAAGTTAATACAAGCCTGAAATGTTAAGATTTCATGAAATAGTCATTCAATACAATTACTTGGTCTTAGAGAGTTGTATTGATGACTTAAATGATTATAATTCTGTAAATACATATTTGTTACGGTCGCAAATTATATTTTAATCAATATACAACCTAATACTGACCTGCAAATTGCAAAAAAACGTAAGAAAATTTGAATTTCGCGGGCTATCCTGGCGCTTTTGCCTTAAAACATTTTACGCCGTCCCCAAGTAACATGGAACAAGGGTATGTATTCTGTGACAAGGGTAGGAATAAGAGGTATGTACAGTCGCGAGAAAAAAACTACAATGTTACCTCATTTTTACTATACTTCATATAACTTGATTCCTGGATAACTAAATTTCACCAAATTTTCAGTGAGGTCTTGCTATTATATCCTCTTACAAATGGCTAATTTGATTAACACCTGGGCCCAGGAAACTATGGAGTCTTTACCTTCTTCTTTGTAGACAATTAGCAAAATTCAAAAGCGATTTTCCGATTGCAATTTTGAGATAAGACATATTGTTCGTAACAACTTAACATTGCAATCAATACAGTAGAAGATAATCAATTTTAATATTCATATCTTTATTTGCATTCCATAATGTTAAGAGGTCTTCATCACCATCATCATCCACAGCCCGTTTTTACCCACTGCTGAGCATAGGCCTCTCTTTTCTTGTGCCAATCCCCACGCTCCTGTGCCAGCTCATCCAGGGTTTGCCTGCGATGGCAACAATGTCGTCCACTCCTCTCGTCGGTGGAAGAGGTGTTACAATGGCCTAAAGCTAAGGTAGGTACCTACAATTCCGCTTGGGAGGAGCCGCGCCGTGCCCTCATCTCTGGAGTAGGCAGTGACCTGTCGCTGCCGGCTGTCGTGAATTCGATGGTTGGCAGCGAGGACTCCTGGGACGCGGTGGTTTCCTTCTGCGAGACAGTCATCTCGCAGAAGGAGACTGCGGAAAGGGAGAGGGAGATCACATCCTCTCACCCGGCCCGCAGCAGGCGCACCGGGCGTCGGCGGAGGGTGGACAATGTCCTCTTCCAGACCCCCTAAATGGGTCCAGGTGCGACGGACTCGGGGACGTCCGTCGCCCCCCATACATCGGACCCGAGGTGGCGGCGCGTAGTGTTCCACGCTCACCCCTCTTAGACGTCGCGGCCCCCCGCGACGTCCCCCCCTCGACACGAGGAGAGGCCCGCCGTGGCGGGCCGGCACCAGCCGGGGGTTGCGGAAGGATCGTAAGTTCCCGCGACCCTCGGTGTAGGTGTGAGATGAAACACCGGGCTGGTTTTTAATCAGTAAGAGTCTGACAGACCCCTCCGCCCGCCCCAGGGCGGAGGACATCCATGAGGATTTTCCACCCCTAAAAAAAAAAGGTACCTACAATTACGGACCATGTAGGGTACAGCAAAAAGTATAAAATTAATTCTTAATATAAAATTAGGAAACAAATAACAATTTTTAAATAAGTTATTTATTATTAACATTAGTTAAGGGGACTACAGGACCTAAAGGGCGGTCACTGTCGGACTGCATAGAAAAGAAAGAGAAGCGCGGTGACACAACGCTGGTAGTTTATTGCAAAATATGAAGCAATTTTTTATCATGTTTAGATATCGATTTAGATGTTTATCCATCGCGTTTGCAGAGTTTAGCTAGCCAATTATAAATGACCCTGTATTGATATTAGTTATAAATAAGTACATAATAATTATCTGGCAAGGTCAGTTAAACATATACTAAATTTAATTATTTATCTATTTATGTATGAATGTTTCTAAACGACTAACTATGTATGGTGTAACAGTTGCTAAGTGTATACATGTTTGTGCTATTGGATTGATTCTGTTGACAATATCATTCGGGTAAACAAAAAGACAATTAAATAAACATTCTTGGTATCGCTATTGTTTAGTTGATGTTGATATTACTGCTGGTAATTATAATGATTTTTTCTAGTAACAAACAGGCGCGACGAGAACCTTGTAGAACAATTTCTATGAAATTGTTGTAGAAATTGTTCTACCCAAATAGCGGCGCACCGTCACGTCGGGCCTGTCTGCGGGAGCCTTAAAGCTCACATTTGCCGCATAAAAAAAACTCAGCCATATTAGTCTTTATTTCGATTTTTATATTCCATCACTAAGTATGTATTATTATACAAGTCCTTTCACGGTTATTCTACCTCAGATATGGCATCACAGTGATATTTAATATCATTACTATAAGGTTACTGTCAGGGGTAAAATAACTATAAACTATTGTATTTTAGTCAATAGTACCTACATAATAATTCTATGATTTTAACTGCTCCCAAATTACTTAATTATTTTTTTTAATACTTCCATGATATATAAATCATTTCATTATTTTACACTAGCTTTCTCCCGCGGCTTCACCCGCGTGGATGTTGGTTCACCGGGATAAAAGTATTCTATGTGTTAGTCCAGGTTATAAGCAATTCTGTGTGCAAAATTTCATCCAAATCCGTTAAGCCATTTTTGCATGATTGAGTAGCAAACATCCAAACATCTTCACAAACTTTTACATTTATAATATTAGAAGGATTATACAGCCTTGTCTTTTAAATAGATTCTTTTATATTTTGTGAACGTGAGAACGTTGTAGCTTAATATACTATAGATTTGTAGACCATTTTCTATTTTGTTAAATACCTGGTACTTGTTGGCAGGCCTACACTGTCCTCCCAAACTTAAAAACACTGTAATTTGAAAACATTATAAAAGCCAATTATTTTTAAAAGAGTAACCATGGAGTTTCATGCCGGTTCTTCTCCACAGGGCACGACCAATTGGAACCGTGTACCTAGCTTCTGACGTTTCATAAGTGCCCATGTAGGTTTATTTGAAGTAAAATATTTTGAATTTTGAAGTGTTTCATCCATACCTACATCGTTTATTTTTTCAATGAAAAAATTTCCTTTGTTATTGGCATGGCGTATTCAAGTAAACAATAAAACTTTATTTTAACTAACACAAAATAATAAAATTACGCATCCAACTTTTGTGTCTTTGACATATCTCGGGACCCTAGGGTCCCGGAGCTTTGGAAGGCGTATGAGGGGCCGAAGCCAACTCGCAGAGGCTCGTTAGACGCTTTCAAAGAAAACGAGGCAACAACCGACGCTTATCCCTGTACGCACTATGCAAGTGCACCCCAAGGACAACCTCCGGTTGGTGAAGGACTATTGCAGGACATGGAAACAAAGATATTGGACAATGGATTGGGGTGGCTAAAGTGGACTGATTATTTACAACTATGGAAGGACTATGGCCCCTGCCTGACCAATGTTTTTATCATACAATACACAGATAAAATGGCAGGAGGTGACTTGCACACTCAATATTGGGCCCCCGGAAACGGTCGCTAGTACATAGTGTAGTAGGGACTAGGGGGCAACATGTACTGAGGTTACGCATCCAACTATTGTTACGATATTATTTAGTAACAACAGATATTAAGAACAACTAATTATGATTATTTATTTATTTATTTATTACCTCATCATCACTATCATTACAGGAATTTCTTAATTCAATAGTGTGGCTGTAATTACAGTTTTATTATGTAGTTTTATAACATATTCTGTACATCGTGGTTTTTGTGAACTCACTCAGAGAACAAGTAAAAAGATCTATGCTGTCTGCTACGTCATTAAGTACACGCAAGGTACGCGTTATAGGGGTTTTACTCAGCAGATTGGTCCTACTACTGGGCACCGCCAATAGACGTGGCTGTCGCCTTCGCAATACATAATTGTCGGGCACACACAAGTTTATTTATTTTAATATACCTGGGTTTGAAGTCTTGCCACGCAATAATTTAAAAATATAGGTAGCAAGAGCTATGTCCCTCCTTGTTTCCAATTTATTGTATCCCACCATGCCTATAACAAACAAAGTTGGATACATCAATGGATAAAATGGATATACACCATACCACCTTAAGTACAAAAATCTAATAAATTTATTTTGTAGACGCTCCAGCATGAGACTGTATTTAGCCTCATGCGGAGCCCATATGATTGCGTTACATTCGAGCTGACTTCTTACCAATGCATTGTACAAAGAAGTCAGCGCG
The DNA here is from genome assembly GCA_947568875.1 of Fissipunctia ypsillon. Taxonomy (NCBI): domain Eukaryota; kingdom Metazoa; phylum Arthropoda; class Insecta; order Lepidoptera; family Noctuidae; genus Fissipunctia; species Fissipunctia ypsillon. The sequence goes on along the minus strand of OX387645.1, from coordinate 21,715,284 downwards.
GCGATGCTTGTAAAACCCTCTGCTCTTCTTAGGACGAAACCTAGGCTCCTATAGGCTTTTTTACAAATATTTACGATGTGATTACGAAATGCCAGATCCGAGTCAAGGCGTACTCCTAAATCACGCACCGTTTCCGTTCTTGTCAATAACGTGTTGTCCACTCTATAGTCATATCTCTTGGGCATTTTCATTCTACTAAAAGTTATTACCGAACACTTTGACGTATTAAACACCAACTTATTCTTCTTTCCCCATTCAAAAACCCTGTCTATGTCTTCCTGTAAGCACTCAAAGTCCTTTTGCTCTTTCACAGCTAGTAATAATTTTAGATCGTCAGCAAACAACAGACACTTGGCATTCCTGACGACATCAGGCAAGTCATTTATAATTACTATGAATTGAAGTGGTCCTAAATTACTGCCCTGACTTACGCCTGACCTCGTAAAATAGGGCTCAGACTTGTACCCAGCATATTCTACATATTGTTTTCTGTTAGTCATGTGATCAGCAAAGAATTTCAGCAATTTAGGAGTGCATCCGACTGCCGCAAGCTTTGTCAATAAAATGTCATTATCGACCAAATCAAATGCTTTTTAAAAATCAAAGTATGCAGCATCGACCTGCACCCCTAAATCAACGCTAGGAACCACATACGCCATAAAATTCAGCAGATTTGTAGTCGTGCTTCGAGCCGGCCTAAACCCATGCTGTGAGTCGGACAACGTAACTGAAACCTGGTTTAAGACACACATTATATTGTAGTTAATAACATTCTGTTAGCAACGTGTTATAATTAGGCAAAACTTCGTGTAAATCGCGAGGTAGTGGTTTCGAGATCTTTGCCTGTTTGAATTTGAATGTGGAAAAATCGATGAAAACTCGATCTCAAGATCCGATTCTTTGTAAGACGGGTTCAAAACTGGATAATGTAGTTTATCAAGAAATATAGGACAGAGCAGTGATGGCCCAGTGGTAACGGTCCCGACTTGCGAGTTAGTAGGTCGTGGGTTCGAACCCAGACAGGCGCTTTACTTTATGTAAATAATTTCATCATCACTGCTCTCAAAACGGTGAAGGAAAACGGCATGTCCTAGAACCAAAAAATCGGAGACATGTGACATCTAACAACCAACACGGGCCCGCGTGGTAGATTACAGCCCACTCCCTCTCGAAGAGAGGAGGCCCGTGTACCATTACCATTTTAAACAAAACGTTACTAAAAGAACTGGACCATGTTGAAACGATGGATGACATCTAATTTCATTGCTCCTGCCTGCTACTAGAAAAAAAAGCCTATGGTAAAGACTACCTATGAAATTGGAGATTTGTATGAAAATTTTAAAATGTAATTTTGGTAATTTTTTTATTTCAGCTAATCAAGGTACTGGCCCAAATTATCTAGGTATACAATTTTGCCATTTTGATGGCAGTTTGTTTATCCCTTTACTGTAGAAGTCTGCCGACCGGGAGGCGATGAAGTCACCGAAAGCGTTTTGTACTGGCTCTCGGGTGTTGATTTTTTTTTCCATTTAAAAAATGGTCTAAATTTCGAAAAAAGTAGAAATCTGTTGGGGCAAGGTCCAGTGAGTGCGGTGGGTGATGGAGAGCTTCCAGCTGTAACTCTTGTAGCTTTGCGATGGTTTGTCGTGAAGTGTGAGCTCGCGCGTTGTCGTGGAGAAGCAATGGGGAAGAACGATTGACCAGTATTGGTTGTTGAATTGCGAGCTTCTTCTCCATCATTGTTTGCAATTCTTGGCAATAGACATCTGCCGTCACTGTTGTGCCATTCGGTTAGAAGCTGTGATGTACAAGTCCGGCACTGGTCAACCAGACAGTCACCATCATCTTCCTATAAGTAATCTTTTTTTTAGCGCACTGATTAGGTGCTGTACCCGGTTCCACCCACTAAGACGAAAGCTTACGGTTGTCGTACAGGATCCACTTTTCATCGCAGGTAACAATACGATTTAGAATTCCCTGTTTCTATGCCGATTCGGTAGTGCTATGCATGTTTCGATGCGTTAGTCTTGCTGTTGGTCGCTTATTTCATGTGGGACCCACATATCTAGCTTTTTAATCCGTCCAATTTGACGCAAGCGCTTCAATGTTGTTTTGACACTAACTCCAAGGCCCGCAGCAAGCTCAGCCGTAGATTGAGTTGGATCCGCTTCTACTATCGCCTTCTATTCATCGTTATCGACAATAGTTACCAGCCAACCGCGAGGCTCGTTTTTCAACTCAAAATTTCCAGATTTAAAACGATTGAACCAATAATAGACCGTGTTTAAGCAGTGTTAGGCCTGTATACGTCGTTAAAGTTTCGTGCTGTTTGCGCAGCGGTATTTCCACGTAGGAACTCATATCCGAAAATTGTACGAATTTTCAGTTTATCCATGGCGCCAAAAACTACCACAATTTCACAAAAACAAAAAACTATCTAAAACAAATGACTGAATTTGAAATTAAATTAAGAGCGTTGTCACATTTTGCACATCTCTCGCTCACACAGGACCAAATTTTTAAGAATGTTAAATGAAAATATGCTTTTTTGAAAAATGTAATCAATGGGCGGTCTACAAAATAATATTAATTTAATAGGTACCAAAAACATATTTCTATTGTGTTATCTAATAAACTTAGGTAAATAAGTATTATGATCTGTTTTTGAGATAATGTAAATAAATGCCACAATAAAAATGTGTTTTTAATAATTACCTATTAAATTAATATTATTTTGTAGACCGCCCATTGATTACATTTTTCAAAAATGCATCTTTTCATTTAACATTATTAAAAATTTGGCCCCGTGTGAGCGAGAGAGATGCAAAATGTGACAACCCTCTTAACACGGCTTTCGAATAAAATTTATTTGAATTTCGAATTGCGCGCCAATCCACAGATAATTAAATCTGAAAATTCTGGTTATAGAATCTCCAATTACATAGGTAAAGACCTATTAAATGCCGTGTAGATATTTCACTACTTTTTGGTAATAGCCCATTAATATGTACACTGCATATTCTTGTTTGATCAACATTTTATTGGAGAACGTTATTCTAATAATAGAGTGATCAACAACATAATCACGAACTAAGTAATTTGTATGTGTGAACAGTTGCTCCGATTAGTTCACTAACTTTTTTATACAAAAATATACAAATGTTTTTTTTTTTGTAGAAAAACCTATTCTGTATATTGTGAGAATATATATAATTATTTTTATTGTCATTTTCGGAGACTGGAAATAATAACATGATAAATGATTTTATGTCTGTAAGTGGGTTTGTACAAGGAGCTTTTTTGAGGAGCTCGTGGCTAAGTAATATCAGCCGCATGGGTCGATCCATCAGGTTAAGCTGCGCTTGCCGGGGTTGGTCCGTGGATGGGTGACCATCTTTACATACCGAGACTCCTCCGTGCCTCGGAAAGCACGTTAAGCCGTTGGTCCCGGCTGTCATTCGTGGATCTTTGACAGTCGTTACGGGTCGTCAGAAGCCCGAAAGTCTGACAATCAGTCTTACCAAGGGGTATCGTATTACCCAGTAACTGGGTTGTGGAGGTCAGATAGGCAGTCGCTCCATGTAAAATACTGGTATTCAGCTGCATCCGGTTAGACTGGAAGCCGACCCCAATATAGTTGGGAAAAGGCTAGGCAGATGAAGTGGGTTTGTACAAACACTTTTACAAGTGAATCATAATTTAAAAACTAGATGAGATCGGCGTTTCTTATCTGACTAAGCTGAGAAGAAAGGCCGAAATAAACTCGGATACCCAGGCACAAGTAATACCCAAATAGCATTTTCGGAATAGATCTTTTTCTTTGACTGTCACATACGGAAATGCTTAAGAAATTTCTAAAAGAAAATTGAATATATTTCACAACTAGATCTTCAGTATAATAATTATAATTAACTACCACTTCCACACTTGTTCGCGTGGCTTTCGTACTTTAGTACACCATCAGGGGTAGATTTTCAAAAAACCCTGATACACGTTAAGTGTTCTTTATTTTTGGTATTAAGTATAAATACTGAGTTTCAAGTTAATCGGACCGTGCGTTAAAATTCTCCCATAACTTTGATACCCCAATCCCCCATATAGGGGGTAGTTTAAAAAAAAACAAAAAATGACAAACTTCATAATTTACTTAGTTATGTATTCAAGCCAAGTTTTCAGAAATAACGTTTTTCATACAAACAACCCCCCCCTCCCTTTCACCCCCTTAAAGGTCGAATTCCCAAAAATCCTTCCTTAGTGGATGCTTACAACATAAAAGGCATCAACTGCCAACGTTTCAAGTTTGTAGCCTCAGCGACTTAGGCTCTGCGTTGATGAATCAGTCAGCCAGGACAAGAAATTATACTCGTACAATGTTTATGTAAATTATTTATTTTCATTTTCAGGCAATGATCCATTTTGTTAGCAAAACGAGTGCTTAAAACTACGAGTATGTTAGTTCACATAAACGCATACAATGTTTGAAGAGGTATTCAATACCTGTCCGCTATCACACTCAGGATGCTGTTGCTTATCACACGTTGCACTGTGTGCAGCAGTGAAGCCGCTTTCTTACGTAAAATTGCCGCGAAACCATCTGTGCGTGCCTCCATAAACATGGCGGATGCGCTGCAAAACGGAGGGAGTCTCCAGCATCCTGAATGCGTTATTGTATTGGACCCGCAGAGCATGAACAGCCCTTTGCGTATATATACAACGTGTCCCGGTATTAACGCACAACCTCTTAAGGGGTCATTGTACTCATCATTAGAAGGGGCTTGTGGCTTGTGGTTAGGTCGATCAGGCTACGCTACGCTTGCCGCAGTTAGTCCGTGGATGGGTGACCATCTTTACATACCAAGACCCTCCGTGCCGTTAGTCCCGGCTGTCATTCGTGTATTTTTGATAGTCGTTACGGGTAGTCAGAAGCCCGAAAGTCTGACAACCAGTCGTACCAAGGGGTATCGTATTTCCCAGTTACTGGGTTGTGGAGGTCAGATAGACAATCGCTCCATGTAAAATACTGGTATTCAGCCGCATCCGGTTTGACTGGAAGCCGACCCCAACATAGTTGGGAACAGGCTAGGCAGATAATGATGTACTCATTATTATGAACAACTTTTACTATGGGACCAAACCTGAAATTGCAAAAAAAAAATCAGCTGTTTCCCTGCGCATAACTTGTCAAAATGTAGGGAACAGCAGATTTTTTTTTTTTTTTCGATTTCAGGTTTGGTCCCATAGTAAAAGTTGTTCATAATGATGATTACAATGACCCCTTAATAGGTTGTGCGTTAATTCTGGGTCATGTTGTATACAGGGTGTAAGGGACAGCCCTCCGCAGACTGATGGGGTGAATTCAGTATATCATACTAAGTTGACGGGTACATGAAATTATTTCAGGAACGTTAGAGGAATCCAATAAACCTGATTTGTTTTATTACCTCACACGCAATGTATCATTACCGTGGCAAAATGCGCGTAACGACTCGGGGGGGGCTGGGTCGCCCTAACGCAAATGTATACGTACATCTGTGGTGGGGCGACCCAGACTGCCAGGCACTTCTTCTCTTGCAACCGAGCGGGTGGGCAGGTTGCGGATAGCCCAACTCCGGCTGCAGGACCGACTGTCAAAGGACGGTCCTGCATCCGGGGCATCTCAAGAGAGATCCCGGACAAGAGAAGTTCCCGAAGGCCAAATCCCAGGCTTAGGGTAACCTAAATACCACTTCCCATGCTCCTATCACCAAATCAAGTCCCCCCCCCCTATCCATACATCCCGTCTTAAATCCCTAGGCCAAATCCCAGACCTAGGGTGACCCACAAGAACCTACACCCTTTACCTACCTAATGCCTTCCCTCCTATCCACATATCCCGTCGGTCCCAGAGGAGGGGTAACCTCGTTTCCAAAAAAGCCCACCCCCACAACCATGAACATGCAGCGAGAGAAAAATACTACCCAGGTGGGTCCCGGCCAAGCCGGGGAATCCCACACCGCTTCGGCGGTCAGCCCCCAACGTAATCTGGGGGGGGCACCCCACTGCATTTTGGTGCCGTGCTCTTCAGCGCGGCCGGCTGCTGATTTAGCGCCCATATCCCAGGCTGCGATTCACGCGCCGATAAACCCGACTTTGGCTGCGACCAACGCGCCTACTGACACGACCTCGGCTGCGACCCACGCGCCAATACCCAATACAGAGTGCATCCCTCCCACAAACCTCTGGCAACAGAGCATTGTGCGGAATAGTATCACCAACCCCAACCCAGACAATGACCATGACCGGCACAAACTGACAGGGGTGGAGAAGGATGACGGACCTGGCAGCTCTTCCACTCTCCCGGTTGATGTAGATGGAGTACGCCCGCTGAAAAAGCGCGGAAAAATCGCGGCCCGGGAGAGAAAAGTAGGCGACCGAAAGCGCAACACTCGCGAAGGCACTAGCCAGCGCGAAGCGCGATTGGACGCTGAAAAGAGAGTACGCGATCGGCCGCAAGTTTGCGAGGGGGCGGCTCAGCGCGAGGGGCGGCCGGGCGTGGAACCACACGACCGGCCGCAAGTACGCGAGGGGGTAACCCGGCGCGAAATGCCGCCGGACGCGGAACTCCGCGGGCTGGGGCAGGTACGCGAAGGGGCAACCCAGCGCGAAAAGCCCCCGCACGCGACAGAGTCCGCCGGAGCCGTCACCCGACCCCAAGACTCTGACATAACCCACGACCGACCTCGACCTAGGCATAACAGGGGTAAGCGAGCTGGAGCCTCACGCCGGGCGGCGCCGGCAGATAACATCTTGTCGGGCACCTCCAAGCTGCAGCCTGGACCGAGTGGTGCAGGGCCGGCGAAGAGGGAGCGCCCTGACGATTCGGCTTCACCGAGCACGCTCCAGGGGGACGCCAAACGGGTGAGGGTCCACTCCGCTCAGGGGGAGCAGAAAACCTACGCGCGGGCCACGAAGGATATTCCTGCGCGGTTGGCCGTAGCAATCTGCTTCCCTCCTCCCTCTGGAGACCTGAGCAAAGCAGAGGCAGAATACATAAAGACGAGCCTAGAAGACTTCCTGATGGACGCAGACTCAAAGACACCACTCCCGGCCTTCCGCGGATACCCGCGGGTAGCGGAAGGCACTGTGCAGATGTGGTGTGAAGACGACTATGCACTGACCTGGCTGACCCAAAATGTACCCAAGATCAGACTCCCGAACAATGACCTCACACTGACGGTACTGAAACAATCCGACGTGCCCACCCGTGTCCGAGCCTCGCTCTTCGTCCCTCGTTACACAGGCGACATAGCCAGGCTCCAGAGCATTCTGATTCGTCAGAATACTTGGTTTGACATCGCTAGGTGGTCACTATACAGGGCAACTACCGTCGGTGGCGACAACTATGGGACTTACCTAACCCTGGGTGTGCCACCGGAGGAAGCTGTAAAGGTCCTGGACCGGGAGCGACGCATATCGTACCTGCTCGGGTCGATATATGTACGCTTCTGGCCCACGACCGTACCCGCCGACACGCCGACCGACAACACGGACTCGACTGCGACGCAACCGACATCGACCATGTCGGTTGTATCGAACGTGACAAATGACACCGACATGGCCAAATTGGAAGAGGTCATGGCCCGAGCGGCTATGGCCGACGACGTTGAGACCATACCACCCTCATCGCCTGGCTGGAACGAGCAGCTGTTAGCCTCGTCGCCAGGCGACTGCCACGACGATCAACATAGAGGGGAGTTGGCGGGGAAACTGTCCGATGGATCCATCTCCGACTAGCTCCACTACACCGCCGCCATCGTCCCTCAACATTATACAGACCAACCTCCAGCATAGCCAAACTGCCACGGCTAGCTTACGCAGGGCTCTGGAGGAAAAGCCCCTCACCATCGCACTGATCCAAGAGCCGTGGATCAGGAACAATAGAATATGCGGCCTCGGTAACATAGGAGGTAAGCTAGTTCTTAACACACACAGCTCAGACAAACCAAGAACCTGCGCCTACATACCCAAAGGGGTTCCTATCACACCACTTACCCAATTCTGTTCCAGAGACCTGACAGCTTTCAGGCTCCAGACAGAAGGTGACGCTCCAGACATAATTCTGGCCTCGGCATACATGCCAGGCGAGGATGCAGACTGCCCGCCGAAAGAGTTGTCGGACTTGGTGCAGCACTGTGAGCGCACAAAACTAGGCCTGATCATCTGCACTGACTCAAACGCCCACCACCCGCTCTGGGGCAGTGACGCGCCGAACTCCAGAGGAGAGGTATTATCCACATATTTATTCTCTACTAACCTTAATATTGTAAACCGCGGCTCAGAACCCACTTGGGTCACAGTTCGAGGACAAACGATCATAGACTTAACACTCGCTACAGAAAATGTAACCAACTTTATCACAAACTGGCACGTATCGGACGAGCCCTCTTGCTCAGATCATAGAAGGATCCGCTTTATGTTAACTACTAATATAAGAAATCCCGCACCGAGGCGAAATCCGCGGCGAACTGATGTCCCAGGATATAAACGCCTCCTAGCCTCCCTACTAACCAGGCACTTATCACAAGTAACTCTAAAAGACCAAACACAGTTGGAATACACCGTGACAAAATTATCAGAATACATAATTGAGGCATACCATACTTGCTGCAAACTAAGAGCGCCGCAAACCAAGAGCGAGAGGAACCCCTGGTGGAACGCTGAACTTAGTAAACTCAGAGATAGCCTGCACAAGCAATTCAACAGAGCCAAAAACACCAGACTCCCAGAGGACTGGGAATTATACAAGAAAACCCAATACACATACAAAAAACAAATCAGAACTGCCAGAAGATCCGCGTGGCGGAGATTCTGTGAAGCCATCGAGACAAACAATGAAGCCGCAAGAGTAAGGAAAATCCTATCAACCGATCAGGACCAAACTCTTGGCGCGCTGAAAAAACCCGATAATTCATACACATCAACCGACCATGAAACCAGTAAGGTCCTTCTCGAAACTCACTTCCCAGACTGCAAACTCCTAGAGGACAGGTCATGGGAAGCTGAACCAGAATGGACCCCAACGGATCGTGACTGGTCTAGAGCCCGCAACATAATAACAGAGGAGCGGATAAAATGGGCTATCAAGACCTTTCAGCCATACAAGTCCGCAGGGCTGGATGACATCTTCCCAGCCCTGCTGCAGTGGGGGGTGGATCATCTGACGCCACGGCTGGTGGAGATCTACCGAGCCTGCATAGCACTCAGATACATACCCCTCGCATGGCGCGAAGTGAAGGTAATCTTCATACCCAAGCCTGGCAAAACTGATTACACACAACCTAAGGCGTATAGACCCATAAGCCTTACATCCTTCTTACTGAAAACCCTAGAGAGGCTCTGTGATAGACACATTCGAGACGGACCTCTCAAGGTAAAACCGCTTCACAAACAGCAGCATGCGTACTCCACAGGCAGATCAACGGAATCTGCGCTGCACAGTGTGGTTTCTAAAATTGAGTGTGCAGTGGAACACAAATGCTCAGCACTGGCTGCCTTCATTGATATCGAGGGCGCCTTTGACAAAACTACGTTCAATAGTATTAGCTTGGCCCTCGACAGGCACGGCATAGACTCGACCCTGAGTGGCTGGATTACCAACATGCTCAAATTGAGAGCCGTGCAAGTCACAGTGAACGACACTACAAGGGCCATTGTGGCAAAGGGCTGTCCGCAAGGAGGAGTCCTTTCGCCACTTCTATGGAACCTTGTAGTAGACAGCCTCATCGAAACACTCAATGCCAAAGGTTATGTCACCGTAGGCTACGCCGATGACATAACCATAATAATAAACGGCACCCACGAAAACACCATATGCAACCTCATGCGCCAGGCCTTGAAAATAGTAGAGGACTGGTGCAACAAACACCAATTAGCAGTGAACCCTGCAAAAACTGAACTGATTCTCTTCACGAAAAAGAGAAAACTGCCGACATTACAACTACCACGATTCTTCGGAACTACCCTCAGCCTATCAACTGAAACCAAATACCTGGGCATCTTTTTGGACAAACAGCTGAACTGGGCGAAACATACTAACTACATCACTACAAAAGCCAGCATTTCACTGTGGCAGTGTAAGCGACTGCTCGGCAGGAACTGGGGAATTAGTCCCAAGATCACTTACTGGCTATACACCACAGTCATCCGACCAATCATCACGTATGGCTCACTAGTCTGGTGGCCCAGGACAGACTTGAGCACAGCCCAAAGAGATCTCGAAAAACTGCAGCGGTTTGCGTGTGTAGCAATCACTAGCTGTATGAGAACTACACCCACCGCCGCCCTACAGGTAATGCTTGGACTACCACCTCTACACATCATTGTGCGAGAGGAGGCGACCATGGCTGCCTTTAGGCTAAATATGACAGGAACCCTGAGCAATGACTCCAGGGTCAAGCACATACGCATAAAGGAGGATGCAATCAAGCGACAACCGATGTTGGCATCACCCTGTGACAGAGCCCCGAAATTGCACTGCCTTCAAAAGCACTACAACATATCACTCACAGAAGAACAGTACGACTACTCAAACCCAAAGGAGGTGAGAATATACACGGATGGATCGAAGACCGACTCCGGAACCGGGGCCGGAGTTTTCTCACACGACCTTAACATAAACATATCCAGCCCGCTGGGAAGGCTCAACACCGTCTACCAAGCAGAGTGTGTGGGCATTACACTAGCGGCTTACGCCATAGAGGCCAGGAGAGTTACGGACACCAACATACGCATACTCTCCGACAGCGCCTCAGTTATCCAATCACTAGGGAAAGGAATTTTTACCTCGAAGTTAATACTAGAATGTCACAACGCACTTGAGCGAGTTACGGTATCTAACCGTAACATAGTGACACTGCAGTGGATAAAAGGACACAGTGGTTCGCTAGGTAACGACGCAGCTGACGAACTTGCTAGGAGAGCATCCAGCACGTCAGTCTGTGGACCTGAACCAATGGTACCTATCCCCTTCAACCAGCTACGCAGGTGGCTACAGGAGCTCACCCACATACAAGCAGAGAATTGGTGGACCTCGGCACCGGGCTGCAGGCAGTCCAGGGAGGCTATGCCATCATTAGATGGCAGGCTGACCAGGCGCCTATTACGCCTGGACAGAAACGGCCTGCGCCTGATGACGGGGACCATCACAGGACACTGCTCACTTAACAAACATTTCCACACAATAGGCATAACGGACAGTCCTCTGTGTAGGGCCTGCATGGAGACTGAGGAAACCGTTGCGCATGTACTCTTTGAATGTACAGGCGTCACCCAGATTAGAACAGAAACCCTTGGGGCACCCAGATCGTTTACAGATGTTCTACACAGACCAGGAGACGTAATAAACTTCTGGAGGGAGGTGGGCTGGCTGGAATAGCCACCGACGGCCGCCATGGCCCACGCACAATGGTCCACTTAGAGGACTAAGTGCGGAAACCAAACCCCTAACATAGAACATAGAACATGCGCGTAACGAACGGCAGAGCAGCGAGCCTTCGGCCGCCGAGTATTTCAACGTCCATTGCTGATTTTTTTATTTTAGCTCTTTTATTTACATAAATGGAGTGTTGCGTACAGAGAATGTAATTTTACATTGAAATAAAGGAATAGTACATAACTGAAAATTTTCCTGAGAGTATTTCCGGTGGAATATGATTCAAAATAAGGAGCTGAATGCACCCTGTTAGTTTGCGGAGGGCTGTCCCTTACACTCTGTATAAGCTCTTCACAGGCTGCTGGCGTAAAACGTCTGACAAAAGGTTTTAAATAAGGAAAATGAATAACAAAAAGTAACTTATCGTTTTGGTGGCTGTGGAAATAGTTAAACCTATTTCTACGTCAAATCGATATTTGCATCAATGATTGATAATCAGTAGTCGTTCACATCGTATGTCTAATAAATAAATATCCTGTCAGCAGCCTTCATAAATTTCAAGCCCAAAAACGTCCACGAACTGTAGCATAAATTATCATATCAGAATAGTGCCATACACGGCCTAATTAGGTGTCGAATTGAAATTCGGGCCGGGTTCCTTGGGGACACCACACGTAGTGGTCAGTAACGGGAACCTTTACACACATTCTAATACTGTAAATGACCCTTAACTCACAATTTCGGTAAAGTTGAAATAGGTTTGTTTAATGATTGTTTTGTAGAAAAAGGTGGCTTATAGGTACCTAATGTCGTATTATGCGCATAATAATTGAAACGCAAATCGATGTCATGCTTTTTGAGATTACTGAACTATCAATCAGATTGTAAATCGACGATCACACTGACGTAAAAATATTGCGGTGATTTTTTTTTGCGCACTGGATTTTCAACGTTCTGCTTAGCACCGAGAGTTGAAAATCCAACAGTTTTTTCGACGCCCTGGAATGCACCCTGTTGGATTCTCAATACTCGGCTCAATACCGAGTGTTGAAAATCCAATGCGCGATAAAATCCCGCCGCGATATTTCTTTCGTACGTCCGTATGTATAGGTACTTTTAGCAAAATTCAAAAGCGATTTTCTCGTGGAATAACGAGAAAATCGCTTAACTTTGAGATAAGACTCGTTTCATAAAAGTATGGGTTCATAAAAGTAAGTACCACCATAAGTTACAATCAGTACAATAGGAAAAAAACAGTTTTAAAGGTGCTAAGTGTATAGGTTCATATTAGCTGTGCTTGATAATAGGGATGTTGCCTGGGTAAAAAAAGAAATTCTCTTTAGTCCGTCAGTCAGATAATAAAAAAATATTAGACACGTATTTTTTGCTTTATAATGTTAATAAAAAAATACTATAAAATGCATTCAAGTTGGGGAGCTCGCTACGTCACAATTCAGTGCAAAATCTAGCAAGACGTGACGTCATGCTACATTTTAACTCAATTTATCGCCGTAATCTTTTGATTACGTAAAAAAAGAAAAAATATGTGTCCAATATTTTTAAATAATCTACCCGAAGGACAAAAAATATTTAGTCATCATCCCTATTATGCTTACCTTCAGAACATGTTCTTTTATCAGAGTTAGTTTTCAAATAAATCTATTTTTTTCCTTTCTAATGTATCATAATTGGTAATATTTTATTCACATTACAATAGAATTTAGCCTACTAATTGTGCTATTACCTAATAAGGCCCACTTGCGCGTTCATGGGTTATCTAATTAACTCGGAGTTAACAGCTAATTCAGGGTTAATCAGATAATTCATCTTGCACCACCAAGAGTTAGAGGTAAACCTAGAGTTAAACTTCTAAATATTTAACCCACCGATGTGGGAGAGTTAAGTCGCTAAACTCTGGGTAACTCTAGGTGGGTAAGTAATGTCAAAATAAATTGACGTTATGAGGTGCCGCTGATAACTTATTTTGTATTTTATATTGTTCGACTTTATAGTAAGTGAAAATTCGGTACTATATCGGCGGGCAATAAATTCGTGAACGCATATTAAAATAAATACAAATTATAAAAAATAAAAAAAAAACTTTAAACATATTTTTCCATACTGACGTTTTTGTCAATCAATAAACTCAATCTCCATAGAAACCACATATAGTACGATTAATATGAAACGTCATATTATAAAATTAAAAGGCAAGAAAGTATTACGTATCGTAATATAGTGTAAAAGAGATGGGTGTATACCCATCCATGTTCATTCAGTTTTGGTCGGGTTACATATCAGGGCAAAAACATTCCAATTCTATTTTATGTTTCGTCGATTGAACTGCAATGTTCCCAACTCAAAAAAAATACTAATGTCCGGTTAACTAACCCGGTGTCACTTTTTAGTGGCGCAACGCGTAATAAGAGTTAAATATTAATTACTTAACTCCGAGTTTACAAACTCTACATTTATTCATTTAACCCGACTAAATGTGCAAATGGGCCATTTAATATAACTTAACCTAAGTATTATGACTGTGTGTAATAGACTGTAGATTTGTAGACCATTTTCTTTTTTGTAGTTGACAGGCCTTCAATGTCCTCCCATACTTAATAACACTGTAATTTGGAAACATTGTAAAAGCCAATTATTTTTTAAAGAGTAACCGTGGAGTTTCTTGCCCGTTCTTCTCCATAGGAAATGACCAATTGGAATCGTGCACCAAGCTTCTGACGTTTTATAAGTGCCCATGTAGGCTTATGTGAAATAAATTATTTTGAATTGGAATTTGAATTATGATTTTTAAATTATAATGTGATCTTTCAGATACCTACCTACTGTGTCTAGGTACCTCATGTTGATTGACATGAACAATCTATCTAGACTATGAAGTCCTTGGTAACAAGACGAATTGATACGTTTAATATTAATCCTAATCTTACTTCGGCTATTTATAACGGGTTTATTCAGAATTACAGCTTGACATGTTTAAATTGAAATGATTTTCTGCCCGTTATCTCAAAGTTCAAGGATGTTTAGTATATAAATTGATTTATTATTCATAATCAGAAGTTTTTCTCAAAAGCACAGTGCCATCTTATTATCATTTTAATAAACCAATTCGTTTGTTGAGTTCGCACAGTGTGGTGTCATAACTCTAGTATTATAATAAAGTTACGTGAATGCAAATCGTCATCCGGGATCAAAAGATCGAAGGATCGAAGGCAGGAAGTGTTATGGCGAATATCGGCCATTTGTAATCATTACTATTGTATTTACTTGATGTATGTGTGGTTTGAATGCTCAAGCGAATGAAGTAGGCCTATGGAAGTATGTACTTAGATATAAATAATGTACACACAACAAAATAGTTAAGTATGTGTATTAAAATAGTCAAGAGTACCGACTGCCAAAACTTACACCCCTTGTTAGTCGATTTCACGCCACTTTCATGCTGCTATCACGCCGATTTCACGCTGCTATCACGCCGATTTCACGCTGCTTTCACCTTGCACATGTTTCTTGAGCTATTTTGAAATAGCTGCCAATACGAGAAATAAGAGTAGGTACCTATGTAAGTAGCTCTCTTAAACGATATTTTTAACTTTTGATGCACCTGGCCTGTGCTGTGTAGTGGACTTTGACATCGCTCTTCTGAGTGTATTTAAGAGCGTTTACGACGTACAGCATTTCATACAAACTTTCAAGTCCTTGTTTTTCGAAATGAATGAACCGATTTTAATGAAACTTCATACGCATAAGCAGGATACATAGGTCTAAAAAGTTAGTTAAGAACATTTTCGAAATGTCTTATTTAAAAAAAAGATAATTGG
The DNA here is from genome assembly GCA_947568875.1 of Fissipunctia ypsillon. Taxonomy (NCBI): domain Eukaryota; kingdom Metazoa; phylum Arthropoda; class Insecta; order Lepidoptera; family Noctuidae; genus Fissipunctia; species Fissipunctia ypsillon. The sequence continues at coordinate 21,700,038 of OX387645.1, read as the reverse complement.
AATTCAGTACATGATTCTGATGATGAAATTTTTCGCCAGTTATTAAAAAAGAAATTGCTGTACCATACATTTTGACCGCGTAGGTATTGCACTTTTCTATGAAACAGCAGATTTTTTTTTGATAACCGTCGAAAAATTTCTACGCTAGGCGGTCTAGAATCATGTGCCTGTGTGTGTGTGTGTGTGTGTGTGTCACACTCATGGTTACAGTTTGCACGTCGATGTCCCTGCCACCCTCAATACACTCGTAATACACCCGCGATAGCATCGTATACTGACAGCGTAGTGCAAGAATATTATTTTTTTGCCCTGCATACATTAATGTTTTGTTGACTGTACTTTCTTTTATGGTGGTTGACAGTAATGGACTATTGTTGTGTAAGTATTCGTCCCACGTGAATATTTATACTCAATTAGAATTTGTGGTCACCATTTCCCATGAAAAACTATTCAACAAACGATACCTACGAACGGTAATCAGAAAATGCAGTAGGTGTTCAGTACAGTACCTATAGTATCCACCTACACATTCATTAAAGTAGAAAATATTCTGAGAAGAAGCAACGCAACAAGTCTGTGGCAATAACTTTTCATGCAATGGGGTTGTTATCTGGAAGCTTCGCCGCGAGAGAGCGCTGTGTGTTTGTCACTTGTCAGAGTGATCTTGAATGAAAGACGATCAATTCGCGACAAGACAATACACTTAGCGCCATCTCTCGGCAATGAACTCCATTGGCGGCTGAATGAAAGTAACAAACACTTAGCGTCATCTATGCGGAACTAATTTGACAGATTTCTTCCCCATTGCACTATGCTCTAAAATTAAGTGTGTACCTATAGGTAGTTCTAAAAAAGAAGTTGCGTGTTCCGTCACTTAACTGTATACTGGATGATTTTTTTTACCGTCTAGAAATTTTTACAGTGTGTTCTACCCATGAACATGAACCACTTTCACTATGGGACCAACTATGAGATCACGAAAAAAAAATCTGCTGTTTCATACATTTTGGTCAAGTAGGTTTGAACTTTTCTATTAAAGAGTAGATTTTTTTTTCGTGATTTCAGAGTTGGTCCAGTAGTGAAAGTTGTTCATATTCATGGGTAGAACTCCCTGTAAAAAATTCGAGACGGTAAAAAAAATCATCCAGTATACAACTGTTTTCAAAAAACATCTATAGTGCTATTCTGTAAAAATCTCAGCGCGAAAACTTAAGGTGAAATAAGCTTGAAGTGAGCTGTCATTGCATCATCGCTGTCATTGCTGTGTTGTCAGTGAGTTGTCATTGAAGCTAGGGGTTGACACTATTGACAGCTCGCTTCAAACTCATCACTTAAGTTTTCACGGATAGAATAGATCCGCTGTAGTTATTACTATACTAACTATAAGGAGACTAAATTACTTTTGCAGTGAACCGGAACGGCTATAATTACGAGAAAATCCTTACAACGATCGTCTTTTGTTTTTAGGTTTTACTACTGTAAAATAGTGTTAATATTTATTGTACGTAGCTTTCTTTTTGGGATATGTAGCGAATACTTATGATAGTGAAATTGGACTTGTACCAAACACCATCTTTAACTTTCCGCATAGGTAAGAGGCTTCCTATCCTCCTGGCAACAGTGGCGGATAGATTATTTGTAAGTTGTTTTAACTAATTTTATAATGCCTAATGGGTAAGGCAGCTGTAGTTATTAGAATAAAACAGGCCAAGTGCGTGTCGGACCACGCACAATGAAGGGTTCCGAATTTATCCCAAAAACAAACTTATCATTGTAGTTGCTTGTTATTATTGTAGTTGCATGCTTAAGCCTTGTCTCCCAGTGGAGTGATGATAATCTGGTCTCTTTTAACGCCATCAAAACACGGGCGTGTCTTTTTATCGCTAAAAGGAGTCGTTTCGATCAAACTACTACTTTTCGGGGTGCATCTGTTCCTGTAACTGATCGGCTCGAGCTCCTAGGCATGGAGTTGACATCATGTCTCAACTTCGGTGCCACCATCGAATACAAAGCCCAAACTGCGGCCAAGAAACTGGGCATCCTAAATAGGGTGAAGCGATACTTTACGCCTGGACAGCTTTTAACTCTCTACAAAGCGCAAGTCCGATCCTGCATGGAGTATTGCAGCCACCTTTGGGATGGCTCAGCTAAATACCAACTTGCCGCGCTTGACTTGGTGGAACGCAGAGTTAAGAGGCTCATTGGTGACGTAAGACTGGTGGATGCCAAGCTTCACAGCTTGGCTCATCGCCGCAAGGTTGCCTGCTTGTCGGTCTTCTACAGATTGTACTTCGGTGAGTGTGCTCGAGAACTCCACGCCCTCATTCCGCCTGCCCCTTTCTACTATCGGACATCTAGACGCACTGCAGGTTACCATCCCTACCTAGTTGCTATTCCACCAATTCGCACTAAGCGTTTCCAAATGTCTTTTGTGATGCGCACAGCAAAGGAGTGGAACTCTCTGCCTGCGTCTGTGTTTCCGAACGCATACAACCCCGATCTCTTCAAAGTGAGAGTGAACAGGCTTCTTCAGGGTAAGCTCGCTCCATCGTCGACCTTGTTTCTGTCATCTCTGACCTAGACTAGAGTCAAGAGCAAACCTATCTCAAAAAAAAAATTAATAAAAAAAGACACGTCGCGTGTCGCGCCACGTGTCTTTTTTTATTAATTTTTTTTTTGTGTCGTGACGCTTGTCGCGGCTGTTTGCAGGAGCCTTAACGCTTTGAAGGACACTATACGGCTATAGCAGTAAAAACAAAAAAAAAAAATCTATTGGGTCTCGTTTGCGCCCCGCAAAGTATTAAACAATAAACTTGGTTCGCACCGGCTTTCGTACTAATACTAAAATAGTGTTCCTACTAAAGCCTCAGAATGCGCTACACGTTTCCATAAAAACGGGATAGAAAATTCCTTTACGTAAACAAAACAACTAAAAACGCATCTTCGTAAACATATTGGTTAGTAACAAACAAGGGAGTAAAGATGCGTTTACCAATTATAGAATGCAATTGTAACGGTAGGTACACATGCACTATGGGAAACCGCTGGCATTTAGAGTTGTCGTAGAGAATGCATGTGCTAAGGTCACCACGCTAAACTTTATCATGAATGAATGATCGAATGAATGAAATGCACCGATCCCAGCGTGGTTTAACCAGACTCGATTACTCGAATGAACCCAAAGATTCACACCAGCCCCTGTAGCCTCATGTTTCATGGGGCTACATAGGCCATTGCATATTAAGGAGTAGACCGGGGGGCGCGGTAATGGTAAGGAAGACGTGCCTTTAGGATATGGAAGGATTATTAGAGTCTACCGAGTGTGCACCCTAGAGTAAACATTGGAATATGAGAGAGACGGGTAATATTTATCTATGGATGGGAGTCTTTTAACGACGTCGCCGCCAAGTCGTTTCAAGTCCGGCTTCCAGTATTTAAATTGAAAATAAAAAATAATTCTTATAATACAGCATCGAAAGGCTAGGTTTTCATCTACCTGGCATTTTCCCAACTATGTTGGGGCCAGCATCAAGTCGAGCCAGCTGCAACTGAATACCAGTATTCTACCTGCTGGTAGAATACTGGTATTCAGTTGCAGCTGGCTGCCCCCCCCCCGCTGGCTGTAATTAGGGTGCTCCCTAATTACATAACACACTATCAATCAGAATCTGAACGATTTTGAAGCATATTGCTAATCCATTGCTTCATATGTTTGAAAAATTTGTCTGCTCAGCAACGTAAATAACGCAGTGAATGTTGTTGAACTGTCAAAATGAAACCGATTCCTAATGTAAGTGTGTTACGTAATTACCCCGCTGGAGCGACTGCCTATCAGTGCTCCACAACCCAGTAACTTTCTCGAAACAATAACTGCTAGAAATACGGATGTCTTGAGAAGGTAATATGATCGAGTGTCCCTTAGATTCCACTAAAGACTATAACGTGTAATTTAATAACGCACAACCTCTTAAGGGACCATTGTACTCATCATTATGAACAACTTTTACTATGGGATCAAAGCTGAAATCGCGAAAAATAAATCTGCTGTTCTCTACATTTTGACGAGTTATGCGAACATAAATGTAGGGAACAGTAGATTTTTTTTTGCGATTTCAGGTTTGGTCCCATAGTAAAAGTTGTTTATAATGATGAGTACAACACTATCGTAGCAGCTCCCTAGCCAATAAAGAAGCAGCGTGTATATTGATTGAAATGTTTGATACTGTAGACCTTAGAAAATTGATTGGTAATTAAGTATTATTTAAATGTTAATAAGCGGTGTTCACTTGTTTTTTTATGTTTTAACAGCAAGGTAAATGACATTATCAAAGTCAATCGAAGGTTGCATGACGGAATGTCGATCAATTTTAAGATTTATCATTTAATTCATTTAAACGGAAATGCTATTTTTTCTGTGGCAATATTCGTGATATGTCGAGAGTACGACTGCAAAAATTAGAAAAATGAAAAAAAAAATTATCTAAATTATTTATAATGGCGTTCTAGTCCGGCAAGAACGTGGTCGCAGGTTCGAACCCCATCTTGAACTGAGTACTTACGTAACTTACAGTGCAAGCCTGTTAAATTTAATTTAACAGTTTTAACAGAAATACTATTTAGTAGGTGCTGTGTAACTCACATTGCTAAGAGCCTGTAAAAGTAGTAATTACCGTCATGGCGGGTTCCTTTGACTCGCCCACTTAACTTTGGCCCATATCGAGACAAATGTTTGAACTGCCCGCCGTGTCGCGACCACACAACCGAACGTCGTATTCCTTCGGTAACTAATAGATGGCGCTATAGACGCGTATTTTCGGAACTGTTGTGTGGATTTAATGGCACTAAACATTTGTCTCGGTTTGGGCCAAAGTTATGCCCTGAGTCAAAGTAACCCGCCATGACGGTATTAATTTTTATCTACCACATAATTAGCCGACTTTTTAACAAACATAGAAATGGCAAGAGTCGAGAATAACTCAACCATACTCCTGAGCTATCTCGCGCTTGTCATCAGTAATTAATTACAATTGTACAAATCTAAGATTTCCCTAAGCTTCTGTCTAGTGTCTGCCTATCAATAGGTATGACTAATAAGGATAATTAACATCCAATTGTTCGGTAATCATCAATATATGTACATTCAATCTATACAAATAAATAAAATTGAAGTGTTTGTTTGTAATGTCAACATAACAACTTTTTACTAAATGCATAAGAAAGTATATACGGTACTTATAACAAAAAAGCATTTTTTGTCTGTCTGTTTGTTTTGGCTAATCTCCGAAACGGCTGGACCGATTTTGACGAGACTTTCACTAGCAGATATTTGATGCTACGGGGAGTAACTAAGGCTACTTTTATTTTAGAAAAATAATTAGGGTTCCGCGCAAAAAAATTAAAACCCATGAAATTATGAACAAAAAGTCGGATTTCAAAAATTCTTCTTGAATTTGGTAGCCCAATTCTCGAGGATAGTTATAGGCTATTTAACATCACGCTAAGACCCTTAGGAGCCGAGCAAAAATAAAAAAGTCAGAAAGAACACTAAGCGAAAACGAAGTAATAGCGCGGGCGGGCTATGCAAGGCGGCGGGTCGGGGGACGAGGGAGTTTTATTAAAATGCGGCTGTTATTTTAGTATATTGTGTATCTTACGACTTCCACGCGAACAAAGTCGTGGGGCACAGCACAGCTAGTCCTCATTAGAATTAATGGTTTCCGATTAATTAGTCTAACACAAGTCAGTATCGTGACTATTTCCCTCGTAATGAGCAATTAAATCTGTTATAAATAGTCATCGTGGTAATTGTCTACCAAACCAATCCCTACTTAGGTATATAACTACTTATTATGTATTTTACTTATATACCATACTCGGGAGGCCCGTGGTTAAGTAATAACAGCCGCACGGGTCGTTCGGTCCGGGGATGGGTGACCATCTTTACATACTGAGACTCCACCGTGCCTTGGAAAGCACGTTAAGCCCCGGCTCCCGGTCCCGGCTATCGTTCGTAGATCTTTGATAGTCGTTACGGGTCGTCAGAAGCCCGAAAGTCTGACATCCAGTCTTACCAAGGGGTATCGTATTGCCCAGTTACTGGGTTGTGGAGGTCAGATAGGCAGTCGCTCCATGTAAAATACTGGTATTCAGCTGCATCTGGTTAGATTGGAAGCCGACCCCAACTTAGTTGGGAAAAGGCTAGGCAGATGATAACGTATCCGTACTCCATACTAATAATTATTATAAATGCGAAAGTAACTGTGTCTGTCTGTCTTGTACCTTTTACCGCCATAACAGATGAACTGATTTTTATGAAATTTTAGACACAAGTACCTAGACCATGACCTGGGTTAGGACATAGGATACTTTTTATCTCGGTAGTACGATCCCGTAGGATGATTTCAGACATCAGTGCGAGCGAAGCCGCGGGCAAAATCTAGTGTAGTCTATACGTAACAGTTCAGGGTTCCTTGCACAAATGGATAAACCAATTTTCTATATGAAAATTTTCAAGAGCAGGTTTTTTAAGTTTAATAGTATTTCAGTTTCATAACGGACATAATAAATTAACATGATATTAATATTAACATACAGTAATCTGTTGTAAATGTCACTGAATTTAATTAGCTGTGATCAATCTGTGTCATCATTTTGATCTGCATAATTAGTAGACAAAATATTTTAGTCCTCACGCTTTCATCTTCTTAAAAGGGAAACAGGTGCACCATTTTTCGGGATATAACTTTTTTTCATGTCGTGTCGAATGAAAGTCGAATTCAGGGCTGTCATTGAAAGTCATTCGCGACAGCATTGTCTCTGACAAGGAATTTGAATCCAATCAAAACCCCAAACCTACATCAAAATCAATAGAGCCACAGTTGAAATGTCTATTAATTATCCTAGTACACATACATACATACACAAACTCACGCCTTCTTCCCATGGGGGTAGGCAAAAACTACAGAACGCTTTTGCCTCGTTTACGTTTATACATCTGGTCATACACGCACGCCGGCTGCGAGTACTACGCACCTGACCTTTCTGAAGAACATCACCAATAAGATCACTATATGTCTTCCTAGGGCGCGGCGTCGCCTCCCGGCGTTATCCTAATAGTCAGTGGTATATGCTGTTAATATATGTCGCTGAATTTAATTAACTGTCGTCGTTCTGAATCTGCATTATTACGTAGATTAATTTGATTTCGTATGTAAATGAGATGGTACGGTCTAATGAAACAATTTTGATGATATTCTTGGCCATTGATCTGGTTTCTGATCGTTAATCTAGTATTATTAATTAATTTAAGTTACGAAATAAATCAAGGCCTGTTTTTCAAATCGGTCGTAAAGCTCGATAGATGACGTTGTAATGCCACGGAAATTAATTGTTAAGCAAATGACTACCAACTTAATTGTCCTTACCTATAATCAAGTCCAGTTGTTTGAAATGGCTATAACATATAAAATTGACGTAGATAGATAGATAGGATACTCTTTACTTTATTATCTAAACCATAAATATTACAGATATGAAAGGGGTGACGTAGTGTGGCGATTTGAGAAACTTCCCTGAACTTTCGGCTAGATTGCGTGATCACATGACATACATATAACCCGAACAATGTATTCTAATATTTACCTCGCTGTAGTTTATTTTCACAGGACCAGTCTTTCGTAATTAAGTATTTTGTCAGCTTTAAAGCTGACTTATAAAACTTTAATATTTCAATTTCAATGCCCATCATGTAGGATTTGTGACAAAATGTTTGTATCTCAATCACGTAGATATCTATAGCGTCGTATTATTACGGAAGCACCGTCCAGTGCGTCATCTCGCGAACCGTATACATGGCTTGACAGGCTAAACAAATAATTATGGAGATTATGTCAAACGTTAAATACTTACCTACAGAAATATTGTACATGTGCAGAAATGATGAGTGATAAGAATATTGCACAATGACATAAAGTTTGATATATAATCAGCACCCAAATTGCATAACACACTATCGATCGGAATCTGAATCATTTTGAAGCAAATTGCTAATCCATTGCTTCATAAGTTCGAAAAATGTGTCTGCTCAACACGTAAATAACGCAATGAATGTTGTTGAACTGTCAAAATGAAACCGATTCCGATTGATAAATTGTTACGCAATTGCTCCACCGGAGTGGCATTTACACTTAGTATAGATTACCTACAATACCTATTACCCGTATTATTCATAAAAAAACTAAAACGTATTATAAACCTATTTTAGATACAGAGTGTTTTGTCTTCTTTTTTCAAATTCAAATCCTAATTCGAATGAAATTGACAAAACACCTTTTTAACTAAAATAAGTTTATTATTAAATTAGGTTTAGGGTTTCCTCGTTGCGGTTAAAAAAAAAAAACAAAAAAAATTTAAACGTTGAGTTTTTTTATGAATAAAGGAGGATAGCGCTATGCATTGGCTCCTACTTATAAAATACTTAAGCTAAAACACTAGCGAAATATTTATGGATCAAAGATAGGATAATCACACGAATTCAAGGTCTCTTAACCTGCTCATCACGTAGAGAAAACGTGTGGGTCATTATGAAAATAATAATCGTTTGTCTGTACATATCGCCTATTATCGTAAATCTTGTAACCTTTACTATTTGGAGGAATAATAATGGAGCGGTGCTGTTAGGGTAACCATTTATTTGTTATTTCCTACGATTTTTTTCTCTTCAGTTGGAAATTGTCACAGTTGAAATGTCCTAGAACCAAAAATTCGAAGACATGTAACATCTACCAACCCGCACTGGGGCCGCGTGGTGGATTAAAGCCCACACCCTCTCGAAGAGAGGAGGCCTGTTTCCCAGCAGTGGGAACATTATACGCTGATTATGCAGTAGAGATTCGTTCAGCTTCCCAGAAATTGATCCCGCTAGGTTATGATATGGTGCAGTATATCAAAATAGTTGGGGATATTAATTGTTAAGCCAATTGACACCCTACTTCAATTTGCCATTTCATAGAACAATCGAAGAATGACAGTTGTGATTTGAATATACTGACCATTTAAGATAGTAGTCAATTTGCTTAATAATAAATTTCCCTGACTTCATATCATCGAGGATGATTGTGCCATGTGGGGCTTTGATTTTTTTTTACTACGGAACAGGCCTGTTCTTAACCTGACTTTTATGACCTGAAAAAAGCGAATAAAATTAAGATTTTCCGGAAAAACTAAGTACATAAAGAATAATTTTCTTGAATATTTTTTTCCTGCAATTGTCTTTCTTATTAGCACCATCAAATCTACACACTTGCTTGTCATATCTAAACGAGACTCTAATGACATTTGTCTCCGAAAAATTCAGCTAAAAAGCATGGTGATCCTAGTGAGTGCACGCATGCGCTTGTCTACTCAATATTCACTATACATGCGCAGGAGCGTTGACATCGGCGTGACACAGATTTCTTTGCGATGTCTAGACGTTACTTTGAGTTATTTAGTAACCGTATTCTATTAAAATAACTGTAATTGATTTTCTTGTAGCGGTCTTCTTTCAATTTGTTTACAGTAATTATTTTGTTGGTCAGAACTGCCTCGTTGGTCTAGGTCGCAAGCGCTGCTGCTGAGCATGAGGTCCTGAGTTCGATTCATTGCTCGAGCAAAGTGTTATTGGTTTTTCCATTTGGATTTTGTCAGTAGTAGCCCGGAGTTTGGATTTGTGCCCGGTTGATGGCAATAGACTCGCCTCCCCTATTACATAAGACTTAAACGTAACTGGCGAAAGGTGGCTGTACTATAGGTACACCTCTGCCTAACCCTTCGGGAAATACAGGCGTGATGTAATATTAATATTTTGTAAGACTGTATTTTTATTTTTACCAAACAAAATATATATTTTGAGACAGTTCCATCCTCAGATTATAAATCAGTTATTCGTTATATTAAAACTTACTTCCGGATAAGTTAAAATTCCTGTGTGCGTCGTTGTCATAAACACACAGGAGCCATTAGAATAAGGCCTTCTCAATTGCTAGGTCGCATCCAGTTGCTACCAGACAACCTGCAAATATCGTCGCTTTACCTAATCTGAGATCGTCCTATGTTCTCCAATATTAATTCACTGTTTCCACAAAACACCTCTGATCCAACGACCATCGATTCTACGGCCACTATGATCTGCACCCTAATTGAGTAACATACTATCAATCACAATCTGAATGATTTTGAAGCAAATTGCTAATCCATTGCTTCATATGTTCGAAAAATTTGTCTGCTCAACAACGTAAATAACGCAATGAATGTTGTTGAACTGTCAAAATTAAACCGATTCCTACTGTGTCTTTCTCAATTGCCATACTGCTCATTGCCACTTCAACTTGCTTTTTCTGTTATATGACAACTACGCTGGTTCTCTTTCAAAATCACCTCATTTCGGATTATTGCCAATGTATCAATTAAAGTTAGTAATGCATTTCTCCCCCAATAAATAAATAAAACATTTTTATTTCAGACTGATTCTAAGATACAATAGGGATGATGCCTGGGTAAAAAAAAGAAATTCTATTTAGTCCGTCAGTCAGATAATAAAAAAAATATTAGAAATTATATATTATAGTAAATATGTATGTATGTGTATTATAAGTTTATGACTTATTTATGTACAAATTGTTCCATTTCTAACAGAGCACCTGCCATCTAATCTCTTCACCACCCTTGGTTGACTGGTAGAGAATGCCTAAGGCATTAAGTCCGCCTTTGTACTTTTTTAAGTGTGAAAAGTTTAAATAAATAAATAAATTAATTTTGTTTTTTTTTTTTTTTTTTTTTTGATTTGATTTTTTATCATATTAATAAAAAATGGCTTAGATAAAACGCATACAATTTGGGGAGAGGGGGCTCACTATGTCACAATTCAGTATAAAATCTAGCAAGTGACATCGCCGTAATCTTTTGATTACGTAAAAAAAGAGAAAAACACGTGTCGAATATTTTTTAACAATCTACCTTATGGACATAAAAAAAAATGTTTAGCCATCATTCCTATTTTACATAATATCTAGTGTTAGTAGGTACAGACACAGATTAACGTACAATTAAAATTCAGCGTGGAGCTGCATCCACATCCGCAGCATCAGGGTCTCCCTCCGATATGCAAACACACCGAGAATACTGTTACCCAAATTCTGAAGCTGCAACTTCTGCCAGTCGACAACCGACGCCGTATAGAACTAAAACGTGCTAACTGAGCAAGATACCTCGCAGCATACTTTACACAACATATGCGTTCTATCAGATAGTAACAATGCGGTTAATTGCAACTTACTGTGTCGAATTGCTAATAATGGTCATTTCTCGGTCTTTAACTCTAACTATCACGATTTGAAGAATGTCAACTGGCTTCAGTCCGCGACTTCGTCCGCGTGAAATTTCTTGTTCCCCCGACCCACCGCATCGCATCGCCCGCCCGCCCTGTTACTTCCTTTTCGCTTAGCGTTCGTTCCGACTTTTTTCTTTTTGCTTGGCTTCTAACGGTCATAGCGTGATGTTAAATTTACCTTTTACCTATTACATTCACGCATATAAAATAAACAATAACTATTGTATAATTATATAATTTATTATTCATGTTCTAAATTCCATTATTTAATTTAATGTTAAATTTTTATTAATTAGTTTATCCCTGTTACTTATGTTGCTGTGCCCTTACAGGGTCCATAACTGTATCTTAGCTTTAAGCCAATTTATAACACCTTTATTCACATTATGGTATGCAAATAAATGAAATGAAATGAAATAAATTGCCTCTATAACCTTTCCCAAAGAATTGGGCTACAAAATGCAAAAGAATTTTTCAAATCCGACTGGTAGTAACAGAGATTAGCGCGTTCAAACAAACAAACAAACTCTTCCGCTTTGTTACGAGTATTAGTAGTGTTTTAGTAGATAAATATTTTTGTCAAGTGGTTTAAGAAACGTCTTTAGAATAAATTGCTTTCTCTCTTTCCTGAAAAGATTTATGAAACAGGAAACAAAACACCTTCCACTGAGTAACAAATACTCCCAGAACTAATAAAAATACATTCACTGGTTTTTGTATTCACGTGTACTTATTTAAATTAATTGTTAGGATATTCGTTGAATACTTGTTCATAAATTCTTGCTAAGCATATGAGATTCTTTCAATAATTTTCAGTTGTTATTGGTAGGTTTGTCTGCTGAGTCTACAAAAACCAAATGATTCGTTTTCTGATAATAGGTATTCATTACAAACATTATATGATAGTTCTTATGGGTCCCCGAAACGATCAATCGCAATGGTCAATTTTTATGTGATTCATACACATTGACGCGCCAATTGACCGTCTACCAAGTACAATTGAAGCGATTGTCAATAGTACTACAATATAAATTGATGGCAATTGATCAATCGCTCTTGATCGTTTCGGGGACCCCTTACTCATATTGTCGTTACTATTTAGCTATGACGTAGGAGATACTATAGACCAAGTTAACCATACTTGGCAGTGGCAAAGCCTTCATACAACCCGATTCCTATCGGCTTCCCTTCGGAACTACCACTCTTCTTAATGTCTACTATTGCCAAATAATATACACCTGTGTGTGTAACTGTGTATCACATCACATTATATATATTTAATATCAGTTTAATACAGTCATCATAAGATTAAAACATTGTCTGAACATTGTCTGAGTTTATGAGAAGTGAACAATTTTTTCTTCGGCTTCCCTCTAATGATAATTGTAGCTGCGCCACTGATACTTGGTTTATCATTTTATTTGTATTAATGACACTGTCATTCATCTAAATATAAAATTACGCAACATTCATTACCTAACACCTATCCGTACACCTACTAAAACTCCTTTATCGGCCTGATGACTAACAGAATCCTTGAGTATTGGATGCAACTCCTGCATACATTACATTCGCATTATCTGTGATGTTGCGCAGGCGCAGCGCAGACGCCGCCATTGTTGTCAAATGAACAATGCTGCGAGCACCCACTGACACTTTCTGACAGCACACGTGTGCAATGGCATTGGTTAGGTACTGTTATCACATCGAAATTAAATAAAAAGTGAATACGGACGAATAAATTAGGATCGGAATTTTCTGCTGTTTCTAAGAAATGAATATTTCTTCCATGAGGAGCTCGTGGCTGAGTAATAACAGCCGCACGGGTCGATCCATCAGGTTAATTTACGCATACCGGGGTTGGTCCGTGGATGGGTGACCATCTTTACATACCGAGACTCCTCCGTGCCTCGGAAAGCACGTTAAGCCGCTGGTCCCAGCGTTTTTAATTCGTGGAATTTTGACAGTCGTTACTGATCGTCAGAAGCCCGAAAATCTAACAACCAGTCTTACCAAGGGGTATCGTCTTACCCAGTTACTGGGTTGTGGAGGTCAGATAGGCAGTCGCTCCATGTAAAATACTGGTGTTCAGCTGCAGCAGTTAGACTGGAAACCAACCTCAACATAGTTGGGAAAAGGCTAGGCAGATTGGTTGAACTATTTCTTTCTTGTTATGAGTAGGATCGCACAACTACTGACAGTATTTTCATTTTCATAGGTATGTTACTTATCTTTTCCTGTACGGAAAATAGGCACTTGGACGTGGAAATGTGGACACCAGCCCGTCTTACTACTAAGTGCCTATTTAACGTTTCTAAGTTTATCTCGGACATCACTGACATCGTGAAGTAAAACATGAGGAAACCTGGATTTTATAATAAATATGGGTAAGTCTAAAATCGCCAGTCCACCTTGAACAGTGCTTTCTCTGTATGAGATGAGGCCTGCAGTGGGACTATTAGGTTATCTTTTCCTCCAGCCAAAAGTTTCTGGTATAGACTTTGTCCGTTAAACACAAGCAGTAACGTAATGGCATTCGAAATCATCCTGAAAAACACAATACCGACTCATTTGCAAAGATTGTGACAAAAAGATGATGCAAGAAGGATATCCGCAATCCTTCGTAAATTGAAAATAAAAGTGTATTAAGGCTTCTGACTTAACCTTTAGTGTGATAATTAGTTTTGTAAATAACAAGCAGTTGAGTTACTTTTTGACTCATACAAGTACTTCTTGAGAATTTGATGAGTCATGGGCTCAGTGCAGACAGTTTAACAAAAAGAAACTGAAAACTTTCAAAAATTTCAACTAAACTTAGTTTCCATTGAAATCTGAAAAAAATTTACAGATTTTTCATTACAGTGACTTGTGTTTACCATCGTGGTGAAAGGATTAGCCAATCGACAGAAGTCGATTGAACAGGGTACGCCGGATGTAACAGGAGGTCGGAGGGTACCTCCTTTCATGAACCCCAGCGGCTCTCCGGAGACAATGGTCCACCTCCCATCTCGCGCCGCTTGCCCTGTTACCTATGTACTTGAGGATCATAAGACTACGTCAGCCATGGAATTCGCGTGGCTGAATTTTGAGCTAAACATAGTATTTGAATTTACACAACAAATTTCTAATTTACCATGGATACACTAAAAAGGAGATTATAGTGTCAAAGAAACCAGTATTAGAAGAACACTGGTTAGGTAAGTTTTTTTTTTATATTAAGGCGAAAAAAGCGCCCGGGTAGCCAAATTGCATAAAAACGTAAGAAAATTTACGTTTTTTTGCAATTTGCAGGTCAGTATTAGGTTGCATGTTGATTAAAATATAATTTGCTACCGTAACAAATATGTATTTACAGAATTAAAGTCACCAATACAGCTCTCTAAGACCAAGTAATCCTATTGAAAGACTGTTTCGTGAAATCTTGACATTTGAGGATTATACTAATTTATAGAGTTGTATTACTGATTCTAATGATTATAATTATGTAAATTCATATTTATTACGGTCGTGAATCATACTTTAATCAACATACACCCAGACACTGAGCTGCAAATTGCAAAAATCGTAAGAAAATTTGAATTTCGCGGGCTACCTTAGCGCTTCCTCCTTAAAAGACTTTAGTAGGACTTTTATTGATCTTTAGTAAAATTAAGAAGAAGCTCGAGAATGAAAACAAGCCGACATAAAATAAACAAAAAGGTTAATCGATCCTAAACTTAGTTATTAACATCCATCCAAGAATGTCAGTCAAAACTAAACTCATAACTTTAATGCGCTAAGTCCTTGCACGTTTCGTCTAGTATCCATCGGTATGCGCACTATGGCAACACTGTAAAATTAATCTGCGCAATGTTGGCGGCCTTGAAGTCGTGTGACGTCATCAGGAAGCCTGACCAGCGCCTGTCACGAACTGGTTCAAGAATCTTAGTATGTAACTACAGTCAGGGAAACAGATGTTTTAGCACACTGACTATCTACTTAATTTGTCCGTATATTTAAATTACAACTGTCATTCTTTATCTGTGGCTTTAGTGCGGCGATTATTTTTGTTTATTTTTTTTTGTCTGGGCTGCGCTATCCCTCTCATGGGCAAAGACCTACCTCTACTCCTTCCATCTTTTTTTCGCGAGCCTGCATGCTGGCCAGTTTGGACAGAACCTATCCAGTACGTCCTGCCATCTCCTACGTGGCCTGCCACGATTTAAGGAATGTTAAATAATACATTTTCTTGACTGTATAATCGGATTACAGTCATGTCTGTACCATGGTAATTAGATGGTAGTTGACAGGATATGCAAACAAAAATCTGGCGTTGGAAAAGAATCCGTCCATAGTCGTAAAAAATGTGAAATCAGAACGTTTTTTTAATCTGCCTGTGGACTACGGCAAACGGTGTGGTCAAACTCACAAACTCAAACTCAAAGCATTTATTTCAATTAAACCAATCACAGGCACTTTTGAATTGTCAAAGAGTCGGTCAGTTAGTCAGAAAGTTGAAGCTCCATCCAATACGCAGATCTCTATGGAGAAGAACGGGCAAGAAACTCCAAGGACACTCTTTTAAATCAAGATTATTACAAAATCTTGGGTGCATTATTCTTGTAGCTTCTACATATATGGTTATTGTTGATATTCCTAAAATCACCACATTTGGTATTCGAAGATGACGGTGAGAAGACGATGTGATGTCCTGGTGGACATTGATAGTGAGCATTGGTATGCTCACTAGGCCCAGGCGCCAGGAATACAGCCCATTCTTTTCACAGAGAGAAGCATTTATTTACCTTTACATCACCAATAACATATCTTCCAGTACAGCGTATGGTAGTTTCTAAAGATTACAACCGGCAACCCCGGCGGCCTCGCAACTGGCGTGCGTGTATGACCAGATGTACGAACGAGGTTCGTAGCAGATGTAGTTTCTGCCTACCCCATGGGAAGAAGGCGTGAGTTTATGTATGTATGTAAAGATTACAAATTCAGGTATACCTAAAACATAGTCACAGGTCCTGGGTTCGATTCCCAGGTCGGGCAAAGTGTTATTGGGTTTTGCCATTAGGAATTTCTCAGAAGCTGCCCGGTGTTTGAATTTGTGCCCGGTTGATGGCAATAGATTCGCCACCTATTACCTGGTACTTAAAAACATAATTGGCGAACCGTGGGTGTAATATTGGTGCACCTCTGCCTAACCCTTCGGGGATTACAGGCGTGATGTTATGTATGTTAACTAAAACATCGTTGTCTTGCCAATAGAACGATCTATTGCAAAAGCCCGCAAGCTTTCGTGAATACAAATTAACACTTTTACTTCTGACATTTTGTATGTACTTACTCGTACTAAGACAAATCAAATAATCCCTGAGTGTTTATGACTGTTGAAGTGATGAACAAACACTATTTGTTCACACTGAGCGGAAGAAGGCTAATTACAGCATCAGAAACTCCATTACAAATGTCATGCCGAACCTAAATACCACGAAACAGAGTCGTCTCTGTTGCCAACTTGAAAATTATTGTCAAAGATTAAATAGGTACGAAAAAATTGTAACAAAGATATAAATCTCTGAAAGATGAGATACAAACAACCTTTATGGACGCCAGAAAACTGGCCATCTGCTATTTAAATGAAAATAAAATAAACGTGCATCAATCAATAACATAGAGCTAATTAAAAGTTCGCATTTGTTTTGTGTGTAAAATAAATGTTTATTGTAGATATTTTCTAATCATACTTATACCAAAAAAGTTATCAAATCCATAACAATTCTGAAAATGTATACAGATGATCAGTTTTTACACATTTTCAGTGACCATTGGGAAAAGATTAACTAAATTAATAATATCGCCATTCTTCTGATAATACAGCGATTTTTATTCAAATAACTACTTGAATGCTGACCAATGCTAACAAACAAACCATTACGAGAAGAACCTCAAAACAACATGTCGAGTCTGTCTGGGGACATGCTCCCCTCTTTAAATGACGCAACTGTCGGTACGGGCACGCGTTGCGTAAAAGCCTTTTTAGCATGCCATCTGCGAAGCTTTCTCGCCAAACATCGGATTCGAAGAAGCACCCGAACGCTTTGTTTCACTCCACGTAGCCAAAGAACAAAATACCCCATGGAGGGCATGAAATCGACACACAATCTTTGTCTTATGTTTGTAGGGTGACGAATGTGAACGGCGTAACCCAGTCGCTTGGTTACCGTTGTAACTTCTGGCTTTTTAAAATTAGAACGTTTTTTTCTTTTGTCATTTGGGTTATTAGCGGTCAGGCAAGGATCTAAATTTTGTTTAAGCGATTATGTTGAAATGGGCAGAAAAATTGCTTTGTTTTTATCTCCTTTTGTAACTTTCTGTTTGACACGAAAATGTCATAGAATTTATTGTTGTTCATGCTTGAGGAATGCATAAGCGTCATTAGATTGATTATAAGCGCACCTATTTAAAATAAGTCAAGGTTCATTTATGTAATCAGGTCAGTTTCGGTTGAGACAAGTGTGAATTGCTTGGTATTTCAAGAGCTGCTCTTAAAACGTCGATGTTTCGATAGAAAAATGATTTAGGAGTGGTTTTCCGATTAATATTTGATTTAGTTTTGAACGTTAGTAATTTTAGCGCCTTTAAAATGTTAGTAATATTTATAAGATACCTACTACAAACAACAAGGCATGACATTTTATTCTACAACTGTTGTGAAGTAAGTACCTATTTTTGTTTAGAAATATGCACTTGGAATAAGGTTTGGGATCTTTCCTGAAGAAATATAGAAAAAAAGAACTTATCTGCCTTAAGAATTCCATTGAGGTATTACAGCGTACAAAGTCGTAAAAGATCGCCCTTTTATTTCTGCGTCTATAAAAAAAAAATCAACAATCACGCTGCTATTTGCCGATTTCAAATAGGTATTTACAATTTTAGAATCTATCAGCTAACATTAACTGTTCAATGCGTCACTGAATAACTTATTCAAGGATTCAATGACTGTCTATCATCTTTATCTACGGCCATTATTTTAGCTACAAACCACAAGACATGAACGGTAAAATACGGTACTGTACTTACGTATTACCGCCTGATCACTAATGTCGCCACGTCTGCGCCTGGGCATGCTCTAACATTGCACGTATTATGTAAAAGAAATGTTGATTTACGAGGACACAACTCACGTTCGAGTTCAGTCAAACGGTCGGCGACCTTTTACAATTATTTGCGAGCAACTATTGTTTAGAAACTACGACTTTATTCTAGATTATTTTTGTTGCTCTATTCTATCCCTGCTGATTAAAAATAAAAGTCTCTTTCTATTTTTTCCATTTCTTGTGATCCCGCGCTTCCTTCTTCTCTTTTTTAGGGAACCCAATAATCTATCCAATATGTCCCGCCCGCGCATAGGCGTTAGTGTCCTACCGCCAAACCTTTTCAGTCTACAATAAAAAAAAAAAATGTAGAATAACATCGTAACGGCCATTCTGCAAGTCACCGGATAAAGTAATAAAAAAAAACAATAAGACTTTTTATTATTGTTTATGTGAGCATTCATAACCAGTTGCTATTTTTATCTTGTAATTTAGGCATTACAAATGCATTGTATGCGGAACTGGTAATTATAATACATAAGAGAACAGATTACCTTGTCATGATACCGAGCGCTTGCGCATGTTAGTGTTAGCTTTGGTACAAAGCCGCGTTTATCTTACGAGTAGATCGAAGCCTTCCTTACTGTTTATTTATATGCAGTCTGCAGTTTGTGTTTCTGTGGGATGGAAACTTAGGGAGCTTAATTGTTTCTTAGTTTAATTGGAGAGGTGCTTTGTTTTTGAACAAAGATAAACCAATGTAGGCTTGGATTCATGAAAACACGATAGGTTTCAATCTATTTAACAACATACGTTAAGGCTCGCGCAGAAATTGCTCTACCGGTGTCGCGTCGCGCCAGTCTGCACAAGCCCTCATGCTTACGTGTTTCGGCTTTCCCTATTACATTTTCTTCTAAGTTCGTAATCATTGATGTTCAATGTTGGTAATGCATGGTTTTGAGCAATAGGATTTTTATTTTGCTTGAGATGGGTCTTTTTATTTGTTATTCTGATCATAATATCGTACCTACAGTTACACGCTGTGTTCTCAATCCAGCATTAAAGATACAGTAAGTACTGTAGAGGTTTTAACCGGACGGGCCATTAGCATGCAACATTCGCAAGTTTAAGCATTAATTAATTTAAGAAGACAAACATTGATTTTGAAATTTCGAATAGGAGAAGAAAAAAAGATAGGATGACAGTCGGTCTCCCGGCCCTGACTGATGTAGATACATATAGATAAAAATAGCGGTGTCCTGAATGTATTCTTTTAACGTCCTTGGTTAATATAATCCTGCTTTGCTGGGTTTAATGTTCCGGTAGATTCGTTATCACCCGCACACATTACAATCGACACAATACACAAAACACGTAATATTCTGCTTGGCTCCCATATCGGCCTTGTAGATTATTCAAGTACTTAATTCTGCTCCAAATCGTCTCGTCCGCGTGTCGTAAACTATAAAATAAAAGCTACACTTTCGTCTCCAATACTTTCGTCGAGTTTCCGTGGGTGAGATACTATCGCTTGTCGCCGCTCCACAGAATACTAATGTTCATCTGCAGGTATGGCTCCCAATACAATGGGCCAACGGGTTGCATAACAAACCTATCTTGTAGCAACTTGTTGGAATTTGAAACGACTCTCTGATTATTCAATTTGAAAGAAAATCACTGAATGTCCCGCTTTTGATGGATTATTCGGTTTCTTGTTTGCCGTTGATTTCTTTGGAATACATGTGAGTGAGTGCGTCATAATGGCAGTCAAATATATACTCGCTGAGTACTCGTATACCTACCGAAAGATACAGTTGTAACACCATCCAGTTTTAAATTTTTCTTCTACGTCATAACGATTAATTCCAAATTACAAAAGTCTCGAATAGAATACAGCCACATCGACAGCGCCAATGCGTCCAATTGGTCTCTGAAAAGAAAGGTCTTTCATAGTGCAGGTGTTATTGCAAAAGGAGCATGACAAGAGGTGACGTCTTTCATTCAGTAGGTATCAGCTTCATAGAGGTAACATTGAATAAAAAGCTCTGGTGGTTTCTCAAGCACTTAATGTTGTTGCGGGATGTTCGAAAGAGTTACCGTGGCCCCGGCACAGGCAACAGAAGGAACACGGGTGGGTTTTAGTCAGTAAAAGTCTGACACGCCCTCCCGCTTCGCCCAGAGCGGAAGAAGTCATTTGATGATTTCCCGTCCACAAAAAAAAAAACACTTAGAGAGACATTTGTTTACAGATTTCGGAGATATAGGTACCTCACACTTTAACGGCCGAATCCAATAACCTATCTATCACCAGTTTTGGCATTTTGGAGATAGGAAAACCTATCTGTCTATGGTTTTAACGTCCCAATAATCTATAAGAGATTATGGAATCTTACCGGCCTGACATAAGGACAGATAGAATTATACTGTCTACCATCAATAGCGATCTGTCTTTTACTGAAAATAGGTTAATGGGTTCGGCCGTAAATCATTACGTATAACTAATTCTTATTTATTTATTTAGCAGTTTATGTACACATATAATATATAAACAGACAAGAAGAAAGGAACAGAAAAATACGTACACAAAGTTGATGCTTTTTTCTTCAGAAATCCTATAAAATTTTGGCCTTGCAGATTTGCCGAAGAATTTATTATGTGTGTATGCACGTTTCTCAACACGTGAGGATGCTATAATTTATGTAACAAGAATCAAGTTTTTTTATCATTAGACCATAGTCACTAGGTGACTGGAATAAAATATATTCACAATAATGTGGTTCAACAAGCTGACAGACCGTCGGATGATTACTGCCATCTGCGAACATCTGCAACATCAAAATCTTAGTATTTATGCAACGTATCACAATTGCAAAATATTACAGAACCACTTTCATCATGTCAGTCGAAACATGTGTTTATTAATATATTGATAAATGGCACGGCTCACGTTTGCATTAAATATTAATTATGAAACTATTAGTTTTAAGAAGACGCGTTGTGTGTTAAAGCTGTTTTATGATTTAATTCTCATAGATGTTGATGTTTCGAAAATGACCTCCTTATATTAAAGAAAAGAAAAAAGAAAAGAAAAAACACACATTTACACACAACACACAGGCAAAAACTAAAAAAAAGGGTAAAATGCATACTACCTACAGATAAAAAAATAAAAATAAAATAAAAAGTGTGAAGTTCGATGTTAGGAATTAGCAAGAAAGTGTGCTTCACGGCTGCGCCAAACTACTGTCTGCTTGCCTGCTGTCTACTGTTTACTATGAAGCCAAATCTCCTGGTTTTTTAGTTAGACTACACTGCCCCATTGGGCAAAGACCTTCCCCAAATTCTTCCAGGTATCCTTTTCCAGAGCCACCTCGAACCAGCCCTTGCGGTACGGAGAACTTAGTAGAATATGATTATTTTTATTTCCATCAACCAAACATGATTTAATCCTTATGATTCTATAATTATAAGGTTTATCTACAAGTGATTAAACTGAGATTACCATTTAGGTCACATTACACCTTCTTTACCTCAATTACTTCAAAATATAGAGCTAACTTTTTAGTTGGTAAGCTTAGCTCATTTAATTACACAACTCTTTAAATGAACGTCTGATGAAACTGAAACATAAAATTCTCAGAGTACATTAACATATAATTTTAATAAATCATTCGATGAGCATCTCCTATATGCACCATGAACCCACGGACGGAACATATCAATCGCACCTTTCTCTGTTCGAGTTGACTGACATTTTGCCAAAGTACATACTAATTCCGTGCATTTCGCACATTCGCTCGAGAATCATCGGGCCCGATCCGAAACGCTCCGAGAATATTCACGAGTTCTTTATTCAAATCCAAGAGACGAGAAAGTGATTTATCAACAAACTTCAATGCATTTTACGTGAAATAATGTCACTTATATCCTGTTTTTTATTTATCCTCGAATAGGCTTTTGTTTCATCACCGATGATGTAACTGGCACTTACGAGTATGTTATATGCTTGCAAATTTATTTTTATTAAGGTATTCAGCAGGCAGTGCGGTGGATTTCCAGTTTTTGTTATTATTTTTTTATAACCATTAATATGAAGCACTTACTCGCTCTTTACTTACGGTACAAAAACATATAATAGACCATTTACGCGGCAAAATAATGACACATAAATGAGCTTTAAATATGCACTAACATTAAACTGAAGTCACTTGATTAAAAGCGCTGAATCACGTCTATGAGTCAGAATTACCAATTTAGTGTACGAATTACACCTACGGCGTCCTTAGGATTGTTTTGTCATAGTATTTGCCAACAGCCTTCTGGATAGATTCCAAACTGACAGAAGATTGATGGCCGTTTTAACGCAAACGGAGGCGAAGCCACGAGCGCGCCATTATTCAACTTATTGTTGCTATTTAATTCACATTCAAAGGATGAATCTGGAATTTAAATGGTCTTGGAATAGATGCGGGGAAAAGCTTGAAGTTAAGTAATGCAAACTTAAACTGATGCGCTACAAAGATCTACCATATCTGGTATTCCGTTTATTCCAAGTTCTAGGCTTCTTCTTAATAAATGCTTTAAATCTGACATGATGTTGGTAGAAAGGAGGTGACGACTGTGATGATGGCTAATAAATGTGTGGGAGAAGAAGCCTTGCCGCGTGGAGCCCAAATAAATTGGGATAAAATCAGAAGGAAAAAAAAGTCTGAGCCGAATTCTGTCGCTGTTGATAATGTTCGAATTTTGTCAAAATCAAAAGTCATTTGTCACTAGGCTGAGAATCAGCACTTTTCGAACGTCAAAAATTACATAAGACAGTCCCCCAAAACGCCCGCCCTTCACCACTTCCAAGTGCTTTAGCTGGGAAGAAGAAGTGGCGCAACAAACTCCCCAGCAGGACAGCTGTCTGTTTAGTTAAAAAAAATGATTCTATACAATAGTTTGCAAAATTATTTACATTACGCAACACAAAAACATAAAATAAAATTATTTGCCGTGTGTCAGCTAGCACACGCCAATATACCAACAAAAAAAAAACATCGAAACTATACTCAAGCAGAAATAAAAATTAAAAACTAAAGACGTAAAAATACGTAATTGGTTTTGCAAACCTGCTTTAAGGAGCGGGTTAAATTGACATACATAACATCACGCCTGTAATTCCCGAAGAGTTAGGCAGAGGTGTAACTATAGGTAAGTACCTATAGTACACCCACATTTCGCCAATTATGTTTAAGTCCCATGTAATAGGGGTGAGCCTATTGCCATCAACCGGGCAAAAATCCAGACTCTGGGCTGCTACTGAGAAATTCCTAATGGAGAAACCCAATATCACTTCCCGACCTGGGAATCGAATCCAAGACCTCATGCTCAGCAGTAGCGCTTGCAACCACTAGACCAACGAGGCAGTCGGGTTAAATTGAAAGCTTGATTATTCGACAAAAGCTTCATGACGACAACTTCGAAAAAAAAAATATTCAAAAAATCAAAAAATCGATTCAAAAAATTATTGTAACTTATAGTGTTAAGTTAGTAAACACTTTTGAGCCAAATGTTCATGATTTAGATACAATCAGCTCAACTGTATCTTACACAATGAGTATAAAAAAATTTAAAGAACACTAATCCTCGAAAAACCCTAGCCACCTATCCCATTCATAATTACCGGCAAACTACCACTTGGTACCTAATTCACTGTTAGTGTTTTATTGTATTATTTCATGCTATACGAAGCATACAACATTTTGGCAGTAAACTGAGGTTGTGTACTTAAAATTTTATTAGAAAGTCTCTATTAGTGTGGTCTTGATTGTTTTCCTTGGTTTGGATTTCTTTTATCAAATTATAATCATCGATAGCAATGGAAGGGGCCATAGTCACTGGATAGTTACTTGGCGTGGGCGGGTGTATTTTTTTAATGTATAGACTGTCATTATTTTTATAGCTGTCAATTATAAAAATACGACAATGACAATTATAATAGTTTCGAAGCGGTCTAGAAGTACATACTTATGCGTTTATTTGTAATGGTGACACGAGTTCATTGTGTTTTCATTCAGTTTACTTCGAAGGATGTTTAAGTCTAATATGAAGTTTGTTAATGGTGTCAACTGACTACATATTCTTTACCTCAATATTTCGAAACCCTTTTGTAGCACAGCATTAATTAGATCAGTAACAAAATATGTGGGTACCAAGTCCCGTTACCCACGGGTCAAGTGCAACCCGATTGTAAGGCAACACGGACACCGCTTCCGTTACACTAGTCTGATATAACTATGACATTTTGCCCAATGGGAGCCTAAACTAGGACGCACATTGTGTTACGAACGCGGCCACGCTCTGTAAGGATACCGCACGGCACTTGACACATATTACCGCTACCGACTATTTGTCACACTTTTGTATTAGGTTTAGTGTGTTAATCTACGAATTAAAGAATTTATTTAACATCTAAGTTATACAAATTATAAAAAAAAAACTTAAAACATATTTTTCCACTAACTAATGAACTAACTAACTATACAAATAAATATACAAAACAAAAGGAAACTTAGGCTTCGAAGTACTTGCGGGATGTTCGAAAGAGTTACCGTGGCCCCGGCACAGGCAACAGAAGGAACACGGGTGGGTTTTAGTCAGTAAAAGTCTGCACGTCCTCCCGCTCCGCCCAGAGCGGGAGAAGTCATTTGATGATTTCCCATCCACAAAAAAAAAAAGGCGTCGAAGTACTCGTCCGCATCGCTGTCATCCAGAAACGTGCCCAGAAGACTGGCAGCATTGCCACGTTGAATGGCAATGCTAATTCTTTGGCCAAAGAACGAGCCAGCCCTCTGGTCACGTGAAGTGTCGACCAGTCGGCGAGAAATTTCCTTAAAAAGGAGACGCGCACTCGGGCCCCATGACCCGAGCGTTTCGACCCCAAACGGCTCAAAACTGTAGTTACCGATAAGGTTACAGTATTTGCGCCGCTTTAGGGTCTCAGCAGCCGCAGTAGCGGCGCTAGCACAGCACGCCGTGCTTGGAACATGAGATGGCGCAAGGGTGTCGACACAGGTTGCGTCCCAAACCAGAGGTCTACCCACCTTCCAAGGCAACAACTTCATGCTGCATCGTCTCTTCCCATCGTCACGTACCAAGCCGTTTGGTTCTAATACCGCTGGTACGCCGGCGGTGACAAGAGCACGAATTCTAGGAATTAATTTGGGAACAATAATAGGCTCAGGTATTTCTATTGAAAAGTTTTCAATGAAGGTAATGCTTTTGTAATTTCAGTCGTGAATTCTCACCGTTCAGATGCTACCTTTTATAGACGTGCAGTCTTTTCAGTTGGTGACTGTAATTTGTTTTTAGTAACACAAGAACAGATACTACGGTTGTTTATTTTTTTTCTGAGATAATGTTTTAAAATACATCTCAGTAATCCCTATTCTAATAAAGTGGTGGCAGGTTACGATGGAGTAGGAATTTTATGTAATATCAGGTTGAGGTTATTTCTGCTGAACTCTGCTGCTGAACGAAAAGATCAAATACTATATCAAATAGCTAGAAGAAACTGTATCATTCAAAAAATACAATTGTCATTTTATGTTTCCGTCACGTCAAAAACTGACCAAATCTGACCGTTATCCTACAAAATGGTCTATTTAAAAACTATGTGCAGAACCAATCCTTAGAACCACTAAACAAAGTGAACCGAAACACGTACGTCCTATTCATTCAAACTTCTAACGGCACCGGTCTTCGTAAATCGGGTGACATTATTGTCCACCATATTTTTTCAAATGTAAAGCAATTTATGGGACCTTGGACGGAACATAAATATTCAGAGACGTTCCGAATTTCACAGAGGTCCGACTGTGAATTCTATGCGTGCTGCCAGTCACCGTTAGCTAATCGTAATTATTTGGATGGCATTTAATGAGTTGCGCAGGCTTGAATTTTGAAGATATAAGTATCCATATACTAGTGTTAAATGTAAAGGTTAGTGTCTATTCTCTTTGATACTTTTCAACTAAGCCGCAGCAATGATTTGATCGCATTTAGCAGAAGGACATCAAACTGTAGCGCGGGCTTTCTTATTAAGTGTAAGGTAGGTATTATTCATTACTGGCTGTGTTTACAATACAGCAGATGAAGTAGCATTTTTAATAAAAAGGATGCAGAATCCGAGGATATCTACACTCATTTGTTTTTCCTTTATTTGGTGTACTGTAAAAAGTATTCCCTCTATTTGTCTACATTCACATTTGGAACAACGGTTTCAATGTCCATAATCAACGTTTAGGGATCAATTTACCAACCAAGGTCTCAGCCACCCAGCTGTGGACAGAACAAAACCGTACTTGACATACTAAAATGATTTCATGCATACACTGATGTTCAATAGCAAACCCATAAAAATTGTTTTAGAGTCAGTTGCAATAGTTTGCAAACCGATTGTTAAGTAGCGTTTGCCAATAAAATGCATATAACGAACGTGGTTGTTGCACGTTGTGGCTCCAATGTATGTGAATATAGATCGTTATGTGCGATGACATTGTGATTTTGCAATAGCTATTTGATTTATTTTACATACAAATACATACACTCACGCCTTCTTCCCATGGGGGTAGGCAGAATCTACAGAACACCACCTGCTACGATCCTTACCTAATCCTTTTGCCTCGTTTACGTTCATACATCTGGTCATACACGCACGCCGGTTGCGAGTACTACCCACCTGACCTTTCCGAAGAACATCACCGATAAGATCACTGTCATCATATGTCTTCCTAGAGTGCCCCCTCCTGGCGTTTCCACATGCTTCTTTTGCCACATCCAACATTCACTTCCATACATAAGCGAAGGCACCAGCACACCATTGTGAACAGCCAGTCGGGTCTTAATTCTCGGGGTCTTGATTTATTTTGCGGTTAATAAATCTGTGCTTACAATTTTTATGGTTGTTAAGATGTTACAACTATGTTATTTAGTGACTGTTTAAAAATAGATTCATGTTATTGGGTTACTATAGTTGCTTGTTCAATGTTGATGAGGTTTAAGTGATCAGCTAGTGACATTGTAATGCCAAATTAATATAGTTTACATTTCCCTTAAGCCTTTAACATTGTCCAGTCAAATGTGGGTAAACTCGTAGGTACCGTCTTCCCATGGGGAAGGTAGGACATCAAGCGATTTTTATATCGCGTGTATCAGAAATTTGTTGGCATATTTAGCCCTTTATAGGACAGCTCATACAAAGTGATCAGTGAACTGGGGAGTCACACAATTAATTCGCAATCTTTCAATGAGGTAACGACCAAGTGAGTGTCCAGTTTACTGGCCCCTTTGTATGAGCCGTCCTATAAAGAGGGGTGTGGTACCGACTGATAATTTTTTCGTGATTACGACGTTGGTCCCATGGAGAAAGTTGTTCAGTTTGATAGTCTGTACCACACCCTTAAATATGACCACGCAATTATGATACACGCTGTATATTGTATATTGCTTTACGTAAGTTTGAAAATCAAAATGGCAAAATATTGGGATAACCAGACATACCTAATGTATAATGCTTGAAGCTTTATTGTATGCTAAATGATCACAATAATTGTCTAGGCAGCGATAGGTCACAGCTGATCGAGATAAAGTCAGAGGTAACGATAAAATATTTATAGATAGACTAGCGGCACCCTCTGCTTCGCACGGTTTTTACGCCTAGACAAAACGCCGAGATTTCTTTGTTATATGTAAGTTTAATATTAATGTATTATACACATAAACCTTCCGGAAAAAATTCTCTAAATGTTGGTGAAAATCACACCAAGATCCTTTGCGCAGTTTAGAATAACAACGCGGTCACACAGACAGACACGAAACAAAAAAGTCGGGAGGTGTCGTGGGATACCTATTGGAACGAAGTTTCTTTCGCTGTATATTATGTATTAATACAGAGCCATCTAGTATAAGTTTTTAGCAGCTAAAAACTAGATAGCTCTGTATTAAAAAACAAAAACAAAACCTTACAACACCTGAAACTGACTTTTTCGGGCATAACGCTTTTTCGTTACGTGACGATTTCTACCAGTCAACTCCTACCGCAAGCCAAGAACTTACGTTTCTTAACGCTAACGCAGAAATGTCAATGCCAATAAATATCATTTACATTAAATGAAAAGTCCTCCTAATTATCTGAAAGTTTACCTAAAAAAGTAAAACACACAAATGGCTCTCTTGTGACTAAAAAAATATTCCTAATTCTCATTCCAGAGTAGCTGGGAGAACCTACCAATTTTAATGACACATATTATCACACTATATGTATTTACTTGAAGATCTGCGATGACAGAACTTACGGCAGGCATTGAACTTTGATACAATCAGTCTTAATGGGCTTTACAATTTAGGTGTTACGAAACACTCATATACACATAATACATATCTCTGCATTCTTCTCACTCTTTAAGAACATAGATATTCTTAAACTAACACCACCCTCCCCCTCTCTCTAACTTCTTTTTCTTCTGTTCTTGAAGAACTGATTATTTTCCTGGTCTTCAGAATCTTATTGATTACTTGCGGATGAACCTGAAATCCATTGCATTCAAACGTAACACTAACTTTGACGAACATCGAAAACCAGTATTTTCTCCTGCCTTTTATTTATTAAGTAACATCAATTGAAAGTACTTTTAATTGTTTTACGCATAATACCATCACTCGAGAGAAATGTTTATGTTCAATTACAATCGACCTAAGATTACGTAACAGTGAATGCTCATCACAAACTTCAGAAGCATTCAATCCACTGTCCACAGAGGCTGTAGGTGTTAGGAGAACTAAGTAAGGCATTCGTGAGTGAATCACTAGTGACGTTCCATAATCAAAGTGTAATTGATCGTCTTTTGTTTCGTTCGAAAACGAACTTCAACCGCCGTTTGATGAAAATGAACATTATGTTGGGATATGGTTGCTAGTCAAGTTGATTCCTTTCTCGAAACAGAAAGAAATAAATTTATTTAATCGTTTTAGTTACGTTTAGCTTCATACATATACACGACTACCAACGGTACTGCATTTTCAGGTTAGGGCCACGTTACTGTTTAGTCAATCTCGTTGTAAGAATAGTTGTGGCCAATGGATAGGCAACAGCATCCCGACTGACAAGGTCATGACGCGCAAACGAGACTCGGCCTCATACTTATCCTATGGGAGTATGGGACACCATGGGGCCGGGTCCCGTAATTCGTTATCGGTGACAAGATATTTTGCGATTATTTGGGATAATAAAGAAGAGTGGTCCAGCAGTGGACGTTGGCTAGCCGTTATGGTAATCGAGATGCATTGTTCAAGGTAGGCAGGTGATCGAAGGTTGAGCTGACACCTGATATATCGAGGCAAGGTTCAAGACGAGTACTTTTTATTTTACTATGCCAAATTAAGAACAGGTTTAACAGGTAAAACTTTAAGCCACCTAGCAGAAGTAATAATCAACACGGATGTCATCATACAGTGGTAACAGAAGCTGATATTGCTGAAGACCTAGTGCACTCTCAACAAAAAAAAAAAAACTCAAATTCTGTAATGTTACATTTAAGGGTAAACAACGAGGTATTACTATTATAATCAAAAGTATGACAGAATTTGAAACCGGAATATCCAGATTGCATTTGTTTTTCATTAGGTACTATCGAGGAAACTTACATCTGACCAATTTGAAAACAAAATCCCGTGCAGCACACCACCACCACATCTAGTGCCATATTATGACGTTCTATTGCCATCATGATTCCAGTGTGCGAGAGAGACCTAGCTATACATGACCGATAACACCGTCTCTTTTTCATAATACTTCATAATACGGGCCCTGTTAGCAAGCGTTACTATAGCGATCAGGCGCTGCAATCCATAATAGTCCTTATGGTGTATAGATGTTCGTTTCTCCCATGGTATCTATCACCGTGATGCACTTTACTCCTAAGAGTAAATGCACTTAATGCATTTACAGCACATTTACATCGTGACAATTGACGCTTTCACAAACCAACAGTCCACACAGAGGGACAATACCCGTATTTTTTTTTTTTTTTTTAATTTTCCTATTTATTTCAGTCTCAATCAACCCGCACTGGGCCCGCGTGGTGGATTATGGCCCACTCCCTCTTACAGAGAGGAGGCCTCTGTCGCAGCTCGTTATAGGCTGATTATACGATTATGCTGTCAAAAATACCTTTCAAACATTTTTGAGCTTTTGACATTAATTGTCGCTGAGATGAAAATGCAACCAGATTGTGAACGTAATTACGGATATTGGTCTTCTAATATTTTTTTCGTGCGAGAATCGCCCCCGTAGCGTAAAAGAAAAACGTTTAGCCAATATGCGATCTAGTCGTCAAATGAATAACTTTATGACCAGAGTAACTTTGATATGGGTTCGTTCACTGTTTAATATGGAAATTAATTATAAAATATTAATGAAATTTTTAATGGCCATTTTACTATTAAAATTAAGTGGTTCATGCCAGTTGCTTGTAAAAGACATGTATCTACAAGTATGTACTTTTAATAAATCTTGATTCAAACATACAGTGAGAATTAAGCTACATAGACTGGTAATTAAACGTTATAACTTAAAAATATTTGCATATCATCAAGTGTAATGACATAATGTGCTGAACAGTGAACTTCTACTTATATGACCTCGAAAGTATGTGTACCTACTTTTAAGAAATTGGTAAAGTTGAGCAGTATTATTTTAATCTTACTACAGTGTGAGAAAGAGATGGAGCTATGCAGGACGTATACCTCAATCTCTTTCTCATATTGAAGTAAGATTAAAATAATGAGGTTGTGGTTGGCCCCCAGTACTCAATGGTTAATTGCATTCGTGCATGTTGGCGATTTCAGACTACTATGAGCAGTTTTCCCTCGAAGTTTTTCTACAAATCAAAATCAAATACTGTCTTAGTAAGTTTACGTACACATCAAAGTCGGCTGTCAGTCTAACCGGATGCAACTGAATACCAGTATTTTATATAAAGTGACTGTCTAACTGAGCTCCAAACCCAGTTACTGGGTAACACGATTCCCATGGTAAGTTTAATTGCGATGCGATGGAAAACCCCATTCTAGTTAAAATGGCAGGTCCCATGCACAACTACAAAAACTACAGTTTTTAATGATTGAAACCTGACATTTTAGACGACAATGTTTAGTGATACTATTTTGTGTTGTCACTAAACTTTGCCGCGTTACCTTTGTCCGTACCTGTCAAAAACAAGTGTATATATGTGATAAATTATACTTTAATCATAACATTGTAATTACCAAAAGGACTTCTTTTAAATACGTAGCATAATCAGCCTATAATGTTCCCACTGCTGGGACACAGGCCTCCTCTCTGTGAGAGGAAGTGGGCTGTAATCTACCACGCGGGCCCAGTGCAGGTTGGTAGATGTCACATGTCTTAGAATTTTTGGTTCTAGGACTTGTTTCCTTACGATGTTTTCCTTCACCGTTTTGACAGCAGTGGTGAAGAAATTATTTACACAAAGTAAACCGCCTGCCTGGGTTTAAACCCACGACCTACAACTCGTAAGTCAAAGCCGTTACCATTGAGGCACTATTGCTCTTTAAATACCTATGTCAATAAATTCAGGCGTTAACTATAGTCTTAACTTACCGTCTGAGAGATGACTTGATATCCTTGATGACTGCCGACAAAAACTCCGACCAACTTAAGGATTAATTACGACTCACAAATTATCCGTTTCTGATACGTGTGCCTTGACCAAGATAAGTTTTTGAACTTCAGACCTTAAGACAAAGGCGTGGCATATATTTTAAATTGTCTCGTTGGTGTAGTGGTTGCAAGTGTAACTGCTCAGCGTGAGGTTCTAACTTCGATCCTTGGGTCAGGCAACGTGAAATTTGATTTTTCCTTTGGGAATTTTCAAAACGAGCTCGGAGTCTGAACTTGTTCCTGAATAATGGAATTTTACTACTTAAAAGTAGTAAAATGAGGCGAGTCCATTTCACCTGTTGTGTTAAATTAAAACACAGGCAACAGGTGAAATGTACCAATGTGGTGTACCTATGTGTGTGTGTCTATGTCATGTACCCTAATCCTCCGTTATATTACCTCTAGAGAAACAAAGTCGTGATCTTGTTACAGGAATAAAAATAAAACCACAAAAAATATAAACAAATTATATTTATTTTCCTTTAGGTAACTATAATTCTAAAATGACTAGATTTGATTTGGTACCAATGCCTGTACCTGTTTATAAACTTGACCTTCCGTGTTCCTCATTGATATAACAAAACTGCATTCATTAAAGTATTTTTAAGTACTTAGTGCTTATAAATATAATTTATTACTGATGCATTGACGTACCAAGATCACAGGAATACTCGTACATATCGAGGCAAACCTGATTTGATCTGCAATTGCAGTTTATTGAGGCCGCTAGTGTTAGTGCAAAAGTGACCGCGAACAACTTCCCGTTAAACTATATTAATGTTAATTTGATAAGTTAATAAAAAAAAAATTGAATTTTTTATGAATGGTATGTCGCTGGCTGCTTAACCGGGCTATGCTGCGGATGCCTGAATAAATTGAGGCCTCCATCCAGGGCATATTTATAAACTAAGTCGGTCAACCATTATTGAAAGACCTGCTGTACGATATCTAAAAAAGGACTGGCTGTCACGCCTTGGCTTAATTTCATGTCAGTGTGTCAGAACTGACCTAATTTCAAAGTCTTGATAAATAAACATGATAATATATTTATGTCTTACTTTTGCACTGAATACAATAACTGCGCCCATATATTCGCAAATTGAGGACAGATTCATGTTCTGACATCAATTTACAAGATGATGTAAGATCACGTAATAAAGTGTTTGTTTAAAATTCCTCCGAAGCTAAAACTCTGCCTACACTTATTAGAGAAATCCGGCCATAACGTCATAGATTACGCTTTTTTGCCTGCGGCTTTATTTGCGTGACCTTGAATATTAAGTAATATTATACCAGTATAATCGTTCATCACTGAACTAAGTTATTGATTAATTTATGTACCTACTTAATTTAAAACTTTTTTATTTTATGTACGCTAAATACGCACTTGGACCAGCACCCTAATTGCGTAACACACTATCAATCACAATTTGAAGGATTTTGAAGCATATTGCTAATCCATTGCTTCATATGTTCAAAAAATTTGTCTGCTCAACTACGTAAATAACGCAACGAATGTTGTTGAACTGTCAAAATGAAAGCCATTACTACTGTGTGTTACGCAATTATCCCGCTGGAGTTGAGGACTCTCCATCTTACTACTGCTACTACTAGATATACTATTAGTTTAGTACAATGTCTATTTGAATGATTGATTGAGATGTGACACTTTGATAAACGACCCAATCCCAAAATAGCGTTTATTATTTTCAACTTTATGGAATGCTGTCAGATTGGACCTCGCTGTTACTGGTATACTTCTATTATACTAACTTATAATTTGTCCTAGAATATCTAAACAGCTACTTAGTAAAAATCTTTAATTCATTCAGACAACGCACTAGCTAAACCTCAGAGTCTAGAAGCATACAATTTTGTACAACAGTTCCGTATAAAATATGTCCCGGAATTAACGCTTGTGCATTAATTCCGGGACATGTTTTATACGGAACTCTTTTGCAAAATTTCATGCAAAATTTCAAGCGGTTGACCTCTTAAAGGGTCATTGTACTCATCATTATGAACCACTTTTACTATGAGACCAAAGCCTGAAATCGCGAAAAAAAAATCAGCTATTCCCTACATTTATGTTCGCGTAACTCGTCAAAATATAGGGAAGACCAGATTTTTTTTTTCGTGATTTCAGGTTTGGTCCCGTAATAAAAGTTGTTCATAATCATGAGTACAATGATCCATTAAGAGCTTGTGCGTTAATTCCGGGACATGTTGTATAATGACGGGGAGTACTACGAAAGGATTTCTAAAAGTTCATCCCCTAATGTTATATAGGGGATGAAAGTTTGGAAGTGTGTCATTTTTGCCGTAGGGAAATCCCATCGGGCGCTCGGCTTGTATACTAAGAAATTAGAAATTAGTCTTCAATAGAACACAAGGCTACCCTTGAATTTTCTATGATCTTGAATAAATATTATTCAATGTCACAATTCTCAGACTATTATATATACTCGTAAATGCAGCATCAATTTCCGTCCGGATTTAAATAACAAATCATAATTTAATAATAATATCGACAAACGCTTATATTTCCTGTTTTTGCGGAAGTATTGATAAACAGGGAACGATACACAAAAAAAATTGAAAAATAATTATAAAAAATAACTATTGCTATTTTTGGTACGCGTCTTGAAGATAAAGCGGTCATCACACTTGGGAATGCTAAGCTATTGGTTATTTAAATCTAATAACTATCTCTATAAATAACAAGTAATTTCACTATTTCTCATTACTTTTAAAATTAAATTAAATGGATCACAATCTGAATTACATTATTTTTGTTAAAACTTTCAGACTCGGAAAACTTCGATGTGGAAATTCCGTCTTTAAGGGGTGCTTACCCCGCATGTCTTTGCCATTCAATAGCTACTATGTTATTTTCATTATAATTTTTTGCACCCAGAAAATATAAAAAAAATCTAATCTTTATATTTATTAAAATAATCTAGAATTTTCGTATAAACAAGTTCAGGTGCGTTCTTACCCCAAACGTGATTATGATGACTCCAGTACTGTTTAGGTACAACGTAATTTTCGACCAAATTCGGTAACTTGGACACTAAAATATCAACATCTTTCAGTGATGATAATGAATCACTTTGGGCACTTACCAAAACAATTGGGGAGGACACTCGAGACACATTGTAGTGTGGAGGCTTTCGAGTTCCATATCGTTCCATATTCCCCTCAGTGCCTTCATCGTAACGCTGGAAATTCCCACTTAAAACCAACTGCGCAAAATGTGCAATGTTTTTTATTGATGTACCGCTAAATACATGGGCAATTGCAACAGAAATATCTTTGAGAGGTATGGTCCCCGACTTGTAGCCAGTTGTTAAAGTAAGTCCTACTTCACAAATACTAGGAGCTAACTCGCAAAGAAACTCAGAAATGAAATGTACGATATGCTCTCTGCCAAATATTTCATTTAAACCGGCATTATCTATAAAAGCTTTTATCGGGACGTAGTTTTGGACAGCTATGAGGGCTATAGGATTGTTATAGTTCTTCATCCATGCTACGGGACCAAGCATGATAGCTACCCTCACCTTATCATTGTATTCCGGCCGCAAAGAAGTCGTAACAAAATAATCAGTGCTACCTTGAGAATGTCCCATGTAGAACAACTTCGAGTGTCCGGTGGTGCGCAGAATGTAGTCAATAATTGCGGGTACATCGAAGTTGCCATGGTCGTCGAACGTGAAGTTCCAGTATTCTGGATCCCTATTAGGGTCAAGTCTAACGTGTCGTCGAGAATAAAAGTTTCCTCTGTGGTTGGCCGCCCACACGTCGTAACAATTACTGGCCAGTACGTAGCCGATCCCAGTCCTCGTTCCGGTAGCAATCCACATGTCTGATGTATCAAATATTCCATGCAACAAAAACACTGGGTAAGGTTTAACCGTTTCACTGCACTTTGGTAATATTCTAAACACATTTAAAATGTATCCATCGTCGGTGGTCACTGTATGCACTTCTGTAGGATACTTGTATTTGTCGGTAAGCTCTGTGAAGTTCAAGTATACATCCTCGTTGAACCCCAAAGCCTTCTTGAGCTGTCGTTTCTGAGGCAGGGAATACGAGACGAGCCTTGTCGGCTGAAAGGTGAGCCTTGATGTGTCGATGTGGGGCATATACTGTGTCAATAGCAAAAAATATAGTGCAAATATGATTGAATATTGTTCCATCTTTATTCTTATGTCACGGAAAGTTTAACAACGTATGTTTTCATTGTAAACAAGTATCCAGTTTTATAACATTCGATTGACCTTACAGGAAGGTCTTAAAGAATACGACGCAGGCGTGTAAAAAAAATTAACTGTGTTTATAGAGATGAGGTGTTTTTATAACGACAGATTAGAATACAATATGATAGGCTCGCGATTATGTAGGTACGAGTACTTCCTGGTGCAAAATGCTTGCTTGGTAACGTTTTGTGACAAATGACTGATAAAATAACTACGTGTTTTATATAAAGCTTCCTTTAAAAATGGCCTTAAAAGTAACAAGATCTTTACAGGAAATCAAATCCAGTTTGAGTATATAAAAAATAATCATAACTTTTGTAAATTCCTGGTCAACAGTCAGTAGCTGAAAACGCATTACTCATTGGACGAAGGTAGTCACATTCAGCGACCTATTGGCCCTACTTCAAAATGCAGGAACCGTAGGAAGGTTTCATTATTTTGTTTTTACGCATTTAAAATTTTCATGGTCAGAATTTACAGTGGCATTTAATTTATAATCAGTAAGAAGTTGGTAATTTTTTTTTTTTGTAATATTTATTTTTATTGACCTGCAGCATTCGTACACATGGATTATCAATGTTACGAGTATAATGGTAAACGGAAACTGATTGCACATTAATCTGTCTGACCGTTTGTATATAAAGCACGGCGCTTGTTCATTTTTGCAACAGTAAACACTTCTATACTTGTACATGCAGACGGTTGCATTAATTTACTGGTAACTTGAGTGCAGTGGAGCAAGTTCAAGAGCCACCGTGAGTTACAATACTTAGGCTTGCCCGATGTAATCTGGGCAGCCCCGCTTTGGCGTGCATAGTTGCATAGCTCGTGGTGCCAAATCTTCTCTTCGGAAGAAGAATATTTAATAATAAGCCCCGGCTCGTAAAAATATTACTAAAAAGGCAGGATATGCATAGCATAATAAGTTTACAACGTTTGCTGCGACTCAGGCGTTCTCTCTGTGAGAGGGAGTGGGCCGTAATCCACCACTCGAGCCAAGTGCGTGTTGATGGACTAAAAATAAGGTGTCAACCAGTAATTACAACCGACCGCGCTCTGTGTCTACCTACAACTTCGCAGTACATAGAATCGAAAGGGCCGATAGTTAAGAAAATAACAAGCAATATGTCATTGATGGCAAATTAATGTAGATACAAGGTGATTTGTACATCAATGATGATTGTAATTATTTTACCCATGTTACAGATAGCTGTTGAGCAAAAAATAATGTTGATATACATAACTACTAGGGGTCTATCATAATAAAACTGCTATGGTCTATTTGGAAAACTTTGAACCGATGATTCCACGTTCCACGGTTCTTGTTGAACTTCTCTCACCTGGAAATGAGTTGTCTTGGTTAACCTAGAAGTCTATAAACAGTTTTTGGATCCAGGTTGGTCGTAGCAAGATAAACCGGCTCACGTGGAGATTCACAGATGACTCCGCCCTGGAATGTAAATGTTTTGCAGTTGTGCAATTCCACAATCAATGGGGCACGTAATATCGTGCCCAGAGATTCCGGTTGTCTACACGATTTTTACACATTTTCTTTACAAAAGCGTCAAAACACGATTTTTATTCCTCCGATTAAAGTTATATGAAGATTGGAAAATCGACCCTAAGTATTAATAAAACCAGCCAAGTGCGTGTCGGACCACGCACAATGAATGAATGACCGTAGTTGGGATGAAGAAAGAAGAGAAAGAATTATCCCAAGAACAAACTTAACATTGTAGTTGAAAAACATGTACATGTGTTTGTACGCACAATATTGGGAGATTTATTATGTTATTTTAAGACCATAGACTTCTTATAGTGTTTCTGTAATCTATAAGTATAGAACTATATTCTGAGATTTTTTCAAAATTTTAGGCTCAGTAGTTTCGGGTATGGTCAATTTTCGTCAATTTTCTTAAATAACTTTAAAACTATTTATTTTAAATTTATAAAAAAGTAACTATAAACTATATAAGACCCTCACAGTAAGGCACACACACACACACACACACACACACACACACATACATAATATCACATGGTATAGTTTGGCAAAACTTTTTTATAATTTCCTTATTTGCCCTCTAAAAGTAACCTCCATAATATTCAAAATTCAT
The DNA here is from genome assembly GCA_947568875.1 of Fissipunctia ypsillon. Taxonomy (NCBI): domain Eukaryota; kingdom Metazoa; phylum Arthropoda; class Insecta; order Lepidoptera; family Noctuidae; genus Fissipunctia; species Fissipunctia ypsillon. The sequence goes on along the minus strand of OX387645.1, from coordinate 21,661,483 downwards.
TTACGTATTTACGATACATGTCCGTGTTTGGGTCACAGAAATTAATATGTGTACCTCAACTTAATCAGTCCATTAGATTCGAAGCAAATTGGCTGTGACAGACAGACAGACAGATAGACAGGCACACGAATGATCCTATAAGGGTTCCGTTTTATCTTTTAAGGTACGGAACTCCCACGACATGTAAGTAAACGATCCTACTTAAGGAATTTTACATACTATTCCAAACATTATGTTACGGTTCTAACAGCAGTGAATCTTTACTGAAACACTTTATCTGTGGGACATAAAACGTCTATGTGGTTTTGCAAATGGCGTTCATAGTTGCTAGCCCGATCGGCCTTGAGATTAATGGAGGGCCGTCCTGATCGAGTCTGTGAATTAGAATGAGAATGATCGGAATTTTCTGGTTTAATTTATTGGCATAAGCAAAACGTTAGTGTGATTAAGGTAAGGTGTTATTCGTGTCTGAATTACACATTTACGTATTTTTTGTCGCGCATGCATAAATTGCTACCTGCGGGGCAACACACTTACAGTTGGAATCGGTTTCATTTTGACAGTTCAACAACATTCATTGCGTTATTTACGTTGTTGAGCGGACAATTTTTTTTAACATATGAAGCAATGTATTAGCAATATCCTTCAAAATCATTTAGATTGTGATTGATAGTGTGTTACGCAAATAGGGTGCTGGGGAGTTGATTTAGGCATAATATAAAACCATCCCAGAAGCAATGGTGGTGATGAAGTAACCTAGGACTTCTTTGAACTATTGGCTGTTCACCAACTGATACATAGTACAAGTATTCCTCAGATATCTTTACAAGCACATGTACGGGTTTTATCCCTTCATGTATCCCACTAAATTTCTGTTGGGTTGCTTAAGTTTCAACTCTCTAGAAGTAAGACGGTCGCGGGACCAGATGACTGTAATATTTAAAATTATTAGAGGGATTATCGATGATCATGATCTGCACAATGAAATCTGCAATCTATTTGTCCCAGACAATTAATGTCGTGGCAGAAAGCACCGGTTACTGGCTGTTCCAAGTAGCCGTACCATTGCACACTCCAAGTCACCTATTCTTCGGACACTAGCCGCTATTAACGCTCTCCTGGACTCAAACACAAGTCTTGATATGTTTGCGGATGAATGGAAGGTGATACTATTAGAATGTTTGATTTTTTGTGAGAAGAATACATAACTAGGTTAAATAAATTAAATGTTAAATAGTGTAATTGGCTTCGGCCGTTCTATTTAAAATAAATAAATAAATAGTGCGAGTGCGGCCCTCCTGACTATCATAAACCATGCTCCATTTGTTGGAGTGTTCAAAGGAGGAAAGGACCTGAAAACCACTGATGCCGCAATTTACGTGCCCACCTACTAGGCAACTCACATAGACAAATCAATCGATTCGAAAGAAGACGACCATCATTCTGAGGTTTATTGAAAGTCTGCAACATCGAATTTTTGATAGTGGAGGTTGATAATGTTAATATTAGTTCTTAGCCTAGTATTTCTATTAGGCTCGTGCAGCTTAAAGCCAACATGTATATTCCAGCGTAAAACCTGGAATACACACGCTATGTAGTAGCGACATGCTATGTTGGAGCAGTGGTGGCCTAGTGGTAATGGCCCCGACTTACGAGTTGTAGGTCGTGGGTTCGAACCCAAGCAGGCGCTTTACTTTGTGTTAATTTCACCACTACTGCTCTCAAAACGGCGAAGGAAATTATCGTGAGGAAACCGGCATGTCCTAGAACTAAAAATTCGAAGACATGCGACATCTATCAACCCGCACTGGGCCCGCGTGGTGGATTACGGCCCACTCCCTCTCGAAGAGAGGAGGCCTGAGTCCCGGCAGTGGGAACATTATAGGCTGATTATGCGTAGTAGCACAAACGCATGCTAATTTTGAGCTGATGCTACCTAGTAGTACAGAATTAGCATGTGTATACGAAAAGAGTACGAGCATTTTTCACACACAGAGAGATGCTGTAATGAGCATACTGCATACTAGCAAATAAGCCTTTTAATAGCATGTGTATGTTTAACGTACAATTTGAAGCAAAAATAATCTAGTTGGTTCTCCGAAGTAACTATTTACTTGGGAGAACAAACTAGATAGATATCTATCATCTATATTATGTACTTTTTTTTTTTTTTTTTTTTGTGATAGGTTTGCTCTTGACTCTAGTCTAGGTCAGAGATGACAGAGACAAAGTCGACGATGGAGCGAGCTTACCCAGAAGAAGCCTGTTCACTCTCACTTTGCAGAGATCGGGGTTGTGTACATTATAAGTATTACAGCTATAAAGTAGAAATTTTACAACGCGTGACACAATGGGCGGTCTTATCACTAAGAGCGATCTTTTTAAGACAACCTTTGGATGGATTAAGGGAGAAAGGAGAGACAGTATTGCAGGTAGTCTGTGGTGTACCATTTACATATTCTATACATATACAAATACTTACATATATGAAACATTTATTAACTACTTTACTTTTTAACTAGATTATTCTTACACTTGCAAAGACTGAGATTATTATGTAATGTATGCAAGAACTATTCCTTAATACATTACGTGGTAATTTCTGTCACACAGCCACCAAAACAGTACTGTTGCAGTTTTTTACACGTGTAAAACTCCTCCACCTTTTATTATGTCAATCTTGTTACATTACCTACAGAACAAAGTGCGAACAAAGGACAAAAATGTAGAAGCATATACACAGACAGACATTCAAACTATTCAAATTTTACATATTATTTATACAAGATAGATAGATTGTAAGTTCCTCGTGTTAATTACTAATTATATTACCATGACCGTGATGAACTTTACAATAGAGCCATGGAATTAAGGGGAGTGCATTTAATTCTACATAATATATCATTATTTTTATAAAATAAAGTCGCTTTTCGTATCTGTATGTGTGGTCGCGTTGTTCTTTTAAACTACGCTACGGACTTTGATGCGGTTTTTACCATAATTTAGAATTTATCCGGAAGTTTTATGTGTGTAATAAAATAAAAAAAATATAGCACATAAATATCGATGTTTTGACATGTCGCGACATCGGAAGATTGTACCCGTGCGAAGCAAGGGCGGGTTACTAGTATGCAATTGGAGAATGGATTCCATAAAGATAATAATATTTTGCATGCCTTGCACTAGATTTATTATAATATTAGGTCACAATCATCATCATGGGACATGTTATAATCACAATACAGGAGAATTAACTATAACAACGAGACTAGGAAAAACTGATATATTGTATGTGAATGGAACTCACCACAGTAAGTAAATCATGCAATCGTAATAATTAATTTAAAACAACACCCGTCATGTTGTGTTAACCTCTTCCCTCATCAGGTTGATAACATACATAGGTACATAAACTCACGCCTTCATCCCACGGGGATAGGCAGAAACTACAGAACGCCACCTGCTACGATCTTTAGATACTCCTAGGTTGATAACACTACACAAATAATAATAATAATAGTCCTCCAGAATCTTCAGATTGAATTTCGGCAATGGCCACTAATCTCAGCGGAGATTACCCATCGACGCGGGAGATATTAAAGTGCACTAATGTGTGCGCAGACACTCAAATAGGAAAAACAAAAAAAGTCGGGAGGTGTCAGAATCAAATCATTTATTTCAACTGCACACAAAAGCACTTTTGAACACTATTGTCTTGGGACACCCGGTCCGAAAGAAGTTCCATTTGCTGTATATTATTATGTATTAGTAATGTATCTGTGTTTTCGGGCATAACGCTTTTTCCTTACGTGACGATTTCTACTCAGTCAACTACCACAAGCCGCGTTAAAGAACTTCATTCCTAAAACAAGAAAAATGGATCGACTACTGAGCATATTACTATTGTTTACAAAGGTAACGCAAAGGCGTTTCACTGTGCAGGCAGTACGCATCGCCTTAACTATAATATAAGTTTTCCAATGACCGTGATGTGAACTCTGCTATCCAACCTTCGTGATAATCAAGCCATTAATTTTAATCACTTCCGTGTTTGGGATCCACGTGTATCTATCGTCATCATAGTGACTCTTGCGCAAAATACCGCGCTTGGACGTGCAGTTGCGGACACTAGCCCGTCTTACTACTGTAGCGGCATCTACAAAGCCACATGCGAACTACGCATTACAGACCTGACGTCACACAAATCCTGCATCGCGCAAGCAGAGTTTACCGCGCGACTGGCATATATACAACATTCCGACATCAACCGTGGGGCAGTAGCCCATCAGACACAACACTCGTCTGGTCGGAGGATCCTCCCTTTTCTATAGAGGATGAGTGAACCTTACACCCTGTTTCTCATACCTCTATACTACCACTGACTACTTAATTAGTGTCATGTCTTAAAAGTAAAACCTAGATATTTATTACCAAAATTTTATAAAAAAATCTCAGTAGGATCGTAGTAGGTCGTAAGTATAAGATATTTATTTTGCAAATATGGGTACAAAACACGGTGACTGAAAAAAAAAATTTGCACCAGCCATATTTAACCAGAAGGCATGTAAAAGTACAAATACACTAGAGATACTAAGACCTAATAATAATGATAAACAATGTCAATATAAAGATTGATTAACTACTATAATTACAATTTAATTATGAAGTACTCCAATAGTTTTTTATATTAAACACAATTCTTACAATTATAACACCTATGATTTCACCAGCCACACAGCCGGCCAGCTCGCCCTTTGTTATATGAGTCTAACTAATGTTGGACTCATTTAACAAAGGGCGAGCCTATTGCCGATCACCGAGCCCAGGTTGATACTCTACGTTTTCCGGCTGAAAAATACAATATAGGTATTTACTGGGCTGGGAATCTTTTACGAACGACTATCGCCGCATATCGATTTGCAATACAGGATTTAGAATTTACGCTTCTTACTTATTAAAAAAAAAATAGACGAAATAAATAATAAAGCAGGAAAAGCACAATTAAAAAACGTTGTCAACAAGCCACTAGAAACGCGAAGTTACTACTACCATTCATAATAAACTCAAAGATGGACTGGAAATTAGCCAGACTTATGTACCGAATGGTGATTGTGCCTTGTATGATACACGGTTTGAAAGTATCGGCACTCACTAAAGCTAACCGATCAAGACTGAAAAAATATGAGAAGAGTTATCATGAGAGACTTGATTAACCCAATTAACCCAATTATTGATTGAGACTTGATTGACGCTAGAAATAAACTAATACAAAAGAAAATGCATGAAATCCTACGACGGAAAAACGGTAACTAAAAGCATCAAGAACCACAGGATGTGCTATCTCGTACATGTTCACAGGCGCCGCGAACCGCACAGCAATGCAGTATAAGGCCAAATCCAAAAAAGTCGGCCGACCTATTTACACATGGAATGACAACCTAAAACAGGACATGACTTACTTCAATAAGGACATCAATTTTTGGATGGACACGGCTGATGAACGAGATACAATTAAGAAGGCTGCTAGCGAGATCTACAAGAAACCTGAAACGGATAGCATCGAGACCTCAGACGAAGACTTTGGAAACAGCAACACGCAATACAGCATAGCAGTAACCCCGCCAAAAGACTCACCGGTGAAGCCGGACTTGAACCAACTTGGCGGCGACGTCGTTAAAAGATGCCCATCCATAGATAAGTATTACCCATCTCTCCAATATTTCAATGTTTACTCTAGGGTGCATACTCGGTAGACTCTAATAATCCTTCCATATACTAAGGGCACGTCTTCCCTACTATTACCGCGCCCCCCGGTCTACTCCTTGATATGCAATGGCCTCTGTAGCCCCATGAAACATGAGGCTACAGGGGCTAGAGTGAATCTTCGGGTTCATTCGAGTAATCGAGTATGGTTAAACCACGCTGGGGTCGGTGCATTTCATTCATTCATTACTGGGCTGAGCTGGGAATCTTTTAACCAACGATGGTGCTATTTGTGACAAACAATAAAATTCCTGTCTCTGAAGCCCTGAACACCTTGAACCTTTTTCTCGACTTAGGTGGATCCCTATTTTTAAATGTTTTTTTTTTTTTTTAAGAGATATGATATTTTAAAATGTCATCTTTCCTTTTACAGGTCTGCTAGAAGAAGTTTCTCAAGAAATAAGCAGTACCTTATTATTCTTAAGTTATATTTCGCTGCTCAATGTGTTTTACTGTGTGTACATCCTAATCCTAATTTAATATATTATAAATGCGAAAGTGAGTTTGTTTGTTTGTTACGCTTTCACGCTAAAACGGCTGAACGGATTTGGTTGAAATTTGGCACATGGGTAGACCATGACCTGGAGAAGGACATATGCTACTTTTAATCTTGGATCACAGACGAAGTCACGGGGAACAGCTAGTAAATAAATAATGAATATATGCAAAAATTACTGAAGGAAATAAATAAGTGAACTTTTAAATAACAACCTGATACATGAGGGGCACAACACCGTTATGGGTAGACCCCATAATATGTAATGGGTACCTAAGTGATACCTATTTGTTGACACAGATTGAGTCATGACTTTAGGCCCAGCACATTACGTATACGCACAACGTAATCTTGACTTCAAATTCGCAACTGACGCATAAGTAGCTTGAGTAATTGGTTTCCCTAAGGCGATACGTTCGAGTTGGGAGGTAACATATACAGTCGCCAGGCAACATGGCGTAGTTTTCCTTATTGGTAATTAAAACGAAATTCCTTTTTTTTGCGGGGAAACCTTTGTAAGGTGGCCATCTTTCCGAGATGAGGCCCGGTAGTATGATAAATGAGAGCAAAATCAGCCTATAACTTTCCCACTGTTGGCACACCTCGCTGTAAGAGGGAGCGGGCCATGATGCACCACGCAGACCCAATGCGGGTTGGTGGATAAATAGAAAGAAAGAAAAATAGGTTTATTTGTCACAGAAACACGTGCATACAAAACGATAAGAATAATCAGAAAAATAAAACAAAATAGATCCACATTTAAATGATTAAACGATAATTTTTACACGTCAATGTGTTTTTACCTAACTAAAACTACGTCATCATCCACTCATGGAGGGCATCGGGCCCCCAACTCCAGAGCCCCTCACGTCCAACACCTGTTAGGACACATCCATGGAAATAATGTAAAGGGGAAGCTAGAACACTACATTTTTTTTTCAGATCTAAAAAGTAGTCTCAGGAACCGGAAGGACTGGCTTTTCTTTAAAGTTCATACATGAGGTTATTATACTACAAGTTATAAATTAAGTTGATGGATAGCGTACTTAATATCATATATCCAGTTTCCTTAAAGATTACATGAGCAAGATGATCTGAGGGGTCTTGAACTCAGAAATAATTTCTAAACCATCTGTTATGACTGTTTGCAAAGAGTTAGGGTATCGAGCTTAACGTTTTTTTTTGTCATATTCCCTTTCCATTAACGAAGAGGAAATATACTTACCGAACAATGCTATCAAATTATCGCATTACCCATATCATTGTCATAATATTATATTGATAAATAGCGGTTCAACTAAATGGTAATTGTGTAAAGAAACTGACAGCCTCACAATAATATATTTATTTCCAAATGAAACAATGACAGTCATAATACTGCAGTGTCCCTTTTCAAATGACAAGAATAACTATAGGTACATACAAATAAATAAAATTGAAGTGTCGGTTTGTAATGTTACAGTAACAAATTTTTTACTAAATGCATAAGAAAGTATGATACATTTAAGTACAGTACTTATAAGAAAAAATTTTTTTTTACAATTTTTGTCTGTCTGTCTGTTCCGGCTAATCTCCGAAACGGCTGGACCTATTTTGACGGGACTTTTACTAGCAGATAGCTGATGTTACGGGGCTAAGCATAGGCTAGGCATAGGCTTTTTAGAAAAATAATTAGAGTACCGCGCAAAAAAATTAAAACCCATGAAATTGTGAACGTAAAGTCGGATTTAGAAAATTCTTTTTGCATTTGGTAGCCCGATTCTCGAGGATAGTTATAGGCTATTTAACATCACGCCACGACCCTTAGGAGCCGAGCAAAAGAAAAAAGTCAGCAATAACTAAGCGAAAACGAAGTAATAGCGCGGGCGGGCGATGCGACTGGTCGGGGGACGAGGGAGATTTATTAAAATGTGGCTGTTATTTTAGTATATTGTGTACCTTACAACTTCCATGCAAACGAAGTCGCGGAGCACAGCTAGTTTATCAAATAAAATCTTGAATTCATTCACTGACAGAAAACGCACTGCCGCAACCGCTGGGTCTAGAAGTATGAAATTTTCCAAAAGAGCATCAGATACAATATATGTAGAATATAACGAAGGTGAGAACTTAAAAAGTATTTTTGAATATTCAACCCCTAAAAGGGTTAAATAGGGGACGAAAGTTTGTACAGTTTGTAAAGGACGAACTTCCGTTCGTCCTTTTTGCCGAAGGGAAATCCCATGGGACAAACGGCTTATATGTATGAAGAATAAACCATGAACAAAACTAAGAAAAATTAAAGAGCATTACGTGAAAATTGTGACGGCAGACTGAAGAAAATACAGAGAGAGAGAGTTTACGAGTGATATACCTGTGCTGAGGCCCTTTTGGCATTATAATATTTTCTGTTGTTTATGTAATAGTTTTAAGGTTTATTTTTTGCTGTAATGCCAATAAACGCATTTTTCTTTCTTTTTTTTCTTACTGAAATACTTTAACAAAAAAAAAAAAAACACTACAAAGTGAAAAATAAAAATTTTAATTTCGGAAGTCGGTGTCTTTGGATCTGTATTTTAGTTTTTTGCCACCGACTACTGAAATTAAAGTTATGTTTCACTTTGTAGTGATTTTTTTGGAAGTCGATTTTTTTTTGCAAAAAGTTTTTTGTTAAACTACAGTGACAGGAAGGATTATAACATCATCAAGATACACAAAGTGGATTAAATACGTTTCTCGAAGCTAACTCAAAAACTACCCAAGCAAAGTTATATGGGACCACCGCGGAACCTTTCTCTACCAAATGAAAAAAATATTTTTAAATCAGTCCACAATTGACGAAAATATATGTACATACAGACGAACATAATGTAACGGTTATGTTATGTTTATCTGTATGTACATTTATTTTTTTTATATTACATATAACCTCCTCCTTTTTTGAAGTCGGTTAAAATGGAGCTAAGAAGCAAGACGACTACCTGATCCGGCGAAGAGCGAAGCACTGCTTGTCTTGTCTGCCGTCGGATTGATATAAGGGTTTTAACTAGTATGTGGTATAAGATAGGTATAAAACTACCTCAAGTACCATTTAATACAATACAATGTTGCGGGATGTTCGAAAGAGTTACCGTGGCCCCGGCACAGGCAACAGAAGGAACACGGGTGGGTTTTAGTCAGTAAAAGTCTAAAACACAATACGATGGTTGACCCTTATGCGACCTACTGTTGTCAAGAGCGTACAATCGTGCTAACAATTGCATAATCGTTAGTGTTGGATGTGACGTGTCTGTCTATACAAGGTGTAACATAATTAACGCACAAGCTCTTAAGGGGTCATTGTACTCATCATTATGGAGAACTTTTACTATGGGACCAAACTGAAATCGCGAAAAAAGTCAGCTGCTCCCTACATTTGCAAGACAAATTATAATATTGAAGATTATGTAACCCAAACAACTGGCTTGTGACTAAGTAATAACAGCCGCACGGGTCAATCGATCACGTTAAGCTACACTTGCAGCGGTTAGTCCGTAGATGGGTGACCATCTTTACATGCCAAAACGTTAAGCCGTTGGTGCCGGCTGTCATCTTTGACAGTCGTTACGGGTCGTCAGAAGCTAGAAAGTGTGACAACCAGTCTTACAAAAGAGTATCTATCGTATTACCCAGTAACTGGGTTGTGGAGGTCAGATAGGCAGTCACTTCATATAAAATACTGGTATTCAGATGCATCCGGTTAGACTGGAAGCCGACCCCAACATAATTGCGAAAAGAATAGGCAGATGATTATGTAACCCAAACAATCATTTTGCAGTATTGATTTTTATTTTGTAGCGTTTTTCTGAGTCAACTAATCTTCACGTTTTTTCAAGAAAGTGAGTACCTAAAAAAGAAATGAGAACGAATGATAAGTGAATGATGAATGGGTGGCTCATCCCTTTACACTTATCCGCTTATCCGGATATAAATAACTCTGAAACTTGTGGGTCAGTAACCGACCTACTCGAACCGACGACCTTTGCTTGCGCGTGCGCTTCTTCAAATGCCAGCCGATTGAGTAATTACAAGCTTCGTGTCTGGGAGCATGATGCATTGATGCAATAGTTTACGTATTACTTTTGTTTGTGCGCCTACATTGAATCTTTTGGTGTACATTGACACATAACTGCCTATTTTGACGAATATCGTTGAAACAAAAGCAGAAATGTATGCTACAGTTCAATTTTCGTGTGTCATTTTGTTCAGGTTATGTAGTAGGGATCATCGTGACGTGCTTGGTTCTTTTAGTTCTGTTTGAGTGGAAGTTGACTATTGACAGTTGAATTTTAAAACAATATTTGCCTATAGTAGGTACATGATTTAACACATAACATAACATCACGCCTTGTTTCCCCGAAGGGTTAGGCAGAGGTGTACCTATATTACACACACATTTCGCCAGTTATGTTTAGGTCCCATGTAATAGGGGGCGAGCCTATTGCCATCTACCGGGCACAAATCCAGACTCCGGGCTGCCATTGAGAAATGATTTTGATTTTGATGTTTTTGTACATGATTTTAAACTGAAAGTTACGTCTAAACAAGTAGTGTTAGATTTGCAAAAAATATATGTTAAACATATATACATACATAAACTCACGCCTTCTTCCCATGGGGGTAGGCAGAAACTACAGAACGCCACCTGCTACGATCCTTACATCCTCATTGTTAAATGAGAGCAGTTTATAAATAACATAATATGTGAATGTTTTTAAATTATGTTTATACTGTATAGTGTAATTAATTTGTAAACTTATGCGTAATGCGTAAAAAAACTGAAAATTACGCAAAAACTATCACCTTCACCATTTTAAAGACAATTTAATTATTTATCGTTTAGTATAGGTAACAACATAACATCACGCCTTGTTTCCCCGAAGGGTTAGGCAGAGGTATACCTATAGTACACCCACATTTCGCCAGTTATGTTTAATATAGGTATTTATTTATAATATTTTTTGTTTACTATATAATAAATTAATAATGCGTCTAATTTGGGACAGCGCTCCTTGATCGGCGAGTCTTATTACTAGGTGGACGTACGACGAGTTGCGTGAGCTCAGCACAGAACACGCAAGCTATGCACTCAAGGCCGTTGGCATGTATCTGCATCTTAAAGGTTTAAATCCATAATTCATGTGGGTCTACGTAACTCAGCAGTCATGTAGGTTACTGTAACGTGGGTACTTCCATGAATAAAGGTTTCGTCTGAACCTAAGCCTTTCCTAATAAGTTTTATTTTAGGTAAGCGGATGACCAGCGTGAAGAAAAGGTCGGAATAACACTTTGGTAAGGAACAAAGTGAACGAAGAGCTACGTGTGAATACCAAGGGGAGGACAAAGAAAGTATAGTAGTACGCCAAACGAAGATGTTACTATATTTTTACGGAGAGATAAAACTGAGCAGACGAATCTGATCGAATAGGTTTGACCGAGTTCGCTCTAAGATTAGGAGATTAGGATGTCTTTTATGGCTGTAGGTATGTAGTGAAGACTGGACAGATGTTTCGCCTCATCTTCTTTTTCTAAGCGTATCGATGGCAAAAAGTTAAAACATATTTGGCCCAAAATTTTGCCGCGCGAACTCCTAGGATTGGGCGCAGTTATAAGATCATTAAGTGCACAGATGATAGGGCTTATCGTTAATGACCTAAGTAGGTACAGAGCTAGCCGAATATCTCATCCAATATTGTAATTTTACTGGCTCTTGCATCCGACTATGTTTTTATGAGTAGCTACCATATAGGAGACAGAATCATTAACAGGAAATCTTATGAAAGCGGACTTTATTTAAAAAAATCCATTATCACTATACAATAAACACTCCTACCAGCAACAAAAACTAAAATATTTAAGTAAACACTTCTTACATCATTTCTGTATTTAGTCACCCGCCGGCTGTCAGTATATTATTATCTATTTCGTGATCAAGGCTAGGGAAATGAGGTAATTCTTAATGATACATTTCTAAATTTTATTAATCAAATTCCTTTTCGGTATTGACAAAATCTACTCGTTTAGTTACAGGATATGGTGTAATTTTATTTAATGTGATGTGTTGTATAAGTTCATAAAAGTTAATTAATGGAAATAGATTAAGTATAGGCATAAAATTACAAATATAATATATTATTTAATAATAGATACATGTAGAGCTCATAAAATAATGTTTTACACTTCAAGTGAACATGAAAAAAAAATAGAGTGAAATGGCAGTTAACTAAATAATTAATCGATTTAATTATCTAAATTTGACTATCTACCACTGAAAATTCGATTAATGTATGAACACAAAAGATGTAGGCATAGCACCGACTCCAAAAAAATTTAACAGTTCAGTAGGATAATAATTAAGCTTTCCTATTCAACATACCTACAAGGATTACTGATATTGGTCTCAAAAATATCCCTCATTTAACTACAATACACCGTTGTATATGATATGCAATCAGAAGGAAGTGCGCGTGCGTCGCGACTCTGCACAATTTCGTGCGCGCAGCCTTTATGAATATTAAGTAAGGAGTACCGTTTCGTATCAACTTATTGGGATCGCACTGAGTTATTACCATTGACTATGGTTTCTCGGTAAGTAAGGCAGTGTATGCTAATGTGGAAGATGATTTGAATAATACATTTTATTTATTGTAGTATTGTGATTTATGGGTAGCCGTAGTGTCATGTTAAGTTTACTCTCTCCAGAGGGGGTTCACTGGTGTAAATTACAGCGAAGATCTCTGGGCCTGCGCTGAAGTTAACCGAGGTGTGAATATGCTATAGCCGAGAAGCGAAACCGTGTGCCTCTGTTGGTGTGAACGCAAGATCGTGGGTTCGTATCACAATCAAGCAACTTACTTCTGGGATGCGGCGAATGTACAAGTATCTCCCGGGCCCCCGACCCATGGTACTGGAAGGAACAGTGGGATTTTAGTCGGTAGAAGTTCGACATAACCCTCCGTTCTTCCCAGACAGAGGGTATCCATGAGGATTTCCTCATGGAAAAAAAAAGGCAGAAGTCCGACACAAGACACCGGTTTTCCCAAAAGGATAGTGCGAAGAAACGAAAATATCAATGAGGAACAAAGGTACGAGAAAAAAGAAGGTCAAGGAATGTTGTCATAGGATCAGAAATTAGATTGCAGTATATTTTTCTAAGCTACAAGAAACTTTTGGCGTATCGGTAAGAGCATTTGGCTATCCCAATGCGCGCGCCAATACAGGGCACCTACAACATTGAATCGAAACGAACGAGACTGATTTGGTTGAGTTTCTATTTGATTCTAGAACCCACACAGTTCATTAAACTGTCAACCAGTCATTTAAATTAAAAACAAAATGTTACTAAGGCACGATTTACAAAATACTTGAGGTTATCCAATTTCTTTTGTAAGTTCACTGAGATGAAACAGTACCCTATTCTTAAAACGTTTCACAAAATTCCTTTATTTATCATCAACATTTGAATACTATAATTTTAGAGGTGATTGTAAGTTTAGGCATTTCGTCGTCGTGCTACCTTCCGCATACTGCACATAGCTGCGCCAGCGCAATGAGGCAAACATCGCGGTGACAACGCCAAAGACTATGCTATTAGTCATATTTTGTAACGCAGAGTAGGCAGAATGGATCATTTGTTGATGGTTAATAGATTGAAATGAACTGAGAGGCTTGTGGATACATAATAACAGCCGCATGGGTCGACCGAAGGTTAAGCTACACTTGCTGCGGTCGGTTCGTGGATGGATGACCATCCAGTACATATCGAGACCTCTCCGTGCCTCGGAAAGTACGTTGTTCCCGGCTGTCATTCGTAGATCTTTGACAATCGTTACGGGTAGTCAGAAGCCCAAAAGTCTGACAACCAGTCTTGGTATCGTGTTATCCAGTAACTGGGCTGTGGAGAGGTCAGATAGGCAGTCGCTCCATGTAATATCTAGTATTCAGCTGCATCCGATTAGACTGGAAGCCGACCCTAATAGAGTTGGGAAAAAGCCAGGTAGATTGAGTTTGAAATGAAAGTTGTTAAATTTGGACATGTGATTTTAATTGCCATTATTAGCTACTGGTAATTTGAGGAAATTTAAATGGTTATCTGACGTACTAAGTTTATATGAATTGAGAGTAAACTACTTCAACGTATGGAAAAGTAAAGGACCTACAAGACGATAAAATAAAATACATGTATTACCTCAAAAGACCGCCACAATAAATGATGAACATTGAATGAAGGAAACCAGAAATATTGTGACAAACTTATAAAAACAGGTGTGATGTTATGTTATAAAATACCTATTACTTTTACTCTGAACCCAATAAAGGCATTTATTTAATAGTAGATCAATAGCTATCATAAATCTAGGATACCTACATACAAATTAATACAGGCTCAAATTAAATTAGCTAGCAAAACTCTGCGGACGTGATGGGATATCTAAACATGACAAAACAAATAAAAATATGATTTGATGATTTTTTTTTGGGTCAATGAGCGCAGGTAGTGTTGTTACTTTTTTTTTTTTTTGTGGATGGGAAATCATCAAATGACTTCTCCTGCTCTGGGCGGAGCGGGAGGGCGTGTCAGGCTTTTACTGACTAAAACCCACCCGTGTTCCTTTGGTTGCCTGTGCCGGGGACACGGTAACTCTTTCGAACATCCCGCAACCCTAGCTGGCATCGGCCCTAGCGGACCCCGTCAATAGTGCTGACATCTCTTTGAGGCGCGCGTGGAACACGACGCGCCGTCGACTCGGGCTTGGTCCTTACCGGACGGCGAGCTACCCATTGCTCGCCGTCCGCAAGCCCGCGCCTACGGTGGCCGGGAATCGGCTGCCAATTCCCGACGCCCAGGGCGTCTCCTGCGGCGACTAGGGGCGTGAGGGTGCAAAGCTTGCCTCTCCCTCACGCGTCCCGCCTCCTCCTTCACGAGCATTACTGCTTCGCAGAAGGTAGTGTTGTTACTTGAAGTATGAGTTTAAACATGTACATACTTATACGGGGTCAAATTAAATAAGTTTGGTTACTTTATAAAGTACATGGAGATAAATACTTAAATAAAATCACAACAAAAGAGAAGTCAGAGGACCTTTTTGAGAATACACCTTTCGAAACCAAAACTGCAATAAAAATGCAACATCAGTCAACTGCCACATCTACTCTTGCATCATCGTTGCGCCTGCGCCGTGAAACCAGCAGGCCTTCGCGCCGGGCGCGGACGGTCGTCGACTTGCTACTTACATCCTTGTCCTAAATATACGCACTTATCGTATGCGTGATCTTATCAGTCAGTTACCATAATACTAGCCCTATAAAAGTAAGGAGGAAATTGAGATAGAAATGGGTATGGTCTCGGGAATTGTATGGAAATTACATCTAGTGTTTGGCGCGTTGGGTTAAGTTTATGGGCACTGTTTCGAATTTCAAAATCTACAGGATTTAAGACCTATTTGATTGAACTCTTAGTGCCAATTTCACCAATGAAACTGAACGCGATCAGCACATCTAAACTGCGTTCAAGAGCTGTCAGTGTGAAAATTCCCCAACAATGATGACACTGACAGCTCTTGAACGCGGTTTAGATCAGTTGATCGCGTTCAGTTTCATTGGTGTAATCCACCCCACGTAGTGAGAGACCTAGTACCTATTTAGAACTGAATTTCACGAGACATGCATCGCGTTTTTTTCTGCTACTTTTACCATTAACATGAAAGTTCCCAAAGAAAAGTGAGAAAAACACAATAAGTATTTTTTATACAATACAGCTAAGTATATCGTTAACAAACACTATGCACCGATTACTATATTAATCGGTATGTTCCTTATCCAAACTTTTTACATATTCAGTTATACATTTAATTCCTATCTAATATTAAGTTATTTTTATAACACAAAATACAATGCTTGAGATATATAAAGATTTCCAAGAAACGGTACGCGAGAACTGAATGAAAAAAACATGAATCGACCATTTTATACAGCCGTTGTTCCGTACAGAGAGATCAATTAGAGATTTTGGTTTCTGAACCTTGCGACCTAACCTTCGTTATCAGCCGAGTGTAAAACTAAAACTATTGTCTTACCATCAACTATGAGAATTTCAAAAACTAGCGTTAGATTATGCGACTTCGTCCGCATGAATTTGTAATAGAAACTTGTCAGCTGATTTTGCCACGCAAACTTAAATCCTCAGATGCACTATTTCTTAGTGGTTTAAAGCACTTAAATTCGTGTGGTTTTTATGCAGTGTTGCGACATTAATTTACGTCTATTTTATAAAGATATTTTAATTTCATTAAACGTTATTATTTATTGATTTATTTTCAATTTTCTAAAATGGCATCTTTGTGCATTCTGAACTCAAGAACTGTAGCACAGAGGTCATTTGCCGGGGTCATGGATCATAACATCGCATCAATGAAATTGAAACGAATAACGTGCGAAGAGTAGGCGAATTGAAGGAAAGAGAGAGCTTTTGTTAGAAAATTTTCCATTTACAATTTACGAATTATTTTATCTCATTAAGTATAAGTTTTATAATTACTGGCTACTAGCCCTACCCGTGTGTTAAATTAATGTCGTTATTGTAGCGGTACGTTGTAGAGTAGGTTTTTGAATTTACATGTATTTTGATTCACACAGAGATAACAATTTTCCAACCAAATTTTTATTCCACCTCAGAGGCTCAAAACTTATACACTCTCTAAGGGAGTTTATTAGGTAGAGAACCCTGTCTGGAAAAAAATGATTTTTTTTATCCTCCGTGGTTTTAGTTTGAGCATTGTCTTACACGGAACTATTTTATATACGTATGAAAAGATAGAAGATAAATAAACTACAAGCTCATGCTAATATTGTTGACCTCCTATTATGGTATGAACATTTAATTTTCCTTTCATGAATGCTGCGTTTAATTCAAGGTTCGTAAAGCCATCGATTAGATAAATCGTGATTCATCTCGGAAAATACTTTCGCTGTCTGTTCGCAAGTGGACGCTGGACCGTGGACCACTTGTTTTGGTCTGAAGATCCCTTGAGTTTATTGCTTGAGTGAGTTCGAGATGTTTCGACTTAATGGGCTTGGAGGACATCCAATATGTTTACGTATTTTGATGTGGGATAAGAGAGTTTTACAAAGGTGCTGTTAAAATCTGAGGGGAAATTCCCGTTTTTAGGGTTCCGCACCTCAAAAGGAAAAAACGGAACCCTTATAGGATCACTCCTATGTCTGTCCGTCTGTCACAGCCAATTTGCTCCGAACCTACTGGGCCGATTAAGTTAAAATTTGGTATGCATATGAATTTCTGTGACCCAAACAAGGACTTGTAACGTAAATAAGTGGATTTAAAATATATGGAGGTCACTTTTAGGGGGCAATACGAAAATTTAAAAAAAAGTTTTGTAAACTGTGTCGTGTGACATATTAAATGAAAGGGCTTACTGTGCGATTCTCAAATAGATTTTTATTAAAATCTTAAAACAAATTGTTTTAAAGTTATATAAGAAAATAGACGAAAATTGACCACCCTCTTACCTCAAACTGAAATTACTGAGCCTAAAATTTTTCTCTGAAACTACTGAGACTAAAATTTTGAAAAAAAAAAAATACAGGAAATAGTTTTTGGTCTTAAAACAACACGGTAAATCTTTCAATATTATGCGTACAAACTTACATTTGCAGTTGGAATCTATGGAACGTTTTTTTCAACTACAATGTTAAGTTTCTTCTTGAGATAATTATTTTTCTTCTTTCTTCATCCCAACTACGGAACCCTTCATTGTACGTGGGCCCCACATGCATTTGGCCGGTTTTATAATAACGTTCACATTCTAATCTCAGTCTCAATCTGTCATAAGTTGTATGGGGTGTTACACATTGATATAGTCACAGTGTGGGATGCATCGGGACAGATGGGCCAGAGTCGTCACGCATTGGGACCCAGAAGACGGGCGTTGTCGCCGAAGGAGGCCGAGGAAACGCTGGCGTGATGACTTAAAGGCTTTTATGGGAGATTGGCTGGAGAAGGCAACATACAGGGAAAAGTGGAAAGCTGTGGGGGAGACCTTTGCCCAACTGCGGGACAAAACAGGTTAATAAAATAAAAATCACTGATATGAGATTGCGATTAGAAATGGCACGTTTTTAATTAATGACGAGAATAAACTTTCTGATTTTATTCGTTTTTAGTTAAATTAAGTTTAAGGAAGATCGAACAAGGCATGGCAAATATGTAGCAAATAGAACTGAGTTCTTAACAAATAAAACCACGTTGATGTGTTACAAGTTAGGCGGTCTAAACTATACTGAAAATCAAAATTAATTCAACATAAATAAAATATGCTTTAAGTAATTTTAATGTCTTCATCAAGACAAGTAAATACCAAATAGATTTAGCAATATGGTTACAGAAATACATAATCGTGTCCTAATACTCTCAGCATATAAAAATAAAACACACAAGCGATGATTACCTAACATAGGCGATGATGTGTACAATACATCAATTGTGTAGCTTCTACAATAAACGAATATTGATTACCCAGAATTCATAACACGGACGACGGAATGATTAATTATCTCTTTAATCTTACAGTTTCCATTACAAACTGGTGAAGTAGCAAGTATCCAGCTGCGTGTAGAGCAATTGACACTCAGTCAGTGCAACCGATAAAATGAATTTTCCCAACACCATCATTGTAGCGAGTGATGATGATGTACGAATGTTGAGTGTCGCGGGGGTGCGCGCGCACCCCGCGGGGGCGAGGCGGGCGCGCGCGGGGCCTGCGCGGGCGCCGGCGTCGCTTTTCACCGTCGCTGCGCCGCGTACGCCTACCCGATATAAAAGCATCAACCGCCCATTCACCCGCTCGCAGTGTGTGCTTGAACGTTACAGTGTCCACTTCACTCGTGCAAGGACTTACAGTTTAATCATGAATTCACGGTGTTTAATAGTGCTAGCAGCCGCCCTCGGCGTGGGTACGTAACATTTGAAATATTTAGGGTGCGCCCGCGACGTGATCGACGAATACTTGTGTCCAGTGACGGCGGAACTATCTAGATGTGTAGCTCGCCTACTCTCATGTATCGATAAAAATGTAATTGGCGTAGCAACGCGAAAGCAGTTGAAGTGTTATCGATACAGTTTCCACACTTAAGCGTTGCAACTGCGCGCGCGCAACAAGTGTTGAGAACAGATAGATTGCGGCCGGCGACGTGGTGTAACGACAATGACTTGCCCCAGTGACACACGGACTGATCGTATCAGTACTGGGTATTATGGATATCGTATCATGAAGCTTTTAAAGTACCAACCAGTGTCCACTAGGCTGATAATCAACCCTGTTACTAAAGTTGCCTAAAAACTACGAAATAGCATCAAGCTTTAATCTGGCAATATGACATTCTGACATCTTTATAGAACAATAGAGTCTGTAACACATTGATGTCATTAATCTCATAATGCTACACAAGTGTGTGAACTAGGTCTTATTGCGATGTCAATCAACCCCATTTCTACTGGCACTATTCTTTTTCACACATGTCAATGACCTCATAACGTCATAGTACAGAAAGTTTGAGCAGTTTAATGTTAACTGGAGCTGGTATTTGTTCTCGAGTAAGAGCAAGCAGCTATTGACTGCATAGCACGAGAAAGCGGTTTCTCGAGTTTTCATAATAATTGTTTATTATGTCAAAAGTATTACCTACCCAGTAAAGTTTATTGATATTAATTTTATGTTTTATTGAAAGCTTTATTCGTGAGCTTCAAATAAAGAAGCTTTCACTTATAAATGATAACCGTTAAATGCAGAAGAATTGATAAATTGCATTATTTCAATGGCTGCATAAAATATGATGGATATAAAAAGGTTACGTCACAATTTCTATGCAAAGAAATTCAGTGACCTTAGAGGAATGTTGTAATCCTTTTAACAGTATATTTATTCTATACATAGAGGGTGTTGCGAAATCAAAACTGACTGATTAGCATTTTTCGCAACGCACGCACCCACAGCACTGATGTCAAGTTATGACACAGATAATATATTTGTGTTACTCAAAGCCATTGGAATGGGATCAACAGTTCCCACGTGCTACTACATAATTATTATCGAAAGTTAGTGCTTAAGTTAACTTTGGTTTACATAACAGAGTTCCAAAGTCGTTTAGTTAAGTTAGTTAACAGAAATATCTTGTGCGACAGCTCTTTCATAACCTTATCTGTCGACTTCTTGGCTCCAATTATATTCCATAAATTACGAAATCTACAAGAATTTAGAGATTTCATCCCCCAAACTCGTTACGCGAGTCATAATGTCATCATGAATCGACACTTAATTATTCTGTCTAGCAAAAAAACAATCTAAGGACACACTTTTCAAGGGTAGCCTTTCATAAATGACATATAGTATACATACGTAATTATTTATAAATAAATAAAATATTCAGCCAATTACCGGTGACCATAGTATCCGAACATCCTCCACATTATGGACTTCCTCATATACTTCTATAGCACTCACTTCCGTTTATCGATGGAGGAAGTCAAAGTGTAATGACAATATCATTTCACATTGACTTGAAGAAATATCGTTGTCTTTCATAGCTGTCTAGCCTATTGATCATTATGAAAGTCTTAAATATTATAATGACTGCCAATTTTGGCTTGTCACACAAAATACTTAGTACCTATGTCATGACCATCCTCCTGGCCTTATTCTGATTTATTTGAGGTCAACAGCGTATCTTCTACTTCCATACATCTCGTTTAGCCGTCATCTCAGTATTTACTCCCTTACGAGCCATATCATCTTCCACAAACGTCGTTCATTTCGTTATAACTGCAGAAGCTTACGCTTTCAAATTCCCTTCTGTGCAAACTGTTTGATGAAACCTCCTTGACTTTTTCATTGCCATTTAACCTCTGGCTTATAAGTTAACCTAACTCAGACGTGTCCTTTCACATTTCTGCATGAAGATACAGACAGTTTTTAGTATTACCTAATTTTAGTCAACATAATTTATTAACATTGATTGCTTTCACCCACTGCTAAATATTGAAGCATGATACTCTTTGTGTCATGCTTCCCTCGTACCTACAATTTTATTAGAAAATCAATTTTTGTTCACAAATTGATCTCCAGTTTCCATAGGCGTTTCAAACTTGCCTCTATGCAGGTTTTAAGTAATATAATTAATATAAAACTCGTGTTCTTAGGCAGGATGTTCAGTTTTCACTCTGAGGTAAGTTATGAGCCGCCTGTGGAATTCACCATTGTTAGGATTTCTAACACGTACCCAGTTCTCACGGACAACGCGATCAATTGCGCAAGCACCGATATTTTTTGTTACTTTTTCTTTAATAGAACAATCTTGAACGATGTGTGCTTGTTTTCTAATTACCTACAATTGGTTTCAACAACAAAAAATGTAAACCTTAACTGTTTCGTGTGAGTGATTGTTATTGTTTTCGATCGACTTAATCTATGGTTAAACAAAACCTAATAAACATTCGAAACGCTTTAATGGCCGAGTTACCTTACTTAACTAAAAGTAACTTTAACGGCAGTTAGCCACGCTATCAAATATTCATAATGTCATTACTGCAAGCGTGAAGGTATTTGATTATCGAGTCTCGCGGTGCGTGCGCGAATTTCACGAGAGCAATGAAAACACGGAGAAAATGTATTAGTTGCTTGAGTGCGCATATAACTGTGCGTTAGATGTTATCTGATAATGTTATAGCTTTTGAACGTGACTTTGTTCGTAAATACACTTTATATTACTGGCAACACACAAATGATTGAGGTGATATAATATACTATCTTTATATAAATATCTGGCCATCATGATGACAGGCACAAAAAAAAACAAAAAACTGTCATTTCGGCTTCTTTTTTTATATTTTAAAAATAGACTCATCTGACTTTGAATTGAATTAAGTAGATACCTGTACAGACTGCAAATTAGGTAAACGAAACAGGCAAAGATTATCTTCAGTGACAGAGATCGGATTTATTAAAGAAACGCCTCAAGCAAAGCTAAGTAGAAAATGTAATGAGCAGACAGCAATAACAACGACTTTCCTATCTTCTGTCTGTATTACCTTGGAGTGTTATTTCAGAAAACAATTTACTTAAATAAATATTCTGAAAAAGTCATTTTAGTCGCTCGACAATAGAAGCTAAGATGCTTAGTTTAATTGGTGTTTTCGTAACGTTTCTCTTGACAAAAATAAACAATAATTAATTCTTTTTAGAGAAAATATACGTCTATTATAGTTTTTATCACGTTTTGCAGTTATATTGCTGTCGATAGTTATAAAAGTGACCGTCAATTTGATCGTGCATTGCGTGTTTAAAAATATCCACATTGAAGATAATTGGATAATTAGGTTACTTTCTCAGATACAATGCGATAATTAAGATGTAATTGAGTAATTATTACTGTAAGAATATAATTATTACTTCGTTCGATAAATTGCTTAAAGTGTTGAGTAATTGTAAGCCATTGAACCGACTTGGTGGTATTTGAATCTGATATGTTGTAGAACAAATTATTCGGGTGCTGATATGTACTGAAATTAAATTTCAAACTGCTCTTAATAAAACAACGTATGCTAAATACTTCATTATTGAAAACAGGGATTCGGCAATGAGTAGGTTATTTTTTAAAATTAATTAACAATAAATTGACTTCAAAGACACCAATCCAACCTTAACCGGTTTTCTACAGGCCCTATCTATGAAATTCCTTGAAACCCTACTCTACCCATAATAATTCTCATATGAGAAAATGTAGGGACATGTAGACGGTCGCCATTGTTATTTAACGTTTGATTACGATCCAGACTTGTCAAAACAAATCTGAGGTTACATAAAAAAAAATAGTCAAACTTAATCAAGAGGTCGTTTGACCGGAAATCCACGAAATAATTAACGATCTTGCACCTAAACAATGCACCGGAAACTGTTGTTCTTAGGCAAAAATACACCGTCGACAATGATATCTCACGGCTGAACGTTTTATTGAACAATGCATTGCATCCTGTGTGTTCCCATCCTAAATACAATGACTGGCGATTCTTATAAAAAATATCAAGTTTTCCTTCACTTTATTGGTCATTGACAAAAATATGAAAGACGGATTGTTCAATAATAACTATTATTTTGACTGAACATAATTTTATTTGGGTTACGATCACGATGCATTAAACAAAATATATTTGAACTTGAAGTTGCATACTCTTGAGTGCAGGCTCCATCATCTGTACTTCCATGTGCTAAAATTTAAACCAAAAACAATTGACTATCAACTCACCACAGGATCTAAATTCAAATCGAAATCGTATTTTACAACATTATATGTTCCATTCAATCAAATCAAAGAGAGGCTTGTGGCTAAGTAATAACAGCCGCACCGGTCGATCGATCAGGTTAAGCTACGCTTGCCGCGGTTGGTCCGTGGATGGGTGACCTTCTTTAGATATCAAGATCTCTCCGTGCCTCGGAAAGCACGTTAAGCTGTTGGTCCCGGCTGTTGTCATTCGTGGATCTTTGACAATTATTACGGGTCGTCAGAAGCCCGAAAGTCTGACAACAAGTCTTACCAAGGGGTATTCTATTACCCAGTAACTGGGTTGTTGAAGGTCAGATAGGCAGTCGCTCCATGTAAAATACTGGTATTCAGCTGCATCCGGTTTGACTGGAAGCCGATCTCAATATAGTTGGGAAAAGGCTAGGCATATGATGATGTTGCATTCAATCAGTATAGTGTTTAAATCACACTTTGATCGCCTACAATTCACATAACCTACGCCAAGTACCTAGTGTAGCTATACAAGCCAGTAGGCAAGTGATTGTCTGTCCTTCGCGCGACGATATAAATAACCTCTTGTTAGCCCTACGCTACGTTTGTGCTGTTGTTTACTTTTTTTACACATCCATCGGCATCACCATGCCTTGTGTTTACGTGGCCATTATCTGGCAATACAAGCCTCGAATTTAAAAAAGATTGAATTAAAATTCAGTAGGTGTTTTGTTTAGATTATATCCTGTTATTCGTTAAACATAGATTTAATTTTAATGGCTATCAAATTGTCTTTAAAAACACGAAAGATTGTGTCGCGGATATTTGCGGTGAACCACTTTTCGACCTTATTACTAAGGTAATAAAGTTGAAAAGTGGTTCACCGTTAATGTCCGCGGTACATACTTAGATATTATTGCATGAACTTCGCTTCAGTAGTGAAGTGAAATAAAAATGGGTTCCTACTCATCTTTATAAACTAGATACCTTTAAACTTTAAAATGCTGCAATTAGAGTTACGGCTTGACACACTGCATTTAATTAGTCTGTGCCAACCATAAATTTGCAAGTGCCACTAAAATCTGGCTGTAGTAACTCTACCCTATAGATGCGCAAGAGTGTTTCGAAATAAAATTAGTAGTAGTGATTTGATTACGTAAGGATTACGCGACGACACTTGTGCGCACGCCCAGCCTCTTGGTACGATGTGAATTTTTATTGCTCATTAACTTGTTATTGGGTCGTTAGCTAAACTTCGGGAATTGTATTGTGTCAATTAAATAAAAACGATTCAGTTTTAAGAATTATCTATTAACTGTAACCAAGTGAAATGTTGAACACTATCGATTAGAAATCTATCAAAACATCAAATATGTTGTTACTAGATAATCTAATCTATTGTTTCCAAAACATAAAAAATACACAATAGCATCATAATTACACAATAACCTATTCAAATAAACAATAACAATATTAAAATACAACTTTTTATTAGATTCTTAATATTATCCACGAATTAAAAGCGATACTCTCTATTACCTTGTACATAATTGCCTCTAATATTAAAAATAAATGCTCCCATTAAAGCTATTATACTCGTAGTGAGCTTACGAACTTTCACCGTTCGACAATAGTTGTTATCTAATGGTAGGTATATTACGTCAGATTAGACAGCTCATGAGCCTGTCATCATTTCTTTTTAAACATTATCATTGCGAGCGTGAACTCTTTTAAAAGTGGAACGTCTTATTCGAATCTGTTGATAAACTGATTTTTTAGCAAATGATGCTGTCATACAGACAAAATTCTGTGTGACAGCGTCACTTTAAATCAATTTGAAAATGTAGAAGGTTTCGACTTTGGTAGTGAGGAATAAGCATTAATTATGCAAGTTTCAGGTAGAATATAGAAATTAAGCTAAAAACCTTGCTTTTCAATTCAATTTGAATTAAGTACTTTTCGACATCCCAAGAAAAAAAGACATTTTAAATAAAACATGCAAAATAGACCTGAGCTAATTTATGTGATACATTCAACGGCCCACATGATAAAGGTCAGGCGTGAGTGAGATTACTCAACTGCACAGACGCGAGCGCATCATCTTAACGAAATCGAAAGTTCCGCCCACTTCTCGTCGGTAGGTCAATTTTTGAGGCTTTCACTGTATTACTTAATGTAATACACGACCTTTGTCATAATAATGTATCGTGTTTATGTAATGTACCTACACATGGGGTCATTACACAATAGACGTTATTTGAAGTATTAATTGCTCTCGGCTTGTGATTTGTTGTTTTTTTGTGTATATTCTCGTATTATGGCCATAAGTGTACATTGTTTGTAACACAATGCGTGGTTCATGAATATTGTAAAAATAATCATTAACTGTCTGAGGGAAAGTTTGGCTGGTTAATTGTGGGTTTGAGAACATGGTCAGACAGCAGTATAATTACTTTTTTGATTGCATAAGTACCTCCTTTATTACCGTCTAGAATCGTCAATTCTTATGTGATGATGTTCTGTCTTAAGATATCATTTTTATTATGGTCTCAAGTTAAAGGAAATTATTTTTTGTTATCAAGCCATTGTTTTTGCCATTGACTTTCGAGTTATCACTCATGTCATATTTTCATTTCGTACGTTTCTACCTCACAGTACGAAAAGGACAAACAGGTGCAAAACTCATAAAAGAATCATGTCATTACAAAATAAATCCCCAGTAGCCAGTAGTACTGTTACATAATCCGTTATGACAAGGCAGCATCGGGCAGATCAATAATTATGTCATGTGCACACGCGGGCTCCGGTGTCACCCGGGCATTGCGCAACCTGCCCGGTTCACTGCACAAATGGCCCGGTAATTGCTGACACTAATACGTCACTGTTCATCACGTAGTATATTGTAGAAACTGGGCTTGAGAATTCTTTCCAGCCTTTTTTCATGCAGTGCTAACACGTTTTTGAAAATCGAATGTGTAGCACGCGTCCCTGTGTGCGAAAATCGAATGACAAGGCGTGTATATCTGTGTTTTTCGTATGTGTCCTTGTCTCCGAAAAATCTAATGACTAGACCTGTATTCTGGAACAAATGTGTTCTTGATGAATCTCGTTCAGGTCTGAGAAATTTCATAGCAATTGAACCGAGAATCTTGACTGAGCATCATACAAAAAGAACATTTTAATTTAATATTTGCTCTCAAACATTGTGTGAAATCCACTTAGTTCCAACACAATAAGTATACTAATGTTTGACATGTGTAATCAGCACCTCATTTCTGCGATGTTCGCTCGCCCCACAAACTTAATGAGCGATTAAAGCCCCAGTCATCTGCCAATTAGCAGATGTAATTGGCGTAAAACAAGCATAACGTGACCCAAAGACCGGTGGTCCGAATTTTCAATGATATCGAAATCGCTCTATATTTGTGCCATATTGCTTATTAGTCTGGCGGCCGAGGTATGCCAGGCATGCAACTGCGGTTCACCTCGATATCGACGTTTGATTTTAATAATAAAAGTTGTTTGCGAACACTTATGCAGATGAGTATAACCTACAGCTTTTTAGTAGGAACAATTTAATTCAAGGTTAAAGAATAAAAACAGATTTTACAGGCGATTTTCATATTAATATTTTTTGAAACAACATCGTTTGTAATCGATATAGTGTAACTATGTTAATAATCGATGTTTATCGATAAAGACTTGATTGTTTCTAATGATTACATAAAACAATTAGTATTGTTTTCATCAACATTGTATTAACCAGTTTTGTAATATTATGCTCAGTAAGATTGAATAACAAAAGGTGTCAATTTATTTTCAAGAGTATGAAGCTAGTGTGAAGAATTTTAAACTAGCTTTGCGATACTAGAGAAATAAGCATTGTACTCGTATCCTGTTTCATTTCCCTACTTAATGCTAAATATCAAACCGGTCTCGAAAGTTGTTAAAGCCATTTCTATGTTTTCGACTCGATTCAACTCGCAGTCCCTATAGAATTTATGGAGCTAATGCACTTGCAAATCGTCGAGCACTCTAGAGAGAGTAATGTATTGCTAAACTGTACGGATAAGAGCTTTCTTCTCGCAAATGTCAGCCGGTACAAGTGACACACATGTTGTGACATAATGTGACATAACTCTCGCACGGGGAAGCGGCGCGTACGCAAACAAGGTGTTAACGCGGCGAACATAAATTACGTATACCACATTCAATACTCCTAAGGTAATTTCAACCGCATTCAGACAGAAACATCAACGACAGGTTTCTCCCAGAACGTTCAATTAGCATCGTTAGTTATGTTTCCGCGTGCCGAAAATGAACGCTGACCCGTAATGTTTGTGCAAGACTTATAATAGTTAGATTTGGTAACAGTGATTACCCAAAACGGGATTACTTCATGTATCAACGAACAAAGACTAAACGTGTTAACCCTTAATAAAACCGTGGGAGTATAGCTCCCACATACATTTTAATTTTTTAACCAGGCCGTGACTGCAATAATCCCACATCTTGTCATAGACTATCGGTCATGGAGTATTTCCGAACGAATTAAACATACTGTTATTTATTGTACCTGGATTATACTAGCCTATTTATGAAAAATAGAGAGATTTGCTCTATTTGTGAATTTTAGTTTATCTAAATTAGTTTGTTCTAATTGGGCAATGGTAGAATAGCTCCCACATAAATTTAAATTAAAAAAACCAAGAGTAAAAAATAAAAAAATATTTTAATCAATTTCTGAATATATTATAATCAGTACACAACACTTTTCCAACCCCTCTTTCAAACCGATTCACGGTGCCCGATTAAGGGTTAACTAGTCGTAGGCTGAAGTGTAGACTCGTTGTTGCCTCATTAGGGTCTGTTGCGTTCCTTGGAGAGCGGCCGCGGCCCTGCCCAAGCTCAGTCTGTTTCAACATCGTTCGCGCACCATAATCGTTATTTAGCAAACCCCCTAGCGGTTTATTTTGTAATATCATTAAAATTCAAACATTGTGATGTCTCGTTACACCACCGCTGTTGCCAATATTGGCATTTTGTCAAATAGTTATACATAGTGAGTTTGAAAATGGAGTCCAAGGCGATTCTAGATTCAAAGCATTTAGTATTCAAAACTTGTCCGAGAAATTATAACAGCTACATCGTACGACCCACAGCTCCCAATGACAAAATAATATTTACTTTTCTCTATCAACATGGATACTCCAACAAATTCTAACCTAATGTTCTCTTTGCAGCGGTCGGTCAGGAGACCTTCAAATGTCCCGATGACTTCGGTTTCTACCCCCACCACATCTCCTGTGACAAGTACTGGAAGTGCGACAATGGTGCCGCTGAACTCAAGACTTGTGGCAACGGACTTGCATTCGACGCCACTGACTCCAAATACCTGACCGAGAACTGCGACTACCTCCACAACGTCGAGTGCGGAGACAGGACACAGCTTGGTAAGAAATTGCACTTATTTTTGTTTTATATCTTCGAAAGTAGCCGGTAGAAAGCTAGAAAATATTCTAGTATAAAACGCATAAGAATGAAATTGCAATAAAGCTAAAACACTCATCCGATTTTACCTGTCACGATTCCGGCCAGCATCAATTCAGCCGTCTGTCTCATAAAAATCGAAAGGAATGCTTAGCAACAATAGTTTTGCTAGCGCAAACGGTCAACGCCGCCGGTTTTACATAATCACACACATGTGTCATAAGGATAATAATTATTATTCGAAATACCAATCTCCACCAGGATGTCGTAAAGGTCACTGGGCCAATTGACACCATACAGGTTTACATACATCTACATATACATACATATGTATATGTACCATATTCTGTACATCACCTGATGCTCAAATATCTATTTTATGCAAATAAATCTTAAATATAAATAATCATATCACTGCTTACCTTGAACTAGAGCCACTTCGTAAAATTTAATTTTATTGCTGCCAAGCTCAGTAGGTAGGTTTTTTGTCGAACTCTTTGATGGCTTTTTTATGGAAATGAAGATTGAAAGCTTTTTGCTGCTTTGATTGATAGCCAATTATCCTCAAAATGGAGTGACATTTCGCAGAACCATGAATGTTTTGATGCAGGGTTTTTTTAGTAGTTTAGCTATTATTTATGAGTCCTTACCTGGAACATTAATGAACAGTGAGTTCGAAACTAATTTTAGACTCTTCATTTGTTTTTTCGTTCGTCTCGTCAATGTCTCCTTTTGTTCCACAGAGCCTCCGATCACAACCCCCCACTGCTCGAGGTTGTACGGTATCTTCCCTGATGAAAAGAAATGTGACGTCTTCTGGAACTGTTGGAACGGTGAAGCCTCCCGCTACCAGTGCAGCCCCGGACTTGCCTACGACAGGGAATCCCGTGTGTGCATGTGGGCTGACCAGGTCCCCGAATGCAGAAACGACGGTACGTAACATTTGAACGTTATACCAGTAACTTAACCTATACAGCACCCTTATTGATTTGCGGTTGAACTGTCGATCTGTGGTTTATGTAAATGACAGTGCGAGACCGCAGATCTTCAATTCTTGAAAATGTAATTCAAGCTCAAGATTTATTTGCAATGTTATTGCAATTATTGTTGTGGAAATAAATCTATAATAGTCGTGCAGTCTAATCAAACGATCGGCCTGCTTTGTTTATTGTTAAAATGTGGACATGCATACTAAGAGCACATGAAGCCTCTGTGCACGAACTATTCCAGTGAACTTACTTCAACTTCATCACCGCTGTCACTGCTGAATTTCGTTTTCGCCTTCCACACTCTCGCTCACGTAACCTCTTTGGTGTTTCCCAGAAGTAGCGAACGGTTTCTCTTGCCCCGCTCCCGGTGAGGTGTCGAACGCTGGCTCCTTCAGCCGTCACGCCCACCCCGAGGACTGCCGCAAGTACTACATCTGTATGGAGGGTGTCGCCCGCGAGTACGGATGCCCCATCGGCACCGTGTTCAAGATCGGAGATGCTGACGGCACAGGCAACTGCGAAGACCCCGAAGATGTTCCCGGATGGTGAGTTACCTTTCTAAAACCTCGTGTACATATTGTATACACACCACATCATAGGACATACGCATTTCAACACCAATCCAGTTCAACTTCTCATCGTGACTCATGATTCATGGAACTCTTTTATTAATAACTGCAAGATCGAATGCGGATGTCCTATCCACACCGTTCAAGTAACGCAAGTAAGACAGGCAGCTTGAACGCACTATAGGACTCTTCTACTCACTAGTTGAATACTGGTTCTGTGGTGTTGCCAGCGTCTTGTGTGGTACATTAACATCTAGTACCTAGCCTAATCATGGACACCAAGAAAGTATCCTCATGAAATTCTTGATCAAAATAACTAATATTAAATGGGCAAACATTAATTTGGTATAATGATATCCTTGGTGTCCCAAAACCCTGAGACCCTGTAACCACTTCCACACAACCAATGTCGTCCTTGTGACTAACAACTCTTCTTGCACATAAATAATGAAACATAATACAACACAGATCGGTTGCACTTCGTGTTGCCTCAGCTTTGTTAAACACGAAACGATCAGCATTGTACAGATGTCGTTGTGTAGGTAGACATACGTGGATATGTAGTAAAGCTCGCCCACCTGAATAGCTGGCTGCAAGTATGCGGTCCGGAGCCTTGCTCGCTTGCGACATTTAGGACATTTTGAAATTAACATGACTTAGAGCAAAATAGTGCGCTCACAGTCGTGTCATGCGCGGACGACCGTGGTCATTGCCGACCGGTACATAACGGAGTGTGTATGGTAATGACCGTTGTTTCACTCAGACATATCGTATCGACCGCAACTGTTCAAGTATGACACAAAGGTTGAATTATCAATGCCTTTCATAAAAAGAGGAAATGTTCAAAAGAATGCCGGTGACTGGCGCAGACTTGCAATCATGAAATAGTTATGAGGTTTTTTTTAAAACTCTTTGCGCTCGAACGTACTTGCTTGTCATTTATGAAAGTATCTAGTGTTCGCTTGTGTATTTCAACAACTTATCAGTTCTACGCACAGTTTGTACCAAAATTAAAATCAGTTACATTTATCTTGACCAACCTATTGCTCTATTAAAACAATGAGAAAACTTTCAAAATGTTTATGTCCGGTTCATGGTCTGTGTACGTCGAACAATCGCAAGTAGATCGATACTGAGATGCGCCTGCACCGGTCACGATGTAACTACGTTAACTGAAGGTCGTAGAACCAGTCGTTTTTAAAAGTTTTTACCTGAGCTCCGGACCACATAATTGTCTGCTAAGAAAAACAAACGTTAGATAACGCTAGTTGGAAAAGCGAGCGGATATCATTCTTGTTGCCATTTCAAGGCGGTTCACTCTTTAACGCCGACTGTGTACAAGATTACATTACACAATTCTCGCAGCCAGTTACCACTCGCGTAGTAAAAGTTGCTAGAAATTGAGATAGCCATTTATGTACTCACTCGTCGTCGATAGGCATAAGACATAGAGTTAAGGCTAGCTAGTACTCGAGGCAGGTAGTAAGGTTCGCGTACATTTTCAGCGAGGACTACTACGGGGATCTGGATCTGAAGACGATCCGCAAGAGCGAGCTGCTCGCCGGCCTCCAGCAAGATGGCCAGACCCGCAACACGCCCAAGCAGCTCAAACCCCGCCCCCAAAAGGAGAACTAAATACAATTCCCCACCCCCATAACCTTTAAATACTCACATAGTTTACTATAAACCAATACTCTGCGCGCACTACGAGCAACTTGTACAATCTGACAATTCTGGCTGAATACAGATACATTAGCTTTATAAAAAGAAAAATGTTGCTCATGGTGTGTGGAGATCGTGTTCCAGGTTCAAAAATATTCGAATGTTTATATAGTGAGTGAGCTACAGTTGATATGTATCACTTCTAGTTGCCAAATACTTCTCGTTGTAGCATCTTCGAACAGTTTCATTGA
Source organism: Fissipunctia ypsillon (assembly GCA_947568875.1). Classification (NCBI taxonomy): domain Eukaryota; kingdom Metazoa; phylum Arthropoda; class Insecta; order Lepidoptera; family Noctuidae; genus Fissipunctia; species Fissipunctia ypsillon. Next base: position 21,628,944 of record OX387645.1, on the reverse strand, counting down.
GGCACGTTAGGAAATTAGTAAAACCATACAGCGATAGATATATTTATTATTTTACATTATATCTTAGTATTTATAGTGTCCTTTCAACATTATTATATCGAAACCAGCTATCCCAGCCTGTATAAAGTTTGCACTATAAACAACTCAAGCGTTAAACGAAGTTTTTTTGCATTTATGACAACGTAGTTCTGTTTAAAATCCGCGAGGACATCGATATATCATTGTATCCGTTTAAATACCATGACCTTGTAAATATATTATTGTACTGAATTATTTCGCTGCGACTGAGTGTTGTTGTTTGATAGAAACTGTAATACTTAAGTTTTATTTTTAGTGATAAAATAAACAAAAATTTATAAAAATTAACTTCTGTTGTATTAATTTCCTCTGTGTGTAGTTGATGCACTTTAGCACTGTTTCCTAACATTTTCCACCACACTGTTTTCTGTTTCATTAATGCATTCACTTTCTAATATATTAATATTTTCTTGGTTCTTTTAGTAATTTTCTTCTGTCTAATCATTTATTTTACTGACTGTAACAGACAACCGTCATCCTTGGGAATCCAGGTACGTTAATTCTTCTTTAACGTTGAAACCATTGCATTTTAAGATGTACCCTTCTGTAAGTAATATCTTTGTTCAATTTACTATCAAATATGAGTCTTAATCTAAGTGTGAAGAGTAAGCATGAGCTTTTCTACAATGCACTTCAATGAAAGCTGATTTAATATGGCATAGTACATAATGAATATCATCTATCTGATCAAGTACCTTCTCAACATCTTTTTGCTTCGTATGTAGATAATGTAGACAGCCAAAATGTATGCAATATGTCTGCTATTGTAGATTTTCAGCTTAAAACCTCACTTATTGATGTAGACATTTAAACTATAACGAAGATAGATAATATTCGAGTACTAATTTCCTAGGTGTCATAAAAGGCGACTAAAGAAATATAGCATGTGTGCATCCACAAGTCAAGTAAAAGCATCTACTGCGATAGCATATTCTTCTGATAATGCTCGTGGTAGTGAAGCTCCCACAGTTACTTCATATGGAATTAATAAAACAACTAATGACTCAAAAATAACTGACTGTGTCTTTGATCAGTAATGCACTAATGTTTTTGCATTCATAGTAATTGACCATGCTAATAAAATAAATACACATAACGACGAAAAAGAAGAATTATTATCTCAACCTATAAAAGTTAACAAAACTATAGCAGTTGATTCATAACATGATAACATTACAGCGAGGATTACTACGGTGACGTCGACCTGAAAGCTTTGAAGAAGTTGGGATTCTGAATGTCAAGGAGCGGCTCGAAGGACAGCCTGAAGCTAAACCCATTCCATTTGATTTAGCGTATGAACGGCCTCTTCAGTCATAATGTTATTGTTAGAGTCCCATGTGCTGTGTAGTGACTGGTTTACGGTCGATGTGACGTCACTACGTCACATCGACTGTAAACCATCCAACATGATGATTGACATTCGATAAATTATTATTTTACTAGATTTTCCCCCGGCTTCGCCCGCGTGGATGTCGGTCCATCGGGATAAAAAGTACTCCATGTGTTAATCCAAGTTATAAGCTATCTGTGTGAAAAATTTCATTCAAATCCGTTCACAGCCATTTTTGCGTGATTGAGTAACAAACTTCCAAACATCTTCACAAACTATCACATTTATAATATTGCTAGGATTCTTTCTCTTTATCGTTTGTGTGAAGATGATCTATTTTAGTCTTTACAAGTGCGTTTAGTGATTCATGAAAGGTTTTTTTGTCTGTCTGAAGAGGCGCTCGAGTATTTCTAAGCCGTGGACTTCGAAAGTGAATCGAGACCCACAATATTTTTGGTCTGTTTTTGTCTAAAACAATTGTTGCCAAATTTTGGAAATCTTCAAAACCCTTGACATGGTACCAACACAATGTGCTGGTGCTGTGTCGAAATATATGTTGTTCTTAGTCATAAACATTATGTAAGTTAAGTTTAGCGAACTTATATTTTTAATATTTTTGTAAATAAATAATATTTTTATACAAATACTTTTTTTATTTTAATCTTATCTTAGCTCTTACTGATTACCAATCACAAAATATATTAATGAAAATTTCACCTTAGAGTGAGTGACATGGAAAAAATCAAACTAATGATTATTAGGTAAAGTTTATTTAGTAATCATTTCAATAAATTAAAATGCAATTTGCTGATAGAGTGCTAAACTTAAATAATTCATTAAGATTAATCTAGGTGGAATCTAGTAGCCAAACTAGATTTACGACCAATTAATTGCTCAATTCAACTTATTGATATGTATTTGAACAAGGTTTGTTAGAGTTACAACATTTTAGTTAAAAGAGTGTTTAAGTACACGCCCTGTTTGATCTCACTCTAGCCAAGCATGACTATAATATTAACGTATTTTCAAAAGATTATTTACCAGTAGAGGTAGCAAAAGCCTTAACATATAATAAGTACTGTGAACTTAGGCATCAACTTTTGCGATGTTACCAAGCTGCAGCTGACGGATGGCATCTTGACGAGACATGGCTATGTGGGTGGAGGTCCAACCTGAAATATAATTGATAAAGGTTAAGTTGCTGTATGATCAAGAAAAGTTCCTTGATTGGATTGGCAAGAATTAGTTCTTGCCATCCAATTATGTGATTGATATTACTGAGTCGTAATGCAACTGTTACACATACTTCAACAATCACAATTTATCTGGTAGATAAATATCTCTGCAAAGTTATACTTGGCCTACAACCCACTTCTTCCTAATGAAAGCGTACAATATGACACATATGCAACATTCATATATTCTAAAAAACTCTAATTACTCAATGTAGTAATCTCTTATGAAATCAAAGTTATGACCATTTTAACGAATCTTTTAGGCAATGGTTGAGCATTCGTTAATTAGCTTGTATCCATTCGCATCGTAATAAACTTATAATTGAGCAAATACCTGGTAAATTGTATTGCTGTTAAAAAATATAGAGCACTATTAATGTCTGAAATGAAGCATATTAATCTTGCAACAGACTGTCTAAGAGGTTATCTTGCCTAACATATAATAAAGACAAATAATACATTACAACATTAAAGTATTCAACTTACTTTGAGTACTAGCTATAGAATTCTCTGAGAATATAGTCTTGACTTCACCAGGGTTCAGTATTGAAACAGGTGCAGCTAATACAATAGGTGACGGTGGAGGTGCAAATGTTGCTGTTGGTGCTAATGGTACAATAGGTGCAGATGGGGCTATAGAGCTTGATGGAGCAAGAGGAACGGGTGATGCAAGAGGCGCGGGAGTGGGTGTAGCTGGTTGGACTGATGTTGATTGAGGAGCAAAGACTTCAGTGTTGATGGCAGTCGATGAGCAGTCCACGCGAGTAGGGTAGTCACAGACGCCTAGTTGCTGAAATCATAAAAAGGATATATGAAAATATATAGAACATAATCTCATTCAATTTAGGGACTTTCTTTGTAACTTAGATGAAGTAAAGTCGGAAAATAAAATATTTCGTGTGTATTGACAATAGCTAAAATTAGCATGAGTCATTTAGTAATAAAAACTAAACCTCTTTAAGACATTGAAAAAGTAAATGCTCAAAAAGTGACTACGGAATTGCGCAGGCACTTAATAAAAGTACTATAAAACCATATTAAACAGATCATATTGCAAATAAGGTTTTCCATATTGAAATACCTGCATTGAATATGTAAAATGAGTCACTGTATCCAGAGTCCGTACATATTGAGAAAAAACAAATAAAGTTGGCAACAAGTACTAAAACAGTTGTGATGACTTAGTAGATAATTGGAACATTTATAGCCATCCCACATCTATTTGAATATGCAGATATAATCTTGAAATTATTTCGATGAAGAGATTAGCAAACTCATTTGAGTCGCAACCGAGTTACCTCGAATCCTATGCGCGGGTCATCTATCAAGTAAAAATATTGTTCCAAACCATTAAGATATATTATTGTGAAGTCGACTGATATACTGCAATAACCTGTTCAAGCTATAGTTTTAACGTACCTACTTTCCCATACCAGGACAATGAATAATATTTTAACCATGACATAAAAAATAAATTGCTCTCATCAGTGAAATATTCAACACACCTTAATTGTTATTACACTTGCTGTGTTATGCGGAAGGTACATGAATAAAATATAATATAATTAAATATTGGAGAATAATATGGATGTAAATGAAATACCTGGTTGTATGAAAGGTCAGCAGGACACTTGAATTTGACGGGCTGTCTTCCAACGCATATGAAGAACTCATTACAGTCTAGCGCGCTTCGGAACGCTTCGAAGTCTTTTCTGCATTGTGGCTGTGTTGGTGGTTGTTCTCCTGGTGATGAGTGAAACAGATGTTAAATAAAGCAAACAATTAAATGTGTCTTGCTAGTTGTAATATACTAAGACACATTTCTAGGTTATGTTAACAGTATTTTGCTTCCTTAAATATCTTCATAAGTCATTAGTCTAACCATTATTATACTGTTACAGTAGATAGCTGAGATTTTGACTGATAGCAGTAATGACATAATAAAAGGAATTGAATTTTCCTACAGGACACTTTTAGTAAGGCAAAGTGTTAGCGTTCTATGTTACGGATCAATAATAATTATGTTATTAACAATAAGTATAAATATATCTACTGAAGAGGAAAAGCATTTGATACAGGTATTTATCGTACAAAACTTCTACAAAAATATGGACATGAATAAGCGATATGGATTATGTCAGGTTGTCATTTTTTCTATCAGGAACTACTGTTACTAGACCAGGGTTCACACTTAGCATCTCAAAAACATTCAGGGGTTATAAGCGTGACCAGTACACTAGGTCGGAGGCACATTCGTATTTCGTAACCACGACGATGACCCGGCTGCGGATTTTATATAACCTGACATTTCCACGTCTGGCGACATCTTCTAGTGGTTATAATATTTACATATCCGTTGGTAAGTAGCTATGAATGTTCATATAACCTATAAGAGGTGTTAGGTGGGATTTTCTTGACAAAGTAAAAATAAGTGCTGGTAGGTGTATACAAAGGACATACGTATCAATTTTATAACAGCCAGGCACCTATTTCCAATCATCAGTCTGAGTCATTTTCAATCATAATATTTCATATTTTATATAGTAGGAATTTTTAACTATAATAGCATGGAGCTTGGAGACAATAAGGAATGATACATCATTAATGATGAAGTCAGGACAGACAGAAGGTATGGCCATACATAATAATAGTTTGGAGATATCGTGTTAGTAGAATATTCAAGAGATGACCTTATCAGTGTAGTAGTCGCAAGCGCTACTGTTGAGCATGAGGTGCTCCATTTGATTCCCAGGTCAGGCAAAGTGTTATTGAGAAATCACACCAGAAATCCCCTCCCCCCCCGTCCGCCCCGTCAGGAATTTCTTAGTAACAGCCCGGAGTCCGGATTTGTGCCCGGTTGATGGCAATAAGTTCACCCCCATCACATAATAAGTCCCATGACTTAAAAATAACTGGCAGAATATGTGTGTACTGTACTAGATACACCTTTGCCTAACCCTCCGGGGAAATCTGGCGTGATGTTGTTTTAAGTTATGTCATTCAAGGGATCCTTATCAGTTCTAGAAACATTAAAAACGAACTATCAACCAAAGGAACTTATTTCATGTGTAGGTAGGTACTAAATAAACAAGCTACATAAATTCGATTGCGTTAACTTTTAAATCATCTCCAGTCATGTCGAAATGTTATCTTGGTGACTTAGACACACATGTAATTATATTTAATGAGCTTTTAGGTTTTACGACGTCTCGGGTGATGAAAGATTTTATTGAAATTGCGGTATGCGTTTACGAGAAAATTAATCGAAATTGTGATACCTTGAAAATAATGAAAGTTAGTTTTTATGAATAAGTATGAACGTATAGTCCGCACGCGAGCTTTGAAGAATCGGGGAAGAGGATTCGAGGAAGTGGGCGGTTTCAAGCACATAGTATCCTTATAGAATTATTTCATAATTAATTAAAAGCACGCGCGTGGAGGCAAGAGATGTGTTAGTATCGATAGCGTAATATCGACTAAATCACAACTCTAGCTCATTACGTCAACATTCCATAAGATTCCTCGGAGCTCGCGCGAGGACTGTAAGAACATAAGGTGGAATCATTGATTAGTAAAACGGCAAGAACGCAGTCGCGAGTTTGAATCCCTCCCGTTGCCACATTGACGTGATGTCACTCATACTCATACAAAATACCTTGGTTAACATCACTGTTACTCACTGTTAATACTAGGACAGCATACTAGCAAATTTTAACTGTCATATCTTATTAATTTGCTGTACCTACAATCCAAGCAAAATTAATCTTTACTTTACAGACATCGTCGTTTACTCTATCTTTAAAATACTCAAAACTTAGTACCTACTTTGTGTTTTTGTTTAAGATAGATGAGCTGTACCCTGCTGTACATGACTGTGTTAATAAAAATTATTTATTTTCATTTTATTTTACTGTTACTGTTAGCCTATATCATCCCACTGCTGGGCAAAGACCTCTCCCATGACTTCCAGTGCTTGCGACCCAGGGCTAATATAACCTATTAAATATATATTGTTATTTAAAAGTTACATACAAGTACTTACTCAATTTCCGACTCTCACAGTTTACATTATCTGAATAATCACAGTATCCTTGACTGCTAAACAGCAGTCCAGTAGGACATTCCTGCTCCACTGCCCACCCATCCCAGCAGTTCAGATAGTTATTACACAGCTTCGGCGAAGGGATCTGTGACCTCTTCCCTTCGCACAGAGGGTTCGGTTCGATCACTGGGTCTGGCGTGTGAGTCAGCACTAATTTGTTGTGGTACTCTGGGTCTTTCTGGATTTGCTGGATGACATCGTTGGATACTGGGATCGTCAAGGAGAATATGTTGCCGAAGTCCTGTTGAAATGTATGGTTTTATATTAGGCGATTTATGCAAGTAATTAATTGATAAGATGGAAAATTTTAGCCTGCTAAAAAAGCTACTATTCGAATTTCCTTCCGGATTATATGACTTACTACCTACTAAAAAGTGAACATTCGAATTTTCTTTCTCCGAATTCCTACTACCTGAAATCGCGAAAAAAAATCTGCTGTTCCCTACATTTATGTTCGCATAACTCATCAAAATGTAGGGAACAGCAATTTTTTTTTTCGCGATTTCATGTTTGGTCCCAAAGCGGTTCATAATGATGAGCACAATAACCCCTTTAAGGGGTTGAGTGTTATTTAAATTACTCCTTGTATAATGATCATTCGAATTTACTGTGGTCTGACACTAGCATCTTCCCCCAACAAATAAGGCATTAACGATAGACTTTGTGATCTTCTTTCATCTCTGTTATCATAGACTAACTAAGACCAGAACCGGGGTTGGAGTGTAGCCTTAGGGGCGCTATGGAGCGAGGACAGAAAATTTTCGTATTTTAATTTTTAATTTTTTTCGGAACCTATTTAATTGCAATATCGGGTTAACCTTAACCATAGAAACCATTTAGGTTCTGAAAAGCATGGCCCTACGACGCACCGTTTCCGAGCTAGGAGCTTTCGTTTTTTTTTGTTATTTTTTTTTTTTTATAAAACGCTCTATACCTATCTCAATAATGGTAACTGAAATGAAAAACTTTTCAAGAACCTAAATGGTTTCTACGGTCAAGGTTAACCCGATACTGTAAAAAAAGTCCCAAATTTTTTTTTAACAATTTTTTTTTTACATTTCTTTGCGGATTTGTAGGCGGTGGAGTATTCGAACTCCTAAAAATCCGCCCCTAAGACGACCAACTGACCCAGACTAGAAGAATGCTAATTTTGGGGCCACTAATAGCAATGTTTTGAAAGAGATACTTAGTCTGTCACAGCAATAGGCTGTTAATAATTTACCTATGAAGACATGATAGTTTTAAGCTTATATGTAAACACTACTACTTACTTTAATAAAACCGAAGAACGGGTTCAAGAAACTTCCATAGTAAGGCAGATGACCAGCGTTGAGTCTCAGGTTTTGCAGGAACGGGTTATTTGGAAAGGGGTTGGAGTATGTCTTCACCAGGTTTCCTTCTTCATCGTAAACTGGAAAAAAAACCATGCAAAAAGTATGAAAAAATTGTATGAAATTTCTACTTTTATACCTGTAATTTATATCTGTATGGTGTACATAATAAAGAGTATTCTATCTTCTATCTATGGAAATGGAAATCCGACAACAATTTGCGCCGGTTGCAATACGTTGGCAGAATGTTTATATAAATGCGGGTTTCATCGTTTACCTATTTTTCTTCAAAGCAAGCCAGCGTGGTTCAAACCCGAAACGAATGTAGCGCTTGCCTGCCGATCAATTTGATGATTTGGTCAAATTTTAGACGAAGTTCGGCTTCGTAGTGTCGTCTCGGGATCTAAATAACCATGTCTTTCTAAAACACGATATGTTATTAACGCCCGGGCTGTGGCCCGGGTAGGTACTGTAATCTTGAGATAGCATGTGTTCACAATAAAACTATTGTAACTATAGTATAGCACAGTCCATAATATCAGGCAGTTAAAATATTTAATAAACCAGCACTTCCCGCGCGACATTGACCGCGTGGATTTTGTACTTTAGTACCCGTTTGGGGTAGATTTTCAGAAAACCCTGATACACGTTATTCTCTATTTTTGGTCTTAAGTATAAATACCGAGTTTCGAATTAATCGGATCGCGCATTAAAATTCTTTCATACAAACTTTGACACCCCCAATTCTTCAGTGGGTAGTTTAGAAAAACAAAAAATTACAAACTTTATAATTTACTAAGATAAGTATTCGTGACAAGTTTCAAGTTTATTACCTCAACGAATAAGATTTTTCATACAAAAAAAATTCCCCTTTTCACCCCTTTAAAGGTCGAATTTCCAAAAACCCTGTGCTCCCCTACATTATAAAAGGAACCCGTGTGCAAAATTTCACGTTCCTAGTCGCAGTACTTTCGGCTGTGCGTTGATGAATCAGTCAGGACAAGTAATTATGTATATATAGATTAGCGCTTGAGTTAAAAAGTATACTGTACACAGGCTCATTCAAAGCAAGGCTCTAGGCATTCCTGTTGGAATTTATTAAATTTATTTGCACTTTCATTTAGATTGCTATTAATTTATTGACAATTGGTTTTATAATTTATGTTTGCATGGTATTCTATAACATATTCTTTAATCTAAATAATATTTTATAATTTTAATTGAATCGAATGGAATGCATTTTTATGTATTTGTACATCTAATATTTTTATTGCTGGATTATATTCGAACACAATGTGAATTGTTACTGAATAAATAAATTGAATTGAATGGTACTAAGGACCTCTGCGTGTGGCAAACGTTTGAATCAAAACATTTCCTGGTACATTGTACCGTCAAGTTCATATTTCATTTTGTAAAATAAATCGTTACATCAGATCCGTTTTCATAATATTATTCAACAAAAGTTTATGTACATTATGCTGACAGTAGAATTAAATGAAAATAATATTTATTTTAGTTGAGTGTCAGATAAAAATCAAAAGGCTTAAAACTAAAAGACAGTTAACACTTCATCGCCTCTCCAAACTAATGTCAATAGAGAGAAAAGTGTCTAAATTGATTTGAAAATATTCATAGTCACATTAAAGCAGCTGAAATGTTTTGTATATTGATCTAAAAGTAATGATTCTTGGCGGATTCGAGACTGCGACTGAAGCTTTTAATAAAAACAATTTGAGTGGCATTAAAGGCTAAAACAAAATGTAAATTCACACGCATATTCTGTCACCTTCTCCAAACAAACTTGACAAATATCGACAACATTAAAGACACATTTACACACAAAGGCACCGCGAAGACACGCGATACGGCACAGTCCCATCAGTTGCGGCACGGCGACATATGAATCGCCCTTAACGCTCAACAGACCGAAAATAAAGGACTTAAAGACGTATAGCTCTTCTCAACATTTCGAACACAGCTATAAATACAATGAGACATCGCACGCACTAATAAATAAGGGAGAAGTGTTCTGTCCGTTCGCGTCATGTTACTAGGTACTTGGAGATTTTGTTGGTGTAAATAAAACGATGAAGTTTCATGGGATTAAAAACCTTATAGAAGGTTCAAGTACTGTATTCCCAGAGGTGAATACAAATGTGTGCATATTACGCTCACATTTGGACAGCTAGATTATGTTCCATGTAGATAGATAAAATACTATAATATTATATAAGCGCCAATTTTTTTAAGAATGAATGGATGGATGTTTGTTACTCTTTCACGCAAAAACGACTTAACGGCTTTGGATGAAATTTGGCACACAGATAGTTTATAACCTGGATTAACACATAAGCAACTTTTTATACCGATATCCCCACAGGATGGAGACTTATGCGGGTGAAACTGCGAGGCACTGCTAATATATTATAAAAATTACTACTAAAGAAGTATGGCAGAAAGAAACCTATTGAGAGTGAACAGGCTTCTTCTGGGTAAGCTCGCCTCATTGTTGACTTTGTCTCTATCACCTCTGACTTAGACGAGAGTCAAGAGCAAACCTACCTTAAATATAAGAAAAAATATTGCGCCAACGCAAAATAAATTGGGATAAGGGCAAGAGAATGATGATAATGATGTTCTATCAGGACTATCAGAGAAACGAACATCTATTCACTGTAAGGGCTATTCTTGCTTGGAGTACTTGGCCACTATAGTAACACTTGCGAACAGATGTGGACATCGTGGGCATGGGATTTTTTTTCACGGTGTAAGATGTTCGTTTCTCCCATGGTACACCACATAAATGACAGATATAAATGTAGAAATTTCACTTTGCCCTTCCTGTCTCTAGGACTAGACAAACCTAGGCCTAGATTTTACTTTAGCGTCCATGAAATATTGTATTTTTTCGTCTTTGGTTGCCTGTCAATAAATAAGGAGCTCATAGCGTTCATGAAGTATTGCATTTTTTCATCTTTGGTTGTCTGTCAATAAATAAGGAACTTCATACTATAACTTCACTAGCAGTTTGAGTAATTTATGCGGCCTACCCAAATGTCCTTTCTTTGGTATTGTTCGTCGAATCGTTGAGCTCCTTAAGTTCTGAGTTGAGCTGTACGATTACTAACAGATGCGTGCACTGACTGGACAGGTCCACTCAATCTGTGCGGCTCTTTCCTCAAAAGACCATTTCAGACACCAATCTACATGGTATTCACATGATCTGACCAAGATTATGTCCGGACTTTAAAAGAGACTGTGACCTCTGAGTTTGTTTCGGCTTTTCTTCTCAGAGTAGTCAGATAGGAAACGCCGACCTCATCTTGTTAAAAAAAAGTTAAAAAAAATATGATTGACGTGTAAAAGTGTTTGTACAAAGCTATTACAGAAATAAAATCATTTGTCATAGCGTCCATGGAGTATTGCATGTTTTCGTCTATGGTTGCCAAGACAATAAATAAGGAACTCCATAGGCGTGTTTACATCAAAAGTAAAATAAATGGTTGGAAAGAGTACAGGCGGTACCATCACCTATTACTGAAAGCCTTTTATTTTCTTCATTAATTTTCAGTACACCCCCACCCCCTCTGCCTAACCCTTTGGGGATTACAGGCGTGATGTTGTGTAATTTTCAGTGTTTCAGTTAGGTACGGTAACCGGATAAGCAACACGTTCCAAATTATTGTATAATATTTATCAAGTCAAAAATTATAGTAACTAACTTGATACTGAAGTAAATTACGTACCTCCTAATTAATATTCTATTGAAGAGTTCAAAATGTTATTAAAGACTAGCTGTTGCCCGCGGCTTCGCTCGCGTGGATGTCAATACTTCCCTATTTGAATCTGATTTTTTCACAATTTCATGGATTTTGATTTTATATTTCGCGGAACCCTAATTCATTTTCTAAAATAAAAGTACCCTTACTCCTTATAACATCAGCTATCTGCCAGTGAAAGCTTCGTCAAAATTGGTCCAGCCGTTTCGTAGATTAGCCGGAACAAACAGACAGACAGACAGATTTAAAAAAAAAAATTTTTTTATACTGTTATATGCATTTAGTAAAAAGCTGTTATTTTGACATTACAAACACTCACTTCAATTTCATTTATTTGTTTAAAGATATAACTTCACATAGGTACTTACCTGCTCAAGATACAGAGTGCAACATAATAAAGAAAAGGTTATCGTCCGAGATCGTTGACCGAGAGTGAACAGCGCATTAATATGAGGTATCCTTACTGCCTGTCATGTTAGCCGTAATTGAAAGATGAAAGGATAGCTGGCCCGCCTGGATGGTCTATTAAATTGTAGGAAAGTCTTTGCCGTACATCTTAAAATAGATCACTTATAATTCTTGTGAATGGAATTTCATTTCAAGTGTCACGACTATTATCCCCTCATCCGGTACGCAAGCTGATTCAGTTGGGTACTTAAAAGTTCACATTGATACTATTCTTAGATATAACATACACACAAATTACATCACTTAAATAATAAGTTATAGTTACATTGCTTAATAATCTATTAGGCTAAATTTGTTTAATTGAAATGAAAGAACTATGTATGACTAGCCGCACCCCGCGGCTTCACCCGCATAAGTCTCGATCCCGTGGGGATATCGTTATACGTATCCTTTGTTAATCTAGGTTATAAACTACCTGTGTGCCAAATTTCATCCAAATACGTTCAGTAGTTTTTGCGTGAAAGAGCAACAAACATCCATCCTCACAAACTATCGCGTTTATAATAATATTAGTAGGATAGGATTCTAAGTATGATTGTGTGTTAAGAACTTTTTAGTTTTATTAACACAGGATAAAAATAAAGTATAATGACTGTATTACTAATTGTAGTTTGAAGTGGTTTAGGTTCTATGAAGGCTTGTTTCCAGCAAGATGTTTCCGGCATAGGAAGAGAATGGTTTGATAGGCCAAAATAAATGTGTTAAAGTGGTTTTATATAGAGCAGGGGCATTGCATTGATATTGTGCGATTTTATAATTTTTAACGTGACGATATTGTCGTGGTCATCCACGTCTACGTCACAGCATCACGGATCATCAGCGGAAATAAATTGTATGGAAATACATGAAGACGCCATTAAAGTTCCGTCTGTAATAACGTTTTAACGTGAAAGTAAATATTCCATACATTTTTGGACGCGGTACATGGTCGTCCACGATAATATTGTACTTTAAATATTAATAAATTTAAATATTAATATTGTACTTTTTACCGCAATTTTAAAAAGATACTTAATTTCACTCTCCAACGCATTGAAATCAATCAAAATCAAAAGTCTTTTATGGAAATTAGACTGAGAATCAGCCATTTTGGAACGCCAAATTTACATAAGACAGCCCTCACCACTTCCTAATGTTTTAGCAGAGAAGAAGAAAAAATAAACTCCCCGGAACTGAAGTAAACATTCACACAAAAATAATAACAATCGACGAGACAACGACAATTCGATAAATACAAGACATGGTTTGACTAAGCAGTGATGTTTTGTTAACCCTTTGACCGCCATTTATACAACGTGTATTTTTATTGAGTTTATTTTATTTGATTCTTACAGTGCTACAAAGAAAATAACACAACCGTTTTGTTTTTAACATCAGTAAAGATGGCCTGTTGCGGCCGAAGGTGGCTCTTCAATGAAGATGCTATGCAAATGAGCAAATTCCAATAGAAGTAACATACTATTTTCTATTTTATTAATTAATTAATAATAATAAATTAATATTAATAAATCAATCCGAATTGCTATTTTTATTTGCATCGATGCAGTTTATCAAACATTTATCGTTACATCTTACGTTGTTTCGTGCCTTCATTTATTAAGATTTGTATTCCTGTGAACTCCTCCAACTTAGGTAAATAATTTTGCTAGGAATAGGTTCACGTAATTTTTTCAGTATTTAAATTTTAAAACTGACTGCCTCGTTGGGCTAGTGCTTGCAAGCGCTACTGATGAGAGGTCCTGGGTTGGATTCCCCGGTCGGACAAAGTGATATTGGGTTTTCCATCTGGAATTTCTCAGTAGCAGCCCGGAGTCTGGATTTGTACCTGGTCGATGGCAATAGGCTTGCCCTTTATAACATGGGACTTGAACATAACTGGTGAAATGTAGGTGTACTATTTGGTACGCCTCTGCCTAATCCTTTGGGGATTACAGGCGTGATGTTATGTTATGTTAAATTTAAAAAAATATGTCTCCTCATTAATTTGTTTTTATTTTAATCGTTATTACGCTTCTCTGAACTTAATTCAGAATTAAAAATTAGCATTAATGTGAAAAAGTTTTTTTCAAGTTACGACGTAGTTTAATGCGATAACCCAAATTTAATTTTAGTACGCGATTTTGTTAACTTACTTCAATTCTATTTTAGATTAAATATAGCCAAACATTTTGCAGTGGATTTTGCGCTAACTACGAGTATTATTATTGCTGAGTGAAACCTATGGATAAATAAATCAAAACATACTTCATCAATTCTTACGCAAGATCCTTTCGATTTCTGATTGATTTACGATAAACTATTATTGACTGTTCCATTATAATTTCGGCTCAAAATTACTATAATGGCTTCCTGAAAAATCATCGATCTACGTAATTACATACATAAACAACAATTCAAGGAGAATAAGATACACTTTTGGATATACAACTATCCGAATTTATTTTCGTTTAAAACAGTTATATGTATTATTGAATTTCTTTGTTGTTCGCGAGAATAAAGAAAACAAACTGATAAAAATTAAAATATCAACACGTCATTCGCTCACTTTATTACACTTAATTCGATTTCAAGTCCTTTTATTATATCCTCAGTTGCTTGATGTATATAAATTATTAATAATAATGTTACCGAGTAAAGTAATTGAAAGAAACAGGTGACAATAAGCTTAAAATGTCAAGTGCATGCGCGCACGCAGGAAAGCTGACCGGCAGCAAACAAGGGTTCCAAGGATCCGGGTCGTATCCCTCTCTCTGTTTGGGTGATATCCCTTCGGACTATGAGAGACCGATCTTTTAACACTTTGAGCTGAGAACAGTAAGAATTTCGGTACCTACGTAGAACTCATGAGCGCCAAACTATTGCCCCATTATAGGAATTAGGTTGGTGATTAGACGTTCTGTTCATAACAATTTTTTGAAGGCGAGGAATTGAATTGGATTGGTTTTGAAATGCAAATTAGTTGGCAAAAATCCCTCGATACACAGAAATGTTTTAAAAATACGTAGCATATCGTAGAGATCAAGAAGATGTAATAAAATTACTTATTATCTAGCTGGTAATAAAGCGACCAGGTACAAATGTCTGGATCGTGAGGGCATAGACAGTGACATTCGTTCAAAGATTATGATAAAATGATAAAAAAGTAAAAAATGTATTAGATTAACATACGCTACTTTGTATAAATATTTTCATCACCACTGCTCTCAAAACGGTAAAGGAAAACGTCGTGAGGAAACCGGCATGTCCTAGAACCAAAAATTAGAAGACATGTGACATCTACCAACCCGCACTGGGCCCGCGTGGTGGATTACAGCCCACTAACTCTCGGAGAGTGGAGGCCTGTACCCCAGCAGTGGGAACATTATAGGCTGATTATGCTAAGCTACTGACACCTTATGTTAATCTTGTTGAAAGTCGTTGTAGACATATGAAACGCTTTGAAAGCGATTGCCACTTGTCTAGGCCTTCCGGATGCTATTCTGTATATTTTTCTGAGGGTTTTACAACGACTGAAAAGGTTGTGCAAACTTACAGCACAATGTGTTTAATGTTTATTGCTTAAAGCATTTTTGACCGATGCTATGTACCTAATGATCTTGTACGACGAAGGAGACTTGTCTCCACGACACAGGGAATCCTAGTGGAGGATAGTGCTAGTTGAATTCTGTAATGCTCTCTTGAACAATGAAGTTTTAATTTATTTCATTTATTATTTATTTGAAATTAATCTATTTTCATAACCCCTCATTCGGTACGTAAGCTGATTCAGTTCGGTAGCAATAGAAATTTAATTGTGTCTCAACATGACAGTTCAGCTCATATCTTAGGTTAATGTACCTATGATGTACCTATAACAATAGCTACCTAGCGTGACTTTTGACAGCAGTTTAAATGACCATTTTATAATTCGGATTTAAATTACTATAGGCAATAAAACTGCTTCCAGAAATAAGGCAGGTACAAGACATCTATTAAGTTTTATGTTGAGACCGGTTTTTTATGATCAGAAATATGAAGGTAAAAATTCGTTAAAAAAGAATTGTATTTTCTATTACCTATTTTCATCTAACACCCCCAAAAATACCGTAATAGAATCACAGGTACTTACATAATAATCTCTTCTGCCGACTATCTTTTGCACTCGCGTCGCCCTTAACGCAAAGCGCGCAAATAAAAATAGCAAGAGTTACAATTTTCATCTCGATCCTTATAGCCAGTGAACGGACAGGACAATGTCAGGGCTAAAGCAAAACCTAGCTTATATACCGTCGGAGAACGAAAACAAGTACTTGGTACACATACGTGGGATCTAGTTTTAGTCAGGATACTAAAGGAAAGCCTAAAAGGGTGCGCTCGTTCTATAATAACTGAAGTTTTTTATTGTATTATATTGAGTCATTGATTTTATTATTGTCCTGTTTTGGTATTTTCTTTTTTGTTGTTATGATAGGGAAGTTATTGAAGTACAGACCTATTGTCATTTGTTTTAATTCACACAGAAGTTTCTGAGTTTTCGATTGTTTTTCATTCATTTTCTTTCACACAATACAATAATGACTTTGATATTTTATTACAATTCTGGGGCTGACTGGTGTCATGGGTGCCTTTGATGAAGATATGTAGCACGTCAGATATGCGTTGGTAGTCACAATACGCAGTTGACGTTATGCAGTCACTAAGCTATGCAACAGCACAATGTGATACAGATTTCAAGCCAATAAATCATTAGAAGAATTTCAATTTCTAAACCAATATCAATGAAATGTCCTTTCCTAAAAAGTAATCTAGGTACTTTCATTTTAGAAAAGCCCTCCTAACACTTCTTTTGCCTTTGCGCAGTTGGATAAAAATACCAGTCTTCTATTGCAATGCCAACTACAAGTACTCTTACTATAATGCGGAACGGATATAATATGGAATATAGAAAATCAAATATAACTATGAAAATACATAAATAATAACATAATTTAATAATAATGAAAATACTTCTAAGAATTTCATAATAATTACCTACAATACATAAAAATGCAATACATAACATTAAAATAACTAATATACTACATCTATATACACACACCTTATATTTATATATATATATATATATATATATATATATATATAGAAGATGTAAAATTAATAACGCACAACCTCTTAAGGGGTCATTGTATGTACTCATCATTATGAACAACTTTCACTATGGGACCAAACCTGAAATCGCGAAAAAAAATCAGCTGTTCCATACATTTTGACGAGTTATGCGAACATAAATGTAGGGAGCAGCAAATTTTTTGTTCGCGATTTCAGGTTTGGTTCTATAGTAAAAGTTGTTCATAATGATGAGTACAATGACCCCTTAAAAGGTTGTGCGTTATTTATGTTACATCTTGTATACATACAACGTGTATCTGGACGTACGACATAAAATGAAAACGAGCACAGTACCTACTAGTCCATCGAAACATTTTAAAACACGAAGATTAGTAGATAATGGAAAATTAAAAAAATGCAGTTTTCAAACAAAATAAATAGCAGAATCAAGTGCATAAAAAATAAACACGCTTTATCTACGAAAAGTCACTGACCAACGGTGCGGTGCGGTGCGGGGTGCGGGGCGCGGCGGCGGCTATGTTTACCTATTATTACGGACACAGATCTACGTCATGTTGAAAGATAATGAAATGAAAAATAATTTCCTGTGGCTAAAGTATTCAGTGGATTTGATTGATTTTTTGTATGCGGGTAAAGAACATGATTCTCTTTACGTGGTTTAAGGGAATGTCAATGGTCCTGTGAAGCCTTGTATATATATACACATAATTATACACTCAAATAAACACATCTAATAATTTATAATAATACAGAATTGCTTGAATTGCTACTTAGTCCTCTTCCTCCCTCCTAAAGTTGCTGTGACCGACAGGGTCCATATTGATCTTTTTAATTGAGTATTGAGAATAATAATAATACTATTTACCATGCCACAGCAACTTCCTAACGCAACATATCTCATACTTACCCGATCCCTGTCTGTGTTAGGCATCTAGACATCCCGGTTGCACCATTAAATCATGACTGCGGATCCGATAGAACATTCCCGAAGCCCCATTAATCAAACCTGTCTTGTTCATCTTCATTTTGAAGCTTTATTACATGTCCTGAGATATAAATTACAAATATCTTGTTAGGAGATGACTCTCGTTATCAATTTGCTGACGATGTTAAGCGTGACACTTCATTTTGAGTCGATTTTTATGATAACATGTATTTGTTAAGAGGGTGTAATCAATCTTAGTTACCTGTATAGGTACAAGTGTGAATATGAACAATAACTGTTACAAAATACGGCCCAAGGAGATATTTTTGACAGATTGGTGATGGCAGTTTGTCATTATTAATAGTGTTTTTTTTTGGAAGTTGGTATTTTTTTTTGTATTTTATTTTTCACTTTTTAGTTATAGTACCTATCCCACACCAATTCGTATACCATTACTTGCTATGTATACAACAGTGACAGGAAGTATTATAACATCATCAAGATACACGAAGTGGATTAAATACGTATTATCGAAGCTTACTTAAAAACTACCCAAGAAAAGTTAATAAAATTTCTATGGGACCACCGCGCAAGTTTCCTCTACCAAATGAAAACAGAGAATTTTCAAAATCAGTCCACAATTGATGAAAATTTCGATGAACATATAGACAAACATATAACCTCCTCCTTTTATGAAGTCGGTTAAAAGGAACTGCAACAATGCTCCCCATCTTCTTGACGTAATAATCTGTACTTTAGTTCTAATTCACTTGATGAAAATTGCAGCCAAGAATGAGCGGTAACAACCTCTGAGATAGAGTTTTTAAGGCGCAGATAAGTGCCAGCAGCCTTGAGGCATAGCTTGCATGTTCTGTGCTGAGCTCACGCAACGCGTCGTACGTCCACCCAGTAATAGGATTCGCCCATCAAGGAACACTGTCCCAAATTAGATGCATTATTAATTTATTACATATAAAACAAAAGGTATTTTAATAAATCACGTATACTAAAAAATAAATAATTTAAATATCTTTAAAATGGTGAAGGTTTTATAAAAGTACGCTGGATAGTTTTTGCATTATTCTCAGTTTTTCTATCCGCATTAGACATAACTTTACAAATTAATTACACTATGTAATATAAACGTAATCTAAAATTTTCACATATTATATTAAGTTATTAATAAAATGCTCTAATTTAACATATATTTTTTCCAAATCATTAACACTACTCGTTCTGAGGTTATTTTCAGTTTAAAATCATTAAAAGTCGGTTATAGTTGCCTTAAATCAAAATATTGGTGGAGTACTTCCTCGGATGTCCCCTTCCATTAGAAGCTCTATTGTTCCAAATCAGTAATGGGAATTTTATTTCCATTTCATCATCCACAGCCCGTTCTCACCCACTGCTGAGCATAGGCCTCTCTTTTCATGTGCCACTCCCCACGCTCCTGTGCCAACCTCATCTAGGTTCTACCCGCGATGGCAACAATGTCGTCCGCCCATCTCGCCACTGGACGATCAATGCTTCGTCTTCCAGTCCTTGGACACCTTCATTTACTGCTGTTTAAATATATTATTCCGCAAGCCAGCTTTTAACGACCATTGTAGCGGTCCCTGCGTAGAATTTCCATGAATGTGTGCTTTTATTGTATTTAGTTTAGTTAATTACGAGACAACACGCACCAACGCCTTCCGCCAACCGCCTAATGATTCTCTTAATAAGAAGAATTATAATGATAAGGAATTGATTATTATCAATTAAATAAGTGCCATTTTCTACAACAGCCGTTGTTAATAGTGTTATCATTACATTACACTCAAATCTGTGGTTGCTGTGTAACATTACTTGTTGTTATGATTTTGTTCTCGTTGTTAGCTGTAATAATAATCTATAATCGTCATTTATTTTCGTTGCTTATATATTTACCTCCTTACTAATGAACGTATTATATGAGGTGAATAGTTACACACCGATTTCTCTCTTTCAGTCGTCAGTAATTTGACTTTCGAAAGAAGAAGACAAAGCGTTGTGTAACTATACAGACGCTGTACAACGTTTATTAGTAAGGAGGTTAGTATGTATGTATCTATCTATTGTATAGCTTATATGTATGTTTTGTAATTCATAATTTATCTTTATGTTATGTATAATCTGGTGAACAATAAAGTATATATATAAAATAAATAAAAAATCTGTTGGTTTCTTTCCTCCAAAGACCATTTCAGATATTAATCTACATGGTCCTCACATGATCTGCCAAGATTATGTCTGGACTTTAAAGGAGGATTTTTAAGTGATTCTTCACAGATTAGTCAGATAGGAAACATCGACCTCATCTAGTTTTTCAAATATTATTGATTTGTTAAATTAATGTTGTATGAACCTGATTACAAAAAAAACTATTTTAATAATGGAGAGGATAAAGGATGTTTTCCTTTATTAAAGATCATAATAAAGTGACCATAAATTGAAACATCTTGTAGCCCAGAACTACACGATAGTCTCTAGGGAAGTATTTCCCAAACTATGGGTCGCGACCCACTGCATTGTGGGTCCCGAGCGCATATTGAGTGGGTCTTGAAAAATAAATTTTCAGCTATGATTAAAATTAAAACTAAATACCGAAATAAATTGGACGTATCAAACTCATGGCGATTAAAAGTAACTAAAATTGAA
This sequence comes from Fissipunctia ypsillon, assembly GCA_947568875.1. NCBI lineage: Eukaryota > Metazoa > Arthropoda > Insecta > Lepidoptera > Noctuidae > Fissipunctia > Fissipunctia ypsillon. Next base: position 21,607,905 of record OX387645.1, on the reverse strand, counting down.
GTTGATGCTATGGCTGTAATGTTCCTATTTGTACTTAATTAAATAAAAGGAGTGCAATTCGTTAGAAGTTTTTGTAAGGTGGGTCGCGGTCTAGTCAACTTTGGAAACCACTGCTCTGAGCTAATCACTGCTATAAAAGCGAGACTAGCACTAAGTTACTTTGAGACACACAGTGTCTTCTGATCATCAGAATGCTTTATTATTAGACAGGCTTTGCACGTGAATAGATTCAAGCCGTAGTGGCCTAACAGTTGGTTACCAATAACACTTCAAAGCCTTTGTTGCCGCACTGGCGATGGCGTCTAGACTAAAACGCCGTTCTTTTTTTGTAACCGCATGTATAATTAATTACTTACACTTAAAAAGCAATTGCTTTTATCAGAAGATTCATAAATAAGAGACCGTCCTACAAAAGAATACCTTCACGCGATTCTTGGTATTCCACAGGCCACAGGGTAGTCAAAGTGCTTTTTAATGTTGATCGTGCAAGGAACGCATGGGATCTAGTCGCTCGCCCCGAAGCTTTACGCATAACAATTACTTCACACAAGAAATACATTCGGTCTTTACTTATGAGAAAAGAATACTTTTAGCCAGTAACTGGGTTGTGGAGGTCAGATAGGCAGTCGCTCCATGTAAAAACTGGTATTCAGCTGCATCCGGTTAGACTAGAAGCCGACCCCAACATAGTTGGGAAAAGGGCTAGGCAGATGATCTATTTAAGGGGTAATCTTCGGAACTATTAATCCGATTTCAAAATTTTTTTCATTGATTGAAATCTACGATATTGACGAGTGATATGTTTTGTGTTAATAAAACACGCGGAAGAAGTCGCGGGCAGATGATATAATAAAGAAATCTCGGTGATATGGGCAGTCGTAAAACCGTCCGCAGGGACGAGTAGATAGTAGGTAATAAAACAGTGACGCGATACTCACATGATTATTAGGCCTTTTGTACACACACGTTTTTCTTGCCGTGAAAAACTACGGTTTATTCGCCGTGTGTAGGCACCGTCTTCAGTGTTATATGGATCACTATGGAAGCTTGTTGACAGACACGTTTTTTCTATGGCGTGGTTTATACGCGGTGTGTAGGCACGGTCATCAGTGTTGGATAGATCACTATGGAAGCTTGTTGATAGACACGTTTTTTCTACAGCATGGTTTATACGCCGTACCGTAAAGAAACCGTGTCGTGTACAAAGGGCCTTATCCTTTCTAACACGTTACTGTCACGATGGTTCAATTTCATGCAAACGATAATTTCAAACTTTTAAAAGTTCGGTATATTTAATAAGATAAACCTTACTATTTTATAATATGATCATTATATTATAGTATTCCTATTCAAAGATAAAACACATACACAACAACAAATCATTTTCAGTCTTAATTTTCTACTTGGTAATGAAATGATCGATGATTTTCGAATGCTGGATTTAATCGGCCTTATTCAGAAAGAGGGCGGCGAGATGACCTGGACGCGTTCCGTGAGGGCTGGTTTGGCTGGGAGGCCTTTGCCCTGCAGTGGGTTAATATAGGATAAGTAAAAAAAAAACAATTGCTTAACAAGGATTATCTTTGCGCCCATCGAGTCATTGTCTGATAGAGAATCTTCCCTCTAATTGAATCATTACATCTAAAGTTATTTAAATCTCAGATTTATTTCATTTTCAACTTTGGTCAGTAACAGAAAACGCGCATCAGACGTATATAATTTCAATCGAAATGAAGTAAATTATTTGACATTATTTACCAAAAGTGCTTCCCAAAAAACTCATCTTTAAATCATGCCGACACGCACTTAAACATGATTTAACTTCCAACATTAAAGAGCTAATCGTAAAATCAAAACAACTGAAGCATTATCAATCAAAAACACACTTTAACACCCCCTCATTAAAGTTAACTTTCCACTAAATATTCTAAAACATTGTCATAAAATCTGTGATAAAGTGAAACCATTGCTTAAACCTTTAAACCTTCACAGGAGATCACTTTCTATCGCGCGTGCGCGGATGAAAGCGATATTAGCATGATGCGCTCGAAATCAACAATTATCTTACACTTACGCTCATTATATGCGTAAATCAGTAGAGAGTAAATTTATTAATCGGTATGACGATATGCAGAACATGTAAATACCGATAGAATCTGAAAAGAAAACCAAGTGCCGGTCTCTTTGGTCTATGAGTGGCACGTTTGTTTTAATGTAATGCCACTATTTATTAGCAATCACAATTCTGTCAAAACGGATGTTATTTAATACCTATGACACCTTAGGTAGTATTTATTTTGGTCCCGGCACAGGCAACTGAAGGAACACGGGTGGGTTTTAGTCAGTAAAAGTCTGACACGCCCTCCTGCTCCGCCCAGAGCGGGAGAAGTCATTTGATGATATCTCATCCAATTAAAAAATTGTATTTATATCACGTCAGAATCTTAAAAGGCCACGGGACTATTTCCAACTAAGAATAATCAATAAAACATCATAAATTCAGGGAAGGTTTGTCTCTTGTTATTTCAAAGACCCTTTTGTTGACTAAGGCATCGACTATCGGCCGAACCCAATAACCTATCTGTCACCAGTTTTGGCATACTGGAGATAGAAAGACCTATCTATCTATGGTTTTAACGTCCCAATAATCTTTTCAAATTCAACTAATATATTTTCTCTTCATAATGGCATCTTATGAATTTAGACAAGTTTAAAAACTATGTAACACTAGTTTGTGAGAGACTGGTGTCTGCACTAGGAATACCTGTATAGCAGATCACCAGGGTTCCACCACACGGTGTGTAAACATTATCAAGTATTTAGTAAGTGTGAAGGGATAGGGCATAATTTAAAAATCAATGATAAACTCAACAGAATAAAAGCTGTGGCGGCATCGCCACAATGGAACGCGTCACACTGACGTCACGCAAAATCCTGCATCGCGCAAACAGAGTTTACCGCGCGACTAGCATATATACAACATCCCGACATCAACCGTCGCCCCCAACTGAAGGGCACCACCCGATCTTTGGTGTAAAAACCATATGCCACCTCGTGGGCTTTGAGATCCAGAAGCCCAATAAATATGGCTTCATCGGTCAGTGTCACCGATGCCAGCTATACGGCCACGCGCAGAAGAACTGCCACGCCAAACCCAGGTGCGTCAAGTGCCTGGGCGAGCACGGCACTTCTGACTGCCCCCGCCCTAAAGACCGTACCCTCTGCACCGAGCCACCTAGCTGTGTGCTTTGTGGTGAGTCAGGTCACCCGGCAAATTACCGGGGCTGCCCTAAAGCCCCGAAATTATCCCCCAAACTGGCCAAGCGCGCAGTCGCCCGCCAGCAAAGGGAAGCCCCCGCCCCTTCGACCCAAATGCCAGAACGGCTAAGCCCTCAAAGGCCTAGCCCCTGGACGGCCCTTAACCATCAAAGGGCTTTCCCGGCCCTGGCCAAAACCAGCCCCCCACCTCCATCCATCCCAGCGCTGATGGACCCCCTCAACCGCGCCGCTGCGCCCGCCCCCGCCCTCCCCCCGAGACCGGTGCAAGCGCCCAAAACCGCCCCTGCAGCCAGAACTGCACCCCCCCACTCACCGACTACGGTTGGCCCTAACCCCCTTGACCCCTTTAACATCATTTCGGGCACCTTCACGGCCTTCCTCACCCCACGCGCCAGGAAAATGGCAAGCGAATTAGTCGCTGCCAGAAATGCCGGCAACCTTCTCCAGATTCTGGAGATATATAACTCTTATCCCGAAATCACCCAAGCCCTATCCTCCTTCGCCAACCTTCCCAACCCCCACTATGGATAAAGAAGCCAAAGGGAGAACTAAGCCCCGATCCCTTAAATTAGGCTACTTCAATGCCAATGGCATTCGCGATCAACGCGATGAGATCGCCGAGTTCCTCCGTGATCATCAAATTGATATTCTCCTTATACAGGAATCCTTCCTCAAGCCCAACGTCCGTAACCCGTCAATCGCTAACTACTGCGTAGTTCGCAACGACAGGTCTCGGTGTCACAAGGGTGGCACCCTCATATACTATAGAAAGGTTCTTCACTGCATCCCTATGGACCCTCCCCCCCTATCCAAATTAGAAGTGTCTGTATGCCGGCTAGGCATGTCAGGCCACCAACCGATCACCCTAGTATCGGCCTATGTTCCCCCCCAAACCTCGTCAGAAAATCCCCAGTCGATTTCTGACGACCTCTCTGCCCTCTTCGGCCTGAGTGATTCCGTTATCATAGCGGGCGACCTCAACGCCAAACACCCTGCCTGGAACAGCAACACCACCTCAACCAGAGGAAGACAACTGTTCGGGCTCTGCCCCATACTAAACTTCGATGTCATCGCCCCGATGACTCCAACCCATTTTCCCCACGACCCCAACCATACCGCCGACGTCCTCGACATAGCGCTTCTGAAGAATATCAACCTACGGTTGGATTCTATAGAGGCGGTACAAGAGCTCTCCTCTGACCACCGACCAGTGGTCATGAAACTGGCCCCCCGTGTCGGTCTCCATGACCCCACTCAACCCCCTCTCACCAAAATAGTCACAGATTGGAGGAAAGTAAGCAATAGCCTGAAATCCACTTCTTCCCAACACCTGGACTCCATCCCTGATCAGTTCGACTCTGTCGCAGACACGACGGCCGCGATCGACTCGCTCACTGAGCACGTACAATCAGTCCTGAACGACTGTTCAAAGGTAACTCCAGCGGACGATGACCGTCGCTGGAGATTGCCGGACGATGTGCGTGAACTGTTGCGCGAGAAGAACGCGGCTGTCCGTGCATACAGCAACTTCCCCTGCCTTGCGAACAAAGCCCATATGCGCCATTTACAGCGAGCTGTAAAGACACGCCTAGCGGAGCTGCGTACCGCTGGCTGGGACAGGATGCTAAGCGACCTAGAGCCCACTCATCAGGCCTTCTGGGAACTTCAAAGGAAACTAAAGTCCAATGAAGTAGTCTCCATGCCCCCCCTACTCCGCCCTGACAAGACCATCGCCTTCGACGATGCTGACAAGGCTGAATGCCTAGCCAACAGCCTCGAGGCTCAATGCTCTCCCAGCTCTCAACCAGTAGACCAAGCTCACTTGTCAAAAGTCGACGCTGAAGTCGAACGTAGAGCCTCCCTTCCCCCCGTCGAAAACCCTGACTATCCTCTGCCTCCCGTCACTCCCGACGAAGTGCATGATATCATCAAGGGTTTAAAGCCCCGCAAAGCTCCCGGCTCAGACGGCATCACAAACAGGGTAATACAACTATTCCCTGCCCACCTCATAATGCTACTGACCACCATCTTCAATGGTGCCATGAGCAATAACATCTTCCCAGATGCATGGAAAAAGGCCACTGTCATCGGCATCCCCAAGCCTGGAAAGCCCAAATCTGAGCCCTCGAGCTACCGCCCCATCAGTCTGCTCAATGTCCTCGGCAAAGTCTATGAGAAACTTATTTATAAGCGTCTCAGAGACTATACCGAAACAAAAGGCCTCATCCCAAACGAACAGTTTGGTTTTCGAACCCAGCACTCTTGTGTGCATCAGGCCCACCGCATCATCGAACACATAAGCGCTGGCTTCCAGCGTGGCTTGATGACGGGTGTTATATACTTCGACATAGCGAAAGCGTTTGACAGAGTCTGGCACAACGGCTTATTATATAAGCTCTACCAACTCGGTGTGCCGGACCGTCTCGTACTCATCTTACGAGACTTCTTGTCGAACCGCACCTTCCGCTATCGCATCGAAGGAGCACTATCCTCCCCCCACCCTATCCGCGCAGGCGTCCCCCAGGGCTCTGTGCTTGCCCCCCTCATCTTCACGCTGTTCACTAGCGACATACCCAGGAGCAAAAAGGCACAGTTGGCTCTGTTCGCAGACGACACGGCCATTTACTGCTCGGGCACCAAACAAGCCTCGATCTCTCTCACTCTCCAAAGAGCGGTCACCAAACTTGGCGACTGGTTCAGGAAGTGGAGAATTGAAGTGAATCCCGACAAAAGTCAAGCGGTTCTTTATTCAAAACCGCGCCATAAGCCCACCCCCCCCCCGACCAATCTCCATGTTCGGTAAGCCTATCCCTTGGGAGAAGCGAGCCAAATATCTAGGTGTGATTCTCGATGAGCACCTCACCTTCGCAGAGCACATAAAGAAGGTTCGTTCGCGCGCCGCTTTCGCTCTCGGTAGACTCCACTCGATAATGAATGCAAAAAGCAAGTTGTCACTAAAGTGCAAGTTGCGCATTTACACGGCGTGCATACGTCCTATTATGACGTACGCCTGTGCAGTCTTTGCTCACGCGAAACCCCACCACATCCATAGGATGCAGACCCTACAGAACCGTGCCCTCCGAATGATCACGGGATCCCCCTTTTATGTCCGGAACGAGATCCTCCATCTCGATCTCAAAATCCCCACCATCCTCCAGTTCATGAAACGCAACTCCAAGCGTTTCTTTGATACCGCCGCCAAACATCGCAACCCCCTAGTTGTCGCGGCCGCTAAATATACCCCCTCCAATATTAGTAAAGTCCGCCGTCCGAGGCACACACTATTAGACCCAGACGACCCTATTACTCTCCTCCAGGAAAGCAATAGGGCTACCAGTACAGTACACAAACACAAAAGACCGACATTCCGACCCCGCCGCCGAGGTCCAGCGCGAAAACCCCGAGTTAATAATTCCCCCCGACCCTTGCTCGAAGAAGCGCCAGCCCGCGCCGAAGCTGAGCCTGTAGCTTTAAATTCCCCAGATTAATAATAATTATCCAATTTTGATCCAGCCTGTCCCAAACTTGCTGTCCCCCCAGTGACGCCCTAAGCCGAGGTTCGTACCCCACAGGGGGTGCCCTTAGCGCGCAGTCACTTAGTATTTATAAGTAACACGCCCCTGGCTGGAGGCTTTGAGTTAGCTTAAGGCAGCCACAGGATTGACTGGTTAAGTAGTCACGGCCACTCTTGGCCAACTACGAGATGCCATAGTTAGGAAAAAAAAAAAAAAAAAAATCAACCGTCGGGCAGTAGCCCACCAGACACAACACCGTCTGGTCGGAGGATCCTCCCTTTTCTATGGAGGATGAGTGAACTTTACACCCTGTTCCTCATGCCTCTAAACTGGTGACCCCGAACATGAACGTCAGCGCAGCCTTCGTGCAACTACTACAGCGTGACGTCATCAGCATCAACTTCCTCGAGCTTTCGAGCAGCGAGTCACACAGCCAGCCAGCACCCACGGCTTCAACGGGTATCCTGACCACCAGCATGCAGCGACCGCGCATACCTGGTCACATCACCCTCAGCCTCATCAGCAACCTTGGCACAGCACACTGCACTCTCGGCCGGTCAAACAAGCAGAGCCCTTCAAACCTCTCCTGGTCGACGCCAGCAGTCAGCCTCAACCCGGCGCTGTACCACATCCAACGCACTGGAGCATAACGCAGCGCCACCCCGACTCACTGGGGGCATCTCCGCAGACAGTTCCGACTCACCGCGAACTATGCGGCACCCGGTTCCGACTCATTGGAACCTGAACTGGCCCTGGCAAGCATCGCAAGATACACGACTCAGCCCACTATCGACCTCCGGTCTCCGGAGGGGAGTGATGTGGCGGCATCGCCACAATGGAACGCGTCACACTGACGTCACGCAAAATCCTGCATCGCGCAAACAGAGTTTACCGCGCGACTAGCATATATACAACATCCCGACATCAACCGTCGGGCAGTAGCCCACCAGACACAACACCGTCTGGTCGGAGGATCCTCCCTTTTCTATGGAGGATGAGTGAACTTTACACCCTGTTCCTCATGCCTCTATAAAGCCATAAAACAAAATAGAAGTAACAAAGTGCAAAAATGCGTGATGTTTTATATGTAAGGAAATTAGCGGTATGGACTATTTTGGAAATGTTTATCTATAAGAGATTATGGTATCTTACCGGCCTGACATAAGGACAGGATAGAATTATACTGTCTACCATCAATAGCGATCTGTCTTGTACTGAAAATAGCTTATTGGGTTTGGCCGTATATGTATAAGGTCTATCAATTCATACACGAAATCTCTTAAGAGGTCATTGTACACAACATTATGAACAACTTTTACTATGGGACCAAACCTGAAATCGTGAAAAAATCCAGCTGTTCCCTACATTTATGTTCGCATAACTCGTCAAAATGCAGTAGATTTTTATTTCGCGATTTCAAGTTTGGTCCCATAGTAAAAGTTGTTCATAATGACGATTACAATGACCCCTTAAGAGATTTCGTTTATGAATAGATAGACCTTATATACTCCCAACTATTTAATAATTATCTAACCATGGGTTTTGCTAACACTGCTATGAATTCTTAAAAAAAAAAAATGTTTTTGAAACATTAGAATCAATTTTAAAAATTGAGATTAATATGATATTTTCTCAGTAGCTACGCCAGTTGGGTCGGTGTCGGTGGCAATTGATCCTGTAGAGCACATTCAAACCAACGATATAAATGACAGAAGCTGAAACTGAGAAACTCATGAGCCTAAGGCTGCGTTTCCACCAGAAATGAACGAGGATGTATAACGACGGATGTGTGTGAAACTAAAGAATAATATCACTTTATTTTCATTGCTTGAGCTAAGCTAGTGTTGTTATTAGTTAGTTTTACGCACATTCGTCGCTACGCATCCTCGCACATCTCTGGTGGAAACGCACCCTAATTATAATATCCGGGGCTGAATTTAGTAGCGCTCTGTGTTCAACAATGATATACGGTGAAGTTAGACAGTTTTTTTACACTAGTTACTCACTTTACCAATAGAGGGCGTGACTAGGTTGTGTGAAAGGATGATACATTACGAGTTAGGTTTCCTTTCTTTCGGTAGATGGCATTAGCAGTGGCGTTAGATACTGTGTTATTACTATTTAATTTGAAATAATTTATTAGTTAATTGGTTATTAATCGTAATGGTTTCATGGGATGGCAATATTAAAAAACTGCTTGTTATGCAAGCATTTTATAAATTAAAGTTTTCCACTGAAGATCACCCTTTGGTTTAATTAACTATTGATTTAACTTTTATAATGTGATAATAAACATTAATTACTTATTTGTGAAAGAAGTTAGATGATAAAATTACATTAACAAAGATACCAAATCTCATACTTTTAATTTTATTTTATTATTACTTTTCCGCGTTCATGCGTCATTTATTAAATATTCCCGTGTTAACTTTGTCAGTTCGTGTATCATTACATTCATTACATACTATCAGAAATAAAGAACTTATTAATTCAGTACCTTTTACCATTGCTCATGCAAAAGATGGAGCACTTAGCGATTTATTTTTATCTTTTGAAATGTATCAATATATTTTTGTCAGGGCTATTTTGTTACTGTAAGAATATTAATTCATTATAATTTTAATGAAAGGAAGAAACTCACCATGTCTTAAATAAAAAAAACCTGTAAATAATTATTGTTTTTTCATTACTTTACACTTTTTTTTATTCAAGTAACACTAAATAAAATTATGCTTGCTAGAGGCAAATATATAAAAAGTCATTTAAAGGCTTCATGTTACATCTCTCGCAATCATAATCATAATTTTATTTTTAAACGTCATCAAACACATCACCATTACTATCATTCCCGAGACTCTTTTGTAAACAAGAAAATCCATAGCTTGACTAGCAACAACGAAACCATTTATTTCGTCAATTATTGTTCCAACCATAATAACTCCAGAGTAACTCCTACAGCAATTATTATTGGAAATATCAATAAATATACATGCTTATAAATCAGTAGCAAAGTATTTTTTTGCACAAAACAATCTGCATAAAAAAAACCTTCCTGTAATAGGGTATTATTTATAACATGTTTATTAAGTTAACGAACAATGGACACGATAATAACGATGTGCGAATATCCTCGGACACGTCCGGGACACTTAATCACCATGTAAAGTAAAAATAACATGAGTAATTTTGTTCGTTTGTACTCTGCCATCTCGGGAAAATGTGAAGGATTTCGATCTGATGTAAGAATGTTGATGCGACCGTAAATTGCGATCGTCAATTATTTTACTATGCCCTTTACTTACAATTAAGGTATTTCCCCGTAGGGGTGAGTCAGCCTTAATTTTAATTTATTAAAAGACGAGTATGTTTGTGCTGGAAAATCCATTTTAGATACCTACTACAAAAAAAAAACAAGATATTTTTTATCTGGAGCCCATGCGCGAAATCGACTGATTTAGATTACTTTTGTTCATTGTTTGTGAGAAAGGGAAAAATAATTTAAACAAAATAATTTATGTTTTGAAAAGTCGATTTCTTTGTTTTGTATGAGGCTAGAAGGGATTTTTCAAATAAATTAAGTATTCATGGAAAATCAATAATATTCACAACAAGTTTTCAGAAAAATGACACGAGACTGAGATTTGGTCATATTTATAGAAGGAACTCCTTTTGATTTTGACCATTAAAAAATATTATCAACATTATTATATGGTCTACTTGCACGTGTTTGGACTACTTATTTCTACTTTGATACAAAATGTAGCAGAAAAATAATGTTGAAAATACCAATTTTTCGAAAAAAAAAACCCATGTATATATGTATTTTTTCCTATAATTTTTTTTTTTTACATTCTTTGTTAGTTACAAGTGAAGATAATAAAAGCGTGTTAAAAAATAAATCAAACACTATAAAATATAAACAATGGTCGACTTTATCGCTTTCTGCGATCTTTTCCAGGCAACCTTATAATGTACAGTGATTTGCCTGGACATAATATGGGGCTGTCGATCTATTAACTTAACGAACATTTTACTAGGCACTGAAATAAACCCATACAGAAGTACCTTTACAGATTTATAGCTTAGAGACCTAAACCAGCTTACTGAATATCTTAACCGGTAAACGCTTGAGTTATATTCAACTTGCACCAAACGTTGATAGAATACCTTACAACTAGAAACTTGGCAAGATTTTTGATGTTAATTTTGTGGACTGGGAATGATTTGAATGTATAAGCACGATACGACTACCTTGGTAAATAGTGCTGATTCTTTGGAATTCTTAAAGATTGTTTAAAAATTAATTGCAACATCTTGAAGAATATAAGTATTGGTAAAACTTGGTTATTCTAGATAGAAAACATTATGGGACGACTTTTAAAATTATTTTTAAGAAAATCCCGCATCAAGGTAAGATTCAAAGCTGAGAAGACTGTGGTCACCATGGAGCTACGCGTGCTTTTTGAAGTCATAAACAACATTACCATAGGTATCTTGTGGCTCTTCCCTTTCGTCTTATCTTTCGGACGAACCCAATAATCTAACTATCACCAGTTTTGGCATACTGGAGACAGAAAACCCTATCTATCTATGGTTTTAACGTCCCAATAATCTATAAGAGATTATGGAAGCTTACCGGCCTGACATAAGGACAGATGGATTTACACTGTCTACCATCAAAGGCTATTTGTCTTTTACTGAAAATAGGTTATTGGGTTCGGCCATTGCGCGAAATGCCCACGATAAATGATAAATGATTCTATTTCTGTAAGTAGGTTTATACAAGCACTTTTACAGGTCAAACATTTTTTTTTTTAACTAGATGAGGCCGGCGTTTCCTATCTGACTACTCTGAGAAGAAAGGTCGAAACAAACTCAGAGGTCACAATCTCTTTTAAAGTCCAGACATAATCTTGGTCAGATCATGTGAAGACCATGTAGGTTGGTGTCTGAAATGGTTTTTTGAGGAAAGAACCACACAGATTGAGTGGACCTGTCCAGTCAGTGCAAGCATTTGTCAGTAATCGTACAGCTCAACTTAAAAGTTAAGGAGCTCAACGATTCGACGAATCGCATTATTTACTCAAACTGGCAGACTATGATTAAAGCTGAGAGAAAAAAAAAAAACAAGGACTCTCATCGATCCACGATCTATCAAAATGCGCATAGGGAGGGTTAGGGATCTCATTTCGAACGAATACATAACAAAGCCAAAGATTGTCTTTCAATTAGTCTATTTCCTTTGTACACTTATGAAGTTGGACAGTTAGTCAGAAAGTTAGTTCTAGTTAAAAAGAAAGCCCCATTTTCTTTTGGTCGTATCTTTTTAATTATGAATATAATTCATCTTTTTACGACTGTCATCCATTTTACCACGCACCGAACCGTGTCCCCCACACGCTACGTTCTTTCATATGTACGTAACTACATATATAGGTAACGCATACATTATATGGCATCAGTTCACAATGTGCAGAACATGTTACATTGCTTTTAAGGACTTTTATATCGATTCAGGTTATTTTATGCTCATGTGTAGGACGATAGTCCAAGCGTGATAACGCTAGTTGCTAGGGCGTTAGGCAGAGTAGATGCAGATGATCGATAGTTTTACTATGATCTTATTAAATCCACAAAATGGAAGACAAACTAAACAATTCATTTTAAAATTTATACTTTCGTGGTTTTTGAAAAAAAAATTATCGTCAGATCATTTTAGGTTTCAAACAAACAACGATATTATTGTATCTGACTCCGTTATTAATTATGTTTGTTTTTAAAATACATTATTTTCTTATCTATTTAACAATGGCTGTAGATTTCACATAAAATAAAAATCCCTAAACCATACACTTAATTAGTAAATTGCCCTACTCATGGTCATTAATAAAAACCATTCAACATTAACACAGTACCTATGTGTAGCTTTCCTAATTTTCACAAGACATTCCATTCAGTATGCAATCACTTGCCTCACAATCAATTAATTACTAATTTTCTAATATCAAGTAAACTTCGTTTTAAACTGGATAACTGCATTTCGGCATTTGTAAATATTCTTGCAGAACACGTAGAACAATAACAGGATCCAAAGAGTTTGCGGAGAAAGAGAGATGGAGATATGAAAATGTGCGACGGGGGAAAGAGATAGAGAATTTGTGTAACCTTTCGCTGAGCTGTAGTACAGCTAAGAATGGATGACAAAAAGTGAATAAGTCAGTGCGGCTTAGAGTGCGGTGCGGACGTCAGGCAGACATTAATAAAGTCACTTATAAGTGACATTGAAGTTTAATAAGTGATAGGAGTGATATCACGAGATGGCGTTCCGATCGTGTGTGGGAGTCGTTTTCTTGGGCTGTTTAATTGGTGAGTTTTTTTTGACCTAAAAAAAATATTTTTTATTCTAAATATAAATAAATGAGATAAACAAAGAACAATTCTATTATTAAACTTTTTTTATCGAAGGCTTGTCAACAAACATGCCTTCGATAAAAAAAAACATGTACTTTGGTAACGACCTATTTCGATAACCTTTAACAAATTAATATTCAGTGGAGCAGTAAGTATTACAATATGTCAGAGTACACGTTAGCCTTGACGCCTAGAATTACAATTCCTGTCTAATTTGAATGCTAGACTACAGGCCATAGCAATAAAGTTGTAATTGCTTTGATTAATTATTATTATCGAATGAATCAGTTTTCGTAACTGATTGATAGACAAGGCACAGCATTTATCTCTGATAAGACAATAGAATAAGTTACTACTAGTACCTAATCTACTTTCATAAATAGAACAAACTTTAATGATTAACAGACAGAGCAAGCTCAGCCTAAATGACAAAAGAAAGAGAGTGACAAGTTGGCAGATCATTTTGTTCCATATGAAAAGAGAAACACTTAAGAAAGGGTTTTTGAAAAGTTAATCAAATAGAAAATAGTTTAAAGAAATGGGTTGAACTTTGAAAGCGAACGAAGTCACAGGCAACCACTAGTCTTTAAAACACAAATGTTTTCACATTCAAATAACAGTTAAAGCTTACAAATGCTTGTTTAATTTGTTAGCTAATTGTTTTGCCTCGTAACGACAGCGTCTGTTACGTCTAGGAAGAAAAGACATCAACGCGCGCGCACCTTTATAAAAGAGAAAGTATCACATTTTCTGAAACAACATCAGTCAATGTTTGATGGATTTCAATTGTTTTGCATAACCGTAAACTGACAATATACGTAACTACTCATTCTTTATTATGATAAGATACAATTTTAGATTGTCTTAATAACGCAAGAAAATCCGGGAAAGTACCAATGTGACTTATCAATAAGTTTATATGTACTTTGAAAGTTTGTCTTGGACATTACTGACATCGATGAAAGAATACATCGTGAGGAAACCTGGACTTAAGTAATTTATGTCTAAAATCACCTTGAGCAAGCGTGGTGATCAACGCTCATGCCTTCTCTGTATGAGAAGAGGCTTTTGTCCTGTAGTGGGACAGTAATAGGCTGGGATTTTTAATTAGAAGAAGTATCCGATTTTACAATAATGGTTTCTAGTAAAAACTATCTAAGCCCGATCAGCCAGCCACCCAGCGATTACCTTAGTTCAAATAACAGTTGAGACAACGATTCTAAGTAAAGTAACGGAGAAATGGCGTACTTATTCAACACACGCGGAGCCGCTGAATGCCACTAAAGTTCAAATGAGTACAATATGGATATACGAGTACATACACATGTACTTTGTATGGATGGAATTTATAATGAGGGTGACGTCACAAATAAACAATTGAATGAGGTCTCAAGGCAGTTAAACTAGGGTAAATGGTGACACTGTGTTCATGAAGAAACCATAGCATTAATGTAAAATTTCAAAAGTTTAATGTCAAGCTCGATAAATGGCGCTGGCGTCGAAATAGATCTCGCTATTGTTTCATTACAACGATTTGGTTGAGGTATATCAGCTTAAAACAGGACACAATTGTTGTTTTATTTCCAACCCTATTTGTGTCCATGTCATGGCGAGATCTTAGAATTAATCATTTCATGAAATAGAACATCGACCGCTAGTCACATCATGATGTGGTCTGGCCAGATCATTGAATACTCGACGTTTGATGATATGACCAGTTAAACTCACGACTACTTCATGATGTGGCCAAACATTAGTGATCATATCGTAAGATAGTTAGATTATCTACCGGTAGAGGCGTTGTTTGTTTTTTTATTGTGCATCGGTCCTAAAAATACTAAATAGCCAAGTAACTGCTACCAACTTGGATGTAGCGCTCGCCGGCCGCTACCGCGGCACCGCTCGCTTCGCTCGCTCGGCTCGCGCGCGGTTGTTCACAGTTCTAACCTAACCTAACCCATTTGGTCAAGGTGCCACTAGCAGCGTGAAAAGCAACTCCTTTGCGATATGCCAGTGGTCGGCTGGTGAAATGGCTAGGCAGATCACGATCACGATAAGGCTATTTCTACGATCGGACCACGACAGATACCTTACATTAATGATATGGCCAAACGTCGACTGACATATCATTAAACGTTGACGTTTAAACGATATAGCCAATTTCAGCTGGGCATTTCATGAAATGATCAATTCTAAGATCTGGCCACGACATGCACATAAATTCATTAGTCCAACATTACTAGCTCGGGTAATAAACACACTATTTTCCCAATAGTATTCTTCAAAAACTACCAGACGAATACGGACAAATGTCAACACAATATACATATAAATAGCTATTTCTGGTTAGACTGGTAACTAACTTGGTTAGGAAAATGTTAATGAGATAATATCATTATTAGCTTAACCTTTTCCTAAGCAAGCTTGAGTAGACGTTCCAATAGTTCAAACTATTATAAAGGTCAATAATAATTGTAAAGGCATCTTCTAATACACTGAGAAGGAACCAGTGATCACTTTGATTTCAAACGAAACCAAATCATTCCAGGTTTCCTGACAATTACTGTCTTAACCGTGAAACCGATCTTAGAACTAATTTCTAATTATTTCATCACGCCTTGTTTCCCCGAAAGGCTGGGCTGAGGTGTACTTAATAGTACACCCACATTTCTCCTGTTATGTTTTTAAGTCCCAAGTAACAGGGAGCGAGCCTATTGCCATCAACCGGGCACAAATCCAGGCTCCAGGCTGCTAATGAGAAATTCTAGATAGGAAAATCCAATAACACTGCCCGACCCGGGAATCGAACCCAGAACCTCATGATCAGCAGTAACTGTAGCGCTTACGACCACTGGAACAACGAGGCAGTTTTACGATTAATTTAGTGATAAATTCGTAATGCATGAGACACATTTGTTATCATCGGTTCGGTTTTCAACACAAAATCAGATTTTCTAGAAGCAGTTCTGTAAATGGAGGAAACGAAAGGGCTTAAGAGGGGGTCTTATCATTCTCCTGCCCTTTTCCCAATTTATTTGTGGTCGGCGCAACATCTCCCTTTCTAGCCATATTATCTGTCACACAGTCCATCCATCGTTTCTTTTATCTTCCTCTACTCTTATAGCCATCCACATTCATACTCAAAACTTTCCTCACGACCTTTTCCTCATTCCACTTTTTATTCAAAATTCAAAAGCCTTAACATTACCTTAACAAAATACCTCATCTCTGCGGGTGTTCAGTTATTAAAGGCCTTAGGGTAATTTTAGCATAATCTAAACCTGTTAACAGTACAGTTAGGCGCACTCAGAATATTATTAAATACGGATAGGGTTTTATAGGCAGCTCTTAATGGGATCGAGGTTATTATTTAATGGGAAGATTAATAAATGGTGGGATGCTGGATAATTTATTTGACTTTGTGCGTTGACCTTAACCATAGATTACTGAATAGCGAACGGATTCAACTGAACCTCTCTTCTATTATAATTTTGTTGTTTGGTTTCTTGCGTTTTAGTGTCAGGAACCTTTACGAAACAGATAAGAGAAATAATAAGCCGACATTTGCACGGATGTAAAAAATCGCGGCGGACACTGGATTTTCAACTCTCGTTGTTGCTCCGACCATTGAGAATCCAACAGTACATGCCAGCGCGTCGAAAAAATACACTGTTGAAAATCCAGTGCGTGAAATAAATCGCGAAACATTTTTACGTCCGTACAAAAGTCGACTTAATCTCTCTCGTCTGTTTTGTTAAAGGTGCTCGCACTTAAACATTTGTTTGTGGTCTTTGGTTCCTGGAAACGTTTCATTATTGACCTGGGATCACCAACACATATTGAGCAAGCGTATAGTCAATGCTCGTTCCTTTCTTGCTTCTAATATTCTTCTGTATTATGATGACGTTTTCTGGTGACTGTTTTTACTTCTTCGCTTCAAGTACTAAATCTTTGAATCTCACTTCCACACTCATAGGAAGAAATCGTTTTCACTTCTACTAAGTACTACTTTCCTTCTTACCAATATCAGTGGCTACCGATCCGTAAATATGTCTTAAAATATCTTGACTGCTTCGTTGGTGTAGTGGTCGCAAGCGCTACTGCTGAGCATGAGGTCCTGGGTTCGATTCCCAGGTCGGGTAAAGTGTTATTGCTTTTTTCTATCTGGAATTTCTCAGTAGCAGCCTGGAATCTGGATTTGTGCCCGGTTGATAGCAATAGGCCCCCCATTACATGGGGTTTAAACATAACTGGCGAAATGTGGGTGTACTATCTATAGGTACACCTCTGCCCAACCCTTCGGAGAAACAAGGCGTGATGTTATGTATGTAATATCTTAATATTCAAACTTTTTTTTCTTAATATTTTTTTTTTTAATTTTAAACTTAACTATAAGTAATAAACCTAAAATCGAACCTTAAGAATATTTATATATTTCTTAGTAGTCCGTTTACAAGTTTTGTACTTATCCTAGATAGACAAGGAAACCTATTATACAATACTGTAATACAGAATCCCTATATAAGGTCTGTCTATTCATACACGAAATATCTTAAGGGGTCATTGTACTCATCATTGTAAACGACTTTTACTATGGGACCAAACCTGAAATCGCAAAAAAAAATCACCTGTTCCCTACATTTATGTTTGCATAACTCGTCAAAATGTTGCGAACAGCTGATTTTTTTTCGCAATTTCAGGTTAAGTCCCATAGTAAAAGTTGTTCATAATGACCCCTTAAGACATGTCATGTATGCATAGACAGACTTTATACATATGTATCGCTGTTGGTTACCTAAATAAAGAAAATAAAAATTAATAAATATTCAGTCCCAAGTTTCAACAATCTGATTGTATCACAAACTAGGTATATACAGCGAGTTATTAGTAAGTTCGTATAGTGAAGGTTATCGATTGAAACATTAATACAGCGCTAATATTTGGACATAACGCCTCGTTCAAAGCTGCGTGTGTTAGGTAACAGAGAAATCAGCTCTTACACCACAGTTTTTGGTTATCTTTCATCTGTTTAAATGTTGGCGGTTGCAAAAATAAGTTTTTTTTTTCTTACTTCGTGATTTGAAAGTGAGGTTTAGGGTCTAAAAGAATATACTCCATCATCCAACCAAACATCATCATCATAAAATTCTTTGTAACGTAACTTTCTTTCGATATAACGTACATCTCCCTATATCGTAGAAATTAGTTCAATTTGGTTGGTTTAACTTAAAACCATACTATTACATTGAAAAAATAGCGCTACAGCCATTGCATATTACGAAGAAATATGTTCATATTTACACGTCAGTAAATATATTTATTAGCATTACTGTTTAAATTACCAGTGTCCAATTTCTAAGAAAGACACTTTTTTTTGGATGGGAAATCATCAAATTTTAATTACTTCTCCCGCTCTGAGCGGAGCGGGAGGGCGTGTCAAGCGTATACTGACACCTAAGGTCGTAAACAGCCACATTTCTTTTGTTATTGTTAATTACCTAAAACACCGTCTCTTTCTTCGTTCCCCATAACGAAAATTCTCTATAACGAAAAAAAAAAATGCTCGGTCCTTTGAGTTTTGGTATAAAGAGCTTGCACTGTAGTTCCAAATGTATGTGGAAGAAGGACCAACTGTAAAATGATATTCCTAGGTTCGACATTTTGGCTTCTTATAGCGTCCTCAAATATAGTGAAAAGGACGTTGCTCCGTAGATCAACACATAAAAGATCAAAAATCATATAAAAAGATAGCATAAAATTACAACACTCTTCTTTTGAAAAATGCTTTTAACATTCAAGGTAACGTTTCAAATTGTTTTTACAATAATTTTCTGACTCCATATTTCTGTTTACGATAGCAACGCGAATATAAATTAAAAAAATTACAATCAAGGATGAGTGTTTTAGTAATCGCTAGCCAATTTAGCTGTTTTAAAATTGAACGTTGACTGTAACATATAAAAGAAAAATATTTCCTACCTATCTGCGTACGTGAAATATGGTTATTTCAAGTATTTTCTTTGATAAACAGCGATCTTATCTTTTACGTTTTCCCAGCATATTTTCAAGGTTTATTTTGTTATTAAAAAAAATGCAGTCATGGGACCGTGACCCGGACATGGATCATGGATTTTGAGAAGTAAGTTCTAAACATTACATCTTTTCAAGCTACCAAAATGTAGGATACTTTCTCTGTAGGTACTGTAGTGACCGGCCACGATACGCAGGCAGGTCACCACGTAGATTGTCTGTAGGGTCTCGACTTCGAGGTGTGTTCAGGGGTTTATAAGCAGAATAAACGTAGCAGGATTCTTCTTGTTATTTGCTTATATGAAAGCAACAATACATTATATTACTAGGGCTAATATTACACTGACTCGACATAAAACAATATGACTTTACGTCATAGTTTTTCACCTATTCTAAATTCCAATTGAAACCAGTGTTTGTCTTATCAGCCAATGTCATAATCCAAAGAGGATTCATGCGGAAGGCAGGCTCAACTAAGGCCTCTACAGTACCTATCCAATATTTTGCTCGCTATTTGTAGTTTTACTGACTGCAGTCTAACTCACAGACGTTTAAACATAGACCGAGCACATCCGCTTTCAGAGAGAAATCAGATACAGACATTATCTCTTTCATATTTCAATCTTTAACTCCAAGCTTTGTAATTAACCTACAAGTATCCAATTTTCTTAGCGTCCAGTTTATTAAACATTTAGAAAGTAAATGACAGTCTTATTTAGTATTACTGCAGCTAATTGCAGCATTGAACTTAAGGAAGTGGCCGTACTCAATGTGAACTACTTTTGTCACCGTATGCGCAGGAAATGTAGCGCGTGTGTCGTTGGTTTTAACTGACAAGTATATAAAGTTCCATTTGATCGGTTTCGGTTATTGTATGTATAGAAAGGTTATTACTGAATATTCAAGTGGTTTTGAAGTAATTTTTTTGTGGTTTTAAGCGTTTAGTTGTTGGTTGAAGCTACTAATGTAGTAATATTATCCAAAGTGATGCGTTCTCAATAGATGCGTTCTTCTTTGGTTTTCTCTCGTAATTATACGAGTTTTATGAGAATAGATCATGTCGTGACAAAAATTCTAGCGAGGTTGACTATAGATAATAAATAGAAGACAGAATATTCTTTATTATGTACACCATAAATATTACAGATATAAAAGTAGAAATATATACACATGTATATATATGTGTGTGTATACATATGTTGTATATTTATGTATCGTTTTTTTTCACCACTACACGCTGTTTCTTATACCAAAAATAAGATATGCAGATGTATGCAGTAACTATGTTCATTTTAAAAGTAACACTAACACATTTACATAAATTAACTATGTATACCAATATTACATAAGCAACGCTTAACGAGTTTTGTTATCCATTGAGGCCTTATTAGGTAACACTTAAGAAGTTAAGTCATGATGCTAAACTGTATGGTCAACAGAAGTTGTACCTAATAACATGAACATCAAGATGAGATTTATGTAAAGTCAAATAAAACTGCAGAGCAGTGGTAGCCCAGTGGTAACGGTCCCGGTTTTCGAATTGTGGATCGCGGGTTCGAACCCAGGCAGGCGCTTTACTTTGTGTAAATAATTTCACCACCACTGCTCTCAAAACGGCGAAGGAAAACATCGTGAGGGAACTGGCATGTTCTAGAACCAAAAATTCGAAGACGTGTGACATCTACCAACCCGTACTGGGCCCGCGTGGTGGATTACAGCCAACTCCCTGTCGAAGAGAGGAGGCCTGTGTCCAAGCAGTGGGAACATTATAGGCTGATTATGCTCATGCTAAATAAAACTAAATATACGCCACACGCCACATGACACCTACAATTATTATAATTCTATATAATTATAGGTTCTTTATAACATCTCACTCACTGTTGCAACCTACGCTTACCTTTTGCCATTTTTAGGTATCTCTTTAAACACCGGCCCCTCCTCCAAATTTCTTTCATCTATTTGGGTTTTTATTTTTTTTTATTTTATAAAATTATTTCAAAGCATTAATATTTTACATACTTAACAACTTATACCTAATTAAATCTCCAAAGGCTGGCTTTTACCTTGGCCAGAGGCTAAGCATTGCCATACAACGTGGCAATGCCGCCAGTCTCTTGGGTACATTACCAGTCGACAGCGATGCGGAGGAATTTTTCTATTTGGGTATCTATAGAACGAATACACCACGATAACTAGTCCTAGAGCAACAGACTATTAGTTTGTAAATCCAATAAAAAGAATATGCTTCAGCACCCTAATTTCGTAACACACTATCAATCACAATCTGAATGATTTTGAAGCAAATTGCTAATCCATTGCTTCGTATGATCGAAAAATTGGTCTGCTCAACAACGTACATAACGCAATGAATATTGTGTCAACTGTCAAAATAAAACCGATTCCTACTAAGTGTGTTACGCAATTGCCCCGCAGGTTTAATCTTGAAGGTATAAATACAAATATATAATGTGGTAAGTAAAAATACCATTTTGTTAATTAATCTTTTCTCATTCCAGTGCTGGCATCATCAGCAGGCCCAAAGCCCAGGGGTAGGAAACCAGTGAACCCTCCTATCCGGACCATCAATGATAATGAAAGAAAAGCCGAGGCTGAGGCCGAGATCACCAATGACTGCCCCGAAGACGGCTTCTTTGCTGATGCTGAGCAGTGCGACAAGTATTATGAGTGCAGGTAAATATGTCTTGAAGCAATGATTAGGTTTCATCTTCGAAGTAGGTGAACCTGTGTATGTAATATTAAGGGCGAAAGTTAACTTACAGGATGATAGAAGAGAGAGACTGTGTTCTGTCTAGGAAAGGTGAATTAACAATGGATTTTTTTTCTCTTTATTTATTAGGGACTTGCAACCATTAACAGATCATGTCAGCCCCATCATATCCTTAAGCAAGTTACTTACAAAAATTTCTTAAGACTATTAAATATAAATTTATAAATAAGCTTAGCTTTATTGCTTGCAGGGTAAGCTAGAATACACTGAAATTTACCTAAATCTAATGCATTTAATTTTAATATTTTATATAAATTTTGCCATTCAAAATGATTGCGAATACAATTTATAAGGGGGTGTTGGACATGTTCTGGTTTTAAGACAAACAATACAGTTAGGTGAAAGGGATTTCTTCATTAAAAAGGAAAAAAATATTGGTACATGTTCAGATCGTATTCTAAAAGCTATTTTAAGTAATTGCCTACCTAGTGTAACATCGGCAAACCACGGTGTCCAATAACAGTGGATTGTGGAGGAATATAGGCCTCTGGTAGTGGTATAGCATTTACTTTGGTTGCCGCATCTTGGTCATTCTAAAAAATATTTGAAAAGTGCAAAAAGCTCTTCGGTCTCTTTTAAAGAAACTAAATATAGCAGCTCTATAAAGCAGGACAAAAATTACCAAATGAAACTACTAACTCACTTTGTGAAATTAAAATTCTATAAACATTTACCAACTCGTTCGATAGGTTCTTATTCAAAATATCTTTTAAGTGTCTTCACGAATAAATGAATCATAATATTTGAAATGCACAAAACTCCTTAAAAACATTTGAAGCTCGCCCCTAAATATGTTTGGACAATCCTTCAAGCTCAATAAATCACTTCAATTTCGTAAAATTTATTACTCACCCAAACTTACAAACTGTAGTTAAGTTTATCCTCGTTAGGTCATCGACCTCGTGATATTTTAAGAAATGTGTATAGAAATACATCACTTGCAAAGTATTTGTTCAAAAAGTTATTTGAACGGAGAAAGGACATTGACTCGAAGCTTAAAGTCAGGGATATTTGTTGAAGTCGTATTCACAAAGGATTGTTAAGTGGTTTGACGAGAAGACTGTTTGCTTCCCTTTTGAGTGTATTTTGCAGGATTGCTTGATGTTAAATGTTTTGAAAAGATGGTTTCGCTGTCGGCAGACTTCCCTTTCATAATACATGACCTGTACCTACGTGAACCGTACCAATGAATGGGCGAGTTGGTAATGTTGCAAATATTGCCATTTTGTGATCACCGAATGTAATAAATCAATGAATGTATTCTTATTCAAACTCAAACCATTTATTTCAATTAAACAATTACAGGCACTTTTCAATTGTCAAGGAGTCGGTCAGTCAGACGGATGAAGCTAGTTGCCGTAGGTTCCTATGGAGAAGAACGGGCAAGAAATTCCACGGACACTCGTTTAAATCAAAATATTGTTAAAAAATATTATACATCATTTATGTTGAAATTATACGTGACTATATTAGTATTTTCTTGTGTTTACTAATACTTTGCCACTGATAAATAAAGATTACCAAAGCTCCAAGCAATTCAAGTTTGCATCCACAAAATAATTCGTAATAGAGAATTTGTTGTATACGCTCAATAAATTTTATATTCCTCCGCATCCCAAGCAAAGACCAATGGGCAGTATTGTTGACAGATTTTGCTAACTCTAATCCTATTATTTTCAGAGCCGGTAACATTATCGAGAAGCTGTGTCCTGACGGCATGGTGTTCAATGACTACAGCTCCCAGGAGGAGAAGTGCGACCTGCCCTTCAACCTCGACTGCTCAGCTAGACCTAAGCTCCGTAAGTTATTTTACTGCGTTCGTCTACTCCCAGACTACTTGCAAAAAATGCCCAGGAACTTTTTATGAAAATTGGGTAACTATTATTACTAAGGCAAATTAGTAGGTGGTAAGATGACCAAAGAAAACGTCGTGAGGAAACCGGCATGTTCTAGAAGCAAAAATTCGAAGACATGTGACTACTACCAACCCGCACTGAGTCCGCGTGGTAGATTATAGCCAACTTCCTCTCACAGAGAGAAGGCCTGTGTCCCAACAGTGGGAACATTATAGGATGATTACGCTAAGGTGACTAAAGATTGGCCTCGCTGGCTGTCCTTCACCAGTCTAGGGTATTCTTTTGGAAAAATTGAATATCAAATATACATACACAAATACAAAGGTTACAAAGGTTAAGGTTTATTACAAAGGTTGACTGGTAGAAAATGCCTATGGCATTAAGTCCGCCTCTGTACTTTTCTGTGCATGAAGTATTAAATAAATAAATAAATAAAATATCGCTTATCCCTTTGCCATAGACACTGCTAAGAGACACTACATTCAACTAATTAATTACGTATTATTGTCACCACGAAGATCCACGGTTACATGGCTTAAGTGCTTTCAGGGTTTTGGTTGGAAAGCCAAAAGTATTTCTGGTCAATCATTATTAGCTAGCTTTGAAGTCTGTAGGCATTTGTAAGATTTATGACAAGAATTGACTAGTTAAGAAGCTGCTCTTTCCGACAAGAGACACGTGCACTGCCCAAGCACGTGTTTGCTGTTATGTAATACAATAGGGCTGTCACACTTATCAGCTTATTGCAGTAGGTATTATCTAACAACCAGAACAGTGATGGCTAGACATTAGACTTGGTTGGCTGGCTGATTACTGCAACACTAATTTATTTGTTAGCTCGCCCTTTTCTTTGTCTCTCATAAAATTGCTCTGATGATTCTTACGGGAGGCCTAAGCCCGACTTTTGTTAAAATGATGATGATGGAGGGCTCTAGCTATAACTTTTTTTTTTTCTAGCCTTCGTTGTCCCACTGCTGAGCAAAGGCCTCCCTACTCTCTTTCCACTTTTTTCTATCCAAAGCTGCCAAGAACCAATCTTTATTAAAGGAGTCCAGCTCATCATAACTTTGGGTTGACATTTAATATTTTACTGCAGTGAAATAATATTTTTTTGTTGACATAAGAATCGACTTTTATTTGGCAGCCCCTATTAAAAATAATACCAATAAACATCTTAAATTAATTCACTGACATGCAAAACACTGCCTTAACCGCTGGATAAAGAAGCATGCACAAGAGTTCCTTTTATACGTACATATAACGAAGATGAGCAATAAAGAAGGATTTTTAAAAATTCATCCCCTAAAGGGGTTAAATAGGGGACGAAAGTTTGTATGAAAGTTCGTCAATTTTGCCGATAGGATATCCCCTCGAGCACATAACTTGTAGATCTATAAAACTTGCGTATTTGAATAAAACCAACAATGCCTACTGCCAACCCTAGATAAAGCCACAGAGTGACTGGTTAGTGACATCATTAGAATACGGATTACACATAAATGCCGTAGGTCAACGGAGCGGGAACAACTTTCACAACTCAAGGGAAGCGCGGCCTTGGCGGAGCGACGCGGAGTTTATTGTCCGTCCGAAATATACATACGGATCTTTATACTCGTAAGATAGCATGAATAGTAATTGACGCAAAATACTTGACAAAAATATGCTCTTATTTTTGTCATATTCATAGTGTTTTTTGTTAATCGTACGCGGTTGTGGGTGTAGCTGACTCGACAAATTAATGTTGTTCTGTCCAAATTTCAATAGTTCATACAAAAATCCTATAGAAAAAGCTCGTTCAGTTTTCCCGAATTTAAATTTAATATTTCCCGGGAAATTCCAATTCTTCTTTCCATTAAAACCTAATTCGGACTATTTTAAAATAAAAAATTGTTAAGTCAGTCTAGCCTTTCTCAAGTGAGGCTCTCACCAACGAACAACATTTCATTTTTATTTATAGATAGTAGCAAGGATGAGCCATAGTTCCTTCAGCAATAAAACATTTGTTTTGGTGCTATGAAGTCCTAAATCGAAATGCAATAGGAAGTTTTTCTCCTTTTGAAACAACATACGGAAGGAAATAATGTTTGTCGTTTGCGTCAAGCACGAAGGATGAATAATATTTTCGTTTTCAATAATGTTGGCAACAACTTTCCAATTTCAAGGGAAGTACGACCTTGTCGAATGACGCAAACTTTTTTGTTATTTCAAATAAAACCACGGTATAATATAAAAAATATTATAAAAATATATGTATATTATAATTATGTATATTTGATGACCTCGTTGGTCTAGTGGTCGTAAACGCTACTGCTGAGTATAAGGTCCTTGGTTCGATTACCAGGTCGGGCAAAGTGTATTGGTTTTTTCCATCTAGAATTTCTCAGTAGCAGCCCGGAGTCTGGATATTACACGGGACTTAAACATAACTGGTGAAATGTGGGTGTACTAGGTATACGTACACCTTTGCCTAACCCTTCGGGAAACCCAGGCGTGAAGTAGAAGTTATGTAGTATAAAAATACTGTCAAATTCTTTTAATATGTAGGAAGCAGATTTTAAGCACCAATAAGTCGCATCGTTAAGCCGTTGGTCCCAGCTGTCATTCATAAACCTTTGACAGTCGTTACGCGTAGTCAGAAACCCAAAAGTCTGACAACCAGTCTTACCAAGGGGTATCGTGTTAGCCAGTTACAGGATTGTGGAGGTCAGATAGGCAGTTGCTACATGTAAAATACTGGTATTCAGCTGCATTCGGTAAGACTGGAAGCCGACCCCAACAAAGTTGGGAAAACGCTAGGCAGACTGCAGATTAACGTGTACTAATGGCATTTCTAAATGTATGTCCACGCCTTCTTCCCATGGGTGTAGGCAGAAACTATACAACAACACCTTCTACGATCTTAGCTCGTAGATGTCTTCTGCTAATCTATTGTATGTTTAGCTATCTTAAAGATAGTATAAGCAGTCGTGATATTGCCTTAAACTACTCGTACGTTGCGATTGACACAGCACTCATACTGTTGTCCCGGGGATACCGCACAGTCTCCGGGGAGGCGGCGAACCTCCTTGCCGGATTACCGCCATGGGATCTGGAGGCAAAAGTCCTCGCGCACATCTGGGAGTGGCGCGAGGAGGCAGGACGCCGGGGCGTAACTCTGTTGCCGCGAGAAATCGCGGCACGGCGGACAGAGCTCCGGCAGGATCTCATGGCGGCATGGAGAGTGCGATTGTCGCAACCCAGCGCTGGGCACGCCACAATTGCGGCGATAAGTCCCCTCTTTGAGGAGTGGCTGGAGAGGCGCCATGGCGTCCTCACCTTCCGCCTGACGCAGGTCCTCACCGGACACGGGTGCTTCGGGAGGTACCTGTTCCAGATAAGGCGGGAGGAAACGCCCGGGTGTCACCACTGTGTGGATCGCCCGGATGACACGGTGGAGCATACGGTGGAGGTCTGCCCGGCTTGGGCGAAGCACCGCCGTGTCCTTGCGGAAGCGATCGGCGGCGGCGATCTCTCGCGTCCGGCCCTGGTCCAGGCCATGGTACGGAGCGAGAGTACATGGGAAGTCATTACCTCCTTCTGCGAAGCAGTAATGCTCGTGAAGGAGGAGGCGGGACGCGTGAGGGAGAGGCAAGCTTTGCGCCCTCACGCCCCTAGTCGCCGCAGGAGACGCCCTGGGCGTCGGGAATTGGTAGCCGATTCCCGGCCACCGTAGGCGCGGGCTTGCGGACGGCGAGCAATGGGTAGCTCGCCGTCCGGTAAGGACCAAGCCCGAGTCGACGGCGCGTCGTGTTCCACGCGCGCCTCAAAGAGATGTCAGCACTATTGACTGGGTCCGCTAGGGCCGATGCCAGCTAGGGTTGCGGGATGTTCGAAAGAGTTACCGTGGCCCCGGCACAGGCAACAGAAGGAACACGGGTGGGTTTTAGTCAGTAAAAGTCTGACACGCCCTCCCGCTCCGCCCAGAGCGGGAGAAGTCATTTGATGATTTCCCATCCACAAAAAAAAAAAAGTCATACTGTTGTCATGTTTTTTATTTATTCCAACTGTAGATAAGATTTGGATATCACTTGGAGTTGGAAACTTTCTTAAATTATACCGTGAGGTACCCACCCTCTTAGCTGTCAATCGACCCCCTAGAGGTCGGTAACAATAGAAATTTTATTGTGTCTTATATCATGACAATTGAAGGTCTTTGAAAAATTACACATTTTTGACTCGCCCACTACAAGTGTAAACTTAAACCTAAGCAAGAATCTAACAAAACAACAATTGTTATCACCAGAAACGCCGATCCCACAACTGCACTGCCCTCGTCTGAACGGCTACTTCGCCCACGAGGACCCGAAGGAATGCGGCAAGTTCTATTACTGCGTTGATGGCAAGTTCAACGCGATCACTTGTCCTGATGGCTTGGTGTACAACGACAAGACTGGCATCTGCACCTGGCCTGATGAAGCTAAGAAGAAGGGTTGCGGTGCTGCTGGTGAGTAACGCGCCTTATGTTTGATTCTTTTTTACTTAGTTCGTATTTAAAAAGTTGAAAACAACCAAAGGATAAAAAAATGGAAGCGTTTGGGCTAGTTGTATAAAACTAAATCAGAATATTTATCGGACAGTTGTATTTTCGATTCTAAATTCACTTACTTACATTAACCATACATTTACCTGTCTAAACGTCAAAACATTCTAGGCTTGCGCCCTACAGTATTGACTGCTTTCAGAACAGCATCAGATAATTAAGTTTATGGTCTCGAATGTGGATTGTTAGTGAAAGATTAAAATGAACCAAAACTACTAAGTAATTTTATCTCAAACCTACTACTGACTGTTTTATTGTACCTACCCTGAGAGGCTGAGATATTATAATCTCGAAAAAAGCTAAAAAAAATTGTTCTAAGTATTGGTTTATTATTTTTCCAAGATGTATTTGACTTCAACTGCCCCCCTGTGAACGAGACCTTCGGTCTGACGCACCCCCGCTACGCCGACCCTGAAGAGTGCCAGTTCTTCTACGTGTGCATTAACGGCAACACCCCTCGTCGCTCCGGATGCAAGCTCGGACAGGCCTTCGATGATGTCCAGAAGAAATGTGAATGGGCCAGGAAGGTGCCTGAATGGTGAGTTCTCTTGATGATAGAGCAAGATTAAAAGTTACTGGTTTTATGCTGCTATTAAAGACTACGCATGTATCGCGTTATGAATAGCAACAATGTAAGGCCATTTTTAAACGACGTCAAAAAAGGAGGAGTTTCTTAGTACGTCGGAATATATATTTTTTTTTATGTAGGTATATTCCCCGATTACTCAAAGACTGCTGGACCGATTTCGAAAATTCTTTTTTTGTTTGAAAGGGTATAGGAACTTCTTAGGTGGACCCATATAAATTTTATTACCGTTGCTTTGGTAATTTTTGAGTTAGCTTCATTAATACGTATTTTTTCCTCTTAGTCTATGTGGATGATGTTATAACAACTTCCTGTCACTGTAATTTATACCTATAGCAGGTCGTGGTATTAGAATTTGTGTGGGGTAGGTACTACAACAAAAAAGTGAAAAATAAAAACTTTTTAACAAAAAAAAACAACCGACTTCCAAAACAAACACCACAAAGTGAAAATTTCGGAAGTCGGTGACAAAAAAACGAAAATACAAAACCAAAGACACACACTTCCGAAATTAAAGTTATTTTTCACTTTGTAGTGTTTTTTTTTTGGAAGTCGGTTGTTTTTTAATGATAATTTTGGGAAAGCATTCAAATACGTATGGACCACTAACATCTTATATTTTCTGAAATCCCTGTTATACGACTTCCACTGTAAAGTCAGGAGGTTATTCGAGTAAATGTTAAAGTAGAACAAAATAATTCAAAGCATGTTTTAAAATCATGTCGACTTTCAAAGTCATGAGCAAAGCTGTCACCAGAGGAGATTAACACAAAAAAAATTAGTTGCTGTGTTCATAAGATAGAATATTAAATGAATTAGGTTATTACCGACGCTAACACTAGCAATCTCATATTAAATGATAAATGATTTTATTTCTACAAGTAGGTTTGTAAAAACACTTTTATACGTCAGTCGTATTTTTTTTAAACTAGATGCGTTTCCTATTATGTTATCAATAAATTTATTTTTTTTGGATGGGAAATCTTTATCTTTACAAAACCCACCCGTGTTCCTTCAGCTGCCTGTGCCCAGGGGCCACGGTTATTATTAATACCTAACACAAGTTTTTCATCTTCCAGTGCTGACTGGTACAAGGGCCAGCTAACTGATGCCGAGCTCGACGCCCTAGAGAACCCTCCCACCGCCAAACCAGCAGGCAGCGGCCGTCGCAAGCCCAATAGGCCCCAGAAAGGCAGCAAAGCGGTGGCAGTTGAGGACTAGCAGCGCAGTTAACGTAGTCTAAATTAATAAAGTATTTTTGTAAGGATATACTCTGGTTTGATTTTTTAAACATCATATACACCATCATCATCACGCCTGTTTTCCCTGAAAGGCTCGGCAGAGGTGTACTTATTTCTAGTATTAGACATTACATACACATACATAAACACACGCCTTATTCCCATGGAGGTAGGCAGAATTTACAGAACGCCACCTGCTACGATCTTTACATACTCCTTTTGTCTCGTTTACGTTCATGCATACATCTGGTCATACATGCACGCCGGTTGCGCGTACTACACACCTGACCTTTCTGAAGAAGATCACCAATAAGGTCACTATAACATCTCCAAGGGCGTCCCCGTCCGGCGTTTCTACTCACATCTGCACATTACATTACATTAATTTACATTTATCTAGTGTTAATTACAACTTAAACAAAATTTCCGATGCAAAATGCGTGTTGCATTTCGCATGTTATGTTTAAATCACATGTAACAGGGGGCGTGCCCTGCGGATCCAATATAATAATGGATTCAGAATGTTGATAGGGCTGCTCCGTTTTTGCAGTGCGTCTGGTATGTTCAACCATGCACACGTTGATGGGTTCCATGCCAACATCAGACAGAAATCTGCCTCGTTGCTCTGTAGGGTGCGGGCCAGCTCCAACTCCATCCTGAAGACTATAGCAGGGAGGTACGACTCTCCACTGTTATATGATATGGTTCGTAGATGCATCTCGAACAATAACCTTGTTACTAAATATTAAGGTTTACTAACATAGATATACGATTCTTTACTTACTAATTAAGTTCGGTGGCAGCAGAGGATGCAAAAAAAAACGATTTTTTTTAATAGAATTTAATAAAATACCAAATTACAATTATATTTTAAGTCTAACTAATAACTACTTAGATATTATCTAGTCGACGATTGACCAAAGAATATTTTCATGAATGCCGGAATCGGGCGGCTCACGTCATCGGTGTCAGCTTCGTTCGGCACGAGGCAGGTTTGCAGCATCAGCTCCTAGGTATTGCGAACTTGTTGTCGTATGGAATCAGGGCGATGCATACTATAGCGATATGCCTCGGCTATGCTTGCGTAACATACTAACCCACTATGGACGTAACCCGTCCGAAATAAAGATTATTTTATTTTATTTATTTTTGTCATTAACCGGGCACAGATCGTCTCCGGACTGCTACTTAATAAAATCTAGGTAAATAAAGCTTTGTTAGGTAATAATTATAGCATTCTACAATCCACAGAGCGTCGATGATGAACAGCAAATAGCAATTTAGTAAGATGAGGTTATGGGTTTTTAGTAAAGCTGGATAGTGTGTAAACTGTTATATTCACTGTAGACTTTTAGCAACTAAAACTTTTCAAGTAATTGGATTTATGGTCCTTTTAATGATCCAACAACAATGATTTAGTTTTTAAGTATCCGTAGTCATCAAGAAACTCATATAGTTTCGCCATGTCCGTCTGTCAGTCCGTGGCTTAGCTCAGAGACTCTTATCTTACTACAAAGCTGTAATTTGGCACGGGTACGGGATATTAATCACACCGACTAAGTGCTAAAATAAAATCATGAAAAATTTTTTTTTTTTAGGGTAAAGTGGGTATGACTTTTTTTCTCGTCTATCCCATGGTGTGGGGTGTCGTTTGATAGGCCGCTTAAAAATATTGCGGGTTTGTAAAAGCCATTTTTCGATTCAGGGATCTGTTTGCAAAATATTTAGCTTTAAAGTGCTCATTTTTGATAGAGGTATGTCCCCCCTTTTTTTTTGGATGGGGATGGGCGTGTCAGACTTTTACTGACTTAAACCCACCCGTGTTCCTTCAGTTGCCTGTGCCGGGGCCACGGTAAGGCCTCTTGTCCACGTCACGGTTGTTCAACCGTACGGCGTGTTAGCCGTACGGTTGAAAAAACGTGAGAGCTTATACATGACACGGCAAAACCACCGGGCGAGACATCGGCCAAGTACGGCTCAGTAGCGTTTTATCTGGAGCTGTTCAGGACGTGCGTCATGAATTTTCATACGAAAAAGAAGATTATCGTTGCTTATTACATATATAGGAAACTGAAAAAAGTAAAAAAAAGGGATAGACGTTTTTTTATCACAACTTGAGTCTTCAAATGTGGGCTGTAAATGAATAAATATATCTTTCCAGGAATCATATTTAAGCCGCTTATTTTTATAATCATCGATAGTCTTATCCCATATTATAGGCCTTTCCTGAATCAATGTAATTAATAATTCTTGATTTATGCTCATTTTATAACAAAATCGGGAATCAGCTTATGTAAACCGTCACGAATCCGTGCATAGATCCGGCGCCGTCGACACACTCCCATAGACTGCCATACAACACTGTTGAAAATCACGCCGTGCGTAGGTGCGGCGCGCCGAGGGGCAGACACGGCACACACGGCGGCGGCGTCGTGCCGTGGCGCCGCCGTGCACGTCTACAAGCTTCCATAGTGATCCATACAACACTGACGACCGTGCCTACACACAGCGAATTAACCGTAGATTTTCACGGCGAAAAACCGTGTGTGAGCAAGAGGCCTAACTCTTTCGAACATCCCGCAACAGTTAGGTCCCCCTGGCCGCTAAACGGTTGTTTTTGGATATGTGAAAAAATTCACGGCAGTAGTTTACATAAAGAAGCTACAAGGAAACTATCATGGCTAAGTAGACTTTACAAGTTAACGAGTAATAGTCGGCCAACTTACATTTGCAGATGGAATGTATGAGAGAACATGTTTTTCAACGACAATGTTAAGTTTGTTCTTGGGATAAATTCATCCCAACTACGGAGCCCTTCATTGTGCGTGGTCCGACACGCACTTTTTAAACGTTCAATTCATTCACTGTAAGGCTCGTCTCTATTAGGCCATAAAATTGTACCGGCCTGTGTTCCTCGTATCATATTCGTTTCATATCTTCAAAGCTTTCTGTAACAGAATGCTTCTCTGCAATCGTAGACGTACCACAAACCAAGTAATTCAAAACAACAATATTTTAATTAATTAAATATATTTCTCTTCTCGCATAACTTTCTATTTACATTTCCACTATTTCAGCAGCAATATTTACAGAAAAAATCTATATGAAAAATACATACATTTGACATTTCTATTGGGTAACGATACAAATATGTCTATGGTAACTAATATCACTCACGAATCAACTGTATTTGGCAAATCATTCGTTTTTAGTGTGTGTTCGGGAAATTATGGGGATCACACAGAGTTGGTTAGGATAAGGAATAAATAGGACTCGGTGGAAATATATTCCAATCATTCAGTGAAATTAAATTAATATAAAAATACTGTATCACAAAACGAAAACGGTTGTTTATAAATTATTAGGGATTGATAAGGTTTTTACTATTTTATTGTGACTTCGGGTGCCATAGATCGTCTTAATCGATTTACAAACACAATGGGTAAATCAATTTAGATGGAAAAATAGCTTTTTTGTTGTCAATACTTTATCACTAGAAAAGTTCAGTAGTTATGTGGCACTTAAAGTAATTGTAGGACATTTTATTGTATTCTGCGTCTTTCATTTTCTATATATTTCTATTTTTATTTCATCAATTTCGTTTTCGTCTTATGATATCAAGCTTCATCATCCTATTACGCGTGTCCACAGTGGGGGACCAGCTCAGGGTCCTCACAGGTCAGGCTCTGGTCGTCGAACACCTTGTCTTCACCACAGCTGATCAGACGAGGGTGACCTTCTACGCAGGTGATGAGTCTGTGGCAGTCACCGGGCACGGGGAAGCGGGGGAATGGCCAGAACTTCGCCGCTTGAGAGTTGGACGGCACTTTGGTTGGGCATTTGAAGCCTACGACAGCTGTTGGGACAGAGAATTTGGTTAAAAAGGGAAAAAGAAATATTTCAGTAGTGCTAAACTAGTTGTGCGCCATCTGTTTGATTTAAAGCAATGTAATAAGGAGTACAAGGTAAATACTTGATTTCGATTGGTGGCGTTGTTATTAGTAAAGAGCTAATTCATGGTATTTAAAAGCAGGTTCAATTGAATTTGTAAGGCCGCATTTATTTAGAACGCTCGTAACCGGCGCTGATATGCCAGCGCTTGTCGGTGCCGACGAGCGCTAATTGTCAACGTTGCTCAGCGCAGGCAGTTAACAATTATGTACTTCTTGCCGAATCAGCGCAAACCATCGCCAATAAGCGCTGACAAGTTCCTATCTGATTATTCGGCGGCGGTTCGCACTGATTCGGCAAGAAGTATGAAAACTGCCTGCCCCGATCAGCGTTGATAACCAGCGCTATATGAATGCGGCCTAAGACAAAGTTAGGTCTTGAAACGTAATAACATGTGGATAATTGCATATTACTCTTCGTACTATTAAGAATTGCGATGGTTAATTACCTACATTTTGTAATCATGTAATGGCGCAGGAAGAATTGCTAAGTAAAATCAATCATGTATTGAATCAAATGTATGTTTTACAATTCAATATTTAAGTAACATCGCGGACATTTGCGGAGAAACCCTTTCGACTTTATTACTACCTTATTACCGAAAAGTGGTTCACCTTTTCGGTAATAAGGTAAAGTCGATGGTACATTTTAGGACACAGAATTAAATCGCTGTAAAGACGCCTCAAATACCTTCTGGGTTGCAGAAAGGCTGGAGTAGATCGGGCCAGTTGCATCCATGGATGCGCTCATCGTAGACCAGGCCGGGGGTGCAAGGCTCCTGTTCGGGGATACCGTACGCGCATTTGACGTAGCTGGTGGAGCACTCGTCGCTGTCTGGGTAGATGCCGAACTGGTACTCGCAGCCAGGAGTTGATAGAGGGACCACTAGAATATAGAAATGAAGATGATTTGTCATTATATAATTATGATCAAGTTGGGTCAAACAGAGCACAATTCTGTCAGAAAAGGTTGACGGAAATCAGCCGTTGGCGTTTTTTTCACGGTGAATAATTATACAATATTTCTATTTATTTCAATTTAAATTAGAAATACCTTTTACAAAATAACGTAATAATTATTATGCTCTGTGTATTTGTGTGATCACCTCGTAATTGCTTTTCCACTTTTGACAACAATTCCCAGTAAATCGAAACTTCACTAGGTACTTGTACTATTATGTATTCTGTGACTTCACTAAGGTTAAAACTATCTGTCACTTAAGCGCCTGCTACACGGCCGCCAACCGCGTCCCCGACAGAGGTGACCTTGGTTGGCGACCGGCAGAGCTGTTTCAATGCTTGATCGTAAACCACCACCTACACGGTTGTAAACCACCAAGGTCATCGCGGTCGGGACGCGGTTGGCGACCGTGTAGCAGTCGCTTCAGACAAATGGACCTTGGCATTTTATGACGTGCAAGTAACATTAAACCTTAGGGTAGTAAAGCAACAAGGTCGACTATACGTTATGCTGAGATTTATATTAATTGTTGTAAAAATATTATTACATACTATTTTTAACAATTCCACGATCAGACTGGTGTGTATTCAGAATTTCAGACACCATCATAACATAATTATCTGTGATCATAACATTATTGCTTTCGTTATTCTATTGTTTTACGTCGCTCGCCCATCGGTAAAGCTCCATTTGCACGGTGCAAGTTTCTGGAACGTTCAAGACCAATAAACGCATGCTATAAAGCACGTTCAACTATCTCCAAGTGTTTAAAATTGGCGAACAATCACTGAATACAAGTTTTGCCATTCAAAAAAAAATGCATGCGACTTACAGCAAGGCAATAAAATTGCAAGGCGATTATTGCATACCTCGTCTACACACAAAATTGCACGTCCTTGTACAATTGATACAAGTATTGCCCGCATTTGCGTAGCCAAATATGTCATTAAAATTTTATTGAACGTCTTCTCAAGATTTTATTTAACTCGATTCATTCGTTCGTACTTGTAGAGTTGAATGCAATTTTATTGCACGTGCTGTTTACACCTATACCACTTATGAACAGCAACTAACTTGCACGTATCGTGCAGTTTAGACGATACCAGTTAACTGCCCTTAAATTTTATGGTATGCCACAGACAATAAACTTGAACCGTGTGAATGGAGCTTTATTATTACAGACGGTAGTCAAAAGCTACTGCTGTCATTAGTTAACTTAATACATATATGTAGGACTCACAGTCAGCTTTTCTGGTACCACAGTCGACAGCCCAGTGATAGTTGCAGTGGTTGTGCACGGCGCCTTTGCCGTCGAACAAAAGGCCGTTCTCGCATGTTTCTACTGTCAGGGACCCGTTGGTGCACAGGAAGAACTGGTCGCAGAGCTCAGGGTGGGCGTATGCCTGGAAATTGAGAAGAGACAAATGTTGTTAATTGAGAAATCAGAATTATGCCCCTGAGTAGGTCAAGCATTGAGCATATCATGTTATTAGAAAACCTGATAGGGCCATTATTTGTGGGAGTAACAATGAAAACCCATGGTAGTAAAAAATGATTACTTTGTTATATCGCCTATGTAGTTTTCTTTAGAAGCATCATACCCAGCATATTTTTCTTTTATAATTATTGATATACAAGATTGACTGATACACAAGAGAAAAGAAAATTAAGCGTCTACGTACTTAGTCTAGACCTTTCATTAATTTTGTAGTTGGCTCTAAACACACATAACATCACGCCTGTAATCCCCGAAGGGTTAGGCAGAGGTACTCCTCTGCCACACCCAGTAATAGGGGGTCAGCCTATTGCTTTCAACCGAGCACAAATCCAAACTCCGGCCAGCTAGTGATTCTAGATGGAAAAACCCAATAACGATTGGCCCGACCCGGGAATCGATCCAAGGGCCTTATGCGCTTGCGATCACTAGACCAACGAGGCAGTCTGGTCTGATCTGATTGGCTCTAAAGACTCATTAAAAATTATAATAAGAAGGTACCTGAACTCCATACTGCTCAGGACACGCAGGCGCATGCTCCAACAGAATACCAGCGCTTGCTGAAACAAAAGACAATCAATATTAACTCATTATTTAAAAATCACAGTTTTTTTTATTACAATCGGCGCTAGGTGGCGCTGCTAGGCCATTCTTGTATAAATTGTATCAACGTGAGTGAGTTATTAACTCGTGCTGTTCGTACTGATTACGCTTGATTGATTGATAGAAGTCGTTTGTAGTAGGCATATTTAATTACTCGAGGTCTTGTGTTAGATTTCTAAACTTGTTATCGCTAATGTAGGTATTAACCTATCGTTAAAGCTATTTCTTTTCAGAGTTTAAGGACAAGCTAGTGAAGTGCTACTTACATAGTTGTAAGCAATATTTATTAACGCAGGTTTTGTTTTCTACTTTATATAATTAATATGTTGATTTGTAAGGTATGTGTCTATAGGCCATTGAATTAAAATGTTTTATTATTTGAACGTCTTTGACACAACTTGGGACCCGGCGTCCCGGATCTTTGGAAGGCGTCCGACGGGCCGAAGCCAACTCGCAGAAGCCCCTTAGACAATTGTAAGTGTTGAGGCATCAATTTTATGTTATTATTGTTATTAATAACAGGAAAGAATACAAATACAGTTTACTACGTACCTATTTCTTCTTATTTCTTTCTAGGGTATTAAGTTATTTAAATACATGTCGCTCTTGCTAAACACATTGGGCTAAAATTAATTTTGGAATTTAGTACCAGGTTTTTGGCCTATTTGAATTGTCCCAGGGCATAATGATGTTAAGGAAATTATTTACATTTTGTACATTAGTCCAAACCTATCATAGAGACTATTGACCCCCATATTAAAATACCCGTAACGACATTTTCAACATGCATTAACCAATCAACAACGATTCAACGATCAAGGGTTGGCAAGAGCTAATTCGAGGTTGCACTTTCGATGTAATAACATGCGTGTGTAACATGCGTTGAAGCGAGACGTGTTGCAACCCTATTTTGAGTGAGGTCGTCGACAATTGGCCGTAAATGAAACACTTGGCAAAGCTAGTACTTAAATTAATTGGTTTACACTCCGGCAGAATGACTAATTAGGCAAATGAACTCAGTTTTAAGTAAAACCGATTTCATTTGCCTATTTCATCTGCAAAAAAGCGTACAGCACGACCTTTGGTAGTACTACCGAAGGTCGTGCTGTACGCTTTTTTGCGTCTTAAATATTAAATAGGTTATGACGGTTTTCTTTACAGGTTTTTTTTATTTTTATAAAGACATAATGATACCTAACCTAGTCCGAAAATCTGTAGTAAATGGATACAGATTTTATTTGTGACCGAATTTGAAAGATTTCAAGTTCATCCATATCGTCATTATTTGAATTTGGAATTGAAGAGAGGAGTGGAACTCTCTACCTGCGTCTGTGTTTCCGAACGTATACAACCCTGATCTCTTCAAAGTGAGAGTTAACAGGCTTCTTCTGTGTAAGCTCACTCCATCGTCGACTTTGTCTCTGTCGTCTCTGACCTAGACTAGAGTCAAGAGCAAACCTATCTCAAATAAAAAAAATAAAAGCAAAATGATGATTTTAAAACTAAAATTATGGTTGTTATTTTTGTTTTTCTACCGCATAGGAATATTATTTAAAGATTAGGATAAAGACACAAAAAATCTCTTAGTATGGCATTAAGTGTTTTCAATATTAACATAAAACGGTGAAGAATTATATGTCACATGAACAAATAGTCATAAAACAAATAATTATATTTAACTAC
Source organism: Fissipunctia ypsillon (assembly GCA_947568875.1). NCBI lineage: Eukaryota > Metazoa > Arthropoda > Insecta > Lepidoptera > Noctuidae > Fissipunctia > Fissipunctia ypsillon. The sequence goes on along the minus strand of OX387645.1, from coordinate 21,568,925 downwards.
TTTTACAAATACATACACACGTCATACATACATTAACCCACGCCTTTTTCCCACCGGGGTAGACAGATATTACGGAACGCCATTTATCCTATTCCTTGGTACATCTAAATCTTGGTATTTATTCAACTTTATTGTTAGATAATAATATAAACTATACGGGTAGGTAATCTTCCTATGTACTAACAACTGATTTCCAAACAAAGCTTGAGCAAACTTCATTAACGCAATCCTTTTAATTCTTCACTTAACAACTTACAAGACATTTCGACAAGTTAATTTGTACCTTATTTTATATTTATGGATTATCAACAGACAAATTGATGCACTGCAATGAATAAAGCAACACATAAATCTTTATTAGCTTCTTGAGTGTCCTAACAGCAAACCTTTTAAAAGCTAGAAATACGTAATTTAAGAAAATGCCAGGATAATAAAAAATGATCAAGTGTCAAGACTATTAATTATATAATAATAATACCAGCCTATTATTGTCCCACTGCTGGGCAAAAGGCATCTTATCGTTTGGAGAAGGCACGAGCATTGATCACCACGCTTCGTCAAAACGGGTTAGCGAGGTCAGACTTTTTACAATACACTAAGTGTAAGGGACAGCCCTCCGCAAACTAACAGGGTGCATTCAGCTCCTTATTTTGAATCATATTCCACCGGAAATATTCCCAGGAAAATTTCATTTTTTTTATCGTATTTTCAGATACTATTCCTTTATTTCAATGTAAAATTACATTCTCTGTATGCAGCCCTCCACTTATGTAAATAAAACAGCTAAAATCAAAAAATAAGCAATGGATGTTGAAATACTTGACGCAGAAGGCTCGCTGCGCTGCCGTTCGTTACGCGCATTTTGCCACGGTAACGATACATTGCGTGTGAGGTAATAAAACAAATCAGGTTTATTGGATTCCCATAAAAAAATAATTAAAAAATAATTAAAAATAATTAAATAATTATAATTAATAATTATATAGAAATAATTTCGTGTACCGGTCATCTTAGTATGTTATACTGAATTCACGCCTTCAGTCTGCGGAGGGCTGTCCCTTACACCCTGTATGTGTTATAAACTTACCCAGTCAAAATAACTGACAACGTATCGGTGCCCTTGCGTACCCAAGAAATATTAATGGTTGGTCATCATCAGAAGGGCAAAAGACTAATCAAAGGAAATTGTTAAAGCACAGGAATTAAAGTTCAGCCCGAATTTCGGTCTTGGCGGCCAATCTCAGCGGACACTAGCCATCGATGCAGGAGATATTATAGTGCCCAAGTGTGTGCGCAGACACCGGTGGACCCTATCTTCCCTTACTCTCATAATCCGATGGGACGGTAATCCGATACGACCGGAGAGGGATCAGGGGCAGGACCAACGACTTAACGTGCTTTCCGAGGCACGGGAGTATCACACCGCCAACTCCCAAACTCCGGGCTGCTACTGAAAAATTCCTAATGGAAAAACCCAAACACTTTGCTCGACCAGGGAATCAAACCCAGGACCCCACGCTCAGCAGTCGCGTTTGCAACCACGAAACCAACGGGGCAGCTTGTCTAAAGTATCGAGTACCCAAATTATCGAAACTCAGTCGAATCTGGTAGAACTGAAATCCCTATAAAGGCTCTTGCAAACAGGCGCGCCACGCGACTCAAAACGCACGCCACACAAAGGCATCACGTGTCGCGCGACGAGCGCTGCCTTTTTTTTATTTATTTGAGATGGGTTTGCTCTTGACTCTAGTCTAGGTCTGAGGTAACAGAGACAAAGTCGACGATGGAGCGAGCTTACCCAGAAGAAGCCTGTTCACTCTCACTTTGAAGAGACCAGGCTTGTCTTGGTTGACACCTTTGCTGTGCGCATCACAAAAGACATTTGGAAACGCTTAGTGCAAATTGGTGGAACAGCAACTAGTCTTTGTATCGCGCGCGATTCGTGTCGCGAGTCGCGCTTGTTCGAAGCAGCCTTAGTGCTAAATTATCGCCTCGACAAACGTTGCTTCTAGACGGATTATCATATAAAGCACTATCGAGTTCCTAAGTAGGATAACTAAAACACAAAAATATGTTCCTTCATTTCCTGTAATCCATTATCCACCTGCTTTGGACGCTACAGATAAATCGTGAAAGGTCAGCTTTACTCCACGACCTATGGCAACACTTTCCCCTAGCTTACTGTTAACTAACAAGTAGAATGTTTCACTTATACCGTTTCAAGTGGTACAGTTCCTATTCTTACTTCCGATCAGGAAATGAACAAAATCATACAATTATATTCTGCATATCGTGACATGCTAGTTATATTGCTCATAATTTACTTGTATCTTGAATAGTTTTCTATTCTATTTCTTATTATGGTAAGCATAGCCGATGTCGACCATTCTGCCAATGTCTAAAGTGAATTGTAAAATCATGAATAGTAGTGAAGATGACAGAGGCAGAATGATGTTTTAAATACGTTAAGCTTTTAACCCATTTAGTAATTTGTGGTGCAAATGGACCAAAAAGCTTTGAGATAGTTTAAAATTAATCTACATTCAACCACCTTCTTTTGTACATAAGACTAAGATTTTTAAATATTTTTCTGTTAAGTGTCACCAACTTGCCTATCACCGTTTCCGACTTGACGTTGATTTTTGGGACAACCTGTTTAGTAAAAGATGAGAATAGATAACAAAAGAAAGTGGTTGAATGTAGATTAATTTTAAACTATCTCAAAGCTTTTTGGTCCATTTGCACCACAAATTACTAAATGGGTTAAAAGCTTAACGTATTTAAAACATCATTCTGCCTCTGTCATCTTCAAAATATTGATAGAAATTGAATGATGTTTAAAAGATCGTTCGATTTCGATTTTTAAAACATCGTTCGATTTCATCGGCCTTAAAATTTTGAATCAAGAATAGTAATCGAATGTATCGTGACCACGAGAATGGAAGATAAAAGAAGCAGTTGGAATGAAGATTATTTTTGAAATCAAAGCTATTGAAAATTTAAAAACAGAGATAAATGTAGGAAGTTATTCCACAATAACATAGGAAGCACCAATCTACAAACTAGAAATATAAAACAATTGTAATAGCTGTTGCGTTTATCTCGTACCAGGTTAGCTTCGAGAGTTAGGAAATAGTAATACAGAGCTAGAAACAGTAATAACTAGGTAGCTAGAAGTATTGTTATCGTTGGGTAAGAAGATCTAGAGCAAGACTACATAAAATAAGGTTTCAAGCAAGCTGGATACTAACAGAGAAGAAGATACTATTAGTTTTAATAGATCTATTGAAGACCTTAAAATTGAAGAACCGGGATGCAAAAGGCTACGAGAAATACGGATCTCCCTCACGAATCACTATCAATGTCTTTGATATACTATATCAACTTCTGTCCAATAACGACTGATAAGAAGATGATGCTAACACAAAAACACACACCAAAACATGAAACAAAGCACTCAAATCTGTGTGGTTCTTTCCTCAAAAGACTATCTCAGACACTCATCTGCATGCTCCTCATTATGGCCCGACCAAGATTATGTCTATGTGTAAAAGAGACCTCTGAGTTTGTTTCGATGTTTCTTCTCAGAGTAGTCGGATAGGAAACGCCGACCTCATCTAGTTTTAAAACATAATTTATTGACGTTATTCAAAATGTTTTTTGGACAAAGGAGAATTGGTACCGAACTATGGGTTTCTGCCCTGGAGGCTAGGATAAGATTTAAACAGAAATAAATATCAATTACCAATTAGAAAACTTGCATAAATCCACAAAACGATCGCATACCGACTGCGTTTATCTCGCTCCAGATGAATAGCGTCGTGAATGAGGCGACTATAAGACTGCAGAGTTGGAAACAGTAAAATCTAGGAGTCTTGTTATAGTTGGGTAAAAAAACTGGGGAAAGACTCCACAAAGAATTAAATATGGTGATCATAAGGCAAGCTGCATGCTGTGAGAGATGAGAAGAAACTATTGACTCAAGAGATTAAGTTAATGACCTTGAGAACAAAGGAACATTAGGATAAATCATGATGATAAATTTGAGGATGCTGAAAATATGCAGTTCAGCTCCTTTTCAACAGAAGTTAGTTTTTCAGTGTAAGTCCTATGAAAGCTGATTAGTAGATGATTCTTATACAAAAAATCGTTCAAAAACATCATGGTCATCTTCCTGCCCTTGTACCATGTTATGTGGGGTCGGCGCAACACGTTTTCTCCTTCCATTCTCACCTGTCAACCGTCACGCTAGCATTCACTCCCTTTTCATTCATATCATTCCTTATATAATCCAACCATCTTTTCTTTGGCGTCCCTCTCCATCCATCAACATTTATATTGATCACTCTTTTAGTCACACGCATTTCCTTCCTCCTCATCACATGCTAGTTTCATCCTACAACATGAAACAAAACACCAATTTTCCCAAAAAACAACAAAATAATCGCACACTGCGTTTATCTCGCTCCAGATGAATAGCGTCGTGAGTGAAGCAACGTCATCGCAGATGTCGGCCACCGAAGCAATAACCTCGAGCACTTTTACTTTTACAATGCGAATGTTCTAGGAGAACATCTTCGTTCAATTGTAGTTATTTGTAGTGTAGTTGTGGGTAGGTCATGATTTAGATTAAGATTTGGGTTTTTGTAGAGTGAATGACGTCTTAAGTGTAGTTTGCCAAAAATACCGAGGAATAAGGGTACATTTTACTGCATTTGTTTTTATACTAGCTGTGCCCGCGGCTTCGCTCATGTGACTATGGATTCAATTTGCAATTTTTCTCGTCTAATTAAATCTCGCGGTAAATTATTAAGGAATACGGGCATAATGCAATATTGCTAATCCCCCATAGCAAATAGCGTGATAATATATAACCTATTCGATGACCAGACATTTAAGAAATATTTGTGCAAAATTTGAACAGAATCTAATCAGTAGTTATCTAGGTACATATATGAACATACATCCAGACAAATAGACAAAAATTCTAAAAACTATATTTTCGACATCAGAATCGTTCCCTCGCCTCGTAGCAATTACTTTCCTTTTCAAAAATATTCTATGTACAGTTTTGACTTCGCTACGATTTTATTATTTAAATATATAGATAGGTACCTAGTTGGTTTTTAGAATAGTTCTATTACATTAGAAGTGTTGTGGTCTGACTCTTTCTTTAGTGTAGTGACACTTTTTGTTACTTGTGGAAGACCATACAACAGCCTTGCAAAAGTCCACCGTTGGAAAAAGATTTCCAACGACTTATGCAAAGCTGTTGACTGAAGGAACACATTTATTTTACTTATAGTAGTTTGTAGCATCTTTCTATAAATATATCTTTCTATAACAAAAGATTACAGATTAAAGAGACTATTTCGATCAAAAAATAATTCTTGCCAATATTTTTGGTCTGAATATAAAAATTACATTCAAATTAAAAACAGACTGACACAATCGAATCAGAAGTCAATGTCGTCTATCATTGTAATATCAATTACATATCAACAAAATAAAAATAAAATGTATTTGTAACATGTGCAACTGGTTATTAAGAATACTAATTATACAAAACGTTATATAAAAGAACTAGCCGCTGGTATACTTTCCGTGACCTTGCGATACATAGCAAATGGTATTACCGACCGATAATATGTCTTGGGCCGCTAAAGTGAAACTTGATTTTTTTTTCGTAAGAAAAGTAGATTAATTTTAAATAAATATATGATTCCTAATGGTTTTTATTATTCTTGTTGTAAACTTGAAAAACTAAACAATTATGACTACACTAACTTTTGCCCGCGGTTTCGCCCGCGTGGATGTCGGAAAATATCCCACGGGAACATACTTTCGAGATATAAAGTATCCTATGTCCTAACCCAGGTCATGGTCTACCTATGTGCTAAATTTCATACAAATCCGTTAAGCCGTTTAAGCGTGTAAGCGTAACAAACAAACAAACTTACTTTCGCATTTATAAGTTAAGGATTATGATTTTACACGCTTAAACTATGTTAATGGGATAAACAGGATATGCTCAGTTTAATACATTAAACTACATTGTTTTTTGATTATCTTATCTAATACGGGGTTTTCCCCCAGTTGAATGAAACTCGTAAAGATTTTTTTAATAACAATATACTAATTGACCTGATGGTAAACCTGATATTAAATTGCGCTTGATGATTATAAGGTGATGAAACTATGAGCCTAAGCTTTACTTATTACTTATTTGTATGAAATCAATTACAGTACCGAATACAGAACTACGGACTAAAATGGCTGCTTAGCTCTATACTTATTTTAATTGCATTCTCATTATAAAATGAATTCCAAATACATACCTACCTAAACTTTTTGTTGTTGTTTTTAATAAATAAAATTGGAAAGGATACCTTTCAATGTTACGTTTTAACGATTTTATTTCAACAAACCAATTCAATTAATTAGTATGACAATAAAAATTGTCAAGCAGTGAAAGTGTCTAGATATAAAGTTTTAAGTGACAAAAATTGGTTACTACACGCAGCTGTCTTGTTTTAAAATAAACGACAGTATAGTCTATTCCTACTATTTCAGTAATTGGTAGTCCAAAGCAGAACTCAATTCAAAAAACTCCACTTAAAATACCCAAGATTTGTTCCATGAACCTTGTTCCGCTCATCGCTGCTTTTATGCACCAACATTCTAATGCATCCGAGCATTACTCGTACAAACATGAATTATTCATGCTCTGAGCTCTGGTTCGATGTAATCTCTCGTAGTGTCGCGTACGCTTGTCGTGACAAAAAAGCAGCGCGCCTCTTGAATTTATGCAATAATTTATCATGATTGATTTATTAGTATGATTTATTTATTTATAAAACCACGTGTATAATATTAATATTGACTAGATGTATGAATGTAAACGAGGCAAAAGGAGTATGTAAGGATCATAGCAGGTGGCGTTCTGTAGTTTCTGCCTACCCCCATGGGAAAAAGGCGTGAGTTTATGTATGTATGTAATATTAAAAATAATAAAAAATAAAAAATATTTTCCTATGAATTAATAATATTTTCCTATGTTACTTAAGCTAAAGTTGGTACCTTAATTAATAAATCAGAAAGCCGGAAAACATCTATTCTGAACGTATTGAGTACGATATTAATCTCTGTAAAACTGGTTTTAGTATATACCTACCAATAAATGATAATAATAATTAGTGCACCGTGCAACCGTAACTCGTTTCACGATTGCAACAAATCCATACATTTTGCAACATTTAGGAATATAAATACCCTTGTCAAACTGTAAAATACTATATTTTACTTCAATTGAACCAGCTCTGTGACAGATTATAACCTTACAGAAATCTGTATCGCAAAATGTGTGTGCAACATTTTAGCGGCCCGAGTGGCTAAAAGGCGAAAGTAGTTGCTTGCGAGTGGCTAGCCTTGGTGGTCATGCGCAGTCGCCGTCGACGCTAACTGCTTCAGATTAGATCGTACATATGCTACATTAAACAATGGTTTAGTAGACAATCTGATGTAATTATTATAATTAAGATTGTTTAGCGGCTGAATATCTTGATGGATAATTTCGTTTGCGGTGAAATATGTTTTTATAGAGTCAAAGCAGGCTATTCTTTTCCATACAATCATACCTACATTAGAGTTCAGGTAAATCCAGCTAATTAGAAATAATATTAGCAAATGAGATACCTAATTAAGTTTTACGATAGGTTTTGCTAAATTAAATTAGCCACTAAGTTCACGTTTATAAAGATAAAAAAAAAACTTTAGCTGTTCCTTGGTTTTCAATATCAAAAGTCATGTAAACTACAAATATGACATTAAAATTGTTTACATTTTATTAAGTACGTACATAAACGAAAATACTTTCTGTTTTGTTTCTATTTTATTTAAAACGGTCTTGTAATTTTAATTGCATCTAGGCATGGAATCTTAATTTAGCTTAAACGATAGGAACTTGGTAATAGTCGAATAATGTTCGTAATCGAGTTTCGTGTAATTGTGATTTATAATGCTCGACCTTGCTTATGTTATTAGAGAAGTAATAAATTGTATTCGTTTTATTTTGAGTTCCTTGTCTAACATAACATAACATCACGCCTTGTTTCCCCGAAGGGTAGCATTCCACTCACATTCTGACATTCCTTGTCTAATCTATACAAATAAACAAAATTGAAGTATCTGTTTGTAATGTCAAATTAACAACTTTTTACTAAATGCATAGGAAAGTATAAACGGTTCTTATAACAAAAAAGCAATTTTTAACATTTTTGTCTGTCTGTCTGTTTGTTTCGGCTAATCTCCGAAACAGCTGGACCGATTTTCACGGGACTTTCACTGGCAGATAGCTGATGTTACGGCGGGTAACTTAGGCTACTTTTATTTTAGAAACATAATTAGGGTTCCGCGCAAAAAAAATAAAACCCATGAAATTATGAACAAAAAGTCGGATTTGAAAAATTATTTTTGCATTTGGTAGCCCAATTCTCGAAGATTTATAGGCTATTTTACATCACACTGTGACCTTTAGGAGCCGAGCAAAATAAAAATAGTCAGAAAGAACACTAAGCGAAAATGAAGTAATAATAAGGGCGCGCAATGCAACGCGACGGGTCGGGGGACGAGGGACTTTTATAAAAATGTGGCTGTTATTTTAGTATATTGTGTGTCTTACGACATCCACGCGAACGAAGTCGCGTGGCACAGCTAGTTATTAAATAATACGCATTAAGTTTTTCCCCTAACAAATTAAGACTTTGATTTAGTTTTGCGTGGGATTTAAAATGCGAGCTAATTCTGTCTTACTTAATTAAGGTAAAGGTGTCCCTTACGTACAAAATAGGAACAACCACCATGTTTGCTATCCGCGTATTGGCGATTTCCAAACATTACGCATTAAGTCTAGATTACCTTTATTAGAAGATTATAACTGTTTCATACGCCCAGTTGTGAACCTGGAACCTCTCAGCCTGAGCCCACAAATTTCGAATTTATATACCGAAGAGATATTCTATCACCAATAACGATGATGAAATATTTTTTAAAAAGCAATTTCAATGACATTAGGGTGGTAGATAGCGTAATTTGGTTACAGCGCCCTCTAGCGTTGAGTCGTTGAACTCGTTAGAGCATGTCGCATGTCGTGAACCGATAAGATTTTCCCCTACCAAAAAGTGCTCAACGCGTCTAAAGAAGGTTTCACTTCAAAACCCGTATATTGACATAATTATGCTAGAAATAAGGTTATGTCAATCCTGTTGAAAGTCGTTGTAGAAATAAAAAATGCTTTGTAAGCGATTGTCACTTGTCTAAGCCCTAAAGGTTATTTTATACTGCAAATATGTGTCCAAATCTATCTTGGAGGGAAAATGATGGAAATTTAAACAAAATAGCTTAGGTATTATTATCAAAACCCTGCCTTTGAACAGAGAAACTCCTTTGTCTACCACAACATTACTGTGGCCAGAATCTACCTATACAAAATGTCTTGGAATTAACGCACAGCCTCTTAAGGGGTCATTGTACTCATCATAATGAACAACTTTTACTATGGGACCAATTCTGAAATCGTGAAAAAAAAATCTGTTGTTCCCTACATTTTATGTTCGCGTAACTCGTCAAAATGTAGGGAACAGCAGATTTTTTTTTCGCGATTTCAGGTTTGGTCCCATAGTAACAGTTGTTTATAATGATGAGTACAATGAATACTTAAGAGGTGCATTAATTCCGGAACATGTTGGTTTATGAGGATCTGCGTATGATTTTTTCTTTTATCTATGACGTTTTACAGTTAATTCTGTCATCTTCAAATGTCGTAGGTACTATACAAATACTTCCATTATAACATCATCCTTGATCATAATCTCATTGCCAATGCCGCAATTTGCTCATGAATTCAATGCGAATGATATTAAATTAACATAAGTTGCGATTGTATGAATAATACTAACAATACTGTCACTTGTTGTAGACGTAATTATGACATTAAATAATTAAACTTATGATCACAGTACAAATAACTCGGAAAAACCGCGTTCAAGAGTGTCAATATTCCAGAACAATGATGACACTGACAGCTCTTGAACGCAGTTTAGGTGTGCTGATCGCGTTCAATTTCATTGGTGTAATTCATCCTTTTGTAGTGTGATCTAAAATCTGGTTTGATTTATTTTAGTATAACACGAATCACATAAACTTTTTATCACATTATTTTTTCCAAGATAGGAAATGATAGAAGTTACGTTATTCCAGAATGAATATCTTAAGTTTTCCGGAGAAAACTAGTTATTTTCTACTAATTACACCTAGTTTGTACAGAATTCTTATAAGTCTCACAAAACTATGGGTAAGTACATTATTGTTCGGTGTTTCATTAGCAAGAATCTAGAACAGAGGAACGCTTGTTTCACATTATCAAATACTTTAATCTTTATTCCGGTCTAAGCGAAAGTATCGTATTTAACTTTAAGATTACAACAGCACTTACTACATCAATGCTGTGGGAAACTACTCATTTTCTATTAACCAACCGTTAACTGTGCTTCATTGTTAGCTACCAACATTAGCCAATCCTTAGATTGTAGGAACCATACCTGGTAAACAATATTTAGCTGCTTCAATTTTCCTAAGTTGGAACAAAACGTGAGGCAATGATTAGGCCAATTAGAAGAGTTAAGGGTCGATTGCAACATCAGCTACACCGTCTTTCTGTTTGCTAACAACAGCGAACTAATAGCACCGGTCTATCTCCCGTAGCACATATAACATAATCCGCCTATTACGCTCCCACTGTTGGGGCACAGGCCTCCTCTTTGTGGGAGCGAGTGGCTGTGATGCACAATGCGGGCCCAGTGCGGTTGGCCAGGCAGAAATTTCCCTTTGAGTGATCATTATAGTAGTCATTATAGGAACAGATCTTGAATAGGATCAGAAATTGTGCTATAGTCTACACCCTACTTACTACTGCCTCGTTGGTCTAGTGGGTTTGATTGTCGGGCGAAGTTTTATTCGGTTTTTCCATCTGGAATTTCTTAGTAGCGGCCCGGAGTCTGGGTTTGTGCCCGGTTGATGGCAATAGGCTCGCCCCCTATTACATCATGGGATTTAAACATAACTGGCAAAATGTAGGTGTACTATAGGTACACCCCTGCCTAACCTATCGGGGAATACAGGCGTGATGTTATGTTATGTTTACGCCCTAAGGGTGCTTACATAAACAAACAGGTTTCTGGTACAGGCAAGTCTGTGCGGGTTGGTACCGATCGGTGCATGTGTCATATTCTCATGTTATCTTATGTGCTCACTTATAAAGAAACAGGTTTAAACTTGTCGGTGTCGATTACCTTATTTACCCTGCACCAATCGATACCGACCCGCACGGGTTTGTCTGTACCGGAAACCTGTTTATGTAAGCACCCATAGAGTAGCTAGCTTAATACAATTTAAAGACACAATGGGAGTCTTCTGCTTATTTATATTATTATAGCGATGCATTTCGTATTAGGATATACATAGATATTGGAAAGGCAATTATTACCAAATATGAAGAAAATAATTATTGACATTTAAACACATACATTAGGGTATATAATTCGTATCTATTATTATTGTTAATATTGATATCTAAACGAACTTACTAGATTAATAAACTATGAACTAAAAGGCAGTAAACACAGAAAAAGTATTTTAAAACGAAGCGCACAGAATATGTCAAACGCTTCCTCGGTGACGCAAGCCGAGATGGCTCGGAGCCGGTTTCTCCGAGCCTTCCGCGGTTTCGCAATCCTACTATCGAATAAATAGGAAATCGACATCTTATCAACCATTCGGAGCTTCACGACTTTGTTTAAACAAACGACAGAGGTCTTATTTTCGCTCTAGACTACAAAGTGACTTTCATCTGATTTTCGTCGAAATCGGCGGTAGAAATATCTAGAACTAGCTGTGCTCCGCGGATTCACTCACCGTTTAATTTAAAAGAAATCAGATTATTTATAAATTCTACAGGAGCTTGTGGCTAAGTAATAACAGTCACACGGGACGATATATCAGATTTTAAGCTACGCTTACCGGGCTTGGGTGACCATCTTTAGGTACATACCGAAAGTCCTCTCTGTCTCGGAAAGCACATGAAGCCGTTGTCTGACAACCAGTCTTACCAAGGGGTATCGCCAGTTACTGGGTTGTAGAGGTCAGATAGGCAGTCGCTCCATTTAAAATACTGGTATTTATCATCTGCATCCGGTTAGACTGGAAGCCGACGCCAACACAGTTGGGAAAAGGCTAGGCAGATTGATTGGATTATTTATAAATGACTTTGTTTTCGCTTCACGTTCTTTCTGACTTTTTTCTTTTTATTCGACTTCTAAGGGTCGTAGCGTGATGTTTATTAGCCTATATAGAAGAATTGGGCTAACAAATGCAAAAAGATTTTTTCAAGTCTAGGTAGTTGCAGGGAAAAGCGCGTGCAAACAAAAAAACTAACAAACTCTTTCGCTTTATTGCTTTATTATTCGAGTATTTGTAAGTATAGTTATGGATTCAGATTTTTTATTTTTAGGTGTAGAATAATCTCGTTAGTAAAATTTAGAAGAAAGAAAATAAAGAAAGAGTATAATTGCCGGCACCGAGTCGTGAGTACAAATTCCGTCTTAGCTTTAACTGCCCTCGTCACCGTGCTCCTGTATTCTGTTTTCTATCTGTATATAAATATGCTTGTTCATACATTGATTTCATTGCTCCCGCCCGTGTGCAACCTGCCGTGATAGGAAATAAGATTCGTTAGGTTTAAGAGTAGAGTTTGTGCTCACGACTCGTGCCGGCAACTATAACGTTTATTTGGACACAGTTCGTGAAACACAAAATACAAATGACAAAATGAAAATAATGTTGACAACAAACGTGTCCTTACGGCTGCGCCAAAAATGTTCATTTCAGCATTAATGCCAGACAGATGCTGTCTGACGCTAGATTTTACTATGCGAGTATTTTTATTTCGAGGTGTGGCTTGGACTACTAAAAATACATTCGTCTATAGGCTGTGCTGAGTCAAGTTTTATTCAACTTAACTAAATTAAACCTAGATTTTGATTTCGAATTGGCTTTTATTGATTTTTAACGTTTCTAACGGTGAAATCCTGATTTCTCTTACAAATAACGATTAGAAAGCTGTGGTATTCTTGCTATAAAATATTATTAATGCATATAATATAAACAAAATATATTGGAAATACTAGCCGAACCGACAGACGTTGTCTTGTCCATGTTTCAATCGTTCATACAAAATTCCCATAGAAAATACACTCTCAGTTTTCCCGGCATTTTTTTTTCCGTATGAATCTGATTTGGACTATTACAAACATTTTAAAAGAAAACATAACCAAATAGGTCCAACCGTTCTGAAGTGATGCGCTTACCAAAGCAACAGTATTTACAGTACAGTAACTACGGAAAACTTCATTGTGCGTGATCCGACACGCACTTGGCCTGTTGTATTATATAGATTATTACAGGAAGTTCTTAGTGAGATATTTTACGTAGAAACCTTGAGTTTCTAGGATGTTACGTATCTCATGTTGTCGTGAAAGGACAAATATGACAATGAAGAAATTTCCCGTCACTACCATTCATGGCCTTCATTTCAGTAAAAGTTCATTCATTTCGTCAACAAGTTTGCAAAAAGCAGTAAATTATTAAATCCAGTCTTATAAACATAAGGCAATTTCTAGAATTCTTAAAAAAACTACTTTTGGAATATATATCTGCTTTAGGGGTTTATTGTTGATTTAACTAACTTTTAACAATCAAAATAAATATCACCAGAAAAATGTCCATTTGAACTGATTTCATTACCGAAAAATTCGATAATAGGTACACATAACATAACATCACGCCTGTAATCCCCGAAGGGTTAGACAGAGGTGTACCACCACACCACGCCATAGTACATCCACATTTCGCCAGTTATGTTCAAGTCTCGTGTAATATGGGGCGAGTCTATTGCCATTAACCGGGCACACATTCAGACTCCCGGCTGCTACTGAGTAATTCTAGATAGAAAACCTAATAATACTTTGTCCGACCTGGGAATCGAACCCAGGACCTCAACGGAAATTTGATAGTATTCAGTGATAAGTAAATAGTTGGTAATTAAGTATAAATCCTCAATACCAGTCTACAGCAGTCGCTTGAAAAAGTCAAACTCAAAGCATTTATTTCAATTAAGGTGAAAGCGCCAGGGTAGCCCGCGAAATTCAAATTTTCTTACTTTTTTGCAATTTGCAGATCAGTATTAGATTGTATGTTCATTAAAATATGATTCGCGACCGTAACAAATATGAGTTTACAGAATTATAATCATTAAAGTCATCAATATAACTCTCTAAGACCAAGACCTATTGAATGACTATTTCATGAAATCTTAACATTTCAGGATTATACTAACTTAAGGAATTGTATTACTAATTCTAATATTATAATTCTGTAAATACATATTTGTTACGGTCGCGTATCATACTTTGATCAACATACACCCAGACACCGAGCTGCAAATCGCAAAAATCGTAAGAAAATTTGAATTTCGCGGGCTTCCTTAGCGCTTCCCCCTTAAAACAATTACAGGCACTTTTGAATTGTCAAAGTGTCGGTCAGTTAGTCAGAAAGTTGAAGCTAGTTGCCCATTCCAAAACATAGATCTCTATGGAGAAGAACGGGCAAACAACTCCAATTATTCTTCTTTTACCAGAAGTTTATTACTTTTAGAATGATACAAACTTCCATACAACAATACTTGTGTACTCTAAACCACTAATATTCGTGGTCGTGCAAAGTGCGTATTAAATAATATTACTATGTACTACTATACGACTTAGCCGCAATATAATAAAAAGTGAAATTCCGCGGTTCGCTAACGATACATTCATCACCTGAGTCTTGTAAATCATTGATACTTCATTCATGTTACTGCTGATGTCACGGAAGGCATCATTAAACTTCTTTTAAGGAATAAGTACATTTTCGTTTAATGATACTGAGAAAGTATAATTTGTGTGTATTGACATAACTTGTACTTACTTACAATCGTACATAATGTAACCAGCGCTGCGATAATTATTTTTAAATGTCGCAGCATCGTACAGGACTTTCTGTTTTTTTTTTAAATTTTTGTATCTATTTTTGTTTTTTTTTTATGTTTCTACAAGCAGCGCTCCGCGGTTTCACCTGCGTAAGTCTCAATCCCGTGGGGATATCGGGATTAAAAGTATCCCATTGTTAATCCAGGTTATAAACTATCTGTGTGCCAAATTTCATCCAAATCTGTTTAATATTTTTTGCGTGAAACATGAAACAGAACAACAAACAAACATCTATCCTCACAAACTTTCGCGATTAAAATGATATTATAAACGCATGATATTATATTATTATGATTGTGTCTAGTTTAGTTTGTGATCTTCCAGTGCGAGTCTCAATAAATACTCGTACTTTGTATTTCTTTCTTTTCATTTATAAAATTCGATGCAGATTTCAAGCGTTTATCAAGCGTGATATCTGCATCGAATATTATACTTAAAGTCAATATTGATACAGTTACATAAACAGTGAAATTTAAAAAGTGCTCGAGCATCCGCGAGGATTTTTCCGCTTGGTGGAGACTGACGCTTACTGATATAAAAATTAGAAAGAAAGTTTAGTATAACTTTACAGAAAAATACTTAATTTGCTTTACATGAATTCCAGGCTTTATTGGAAACAAGCATTGATAAACTTATACAGACACTCTTGAAAGCCATGGATTGAAAAGAAAACCATGAGAAATGTAGAGAGAGGTAAGTTTACATTTTTATTAAAAGACACAATAACATATTGTCCTTTCCATTTTATCTGGGACATAGTTTCAAAATAGCAATTTTTTCGTCAGTGAAATCACTCTTCACAGTTATTATATTTTATTAACTATTTTTCGATTCATCTTATTGTTATTGCATTCAAAAATATATTAATAATGGCTATGAAATTTTAAATGAAAACTTGAGGAAGCAGATAAAGAAACTGGGTTACGATCATTTGAATCGACAGGCTATTAACCCATTAGTGTTAAATGAGGCATCAGAAATTATGATGATTGCTCACTCCATGAAGAATGAAAACAAGCTGCACACGCTTCTAATATGTATATATAATGCATAGGTACGTTTCTGCCTATCGTGAATCTAGAAATAATAATGAACGTATTATGTATACAACATGTCCCGGAATTATCGCACAACCTCTTACGGGGTCATTGTACTCATCATTATGAACAACTTTTACTATGGAACCAAACCTGAAATCGCGAAAAAAAATTTGCTGTTCCGCATAACTCGTCAAAATGTAGGGAACAGCTGTTTTTTTTTGATAAGATGATAAGTATAATGACCCCTTAAGAGGTTGTGCGTTAATTCCGGGACATGTTGTTATTTCGTAAAAAAATATAGGCACTGGTTGACTTTCAAACAAGGATGAGGCCTGTATGATTTCGTGTATATTGCTAATGAACAATTTTTAATGGAGCCAGGCTATGTTGACAATTGTAGGAAGTAAAATGCTTGTTGTTAGAAATCCGTCTCAAGTTTTTCAAGAGTATTAGAATGCAAACGAAATATTTATGAAAAACAAATAAATAACCCCCTTTTTAACAGACAAAAATGATCTGGCCATCATTA
Source organism: Fissipunctia ypsillon (assembly GCA_947568875.1). Lineage (NCBI taxonomy): Eukaryota > Metazoa > Arthropoda > Insecta > Lepidoptera > Noctuidae > Fissipunctia > Fissipunctia ypsillon. The sequence continues at coordinate 21,552,216 of OX387645.1, read as the reverse complement.
TGTCAACGTTTTGGTTTTCAGCGTAGGAGCCATAGTGCCAATGGTGGCCAGTCTGTCAAATGCCTCACCTTTTCTCTTTTATCGGCAAACGCGTCATGAAATCGTCTCCAATTCCTATGACCATAAGCAAGACAATTTTAAATACTTATTTGTCTACCTATATAAATAAATGAACATAATATATTTCCGTTCATTTCCCTAAACTGCGCATACGACAATGCAAGCATGAATGATACGCGCGAAATGACGTGTGACATAAAAGAAAGCTCATTATTGTGCGTACGCGCAACGTAACAGATGTTAATTTATAGGCGATAAGATGAGCGAAACATTGCGTAAGCGACGTGCCTATCCGTGGCGTTACGAGCGAAACCGATTCGCAAGGTTTTATTGATGACTTGCTTTTTATTGCGGTTTTAAATGTTAAAATAACTCCTGTATATTAGGGTAGTACATAGTATAAAAGGATTGGCAGAGGTGGTCCTGAGGACCGGTCCCTATGCTTAGCAGTCACGCTTGACATGTATGACCACCCTAATTGCGTAACACACAGTAGGAATCGATTACATTTTGACAGTTCAACAACATTCATTGCGTTATTTGCGTTGTCGAGCAGAAAATTTTTTCGAACATATGAAGCAGTGGATTAGCAAATTCATTCAGATTGTGATTGATAGTGTGTTACGCAATTAGGGTGAAGGAGTCACCAAATGGCGGACCGCGGTTTGAATCCGGACCGAATACCTGTTTTGTGCGGACCTTAAGTAAACAGTAAAGTTTATGACGAAACTAAAAATATTGTACTTAATAAAAATTTTTAGTAATTTAATTTAGCCCGCGCTTTGTCTTCAGAGTTATTCAAAGTAAATGATGTCATTTTTCAGATTGATACATACATACATAAACTCACGCCTTCTTCCCATGGGGGTAGGCAGAAACTACAGAACGCCACCTGCTACGATCCTTACATACTCCTTTTGCCTCGTTTACATTCATACATCTGGTCATACACGCATTCACGCACGTTCTTTTCACATTGATAATATATCAATAACCATTCTTTGTTATTTTTGTTCATTACATTTTGTTTATTATTGTTTATAAAAAAAATATTGTGGTTTCTTTTCTTTTTATTATTTAATTCATATTTTTAATCTTAGTTGGACCGCAACAGTCATATTATTTTAAAAAAGGGGCCCCCAATGAAAGTAACTGGTAGACCATCAATGCAATAAATACACAGTAAGTAGTAATTCAAAAACTTACACACTATTTTTTTTTTTCTAAATATACACAATATATTGTAGTCAGACGGTGTAAATAGATATGGCCGCATATTTGACCTCTAAGAATACAGCTCGAACATAAGGTAAACTGGATTCACCGGTTTCCAAATTCCTAATTGTTGTGTCAAGAGAGCTGCCTAATCTAAGCTATCACCTTTTTGTGAAAATTTTAGATAGTGCGCAAAACTTTTGTCGTCTACAAATGATAAAACAGTTATTTTGAGTAGATTTTTGACAACCTTGAATATGAAACTGTTTTGCTGCACGCGCCATCTTTGTTTTTTAAAAATTGATGGAAGACAGTCTAGGCTGGAGTCTACGTGAATCTTACCAAGTAGGTATGAAACATAAAATAAAGTCATTGCCGTTATTTTTTTAAAATTTTAATTAATGTTACTGTTAACCTGTACCATCCCACTGCTGGGCAAAGGCCAGCATGCGATCCAGTGCTAATGTGGGCCATTGGTCGTTTGATTTATCCAGCTCGTCCCGCCATCGTTATCGTTTTTTTTTCTTCCCATGGGGGTCGGCAGAAACAACAGAACGCCACCTGCTACGATCCCTTCATACTCCCTTTGCGTCGTTAACGTTCATTCATCCGAGGGGCCATTCTCGTAGTTTTCTGAACATTCGCAGTCTGATCTCAATATGTCAAAACACCTATAACTTCCCTACATTTTTGACATTTGATTGTCGCTGAGATGAGATTGCGACTAGATTTAGAACGTTTTTAGTTACGGGAATTGGGATTCTGGTCATAGTGGTCGCACGCCAGTTGCAAGTACTACGCACCTGACCTTTCTGAAGAACATCACCAATTAGGTTACTAAATGTCTTCCTAGGTGTGTTTTTAATTTTAGTTCACATAAAAACTATTTTATGTGAACTAAAATTGAAAACAAAAAAAAAAAAAATTAAACCACTAGTTTTTACTTCTTTTTGTTACATGCGCCATTAGACACAAGTTAGACGGTAATTTATTTTTATTTATATGGACATTCCTCTGGATTTACGAATATGGTTTTCGTTTTTATTAGCTCTAAACGGTCACACATAAATAATGTTACTTATTTAATACGTTTGAAAAGTGAGATTGTAAGTGATATGAATCGATAAGTAGACGAAGGTTTTTTGCTGGTCACACCTACGCTAAAAAGGAGTACAGTCAACACCTTAAGCCATCGTTCACACGGACGCAAATATATCGCAGCGATTGTTTTTCGCGCACTGGAGTTGAAAATCCAACAGTGTTTTTTCGACGCGTTGGAATTCACTCTGTTGAATTCTCAATGCTCGGCTCAACACCGAGAGTTGAAAATCCAGTGCGCGATAAAATCCCGCCGTAACAGTTAGATTTGGGACATGTGGTTAAAACTGTTATGGTTCATAATAATTACACAGGGTGGCAATTTAGTTACCTACATCCGTCAAGGGGGTGAGTCTATCCGTCATACTAAACAATTTTCCCTATAAAAGCCATATCAGTTCATGAAAAACGAGGTTGCCAGCCTGTATATATTACTAGCCCCTAGAAAACTTAGTTGAAAGCGGTCAATGGTCTCATTCTCAAGCTTAAATCGCACACATGGAACAATATACTGCTAGTTGTAGTGGGACTTCCTTAGCTTTACGAAAAATTGGTCCAAAATACGGAAACCACCGATCAAATTACAACAATAGACTGATAATACTGAAGAATATTCTGTAAATGTTATCTGTTATCTGTTGAGAAACTGAAGACCTAGACAACCCCACATAAAAATGTATAGGTATCATAACTAACAAACGAACACTTTGACCGCGTAATTATTAATTAGACTCATAAAGTGCGGCTGTCACAAGGCCAACCTCGTTCACATATCAACACTGTATATGGACAGACAAACATACAGACTGTATAAATATGCATTTGAGACTGAGACCAAGAATTATGATTATGAATATATATATTTTAGTCGCGATATCTCAAACGACATTGTATTTTATGTCTTTGTAAGTCGATATGTTAAAAAAAAGTTTAGGGGTAATTCATTTAATACCACTTTTAAAATTATAGAGCCTGGAATTAAAAACTAAGGTCAGTTGAAGGAATGCAGGTAACTTAAATATTTCTTGTCATTTACCATTCCACTGATCAACATTTTTCAATCTATACAGGATGAAATTGAATTCATGGGCATCCTTTTAGGCGTCATTGTATCTACTAACTCATAAATAAGAACAACTTTTACTTTGGGGCCAAACCTGAAATCGCGAGACAAATCAGCTGTTCTCTACATTTATGTTTGCTCGTCAAAGTGTAGAAAACTGCAGATGCTTTTTTCGCGATTTCAGTTTTGGTCCCAAAGTTTTTCATAATGATGAGTACAATGACCACTTAAGAGGAGGTATATTACTTCTGGTCGTGCTCTATAATATGAAACAATAAGTCATAAAGTAGCATAGCTAAACAAAAGCAAATCAAACTAAGCAAAGGGCTCAAACTGTGACGATTTAGTACTTTGGCAAAAAAGTATTACCACTACTGCCAATGACACAATTATCAATTAGTTCGATATTGCCACGTTCAACACAAAACGTTGTTTATAGCATGTCGGCTGCCCCATTTCAAAACCTAGTAAGGGACACTTTTTACAAAAATCGTTTTATTGCATAAACTTCCTAACCTAGTAAGTCCCTACCAAATACAAAAACACTAGCGTTAAAAACTCACTTAAAAGCAGATATATTTAAGCATCGATACCTCTCGTGTCAATTATCAAAATTAGTAAGGGGTTTAAAATATGTAATATACACATACATCAAAAAAATGCTAGTACCATGTGTTCATTATTTATTATTTTTTACAATCAATAGTATTTTTTTTACTTAACGTAAATACTTTTTAAAGGCTGACCTATATTACGTTTATGCGCTCTCCTGTAAAATTTCGTTTTAGGTCCTTACTAGGTTTTGAAATGGGGTAGCCGATGTTTTGTAACACAATAATCAACTCAACACGTGTTCTTATAAAAAAATTGTAAGTACTAATCGATTGTGAAATGTGTCGATGTCGTGGTGGCATACGTTTTATCTGATCCGCTTCTTACGCCCCAAGTCGCGAGTTCAAATCCGGCAAGTACCAATGTGACTTTTCCAAAGTTATACGTACTTTTTAATTAGCTTAGCTCATTCCTTCTCTGTATGAGAAGTGGCCTTAAGCCGCGATCCCATGGCCCGTTAACTGACAGGCCGCGCCAGGCGTTACTACGCCTGTCGTGGCTTGTGCATTTCCACCGCAGGCCTCATCGGATGCGACGGTTCCTTTGGCAGGTCGGCCTGGCGCGATCTGGCCAGTGAGAAAGCGGGCCGTGGGACCGCAGCATTATCCTGATCTATATGTGAATGTATACTTTTTGTAATCTTATTCTCTTTTGTTAATGCGAATATTTTTTAGTTTTATTCGTCACTTTTGTAACCCATTGTGCATTGTAACTGAACCTAATTCTTGCCGCTTCATTGAGTACAATTGGTAGCCTTGACCGGACTGAAGTTTATGACATACTTCTTTCTCTGTACTCGTATTATTAAGGACAATTCTATTTTGATGTTATTTCTAAATATATTATAGAAAAAAATTGAAACTACTAAGTGAAGTTTTAGCCATAACCTACAATTTTTTTTATTACTTTTTGAAATAATTTACTTATTCAAATGTTTAAAAATGCACTGAATATGTTTACAGAAGAATTAAACGAGAAAATAAGTGGTAAGGATAGGATAACCTTACAAACGTAAATAATAAGTAATTAAAAATTGCACTTTAATTCTTCCGGAAAGTACGTTCTTACATTTGAATAAATATTCACATCACGTCAAATTGCATGAGTCATTTAACAAATATTTAAAAAAATACTGTATCCATAACATCCTTTACGGAATTCAAATTACTATAAAAGTTAGTACTTACATTAGTATTACGAACAAAAGCCGGTGCTTACGAGTTTACGAGAGAGATACAAATCACTGTACATACAATGGATTGTGTAAGTAGCTCGTTGAACTCTTTTGTACGTGCGGCTTTAGCGGCCTGTTATACAATTTATACCCGACCATTACGGATTATAACCATGCGATTATTATTTAATCTTTATCTCACGATTAACATTGTTATTTTACTTTTCAGTGCACGTTGGGAATTATACAACTAAGATGGTTTGTATATTTCGTACGATAGAGGATTCGACAAACGTTATGTGTGTGTTGAAATACTCTAATATGCATTTTTTTTTTAATTAAATACTGTTGCCCGCGTCTTTGTCTGTGTGTATTTTGTATTTTTTCATTTTATTTTTTAATACTAATATCCGGAATGTACACCATACCGATCCATAACGATCGGATAAGTGAAAAGGTAACAGACGAACAGACAGAGTAACTTTTGTTTTTATAACATTAGTACCAACAGAAGTATGGATTATTACAATTTATATATTTCAGCGAAGAGAGCATATTTTCAAAAGGACTCAAATACGTCCTGTGCTACTTTGTCAATTCTATTATTAAATTCAATCGTTACGTCGACGTTATGCCAAAATGAACGTTAAATCAAGTTTTACCAGATGTAATCGTCATAAACCCACTGTCATAACACATCGGACATTTCAATACCCATTAACATTTCACAACGACACATAAATCACCCACAGGTCGGTCCAAATATATATAATTTTTAAATGTCGTTCAGAAGCAGGTGTGGACCTTGAGTTTGGTACAAACGGTCTCGATTCCGGCTCCCTTTCCAATTGGTTGGGTAACTGACTGCAGGAAACAGCTCTATTTTATACAATTATACGCGAACTATGTATTAATTGATATTCTGTTTCATGTGTTGGGTGCTAATTGAAACACTGTCCTTAGATTTAAAATTTTGTTTGGTGATAATTATCAACTAAGTTTTTTTAATTACTAAAGGCGGTAAGGTATTTTATCTGAAACTATCGTTAAGTTAAACTTGATATTTATGTAATTAAAATTCGGGTTAATGTTTTTGTGCGTGCAGTTGAATACATCGGTATTCGTGTCAAGAATTTGAACAAAACTGACAAGAATGCTAACAAAACTTGTCGCAGCAACAAGTTGCGTAACACAACAGTTACGTAAAACTGTTTTAATGAAGGAGTACAAATGAAAGAAGATCCTGCCGTAGATAGTTTAATTACTTATGGGATATTACACTATCATATCTAACATCACAGATGTATGATTCATAGGAACTTCACAATGTAATATAGAGCATTTGTAAGCTTCAGTTTAATAATATACACATAACATCACGCCTTGTTTCCCAGAAGGGTTGAGCAGAAGTGTACTAAAAATACACCCACATTTTGCCAGTTATCTTTAAGTCCCATGTAATAGGGGTCGACCTGGGAATCGAAGCCAGGACCTCATTCTCAGCAGTACCACTAGACCAACAAGGCAGTCATAATATATATTTTGTATAGGATTAAGCTTAATCCTATATTATGAAACTGAAGCTTACAAATGCTCTATATTACATTTTTATGTACCTATGAATCATAAATCTATGATCTTAGGTATGATAGTGTAATATCCCCCTTAAGGATGATTTTAGAGTATTTAGGTTGTTTTTTAAAGTAGCGAAAGACTGAAGAAACAATGGATGGACTGTGTGAAAGATGATATGGCTAGGAAAGAGGTGGCTACCGAGATGACGACTAATAGAGAAGTTTGGAAGAAAAAGACATGATGCCGACCCCTAATAAATTGCGATAAGGACAGGAGAGTGATAATGAAGTCAGATTTTAACTTCGTCATTATATTATACAGGGCATTTTTTTAATCACTATCCAAATTTTTGCAGGGTATTATACCCATGAATATGAACAACTTTTACTATGGGACCAACTCTGAAATCACGAAGAAAAAATCAGCTGATTCATACAAAAGTTCAATACCTACTCGACCAAAATGTATGAAACAGCTGATTTTTTTTCGAGATTTCAGAGTTGGTCCCATAGTGAAAGTTGTTCGTATTCAAACACCCTGCGAAAATTTGGTTAGTGATTAAAAAAATGCCCTGTATGTTCTTGACGAAATCCACGTAAAAAAAAATTGACGTCTGTCAGTTTTGTATTTTAAAACTCATAAAATCTAAGTTATTCCTCGATTAGGTGGAGCTATCTGGCTTTGAAATCAGTAGTAAGTAATTAAAATTCTTCAAGTTTATCGTTTGTTAGCAGATTCGCCCTTCATTATTTGCAATAATAATAATTTCAACAATTAATTTTATCTAAGACTGGTAGCCTAATTATTAGAATGTGTTAAAAACGTGTTTGTTTATTATGAATATACTGTGTCTCTTTCATCATGAAATCGATAAACTAAAAACATGACATTGTCTACGACATATTTTTGTAGGTTATTTGAATATTTGTATAATTTGATATTTTTCGAAACGGAAGTCAAAGCCTCTAGTCTTTTGTGACGAAACTGAAGAAATGTTGGTAAATATTATTTACAAAAGCATACATAATGTGTTATTTATTTATTGACATTTAAGACTCGGGGGTCTATCGTGTGTAATTAACATTTTGTTACGAAGCTAAACAAGTTTGGTTAGTTTAGCAAATTAAACTATTCACTCGTGAAAAGCTAATCGTTGGATCTAAATATATTCTGGTTTTGTATACTTGTTTATACATATTATATGGATGCGTGAATGTTTGTATATGGTAGTTATGCTACATACCTATTATGTATTATATACGAGCGACCCGCCCCGCTTCAAATTGTTTTCAAAACTTGACAAAACACGGAGATTTCTTTGATAACACACATGCACCATACCGAATATAGGCTCGTACAAACAGGCGTGACACGCGACGCGACAGAAAGGCACGTCACACTACATCTCGTCGTGGGTCGCGCCTGTTAGCAGGAGCCTAAAATTTTCTAAATTATGGTTTAAACCGCATCAAAATACGCTGCGAAGATTCACGGACATACACAAAAAACGAATTTATAAGATGTATAGATAATGATATGTGACATATGTATAAAAAACCGTTTGTCATAATAATATAAGGGTGATCATAAGTAATATATGTATATTAAAAGAATATGGAATTAATATTATTTAACATCACATAACATCACGCCTTGTTTCCCCGAAGGGTTAGGCAGAGGTGTACTAATGGATGGATGGTGTACTGATGGTTGTGGTGTGTTAATATTATTTATCAATGAATTTGACCCAGTGAGAGATAATTAAGTATCTTATGACACATTTATCTGCACACTTATAAGAAACGTCTTTACAATTACAGAAATTACGATTCTAGTATATTAAGTTGATTGCTTTTTAGAACTCTACTGTCAATTGAGGCTTTGACTTGTCTAAGGACAAATCAGCAACCTGACTGGTTTAATTCCTGGTATCCCATAATTTGATCAACTTTTAAGAGTCAACGTTTATTTTTCTATGAATACCTACATAAATTAAATACCGCTTACATCCCCAAAGGGTTCAGCAGCGAGTCTAATTTAACTATATACTACCTAAACCCTTATTTAAAGTACTTCTGACTTAGGTATATTACTGAATGTACGTTTAAACTTACCGTAAGCCACGCAGGCGAACAAAACCGCGAACTGTGCACTACTCCTCATGTTTGCTTGTTTGTTTGTGTGTGTGGTTGTCGCGACGTGTGCGCGTCGTAGTCGGCTCGGTAGCACTGGCTGCGCGCGCGCAGACCATCGACCGCCCGCCGAACGCGGGTTGGCGGTGGTATCTATAGTATGGTTGTGGTTTTCTTTTGATTTGTCAGATAGTAAGCCGAAAGGGTTGGTTTAATCTATTATTAAATTTAAAAATAATGCAATTGAGAGTACTGAGGTATTTATTTTAAAAAACTGACCTACCATAGTTACAAAACTACCTGAAAGCAAATTTTTCATGGTTGTGCCTCAGAATGAGCCACTAGATGAAACAATAATTTGCCATCATTATAAAGTTGTCGGTACCATAATGGTTAGTGATCATTGTTTGCATATGTAATCATCCATTCATTAGTTTCACAAAGAACTAACCATACGAGTTATGATTTATTTGTATGTATGTATACAAGGTGGTACAGGATGATTGACATTCCTTTAAGCCACGTAAAGAGATTCATGTTCTTAACCCATATACAAAAAATCTGTCAAATCCAATGAATACTTTAGCCACAGGAAATTATTTTTCATTTTCTTATTTTTCAACATGATGTAGATCTGAGTCCGTAATAATAGGTAAACATTGCCGCTGCCGCGCTCCGCACCCCGCACTGCACCGTTGATCAGTGACTTTTTGTAGATAAAGCGTGTTTCCTTTTTATGCAGTTGATTCTGCCATTTATTTTGTTTGAAATCTGCATTTTTTTAATTTTCCATTAGCTACTAATATTCGACTTTTAAAATGTTTCAATGGACTAGTACTGTGCTCGTTTTAATTTAGTGTCGTACGTCCAGATCCACCTTGTATAATAAAATCTTTTAAAGGAAATTTCTCGTTGACTGGTAGACATTTCTGGTGACCAGGAGGCTGGCACGTTCTTTAGTGAAAGAATTAGCACTACGTAGCTATGCTGCCAGTCTTCTGGGCACGTTTCCGGATGACAGCGATGTGGACACTCGTCCATCCACGTTGAAGTACCCACTTCAACGCCTAAGTGTACTTTTGTTTTTGAATTTATTTGTATTGTTAGTCATTTAATTTAGTACCTAGTGGTAGTACCTAGTGTAAATAGTTATTATCTATTTTAGTTACGCAACTTGTAATAAGGGTGTAAAAAGAGTTCAATGTTAATAATAAAATTGTATGAGCAATACATAATTTATTATTATTTATTTATTAAATCATCATGATCCATCAATAGTATATTTTACAAAGGAAATAAAAATTATCCATCCAGCCTCCTCGGTTATATTATTATTTTTATCTACATCAAGACTATGAATACAACACCAGTCGGTATCGGTCTCAAGTCACCTCTTACGAAAACGGCCGTACACCTCACGCGGCGTGCTTTGATTGACAACACGACACAGCCACACACGCCTGGAAGTGATAGTAATTAATCGAAATTAAACTTTAATCTTGTTGCGCAAAGTCGTGAGAGAAACTCGCTGTCACTGTGCCAATAACAGGAATATCTATCAATGTATGTAATTAAGATGACAAGGAGATTAATTGTGTCTAATATCTAGATAGTTGAGACTTATTATTTTGTAACTTCTATCACTGCAATTAAGGGGCTCGTGGCTAAATGATAACAGCCGCACGGTCGATCAAAGTTTAAGCTACGCTTGCCGCGGTCGATCCGTGGATGAATGACCATACATAATATATCGAGACCCATTCGTGCAGAAAGCATGTCAAGCCGTGAGTACCGGCTGTCATTCGTAGATCTTTGACAGAAGTAGTTTGGGTAGTCAGAAGCCCGAAAATCGGACAACCAGTTTTACCAAGGGGTGTCGTGTTACCCAGTAATTGGGTTGTGGAGGTCAGATAGGCAGTCGCTCCATGTAAAATACTAGTATTTAGGTGCATCCGGTTAGAGTTATGCAAAGGCTGGGCAGATTGGTTTTGTCAGTTCATTGGATTACAATTATCATATCACGTCACGCATTGTGTTGTCTACTTCTGGTAGAACCAGACCAGCATAACCAAGCTAGTAATATTGCAGCCCAGACCATATGGTCTGCACCCTAATTGCGTAACACACTATCAATCGGAATTTGAATAATTTTGAAGCAAATTGCTAATCCATTGCTTCATAAGTTCAAAAAATATGTCTGCTCAACACCTAAATAATGCAATGAATGTTGTTGAACTGTCAAAATGAAACCGATTCCGATTGATAATGTGTTACGCAATTGCCCCGCTGGGCTGCAATGGAAATTAAAACAAATGGGAAATATAGCTTTTCTATTTGATTATAACTTGTGTGGCAGGTAACTGTATATTTTTGGTGACAAAATGTCACTCTTGATTAAATTGCCTGAAAACACACAAAAAAATATAAAGCCACTTCTGAATATTAAAATTTATTTTTATTTATGGCACCTAAGTATTTACGCTGTGCTATTGGGACTTTCGAGTTTTCACGAAAATAGCCGGCAAGTGTTCGGCTGGGCTTCATAACCAGACTTCCTCGTAAATATTATCGTAATTTCGGGGAAGTCTGCCTACATCGCATTTCTTTTTTCATGCAACAACCATCCAAAAAACTCTGCGTGAAAAATAAACAAATGAATAAACATACAACAAGATGCAACTTGTTATGTGATGGTACAGTGGTACTTATTATTGAGCCATTCAACTGTTTTTTTATACTCCTGTTAATAAGGATGTACAACCTTTAAAATTGCACTATTATAATTGTTTAATAAAATTCGACCAAATGTGAACAAGCCTTATTATATTTAATAATTGGATTCGACCTTTGAGACATTATAATATGAATAACAATGATGTATGGTTTCTCTAAACTATAAAATAATTGTAAAATTTATAAGGTCTTCTATGTTATCAAAACACCAGTGCCTGCACGAAATGATTATAATTTTGTATCATCATGAAGAACCATTAAGATAGCAGGAGATGGATTAAAAATCAATATATATTATACATATAAAATCAATGCCCAGCCCAAAACCCTGAAACTAGACAGCTGTTTTTTACAGAGGTTCCCTTTACCCCCGAGGACTGTCTCGTTGGGCTAGTGGTCGCAAGCGCTACTGCTGAGCATGAGGTCCTGGGTTCGATTCCCGGGTCGGGCAAAGTATTATTGGGTTTTTCTATCTGGAATTTCTCAGTAGCACTTCGGAGTCTGGATTTGTGCCCGGTAGATGGCAATAGGCTCGCTCCCTATTATATGGGACTTAAACATAACTGGCAAAATGTTAGTGTACACCTCTGCCCAACCCTTCGGGGAAATAAGGCGTGCTGTTATGTTATATAATCCCTTTATGATGTAGACAGGGAATAAGGCCTTTTTTTTGTGGATGGGAAATCATCAAATGACTTCTCCCGCTCTGGGCGGAGCGGGAGGGCGTGTCAGACTTTTACTGACTAAAACCCACCCGTGTTCCTTCTGTTGCCTGTGCCGGGGCCACGGTAACTCTTTCGAACATCCCGCAACCCTAGCTGGCAACGACCCTAGCGGACCCCGTCAATAGTGCTGACATCTCTTCGAGGCGCGCGTGGAACACGACGCGCCGTCGACTCGGGTCGGCGAGCTACCCATTGCTCGCCGTCCGCAAGCCCGCGCCTACGGTGGCCGGGAATCGGCTGCCAATTCCCGACACCCAGGGCGTCTCCTGCGGCGACTAGGGGCGTGAGGGCACAAAGCTTGCCTCTCCCTCACGCGTCCCGCCTCCTCCTTCACGAGCATTACTGCTTCGCAGAAGGAGGTAATGGCTTCCCATGTACTCTCGCTCCGTACCATGGCCTGGACTAGGGCCGGACGCGAGAGATCGCCGCTGCCGATCGCTTCCACGAGGACACGGCGGTGCTCCGCCCAAGGCGGGCAGACCTCCACCGTATGCTCCACCGTGTCCTCCGGGCGATCCACACAGTGGTGACACCCGGGCGTTTCCTCCCGCCTTATCCGGAACAGGTACCTCCCGAAGCACCTGTGTCCGGTGAGGACCTGCGTCAGGCGGAAGGTGAGGACGCCGTGGCGCCTCTCCAGCCACTCCTCAAAGAGGGGACTTATCGCCGCAATTGTGGCGTGCCCAGCGCTGGGTTGCGACAATCGGACTCTCCATGCCGCCATGAGATCCTGCCGAAGCTCTGTCCACCGTGCCGCGATTTCTCGCGGCAACGGAGTTACGCCCCGGCGTCCTGCCTCCTCGCGCCACTCCCACATGTGCGCGAGGACAGGGAATAAGGCCTAAGGATTTTTCAAAATTCTCACGTGATATAGGTGCCCGGCTAACTTTTAATAAGATTCGACTGTCATATAGTTCTGTAGTGCCGTATCAGTTTCTCACCTACGCGGTGTAAAACTGATAAGGTAAAATCCTTCAGAACTGAACAGCTGCGAGTTTAACGTGTGTATCTATGTATATGTCTGTGGCATCGTAGTTCCCAAACGACTGAACTGATTTAGGTTTTTTGGAGTTTAATCCTTAAGAATCGATTTTTGGCCCACGGTATGGAAATATTAGGAGGAGTGAAATTAATACAAGCGTTAACTCAAAAGCGTTACATTTTTCTGCGCAACGTACCTTGCGCACCTTTCACGAATTAAACTACAGTCGTGCATCGGAGCTGACATCCACACATTTTTGGTTTTGTTTAAAAGGTGACTTGATCTAGAGTGTTCTTAGCTATGATTCAAGAAAAATCTATTGAGCCGTTTGCAAGTTATCAGCTCTTTTCTAGTTGGTGAATGGACGTGAGCATCTTCCACAGGTCTGATCGAGTCGAAATTTGGTATTCTGTTACTTCAATGATATTAGAATAACATAGTAACCTTGAACTGATACTGCAGCATCACCTGGAATTTGCAGGATACCCAACTTACAGCAGAGGTATCGTGTTTGGGCTCATTGGAATGGTCTCAATGAATAGGTTATAGATAGGTGTGTGTCAGGGGTTTTTTGCTTATACAAGGTGGAGACGACAGTATGACAATAAATTAAACTTCGTATATCTAATGACGTGCCCAGTCTGCATACAAAAATTCAACCAAATATATCCAATAGTTTAGTTACTGTAGCTAGTCAAAGATAGGCAAAACCCATAGTCAGCCCATCACTACTACGTATTTATGTACTTTGTTTGAAAATATCACTATTTTAATTTTGATGTTAGGATTTATTTGATAGATCCAAAATATTCTTATGCATTAGTATTGCCAGTGTTTTCATTTATTGTCGTACTAGTGACCCGCCCCGGCTTCGCACGGGTAGCACAAATTATCTATAGCCAGATGACTTGTGGTGATTGATTGAAATACTATAGTATAGTACTTTTTGTTAGGTTACTGTTCAGAAAAACTATTACACAAAATTACCTAAACGCCAAAAATAAAAATTGTTGACCAGATCGCTACCAAACTTACAGGATCACCCGCTGGGCTATTCTAAAGATTGCCTAAAAAATTCATAAAAATTGCACCAGCCGTTGTGGAGTCTTTAGGGAACATACATACACACATACACATATCCATTTTTATAGATTGTCTCCACATTGTTTAAGTGTGTAAATCTGTTTGTCTCCTGAACGTGTTCGGTAGATAAAAGGTGAACGTTTTGCAAGTCTGATCGCGGTCACGTTGTCAGCTTGTCTTGTTTCGCAATCACTTTTCTTTATGCTAATCTTATGCTCAGTGTGTATTTTAACAACGGAAATTTGTTTGTGTTATTTAAAGAAATTCTGAACATTTCCTGTGAAATAGGAAATAATTTAAAAGAAAAGAATTCTGTTAGGTAGGTAAGTGCCAGTCAGATGGTAGTAAAACTAATAATTTGTGATGCTATCAAGCAACCACAAGCTGTGGTGGAATCGTATATTAAGATGATACTTTTAGGAAAACTTATATTTTAATGTAATTAATTCACTCAGTAGCTTTGGCCCGGGACCTCATCCGCGTGGATGTCTGAAAGTATCCCACGGGAACGAACTACCGGGATTCAAAGTATGCTATTTATTTATCTAGGTTATAAACTACTGTGTGCCAAATTTCATCTTTTGCTAAGCCGTTTTTGTGCCAATTCATAATATACCTACATCCAGAGAAACGGACAAAAATTCTAAAAACTGTATTGTCGGCATCGGACTCATTCCCACGCCTCAACTTTAGGTATGATAAATAATATATGCATCCGAATATCCTATCACTGGTTTTGATTCAGAGGCTGGGAGCTGGAGGAACTTTTGTCCTATAGGCTGATGATGATGATGTTCATCATCATTCACATAACATAACACCATGCCTTGTTTCCCCGAAGGGACCAATAGTACAGTAGTAGTAGTAGTGGTAGTAGTTCAGTAATAGTATAGTCTTAAGCCTTATTTACTAACACAATTGTTTGATAATAAAAAAAATTATGTTTAGGTTAAGGTATTTTTCTATGGGCCTGTGTCGCTTGAAATAAATGGTATTATTATTATTTCCTTTATTTCATTAAATACATATAAATTATATTTTTAAATATTAGAATATAAAAAGTATAAAAACATTTAAAAATATAAAAAATAGTAGCCCACCGGTATCGGGAACAGGGTCCAAGCTACCGGCGGTCAGGGCTCCAGAGAGAGGAACCTCCTATTATTATTATTATTATAGTACATCCACATTTCGCCAGTTATGTTTAAGTTCCATGTAATAGGGGGTGAGGGGGCACTTTATCATCATTCTCCTGCCTTTATCCCAATTTATTTAGCGTCGGGGCAACATGTATTTTTCTTCCATACTTCTCTATTAGTCGTCATCTCGGAAGTCACCCCCTTCCTAGCCATATCATCTTTCACACAGTCCATCTATCGTCTCTTTGGTCTTTCCCTACTCTTATCCACATTCATACTCAAAAGTTTCCTCACAACACACATGCCCTAGACAACCGATTCCCACAGAACTTTTCAGTCACCGGTGTTACTTTCAGACTTCCTCTTATGTACTCATTCCTTATTCTACCCGTTCGCGTAACACCACACATCCTCTTAGCATTCTCATCTGAGCTGCATGCAATTGCCTTGCATTAATCCCTTTGTGGTCCAACATTCTGATCCATACAAGACAGCAGGTCTAACCATTGGTTTATGATGAATATTGATGACGATAGTTATATTACTTAAAAAATTAAGTATTTGTTTAAATTAAATAAGGACACCTCAATAACATTTTAGTTCCCAGACTTTTACAAATAAGGGGGTCAGTTTAACTTTGGTCTGTGATAAAAGAATTACAACAGCTTAGTAAAGATGACAAAGAGGCTGAGAAAAGGCAAACAAATCTCTCATCGTTCAAGCGTTGAGTAATAAATTAATGAGTCAATCTAAAATTCTTAAACACTGACAGACAACGCACAGCCTAAACCGCTGTGAACTTGAAGCAAGAAATTTTTCACAAGAGTTCCTTACACTGCCTGGTTGGTCTAGTGGTCGCAAGAGCTACTGCTGAGCATGAGGTCCTGGGTTCGATTCCCAGGCCGGGCAAAATGTTACTGGGTTTTTCAATTTGGAATTTCTCAGTAGCACCATGCCCGGTTGATGGCAGTAGGCTCGCCCCCTATTACATGGAACTTAAAACATAACTCGCGAAATGTGGGTGTACTTTAGGAACACCTCTGCCTAACCCTTCGCGGATTACAGGCGTGATGTTTATGTGTGTTTTGTAGTACTTTATACTAAGGAAGGATTTTTGTAAATGTATCCCCTAAATGGGTTAAATAGTTGTTAACGCTTTGTTAGAGCAGTGGTAGCCCAGTGGTAACGGCCCCGACTTATGAGTTGTAGCTCGTGGGTTCGACCCCAGGCAGGCGCTTTACTTTGTGTAAATCATTACATCAGCACTGCTCTCAAAACGGGAAAGGAAAACATCGTGAGGAAACCGGCATGTCCTAGAACTAAAAATTCGAAGACGTGTGACATCTACCAACCCGCACTGGGCCCGCGTGGTAGATTACATCCCACTCCCTCTCGTAGAGAGGAGGCCTGTGTCCCAGCAGTGGGAATATTATAGGCTGATTATGATGATGATAACGCTTTGAAGGACACTATACGACTACAGCAGTAATAACAATAAAACATCCGTTGTGTCTCGTTTGCGTCCCGCAAAGAGTTAATAATTATTGTCGCGAGACAACTCTCGTGTCTCTCGCTTTGTGCAGTATGGTATATTATTGCAACGTTTTCAATTGTTTAACTCCAGTCTCTTAAAGAGCTATGTTCTAAAGTCTAGAATACGTACGTTCTAATTTCGCCAGCTCATTTATTTGTCCTTACAAACTGCCGGAAACAAGCGGCAATACACACAATTTATACAGAACTGCTCTCATTTCGAAAACGTCTAAATTAATACGCTCACTATTTCGGAATACTGGACCTGGTAGACAGGTAAGAGGCTAAACTTTATCGACATATTGGGCACGATGCATTGTCTTGGGTAAGGGTTTTGACGGAAATAGGAGCATTTTGATTTAAAACACAATAAAAAGTAAGTAGCTAAGTTATATTATTATGTAAAAAAAAAATCCGCCAAACATATACAGTGTGTCCCAGACCGAGACCAAAGGGAAATGGGGTAAAGTGGAGGTGGCCACCTACCATTTAAAAAAATTTAAGTTGAGGTATTCTCATTTTTTTTTTTAATCTGGTCTAGATAGTTTCGCTTAAGTTTAATAAAAAGTTAGAAAAGACAAGTAAAAATAAAATCTGTAACGTTACAGAGCCACACTGACGTAAATACGAAAATTATCTTGTAGCTACACTATCAAGGCATCTTCCAGCCAGATTTGAACACAATACGTCGATTTCTTGAAAACGATTAAATTAGCGAAATTATCTGAACTGTTGAGAATACCCCAACTTAATTTTTTAAATGATACCTTCGTTTTACCCCATTCACCTTTGGACCACTCGGTCTGGGACACGCTGTATTAGCGCACTGGTTCTGTACAAAGCAAGATATGAGTACCTAAATAACTTATCTTTAAGACATGCGACAATTTAGTCGGTATTTCTTTTTTAATTAAAGAATATTCTCGTGCACCTTTTTTAAGTTTAGGTAAGTTCTGTTTTTTTTTAATACTTATAATTGAGTTAAATAAAATCAGAAATATTTAATTTTCTAGGGTATACGTAATTCATTAAAATTAGAAACAGACTTTATTCAACAAGTATTAATAATTCCACATTCAACCCTTTGTTACTGAGATAGAGTTTTGTGCCAAAATGAAATAGAACCCCGTCCTTTGATTATACCCTAAAAATAACAGCTGAGATGACGACCAATCATTCTACAATTAACACAACAATCACCACTACGGTACACGAAAAAAAAATCAGATCGATAAAACAAGCGGCCATTATTACGAGTTGCGTACGCGCACCAATCGGTCACGATTCGAGTCACCCGACAAAAAGTTGACGTTATCTGTTATCAGTCGCTCCACTAGTTATGTTGTAAAGTCACTCGACGTGACCAGGAGTTAGGACATTATTGGAGAAGGTAAATTCAATAAAAATATGTTTATTCAATCAAATGTGGAATGTAAGTTGAACGCAGACTGAAATGTAGGCGCCTGTTGAAAAACAATGAATATGATTGTGTGAACAGCGAACTTACTCGCGTTATAATGATTTTTGTTTTCTTCAAAGTTTGGAAGAATAATCCGGCTCATTGACGAATAAAAATACGTTACTCGGGGTTCTTTGAACCGTTCTCAACTTCAGTTGAGTTTCCGGTAAAAAAAATTCTCTACCAGCTATTAACAAACTCTAAAACTACAGACTCGTTAAAACTAAATAGTTTGTCTCCTAGTTTGCTCGTTTTACTATATAAGTACATCATGTCATTGTGTTGATAGTATACAACAAAAATGCACACGTTTCTAAGAACATAGACACCAAAACTTTCTCTGTAATATTAGCACAAGATAAATAGCAGTGTTATAATAATATAATATTTGCATTGGAGTCGAAAAGAATCGCGAGTCGTGTTCCACCAGATAAGAGAAACATATCATATATCTGACAAGAATAATATATAGTTACGTATGTATTACGTATGCATAGTAAGACGTATTGTCATTAGAGATATTGATGTTTGATTGACATTTCTATTATGATATATTTTTGAATAAACAATCAATAAACCTTCAACTGTCATGATATGAGACAATTTAAAAAATATATTAAATGTATATTGTTAATGACCATTAGTCGGTCGATCAGCAGCTGCTCATAAAATGCTAATAAAATTGACATAATTCTGAAGACTTGTATGTCTACTTTCAAGTAATATAAAATAAATGGATAATTGATATTAATGAAAAGGTCATTAAAATTAGGATTCCACTGATTAATCAGAAAAATGTCAATTGAGATAAAGTAGGTACTTAATGGGCATTTCCATTTTTATTTGACATACCACGTGGAACTAACTTCCATATAATATGTTGCAATGACTGCGGTATGCCTTAACTGAACCAATCAATTCGGTCTATTGCAATTCCCACTTTGCACCACTTTCTTTGCATCCAATAATCTAAAAAATTATAATTGTCCCCATTATGATTTTCTTTATTTCATTCATATGCATATAAATTACATTTTTAAATATTACAACATAAAAACATTTAAAAATATAAAAAATAGTAGACCACTGGTATCGGGAACAGGATCTAAGCTACCGCGGTCAGGGCGCTAGAGAGGGGAACCTTCTGACAATGCGAGCGTGGCCAGAAGTACCTACCGCTTTCTGAATCAAGCCCTTAATCCAGTTGCCCAATGAGAGTCTCCTCAAGTGTTGGTCGAGGCTCTTGGCTTTTAAATAAACCATTGGCTGTTATGACTATTGGCACAATGATCGCTGAATCCACATCCCACATGTCCACAACCTCGCGAGCCAATTCAAGATACTTGATTTGTTAATCTTTCGCGGCTTTCACGAGGTTCCTGTCATGCGATCGTCCCCATTATTATTATTGTCATCAACATCTTAGGTACTTAATACAGTATACTGGTCATGGCTCTGTAATAAGATATTTTGCCATTCAAAGACCAAAGCTATGTATTATTCAGTAATCATGATTGTTTGTTCACCGACTACCTGATACGCCCAAATCAATCAATATCTTCCTGTCTCCTTGATATCGAATAGACGTCAATTCGATTAACTTATTGAAAGTAGCAGCCCAATGGTTATTACAAACATGTAATTTAATATGTAACCTGAGGCTCTTTAAAAGAAAATTATAATTATAATTCGATAACTTGAACGTGAGGTAATGTTAAAGGTAATTGTTACAAATTGTTGGTGCGGGGTTACGAAATGTAAACTGTAATTTTTGAACTGAAATAATTACGAATTTAGTTCCTAACACTACATACACTGTAAAACCTCTTCTACATACACATAAACTCACGCCTGCTTCATATGGGGATAGGCAGAAACTACAGAACGCCACCTGCTGCGATCCTTACATACACCTCACCATCACTTCCTCCTCCTTACCTCCATATGACCATTATTTTTACTTTAGGACAAATTACCTACATCGTTACTTACAATATAAAAATGAAACAGAGTGATTAAGAAATAATCTGCCAGATAAGTTAACCGGAACTTATTAGGAGGTGGTTAAACAATCTATAAGTGTATATAGTATTTTAGCGATTTCAGAATCAATGTATTTAGACACTTGCATCTAAATAATAAACAAATAAAGTTTTTTAAGTATTGGTGACACAGACATAACAAAAGTTTAGGTACTGTCTACGATATCTGTAGACGCAGCGTAGAAATTATATCTAAGTAGCGCCATCTCTCGGTAATAAACATTAACTACTAACAAAACGTTGCTAGAATAGATTAGCAACAGTTCACTCAAATACCGACAGTCGTCGTCAGTCATCAAACTCATAATAAATAATGCTTGTTTTTTAGAATAGGTGGACTCGGAGTTATTAAAATGTCCACATTTGTATGTATATTAATTACATAAAATTGATTTATTTTTATTTAAAAAAAAACATTCTTATTTATTTATGCAATCACCGTAAAAGGAATAATCAACCAAGAATCATTACAGCTTCCTTTTGAATCCCTTCAAAATCTGTCTACTCTATTTTTCTTACATCGATGTATCGAGCACAGGCGACGGCGACCGCGCTTGCGTAAATGCTACAACTATTATCCGTAATTGATTTGCAATATGGCCTACAACCAAAGACTTGCTCAAATAAAATTAACAGGACAATTTGTAACTATGTGATTATTATGGGAGAATTTTTTTTTTGTCTGCGCTGTCCCACTCCAGGGCACAGGCTTCTTTCACTCCTTCCATCGTTCAGCCCGTGCGTCTTCCTTCCAGTTTTGCCGGAATCTGTCCAGTTCATCACATCATCTGCTACGTGGCCTGCCGCGACCCTGCCTCACTGTCTCAGGGTACCAGTTCTGTGCTATTTGGGCTCCCATTTCAACTATAGTGACTAATCTTTTGTGGTTCTGAAACCTACCATTGTCACAGTATTTCTTTCCATTAACTTGGCATGAGATTCTGGGGGTTTATGTTAATCTTATATTAGGTATATGGCTTTAACCTTTCGTTTCGTTTTTAACCTTGAAATGCTATCATATTTGTCATTTGTACAACATGTCCCGGAATTAAATGCACAACCTCTTAAGAGGTATTATACGATGTATTTATAGTCTTCATAATATATTGAGTATAACATAACATCACGCCTTGATTCCCCGAAGGGTTAGGCAGAGGTGTACCTATAGTAACACCCACATTTCGCCAGTTACGTTGAAGTCCCATGTAATAGGGGGCGAGAGGGAGTTGCGTATAATTATTTGATACTAAAATTTTGATTCATGTTTAGCTTTGTATTCTTTAACCTTTTTACCTACTACATAACGGCCACCTTCACCATAACATGTAAATACTTTGAATGTAGAAATATTGCCTTTTCTAGTAGATACTACTTGGAGGGGTAAATAAAACTCATAGTGACTTATTAAATATTTATTAATACATAACTTTAACTTAATAAGTATGACACACTTCACGCCTTCTTAGGTTTGCTCTTCTCAAACGTCTGGCCTTCATAGTAGTTTTCACTGAAATACACAAAAATAAGTTTAATAATTGGGTTTACGAGCACTACCAGGTATGTGTATCTTTACATCTAGACCGTCTTTATCATTAAATTAGGATCTCATATACAGGGTCATTGGTAATATGTCGGCTATCCATTAAAGGGAAGTAGGAGAGGTCGTTTGCAACCGAATTCGAGTAATTTGACATTTTATATTTTTATTTCATTCATTTTAAAATATAATATGTCAAATTACTCGAAAATGGTTGACATTTGCATAGGGGTCATAAGGAGTCATTTGATTGCAAATGACCTCTCCTGCATCCCCTTAGTGGATTGCCGAAATATTACCAATAACCCTGTATATCAAAACAAATTACGTGTTAGAACATCCATCAGGCATACTGTTGAATGGACGATGGCTTCCTTAATTCCAGCATTTACTGTTTTGCCAAATACTTGTATTAGGTACTTAAGTACTAAGCACCCTTTTAATTTTGTCTCCAGGGGCAGAAAAAATGAAACTACAAAGGAAAAGATAAATTTTTCACACTGCAATAAACATTTCTTTGACACTTCCCTTAATGACTCCATAATCACTTTCTAGTGTTCAAACTTAACCTGAACTAAACGAACCATATCAGTCAGTCAAGACCATGATCAAATCAGATTGATTGATCAGGATATGTTTCAGTATATCTAATCTATTAAGCCAGGTCCTTACCATCCTTGAACCTTCTCAGCGTCATCGCACATGAAGGTGTCCTCGTTGTAGACCTTGCCTAATGGGCAGAGTCCCTTCTGGGGCTGGACGCCGTTGCGGCAGATGTAGAACTTCTGACAGTCTTCTGGGTGAGGGAAAGTAGGGTGGGGCAGAGCGCGGCCGTTGGGTCCCATTACTTCGCCATCGGGGCAGGAGAAACCGTCGTCGAGGAGGTCTGGAAATTAGAGACAATTTGTCAGTAAACAATACATATTGACAGAAGAAGTGGGAGCTGTGTAAATGGAAGTGTTGAATTTTTATAATCCCTTTTAAACGCTGTTTAATATTATTGTCCTTCGACGAGAAGAAACAGCCTCCAACGCTACATTTATTTTAGCTCTTGAGAAAACAGGGTTCCAAAATTGCTTAGAAACGCCCGTGTCGCTCGATCAAGACCCTACTGATATTAATACGTTGTTGTACTATTACCTAGATCTAGAAATATATCTTGATTCACACTCAAATCTAGAAGGGTTACTTATTTTTCATTTTGTTCTTGATGAAGAAAGAGGTCATTATATTAACTGAATAACGTTCTTTGTGCAACGTACCCTTGGTGAGTTGATCACATTGCCTCTTGACGGACTCCTTCCAGTCACAGTTGGAGCTTTCCTCATCGAAGTACAGACCGGGAGGGCAGGGCATCTCGTTGGGCGTGCCGTCCGAGCAGTAGTGGAACTTGTCGCAAGCCTGCAAGTATTATTAATAATAGGTTACTTTAATAAAATAATATCGTATGTAAGTAAGGCCGTTAAGACTTAGTTGTAAAAAATAAATAGTTAAATATGAAAGTAAGTTATATTTTTTTTTATTTGAGGTCTCTCTCTCAGAACTCTCTCTCACTCTCTAAATGCCTACAGTTAAAATTTCTTTATGAGAATATCAGTATGAATTTTCCCACAATCACCATCATTTCAATTACATCTTAAAGGTGTTACTAAATAACGGTCGATCATTGATATCGACCATTTAAATCGACCCAATGTGGCGCTTGATAGCCGGATAACGTTCATCGATCGACCATCGGTTATGTTTTGAGGAGAATTTGGAATGGAAGACGCCGATCGACGGCAATCTATTTGAAACTTTAATTGCCCGCCTTGGTGTCAATCTAAATAAAATCCAAATTTTAATGCTTCATCATTAACATACGGCCCAAGATCCAAATAGATCTCAACTATTTTTCCATTCACTGCCCTTTGCGTTGGAGGGCACATAAATGCTAGTTACAATACTGGTTGGTTTCACAACGTACCTGAGGATCGGGATGTTTGAAATATCCGTTCTGCCTGGGGCAGCCTTTAGACGGCTTTGGCTCCTCTGTGGAAGAGAAGAATGGTCACATAGGTACATTATTATTGTGCAATATCGAGTTAAGTTAATAAGTCGAGCAGGGCCCAGGCTATGTTTTTTTTTATTTTATTTTAATATTTAAGATTGGTTTGCTCTTGACTCTCGTCTAGGGTCAGAAGTGACAGAGACAAAGTCAACGATGGAGCAAGCTTACCCAGAAGAAGTCTGTTCACTCTCACTTTAAAGAGATCGGGGTTGTATGCGTTGGGAAACACAGATGCAGGTAGAGAGTTGCACTCCTTAACTGTGCGCATCACAAAAGACATTTGGAAACACTTTGTGCTATATGCTTTTTTAAAACAACTCAACTTTTGGTAACAAGAAGAAAAACTTATTTGAAAAATAAATCAACCACGTCGAGCTGGCATGGAAAAGAGACGTTTTTCTTAACAGGTATGTACAAAAATTATTTTCGCAATGAAAGAGGTCATCCTCGTGTCCTGATGCTATCATAGTCATAATTAACAGCGCCTAAAATCTGGCGAGCATTCTACCAATAACTCTGTTGAAATATTATAAAATGAAGTCGATTGATCAGCAAATTGAAAATAATTATATGGTATCAAATAAATTGGTCTCGCTCATAGAAGTGAAGTAACTACTAGAGAATTTATTTCATAGGTAACTTTTGATGTGGGTATACATAGTTTGTCACAATGTCAGTTTATCAGATTGTTAACTAAACTAAGCTGAATTCTAGTAAATCAGGGAGATTCATGTCCATAGTTTCTCATAAGTATCATCATCTGCCTACCCTTTTCCCAACTATTTTGAGGTTGGCTTCCAGTCTAACCGGATGCAGCTGAATACCAGTATTTTACATGGAGCGATTGCCTATCGGACCTCCACAACCAAATTACTGGGTAATACGATATCCCATGGTAAGACTGATAGTCAGACTTTTGGGCTTCTGACTACCCGTAACAATTGTCAAAGATCTACAATTGACAGCTGGGACCAATGGATTAAGGAGCTTTTGGAGGGGTCTCGGTATGTAAAGATGATCATCCATCCACGGACCAACCCCGGCAAGCGTAGCTTAACCTGATGGATCGACCCGTGCGGCTGTTATTACTTAGCCACGAGCTCCTCTTCGCGAGCTAGTCTTCGTGAATAATATGCTTTATATGGCCAATTTGATATTGTATGCAGTATGCATATCTGGATCCTGTTAAGGTACCATTCACAGCCTCCGGCTGTTATGATTTAACCACGAGCCCCTCCATAGTTTCTCATAGGGATAGGGGGAAGTAATGGGTAGGATTTACTCACGCAGCTCTTTCCTCTCTCCGCAGTCTACATTGGAGGGGATGTCGCATTTTTCCTTGTTGGGGTTCTCATCATTGAAGACTAGACCGTCGGGACACAGCTTCGCTTCCGATACACCTGTGTAGAAGAAAAAATAACAAATAGATGAGTGAATAAGTTATAACTAAAATTATAAAGTCTTCGCCCCTGGACGCCTCTAGTAGTGCCTTTTATTGACAATGACCTTGCTTTTAGGGATCCGTAGTCAACAAGGAACCCTTATAGTTTCGCCATGTCCGTCCGTATGTCTGTCCGTCTGCAGATTAGCTCAGAGACTCTTACTAGGTACTAGAAAGCTATCACTTAGCATGGATGTACATAATAAAATCACGCCGACTAAGTGGTTAAATAAAATCATGAAAAAAAATATTTTTTGGGTACCTCCTGTACTTACACGTAAAGTGGGGATGTTTCCTTTTCTCGTCTACCCCATGGTATGGGGTGTGTTGGATAGGCCTTTCAAAAATATTTGTGAAAATAATTTTTCGATTAAGGGATCTGTTTCTGAAATATTAAGCTTTAAAGTGCTAATTTTTGATAGAGTTAACTGTGTGATCCCCCCCACCCCCAGCCAGCTTAACGGTTAGTTTTGGATATGTGAAAAAAATCACGGTAGTAGTATATACAACGAAGTTAAAAGGAAAACTATCACAGCTAAGTAGGCTTTACAAGTTAACGAGGAATAGTCGCCCAACTTACATTTTCAGTTGGAATGTATGAAAGAACATGCTTTTCAACTACAATGTTAAGTTTTTTCTTGGAATAAACTCATTCCAATTATGGAACCCTTCATTGTGAGTGGTTCGACACGAACTAGGCCGGTTTTTTTTAGATTTGTTTAGTTAAAGTTCCTTGCACTTAATCTTAATCTTTATCTAATCCTTAACAATCGTCAAAAAGGTATGGCACCTAAGATGCACGTAAGCTTATAGTGCAAACCTTTTTTTTCCAAAGAAACAGTTAATAGTGTCAGTCGTATGACACGACAATGACCCATCAAAATCAAAAGTAATTTATTGAAATTAGGCTGAGAATCAGCACATTTCTAATATCAAAATTACATAAGACATTCCCCCTAAAACACGCGCCTTTCACCACTTCCTAGTGTTTAGGTGGGCATTAAAAGCTAAGCATGCCCTGATGACTCTTTGTCTCTCAAATAAGCCTATAACCTTGTACATTATCTACTACAATATTTACCTATATGTATGGACACATTATGTTATTATTGCAAAACCACAAAATACCGTTCACTTGTTCTACTGACGGAAATACAAGAATGCATATGTTGGTGCATTACAAAATATAACTGTGAAACTAAGATGTTTGTTAAGGCTAACTCTTATTGCTACTGTATCTAGAGTATTCTAGAAGTTACGAAGGTTTGCCTCAAATGTTATGGGTATTTCAAACAGCTCTAATTAGCAAAATGTTATTTTTGATTTGTTGGCATCATGCTATGGTTTAATTGTAACATGGTTTACTATTGGTTTAATAATAGTTGCTGAAAAAAATTACGAAAACGGAGCCGTAAGTAAAAACATTTAAAAAATTGTCCCATTGTCATACATTACATTGGTGATAAGGACATTCGCCCACTGCAAGGTTGCCAAATAATCTGAACTAAACTATTATGGTGACTAAAATATTTACTTACAATAGTCTTAACGTCTTAATAATACACTGTCTACGTAAATAAATTACTTTGATCACTACTTTTGACAAATAAGCTGAGATCATTAAATAAATTGCAGATTATCCTACGCTCGTCCATGGCCTATCACGTTCTATCTGTCGAACGTGCAATGACAAATATAACTAAGATCTGAAATAAGACAAATTACAGACAGCAACAGTCCACTGTCGCTCAGTTGATTTTATTATTAAAATAAAACGAAGTAAAAGGTCACTTGACACCATAACTCTCTAAAATCTTCTGCAAATAATACTAAACAAAAGTCATCAATCTTACTATCAACAAATAATGTAACTATTTAAAAATGGCAATCACGAAACTAATAGTAGGTAGGTAGGTACATAACATTATAAACAGCAATTATAATTATTATTTAAAGACAGTAAACCGCTTTAAATCGCTTTCAGCTTTCTCTTTGCACAATACTTTTAACTAGCAAGCGTGTATAATTCGAATTTAAATTCGCCATGAAATGTCTAAATAATAGAAATCTTGTTAATATTCCCGCTGCATCTGCCGCACATTCTCTTCTGTAAGTTTCCATTCAAACAGAGAGAAATGCTGTTTTGTATAAATTAGAAAATTCAATTACCTAATATGTGATAGATGTGTAGCAACCTACTTGAATAGATTCACTTAATTTTGAGCTATAAATCTTAAAACAAAACACGATAACGCCTCTTATGGAGATTAACACAAGTTCACATACGGAATTAGCAAGCTGATTACCATCCCGACTGGGTTGGTTTAGTTTCAACATGAATTTTGCAATAAATAAAGGTCCTATCTAAAAATAGAAACATTTATTATTGCAAAATTAATGATACATTATCATGTAATAACGGGTCATTAGTTTGCAGCCAAAAGTTTCCGCTGACACGCTCGTATCCTCCCCTTCTAATAAATTATGGCTTTAATTAATACTCCAAAATTATAATTCAATCGATTTGGTAATCATTATTTTATGGTCAACGATATCTCAAAACTAATTTACTGATTAAATTCCTCATACGTAATTTTCGCTAGTCAACAGCCGGAGCTGTGTAATGTCAGTCATAAAATACTATTTTTGCATGCACACATGATTGCCGATACAAATATTTTGGGCAATACCGTGCATGCACGTTATTACCCAGTTATGGTCGCCTTCGTAACATTTCGCTATTTGATAATGAGGAAATATTAGGAATTTTTACACTCTACTTACTATAATAATGAGAGTGGCCGAATGTTGGTAAAAAATACGAGCAGTCACGACATTTTGTGTAGTAATGTCACATTTTACAATGGGCCTTACTCATTAATTGAATTCGTAGTAGGTAAACACGCGTATTGGCGGAATATTGTAAATGTCAAATGTTGGTAAATGGGACATTTTGGTGTTTTAACTGTATTTTATGGTGCTAGAAGGTTTACGACCATGTAATTATTCGAACTATTTGAAGTGAGAATTATCTGTGGTCAAACATGTTTCACATTCTATTGCAAAGGCTGCAATAAATTATATGGTTTGATGTCGTTTTGAAAGCAATTAATGAAGAAACAGTGCTTGTAAAATTCATAATGCTCATAAAATGCAATGCTTAATTAGAAGCACCACTTTCATTTTAGACGATAATAAAAATCAACGATGGGAAATACACCAAATTAACTGTAAAATTTTAGAGCAATTTTATGAGTGAAAACTCCCTTAGGTAGTAAACAGTGGTAATTAAAAAATACCAGTGTCTTTTTTCTCACATAAAACTAAAAAACTATTCATTTGCTGCACATAACTTAATAATCACCTCTACTTCAAAAATGATTAAAACCCACTCATAAAGAGAAACCCGGAAGACAAGTATTTTCGACATCGCAACCATCCTATTGTACGTATTACGTCATCAGAGGTGGGGGAGACCTATGCACTGCACGGTTGACCTTTGTAGTTTTGTACTGACCTTTGCTGCATTTGTAGTAAAGGTCACACTGGTAGGAATCCGGGTAGAAACCACTCTTCTCTGGACAGTCGAACTCTTGTGCTGAAACTGAAAAAATATTTTTTGTTAGATATAGTATAGAAACCTATTTCGTGTCAATGATACAGTAAATTAGGTACAAAAATAGAAAAACAGAACTAAATTCGATAGAAATTTAGGATATATACTGTAAATTGGGTGATTCTCAACTGAAGTTGTTCAAAAAACGTAGACACGCAGATCATCAGAGATAGTAATTCAATGAAGTTTAAATCAAAATACACTAAGATATGATTCAAGCTCTAAAAACAATCACATAGGATCCGCCGATGTGGTAACGCTTTGGGGGAGGCCTATGTCCGGCAAGAGACGTCTTTCGGTTGAAAATAAGCTGAAGGTCTAAAAAGCCTCAACGATGATATACCGGCTTAAGTCAACAAAAATCCACAGTTAAAATAAATAAAATTCAAACGAAAGTAACACCAAAAATATTTAACACACTCAAAGTTAACAAAAGTAAAAAAAAAGTTTGACATGTAAAAGTGTTTGTATAAACCTACTTACAGAAATAAAATCATTTATCATTTAGTAAGACCAGCGGCACTCAAAAAACAAGAAAGTAACTGAACGCCTTATCCAAGGCCGCTAAGTCTTTGAACTAATTCCAGTTAGTAACCGTATCAGTTATTATCACTGAATTATTAACATCATTTGAGTGGTAACACGTGTTACTCATTTTGTTATACATCGCACTATTTATATAGATAGATGTTTGTCATTTAATTTTTATAATGAAATTTAATTTTTGCTACATAAGTGTAATTTTAGATACTACTTTATATCTGTACACCGTCAGCGGCAAAACATAGTGTGTCTTATACATATTTTATTGACAACACCTGTTTTTACACCCACCTATGTTTTACAAATAAAAACTTTGACTTTGACTTTATTTGTCAAAACTGGATCAGCCGTTTTTGAGTAACGATTGAACATACAACGTAGACTGTTTTATTATAATCATTAGCCATTAGGTACCCTCACTTATCCATAGTCGTGCCAAAACAAAACTGTTTTACGGACAATTACGAGAAAACTACTTTTGGTAATGACTCTCCACAGTTAAACATTTTCCTCGACATCATCCTACTCCGTAATCGGCCTTTTAGAAAATGATTCAAATAAGTAATAATAAGTAATAAGTAATAAGTTTATTTCATAAAAACAGTACTTAGATTACGTAACAGTTAAGTGCTATGATAAAACAGAAGTACACAAAAGTTTTAGCATCTGGAGCCGAGCTAGGAGGAACCTGTATTTCGGCTAACAGCGCCAATCCCCTCGAGTTACAACAGAATTAGAGTTCTTAAATCTTTAATTTTACAATAAAAGGAATAATAATAGTCTAAGGTTATTTTATCATTACGGTCTGCACCTCTCTTTGTGTTATGTGACATACTGAATGAGTGAGTGTGAGAGGGTGTGTCTATTTGTGAGTGTGCTTGTGATTTTTATGAGTGAACACAAGAATTTGTGAGATACGCGGATATAGTGAGTATTTATATAATGTATTTGTATATATGTATATTTGTCTATAGATAATGAGTTTTTGGTAACATTGAATTTTATTAACTGTCTAACTTGGTACAGTTAGAAGTTGCTTAGTCTCGTCATATGTGAGACCTTGTAGGTATTCCGATACCTTTCTCTTGCAACGATCTGTGTTGAGTGGATAAATATTAAGATTTTTATTAATTTTATTGTAAATATAGGGACCGAGGAAATTGAAGAATTTAGTACTAAATTTAGTGCTGTAAAACCTGTGCTGTGTGCAAACCATAAAATTTCTGCGTGTATTCAAAATCTGGGGGTCGTAATTTGTGCAAGTGTGTTGCATAATGATAATTTTCAAAATAAATAATTGTCTCACAGTTAGTACTCCACACGACTGGTAGAGTAAGGCAGTGGAGAAAAGTATTGGTTTAAAGGTGCTAACCTTTAGTATTGCACGTTGGGCAACCTCAACAGACTTGAGTGTAGTCTTCGGAGCACCTCCCCAACAAATAAATAAACATAAAATCAATTATTCCAATCGATATTGAACTTAATAATGTAATGGAAATCGTATTCATTGCAATGAATAACTAAGACAATAATTGAACTTCACAAAGTCAAGGAATAATTTTGAATTAAACAAAAGCTCATAACTTTATCATTTGAGTAATACCTCCTTAATTTTTTCTGGCTGGAAAGAAAATACAAAACTATTTTTCAAAAACAAATATGAATCAACATAACATAACATCACGCCTGTATTCTCCGTAGGGTTAGGCAGAGGTGTAGCTATAGTACACTCACATTTCGCCAGTAGGCATGCCCTGTTGGTATGCCTTTTTTTTTGGATGGGAAATCATCAAATGACTTCTCCCGCTCTGGGCGGAGCGGGAGGGCGTGTCAGACTTTTACTGGCTAAAACCCACCCGTGTTCCTTCAGTTGCCTGTGCCGGGGCCACGGTAACTCTTTCGAACATCCCGCAACCCTAGCTGGCATTGGCCCTAGCGGACCCCATCAATAGTGCTGATATCTTTGAGGCGCGCATGGAACACAACGCGCCGTCGACTCAGGCTTGGTCCTTACCGGACAGCGAGCGACCCATTGCTCGCCGTCCGCAAGCCCGCGCCTACGGTGGCCGGGAATCAGCTGCCAATTCCCGACGCCCCCTATTGGTATGCCTACTGTCGTCAACATACATCTAAGCACCAAATTCGAACCTACCAATAGAACTGTGCTACGAACTATCTTGGGCTATACAGGCAGTTCTGAAACAAAGCCACAATACACCCAAGACATTGCTCAACGTTCCTTTGTTACCATCTATTGTTTACGCTCGCTTAGTTCCATTATAGAGGGTGATATAAAAATTACTAGCTTGCTCTCGCCGGTGACTCCGGCTGTGTAGGTGTTGTGTTGTTGCCTGTTGCTTAATATCCTTAGTAGGAGGTGAAATATGTATTGATGATTGTGTATTAGTATATTTTGTATGTCAAAATCATGTCTACAACAGGGATGGCGAACTGTGCAAGTCATGGGTAATTTTCAGTGGCGAGGCTTGACATTTCGTAGGAGGGAAGCCGAAGAAGAAATTGTTTAGTTATAAATAGTCATACAAATACGATTATCACGTTGTGGCGCCGGCTTAATTAGAACAATTTGTGTTATTGTTGGAATATATATTATTTGGCAATCGTAGACATTACTGAATGTGCTATTTTTCAATGGTGGTAGGGGAAGTTACTCTTCCGATCCTCCAAAGTGAACCCGGTAGGAATGGAGTTGTTAGCGCGCTTCGCCTCTGGTAATTTTATTGTGGCACTTATTCTTTAAAATTTTCAGCATTTCTGATCAAGAAAGACATTGGTGACCAATGATGATTATTAAAATGGTATTTCCATACATTTAGTATATGTTCCTTGCTGAAAATCAATGTCAACAAGATGATAATATTATAGTAATTTAACCATCATGTCACTTAATTGAGATGCAAATAATCAAAAAATTAAAATGTTTTAATATATTAGACAAGGAAAAGGTGGAATACATTACCAAAACCAATTTAAGTTCAAGCTTAATAACCCCATCTGTTTTATTACATGCAAAACAGTACATTAAATTACCCGATTAGGAAACTTGGGACATTAAAATTCTGATCTATAGTAACTTAGAATTTTAATGTCCCAGACCAATGTTGAACGAAATTACTAGTCTAACGAGTAAATTGTACAGTCAGCAAAAGATTTTAGTTACAGGCGATAAACATATGTGTGTCTAGGCCAGTGGTTCTTAACCTTTTAGTGTTATGGGACCATTTAACAAAATTTCCGTCTTGCTATGGACCACCAACTGTTTGGAGGTAAATGTAAATGAATAAAGCGTTGTTCTATCTATAAATAAGACACGCATAAAAGTATTTTAAATTCATCACTTACTTAATATTTTTAGAATGACTTCGCGGACCACTTTAGGTGCTTCCAGGGACCACCGGTTAAGAACCACTGGTCTAGGCAATCATCATCATCTTATTATTAGACAAGAGACGTTAACTTTTATACACAGGCGACCCAAAAATATCGCCACAATTATTTATTCTGGGCAATCAAGTAGGAGAAGGCCAAAGAAACGATGGATGGACTGTGTGAAAACAAGGGAGTGAATACTGAGAAGGCGACTAATAGAGAAGTATTTAAAAAGAAGCCATATGCGCCGACCCCATGCAGATTTATTCAGTAATCTTCAACCGATTTACCTACTCTAGTGCGGGTAACAAATAGTACCATAATTATGCAAGCTGACCTCATACTTATTTCTTTTATCGACTGTACCTACATACAAGAGCTAAATTACTTCCATAGAATTGTAGTCTAAGTTGTTGACCCCGGCAATTGTCAATCGAAGCCTTCAGTTCTATTTGAAGTGACAGCGACTCAAGTTCGCCTTGCATTTGGCAATCAACCTACTTATTGCATCATGATTAGGTACTTGATCAGTATCTCAGTGAGTGTAGAAAGTGTTAAAATTAAGCAATGTGTGATTTATACATAACTGAATTAGGTAACTGTTGACAGAGATGTTTTTGGACTTGGCAAACAGTAAACATCATTACCTATGTTGATTTAGTTGGTGTAAGAGGTGATAAAAAGGAATTCTGACGAGTCACCAAAGTTATAAGTAAAATGTTTAAGTTAGCTATTTAATCTGTAAACTTTATGGATTATTTAAATGCCATTGCGAAGTTAATTAATTCCCGGGAATACTATGAGTACTTTGCCAGATTCGAAGCTATCTCTTTGCCTAACACAACAATTATATCGGTAGCTACGGAAACATTATGAACAGACAAATAAACCCACGTTTATACCTATAAGTAAAAGGTCCTAAAAGAATATTTTACTACCGACTGATGACGAAGTTATGACAAATGGCAAGGTGCGTCATTCGAGAATAAGAAGGAAAGATTTATACCAATGCATACTGACCTCAAATTCATTCTCGAACATTGCAAAGATAACAGGTTTTCCTTTAAAGATCGTGTTAAAAGTAACTGATACAAATTCACGATTTTTTACCTCATTTATAGCTCTGTCATGGTACTTTAATACCAATGAAATAACAGGATTGACATTGACTGATATAATCTTACATAAGTTCAAGTAGGTACTGGTTCGAGTACCTACCTCATCATCTGCCCAGCCCTTTCCCAACTATGTTGGAGCCGGCTTCCAGTCTAACCGGATGCAGCTGAATACCAGTATTTTACATGGAGCGACTGCCTATCTGACCTCCAGAACCCAGTTACTGGGTAATACGATACCCCTTGGTAAGACTTTCGGGTTTCTGTAAAGACTTTACGTGCTTTCCGATCCACGGAATAGTCTCGGTTTGTACAGATGGTCACCCATCTACGGACCAACCGCGGCAAGCGTAGCTACCTACCTATAGTCGAGAAATCTTACGCGTCATGCATTGCTCTATTTTTCATTGAGTTTTCTAGTCTAGATTTGTTGCCCGGTTGATGGCAATAGGCGCGCCCCCTATTACATGGGACTTAAACTTAACTGGAAAATGTGGATGTACTATAGGTACACTTCTACCCAACCCTTCGGGGAATACAGGCGTGATGTCATGTTATTTTATATTATCGATGAAAGTAGTAAGGAAGGAATGGTTAAATAATAACAGCCGCACGGATCGATCGAAGGTTAAGCTACGCTTGCCGCGGTTCGTGGATGGTTGACCATCCATTACATATTGAGACGCCTCCGTGCCCCGGAAGGCACGTTAAGCCGTTGGTCCCGGTTGTCATTCATGGATCTTTGACAGTGGTTACGGGTATCCAGTAACAGGGTTGTGAAGATCAGATAGGCAGTCGCTCCATGTAAAATACTGGTATTTAGCTGCGTCCGGTTAGACTGGAACCCGATCCTAATATAATTGAGAAGAGGCCAGTCAGATTGATGAAAGTATTAAAGAACCTATCAATTTAAATCAAACGCTCGCTAACTTTGTTTATGCCACACTTTATTATTGTGTAAATAAAATAAATCGACCAATTTATAACTTGACTGTTGTCACTATTACCAAACCGAAAAAAGCGTTTCGAAATGAGTTCAGATTTATTTTAGGTCGTAACAAGTCTGCTGACATGTCATTACTTTTAAAATATAAAATAATTACTACTCGTAAGTTACAAAATCTAAAGTGTAACAGTATTTATTCGGTTATAGTATGTATGTAGAAATCAATAATAAATCATTAGTACCTACCTAATTGCTTTTGGAAATAAATACACTAACAATTGCAGAGTATTTCAATTATGCTTTCGATTAATTTATTTGATTAAGCATGTGAGTTTATTTATTTATTTGGGACAAAAAACAGTTATACATTACAGCATTTACAAAAAAATATTTAAATTACAGTCGAAAAAACGTATAATCCACACTATTGTCCACGAAGTGACATCGGAGTATGATAACGAACTCATGTCACTTAAATGAAAAAAAAAAGTACATACTCGTATAAAAAAGAAAAACACTATATACCGACGAATCGAAGGAAGCGAAAAACAAGAGATTGTGAAACAATTCTTTTAAATTTAAATTGTGACAGCGCGAAAATATCAAAGTCAATGAATTGTGACTTATAAGGTTTCTAAAAGAAGAGTTACGTCTTTCATTTCTGATCAATAGACAAAGTTCAAACTATTTCTCAAATATAATTTTGATCAAAGCCTAGTCTATCCAAATGCACCGGAATTAATTGCTGCTAAACATCGACCTATGCAACCAAGTAACTGCAAAATACCGAATATTTTAACCCGTTATCGAAATTTTAAGCTTTCATTCCTATTGCAGCCGTGACCACCAGCTTATGCTTTCCGAGGTCTGACCACACCTTGATCTGCACATTAGCTATTTAGCCACAGCCCTTGAACTGTGTTAATTAAAACGTATTTTTTATACCGTGAACATTGTTATATCAGAAATGTAAAAAAAACTATGTTTAATTACTATAATTTATTAGTCTCATGATAATTCATCCTCCTCTTTACCGGTTTATTATTTTTGAATCGACGCAGTACTGAGGGTTTACCTGTATTTTCTTCAATTTATCGTGAGCGTGAATTCAACCAAAACTTTTATAGTCAGTATAAGGCCCTTTCCTGAGTTGTTGGTGCGTCAGCGGTGCGGGATCAGCATGCTCCGTATATCTGGTACCGAAAGCTCATCGAGCGCCCATATTTCAATGAGCGTTTCCTGATTGTGGCTCCGTATGCGCGAGAATGGGGCGGGAACGTTTTGGTTTACCGCGTCTCGATAGAAACATCCACTGCCGGGCGCTCGATGTTTATAAAGACACGTCACGCGTTTTCGAAGATGACATTTTCTCGCGAGGATTTAAGCGATACTGCACAAAATATACTGACAACATGACGTCAAGTCCGTAAATGAAAGCAGTGCGGTATCGTTTCCGTATACAGAGCATAATATACCGCACCGTTCCCTCACCGACAAATCAGGAAAGGGCCTAAGTCTTATCCTACTAATAAATGTTGAACTTTTTACAGTTTTTTGATATATAACTGTCAGGAGTCAATTTTATTTCACGGGTAAAACATTTCTAACTTTGGTAAAATTAGGGCCTCAATTGTCACCTGTGTTTACCTCAGTATTCTTTAACTGTTTTGTTCTACCGTGTTACAATAAGACTATTCTTACTCCATCACTCTTACAACTAACACTACTTAACTAAATTACCTATGAGTACCAATCGTGACTTATGTTTCGAAAACTCTCTGTGTTTCATGCCCTTGCAACACGTGGCAAATTAACTGGAGCATCGAACATTGAGGTGAAAGGAGGACGAAGCTGAACTACATCGATAAGTTAGGTTACATTTTACTAACCTAACGTTTAGCAAACCTATGCCGTCAACGCGGGTTATTTTGACTCTAGAGCGTAACTTTGGCCCAAATCGAGACAAATATTTAGTGTCATTAAATCCACACAACAGTTCCACAAGTACGCTTCTATAGCGCCATCTATTAGTCACCGAAGGAATACGACATTCGGTTGTGTGGTCGCGACACGGTGGGTAGTTTAAATATCAAATCTAGATTTGGGCCAAAGTAACCCGCCTTGACGGTTCCCGTTTTCACTAACTACGCGACACCTAAATGTACTGTCGAGCGTGGAAAATTCAACATCGTCGAATATTTATAATAGTAATGTAGAAATTGATATCTCGCTTAACATGATTCCTGAAGACACGAGTGGTTCTTACTTCTCATATGACCCTAATTCTCCTAAACTTACCAAAGAAACAATCTTATACAGGGTTAAATTAAATTAGCTAGCGAAACTCCGCAGTCGTGATGGGTATCGATACCTAAACACGACATAATAAAAATAAATAAGATTAGGTGATTACTTTTTTTGGGTCAATGACCTCTGGTAGTCTCGTTACTTGTAGCATGATTTGATAAAATCTGTTTTATCGAGTTCAGATATACCCATCACGTCTGTGAAGTTTACACGAAAAAAAACTGATTTTTAAACTGATATTTTAAGTGACTGACTACATTACCGGTGGTTGACGACCCCAAAAAAAGCATCATCTAATTATTTTTTTTTTGGTTTATCGTGTTTAGATATCAATAACCATCAGGTCTGTGTAGTTTCTCTAGCTAATTTGATTTGACCGTGTATAGTCAGTATTTAAGTGCTCGAAATAGGTAACCCCAGAATATCTTACCTAAGTAATCAAAAACAGAATTATAAAAGCTTCGGACCGACTTAATGTTTATTAACAGACTAATTACCAAATGTAATGAGAATCGGAAATCAATACATAAGCATGTAATAAGAGTAATTAAAACCAGGAATGTTAATACGTAAATGATGTTAACACAATTTTTAATTGTTTTCGATTATGTCATATGGAAGGGCGAACGGATATCCGAGTCTTAACTCATAACATGTAGTATTACGTAGGTTCATATAACTGATGTGGGCCAGGCACTGAATGTTGATAAGATGTATATGTAACAATTGATTGATAATTGACAACAACAACAACAATTGATTGCGTCGTTGGTCTAGTTGTCGCAAGCGCTACTGCTGAGCATGAGGTCCTGGGTTCGATTCCCAGGTCGGGCAAAGAGTTATTGGGTTTTTCTATCTGGAATTTCTCAGTAGCAGCCCGGAGTCTGGTTTTGTGCCCGGTAGATGGCAATAGGCTCGCCCCCTATTACATGGGACTTAAACATAACTGGCGAAATGTGAGTGTACTACAGGTACACCTCTGCCTAACCCTTCGGGGAAACAAGGCGTGATGTTATGTTATGATTGATAATATAATAAGAAGACTAGCCCCTGCTTTCCTTGAAACCCCTTAGTTTCCTATTATCACGCGGTAATAGGAAACTAAGTATATACCGTCATGGCGGGTTACTTTGACTCTAGAGCATAACTTTGGCCCAAATCGAGACAAATGTTTAGTGCCATTAAATCCACACAACAGTTCCGCAAGTACGCGTCTATATCGCCATCTATTAGTTACCGAAGGAATACGACGTTCGGTTGTGTGGTCGCGCCACGGCGGGCAGTTCAAACATCAAATCTAGATTTGGGCCAATGTTTATGCCCTAGAGCCAAAGCATCGTAAATCGCCTTGGGGATAATTTAATAAAAACTACGACCTATCACCGATTTATCATTCAAATATGGTGATTATTGCCAGTTTTCCTTTGACCTTTCATTGTATAGATCATAAAGGATATGCTGCAATGTGTAAGAGCTGATTTAATTAATGTGCACTAAAGATTGGGTACCCAATTCAGAAAGCAATGAAATAAATAAAGCAAAATAACATACTGCAAATAAATTCCTTGACAAATAACTCAGTTCCAAAAAACACAACAAACTTTACGACATCAACGCCAAGATTTGGAAACTGTATTGAAAATTAACTGATTGTTATAAATTTCAACTGAAAGGGAGACCTAAATAACTAAATACGTGACAAGTGACTAATAAACACGACAACATTTCCAGTTTCACACAAACCTATTGCAAAAGTGTATGACAAACCTCTGACGTCATTCGAGAACATAATGCAATAATCCCTTCCTAATATTCCCAGTAGGTACTCGTAAGAAATGAAAAGATATGCCTTAACTAAAGGCAAGACGGAACTATTTAATTCAAGCTCACTTAAATGTCTCGCTGATGGTGGCGTGTGTTGGATCATTCGGTTCCCTACAAAATGGTTGAGCTGGATGGTGCTGATCCACGCGTCATGTTCGTGAACGGGCGCTGTCAGTGGAGACTGGTCATCTCTTAACTGCCAGGGCTTATTTTTAATCTTATATTTTGAATTGTTTTTAATTATTTATTTTTTACATTGTTCTCACATATAGAAGCAACAAGAACAATGTACCCAGGATTTTGTAATAATTTTGATTTGAAAGAGTGTCCATGGAGTTTCTTGCCCATTCTTCTCCATAGAGATCTACGTTTTGGAATGGGCGTCTAGCTTCAATTTTCTTACTAACTGACTGACTCTTTAACAATTCAAAAGTGCCTGTAATTGGTTTAATTGGAATAAATGCTTTGAGTTTGAGTTTTGAGATTCATTGTCTCGGAAATAAACGGTTCCTAAAGTTGGTGTAATCCGAGATTAGGAAACGTCACCTTAGTCCGAAGTCTCGCTTATGAAGTGGCAAAACTATTTACATATGTATCAATAGATTCACTCTATAAAGAAATGTAAAAGATATCGATAGGTACATTCTCCAAAGAAATGTTCGAGAAGTTTCTTAGATTGCAACACCAAAACCCTACGGCATAGTCGTAATCAGTAAAAGCCGGATCAAGTAATACACTTAATCAAGTAGAAACAACTGAAAGAAGAACTTGGTAGAGGAGACCATTCATTTTGAAATTCACTTTACAAAAAAGTATTTAATAAAATAATTAAAAATCATAATTGAACCCATTAATGTAAAGCTAAACATGGGCCATGACCGCTACAATCAACGGTACTATAATGTGTGACTGAAATATTAGATTCATTGACTAAAATGGTACCTTAACACGACCCAGTTATGCATACTGCATACAATGTCAATTTGGCCATATAAAGCACATTATACGCGAAGACTACTGAATGAAATTATAACAGAAATGGCTACAATAATACCAGGCTATTATTGTCCCAATGCAGGGCAAAGGCCTTTTTTCATACAGAGAAGGCACGAGCATTGATCACCGCGCTTGCTCAAGACGGGTTGGCGATTTCTGACTCATATTAACTACTAGCTGTGCCCCGCGACTAACAATATACTAAAATAACAGCCACATTTTAACAAAACTCCCTTGTCCCCCGACCCGCCGCTTGGGCTTTCAAATGCAAAAAGAATTATTCAAATCCGACTGGTACTTTCAGCGATTAGCATTTTAAGTTTTTGTGCGCTGAACCCTAATTTTTTTTCTAATATAAAAGTAGCCTAAGTTACTCCTAGTAAGATCAGCTATCTGCCAGTGAAAGTCCCGTCAAAGTCGGTCCAGCCGTTTCAGAGATTAGCCGGAACAAACCGACAGAAAGACAAAAATTTTAAAATTGATTCTTTGTTCTAAGTACCGTATATATGTACTTTCTTATGCATTTACTAAAAAGCTGTTTTTCTGACATTACAAACAGACACTTCAATTTTATTTATTTGTATAGATAAAGTCCAGGTTTCTTCAGGATGTTTTCCTTCACCGATGTCAGTAATATCCAAGATCAACTCAACACGAATGGGCCACGTAACAAAATGTGAACTGTCACTAAAGGTTTAATAAGTGTAGCTGATTGATTATTCACCATTGTCGGTACAGTTCCCATTGAGTCATAAGGCTACTCATTGCGAAACTACGAGTAAGTTGTAGACCTATTCTGCGTTTGTACGATTTGAAAAGGGTCAATAGAATGCCCACAAATGTTACGTAAAATAAATACAGATGACAGACATCGACATGTAAATATTATGTCAGCCTAATGGAAATTCAAATGAGTTTATTAAACTCTAGAAGGAAATGGAAGGTGCTATTTATGTAAACGATGACGGAAAAAGCTTTTACGAAGTCACATAACTGACATATGCGAGAACTTTTCTATTGTGACATTATGGGAATATGAATTACTTAATTACCAAAGCATATAACT
The DNA here is from genome assembly GCA_947568875.1 of Fissipunctia ypsillon. Taxonomy (NCBI): domain Eukaryota; kingdom Metazoa; phylum Arthropoda; class Insecta; order Lepidoptera; family Noctuidae; genus Fissipunctia; species Fissipunctia ypsillon. The sequence continues at coordinate 21,510,760 of OX387645.1, read as the reverse complement.
GTATCAGTCAATACTAATTATTATGGTAAAACTTAAAAATCATTCTCATTAAAACAAAAGTACTTATATTAATAACGTTAATTTCGGTAGTTGGTGTCTTTGGTTTTGTATTTTAGTTTTTTGCCACCGTCTTCCGAAATTAAAGTTATTTTTCACTTTGTAGTGTTTTATTGGAAGTCGATTGTTTTTTTATTGTAAAAGTTTTTATTTTTCAATTTTTAGTTGTGGTACCTTCCCCACACAAATTAGAATTATTATAACATCATCCACATAGGCTAGCTCAAAAACTTCCCAAGCAAAGTTAATACATTTTACATGGAACCAACTTCGAGGTAGACCCTCCCGAATAAAATAAGAATTGTTTAAATCGAAGTACGGTGTAAAAAGTTATACGTGATCCTCCTTTTTTTTTCGTCGGTAAAAAAAGAACTCTAACCAAAGTTTAATCACCTAATTTCTCAATCGAATTCCCGTTGGCAACACACCTCTAACAATATCAAGTTAACGTACACTGTAACTTAATTTAAACTTACAACCATACGTTAAAAATAAAAGAGTAACACTTACCTAACCCGCACACAAACCCGACGACAAGAAGTAAACTTTTCATTTTTATTTATTAAATTTATTTGAGGTAGAAAATATAAATAGAATTAAACTGTTCGTACGTGCGTTTCCTTTCGAAGGTTGCTCTGTATTGCGAGCGGGGACTATTGTGGCCGGCGCAAGCGCAGCTTACTACACCACACACGACCGAAATGATTGCGATGAAAGTGAATGAAAGTTTAAAAAAAAGACAGTGACTGGTGAAGCTTACACACGAGATGTAATTTTAGTAGATACTAAAAAACAAACATAGATATGTGTGTTTTTTTAAATATTATTAGAATGTTATAAGTTTTTGGGTGTGTGTGTAGTGTGTAATTAATCTTCACATCGAGTTGAATTGCTTGTCATTACTTTATTAGTTTTGTTATTGAATATAGGAAAACAATTACTTTGTCTATTTTGACAGGTTATTAGAAGAGGAGTAATTTATTATCGACCAATTTATTTTGTTTATGTGTGAGAAAATGATTGATATAGATACGTGTATTTTGGTACCAACGCCTCGTTATTGCACATTGCAATTGACCCAGTCATGACACGATCTTATAGAAAATAATTTCCTATAATAACATCCTCAATTTCTTCATTAATTTACTAAATTAGAAGCACCGTAAAGTAACCATTCGTAATAAACAAGTATGGTTTTTGATGCTCTTTTCTTCTTTGGACGATAGAAGCCCTCTACCCTGTGTAATAAGACAGTTACAGGCAGATACTGTTAATTAATGTCTTAATATTATGACTGAGAATTCTACAGTGGTAGGGCAACATATGTGCAGTAAAAAAACACTTCCTCTCTCCATAAACATCATCATTACATATTGCTCCTCTCTCTTTTTCATGTCTTTTATATATATATATATGTATGTATTTATTGTATATGTAACTGGCACACCACTGACTACCTACAGTATTGTCTCTCCTTCTCCCTTTAATCCATCCAAAGGTTGTCTGTAAAGATCGCCTTTAGCGATAAGACCGCCCATTGTGTATATAAAATTTCTACATTTATATTTTGTCGTTTTAATGGTGTACATAATAAAGAGTATTCTATCTATCTATAGAAATGTCTGAAAAATGGTCTGCAGTCACAATTACTTATTTATCAAATGTGATTATAGATTTTAGTATGATAAGTTGACTATTTCCAATTTATTTGACATAATATTGCTCGCACCCTAATCTAGTGCACGCCCTCTCATTACAGTGAGTGTATCAAGTCGCCAAGAAAAGTCACGACACTTACCTATAGCAGTACTTATACATATACATAATTTATACATATATGTATGTATGTATAGCCACATTGTCGAGGTCTAAAGACGATAGCCTCCAAAATGGCCACGTCACGGCCAATTTCATGGAATTAAATGCTGTTCGGTTCAATCAATTGGTACCTACCTTATTACTATGCATTTTATATGATGGCCGTATCCTGCTTTTGGGAATGGGTACTTAATTTTTATAGGGTGCACCGTTGTAGACTTGCATTATAATGAAGATGATGTCGTTAATGTGCATCAAACTATGAAGGCTTTTATGGGATCCAAGGTAATCTGCCCGAAAAAAATATGTATTGTTGGTTCATATAATAAATAAAGGTAGGTATACCTGGCGTAATTCTGGCATATTAAAATCACGTCTTTTCTTAATAGTAGGTAGGTATTTTAATTTTGGCCTAGATTTGATAATTTCATTAGATTAGCAATAAATTAATCATCATGTTGTTTAGCATCATCGTTGTTTAGTTTATCATCCAACATATAGCAATATTTTCCCAATATTTGATGTAGCGACCTATCGGTATGAAGAAGAACTAGGTACATATGATTGGTATCACGTTCCTCGTGAACTCTTCGTCCTCGCAACCTCGTATACTTTATCGATATATACACATATATATATAAGGTATTTCAAAATTAACCAAACGTACTTCAAGAGGTGCTTCAGACCATCGAACTGATTAACTTTTACTATCGGACCAACTTTGAAATCGCGTAAAAAAACACAGCTGTCAAATGACAAATTTAGTATGGAACAGCTGATTTTTTTTTCGCGATTTCCAAGTTGGGCCCATAGTTATTCAGGTCGATGGTCTAAAGTACTCCTTAAAGTTTGTCGGGTTAATTTTGAAACACCTTATATAATAGGTCCCGGAATTAACGCAAAATCTCTTAAGGAGTCATTGTACTCATCATTATGAACAACCTTTACTATGGGACCAAACCTGAAATCGCAAAAAAAATCAGATGGTCCCTACATTTTGACGAGTTATGCTAACTTAAATGTAGGGAAAAGCTGATTTTTTTTTCGCGATTTCAGGTTTGGTCCCATAGTAAAAGTTGTTCATAACGATGAGTGCAATGACTCCTTAAGAGGTTGTGCGTTAACTCCGGGCCATGTTGTATATAGTCCTCCTTATCGATTTCGTTAACGGCGACCCTTAGAAATCAATTTCTTGCGTGTGCTTCGATGGCTCGCTAGACTGATTTTAGTTTTGTAAACCCGGTCACAACTAGAACAATAAAGTTGGCATTCGAGTAACTGTTAAAGTATGTGTACGTGTAGGAGAGCTTTTTTTTTTATTTGAGATAGGTTGGCTCTTGACTCTAGTCTAGGTCAGAGATGACAGAGACAAAGTCGACGATGGAGCGAGCTTACCCAGAAGAAGCCTGTTCACTCTCACTTTGAAGAGATCGGGGTTGTATGCGTTCGGAAACACAGACGCAAGCAGAGAGTTCCACTTCTTTGCTGTGCGCATCACAAAAGACATTTGGAAATAAGCTTAGGTCTCTTTTAAGCCATTGATCCTTGAAAGTGTTACCGTGGCTCCGGCACAGGCAACTGAAGGAATACGGGTGGGTTTTAGTCAGTATAAGTCTGACACGCCCTCCCGCTCCGCCCAGAGCGGAAGAAGTTATCTGATGATTACCCATCCTAGAAAAAAAGGCCATTGATCCTACAGTTTGGGTGAGGCTCGTTTTACACATGTCGTTTTGGCGCTCTACTATTCACAAAAATATCAAATCTTTCGAAGAAAAGCGACACGAAGCAATTATCAAGTAGCGCGAATTACAGAAAGACAGAATTTGTCTATACATACTACGCCTTATGATCAAACCAATAAGAGTTATATTCATACAAGTAGGTAATAAGGTATGCTATTAAGCGGAAATCCGCCACAATTTTAAATATGAAAACTGTACGTAAACGTGGTGACAGGGGCAAAAAGGAATGTTAATTTTTATTAATAACTTGTAGCCACTTGAAGGTCGTGCAGATCGTTTAAATACTTCGATACTTCGATTTTATGGGTTATTGGCAGTTTTAAACACAACCATTTATGTCTTCCGATGCACTAAAGACTACTTACGAGACTACGTACAGTAGATACTTATTTACATAACAAAACAACATCACGTCCTGCCTCCCCGAAGGGTTGGGCAGAGGTGTACCTTTGGAGGTGTGGGTGTACTATACTTATTTACAATAATTTTATTTATAATATAATTCGAAAATATTAAAGCTTCTTCTGTTCGTCCCCTCTCCATTTAGCTAGGCTGAACATACTACTCTAGGCATCGACTTAAGGTTATAGCAACGTATTTTTCGCTAGCCCTTCCCATATATTGTTAAGATATTATGTTTAGTTCCAAATATGCTCACATGGCGCTGTTACCATTTTTAAACAAAATATTTTGAAACTGACACACGGTAATGGTTGTCTATTGTATTGTGCTTGATGCATTGTGCTAGGGGTAGCAGGGCTTGTAGCTAAGTAATAACAGCCGCACGGATCGATCGATCAGGCTAAGCTACGCTTGGCGCGGTTGGTCCGTGGATGGGTGACCATCTTTACATACCAAGACTTCTCCGAGCCTCGGAAAGTACGTTAAACTGTTGGTCCCGGCTGTCATTCGTGGATCTTTGACAGTCGTTACGGGTTGTCAGAAGCTCGAAAGTCTGACAAGCAGTCTTACGAAAGGGGTATCGTATTACCCAGTAACTGGGTTATGGAGGTCAGATAGACAGTCGTTCCAAGTAAAATATTGGTATTCAGCTACATCCAGTTAGACTGGAAGCCAACCCCAATATATTTGGGAATAGGCTAGGCAGATGATGATGTTTGTGCTAGGTACTATATAGTACACTTACCCTACATAGTACCTACAAGTAGTAGAGATAGAAAACGCAGCTACCATAAGGCACAGGTTACCTTGAAGTTCCGGTTACGCTTTCAACCTTATGAAAAAACTTGTGCAATATTTTCCATTGCTACCTGCTCTTCTGCTAACCCTGTAGGGACGTAATCTTATCGATTCAAAACTTTCATTGTCATTACCATAGTTTTTACTTACTCTAGTTAAATTAACATAATAGAGCACTTTCAAATACTTCCGTTTTGTAAGTCTATTTGAGTTTACAACTAGAGAAGGAAACCTTGTTGGTTGTAGCAAATATGCGGAGTTTTTCAAGGATTTAAGGTACAGAATGAACATTCTTATGCAGTCCATTCACCGGCGTAAAATTGTGAATTGAAAGGTTCCTTAAAACCACGGTTAAGATAAACTTAAAAATCCGGAATTTTCTCAGTTTCCCATACAAATTGCACCAACTAACTTCACTAACATTACTGACACATTGGGGTTGATTAAAAAACTATGCCTAGCCTACGTTCTTCCTCAGGGTTCAAGCTCTCTCTATACCAAATTTCATCAAATTCGCTTCAGCGGTTTAGCCGTAATAACGTAACAAACAAACAGAGTCATTTATATTTGTATTGATATCACCACCTGCTGTGAAGATATTCCGACTGCTGCACACTTACATAAGATAAACACAACCAAACTTAAAAGGTTAATTAAGCCTCTTATTTACCTATACTTTGAAATCAATGGCAATTAAGTCTTGAATTGTCTTCGTAATTAATTTTATCGCATAAATTTATCAGTGAAAGTGAATTGCTTGAACAGCGAATCTATTATTTACTCGATGCTATAATATGCCCTAAGGATTAGAAATTTTTGCTATTATTGCCTGTCAAGTAATTGATATGAATGGAAATCACCATTAGGTTCCTACTTTAATTTAAAGTTTTAATGGTTAGTAAATAAATTCGTACAAAATCGGATTGCTTTACTAACGTTTTACAAATCGTATCTTTAATTCCGAAAAAGATATCGAAATGAAAAGAAATTATTTAGTCTGTTTTTTTAAAGCTGTATTTAAAGTTATAACATTATAACTTCTATTGTGTTGTTCAGTGTCCTTGAATGCGTTAAGTCGACATTTCCTATCTGACTACCCGTGAGAAGAAATGGCGAAACAAACACAAGGAATTCTATGGAAGAATACGAAGCTATGAAGACGATGTTTCAAAATCAGAGAAGCTACAAATGCTTAAGATATGTACTTTGACTTCTGACACGTTACAACAAAATAATGTCAATATGATATATTTCGAAACTGTGTCAATACAGATACAATTAAACTGATAAACCGATATTAGGCAATATTAGCATATTTATAGTTGGGTAACAGCACGCCTAGCAAACTGGTCTAGGCTTTGTGAACTAGACACGGGGTCCTAGCGTTGCGTGCGCATATTCACGACCGCTACTTAGGCTGCGGACACATGAGTCGAATGTCGTGACCGTCGACTGGATGTGGGGACACGTTTTATGCACAGAAGCACCTTAGTTGGGAAGGATGTTGTAGATTAAACCATAAGCAATAATAAAATATTAAATGTTTTATTGATTAGGTACAGTTGACCGTCCATTGTGGTAATAATTTAGGGATGATGACTAATTTTTTTTGGTTCGTCAGGTAGATTATTAAAAAATATTGGACACGTACTTTTTCTTTTTTTACGTAATCAAAATCTTACGGCGATACATTGAGTTAAAATGTGGCATGACGTCACGCTCTGCTTGATTTTATATTGAGTTGTGACGTAGCGAGCCCAACTTTAACTTTAATGCGTTCTAACAATATGATGAAGCAAAAAAATACGTGTCTCTTATTTTTTTATTGTCTGACTGACGGACTAAATAGAATTTCTTTTTTTTTACCCAGGCATCATCGCTAATAGGGATGATAAACCATATCATCCCTACAGGGATGATAAACAACTTACAAGAATCTATTGACGCGTTGCCAAATCGGAACTAATGCTGCCATCTTGTATTTCCAATACAACTTCACAAAACAATTTTACAAAGGCTTTCACATAAAGTGAAAACTTACACCGGGATGCTGAAAGCCTATTCAATTGAATCTGTTGCCTATTCTTATGTGAGTTTTTTCTTTCTTTAAATCCACTACCATCCATGATTTGACGATCTACAGTAACGAGTCTATGTATATAGATAGGCTTAGCACACATGAATCAAGTAGAATAAACTTATCATCTACGGGGTGACTTTGAAAACATGCGACAAAATTTAAGGGGGTGTTCTACCCATCAATATGAACAACTTTTATTAAGGAACAAACTTAGGATTCGCAAAAAAAAACTCAACATTCCCGTATAAAGGTACATATCATAGGTAAGGCAGGTAGGTAGGTATCGTAGGTTCATATCTGTTATTTTTATGGTGTCAATAAAGAGTATTCTATTCTATGTCCGATTGAACCATTTTGTATAAAAGGGTCGAATTTTTTTTGCGAAATCTAAGTTGGTCACATAGTAAAAGTTGTTCATATTGATGGGTAGAAAAAAAAATGAACAATATACTGTATGATTTTTTAATAATTTTGATTTAAAAGAGTGTCCATGGAGTTTCTTGCCCATTCTTCTCCATAGAGATCTACGTATTGGAATGGGCGACTAGCTTCAATTTTCTGACTAACTGACTGACTCTTTGACAATTCAAAAGTGCCTGTAATTGGTTTAATTGTAATAAATGCTTTGAATTTGAGTTTGAAATCCCCTTAAATTTTGTCGCATGTTTTCAAAGTCAGCCTGTATACAGCATGTATCAGAAAGGTGTGTATTGTTGTCATATTTAAGGGTGTGGTACAGACCATAAAACTGAACAACTTTCTCCATGGGACCAATGTTGTAATCGTGAAAAAATAATCAACCGTCCCATACATTTGGGTAGAAGTTTTGTATGGGGCAGTTGATTATTTTTTCGCCATTACGATGTTGGTTCCATGGACACCTTTCTGTCTCGCCTCGTGTTCACCTCATACCTTCAAGGAGACATGGAGACTGGTAAGCGATTTTTAGTTACATCTACAGGGAGAAAAAAATCTGCAACGTTCATTTATTCGATTTTTAAACAACGATATTTTGGATGTAATCGGATAACCATTGTCTCGGGATCGAAGGACCATTTTTGGCCTTGGACTCATGTTCCTCTGACATTCTACTTTTCCTTATTTATTTTAAGGCGGTTTTGAGTTACGGGAATACCGATTACCTGACCGATCACATTACCGATTACATTGAAATTTTTCGTCGTTTATTAAAAAATTTGCTATTTTTAAATTCAACGCAGGGGGTTCCAGAATCATGTACTGAACCCATGGTAACAGGTTACGCATCCATGTCCCTGCCACCCTGTATATAATTAATAATTTCATCGATAAAATATTTATTCCCAGAATTACTTTAGGCGTGGAAAATTCAAGTTGTGATTTGTGAATAAAATTAATGACACATAATTATCCCAAAAACAAATTGCGGATTTTTTTTTTATTTGAGACAGGTTTGCTCTTGACTCTAGTCTAGGTCAGAGATGACAGGGACAAAGTCGACGATGGAGCGAGCTTACCCAGACTTAATTACGATTACTTATTACTTGCGTCAACTTAGCCTATCACAGTCCACTGCTGGACATAGGCCTCTTCCAGGCTGTGCCATAACACCCTATCCTCCGCCTTCCGCATCCAGTCTATCCCAGCCACCTACTTAAGGTCCATCTAGCTGGGGGGTGTCCCACACTACGCTTGCCGATACGCGGTCTCCACTCCAGGACTCGTCTGCTCCACCGGCTATCGGTCCTTCGACAAACATGGCCAACCCACTGCCACTTTAGTTTGCTTAGTCTGCAGTCTATGTCGGTTACTCCGGTTCTTTTCCGGATAACTTCATTCCAGATTTTATCCATCATAGAAACTCCAAGCATAGCCCGCTCCATAGCGTGCTGAGCGACCTTGAATTTGTGGACCAGCCCAACTGCCAGTGTCCACGTTTTGGCACCGTATGTCATAACGGGCAGGACGCACTGGTTGAAGACCTTAGTCTTCAAACATTTCGGGATAGGTGACGAGAAGACTTGACGAAGTTTTCCAAACGCTGCCCAACCTAACTAGATCCTTCTGACGGCTTCTTAAGTTGGCTGAGTTGATTACTTTCATGGAGATCATCAAAATTGCTGAATACTATACACCTTCAACTGTCATGATATGAAACACATTTGAATTTCTATTGTTACCGACCACTAGCTGGTCGATTGACAGCTTGGAAATGTATTATGATTCCGTCTGTTTTCCTTTTTATTGCTGTATAAGTGACATTGCTACTCAAACTGTGAAATTTTCTCACCTTTAAGAACCTCGATCATGACAATAGTTGATTTTCCATACAACATTGTGTGCCTACATGATCTTGATATATGGAACAGGCCTTACCGGCGCCAACAAGCACGATGACTGGTTGTCAAGAGACTTGCATCACACAATCACACGCATAGGTGAGATTATTCAACAATGTTGTAATCTAAAAGGTTGAAGAAAAAATAGTAATAGTTAGGCATTTACCGAACATTATTGACTTTCCATGTTAAAAGTCCATTAGGGATTATCATTATCCAATTTTATCGTTTTCGTCATTGGCAACTATAAGATTAACTATTGCCAAAATAATCCGTGTATTTCTTAAGCCGATGTTAGCACGGACGCGAAAATAACGCGGTAGGATTTTATCGCGCACTGCATTTTCAACTCTCGGTGTTGAGTCGAGCACTGGGAATCCAACAGAGTGCATCCCAACGCGTGGAAAAAACACACTGTTGGACTTTCAACTCTCGGTGCTAAGCATAGCGTTGCAAATCCAGTGTGCGATAAAATCCCGCTGCATTATTTTCGTGTCCACGGGATAGTCTGGATAAGCAGCCGACAAGCTCCTAAGTGCTATGCCACTTGCGAGATGCCGTATAAAAAAAAACATATTTTCTATCCCGCAAATAAATCTAAATTTAAAAAATAAACTATATTTTGCTGTAGATTACGACAATAATGACCTAAGTGCCCCCAGCTGCCGCAGAGCTTATTCTTTCTCAGTACCTATTTCCCAATCATAACTACTCTACGCACACAAAAATATTTATAAAAATGCATGTCTTATCAGAACTTCTATGCAAGTCCTTACATAGATAATAATCGTCAAACTAGTTGAGTGTATGAAAGAATGTTAGTACACGCTAATTATAATTAGCCTCAATTACCTAGGTTTGTGCGTTTTCACAGTCGACAGCCATTGAACTGATTTCAAAATTGTGTTTCATAATTGGAAAGTTTGACCTTTGAGGGTGCTGTTGATACAATAGATTATGCTAGGCCTGATCCGAGTTTATGGGGCTTTGACATCCTCAAACAGCACTGAAAATGTTACAGTATAACTAACATATTTCACGCCTGTATTCCCCGAAGGGTTGGGCAGAGGTGCACCTATAGTACACCCACATTTCACCATTTATGTTTTAGTCCCATGCAATAGGGAGCGAGCATATTGCCATCAACCGGGCACAAATCTAGACTCCGGGCTACTCCTGAAAAATTCCAGATGGAAAAATCCAGTAACACTTGGCCCGACCCGTGAAACGAACCCAGAACCTCATGCTCAGCAGTAGCGCTTGTAACCACTAGACCAACGAGGCAGGCAGTCTATGACGAGGTATAACTAAGTTACATCAATATCTGTTAAGCCAGGGAATTGGGTCCAAATCTGCCTTTTTATGCTGACCTGGTTTATAAGTATCATTGCTAATGCCCACAATTTAAGAACCACCTTTTGAATGACAGTATCCTGCTATATTGATAGGTCTACACTGTCCTCCCATACCTATTAACAGTGAAAGAAAATATTGTAAAACCCAATTATTTTAAAAAGAGGAATTGAGCGGAGTTTTTTACCGTCTCATAGGAAACGACCAATTGGAACTGTGCACCTAGCTTCTGACGTTTCATAAGTGCCCATGTAATTTATGTAAAATAAAATATTTTGAATTTGAATGAAAAGGCCAGCGATTTACATGCGGCCTTCGTAGTAGCAAACTACGCCCGAAAACGAAATAAATTCCAACTACCGGATTTTAGAAGTGACCCAGGGTTTCGGAATAGCAAACTAGAGCTAACCTTTTTTTATAGATATACCAATAAGACAGACAATAAAATGACATAATAATAGAACTTAATAGTAATGTTAAATATGCGTTTTGAAACACTGAACATCAATCATCTCCATGATGAGACCGATCTGAATACTTCCGACGTCCTTTCACTAAACTATAGCATTTTATCACGAGGTAAAAAAAGGTTTACTATTAAATCTACATTCTAAGTACTTACATATTAAAGATTAAATAGTAAATCTTTTTACCTGATAAAGTAAATCCTTTTGCGTGATATTCAGCAGTGAGATTAAAAAGACAAGACCCTTCAGAATTTTCATCACGTATCGCTAGAGCATGTCTCCTTTCATCTACCATACAAGTTTATCATTCTACAACTGTCGCGTACCTTTCAATAACGGTACCTTTTTATTTTCAATTAGTATCTTAGGAGCGTATCGAAGAACCAAATTTGATCAATTGTTTATTCATATTTGGTCCTTACATACCCATAAGTTAACCTTGATCATTACCGAATCCGATCCAATAGAAATATCGCACATCACATTACTGCTACCAAAAATGTATTAGAGAATTAATTGATAGACATTTTGTAAGCCTAAGTCAGCGCTAGGTCATAAGCGCAACGTAAAAATAACCTGAACACACTTACACAACGCATTGCTGTCTTGCAGCACGCCATTTGCTACACTTGCACGATGGATAAATAAATAATTAATAGCTGTTATAAAAACAAAAAGTTCAGTTTTAATGTTGGAGAATTACTAAGTATTGAATTTTGATTTGGCGCGCGTATTTGTTTTTCATTTGTTATTCTCTTGATGTAATTTACTTTTAGTGTTCTACGATTATTAGTTTATTTTATTTCAGGTAGTGTTTTGTTTCATCTTCATACAAGCTTACTAACATAATACATTTTTTTTTAATTAGGGACTTTTATAACCGCAATGCGCATGACTGTCTCATAATACCCTAAATAAAATACATGCAGCTATGGATAACATTTGGACCATGAACATGAACAGACTCCTCGCATCATCACCATTTGGTTGAGTTAGAATTCTATGAAATGTACCTAAATCAATTCCGTTCAAGTTCAAGGCCCCGAACATAATATTTTATTGTGGCCCGACTGTCAAGGTGACGGTCAAAAAACATTTTTCTCCGTAAATTTTTTTTGATTTTTAATTTTATTATACCACAATGTCATCCACAATGTTATATCCTGTACCCATACACCACCCCTTGAAACCCAAGATTGAAATAAAAAACAAAAATTAGCCAGGATGCAAGAAGGAAATACGGAGAAAAAAATAGTACAATGTTGACGAGAAGTCGGGCACGACGATTGGCAGCAATCACACACCCAACATCTTCGGGTTCGTCGCTCAGCTCCGCCTCGCAGTTGCCAGAACCTGCTCCAACCGTGAGTCCAGTGATATCGGCCGCTGCAGTTGCGTCGAGCTCGAGCGACGAATACTTCTCGCCGCCGACGACACCACCACCACCAGTACGTCGACGCGGAAGAGACCGACCACCGGCCAGCTTAGGACTCCGAGGCCCACCGGCCTCTGATAGGGTCCCCGCTCCCGGTAGAAGTGTGCAGCGCATGAGGTGGACACAAACTGTCAACGAAAATGTCATGCGCGCATACTTTGGGGCTACAGAGGGGGGAAGTAACTTGACTGCGTACCGTGGTCGGATGCTCTCTCTGTTTCAGGTGCTTGAGCCAGCTGTCAACGTGACGGCGCAACGACTGTCGGATCAGGTGCGGGTCATCCAGCGTAATCATATGTTAGATGACACTGTACTTGATCGCCTGCGACGTGAAATACAGAGTAGCCATGTCGTCGCCCACCCGTCACAGACTGTTATTGCACCACAGTGCAACACAAGTCAAGCTGACGAGGGAAGTGACGACAGGGCTACAAATGTAAGTACCCAGTGCAATGAGCAATTGAGGAGTGCTTGGAGGGTGCGATTCGAGAATACCGGTTCATATCGCCCGAACTTAGACCACGCTTACCTCGTTTGCCCATGCATAACAAAAATAGGGCGCTGGTGGCCGTCCTGGATTCGCAGTTGTCAAACTATTTTGATGACTGCGAAGACCTCACCGATACTCATTCGATTTTGTACTGTGCGGCTGTAGCGGCATGTCGTGTAGCTCACGTCAAATTTGCTAATGACTCTAGAGCTACACGACCGAAACCAGCCGTACCAGCTTGGCAGTGCAGAATTGAGCACCGTATTGGTGAGGCCAGATCGCTCATCGGCAAACTAATCTGCTTCAGGGAGGGCAATACTCGCCCTAGAGTGATGCGCTTTGTGAGGCGGGCGTTCTCAGGGACCGATATTAGCCCTCAGGACTATATATCCCGTGTCACAGAGCGCATCGACTTCCTGAAGCAGAAAGTGTATGCATGGGCGAACCGTATTCGTAGGTATAAGAGGCGAGTAGAGCGATACACTCAGAATCGCACCTTTCAGAGCGATGAAAGGTGGGTTTATAGGACTTGGGAGCGACCGGACCAAGGTGTGACTGATACGCGCCTGCCGGATGATGATACCATGTGCTCTTTCTGGCGCAGTATCTGGTCGGTGCCTGTCAGCCACACCGAAGGTGACTGGGCTCGGGAAGTCGAGCGGGCCTGTGATCCAATACCAGAAATGGGGGCTATTACCATCTGCCCCCAAGATGTAGCTCGTGCAGTCCGTCCGTTACCTAACTGGAAGTCTCCAGGGCCGGACGGGCTGCACAACTTCTGGATCAAATGGTTTGTAAGATCGCACGCTCGCTTGGCAGCTCAGTTGGTACTGACCACCATTTGACCATGAACCTTCGCTACCCCAGTTCCTAACAACAGGAATTACCCACCTGCTCTATAAATCAGGTAACACCGCGGAACCCAGAAATTATAGGCCGATCACGTGTTTACCGACGGTCTATAAAGTTCTTACATCCATTTTGAGAGCTAAAATCAATAAACATATAGACACAAACTTCATCATGTCTGCCTCTCAAAATGGATGTAAGAATGGGTCCCGCGGTACTAAGGAGCTACTCCTCATTGATATGGCCATTAGCCAACAGGTTCGTCGTTCCCGAAAGGATCTGTCGACATGTTGGATAGATTATAAGAAGGCCTATGACTCGGTGCCACATACATGGCTCATGAGGGTGCTAGAGTTGTATAAAGTAGATGCAACTCTGCGCACCTTCCTGATGTCGTGTATGGGGCAATGGAGGACGGTCCTTCGCTATCCAGGATGTCGAAATATCCAGAGGAATAGCGAGCCGATTAGGATAGTTTGAGTCCGCTTTGGTTCTGCTTAGCCTTGAATCCCCTAAGCACACTGCTGGAGGATTCTGGTCTAGGCTATCGGCTGAGGAGAGGTGGTCAGGTTATATCTCACCTCCTCTACATGGATGACCTAAAACTCTTTGCCCCCAACAATTTGCAACTGATGGAGCTACTGAAAGTAACTGAAACTTTCAGTAGCGCCATCAGGATGGAATTTGGTGTGGACAAATGTGCGGTCATGCATGTAAAGCGAGGAGAGATTGTGGAATCCGAGGGAACCCAACTCTCGGATTCCATAAACCTTAGAGCCCTCTCCGCAACCGAAACCTATAAGTATTTGGGTATGTCGGAAGCGTTGGGCATTAATGCTGCTGACATGAAGCAATCGTTGAAGGAGCGCTTCTTTGGCCGCCTGAAGAAAGTATTTAATAGTCTTCTATCAGGCGGAAACAAGGTGCGCGCCTTCAACGGTTGGGTCATGCCGGTTTTGATGTACTCTTTCGGCATACTCAAATGGACTCAGACCGAACTAGACGCCCTGGATAGGAGGGTCCGTACGCTGCTGACTGCATATCGAATGCATCACCCGCGATCATCGGTAATGAGACTGTATATCCCGCGAAAGTGTGGAGGTCGAGGCTTTTTAAATGTCAAGACCCTCCACAATCACGAGATATGCAGTCTCAGGGAATATTTCCTTGAAGCCGACGTGGGGATGCATCGAGATGTGGTCGCAGTGGACAAGGGCCTCACCCCGCTGTCCTTGGCTAAAGAGAACTGGCGCAAGCCTGTAGTGCTTGATACTAACGATCGCCTGGAGGTATGGCAGAGTAAGGAGCTTCACGGACGCTTTTTCCGGGCCCTACATGAACCCGATGTAGATTTCCCAGCGTCCGTAGCCTGGCTGCGTTTTGGTGACCTCTTTGGGGAAACCGAAGGTTTTGTCTGTGCAATTATGGACGAAGTTATCATGACGAACAATTACCGGAGATTTATTGTGAAGGACGGCACGGTTGACATCTGTCGGGCATGCCACCGTCCGGGAGAATCAATCCGACACATTATCTCCGGGTGTTCTCGTCTAGCTAACGAAAAGTACTTGCATAGACACAACCTTGTAGCCAGGATTATCCATCAGCAACTTGCTCTGAAATACAGTCTCGTGGAATCGGAAGTGCCGTACTACAGGTATGTGCCCGACCCAGTTCTCGAAAATGGACATAGCACATTGTACTGGGATCGATCTATCATCACTGACAGGACTATTGTTGCCAATAAGCCTGATATAGTGGTGGTGGATCGAATAGAGCGGCGCGCAATGATTATTGACGTAACTGTCCCGCATGACGGGAACCTCGTGAAAGCCGAGAAAGATAAACAAATCAAGTATCTTGACTTGGCCCGCGAGGTTGTCGACATGTGGGATGTGGACTCAGCGATCATTGTGCCGATAGTTGTATCAGCCAATGGCTTAATTGCCAAGAGCCTCGACCAACACCTAAGGAGGCTCTCTTTGGGCAGCTGGATTAAGGGCTTGATTCAGAAAGCGGTACTTCTGGACACGGCTCGCATTGTTAGGAGGTTCCTCTCTCTATAGCCCTGACCGCCGGTAGCTTGGACCCTGTTCCCGATACCGGTGGGCTACTATTTTTTATATTTTTAAATGTTTTTTTATAATCTTTATATTCTAATATTTAAAAATATAATGTATGTGTATTTATTTTCATAAAGGAAATAATAAACTAATAACATGCATTAGTATTAGTTTGAACAATTCATTAGGAGCTCGCGAAAAAATAATTCATCATCAAAAAATCTTAAAATTAGCATGAAATTTTTAACATTTCCATTTGTTATACAGCGAAAGTGGGCTGTGGGCTATGGGCTGTGGGTGGTGGAAGGATTTTTGAAATTTCTTCCCCTAAAGGGGTTAGTGGAAGTTCGTAATTATTGTCGATGGAAAATCTCACCAGATACATACATGACTTGTAACTAAATAAAATGTGTTTAGCCGATTTGGCCGCAGTTCAGATTGCAAAAATAAATCATGTTGCTTTCGTGGTTTTCTTTCTACAACATTCACAAAAGAATCAAAAAAACCACCTTCACAATGAGATCATATTAAGTTCATTAACAACAAAACGGTTGCCAAGGAGATATAATAAATCGTAATTAAGGGCCCTTCTCCGCGTTCAATAAGTCTTCCGTTTCAAAGGCATGCCAAAAAATATAATGCAAGTAACTTTGTAGGTACAGTCAATCGCACATTAGTGATAACACTTACATTACAAAAAATGCTCTTACTGCAACCAAATAAAAGCGCTGCCAATGTGCGGTTTACTGTACTTACTATACATACATAGATAGGTACTGTCGAGACTCAATAAATAAAATTATTGGTTGACATTTTTAAACGAAACGAAACTGGAACTCCCATATAAGGTGATACGGGATTGTTTCCCGCAGTATATGAACATGGATGAATGGTAGTATTCAGATAAAGGAGGTAATTTAATTGTGAATCTTAATGTACATAGGTGTGATCGCCTTAATAACATTCTTTATTATTATGATTCCGTGGCTCGGAAAGCATGTTAAGCCGTTGGTATCGGCTGTCATTCGTAGATCTTTGATAGTCGTTACGGGTAGGCAGAAACCCGAAAGTCTGACAACTAGTCTTACCAAGGGGTATCGTGTTACCCAATCACTGGGTTGTGGAGGTCAGATAGGCGGTCGCTTCATGTAAAATACTGGCATTCAGCTGCATCTGGTTAGACTGGAAGCTGACCCCAACATAGTTGAGAAAAGTTTATGCAGAATTATCCTTTATCATGATGGTATACTCTTTATGTTATTGGAGACACGAATAAGTCGAGATGTCACACTTAATAAGGGAATATCACATTTCTTACTAAAAACTAGCTGTGCGATTTCGTTTGCGTGAAAGTCGTAAGATACACAATATACTGAAATAACGGCCACATTTTAATAAAACGCCTTCGTCCCCCGACCCGCCGCGTTAAATCGCCCGCGCGCGCTATTACTTCGTTTTCGCTTAGCGCTCTTTCTGACTTTTTCTTTTTGCTCGCCTCCCAATGGTTGTAGCGTAATGTTAAATAGCCTATAACCATCCTCGAAAATTGGTCTACCAAATGCAAAAAGAATTTTTCAAATCCGACTGATAGTTCCAGTGTTATTATTTTTGTGCACAATTCATATCTTCCTGCCCTTGTCCTATGTTACTTGGGGTCGGCGCAACACGTTTTCTCTTTCCATTTTCCCCTATCAAAAGTCACGCTATCATTCACTCCCTTCTCTTTCATATCATTCCTCACACAATCCATCGATCTTTTCTTTGGCCTTCCTCTCCCTCTCCATCCATCAACATTTATATTTATCACTCTTTTAGTCACATGCGTTTCCTCCCTCCTCTTAACATGTCCATACCAAGCCAAACGATTTCCTTTCAACTTTTCTGTCACTGGCACCACTTTCAAACTTCCCCTTATATACTCATTTTTTACCTTATCCAATTTCGTCACTCCACACATCCATCTCAACATTCTCATCTCCGCTGCATGCAATCTTTTTTCATCCGTCTTCTTCACGGCCCAGCATTCCGATCCATACAGTACGACAGGCCTTATCACGGACTTATAAATTTTTACCTTTAATTTGAGGGGCATCCGTGGGTCGCAAGTTGTTCCTGTGACCTGTCGCCATTTCATCCATCCTGAGTTGATGAGATTTGTGCACAATTCATGGGTTTTAATTTTTTTGCGCAAAACCCTAATGATTTTTCTGAAATAAAAGTAATCTAAGTTACTCCTTATAACATCAGCTATCTGCCAGTGAAAGTCCTGTCAAAATCGGTCAAGCAGTTTCGGAGATTAGCTGGAACAAACAGACAGACAGACAGACAAAAAGTTTTAAATTGTTTTTTGTTATAACTACCGTATATACTTAGCATATGCATTTAGTAAAAAGCTGTTATTTTGACATGATAGAGTTCTATTTATTTGTATCGATGTGCAAACTACGTGGAAAATCAGGGGATATTTTTCTTTTCTAAAAAGAAACATCATTATTCTAGATACTATTTTATTTTACAAGGCAGATACGTTTAATATAACTTTCTGAACAAAACCTTTCAAAATCAAACTCAGGGCATCAAAGATATCGGCACTATTCATCTATAAATACTACAAATACACAAATATACCAATCCAAATTCTTTTTTTTTTTAATACCTTTATTGTACTCGTTAGTTTCAAAATCTAGATAACTATCTAAATTACATTACGCTTTAATTAGTGTTTAGATACGGGAAGTTTAAATAAAGCCAAATCATGATATTATCATTAAAATCTCATCATGACCGTACTCCTTTCTCATATAATACGAAGAACCATTTTGTTTTTGTATAATTATTACGAATGATTGCGTTCCGTTTACCACCCAAATTCACTGATTTACTAGAAGAAATCTTGTTCTTGCACGAACTAATTTATTGCTCGAATATATTCAGTTCGATAAAAATATGCAGCCAGTAATTCAATTACTTGAGTTAGAGAAGAAGGGCAAACAATTGAGCATCTCTAAAGATCTGATCAGATGCACTATTATTAGAGTTACACATACATACAACATAACATCATGCCTTGTTTCCCCGAAGGGTTAGGCAGAGGTATACCTATAGTATACACCCACATTTCGCCAGTTATGTTTAAGTCCCATGTAATAGGGGGCGAGCCTATTGCCATCAACCGGGCACAAATCCAGACTCCGGGCTGCTACTGAGAAATTCCAGATAGAAAAACCCAATAACACTTCGACGTGGGAATCGAACCCAGGACCTCATGCTCAGCAGTAGCGCTTGCGACCACTAGACCAACGAGGCAGTTATTTCATAATTTTGAGTTAATTTCTTTTTGAAGTCGATTTTTTTTGTATTACTTTTTTGTTCATGCCGTAGGAATAAGATAAGCCAGTCAGCAGGATAATAGCATGGCTGAATTACGTATAATGCAGGCTAACACACTAGCATTAAGTTGAAAGTATGCATAACGTTTAATTTTATCCCCACGGAACCCTAACTGTAATCCGCAGTAACCAGAGGTCTTCCAGTTTACAAGGTGAACGCTTTTGGAGGCCACTAAAAATAAAAAAATACCCGAGTTTAGATTGGAACATATTACTGAGGTTGTCGACCTTTGTAAACCACTTCATGTACTTATGAACTTTGCATTTGGAGGATTTGAAAGGTATTTTTTAGTTTTTGGCGTTATTATGTTAATGAGAAATGGTTTGGTTTGGTTGGGGAATGGGTGGTCTTATTGCACTTTTAGAATAGAGTTACTTCGAAGAAATAAATGTAGGTTCTGCTTTCGGATTTCACGATATACATATATATATATATATATATATATATATATATATATATATTATACATACACTCATCGTATGGAAATAACAATATTTATACGTTATCGCTGTATTCGTAATAATAACTGCAGTTAGAATAAAACTTTCAAGAAACGTCGCTGAAACATAGAAATTCAAATTTCATAGTTACTTGAAGGATTAGTTATACTCTCTCTGGCAATATCTAGACAGGGCCAGGGGCCATTAAGATTTGCGCATTCTTTTATACAAAGAATTCAATATCATATTCATCGATTATTTTAAAACCTTGAGTCTCATCTGAATATATCTGTCACCATATGATGTGAACACCGTTAGTTTATAATCTATCTCACGTGATTGTAAACTATCGATAAATTGTGAACTAGCTTACAATATAACATATTAATTTTCGATAGTTTATAATATATCCATGTCAAACCGTCAAATTGTGAACGAACCTGCACTTGCCGACAGGGTTCACAATCAGTCCGATTATATCACTCGTAAAATTGTGAACCGTCCCTGATTGGTAGGTCTTGGCGATAGCCGAATTGGTCGCAGTAACTAAGAACTGTGACCAACCGCGCGCGAGCCGAGCGAACGAAGCGAGCCGAGCGAACGAAGCGAGCGGTGCGGCGGCAGCGGCCGGCGAGCGCTTCTTCCAAGTTGTTCGTAGTTACTTGGCTATTTAGTATTAGCTCAAGGTGCGTTCGTCGCATGCAAGTTTGATACCAGTTCACAATTTGTCGGTTTGCCATGGATAGAAACTTTCCGACAGTTTTTAATCTCGCGAGATAGATTATAAACTAACGAAGTTCATAATCTTACGGTGATATATCCATATGGTATTTCATAGCAATAAATAAATATTACGTCCGCTTATGGAAATAAGAACCATTTTTCCCCGAAGGTACTTCTATCTCTATATACGATAGAAACCAAACTACCTTTACACATAACAGCTTTTACATAAACGTATTCACATTGACGATAGTTAAAGGTCATGCAAATGTCAAATGAGAGTCAAATACTACGCTCAGGTACACGCATGTCAAATGCCAACAGTACTGTCTTCCTAGCGTGTGGAAATAACGAGAATCATGTTCAATTTAATACCAATTATGGAAAATTTAAGCACTAGTGTCTTGAATTTATATAAAATGTTGTGGTTTGACAGCTGCCAGCCTTCAACTTTGTGGAATAACGTGGGAGCCGGTCCAATTCCATTACTGAAATAGCCACCTCGCTGCTTCCCTGCGACTAGGAGCCCCTTGTTGTTCTCCCCATCGCTGTCACTCTGGCGAAGTTGTCAACAGCCTCGGACACCACGGCCTGTCTTGCAGCCGAAGTGCGGCTCGCATAGCGCGTCACGTGAACATTAATGAAATCATCCGACGAGCCCTTGTCACCGTCGGCATCCCAGCTGTATTAGAACCCAATAACTTGGCACGCGACGATGGCAAGAGACCGGACGGCATGTTTTTATTTCCATGGAAGGTGGGTAGGCCTTTAGTGTGGGACGCAACTTGTGTCGACACTCTTGCGCCATCCCATCTTCCCGGCTCGGCGTGCTGAGCTGGCGCTGCTACTGCGGCTGCGGAAAACCTCAAGCGGCGAAAGTATAATAACCTTATCGGTAATTATATTTTCGAGCCGTTTGGGGTTGAAACCCTCGGGCCGTGGGGTCCGGTGCCGTCCGGTCTCTTGCCATCGTCGCGTGCCAAGTTATTGGGTTCTAATACAGCTGGGACGCCGACGGTGACCAGAGCCCGTCGGATGATGTCATTAATGTTCGCGTGCCGCGCTATGCGACCCGCACTTCGGCTGCAAGACAGGCCGTGGTGTCCTAGGCTGTTGACAACTTCGCCACAGTGACAGCGATGAGGAGAACAACAAGGGGCTTCTAGTCGCAGGGAAGCAGCGAGGCGGAAAGTAGTGTCGTCAAACAAAGTGCCTATGCTCGACGACGGTAGTGCATGAAGCCACAGACCCGACTCCCACTTACCCACAGCCAGCAGGCGCGCACGCTCCGCAGTAGTAGCAGACGTGTTTAGTAAATTTCCCTTAATTGTCTCTTCTAGCATAATCAGCCTATACTCGTATTGTGTAGCAGTGGGAACTGCTGGGACACAGGCCGCCTCTCTTCGAGAGGGAGTGGGCTGTAATCCACCACGCGGGCCCAGTGCGGGTTGGTAGATGTTACATGTCTTCGAATTTTTGGTTCTAGGACATGCCGGTTTTTCCTCACGATGTTTCCTTCACGGTTTTGAGAGCAGTGGTGATGAAATAATTTACACAAAGTAAAGCGCCTGCCTGGGTTCGAACCCACGACTTAGAACTCGTAAGTCGGGGCTGTTACCACTGCGCCACCTCTGCTCTACTAGTAGGGTGGCCAATTCTCAGTACTTCTCAACATATTCACATGCACATTGTTTCCAACACTATTACATTATATTTCCTACGTGCAGTGAGAACTAATTTTTGAAAGCTTATTGTGTGTGACATAGTTACAAGTTAAACAGTACAAAGCCCGTAGTGAGAGGATGTGACTAATTTTATAATTATTGTCTGACAATACGTTAGACTAGCTTCTGCCCGCGACTTCGTGCGCATAAAATGTCTTGTTTTAACATGAAATATATCCTATGAGACTTCGCTATAAGTACTGTAGCTTTCCATTAGTGAAATATTTTTTGGAATCTGATCAGTAGTTTCGAAGATTACCCCTACACACAAACACACAAATTTTACATCTTTATAATATTAGTATAGGTGATGCATTACAATTAGATATTTGTTATATTTCATGTTGCATATTTTTTTCCGTCTTTGTTAATTTTTGTGTGAGTTGGGTTGTGTAATGTGTTCATATAGACAGTCTTTTTTTTTTTGTGGATGGGAAATCATCAAATGACTTCTCCCGCTCTGGGCGGAGCGGGAGGGCGTGTCAGACTTTTACTGACTAAAACCCACCCGTGTTCCTTCTGTTGCCTGTGCCGGGGCCACGGTAACTCTTTCGAACATCCCGCAACTCATATAGACAGTCTGCAATGTGCATTTGGCAGTAATAGAAAAGCGAAACTTAATTATTCTGTGTAAGTATGCCTTAATAGTCGACTGGAGAAAAGGGATATTCACTGTAATGACAGCGAACATTCCTTCAGTTTTCACGTGCTGAAGGCAGGATTCCATAGAATAGTACGTATACAAGGCCTCTTGCCTTTTGCTGGGCCTTTTATTTCCTACTAGCTTTTGCCCGTGGCTTCCCCTGCGTAGATCTCGGCAAATAGCCCACGTAAACGTACTACCGGGATTAAAAGTACCCTATGTGTTAATCCAGGTTATAAACTATCTGTGTGCCAATTTTCATCCAAATCCGTTCAGCCGTTTTTGCGCCAATCCGGAACATACAGCCAGACAAACATACAAACGGACAAAAATTCTTCGTTACTATTTCGTTATATGTAAGCATGTGTGTGTAATATATTAGCCGATTTAAATTGGCTAGCTAAACTCCGCAGACGCGATGACTATCGATATATAAACATGATAAAACGTAAGAAAACAATTTTTCTCAGCTCATACTTCAAGTAACAACACTAACAGCTGTCGTTGACCTCCCAAAAAAAATATCAAATCTTTTTATTTTATCGTGTTTAGATATCAATACTCAGCGCGTCTGCGGAATTTAGCTAGCCAATTTAAAATAACCCAGTGCATATGTATAGACGTGTCATTTGACTTCATTATTTTGAACGGTCGTTCGCTTGTAAGAAGATTTAGAGCGGTATGGGACCAATAACGCCCTTTAAAAATATGTGAGTTCTCTTGGCTACCTTTTGACGTATTTTTACGTTACGTATTTAAAGGTGAAAAAACTACTAACTACTAATATTTTTGTGGCCTGGTTTTAGCCATGCATTCATGTGTAGCAAAACCTAAAACAACGCAGAGGGGCAATTCCCGTGATTTTAAGAACGTTTACAGTCTCATCTCAGACTTAATATGTCAAAAATACCAATAATTTCCCTACATTTTTGACAAGTTTTTGACTTTTGATTGTCGCTGAGATGAGATTGCGACTAGATTTTGAACGTTTATAGTTACGGTAATTGGGCTTCTGGTGTCAGTTTTGACAGACATGCATACAGTGTAAGTAACTGTAGCCGTGCAGCCCTATTTCATTCGATATTATCGGGGCACAGTGAGAGTTCCGCAAGGCATTATTCTTTGTCCATTATTGTTTGAGTTTTTATTTTTTCTTAAGGAACAAATGGCTACAGATGACAAGCAACTTCTTAGCAGCGTATATTACTCATGCATTCAAAAATTACAGCGATAATTGAAGAGTATTCGTTTGATAAATTACGATGATAGTGGTTTATTAATAGCTTAGGCTTCAGTAAAGCTTGTAATAGGTATTTATTATGTTTAGCTCGCTGGTATACCTAAGCATATAAAAGGGAAACTAAACCTGGGTGGCCATCATCATATACCGAGACTCCTCCGTGCCTGGGAAAGCACATTAAGCCGTTGGTCCCGGCTGTCGTTCGTGCATCTTTGACAGTCGTTACGGATCGGCAGAAGCCCGAAAGTCTGAACACCAATCTTACCAAGGGGTATCATATTACCCAGTTACTAGATTGTGGAGGTCAGTTAGGCAGACGCTCCATGTAAAATATTGGTATTCAGCTGCATCCGGTTAGACTGGAAGCCGACCCCAACATAGTTGGGAAAAGGCTAGGCAGTTTGATTATAAAAGGGAAACTCAAAAGATAAAGCTAATTTAATAGATTGTTTTTCTATTTTGACGCTGGGATTGCAGCAACATGCATGATTGGATTTCAGCAATTTGTGGTAAAGTACAAAATGTTTCCACAAACCATAATGGACAATGGCTACTGACAATGGCGAATGGTGGCCTAAATTATACATCAACACGGTTTCATCAGTTCACAAGGATAAATAAAATACACTCATTTAACTTAAAATGTATTTAACTTATTAAGTCTTAACATACAACTATATTATGATATCACTAGGTCTTAAGATCTCGCTTTGGGTGCGGGCGCAGCGTCCTCGGAGTCTTTGTACCAATCCTCACTGTAAAGAAAGGAATGAAAATTAGATTACATTTTTTATAAACAAACATACAATAATATATGTTTGTAAACGGGTGTTTCTATATTATGGCCCTTACAAATTGAACCGGGATTAGAAATGTTACCTATAGTATTTTTCTAAATAACTATTGCATCAACCGTTTCATTGACATCACTAGAATTTAAGAAAACAGCTATGTAGCCATAATATTTAAATACCTCGACGAACGAAACAGTTACTAAAAATCCATGCATTGAATTGATTTTATTACTTCCAGCCAAAATAATTTAAACTACTGAATTCAATTTAAATAGCCCTGCTATTATTACTAACTCTACAGACTTAGGAAAATATCGTTCCAGAAATGTCTTAAACATATCTGGCGAAATGTGGGTATAGAACCTCTACCTACCCTACATTAACTACAAAAATTAAGACTATTCAACCCACCATCCGCGCACGTTCTCAGGTGCGTCACACCTCTCCGTCTCCTCATTGTAGACCTCTCCGGCTTGGCAGCCAAGGTCACGGGGCTCCACGCCGTTCAGGCACACGTAGAACCTCTGGCAGTCGTTGGGGTGGGGGAATTTAGGGTGGGCAACGATCTGACCTTGGGCGTCAACCTTTGGTGACTCGGGGCACTCGAAACCGTCTTTGGTTTTCTCTGTAAAAGGAAAAGGGTTGGTTAGAATTTGAATTTTTTAGACCTGCTCGATGAAATGTTTTTAGAATCTGTGATGGTTGATATCTTGACTGGTTTGAAAGGATAAGTGGTAAGACTAAAATTGTGACTGAAAAGAATGATAACATTTCACACAGGAATCAAAGAATATCCACGAGTGATAGGCGACGTGAGACACGACTCTTAAGTAGGTACTACATCCAACACAACTTGTACAGTCAACAACTTTACTGAACTTGCTAAATAACTAGTATTTACTCATTTGTCCTTGTGGCATGATCTATTTTTTATAGATAGTGTTGGCAGGAGAGAAGGCATTGATATAATTTGAATACACTCCATTTAAAAATAGAATATCGAAAAAAAAATACTCACTCTCTTGAGCCTGGCATCCTTGTCTGCCAGCGGAGTCGGGCCACACGCAGGTTCCGGAGTACTCGTCGAAGTGGAGACCAGCGGTACACTTGACCTCAGTGGACTCGCCTTCAATGCAGTTGAAGAAGATGTTGCAGACGGAGGGGTCAGGGTGGGCGAAGAAACCGTTGCGGCGGGGGCACTGCGCGTTGGGCTTGGCCGGTTCTGTAAATAATAAATGGGCGTAAGTATGTTAAATGATGCTACAAGAGAAAAAGAGAGAAATGGTGCCTAACTACTTCAAGTGTGTGCAAATCGGCCATATTCTAAATAGTTGTTTAGCAAAAGTGAAAAATAAAAATGAAATCTTTCCAAACACATTTGCAACGCTAATTAACCATCAATCCAAAGCTTATGCAAAGATCATAAAAACTGCAGCACACAAAACCAATTATGCAAACTGTAAAATAAACATTCTAAAAATAATAGCAATAGCATTTCGCGTGACCTATTGCATTTTAATAACATTGGTCCGTAAATCATAGTTGCACATCAAAACCATAAATTAAGACAGATGCAGACAGTCTGCATAAAATCAATGCAAACTACTTTTCGAAATTCGAATATTTTAAAAACTTGATTTTGTCTCTTCAGACTAGGAATGCAAAGATTGGTCTGGCATTGAGTGACTGTAGGTAACTCAGCCTTGATTATAGATGGTTATTGGTCAGGAAATGACAGTTACATTACGCAGTTCAGGAAGTCAATTCGGTTTGGTCTCTTTCACTGAGTTGTGTCAAGAGCCCTACCGTTTGCAGCTATTTTAAATCATTTACGCCGATTTTGTGCCTTTCCGGATATTTATAAATGTTTCAATTCTCTACAGTTTACTTTAACATTGACGTCTTGACATTATTTTCGTTGTCATTTAGAAGATAACATTAGCAAATTCTATGTTTTCTCTTGCCAACTTCATTGAGTAAAACATCGATTTTTCGTTCATATCCATTGTCATGTAAGCTGACATTGCCAAAGTTACTCAACTTGCAAGTCACGAACTTTAAGTTGTTGCATTCCACAATTTGAACGAACTCCATAACTTTACAACACATTCCAATGTAAATGTTATTACTTAGAATATGTGGTAGAATCGTTTACGTTTTCTAAATAACTGGGAAAAGTAACGGTCAACATGTAAAATTAACTCGTAAAACCTTCATAGAAAACCACTCATTTGATATTATACCAGCTGGCAATACGGATTGAATGATAGCGTGACGGTTGACGGGGAGAATGGAAGAAAAAAACGTCGACGACGACGTGGGGTCGGTCGGCGCAACACGTCCCATGGGACAAGGGCAGGAAGGTGATGATGAGGAGCTGACAATGAAACCTATAAGTTATTTCTTTCGATCTTTAAGCTGAAATCTACGGAAACTTTTCCATTTTCGTCACAATCTATTTAAAGATGTAAAGTGCATTAAACACTATTCTAAGTTTTAAAATAATTATTACGTAAAAATTTAAATTAGATTAAAATTGCTGATTAGTATTGCTGATTAGGCTTGATGCTAGAAAGCATAAAAAGGTTTAAAAAAAAAATATATAGATAAATGGCATACCCGGAGCTACTACACATTTCAAATACGCACATATGAATATCTAGAATTGTCTACCCGTTGGCCTAGAAAGTCAGCCGCGTGTCGCTACGACCTAGTCGGTCAAAGGTAGACAGGATACCTTCACTTCATGAGAATTGTCGCAAGTGACCTCATACTGACATTTGATCTAACTTGCAGTTGGACAACACATTTAGTTGATAATTTTTCCTCCTGTGGCTTTTGTAATTCGTTTCCGAGAACAATTCGTTTTATTGGTGCCAGAAGTTGTGTTATGGTACGAATTCTACGAATCTGATTGTTTAAGTTTTGTAGTATTTCTAAAACTACCGTAGTTTCTCCTGGTGGCAGTTACAATCGTTCTATTTAGTATATAAATTATATCGGAAATAATAATTTTCTTTTTCATATCTGATTCTACACCAAACGCTCCCATAAAAACAGCTCTTTATTTTTTAATGATTTCTTCTAACATCTCACAGTCTAGTGCGAATTCGGTAGCGAACCTTGCTTACAGTTCAAGAGAGCCAATTTAAGCTTTCCACCAACTAACAGAACGAAAGTGTGAATCTCGGACGTGAAATTCACAAAACAAAATAATCCAAATAACTTACGCAGCTCAGTCCTGTCTCCGCAGTCTACATTGAAGGGCTGGTCGCACTTGTTGATCTTCCTGATGGTAGGGTCGAACACCAGGCCATCGGGGCACAGCTTGGTGGTCGCCTTGCCATCCACGCACTCGTAGAACTTGTCACATTGAACCTCGTCCTCGTATTGGCCGTCCTTGTTGGGGCATTTGAATTGTGCACCTGTGAACGGAAGGTTACTTTACTGACTTGTTTTTTAAGAAGGTTCGGGAATTATTGGGGAAGGTTGTTTTGTTTGTGGAAAAAGGATTTATGTGTTTTCCAATGCTTTGAAAGATTTTCTTTTAACGCCCTGCAGTTGGGAAAATTCGTGCTGTTATTGTGGCAATTTTTTTGATGTCTAATAGAGAAGTATGGAAGAAGAAGACATGTTGCGACGTCCCGTAATAAATTGGGAAAAGGACAGAAAAACGATAATGTTGATGGTTGTTGAAATTTCTTTTCCAGATAATTTCAGAAATTGTAATTTTACAAATATCACATTTTAATACCTTTACAGTGTCTACAAAACATGTGAAGTACGTGTACTTATTGTTAAATATATCTTTCGTCAGCATCATTATTTCAAAAATTATTACCAAAACGCGCCCTAATTAACACTAAACGCGAACATTACAGCAACATGAAAAATGTAATGACCCAAAACAATTAAAAAGTACGGCCAGCAACAGAAGTAGATTATCACTATTACTTTTACATGTGAAATCAACCCCCTAAATTATTACCCTAAATTATTAGTTCACTACTTTTCAGAATTTCATGTAATAGCTAAGAATTTTTATCATCGGAATTTAACAACTGTCTATTTTTTTTTTATTCTTTTGAACATAAATTGTATTAAAAAAAACTGAAGGGTTAATCGACTTTGGTTGCTGACCGTACTATACATAATTATTTTATAAAGTTATTACTTCGCAGCGATAAATATTAACTCATTAACTGCCTAATTAGATTAGTTACAGAATCGTTCGCCCGAATCGGTTCCAGTCGAACGGGTTTGCCCGAAAATCGGACCGGTCAGTGAAAGCCGATTTAGGTGAATAAAATAAGCAAGTTTTCCCTTCTGAGATACAGATCAAGTTTGTGTTACATAAGTATGTACTGTTATATACTTATATAAGAGGTGACACACATTCGACTGTTCTCGACTGCTCGATATGTTACGAATAGTGTTGTGATCGTTTTCTTTGCTTGAGTTGTGCAAATATTTTTTGCGGCTGCTTGAGCGTTTTTTGTCTTTTTGTTCACTTTTATTGCCGTGGTGATAATGAATAGTTTGTTGGTTGTCCAGTGAGGAAACATATTTTCTTTTAAAGACTATGTTGAACTTTTAAAATAAGTTTGTGACGGGTTAAGGTTGATATTATTGACATGACTTTTAGAATAAAATTAAAAGACTTTATTCTTCACTAATAATTGTAGTGTTTGTTAAAAATACTACTTATTGATAGATACTGAGTTAATATTTAGAACTCAAAAATATATAAGGATGCGCAGCTATTGCACATCACTAGCTGAATATTTAGATTGACATTTTCGGATTAGCGGTTTTTTTGCAATTTAAATCAACTCTTAATTGTCAAGGCCGTATAAAATTAACATAAGTAGTCGTCTTACATAGTATTATTAATTTAATTTGCTTATATTTTAATATATATTAAGCAGATTGAAATAGATGATTAAAATATACAAGAATAGCCACTTAAACCTTACATTATACAATTAGTAATTCAGACAAATGTCTCTAGGTTATCGAAACTTTTATGAATTTATGCTAAAAAGCTGACCTGATTTAAATCAAATTCATGACCTTATCATAAATGTACAATTATACAGGATTAATATCTTGACCTTTTCACACATCTTTATGTAGGAAAAGTCACAAATCCCGTAATTTGCTAATAATTTGATCGACCAAAAGAGATATTTTTTTTATGAACATATCAAATCTCGTACGTATACCATGTGAAACGTTGCAATCTACACTATTGTTATATAGTGAAAAAACCTACATTATTTTTTCACTATTTTTTATATCCAATTGACCCATTAAGCTGTCGTCAAGTCAAATAAATACAAACATCTTTCTGAAAAGCTACCTCAAGAAGTAAAAACTCCGCCGTTCTTTTCTTTAATAATATATCTCTGTATAAACTTTGCTCTTACCAAGAAAAGTATGTCACCAAGTGACCCAAGTAGCAGATATTATAAAGCTGCCTCACACGACCCGGAGATCATGTAACGAGTGCGACGCAATGTAAGTAATTGCATTCAAATAACCCGTGTGGGCTGTATCTACTATAGAAGTAAGATTGGTTGATGGTATAAACTACCTACAGTAGATTAATGGCAATTGGTTTTAGAAAAACTGATTAAGTATGGTCAGTGAATCTACTGTCAAATCTTATGTTAGTAGTTTTGATAACGTCTAGCCATACGACTTGATTTAAGATTTGACCTTTCAAAACCGGGGGTCAATCGGACCTTTTACTATTTTAAAACGGCTCTGAAAAACATCTTCCTATCTAAGAATCACTACTATATAATTAACCTGATAAAACTGCAAAATTAAAACTGCACTGTCGCACATAAGGCCTTGTCTGTACCTAAGGACGGCTTTAAAATTACAGTAACACGTGTCTCTCTAGCTCTCGTTTTATCCCCAATGGCAGCTGGAAAAATCGTCCTAGTGGAACTTCTATAGTATTCAAATTTCTTATACTGTTCTAATGCTGTACTTGTCATCTTTCTACCTGTCGACTACAGCAGCCAATCTATTACTCGCTAAACTTCAAACTAACCTTTAGTTAACAGTTTAACACAAAACTATCGATCAATACATCAACAAAAGCTCGTAGCATAATGTAACACATGATTATCGAGACGTACCCGAACCGACTCGCTCGCATGACGCAAGAAGTGAAAGTCACTTGAGGCTTACAACACCAGTGCATCGCGCTGATGCAGCAAGGGTCGAGATCACACTGACCTATGATGATACTGTTCTGTTGGATGTGTTATGTGATGGAAAATTTCGTTTTTTAGAATTATTTAATGTTAAAATCCAGGTAAGATAGGAAGTTGAGAAAGAGGAAGCTGGTAATGATGGAAGTAGAGAGTTTAAGTAAAACCCTGGCATACATGATAGTAAATCAAATACATATAAAAATAAGAACCAAAGTAATATAGAAGTAACTATAGGGATGCTAGAAGTCAGAGGTAGGAATTCACTAAAGCAATATACGGACCATGAAATAAAACAAGACGAACAAGAAATTAGACAGAAGGTAATGTAGAAGAATCTTCTCTTAAATAAGAAAAAGAAAAGATAACGAAATGTCATAGTCATGTGATAGCCATAGCTGTTATGGAAGCTTACGATAAACTTATAAGAATATTAAACTGCAAGATCTGTATCAGATGTTCAGCCAAGAGATTAATTGAAGAAATATTTTAATAACGTCAGGTTATTATGCATTTGCAGCTTTAATGATTCATTATTACAATCATAGATGTACTCAGCTGTTGCTATGTCCCCTTTTATTGATATCATTAACATATTTAAACGTAAACAAGTAATGTTCAATACACGACAAGAATTTGCATTAAAAGAAGCATTACCGTGAGTAATTGTAGTCTATAATTAACTACAGATGATTGAAGATAAACGAAAGTTTTTCAAGGAAAAAAAACCATCTTGAACAGGTTGAGACTACAAGATATTCTGAGACCTAACCCTGAATATTAATGATTTGTTATCCAATAAAAAAGCGAAATATATTAAAAACACGGTCGTATCTGAGAATCACGTTTTTCGTTTTTCTCAGGTAGTGACAGGCATACGAAAATAACTCAAGATTATCTTGTGGATAAAGACATTCCGGCAAACGGGTTTGAGTTTTATTTGCTCAGTGACTTTACACGCAATTCTATTAATTATTTATCTTTGCTTTTTC
This sequence comes from Fissipunctia ypsillon, assembly GCA_947568875.1. NCBI lineage: Eukaryota > Metazoa > Arthropoda > Insecta > Lepidoptera > Noctuidae > Fissipunctia > Fissipunctia ypsillon. Next base: position 21,478,715 of record OX387645.1, on the reverse strand, counting down.
GAGTTAATGTGAAATATGTGTACCTACAATCGTTTAAAAGATTAGTTTAGGAAAAAAGACATAAGTTTTCATGTAAATCATTTAATTGCTTGACTTGTTCCATGTAAATTATAATGTAGGATTACGATTTCCTTATTAGACTTCAAAATTTACATACCTTCGAGTACTTCGATATTTAAAGTGGTTTTGCAAAATCCTTAATAGAAAAGACTATTACGACTGAATTTATTAAGTAGCTACTTGAGTTTCAATGTATTTTACATTTAATTAATCATGATAATTGTCTTATTATCTATCATCACCTGTCATAATTAAGAATGTTCTGATAAATAAAGCTTATTAGCAATTTTATTACGTTAATTTATCCAAACATATGACGTTCATACACTAATAATTTTTATTATGATTAACAATTAACAAATATTAATGGAAACGTTACAGTATGAAATTAAAATATATTAGAATAGTAATAGCTTCATGGTAATAAATACGGCGAGATCATAACTATTAACTTTTGAAGACGACCATGGAATATAAACTTTTGGTGACAAAATCATTTTGGTTTCATGTTAGCTTTGCAAAATAATACGAGACATCTTTTTATTATCAAAGGAATCAACATGTACCTCTGTCACAGCACAAAGACAAACCAATAAATTTCCAATAACACTAAACTTTCAGCACAATATATTACAGAAACATAAATCCATATTCTCTCTCCGCAATATCTATTACAAAACCCCACAATATTTGCGTAAATTTTAATATCACCGATGTCAACACAGTTCCACGCAATACTTTGTGGAAACGCATGAAATTATATTTATTTCACGATAAAAAATATTCAAAGCAAGTGAATGTCAATGTCGGGTTACTACAAAACAACTCGATTGTAAAAGTAAACGCAATTTTCTGTTTATTTTCATTTAATTTTGTTGTTATTTTATAGTTTTCTATGGTTATTGTAAGTGTCGTTTGAGTATTTCTTTGGTGAATTGGACTTTACGCTTTGGTGAGTAAATGTCCTAAAATAGTACTTTTAACCTTTTCTCGTTATTGATTGAAGATTGCTTTCATTGGTTTAAATTTAAATTAATTCGTTAATTTACATATATATTGTCATACCAAAAGGTGATTATAAAATTCTATTCTTTATTTTATATGTTAATGTCCATCACTGATATCCATATGGTTGACATTAGGCATTGATATACGTATAAGTAATAATTATGTCAGAGACATTAGGTAACTTCAAAGGGCGTGTCCCTTATGCTTTTCACATTTCAAGGTCCTCGACAACTGCCCTCATTTTGATAAGGAGAAATAACAATTAATAACGACATATAGACCTAATTGCATGCAGCCATTACACACGGTTGGCTTACTAATTGATTACACATATTTTATGAATGCAAGTGAGGCGAGCTAACGGGCTATTACAAGGCAATTGAACCCAAAACTACGTGATGGGGATTAATTATGACTTTTATTAATAGGAATATTTTCTTACTGCGTTGGTTTGGAGTTTTCAGAAGTTTCTACTAATGTGGGTCTGTTTTATTTTAATTAATATATCATGTTAACTTACATTTCTGGTTTTTTCAGTGATAGTCTGTTGATTCTACAATATTTTTTTCTGGAGGATCACAAAAATATTGTACCTATTTTTCTATCACATGGGTCTCTCTCAAGCCATAAGCTGGCTCGGGTCCACGAAAGTACACCACACAAGATAACAATTAGTATTTATGTACTGTATATAGATAAATTGTTTAATATCTATATATTTCTCAATATACTTTTAATATATTTGACACACATTTATATCAGGTACAACCAATTTCAAAAGTATTCTGAAATGTAATGTCGTCATCAAGATTTGGATCACTGTGAACGAAATATTCGTGCATAAAATTGATTGCTTTGTCAGAAAAACATGTTAAATGGATGTTCTTTTTTTGAAAGGCTAATTACTTTTACAGGTTGCAAGTATAGTAACTTCAGTGTTTTACTATTTCAGCATTGTCTAAAACATTTAGTAAAGTATATTGAAGTAGCTGGTTATGTTCTTAAACAATATTATATTGTGTTAAAACCTCTATACGTCGGATGTAGGCTTGTTAACTGATAAAGAAAGGCACTCTGTGAGTTATTTTTCTTAGTTAGGTTGTCAGAAAGGAGTTCGTGTGAATAGTTACATTATATGAGTACAATTAGCCGGGTCAACAGCTGGTTGTATAATATTTTCGCAACAGTTACAAAGCCTTACTAAGTATTGTTGCGTGGTATTTATCAAGGGACCCTAATTACGTTTTGTCAAGTAAATAACTATGCTGTTTCTTTGATAATTCACTGAATGTATGGTTGTCCAAGGGCTGGTTATTTTCAAATAATACAAAAAATATTATATATTTTCAATATAAAAATCAAACACATTATTCAATTATTATTATTCTTGATTTTACAAAAATAGTGCGCTCGTTGAAGTCTTTTGTACTGACCGAAATAGAAACATTTTAAATGAACTTTTTTAAGTCAAATATTGACTACGTGGCTGATTTTGGTTGTGCAACCACTCAAAGTATATAGGTTACACACTTTGACATTATATATTCACATAACACTGGGAATATTAATCAGAGAATGGGTTAATGAATAACCAATAGTAGCTACACCTTCTTTATCATTTATAATGAAAATCGGATGTATAAAAGCAGTTTTTCCACATAAATATACAATTTCCTTCTTCCACAAAGAATACTTTATATGAAACTAACATAATGTCACAAATATATACAACTTATATCAAGTATACTTACTCGCTAGCGCGGTGACTGCTGTTAGTACGATGAACACTTTCATGATGGCTTTTTGATTACAAAATTATAAAAATTACAATTATAAAAAAAAGTTTTTAATGACTAGATTGTGGTCCGACCCTTGTGGCGACCCTGGCGAGACTGACGAACTCGGGCGTCGCGCGCGCCTTTTCTTCGCCTGCGCACGCGTCGGAACCGGTAAGACTTAGGCGTGATTTAACAAATTCTTCTATTAGTGAAACAATAATAATTTGTAATAACATTACGCGGTTGCATAGCCCCATCATCAGCTGATTATGTTAACTACAATTCCAATGAGATCCTAGGAATCCGAGGGATTACGAACCGATGGTGCAACAAACTCGAGCTTCGCATGATTTGAAAAGTTTTCTTACTTGCTCTCGCGCAGTTGAAGTGTCCTTGAAAATGCAAACTTCTCATTTTTTCGCCCCGTTCAAAAATTCCAAAGAAGTGTTCGAAATAGCACTTATGTGCACAAAATCGCAAATGGACTGTATGCATGTCTAATTTCAAGGTTTCGACCAGATATTTAATAAATTAATCAGACAGAATTATTTAGTATTCATGAAACGCTTTGTAGTTCTACGATGATGAATTTAATTAACAGACAACTCTATTTAAAAACTATACCGAACTATACACGAATCAGCTATCCCATACAAAGCTTCAATACTTAATCGACCAAATGTATGGGACAACTGATAATTTTTTCGCGATTACGATGTTGGTTCCATGGAGAAAGTTGTTCAGTTTGATGATCTGTACCACACCCTTAAATATGGTCACATATTTTTGATACACGCTGTATAAACATAACTGTTCCATTGTTTATACAACTCTATTTTTTTTTACCATGGGGCCCTGAAAAGGCTAACTTGAAAATTGCCTATTTTTCATAACAATGTGCAAGCTCTATGAGACATGCTCTCTCTCTCTCTTAAGACAGAATATTTCCTTACCACATCAAAACTTGTGAGTAATTAATTATAAATTTGCATGTTCGATGCCATCACACGCAGTTTGCAACCATTTGATATCACTCGTCGAGTCGGCGGAGTGTTGCAAGTTCTCTGAATTATTTGGCAAAAGTTTAAAATGTTCGTTTTCCTTAAAATGCCCCCATGTCACATCTGAATCTGACGCCGTAAATTTTTAGACCTCATGATGAACCCTCTGAATTGCTTGGGTCAGTGAGTTTTAAATGAAAGTATTATACTCGTATATTTTAAGTAATAATTGAACTAGGTAATATGACTAGTAGTTACTATTTTCGTATCAACAAGCTGTCAATTCTGGGATCAAGTCGGTGTAGCAACTATTTACCTCGCAAACTATAACCATTCAATCTTCAAGTATAACTTCGTGTAAAAGTTTTTCGTAAACAGTTTCTAATAAATAAAGAATAAAAATCTTGTTTTATGAAAACATTTGACAGATAAGTTACCCGGAGCTTGTCTGCAGAAAGTGAAATACTCTACATGACAGTAGGCCAAATATGTTTAGCCAAAAATTCAGCTAATCGAACTCCAATCACTGACGTATAGCATTACCATAATCAGCATATAATGATCCCACTGCTGGGACACAGGCCTCCTCTCTGTGAGAGGGAATGGGCCGTAAACCACCACGCGGGCTCAGTGCGGGTTGGTAGATGTCACATGTCTTCGAATTTTGGTTCTAGGACATGCCGGTTTCCGCACGATATTTTTCTTCGCCGTTTTGAGAGCAGTGGTGATGAAATAATTTACACAAAGTAAAGCGCTAGTCTGGGTTCGAACCTATGACCTTACAACTCCTAAGTCGCGGCCATTACCACTGGGCCACCATTGCTCTTTGACTGCTCACTGACGTATATAAATTATAAATTAAAGTCACTTTTCGTATTTGTCTGTGTGAGATGCGGTTTTCGCCATCATTTAGAGAATTTGTTCTGATAAGTTTATGTGCATAATGCGATACTATTAAACTTACATATTATATGGAAATCTCGATGTTTTTCACGTTACAAACCCGTGCAAAACAGGGGCGGGTCACTAGAAATAGTATAAACGTATATAAGCCTATAATATATAACTACATGTAAAGATCAGAGATATTGATACAGCAATGTAAACTTTCATTTATTATCAGTTAGATAAGTCTGCCTCCATGTAAATGTGTCTATGTAAGTCGCTGGTGAGTGACTCAGCCTTTGTTCAATGCTTTATTGTCTGTTATGCGTAATCGTAGGTTACAAAATAAAGCTATCGAACCTATACTGTATATCATAAGATTATTAACCTCGTAATATTTTACTGTGGGCCAAAACTCAGATTAAGAGAGATCAGATTAAGCTACGCTTGCAGCGGTTGGTCTGTGGATGGATGACCATATTTACATACCAAGACTCCTCCGTGCCTCGGAAAGCACGTTAAGCCGTTGGTCCCGGCTGTCATTCGGTGATCTTTGATAGTTGTTACGGGTCGTCAGAAGCCCGAAAGTCTGACAACCAGTCTTACCAAGCGGTATCGTATTACTCAGTAACTTGGTTGTGGAGATCAAATAGGCAGTCGCTCCATCTAAAATACTGGTATTCAGTTGCGTCCGGTTAGACTGGAAGCCGACCCCAACACAGTTGGGAAAAGGCTATAGACAGATGAAAACGTGCAATATGTGTTAATATCTTTGATACTCAGTAAGTACCTACCTAGATCTTGTATGCACAAGTAGACCGAACGGAGAAAGTGTTCTTTTCAAAAGGACTTTTTTCTCCATATTTTGGAAGCGCAACTACCTGACTGGCTGAGCATCTCAGCAGTTCAAAAGTAAGTAGATAAAGGAGGCAGCTGGACACATCGGTTCTGATTGAAACCTTTGACTGACAAGCAAACCGAAGCTTACATTCATCCTAGAGCCATTTTTTTTGGCTACAAGCTTACAAAAGAGCATCTGAGATCACTTGCGTTTTTAACACCCTATAAACAACTTAAGGAAATATGCTATGTCTAACCACCCAAAATGTCGTAAGTCGACTGAGTAGGTAAGTACACACGGCGACATATCAAGCTATAAATTTCCAGTATATGCTGATCTTGCATTATATAGAATTTCCGTACAATGAGAGGTCAGCTTATACTGGAAATGTATAGCTTGATATGTCACCGTGTGTACCTAACAAGCAAGTTACATTATTATTCTGCTCTTTAACCATGTTTTAGTACCCTGACATTGTTTAAACATAATGTAATTATTAAAATCTACACGTAGTTAAGTGCCACCTGTTACTTCTAACATGATCGATTTACTTAACTGTATTTATTACCTATTACTTACTTTTGCCATTCATCGTGGAGGTCTAACACGGAGGTCTATTATCTTTATAAGCTTTATAAAGGGTTTTAAAAGGCATGTAGGTACTAGCAGTAGGTATCCAATTAGCTATACAACTTGTCCCGGAATTAACGCACAACCTCTTAAGGGGTCATTGTATTCATCATTGTAAACAGCTTTACTATAGGACCAAACCTGAAATCGCGAAAAAAAATCATCTGTTCCCCATATTTGTGTTAGCGTAACTCGTCAAAATGTTTACAGCTGATTTTTTTTCCTACTTCAGGTTTGGTCCCATAGTAAAAGTAGTTCATAAAGATGAGTACAATGACTCCTTAAAAGGTTGTGCATTAATTCCGGGACATCTTGTAGATAGCTTGATGTTACCAAATGCCCATCAATAAACAGTAACTGAATTGGCCGAACTATACGCATAAATAACTTTTAACAGAATAGTCCGATTTTGACGAATATTTTTATATTGGATTGGGTATATCTCGAAGTTCCAATTAAAATAATAAAATGAAATATAAACTTCACGACATGTTTTAAATACATTTATTAGCAATGGGTATCCAATCAGACATAGATAGCACTATATTATCAAATGGTTATCAATATATACTGACTGGATTTGCTGAACTGTTTGATATTGTAATTTAATAGGTACCTAGTCCCATACCGATGTCAGAGAAAAGTCGCCTGTTTCGTACCAATAGCCATTTTTCTTTTCATATAAAGAGGGCAAACGAACTTGTAAGAATGCGGGTCGCCTGATGTTAGGCAATCTCTGCCGCACATACACATCTGCAACAGTAGAGGAACGGATGCGTTGCCGACCTTTTAAGGAGACATCACACTCTCGTCTTAAGGTCCTCATGTCGTTCGTAGACCTATTTGCCTAAAATTTTATTATCATCATTTGCCTAGCATTTTCCCAACTTTGTTGCGGTCGGCTTTTCATCTAACCGAATATAGCTGAATACCTGTACCTATCTACCTATTTTACATGGAGTGATTGCCTATCAGAATTGTGTTGTCTAATTATGTGACTGAAACATCGCTGACAAATATATTCATCATACTTTATCATACTGTAGCGGCATAAAAATGCATAAAAGCAAATCAACACAACATTATTCCTCGCAATACCTCGTACCACTTACGACATACAGGAACATAGTTAAAATTATTAAGGAAAACAAAGAACTGGAGCACGTTTCGGCAAGTTAACTGTTCAATGTCCATTCCAAAAATCATTCACTTTGCTGATACGATACGCATTTCAATATGTACCCTAATTTATTGGAGTCGTGTCGTATGCGTGTGGCGAACTGTTTGTATAAAGACGAATGTATTCGGTCAATTTAAAAGAGAAAATCTGCGTTAGATAGAAGAAGAGTTGTGTAAGGAATGTTAAGAGATTTGTGAGGAGAAAACTTGGTTTAATCATGAATTAATTAGATAAATGCTGCTCACGTGGACTTTTTTCTACTAAAACCTAGTCAGAAAAGTTATCTATGAATGAGTGGTTCTCGAGATATTATGTTTATGAATACGAACGAACAGACAGAGCGAAATGAGTGTGCTGATTGTGTACCGATTACGCAGAGGATTACCTTTTTTTGGATGGGAAATCATCAAATGACTTCTCCCGCTCTGGGCGGCGCGGGAGGGTGTGTCAGACTTTTACTGACTAAAACCCACCCGTGTTCCTTCAGTTGCCTGTGCCGGGGCCACGGTAACTCTTTCGAACATCCCGCGACCCTGGCTGGACGTAGAGGATTACCTACGGCTATGTTGACAGGTATGTTTTATAGGTAAATGATTACCAAACTACACAGTCTATTAACCGAGAGCCTACTTATAGAGCAAAATCCCAGGGCCCCCAGACCTTACTTATTTTATGAGTAACAAAATGTGTGGGATAGTGTTAGTACGTACTTTGAACATATGTATACGAGTGCCTGCTAGCTCGGGCCAACGGCCAATTTACAGGTATCAGATACTAAATGTACGTAAAAATATTACTCACTTTTCTTAGTCTGACTGCAGATTTTTATGTACTATTGAAGACAAAAGTGCATGGAGAGCCTAAGGTCGACTTTTGACTGAGGTTTTGCATTACGTTTCATGACTTTCATGAGACGACTAGATGGCGCTGTTCAAACATGAAAATAACACCGCAAAGCTTAAAAACCTTATTATGCAGAGGCACATAATAAGGTTTTTAATACCTAAAATAATTACTAAGAAATAATAATATATTTATATTCAAATAAACATAAATTATTTTATTTTCTTATTTCCGAGTACTTAATACAGCGCCATCTAAACCAAACCAAATAAACCAATTGGTATATTAGTTAATTCGACTACAGATGGCGTAGATCATAAATAATAAAAATCCCTACATTCACAAACTAGCTCTCATTTTCGCATTCTACAATAAGTAGATCGTAGCTCAGGTGGATAAGCATGACAGAATAACAAAGCTCGTTTCACAGGGCACTGGTTCGAAACCCAGTTCACAGTCGGTTTTTTTAAATTTTATTATTATATAATGTAATTTATATTCTATTTTTTATATTTTTAAACGTTTTTTATTTTATTTTTTGTTATAAATAATATAAGATGTATAAATGAATAAAGGCATAATATACAAGTATACATATACTACTCTACTATATATAACATTGTATAAATAAATATATATAAATTACTTTCGTAATTGGTGGTAAGTATTAGTATTATTAGTAAGAAACATTTATGTAAGAAGATTTAGATATATTTTTCTTACAGATTAAGATTTACTAAGTTTAGTTCTCGTAAAGGATAAGAAATTAAACTATTTTAGTGATATTATACATTAAGACATTTAATTCTCAAAGAAGAATACAATTTATTTCTTTCTTTCTTATACAGTGTATAACCTAACCTAACAGTTTTACACCCAATTGACAATTATTTAATTCACTTGTTATGAGAAATACAAGTAAAATTTATAACTGAATAACTCTATTACAAAATGGAAGACATTAACAAAGTAAAACTGTATAATAGATGTTATAAGTATTCTAAATCAAAACTGTGTTGTGCTATTCTTATAGTATTTAGTTTTATTTACATAATGTTATAATACCTTACACTATATATGCAACCTTAGTTCTGTAAATATTTTACCTACTCACAAATTATAAAAAAATTACGTTTTGCATAATTATGGTTAGTGGTATTGACTATAATGATTGATTTGTGCATTATGTTATGACTAAGGTTCACAGCTTAAGTATTCGTTCCAGAACGAGGAAGAAATTGAAGCTAAACCTCAAATCAATAACAATTGTAAGACCGGGTTATAGCTGTCATTTTGGGACCAATTTGTTTATAATAATAAATAAATAATTAATTATATTAGAAAGGAATCTATATTTATATTGTTTTTATTTTAATTTCTTATATTATATAAGAAATCAAAATCATTAGTGTAAAAACATTTTGTTGTTATAAAGTAGTGAATAAATTTATCCCACTTACACTAAGTTTGATCACTGTAATTTATCAAATAAATTATAGCTACCCCGGTCTTTGTTATTACTCAATCCAATAGTCAACACTTTATATTATTTTTTTAATATTTCGTGTGTCCGCCATTTTGATCGATTACAGCTTGCAACCGCGAACCCATGGAGTTTATTAATTTTTCACATAAATTTAGACCCCGTATAGAATCCCATACCTGCATGCAGTGAGTACTCAGTACTTCCTTAGTCCTTTCGTTCCTATTGTCCCACCTTTGAACCATAACGCCCCATAAATTTTCAATGGGGTTTAAATCTGGCGATCTCGCAGGCCAAGGAATAATCTGTATATCCGATTGCTGGCTAAACCACTCTTGCACAATTATGGAACGGTGTATAGGACAATTGTCCTGCACGAACGTTATCACTGGCATGTCTTCTACAGGAAAAACATTCCGTACGGTGGGCAACATGACGTCATTCAGCACATCTATGTAGTTTACACTGTTTGCACGACTGGGTATTACAGTAAGTTCTCCTGGTCCTGCAGCACTCATCCATCCCCAAATGTTCACTGTTATACGACCGGATTCAGAGTTAGGCACAACGTGATCACTATCATAACGCGTATTATTCCTACGCCACAACCTAACTCGCCCATGCTGGCTAGACTTGAAAGTCTTTTCATCACTGAAGATGACTCCGTTGCTCCAGTCGAAATTTCTGTATTTCAAAGCGAACTCCAATCGTGCTCTTTTATTAGCTTCGGTTAGCAATGGCTTAATAGCATGTCGACGATAATGCAGACCTTCACTATGAAGAGCACGATACACCGTCCGCAAAGATGTATCAAACAACTCTGCGTAATATCTTGTTGGTGTAAAGCCATTTTCCTCATAACCTTGCACCATAAGTTGACGCTGGTCTGAGTCAATATGGCGTCTTCTGCCAGATCTACTACGGTGTTCCAACGAACCCTCTTCTTGAAACCGCTTTATCCATAAAGTGACAGTCTTTACCTATAAGGGAAATATATTATTTATTATTTTCGTGTATCGATAACCATGGATAATAAAATAAATAACGAACAGTGATTTTAAAACATTACTTACGTTTAAGCCAGTTTCTCTCGAAATTTCAGAATAATTTAAGCCTTGATTATGCAATGCTATTATTTGGGCCCTCGTAGCCATATCAATATTTGAACGCGAACTCATGATAAAAATAAATATTAAAAACTTGTAAACGCAATCGTAACTGAACTCACTCATAGATAGTAAAGAACATTATGATTGAACAAAAAGATTTAATTTTTACACAGTCAATATTAAACTACCCTCAATTCTTTTGAGATTTATGATACGGGTTAAAGTCACTTAACAACTTCAATATAATAAAGAGAAGGATAATTTCAACTCAATGCGTAATGACGCAATGGTCCAGTGGCTAATGGTATCGGTAAATTTTATGCCACCGAGTTCGAATCCTAGTTATTACGTGCTTTGCTTTATAAGGTTTGTAATGTCGTAGGAGAATTTGTGTTAAAATTGAGTAATATTGTAACTAGCAAAAAACAAGATAATGTTCTTGTATATTTTCCAATCCAACTACTATACTAGCGCCATCTATGTCATCCAAGACATATTATTAAGGCGATGAAACCCTGTACAAACGATTTTGGTTTGGAACTCTCCATGCACTTCTGTCTTCATGTGTACCATGTTTTATAGAATATTGTTAATAATTAATATCAACTTACTTATAGTCTTCTGGGTATTGTGTCTGGGGCGTAGTTTGACCGTTACGATTGGTCTGGCTGCTTACAAACAGCATTGAAACAATCCCATGAGTATCATAAATAAAAATTAAGATTCAGATTAGAAGTAAGATGACGTCTTTTTTTGCGAGCTTTATAGCGTCTGGCGGAAAAAAAACCACTGACGGGAAGTGTCTGGCAGTATTGATTAATTATTAACAATATTCTGTAAAACATACATAAAGATCAGCAGTCAGACTTTAAGAAGAGTGAGTAATATTTTTACGTATATTTAGTACTTGATACTTGTAAATTGGCCGTCGACCCAAGCTAGAAGGTATGCGTACGTTCAAAGTACGGCGATAATAACAATACTCCACAGAACACATAATCCTAGCGGAGAGAGGAGCACTGCTCTATCCCACACATTTTGTTACTTAGAAAATAAGTACCTAAGCTCTCCCCGCCCTGTTGTTATGGACCATAATACCTCTAGCAGATTGAAGAAATCGACATAATGATAATTAGCTATAATCTCCTGTACAAAACGATGTGTCAATAAATTTATTGCAAAATCGTTCAGTGTACCTAATACAAGGCGGAAGTAAAAAATATTTGCTTAATGTAATACCTGACTAAAAGGCATTACATAATGGACACTGACTGACTGACAATAGTGTACATTGCAGGCACATGGCCAAAAAGATTTTGTCTTGTGCATGTGTATGTTCGTCCAGTTCAAATCGTAAAGGTGCGGTGATCCTAAAGGTCTGATTTTATGACGCGCCATTGACGAGACTTCTCGTAATTTTAATTAGCCATAAGCAGGTCAAAACTGAGTTTAAAAAAAGAATTTTCAAAATCGGTTCACAATTAATTGACGAAAATAATATCAATGAACATACCTACATAAAAATATATACAGAATCCTACTTTTTTAAGAAGTCGGTTAAAAATATGGTGCCTACAGCAGCTGCAGAGTAGGTATCCAATATTAACCACTCAGAATTGAACACGACACGTCGGCACGTCGTCGTACCTACTAGTCGTTATTGATCGCCTTTATATATTGATATTATAGCTGTGTGTTTGTAGCAAAAATCATTTTTAATTTTATCTTGTTGATAACATGCAAATATGTCCTCACTTTCGTGTCTACATCTGTCTACGATATTATTCTCAAAATCCATCCAGGAAAACATTAACTAATTAGTTCCTTAACAGCAGAACACCATTGTCTTTGGTACTTTCCATGAACTCTGGTACCTACTCAACTACTCTTACACCACACAAAAACAAACAGCGGATATACAATCAGCTACATAATCAAAATAGCCCGCGTTACGCGTAAAATTGCACACAAAAACAACTGCCGTATGCGCGTGCGTACTTTCGCACAATCTCCTTCGACACGCTCCTAGAAGATCGCGTGACCTCGCCTGCTAGATTGTTACTATCAGCTTGTTCCGATTTGTCGCAGATAAGAAATTGGAGATATGTGCTTGGGGCTACTAGATAACGATCGTAGTTTTGATTTCCTTCTTATAGCTAGTTCGGTAGATTGGCTGCCTAGTCGTCGAAAAAAAAAGTAAACTTTCTAACTCAGGGAGAGTTGGAAAATTTTCTCTCAGTAAGAGATATGTCATACCTATGTCCTGCATTATATGGAATTTATCAAACGAAGATACTAATAGGTACGCAAGGCAGGCAGTTACTGTGGAAGAACACATAAACCTGTAGATACTCGACTTCCTAAAGGCAAGACAGATCATTTATTTACCGTCGTTATGACAATTTTTACCGCTTTCTGTGATAATTAAGACCATGCTTTATTTAAATTACTGATTTATCGAAATGTTAACAGTTTTCGCTCCTTCTCTACAAGGCCCTGACTAACTCAAAGCTATTCTAGCTTCCTAACACCACCATAATTACATTGACATTGACAACCATTAATTTCTAAGCCACATACTAGACCTCTAACAGTTACCAAGTTATTTCTCTTAACAATTTACCCAACTGCCACATACTTACCTTCGCACAATATAGTTAACTTCGAACCGTATCAATGACACATTCTCGGTATACGAAACAAGCAATACCTTAATACCAACAATCCAGATCGATAATTTCATCAGAACTCAGAACAGCTTATTTGCATAAACGAAACCGGTCGGCGACAAGATCGCAAGATAGATCACAGACAATGAGAGTGACAGACAATAGTTTTAAACTTTCACATTTCGATGCCACGTATCGCTCATAACGTAGTGCAATCGCGAAATTAATTATATGTTAGTATTCGCGTAGGTATGTGTGTAGTGTAGGCAGGGAATGTGCCCATCATAAGATGCCCGAGGTGAGATTATGAGTAGGTTTTGCGGTAAAGTTAAGGTGTGGAACATAATTGAGTCTGTGTCGATTCAATGTGCAAATTCTTATACTTGTGATGTTATCAGCCTGTCGGTAGTCACTAGGTAGGGCAAATAATAACAAGGTATTGACAAAATACCTTGATGAAACCAAGTCGCTGGTTTGTCACAATCTTAGTGCTAATATTCTGTTTTTTTTTTGAAAGATGGATGAATGTTTAAAAAATATCACAAATATCAAGCTACATCGTTCCAGTATAAGCTGACCTCTCATTGCACGGAAATCATATAAAATGCGAGATCAGCTTATACTGAAAATATATAGCTTGATATGTAGCCGTGTGTACCTTACCTTTTAACTAAGCTATGAGAGGGTAAATATAACACCTACACCAATAAAAGACAATATAGCACCTACTTCGCGAAGGGTTTGATGGCATAACCTCCCCCTAGAAAGGACATAGGTAACACTTTTCAACCTTTGTAATAAAGTCGAAAAGTGATTCACCGCAAATGTCCGCGATGTTACCAACTTCCCGAAATATTCAATGCTAACCAGAGATTGTCCACTTGATTGTTCTGGTTCCATGTCGCATAACTGACAGGCACCGACCAAACGGAGGCGAGTCTAAAGACAACGTTGCATAACCACGCATAGCATAGCGACGGAGTCAATTATCAAAAGGTCACAACTACATAAGCGCTGGAGAGTTGATAAAAATTAAACAAACAGTGGCATTACATTCTCTAATTTTGTTTTTATTATGTAGGATTTTTAAAAGTTCGCTGTATAGCTGAAAACATTGTGAAACACAGAGACGATATTTAAGAAATCGACACATCGCGGCTTTTCATTGCGCTGAGAGCCTCAGGCACTTGTCCCACCGCCGTCGACAAGGAAGCGAATAGCTATCATCAACAGTTTTCTCGCTCAAGAAACATACAAAAGATTAAGTCCGTGTAAGTAAAAGAGATACATATATTATAGCTGATCCCTGTCTGTTTATATCGCCGGCAAGGGCTATCAAAAAGAAATTACTCGCCCAGGGACGCTCGCTTGGCGGGTCGAACACTCGCCAAGAGAATCACTCTTGGTACATACGCATAACAGCGAGTAATCGCTTGCCGCCGTCATGCACTCGCTGCCCGTTACTCGCCAACTCGGTTTTAGTTGCTAGGTCTACTCGCTTCTCGTTAATCGCCGGCGACTGGACAGGTGCCCAAGGGTCTAAACTCTCTCCCTCTCTCTTCTACGTTGTTTCTTCCGAATTTTTAAGCTAAAAGTTTGACGACAGTTATGGTAGGTGTGACCGACGTAGAAACCATTTTCAATGCTTAATAATGTTGATAGATTTAGTTTCCTTAGTAAGACGTTTTTATGATACTAGACAACTAGTAATATTGGATAATATTGCATTTGCATGCCCATGTGACAGCAGAGCATGGAGAACATTATTAAGACTTATATAACATCTATACCATTACCCATGTTGGCAAAAAAATAAATGATTTGATTTGAATATTCATCAATTCGCTATCTGACCCCTTAGTGAAAAGGCATCGTAACGAAACACGGATGACAAATTGGCACCGTTGTGACTGTCACTCGCCTAAATGCTCCTACAAACAGGCGCGACACAAAGGCACCGCGTGTCGCGCAACGACGGTGCCTTTGTGTCGCGCGCGATTCGCGTCGCGGGTCACGCCTGTTTGAAGAGCCTTTATTCTGCCAACGAGCGTAAGTTACTTGTTATAAAAATGTACCTCAAAGGACTCGAAAGAAGCTTTGTTCGCCTCTAAAACATTTTCGTATCGTTTCATTAAGAGAATTCATAGAAAGCATTGGAATGTTCTGAAGCCTTTTCCAAAGCCTACGATTGCGTTCAGCGTGAGTCATGTCTCATAAACGAAAAGTTTGCTACTTTCATAATAATGTGGTGTCTACTAACGCAGTGTAATAAATAATTATCTGGACGGGTAAGTAACTTCTATTGTAATGAAACGAGATTTGCTGAAATGCCTGCCTGTTCAGCAATGAATACCTCAGGGTTCAATGCTTGGTCCATTAGTGTTTATATTCATAATCCAATAAAAAAAGCCACTCGACTGGAGAAAGCCCAGGAAGAGGCAAGAAACTACGTGTTCATTTATGATTTTTCAAGCAGACACGAAAAAGTTCATAACCAATATTTCAAGCGAAGTGTGCTCTTGATGTGAAACATCTGATTTATTTGAGGTTTTCAAGTTCTTTTAAATAAGTGGAGTTATACCAGGTAACAGTAACTTAAGCTTTTTATTAATTTCTTACAGAAAAAATTATACACTACGTCTCCTCCGTCATCTCCACAAGTCTTAGCGCGACTTCTTCTAATTGCTTATTCTTTGACAGTAATTCACTATTCTTTTTCTTCATATATCTTAGTTTTTCCTTTAAAATGAAGATGCTTTGCAGATTTTGCCCCAACTTTTCCGTTTGGGTTTCATCTTTTCTGCACTTCTTTGATCGATGACCATCTTTTATGTACCAAATTCTAGTGTTCCCCTCTTTCCCTCTCTGCGTCGTAGTAATTTTGAACATGGCCTTTTCGTTGTATATGTTCGTGAACATATGGAGAACGTCCATGTACGTCTCTTTTGCAAGAGTTTCAACGTATTTCGGGAAGTGGGGCTGCGTCATATATTTGTCTATGTTGTATTTATGTACGTATTCATGTTTCGTGTATGTGTCACCAGATTTACTGTTAGAGATGTTATGGATTATCTCTCCGTCGAAATCTTCGTTTCCTAAATCTTGTGTGTCGCTGTAACAGATGTAAAGTGGAAGTAAGTTAGTAAGCAGTGATAGAGCGTGTTGCGAAGATGATATTCTTCAATACTACTTTTACCAAGGATTAAAAAATGAAATAGAAAAACCGTTTATAAAATCTGCCGATCTCCCTGAAACGCAGACTCATCGACATGTGTATCCTGCCCGTCCTAACCTATGGTGCTCAGGCCTGATCGCTCAGCGAGTTGCAAAAGTTTCGCCTTGGAGTCTGCCAAAGAGCGATGGAACGCAGCACCCTAGGCGTAAAAAGACAGGACAGAATTCTGAACACTACGCTGCGTTCCAAAACGGGTATAATGGACGTACGGAAGAAGACTGCCAGGCTAAAATGGGATGGGGCGGGTCACATCAGCCGCATGCACGATGACCACTGGGCAAAAGTCTCCACACAATGGGTACCTGCAGATGGACGGCGCCGCTGATGCGGCCCAGAAAGAGGTGGCTAAATAACCTGGACGCCTATCGTGAGGGCTGGTTCGAGGTGGCGCGGGAAAAAAGTTCTTGGAAGGACTTGGGGGAGGCCTTTGCCCAGCAGTGGAACAGTATAGATTTAAAAAAATGTATGATTCTCACCTGGCTGTTACATCTTCACTAGTTTGAATTTCTTTATCTACACCATCTTTCAGCCCGCTGATCAAGTTATCACTCACAACAAAACCCGTAACATTTCCATCTTTCATATACACATCGAAAACTGGCAGTAATGAATGTGCAGTACTAGCATTGCCATTCGCATCGTCTCCTGTTTGGACCGCAACATCTTGTGCACTTTCTTCATTAACCTCATCATCTACATATTCTACTAAGTTATTATTTTCTCCAGTATCGTCGGCTGTATATTCTACATGATTTTCTTCTTCGACTATGTCCTCAGTATTGTCAAAATCATTCAGGATTTCACTTTGGTCATTCACGTCTTCTTGCGAAACAATTTGGTATTCAAGCCCTTCTTCTACAGTTTGATCTTGATCAATGTATTCTTCTTGCAGTACGTTTTGAGTTTCGTCGATGTCATCAGTGACGACTGTTTCGTAAGCAATGTTATTAATATCGTTTTCCTCAACTTCGTTAGCTTGGCCTTCATTAATGATTTCAACGAGTTCATTACTAATGATTTCATGATTATCATCATCACAATATTCTATTGTGTAGCTTAAGTTTTCGATTGCATTTTGTGCCAGTAAGTGAATGTCTTCATCTAAATGTTCAACTGTTTGTATGTGTACAGATTCTTCACCAGGTTCAGGTTTTTTTTCAGTCCTGAAAATAATTGACAAGACAAGTATAAGTGACCTTACTTATAGCAGAAAATTCAATATTGAATGGTGATTAGTAATTAGGCTAAAATAAGAGTAAATCATTCAATAATATACCTATTAGGCAATACCGGAACACACTGATCTGCGACCCATGGGTTTCTTTGTATTTCACATTTTACGGATTCTTGTAAATGCTTCACACTTTGCAATGTTTCAGAGTTGTAATTATTTTCTGTATGTTCTTTTTTAATTTTTATTCTTTTGGAGTCTTCAGAAGACGTCACAACGTCATTGTGTTTTGATCCTGTGAATTTGAAATTAAGTATTATTGTAATGTGCTGTGTAAACAATTTTTAAATAATTGTGGTACTTGATACTGCCATGTTACTTACGTCTTTTCAGTGGCGGAGTTTTACTTGATCTTGCTCTTTCCGCGGGTTGAATGGTCCGCCTGTGCTTTATTTTCTTAGTTGCTTCAATAATATGATCATCATCAGCATCTAAGGTAAATATAACAAAATTGAGCTCTTTCGGTAATTTTATTTCACAGGCTCAGCTCAGACCGAAAAGCGTCGAGCAGAGGATGTTCTATTAACATAGAATTTAACACTTTGTATTCAGTGTTTTAAAGTGCAAAGTTGTACAAATAAGAACGGTGACATCCAGTGATGAAAGGACTCGAGGCTTTTAAGTCTTTAAAAAGAACTCGACTCGGTTATGACGGTTTGCGACTCAATCGAGTCCTTAAACCCTGAACCCTAACCCTTTTAACATTCTTCGACTCATGACTCGAGGTTTAATCTTAAGACTGTCGTTTAAAAAATACTCGTAATTTTAAACGACTCAAGCGCAACGAAAAGGTTCGAACCCTTTTGAAAACAACTCAGTTCGTGAGTCGTGCGAGTCGCCAGTCATGAAACGCGCGCGTACGTATGCATCAACAACATGCTACAATGATTGTGGGCTTGTGGGTATGTTCTGTTTTTATAGAATTAGGTATTGATATTGTTAATATGTATCGGGCAGTACGCACTAGGAAATATACAACCACAAGACATGAATAAAACTGTATTTTCTGTTATTTATAAGCAGAAGAGTACAATAACATCTCAAGACGAAATACAAAAGTATCTATCCTTGCCGATTGAGGTAGAGGACATAGATGTGTTAACTTGGTGGTGTTACCGAAGAAAATATTTGCCATCTTTGTCACAAATGGCGTTTGATGTTTTGCCTATTCCGGGCGCTAGTATTCCTAGCGAGCAAGCTTTTTCAAAAGCTGGCAACCTAATCACCAGAAAAAGGAACAGACTAGGAAACAGAACCATCAGAGCATCAATGTGCCTACCATCTTGGCTTGACTAAAAATAAATTAAAGTCATCCGAAAATTGATGAATATGGAAACTCTTGATTTGACCTCAAACTTTCGACTTGATAAAAACATAATTTTTTAACAGTGATAAAAAATCCTAGCCTTTTCCCAACTATGTTGGGGTCGGCTTCCAGTCTAACCGGACGCAACTGAATACCAGTATTTTACATGGAGCGACTGCCTATCTGATCTCCACAACCCAGTAATTAGGTAATACGATACCCCTTGGTAAGACTGGTTGTCAGACTTTCGGGCTTCTGAAGACCCGTAACGACTGTCAAAGATCCACGAATGACAGCCGGGACCAACGGCTTAACGTGCTTTCCGAGGCACGGAGGAGTTTCGGTATGTAAAGATGGCCACCCATCCACGAACCAACCCCGGCAAGCGTAGGTTAACCTGATAGATCGACCCTTGTGGTTGTTATTACTTAGCCACGAGCTCCGACAGTGATAAAAAATATTGATGATTTATTTGAATACTTATATGATTTTGAATTTAGATATTTACTGTGCATATATCATGGGTATAAAATACAAACATACATAAGTGATCCATTGAGACATTATTTTCCTTGCAAGTGAACCTTGAGAGAGAGTGCTCTTTAGCCGTACGAAATAGAGCGCTTTTTGTAGTGCGACTGTTACACTTGATGAGTTGCCGTATGTACAATTAAAAGTTTACTATTATTATTAAGTGCCTACTGATCTGTAAAAATCATACACTGAAGTTTACCTTATTATGGTATCATATTAAATGACTCGCTTTGTTAAACGACTCGAGTTCATTACTTAAAAGATTCGCGACTAAGCCTTGAACCTTTTTGTAAAGAACTCGCGAGTCGTTTTATTGATTCGAGTCTTTTCTTATGACTCAAGCTCTTTCACATTAGTAACAAGCCTCAAGTCATATTGAGTCTTCAAAATCGAGGCTAGTCTTAACTATAAAGGATTAAAAGCCTCGAGTCCTTTTAAGTCTGGTGACATCAAATGCTCCCGGACGTTTTCGAGCGCGCGCTAGCGCTTTCTCGTTTGCTCTTTCTAATACTGATGATTTAGTTCAATATCTTTAGAAAATCCTCTGCTGTGCGCTACTCTCCGCCTTCGCTGGACATCAACATCACATTTGTCGTGCATAGCAATATATACTTATTATTATTTAGTACTTACGATCTTGCACCTGCTCTGACTGTTCATCTCCGTTTTCTTCCTCAGTGTTGCCATACATTTCGTCAACGGCTGCAAATAATTATACGATATTATTATAAATACTATTAGCAACTTGATTATGAAGTATGGAAGACAGGGACATGTTGCGTCGGCTCTAAATAAATTAGGAAAAGGGAAGGGTAATGATGATGACTATTAGCAATTTGATTACTACAGTTTCTATAGAAATTTCAAAAGAAAAACTAATTTGTGACATTATGTTGTATAACCCAAATCGTCATAGTGTGTGATGTTCCTTGTGCTTATTTTGCCTTGTTCATGGCTACCATCACGAACCTTGCCTTAGCCCAGATTTTTGGTAGAAGTAATATTAAATAAATTACCTGCAATTTTTTGTTTCAACAACATCAATCTCTGCTCACTGATATGTCTTGCAACTTCTCTGCTTTTCAAATTCTTTTCTAAAGCATAGAAAAATGGACGACTCATAGTGAACCCCGTTTCCATCTCAACATAGGCTCTGATTTTCATAATATCGACTTTGAGTTGCAGAAAGTCCTTTATCTGTAAATGAAGACAATAATAAAGAAAGGATACTTGACTGGTCAGAAAATCCTCCCTTTTCAATGGAGGAACTTTAAACCCTGTTCCTCCATGCCTTCAAAAATTTATAGGTTCAAATAAAAAATCACCATAGAGCACTTACATAATAATTCGTAACATAACATAACATAACATCACGCTTTGTATCCCCGAAGGGTTAGGCAGAGGTGTACCTATTATAGTACACCCACATTTCACCAGTTAAGTCCCATGTAATAGGGGGCGAGCCTATTGCCATCTACCGGGCACAACACATAAATTAGTAACAGCTTAAGTTAATTGAACTACCTCTTCTTTGACATATGGTGGTAAACGCCGGCCATGCTGCAGCTTATAAAACTCTTGCAAAGATAATTCATGATCATGATGATTGCAAACATATACAACTGTCAGTTCTTTCTCGTTGGGTAGATGCCTTAATTTAATTTTGCATGGGCAATCAGTCTTCATATTGTTGTTTCTGTAAAAACGAATATAATATTATTATGATACTCTGTTATTGTGAGGAGGGGCTTGTGGCTAAAAAATAACAGCCGCACGAGTCGGTCGATCAGGTTAAGCTACGCTTGCCGCGGTTGGTCTGTGCATGGGTGACCATCTTTACATATCACCCTCCGTGCCTCAGAAAGCACTTTAAGCCGTTGGTCCCGGCTGTTATTCGTGTATCTTTGACAGTCGTTACGGGTCGTCAGAAGCCCGAAACTCTGAAAACCAGTCTTACCTAGGGGTATCATATTACCCAGTAACTGGTTTGTGGAGGTCAGGTAGGCAGTCGCTCCATGTAAAATACTGGTATGAGATTGATAGTGAATTCTTACATTGTGCTAATTACGTCTTGGCAGTTTACGGCAAGGCAACATGCTAAAATTACACAGTAAAAAAATTTTGCTCAAAATGCGGTTGCTTTAATTACAAACCTCTTTCTCAGCCCTTTCTTCTTGTACTTCTCTTTATTTCTCAAATAAACGCAATTGTACGTATAAGTTTCATAACCAGTGTTAGGTTTGCGTGAATCAGAACACCTGTAGTAAAAGCACCATCTCTTTGCATTCTCATTCAAGTATTGTACGAAGTCATCATGGGAAGCGAATTTGTCACCAGGCTTCACAAGTTTCTCATCTTTATGCAATAACAATTCTTGGTGATCTGAACAGTATTCGCTGTATGGAAGGTATACAAGTGCTGGAAGAGAAGCATAATTTAATAAAATTTTGCAACAATTTGGTTGAATGGTTTTGGAATCCTAACTAATGTTATAAATGCATGTCTTAACTACTCAACTGATCATCATGAAACTTTGCATACATATTGTCAGGGGTACAGAAAAAGCATAGGGTACCACATCCAGAAAAAAAGTACTGAGGGACAGAAAAATGTGAGCGAAGCCATGGGCAAGTTAGTAAATAAATAAAATTAAATAATTAATTTTATAAAATCAAAATTAATGCAATTTTTTTTTAATTTTGTTTAGTAAAATTGCAGTCCAATTTGGCATTGACTATGTAGTATATTTTACCTTTTTTGGAATATTTATTAGTATCTTCACTGCTAACAATCATTCTACTATTAGAACTCCCTGATATATCTAAGTACCTGAAAATAAAGACAAATTCTTTTTAGACCAGTGTGTGCTAGTAAAGATTATTAGCTGGGTGCACACCATACAATCCAGTGTGGTCCGATCGGGCGCGGCAGGAACACGAACCAAATGCGCGGTTGGTCTGGATGTGCGGTGCGATCCGAGCACACGCGGTGGAACGGCCGACCTGAGCGCCGTCGGTTTTTAACCCAATACAATCAGGAATTCAAGGTTGTCCTTTGTGTTACTCAACCTTTTGCAGAGCCATAACTTATATCCATCAAATCTATGTTAATTTTGTAAGAGTAATCAAACTTTATGGGTCAAATCCCTTCAACTGAAGGTAGTATCTGTATGTGGGCAGTTCAGGACTGAAGATGTTCATTATGACTAATGAACACCTTCCAGTTGATGTAACGATGATGATGATAAATCAATGTAATGAATGTCACTTCTGCTTGAAATAAGTCTTCTACTTTAAGAAACTAGGCAAAAGGAGTAATGATTCTAGCAAGTACCATTCTGAAATTTTTTCCTAAATGCCTATATCCCCATGGGAAAAGGCGTAAGTTTATGGCGGCGTTATGTAATTTAAGAAACATCTACCTAAATAAATGCACAGTTATAATTACCTTATGACAGGTTTTTCAAGGATAGCATTATTCTGAGGAACTTGATAATTCTCTTCCATAATTTCCACATTCATTGCCACACTGTCTGCAGGATCATCCAAATAACAATGGTCTTGATTAAAATGTTTATCAAATCCCATTTTCCTGAAAAAAAATAGTAATTACTGATTCAAGAATACATCAGGTTGTTTCATACCTGTCCTATTAGAAAAATATCAGTGGAGGTCACACGTAAAGTTAATTTTTCTAAAACAAACACTTGATAGCTACAAAGTCATTATTATGAATTCATGATAGAACAAAATAACTAACAAGTTAAAAACTTGTGATCAGATTTGGAAGGTTACATTTCGAGTTACTTTCAGAGATAAAAACTTAGTGTTGTTTCCACCGAACGAGCTTACCTAAATGTAGTTAATTCATGAACCTAAATTTTCTGCATTTAACAACACACCTAGAACTAAAATAAAAGTGTAAGATTAGTTAGTACACAATGTTTTCTTTTACGCACTTTTTCTTTTCATCGATACATCGATATATTTTTTGACATGCCAAACATTTTGACGTTAGCGTGACACAACATGGTACAGATCAAACCAAGAACCTGCGCCTACATACCCAAAGGGGTTCCTATCACACCACTTACCCAATTCTGTTCCAGAGACCTGACAGCTTTCAGGCTCCAGACCGAAGGGGACGCTCCAGACATAATTCTGGCCTCGGCATACATGCCAGGCGAGGATGCAGACTGCCCGCCGAAAGAGATGTCGGACCTGGTGCAGCACTGTGAGCGCACAAAACTAGGCCTGATTATCTGCACTGACTCAAACGCCCACCACCCGCTCTGGGGCAGCGACGCGCCGAACTCCAGAGGAGAGGTATTATCCACATATTTATTCTCTACTAACCTTAATATTGTAAACCGCGGCTCAGAACCCACTTGGGTCACAGTTCGAGGACAAACGATCATAGACTTAACACTCGCTACAGAAAATGTAACCAACTTTATCACAAACTGGCACGTATCGGACGAGCCTTCTTGCTCAGATCATAGAAGGATCCGCTTTATGTTAACTACTACTATAAGAAATCCCGCACCGAGGCGAAATCCGCGGCGAACTGATGTCCCAGGATATAAACGCCTCCTAGCCTCCCTACTAACCAGGCACTTATCACAAGTAACTCTAAAAGACCAAACACAGTTGGAATACACCGTGACAAAATTATCAGAATACATAATTGAGGCATACCATACTTGATGCAAACTAAGAGCGCCGCAAACCAAGAGCGAGAGGAACCCTGGTGGAACGCTGAACTTAGTAAACTCAGAGATAGCCTGCGCAAGCAATTCAACAGAGCCAAAAACACCAGACTCCCAGAGGACTGGGAATTATACAAGGAAACCCAATACACATACAAAAAACAAATCAGAACTGCCAGAAGATCCGCGTGGCGGAGATTCTGTGAAGCCATCGAGACAAACAATGAAGCCGCAAGAGTAAGGAAAATCCTATCAACCGATCAGGACCGAACTCTTGGCGCGCTGAAAAAACCCGATAATTCATACACATCAACCGACCATGAAACCAGTAAGGTCCTTCTCGAAACTCACTTCCCAGACTGCAAACTCCTAGAGGACAGGTCATGGGAAGCTGAACCAGAATGGACCCCAACGGATCGTGACTGGTCTAGAGCCCGCAACATAATAACAGAGGAGCGGATAAAGTGGGCTATCAAGACCTTTCAGCCATACAAGTCCGCAGGGCTGGATGACATCTTCCCAGCCCTGCTGCAGTGGGGGGTAGATCATCTGACGCCACGGCTGGTGGAGATCTACCGAGCCTGCATAGCACTCAGATACATACCCCTCGCATGGCGCGAAGTGAAGGTTATCTTCATACCCAAGCCTGACAAAACCGATTACACACAACCCAAGGCGTATAGACCCATAAGCCTTACATCCTTCGTACTGAAAACCCTCGAGAGGCTCTGTGATAGACACATCCGAGACGGACCTCTCAAGGTAAAACCGCTTCACAAACAGCAGCATGCGTACTCCACAGGCAGATCAACGGAATCTGCGCTGCACAGTGTGGTTTCCAAAATTGAGTGTGCAGTGGAACACAAATGCTCAGCACTGGCTGCCTTCATTGATATCGAGGGCGCCTTTGACAAAACTATGTTCAATAGTATTAGCTTGGCCCTCGACAGGCACGGCATAGACTCGACCCTGAGTGGCTGGATTACCAACATGCTCAAATTGAGAGCCGTGCAAGTCACAGTGAACGACACTACAAGGGCCATTGTGGCAAAGGGCTGTCCGCAAGGAGGAGTCCTTTCGCCACTTCTATGGAACCTGGTAATAGACAGCCTCATCGAAACACTCAATGCCAAAGGTTATGTCACCGTAGGCTACGCCGATGACATAACCATAATAATAAACGGCACCCACGAAAACACCATATGCAACCTCATGCGCCAGGCCTTGAAAATAGTAGAGGACTGGTGCAACAAACACCAATTAGCAGTGAACCCTGCAAAAACTGAACTGATTCTCTTCACGAAAAAGAGAAAACTGCCGACATTACAACTACCACGATTCTTCGGAACTACCCTCAGCCTATCAACTGAAACCAAATACCTGGGCATCTTTTTGGACAAACAGCTGAACTGGGCGAAACATACTAACTACATCACTACAAAAGCCAGCATTTCGCTGTGGCAGTGTAAGCGACTGCTCGGCAGGAACTGGGGAATTAGTCCCAAGATCACTTACTGGCTATACACCACAGTCATCCGACCAATCATCACGTATGGCTCACTAGTCTGGTGGCCCAGGACAGACTTGAGCACAGCCCAAAGAGATCTCGAAAAACTGCAGCGGTTTGCATGTGTAGCAATCACTAGCTGTATGAGAACTACACCCACCGCCGCCCTACAGGTAATGCTTGGACTACCACCTCTACACATCATTGTGCGAGAGGAGGCGACCATGGCTGCCTTTAGGCTAAGTATGACAGGAACCCTGAGCAATGACTCCAGGGTTAAGCACATACGCATAAAGGAGGATGCAATCAAGCGACAACCGATGTTGGCATCACCCTGCGACAGAGCCCCGAAATTGCACTGCCTTCAAAAGCACTACAACATATCACTCACAGAAGAACAGTACGACTACTCAAACCCAAAGGAGGTGAGAGTGTACACGGATGGATCGAAGACCGACTCCGGAACCGGGGTCGGAGTTTTCTCACACGACCTTAACATAAACATATCCAGCCCGCTGGGAAGGCTCAACACCGTCTACCAAGCAGAGTGTGTGGGCATTATACTAGCGGCTTACGCCATAGAGGCCAGGAGAGTTACGGACACCAACATACGCATACTCTCCGACAGCGCCTCAGTTATCCAATCACTAGGGAAAGGAATTTTTACCTCGAAGTTAATACTAGAATGTCACAACGCACTTGAGCGAGTTACGGTATCTAACCGTAACATAGTGACACTGCAGTGGATAAAAGGACACAGTGGTTCGCTAGGTAACGACGCAGCTGACGAACTTGCTAGGAGAGCATCCAGCACGTCAGTCTGTGGACCCGAACCAATGGTACCCATCCCCTTCAACCAGCTACGCAGGTGGCTACAGGAGCTCACCCACACACAAGCGGAGAATTGGTGGACCTCGGCACCGGGCTGCAGGCAGTCCAGGGAGGCTATGCCATCATTCGATGGCAGGCTGACCAGGCGCCTATTACGCCTGGACAGAAACGGCCTGCGCCTGATGACGGGGACCATCACAGGACACTGCTCACTAAACAAACATTTCCACACAATAGGCATAACGGACAGTCCTCTGTGTAGGGTTTGAATGGAGACTGAGGAAACCGTTGCGCATGTACTCTTTGAATGTACAGGCGTCACCCAGATTAGAACAGAAACCCTTGGGGCACCCAGATCGTTTACAGATGTTCTACACAGACCAGGAGACGTAATAAACTTCTGGAGGGAGGTGGGCTGGCTGGAATAGCCACCGACGGCTGCCATGGCTCACGCACAATGGTCCACTTAAAGGACTAAGTGCGGAAACCAAACCCCTAACATAGAACATAGAACATGGTACAGATTAAAAAGGTCATTAATGAACTGTGAGTAAGCGATTTCTTGGTCGTATCATAGCATCAAATCGATTTTTGGAATCGATTGACTGTACTGCCAGGAGAACCACTACAGTTGGTTACCTGTCGCTTTTTATCCTTTTTATAGTAGCTATTTTTTTTTTTGGTACAGACGCCAGCAGGTCAAGCTACCCGAAACTGTCCAATTTTCCCAATCAACCTTGAACCTAATGCTTTACTGATAAAGTTGAAAATCTTTTAAAGAAATTTGACAGATTGTAGTAGCTTGATGTGCTGCAGTCAAGCTGCAGTCCATACAATAAATCCATTCTAATGCCTATTTGAAAACGCCAAAGTGCGCAAAACCATAGAGGCCGAAAAAAAACAGTTTTTTTATAGTAGCTATTTTTTTTTTGGGTAGAATAGACCCTCTTGGTATTTATATTCTGTGCTCTTTACTGTACAGACGCAAGCAGGTCAAGCTACCCGAAACTGTCAAATTTTCCCAATCAATCTTGAACCTAATGCTATAGCAATAAAGTTGAAAATCTATTAAAGAAATTTGACAGATTGTAGTAGTTTGATGTGCTGCCGTCCATACATTGACATCCCCAAAGTGCGCTAAACCATTGACAATGAGAAAAAAAAATGTAGTTAAGCGTAGTCAGTCTCTCCTTAGAGAGTAGTATATTCTTTGAGCGTAGTCGACGGAAACCCACTTCGCGGGTTTGCGGGGCTCAATGGTTTAAAAAAGATAAAGATCATATCTAATCAAAGATAATATCATATTGTAGTCAGATGACCTGTGGCAAGCACACTATGCAATCAATTTCAAAGATAAATAAAAATTACAGATTCATTCTTGCCACATTGACACATTCTCGAAATATGCTTGGACTTTTCTTCTAAAAAGTATATAAAACCAAAGATGATGTATGCAACTCTTTCAACAAATTATTGGTTAAATGGCGTGTTCCTAAAAATCTGCTAACGGATAATGGGGCAGAACATGAACACATGTGCGGATGAGGACTGGGATAGTTACTACGTGGCCAAATCCAGCTACAAAAAATGCATCAGATTCAGGAGTACCATGGGATGGCGTAAATTTTGTGGTAATATAGAATCTTGCCAGCAAGCTAATCGGGTGAGGAAGGTACTGGCGCAACAGAACACACCGGGGTCCATTGCCCTCCGCAAACCTGATAATACACTCACCTCCTCGCCAGAAGAAACGAGACGCGTCCTCATTGAAACTCACTTCCCTGGATATGTCTTTGCACAGGTAATCGACTGGCTTGATGTAATTCAAACACCATCAGACAACGATTGGCTTTATGCAAGTAGGGTGATCACGTTGGAGAAACTCCAATGGGCCATCCAAAGTTTTCATCCTTTTAAGGCAGCTGGTCCTGATGGAGTTTTCCCCGCCCTATTACAGTGGGGTGGAACCTCTGTCGCATTAAGACTGGTGCCTTTATTGAGAGCGTGCCTGGCCTTTAGATACGTTCCCAAAGGATGGAGGGAAGTGAAAATAATATTCATCCCCAAGCCAGGTAAGGTTGACTACACAAGCGCCAAATCCCACCGACCAATCAGCCTGACCTCCTTTCTACTGAAAACTCTGGAAAGGCTGTGTGATAGGGAGCTTAGGGACGGCGCTCTGAAAACCATACCGCTACACGGTAACCAACACGCATACAGCTCGGGTAAGTCGACCGAATCTGCTCTTCATTCAGTGGTCAGCCAGATTGAGGAAGCGATTTACCAACAAGGCTCCTGCCTGGGCACTTTTATAGACATCGAAGGAGCTTTCGACAAAACCAACTTCTCCAGCATCAGCAGTGCCCTCTCCAGACATGGAGTAGATCAGGTACTAACGGACTGGATTACAAACATGTTAAGCAAACGAGTGGTTCGCCTTGAGGGGGAGCAGCAGTTGGCCATGTTAGCCAGAGGCTGTCCCCAGGGAGGGGTGCTGTCCCCCCTTCTATGGAATTTGGTTATTAATGACCTCATCACCAGACTCAACGCCAAACGCTTTCATACAGTAGGGTATGCAGACGACCTCGCAATCCTTGTATCGGGGAAGGTGACAGGAACTATCTGCAACCTCAGTCAGCAAGCGCTACGTATCGTAGAAAGATGGTGCAGGGAATTTGACCTATCAGTGAACCCCACTAAAACTGAACTGGTCATGTTTACCCACAAGCGAGCATTAGGCCCATTCCGCCTACCAAAACTGTTCAATACAGAACTCCAGCTGGTCAACGAAGTCAAGTACCTCGGGGTTACTTTAGACAGTAAGTTAAACTGGAGTAGTCATTTAGACAATAAACTAAACAGGGCCTGCATCACCTTCTGGCAGTGCAGGAGAATGATAGGTAAGAAGTGGGGCCTATCCCCCAAAATTATACTATGGCTGTACACCACTGTGATCCGCCCCATGATCACCTACGGGGCCGTAGTCTGGTGGCCCCGAACCAAGTTAGTTACAGCCTGCAACAAACTGCAACGCATGCAAAGACTAGCCTGCATGGCAATTACGGGCTGCATGAGGACTACTCCGACTGCAGCAATGGAAGCCATGTTGAGTTTACCACCGCTCCACCTGTTTATACAGCAGGAAGCGACGATGGCGGCGGTACGTCTTAATACACTGAATCTCTGGGGTAAGAGAGTCACACCACACACCGTGCTGCTTGAGGGACTCAACAAGGAGTTCCCCATTACGAAAGCCATAAATGACCGGGTACCCAAACAATTTATCTTTGATAAAAAATACAGGATCCAACTCCACGAGGATCACCGATGTGAGGGTTTGTGCCCCGCGGAGCTGCGCATCTTTACGGATGGATCCAAAACAGGTAGTGGTACAGGTGCTGGAATCTTCTCGGAGGACTTCAACATGCACATAGCCACACCATTGGGTGTTCATAACACAGTGTTCCAGGCCGAATGCATGGGTGTTTCTTTGGCGGCTGCAGCCATCATGGCCAGGGAAGTTAAGGACCACTCGATCCGTATACTCTCAGACAGCATGGCTGTCCTGCAAGCGCTAAACAGCCACACAGTTGATTCTGGGCTAATATACGAGTGCCACCAGCGCCTTAACCAGGTGGGTAGCCATAATAACATAACCATTCAATGGATCAAGGGACACAGCGGTTCGTTAGGAAACGACGCAGCCGACGAACTTGCCAGGAGGGGGTCGAGCATGGCACCAGTGGGACCTGAACCCATCGTGCCACTCCCCTTCGGATACATACGCACTCTGGTAAAGAAACGCACCAGCGAGCAACACCACAAGCAATGGTCAGAGCAGGTTGAGTGTAGGCAGGCCAAGGAAGCAGTCCCTGCAATTGATGGCCGCCTCACGAAGCGGCTTCTCCGGCTAAATAAACAGCAGCTGCGTATAATTACAGCAGCCATAACTGGCCACGGGTCATTTAATAAACACCTCTTTGTCATAGGAGTCACAGACAGTCCGCTGTGCAGGGCCTGCATGGAGGACGACGAGACAGCAGCTCATGTGCTACTAAACTGCCCAGTGCCCGCCACATACAGGGCAAAGTACTTCGGTGACCCAGGTACCCTACGTGAGATTGTCGGTAACACCAAGGCGTTGCTGGCCTTCCTTTAGGAGCTGGGGTGGATCGAATAATCGATTTTCCCACCCATCACGCAAAATACGCGCATTGACGTGGAGTTGCGGACACCAGCCCGTATTACCTATTACCTAATGGGGCAGAATTTTACAATAATCAGTTTCAAAAGCTTATGAAAACATATAAGATTAATCATTATTCAACCTTCTCAACGAAAATAGGCTTCAATAGTTGAGCGATTTATCAGGACATTGAAATCGAAAGAATAAGAATTTAGTTTAATAACCTACGATAGACCCCTTTTTCTTAAAAAAAATGTTTGTAACTCTTAAGACTGTTTTTATGCTGTGTTTTTTATTTGCTAAGCATCATGTAATCTTAGCCATCATCACTGTTTTTGTTTCAACGAAATACTTGCAATGTTTCAAAAGATATATTTTTTTTAAGAAAAAGGGTCTGTCGTAGGTGATAAAAAATTAAACCATCAATATTAATAATAAAAAATAAAAAAAAAATCCAATTTTTTGTCGATAAATTATGGTCTAGTTTCACCCATTTTCGTTTGTGCACTTTATCCAGGGACATACTGTATAATCACACATATCATCCGACAACTGATGAAGTTCCCGCTAGTGTGAATAACGTTAATAAAAACATATTAGAAATATATTCACGGTTGGTAAAAAATTATAATATTAGAAGCAAACATAAAATTGGTGATTATGTGCATGAACATTTGAAAAAGGTTACACCCCCAACTGGTCTACAGAAATATTTAAAATTCGAATGATACAAAATACAACTGCTATCAACTACTTAATAGAAGATACAATCAGAGGTCAGCCTAGTTCTAGTAAAATGGTTAGGTTTGTCTTCAGACGAAAATAGTTAGATTGATAAATCAAATAAATATTAAAACATTAACTAACGACAATACAATTCAAATTATAAGAATTTAATAAAGTGTTCAATGCAGATTCATCAGTCTTTTAATGAGAATTGGAGAGAGTAGTCTTCTCAGTTGGATTATAAATCACTTACCTTTTGAATTACACTTACCATCGGAGTGCCTCGAGTCCCGAGCTCGCTTCGCTCACTCTTGCATCCTATGTGTTTAGTGTGTAATGTACTGTGTAATACTTCCTCAAATCTTTAATAAAATATTACAATCAATAACTAAATATACAAATAAATATAAGTACAAAAACAAAAGAACACTGTGCGGGACAAGTGAAACAGTGATAGTGCATAAGTAGTGTATAGTGTACATAAGTGATACATACAGTATTTAAATATGTGATTACGAACATTTCAATCAATAGTTTAAGTAAATAATGCCATAGTTTAAGCCATCCATACTTGTATAGTTAGTAGACTTAGTGTTAGGGTTAAGCAGTTGTTAGTGTTTATGTTATGTTTTTATTGATTTAATAATTATTTTAGACAGTCCTTGGTATGGACGGCAGCACATCAAGCTACTACAATCTGTCAAATTTCTTTAATAGATTTTCAACTTTATCGCTAACGCATCAGGTTCAAGGTTGATTGGGAAAATTTGACAGTTTCGGATAGCTTACCTGCTGGCGTCTGTAGATAGAAGCTAATGACATATATGTAGTTTTACCTATGCAAACTCAGGCAATGTTAGCGAAAAACGTAAATATTGTCACGCAGCTCTCATTACGGTAAAGTTTCAAAGTATTTAGGAAAATTGCACAATATTCTGCCTCGCTCTGATTGGCTAATGGTTTTAATGTGCTTTTTTGTGATTGGTTGACCAGTTATGAATCATTAAGCCAAAATTGTATAAAAATAGTAACATTTTGTCCGTTCGATACCCAGAACCGTTTCCTTAGAAAGGTCATGGGGGCACCCTTTTATGTATGCAACGAGTCTTTTCATGTTGATCTTAAAATTCCCACCATTCGACAATTCATGAAACGCCTCGCCAAGCGTTTCTTCGAATCTGCCATTAAGTATCGCAATCCCTTGATTGCGGCGGCCGCCCGCTATACCCCGTCGCGTATAAGTCAAATTTGCCGACCTAGGCATTCTCTGACCGTCCCAGATGCGGCTATCACCCTCCTCCAGGAGAGTAATCCCGCCACTAGCACTATCTGGAAATTCAAATCAAGACCGCCGTGCTTCCGCCCTCGCCGCCGAGGGCCATCGCGACGTCCCCATCCATTCCCACCCGACCCTTGCTCAAGCCAGCCAGCGCCGCTGAGCCCGTAGTTTTAAACTCGCCCCTAATTAATCCGATCCAGGCTGTCCCTAGCTGTCTTCTCCCAGCGACGCCCTAAGCCGAGGTCCGTACCCCACAGGGGGTGCCCTTAGCGAGTAGTCGCTTAGCTTTAGTTTTATGCCCTGGCTGGAGGCCTTAATTTATTGAGGCATCCACAGGAAAGTCCGGTTAAGCAGTCAAGAACCTCCTACAGGTTAAACTGCGAGATGCCATTCACCAAAAAAAAAACATTCCATTCGATACCATTCAGCGGCAAGCTATCTTGAAGAAAACACTCCAATATAGAAGAATGAAACAACCAGTGGTTTTATTCCCCACCAACCCAGCACACAAATGAGGCTGTAGGACACAGACACCTAGGCATCGAAGTACTCGTCCGCATCGTTGTAATCCGGAAACGTGCCCAGAAGACTGACAGCATTGCTACGTTGGATGGCAATGCTAATTCTTTGGCCAAAGAACGAGCCAGCCCTTTGGTCACGTGAAGTGTCGACCAGTCAGTGAGAAATTTCCTTAAAAAGGAGACGCGCACTCGGGCCCTAGGATCCGAGCGTTTCGACCTCAAAGGGCCCAAAAATGTATTTGCATAAGGTTACAGTATTTGCGCCGCTTTAGGGTCTCAGCAGCCGCAGCAGCGGCGCCAGTACAGCACGCCGTGCTTTGAACATGAGATGGCGCACGGGTGTCGACATAGGTTGCGTCCCACATCAGAGGTCTACCCACCTTCCAAGGCAACAACGTCACACCGTCTGGTCTCTTCCCATCGTCACGTACCAAGCCGTTTGGTTCTAATACCGCTGGTATACCGGCGGTGACAAGAGTTCGACGAATAATATCGTTGATGCTGGCGTGCCATGCTATGTGTCCTGCGCTCCTGCAGCAGGACAGGCCATGGTTCCGAGAATGTCAACAGCTTCACCGCAGTGACACCGATGCGGAGCAACACAAGGTGCGCCCAAGCGGAGACACGTAGCGAGCCGAAACGATGAGTCATAGTGCCTATGGTGGATGACGGAAGCGCCTGAAGCCACAAGCCTGACTCCCATTCTACTACAGCCAGCAGACGGGCACGCTCAACAGTATTAAATGACGTGTTTACTAGGGTATTCCGTATAATACTGCAGAGTGGCATGACCCACCGTTTCTGGGAGGACGGGTTCTCGGGCAAATTCGTATTGGGACAAGCCATTTTCCAAGCGTTCAACGCATCGGTCAAACACGGTACCTCAAAATCAACCAGTGAGGAAAATAAGATTTTCCTGGTCAATTTATCGATACCGTGGACCGAAGAGAGGAAGGCCGGTAAACTTATGCTTGAAATTTTGCGGACGCCGAGACCACCCAGGCGAATGGGAAATGTGGTTTGCTGCCACGCTCAGTCGTCCGGGCCACGTTTAGAGTGTTTCTAATATAGGTAATTTGGTCTACTTTTTCTAAAAGTTGTGGATGCTTCCATAGATGGGAGGAACGAAGGCTATACGTAAATTTTGGTCCAAACCAACTTTCACGTTCACTGGACAACGTCGCCTCGACGAATGGAGTGCGAACTACGTGGCACCTATATTTATAACTGCGGTACATGCGCTAACGCAACACCGCGAGGCAAAAAGGGATCACAACAATGCAGTGATATGATTGGTTACAATATTTTGTATTTTTATTGGTAAACATTTTTCTAAATATTCATTCTGTAGTTTTCATAATTGTCATAATTGTAATTTAGTATTTAAGCGGGAACTTTTCGAAATTTCGAAATAAAATTTTCATTCTCCGCTATATTCTACAATTGGAGTCAGCGTTATTATTTCTATTAACCACCTATCCACTATCGCCAAAGTACCATCTGACGGCTAACTCCAGCATCGCGCGTGCTCATTGGTCAAACCAAATAGCGTGCACTTCTCCGGCTTCTTGTTACACACTTCCGTCCCTTTTCACGAAATCACTCCCACAGATTGCAGGAAAGCGAGAGGGAAGATGTTACACACCAAAAAGAACACAAAAACAATAAAATTGAAAGACATTTATTCTATTTAGGGCCGATTTTTCAATCGTCAGGTAATCTGGGGAATATTTTTGACGTTTTGACAGCTTTTGTATAGAAAATATGTCAAACCGCCATATTTACTCTTCAGATAAAAGTTACCTGAGGATTGAAAAATCGGATCTTAGTTGAATTTTCTGACACTGGATTTTTTTCAAAAACTAGTCAATGGGGAAGGTCGGGCAAAGCTAATTGCAGATGGCGTAATCATAGCTAGGTCCCTACGGCCTACAATAAATTTGACATTTCGTTCATTCATTCCATTTCTTGTTCATTCATGAGCTTAGTTTTATTTCACTATTTCTATAATTTTGGTGATTTCAATATTTTTATCAAGTATTTGACATAGAAAGTGTCAGAATTTAAAACCTTAAATATTTCCTTATAATCACTTTCTTCAAAATGTTTCTACCCTCTGTTTATTTTTTTCAAAATCTGTACTAATAGCTTCTAGCCACCATCTTTTAATTTTAGGGTCTCTCGGGAAATAGTGGACTCCAATTTCGGAGTATTTAGTAACACAACAACGCGTCATTTTCGCAAAAATAAAATAAAACCACCTCACGCCTTGTATTGTAGCTTGTGTTGGGAACTAGCTACGACAGCGCCATTTTGACAGTTGCCTTCTCCATTGTGAAGTGTGACTTTGCGAAAATGTTATGCATGAAGACATCTATATGCTATAAAATTGTTAAGTTTAATCAGCCGCAATGAAACCTCATTTAGGAACAATTCCACATTTTGAGCTGTGAAACCTTTTGATTTCTTAGCAAAATGTTCTTCCGATTTCCTTTTTTAAGAATGCCAATAATTTATTTGGTGTATCGTGTTCATTTGAATATTATGTTTGATGCTTATTGTTGACCGAGCATCGTATAGATGCACCGTAAGCTACTTGACTTCTTTGTACATGCTGGAAGTAGACTAAAAACACTGATTCAGATACAGACTTGGCGCCCTTTATAATTTTCCATTTTGTAAAAATCGTAGGATTTCATGTACGATTCTTTGGACTTGTCTGAGAGTAGATTGTGGGCAGTGCCAATGACTTCAGGTACTCTGGAGTCAAATCACTATGTATCGTCACTCGGACATTTTTGTGAGAATTTGTTGTTTCAAAGCGATTTGTACAGTATTCGCGTCTGTTTTATGTGTGCTACTCGTGGTGGCCAGTTCGATTTTCGAACATTTTTTTTTAAATGGAAGTCTCAACGGTAAATGCATGAAATTAGTATGCACTATGGTAAATGTTTGCATGCGATTTTTACTTGAGGTTCCAAATTCAAATCACATTAATGACCAGCGGGCCATAATGAAGTCCAGTAAAATATTAATGCCTTGCTAGACCCCAGGGCTTTAATGACTTAATTTAGGGTAGAGGTTTGCATGACAATTTGACATTGTCGAGCAGATGGTGTGAAAAGAAGTTTTTCAACAATGCGGCTTACAAAGAGAGCAATGAGGCGACAATGAAAGAGGATCGACTTAATGGCATAACTCTATTGAACACTCACCTTGACATTGATTGTCCATTGACGATGTAATGAGGATAAAAACTGCCACTTGCTCACTTCAGATGTCACCACCATTGCCCGTCTTAAAATTTGATAGTTAGCTATTAATATCCATACATTTTTTTTTAAACAATCAACTTCTTTTACTCATTAATAATTAATATGCCCCGTTGCGCAGCTGTTCACTGCCAAAATCCGGGGACCCATGTATTCCCCAAAGATGTTAAAAGAAAAGAAAACTGTGGGAGAGAGCTCTCCGAAGAAAAAATTGGAATCTCAATAATACGTCAAGGTTATGTGCTATCCATTTTAAACCTGAAGACTTTTATCAGATAAATTCGTATACAGGTGATGCTTTTTGTCTTAGCACAGAGAACTAAGTATGTTTTCTTTACAGGCACTTGTGGGTCTGTATATAAAGGCATTATTACAGGGTATGTGTGATAAGATTTTCTTTGAATCGACCAAAATATAATAATATCTAAGTAGCATCTAAGCAGCAGTGGTTATGTTGCATTGTATTTAATACCCTCATACCAAACTATCTATTGCCATTAGGCAGTAGGTGTGTTAATATTAATTAACACATATCCTGCACTGAATCTCATAGTTATTTAGAATGTTTCGCACATAGATACATCCTTTTTGTTTGTTCTAGGTGATGAAAATATCTATAAAAGGCTGAGGAAGACTGCTGTACCCTCTATTTTTTCATTTACGAAAGTCAAACCTGTCGACCCGTCAGCTGAAGACAGATTCATAGACATTTTTGTCCCGTTTTCATATATTTTGTAATTGTCACAACAGTGAACACATAAACAACAATGGCGGTTTGAAGACGGACAAAAGTGCTGCCACCTAAGTCAAGCTTTCAGTTTTTAACCCCATTATACCCCAAATAAATAAATTCTTTAATTCGCCAAAAGCCCTTATCAATATCCTTATGACTAACAGATAAGGCTTAATGCAATGGTCAATATTCTGACTCCTAAACTAGGTGTAAGTTCCTGTGACTTAGGAGTCAGCGATTGTTCGTAGCAACCTAAAGCCATATTTAAGTAATTTGAAAAATTTTAACAATGAATGGTGGTAAACAGAATTATTATTTCTAAAAAGATAAAAAAGAAAAATTAAAATTAACTAACCGATTTGCCAGGAAGAATAGCCGCATGGAATTACAGATGCGAAACTGGTTGACAACGTTGTCTACCAAGTGATAAATAATGGCATTTTTCGATAACAACCGTAATCGACCATTTTCGACGAGTTGAGATGGATAAAAACTAATGGAATCAATTTTTTCTCTTATGTAATAGATAGATAAATAGGTACAACTTTACGATAATCGAATGTTTTGTAAATAGCGCTAGCCAACGGATATATATCAAAAGTAGCCGCTAACAACCTGTAAACAACGGGTGATTACCCGGTCGTTTATCCGACTGCAAGCTAAAAAGGTTGGCTAGGTTTTTGAGCCCAAATTATTTTATTTGTAACTTTAAAATAGTTTTTCACGAATATGGAAATATTGTTTGTTACTTACAAGGATAAGATTTTTTTTACTGAATTAAAATGAAGAATTCTTCTTAGTAACCCGTTTAAAGTTTTGTATCACCCGTGACCCGTGGGTCTCTATTTACTCCGTTTTACCCGGTAGGTACCTACCTTCCTACGTATAATATAAAACTCGTAAATAATTAGGGACAAACTTGCACACAGGTCGTCTCGTCGGGTCGAGTACCTACCCAATTACTCAATTTGGAAATAATCATTTTAAAAAACAGGTAAAAAAATCTCTCTTAAAAGCTGCATTTTGAAATAACCAAACAAACCATGAGGGCGCCACTGCGCGCGCGGTGTCGTCTTTTTGGAGATCCCATTGTGTGGATGTGGTTGACCGAGCTGCGAAGGAGCGAGTTACCAGATAAAAAACCAGCCAGATAAAACAAGTGCGTGTCGGGCAGGACAACGCACAGCAAAATGATTCCGTAGTCGTGACTTCGTGAGGTTTCCAAGTTAAATTATTACATCACATTGATCCTAGGAATCAATTGAATGTAAGGAATGTACAGTCAGGGAAATTAATTTCCAGATAAAATAGGTGCCTGTCGGACCACGCACAGTAAACGGTTCCGTAGTCATGATGATAATTTAAAACTGTTACCTATTTCTGCGGTTGCTTAACTCAAAACAGCTGTAACCAAAATATCCCATTTTTCAAAAGCTACACTACTTAAACCAAAGCTCTACTTAGACCCCACAAGCGATTTTTTTTATCCCTCTGTTACATTATACTATAATGTATGTACCATCCCTAATTTTTTGCGTAATTTACTTTATTGTTTAGCGGTTCATAGAATACACCTAATACCAATAGTCTCCGAGTAAAATAGCTGTGACATATCATACGGATGGACTGATGGACTTGAATTAAGAAGGGTTCCGTATTCCGTTCTTGCCGTTTCGCAGCAGTACATGAGCGGTACTCTAAAAAGCGTAAGGTCAATGCAATCTTCTACCGACAAATGTCACTGTCAAATCGAAAGTCAATCAAAACAAAAATAGAAAACATGTGAACATCTTGGCATTGTTGGCTATTTTCCACTTTCCTCCGTTTAGTTGGGAGACCCAAAAGACCCATATTTTGAAATCTCCAGTCCAATCCGTGAATCATGATCGTTGCTCTTCAGACTTTGGTTTTTTTCCGTGAATCCTTGTTTGCTGCATTAGACCGTTTAGCGCGGCCTTACTACAAGCAATTGACATTAGGTTTTTTTGCTGGAAGTGGGAGTGACTTGGAGGATGAGGAGGCTGATGACCAGGTGTTTTCGGAGTATGACGAAGAAAAGGGGGTTACGTTCTACCCGCCGATGTATGCGCAACGCTACGCCGCGGTCAGCGATTGTCTCTTGGATGACCGATGGTGTGGAAATATTGAGAAGGTATTACCTTAAAATTTCGTAGTATAAGTTTAGTCAACGTATCATCATCCTAGCCTTTTCCCAATTATGTTGGAGTCTGCTTCCAGTCTAACCAGATGCAGCTGAATACCAGTATTTTTCATGGCACGACTGTCTGTCTTACCTCCACAACCCCTTAAAACTACACCCTTTGGCAAGACTGAAACATAATTGTCAGCCTAGGATCTAGTTTATAGCAGGCAATCCTACCCCAAATTCTTAAACAATACAATTTGAAAGTCTTTCTGTCACTACAGAGCAGTTCCACTGTTCATTTACATGTAAGAATTGTATGGCAAAAACAACACAAAACATGGGGACTGCCAACAGAAGTGAAAACTTAAAACATTAACATGTACACAGGCCGCTGGAACAGGAACTTGTATAACAAATGAGTTAGCTACTTGCTTCTGCTTCGCCAGTGCAAAGTAGGAGCATGTCACTAGTTAGTGCACTAGTGTGCAATATATTTAATAATTTATGCATTATATGCATACACCTTCCTTACAAAATCAAAATGACAATGAGAGCATCAAAATCTATCGTGTAGATTAGGTATAAAGCTAATAAAGAGAAAAACAACTGTGCAAAAACCAATCCTGCATACAATTTTAAGTGTCAGTTGGAAAGGTAAAATACAGTATCACCTATCATAAACTTACACTTTGATCTGTCAAAATCACACCATAATGTGCAGATTTTAACAGATTGAAGCATAGGTTTAAGTTCCACCCTTACCTTGACAGTTCCTTTGTTTATTGTTTTTTTACTTTGTTTCGCAGGTAGTGGATTTCGGCCACCATGACATGAGTTTCATCAAGTACCTGAAGGAAGTACCTGGTATTCATTGCATTCTTGGTGTAGATATTGAGACTATTCCACTCCGATGTTCCTCAGACTTGCTTGGTGGTGATGAGTACTCTCCAAAGCGGGAGAGTCCCTTGAAAGTGATTGTAAGAAAACTATTTGTTTTGTATTATTTTTAATGTTTGAATTGACATTGCGTTTTCATAAACTGTAAGTATGTTGAACTTTTAAAATGAGCAGTCCTCGACACACAATTAACCTTTTCACCGCCACGCCATATCGGTATTCCTATGCCCTGTACGCCAAGCCCGAAAATCTTAATTAAATACCTACAAAAAAATAGTGATTTCAACATTATATCGATACCCATTATTATTATTTTTTTTATCAATACTTGCCAGATAAATGGTCGATCATTAATATGTTAAAAAGAACATTCCAATATTAAATATTTTACAACGTTCCACTCAAGTAGTTCCGAAGTTGTTAATAACATAAAAACAATGATTAAGACACACAACAGTTAAAATGAAAATAACTCTAGGTACAGCACTATTCTCAGTACTGATGTACCTCACTGTCGGGAATAGCCGACATTGGCGCCGTCGACGAGTCTTTTATAAGACATCGTTGCATGTACATTAGAGTTGTACCATAGTGTCATACAGTTTATCGATGTTAGTATCT
This sequence comes from Fissipunctia ypsillon, assembly GCA_947568875.1. Taxonomy (NCBI): domain Eukaryota; kingdom Metazoa; phylum Arthropoda; class Insecta; order Lepidoptera; family Noctuidae; genus Fissipunctia; species Fissipunctia ypsillon. The sequence goes on along the minus strand of OX387645.1, from coordinate 21,437,495 downwards.
AATTAAATTCAAAGGCCACAGTAGTTTGTTTTTATTATTCTTGAAATTTACACTTATTGCAACAATTTGGGTTGTTAATGGATTGAATGCAAATAAAACTATTTATTTACCAATCATTTAGTTTAATTATTGAGTTATATTATTAATAATTACTTTGAGATCATATTACTTACATGTCACTTATGAATAATATTATCACGTGATATTATTACATAGCAACAATTTTTATAACAGGAACTTTCTAATATTCTCACTAATCAGATTAATTATATGTATAAAATAAATCAAAATTTTCGTATGAAATTGCGTAGTATATACGTAACGATTTTTAAGTATAACGATATTTATATTCTTAAAATAGATACATTATTTAGTTTCTCGTATCTAACCTAATTAAACATTAAAGGATCAACAATCAACAATTATAAATGCTCACTGATCAGTGTTCAAAAACTACAAAACTCACTAAAAATACTTATAAAATATCAACAATAGTACATAATTAGGTATAGTGTAATAGTGTTGCAATAATAGAAATATCTCTTAAAATGAAATACTGAAAATAAAATTTACTAAACCATTTTTTAAATTAGTCCTAAATCTCGTAAAAATCTATAAAAATTCAAAACATACAAATGTCAGTTATATTAATTATCATAGGTACTCAATAGTCAGTCTTGTAACGATAAAATGACACAGAAAAATAATAATATTCTTATAATAATCAACAATTGTATATAGATAATCTTAAATATCACAGATCAACATTAAAATCACATATTTTGTTAAAAATCAACATGTTATACAACAATAAAATATCTATTTATTGTGATATTTTTCGAAACATGGTGCAGCACAAAGATAAACGTTACATATTTTACACCAGTAGCGAGTCTCCTTTCGTTTTTTTTTTATTGCACAGAACTTACATCTTTGATGTTTTGCTATGCGAGTAGGCATGTGGTCTTTTGCATTGCCGGGTAATATGCTAAGGGGATTGTTAAAACCTCGTCCAGTTCTTATGGGTCTTTCTAAAACGTTACCAGTGTTGTAACAATCTATCATTTGCCGAATTAGGCTCAGTTGGAAGTCGGCAAATGCTAAATTCGGTATACCTTTTATCATTTTAAAACAAAAAAATGCATTTAAAAGGTGCATATCAAATATATGAAAGAATAGTTTTTTGTACCATTTTACTGTTTTTCGTATGCACTGAAGTGACGATAACAACATGTCTGCAGTATCAACACTACCCATATTTTTAGAGTAGTCTAAAACAGCTTTAGGTTTCATGACTGGTAAACCCGTTTCTCTATTTATTCTAGCTGATGGTTCCATGGAATTATCATGAATGGTTGATAACATGTATATATATTTTTTGTCCCTCCATTTACATGCCATAAGGGATCCAGAATACTGCGTTTCCATTTCATGTAGATTTAGTTTTCTGCTTAAATTAGCCATACACTTTCTATTTTGTTTTACAGTACCGCAAGCATAAATGTTGTTATCATATAAATATTTAAATAATAGTGGACTTGTGTACCAATTATCTACATACAAATGACGGTTTGAGCCAAAAAAGTCTTTCAGTAAAGACGATACAACGGCTCCCCCAACGCCTAAATTTGCTGGATCGTCAATATCTGTAGCTGCACCACAGTAAACTATAAAGTCTATTATTAAACCGGAATGTACATCGCATAAAACAAATAATTTTACCCCAAATCTATTTCTTTTTTTTGGTAAGTATTGTTTAATTGTTAAACGGCCCTTGAAAGGAACAATACTTTCATCTATACACACATCTCTATACGGCGTAATGATACTTTTAAATTTTCCTCTCGCGTGAGCGACACATGCTTCTATTTTAGAAAGAATTGAATTTTCTTCATTTGGCCGGGAAAAATGTAGCATGCCTAAAATCATGCAAAATCTATTTCGTGACATTAATTTAGAAAAAATGGGGGCATTTAATAAAATATCTGTCGACCAATGTTCTTCAATAGTCAAATGACGATTTCGGGTCATCAGCATCATAATTGTTAAAAAACATTGCATTTCTGGGACTGTAACATCATACCATCTATGCAGGCGTGAATGCATTCGTAAGTCTACTTTCAACAGAAAATTGTTGTGAAATTTATTTGTCATTTCGACAATGAATGACATAAAATCATTGTCCATAAAATGTTGAAACACGTCGAGTTCAGTAAAATTTTCAGAGGGAGTAAAATGCAATCCAGATGAAAAGTCATCAAAAGCGGCAACTTCTGGTGGCCGTCCTTCTGTAGTCCACTTAAACTGTTCTGTCTCACGATTTCTGTAATGACGATCATGTCCAGAAGTTGAGGGCGTTTCATCAGACAGTTCTTGGTGACCAGCAATCGTCGGCTGTAACGCATAAACCACTAATTAAATATTTGTGATCAAATAACACAACCATATAAATTTAGGAAGTTTGTTTGTTTAATCGTTTAAAATCAAACATTTATAATAAATAAAAATTCACCTAAATATCTAAAAAAGTATTTCAAAAAATCCTGATAGTAATTTTTCTATAGTCTACTGTATTTAATTGTATATTTTTGTATACTGTATTTTATATGAATTGATGGTAAATTAAAAATCTAATCTGGTAATACTGAAACCAGCTAATGACAATTCGCCGAATATTATTTATAAAATTTCGTCTGCGTGAAGTTATATTTGTGTGTCGCAGTTAAATAATTTGGCAAAATAAATATATTGTACTTATATTAGTTTGATTTCACACTGACAATAAATATAACAAGTAGGTAAGTATAATCAAGTACTATTATCATTTATTTACTTATTATAATCATTTATTATCTGAATCATTTGTTTAATTTCAGGATTAAAACAATGTCACAAAAACGACCAGGATCTCCGTCGATACTATCTGGGTATATAAAGCTTCGTTGCAAAGAAGATACAATAAAAAAAGAAGTAGCCACACAAACAGTCAATGAGCCTTACGTGGCTCGTAACAAAAACAATATATTATTTGAACCAGGCGCATTGTCCAGAGTGGACTTCTATAATCAACGCCCTTCAGATGAGAGGAACGAAAATTTCTCCAGATTAATCGCATTTGAAATGGAAAGAGTACCAGAAGATAGGCGTACTAATTTGTACGCGCAAATAATTAATTTAATCAGAATATACCGGGGTGATTCCGATTTATCCGAAAGTGTTGATTTCATACCAGAATGTCCTTCTGACGAAGATGAAAATCCTTTACCATTAAATATACGGTACAAGAAAATTGATTAAATTTTGATTAAGGTTAATTAAGGTTTGATTCAATCAATCAATCAATCAAAAGGTTTGATTATTTGTTTTTAATTATTATTTCATGATTAAGTTCCCAAATAATTTTGTATTGTTACTATTTGATTCTTACAAGACTGATTAGCATAATGCAAATAAACAATTTTCAATTTTTTTTAAGTTAGGTTCGACAAGTAGGAACATGTTTGCCGGCAAACTCGCGTCGAAGCTCATGCGTGATACAATAGGGATTTATTACTTGTTATTGTAGGTAATATTGTAAGTCAACATAAAATATTATTATTAGGTATGCTCATTTTGTAAAAGTTTGTTAAATTAAATAAATTGTAGACATCTATGGTGTTTCATTTCATTTGTTAGTAACTACAAATGCATATTTATGTAAACTATTCATAATTGTTTCTGATTTATGAAACACGGTAGATTCACACCGAAGTGGCAGCGCAGCGGCCGGCACTTTTACTGTTAAACGATTTTAAGCTTTATCTCGACTAGGAAATGCGCAGTATCGCTTGAAAATTCAAAAAGGCATGCGGCTCCGCGAGACCTTGAGAGTTCACAGGCGATACTGCGCATTTTGCAGTTGAGGTAAAGCTTAAAATCGTTTGCTAGTAACAGTGCCGGCCGTTTGGTTTGAATTGTGCCATAAGCTAATTTTAATTTGTGGGTAAAAATTGATTGTGGGTAAAAATTGTTTTCGTAATTTCTCAAGCTCAGTTGAATATGATTATATAGGTACCCTTACAAAATGTAAGCGAGTAGGCGAAATAAGAGAGCACTCTTTAGAATATAATAACCAATTAAGTATGTACATACTTACATGTAAAGCAAAACATAACTTTAAATTAAAATTAACTTACCTCTAAATCATCTTCATCTAAAGATTCAGAAAACTCATCGTCTTCAGTACCTTCCAAGATACGTAATAATTGTTCAGTGGTAAATACTTCTTGTTGTTCCATATTTCCCGCACTAAAATTCACTTTATACGCTTACGACGTCACGAGTCAGTCGACTTCTGCCGACAATGGCGCAGAGGGGACTGCTTATCGAGAGCTTGCTAGGGATGCGCATGATTGGCGATAAGGGAATATCGAAAATGTATTTACGCAACTATGTTTCAGTTTTTAATATAGTAAAACTACTTTTTTCTCAGTGCTTACAATCGTTTATATTTTGTTAGAACAATAAAAACTGTAATGACAAATATTACAATACCTTAAGTTACCTAAATTAATTTAAGAATATAATATACGTCAACATGATACTACATCACTAGCAGTCGGCTCTGCACGACATTGGCGTCATGGGACTTACTTTTTTAACCATAAATTATTTTACTTTTTATCATCAAATATTTAAATGAGGAATATGCATTTTTGTTTACTGTATGCAACTAAATAATGTTTAGACATTCAGCTTTCAAGGTGTATCAATAAAATACATAAAAGTAATGATTTAATAGGTTTATTTTGTATTTTTCTGCGACCTGTTTTTTGTCGAGTATAGCCGTCGTTGGCGCACAGGGCACGCTTGCTCATGTCGGCTATAGCCGACATTGGCGTTCAAAAGGTTAAACACATAAAACATTGTTTACTTGTTGTCTGAAAATCTTATCTAAACAATAATAATACAGCAGGGGCGAAGCTTTCATACAACCCGATTCCTATCGGCTTCCCTTCGGAACCACCACTCTTCTTAATGTCTACTATTGCCAAATAATGTGGTACACCTGTATGTGTAACTGTGTATCACACCACATTATACAATATTTAATACCAGTTTAATACGTCATAAAATTATAATTAAAAACCTACAGTTTTTTGTCTGAGTTTATGAGAACTGAAAAATTTTTTCTTCGGCTTCCCTCTAATGATGATTGTATCTGCGCCACTGTAATACAGTACCTACTGGCATGTTAATAGGGTTCATTAATTTTTAGAAAAAGACTATCACACAGGTCATGTATGACTGATACACTGTTTGTCCACCACATACGTCAACAGGATGTCAACAAGAAACGAGATTGTTCAAACTGAACGTGACATGCTCGTGGTTGTGTGCGGTGGACACGCGGCCATAGTTAATGTATGTATCGTTACTTCGGCGCCGTCATCTCGTTCTCGTTAACATCCTGTTGACGTGGCGGTGGACAAATGGCCATAGGGTGACACTATTAGTAGTGTCACCTTACACCTTTTCTAAATCTCGATGAAAGCCATATTAATAGTTACATACTGTATGTATCAAATACACATAATTTGTATTTTTAATTTCAGCTATTCCAAGGAAATGCAGCTGATCCAGACTACCGGCTAATCGGCTGTGATGCAGTGATCGCCATCGAGATGATAGAACACATGCTCCCTCATGACCTGGAAAGATTCGTTCACACTGTTTTTGGCTTCATAAAACCTAGGATTGTCATTTTCACAACACCCAATGCTGATTTCAACGTCCTGTTCAAGGCTTTAGAGAAGAATGGACTCCGACGGCTGGATCATCTGTTTGAGTGGACCAAAGAACAGTTTCACGATTGGTAATCTTTTTTCAAATCAGTTAATCATGTTTGGGAAACCAACTACTTTTTGTCTTAAAACAAATGGCAGGAACATTTTCAAATGGGTGGACGACTTACAAAGGATTGCGACAAAGTCCTGGTTGGGACTCGCTCAGGGCAATGAAGAATGGTACAAAAGGAAGGATGCCTATGCTCAGTAGTGTGTGGAACGCACGCCAATGATGATGAGGAACAACGTTAGCCTATAGTTTGCACATGTAAATACAACAAAATGTTGAAGAACTTTAAGAATAAATATAAGAACAAACATTATTTTGGAGTAAAAATTGAATAGCGAATGAGGCAATGGAAGATCTAATCCATAATAAACTAAGCATTTATTGAACTTTAATAGAGTTGACAGAATGGTTGTCACATCTGAACCCCAATTCCCGTAACTAAAAACTTTCAAATTCTAGTCACAATCTTATCTCAGCGAACAATGTAATGTCAATAACTTGTCGGAAAGTATACGTATTTTTGACTTATTGAGACAGGTCAGACTGGAACGTTCTTAAAATTACGGAAATTGCCCTTCTGGATAACATTACCATGTTTGTCTTCAGGTGTAGCAACATAGTGGCAAGGTATCCTAATTACACGGTGACCTGCAAGGGTATTGGTCCCGGACCACCTGGGACTTTGCATCATGGCTGCTGCAGTCAATTGTCACTGTTTATTGCAAAGGACTACTACAAGCAAGCTGACCTCAATCTAAATTCCTTAGCTTCTCAATTGGTCGGAAGTAAGTATTGAAAACATAAAACGATAGCTCGTTTCTGAAAAAAATAGTTGAATTGTTATTTGTTGAACCACCCTTACGGTATTAAATACAACATGAAAACCATGGCTGTTGAAGCAGTGAATTTAGTGACGGCAGGTGTCGTAGTATGACGATTTCATGTCATCATGATTTCAGTGCGAGAGAGAAACAGAGGTATACATGACCGATAGCACCATCCCTTTTTACTGCTCCTGAATTGTTCCAGTAACGTTTAGTAAACTCGCAGTATTCCTGGAAATCTTGCGAAAAACGTGGCATATTATTCCCATCCATTTTTATTATTAGGCTGTGCTCATAAAATAAATTTAACATTTACAACGTGTCCTGAGACACAGCCACACACTTTAATTTATAACAACTGGTCTATTACCTAGTTCCTTAACTTTTAGTAGGAAATATAGTTGTCGGTCTCACTTCTCATAGGTTATACTACAACTTAAACTCAATTATCAATCATATAGTTACAGATCAGTTACACTCGGTATTTTCTCAGTCTATAACTATTAAACTCAGTAGTCTCTCAATTGGTATTGTATTACCCAGTAACTGGGTTGTGGAGCCTTGACCACCACCTCTAAAAGCAGTATTATTTTAGTCTTACTTGAGTGTGTGAAGAGATTGCTCCATCTCTTTCTCACACTGTAGTAACATTAAAATAATAGGTACTGCTTTAAGAGGTGGTGGTTGGCCTCCTGGTAGGCAGTTGCTCCATGTAAAATACTGGTATTCAGCTGCATCCGGTTTGACTGGAAGCGGACCCCATAGTTGGGAAAAGGCTAGGCAGAGGATGACTCTGTTCCAGAACAATTTGATCAAAATGTTAGGTAATGGTTCAGAAAACGCGAATGCGCGGACGTGAAAGCGTGGATGGCAAATTGTAGAATTGCTTACAAAGTGAATGACTTGATCATTTGAAACAGGGTGTAGTTCACACTGCAACTCTTACAGATGGAGTTTCTTTTTCCTCTAAGAGTGCATCTTATAGTACTTTTTCATTCAGATGACCAGAACCTCAATAACTTCAGCGGAATCTTTGAAGGCTGCTGGGAAAGCTCACCGACACAGGCATCACCGACACCACAACCACCAACTGAGTAAGTTTAAGAATAAAAGATGGTATTAATTCAGCTTTACGCCGTTTGAACCTAAATAAAAGTTTCGAGTTACCTGTAGCTTTAAGAGCACTTCAAATTTTGATTTTGAATACAACATCCAAAGTTCCAAGTTTCTTCAAACTTGGGTTGCGACGACAGTGCTAATAAAATTCATGACGCCGAAAGTGCGTTGAGCGCAGAACTTCTGTCACAGACCACCTTCGAAGTCGTTAGTTTGTTTACTTACGTCATCAGTGTCGCAGCGCGAGTAAAATGGTTTATTATTTTAACAAGTAAACCTTAACTATATAGTGATCGGAGACTCCGCTCTTCCATAACTTATAAGTATCATTTACTTGGAGAGGATTAAAGTTAACCATGCGTCACGCACGCAAGCACGCGAGTGTTGGGCACGCCACAATTGCGGCGATAAGTCCCCTCTTTGAAGGAGTGGCTGGAGAGGCGCCACGGCGTCCTCATCTTCCGCCTGACGCAGGTCCTCAACGGACGGGTGCTTCGGGAGGTACCTGTTCCGGATAAGGCGGAAGCATACGGTGGAGGTCTGCCCGGCTTGGGCGGAGCACCGCCGCGGAAGCGATCGGCGGCGGCGATTTCTCGCGTCCGGCTCTGGTCCAAGCCATGGTACGGAGCGAGAGTACATGGGAAGCCATCACCTCCCTCTGCGAGGCAGTAATGCTCGCGAAGGAGGAGGCGGAACGCGTGAAGGAGAGGCAAGCTTTGCGCCCTCACGCCGCTAGTCGCCGCAGGAGACGCCCTGGGCGTCAGGAATTGGCAACCAATTCCCGGCCACCGTAGGCGCGGGCTTGCGGACGGCGAGCAAAGGGTAGCTCGCTGTCCGGTAAGGACCAGGCCCGAATCGACGGCGCGTTGTGTTCCACGCGCGCCTCAAAGAGATGTCAGCACTATTGACGGGGTCCGCTAGGGCCGATGCCAGCTAGGGTTGCGGGATTTTCGAAAGACTTACCGTGGACCCGGCACAGGCAACTGAAGGAACACGGGTGGGTTTTAGTCAGTAAAAGTCTGACACGCGCTCTCGCTCCGCCCAGAGCGGGAGAAGTCATTTGACAATTTCCCATCCAAAAAAAGGCATGCGTATGTGTGAGTGAGAGTGAGGGTGTGTAGATGTGAATGTAGGGGGGTGTGTGGATGTAAACACGAATGTATCAGAGTGTATGCGTGAGGTTAAGAATGGTGAAGGCATTAGCTGTAGGGTTATATTTTATTCTAGCAGCGCCGCCTCCGTGTCGTCATAGTTCAGTGGTTTTATCCAATTAGTTACATTTTTTACATTCATTTTGTTTCATAAATATACTTAAAATATCTTTGTTAAGTCTATTGTATAGCTGAGCTGAGCGTTTTTTGTATTGTAGACAGACGAACTTGGTTTTATTTTGAGGAACTTCCGCTATTATATATTTTCTTCTCGAGGTTAAGCTGGGGGGGGGGGGGGGGGGGCAAGAGAAAGAGTTTTGTTTCTTGGATGGTTTAAACTTGGGGTTTAAAGATAAACCTAGTTTTGTAATAAGGCCAATTATGTTTCCTTTTGTGAGCTGTTTGATGACTAACAAAAATCCAAACCTAAATTACACCACTGAATGGAGTAGGTAGCCACTGTAGCACATTTCAGTAACTATTTCCAACCTTTCCAGCGAATCCCTGACCGAGATCCTTTACCCTGAAGAACAGTCACACATGACTCTCGTATTCTCCTCAACTCGATGCAACTCCGGACCTTTAACCGAGAAAACGTTTACAATGGAGACTTTCTCGTACCGTGACCAGACTCTGCAGTGTAACCTAGATGTTGAAGTAGGAAAGAGTTTCATGATGTTCGATTGTCAAGATTACTTTAACGTGGTGGTGCCCCGAAGGAGGGTCAGTCATAAAGTTTATGAAATTGAGGATGTTTATAGCAGGTTGTGAAAGATTTTGTTATAGGCTTGGTAGTGTCATATGGAGAGTTTTGAATTGTAGAATTGCTAAGGGTATTGTGACGATAGTTTATATTTTATTTTTATTACGATGCTTTAATTAAAATATTTCGCGTGTCTATTCACCAATCAACCAAAGTAGTCAATGGGTTTTGATACATAATATACTTTTTATCCAAAAGAGAACACATTACATAAAAATAAGTGCAACTCTTTATAAGTTTCATTCATCGTGTAACAATCCTCATTTAGATATAAATAAAACATAATCTAAAATGATGCTGTAGTATATCTATAGTCTGAAATAACTGCTGTTCATTTACTTAAAATAAGTAGTTCACAAACATTCTTTGATCAGTTCATAAGTTCTTATTCTACATTTCAGGTTGAACTGCACGACGTTACAAGTGAAAAAATTCTCAAAAACAACTCAAAATTTAATGGCAAAAAACAGAATCGACTCTATAGTTCATACTAGAGAAGTGGTTAATGAAATCCGTCACCTAACTAAGGTGTTGAATTTTAATAATTTCAGTCAGGCAGAAAACGGGGCTCATGTCTGGTGTAACATCAACTGGGGGGACAACGCACCGTACTGGAACCAGTACTATAATATCGTGAGGGAGTACGCTTATCCGTTTGAGGTGAGATATACAACTGTACAAGGAACGATCTTTTGGCGCTTCGCATGGACATAAAAATATCACGGCGGGATTTTCTCGCACTCGATTTTCAACTCCGGTGTTGAGCCGAGCATTAAGAATCCAACAGAGTGCATTCCAGCGCATCGAAAAAACAAACTGTTGGAGTTTCAACTCTCGGTGCTTAGCAGAGCGTTGAAAACCCCGTGCGCGAAAAAAAATCGCCGCTGTATTTTTGCGTCCGTGCGAACGTAGTATAACGCCGCCATCTTGTTTTTGCGATACTAATTCTCAAAAGAACAAGTCACAAATGTTTACCAACAACGTCCCCCTGTCAATGTCATGTAGCGCTTTACCTACTTTGATTTGTTGTGTGTGTGCTCTTTTGTTTAGAATTACAGTTCGGCCGTTGAGAGAATAAGTTCCAGACACCTGTCAGTTGGACAATTTCTAGTTGTAATAAGGATCAAATTCGCAAAACGTATATTCCATAGTAAGAAACATACGCATTCTCTCGACGACCGGACTGTATTCGATTCATTGGCCTTTTCACATTCTCCGGCTGCGTGCACTCTACATTGAAGTGCTTGGATAAATATGATAACTGGCACAGTTAACATGGCCTTAAATGGTCTATATACCCCTACTACTCGTTACCCGCCACCGACCACAGCTGGAGCACGTAAAAACTGCTTTAGTTATTTTTGGGGTTAGAATGTTTTCTCTATTTACATTTTGATAAATAAAAAACTTGGACCTGTTTTGAGGTCGTTTCTATCGTCCTTACAGATAGTAAAATTAAAAATTATTTTGCGAATAATCTAGTATCAAATCAGACATGGTGCAGATCTTTAAGTATCAAGATTTTAAATATACACACACCCCCCACCCCATCCCCCACATACCCCCACCCCCACCCCACCCCCTCTAACACACCCCACCCCCACACCCCCACCCCCACCCCCCACACACAACATAACATCACGCCTGTAATCCCACAAGGGTTAGGCTGAAGTGTACCTATATATAATACACCCACATTTCACCAGTTTTGTTGAAGTGTCATGCGTGGTTTGTTGTTGTGTAAGTGTGATTGGGTTTTTCCATCTGGAATTTCTCAGTAGCATCTCGGAGTCTGGATTTGTGCCCTGTGGTTGATGGCCATAGGCTCGCCCCCTCCTATTACATTTCTCACAAAACCCTATTTTTATACTTTTTAGATCAAATCAGAGGAGACACGCATACTAGACCTGGTGTCAGAGGAGGTCAACCGCCTGATAGACAACGAGTACGACGAAGAGTTCTCAGTGGACGTGAACCGGCTGGAGATTCCGTTGTCGCATCTTATGGTCGTTTTACAGCACATTACCAACGATGTTGATAGAGTCCGGTTAGTACATAATTTTTTGCACATATTAAGAAAAGCAATTATTTATTTGACTAACTCGTTTGTCTAGTGGTCGCAGGCGCTGCTTCAGGAGCATGAGGCCCTGGGTTCGGTTCCGAGGTTGAGCAAAGTGTTATTGGGTTTTTCCATCAGGAATTTCTCAGTGGCAGCCTGAAGTCTGGATTTGTGCCCGGTTGATGGCAATAGGCTCGCTCCTATATGGGTCTTAAACATAACTGGCGAAATGTGGGTGTACTAATAAGTACATCTCTGCCTAACCCTTCGATGAATACAGGCATGATGTTTTGTATGTATGTATGAGTACAATAACTAAACAAATACAGCTAAAACTTTTTCCACTATAAAATAATGATACTGAGCGCAAACCGAGAGGAGCGCGGAGTACAAAAAAAAGCTTTTTTGTTGACATTGAATAATAAACGTTACAAGCACTGTCATAAAGTGCAAACTTGTACGAAATTCGACGCAGACATCAAACATCATGGGCATCGAGCGTGCTTATTTGCACTTTATGACACTAATGATAAAGTTTATTATTCAGTGTGAACAAAAAACTTCTCTGTTATTTGAGGAAAACTGTTACGAGCTATAAAACGAAATCGCGCCACTTTACATGGTTGAATGTCACTTGCACACGTCATGGAGACCTTGTAAGGTTTATATGTCTTTGTTTCAGTTAACAAGATTTAATTTAAATAACGCACAACCTATTAATGGGTCATTTGTACTCATCATTATGAACATTTTTTACAATGGTACCAAACCTGAAATCGCGAAAAAAAAATCAGCTCTACCCTACATTTTGACGAGTTATGCGAACATAAATGTAGGGAACAGCAGATTTTTTTTTGCGATCTCAGGTTTGGTCCCATAGTAAAAGTTGTTCGTAATGATGACTACAATGACCCCCCTTAAGAGACTGTGCGATACTTAAATTAAACTTTGAAGTACACGGTGAAGTTTCAATTTACTGGGAATTGTTGTCAAAAGCGGTAAAGCGAAAACGAGGCCGAATGTACCTACATTCGCCTTTATCCTACTTCCGCACCTAATATGTTATTATTTCACAGAGATCTCCTGGAATGGAACGGCTACGAGGTTGTGGATGACGTGGTGATCCATTCTCGCCTAGTGGTAGACACCACCTCAGTGGCCACGCACGACGATTGGCAAGACAATGACTTCTCTGATGTAAATGTACCAGATTGAACTATGTAATGTAGATCGTTGTCGTGCAGTACTGTTAGACGACCCGATATGGTTGGATCAACCGTCTCTTTTGTTAGTACCTTTTCACACGGTTCGGCTGTAGTGTAATCGGGGGTACCGGGTAAGTGACGACGTGTACGGGTAAATATGAAAGCATTTTACATTTACCGCCACAATATACACGGCTTACCCATACATTCGCCACCGGGTATCTGGCTCTTATCGCCGGAGCGCATCTGGCGAAACCTGTTTTACGCCGCCAAACAAATATAAACCTTGCGAGAGTTGAAAGAAAGTTGAAAATAAATAAAGTTTATTAAGACCGAGAGCGACAAGAGCGCATCAAAGCGGGCAGAGGTGCGCGTCTCAGGTTATTTATTTTCGATTTTATTTAAGGACATGCAATGTTGATATTCGTTTAGCATTGAAAACTGTGCTGCGCTACGGCAGATGTGCGCCGGCTCATAAGAGGGAAGCGCTAAGGTAGCCCGCAAAATTAAAATTTTCGTACGATTTTTGCAATTTGCAGGTCAGTGTCTGGGTGTACGTTGATATACAATGTGTCTGTACACAGTGTGACGAAAATTAAGGGTGAGGTACAGACCATCAAACTGAACAACTTTCTCCCGGGGACCAACATCGTAATCGCAAAAAAAATATCAGTCGTCTCATACATTTGTTCGAGTAGGTATTGAAGTTTTGTATGGGATGACTGATTTTTTTTTCACGATTACGATGTTGGTCCCCGGGAAAAAGTTGTTCAGTTTGATGGTCTTTACCTCCCCTTTAAGTTTTACTATTCCGAAACCAGACACCCTGTATTCGCGACCGTAAAAATATGTATTTACAGAATTATAATCAATAGAATTAGTAATACAACTCAAAAAATCCTCAAAAGTCAAGATTTCATGAAATAGTCATTCAATAAGATTACATGATTTTAGAGAGTCTGTTGTATTGATGACTTTAATGATTATAATTATGTAAATACATATTTGTTATGGTCGCGAATCATATTTTAATCAACATACAACCTAATACTACTGCGGTTTGCGTGCTTTGACCACGCTTTTCTCCCTTCTTGACTCTCCCACCCCTCCTTCTTATCTTGTGTCACTTCCTATGTCAATGTTCTTCACACGCTAAGAATCTGCATTCTTCTAACAATCTTCTCCTTCTCTGTCCTTTTCATACTTCTGACTTTGTTCATTCTTCCTTTCATATTCAGTCCATTCTTTGGAATGCGCTACCTCTTGGCATCAGGATGGCCACCAGTCGGTATGCATTTAAGCGGAGATTGCGGAGTTATTTTCAAAATAAATAGCGTAGAGTCATCTCAAAACCTTCTCTCGCTTGAATTTGTATATGTGTATATAGGTATATAATAAAGTAAATATGTATGTATGTGTATTATAAGTTTATAACTTATTTATGTACTTATGTACCTATTCTATTTGTACATAATTCATAATAATGAATTATATTAATTCATATAATAATATATTTTAATAGTTTTTTTTAGCATTATTCCTTTCTAACAGTCATCCTGCCATCTAATCTCTTCACCACCCTTCGTTGACTGGTAGAGAATGCATAAGGCACTAAGTCCGCCTTTGTAATTTTTTAAGTGTGAAGAGTTTAAATAAAATAAATAATACTGACCTGCAAATTGCAAAAAACGTAAGAAAATTTGAATTTCGCGGGCTTTCCTGGTACTTTAGCCTTAAACAGCCTGAGAGTGCGAAAAGGGATTAACGGTAGTTATTTTATTTTGTGTTCAATTTCAGTCTTAGTTTTAAATGCTAGGTTAGTAGACTTTCTCAGTAGGTTAACCACACTAGTTGCGTACGTGTTGAATTGGTTATTACTACGATTGAGTCCATTATTTTTGTGAACTGATTTGTTTTCCTTGTGCCTACCACGATACGTAAAATGTTTTTTGATGATTCGCATATCCGAGTCGAGAAATTCGTAAATGTAATAAATACCCATGAAATAAATTATTTCTGGTTTGCATTGGTTGTCTGTGATTGGTATAGCGTAGTCATTATAAAATTTATTACTGTTAAAAACTACCTTACAATATTTTATGTATGTATGTATATAGGCCGACCGCATAACTGAGACGTTGCCTAAGGTAGCAGCGCGATGAGGGAGGGGTGATAGTTGTCACAAGTTGACGAATCACTGAGCTCTGGCATCACGTCACCACAACTCTCCCTCACCGCGCTGCTACCTCAGGCAACGTCTTTGTTATGCGGTCGGCGTATAGTATACTTATTACTAGTGATGTGCCATTACAGGGTTTTTTGAGTAGTAACTAAACTTGAATTCCGAATCTTAAATCGTAATGCTAGCCACACACGTTACGATTTACTTGCGCAAATTTAGACTTGTGCAAGTCTGCGTGACACCAAATAGTTCAGATACTTGTACCAAACCTGAAATCGCGAAAAAAAAATCTGCTGTTTCCTACATTTATGTTCGCATAACTTGTTAAGATGTAGGGAACAGCAGATTTTTTTTCGCGATTTCAGGTTTGGTCCCACAGTAAAAGTTGTTCTTAATGATGAGTACAACGACCCCTTAAAATGTTGTCAGTTATTTAAATTACACCTCGTAATTAGTAGAAGTGTTAAAGCACGGTAGGACGATTTAACTACCTAATTACTTATCTTCATTTGTTAAGGCCAATTTGCTTATTGAAACTCCATACTTAACTACTTCACTGTTGGAAGCATTTTAAGGTTTCGTGTTGCATTTTATATTTAAGATGTTTTAGTAAATAAGCTATCACATGTACATAATGTGAGTCAAAATTGATATGATTAAATTTTTATATACATTTCGGTCGTTTCACTAAATTAAAATCGGAGAACTTATTAAAATTGTTAAACAAATTGACTACCAATTTCAAGTCGTATATTCAAATCGCAACTTGTCTTTTACAGCTGAAATTGACGTAGGGTGTCAATTTGCTTAACAATTAATTTCCCAGTCTGTACATTGATTATTTTCCTATCCTCTAATCAATTTGACGTATATTTGTTTGAAACTAGTTTAAGTTATTGCTTTGAGTTAGTGTCGTAGTGTTTTGACGCACATTTGCCATCAATTAGTGTCAATTTGGTTTGCTCAAATGGGGAAGGCCGGGCAAAGCTAATTGTAGATGGCGTGATCATAGCTCAGTCCTCACGGCCTACAATAAGTTTGACATTTCGTTCAGTCATGAGTTTACTTTTATTTCGCTATTTCGTTATTTTCGGTAATTTCAATATTTTAAATCAAGTATTTGACATGGAAAGTGTCAGAATTTAAAACCATAAATATATCCTCAGTCACTTTCTTCAAAATGTTTCTACTCTGTTTAATTTATAAAACATCTCTACGAATAGCTTTAAGCCACCATGTTTTAATTTTAGGGTCTCTCCGGAAATGGTGGACTCCAATTTCGGAGTATTTAGTAACACAACAACGCATCATTTTAGCAAAAATAAAATAAAACCACCTCACGCCTTGTATTATTGGCTTGTGTTGGGAACTAGCTACGACAGCGCCATTTTGACAGTTGCCTTCCCCATTCGATTACAGTCCGGCCGAGAGAATGCGTTCTTGACACCTGTCAGTTTCATACTAACTAACGAATATGACTGTGTTTCGCGAATTTGATCCTTATAGTTACTAGAAATTGTCCAACTGACAGGTGTCAGGAACGCTTTCTCTCGACGGCCGAACTGTACAGTCCTTTCACAGTTACTTTTATCTTTGACAGCAATCCAAGCAGCAATCCACCAGCAATTTTATTGCAATCTTATTGCAACGAGAATAAAGATCACGTTGATTTTGACAGTGATACACTGTCGGAGGTAAAATAACTGAAAGTACTGTAGATTCAAAACTCTTATTATTTTTCGGAGTGAGTTTCCTCCATAACTTGCAGGGTATCATGTCTTTTTTTATTTACAGTGGGACACCGCAGATCTTCGCTCGCCATCGGTATCAGATGGCAGCACTATCGTACCGGATTTACCTGGTTCGAGTTTTTTCAGACTACTAATGTTGGCTAGGCACGGATTAAAAAAATAGATATGCATTCGATTTCCTTCTAAGTTATGATTTTATTTCTAGTTTCTTTCGAACCTTAACAGTTTTCTTAATTTGTGGTATAGTGGATCTGAACTAGCGTAGGCCTACTAATAATTTGGTACAGATTTTTTTACAGCATCTATACATATAATAAAATAGTAATTGAAGGATTTTTGTCCGTTTGTCTGGATGTATGTTCCGGATTGGCGAAAAAAACTGCTTAATGGATTTGGAGGAAATTTGGCACATATATAGTTTATAACCTGGATTATCACATAGGGTACTTTAATCCCGGTAGTACGTCCCCGTGGGATATTTTCCGACATCCACGCGGGCGGAGCCGCGGGTAAAAGCTAGTCTCTAATACGGAACGGAAATATTTAATTATTTTTTTACCCAAAGGACGTTGTCTACGCCGTGCTCTGGACCAAAAAGTCCGGAACCTTAGAACGATGATGTTGGTCGATGAGGATATTACCACAGAGTTGGACAAGGTTGTATGTCGGCTCATGAAGTTGGCGCTACATTCCAGTATGGGCCGCCAGACTCCTCCCCCTGCTAGGTGGATGCAATGCAAGCTGCTAGATCTCCTCACCCTCACTGAAAAGGCTATAAGCAGACGCAAGAAGCGTTTTATCGAGAGCTTTCCTTTGATAGCTGGTACGTTATATTCCGACCACTGAGAGCATGCGTTCCTGACAGTTGGGCACGATTAGGAACCTATAAAGTTTGAATTCGTGAAAAATGTACTATTTTCTACAGTGTTTGCAGTCCTCTCATAGCTCCTTTCATACCTCTAATTTTGCACCACAATGATCTTTATTATCGTTGCTGTAAGGTTGCTGTCAGATGTAAAATAACTGTGAAATGACTGCTTAAAACTAAGGACATACAGTCCGGCCGCGTTGTGAGAATGCGTTTTTGACACCTGTCAGTTTCATACTAACGAATATGTGTGTTGAGAATTTGATCCTTATTACAACTAGAAATTGTCCAAATGACAGGTGTCAGGAACGCATTCTCTCGACGGCCAGACTGTAGTCAGGAACGCATTCTCAAATTATTAATGGTGTAATGATATATTTTAATCTTCTGCTGAGCATGGGTTCAATTCCCAGGATTTTCCATCGAGAATTTCTCAGTGGCAGCCCGGAGTCTGCATTTGTGCCGGTTGATGGCAATAGACTCGCCTTCTATTAGATACATGGGACTTAAACACTGTCGAAATGTGTGAAAAAGCGTGATGCTGTTATGTTATTAGACGTTCTATGATATACACTCCCAGACTCGCTAAGACGAACCACCGTGCATTTTATGTTTATAGGACTAAAACATCATAGAAAAAAGTTTTTATGCAGTTTTGAAGCGAACATACCTACTGGCCATCTTTTCGGTTTTACCATTGTTTCAAATTTGAATTTGACTATGAGAACAAAGTTTCAACAAGCAACAAGCTTTGATTAGAGCATCTATATGTTAGTAGTTATTTGGTTATTTGTTTTTTTTTTGCATAAAAAGAATATTGAAATTGTTTTTCCCCATTTTTTTTAATCCATTCTGACGTTCAAATTACGGTAACAAGGTATTGCACCTGACACAAGCACTTCTTCAGTTTGGGCTTAGTCAGCGAAACGTAAGTGCACAACTTCATGTAAGTCGTTCTGCCCCGTTCAAAGAATTTACCATCGATACCTGGAGACTGGTGGCTTTGTGCGCTGTCTAGGAGGACCACGAAACCAGATCACTGCAGCACGACAAGATCGGCTTATCTTTACCACCAGCCTGCATAATCGTCACCTGACCTCAGGTACAGGTACAAGAGCAGCTTCGAGACTTTCATGGACTCTAACTGTTAGAAGGAGACTCAAATAACGTGGCCAGAAACCTCGTAAGCCAGTCAATGGTCCCAAACAAGGTTCTTTTAACGGATGAAACGTACATTATGCTGTATGGTAATGATGGACGTAGGGAAGTCTACTGATGACAGGGAGAACGTTTTCAGCAATGCTGCATTGAAGAGAAGATGAGTTACGGCGGTGGGTCATGGTCAGTCTAGGCGAAATTTCCACTGGAAAACTGGCCTTGAGGTAGTGACGGGACCACGGAGATAATGCAAAGGCGCACACTGCAAGAATTGTCCGAGAAAACCTGCATGACGTTAGTATCGCAGTAATGAAATGGCTAGTAAGAAGTCCTGATATGAATCTAATAGAGCACTTTTGAGATGAGCTGAAGAGGCGCGTTCGAGCTAACCAACCCAGAAACTTTACAGGAGCTGAAAACTGCCTTCTTGGAAGCATGGGAGAACATTCCACGCCACGTTTTAGTGGCATTAATTAATTCCATGCCGAACCGCATGACGGCCGTCGTAAAAGCTCTTCGAGGTAACTCAAGTTATTAATAAAATATTTTCTCTATGTAAACCATTGTTTTCTTCAAAAATTCTACGCTAATTTTGCCCCTGAGAAACGCGAAAAGACGACTTCGGTATTGCAATGAAACTGTTTGTTTTAGTATTCAGATTTCTGGAACAATGTCAAACGGAAATGATAGTGAATTTTCTTTTCTTTGTACTACCATTATTTAAAAAGTTGCAGGGTGGCTCCATTCATGTGTCCGGGAGTGTGTATTAATGTTCTTAAGAAACCGTTCTTTGCGGGGCGATTATCAAATAGTAATAATTGTCTGTCCAATAAACAGAAACACATTAACTAATGGCATCATATTACATATATACCTAAGCTTATTTATAATTAATTTACTAATAACTAGCTCATACATTGTGCATGCTGAGTTCACTATTTTAGGGCATACAGTGCATCTTTAAGTTTAGGGGAGACCGGGTACAAAAGTAACGGCGGGTCGAAAGTAACAAATGCTCTGTAGATATATCCAACAGTCAAACACCACGTCTATGTCGTAAGTTCACAGCGGGGCGGTACCCCCCTCGCTTGCGTTCAGTCGCCACGCGTGCCTCGCGCTGTTCGGTTGTGTGAGAAGACGCTTTGTGATTTCGCAAACCAAACGTAAGTATTTTGTTGTTTTATTATTTAGTGTTTTCGTAGTCTTTTAAAGAGGATAACAATCTGAATATTTCCATGTTAATTCTTGGTTAGATTGATTACACAGTATTTTAATTCATTTTTGTTTAGCATGTTTTGTTTTAAGGTTATCTTTTATATTTTAACAGAAATGTGGTCGGGTACAAAAGTAACATAGCCGTATGGGTACACAAGTAACATGTTACTTTTGTCCCCGTACTGACTTGTTAACTTTTTTTTGCTTATATTTTATATATGTGTATATTTATTTTAACAGGATGCCGCGACAACGCATCAGAACTACCACGCGAGGAACTACTGACACGGAAGTATACCGAAAAGCGGCTGAAGAGCATGCAAGAGATGGTACAAAAATTAAAGCCTTGGCAAAAAAATATAATGTTTGTCATGTAACATTATATAGATATATAAAAAAAATTGAAGCAGGAAATACTAGCGCCGTTGTGGGTTATCGTTGTGTCAATAGAGTTTTCAATAATGATGAGGAAAAATGTCTACGGGACTATTTGATCGAGTGCTCTGGAGTTTACTTCGGGCTATCTCCACCTGAAGTTCGTAAACTGGCATATGAGTTGGCGGTAAAAAATGGAAAAACATTTCCTGAAAAGTGGCATGATACTCAAATGGCGGGTAAGGAGTGGTTGACTGGTTTTCTGAAACGCCACCCGAGCCTTTCTTTGAGGACACCTCAAGCAACAAGCCTGTCGCGAGCCTCGAGCTTCAACGAACATAATGTGAGTAAGTTTTTTGATAATCTTGCTGAAGTAATGGACAGGTATAAATTTGAGCCTAAGGATATCTGGAATATGGATGAGACAGGTGTGACCACTGTACAAAGACCTAGCAAGATTCTAGCTCAAAAAGGAATTAAACAAGTAGGTGCAATAACATCAGCAGAACGTGGGAGATTAGTAACTGTTGCTGTTGCGATTAATGCTCAAGGTGGACACATACCTCCCTTTTTTGTTTTCCCATTAAAGCGATACCAAGAGCACATGATACGAGAAGGACCTGTTGGTTGTGCCGGAGCTGGCAATGCTAGTGGATGGATGCAGGAAGCAGAATTTTTACTATTTCTAGAACACTTTAAAAGGCAAGTCCAGCCAACAGTCGATCAAAAATGCTTGTTATTGCTCGACAATCATGCATCTCATATATCTATCCAAGCTCTAGATTTTTGTAAAAAACATGTATTGCTGTCGTTTCCACCCCATTGCACCCATAAGCTTCAGCCTTTAGATAGAGCAGTATTCGGACCATTCAAAAAAATGATAAACGCCGCAACAGACAACTGGATGCGGAATCATCCTGGTCAAACAATGACTATCCATTACATTCCTGGAATTGTTAGAGAAGCATTTCCTGCTTCAGTCACCGATCGAAATGCAATAGCCGGATTTACCTGTACCGGTATAAGTCCATTTAATAGGAATATATTTACTGCTGTTGATTATGCACCATCGTCTGTTACTGATCGGCCTTTACAAATAAACAGTGAAATTCCATCTAATGACGTGTTGACTAGTTTTGATGCAACAACCACCACCCAAGTTGATCCAGATACTCCAGTTGATAATCTTCCAGCGTCGAGTGACCAAACTATCGAGCACACAGCCATCAATGATTTGTCAAATATATTATCATCTAATCAAGGATCCCATTCGCCCATACCAGGACCTAGCGGGTTGCAGCAAGAAAATTCTTCTCAGCCATTTGATTTAACACCTAAAGATCTGAGGCCCTTACCACAAGCAGGCCCCAGGACTGTGTCAAGCAGAGGACGTAAAAGACGTAAGACAGCAATATTGACGGACACGCCCGAAAAAAACGCAATTGAGGAAGAATACCTAGAAAGAAATAAAGCTAAGAGAACGGTTTTACCACTTGATACTGGAAATGACAAGAAAAAGATGATATCTACGAAAGGGAAGGGAAAAGGAAAAAAGACTAAGAAGGCAGCTGAAGAGAAAGAAAACAAATCAGACGACGAAGACTGCTTTTGTCTCGTTTGTTTAGAAACCTTTGGCAATAGCCGGCCAAGTGAACAGTGGGTTCAATGCCTATCATGCAAAATGTGGTCACATGCTGAATGTGTCCATGATGATGCTAATTATATATGTCACAATTGTGAGTCTGAATAAATAAGGCTGATTATAATAATGATTACTTAAAGTTTAAAAAAAACTGATCTCATTATTAGAAGAAGAAATAATAATTTGTTTTGTTTTGTTTAAAATATTTTTTTTAAGTTTTTAAGCATTTTAAATGCAACTTCTTTGGATAAAAAGTCTTAAAATAAATAATATGTTGATTTAATATGTCATATTGTTTTCTTTACAAACCTTTTTGGCCTGTTACTTTTGACCCACAATGTGTTACTTTCGTCCTGCCTATGTGGTCAGAAGTAACAACTTCCCATTTTTTTTCGAGTCTCTGTGATTCACATCAAATGAACAATAAAAATCGAAATTGAGATATTGATGTAAAGACCATAAATGAAATATTGAAATAGTTATATTAATTTCTATAAAATAATCACACCCAACCAGAAATCAAAGTAAAAGTACAAAATGTTACTTTTGTACCCGGTCTCCCCTACCTAGTATGTATTAATGTAAGATAAATTGTATTGCCCGCTTTGTGAACTAATAATAGTTTAGCTATCTACCTATATTTTTCTTAGCATTATACACGTGTTTTTTGCATGATTCCTTAGGATCATCCTCATCCACAGCCCGTTTTCACCCAGTGCTGAGCATAAGCTTCACTTTTCATGTGCCAATCCCCACGCTCCTGTGCCAGTCTCATACAGGTTCTACCCGCGATGATAACAATGTCGCCAGCCCATCTCGCCGCCGGACGGCCGACGCTTCGTCTTTCAGTCCTTAAACGGCCATTCGGTCACTGGCTTACTCCACCTGTCATCACTGCGCCTTGCCAGATGTCCTGCCTAACCCCATTTGAGTTCCATAATTCGTTTTCCGATATCGAAAACTTTCGTTCGTCTTCGGATCTCGACGCTTGGAACTCGGTCTATCAGCCTTATACCGAGCATGGAACGCTCCATGGCTCTCTATGCAACCCTCACCCTGTGCACAGCCTCTTGCGTGAGCGTCCACGTCTCAGCACCGTACGTCATAGTGGGCAGAAAACACTGGTTATAGAGACGGGACGTCATCCAATTTGCTAAATGCGGCCCACCCAAGCTGTATTCTTCTCGAAATCTCGGTTTGCTCTTTGCCAAATGAAAGAATATGGCCAAGATAGACATACTGGTCAACCATCTCTAACGTTTCATTTCCTACTTTAACAGAAGGATTTGACTTACTAAAGATGTTTATCATAATCTTTGTCTTGGCCATATTCACCCTAAGTCCTACCTTAAAAGAAGCTTCATAAAGATTTTGAAGGATTTTCTGGAGAACATGAAGTTTTCAGCGAAAAGTACAAGGTCATCTGCGAATCTTAAATGGGACAGGTAGGCACCATTAATGTTAACACCGCAATAGTCCCAGTTACATTACATTTCACGATGTTTTCTAGGACTGCTGTGAAAAGTTTCGGTGAAATAGTGTCGCCCTGTCTCACTCCCCGCTTGATCGTTTCGGGTTTAGTTAGGGCTTATACACAAAACTGCGATGCGACGTCGCATTGCAGTTTTGTGTACAAGCCCTTAGATAGGGCATGCATGCGGACCTGCAGAAGGGCCGAGGTGTATAGTTCCCGTAGTACATCCACGTAACGGGAATCGATGTGGCAGCGATGGAGAGCGTGGAACACGGCCCAATGCTCGACACTGTCAAAGGCCTTCTCGTAATCGATGAAAGCCATGCACATGGGTGGCTTATACTCTTGGAACTTCTCCATCAGTTGCTTCACCGTGTGGATATGGTCGATAGTCGAATATCCGCTGCGGAAGCCGGCCTGCTCGATGGGAAGGTAAAATAACTGCTCCTTAGGAAGGTAAAATAATGTTGGTCTTTTTGCAGACTTTGTTTCTAAAAAAGGATTGTTTAACGTTTTGATTATAATTATTGTCTTTCATTTTCAGATAAGCAGCCAGATGTTGTGCCGGATCAAGATACTAGAGTGTGAGTTCTATTTTCGAAAGAAAGGTAGAAAATACGAGATAAAAAACTATCACAATGACACTTTGTTACCCAATGACAGCATTTTATGATAGTACAGACGTCAGCACATCAAGCTACTACAATCTGTCAAATTTATTTAATAGATTTTCGACTTTAATGCTAAAGCATTTGACATTTGGCGCGGTTGACAAGTTTGGCAGACTGTGTTAGCTTGGCCTTTGTCCACCTCCCCTTTCTCACTACTCACATACCTCAGGTGGTGGCTAGCACTTGCACGCGGATTGTTCCCACTTTGCAGAACTGTCTAACAATAGCGGTTTTATAATACCTATATTCAATAGCGATACAAAAAGCAAGCAAGCTTTCAGCAACCATTTTAAAAAGAGAGCTACTCTGTAAGCTCTATTTAGATGCTTAGGTACCTTGTATAAATAGAAATAATTCAATATTGTTTCTGTTTTCAGGAATGAACTAGTTAATAAATATCGTCATCTTATGCAGCCATTAGGTGAGTTGCAAAAAAAGTTAAAGTAACTCATGTTCGGACAATGTGATTTGGATAAAACGATTTTTTTGCAGAGAAAACGACGAACACTGATGATAACAACGATACTATAACTGAGGTGGATATTGAAGACGAATTTCTCAGTACAACCAGTAACGAGTTTTCGAAAGGCATGTAAACTGTAATTTATGTACACTACATTAATTTTTTTTCTGCGTGTGTGACACGAAGCAAAAGGAGTATGTGATCGTAGCAGGTGGCCTTTTTAGTTTCTGCCTACCTCAATGAGAAAGGTGTGAGTTTATGTATGTGTTCATTTCTAAAATCCTAATGTCAGATAGTTCATTCTTATGATATTGTAGTGACCCTAACGATGCGATATGCTGAATTGCATTTTTGATATATTGAATGGAGTGCGAGGTTCGGCTCGCTAGTCGCTTACATACCACCGCCCTGTCACGTCACATTTAATCAACCGAGTCATTGTGGAACAAGATTTAACAATTAGTATATTCAGTTCGAGTCTATTTGCATCTTCATTCATCAGGATAACACGCACAACAATATAATATTTTCAGGAAACGAATTCGTTGTGGGAATATCCCCTAGTCTAGTTATTCCTCAGCCAGTATTCAGCACGGAGTCATTCTGCACGGAGGCATTCAAAACTCTAGAACCAACTCCGGATGCAAACCCGTTAGAACGAACTAAAGCATGGCTAGCCGAAGACGTTGAAGTGGAACCGTATCCGAAACACGAAATGAACTACGAGGATATTAGTTCTGGCGATACTGATCTTAGTGGTTCTAAGATGAGACACAAACACAAGAAATCTATCAAAAAACACAAGACAAGTAACAAGAGTATTCGAGAATCAGGCGCAGATCTGAAGACATCCTTAAGCAAAACTTCGTGCAAGTTTAAAAATAAACGTGAATTTAAAAAGAATAGTAAAACTCTTATTAAAAATGTGACAAGAAAGAAGTCTAATAACAACAATATGGTTGAAAATCCCGAAGGTGAATATTCGCCTGCCAACTGTGTGCTTGGGTCGGAGAGAAAAGTTACTGGGAATCCAACTTTTAATGTGAAGGCATCCAAACCGGCAAGTTATCTATTATCTAAGTTAGGTATTGACGTTTCTAATTCGCTACTAGCATTTTCCTTTTAAAGTAATAACTTTTGTACTTTCAGATTCCCGGAAGTTTAATAGCACTCTGTCAACCAGATTTAAAAGCAGAGAAAGGTACCGAGTCGCCTGAAGTAACAGATTATGCTGATACAACCAACGTTATTAGCATTCCCAGTTGCATATCTGCTACTGAAGAAAGTCTTTACATTAATATTATTATGCAAGACTATGAGGAAACTATAGCTCTGCGAAGAGCTATTGGAACAGACACAAAAATAGCGCCTGAAATTAATAGAAAACTTATTGACGATAATTTGAGTAATGACTTTGATGAAAAATTATGTACTAAGCATGAAGTCAGCACAGAAAATATGCAGTCGCAAACAATTTTTCTTAACGGTACCTACCTTCAATTCGTATCGTATCTTAATGAATAGTGGAACCATTTTAAATTAAATTAATTTTCTCCTTTAGATATAAACGAACCCAGTACATCAAAAGGAATTCGTCACAATATAAGCACGGATGTACAATGTGGTCCCGACTCTCTCACGGCTTATCCGCTGTTATCTCCGTGTACATCCGTAGCCAAGATACCTCAGGTATTTTCTACGGGTATTAAAATTAATGAAGTAGGTGCCGACAGTAAAGTAAAAGGGACAGATTTTGGCACATCTACACAAGAACCTAATAATTTC
Organism: Fissipunctia ypsillon; assembly: GCA_947568875.1. Lineage (NCBI taxonomy): Eukaryota > Metazoa > Arthropoda > Insecta > Lepidoptera > Noctuidae > Fissipunctia > Fissipunctia ypsillon. The sequence continues at coordinate 21,410,958 of OX387645.1, read as the reverse complement.
AAAACCATAACACCAATATTGAGACGAGTTGGAATCAAAATTAAAGATTCTGACGTAAATTTATGCAGTCAAACTGAATGTTGTACTATGACCATATCTGACTCAGTGCCTCAAAGTCCACAAACGTTTGCGACAAATCGCAGCTTACCGGTACATAGTGCAGGGTCGATCAATGGAACAAAACTAATTAAGACTATATCAAGTACTTTGAATATAGAGGATTCTGGATCAGAATTTTGTGCACCAAGTATCGCCAGCACGACAAAGACGTGCACTGAATGCATGACTGAATCTAAAACTACAAGTAATGTTTTGATAGAGACTTTTGAGAACAAAGAAGGGTCAAGAATGGACCTGCCTACTAAAATGGCAAAACTATCCTGTGGTGCTGTTCATGTTCACAGTTATAGGGATAAACAAGTTTCTGAGGATGTCGTCTATCAAGGCGCGTGGCAGCGATACAAGCCAAAAACTAATACACGGAAAAAGACTTTAAATTTTTCGATGTTGAGAAGAAGTAACGAAGCGTTTACTAGGAAAACTAAAGAACATTTAAAGGCGAAAAAAGTAAATTCCAAGGAAAAGGTGTATAGAAAAAGACAAGAGAAAAAGCAAATGGAGGTGGACCCTATGAAACCTATGCAAATTCGAAATGTCAAGCTAATTAAAGTAAGTCAGGAAGAGAAGAGTGCCGAGGTTAAGAAGCCTCGTGTTTCTATAAGTGCTGCTAAACTTTCAAACAAAACTAAGGGCATCCCTAGACCTATAAAAATAGTAACCAAGGTAATGAAAAAAAATTAAGATACTAAACCATAGTTTTACCCATTAAAATTTGTTTAAATTTTGCAGGTGGCATCAAAACACTCAATAAGGTATTATTTCTTTTTAACACTTTCACGTGCGCAGACGTCTTATTAACAATAAAACTTCTATTGTGTGTCGTTTAGCGTCCGCGAACCGATTAAATGTGGGGTATTGAAAATAACGAATATTGCAACATTTTCCTTTTTCTAGTGCCAATACTTCCAAAAATGCAAAATCAACGTTTACTATTAGAAGATCTGGAATGTTAACCAATGTTACGGCTATTAAAAAAGAAATTGATAAACCGCAGAACCCCAAGAAAAGTTACATACCTTTATATTTAAAGAGAACTTTAAACAAAGATATGCTTAACAAAAGTTTAGATTCTGCTTCTGACGCCGTGAGAGACAGTATAGATACATTAGTCAACAAAATTGCTCCCCTGGTGAGATCGAATACAGAAGAGATCAGACGCGATTTACTCAAATTTAGAGATGACTTGCGTGTGAATATCAATTACGTCGTCTGCCGTAACGACATAGAAGACAAGATTAAATCACCTGATGAACCGACTAGCGAAACTAGTAAAGATTATAATAAAAGTACCCCAAGGCAGTTAGACATGCTTAAGCGTTCACATAGTCCAAGTCATTCTATGAATAGTTCTACTTGTTCTTCCCTGAACAGCGTTGCTACAGTTAAAGCTGCTTCCACACGAACTAAAGTTTCGACAAAGAGACATTCCGTTCCACCTCATAAGGTTAATGTGACTAACAGCGAATCAGATAATTCCTCGCCACCAAAGACTAAAAAAGTTGTCAAAAGGTATAAGGCTGCAAAAAAGACTGAAAACAAAGATATTGGCAATAAAGAAAATATTCCGGAGTCCACAAAGAACTTTGTTAATAAAGATAAAGAAAAAATGATTAAGTCGCCGTTCTCAGGTAGACCCAAAAGTATGTGCATAACAAAAGTAGAAACGGAATGTTCGTCACCGCCTTTAGCGCGGCAAAAGGCCCAAATATCTAATAAATCGAATGTCAAAATATCTTCACGAAAAGGTAGTGACGAGAAACGAAGAGCAATTAGTCCATCCGTGTCGAAGAAGAGGTCACAAAAATCGGACACTTCTTTAATTTATAACGACTTTATCCAAAGTGAATCGGAATCTTTTAAGACTTTGGATTCTACGAATATGGTTCTTGTGTTGGAACCACAACAGAATTATGAAGATCTTTCAAGGACACGAATTTTCTCACGTAAATCGTCGGCTGAGTTTGCTATTAAAAGCAACCACAATCTGATGGATCAGTTGGTACGTGAGTCGAGTGTACACAGTGAGGCAAGCCGCCGTCATATTCTGGATTCCATGAGACAGATATTAGAAGAAACGCTAGATCGAATTATTATTTCAAACGGAAATGTACGTAGCTTAAGTTCTCGGTATACAGTAATGTTAAATAATGATGATATTCAGAAAGCTAACCTTGATAGAGTTATTTCGCCAGGAATTAAGACAAGCGTTGGTCTTGTCGAAAACAGTCAGAGCGACATAAAAAATTCTTTGCATCGAACCTTTGATTCCGTACTCGGCGACGAGTCCACGTTCAATTTAAATGACACCAGGTTACCAGTTGCTGATTTGGATTTACTTTCATTTAAATCCATTACATCAGAATCAAAATATTCGGGGTATTATTCGGCTGATAACGAATTGAATACATCGCAAGAACTTGATGAGGTACAAACGCAAAATAAGACTTCAATGCGGGATATATTTGAGCGAAAGGAACTGCATTTGACCCAGGTACTTTTAGGAATAATACATAAAATACTTTTAAAACAACCTTCAAGGTGCTCTTCCGAAGGCAACTGCAACCGGTCTGTCAATGATGATTGAGCGGCGTTGCCGCTGCGATTTGCGGTCGCCTTCAAAAGAGCGCCATTAGACATACAAATGACAAGACTAAATTACAGACTACTCCGAGTACTCTTGCGGGTCAAGCATTCAGTGGCTTTTCTCTTGGCGCTGCGCTAGTGGCTGGTGATCAACCAGACTCGATCGCTATCATTGACTCAGAGACTGGCAGTATGGCTGTGGAAATCAATAGGCAAGCTGTAAGTACGCTATTGCTTTCATTTTACATCTTTGGTTTATTTTCAACATAATTATGTCTCCGTTAAAATCCAGTCTAGCTCCTTTTTACAATGGGAATCGTAAGATGCGAAAAATAATATATTCATTATATAGTGCATGGCTGGCAGGTGACTATGACGCATGTGACTAAAAGAGTGATGAATATAAATGTGGATGGATGGAGAGGGAGAGGAAGGCCAAAGAAAGATTAATGTGATTGGGTGAGGAATGATATGAAAGAAAAGACAAGGGCAAGAAGATGATTGCTGGCAGGATTGGCCATATTGAAAGCATCGTCTATGGAAGATTATTTTGTTGTCTGATAACGCTCTCCATAAGGGTTACTATTAGGTCATGAAATTAAGAAAGTTATTTGTTTTTCCAGACGTCAGAAGAATTGTTTGTATCAGGCAGATCATCAGACAGCTACGACTCCTGTATCTTAGATGAAGATGCCGTAGTCCCCAATTGGTTATTTCAACTGATCAGTCAGCAACAGTCTGTAAGTTCCTCTTGTCAATGTGTCTTTACCCTGTTTGATTGATTTTTTCTAATTTTTTGTTTGTTTTCACTATGGTTCTAAAAGCGAGTATTGACAGTCAACTCATCTTCCCTTAATTTTATGCTGAATGGAGCGCCTAGAACGTTTTCATTTTTTTTTCAGGTACTCCATTAAGCATAAAGAAATGTAAAACGCCTGGGCGACAGCAGTCACGGTCCTTCAAACGAACCCCTTTACTTCTAGCTCATACTATGTATCATAACTAGGCACATGCGCTTTGGTTGCGAGCACTGCACACTAAATTTTAAAGCTTTAATTAGGTGGAAGAAGACCAGGAGGAGCCAGTGTTTCTTGGTCCTGTAGCTGCGCCTCTCAATGAACCGTTGTATGACGCGAATGGAAACATCTTAGAACCACACCCCTTGCTTGGTGTTGCCGCCGGTGCAGGTGACGGACGAGGCATGCACAGTGACCACTCGCAGGATAGTTCAGGGAGAGGCACATCAGTTAGCTCCAGTGATACCTCTTCCGGACTGCAGAGCGAGGTCAGCGTGAGTAGTCTTCTTGCTTTTGACCTAGTTATTGCTTGCTTTTTCTTTAGGTTTTTTAGCGTTATCAGCGATAAAATGAACAAGCCAAGGATTTATTAAGACTTGACGCAGGAGTAAGTGACTTTAAGATAGATGTAACTTGATGGAGCTTTAATAGAACCATTGTGTGACACTTCAAGGTTTGATCAAGAGAGTTGTTCTAGCGGACTTCAGACTTTTGGAGTTATTTAGGTTTTTTTTGGAAAAAAAGGTTAGTTTCTCATTTTAATTTTTTTTTTGTACAGACTGTCTTAATGGACCCTTCAGCCCAGTTTGAACTGCTTCGGGATCCTATGACCAGTTCCGCGGTGGTGCCGACTGACCATCACCGCTCAATAGATCGCACTTATGGAATTGAAGGTAGAATATTTCCACAACATTATATCATGATTTACTGCCTCCTTGGTCTAGAGAGGACTGCCTCGTTGATCTACTGCTCGCTACTGCTGAGCATGAGGATTCCCAGGTTGTGCAAAGTGTTACCAACTGGAATTTCTCAGTAGCACTCCGGAGTCAGGATTTGTCCCCGGTTGATCACAATAAGCTCGCCCCCTAACTACTACATGGGACTTAAACTAACTAACTACTTAAACTAACTGGCAAAATATGCCGACAATTCAAAACACGTTTGATCTTGTCGTCCACACACTGCCGTCGCACGGCTTTTGTTTTGTCTATCATAACATGCTGAACCACCGAGCTTGGTCGTGGTGGACAAACGATCGCCGTAACCTCGTCATGTTCGGTAATCGGTCCGAATAATCTCGTTCCTCGTTGACGTACTGATGGCGGTGGCGGTGGACAAACGGCCTAGCCATAACTATCGTTTATTATACACTTCTGGACACATCTATTGGCCCACCTTAGAGTTTAGGTTTCGATGGCCCCTACCGAAATATGATTGCTAGATTGAACAAAAACTGTTGATGCAGTTTTAAACCTGATACATTTTACCATCTTTTTCGATCGTATTGTTTTAAATTTGAATTCAGAATACCATACGACATGGAGCTACGCCTAACAAGTCGGATATGCGCCTTGTTAAAGGCAATTGATTTTTTAATAAAAAACATGTTTTATCAAAAAAAGGTTTAATTTAATAACGCGTGTTGCCTCCATGGGCATCTACCACAGCTCTCATACGATTAGGCATAGAGTTTATCAACCGCTCTATGAAATTTTGAGGGGTCATCTCCCATTCCTCTTCTATGGCAGTTTTCAACTCCTGCATCGTCTGGGCAACTGGCTGACGAGCCCTAACACGTCTTTTTAGCTCGTCCCACATGTGCTCAATGGGGTTCATGTCTGGGCTTCTGGCTGGCCAGTCCATAACTGTGATGTTCACATCCCGAAGATATTCCCTGACGATGCCGGCCGCATGGGCTCTTGCATTATCATGCATAAAAAGGAAATTTGGGCCCACATAGTCCGCGTATGGTATCACGTGAGGTTCTAAGCACTCACGAATGTACCTTTCAGCATTTAATGTTGGCAGCCGTGGTCCTGTAACAACCTCAAGTTGAGTTTTGCCGCTCGCGGATATACCGCCCCAGACAGTCCATGAGCCACCGCCATAAGCAACCCTCTCTTCAAAGCAGCATTGTGCGAAACGCTCTCCCTTACGTCGGTAGACCTTCTTCCTTCCATCATTGCCATGTAACACAATTTTAGATTCATCAGAAAAGAGTACACGGCTCCAATCTTGCTGTGTCCAATTTAAATGACTGCGTGCGAAATGAAGGCGCGCTGTTCGGTGGGCTCGCGTTAGTTTGGGCCCATTAGCTGGCTTGTGTGGTACCATATCGCGTTCTTTTAACCTTCTCCGAACAGTTCGAGCGCTCACAGATACTCCGTGGAAGTCGCGAAGTTGGTTTTGTATCTCAATGGAGGTAAGGTGACGATTTCTCAAGCTGGTCGTCACGATGAATCGATCCTGCCTTTCAGTTGTGACCCGAGATCGTGGCCTTCCTTGGCGACGAACAAAGCCGCCAGTCTCTAGGTACCTCCGATAAACATTTCGGACCGCAGATCGACTTAAATTAAGTTGAGCACTCACGTTTCTTTGGCTGTGTCCGGCCTGAATAAGTGCCACAGCTTGAGCGGCGACTTCAGGTGAAGTATCCATAGATTATTGATAGAACCTCACCTTAATGTTAAGAATAAGTAATGTTTGTTGCAAAACCAAAGATATCAATCACTTTTTCAAGAATTAAATCCAAGTAAACCAATAAAACCAAGTTTTCTTAGTATTCGATTGTTTGATATCAACAAACAGGCTCCAAATTGTCTTTTGTTTCTTTAAATTCTGTGTTCGAAATTCAAAAAAAGACTATTGAATGAAATTGTGAATGTGCCAGGTTCAAAACTGCATAAAAACTTTTGGCTCGACCTAATATAAAATTTTAGCTAGGACCAAACGAAACTGAAAATACAAGGTGGGCCAATAGATGTGTCCAGAAGTGTATAATTGTAAGAAGAGTGAGTACATGGTCTTCAAGACCTCCGGTAAGTGTCCGTCAATGGTACCTGCGCTTAAGCTGAATGGTACTGAACTGAAGCGGGTACAACAGTTCAAATACCTCGGACATTACGTTACTGAGGGCCTTGACAACCGTGTTGATATATGTAGAAAGGGAACGTAGGGCATTGGCGGTCAGAAGTAATATGCTGGCCCACAGGTTTGTGCGCTGTAGTGACCAAGTTAAAGTCACACTATTTAGAGCCTACTGTCAGACTTTCTACACGTGCAGCTTATGGCTCAGGTATACGCAGAGGCCGCTCAGTGCTCTACGTGTCCAATATAACAATGGATTTAGGATGTTGTTAAGGCTGCCCCGCTTTTGTAGTGCCTCCGGTATGTTCGCGGAGGCCAGGGCGGACGGCGTTCATGCCATCGTACGCGAGCGGCTCGCGTCGTTATTAAGCAGAGTCAAGGGTAGCACTAACAGCATCCTTCAGGTCATTGCGGATAAACAGGACTCAAATATCCTGAAAACATTTATTCGTGTTCAAATTTTATAAACCTACATGTAATTATTGTAGACATGGTCTGAAATAAAGATTTATTTTTTTATTTAAGGCTATAACTTGGCCTCAGGCCTAAAACTTCAGAAAAACTTTTTATCAAAGTTATCTAGTTTATAGTAGTTTATCAAAGTTAAAACAAACTACTATTACAGATGACGCCGGGGCACTGACTAGCTCTCGCGACGACCGCACGAGAACGCTAAACGGGGCCAGTGACATCGACGCAGATATTAGCTCCATCGATACCGACGCCCCGGATCTTTCTGATAACTGAACACCTTATTACACACACTGTATAAAGTCGCAGTGTCTTGTTTGAGTTGATAAATTGTTGAGGACTATCTGGGTTATGGGCTGTAAACTGGATAAGCTAGTAGTTTTGGTTTTAGGGTTTTTACCCTTTACTTAAGCTTGGTAGCTGGGAAAAAAATTGCCTGTTAAGAAATGTTTTCAACTCATAATTGTTATCTGACTGATCATTTCAATACAATAGTTTGAAACCAGTTTTCTCAGTTAGGGGCCTACGACTTATCATACAGTGTGTTGAGGATTAAGTGGTTCGAGTTTAAGAGTAGAAATGGTTCATTTTGAAGCAACGGGCGAAATTCTACATCTTGGAAATTATAGTTGTGATAATAATATGTGCGCCGCCTCGGCGCATTGTGAATATTGACGTTCTAATAAATTATTTGTTATCTCGGTTCTGAGTGGTTTTATTTTTATTTTTAACCGACTTAAAAAAAAAGAAGTCGGAGGGAGTCAGGGGGAGGGGAAGTCGGTGGCAAAAAACTAAAATACAGTTCCAAAGACACCGACTTCCGAAATTAAAGTTATTTTTCACTTTGTAGCGTTTTTTTTGGAAGTCGGTAATTTGTTTTTGTAATTCTACACGTGTTTCAAGTTCACCCTACTCAGCTATGAGAGTAGTTCGTCAACTCGCTACTGATAGTCGGGATAAATACCCACTCGCGGCTTACGAAGCTGAAAACCATATGATATGGATGGCTTCATATGTTCGCTAGACGGTGTAGAGGTAGCCGAGAAGACATATCAAGAAATGGTCGCCATTTTCAAGTCAGGTGGTTTCAACCTCGTTAAGTGGATCTCTAATAGTTCCGAACTTTTTAATAAAATTCCTTGTACTCATAAAAATCAGCAAAATATTGAATTTGACGCTGACGCTAATTTTAATTATTTCCATTATAGGTATGCAGTGGAATCCTGTAGAAGATACCTTGCAATTTAACATTAATGGTAATTCGCTTAAATGTACAAAACGTACGGTTTTATCCGCAACTGCACGTCTGTTTGACCCCTTAGGTCTTATAGGTCCAGTTACCACATTCATGAAAACTTTAGTTCAAGAATGCTCCTCGGTTTTGCAGACTCCAGCGAGCGCTGTTATGGCGCCGCTGTTTATTTAAGGGTTAGTTCTAATGACCAAGACCACGGATCAGTCCAATTGCTCACTTCAAAATCTCGCATCGCTCCACTTAAGAATACGCCCTTAGCTCACCTCGAGCTCTGTGCTGCTCTTCTCTTAGCTAATTTACTCAACTCTGTTGTAGAAGTTTTAGGTAAACGCTGTAAAATTGATAATATTTTCGCTTTCTCAGATTCTACAGTTACGCTCACTTGGATCCACTTGCCCTCGTATAGATTTAATACATTTGTCGCGAATCGTATAGTTGAAATAAATTTAAAATTACCCGCTAAACATTGGTTTCACATTGATGGGCCTGAAAATCCCGCTGACGTAGTTTCTCGTCCTGTTACGCCTAAACAATTACTCAATTTCAAGTCTTTAGTTTAACGCTCCGCATTGGTTTTTCTTCCCCTTAAATCAGTGGCCAATTAAGCCATTTAAGGTCAATATTAATGAGGAGCTCGTGGCTAAGTAATAACAGCCGCACGGGTCGATCCATCAGGTTAAGCTACGCTTGCCGGGGTTGGTTCGTGGATGGGTGACCATCTTTACATACTGAGATTCTTCCGTGCCTCGGAAAGCACGTTAAGCCGTTGGTCCCGGCTGTCATTCGTGAATCTTTGACAGTCGTTACGGGTCGTCAGAAGCCCAAAAGTCTACAACCAGTCTTACCAAGGGGTATCGTATTACCCAGTCACTGGGTTGTTGAGGTCAGATAGGCAGTCGCTTCATGTCAAATACTGGTATTCAGCTGCATCCGGTTAGACTGGAAGCCGACCCCAACATAGTTGGGAAAAGGCTAGGCAGGCAGGCAGGCAGATTAATAATAATAACTCTGAAGTATTGGAAAGTAAAAATATCGCTCTTTCAGTTAAAATCACTCAAGAACATCCTCAATCTATTCAATCTTTAATTGACCGCATCTCTCGATACTCAATTTTACTTCGTTTTAATATTACGCTTCTGTAAGTTAATTACTTCTCGAGGTTGTTTCACCGTTTCGGATTTAGACGCCGCGGAAATGAACCTTATACGATACGTCCAAGGTAGATATTTCTCTGACGATATTAACGCTTTAAAATCAAATAAACCTTTAAACAAATAGATTGCTAAACTCAACCCTTTTTAGATTCTAATAATATTTTCAGAGTAGGTGGAAAGTTAACTTACTCTCAACTTGATTATGGTCAAATGCACCCCATTTTACTCCCTACTAAAGCACGTGTTACTCAATTCATTATAGATTTTTATCACGTTGCTATCCTACATACTGGTCCCGCTCTTTTATTATCAGTAATTAGACAAAAATTCTGGATTTTATCCGCTCGAAATATTGTAAGACAACGCGTTCATAGTTGTAATACTTAAATGCTTTAGGCTAAACCTTAAGAATGCTTATCGTCCTATGGGTGGCTTACCTGCTTTTCGCGTATCACAAGCGAAAGCGGTTGTCTATACCGCTGTGGACTATTGTGGTCCATTTTATATTACTCACATCCGCAAACGCCGAGTTAGGAGCCACAAGGCATACATTTGTGTATTTGTCTGTTTGACAACTAAGGCATTACCGTAAAACGGGGTGAATAGGGATGCAGGGGTGAATCGGGACGAAACTTTAAAAGGGATTTTAACATTGAATTAATATAGTTTGTTGGCAAAAATTATACTTATGTGTTTATTGTATTATAATTAACGATTAAGTGTCCTTGTTGGCAACAAACTATATTATTTCAACGTCATAATCCATTTTAAAGTTTCGTCCTGATTCACCCCTGCATCCCTATTCCCCCCGTTTTACGGTACACCTAGAATTAGTCTCTGACCTTAGTTCAGATTTATTTCTCGACGCTTTTAAACGTTTCATATCTCGTAGAGGTCCCGTTTCTATGATTTATCGCGATGGAGGTACTAACTTCATTGGCGCTAAACACAAATTAAACGAAATCTACGCCTTAAATCATCATCATCATCAATCATCTTAGCTCATTTATAAATTACATAGGTACCAACAGTTATCTGAACACCGTGTACAATTTAAACATAGTCCGCCTTACGGTACTCATTTCAATGGATTTAGCGAAGTTAGTGTTCGTTGTGTCAAAACTCACTTTTTTAAAGTCATTGGTTCTCAAATATTAGCGTACGAGGAATTTAGTACCGTACTAGTTCAAATTGAATGTCTATTAAATAGTCTACCTCTAAGCGTCTTAAACTCTGACCCCTCGGATATTAGCGTTTTAACGCCTAACCATTTTTTTAAATATAACTCCACTCAAGTTCTTACCTTCTGAAGATGTTACTGACGTCTCAGACAATCGCTTATCGCGCTATCAACTGATTAATAAAATAACTCATTATTTTTGGCACCATTGGAGTCGGGAGTACCTTACTTCCATGCAACAGCGAGAAAAGTGGAACTCGCCCTCAAAACCTATTAAAGTAGGTACGATAGTTGTTATTAAGGATAACAATACTCATCCACTTTGTGGGCCACTGGGCGTCATTGATGCGATTTATCCTGGTAAGGATAACATAGTGAGAACTGTGAAAGTCCGAACTGCTTCCGGTTCTTATATACGCCCGTTAGTGCGGCTTTGTACTCTACCTACACATCAGTAGTTTCCGCTTAATTAACCTAACTCTATTATTAATTTAATCAATTAATATAACTCATTTTACTTAAAGTTTACATATAGTTTTAAGTAATTCTGCTTAATTTAGAGGAAAACCTCTAGTCCGGGGGAGTTGTCTGCGCCATTTCTCCTATTTAATTAATTACGCATTTTTTTTAAAGCAACAAACACGTTTTACACATTGTAACACTCAACATAACTGACTCATCCGAAAGACATTCAATTAACTCACTCCTCGATCCTAATCATTCAATCAATCAGCACCCTAATTGCGTAACATACTATCAATCACAATCTGAATGATTTTGAATCAAAATGCTGATCCATTGCTTCTTATGGTCGAAAAATTGGTCTGCTCAACAATGCAAATAACGCAATGAATGTTGTTGAACTATCAAAATGAAACCGATGTCTACTGTAAGTGTGTTACGCAATTGCTTCGCAGTTCAAAAATGACTTGCGGCCCAAGGGCACGCCCGCTAACCGCTTAATAGATGGTCCCGCTAAAAACTCTAAAAAGTGTAAAATTACGTTAAATACGGTAAATACGTTACGTATTTACCGGTGTTGTGCTGTGCCTAAAAAAAATTGACTTGGTGTGGGGAAGTCACAAACCTGAACCAGCCTTTTTTTTTTTTTTTTTGTGGATGGGAAATCATCAAATGACTTCTCCCGCTCTGGGCGGAGCGGGAGGGCGTGTCAGACTTTTACTGACTAAAACCCACCCGTGTTCCTTCTGTTGCCTGTGCCGGGGCCACGGTAACTCTTTCGAACATCCCGCAACCCTAGCTGGCATCGGCCCTTGCGGACCCCGTCAATAGTGCTGACATCTCTTTGAGGCGCGCGTGGAACACGACGCGCCGTCGACTCGGGCTTGGTCCTTACCGGACGGAAACCTGAACCAGCCTGCTGCCTTATCGAAGAGACGCAAGCTTCAACCTTATGAGTGCCTTTCCCATCCAATGGCTCTACGGCCCGCTTATACCACAAACCACTAAAAAATGTGCGCGTGTGAACTGAGGGACCACACTGGGATTCGCAAAATGAAAATCCTAGGATTTAGTAGTAGACTTCTGGGAATTTGTAAGTAAATTAATTAAAAACTACTGCCCTAAAAGTGTGGCCCCTCAGTTCTCACAGACTATCAGCCAGATCTTGGAAAGTATCTTAAAAATGAAGGTTTTATGAATAAATACATTTAGTAAAGAATTTGTAAAGAAGATATTTACTAAATAACAGATCACAAAGCATTAAAGATAAAAAAAATATTACGACTGAACTGTGGTGTCTCAGTCCACATAACAAAGGTAAATAATATTTTAGTGAATATTACGGAATAAAATAAATAAAACCGTTCTTTTTCTACATAAAGTTTTAATGAAGGTCTTAAAACGTTTTGTGAAAAAGAAATGGAGCAAACATATCCAAGCATTTTGAAGATAGCGATGATTAAAACTGGTCTCTCAATCCTCACCTACATTTTGTGTCATAGTGTGGTCACACTACTCTATTTTCATAGGATTAAAAAAAATAATATTATCTCAGCTAAGAAGTAAGAAATTCACAATTTTAGATACCTAGTAGAAACTTTTTACTAAACGTTAAGTATACTAGACGTACACGTACGTACACGGACGTATACGTTTAGCGCTTAAGCGTTTTGACTAGTCGAAACTTCGACTGCCGGGATGATGGCTCTCGGGTGATGGCAAATCCACACTCGGGGCTGCTATGGAGTAATGCCTGATGGAAACCTAATAACACTTTGCCCGACCTGGGAATAGAATACAGGACCTCACGCTCAGCAGTAGCGTAATCATTTTAAATAATGTTTAGCGCTAAACGCAACTAGGGCGAATTTCGCCAATGAAACTGAACGCGATCCGCACATAAACCACGTTTAAGGGCTGTCAGTGTCATTATTTTATGTAGTATATTGACACTGGCAGCTCTTGAACGCGGTTTAGATGTGCTGATCGCGTTCAGTTTCATTGGTGAAATTCGCACTTAGTGGTTTGTTTGGTGCAATGGGCTTAGATGTGCACTTGTAACCTAATTACTTTTTACTAATTCCAGCACTGTGTTTGAATTTGTATAAACTATGAAAAAATAATTAGGAAATCTTGATGAGAACCAGATCGATAAATACTAGACGTCCCAGGTAAAAAAAATAAACCTATTACAGAAATAATGTTAACACAGCTTCATACAATACAAATCCAACAATGATCCCGGTCAAGGTCAATTAAGGTCATCCATCAATCTGTAGACAAACATTCCGGGGGCATAAACAAGGGGGTAATGAAAATTTCATTTTTTGACCTACGACGTCTAGTTTCTGAGATATTTTCGAAAAAATCAAAAAGGGGTCTATACTATTTACTACAAATATTGCTACGACTATGTGTGACCTTTTTCGAAAACATTCACGGTCAAGGTCAATTATTGGTAGGTCATCCCTTAATCTATAGACGAACATCCAAGGCGGTGTAATTTCATTATCTTTAACCGAGGATGTCTAGTCTTTGAGATACTTGCGAAAACTATGTATAAAAAGACTACGACGACGTAGCAAAAATTACGAAAGAAGCTAGGACGTAGCAAAAGTGCTACGTACATTGCTACAACGTAGCGAAACTGCTGCGAACGTTGCTAGGACTTGTAAAACTGATAAAAACGTTGCTACGAAGTAGCAAAACTGCTAAGAACGTTGCTACGACTTAGAAAAATGCTCCGAAAGTTGCTACTACTTAGCAAAACTGCTACAAACGTTGCTACGACGTAGCAAGACTGCTACGAACTTTGCTATGACATAGCATAATATTGCTCCGAATGTCGCTACAGCTGCTACGCGGTCGTAAAAGACAACCAATTAGCTACGATACGTAGCAATATGGTTTTACGTTGTTGGGTTGGATTAGGTGGGTGGTTTTACACTGGCTGGCACTGGCTCGGCGAGCTAAGTTCGCAGGAGATATGCTACGTCATAGCAGTTTTGCTACGGTGACGTAGCAACACGGTTACGTTAGGTTGGTATTATTGGAGGTCGCATTAATGTATGCACTGTGTGAATAATCATAGTTACACAATGTCTGTCAATAGTTATGGCTTTGTTTATGTTTTTGTATATTGTCACTTGCGTGTGAAATATTGACCCGAATTAATATAGTAACTATCTGACCACTGCTACTCTCATTATTGCCACCATTCTCCAATAGGTTATGAGCCCAGTGATCTAGATAGATAGCTATACCTACATATGTCTAGAAAGAGAAATAAGTTATTTGATTGGTATTTGCATAGTTTTGTTTCGCTTGTTTAATTATTGGAACGAAGTTCTTTAACGCGGCTTGCGGTAGGAAGAAACTGGTAGAAATCGTCACGTAACGAAAAAGCGTTTTGCCCAAAAAAGTCAGTTACAAGTGTCAAAAGTTTTTGATTTTAATACAGAGCCATCTACGACCCCATAAGAGACCGTACTAAAGGACTCTGTATTAATACATAATACAGGGTGGCAGGGACATCGACGCACAACTTGTTACCATGGATGCAGTACATGATTCTAAACGCTTCTACGTTGAAGTTTTTACACTAGGGGATCTAGAATCATGTGCTAAATTCATGGTTACAGTTTGCGCGCTGAAGTCCCTGCCACCCTGTATACAGTGAAATGAACTCCCGACTTTTTATTTATTTTATTCTGTTCGGGAAACTTAAAACTATTTACAGTGTTCTTAAAATATATAAAATTGAAGGCCATTTACAAGTTTCCGCTGATAAACACTACGGTAAAAACGAAAAAAGGTCGGTAGAAAATACCTATTACATAAGTTAGAAAATAAATAGCACACGATCCAATAATACAAACTAAACCGTTAACCGTTTAGATGCAAACAATTACTTTCCGTGAAGAATCTTTTCACCAACAAATGCTTAAGCCGAGAAACACTGGTGTTGAGAATATATCTGCAATGCGTCTGCGCTCATGCCGTGCTAAGATACGAATCCTCTTACATTGCGCTGTATAATTGGAAGTATACATATGATACATGCATATATAAACACGCCTTCTTCCCATGGGGGTAGGTAGAAACTGCAGAACGCCACTTGCTACGATCCTTTCATAGGTACTCCTTTTGCCTAGTTTACGTTCATACATCTGGTCATACACTCACGCCGGTTACGCTTACTACACACCTGGCCTTTCTGAAGAACATCACCAATAAGGTCACTATATGTCCTCCTAAGGCGTCCCCTCCCGGCGTTTCCACTCACATCTGCCTTGTTACCTTTGTTAGTCTCCGTTCATTTATCATATCAACATGACCAAACCATCCATGAAACTCGTTTCAGTTTTTATCACTACATCTTCTTTTAGACCGCCACCGTTGCTGTATCACATCATTTCTCAGCCTATCATTCATAGTCACACCACACATGCTTCGTGAGCAACGCATTTCTGCAGAATTTATTCTACTTTTTTAAATTGTTTTTTATTTTTTATTTAAGATAGGTTTGCTCTTGACTCTAGTCTAGGTCAGAGACGACAGAGACAAAGTCGACAATGGAGCGAGCTTACCCAGAAGAAGCCTGTTAACTCTGACTTTGAAGAGATCGGGGTTGTATACGTTCGGAAACACAGACGCAGGCAGAGAGTTCCACTCCTTTGCTGTGCGCATCACAAAAGACATTTGGAAACGCTTAGTGCGAATTGGTGGAATAGCAACTAGGTAGGGATGGTAACCTGCAGTGCGTCTAGATGTCCGATGCTTCTACTACTACTTGATGCTTGTACTTTCATGCTTCTTTTGCCACACCCAACATGCCCTTCCATACATAAGCGTGGGCACCAGCACAATTGGAAGTATATTTCCAAGTTTTGTAAAACGTAGGAACCGCTTTTCCTCAATTCTGTATATACAAATATTATAATAAAAGTTATATTATTACCTATATACGTTGCACACTTGTGCGACGTATTTGTACGTACTTACTACGTAATTATTTGAATTTAGTTGTTTAACCTTTTAACCGCCTGACTTCATATCAGTTGGCGTGCCCCCTTCGCCCGGCACAGTGAATCGAAAAATATATACCTACAACAAAGAGGGATGTGCAGTACTTAACTTTTCGATGTCGATATTTCGTTTTAATAACGACATTTGCATTTGCAAGCGTGGTTAACTAACAACTACAACTCGACCAAGCTGAGTTTGCCCCTCGCGTCGATTACGTCACACTGACGCTTAGGTACGGGCTGCAAAAAAGGATTCGCTATGACTTTAAAAAAGTAAACAAATCTTTGTTAGATTTTACTTTGCATTTATTGTTTTTAACATTATATTATACATAGGTACACGGGTACACGCCGCATTCCAGCGAGGTGCAAACTTAGCTTGGTGGAGATATAGGTACCTACTTGAATACCACTTACCTTACGAAATTATTCGGCATTTTTCGTAATCCAGTAAAATCAGTGTAAAAAATTGAACGATTTATTAATTAGTACTTAGGCTATTCACAATAAAATCAGCCCAGAGAAGAAAAACTATTATTATTATTATTTAAGTTATCGCACGGTGCGCTCTCGCCATCTCACTCACTCTAATTAAGTTTAAAATTTTCATTCAGACATCACCACCATACTACACAATAAATTAAAATATAACTAGGTGTGTAATAAAAAAAATAATTACCTCTACATCAATGTCAAACTCTTCGTCTGATAAAAATTCTTCATTTTCATCGCCTTCTAGAATTCGTATTAATTAACTCTTCAGTAGTCGTCATGATAAATTTCTGACATGTACATTTATCGACATATGAACGTAAAACTACATGCACAAGCACAACACTAATGGAAAATTCCAGAAGTCGGCACTCGTTTATGACGTAAGAAGCGGTCGTCTTTATACGACCGTGGCGCAGGGCGTACTAACAAAGTAAGTTTCGGAACATGTAGGCTAGGGATGGGATGACCATCAATTCAGTCGCTGACATTTCACAAGTAAATTTACTTAATTTTAAAGAAATTAAATGAAATACTCACAAATATTTGTAAAAAAATGTTTTATTAACAATTGCTGTATTTGTTTTAAAGTTAATAATTAGTCAGTATAACGAGAAATATTTTGATTTATGTTTATTTTTGTATCGGTAAATCTTGGCATATGTCCCGTCCCTCATGTCGGATTTTGTCGTCATGGGCGTTGCACATCAATACAATTTTCTAAAAATAATGTTAGTAAGTCATCTAACTTTGGACCTTTTTTTTAGGACTTCTAATTAAGAGACTAAAGTGTATTAAACTGTAAATGATTACTTAGTTAACTATTTACCTAATATAAACATATTTTTGATAGAATACAGCGTAATTAAATAAAAAAAGCTGATTAAGAGGGTTGTCACATTTTACACCGCTCTCGCTCACACGGGACCAAATTTTTAATAATGTTAAATGAAAAGATGCATTTTTGAAAAATGTATTCAATAGGCGGTCTACAAAATAATATTAATTTAATAGGTAATTATTAAAAACACATTTTTATTGCGGCATTTATTTATATTATCTCAAAAACTGATCATAATACTTAATTACATATGTTTATTAGATAACACAATAGAAATGTGTTTTTTGATAACTACCTATTAAATTAATATTATTTTGTAGACTGCCCATTGATTACATTTTTCATAAAAGCATTTTTTCATTTAACATTCTTAAAAATTTGGTTCTGTGTGAGCGAGAGAGGTGCAAAATGTGACAACGCTCTTAAGAGAGCAGTGATATTTTGGTCGTACATATACGACTCTGGCGAAATGGGCCCGAAAATATTTGTCGGATTAATCCGACGTAGGCGGTTAAAAGGTTAAAGATAACTCTTGTTGTGTTTTAGTGTAAATACGTCTTCATTTTGAGCAAAAAAAAATATTTTTGTAATTTTGAAATGCAACTTTGTCTTCCTCTACTATTTAGCATAAATAAGCGATATGGTGTTCATAAGCACTATAAGCTTATTACATATTGTAAATAAATTTTATTTGTTTATTGAAATGGTTGTTTAAGGGCGTCGTGGTGAAGTCGCGTGTTGAGTCGCCTCGTGGTCTCTCTTTTTCTCTGGTCAATCCGTGGTTGGATTCATTCCGCTTAAGAGCCTTTACAGCATTGGTACGACAAGGCCTCCCCACATGGCTTCCTTGCCTTGGTAAACAGCCGAAATTGTTGTTGCTTATATAAAAGTCGCTTCATGTCAAATATTGCTATACAACCCAAGGCCAGGTAGTTGTTTGAGCTCTATTGAAAACTTCTTGAAGGACCGGTTATTAAAAAGGGGACGATTAGTCATTTTAACGATGATATTGCATCACTATCAAAATCACAGTGATCTTTATTCTCACTACAATGAGGTTGCTGTTGGGTTGCTGCTGTCAGAGGTACAATAAATGTGAAAGGACTACACTTCAAGATTATATGGGAGATAATGAGATTGATTTTAGAATTGATAATAATTAAAGTTGATATTCATTTTAATAGCTAAAATCAATCTAGTAAAAACACACATTATCGAGGAAATGTCTTTTGCATTTATTCATATTGTACAATCTTATAATATGATCCATTCTGCAAAATTTTACAGGCGAGCAAGAATTCATATATAAAACAGTAGCTCTTTCGTATTGTACATAACCATTTTACCAGTATAGTGAAAACATGCGTATAGTTTTTTTAGTTTTAGGATAATAAATTACTTAAATACTAATTTAAGTTTGGTTCTTTATTAATACAATATCATTAGGATTGCACTATCCTGTAAAGTTATTGGAACGTACCAAAAAACATTCTATGGTGCTTCTCTCGACGCCGATGAACTTTCTATGCTAAATATACAATTATAATTATAACTTTTAATATAAAACATGATCGTCGTGAAGCGATTACACAGATACAAGGCAGGCATGACATCTTGGCTCAGACTTTCTCATCTCACTTCAATAGTTCAATTTATTCGATAATTTATAGGTAACGAGCACACGAGCTATTTATATCGTAGGACTATTATAGTATGAAGCTTCAGGCTCAACAGTGAATATCGCAAATGAACGGCTCGTCTGCAACGTCCTAAATGAAGGAAGTGAGCTAAGAGAGTGTTTATATTAGTTACAATTTATTTATTAACAATTTTATTACATCTTGTTTATTAGCTGCTGTTGTCATATCAGTGTTCGTATTATTTGCCTCTATCGTTTACCAAACTAATAATTACTTTGAACGTAAACCGTAGTGTCGTTTGTTATTCAATAATATAGTGTCGTGAACACGGAAAAATAGAACGCATTAGAACAATTGAAATGCCACTTATTTGTAGTAGTTTAGTAACTATTACATCGAATATTTTCATTATTATTTTAAGGCAGTGAAACACCCAACTTAAATTCAAGGACAGTTGGGGACGAGATTACCTAGCTAACATTAACTGGTAACATATCACTAGACATTTTCACATACGACCTCTACACAACGGCCGCGTTATATTTTACAATATTTACACATCTTATACACGTATGTTAGTGAAACATCGTCGTAGTCAATACGAGGGAGTCACAAACACTAAAGCGGGACGCACTCGGTACTCTATAATACCACTCAGTCATCGAAAGTCCATCGGCTTATTGTAGATATCATCCTAACACCCCGATTACAAATGACAAAACGAAAATACCCATACGTCTATGCAATAACAATATAAATATTTCTCATGAGTCAATCTTGTCAAATAATAAAACTACATAGAAGAAATCTAACACTCTGAAATCGAGGCCAACAAGTTTATATTTTGTGAGACACGCATTCCTTGCGAACACTTTTTAAAAAACAATTTTTATTTATTTCTTTTATTAAGACTAGATTAGCATTGTAATTATAACATTAATAATATCAATTGTTCAAAACGATCGATCACTTATATATGTGTAGTTTAAACGGAATTATGAAAACAGGCGTATTTATTAACAAAGTATGGGTACTATAATAATGGACAGTACTGCACAAAAATGACACGATTCGTGTACCAGCGTAGACATTTTGTACTCGTAATTATAACAGAGGTAAAATATAAAAGCTATCTTATAACTCGTTCCTGCCCTTCGCAATAAACAACAACGATCAAAATATTAAGGGAGTAATATCCGATTCGACTAAAGGTAGGTATCTACTGTTAGACGTGCCGCGTGTTTGGAACCAACAGGTTTGATCCGTCTCGACTAAACCATCGCCTCATCCGAACCTTTTCGATGTTCACACCACACTACTTAAAGCCTGATTTACACGGTGCGATTTAAATGCCTGCGGCATACCATAAGTTGAAGCAACAATAAAAGTAGCACCGTCTAAACAGTGCTTAGACAATTCAAGTAATTTTGTTGCTTCAATTTTATTATACGCTACTGGCAAGAAACTTGCATCGTGTAAATGGGGCATTATATAGAAAACTGAAAGGCAGCTGTAGGTACCTATGTATTTAGTGCGCATGTAGTATATCTATCAAAACTGAATAACATGAAATATAATTTAAATATCTCCGCTTTATATGTGAGCGTCCAAGCAAAAAGGGCAAAAAAGGTTCTCGGCATTTAGTTTCCGAGTTATACGCAGTTTTGTAAAGTTGGGTGAAAAAATTGCATTTCTCGATTTTAATTGATTATTAATAAATGCTCAATTATCTACAAGTTCATATAGTAAATGATTTTATATGATTTTTCTAAGTACCAAAAATCAAACTTTGAAAATGCTTTTTCTCAAATCAAGTTTTTTCAGAGTTTCAACATCAAATGTCTGATAAAAAAAAATTGCCAGTTTTTGAATATTTTTTTTATCCTTATTATCAATTGGCTATTCTAGATACCGAATCTGGAGTTAACTCAATACACCACAACTGGACCCTTTTTGCTTGGACGCCCACATATATTTAATTTATTGGGCATAACACTTTATTATTAAATGACACGCTAATGTCCTTCTAAAGTTGACTATCCTTATCACTTCTCGGTTTATGCCAAACACGCGTCGTCCCTTAGAGAAATGAACAACACCCCTATGCAATCACACAGTTCTAATAATAATTCTCATTTTTTCATCATGTTATCACAGAAAATTATGTATTTACAATTTTGTCGTACTAAAGTAACCTACATCATGCTTGCAACAAATGTGTTTGATGGTGTTGAACAACTTACTCTCTGTTGCGACTGTTGTATCGCTAATCAGTGACGTGGCGTCGTAAGACGTAGAGTGAATTTTAAAATAAGTGAACCGTATTGAAATATTTGCCGAATGGGGAAGGTCGGGCAAAGCTAATTGTAGATGGCGTGATCATAGCTCAGTCCTCACGGCCTACAATATGTTTGACATGTCGTTCAGTCATGAGTTTACTTTTATTTCGCTATTTCATTATATTCGGTGATTTCAATATTTTAAATCAAGTAAATGATATGAAAAGTGTCAGAATTTAAAACCATAAATATATCCTCAAAGTCACTTTCTTCAAAATGTTTCTACTCTGTTTAATTTATAAAACATCTCTACGAAAACTTTAAGCCACCATCTTTTAATTTTAGGGTCTCTCGGGAAATGGTGGACTCCAATTTCGGAGTATTTAGTAATACAACAACGCATCATTTTCGCAAAAATAAAATAAAACCACCTCACGCCTTGTATTATTGGCTTGTGTTGGGAACTAGCTACGACAGCGCCATTTTGACAGTTGCCTTCCCCATTGTTATATGTCTAATATTTTACAATACACTTCGTGGTGTATTTGCACAACATTTGACGTTTTCAGCACAATAGTCGCAGCAAAGAGGACAGCTAACAAGTGACTTGTAAGTATGACAATGGCATGAAGTAGTATCAAGTGGGATTAGGACGAATATCGGATTTATAATATACCGTACAATCGTCCGCAGAATTGGTTTCACCGCTTTTGCATAGGTGTTGATCAATGAAGATGATTCTTATCAAGGTTAATCTTTTTATTATTATTATTACTATTTATTTAATATGCTTAACACTAAAGCTGTAAACCAATTCTGTTGCAGAGTGTACAAACAATAGTTCGATTTTGTGCCTGGTGACACTTTTTGTTTTGTTTCGCATGAAATAATCGGCCATCGACAGTAGATTCCTTAAACGTATTAGGTAATGCCGTGTGTCTTTTCAATGAATATTTTAATCTATGAATTACCTACTTTTAACATTTAA
The DNA here is from genome assembly GCA_947568875.1 of Fissipunctia ypsillon. NCBI lineage: Eukaryota > Metazoa > Arthropoda > Insecta > Lepidoptera > Noctuidae > Fissipunctia > Fissipunctia ypsillon. Next base: position 21,388,582 of record OX387645.1, on the reverse strand, counting down.
ATTGAAAGTCACTCATATTTGAACTGTTGAGACTTACAAGTAGTTATAACTCATAACCTACTTTTAATATCGCTAACGTTAAAGGCGATTAATCGAAATGTCGATGACTGTATCATTCTTCCAGTGGGAGTATCCTGTTTTTCCTTAGTATAATAATAATTATAGTCAACAAAACTTTGGCTCGTCTTTAATTTACATCCTAATATGTTACTTTGAGGTATATTTTAGAGTTAACTCACAAAGCAATAAGATACTCCCCTCGGCACAAAACTGCGCGTCGTTATACATTACAAGTACGTAGCTCTAGGTCGGCACTAACATTTTACAAACCAGGCGACAAAATCTTTTAAACAATACTCAGTACACGATTTAACAATTTGGGTAATCATTTAATGCAGAAATATATTTTCAAAGTTTACATACAATTCATCTTTATTTAGTTTAATCGTATTTAAATTTAAATAACGTAGGTATAAAGCACTTGGGGGAAGGACAGCAAATTCAATAAAAAATGTTTAATTATTTATTTAGTATATATTAACTAAGTAAAAATTATTCGCTATGTAAATATTTTATACAATACTAGTATTAATTTGTCTGACGATGAATCGCTAGTGTTGTCCCAACGTGTAACTTGAATACGAAACGGCGTCGGGCGGGGTGGGGCCGGGGCCCGCGCCCTCACCACGCGATAGAACGTAGACTTTACGTAGTGCAAATTTAATATAGAAAGTTTACTTTTACAATACAGACTAGTAATTTCATTTTATGTAAAAATCCTAGCGCAAACGAGTCGTCCGGCACCGTCTCATACCTCGATCGCCCTAACCGTAATACAAATTAAGGAGTAAAATTTTAGCGAATTAAAAATTAAATTTTCCAAAACTTCGTAAATACTAGAATTCGGAGGCGGGCCGCGGCTGGCCGGGAGCGACGTCCGAACCGCTGAGCAACGGGAGTCGTCTATGTACACACGGTCGCCGAGTATAAAACGAGATCGTTCGAGGCGCGGGGCGCTCGCGGACGCGTCATAGGGAGTGCGGCGCGCGGGGCGCGGGGGGCGCGCGCACGTCCCGCTGCGAGCGCGCGCGGCGGCGCCGCTAGCACCAGTCGTCCTCGTCGGAGTCGGAGTGCCTCGCGCGCGGCTTGTACCCGTTGGGCAGGCGCGGCGCGGGCGCGGGCGAGGGCAGCGCGCGCGCGCCGCCGCCTCGCCCCAGCGCCAGCGCCGCCTCGTAGCTCAGCGGCGCCTCATACGCACGCGCCGAGCCCCACTCCGCGTCGTAGCCCCGGCCGCGTCTGCACACGCCCAGCGATTAAGCCATCCTCACACAGCACTTGTTTCGATGCTATATTGCATGCGGGGACGCCACAATACAGTAAAAACAAAAGAGCTACAATTTACTGAAAGGAGGTCAGCGAAAGCGGAAAGCGCTAATTACCCAGTTATCTGCATCTACGCCAATCTTACCTGCATGGGCGCACCCGGGCATTGAATGACGAGGGTCTGACGACCAATAGGCGCTAGAAAAACGATTCTAGCTTTTGCAGGTAAAATATACTGATTACCAAAATTTTTGACAAAGTGATGAAGCTCATGTCTAGCAATAGACTTTCAATAAATTGACAAAATACGCCGTCTAGCATAAGTAGCAGAGCTAACTAATTTATTACAATAATTTAACTAATAAAACAATGTAGCAGAGAAACAAGTCTTGTGTTTGGCGCTCTTTAAATTACTGCCCAGAATATCAATAGTATCTGGGTGAAATATTTGTGGACCTTGGCATCAAGACAGGTCCACCGAAATTTCGTCCAAGAAAAGATATCTTTCGAAATACCGTACCTCTCTCTAGATCTATAATCTCGGTGTATCAGTCTTTCAACTTCTCGGCCGTACTCGTACTCATCGTGTTGAGGCTCCAACGGTTCTCTGACGGTGTGCCTCAGCGATAACTGGAACAATCATTGGGACATTTCTATATTTTCCGAACGTTGAGTTTGACGTCGGTTTAGGACGAAATTCAGGATTACAAAACACAGTTCGTTCGATAACTCTTTACACAGCAAGAGAAGTAGTTTACCAAAGTATTAGGAGATTAAAAATTGCTGCTTAACCACCAATCAATGCAGTCGTGTTTGTACCGGATAGCATCTTGTAATCACGTTGCTAGAAGACTCGAAAACGCGATAGATTCTAGGAAGTACAGGTTTCCTTGGTTAGCTACTCACGTGCGAGGGGCTGTGGCTGATTCTGGTGAAGGGTGGCTGCTGCTTGACCTGTAGCGTGGACGGCTTGGTGGGCGTGGGAGGCAGCTGCCGGCCGCGGCCGCGCCGCGCGCCCTCACGCTCCCACGACCGGTCGCGCCATTCTCGCCACTCCCGATCTCGCTCCCGATCCCGCTCACCTATCGGGGCCCAAACTGCTCTCTGAATGATTTGATGTTCTACACCCCCACCAACAACAAATTCGAGCTATGCGGTAATGATACATATGATATTATAATCCATAAATAACAGGACGTTCGAATCAAATCAAGGAAAATAACAGGGGTCATAATCAAAGTATAAGTATACCTATTCAGATGAATAATAAACAGATGTGCAAACAATTTTCTCGTGGATAGCCACCATGCTCTCCGTCTACACTCGCGCCGCTTTCATACATCTACAGACGTGCAAAGCCGGATCGTATCAACATCGATTAACTAATAATTTAGACACATTGCTATTCCAGCAAAGGGTCTTATGGGTCTAACAATTTTCAATATAGGTGCCAATTGTAATTTTGGTTCAGACCCTTTGCTTTACAATCAGTGACACTGAATATAAATAATAACGCCCGACTGATAATTTTAAAAACAGTTTGAAGAATATGTTGATCTTGGTCATGGCTGCTTTTCAATTTCGAATTCGGGTTGAGGATGTATTCCCTAGTTTTGTTCAATGTTATCAAGGTGATGGTTTTTAATGTTATTGTTAACATTTTGTTTACGAGTTTAGACCTAATTATAATTATATTAACATCGGAATAAGTTACCGTAACGTGCCTGTTCTTATACCTAGGTACTGAATGTTGGTAGTCGCAAAGCGCTTATCGTGATGATAGTCAGTGTGGTATGTGAGGTCCGTAGTGTGTGGCGAGTGGATCTCACCGTAGGTGTGGTGTGGCGGGCTGGGCGACCGCGAGGGCTGGCTCAGGCTGGTCGTGGGGTGCGGCGCCCTCCACTCCTTCCCTGCTGTCAGGAATACCTTCATGTACCTTCCACCACGGTTTACCCTAAGCCCGTCGGACTACCGACCTTATTTCCTTACTCACAAAGGTGACTCTAAAAGTTTTGGGTGTCTGTCCTACGTGGTTCCAAATGTAAAGGTTTCATGGACACGGATTTGGATTGATAGGGATAGGGTTCTTGGTTGATTAGCTGTGTGTCCAAAGTTGTAACTACAGTTATAGGAAAACCGAGAGCATAATACTTTGATACAATTGGTAAAAGTTGTTCATTACAATATGAGATAAACTTCTTTGATGTAACAGCTGTACTACTGCAGAGAATACAAAATTAAATTCAAAACCATTGTTAAGCTTTTGCATGCTGCATGATTTATGTGATATCTTTGAAGTGCATGCATTTCAGGCACCTCTGTTGCGAGGCACCCATGATTAAGCAGTTAAATTATGTGCAAATAGGAGCAGATATGTTTGGTTGGGCACCAATATTTTAGCATGCAGCAGGCAAATTAATTTAATTTGTTATATTATAATACAGGCCAATTTATGTATATAAACTTTACAATATATAATGCTTCATTAGAGTATGTTGCGGCTCAATCTATTGCCAATCTGTAATGTACTTACAACTAATTGTTATGAGTGGCCTGGTGAATAAAATATTAATGACAGGTACCGCTAACAATATAATTCACGAGCATAATAAAGGAGCAGTTATCAAATCATAGCTAATTAGCTACAAATATAATGTTACAAGACTAGCCTTGTGAGAATGTTCAATTATTAGCTAGATATTACAATCTAATTATCTAAGTTCATGATTATCATTTGCAGCAGTAACTGCTTCGCTCGCTTTCCTCTTATAACTACAACTACGAAAAACATGAATATCTACAACTACTGTTAAGCTAGACTTCCCATCTTCTCACAAAACTTTCAGAGTACCTTCATGAGAAGAAAAATGTTTGCAAAACTGTTTCAATTTGTTAATTGAAGCTAAATAAAATATATTCGGTATGTTAACGGTTAATGTTTTTAGTATGAATAAATAATACTACAGGAATAACATAAGAATAAATAGTTAATAGCATGTAGCTCGTTTAAAGGCTATATTTTTTTTAAGTATGATATATATATCAATAAAACGCCGATATATCTCATCAAAATTGCAATAGCGTTAAGCCATAAATACTTGGCGAAATGGCAAATCTGTTGATATGCTATCAAACAAAATAAGAACACACGGTATGATCTAGAATGAACATCTAAGTAACTAGATTAGCTAATTGGATTACGTCAAGGGTTATCACCAGATTTGCCTGTAATACATAAGTTTACATAATCTGTCGTTACTAGGTATTTGGTAATGGTTAGTTCTGGCTTGTTTAGCGGAATAATGAAATAATCGCTTACCATGTGGGTGGTAGTAGTGGGGGGCTCTGTGCGTTCGCCCGTGTCTCTGATGTTCATGCTTTACTATCTCGACGACATTGCTGACGGTGTCGGAGAACCCGATATCGTGATGATAACCTCCGTAGTGGCCTCGCCTTCTTGGACTTGGTGTTCGTCTGTAAATAAACCACGGTTAACAAAGAAATATTATCAGGTAACGTTCATTTACCATGCATGTTACCAATCATGCAACACCGAGAAAATCGGGGAGTGAAATTGGTTAGTCCTGAAGAAAGTACATTCGGTTAGTAGAAGATGTGTACATAGCACATACCATTGTTCACTACGATAACTTTGAGATCAATGGACTCTTCTTCGATGACACTATAAACATAAAAAGGAAATAACAAACTAAATAATAAAACAAACAAAACGTGATATTGATTTGTGGTTTAGGTGTATTTACCTTAAACTGGAAGATCTTCCGTGGTGGTGGTGACCATTCTGGTATGTATGAGGTGCTTGTAATCGCCCATCGTCCAATGACTCCATTGAGGCGTGGTGCGATCCTTGCAGTTCCAATACCTACAATATTAATTGTATTAAAAACCCATACAAGTATAAAACAGGCAAAGCGTTCATCTGCAAGCTAGTTTAGTTTACGTTTCATTAGACTTACTGTCCCATATTTACAAAATTTTAGTTTGCCATAAAATATCAAATCATGCACACGAAAGTGTCAAACTTTGCATTCCATGCAACAGTCCGTGCTTGTGCAATATTATACTTTACACTACTTACCCATTCTGCTTAGGAAATTTATATTGTAATATCTAGAAACATGCTAGGTTTTATTAAGTTTGCATGCAATATGTATTCCGGCAAGAAAAGCGACATGTCCTGGTGTCATGTTAGATATTATGACTGTTATGTTAGTATGTTTATGTATTGATAGTGAAAGTGCTATGTCTAAGAAAACTTTCAAATAATCATCCCTAATGACAGAAGAGTCATTTAAAAACCATTCCCTATCGAAGAAAGAGAAAAGACAAAAGTTCTACAAGATTGACATAAAAAACAATCATCTATAACTGAAATTCTTTACCTAAACATCAACAACCATCTGTAAACTTTAAATTGTACGATTAATACTTTCGAATGTAACATCACATAAATTGTTTTACTATGAGCCTAAGGCCCTAAGTTACTTTGTTTACGACAATAATACCTAGAAAACGGTTAATATTAAGGGCTAAGTTGTAACAACAAACATTAGTATCCTATGATCATGTTAGTAAACACCCAAAACAAAAAGCTCGGAACATAAAATTACAACATCGACTATCTATGACATAATAAAATGCACCGATGTATTGTTGTATTAAAGGGGGACACCCATTTAGCGGATACACATATAACATCATATTTGCGACCAACATCACGTATGTATGGGGTAAATTGTCCAATTGTCACTTTACTCATAAAAAATTGTTACAAAAAAATTTTGTTTGTGATAATGATATTGGTGTGAACATCGATTGCACTAGACAATGGCTATCATGGCTCTGGCTGATCAGGTTTACAACAGTAATGATCGAGACAATATAATCACCGTTTCACTTAAGGTTTCACACACCTTTTTATTGTTCCTGTAACAAAAGAGAACTGTGATGAAGGGCAAGTAAATTTTTGCTATTTTTTTTAAGACGTCTGTCTCTGCCCTAAGGTTGTAAAAAATCAATTAGGATGTGCGCCACAGGGATGTACAGGTACGACCATAAATATATTACTATGAACAGCTCGGTAATATATCTGATTTCGTGATTCATCCATTAATATATGTCGTCAAGATGACGGAAAATATATGTAATCATCTGTGGAAGGCATATACAAGTGGCAGAACAAATATGTGACATCGAAGGAACACCAAAACTATCTGATGAGATAAGCGACGTCAAAATATACGATGTTGCATCGAATAATTTCAGAAGAATGTGATACTTCGTCGTGATAAAAAATATCTGACATCACTAACTTTACTTCTTTATCGCAATCAGTGCCGCTTATATTGCAAAAAAATGTGAAATCCTGGGACTGGCAGCATAAATATCTGACGGCAATGTTTGACAGTAGAAATGTCAGTAATAAGTGATTTTGTTTTCTTTTTGGCAACTGAGCCGATGTCGGCTTTTCTGCCAGTATCAAGTATGAAATTGATACTCACCTACTTTAATATGGGTAATCGATACGGGCAGAATAGCCGATATCGGCTCGGTATTCAGAATTTTAAGAGGTGTCACATCTTTTTGAAGCCGATGCAGCATCCTATATTATCCGATGAGACAAGGGACGCCCCCTTGCCTCGTCGGATAGTTATGGTGTTCCTTCCATGCCATATATTTGTGCTGCTGCTTGTATATGCCTTACACCAATGATCACATATATTTGCCGTCATCTTGACGACAGACATTAATGAATGAATCATGAAGTCAGATAGTATTGCCAAGCTGTTCATAGAAATATATTTATGCTTAAGCAGTGTACGCCTTTCTGGGCATAACAACATCTTTATTTATTATATCTACTGCCATCACTAATCAGCCATGCGTCTGGATGGTTACGAGCAGATACTTAAATTGATCAGTTCTTAAAAACCTCTTTACCAGTTCTTTGTAAAATGCATGATTATCGAAAAACAGCTTTTATTGCAAATGTAGGTAGGTACTTGATTTTGCATCTTCAAAAGTTAACACTGATTTTTATTCTACAGTTATCAGATATTATTACCCTGTTACACTGATATTTTACTATACCTACTAAATATACCTGTCCATGAAATGATAGTTGAAATTATACAACACAACTCACTTGAGCGATTTTCGGTTGCCACGTCTGGCGAGGTTGGCAAGCAGATGCGGGTCGTCCGGATGTCCATCAGCGTTGACGGGCCCTTCGTGGCTGAGCGAGCCGGCCCGCGAGCCGGGGCCCAGTCCCGCCGCCACGTCCATCAAGCAGTTAAAGAGCGACGCCTTCTACACACGCACCCCACATCACGCATCCCCCCAACACACGCACACTTGCGCATGCTCATGTCACACAGCGTCCAAGCGCATAGGACTCAATAGTCACTAACGGCTAAAGCCTACATGAGTTTGCGCAAACATCCCATACATCATGTCCATGCTGGAGTTCTCTTTAATTGTGTTATGTGTGTATTGTTTGTGTAAGAGATCCAACGAATGGACAATTTGACATACAATCGAATTGAAAATGTATATTCTGTAGTGTAAGTGAGGAATTCGGCTACAGGTATCTGAGAAAACAACTATCACACTTTAGTTGTATTATGTTGAGTAAATTTTGTTCAGTCCATGTCGGTAAAACCGTGAAAGAGCTGAAATTACAAAGCATCTTGTTTCGAAACGGGTGCTATTATAATTATAAAATCATGTGCGACAAAGTTGAAGCCAGAGGCAGAGGTTGCGAGTTCACGTTTGCATTTTATGTCTCATAAATATGATACGGTAGTCGAGTGACTAAGTATTTTTGTTCTCCAGCATGCGCAGACTTGAGAATAATGATTTTTATTTTAATAAATTCTTATGCTATAGTATAAAAATTACAGGAGGCAAATAAGAGCGTAGGTAGCAAGAAAGCGTAATATTTTAACGTTTCTTATATCACCAGGCTTCTAAAATGGTAAATATCGATTGAGCCAAAATGTAATCGAAAGTAAATTGTACGATATTAAAAGCGAAAGAATGAAATAAATATCTGTTGAATAGTTTGAACATTTCACCATGCAGGCTACCTAAAACTTGTATAAAATAAATAGATCACAGTAATCTAAAAATGCAAAGTGAATATATTTAATATTTTTTATAGGAAGTAGCAAGAGGCAAAGGGGACGATATGACACACATTGGTAAGACAAACAAATCTACGAACATTAGGATTTTCTATCTACGAGACAGTTTCAAACATTGTAACACATACATTCTTTAAACTACTACATTATTTTGCAACTATAGGACAGGTTTTATGTTGTGGTTTACAAAGCCCTGACGGACACTTGACAGACAAACGTGCCAGACTTGCACAAGTTTGCCAAACTAATGTGTTATCAAGTGCGTCACTAATTCTAATTCTAAATTCTTTAATTAATTCAATGTCTAAACTACGGTTTTTTATTCGTTCATTTTATTTCTTGACCATCCATTTAGTCTATAAGTCATCGTGTATTATTTAATGTTTCTTTTTTTAAATAAATTTATTTAAACACAATGCGAGAAGAAATTTATGATAAAGAAAAATATCTAGAATAGTGCAAGAAAAAAGTATTCAAAGTTTCGTTCCGTAAAATATTTTAATACTACCGGCTGAATGGCCGTAGGGCTATTCTCGTTGAATGCCTGAAAAGTAAACCACCAATGTAGTCGACTCGTTAAGAGTCGATTTCAACTAAAGTGATTCTGTATTGTTGTACTCTTTGTTATACAGACATTTGTTTATAGGGAGCCAATCACAAGTTATGTAAACTGAGCACAGAAACAAATGATTTTCGATAGAATTGAAGTTTTTTAAATTATGGTTCTGTAAATGTACACAACAATACAACCACAGGTAGACAACACAACCAACTCTATAGAACTAACTATAATGTTCCAAATTGTAATCTAATGTGGGGAATTATAGGGGGCCATCAACAAACACTACTTGTAAACGTGTAGTATAACCTACCCACGTAATAGTTACATTTGGCTCAAAGTGTACATATATACATACTGGCGTAAGCCACACGAATTTACTCTGGCTTCATTTGGATCTACTAAAGTTACTATATTTATATGTTCATCAAAATTTCCATTATTATACATAAATACAGTGTTGAAAACAAATTTACTGAGAGGTGCGTTAAAATGGCAGTTGTACTTACCGGAACACCGTTCTGCTTGAACCTTGTCGATCTCCAACTTTCGAGGATCAACAGTCCAGCGTATATCTTCCCGACTGTCAGTTTCCCAGCGTTGAGTACATCGTTTCGAGGCACCAGCAAGTCGAGCATCTTCTTCGCTTGTAATGGCCATATATGGGTTATCGTTTCTCTTAATTCCTCATCTGCTTGGTCCATTTCCTCGGCTGCAATTTTACATTAATATTATTTAGCATTAGGGACAGTTTCCTGATAACTTTATTTAGTCTTTTGACAGATCATTATTCGGTCATCCTTCACTCGAAGCGACAAAACATATTTTTGCAAGGTATTGCTGTATTGCTCGGTCTTGTACGTAGTTGTCTACTGCAAAGTGACCAATCATAGAAGTGTAAAAATAGGGTAATACTTACGAGATCTCATTTTGATGTTTAAGTTTTCTCGTATTAAGGCAAATAGTGTTGTTGTAAAATTAACTTTCCCCTCATCGTCTAGCGGCATATTCATTCTAATAAGCTTCTTATATGCTAGTCTATTTGGACATTTGTTACCAAACCCCAGAGGAGGATCCATATTCTTCAACATATCATACATTTCTGTATAATGGATCTTACCCCTGAAATGATAAAGTATAATGGTTTTAGAACATGGACGACAAATTAACGAACCCTTGAAAATCATATAACTGAAATATAAATAAAAGTATTTTCAAACATGTACTGACGTGGCGTTTGGATCGTATTCTGCCCATATTCTAACAAATTCATCAAGATGATGTGCGCCGAGGATGGACGAGTCCCTCGTTAGGTAGTCAAAGTTATCCATAATAACAGCAACGAACAAATTCAACATCTGAAAGAATATCACTCACTAGTTCAAAGAGGTAGCAAAATTAAAAGGCGTATTTTTTAAAGTGATAAATGGTATACTCACAAGAAACGAACAGAAGAATATAAAAGATACGAAGTAGGCGTAGGCGAGCGTACTTCCACATTCTTCGTTGGAGGCCTTTCCTGCTGCTATGTCGCACTTAGCGGGCTTGCGGCAAGCCAACATTATGTTGGGCCACGACTCGCCCGTCGCGCATCTAAACATACAGTGGCTCACAGAAACCGTTCCATATTCAACAGCCAATTCAAAAAAATCTTATAAAATGCAATGAAGAATACTATAAAAAGAGCATTTCCAGAATTAGTATTGATTGATTAAGTATTGATCAATTATGGGAAAATACACATTCGGTTTGCACAAAACAGACTGTTCTACACGTTTCACAACTAAGTAACAGTGAGTGAGTGATGAAGTAATTCTTGATAGTTGAAGTGCATGCATGAGACGTGCGCGATGATACACAAATGAAATCATTCTAAAGTACTCCCATAGCTCCATTGAGCAGCTTACTCGTTACTCTACGGGTCTTAACATTTCAACTAGATTGCTTCTGGATTAAATTGATAAGAGCAGTCTAAATGGTGTTTCGATAAATGTTTGTATTTTCCTATGTTTACAATATATCCTCAGGCTGGAGTAACTTGTATTCAATGTTCCTTACCTGAACAGTAGCATGAGTGCTTGAATGAAGCTTCGAAAATTGTTGTGTCTGTTCATGTCAGACTCTGGTGTTAATTCTATATTGCCAAACACCTGTGTCCAAGCAGATACAACACAGAAGATCAGCTTTGTATGCAAATTATAAAACGTAGCCCGAGTCCTATGCTTTATCCCACAAAAATAAACACTCTACCTAATGACGTATCTATCTATAACTAGCACTAGGGATACGACAAACGATATCAAACAAGGGTACCAAACTATCTAGAGATACAAACATAAGAAGCAATCTCAAAGTTAAGGACACCAATCAGGATATTGTCACCACTAAGGATCTTCTAAATCTACGTTCTGATTATATGAATATATATATTGATGATAGTAGTATTGCCAATGATAATGATAGTAAGTACATATGTAACACTGATAGTAGAGACAGATTTTCGGCAGTGGCCGCAAGACTGAGTAACAGCTACGTCTTTTGTACTCTCACCGAAATAGTAGCAAGAGTGCCGCCACGAATGATTGGAAGTTGTTATGCCTGTTGATGGCATCATCTGGATCATATTGTATGTTTCCGAAAACCTGTCATTAGAAACTTATCAATACTGGTTTTGTATTTTCTTAATCCAATCTTATAATGTACTCACTACTCATAACTATTATGAGTCCGTCTAAGATGAATTTTGCTAATTCATCTTAGACTGGCTTATTATATTTTGAATTTTAGAAAATTTTACTACACAACTAAATACGATTACATTTTGGAACAAAATTTGGATTAAGGTTGACAATACTTGGATTATCAGGAATTTGTTATTTTTAGTCTATTTATCTAATACTAGGATTAGTAAATGGACTAATTTACACTAAACATGACTATGTTCTTCTAAGCATATGATAAGAGGAATACTAACAAGTATCTGATGCTATACTGATATTTTATCTAGCCCCTCCAAAATATTCTATAGTACCAGGGGTGGAAAATTACGACATCATCACAAAAGGATTAGAACTCACGATATTTCTATCGAAAGTCCGTCACCTAGCATTACGCTAATGTAACTAAGACCTATGGTTGTTAGACCCTAACGCTACTAACTATTATTATAAAAAGAACTAGGAAACTTTATTATAATCAAAACTAGTTTCACTAGTAACAATTAATTACGTATGAAAAATATATAAAAACACTATTATCAAGTAAAATACAAAAATTACCCCCAAAAAGTACCTATCAAATGTCATTATATTTCCTGTCATAAATTATAATTATTCTTAATTTTAAATTGTTAGTAACAATATTAATAATAATCAAGTTAGAAAATTAATTAGGAATTTCATGTGACAAGGAACAGGAGGAATTCCAACAGACCTGCATCCCGATGATGGCATAGATGAAGAATAGCATCGCGATGAGAAGGCACACGTAGGGTAAGGCTTTGAAACTCTGCACGAATGTCCAGAGTAGTATCCGAATAGTGTATCCCTGTCGGAGCAGCTTGATCAGTCGCGCGGCTCGAAACAGGCGAAGGAAACCGACGTTGAATGTGTTCTCCTGCGAATGATAAACACATTTACATATCCATCCCATTCTTAAAGCCTCAAAAACTTCATTAAAAACATCACACGTTAAATAAAATCAACCAATATCTTGGACAACATGTCTGGTACTCAAACAAGCCGATGTTTCAGCCAGGCAAACTCCAATATCTAGTTATATTATAATTTCAAACTAACGACAACTTTAAAATAAAACTAGGTATATAGTCAATGATATAAGATGTACTAGATAAAATCACAAAATTAAGGAAAATAAATTATATTCGGATTACGTAATGAAGAATATGAAAATATTAATGTAATGAATATAACAATTGTATCAGCTACACTTCTTAGTAAAGTATTGAACAAACTTCAACACTTTCTCACAATGTGAAATATATGAAAAATCTAGCAATATTTACGAGAAAAAAATCAAATATTCTAGGGTTTTATGGAAATTAACACACCAATGTATAATTGTCATAATATCTAAAACAACCCCACACAAACAATTGGTCCCTAGCGAACAACCTTACATACGTTATAATTATACTACAAAAAACTTCTATACATCCTAATATTCTAAAAATATTCTCTAGCACTACTAATATTAGACCACTGTTCAACAGTATGTACACACTCCGTCTAAACCATCGACCAATCCGTTACAAAAATCTAAGATTCCTAGCAATCAAATAGTTGATTTGTTACCTGCTGACAGGATATGTCAGCACAGTTTTCAGCAAGGTCGGTCTGTAATCAGGATAGATCCTTTATCTTCACTTCCATCAAAGTCAAAAAATAATTATAAAATTGCCAGCAGCAAAGAAGGATCGAGTAGGCAAAAATGAAATTAGTATAATAAATGTAAGTATAGAAGCTGAGAAAGATTAGGTTTATCAGACGATGAAGATACTTACGCCAAACTCCATAATGAGGGCGTCAATAATACTTCCAATGACCGTAATGAAATCGAATGTATTCCAAGGGTCTTTGAAAAAATTCTGGAAACAGACCAATATGTTAACAAAGATTCCGTAAAAATCATAATTAATTTTAAAAGAATTTTAGAAAACGAGTACAATAACATTTCAAGGAAAACTGTTTACAAATGTACACTTTCCATTCTTAGACTGTTTTAAGATCAAAGGACTTTATGAATAAGGAAAGGAATGAGGAAATCTCTCTTCATTTTTTTAAATCTATGCAAATACATAAAAATATGTTATTCATAAATCTAAGAAAAGTTAATGCATTTAAAAACCTATGTCAATTAAAAAGCGTTATCTCATAAATTCTCTATAAAAATGAGTTCTAAATCGAAATATATTCAAGTCAATATTGAATATTAATAGCTAGGCTAAAATATTTATAAAATAATGATAGTGTATTGTGTTAGGCGCACACGATTATTTTGCACATTCCATAATGCATTCGTATTATTTTAAATACATTTGCAGTACAAAGTCATACATTAATCTCAAATGATTCAATACATTAGTTTAGCTCATTTCACACCTACAATTGATTTTTGTCTTTACATACCCATGGCTTCTTGCATATTTTATAGAAATAAAGCTATCATGTTCTTGTTAAATGATAAAATAAGTTTTAATTAATCAGGTAATATAAAAATTCAAAGTGTGTAAAATTCTTACCGTACACCCGAAGGCGATCAGCTTCAAAACGGTCTCGAGAAGGAAGAAGATCGTAAAGACGAGGTTCATGAATGTTAACATGTCCATGAGTAGTGGTGGAGCCTCGTGAAACTACCACAAAATCAATACCAGTCTTTTAAACCTTAACTCAAAACATTATCAAATTAATGAAAGTTAAATGCAAGACCAGTGTAACTGTCTTTTTCATTCAAATATTCAAACATATCCATTTGTTAAATGGACATAAATCGTTCTAGCATTTAACTTTGTATGATTAAAAATATTTTTATCTAGCCGATATTATTATCTAATAAAATAATGTTTTGTTTTGTAAACATTTTTCATGTAGAAGTGAGTGTGTTAGTATTTGTGTAATTAATGTTCCTTCATTGTAGATGAGTATCATGTTATTGAGATGTATTTGCGAGACTTGTGGCATAGGGTGCACGTGCGGCATGCTGTTCCGAATGTACAATCATGCGATTAGGTGTTATGACGGACAACATTTATTACAGGAAAAATATAAAATTATACTGACCTCAGAAACCGCAGATCTCCGCCAGATTTTAAAAGATCACAGTACTTACCTCATGAAAACGCTCGGCAAGTATAGATTAGTAAAATCGGGAGAAAGACAACATTATAACGCGTGTATTCACATACAATAGTGCTACATGCAGCAGGAGAAGAAGCCATGCTTTACAATTATTGCAAATAAACCTTTACAATTATCATCGTCGTCAGAGAGAAACTAGTACTGGATACTTGGGAAGGGATAATAATACACGGCTGGAAATAATCCCATACAGTCATGTAAATAGATAAAACAATCACGTTAATAGCAGAAAGAGTACATTTGTACCTATATCGTATTTATTTATATTTCATTATGTACTTGTACTATGTGTCGGTCGATACTTTGTGTTTGTGTACTTACTTTGACACCATAAGCGATGATTTTCAACACCGTTTCCACAGAAAACATTCCAGTAAACCCCATATTCGAATACTTGAGGACATCCGCGTAGATGTCATTTTGATTATAGTACTGCCATTTTGTGATGAAGTGCCGGACGTTATGGATAAACCCATGGCAATGAAAATACATAATTGTTACTTTATAAATTACCTCATTCACAAGAATTAGTATTTTAATGTGATGTACAAAATTGAAATTTGTATGGAATCAATGTAAGTAAGTAATTAGTTATGTTACGGTTCATGTAACAGTTCACAGTAATACATAATATATAGTAGAAGGATAAATATATCAAGGGGATAAGTGACAAGAGTTTGGTGAGGGTATGTGCGAAGATCTTATTAAATTAGACTAACATAAAATTAGACAGGGTCACAGTTAAATTAAAGCCAAACAGTTTTATAAGACTATAGGAATACCTATATAGGACAGTAAACATGTAGATCTTAAAAATAATATGAACATAAAATCAAACAAAGTTGGGTAGAACAAAAAATAGTGTTATAATTTTGACCACGTAATATAACTTTAGTTCCTTTTAAAATTTTATCTCAATTAGAAAAATGATCAATTTTGTCAATTTTCCAATAAATATACAAAGCAGCCCATAGCCACCAACAGATCACGCCTGGCAGTAGGCCATTCCACCAAGCATGCACAATATCCACATAAAGACAATTAGGAATAGGTCTTAAATAAGATCATGCAACACGAACAACATATATGGCCCATGCCACGTCCTATCTGTACCCAGAGATTGTTGTGCATTCACAAGCACGAATAACCGAATAAAATGTTTGGTGTATCTTGTGCCATAAATGTGCTGGAAGGACAGGATATCGTGCAGTAAACACCGATACATACATATTTAATTAATAGCAAGCGAGGAGTAACGAAAGGATTATCCAACGAAACACAGGACAAAATAAAATGATATTTGGCGGTAGGTACATTTGACGGGATAGGCTCGGTAATAATTTTAAATACGGCGCATTCCGATGCAGTGTATACTGACGCCGAATAAGTACAGTGATATCGTAAACACTTTGTATGTTGTGTGTGTGTGTGTTGTGATTTTTGAAAGACCTAAACTAGTAGGCAGTACTAATGTTGTGCCAATGATGTTGTTGTATCATTACGTCATCCAGGTATAGTTTAACATTTAAGACGTTACACAACTAACAAATTAATTCCACTAAAAGGATCTATCAGGTGCGAACATATATTAGACGCATATACGACAAAGGTTATGTCTTATTATAAGTTTTGCCAAACTAGAGAGCTTATGACTTACATTTGATGAGCTCTCTAGAATGGTACTGTGCAGGCTTCAAGGATTGGTTGCTAATCTAGATCGTCACTTTCAGTGCCTTGTGAGACAGGCTAGGTTCTTCAGCAACTACCTTAAATAAGTGATCATTTTCTACTTTTCACATATAGTGCTTCTTTTGTTTATGTATTTTGTATGATCACTTTTGGAAAAAGTGTTTGTACTTAAAATAAATAGATCTTTTTACTATAATAAAATTAAGATTAGTAACATTAATTATTCTAAAAAAGTCAGAAGCGTCGATGATACATACCTTCATCATGAGCAACAATGTGTTGAGAACGATGAGGGTCATGATGAAATACTCGAAGGGCGTAGAGACGACTATTCTCCACACTTTGTACTTAAAACTCGCCCTTTTGCTTGGCATATACCTCTCAAGAGGTCGCGCTTCTATTGTGAAGTCTATACACGATTTCTGTAAACGAAAATATAGTATCATGTCATCATGAGGAGTTACTTGTGTTGCTTTAATTTGTCTTTTATGTAATGCCATATTATTGGCAACTACATTGAGTCAAGATTTTGTTAATCAACTCACCTGATTCTTATCAATTTCACCGTCCTGCAGTTCAGCTTCGCCCTGCTCTTGAAATGTGATAATTATCAGAGCTACGAATATGTTAACAAAGAAGAAAGGAAACACCACGAAGTAAACGATATAAAATATGGACATTTCTATTCGAAAATTTTGTATGGGTCCCCTGTCTTCGTAGGTGGCGGCCATTGAATTTTGTAATACTCTGTAAATAATGAAGTGTGTTAGTGTCCTGTTTTCTAACAAAACAATCCCAGATTTAGGACTGGACCAACTTCTAGTTGGAATCAGAAAAATAAATAGAATAAGAATCTCTTCAATTAATGACCGAATTAGATATTATTAAAACTTGTTATTAGATCTAGTTCCAACGGGACAAGAGGTGAATGGGACTAAAATTAAAATATAAATATTCATCTATTTTTCAGTATCTAACGTTGCTGTTAATAACGTTTTGCTGCAGATAATAATCTGTTACTACAAAAGCTAGTCAATGAATATTATTACATTTTACACATTCGAATGTAAAAATAACTTCTTAAAAAAATACATTATACTAACTGAGGCCACCCTTCCCCGGTCTGCACCGCGAACAGCGTAAGCATTGCCACTGCTACGTTGTCGTAATGGAAGGATTGCGTCGTCCACGTGCGCTGGTTGACTTTCGGCAATAAGGTGTTAGACTCGTACACGAAATACGACCCTCTGTCACACACAATAAGGTTTGTATTAGAATTTAGCCTTCAGAAACAAAGAAGTATGTGTTTAAATTATTGTTTTCATCTACGAAACTTTGCATGATAAGAAATTGTAATGCATCTACCTTCATGCATGACAATTTCTTCATCTTCAACGATGTATTTCATCAAAACGATAATCGATTAAAAGCAAAGACATCAATCTTACGTGTCAAACTAGAGCAAAGATTTAGATTGGAAGAGTACATTAAGAAATACTCAAGCTATTTAGGTTACGAAAATAAATAAATAAAAACTCAATACTCACTGGCAGTCTTCAAAAGTATTCTTACTGATATCGTTGCAGTGAAAAAATTTACCATTAAAAAGTTGAACTGCAATTACAGCAAATATGAATTGAAACAATATATACACAATGAGAATGTTAATGACGTTTTTCAAAGAGTTCACAACACAGTCAAACACTGCTTTTAACTTTGGGACTCGTTTTATAGTTTTCAAAGGTCTGAGCACTCGTAACACTCTTAACGATTTTATTGTGGACAGATTCTGCCCCGCACCCTTTTTCACGCCTCTGTAACAAGAAAATTACAATTAGTTAGATGACCATAATAATGTGAGTATATCATCAACATTATTAAAATGAACAAGAAGTCACCAGTGTTTATTCCAACTTTTATAATTTCAAGTCGATCCACCGGCAGTGAATCACCAAATGGAAGTTGGCTTTATGATTAAACATGTTCTCAAAGTAAAGTATTGCCATAAATGTATTCGATCTATGATTCGAAAAATCCAACGATGAAAATTATATTTACAATATTCTTAATGCTGTACAAGTACGTGGTAACCACTACTACTATTTATGGTGAATATGTCATCGAGGTAAAAAATATTGTTCTTTATACACCTGATTTCATTTCCAAATTTCCGATTGGCAAGAGTGCGTATGACGTCAGCTAAATTTATGATTTACAAAACGTTTCCAATGTTCATTCTAACTATCAACCATTCCAAACGTACCCGATCTCAAATCCGAAGCTGACTAGGGCGCATATAACGACGGCGGCATCCATGATATTCCACAGGTCGCGTAAGTACGCACCCGGGTGGAACAGGATGCCGAGATCCACTATCTTCAACAGCATCTCCACGGTAAACACGCCCGTGAACGCGTAATCGAAGCAGTTCAGGATTTTATTCCTATGTATGAGAGAGTAAGATTAAGGAAAGAGTGATTCGAAGGAAGTTAAGTCGATTAAGCAAAGTCATTTTCTTTATAAGTTTTGGGAACACAAACTCAATGTCATACATGATAAAGCTCAAATTCAATTGCAACTGGGTATTTTAGGACCTTTTTTTACAAACAGTCAATCAAAATCAACTTAGACTACATCATGCTAAAAGAGATTGTTGAATATTCAAGTTTATGTGGATGTTAATTTAAAATTTAGAAGGAAGGTGTTATTATGTCAAGAGGATGACAAATTTGGTCAACAAATATATTTTTGATAGCTGCACTGCTAGATAAAAAATGGTCCAGGTAAGTGTTTCCTGTTCTCATTGGGACACTTGGTATATAATTATGAACTACACACAACGTACCTGTCGCTTTCTTCCACTACGGGGTCTTCAGCCGCTAAAGCCGCAGAACTCATACATATAACTACCATGATAAAAAAATCAAAATATCTTAAATTTACAACCCAGTGTGCGCCTCGCCTAATTCTGTAACACAGAAATATTATATCATTACAATTATGGTAAAATCATATAAAACAAAAGTTCCTTGGTAAGTTATTAGACTTACCAAGGAACATTTAGTAGGGTATGTGACGATGTGAAGCAATAACTTGAGTAATAAGGTCAACTTACGGATTAGTAGGTGACAAAATAAACATGGACGAATATGGCAGCATTGGTTTTGGTCCATCTGGTACCTCATCATCATCTTCCTTTTTGGCCTCTTCTTTCTTTTTGTTCTGAAATATTTCGAATCCATAATAGTATACGTTCCCTATACTGCTTTCATCTACATTGTTTCCACTACTTTCTAGTTTCTTACACTGGCTATATAAGAAATCTTTAAAAATACCGAAGGAAACTACACTAGATTCAGTAACAGTTTTATGATAAATTACATGATGATATTTTTTTAGCAAGTGATCACTATTATGACTTATTCAATGAATAAGTACTCAAATGAAATTATAATAACTTATTACTAGAAGTTTCACATTTAGATTTAAAAGTAAAGACTAAGTATTACACAAGCCATTACTGATGAATGTCGTGGTAAAACATGCGTTTCAAACCAATGTCATAAATAGAAATAAAAAAATCTAATAAGTGAAAGGAAGGAATGATCCTCAAGCTAGAAATAAATCATGTTTTGAAATTAATGAACCAGTATGTGTTTTATATGAATTAAGTAGCCACCTAGTTGAAGTTAACGTAAAAAGTCAAGTTGATGTTGACATCCATTAGCCATCTAGAGATAAAGATCATAAAGATTTGATAAAAACACCTATCATGACATTCTGCTCACATAAGCGACATCGACCCGTCTAGCGTACTTAAAATATTGTTGATATCGAAGTCATGAACGAACACACATAGGAAATAACAACACATCAGACAGCGTGCAATGTCATGCAGTGTTAAGAGAAGCTGCAGAATGAGATCTTAGAAGAATTCAATGAAAATAGTGGAAGTTAAAATATCAACAATATTTTAAATCGTCGACACCAATACATTTTGAAGCATAGCTTTGCCAATGCCGAGCTCTTTTTACCTTCCTACTCGTCGGCGAAGAGGGACTTAGGTCTACTCCGGTTGGAGAGCCGTCCACCGCGTGTAATGCACCCATCTCTTTCTCCAATTCCTAATTATCCGGAATAATGTATGAAATATGTACAAATTTTGTTCCAATCAACAGCTTAAACCAATTAGTACAACCGCTTGAAAGTAAATGCTTGTGGAAGAGTGGTTGAACATGCTATGGCTTTGAAATTGTGATACTATCAACTAAACTCCAAAGCATCAGATGATGAATACTAGGTACTATAAACAAAGAGAAGCTTGAGACTTACTTGGAGCTGTTTTTCCTTGTCTTCCTCGACTTGTTCCTCTTCTGCTGCTGTCAATTCCTGTAAATACAGATTTGCAACATTTACACGAAAAGCGGCGTCAGATTTACAAGAGCGCGATGAAGTCAACAAGTCAACATACATCAAATTGGTGAACGTCTCCTTTGTGAACACACACATTGATAAAGATTTGCGTTAATTGATCTTAATACCATAATAACACATAAACAAACTATGGGATAACTTGTCATTTTACTTTTGGCCATTCTAAGAGATGATTACAATTATTTAAGACCAAGTAACGCAAAACAAAGCTCAGACAGAGAAACGCACCTGGGCATTAGCCAAGTTGTCGACAGCGATGGCAAGGAACACGTTTAGCAGCGTGTAGTTGCCGAACAAGACGAGGATGACGAAGTACAGTGAGTAGATCATGCCCCTCTGGATACCGCCCTGAGACTGGATGCCATCATACATCACTTCGTTCCAATCTTCACCTGTTAGAATCTGGAATGAAGACAACAAGACATTGGTTTTATTTAGTCAAAATAGGTGTGTAGGATACAATTTCTGAATAATTGGAGCACAAGATCTATTGCAGTGTTATGATTTAGCAAATTATGTAAATATTAATAGAAATTAGGTTAGATTTAGCAAATCTCTAAATAGTCTTGAGCTATTACATTGTTGTATTAAAACAAATATGAAAATAATAATTTATTTGCATTCCACAATGTGTAGAGCTCGTCTAAGCTGAAATCACGCGCCCCACTACTTAAATTAGTATACTTGCACTATGGTAAATGCGTCATTTAAGCTTAGACGAGCTCTACTTACATTGGTGGTAACTTAAAATTATATGTGATCATTATGGACCCTGTCAGGCACAGTAAAATAGTAGAAGATAGGTAGCTTTGAAAAACTTAGCATAACAGTCTTCTGAACCAAATCTAATATTATTTATCCTTTATTTCATTTTCTATACATATTATTTACTTACATTTCTAAATATTTTGATAAAAACAAAAAAAAAAAACAAAAAATTGTAGCCCATCAGCATCAGGAACAGGGTCCAAGGTGCCGGTGATCAGGGCTCTAGAGAGAGGAACCTCCTCACTATGCTTGCCGTGTCCAGGAGTACTGCTTTCTGGATCAAGCTCTTGACCCAGCCGCGCAATGAGAGCCTCCTGAGGTGTTGGTCGAGGCTCTCCGCCATTAGGCTATTAACCGTAACGATTATCGGTATAATGATTGCAGAGTCCACGTCCCACATGTGACAATCTCGTGTGCTAAGTCAAGATACTTGATTTTTTTTATCTTTCTCAGCTTTCACGAGATTCTCGTCATGAGGAACAGTGATATCAACAATCATTGCACGGCCCTCTCGTCGATCTATCAGCACAATATCAGACTTATTGGCTACAATAGTCCTGTCAGTGATGATAGATCGATCAGAGTACAATGTGGCATGACCATTCTCGAGAACTGGGTCGGGCACGTACCTGTAGTATGGTACGTCGGACCTAATATTATATTATTATGCTACGGTTTTTTATACATATATGATATACTGTACTAATACTTATTAGAACTCATCTTTTGTCGTTTAAATAATATATTTGTTTATACTATAATAGCAATTATTTCTTATTAAAGAATGTTTTAGTTTTTTTATAAATATATCAATTTTGTCTTATTTTTTATTAATTCAAGTAGTTTGTTATGTATTTCTCCACAGAAATACATAACAAACTACTTTACATAGGGACATTATATAGGAGCTTTTAGAATATATATTTATTAGCCAAGAAGTTGGAATGTTTAATTTTGATTTATGTCGGAGTGTGTAACGTGACTCTATATCTTCGCATTGTGTATAAAATTCTTGATGCTTACGAACAAATTTGCAAGTCTGTAAATAGTGGGGAGGGTTAAAATATTATAGTTTTGGAAGTGAAGATTGCAGCTGTCAGTTTGATCGATGTTTACCAGGATTCTAACGAATTTCTTTTGAAGGGTGAAAAGTGTTGGTGCATCTGTGCTATTTCCCCAAAGGGTAACGTCGTAGCTCAGCCATGCATAAGCATACGTATGAAAATTGCTGGCTTTTTAATTTCACGGAGTGCATTCGAAAATCTTGAAATTTTTTGTGTGTGTTTCCAGTTTAGGTATATGTGTGTCTAAATCAAGTCCAAGTAAGGTAAATTTTTTTAAAATTGCTAGTTTTGAGCCATTAAAAATAAAATCTCTTTTTTTAGAGGTGTTTTTTGATGGGGATGGAAAGTAATTGGTTTAATTTTGGATTAGTTTATTTAAAAGTTATGTGCGTTCATCCAGATGATGGTTTTGGTAAGTATTGAATTTAGTTCTTCATTTAAATTAAGTTTGTATTGACATGGGTCTAGTGGAGAAATGTCATCCGCGAATAAAACACATGGCCCTTCTACGGTTTTCAGTAAATCATTAATATATAGGTATCAGAAATAAAAGACATCCTATTACAGTTCCTTGATGTAGTGAGGCGCTAATTGACTTGTCGAACACTAAATGAAATGGATAACTGCAAAACGCAAATTGAAAGAATAAGCGACAGGAAGACAATATATCGTGCACTGGTTTTTCGGCAATTCGGTATGTATGAATTAATCGAATTTCAAAATATCAAAGTCGCGATGACAACCGATTAGGGCATTGCTTATGCGCCATCCTATATTTGCATCAATGATATCTTCGTAAAATAATGGTAAACCGAAAGTAAAGTTCATAATTACCTGGAAGACAGTTAGCAACGCGATAGGAAAGGTGTTGAAGTTGGTCGGTGGCGTGCCATCCTCGAAGTTGAACTGTCCTCCGAACAGTTGCATGCCGAGCAGTGCAAAGATGAGAATGAAGAGGAAGAGGAGGAACAGCAGCGAGATGATGGATCTCATTGAGTTGAGGAGAGATATCACCAGGTTCCGAAGTGACGACCAGTACTTGGTGACCTGGAAAACACAAATAATTATCTTAACATACGTTTTAATGGTTAAACAATAAGTTTTTTTTTTAAATCGGAATGTCGAATCTTGCTTCATGGTACACCAATATGGAGAATATATTATGTGAATTTCTAAAACTGAGTACAACGTTGAAATAAGTTTTTATTATTTAACACTGTAAGCAATTTAAGAAAAGCAGATAATATATCAATAGGGGTTTGTTTAATAAATGTACTTTGGGGTTTAGGGCGGATTTCTCCAATGAAACTGATCGCGATCAACATATCTAAACTACGTTCAATAGCTGCCTGTGTCATTATTCCAAAGAAAATAATGACACTGCCAGCCCTTAAACGTGGTTTATGTGCTGATCGCGTTCGGTTTCATTGGTGAAATCAGCCCTTAGTAAATTGCTAACAAATGCTCTCTCTAGTTTAAGTTATTTTTTTGTTTTACGGATAATCAATGTAGATAGATAGATAGATAGATATATATATATAGATAGAAAGAATATGCTGTATTAAACCTACATACAAAATGTTAATACTGACATATAGTCTAATGTTATACTTGCTTTCAATCAAATATCTTTGTAAGTTGTAAAATAAATGCTTACCTTGAATATTCTCAGCAGTCTTAGAGCTCTCAGAACAGATAGACCGAAGGAGCCACCCTTGACCTCGGACCAGACGACCTCGAAGATGGACCCGGAGATGACCACGCAGTCGAAACGGTTGAAAGACGACTCGAAGTAGATCCGCGGCCCTAGCGCGTACATCTTCACCCACATCTCCATCATGAACAACCCCAGGAACACAAATTCGGCATAGTCTGTGGAGAAGAAGATTGTTGTATATTTGGAAACATTAATTGGGTTCAGGTTAATTGAGCATTTGTATTGTTCTTTAGTGTGCTCAAATCAATCATTATAACTCAGAACGAGCTATAGTAAGTAATCACAATTAGCAAATATCATGGTTCATTATTGTTATCTGATGGATACCTAACATCGATATCGAAATCTCATCGTTTTATATCTAAAACAGAAAATCTTCAATTAATAAAGTGGGACACAAGCTTCCATAACCCGATGTCATCCACTGCTGGATATAGGCCCAGGAGTAGGTGAAGTCGGACTGTGGATGATGATGATGCTAAATGAGTAAAGTAGTTTACAAAAACAAATGAAACTTACATAAAAACGAAGTCAGCCACTTGGGTTGTCTGTAGTGCTCCACTGCCACGCATATCGTGTTGAAGAGCACCAAGACAATGACGAACCAGTAGAACCACTGGGTTTTCACAGTGTGTCTGATCCAAAACCGAAACCTCTTCTCAGCCCGCCAGAAGTCTGCAAACCTCCCGGCTGACCGTGCTTTACTTTTCAGAAAACCTGTTGTAATAAAAAAAAAAAACGTTAGTAAATGTCGTGATGTTACAGTTGCCGTTGATCTTGCAATTGTCTGACAACACTTTAAATTCCACATCTTTTTCATTGATATAGTTTTTAACACAAAACAATTTTATTATGCCAGCGCTACTGGTGCCTTAAAAATATGAGCCACTTTTAAGGTCCAAGTTTCTGTGCGTTCATTATAAATAGATTGCGTGTAAATAGTTCGTTACCAAATATCAGCAATTTAAAGGGTCTAATGTTTATTGCATGATCAACGGCATTTGCATATAACTAAAGGATTCGGGTTTAACATTCAGCTAATTGTTTATTAACTCTAGCGTACGTACGTCACGATAGCAGTCCTACTACGTTCACAGATTTGCGACACAAAAATGCTCTAGTGCTTTTTAAGCTGGTTATTGATCATTAAGTTTTATAACACGAAGTAATTGGACGGTATGGAAACGGCATCGAAATTCAATCAGGGTCGCAATCCGATACTTCGTTCGTATAAGTCGCTAACAACCCTCTTCTGAGATACCGTCATCTTATCCCCAGAAAAACAAGTTACGTTTTATGGTAACTTTTTGGGAAGCTCACGCTGTAAAAGCTTTGGGTGAGGGTGGTGGAAATAGCGGACCTAAAGGTAGAAGAGTAGCAGGGGATAATTACGAGGGTATTCTGACGTCTGTACGGTTACACGACGACTCCGAATCACGTAAGGCAAAAGGAATATGATCCATACATTTAGATAATTTTGGGAAACACGTACAAACGTTTTCATAATTTGGATATGGGAAGGGTGACTATTCCTAAATCTAAGACTAGTCTAGTTTGACTACTGTAGAAGATGAAAAGGAATATTCTACCAGCATCACGTTTGATCCCATACCTTGCTTTTTCTTTGGAACTGTAAACAACCAACACACAAATAGAGTACGAATACGCAATGAAAATGGATGAAAATGAAACAAAAGAGTTAGTTATCGACAAAACATCATGCAACATTCATGAATTTACAATATAATAATTACGTGAAGAGAACAAGATAATATTTTAATGATTACAAATGTGACTAATGTACCGGAAAGTTAAAAGATACCTAACCTGACTATTAATAAAAGTATTAAAGACGAAAAAGTATACAAATGTAAAGAAAATGAAAACATGCTTCTAAAATTTGGTTCCTGCTTGAGTAGTGAAAACAAATCTGTGATTTTAATTGAAAATCTGAATATATCTTTATCTGTAGTAGGTATACACACAACACGACACTCAGATTACTGATGTGACATTCATGGGACAGGAAGATGATACTGACCGTCATCTCCACAGTCTTCATCCTGTTCTTCTTCTTCAGTATCTGTGCTTTTACTTTTACCAAGGTTTTTTAATTTCTTTTTGGCCGCTGCTCTTCTCCGCGCTGGTAATAAGAACAAAATATGTTATACATTATTAACTATCATCAAATATGGCGTTACATATTTACTTACCCTTCAAGAAATCACAATGTAGAAATAATTTAAAAATCAATCTGCTTACCTTCTATTATGTGCATTTTTTCTTCTTCTGTTGTTCGTTCTTCTGCTAATATTACTTCCTCTGTAACAAACAATAACTCATAATAAATAAATAGTAGGTAAATGTAATCTATACATATGATAAAATAGTAACGAAGTACTGTACACTGAACGTTTTTGAAAAAAAGTAATTGCTACGAGGTGTGGAAATGAGTCTGATAACGGAAATAGTTAATAATATAATATATATATATATATATATATATATATATATATATATTTTGCGTTTGTCTGGATGTATGTTCCTGACTGACGCAAAAACGCCTCAAGGGATTTGGATGAAATTTGGCGCAATTGAGTTTATAACCTGGATTAACACATAAGGTACTTTTAATCCCGGTAGTGTATTTACGTGGGATATTTTTCGATATCCACGCGGGAGAAGCCGCGGGCAAAAGCTAATTAATAATAAATATTAATTGCGTTAACTTAATATTTTGCATGTCTTTCATATACATTAGACCCTACTTATGCCATTACTTACGCGTTTTCTTTCTATTACTAGTGTCATGTTAAGTACGTGTAGGTATATTTTCCACACTTACCTGCTTTACATATCCACTCAACGTAACCATTGAGTTCTCTTTCGAGCTGCTGCTGTCTTCTTAATTTAAGAAATTCTTGTCTATTTTCTACTTTCTCTCTTTCTTTAGCGAACTCACTGAAAATATAATTACGGGTATTGAACTACTCTAGCACTAATGATACAAATAATCCCCAATCTTATGAATCGTTTAAATAATTTTAAACATCATCAAAAGTTTGTATTACATAAATCAAAACATAAAGCCAACACGTAAAACAACTCTTCTGTAATAGCAAATACAATTAGCAATATACATAGTTGGGGCTCATGATTCATAAGGATCAATTAATATTCAAACATGTTTAAGGGAAACATTTACGCTTCTTCAACATCCTCTACCAAACCTTTAACTACAATATTTAATTTACATTTTTCTCTAGCATTACTTGAGCGTACATCATCAGTATTCAAAGGACCTGCTTCAGTAATCCAGTTGAGATATGCATTGAAGTCTGCGTTGAACATTGCACGAGCTCTTTCCTTTACAAACTGAGCTCTTCGTTCTACGCGCCCTCTTTCATTAGAGAACTCTCTGGATACCAATGGTGATAAAGAAAATATAAAACAAAACATAATAAAAATATATGCAGTATATCTAAAAATATATTACAGTATTTTTATCTCACGAAGCGACTCGCGCTTTACATTTGTTTAGGAGCTCGCAGGAGCTTTCGGTACCGTCCCAGACAATGGCGAAGTCCGAAGTTTGTGTGCGTGTCGGTGTTATGCACATAACACCGACGAGCGGAACGGAGCGACATGTTTTATTATCTAAACGTATTTTAACTATTTTTGAGATAACTACGCTTGATTTAGATATGTTCGTAACGCATATTGGTTGACCCAAGTACTGTTTTACTCACTTAATTTTGATTAAACTAAAATTAATCGCACTGACGAACCATAATATCTTAAAAAATCTGATGATTTTTTGAGATATTGGATATCTCAACTATGTATGACATACCTAATGGACGACTCGCCTA
The DNA here is from genome assembly GCA_947568875.1 of Fissipunctia ypsillon. Lineage (NCBI taxonomy): Eukaryota > Metazoa > Arthropoda > Insecta > Lepidoptera > Noctuidae > Fissipunctia > Fissipunctia ypsillon. The sequence goes on along the minus strand of OX387645.1, from coordinate 21,360,114 downwards.
TAGTTTATTAATACTGCGCGCTGGATTGATTTCTAAGTCGTGGGTAGTTACAATGTCCATGTCATTACACGTTACATATACACATTTTGTGTTAAACTGAGTATAAAGGAAGCACTGTACTTCACCCGTCGCTTTTATATAGTAGCAAATTTTTGGATATAGTAGACCCTTTTTAGTGTATTTTTGAAACCCCCAAAGTGCGCAAAACCATAGGAGCCGAGACAAAAAAAGGCGCTATTTTATAGTAGTTTTTTTCTTTTTTTGGGTAGAAAAACCCTTTATAGTGTATTTAAAAAAAACCCCAAAATGCGCAAAACCATAGGAGCTGAGAAAAAAAAAATAAGGCGTAGTCGAGAAAGCCCCGCTTAGAGGGGCTCAAGGGTTTAAAAAAATAACCACAAAGGGGATGGCGGGGTCTTTGCACGCTCGCTTCGCTCGCTCACTAGACCCCGCCGTCGCCTTCGAACCTAACCTGTCCGAGTCGGGGTGCCCCAAGTCCCGAGCTCGCTTCGCTCGCTCTTGCATTCTAAGTGTTTAGTGTGTAGTGTACTGTAAATCGTCCGTTACAAACCTTAGGTTAATTAATTGTAGTTGAATAAACCGTATGTGAATTCTCCTTTATGGATTTCGTTCATTAGTTATTACAAAAATCTGTGAAACGATCTTTAGGTATTTTTAACAGTAGGTCTTTTGACCGTAGTTGTCTCGAAAATGCTTAAAATACGTTTCGATATTATAATATGTAGCCAAAAATACTATAAAGTGTGTTGACTTACCCGCTAAGAACACCGAGAACTAAGTTGAGCATAAAGAATGAACCCAATACTATGAGAGGCACAAAGTAAATCCAGTTGAACGCACTACCTAGCGCGTCATTCGTCTGCAACAAATAATCTTCATTAGAATTCCTGATTTAGAAGACAAAAGTAATCATAATTCTATCGCGAATGAAAACGACCTAGTGTCATGCACTTGAGAAGGTGTTTCACACAAACGAGTTTTACCAACTAGATTTGCAATTGCAACGCTTACGAAATTCACATTCGTATAAATGATCAAATACAGCTTTATATGTGATAGATTATGACACCAGTCTTTAAGTAACAGTGTCCTTTGCACTGACCACAGAAGGAGAGTAATCAATCTGTATAAGGACACTGTAAGAGTTGTTATAGGAGAAAGATAACTAATAGTAAGTAATTCCACATACCCAATAGAGGATGGCAGTCCAGCCCTCCATGGTGATGCACTGGAAGACGGTGAGCATAGCAAAGCCAATGTTGTCAAAGGACGTGATGCCTCTGTTCGGCCCCTCCCACTTCTCTAGGCATGTGCTCTTCTCGTACTCACACACGTTCGCGCCAAATGGCGCTAGGCTAGCGTTGTCCGCATTGCACGGCGTCGCACTGTCGCCTTCGTTTACTATTTCACCTGGGGAATTAAAAAAGGTTTTAGTGACTGCTTCGATGTAGTTGTTTTTTTTATTGGGAACTGCCGATCTATTCTGTAAACATCACACCGTGAACACTTAGGTGAAGTGAGTTTAAAGTAAGCTGTCAAGCCCTACTAGAGTAAGGTGGGATGACAGTTCACATCACGCTCACTTTCCCTAAATTTTCACGGAGGGGTCTATACAGAATAGCACCACTGAATTAATTTATATAACTTCACTTAAGAGACGAAAAGTAGTTAATAAAATTGACGGGAGTGATTTCATGTAAGCTGTAGGTATGTGCACCTATAAGTACAGTAATTGCGACACCTATTGAACATTTTTATTAAGGAACCTGCATCATAATTTGAGTTAAGCTATTGTAACGGTTGAAAGATAATAATATGAAATATTTGTCACTTTTCTCGAGTTTAGCATTAACGCTCCTGAAGCAGGTGCGACATGCGACGCGACACAAAAGCACCGCGTGTCGCGCGACGTGTGGTGCCTTTCTGTCGTGCGCGATTAGCGTCGCGTGTCTCGCCTGTTTGCAAGAGCCTTTACCCAAAATAAGGTATTTTCGTATCTATGTAAAAAAAATCTATTTAATTACGTTGATAAAATCGCTGACAAAATCAAACAACGCCCACGTTCTTAAAATGCATCATAAAGACTAGTTTCCGGTGTAATTAACTTTTATAGACAATAATTAAAACGTTGAAAAGTTTCGAAGTCCTACTTATTACATTTTGAAGTTTAGTCGTTAATTTAAATTTCCAAATGCAATGGTGTCGCATGTTCGTGAGTTTGTGACTGCATATTAGTGTCGTACAACTTTAACTGGGTTAATGTTATTTACCGATAGGTTATATAAAGTTCAGTAGGTATCGATGCAGTGTGCTTTTGTATTTGCAACTTAGAAATAGAATGTATTGTTTTATTTGTACTTATTTCATCATCATCTGCCCAGCCTTTTCCCAACTATATTGGGGTCGGCTTCCAGTCAAACCGGATGCACCTGAATATCAGTATTTTACATGGAGCGACTGCCTATCTGACCTCCACAACCCAGTTACTGGGTAATACGACACCCCTTGGTAAGACTGGTTGTCAGAATTTCGGACTTCTGACGACCTGTAACGACTGTCAAAGATACAAGTATGATAGCCGGGATCACCGGCTTAACGTGCTTTTCGAGGCACAGAGGGGTCTTGATATGTAAAGATGGTCACCCATCCACGGGCCAACCGCGGCAAGCGTAGCTTAACCTGATCGATCGACCCATGCGGCTGTTATTTTTAGCCACAAGCCCCTCCTTTATTTGTACATAATTATGCTACGGTATAATACCGTCGAGAGAAGTATACAGCTTAATTTGCCAACAAAATATAACTTTAGTTGTAGCACACAATGCAACATCAAAAACCTATTCACGAATTGTTAAAACTTTTTGGGTTATTGTTTGAACTGTTTTTGCTGTAGGCACATTCCTCGAGGGACAATTTATGCTATGATAAACAGACAGTTTTGAGTTTTATCAATCTTTAACTTATCGCACAATGACATAGAAACTTTTTTTATCCACGATTAGCCAACATCGTTATTATTATATAGATAATGTTCATTTTTGTACACTCATAGGACGACCAATGGGAGATAACATACATTATAGAACGGTAAAAACGGTGGTCGAATATCGTTTGTAGTGGAAGAAGCAGTATTGTATATAGGATGACTGGTAATTAGTGACCGATACTTAAACACATGATTTTACACATGATAACAAGCAACTTTTACTATGGCACCAATCCTGAAATCGCGAAAAAAAAAATCAGCTGGTCCCTACATTTTGACGAGTTATGCGAACATAAATGTAAGGAAGAGCTGATTTTTTTTCGCGATTTCAGGATTGGTGCCATAGTAAAAGTAGCTTGTTATCATGTGTAAAATTATGTGTTTAAGTATCGGTCACTAATTACCAGTCACCCTATTATATGGGGTCGATATAGGGATATACTAAAAAGGTATGTGGATGTATACTTACTAATATCTTCTAAATTATAACAAGTCTTATGCAGCGCCCCTGAGTAGAACTCGAGGCCAATGATAGCGAAGATGACTATCGCAAAAAGCACCAAGAGGCCGATCTGCAGCAGCGGCGCCATCGCCTTTATAATGGACTTCAATACGACTTGCAGACCTATACGGAAATGGTATTTATTTGTATTAGTCTATAAGGCTCAATGTTGCGTAACTTGCCCTGTAATTTATAACCTTTAGCTATTTGGTGAATTGTTCTCTTGACTTTTGATGAGCCATTTCATGCATGAATAATTTGAAAATTGAGGAGGATATCAATTTCCCATGTCACCAATGTGATCAATTTGATGGAAAATTAAAATATGGGGAAGCAGAATTTTCTTAAAACAAAAGAAGCGTGACCATTAGTTTCAAAATTACTGAGTAGTGACTTGTATTGGGTGCAACAACATTTTAGTCACCAATGTTAATCCTTCCAATTGCTATTGGAATTTGGAAGAAAAGCAGCGTAGTTAAAAATATTAAATTAATAAAAATAAACAAAGATGACAAGCAAAAAAAAAAAAAATATCCAGTGTTTAATTATAAATTACAGGGCAATAATATTATACGTTCATGAAATTAATTTTGAAGGAGAGATTTCAATAGTGGTTTGGAAATTATTTATCTTTAACATTATAATTAAATTAGATAAAACAAGAGATAATTACCAAATATGTCGTTTATTTCTCGACGTTAGTTGCTAATTTTATCGTTGATAACATTAAAAGAAAGTTTTAATAAAGATACAGACAACAAGAAATAGATTTTCTGACTAAATGCCATATATCTAGAGATGAAAATCATTAACTATTTATTGATAAAGACATCAGAACAATGGTAACACAATATAAAATCAAAAAGTTATCGTGCACAATGATTTTCACTGTTGCATTATTTTATTTAAAAATGGTTCCAAATATTTTCTTTTTTTTAGCACAAAGTGTGTATAGCCAGTATTTTTTCCGCATACAAACTTTTTGAAAAAACTTGCCAGAGCAATTTTTGACTAACATTTTTTCTTCTTTCCAGCCAGTGTTTTTTTTAGTAATAAAATTATGCAATAGTGTAACTAGTGAAACTACAATACGATTAACTAATCTATGAATGTTCTAGAACTCACTAGGAACGCCCGATACTAATTTAAGGGGCCTCAGCACCCTAATGGCACGCAAGGTCCTGAAGTCGACGTCGGCTGGCGCGATCGGCAGCTGCGTGATGATACTGCCAAACACATATCACTCGATACTATAGCTTGAACTAGCAACTAGCTGAGTAATAAATTACTACTGAAGACTGTGCTTTTGTTTTAACAAATTATTTTAATCTTCAAAACAAAACAGGTTGATATAAGATGTTCAATTCGCTCATAATCGAAATTGATACGAGTGTGATTTTTCTGTGTTAATATCAATGTCTACCAATGCATCATTATCGTTGACACATGATTCTGAAAAAGGACCTATGTTGATGGCAAATGCATAGTAGAAAGTTATTTTATTCAGGTACTCGGATAAATCACAGTCGCTTCTCTTCCAATTGTGAGCATGTTACATGATTACTCCACTGGTTATCCATGTCCATGATGCCTCGAACGAAAATAAAACAAAATAATTTAGTACATAAAAGAATGTAAACGAAAAGTAATAAACCAAAACGAAGGTGACAAAGCACAGCCTTAATTTATGTAAAAAATAACTACAATCTAAATATCGTGTATCTAATTAGTTCGATTGTTATATGCTAAGTAATCATGTTAATGTTACGCATTTTAATCTAAATACACCATATTTATTCACACCTAAAACCATTTCTTTATCTAATTTCTTACGTATTAGCTTTTATATTCGATGTAAACCTACACAATACACAAAATGTATAGCAAATCTTTACTATTATGCAACACGTAGCTTTAAAACATTAAACATTTTCAATAAATCACATATTAATTAAAATTCACACATTTTCTAATCTATGTTAAGTATGTCAATAAACATGTCGAGAATACGATGCTACGTATTTTTACTAATAATTATAAAAATTCTATTGTCCATAACTAGCTGTAGTTCTACATTCAAAAAAGTTTCAAAATTCGAAAACATCTAGCGAGTAACGTCTATAACAAATAAGGTAGAGGTATTATGTGAACTTTTCGCCAATTACTGTGAATTACTTGGTATCCGCGAGACGAGCTTGAGCGGTCGGAGCACTCTGAACGAGCGCAGCATCCGGAGGTCAACGTCCACGTTGTATTCGGCGAATATCGTCATCGACCTAGTTTTTGTTATCGAATATTCAATAATGTCAACTCTTCTTTGTGTTTGACAAAACCTAGTGTCCTACGTTTTATTGTCAACCAATTGTGTGGCCTAATATTTTGTATATGGTAATTTGTATAATTTAGATTACAATATGACGGTTCACTGTAAGCAGTCTCGGTGCTACGATATTTTTTGGGTGAAATATTAATTGGAGCAATCGAGGATGCTTTTTGTAGTGAATAATAATGTTGTGAAATAAAAGTTATGTAAAGAATCATAATTTTAGGAACAAGTTACATCGATTTTAAAATCATTTGTCTGATATCATGTTAGCTATTACGACCAGTCAACGAAAATATCAACAACCAACCATAATTATATAAGATAACGTAACATTTGACAATCGATTAAACTAAAGAGTGTCAAGATTTCTTTACATAACTTCATCAATACCTCTTATAGAGTAAATTAACACTAATAATGATGAAAAAATATGAAAAACAACTCACCCAGTTACTACTACGAAAAAATCCATGATGTTCCAAACGTTTCTAAGATACGATCCCCTGTGTAAAACAAAACCTAAGGCTAATATTTTTAACGAGGCTTCTACACAAAATATTCCTAAAAAGTACGCCTCGGTCTTTTCCTGTAACAAAGGAAACAGTATTCAGTATAAAAAATATTAAATCGTGACAAAAATTTAAAGATAAGTACTTCAATAATTGAAATAGTATATCCAACCATTTGGATGCTACGAGGGGTATAAAAAATTCTATAAGCATACATAGATTCGTGCGAAAAACATCACCCTTCTTTGCAATGGTGTAGTAAAAGGTGATTACGTTGTCATTATTTGCACAGAAATCATTAGTTTTAATGTACACAAGGGTCATAACAATCATGGCGTATTAAATATTATTTAGACTGCGTTATTGCGATAGCGACATGAGCTCCGTAGTTTAGTATATTTAGCATACAACATTTTCTGTTATAATACGTTTATCTCACAAACCATTGTCGGTCTTACCTGGTTGTGTGTGCAGAATTGTAGATGACTACGTGCATATTATTGCTATATGCTTGCAGGAGATACAGCCAATAAAGCACACCGAGCTCAAAATACACAGCACCAATGTTCACGTGGAACTAGCACACACAATTAGTGCCGACGACGCTTCGTGAGATAAAACAGCTATAGATACACTAAGGACATAATTCTGTTACTATGAATCATTATGCTCGAAAGACGCATTGATAATCACAATGTGTAGTTTTGACAGGTAACTGACATAACACACTAGTTAGACAGACTGTATTGTCTGAATCAGGATGTAAGACCACAAAAGGAATGAATGAAAGGCAATTGTGTGCAGCTGAAACATTAAGGCTAAGAGGCATGTTACCACACATCTCTCTTAGTATTTGCGTCTAAATCTGGATTACATGGACTGAATTAGCAATGACTATATAAGGGGAAGTAGGAAAGTGGTGATGGTAACTGAGAAGTTATGTTGAAATCGGATGTCATGGTAGGGGTATGTGATGTGGAGGAATGAGTGAGGTACATGTGGTGATAAAAGTTTTGAGTATGAATGTAGATAGGTATAAGAGTCTTGACAGTTCAAAAGTGTCTGTAAATGAGTGAATTGAAATTAATACTTTGATTTGAGCAGAGGAAGAGCAAAAGCTGGATTTTGTGAAAGATGATATGACTGGAAAATGGGCGATTACTGAGGTAACAGCTAATGAAGATGGAAGCGGTGCAAGAAGAAGACATGTTGTACATAACCCAGATTCAGATGTCGGTTGTACATACGATGCTGATTATGATGACTTGTTTACGTTTTTAAAAACGTGAAGTTGGAACTATTATAAGTTACAAAATCGCACAGATTGCACTACTAAAATTGTAAATAGGTTACGTACATACCGTAAATTGTAAAAAATACAAAAGGAATGCATTCATATTGTTTGTTTTAAACTATCTGTATGTGCAACCAATTCTGGGTCTGTTTATTTGTTGTCGACAGAAAATGTTGGGCCATCTTTAGCAACTATAGTAATTAAACTGAGAAGGACTTAACGAAGCTGGAATGCACTTTAAGTGTATAAACATAAAGTTGAAATTACCAGATTCTGTGCTAAGATGGTCTTATCGCCGTTGGGCAAATGCTCCTCCAGCGCCAGCACCACGCAGTTGGCGATGATGGTAAGCAGCACCGCGTACTCGAAGGGCGGCCACTCGATGATGAACTTTGTGTACCTGGAAATATAATTCATTTTTTATTTAAAACTGAATTTATAGTAAAAGGTTTCTCATAGGTTAATTAGCTTTTAATATTGTTTCTGAGGTGACTGAATGATTTATCAAAATCTAAAACCATCACCGATCTCAGGTTAAAAATAATTCAAGCAAAGTGCTTTTAATTATTAGTTACCTACATGAAAGACAACAATGTATCACATAAATATAGTTACCAAAGAATTACAACATTTTTATCTCAATAAAGTTCAAAGTAAACCCTTTTCAATTACCCGAGATATTTTAATGACACGTAAATAATTTCTTCTCACAACTAGGCAAGGAGCTAGCATTATAATACAAAATATTATCGGGTTACGTTCCGATTAAACGCGATAATAGGGTAACTGTGTCGCGTTCCGACTAGTAAGCGATTATTAGATAATGCAGTTAGCTTTAAACGCTCACACGAACGTTATTATGTAGGGTAACGTAAAATTGTCTCCTTTGTATCTGTTGGTTATTATCGGCCGAACCCAATAACCTATTTTCAGTAAAAGACAGATCGCTATTAATGGTAGACAGTATAATTCTATCTGTCCTTATGTCAGGCCGGTAAGATTCCATAATCTCTTATAGATTATTGAGACGTCAAAACCATAGATAGATAGGTTTTTCTATCTCCAATATGCCAAAACTGGTGATAGATAGGTTATTGGGTTCGGCCGTTAGTCGAACTGTATAGGATAGGTGTATGTTGGCTTATTCATTTTGTGTAAATTTTTATAATTGATTATAGAAGACTGTCCGGCTCAATGGACTGGGAGAGAATGCATATCGACGGTTAAAAAGTAATAGGGGCATAAGCGACATTTTGGTCAAAAATGAGTTATGAATGACAACCTACTTACAATTTTTCGCTTTGTAGGATGGCATTCATAACTCATACCTACCTTTCAATCGTCGATATGGCGTTTATTTATAAACGTTGCTTTAAGTTAAGTAATGATTAGCGAAGGCTTAACCATTCGTTTTTGGCGTTTAAACGTCTCATAACTTTAAGCAACGTTTATAATAAAGGGGCAAGTCTACATTTTGTACAATCTGTTTATTTTTCCATAATCATTCAATAACGTGGACCAGTCTAGTTGTTGGTAGTGGAATTAACAGCAAATCTAGCACTCGAGATAAAAGTTGATATTGTTCTTACATATACTTTTTCTAAAGCTTTTTAACGTCAGGAATTTGATATGATAGAATTTCGATTTTTAGCTATTCTATCGCTCAACGTGTAGAAGACGACTCCTTTCACAGCTATTTTAGCTCTTATTTTGCATTGCTGTCAAAATCACAGTGATCTTCATTTTAATTGCAATAACGTTCCTGTTGGGTTGCTGTCAGCTGTTGTGTCAAATCATACACACACTGACATGGCCAGTTTGACAGCGAATATAAACACCAACCGTATCTATCTCTTCCCTTTTCAAAATAAAACAAAAGAACATCTCCTAAAAAATTCAAACTCCAAACTCCTATACGATAATAGTTCCCACATCTTGCACGTTCTACAGCAAGTTCCTATAACAATGCATGCAGGAACATTTATAGCTAAATGTTGACTATGAATCTACGACGGCCGACCATAGAGTATAGTAATATAGACGGCCGACGATGTGCCGTGTGCACCTCTTACAGCGAAACTTAGCCAGGTGTGAAAAGTTTCACAACTTTAAAAGGTTTTCTTGCAACATTCTGTCGAATGGACAAGCATTTTATGCAGTTTGTGTTTTACTTACTGTTTCATGGATAAAGACTTGACAGTCTTTGTTTTCGAACTGAATTTTTATATAATAAATGATAGCGTATATTTTTGTGTATTAAAATACATGTGCCGGTTTCAGATGGCGTTAGGTTAGGCGTATAGGTGCTATTTTCAAATAAGTCATATCAACACGTGAGAGTATCGCTGGCCAGCATAGCCCTACGAAGATACTACTAGAACAAAAAAACATCGGATATTTACGAAATAACCTTCATTTGTCACACCCAACAAAATCAAATTGATCGTCAAATTATGTATGAACATAATTTAGGTTAAAATAAACAAATTGGAATTAAATGTAACCTATTCATCTGTCTCATCATCTATGCCTTGCCCTCTCCCTCTATGGCCTCTCCTTCTCATCTATGGCCTTTTCCCAACTATGTTGGCGTCGGCTTTCAGTCTAAACGGATGTAGCTGAATACCAGTATTTTACATGGAGCGACTGCCTATCTTACACGATACCTCTTGGTAAGACTTTTTGTCAGATTTTTGGGCTTTTGACTACCCGTAACGATTACTGTCAAAGATCTACGAATGACAGTAGGGACTAACGGTTTTTAACAAGCTTTCCGAGGCATGGAGAGGTCTCGATTTGTAATGGATGATCATCCATCTACCTTCGATCGACCCGTGCGGCTGTTATTATTTAGCCACGAGCCCTCTTACTAATTTAATGTAACCTATTAACCCGTCGTACGCCAATTAGCAGATACAATTAAAATTCTATTGTTATCTGCACACATGGTGTGCAATCGACGTTTAAAGACTTAATAAAACTACATTCAAAATAGAAAGTACCTAACAAGGAACAGTTCTTCATCTAATCAAGAATATATTCCTTATGTTGCGTCCTATATACATAATTTAAAGCTACCATCATGAATTTCGTGACTACACGGAAATATTTCAAACAAAAACGTTTCAAAATTAAATGACTGATGTCTTCGAAGTTCGGGGCTGGCTTCAATGGAAGTCAATCGATTCTATTTTTTTTTTTGTTTACGTTCTGCGTCCGTTGTTGTTTATCTTTTGAAAGTTTCACTTTGTTCTTGCGTTTTTAAAGTTCCGTACCCGAAGGGTGCCAAACGGAACCCTATTACTAAGCCTCCGCTGTCCGTCCGTCCGTCTGTCTGTCAGCGGGCTGTATCTCATTAACCGTAATAGGTACACAGTTGAAATTTTCTCAGATTGTGTATTTATATTGCCACTATAAGAACAAATAATATAAATAAAATAAAGTTCAAAATTAAAGGGGTATATGTTTCTCATATAATAAACATTTGATTTTCAATTTTTTTTTAACCCTGGCATGTGGGGTGTCCATTATCTAGAACTCATCGAGTAGAGTAAAAATATATTTTTATTTTTTTTTTATTTTCAAAAAAGAAGACAGGAGGCCGCGAGGCCGCAAAAGTTATCAGTTGTAGACCATTTTTGTACGAGCTCTATCGCAACAACTAAACAAGTTAGGAATTTGGAACTTCTGTATATCATGAACCATATTATATTATATTTAATCAATAAATACTAAAAACGCCCATTCACAAGGTATTTTGTTTAAATATGGGTGATTTTCTGCAACTGCAATAAATAACTTTGTAATTCATGGAAATACAAAGCTACCTTTGCGATTGTTAAAATTTAAGATGAAAGATATTCTTCGTTTAGTATTTTTAAAAATATGTAGTGTTAAATATTGTACGGTGGTTCAGAACTCTTCGTGTGCGCGTCCCACTCGCACTTGGCCTGTTTTTTCATGGTAGGTACGGAAGTTCATTAATTTAGGTCCAGTGTGTTAGCTAGATGCTCATCATGATCTTTCCAAAAGATGATTTAATTGACGTCATTTAGGAGTCAGACAGACTTTAACGTTCGTGGGACTGAACAAGTTTATACCTAGCTAACCTGAGGGCCGACCACCACCTCTTAAAGCAGTATTATTTTAAGGTTACTTCAGTGTGAGAAAGAGATGGAGCTATACAGGACGTCTAGCTCCATCTCTTTCCCACATTCAAGTAAGATTATAATAATACTGCTTTAAGAGGTGGTGATCAGGCAACTGTCATTTGTTCAATTTGTAAAGAAAAAAGTAAAGTAAGTTTTCTGTTATCAAAAGTATCTATTGATTTTAATTAATGAACGCCAGTGTACGTCAAAGTCCTTTCCAATAAAAAAAAAAAAACCACACTGGCTTAATTCCTTACAATTTTCTAAAACAATATAAACAGACCATACAAAGAAAAACAAAGCGAAACTGTGTCCCGTTCCGCAATACAATCCCTTTTTCTTATCAAATTACGAATACCTAGTGTAAGAACGTTCTTGTTTACAAAATGCATAAGGGGGGCAAATAAGGTGTGCGGTTAATATGTATAAGTGGGGGCAATAGCGTCCCGCCCTCGCTGTTCCTTGCTAAGTTCTGGCCAGATGTTGTGCAGGGCTAAGTTGTAATATGAAGACGATAGTGGACGCTTTTGGGGGTAGATTTAAGTTCCCACTATTGTATAGAATGTATGGGTGGTTTGTATTCGTTTTAAGAGGGTTGTCACATTTTGCACCTCTCTCGCTCACACAGGACCAAATCTTTAAGAATGTTTAATGAAAAAATGCTTTTTTGAAAAATGTAATCAATGGGCGGTCTACAAAATAATATTAATTTAATAGGTAGTTATCAAAATCACATTTCTATTGTGTTATCTAATAAAGTTATGTAATTAAGTATTATGATCTGTTTTTGAGATGATGTAAATAAATGCCACAATAAAAATGTGTTTTTAATAATTACCTATTAAATTAATATTATTTTGTAGACCGCCCATTGATTACATTTTACAAAAATGCATCTTTTCATTTAACATTATTAAAAATTTTGTCCCGTGTGAGCGAGAGAGGTGCAAAATGTGACAACCCTCTTAATTGGGACTTGATGATTTTGTATTGAAAGTGTCTAGCATCTTGAAAATGTTTGTGAAAACATGAAATCGAAACTAAGTTCAGCATTTGTTTATGGAAATAATTTTAGTTATTTTTATCATTATCAGCGAACGACGTCCACTAAATATAGCCGTCACCCAAAGATTCTTATTAAAAACTTAAATTAAAAACTTCAGCCATTGCTGGCAATGGCTGAAGTTTTTAATTCAACTTTATTTACTAGGGGCGAATTCTAAGTAAATTGCAACGTTATCCAATAACAGAAAACTATCCTTTTAAGTAAAAATCTATATAATGTAAATACTTATGTATATTATTTCATAGTAAACAACAACGAAAACAAATAACTAAATAACAGTTCACGTCACTGTAAACTTTCCAATTTGTATTTATTTACGTTCCGCATGGGCTGCCGGCACCACGCATATCAGATGCCAAACTATGTCCCGTGGAATGACACCCAATTATCTACGCCTACCTTTTAAAATAAAAACATAAACCTTTCATTTTCCGCCTTGTTTTTCGTTCCATGGCCATTAATCGTGATGTTTTATTTTTCTTTTTACTGGCTTCGTGGAAATAGCAGTCGATTTTCTTTTGTTAGGGGTATTCATTTTTTTATAGTTTCATACAGAAATATTTTACTCAGTTCTCTTGAATGTTCTTGTTGTGTTTCTGTTTGTTGGCAGTATTCTCGTCACTTACAGTATCGACGGTTGCTTTTTATTGGTTATGTATATTATTTGAATATTACTTTAGAAATGACATCAAACGACTACCAGCCTTTGCTTCCTGTAAACTATAATGGTACCTATCATATTACACGTAAAATACGTAATCGAAAAGTCTCTTTCAAGCGCAAAACCTTTGTTTCAAGAACGAGTTGTGTGCTCATTAGCAAGCATTTAACTAATTTCTACTTTCCTAATAGGGCGAGATTATGTACAGTCGCTTAGTTTGACACAGTTACCGACTGACTTGTGTGATTCGAGTACCGTCAAGTTGCAATTGTTTTAAGTGTGTGAGAAGAAAGGTCATTAAACTTCGGTAGGTAATAGAAAAAAGACATGATACAGAAGATTATAGATACAGTTATATCGATTAAACAATCACCATACTGATTAAAGAAATAAAGAAAAGCTCTTATAGAAAATACTTTTCGCAAATAAAAGCTTTTTAAAAACCATTGCCCTCCTTCTGGGGTCGTCGGGTATCTCAATATTATTATGACACATAAAAAGATGCGTCAGAAACAAATAAATGCGTTTAATTTCGAACGCTTTTCAGTTGCACACTTAAAAAAATGTACCACACTGCACTATACCACAGATTATACATGAGTTTGGTACATGGTATACTGACCTCCGAATAGGATTTTCGTCGGCAAATATAAAGAGTGAGCTGGGCCCTGGAGTTGCGGGCTGGTGCGCGCCGCCCATGGTATCAGCTGGCGCCGCGCGAGCCTGCGCCCCCGCCGCCTCCTGCGCTGCCGCCAACCTGGAACGTAACACCGTACAGTGAGTAATGAGCAACATGTTCGAAAGAGTTACCGTGGCCCCGGCACAGGCAACAGAAGGAACACGGGTGGAGAAGTCATTTGATAATTTCCCATCCACAAAAAAAATCCTGCTGAGGAATATGTGCTCCTAGTACAAGGGAGCTGAGTTCTTGTGTTGTTTAGCGTCTCATTTTGCAAGACTGGACAGGTTCTGTTGTGGTGCGATTACCACAGGAATTTAAATAAATAAACAGTAAATACGTGGTTGGTAAGATGATGTGGTTGGTTTTCTGATAAAAATAAGTGATTCTTCACTTTTTATAAGTGAATTTTGGTATTGATTAACATACGTTTTTATTAACGAATAACAATGTTTACAATTTATGATATTAAAATTATGACAAAAACTGAATTTGTCAATATCCCAAATTTTCAACATTTTTAAAAGCCTCTTTAAGCATACAAACAAGTACACACCATAAAATTCGATCAACCTGCATATCTCAGAAGTTCTAGCAAACCGGATTATTTAATCAAGAAGTTAGGTGTACCAGGGCAGCATAAGCTAGTAGTATTATTAATTCGTTGGGCCGTAGCGTGTTACAATATCATTAAACAGTTCTGTGCATGACTGGGAAGGCTCGAGCGGTTAATGATATCATTATCAATTAAACTCCAATGTCCCGCTAAATATGAAACTAAAACTATGTAAATTATAAAATATTAATAGCCTCACTTAGCGGACGTTTAGACGTTTCTATGTTAATTTCCAGTTGAATTTTGAAACGCGCGATTTTTTATTGGTAGCAACAGTAAACTGAGATTTTTTGAGGTGGTACAATGTAAACAAACGAACAATATTAATTATCAGCCTGTAATTTTTACATGTATGTATGTGGTACTTAACCCACTACTTCAAAAAGGCTTATTGGTATTTCGTAAATACAAGGCCTTATTTCACTTTAACATCTGTAAAACGTGAACTTAAAACGTGCTTAAAAATATAATTTAACTCGCTAAACTGCTTTCCGACCTTCAAAGCAACAACACCGTAATCGGAAAACCGCGGAAACCGGAATCTTTTCTTCACAATGGTAATTGTATTACGATTTGTACTGACATACTATATATTACGTGTGTGGCAAAATTGAATAGACAACATGCAAAATCTAGGTCAGTACCAAAGAATTGTACAGAAGGTTGATTCCATACAATGAGTAAAGACACAAGCAATATAGACACGCTTCACGCCTCCTCACGTCAGGCATTATACCAGAATTTGACTGAGAACTTCTTCACACAGAATGCCATACGATCATTCGAACGAAATAGATACTGTAGGTACAGTTCCATCGAGATCGGATCTGGGGAACGTATCGCTTCCAGTGTGAAGAGTTTCTGAGATAGAATTAGGTAATCTTTAAACGTTATTTAGTATGTACTTAGACTAAGCGTTATTTCTGTCACTGTCAAACTACAAGTACACAATAGAGACAGGAATATGTGTAAGTCAAAGCAAGAGCTCAGTAAGGTTCATAGATCTCGGCCCGAGATAACCGTACTTACACATCTACATATGTGAGCGTACGCTGATTTCACTCGTTATATGAAACCAACCTTCTGTAAATATTTTGTGTCAGTACGTAGGTTTGAACACGTGATGGTAGAAAGGGAAGCCACGGTTTCAGTACATTAGATTAATTAATACGCCAGTTTTCAACTGTTATCAGGGTTGCCATCTAAAGGGAAGCTTTGGGAGGCAAATAAAGAATGGTAGATTGCACGCAATTAATTAATAGCAAAATTGTTTGGATTCGTAGCGGCTTTGTCCTTTGAAAATAGTATAATGCCGGCAGGAAATGGCAACTAACCACTTATCCCGGATCCCATGATTGAATCAAACTACTCAAAACTGTCGTGTAATGACCGTTTCATTCAATAAAATCAAGGGGAGCCCAGTTCTTTTAACACAATTCTTGATGAGTTCTCATCCGGTCTCCCACATCGGGAGTGTCTCGCGTCCAGCTAATGTGACTGACCCCTTGACTGGTTCAGATTTAGGTCAACAGAACTACTAAATTAAAAAAAACTACGGGTTAGCATTCATTTGTAGATTATTTTAGAAAGTTTCCATTACGTAACACGACGATGTATATTTTTATACACATAATTATCGAGACTGATTTGTACATTTATAGTAGGTACACAAGGCAGATTTAATACCATGGACAGAACTATGAAGAGTTTTAGATCCGTCATTGCTCCAGTACGAGAGAGAAATGGAGCTATGCAGGGATTGCAGAAGCCTTGGTATGTATTACTTGTCGTTTAGCAAAAGTATGTATTTATCGTCTCTTATTATAAACATTGGTGTGTGTATGTATGTAAGTATGTATGTTTCCTATGGACTCCGAAACTGCTGGAGCGATTTTGATGAAATTTTCAGGTAATTTTCAGATTAGACCTGCGGGTGATCTTGTGAAGTTTGGTAACGATCGGATCAACATATTTTTTTTTTGGCTTTTTGGTAATTTTGTGTCATATTTTTTTCTGAACACTAACCTAACAAAAAGTATTAGGCTTGCATGAATTCAAGATAGTATTTCAATCAATCACCACAAGTCATCTGGCTATAGATAATTAGTGCTACCCGTGCGAAGCCGGGGCGGGTCACTAGTTTTCTAATAGTTACATACACATACATAAACTCACGCTTTCTTCCCATGGCGTAGGCAGAAACTCCAGAACGCTACCTGCTACGATCCTTACATACTCCTTTTGCCTCGTTTATGTTCATACATCTGGTCATACACGCACGCCGATTGCGGGTACTACGTACCTGACCTTTCTGAAGAACACACACACACAACATCACGCCTTGTTTCCCCGAAGGGTTGGGCAGAGGTGTACCTATATATAGTACACACCCACGTTTCGCCAGTTATGTTTTAGTCCCATCTACTAGGGGCGAGCCTATTGCCATCCACCGGGCACAAATCCAGACTCCGGGTTTCTGAAGAACATCACCAATAAGGTCACTATGTTTTAGTTGTAAGGTTTTTTTATTGTATTTATGCCAATAAATGAATTTTCTTTCTTTGCTTTTACACACCATTTCTTTTTTTAATATAAAGAACAATGATGACTTTACGCCAATTCCCTGGGGTAATCTTTATCATATTATTTTTCTGAAAATGATGTCGTTGGGCATTCTTGTTAGGTAACTATTGTGTATTTATGTTTTAAACCTTAATTAGATTCCATTTGGAATCGTGTCAGTTTTTAACGGATTCCAAGTTAACAACATGTTTTAATGCCTTAGCGACTTAAATATTTTTAATTGGAGCAAAAGTTATCACGTGTTTTAATTTACTGTTTCCGTAAGCAGAAGTTAGTTTGTGAATTGGACTCTATAGATGTACGGAGTTAACTACTTACAACCCGTACATTTATGACACCAGTTTGGGTTTTTAGGGTTGTCACTCGGACATATCCGTCCGCTGCAATAGAATTTATAAATAATAAAACCTATCAGATACTACGCGAGCTTATTAAAAAGGAATGTTTCAAATCACGGCCTTCCTTTTTTAAGTCAGTTAAAAGTACAATGATTTCGTCTTGTATCAAGAAATATTGCAAACTAAACGACATCCAAAACAAATGACAGGTAAAAGACAAAACACACTCATTCGAACCTAATGTTATGAAAACTTAACACAATTTTGATGAAAGAACAGGCACCCGAAAAACTCACGAACACAATAGAGAGGCACGGGGTGACGGGTGCGGGGGAGAAGGGAAAAGAGGGGGCGAAATGGGGAGGTGGGGAGGGTAGGGAGGTCGAGTGATCGGCCGCGACTAAGGACATCGGCGCATCTTGCCCTTCGACCGCCTCATTAGCTAGAACACTCGAGTTATTGTCGTCTGGATATGAGAATAGGGGGGAAATGTCACAAATGTGTGTGTTGGCACAGCGGTAAAGCATGTGCTTGCCTTTATGCGTGCGGTAGCTGTGTCAATGGATGTTCACTGTACACTGTAGGTAGGTTTTTAATTCGTATATGGATACCTACGTTGCATTGGTTGCTGTTCATAGTTCTAATGCCATCTAAACAAAGTCGGTAGATATTGTTATGATACGGTTGAGTTTTTATGCAAAGAGATAGGTTATGTTTCGTAACATCTTTGTTAGTAAACGTCTCATACAAATATCTGATAAAAGAAATAAACGGCAGCTCCTATAAATGGAAGTAAAAAGAAATCACAAACAAACACATCATACAAACAGATTATCATCATCATCTGCCTAGCCTTTTCCGAACTATGTTGGGGTCGGCTTCCAGTCTAACCGGATGCAGCTGAATACCAGTATTTTACATGGAGCGACTGCCTATCTGACCTCCACAACCCAGTAACTGGGTAATACGATACCCCTTGGTAAGACTGGTTGTCAGACTTTCGGGCTTCTGACGACCCGTAACGACTGTCAATGATCCACGAATGACAGCCGGGACCAACGGCTTAACGTGCTTTCCGAGGCACGGAGGAGTCTCGGTATGTAAAGATGGTCACCCATCCACGAACCAACCCCGGCAAGCGTAGCTTAACCCGATGGATCGACCCGTGCGGCTGTTATTACTTAGCCACGAGCTCCTCCAAACAGATTATACAGATAGTATTATGTATGATATCATGAAACTCACTAGGTACTGCACTTTTCGCAGGCCAAAATAACAGGGAAAGAGAAGCAAACAAACAAGTCACTTATCCCTAAACTACAATGTGGAATTACTTAGATAAGAAGACCTTTCGGGGATCACAAACAAAAATAAGTTTTGTCGAAGAGAACATCCCATTTACTCAAGAAATTAGTTCATTTGTAGTCTAACTTTACGTTTAAAAATTTCTACTAAGTTTGAAGTTCATACAACCATGAATTATCGCAAAGACTTTACGGCCTTAATTAACATGACCTGCCTTTATACTTGCACTGTTGTTATTGCGCGCCCAATAACTTTTGATAAATGATAAATGATTTTATTTCTGTAAGTAGGTTTATACAAACACTTTTACACGTCAAATATTTTTTTTTAAACTAGATGAGGCCGGCGTT
The DNA here is from genome assembly GCA_947568875.1 of Fissipunctia ypsillon. Lineage (NCBI taxonomy): Eukaryota > Metazoa > Arthropoda > Insecta > Lepidoptera > Noctuidae > Fissipunctia > Fissipunctia ypsillon. The sequence continues at coordinate 21,340,727 of OX387645.1, read as the reverse complement.
TCCTATCTGACTACTCTGAGAAGAAAGGCCGAAGCCAACTCAGAGGTCACAGTCTCTTTTAAAGTCCAGACATAATCTTGGTCAGATCATGTGAAGACCATGTGGGTTGGTGTCTGAAATGGTCTTTTGAGGAAAGAACCACACAGATTGATTGGACCTGTCCAGTCAGTGCAAGCATCTGTTAATAATCGTACAGCTCAACTTTTCAACCTATTACAATTTGTTTCGCATTCGCTCCACATAAAAAATCCTGAAAAATCATTTGTTGTATTTATTTATTGTTTTAGTGTTAGCGCACACGGACAAACGTTGTCGAAGATTTCATTGCAAGCAAACGTACATCATAGTTTGAAAAGGAATTGCATTAAGCTACTGCAGTGCTTGGCTTCTTGGTAATATTTTTTAACAGTTAACTAATTTCTACAAAATAAAACTTACGATGAGACAGAATTGCTTCTAACAGCATAAATAAAAATATGCATCAGAATCACACTATTACTCTCACAGAAGCAAACCCACACACACACGCACAAACGTGCCAACTCTCACCCTCACCCGCACACCTCCACACACATACACACTCACATGCATACTAACATGCTCACATAATCACACTCACTTACCTTTTAGCAAATGTTTTTATCCTTTTATTATGTAATTTTTCCTTTTGTTACATCCTTTTGTTGTCCCTTAGTTACACTAGGCCACCAATAATAATAAAATTGTAGTAGAGGACTAGTGTTAAGCCACCTAATGTGTATAATTTAACTATAGTATCCAATGGGGACTGGCACTGTGGTCCCTCATACAAGGTATTCTATGACCTAGCTGGGAATGCAGCACCTCATCACTATTTCAGTTGTAGTTTTAGTAGGTACACTAATTTATCAACCCTGTAAATTACCATATACTACAATGCTGCTATAATGAATAAACTATTTATTTACTTATTTATTTTTGTTGATGTTCACGCTATGGACTTCAAATTATGAGATAGTAACATAAACATAAAATAAAACGTTATCTGCCAATGTTACGAGAGCGACTGTTACAAAAATTGGGTGCAAACCGGGTAAATGAAAGTGATGGATTGGAAAAAGCAAGGTTTTTGGAAATATACGCTTGTATTTGAAAGATTGGTCGTTATTTACAACGTGACGGACGAAACAAAAATATCATATATAAAACGGGTGCGATAGCTTTAAATGTTCATCTTTCTGCCAACAAAAAACGTTCAACTATTTAATCTTGCTAAGATAGTTTCTTAAATTTGGCTAAGCCTGGACACGCTAGGATGATTTGAAAGCCAGTGCAGCCACAACTTAATAATTAGTATTCACTCATCTGTTTTTACACTACACAGGATGTCCGGTTTCGGACTAGAGAAAATTAAAGGGGAGGTACAGACCATCAATCTGAACAACTTTTTCCCGGGGACCAACATCGTAATCGTGAAAAAAAAATCCGTCGTCCCATACAAAACTTCAATATCTACTCGACCAAATGTATGGGACGACTGATAATTTTTTCTCGATTACGCTGTTGTCTCCGGGAAAAAGTTGTTCAGTTTGATGGTCTGTACCTCACCCTTAATTTTCGCTAGTCCGAAACCGGACAGCCTGTATAATGATTTGAATATTGTTAACACTTTCAAGGGCGCTCTAGAGCTATATTAGAAATAACAATAAAACTTCGATTGTGTCTCATTAACCACGCGTGAACCCGTTAAAAAAAGTAAAAAAAATGTACTCACGACATGATATCTGCACCTACATTTGACAACTAACACTTATCCTAACATCACTTTGTTTATTTCATTACTATTCTTCTATAATTAATTAGAAATGCTTATATACTTCTTGTCTAAATACTTTTTATCATTAAACATAATCTTGTTTTCTGTCGATACTGCGACACGATCTAAATTAATTATTTTTGAATACCCTCTATGTGGCGATAGCTAATAAAATTTGTTATTTTGTAAAATACCTGCGTTTATAATAATACTAACACTTGAGTTCTTAAGTAGTGATGTGTTGCCAGCATGATTAAAGCTAAATAAACGATTATTAAACCTTCAGCTGTCATCTTTAGACAAAATTAAATTTCTATTGTTACCGACCTCTAGGAGGTCAGTATACAGTTGAGTGAGAGGGGAAAGTATACTATTAATTCAGTGGAAAGAAATTACAGGTTCTAGCTATCACTTTGGTCATATTAATGTAAAAATATAAGTGTACAAAGTGTAGGTATTATTCAGTACAATAATACAACATGCCTTAAACTTATACGGCAATGCGTATTATATATCATAGTAATAAAAATAGTTACAATAATTTCTTTTGTAAATCGAGGTCAACAGTGTGTTCCAGCTACCTAAATCACATACACATGAGATTTTGTGCCAAGTTGTTCACAGTATTAAAGATGATGCGTGGTTATGGCATACAGCGGCCATGGTATCGCCAAGTTTCGTTTATTCAAGGATTTACTATGAGATATATGTATTTGGCCACTTTCCATTTTGTCCGATTTTCATTTTGGCAACTCGGTCAATTCATGTAATTACATAATTTAGTGGTTAAACCGCATTGGAATATAAAAAAAATCGACAAAATGTGTGTCAATATGGATTTTTATGGAGTTGTGAACGTACCTATGTATATTCGGCATTTAATTAAACAAAAAGATAAAATCAATCTGCCTAGCCTTTTCCCAACTATGTTGGAGTCGGCTTGCAGTCTAACCAGACGCAGCTGAATACCAGTATTTTTCATGGAACAACTGCCTATCAGACCTCCGCAACCCAGTAACTGGGTAACACGACACCCCTTGGTAAGACTGCTTGTCAGACTTTTGAGCTTCTGACTACCCGTAACGACTGTCAAAGATCTACGAATGACAGCCGGGACCACGGCATAACGTGCTTTTTGAGGCACGAATGGAACATAAGGATAGCCCACGGCATCTCATGGCTTAGTTGACTATGAAGTTCAAGACAATTACGAGTTTGCAAGGTGTAAATTGAAATAACTGTAAACTTGAAAAGGGGTCATTTAACTAATCATTATGATCAACTTTTACTAAAACTTTCAAGAAAATGGAACGGATCGTCATAGAAATCGGGAAAAAATCAGTTTTTCCCTACATTTTGTCGAGTTATGCGAACTTAAATGTAGTGGCAGATTTTTTTTTACAAATTTCGGTGTTTTCAGGTTTTTATCTAAAAACCCCCCACCCAAACCCCAGATATCTATATAGAGGTATCTACCTATTTCAGTTACTTCTTGTAGATAATTCCATAATAAGTAGTATTCTGTCACAACTGTTCAATGCATAGTTTTTGATGATTATTTAGAATATTCAACAAAACCTCATCATCATTATTGTCATTTCAGCCAAAAGGCAAAAAAATCGCATAATCCATAGAGTTTAGTTTCTTCGTCATTTTTGTTTAGACGCCGTAGGTAGGTACATTCACCCGGTACAACTGACATTCACAAAAGCCCTTGTCTGTGCCCTTCATACTCAAAAATATCGCAGACAACAACTAAATTAAGAAAATGTATGAAAACTGGCCAAGTGCGTGTCGGACCACGCACAGTGAAAGGTTCCTTCAAATTTATCTGGAGAACAAACTTAACATTGTATTACTGCAACTGTAAGTTTGTACGCACTGTATTAGATTTACCTTGTTATTTTAATACCATAGACTTCTTATATTCTTCGTGTTCTGTTAATATATACAAGGTGTAACATAAATAACGCACAACCTTTTAAGGGATCATTGTACTCATCATTATGAACAACTTTTACTACGGGGCCAAAGTTAAAATCGCGAAAAAAATCAGCTGCTTCCTTCATTTATGTTCGCATAACTCGTCAAAATGTAGGGAAAAGTTGATTTTTTTTCGCGATTTCAGGTTTGCTCCCATAGTAAAAGTTGTTCATAATGATGAGAACAAGGATCCCTTAAGAGGTTGTGCGTTATTTATGTTACATCTTGTATATAGAACAATTTCTGTATTTTTTTCAAAATTTTAGGTTTCAGTAGTTTTAAAGATAAGGGGTCAATTTTCATAAATTTTCATAATTTTTTTCTTAAATAATTTTAAAACTGTTTATTTTAAAATTATGAAAACATATTTTTGAGGCCCTCACAGTAAGCCCTTTTATTTGATATGCCACACGGTACAGTTTGTAAAACTTTTTTTAAAATTTTCTTATTTCCCTCCCAAAAGTGACCCTCATAATCAAAATTCATTTATTTACGTTACACGTCCGTATTTGGGTCACAGAAATTCATATGTGTACCAAATTTCAACTTAATCGGTCCATTAGATTCGGAGCAAATTGGCCGTGACAGACGGACAGACAAACACACGAATGATCCTATAAGGGTTCCGTTTTTTCATTTGGACGTACGGAACCCTGAAAACGTTATACTTTCACAAACTTGGCCACACTCTGCAAACATCCGTTTTCAACCATTCCTTCATTCTTTTCCCATAAAGGTACATTCCAATATCCTTTAAAGACCGTTTACGAGCAATAAAGTTGTGAGATATTTTTAGTCAGCAACAGAACATTTACCTACAGATCCACACAAAGGATTTTCGCACACGAATAAAGACGCGCGCTCACCAGGCGGATTTTCGAAATAATTTTGAATATATTTTCGCTGATATCTTCATAAAGGGACTTGAGTATACCCCGGGAAGCTGTGGCATGCCGCGGAAGGCTTTGACATTGGCCGGGTCATACACATTTTAATGCTTTGCTGTCCCAAGCCGCGTCGTGCCTCCTACTGGGCGTGGGCGCAAAGCTAACAGCTACAGAAGTAATCAATCTTGTAAGTAAATTTCACATGAACCAAACAATGTTCGAAGGTAACGGGTATGTACTGTGGTATTGGTAATAGTAATTTTTTATTCACAAACTTCAGTACACGTTACATTAATGAGGTCTCGACCCCTGAACTAGGAGTTCACTTTTGAAAAGACAAGGTAACTATGTACAGTCGAACAAGAGATTTGGTATACAGAGACCCTAGCACGAACGCGCGAAGTAACCGCAGCGTAAAAAATAAATGTTGACGAATGCATTTTACTATGATAAGTTCACACACTGTTGATTAATAAGTAAAGTAAATATACAGTAATTGTCAACATTCAATCCTTGTTCGTAATTATAGGACTTTAGATATTAGATTGTTTAAAAAAAACTACATAAATCGTTAAACACTAACCTCTTTACTAATAAAAGTATTATATCGGGTAAATAGTTACACACCGATTTCTCTCTTTCAGTCGTCAGTAATTTGACTTTCGAAAGAAGAAGACAAAGCGTTGTGTAACTATACAGACGCTATACAACGTTTATTAGTAAGGAGACAACAGCATAAAATAATTTACTGACGGGAAACATTTTGTAAAACCAAACAATATTTGCATGCTATGATATAAGCAAAACATGTATGCTCTATTATGTATTTAAGGCAACTTTATAGACCGTGTTTTATGCTAATAAATATTATTTCTATTTATATAACTATAGGCGCTACGGACCAATAGTAATGATTGCTTAGCCTTATTATTTTGGCTCATTTACATAACATAACATTACGCCTTGTTTCCCCGAAGGGTTAGGCAGAGGTGTACCTATAGTACACCCACATTTCGCCAGTTATGTTTAAGCAGTTGTGTTTAGTTATGTTATGTTTTGGCTCATTTATTAGATCAATTATAGGTAATATAAAAACATGGTTTATATTGACATCAAGCAATGGACAAAAAAATTGTAAACTTTATGCGGATCGATTATGAGGCTTTGGGTACTTTGTATGTGTGTCCTTTATGTAATTTATTTTATAATGTGCGTTTTTACTTGAGCAGAATAAACAGTTTTTCTTCTTTTCTTTCTTTCTTTATATTGTGGTTTATATTCTTCACTAAAGAGAACCTAATAATAGAACAGAAATAAAAATACAAGAAAGCTTGACTACAGAAGATTTTATGCTTAAATCTGAGCACATTTTTCAAAAGCACGTGGTTGAGGAATTTTCAATTTACTCGGGACGCGGAAGTAGGTAAGGCAAAATATTATTGTGCTGGGATTAAATGCAACTACGAGAATTAAAGTTGAAACAGGCCACAATAACATCTACACGGTTAATATTACGGTATGCCGGTTAAATGGTATGCAGAGCGAAAGGTGAGCAGAATTAACTGAATAAAAACCTTAATCCATTAAAGCGTGTGCTACACGGTCACCAACCGCGTCCCTGACAGAGGTGACCTTGGTTGGCGACCGGCAGAGCTGTTTCAATGTTTGGTCGTAAACCACCACCTACACGATTGTAAACCACAAAGGTCAACTCTGTCGGGACGCGGTTGGCAACCGTGTAGCAGTCGCTTAAAATGCCACACAGAAGCCTATTTTAAGATTGGTTGTGTGATAGTGAAAACAATAGAGTAACGTGTTTTGTCTCGCCTAAGTAATACCTACATTCCACCAAAGGATTTGATACCGTAAGATACCATACCATACCGATTCTCAGATACATTTTTCAACACCATTACCATTTTTGTACTTTCCCGCCATCAAGTTATGCTACACAACAAACTTAACAATGACGAAAACACAAACAAAAACGTCCTTAACTTGAGAAAAATGACCTATCACGCGACGACACTGACAAATTATAATATTTCCTACACCATAGGGTTTTCCCGGCCCCCATTAACATAACAGGCGGGTGACCTCGAGGCCTACATCTATAGGCAAAAAATCTCTGGGTGTCTTCCAAGGCGCCGGTTGATCTGGTTTTTTCGGAGATGAGGCAGACGAGACGGCGCCACCGCCCCGCCGAACGGGCGCCGAGCCGAATTGGGCCACCTCCCTCGAACCAGAGATTTATACCCTGTTTCATTTTGGCTATAGAACTATTGCTTGAACCCGTTCGGAGTTCGAGTTGAACTTTGTAAATGGTAGTGAACCGAATATAATGGAAGATAATATAGTAGAGTGGGTGAATCTGCAGATGCAATATTAGATAGGAGAGTTACAAAGGCAAATATACATACGTATACGTAAATATACACGTATGTTACAAGATAATATTGTTATACAAAGTCGAAGATATACTATTTTAGAAATAAGAATAGTTTTAAGCTCATGTTCTATATTTGGATTTGCTTCAATTTGATTCTACTGAATCTATTATTTAAATCAGTCTCGTTCTGGCAACGTAATACAAGATGGGTTGAAGTGAATTTTCCGATGATTCTGCTTGCTAAAACCATCTAGTAACTTATATAACTTTATGCATCAACCTACCAACACGTAAACCGTGAGTTCGTGAAATATTTCAGCTTCAATAATTACAGAATCATTTAAACAGAATCTGGGATCCCGAATTGCAGTATTAATACTATTAATTAATGGATTGCATCGACATTTAATTGGCCGAATACATACCGATATTAATTGAGTGATGCGAATTAGTAGTGATATAATTACATTGCTTTATTGTGTTTCAATTAATCAATTAATAATTGTTAATCCCCGTTGTAATGAAACTGAAACAGGTCAATCGACCTGTTTCAATTTTAATGCATTGAATTGAGTTCGTATGAATACTGGAATTTGTTGATATGCGTTATTATTTCGTTGGGTGTTCCTAATTAATAGCTTATCTTATAGACCAACAGCTTTTGAGTTCATTACGACTGGCAAAGTTATAAATGCAAAAAATAAATGTTGTAGTTTTTGGTATAAAGAGTGTCAACAATGACTTTTCGTGAGTGACCTAAAAGTTGTTTTATGGATAATTTTAAGAGGATTCGCAGTAGTATATTCTTTCTTTACGTTTATAACAAAGTAAGTTTATAACCGTTTGTCAGAGCAGTGCATTTTATTTATTTATTTACATAAATCTTAGCTATAACTACCATTACAGATCTGTGATCCAATGCGATAGAGTGGCCTTAAATACTAAATCCTTAATCTACATCCTATAAAAATTATTTTGGCAATATTCTTTAAGATTTTTTTTTTGTTGAGTACTTGCAGCTTTCTATTTGCAAGCTTTTGTTCAACTCTGAAGTTTATAGAAATGTGTTGTGAAATGTTTCTTACGCTAACACAGGTAATTAAAAACAGTCGAGAGGTGTCGTTGCATACTCGACTGGAACGAAGTGTCTTTCGCTTTTGCACAGTTGGCGAATAAGTGCTCGATCGAAAAAAGTGTACATTTTGACCGTCACCACCCTTTTGTTATATAACGTGCGACTCATCGCATGTTCGCAGCGCTACTACTGAGCATGAGGTCCTGGGTCCGATTCCCGGGTCGAAAGTGTTATTACGTTTTTCCATCTGGAATTTCTCAGTGCCAGCCTAGAGTCTGGATTTGTGCCCGGTTGATGGCAATAGGCTCGCCTCCTATTACATGGAACTTAAACATAACTGGCGAAATGTGGTTGTACTATAGGTACACCTCTGTCTAACCCTTCGGGGATTACAGGCGTGATGTTATGTGTCATCGCATGTCATACGTTACATTCCTTAGAACCTTGTTCCAAAAATCCACTATCTTCTCATTCAATTTCACCTAAGTTTCATTACACTATAGAACTAGTTACCGGTATTTAAACGAGTACAAACTCTCAGTTCTCATTTCTCAGTTTGGTAAGAACAACTCCGAGGGGAGGTTACCAGAAGAATTCAGCTGGGCTGGATAGTGTTTGGGAAGCCTCGTCGAGTCTTCTCGTCATGTATTCCACAGAGCCTAAAGACGAAGGTCATCAGTGCATCCTGCTTTTTATGACTGACGGAGCCAAAATGTGGACACTCACGGTACGGCCGGTCCAGAAATTCAAGGTAGCTCAGCGAGCTATGGAACGGGCTATGCTTGAAGTATGCTTGGAATCCGTAACGAGGTGATCCGGCAGAGAACCAAAGTTGTCGACATAGCTCACAGAATAAGCAAGCCGAAGTGGCAATGGGCCGGCCATATTAGCCGTAGAACCGATGACCGTTGGGGTAGACGTGTTCTTGAGTGGAGACTGCGAATCGGCAAACGTAAAGTAGGATGCTCTCAAGCTAGGTGGAGCGACGATCTTCGCAGGGTGGCTGGTAGGATCTGGATAAGAGTTGCCGTAAATCGAGTTGAATGGCCTGCAATTGGAGAGGTCTATGTCCAGCAGTGGACTGCTATATATAGGCTGATGATGATGATAATGAATCTAGTACAATACAGGTGTTCTATGAACAAAGAAGAATATTTTATGTAGTTGTGACGTATTGCTAACGTGGGTGTTGTAAGAATGGGAACGTGTCACCCGTTGATGCGAATTTGAGGGTCAATTCTCGAATTTTAAGAGCGTTCGTAATCGAATCTCAGCGAAATCCGTCAGAAATGGTTAAAAAGTCATACTAATATTGTAAATGCGAAAGCCTAAAGCACTGAACCGGTCTTTATGAAATTTGACAGATATGTGGGTAGCCTGGGACCTGTAGAAGGCCATAGGCTATTTCATCCTGGAGATTTGTATTAAAAAAAACTGCCCAAGTGCGAGTCCAACTCGCACGCGGAGGGTTCCGTATCATCGTACAATATTTAACACAACATATTTAATAAAAAAATACTTTAATTAAAAAAAAAAACACGTTTTTTGTACTGGGACCCCTTTAATTTTTTACTTCATTTTATTTTCATTATTTGTTGTTATAGCGGCAATAGAAATACACAATCTGTGAAAATTTCAACTGTCTCCCTATTACGATTCATGAGATACAGCCCGCTGACAGACAGACGGACGGACAATGGAGGCTTAGTAATAGGGTTCCGTTTGGCATCCTTCGGGTATGGAACCCTAAAAATGATGAAATTCTAAATACACGCAGACAAAGTTGCGAGCAAAAGCAAGTCACCTATATTTTTGACAAACTTTTAGGTTTTTAACATAGACTGTCGGTGACATGAGATTGCGACTGAATTTGAACGTTAATATATACGATAATTGGCCTCTAAAAGTGAGAACTTACTGTTTATAAAATGGAAGAACTTGCGATGTTTCTTTATGGTCTACTAGATTATGCCCGCGGCTTCGCCCGCGTCGAGTTCGGAAATTATCCCACGGGATAAAAAAGATCCTATGTCCTAATCCAGGTCATAGTCTACCTGTGTGCCGAATTTCATCCAAATCCTTTCAGCCGTTTTAGAGTGAAAGCATAACAAACAAACAATCTCACTTTCGCATTTATATTAATATAGTTAGCATTATAGTACGCTATTGATTGTGAATGCGTTCGCCATTGAACTTCATTCCTAATTTTCCTAGAAATCTGTGAGTATTTGCCGGTGGCTGTTTTCACCGTATTGTTTATTATTTCATAGGTTTCGCGTTGAGTCAGTCTGGGACTCTGATTGGTAGTCTATACAACTGTTATACAGTTCGTCCCACGGATATGCCACATGGAGGGAAAGTACTTTGAATATTGTAGATGGAACATTTTACTGAAAGAAGACATTATTTGAATTTAAAAAACAATTTAAACTGCATTCATAGATACTTAAATAATTACATGGTTGAACCGGAAATCGAACCCGTTACACGAGAAAAATAATCACCCTGTAGCTTTATCATACCGATCGAAAGGCTTCATCATAAGGATTATTTTTTGCTAAATAACATAGTGACAAAAATAAATGGAAGACAATGAATGCAGTTTAAATTGTTTTTTTAAATTCAAATCATGTCTTCTTTCAGTAAAATGTTCCATCTACAATATTCAAGGTACTTGCCCTCCATGTGGCATATCCGTGGGACGCTCTGTATAAATGCAGACATAATATTATTGTGAGTTAGCAAGAGTTGTGAGAATTGGAATGTGATTAATTACAAAAAAAAAACTGAGAAAATTAGTAAGTAGACTAAATAATTAAGCTATCGTTTGCAGGAATAAATGGTGAACTGATGGGATGTAAAAGGATATCTAGGAATCTATCGGCTAATGAACTGAAACCATTACAAAAGTGTTCATATTGTTTTCTATCTAACGTATCGTTGCTAATTAGGGACACTTAGTTTAGTACATAGTGTCACTACCTCAAGTTCATTAATTTCAATTTAATGAACTGCAAATAGTGCACTATTATATTCTTAGCAACCATCCTAATCCACTCACAGTCAAAACATCCTTCTTATCTAGGACCAATAGCGTGTGATGACGTAACAAGCTCTGCATTGTCTGGAAAACAGCGGGTTGTCCTTCGGTCCTTGGCGGGAGATAGGGCGACGGCGCGGCGCCATGGCGTTATAGCGCTTTCGAGGTCACCCGAACGTTCCCGGGAAAAGAGTACTGTGATACCGCATTCTGACTAATGCGGGAATGTGTGGGATTGGGAGTTTTGATGCTGTTTTGTTTTGTGAATGTGTTTGCTTTCGAAATGACATTCGAAAGTCAAAATCTATTTTCGTATTTCAATGACTTTCTAAAGTCAAATAGTACTTAGTTGTTTTTTTTATAGACGTGTTGAATGGAATTATGTTTCGAATAAATACATTTGCAAAATATGTACTTACTATAGATGTTTTTAGAAATTATTTTGAGCGTTGAGGAATTCTAGTAGGAATTTTAAATAAAGATCTAATAGATATAATGGATAGCTAGAATATACAGGTTTGCAGGGACATTGACGCGCAAACGATAATCATGAATTCAGCACATAATTCTGGACCGCATACCGTAGAAATTTTTCGGTGATTATCAAAAAAACAAAAATCTGCTGTTTCATAGAAAACTGCAATATCTTCGCGGTTAAAATTTATGGAACAGCGAATGTTTTTTTTAAATTACTGACGAAATATTTTAACGCAGGGAGGGGGCTTCAGAATCATTTACTGACCCCATTGTAACCGGTTGCGCGTCGATGCCCCTGCCTCCAAAACAGTTATAGATTACAGAAACACAAACAATATTTCCACATAAACCTTAGGCTGTTATTTCAATGTCTGTTTCAAATCTAAAACACAAAATATCACTAATATTCAAACCAAAACCTTTTAGCTACACGCTATATTACAGAGACAATGTTATAAGGCTCGGAGCACACCGGCGGGAATCAAATGAATACAAGTGGTGGAGGCGCCCACTGCTTCACAATATATGACCCACATTAGTAACATCACTCAGAAAGAATGTCCAGTTAACAACGGTGTTAATGAACAGCCTCATTTTTACTTCTACCTGTAATAACTTATTTAGCTCATTTAAAAAGTTATTGTGGACACGATTTGGGTCACTGCAGTTTTATAAGCTTTTAGTATTTTATGTCGTAGAAATTGTTAACAAGTTTTTCATAAAGTAATTACACTTAATTTAGTGGAGAAATGAGTTTTGGTGATAAAGAAGGAAGCAAGTGCAGCTTTTCATTAAGTATTTACTCAAAACATGTCATGCATTCCAAGGAAATGACAAAGAGGAAAGAATGGCAGAGAATAATGTGTTTCAACATTGCATTTTTGTAGCTTATCATTATAATATAACATAATACTAGCCTGTTACTGTCTGACTGGAGACTGAAGTCCTTTTCTCATACAGAGAAGGGAGCTTTAATCACTGCGCTTGCTCTTTTCAGACATTTTTCAAATAGACAAACGCAGTACACATTTTCTCACAAAATCCACCACGTATCACGGCCGAATCGCCAGAGAATCACGCCACTCCCATGTTAACCAATTGTGGCTCGGCTTAAGTACACAAACTTAGAACGAACAACGAACGTGTGCAACGAACTTTACAACCGCATTGATACACATACGTGACTATAAAGCATTACTCAGTTAGACAAAATAAACTCCTTTTTAATCCATTCAACATAAAAGTCTTGACACGACAGTGTTTCAAATCGAGTTCGGAAAACACAATTACCGTCCGCATTCATTACTGAAATTCATATTTTAATATTTAAATCCACAACGAATCACGGTCGAATCGCGTCACAATCACGTCATTCCCCTATTAACCAATTACGGCGAGGCTTACACAAATTTATGAGCCAATCCGGTGTGCAACGAACTTTACAACCGCATTGATACACAGAGGTGACTATGAAGCGTTACCCAGTTAGGTGTAAGTAACTCTGTTACCATGGTTAACCGGGTTCGACGCTGTATTTATAGGCACAGGGAGCGGGGCTTTGGCGTTTAAATATAGGCGATATCGTTATACGTGTGAGGTTATATGACCGGAGGGATCAATGTGGAGTTTTTAGAATTCTGTTTGATTATAGGTCCTTTTATGTTGATCATAGTGTTGTAACACATTATTTTAAATACCGGTTTTGGTTTTGATAAACTAACGGTGAGGGATGAAGTTAACGCGCAACGAATCTGTTTCGTTTCGAGAATGAAATGAAGTGGGTATTATTTCTCGATTCGTATAATCTTCTGGCTTATTGTAGTATTGTTAAGTTACTGAAAACTGAAATATCTAGAATAAGGAGTTTTAGTTTAACTATTTTCAGATCACCCAAATTATTAGGTTCTGCGTAGTCGAAAACTCGAAAACATTAACTTACAATAATAAAAGATTAAGTTGAATTAATAAACTTTAAGAAGTTAGCTGTTTCTATAAACTATTGCTAAAAGATGATTGCCTATGCAATATAAAATATGGAGACGACAATAAATGAAAACACTGGCAATACTAATGCATAGTATTTTGAAACCGACAAATAAATCCGACTATGGGTTTTGCCGATCAGCCGACTAGTTAACCCTTCGTATCCGGTAATTACAGAAACAATTAAAAAGCCATTGTATCTCGCGTGGATCCACGTTCGCCTACGAAGGGTTAAACATAGAAAATGTCTTGGCAGATGATGATTTATTCAGGCAATCATTAAAACAGACATTTTAGAAGCCACAGAATTATCTTCCATCCTAAATAATACGGTGGCACACTCTACATACTATAGTAAAGCCAACAAGACGAGATAAATTTCATGCTTTGGGATAAAAAACTTTAACTTAATTGCGTATGGGTTCATTTTCCATTGCAACAAAAATTATTTTATGACGTTTATCGATAGTTTTTAAAAATAAATCAACTTTGATTACTAGAATTTAAAGTTGATATTTGTATAAGTTGCAATTTTATGTATTTATCTCGTATCGTTGTCCTGAGTCTATACAAATTGTCTTCAAAAGTATTGATTTTCGGAAAAGTTTCTGTAGGCTTGCACTACGAAAATCGCCCTTATTTCTACGACATAAAGGTGCTGTCAATGTCAGTTTTTTACCTCTGATGTGTGGTTGACTGTACGTATACGAAAAAGTAATCTTAACTATCTAAGAACTAAGATTTATTGCAAATTGATTAATAGATGGAAACTAAACTCTTCATCATCTGCCTAGCCTTTTCCCAACTATGTTGGGTTCGGCTTCCAGACTAATGGGTGACCATCTTTACATACCGAGATATCCCCGTGCCTCGGAGAGCACTTTAAGCCGTTGGTCCCGGCTGTCATTCGTAGATCTTTGACAGTCGTTACTAGTCGTCGGAAGCCCGAAAGTCTGACAACCAGTCTTACCAAGAGGTATCGTATTACCCAGTAACTGGGTTATGGAGGTCGGATATTCAGCCGTTCCATGTAAAATTTTGGTATTCAGCTGCATCCATCAACACTGGGAGTCGACCCCAACTTCGTTGGGAAAAGGCTGGGTAGATGATGTTACTATCAAATGACGTCCCCTTTCTGCTTACAAAAATAATTTGGTGACTTTAAGTCAGCTTTAAATATTAGCAATATTCTCACAATAAAAGAAAAGATGGAAGACTGGAAAAGGTATGGCTATCTTTACCCAGAATTAGTATGGTAATGTATGTAGTTAGTCTATTTTTAATCTGAGTTACGATTTGCATTTACATTGTACCTTCCGTGGCGCTAGCATTTATTACTATTAATGTACAGTCAGCCTCATGGGCCGAGGGGTTCGCCGCGGTTGGTCTATAGATGGGTGACAATCTTTACATACCAAGACCTCTCCGTGCCTCAGAAAGCACGTTAAGCCATTTTGGTCCTGGCTGTCATTCGTGAATCTTTGACAGTCGTTACAGGTCGTCGGAAGCCCGAAAGTCTTACAAACAGTCTTGCCAAGGGGCTAGGGGTATCGTATTACCCAGTAACTAGGTGGTGGAGGTCAGATACGCAGTCGCTCCATGTAAAATACTGGTATTCAGCTAAATCCGGTTAGACTGGAAGCCGATCCCAACTAAGTTGGGAAAAGGCAGGCAGATGATGATTGTACAGTAAGCCTCATAAAAATTTACACATCAATAAGAATTCATTTGTCCAGCAGTGGACGTCTTTCGGCTAAAGTGATGCTGGTGATGATAATCATGACAATGAAGACAAAGAAACTCATTTAATTGTCTGACAATTTTTGTTCCATTATATTGTATCGATGTGTAGCCACAAAACATATGACATAACCATAATCAGCCTATAATGATCCCACTGCTGGGAAACATGCCTTCTCTCTGTGAAAGGGAGTGGGCCGTAATCCACCACTCGGGTCCAGTGCAGGTTGGTAGATGTCACATGTCTTCGAATTTTCGGTTCTAGGACATGAGGAAACCCCTCGCGATGTTTTCCTTCACCGTTTTGAGATTAATGATGATGAAATAAATTACACATAGTAAAGCGCTAGCTTGGGTCTGAACCCACGTCCTATAACTCGTAAGTCGGAGTCGACACCACCGGGACACCACATATTACACATTAGGTATTTAATTGTAGCTACACATTGATCATCATCATCTGCCTAGCCTTTAGGTTGGGAGGGACGTCGCGTTAGTAAAGTACGTGGTGAAGGTGCTGCGCGGGCTGGTGCACCACCCAGATGTGATGGGGCGCTGCCACTGCGTGTCTCTGACGGGTTTGTGGCCCCGCGCCGCCGCCCCGCTTTTTTAGAGGTGCCAAGGGCTAGGACGAATTAACTAAAGTTTGCCCCTTTGTCAAGGGACGCACGTATAATAATAATATGCCATCGGATGATGTGTTCGATAGCCTGCCGAAATTTATATAGGTGCAATGAAGGAGGCATACAGAAAAAAATATTGTAATTTTTACATAACATAACATAACATCACGTCTTGTTTCCCAGAAGGGTTAGGCAGAGGTGTACCTATAGTAGTACACCCACATTTCGCCAATTATGTTTAAGTTCCATGTAATAGGGGGCGAGCCTATTGCCATCTACCGGGCACAAATCCAGACTCCGGGCTGCTACTGAGAAATTCCAGACAGAAAAACTCAATAACACTTTGACCAACCTGGGAATCGAACCCAGGACCTCATGCTCAGCAGTAGCGCTTGCGACCACTAGACCAACGAGGCAGTGGCAGATAGACAGAGGCAGATTTTTATAATTTTAGTTTTATTTTTATTGTTAATGTTTATGTATGTTTTATAAGATGCAGATAGTTTAATAGTTGTGTACAACATCGTCTTGGAATACTGTAAGATGTTGTACTTACTGGTGTGTGAAATAAATAAATAAATAAATGTTATGGAACACAAATTGTAGAAAATGAAATGAATTATTGTCGATAACTGTTCTTTTGCCTCTGTTTTAAGCGGTTCGAAGGTTTGTCTATAGATACATCTACTTGTGGTTATGTTAAGTGTAATTTAAAGCATTACTTATGAAGGTACTGACGTCATTTTGGCAGATTTATGGAGTTATCTAATAGATTCATTGAATGAATTCTTGTATACAGGGCAAGTATTTTTTCCTATCTCAAATGGTTGTCATAGTGATTCCTCTACATAATTGAGTAAGAAACATCAATTTTTCATCGACGATTGTGCGCAAGAGCCCAAAGGCTTAACTACCCAAACACTGCCAAAAAACTTAACAACCAATATGGATTTTACTACTACTTAACAAGTACTAAACACGTTACTATAGCGGCGATACTAAAAATGATTGCGCAAAGAAATCTTACAAGTGAAGGCCAGATTATATGAGGCGTTGCTCAAACAGGGGGTAATGACCGCTACCGAACGCGAAGCGAAGACTCCGCGGCGCCGAAATGGGTGAAACAGCTCGATAATGAATGCGACGTCAAAGAAGTAGTTTGTTTTAGCCTCGGCTTTTGAAAGCCTGTACGAGTCGATGATCAGTAATGTTCACACGTTGCTCATGTGAACTAATATTATTGCTGTTAAATTACAAGGAATAAATTAATATTGTATGGGGCAAGCCAACTGCATTTTGTGGGGCTAAATACCAGCTGTACCTTACTAAATGTTCACCAATTAAAAAAGACTTGATCATCACCTAGTTGTGAATCACGATGTCTGAGTATGGTAGCCCTTTTTTCCTGAAAGACTGTGGGGCACCGAACTGGGTAAAACAGCTCAATGATATGCGAAAGCGAAAAAAAAATAGCGTGGGTTGAAATAGCGTAATCATCTCAAAACCTCTTTCTCTTGAATTTGAATATATCTATGTATATTATAATATAGGTATATATTATAGTAAATATGTATGTATGTGTATTATAAGTTTATAACCTATTTATATAATTGTGTACCTATTCTGTTTATACCTAATTCATTATGATATATTTTAATAGTTTTTTTTAATCATTGTTCCTTTCTTGTTTGAGTGGAACAATGATTAAAAAAAAACTATTAAAAAAATAAAAGAGAGAAGAGTGAAGAGATTATAACTGTTGAGCACTTGCCA
Source organism: Fissipunctia ypsillon (assembly GCA_947568875.1). Lineage (NCBI taxonomy): Eukaryota > Metazoa > Arthropoda > Insecta > Lepidoptera > Noctuidae > Fissipunctia > Fissipunctia ypsillon. The sequence goes on along the minus strand of OX387645.1, from coordinate 21,322,962 downwards.
TCTAATCACTTCACCACCCTTAATTGACTGGTAGAGAATGCTTAAGGCATGAAGTCCGCCTTTGTACATTTTTGAGTCTGAAAAGCTTAAATAAATAAATAAATATTCGACTTGGAAGATTGGAAGATGTAGTTTGTTTTAGCCCCAGCTTTTGAAAGCTTATACAAGTCAATGATCAGAAAATCTCATGTTACCTCTTGTGGTATGTTAATTGACCGTATAAAATAATTTGAAGTGATAACTGCATTCTTTGGACCTTAAATCATACAATATTCATCATCTGACTAGCCTTTTCCAAACATTGTTGGTGTCGGCTTCAAATCTGACCGGATACAGTAAAATTACACAATATTATACTGAACTTGAGAATTTAGGAATACCCTTACCTTATCAAAACAAGGCACGAGTCACCTTTGAGTGTGGAACTAGTACCTACTTATATTCGTTGGAAAAGACAAATTTGAGGTGATAGGGTTAAAATAGTTAAGTGAAATAGTCCTTTGTAAAAGATCGATGGTATATTGTGCAAACCAGGTCGTTTGTCGTTTGACGTTTTCATGCTACCACAATTCCAGTGCGAGAGAGAGACAGAGGTATACATGACCGATAGCACCATCCCTTTTTCGGACTGGAATCATGATGGCATTATTCTTCATAATATGGCCCCTGGTCTTCTGGTAGTGTTTAGTGTAACAACAAGCAAACGATTATCTATCGTCCAATAAACAAAAATGCATAAAGGCCTAAACAGCAAGTTTAACAAAGTCTGTTAGTTACTAAATGTTCCATTAAGCTTTTATACTCTCAGTCCCAGTCTCTTTATACGAAAAGTCAAAATGTGGGACATTCTGTAAGCTAGAGATTTATGGCCAAGTTCAGAAAACACCTAACAGTGTTTTATTAATTTGGGTTTTGTTAGCTCTCAACGTGAAGCTGGAAACTATACAAATACCGAGAAATCATTTCGTCAAAAGCTTTCCCTTTCAAAATACCGAGAAATGGAGAATCCAATTGCAGCTGTTTAGTCTGGGTATCGGATCCGAATTCGGAGAACTGACGCTTATAGAGACGCGATTGCTACGGCGTAGCGGGCGTAGACTTGCGAATGCTACGGCGTAGTGGGCGTAGACTTGCGAGTGCTACGGCGTAGCGGGCGTAGACTTGCGACTGCTACAGCGTAGCGACGTAGCCAGCTCAAGATTACGAGGCGGCTTTGCGAGAAATAACTGGATATATTCGTTGATATCAGGCTAATTAAAAGCAATCTCTTAAATGATAAATGTACGGATTTTATATCTGTATGGTCTCGTCTATACTTAGCAGTAAAGCAGTAAAATAAGGAGTAATGAGGTTTTTATCCCAAGTTTATAAGTAAAAGTTTAAACCAATGCAGTTACAGATCTTTTCTATAGAGTAGCTAAGCTTAAAAGCGAAGGCTTATTGTTAGTGTGGATACTTGTGTTTAGTTAATTTATACCAGCAACTATTTCCTTAACATAAAGAAAGCAGGCTACTCAATATTAGCTAATAAGTTTAAAGGAAACTTTTACGTTTAACTATTGTATAAAAGCGACAATGTACCTTCTATATAAATACATAGAATATGATTTCCTGCACAGTCACAGAAACCATTTGTTTTTTCAAATTGACATACTACGTCATAGTGCCGTGTTATAACCATTTCATACAACTATCATATCTATGGTATTGTAATTAGGATTCATAACTCTGTAGAGTGTGTGACAATTATTTTTAATGAAATGTCTATGAATGATTGAATATACAGGCATTTTAATTCGGTACCTAATTTGGTAAACATTAAAATTACAAAGTCAAAACCAGTCAGTCACTGGCTCAGTTCAGGAGCTATGCGTAGGTAAAAGAAATTGCATATCATTCACAACTTAAAACAATTATGACAACGTGCCTCATAACCAAGAACTAATTAGTCATTACCCATTTACCGGTTAACGCTACTCAGGTACTTCAGTAAGTACCTAACGGTCTAAGCTAAGGCTGTTTGTCTACCGCCACGTCACTGGGACGTCAACAAGAACGAGATTACGGCACCGAAGTAGCGATACATACATTTACTGTGGCTGCGTGTCCACCGCTACTGTGGCTGCGTGTCCACCGCACACCACAACGACGGACCTCACGTTCGGTTAGAATAATCCCGTTTTCCATTGACGTCTCATTGACGTTGTGCGGTGGACAAACAATGTACGTCTAGACGCCATCGCGGCATCGTTTGCATCAGTTCATAACCTTAAACTATTATGGCAAATTAATAATATCCACCTTCACATAATCTGACGTCTGCTTAATCATTTATCATTCCCTAATACACACACACAACAAAACAACACTAGTGTAAACCACTGAACGCATTTCGACAAAATTTTGCAACGAGATAGATGGCATCCTGGGGAAGGACATGGCTACTTTTTGTCTCAAAAATAACCCTACAGGGGGTGATATAGGGGATGAAAGTTTGTATGGGAAACCCAGCATTTCTTAAGTTAGGTATATGAAAATTCAAATTTATGGTTTTGGTAAAAAATAAAGAATTACGTACACGCTACTACGCATAAACATTAGTACAGTGGGCCTAGTTTCAAGACTCTATTCATATCTATGGTTAATACTAATTGTGCTTGTCGCTATAGAGAGTGAGTCTTCATAATGTGCTCATCTTGAAATGAAACTATGCTTAATTTTATCGAAGGAAAAAAAAAATATTTATAGTTTTTTTAAAATTCTTGTTCGCTGCTGTGACCCCTGTGTAATCAAAGCGGTATAACTTTTAAACTGTACCATCTATCACGATAAAACAAATTCAGTAATGATTGGAAATAATAGGACGTCCTCATAAAATAAAAATTAAAGAAGAAAATTTTCCCTCAATTGAGAATTAAGCTGTTTTTTTTTTTTTAACAAAAAATCAAGTATTTTTTCATCAATTTTTACAATAATTGTAAAATTTCGTAATAAAAGCCCCTATTACTTACCTTTTTTATTACTTGAAGTTATTCTACATCGTATTAGCTTTCTAAAAGTAAAAATACCACATTTATAATTCAGTCACAACATTTTCTATCATCTGTTAAAGAAAGACCCTCCAGACGCGGCATTTATTGACCTCTTATGGATTTGGTGATTTGTGGTGATATTTAGTAATACAAAATCTTATTTATTTTTTTATTTTTTGAGGACGCCCTGTTATTTCCAATCATTACTGAGTTTATTTTATCGTGATAGATTGTTCAGTTTAAAAGTTATACCGTTTTGTTTACACAGGGGTCGCAGCAGCGAACAAGAATTAAAAAAGAAGTTTAAATTTTTTTTTGGATTTTTTAAAATATTTTTTCCGTCGATAAAATTAAGCATAGTTTCGCTCATTTCGATATGTGCACATTATGAAGACTCACACTGTATGATCACACACTGTATGTATTAACTATTGAACAATCATTCGATATTTCGTAGCGTTTACGTCGCGCGTTCGTGTTAGGGCCTCTGGTATTGCAATAAGTGACAGTCTAAGCTAAGTCTAGACAACGATCTTTGCATCGAGTTAACATTAAGCCCGGGAAGATTAACCACAGATAAATGCTTTGTTTTGCAGTGTACAGTCACGAGCAGCATACCTTACACTTAGGCAAAATTCAAAAGCGATTTTCTCGTGAAGCTACGATTGCAACATTGAAAAAAGACCCATTTCATAATAGTATGGGTTTGGAAATACTATGTTTGTAACACCATAAAATTTATACCAAAACTTTAAGAAAAAATAGCTTTTGAATCTTAATACATTATTATGTAAAATTTAAAAGCGTTTTTCTCGTGATGCTACGATTGCAACCTTCAAAAAAGACCCATTTCAAAATAGTCATCATCTGCCTAGGCTTTTCTCAACTATATTGGGGTCGGCTTCCAGTCTAACCGGATGCAGCTGAATACCAGTATTTTACATGGAGCGACTGCCTATCTGACCTCCACAACCCATTTCAAAATAGTATGGGTTTGAAAATACTATGTTCGTCATCATAGAATTTCTATCAACACTTAGGAGAAAATCGTTTTTGAATCTGCAGTAAGTGTTGCAATTAACTCCTGCTAGTAGTTATATAAGTTAGTTTATTTAGCTTAGCGGTTGGTCGACTCTTCACGTGACCAAAGGGCTGGCCTATTCTTTGGCCAAAGAATCAGCATCGCCATACAACGTGGCAATGCTGCCAGCCTTTTGGGCACTTTTCCTGTTGACAGCGATGCGGACGAATTTTTTGATGCCCTATGATTATATATACAATATATATATTTTACATTTGTACATATTATAATTATTATTTTAAGTCTGTTAGCTTATATATTATGTAAATATTATGAATAAATTGGGTGAGAATTAAAAAAAAAAAAAAAAAAGTTAGTTTATTTCGATTTAGTGAACTCTCGGGAATTTGGTTGGAGAGGTTAGGCTAATAGTGCCCTAAATCGGGTTCGTAATTCGAATTTTGTGCGGTTAGTTTTGGTAAAATAACTAGCCAGTATAATAGTCAAATACATTTTTTGGTGTAGGGACGTCGTCCAACAGTACGTCAGTAGAAACACTTATGCCCATCGTCCACGAAGCTACTTAAAGCAAACTAAAACATGAATCACCAATGAGTCGCTAGAATGTCACAGCACTATTATTTCAATGGTAGTTTGTACACAACGTGACTTACTAATGCGTTATTAACTATGGTTTCGTCATGGTTACTTTTGAATAGCATCGTGGACGATGGGCCTTATACTACGTTAAACTACTTGGAAATAAAGATGATGTGGATGTCTAATTATTGCCGTAGATGTGCATTGCAATTTTAATTGATCGTGTTGTCTTAAATATTGTGTTCCAATAAATTGCCAAAACATTCATTGTCATAATTTAATTTTCTAATTAAGTATTATTTTGAACAATACGCATTTTAATTTACATTGCCTATAGTTCAGTCAATAGAAATTTGCCATGCTGTAAACGCTTATTGTTCACGCAATATTTCCGCGCTTACATAAACCCTAATGGAATTTGAAAATTAATAATAAAACACAATTAATGGAATGCTGAAATTTTTCACCCAAAATGCTTTGTTTTTCAGTTTGAACCGTCGAATTGTTCCAGCATGTCAGAACATACAATTAAATGCAAAATCTTCTTCCTTACTGCATTGTTTTGTTTTTTTTTTAATTCCGAGTAGCAGTAATAGTGAGACAGAGGCTTATTGCTTATAGTAGAAGGATGATCGAGAAGCTAAGAAAGGCCAATGCAATCATTGGCCTTTTGTAGACCTCTAAGCTCAATAGCTTAGAGGTCTACAGACAGATGTGTTACAGGGTTGTTTGTTGCGCCACTTCTTCATAGCTAAAACGCTGGGAAGTGGTAAAGGGCGTTTCGAGGGACTGTCAGTAATTCGTGACGTTCAAAAAGTGCTGATTCTCAGGCTAATTTGAACAAATGACTTTTGACTGTGATTTTTAATTTTGGTATTCTATTGATAACGCATTTGTTCCAGCAGTAGATTACTTAAGGCTGATATCGAAGGTCGCGATAGCATAAAATGCGGTAAAAATTACCATCGTCATTGAAAACAAGTACGTAGGTAATATTATCTATGTGACGTTTTACGTCGTTAGTTTTACGTTAAGTTGCCATTAGTGAATGGTCGCTGGCGTTGCCAGGCGACTTATGGCCGGTTGGCACGCCAAGCGAGCTTGTAAACACGTCGCCATGGAGGCTACAGCATCTGCAATGCTAACTAACGTTCTCTAGTCTACTTCTATCGTGTGAATCGGACCGTTTACTGCCAAAATTACAAATGGAGAAATTATTTATTTGTGAATTCTAGGAGTGGGATGCGGAATTGGGTTCATAAAATTGAATGCATTAATATTTTACGTTATAGATGATTTTAAAGCCAGGTAAAATATTTTATTGCTCATATAACATATTATAGTTTGACCTCCAAAATTCTTCGCAATATTGATTTGTCAAGGTGCAAGTATGAAACATTTATTGTTATGTTTGTCATACATCCAAGAGTACATTATTTTACGACTGGACTTTCAAGGTGATCTGACGCACAAAAATAGATATGGAAACGTTTTCATTCTAGACCAATAAAATGAAAACAAAGTCCTTTACTATTCTTGGTGCAAAACATGTTTTCCATAAAAAAAAAACAATGAGCATAACAAATGAAACACTATGCTAAAATGTTCAAAAAAGTTTCAAGCGCAGGTAACGCGACCCATAACCACAACACATCGATAGTTCATAAACAACGCACAACCATAGTTCGAAATTCAAAATCCCCAGCTCAAAAACATTACTACAGCAAACATGTCAATCACTGCACGAAAAATTCATAGAGGCGCAGTATCCAAACAACGTTTGACTGACAAAACGAGTCGCGTCGAGGTATCGACGATCGTCGGATATGGGGCAATTTCCTGCCAAAAATGACCGCTACAGAGCTGCCAACGATACCGTCAGGTGAGGGGAACTGGCACCAATGACAGCGGGATGTCGGATTGCGGATTATAGAACCCAATTTCGATTTTATTTTGAATGTAATGTGTCGCTCAACTGCAATATATCAAACAGTTCAGCCTACATGAATATTGCAACCAGTTATCAGGTTATCAAAGTCAAAGTAAGTATTGCACCAATTCACACTAAGCGTTTCCTAATGTCTTTTGTGATGCGCACAGCAAAGGAGTGGAACTCTCTGCCTGCGTCTGTGTTTCCGAACGCATACAACCTCGATCTCTTCAAAATGAGAGTGAACAGGCTTCTTCTGGGTAAACTCGCTCCATCTTCGACTTTGTCTCTGTCATCTCTGACTTAGACTAGAGTCAAGAGCAAATCTATCTCAAATAAAAAAAAAAGTAAATACGTCTTAAGTTCCAGTTATTTCACTGGCACCATACCCTTACAGTTAGAACACAAAACTGCGTACCAACATCATGTTGGTACGAGGTTTTTCTACTTCTAAAAACACAGTTGACGTCACCATCTTTCATAAATAAATATGACGGAATAAAATCCACCACATCGGTCAAAATTTTCCATAGATCTCATCGTCCTAATATCACAATAAACCCACCGACCTATAAACACGTTTCTATACAGCTAACAAATACGACTTAACCCCGTAACTGCCACTGTGCAAGCCATCAGCTGTTCACTCACGTCACGACGTCAGATGGCGCAAAGTGGATTACAGTACTCAGCGGCGACTCAAGTGTCCATGGACGTCATGCGCGATATTTACTCAACTTAATAATACTTGTGGACGCCATTGTACTTTGCTGTGCTCAGTATTGCAGTTGGGTTAAGCATCGTCTTCAAAGTGGACTAAATACAGAAAACTTGTGACCCACAATGTCAAACCCTTGTGGATGTCACTGTACTAGATATCACTTGTGGATACTGTACTGAGTATTGTAGTTGACTGAACAGCTTTTGTCTTCGTAAAGTGGATTACTAAGATAAATCGTGTATTTCAATTAGACCATTACAAGGCATTTGTGAATGTCAAAAACAAGAAAACAGAAAAATTAAATCTGTTTGCTCCTCCCAATAGGTGGTTTCGCATGGAGAAGAATGGGTAAAAAACTCCATAGTTACTCTTACATTACATTTAAAACTCTACATTACTTACTCTTTACTTAACTTTACTCTTACATTTAAAAAAAAAACGTGTGAGATGAGTATCTAAGTAATATGCAACTTGTGGATGGCACTGTACAAAATAATTTGTCTGAAAGATCCTCTTGTTGCACACCCATAAGCCTATTATGTTTATTCGCGCTTAAAAACCAACTTCAAAACTTTTCCAAAACTTGTTTCCTCTAATTGAATACAGTTTAAAATTCATCAAAACTGAAGGTAAGTGCAATATAATTATCAACACTTTTCACTGCCAACGACGCGAAGATAACAATAAATTATTACTTAAGTATCGATAGAAATATCCGGTAGAAAAATATTATGTGTGAAAATATAATACACGGGCAAAACACATCGATAAAGTTTTTAACAAAACTTGGACTAAAATCACTGCCTTCGACAGGCTTCCACAATTTCTGATCCAAAATTGTGTGTTCAAAAAACTTGCTTGTAAAAAAAATAACAACCGACTTCCAAAAAAGTCTATAAAGTGAAAAATAACTTTAATTTCGGAAGTCGGTGTCTTTGGTTTAGTAGTTTCGTTTTTTGCTGACTTCCGAAATTAAAGTTATTTTCCCTTTGTAGTGTTTTTTTAAGTCGCTTGTTTTTTTTTTATAAATAAGGTTTTATTTTCCACTTTTCAGTTGTGGTACCTACCCCACCTAAATTCGTATTCCACTGAGGAAATAACAGTGACGGGAAGCTATTATAACATTATCAACGTATACACTAAACGGAAAAAAGTAAGTAGGTATTATTGAAGCTAAATCAAAAACCACTCATCACAATTTGACCAAAATTTATATGCGACCACAGGAGGTATACCTTTCAAATATTTTTTTTTCAAAAATGCAAATATGTATGTATATGTCGCGTTAAGTCAAGTCAGAAGTTTGGAAGACGTAGTTTTATCAGGTTTGGACGCCGTCGCCAACAAATTATTAAATCAACCATACGACGACAGATCGTTGACGAGATTGTCTGTCAATCAAGGCCACACATAACATACAACTCAAGTAGCGCAAATTGAAGCATATTACTATTAAAATCATTTAAAGCCAGAGTGCATCTCATGACAATTCCAAAAAGCCCAAACGCGGCTAGGATACATTGTTTTTTTTACGGAGTTCCAGTGCCTACCTTCCGGCTTCATCATCAAATCAGTTTGATGGTACCATTTTCATCAAAACCATTTATTTAAATTTGCTTCGTCATAGTCGCTTAACTATCTTAATCGAGATAATCTTATCGCCACCCGTGAAATACTTATTATTGAGATGTCCCCGTGACCATCTATGGTCTTCTTTGTCAGTTCCACTTCACCAAATGATTTTTCTAAATGCAAATGCTTAATTTGTTGATAAAAATACCAAAATTGCTATGAGTATGCATATAATATATGAGGAGTTCCCTCAATTCCTCATGGATTCTATCATCAGAACAGGATTTTGATTAAAATGGAACCAATCTGGAAGTATGTTCTTTCAAATAAAAATGAAATTTTCCAAATCGGTTTATAAATGACGGAGTACTGAGGTAACAAACATTAAAAAAAAAAACAACCGAATTGAAAACCTCCTCCTGTTTTTGAAGTCGGTTAAAAAGAGTTGATTCCTTTAAATAATTCTGAATAGTTTGCAGCCTATAAAAAGTTGGGCAAAAAAAGAACTTCGAATTTAAAGCTTCGACTGAAATTTACCCTACTATTACACACATTTCAAATAATAAAATTTAAACAATTCATAAAGAAAATACAACAAATTCAACAGTGTAATGTGAAATACGTTACAATTATACCGGGTAAGTAATTAAGAGGGGAAGTAGGGCGGGTGTGACGCGTTAAGACCATTACTTGCACGGTAACATAGGGGAGGTGGGGGAGAAGGGGCAGACTTCAGCTGTGTAACGCTTTGTGGGCTATGCACCGATAATGTGTTGGTCGTAATGTAATGGAGGTGAAAAGTGTTGAAGCCAGAAAGGAGCTGTTAGAGGCTGAGGCGTTTAATTTGAGATAATCATTGTTTATTAATCATTAACACGTGCATTATTATTATTACCTGCACTATGAATACAGGTCACGTTTAAGGGGGATGCGCTGAGGTAGCCCGCGAAATTAAAATTTCCTTTCGGTTTTTGAAATTTGCAGGTCAAAATTTGCAGATCAAAATATCATTCGCGACCGTAACAAATATGTATTTACAGAATTATAATCATTAGAATCATCAATACAACTGTCTAAGTAAGAATTGGCCTCAAATGTGTGATTTCATGAAATAGTCATTCAGTAAGGTAATTTGAACTTAGAGAGTTATATAAACTAGAAGTATGTTGCTGTGTCAAATAAATGAAAGGACAATTTTTACAAATGAATACGAAAAAAAGTTTTGTATAGGTACAAAAAAATATTCGTCAGTTGTGCTACTCCGCCTACGGTAGTTCAATGACCGAACCAACACCGGATTTTAATTATTACACATATCACTACCGTGATATCTACGGGCATGCCTACACTTTTTTTGAACCAATGTTGGACATTTTAGGATTAAAATTGTAAATATTTATATGCGCATTTTTTCCTATACGGTGCAAAATAGAGTGTAAATATTGCAAATCAAGTGTTGTTCAGCGAATCATTGAGTGCGTTTAGCATTTTGCTGAAATTCAACAGCAAAATAAGCGTGAAAAACGTTAATTTTAAAATTGTTCAACAATTTCTGTGAAGTTGTAACAATTTAACACCTAAAATTTAACCAATTTAACCTGTTAAATGTTCGCCTACTAGAAGCCGTTTGTATGTGAGCGCTCAACGGTTTTCACGGTTGTATTTATTGTCGTTTCGAGAGTATTTTGCTTATGGGTTCATACGACATTTGAGAGGTTAACACTTTATTTGTACAGCGTACCTCGTATTTATTTCATTATCACTATTCACTATCGATCTGCCCCTGCTTCGTACGGTTTTAAAGACTTGTAAAACATCAAGATTTTTTTATTTTATGTAAGTTTATTATGATGTATTATACACATAAACCTTCTGAAAAATAATCTCTAAATGATGGTGAAAACTGCATCAAAATCTGTTGCGCAGTTTATAAGAACAACGCGGTCAGCAGACTGACATGAAAAGCGAATTTAATTTATAATAATGTATAGACAATAATCACAATTCAGCGTATCTAAAGAATGAATGAATGCATCAATTTGTATTCTCTTTGAAAAGAGCAATGAACAGGAATTAAATAATGAAATGCGAGCATCCCAATCCTCTTGTTTTATTTGTTAAATCGCATCAATTTAATGAATTGCAGTTTTAAATAACTCCACTTTTGAACCATACATGAGCATATTGTGATGTTAATACGATACCACGAATTTATTTAATTTGATCGAATATGGTGAACCGAAATACATGTATGTAAATGAAGCGAAACATTCTGTCAGAATGTGAAAGTTCAAGTGCCGACACTTTGACAAGAATGTATGACATTTCAAATGTATTAGAAAAATATAAGCGATAAGTAAAGAAATAGGAACTCATCGGTCATAAATACAAATTCTTCTTGTTGCATTTCTATTGTACAAAAACCGAGGGGTCCGAGTGCTCATGTTTTGTTCAACGAAATCTCCAAACGGCTGGTTTACACTTCCCGTGACCCAAGGGCTGGCTTTTACCTTGGCCAGAGGCTAAGCATTGCCATACAAAGTGGCAATGCCGCCAGTCTCTTGGGTACATTACCAGTCGACAGCGTTGCGGAGCAATTTTTCGACGCCATATTTTTGTTTTAGTTAGGTTAGATTATAATATTTTATTTGTAATAGTTTGTTAGTTAATTACCTATAAGAAGTTTATAGTAGAAGTTAATAGTTTATTTATAGTTTTTTTTTTTTGTAACAAAACTCCAAACTAATAAAAGTCAGCAAGACTTACCCTCGGTTCCCGGATGCCTAATAAAGTCCTTTATCAGTTAATTTGCTGTCAAATCTCATTTTAACAGTTGGTTGTGGCTTGAGCAAAGTATTCCAATAATCATATCAGTTCGAAAAACTGTTACGATTTGAGTAAGCTTTTAGAAAATGACGGTTAGTTCAAAAGCGAAGTTTGGCAGTGGGCCCAGAATAACATAAGATAGAATAAGTCTTAAAACATGCAACCTAGCATTTGTGGAGCAAGTCGGGCAGGAATAGAGAATTATTTTTGCTTCTCTTCTTGCTGTGCCTGCGATTCTAGAGCCATGCATATTTGTTCACGCACACTGGTTTGTTCTGTATGCGTGGCGCCCGCTTTGAACTTTTTATTTTCTTTGGTGAGAAATTTCATCCATGCAGAGCGGGGAGCAATCTAGCGTGACTCAAAAACATGACTCTCAATTTAACTGTATGGTCGGACATTCAGAAGTATGTTAAGCTCTAACCGGCTGGAAATAATTATGGTAAATTCAGCAGTGAAGAGTGATGAGGTGTTGTGAGGTAAAATTATACTTCGGGGAGTGTGCTAAAGAACTCCACGACCTCATTCCGCCGGCCCCCTTCTACCGTCAGACATCTAGACGCACTGCAAGTTACCATCCCTACCTAGTTGCTATTCCACCAATTCGCACTAAGCGTTTCCAAATGTCTTTTGTGATGCGCACAGCAAAGGAGTGGAACTCTCTGCCTGCGTCTGTGTTTCCGAACGCATACAACCCCGATCTCTTCAAAGTGAGAGTGAACAGGCTTCTTCTGGATAAGCTCGCTCCATCGTCGACTTTGTCTCTGTCATCTCTGACCTAGACTAGAGTCTTTTTGACAGAAACTTAAATACAATTTCAAAGTGAACAACCAACAACGGAATAGTTTTTTTCGTGATAAAAAGTCAGCAAATGGGTCAGACTGTTTTTGCTTGTATTTTAAATCTAAACATTTCATAAACATCAGTTCCTAAAGCTACGGTTTGCCAGAAAAGCGGTGGTTGCCACTTAGCGTCTGTAATTTACCGACGAATGACGTCACTGAAACGTTATTTATGAAAGTAAGTTGATGTGTTTTCCTAGAGAGCGTTTTTTGACAACGTAAAAGGAAACCCCTGTGCCATCATTTTCATGACAGCCGTCACCGCGGCCGTTAAGAGACGGCCACCGCTCTTCTAGGAAACCGTGGCTTTAGCTATCAATTCTGAAAAAAACCTTATGTAATGCTAAGGGCCAATTTTACTAGACTGTTCATAATCGGACATTAGTAACTCAAACATTAAAATAAACAGCGATGTTAATGGTATTTACGTTCCACCAGAATTAAGACATATATTCGTGGTTTAGCGCATGGTGATATACTAGCTACTCTTAATTTCAGGTTAACATTTTAACAGAAGATTAAGTTAACTAACATGGTACGCTGAAACTAGGTCTAAACGTGTTAAATATTTAATATTGATGTAGCCTAATGTTCATAGCGTCTGTATCCGTGTATTATGTTACCTATAACCTGGTCGGTATCCTTTACAGAATATCTATTGCTAGTAAGGTTGTGTTTGTTTAACCGGCGGCTCCTTTACAATAGCTTATCGGGCCAACCTACATTTTTATTCAGTATTAACTATGCCTTTACTTTTAGGGGCTCGTGGCTAAGTAATAACAGCCGCACGGGTCGATCGATCAAGTTAAGCTACGCTTGCCGCGGTTGGTCCATGGACGAGTAACCATCTTTATATACCAAGACCCCTCCGTGCCTCGGAAAGCACGTTAAGCCGTTGGTCCCGGCTGTCATTCGTGAATCTTTGACAGTCGTTACGGGTCGTCGGAAGCCCGAAAGTCTGACAATCAGTTTTACCCAGTAACTGGGTTGTGGAGGTCAGATAGGCAGTCACTCCACGTAAAATACCGGTATTCAGCTGCATCCGGTTTGACTGGAAGCCGACTTCAACATAGTTGGAAAAAGGCAGGTAAATGATGAACTATGCCTTTACTTTAACAGTTCTGTTATATATTTTTTAATCTGCCTGTAAATGCTCCATTACAGGTTAAAGGCCGCTTGATGTAATTCTAAGACGTAGGTACAGTCAACCGCACATCAGTGGTAGCACTTGCACTACGAAAATCACCCTTACCGCAACGACATGAAGCGGTTCACTGTACCAAGCATAGGCCATTCTAGTGATTCTAACTCATAAGTTTATATTTGTCGAACATGTTTTCTACTGCTAGAACCTTTACCATAGAAAATTCATTGGAACAAATCACATTGGTACTTGAGCAGTTACCGGCAATGAGATAGTGTCCTATAAAATATCATGTTTCTTTGTAAACACACCTATCTATTCGTCCAACATTCAATTGTATCTGTACATACAACATTCAAGTGTACATGTATACCTATTATAGATACCAACATTCTATACCAAGGTCATCAATACGCCGGTCACCGTTCATTATATTCTGCCGCGTTCAAATTGAACCGATTATGTCATCCTTCGCGGTAGTTAGCCGTTCAAACCTTCAAAGAATAATGCATTAATAACAAACTAATTAATTATATAGTATTGAGAATTTACAGAATTCGTGTAAGTGAAAATGTTGATGTACCAAATTAGTTTAATGTTTGATAGTAACCTAGAGTGAAGTACATTGTGTTCTATTGTAATATTTCTACCATAAAAGTTCAAATTCAATGAAAAAAATTCAGATGAAAGCGACTCGGCCACCACGTGTACCAGCCCGGGTGGTTGCGTTAAAATAAATATTAGTAGCGTATTTCGGAACGCAGCTTTTCACTGAGGCGAGGGTATGCGAGTGCGAGTGGGACAGCGCGAGATGAGATCACGGGAGCGAGCGAGATGACACGAGCTTATCCGATCGATAGCCGCAGCCGCAGAGTGCTGCGAGTGACGTCAGACGCCCGTCTCGTCATCTTTGACTCTGTTCAAAGAATTGTCTCTATATTTTTGTATAGAATGAACGCCATTAACTGTTCGATATGAAAACGAACTATTGTATGATATGATGTATGCCATTGTGCTCTTGGTGTTTGATTAATAATGTTATATACGTCACGGAGGCGACGTAAACATGTTATTGAGTAATTATGATATCTTATGAAGATAGGAGAGAAACTAATGTGATTTAATGAAAATAATATTCTGTGAAAAAACGACAGTAATTGAGAATAGCTCAGTTTTAATAGTACTAACCGGACCTAAACAGAAAATAAAAAAGCATTAAAGTCTCAACTGCAACACATACTAACAACATTATTACGAACAGCAACTCACTAGTTGCCAACGAAAGTGAATCGATGAAAATAACCCAACATAAATGAATTAACAGCTCTATGATTAATTTGTACGCTACGAACTCGTAGACCGTCTACGAGCTTCGTAGCTCGTGCTACGGCGTAGCGTTTCACTTTCATGCAGAAAATAGCGAATAATAAAACACTGTAGATTCAATGTATCTACGAGTGATTCCAGGGAAATGAAATATATTAAAAACCCTATAGGGTTTTTTATATTTTATATATATTTTTCTCTATGGGAACCTAATCTCAGACCGTTATAAAAAGGGAAGGTTTTGCCATTGCGTCATTTAGGTCATTCGTACGATAGTAGTTTAATACTATGACAAGGTCGTAAGCTTGCTTTTGTATTACACGCTTCGGAAATTGGAAACATTACGAGTAGTCTTACAATTTAATTAAAGTGCATGCATTTAAATTGTGCCATTATTTTTTACGGTTTACAACATTCTAGTTCTTTGTAGTACGGATATAACTTATTAAAGATTTAATTAAATGGTCCGCATGAAAATAATAAGACGTTTAGCACATATTTTTATAGCAAATAATAAAAGCACATTGGAAAATACATTTTACTACAATTATAATTTGTTTGTAGTTGTAATTGCAATTTTCTGTAAATAATACTTCACGTGACTCCCTACTTCACATCAATCCAACCATTTTCAACTCGTATTTACTTGTATCGAAAAATGGAGTACAAAATTCTCTGAAATAAGTTATTTAAAAACGCAATCTCACTTAGCTTCGAAGTGCAAGTTATTAATTGTACTTCACTATATCTCTACCAAAAAACTCCAATATATTTCAGGCAAACAATTTTATTGTATTCCAATTTTATACAAATACTAGCGAGCCGCCTCTGCGTCGCACAGTGTTTACGATTTGAAAACATCGATACACATAAACCTTCCGGGATAAATTCTCTAAATGATGGTGAAAACGAGATCAAAATCCTTTGCGTAGTTTAGAAGAACAACGCGGTCATACAGACATACATAAAAGAAACTTGAATTCATAAAATATATACATATGTACATTTTGACCCATTTACCAAATGACCATTAACAATCGACTCAAAACATTCATGATACATTCTCATAATAGAGATTATACCATAAGTTTAATTTTTAAACGCGTCCGGTTCGCACCGGCGGTAAACCTCTTAAAATACGCTAGAGGGCGCCCTTCACGCATTTTAATTGGTCCATGTTAATATTATAGACGATATTATTCCGTGATTTTACTGGCTCGGTATTGTGAAGTGTGTACAGGGTCCACGTGTAAGCGAGTTTGTTTTGTTTTTGTGTAAATATTTAACTTATACGCCGTTGCGATCAATAATTTGTCAGTTGTGTTGGTAATACCTACCTACAGATCAGAAAGAAGCAAACATATCTTCATTGTGTACTCCATCGACAAACGTGAATTGGTACGACTACTCTACTTAGGTTTACGGACAAATGACAATGAGTTACTAAGACTGTTGTTTTCTGGAATTCACAAGGATTGCTTGTTTATAATAATATTATTATAAAATATCGATAAAGTTAGAATATGGGTGCATTTATCGCATTGGGTTAAAAATCCTGTAACGATAGATGTAATATAGATAAATAAATATAAAATTAAACTTTTGAGTTTAGAAATTAGTGGAAACATCACACAACACATATTTTATATTGAAATGAAACTTGACGAGAAACCTATGGGAGATTAATATTATGCCAAGGACATTCAGCTAATTATGTAGGTTTTATGTACATGATACGCATAGCGTACTACGAAAAATTCTAAAACCCGACTACTACTAAAAAGTTCATAACAAGATCACTTTTCAAGCTGTTTGATGCAGTTGGAGACATCAAATCTGAGATTGAATTAAACTTCACTCACAGGTTAGTTTGTTTGATTTCCACTGTCTCTGCTGTCACGGAGTCAGGTAATAAAACCTAATGCTTGTAGACATTAGTGATATAGGTTTAAAGATCTCAAAAATGACACAAAGATCACATGAGAACAATGCTTAAAATAAATTATAAATATAAAGTTCGTCACCAGACGACACGGTAGCAATTATGATACACCCATCCAATGCTTTTAGGAAGAGTGTTATTTGTGATTCAGTCAGCTAATTGAGTTTTTAATTAATTGTATTCAATTGACAAAAAATGACACTTATTAGTGTCATTTTTTGATACATGATGGTATTTTGTAGTTTAATTTTGCTTCTTCAAAAGTTAACATTTTTTTGTCAAACTTAGTTCTCATCTTCGGTAAAAACAGAAAACTCGCTCGGCGAGTGCTACGTTGGGTTGCTTGTTTTACTTTAGTAAACGATAAATTAGTCTGTATACTTTTGTTGAGTGCCTTACGAATGAAAATACATGTATTGTAAATATATAACGGTCTCGTGTTTATTATTTTGCTATCTTCATAAATTTTGCATGTTGATGTTAAATATGCGTGATATAATATGTACATAATAATATAATTGTAATTTCTCTCACATTTCATATTAGTTAAAATGATAGTAAACGATGATGCGTTCGACAAAAGTGTACGCTTGGCTAGAAGTTAATATATTCATTACAGGCTTGAAGGTTACCTATATCTGTCAGGAACCATACTCAAAGTATCTTGATTTCTTTTTATAATACACTAGCAGATCCCCATGGTTTCACCCGCATAAGTCTAGAACCCGTGGGGATATTGGGTTAATAAGTATTTTATGAATTAATCCAGGTTATAAACTATCTGTGTACCAAATTTGATCCAAATCCGTTTCGTAGTTTTTACGTGAAAGAGTAACAAACATCCATCCATCCATCCTCACAAACCTTTCGCATTTATGATAATATATTAGTAGGATAGGATAGAAGGAAGTAGGATTTACAATATTAGTAAAATAGTAGGATTTTCGGAAGGTGCAGTCAACACTACAAACCTTACAGTGCGTGTCAACCAGGTTTAAGAAACCTACCTTCTCAGGATAGGGGGAGGTTTAAATGAGTTCTGTTTATACAATGATTTCCTCGTTGTTTCGAATAAAAATATGAAATACACGCAATCGCATGACGGCAGGCCAATATTTCGGCATTAAAAATATCGGATAACGAGGGTAGTTCAGTGTTTTGTCAGGTGTAAAGTGAATTAGGAAAATTTTAGTTGAGTTTTAACTTTTATTATTATAATATGAGTTACGTTTTTGTGTTAATTTTCGTGGCGTATTAAAATGGAATTTTAAGTGGACTTGGCTATAGCTGGTTTGTGTTTCCTTAAATGTGTTCATTTATTTTAAAACATAAACACGTTTTTCCCGTTTCGTTTTTTCACGTTTTTGTTTTTACTATATTATTAACTAACGTGATGTCGTAGAGCAAAGGAAAACACATTAATAAAAAATAGACCTTGATTGACATTATTACCCATTCATTATCATAATTTTTTTTTTCTATCCCAAAAATATTTTTTTATATGAAGGCATCGCACAAATAACAATGGAAAGCTATGGGAGAAGGAGAACTTTGCCCAGCAGTGGAACAAAATAGAATGATAAAAAAGATATGACAGTAGGGACTAAAGTTTCAATCTGACTACTCCGTGAATATTCGCTCATACGAGTGATATGCAGGTACCCATTTAATTTTTATTTTAGCCAATATGGGACAACTCGGGACCCGCCTACCACAGACACCTTTCTCTATTTAAGATTCTGTATTTCATTAACCAGTGCCTGTAATATGATGTTGAAGTAAATATAGACTTATGATTATTATGATTATACGTTGAAGGGACGGCTGCCGCAGGAGCAGAAAACGTTTAAATATGTTTGAGCCGTTGAAACAATAGGGCCTTGGGGTCCGAGTGCTCATCGAGTATTTCGGGACATCGCCAAGCGGTTGGTCCACTCTTCACGGGACCAGAGGGCTGGCCTATTTTTAGCCAAGAGAATCAGCTATGCCATCCAACGTGGCAATGCTGCCAGCCTTTTGGGCACTTTTCCCATTGACAGCGATGCGGAAAAATGTTTTGATGCCCAATGAGCTCTTTCCCCCTATTTTAATTTTTTACTGTATACTTGTACATAATATATATATCATATATATATTAATGTTAGCTTGTTTATTGTTATTAAGTTTTACCTTGAAGTCAGTAATTACATATTTTAAAGTATTGCAGTTATTACAGGTTTATATTAAATTGCGCCCATCTCACCTGGGGACTGAGTTTCACCACGTTTTTATTTAATTAACGCAATTAACACTAAACGCTTCGTGGTACTTATTAGTGCAGAACATCACATTTCATAACAACCCTATTGGTCGTTAATATGAACGCATAAAAGTAGCATTACACAATTAAACTAAGATGTGAAATTGTTTAGTATTATGATCAGAAGGCCAATTCCCGTAATTAAAAACATTCAAAATCTAGTCGCAATCTTATCTCAGCGACAATCAAATGTCAAAAATGTAGGTAAGCGCTATACAATTTTTGAAAGATTGTGACTGAGATTAAAATACGAACGTTCTTAAAATTACCGGATTGTCGCTCTGGGATTCTTTTATATTTTGCTTTTAATTACGCGATAACCTATTTCCTAGTATCAAATGCAAAATTCTTGTTGGAATGTTCTAAATAGGTTTGTATTATATCGTTCTGCAATTAAAAATTAATAATGAAAGCCATCTGCTGTGTTATGATGGGGTCTCGTGGCTAAATAATAACAGCCACATGGGTCGATCGAAGGTTAAGCTACGCTTGCCGCGGTCGGTTCGTGGATGGGTAATTCCATTACATATTGAGACTCCTCCGTGCCTCGGAAAGCACGTTAAGCCGTTGGTTCCGGCTTTTATTTGTAGATCTTTGACAGTCGTTACGGGTATTCAGAACCCGGCAAGTCTGACAACCAGACTTACCAAGGGGATACACTCGCTCCTTGTAAAATACTGGTATTCAGCTGCATCAGACTGAAAGCTGACCCATCATAGTTGGGAAAAGGCTAGGCATTTTGATTTATCTACTGTGTTATGCAGTCTTGCAAAATCGTCGGAATCTGACCAAATTTTGGTTTAGAATTGAGTACATAGATGGTAATCCAACATCCATAAAAGAGTCAAATACAGTCTTTTTTTTTGTGGATGGGAAATCATCAAATGACTTCTCCCGCTCTGGGCGGAGTGGGAGGGCGTGTCAGACTTTTACCGACTAAAACCCACCTGTGTTCCTTCAGTTGCCTGTGCCGGGGCCACGGTAACTCTTTTGAACATCCCGCGACTGTTCCCATGCTTGTGTCTAATAGATATGCGTATAGGAAACATTTTTCAAATACAGTCTGTGGTTGAGAAATTGTGCGTTCGAATCAGCACATTGATCCATTGACAATAATATTGATTAGCTTAGCCAAACAGGAGTAGTTACTAGGGTTGTAGGACACTCTGTCATCAGAAAGCTTAATTACTTTTGAAACGTAAATTACGTTTGAGTACTTTATGCGGCCTACTCAAATGTCCCTTCATTGATATCGTTCGTCGAATTGTTGAGCTACCTGAGTTTTTAGTTAAGCTGCACGATTACTAACAAATGCGTGCGCTGACTGGATATGGCCACTCGTATATGTGTGGTTCTTTCCTCAAATTCACAATTTCAGACACCAAGCTACACGGTCCTCACATGATCCAAGATACTGATTATAACTGAACAAAATATTTACATAATATATAAGCTAACAGACTTAAAATAATAGTTATAATATGTACAAATGTAAAAAAAAATATATCTAATCATAGGGCATCAAAAAATTCGTCCACATCGCTGTCAACAGGAAAAGTACCCAAAAGGCTGGCAGCATTGCCACGTTGTATGGCGATGCTGATTCTTTGGCCAAAGAATAGGCCAGCCCTTTGGTCACGTGAAGAGTCGACCAACCACTTGGCGATGTCTCGGAAAACCAAGTGGGCACTCGGACCCCATGGCCCTAGTGTTTCAACCCCAAACGGCTCGAACATATAACTCCCAAAAAGATCGGAATATTTTCGCCGTTTGAGGTTTTCCGCACCTGCAGCAGACGCCCCAGCACAGCCAGCCGTACTAGGAAGATGGGATGGTGCAAGGGTAGATACTGATTAAAGTCCAGACATAATCTTGGTCAGAACCAATATTATGTCTGGACTTTAAAAGAGACAGTGACCTCGTAAGTTTGTTTGCGGCTACTCTGAGAAGATATTCTCACAGTAGTTAAATAGGAAACACCGATCTCATCTAGTTTTTAAAATGTGATTGGCGTGTAAAAGTGTTCGTTTTTTAAAAAAGTTTAAAAAAAATTATAATCTAAAAAACCAACTATACTTACTGAAAAATAAACTACTAGGAGTCTAGAATTTGGAAAATATATCGTAGCTATCTAAAACTTACTGTTATGGGTAAGAACACGCTATCAGGTGATTATGTACGGTTTTAAAGTTGAAGCAAATGTGTATGTCTGAAAACACTTTACTTTGCAACAAGAATTTCTCTATAATAAGGGGAGTTTGATTGAAATAAAAAATAAAAGGAGAGAGTACCATCGACTCAAACGGAAAAAGAAGATGAAGGCTGATCATATGCAAGATCTTTAAAGCATTATGATATACAAGGTAGAACAGGACGATTGACATTCCTTTAAACCACGTAAAGAGAATCATGTTGCTTACCCGTATACAAAAAATCAATCAAATGCAATGAATACTTTAGCCACAGGAAATTATTTTTCATTTTCTTATTTTTCAACATGTTGTAGATCTGAGTCCGTAATAATAGGCAAACATTGCCACCGCCGCGCCCCGCACCCCGCACCGCGCCATTGGTCAGTGATTTTTCATAGATATAGCGTGTTTACTTTTTATGCAGTTGATTCTGCTATTTATTTTGTTTGAAAACTGCAATTTTAAATTTTCTATTAACTACTAATCTTCGTGTTTCAAAATGTTTCGATAGACTAGTACTATGCTCGTTTTAATTTACTGTCGTACGTCCAAATCCACATTGTATGTTATTTAGAGTTGAAAGTCTGTACTATTCTGATTGTGGTATCTACTTGTACATATTTTAAACTAAAGTCGCTTTTTGTGTCCGATTGTGTGACCACGTTGTTCTTCTAAACTACACAACGGATTTCGTTGTGTTTCTTACCACCATTTACAAAATTTATTCAGGAAGGTTTCTATGTAGAATACAATATTAATATTAAACTTAAATTTAATAAAGAAATCTTTATGTTTTGTCAAGTCGTAAAAACCGTGCGAAGCAGGGGCGCCAAGCCAGTCAAGTTCCCCAGTATCTTTGCCTCATTAATAAGGCAAAGATACCCGGGAGCTTAACTGCTCCCGAAATAATTGGCCTTCATTAACAGTAAACAGTAGTGAATAGAAAAGAGAGAGTGCACAGAGATACCCCGCAGCGGTACAATTCAAAACAAGCAGAATAAATAGTTAAGGCATGAAAGAGTGACAACCATATTTTACAAAATGAATTACAACTACACATTCCAAATGTTTTTCATCAACATCTCCTTATAAGGGTTATCGCATTTTGTCACGAATGATGACAGGGGTCGAATGGCGATGAGGTGCAGGGATCAGACCTTTCGTAAATTTAAAAAGGATAGCAGTGAAGAAAATCGGAACTTTTTCAAAGTTGCTAGAAATCGGTGTACTCAGATGATACGCAACGCTAAACGCCGCCATATTCTCGAGAACATATATTCTTCTTCACCTGCTGATATCTGGAAGTTCCTTGGTACTCTTGGTATTGGCAGATCACGTCATGTGGATTTTCTTAATACAATTGGTCTTGATGATATCAACCGTCATTTCACAACCACTTGTCATTTGGATTCCCAAATGTTGTCCGAGACGGTCGATTTCATTACTGGCTTAGCTAGACCCATCATAGAACTATTTCACTTCTCTCCGGTCACCTTGGACAAAATTAAAAATACCATCCTGTCCATAAAATTCAAGGCTGTGGGGTATGATAGCATCAGTCGTAGTATAATCGTTTGGATCCTCGATACCCTTTCTCCCTCCGATTTCCCACATCACCAACTTCTCTCTTGATTCCGGACAATTCCCATCCCTGTGGCGTATGACCTATGTCCGCCCACTCCCTAAAATTTCAAATCCCTCGCTACCCTGTCACTTTCGACCCATTTCCATTCTCTCATTCCTGTCTAAAATGCTTGAGACCTGCGTACACAAACAGTTTGCGGGGTTTGTTCACCGAAACAACCTTTTTAGCTCGTTTCAGTATGAATTCAGGCCTGGGCTTCCGTTCTCCTTAAAGTGACTGGTGACGCTAGAGACGCGATGGAGGATACCGAGGTTACCGTTTTGGTATTAATTGATTTCTCCAATGCCCTTAACGCCGTCAGCCACGATATTCTCCTTTCTGTGCTCTCTCAATCTTATGGTTTCGTCCGTCGCTCTGGAATGGTTCTCTTCTTATCTTCGGGGATGTCGGCAGTCGGTTTGCGTTGATGAGAGCTCTTCGAGTTGGCGTGACCTGGATGCTGATTTCGCAAAGCGGTATTCTTTCTCCATTGATATTCTCCATCTTCATTAATTTTATAACTCTCTATTTTATTTTTCTCTTTTTTGTCTTCGGTGTTCGTATCATCTTTGTGCCGATAATCTTCAATTGTATACAGCTGCGCAGGTAGAAGGTTTATCGGACACTATAGCAGATGTAAGCCGAGACTTAGATGCTATCAAAAAGTGGTCTGATAGTTTTGGGGTATCAGTGAACTCCTCAAAGTGTCAGGCCATTGTAATTGGAAGCTCGCGCATGATGGGTAGGGTGATGCTTAGCTCTCTTCCTCCTCTCATTTTCAATGGTACCGTCATACCCATTACCCGTATTGTGAAAGATCTCAGTTTCTGATCTCAGTTTGCATATTGACTCGACGCTTAGCTGGCAACGCCAGGTCTCTAATGTTAGTCAAAGGGTCAACGGTACTCTGCGATCCCTGTATCATCTGAGAAACTTTTTTCCCGCTAAGACGAAAACAATGCTTGTGCAGACTTTGATATTCCCTATCATTGACTATGGTGACGTGTGCTACTTTGACTTAAATACGGGTTTGCTGGATAAGCTTAACACACTGCTTAATTGTATTCGGTTCATATTCAACCTCAGGAAATATGATCATGTATCGAGCTATAGGTCTGAGCTCAAATAGATGTCCATTCGCCAGAAAAGAAGTTAGCTTGCTTTGATCATGCTTTTCTCCCTTCTCAACTCTCCCACTCCTTCTTATCTTGTGTCTCACTTCCAATATCTATGTTCTACACACGCTAAGAATCTGCGTTCTTCTAACAATCTTTTCCTACTCTGTCCTTCTCATACTTCTGACTTTGTTCATTCTTCCTTTCATATTCAGTCCATTCTTCTTTGGAATGCGCTACCTCTTGATATCAGGATGGCCACCAGTCGGTATGCATTTAAGTGGAGATTGCGGAGCTATTTTCAAAATTAATAGCGAAGTCATCTCAAAACCTCTATAAAATAAAATGTGTACATATGTATATGTATATATAATATAGGTATATATTATAGTAAATATGTATGTATGTGTATCACAAGTTTATAACCTATTTATGTACTTGTGTATTTTGACCTTTTCTATTTGTACCTAATTCATTATTATTTATTTTTAATAGTTTTGTTTTTTGCATTTTTCCTCTCAAGCAGAGCACCTGCCATCTAATCTCTTCACCACCCTTGGTTAACTGGTAGAGAATGCCTAAGGCATTAAGTCCGCCTTTGTACTTTTTTGAGTGTGACAAGTTTAAATAAATAAATAAATAAATTGACCACCGCTCGCCATTTGTGTGATAGATAGGCGAGATAACAAAGTACACTTTATTGTTCTAATTGATGGATTGACGCTGGCATGACGTGGGAAGTCGACGTCATCGGTCGGCCAATAAAAAGTATGGCAGTTTTATGTCGTTATAAAATCAATTAACACTGTGGTTTAAGTACCTGTCCCACCGCGGACGAGAAATCGACTAGCTATCAACGATTTTCTCGCTCAAGAAACGTACAAAAGGTCCCGTGTAAGTGAACGAGATACATATATTAAAATAGTTGATCGCTGACTGTTCACACCGGCGAGTACTTGTTTGGCATAGCGACAAGAGCTATCAAAGAGAGTACTAGCTCAGCATCGCTCGCTTGGCGTACATAACCCTCGCTGTGAGACTCTCGCTTAGTGCATATTGTATTTCAGCGAGTAATCGCTCATCGCCGTCGCGCACTCGCTGCTCGTTGCTCACCTACTCGAATTTAGTTGCTTCTCGTTAATCGCCGGCGGCGGGGCAGGTGCCATGTTGGGAGTTTTAGCGATGTAATAAAAGTTGTTTGAAAGTGTTTATTGTCCAATTTGGTGTATGGCAAAATTATTATAAAAAATCTTTGATTTGTTGCAAGCAAAAGTGAACAGTTAAGGAAAGATATTAAATATGTAAGAAATAAAGAGTGTGACATTTTTATAGTTTTGTTGATCAGTAACACAATAACAAGCTGTGCCGCTTGCATGGACTGCAAACAGAAACACTGAAAACTAGTGACTGAACATAATTATGTCATCATCTGCCTAGCCTTTTCCAAATATGTTAGGGTCGGCTTCCAGTCTAACCGAATGCAGCTGAATACCAGTATTTTACATGGAGCGACTGCCTATCTGGCCTTCACAACCCAATATTTATGTAATACGATACCCCTTGGTAAGACTGGTAGTCAGACTTTCGGGCTTCTGACGTCCCGTAACGATGTCAAAGATCCACGAATGACAGCCAGGACCAACGGCTTAATGTGCTTTCCGAGGTACGGAGAGCTCTTGGGGTGTAAAGATGGTCACCCATCTACGTAGTGACCGCGGCAAGCGTAGCTTAACCTGATCGATCGACCCGTGCAGCTGTTATTACTTAGCCATGAGCTCAGCAGAACATGATGATGTATGTATTAAAAAATATATTAATCGGTTGACGAACACTGAACGAGACACAATTGGAGTTTAATTGTTATTACACCTATGGGCGTTTAGTGTCCCTCAAAGCCTTGACGTAAATTGAATATGTGGTTCTGGAGTTATAAAGACATTAACAGACAAACAGTCAAACACATAACCCTCCATTTTGGCTTCGCCGCAGTCGGGTAAAAAGGCGTTGCGTTTATAATAATTTTAAGACTGCATGGTGTTGTGTTAGCTAAGGATATATGTTTCAAGCGTTTTAAATACGGCTATATCAATCTAAGATCTGCCTCGTTGGTCTATTGTACGCAAGATCTACTGCTGAGCATGAGATCCTGGGTTCGATTCCTAGGTCGGGCAAAGTGTTATTGGGTTTTTCCATCTGGAATTCTCAGTAGCAGCCCGTAGTCTGGATTTGTGCTCAGTTGATGGCAACAAGTCCACCATTACTTGGGACTTAAACATAACTGGAAAAATGTGGGTGTATTATAGACACCTCTGCCTTACCCTTCGGGCAACAAGGCGTGATGTTATACCAATCTAAGATCTAGCAGTGTAGCTAGACTTCTAAAGGTACGGTTCTCATGTTCAGCAATAGACGTCATAAGACTGTTATGTAAATACGGGTGTGCAACATCGATCGGTCTGCGAATAACTGTGCGCTGTTCCAATACCGATCAACCAACAGTTATTAGGCACATGTCTAGTAACAGTTCCCAGTTGATAAACAACATGTTACAAAATAAACACGAGTTCTGTACAGAATCGACAACTGAATCGATTACAGACTTTTTGGAACAGAAATTTTTGGAACGAAGTTCCTTCTCGCACGTAACTTGGGGAATATGAGAGCTAGATCGAAAAAAGTAACATTTTGACCGTAACGACACTTTACCACACACCCTTCAAAATGGTTGAGCTGAATGGTGCTGATCCATGCGTCTTATTCGTGAACGGGTGCCGTCAGTTGGGACTGGTCATCTCTTAGCTGTCACGGCTTATTTTAATTTTAGAATCGTTTTTAGTTTTTATCTTTTTATTACGGAGGCTTTTAACAAGCACGTCTTTCTACATTGTTTTCACAAACTTAAATAATTTCAACATGAATGATGTAATCAATATTTTGTAACAATATTTTGATTTAAAAGAGTGACCGTGGAGTTTCTTGCCCGTCCTTCTCCATAGGAACCTACTACGCTTTGGCAAAGAAGCTAGTTGCCCATTGGCAACTAGCTTCTTTCTTTTATCTTTCTGACTGACTGACCTCTTGACAATTCAAAAGTGCCTGTAATTGGTTTATTTGAAATAAGCGCTTTGAGTCGGAGTTTTGTTACGTAGCAAAAGCGAAAAGAACTTCGTTCCAACCGGGTGTCCCACGACACCAAAAATTCAAATTCAAATTCATTTATTTGTCAGGTTTACAATCAATGCACCTCTTGACTGTTTTTTTAAATAAAATACAAGCGACGCGTGATTTGACAAAATATGGCGATTCCATAAATATATTTAAGTCAATACGAATGTATTACACTCCCGGAATAAATTATCTAAATTAATTATGGTGAAAATTGCATCAAAATGGTAATGGGTGAGGCAGGGTGGATTGAGCTCACCAACGCTCTTCAATCTGTATGTGAACGGGTTGAGTGGCGAGCTCAGGAGTACCAGGCTCGGGTGTTATATAGACGGTATCTGCGTCAATAATATCAGTTACGCGGACGACATGGTGCTGCTGAACGCGTCAGTCTGTGGCCTGAGAAAATTGGTTGCTCTGTGTGCATGGTTTGGCATATAACACTAAAAAGTCGGAGATCATGGTCTTTGACGCTGGGGGTAAAAACCCTGATAGAGTGCCACCTGTGTTTCTCTCTGGAACGCGTTTGCAGAGAGTTCACAGGTGTAAGTATCTTGGACATTGTATATTGACTCCCGACCTCAAAGACGTTGATGATATTGAACGGGAGCGGAGGGCGCTGTCGGTTAGAGCGAACATGCTGGCTCGCAAGTTTGCACGATGCTCACTTCCAGTTTAAATCATGCTCTTTCGAGCTACTGTACTGCCTTCTACACGTGCAGCTTGTGGGTTAGATATACGCAAAGATCGTACAGTGCTCTCCGCGTCCAATATAACAACGCGTTTAGGATGCTGGTGGGGCTGCCCCATTTCTGTACTGCTTCGGGGATGTTCGCAGGTGCACATGTGGATTGCTTTTACACGACAATGCGTAAAAGGTGCGCTTCCCTGGTGCGCAGGATATGGGGCAGCTCCAATAGGGTCTTAGACGCGGTTGCGAGTCGCCTGGACTGTTTTTATGTGGATAGCTCTTGTGCCATCTATCATGGGATGTCACAGCAGTGATCGGCCGTTATTTAATTTCTTGTTTTGTTTTCCTCGTTTTTTTTTTGTTTAATGTCTGTACTTAGTAACATAGTCGTAAGTTTTACTAACAATCTTGTTGAGTCCTGGTCACTCGAATAAAGAGAAATTCTGTTCTATTCTAAAATCTATTAGGTAGTTTCGAAGAACTAAGCATACACACACGGAAAGCGTGTTATACTATTTATAAATAAGTCATAACTAAAATTACAGCTAAGTGCTGCTGCCTTGATAATACGATTATATCAGTTTATTAATTAAGGAAAAACACAGCCTTATATCAAAGTAATGGAAGTAGTATATGCAGCTACAATATTTACGAAAACAAAATTAAAATCCATATTATTATGGTTCAAAAATGAAGAATATTAGTTTCATGAAATTCAAGAATTAGTTGTTGTATTGTGCATGTATATGAATATTCTAATTGGTGTGTCTGAGGTCTTGAGCTTATTCTGTTATTCGTAGACCGTTCGTAGTAGAAAGGTCGACGTTCCGTAGAACATTTACGGTTGATCGGCTGGCATAGGTAAGGTACAGTCGCGGAAAAAAAGTTTAAGTAGTTTTCAAATGCATATTATTATACTAGCTTCGTATTGCCTGCCCACGCTTTTAGTTTGTTTTTGCTTAGTGTTATTTCCGACTTTTTTTATTTTTGCTCGGCTCCTAAGCCTTCCTCAAGAATTGGGCTATCAAATGCAAAAATAATTTTTCAAATCCGACTGGTAGTTCCAGAGATTAGCGCATTCAAACATATAAACAAACAAAAAAACAAACTTTTCAGCTTTATTGTAAGTATAGATAAATAGATTTTTGCATAACGAACACTTTAGTTCAAAGTTATGATCATTCTCTTGCCCTTTTCACAATTCAGCACAGCATGTTCTTCTATCTTCTCTAGTAGTACACAGACTCAGTCACCCCCTTTCTAGCCATATCATCCTAACTAATATTATAAATGCGAAAGTAAGTTTGTTTGTTTGTTACACTTTCACGCTAAAACGGCTGAACGGATTTGAATTAAATTTGGCACATACGTAGACCATGGCCTTGGTTAAGACACATGATACTTTTTATCTCGATAGTACGTTCCCGTGGGATATTTCCGACATCCACGCGGGCGAAGCCACGGGCAAAAGCTAGTCTTTCATACAGTCTATCCATCGTTTCTTTGGTATTCTTTCATTGGTAGGTCAAAGTCAGAAAAATTTACCGAAGGTATAAAGGTGTTTAACCTTTTCATTCCGCGACTGTACACAGAAAGTTACAGAAGCCGATCAATACTTTGCCAATAAATAGGCGAAGGCTGTTGTAGAATAGACAAAGACATCAGTGGGAACATTAAGTCGTTGCATCGCATCGTATCGGTGAGGTACCTACTGCTGTATTTATAATGTAATTAGTGGCGGATTAGCTTTCGTGTTGTGGTGTGAAAGTTGAGTAATTTGACATTCCATTTCCATTTCACGGACTTGAATGTTAAGTTTTAAAACCGTATATTTTTTTTGTAAAGAATTTCTCAGTGGCAGCCCGGAGTCTGGACTTGCGCCCGGTTGATGGCAATAGGCTCGTACATGGGACTTAATCATAACTGGTGAAATGTGAATGTAGTATTCGCCTTTGCCTAACCATGAATGAAACGGGTGAAATGTTATGTTATTTTGTGTTAAATGTTATGATAAGTTAAAAAAAAACTTTGCATTAAATGTACTTCTAGAGGGTGGACGATCTACAACCACATTTTATACTTGGTTATATTTTTACAAGACTAAATTTGGTTTTGCAAGTCATCAGAGAGCTCACGAAAGAAAGAAAAATATAATAGAAAGAGACAGAGAGAGAGAAAGTCCCATGGAGGGGCCATAACGCTTTTTCATTACGTGACGATTTCTACCAGTCAACTCCTACCGCAAGCCGCGTTAAATAAGTTTGTTCCAAAAAATAATGAGTTTATTAATAGAAAGAGACAGATAGAAAGTCGCATAACGCTTTTTCGTTACGTGACGATTTCTACCAGTCAACTTCTACCGCAATACCTCTAGCCGAATTATAGAACTTCGTTCCAATATTGTCTGGGTCTCTGTCGCCGTATTCGGTGAAGAGAGAACTATATAACGTGTCCCGGAATTAACGCACAAACTCTTAAGGGGTCATTGTACTCATCATTATGAATAACTTTTGCTATGGGACCAAATCTGAAATCGTGAAAAAAAAAAATCAGCTGCTCACTACATTTTTATGTTCGCATAACTCGTAAAAATGAAAGGAACAGCAGATTTTTTTTCAAGATTTCAGGTTTGGTTCGATGGTCTGGAGCACCTCTTAAAGTTTGTTGGGTTAATTTTAAAACACCTTATACAATGTGGATGTGGACGTACGACATTAAATTAAAACGAGCACAGTACTAGTCCATCGAAACATTTTTAAACACGAATATTAGTAGTTATTATAAAATAAAAAATTGCAGTTTTCAAACAAAATAAATAGCAGAATAAACTGTATAAAAAGTAAACACGCTTTATCTACGAAAAGTCACTGACCATCGGTGCGGCGCAGGGTGCGGGGCGCGGCGGTGGCAATGTTTACCTATTATTACGGACTCAGATCTACATCATGTTGAAAAATAAGAAAATGAAAAATAATTTCCTGTGGCTAAAGTATTCATTTGATTTGATTGATTTTTTGTATACGGGTAAAGAACATGATTCTCTTTACGTGGTTTAAAGGAATGTCATTCGTCCTGTTCCACCTTGTATATTTTTAATATGGCATAGGTAAGCTAGCTATGCCAGTATGACAGGAAAAGAAGTTAAGTATACGGTTTCTAAGCGAATTGAATAAATCTTGTTGTCTATAGGAAATTACGTCTGTGGTTGAGCCGAAGTGAATATCCGCCTAACACGGTTTCTATGAAGATTCTTGTGATTGCATGAGTTTGTTTTTATCTATCAACACGTAGCAGGCGGTTCTGTAGTTTCTGCCTACCCCCATGGGATGAAGGCTTGAGTTTTTTATGTGTATGTATTTCTATTTATCGCGTTTAAGTATAACTGCAGGTAACTTTTTTTACTCTGTGCCGTCATGGGTCAAGGAGTATTGAACTCTTCTTGACAACCAGTAGTCACAGTTGTGTTTACTAGATCAACAACGCGGTTATTAATAAAAATAAATAGTGTTTCTTTGTAGGCAGAATACCCATGTAAACAAAAAAACAAAAATATTCTATAAATAGTAAAACAGTAAAAAATAAAACATGGAGGTATGTTCCCATGGTCTTAAAACACAGACTTCCGTCATTTTTTGTTCTCACTTAAGTGAACAGAAATCAAGTGCACAAATATGGGGCTTGCTAGGTTGTACGAGACAACCCTCAAATTGCTAACACTGGAGCGTCTCATACTTTGCCTAAAAGACGCGACCCTCGACCTCACGATGGCGTAAAAATCCGGGACCCTCGCTTCGGCAAACATGCTCGAGGCACTGCAGTATCTTGGCAGTTTCATAAGGGTTCGGTATGCATAATTGTACCCTTAATGAACACATTGTCCACGTGTAATGATAGGTAGCAGTGGCGCAGCTACAATTATCATTAAAAGAAAAAATTGTTCAGTTTTCTTAAACTCAGACAAAAAATTGCAGGCATTTTTTTAAATGTTTTTAATCTGATGACTGTATTAAACTGGTATTAAATATATGTAATGTGATGTGATACACAGTTACACACACAGGTTTATCACATTATTTGGCTTAAGAAGAGTGGTGGTTCCGAAGGGAAGCCGATAGGAATTGGGTTGTATGAAGGCTTCGCCTCTGATAGGTAGTAAGCGTTCGTGCGCACTTTGGTAGTTAGTCATGCTATCAGCCTACTGACCGTAGCCAATCTTGTTACCACGTTGTGAGCTAATATTCTCAAATATTCTGTATCAATACTAGACAAGAAAATTTCAATCGTAAGTGACCGACTAGGCCCTTTGTACACACACGTTTTTCTTGCCATGAAAAAATACGGTTTATTCGCCGTGTGTAGGCACGGTCCTCAGTGTTGTGTGAATCACTATGGAAGCTTGTTGACAGACACGTTTTTTTTACAGCACGGTTTTTTTTTTATTAGAGACAGGTTTGCTCTTGACTTTAGTCTAGGTCAGAGGTGACAGAGAAAAAGTCGACGATGGAGCGAGCTTACCCAGAAGAAGCCTGTTCGCTCTCACTTTGAAGAGATCGGGGTTGTATGCGTTTGGAAACACAGACACAGGCAGAGAGATCCACTCCTTTGCTGTGCGCATCACAAAAGACATTTGGAAATGCTTAATGCTGTTTATACACCGTGTGTAGGCACGGTCGTTCGTGGTCTACGGATCACTATGGAAGCTTGTAGACACACACGTTTTTTCGACGGCGCGGTTTATACGCCGTACCGTAAATAAACCGTTCCGTGTACAAAGGCCCTTACGGTAGCGCATCTTAATAACACTGTAACCACGAGTAAGACATATTTATTTAACAATAAACGCTCAGTTTCTCTTGAAAGCGATATTTGGCTACAGCCCGTAGCATCTCTCAACATGTTTGTATACGTATATCTCTATTCAACAGCTCTAGTGCAACGTTCGAAACTCCAAGTGAATTGGCAGCGAGCAAATGTTTGTTCCAATATTTGAACAAACGGTGAGCTGCGTTTGGGCTAGATGTAACTGACAAGTTCTCTATTCATAAATTGGGCTTGATCTTCGTACCATAAACGTTTGAATAAAGAATTATGTGTACAGTCAGGGAAATTTATTGTTAAGAAAATTGACTACTGATTTTAATTTTCCGTATATTCAAATTACAACGGTCATTCAAAATCAAAATATTTTATTTCACATAAACCTACATGGGCACTTATTAAACGTCAGAAGCTCCAACGCACACGGTTCCAATTGGTCATTTCCTATGGATAAGAACCGCCAGAAACTCCACGGCTCTTTTAAAAATAATTGGCTTTTACAATGTTTTCAAATTACAGTGCTATTAGGTCTGTTCTTTGTCATTTGTATGAAATGGCTTAACACGGCAAATTGACGTAGGGTGTCATACAATCAATAGGAAATATGAATATGATTTGTGTACTGAAGAAAATTGGAAAGTACACCTCTGTCCAACCCTTCGGGGAATACAGGCGTGATGTTATGTTATGAAAATTGAAAAGAAAATGAGAAATCTATTTTAGATCAATTAAAGTCAATCAGTTACCAAACTAACTAAGAACAATTTTAGGAGCTTGGGTCCTAGTTAGACCAATGACGATTAAGGTCCCAATATACAACAGAAAAGTTTATAACCACTCTTAAATAATTTAAGCAGTGTTTTGTAAGCTTCATAAATAAAGCGACGAAAACTTAAAACATAATTTATTATTCCGTAAGTTGAA
Source organism: Fissipunctia ypsillon (assembly GCA_947568875.1). Classification (NCBI taxonomy): domain Eukaryota; kingdom Metazoa; phylum Arthropoda; class Insecta; order Lepidoptera; family Noctuidae; genus Fissipunctia; species Fissipunctia ypsillon. The sequence continues at coordinate 21,289,178 of OX387645.1, read as the reverse complement.
AAACGCTCGTTATTAGATATGTTTGACGAAGATGTCCATCAATCTAATTTGAAATTTATGTCAGTATGATAAGAATCACCTAGAACGTCATATAACTGAGTCAAGCATGACAATGTGTGATCGCGTGATGTATAAATTAACGTTATTGTATTTGAATCCAAAAGAATGCTAAAGAAACGTTATTTAATTGCATTTATTAAATGCAATCAATTTTTTTTATGAATGCGATGACACGATGCGAATCTATAACTATATAATTGAAGTCACTTTTCGTGTCTGTCTGTGTTATCGCGATGTTTTTCTAATCTATGCAACGGATTTTGATGCAGTTTTCACCATCACTTAGAGAACTTATTCCGGAAGGTTTATGGTACCTACATTATAATATTTAATTTAGTTACAGCACAGAAATCTCTATGTTTTGACGCCACATCAGTAGATTGGACTCGTGTAAAGCAGGGACGGTTCGCTAGTTTTATAAATAAAAATAAAAAGTTTTTAAAATTGAACTCATAAAGGACCTTTCCAACTAACAAGCTCCAATGGCCTCGTTACTTCAATACCAATCAGTCAAATCGACAGCAAAAACAAATGCTAGTCGACAATAGAGAACAACACGTCATAACTCAGCGTGACGTCATGGCAGTTTCAGATGGAACATGTAACTAGCTTTTGTCAACTGGATTTTAATTACTTAGAGCAATCAAGATGTCACTGCACGCTACGCTACTGTTATTAGGGGATTAAAAGCATTATGACAGAATCTTAACAGGGCTACAAATGAAAATAGTGTTTTGAAATTACAGGGACATTAAATTTTTCAACTTTGTAGTTCCTCACGATGAAAATGTCGTGAGAAAAGTTTTGAGTATGAATGTGGCTATAAGAGTAAGGGAAGACTAAAGAAAAGATGGACGGACTGTGTGACAGATGATATGGCTAGAAAGGGGGTGACTACCGAGATGACGACTATTAGAGAAGTATGGAAGAAAAAGACATGTTGCGCAGACCCCAAATAAATTGGGAGACAGGACAAGGACAGGAGAGTGATGATCTAAGTATAATAATGGTAATGCTCTTTGTATTTCAGTAGTCCATAGGCAGCAGAAACCACAGACCATCTTGTCTATAAAAACTAAGCCTTTCCATACAAAAACACGGTGCTTTGTTTGATTAGTCTTATCACATCTATGTTGTAGGAGTGATGCCTAGAACGAAACACGAAAAAGAAAGAAGACATCTATGTTGAAATTGACATCAAAACCACCAAAATGCGACTAACAGCTGAAATAATCTTTCACTTACTCACTTTTAGAAATATTTAAAATAAATATTATACAAGATTAAATTCCTTTTTTTGAGAAATATTCTGAATATACATTTTATACAATGGATAATGAGCAGTCAGATGAGTTGTGGGCTAAAATAACCACTGTTCTGCATTTAAAGAGACCCACCTTTAAATGCTAGGCCGCTTTGCTGCAGATCAAGACAAAACTGGAGGGATAAACTTGACTCCTACCGAAAGGACTGGACTACAATGGCAGAAGACAGAAGTGTGTGGAAAAGGGAGAGGGAGGCCTTTGATAGATATATTTGCGAATGGATCGAAGTCACGAGTGCTGCTGAGCTGTTCCACCTCACAAAGGATAAGGTGAAATATTAAAACAGAATAGAATAGAGAATATTATGTATTGTACACCATATGAATGACAGATAATTATAAGTATAGAAATTTTACGTAGCGTGACATAACGGGCGGTTTTATCGCTAAAAGCGATCTTTTAAAGGGAGGATTTAAAGGGAGAAGGAGAGACAATACTGCGGAAATATTCGGAGTTGATGGACAACCTTCGATAATTGGAGAGGTAACAAGAGAAGAAGAGTGAGTTTATAAATCCTATGTTATGACGTGAATACACGTAACAATCGCACTTGTGCCTCAACCGTAACTATATAGCTACTAATAACTGTGTCACTAGGTTCTATGAAACCCGCGCAAAGAAGCCTTCACATCAGAAAGTTCAGCTATTTAATTCAATCGATTCCTATACGTCTTACGGCCATTTTATAACTACGCTTTTCCGTAATGGTAAAAAGTTATATACACATACGATCAATGATCGATGACGTCACGTTGACGGCCACATACTTGTAGGTGAGTTCTGTTGTCTATAACATGGTGTTAGTTCTAATAACTTGACCGTGTATTACATGGTGATGGTAGAATTAATAGAACATAATTATTTATGTTCTATTATTTCTACCATCACTATGTATAGAATAATTTTCTATGATAGAAACTTATACTTCATCTACACCGCAGATATTCAATATTATGATAACCCGTTTAATAATTTTTGTCTGGTTGTGTTTGGAAACTGTGAATTTATCTTCATTCATTCTTTTGGATTGAAGGTTGGTTCAGCTTGGAGGTTTTATGGGAAAACCTCAGTAACGGAAATATGAGTGACGGCATGTAAACTAGCATAAGCTAATACTGGCAGAAACCAAAAATATTGTGTGGTAGTGGAACTTTAAGAACGTGCATTCTAGAAGTTGGTAACGTCGCGAACAGTGGTCAAATATTGACCTGTTTTTATAGATTTTTATGAATATTACTTTTTCAAAACATGTAATATTATATGAAATATTAATAATATATTGCACTAAAATATTAATTATGAATTACAATAATAACACTGTACTGGTCATCTTAGTATGATATGGGTACTGAATTTACCCCGTCAGTCTGCGGAGGGCTGTCCCTTACACCCTGCATAACAAAAAAATAGAAGAGTATGTCGCGAACAGTGGTCAAATATTGACCTGTTTTTATAGATTTTTATGAATATTACTTTTTCAAAACATGTAATATTATATGAAATATTAATAATATATTGCACTAAAATATTAATTATGAATTACAATAATAACACTGAATTAGGTGATGTAACAGTTTAAAGTGTAAAAAAGGCATTTCGAAAGTTTCCAAATACTTTTTATACTACATATATTCATTATTGCATTTCATAATCGATATTTGAGTGCACTACCAAGCGATAGTTTATATTTCAATATAGTAATATTAACAAATTAATCCAAGCAGGTATATATCTATTTGCCAATTTTCAGAAAGCACAGCCTTAATCTGTCAACATATTTTATCTACCTTTACAATTCATGAACGTGATTGACTAGAGAATACTTCAACCAATTCACTCACAGTTCTACATTCATTCACAATCTGGACCCTATTTCGATTATGCCATGCTACAGAGAATCTCGTCAATGCATCAGTCGCAGATCTAAGTTTAATTGAAAGTGCAATTTATGCAAATAGAATCGGCTGCTAACTTCATATTCTCTCGGGGAATGTAATCCGGCATATCGCTTGATAATTGTTCTCTATCCGAGTCGACCATCTGCTGTTAACATTAGAATAGGAGCCTTTTAATGAGGACTGGTGGCTGGTTTGCTCATCTAGCTAGGTGAGTAAATTGTAACGATGTGAGGTGAGGTTGAAAAGTAAATCTACTTGCAGTTGCTAGTTTTAATTGATTTTGTTCATGAAGTAATAATAATTTACATCAGTTTCTTTTTTAGTTTTTTTACACCTGGTTGTAATTGTTAGTTTATCAAAATTTTTGAATACAGCAGCAGTGATTTGTTAGAGCCAAATGTTACCTTTGCGAACTAACTGGTTAACTGGATTTAACTTCACACAAAATAGGATAGAATTAACGATAATGCACAAAATAAGACATGGAATACTGGTAACCTAGTGGTAATGGCCTCGACTTACGAGTCGTAGGTTGTGGGTTTGAACCCGGACAGACGCTTTACATTGTGTAAATAATTTTATCACCACTACTCTTAAAACGGTGAAGGAAAACATCGTGACGAAACCGGCATGTCTTGGAACCAAAAATTCGAAGACATGTGACATCTACCAATCCGCACTGGGCTCGCGTGGTAGATTACAGCCTATTCCCTCTCGATGAGAGGAGGCCTGTGTCCAAGCAGTGGGAACATTATAGACTGATTATATAAAATATATTAGACCCCTACTTTCACGTTTTAGGTCAGCAATACATTTGTGCATTGCAAGGTGGGGGAAGAGCCCTATGTCTAGCAGTAGACTGCGATAGTTTTAAAGAATAGGAAACTAAATGCTTCCAAAACCTTATCTTCATAAAAACAACCTCATCATTTCATACACCTTTCATACTGATACATCTATATCAACGACATGAGCTTATCAAATGACTCCCAGTTATCATAGTGACCGACAATCAGTGCAGCGGGTGCGCCGGGCACCGCACTGGAGTGTAAATCGATTGGCTAGTTAATATTGTCCTCAATCGGTCGGTGTTGTGGCTTTATCGGATTATGTGCCTACTCACTTGTGTGTTACTTGGTTAGTAGAAAGTGATAATGGCTGCGACTTACGAGGGTCGTAAGTTCGAACCCAGACAGGTGCTTTATTTTGTGAAAATTATTTCACCACCACTGCTCTCAAAACGGTGAAAGAAAACATCGTAACATCGTATGATGATGACATTGACCAATTAGAAGTTGTTATATTTGTAGAGATGGGATACTTATTTCTAAGCAATTTAACTTTTTTTTTACATCTAGACGGGCGCTGTCAGCTATCCGAGTTGACTCTTTATTCTGTTTTAGTCTTCTAAATATGAAATAGCGTTTCTCTCATAAATGCCATTAACTCACAACGTTCGTGGAAGTTTGTTGGCAAAGCCACGTAAACCAAACCTATTAATGGGGAGTGACTAATTGCAGTATTACCATGTCATACACGTCTGTTACCCCTCACAACTAAAACAAATCTCAGTACATCAATTCTAGTCAATAAATTAAACGTCCACTGAACGTCAACAGACCATTACGCCAGGCTTATAGAGCCGTCATTATCGGCTAATTGGTCTAAAGGCTGCGGGCGTATTGTCCGTGCTCGCTCCATTAGCCCAAAATAGAATACCGGAATAGATTTTAGTGCATTTTGATTTTAAAGCGTCAGCGGAGTTTGTTAGCGGCCGCTGAATAAAGCGCTGCAAATTAAGTGGTTGGTTACGGGGTCTGTTTACACTTCTGGTCTTATTTTGATTTGTAGATCGAATACCTTTTATAGAACGGGGTTTTAATGATATTGAAGGAAAAACAGAACTATACTTATGGTTTCTTAAACGGTTATTTTCTGCAAAAAGATTGCACTAATTTGTGTATTAAAAGAAAACGATCCTCCATGGAGTATTGCAGCCACCTTTGGGATGGCCAAATACCAACTTGCCGCGCTTGACTCGGTGGAACGCAGAGCTAAGAGGCTCATTGGCGACGTAAGACTGGTGGATGCCAAGCTTCACAGCTTGGCTCATCGCCGCAAGGTTGCCTGCTTGTCGGTCTTCTACAGATTATATTTCGGGGAGTGTGCTTAAGAACTCCACGACCTCATTCCGCCGGCCCCCTTCTATCAGCGGACATCTAGACGCACTGCAGGTTACCATCCTTACCTAATTGCTATCCTACCAATTCGCACTAAGCGTTTCCAAATGTCTTTTGTGATGCGCACAGCAAAGGAGTGGAACTCTCTGCCTGCGTCTGTGTTTCCGAACGCATACAACCCCGATCTCTACAAAGTGAGAGTGAACAGGCTTCTTCTGGGTAAGCTCGCTCCATCGTCGACTTTATCTCTGTCATCTCTGACCTAGACTAGAGTCAAGAGCAAACCTATCTTGAAAAAAAAACACAATTATTTACCAATGAAATCGAAGAATTGTAACTAATCTAATAACATCAGGTCAAAAGAAGTTGAACGATGAAAAACTAAGTCAAGTAAGTAGGTTTGTACAGCGGAGTTTAAAATATCTACCTCAAAATATTACCCTCCTTACGGGCTCCGCCGTAGTCAGGTATATATGCATATATTTGCAAATAGCTCTATTGTTATCATGTATTAATAATTACATCTCGTTAACATAATACTCCTATCAATTCTCATTAAAAACATTGTTATTAAAACAGCACTGCAACAAATTGCCCCATGATCCTCGAGGCTTCAATTCTGTACATGTTTACACGGAAAAACAAACAAAGGCGAACTAGGTCAGCGTATAACCAGCCAGCATTTATTGCAAAAAAGCGGGTAGCTTGCGAATCATCGTTGCATAGGAAGTATCCGCATGTTTTCCGCGCTGTTCGCCTGCTAATGTAGACTTCTGATAAGTTTTCTTGATAACAAAGTTTGAAATGCTTGGGTAATTATGTTGTACGTAGGAGGAAGTTGTATGTATGTTTCTTTTAACTGGTAATCTTTATTAGAACATAGTTGTAAACTTTACTAAAATAAGTACCTACATAACTAGGTATTATTAATGTATAAATAATTTGCATGCCCTAAACAGGAAAAATATGGACTGTGCTTAAACCACCAATTTTGACATCTGGTAAAACTTGTATTTTCAGCAAATAAATTATTCTTATTTTTCATTTTATAATTTAAATATTTTTCTTACTTATTTTTCTTTGAGTATTCTATGTATCAATCTATCTATCTATCTTATTGTTACTAACTAAATATAGGGCAAGATATGAGATATTAGTGGGATTGCAGCGCGGAGCTTGTGTGAATCCTATGCTTCCGACTTACGGAGGTAGAAGGAAGAAGGTTTTAATCAGTACTAGTGACTATCTCCCAGACTAAAATTCTGGAGGATTTCCCTACATGACTATGAACCTTTTTTTAGTAAATAATAAAACAACACAAGAAGTTTAAATATTGATAAACGTGAGTAAAGACCAGCTGTCCCCATCCACCAAATTAAAAAAAAAAATATTATGTGGATTGGAGATTGTATTTTTTTCGAAACAAGATTCCATAAATTCACACGGTTCCTTCGAATGAATTAGTTATTATCTTTCGAGTGAATTACTTAGAAATAAACGTAGAATGAAACTCACAGAAAATGTTATTATTAGTTGCCTCAATTCCCACCCACAATATTCCTATTGCAAAATCTCTATAGAGACATATTTAATACTAGCTTTTGCTCGCGGCTTCGCCCGCGTTTATGTCGGAACATATCCTACGGGAACATAATACTGGGATTAAAAGTACCTGTCTTAGTCCAGGTTATAAACTGTGACAAATTTCATCCAAATCCGTTCAGCCGGTTTTGCCAATCCAGTATATACATCCAGACAAATAGACAAACGGAAAAAAATTAAAAACTACATTTTAGGCATCAGACTCGTACCCACACCTCATAGCAATTACTTTTTTATTATGTATGGATATATCTATATGTATAGATTTCTCAACGACAGCATCGTCAACCCTGTGGTTACCTTTGAGCTGATAGAATGCAGTGCAAGAGAGGGATAATTAGTACTTCATTTATTTCTTCTGTAAACACATTATGTTCCCATAATTAATTTGATAAACGAAACTGTGAACAAGCAGAGAATGGAAAATCGGACTACTTTGTAAAGAGGTCCAACATAAAAATTAAAAAAATATACGCGTCGACTTGAGAACCTCCTTTTTTATCGGTTAAAAATGAATTAAAGCTACTTGAAAAGTAATAAATACAAAAATTGCTTTGAACTAGGCTATTGCAGATTTCTTACATGTCCTGTGCTGTCGTGTTTTCCGGCATGTTCTAGAACCAAAAATTCGAAGACATGTGACATCGACCAACCCGCACTATGCCCGCGTGGTAGATTACATCCCACTCCCTCTCACTGAGAGGCCTGTGTCCCAGCAGTGGGAGCATTATAGGCTGATTATGTATGTTATGTAATGCAGATTTGGGTTCTAGGGAACTAGGTAATAAATTATGTTTTACGGTCATTTCTGGTTAATATCTGTCAATATTCTACAAAACATGTATGATGTATCTTGTCAGTGGAACATACGGACAATATATAAGTTTATATATAAGTTGTTAGTTAATTTGTTAAACAATTAATTTCTCTGACTATACTTAGATAGAATGGTTGTTAACTTATTTAGGTATAAAGTTCTGTTTACATTTTTAATTTTGATTTTGCATGAGTATAGTTTTCGATGTTTTTTTGTTGGTTTATTGGCGTCTGCTAGTTGACTTAAGGCAAATAATTTTATTTAATGTTTTTGTGTTGCGTAATGTAAATTATTTTGAATACTATTGCATAGAATCAAGTTTTTCTAGCTGAACAGACAGCTGTGCTGCTGGGGAGTTTGTTGCGCCACTTCTTCTTCCCAGCTAATGTACTAGGAAGTGGTGAAGGGCGGGCGTTTTGGGGGTCTTATGTAATTTTGACGTTCGAAAAGTGCTGATTCTCAGCCTAGTCTGAGTAAATGACTTTTGATATTGAATCAAATAGTGAAGTATTTTCGTATTCTTATACCTATTTCAATTATTATGGTATCAGATTCCATCTACAATGCTATTCTATTAAGAGGCCTGTCACATTTTGTTACGTCTCTCGCTCACACGGGACAAAATTTTTAAGAATGTTAAATGAAAAGATGCTTTTTTCAAAAATGTAATCAATGGGTGACCTACTAAATAATATTCATTTAATAGGTAAATATTAAAAACACATTTTTATTGTGACATTTATTTAAATCATCTCAAAAACAGATCATAATACTTATAGAGCTAAGTTTATTAGATAACACAATAGAAATGTGTTTTTAATACCTAACTACCTATAATAAATTAATATTATTTAGTAGGTCACCCATTGATTACAAAACATTTAAAAATTATACTATAAAAATAATTATTATTAAAATTATATTATATTATATTATTTTTATTTTATTTTTTTTTCAAAAAATCATCTTTTTATTTAACATTCTTAAAAATTTGGTCCCGTGTGAGCGAGACAGGTAACAAAATGTGACAGCCGTCTTAAAACACAATTTATGACCTAAATCCTCCATCTAGTCACCACTAACCGTATAGAAATACCGATAAAAATAGTTTTGCGTGGTCATACATAAAAAAAAAAAACAAATATAGGTACGCCTCGAGTTGAGAACCTCCTTCTTTTTTTTCGTCGGTTAAAAGTTGTTGTTTATTATGAAACTGCACTACTGTACCTATCAGATTTCCTGGAAAGCTCGCCGATCTGTCTGCGGGGCGAGACGAATCCTTTTCAATTTCTTTCTCTCTCTCTATTAAGGAAGTTAATGAACTTGTTAGTAGGCGAATGAATGAATCAATCAATCGATAATGAAGAAGTCAAAGTTACAATCAATCATTCTGAAATATTTTTAAGCATTAAACAACAAATTGTTGAGTAGTATTACAGTATTCCACGACATTGCATTTGTTTGAGATATTATGGGATTCTTATCAAATGGTGTATATGCACGGTATCTTTGGAAGTTGAAGTCCGTTTACTCATCGATCTAAACGTGTATATAACAAAGTCGCTTTTCGTTTCTGTCCCTGTTAGTGCTTAGATCTTCTAACAGCCGAATCCAATAACCTATCTATCACCAGTTTTGGCATACTGGAGATAGAAAAACCTATCTAACTATGGTTTTAACGTCCCAATAATTTATATGAGACGGTGGAATCTTACCGGTCTGACATAAGGACAGATAGAATTATAATATCTACCATCAATAGCGATCTGTCTTTTACTGAAAATAGGTTATTGAGTTTGGCCGTAAGATGAACAATGTATTTTGATGCGGTTTGCACCATCATTTAGAGCATTTACACTGAAAGGTTTATGTGTTCATTTATATTTAACTTTGATATTGGTCGTACCAAAAACTCGATGTTTTGACGTGTCACCATTGCACCCATGCGAAGCAGGAGCGTGCAGGCGCTAGTATTTTAATAAGTTGAAGAATAAAAACAAAAGAAGAATAAAGGTTATTTGAAACTATGTTAAGTACCTATAATAATAAATTAAAGCGGCTCCCAATGAAAATGTATATTTTCGGCGCGCTCTGGGAAATCAGCCCAGCTTCCATCTTGCTCTCTGGTTAACATTTGTATCGTATGCACGAGCATGCTGTTTTCATGCAGTTCGTACTGATATCAGAGAAGAAAAGAACCAATGCGTGTCAATTGACTTAAGAGTTCAATGACCTGCCTGTGTCAGTCAACGCCACGACGCATACACTTTTACGTTAGTGTGAGTGCACATAGTTACATCAATAATAAATTGATGACATGGAACACAATGAGAATTGGGCAGCTACAGGTCTACTCTTTCCCAGAAGTAACAAAAACAGAAAACAAACATAACATCACGCCTGATCTCCGAAGGGTTAGGCAGAGGTGTATTATACAGTCACATTTCGCCAGTTATGTTTCAGTTCCATGTAATAGGTGGCGAGACTACCACACACTGGTAGACACAAACACACACACACACACACTAGTACGTACGTAGTAACAGAAAAGCTAGTAAAATCATGTTACAATAAAATTTTACCTTACCTATGACAAACGGGTGCGCTGCTACTAGCAACACTGTCAAAACACGAGTATCAATTCCGATACGTGATGGACGCGAGTTACGACTACACTATACAGGATGTTCTGTAGCACGGTATCAATGATAATAGAGGAGGGGATCGTTTTAACCAAAAGTACCACCTATGTCAAATTAACCCACTTTCGAGTTTTTTCTTTTCTGTTTTCTTAACAAGTAAAATGTAATATGTATTACGATTATTTCCGAAGTGCAGCCTACTTAACTACTTTCATCAGGTGTTAAAACAAGTATTTTGGCGTTCTTAGGGTCTTATTCAAGAAATGACACCGAATAGTCATACTCGTCTAAAAAAGCATCATAGGCTAACGTTTCTTGACCACCCTTAAAAATTATTGACTCTGCATGCTGTCTGTACCAAACGCCCTTTATAGACTCTCATAATACAACAAAGTGACCGACAATAAACTCCTCCACACTCACATATCATGCGGTGATGGATCACATCCTGCGATTTTATATAGCCCTGTGGCTTTGAAGTGTTAAAACTGTCATTGGGACATTGCGAAAGAGTACTATAGCTCCATCTCGTTCTGGTACTGGAACAGTGATGGGTCTTAAACGACATAATATGGCTACCATTATCATCTTCTAGATGCTACTCTGACCCAGATTCGATTACCTACATGATTGTTGACTAAGTTCAGATGAGTCACGAGTTTGTCATGGGTCATGTAGTACAAAAAAGTACCAACTGGTTTTGATCTTCTGACCTCATAGTGTTTCTACCAGTTGGAGAAAGGTTAAATGGTAGTTGTAGAAACTGTTAGGTGCCTAAGTACAAAATATTTGAGTATTATAGGCAATCAGTTAGAGGAAATTTCGTATCGCTCAGCGAAGCAAGCATAAGTAATTGATCTAAATATAAATGATCATTGATAGATCAATATGATTTTGGCAATTTGGCCTAGCATTAGTCCTACACCGAAATGCCATTGCCAAATTTTTGGACGTTTATTTTCCCATATTATTTTGCATTGATAAAATGAAGTAGGTACGGTTATCATTAACTAATTTTATTTATTATACCACCAGACTATATAAATATGTAAATATTTCCTCATGAAAATAAACCAAACTTGTATAAAAAAACATTTTAATTAAAATCGTAATGCGGCCATTATGCACTCGAGGAATTACGATTTTTGTTTGTAAATGTATGTAGTTACAAGTGATTTATTGTATTACCACTGAATGCGGATAAACAGAATTCATGGGATATTATTTAGGTCAGCAGGGAAATGAGTTATTACGTATGGCTTGTTTGTTTTGGAATGAAGATACCAATTAGTAATGAAAACTATTTGGACGAATAAGTGATTTTTATTGTTTAGTTTTAGTTGCATTAACGAGATTGATTGTGTGTGAGTTTGTCATAGCTCCGATATGTAGGTACAGAGTACTTGATAGCGTGTGATGCACTCTGCAATCATTTTGCGGATTGTTGAGTTTGTCTCTTGTAGAGTAAATACGGGGATGACGTTATCAAGACTATATGAATGCAAGTTCTGCCGCAAAGCAATGATCGGAAAACCGTACAGTAGGTACTTAATAGTGGTGAAACCGATTCGTTATTGAAGCAAAATCGTGAACATAATCGATGAACCGCTAAAAGAGCGAATTTCGACTTGACAATATCACACTTAACTGACCCAATTGCTAACGGTTGCATCTTGTCCTAATTCCGTTGCGGGCTAAAATGTGATTTCAGTCGGCCAGCATTTCTCAGCTGAATATCAAAATGGCTCTTTGATAAAAACTTTTTTACAAAAAAGAAAACAACCGTCTTCCAAAAAAAACACTACAAAGTGAAAATAACTTTAATTACGGAAGTCGGTGTCTTGGTGTTGAATTTTCGTTTTTGCCACCGACTTCCTAAATTAAAGTTATTTTTCACTTTGTTGTTTTTTTTTTGTAAAATCGTTTTTAATATCACAAAAAATCGTAGACCACTTACCTGCAATATAAATTACAGTAACAGGAAGTCATTATAACATCATCCACATAGACTAAGTGGGAAAAATACTACCCATGAGATAACTGAAAAACTACCCATGAGACCACATAGGAAAAGGTACCCTTTCAAACAAAAAATAACTGTTCAAATCGGTAAAGCCATCTTCGTGTAATCGGGAAACATACATAAAAAATAAAAATAAAGATTTCGACGAACTGAAAACCTCCTCCTTTTTTTGAAGTCGGTTAAAAATAATTTATTAAGTGCGGACCAGAGTGAATTGTTGAATATTAATACTAATTTGTTTAGACTGTTGTTTCTGGATAAAGTAGATTTTGCTGGTTAAGCGTTTGTTGTTAGAAAAATGTTTAGTGAATTTCTATGAACTTATAAACAATATTATTTACATCCATATCTGTAAGTTTATTATACAAATTCACAGGAATTATTATCAACTGACTTTAAAAAATGAGGAGATATTGGTTTTTTTTTATTTTTTTTATTTGAGATAGGTTTGCTCTTGACTCTAGTCTAGGTCAGAGATGACAGAGACAAAGTCGACGATGGAGCGATCTTACCCAGAAGAAGCCTGTTCACTCTCACTTTTAAGAGATCGGGGTTGTATGCGTTCGCAAACACAGACGCAGGCAGAGAGTCCCACTCCTTTGCTGTACGCATCACAAAAGACATTTGGAAACGCTTAGTTCGACTTGGTGGAATAGCATCTAGTATAAGATGCGATTTTTCAAAACCAAAGTTAAGTACTTTTGGATCATTCAAAAGCACTAACTATTGTTTGCTAAGAAACGATTAAAATGGCCCTTTTTTATTTGTTCATCTCTACGGGCTGCGTCAACATTATATAATACGCATGTTTGTGAGATGTTCATCAAGTCTTTAGTTTTTTTTAGATGCTTTAATGTAAAATCAGTATAAGTATATCGGATTATTACCAACCTGGGACGAGAAATATGAACCGGTAAGTGACAACCCGCCAAGAGAATATCACACCTTTTCATGACAGGTCTTATCAGAGGAGTCTGATAACCTCATGCTGGAAACCAACTATACTGAAAATATCTTTCAACATGGACAGTAATTATGGTTTCATCAGTTTAAGATAAGACTTCATTATTTACTATCTATCACGAATCTATGTTCATTTATGAAATGACATTTTGCATTAGTATGACATTTTTAATGTAATTCAAACGATTTGACATTAAGTAATTTGTATTTTGTATTGTTGTTTAAAATTGCAATATTTTTAAATTTGTGTAAGTAAATTAAATAATAATAATATGATTTGCATGCCCATGTAACGGTAAAACATGCAGGACCCTTATAATAAAACATCAATGTACTAACTACCCATGTTTGCAAACCAATAAACGATTTGATTTGATTTGAAATGAGTTGTAGAAGCTAATGTTGGCAGCGGAACTCTACAGGCTGTTATGGAAAGTTTTAGTCATATTAAAATAATAGTCTGAGCAATATAACTATAGTGTTATTGCTTCACTGTGACGGAGGGTAGGTAGGTGTTGGTAGGTTTGAGCAATAGTTTCCAGTTTAGTAATTCGATCAAGGAAACATTTGATTTTGATTCATGAAACAGTTGAAGATCGTGTTTCGAAAACGGTCATCAGCATAATAAACAGCCTGAGACAAAGGACATAAAATAGAAATTTGTGGAAAATAATGTTGGCTGAATATGCTCGAATTATAGTAACAACCTCTAAACTTCCACTATCACATCTCCTCTATGAAGCTGTAAGAAAACGTTTGCTAATTATGCTTGATGCCAAGATTGTTAAATGGTAATAATAGGTCTTATGGTGATGTTAATGCTTACGCTTCATAAATTGCTTAAAAACCTATTTCTGTCTCTTAACTTATCTCTTACTTGACGCACTAAAAAGAGCCAGAAAGAGGCAGAAAGAGCCAGTATTAGAAATGACATTATGTACAACGACGATCCAACCGTCTTCCTAGACGGAAGAAAAGATTGTTTGTATAAAATCAAGAATTAAAAATTTGTATCAGAAAACCACAAAAATCAACACTTGTATCCGACATTTGAACTTTAAGTCACATTTAACCTACGAAGCATGCGTATCAAAGCATTGGAAATGAACAAGCATTAAACATCGTAGAATTTTGTGTATTATACAGCTTAAGTCCAACAAAAATAGCCTTAAAATAAACTAAAGCCTTTTGTACGTATTTCTGTATAAAAGCATATATTTTCAGTCGTCGTTCGTGCTTTTTCGCTGCGTATAGTACCGCCATCTTTAGTCGAATCTTAGAAACGTTTTTCGGAGAGCCGTGAAGTTAGCCCCTTTATAATAAAGATTAGGACTATTACAGGTATATATGTATAGGAATATATAATATAACTGCTGTACATGAGCTGTATATTGAATGAAAATTATGGTGTCATGACTTTTCAGGTTATTTTCAGTTTCTGTCATAACCTGTTTATTGATCATTTTGTGATAGAAAACACTTTGTATATGAATACTATATTATTTTAATCTAATCACTTTATGTTCACGTGTGTGCCCTACATTGTATGATTGCAGCTTTTATTATCGCGATGAATAAAATATGATTAACTATAGAACTCGTAACATATAAAACCGAGCAAACGTTGTAACTTTACTTTAATAAATTAAATAAAGGAGGAATGGTGTTTATAATTAAATTAATTGGATGTGAAATGGCTGAATAAATACTACGGCGTTTGGTATAATCCACACGCAGTCCCGAAGCACACAACATTACGTATCGACGCAGACATAATTGTAAATACAAAATACACTTCAACCACTCTTTTCGAAACATCTAAGTTATTGGCTTAGAGTGATGAAAACACCTACGCGGTATTTCTCGCGAAAATGGCACACGAAGCCTTACAATCTATCACTCACCAGAGTTAGGGGCATGGGCGCGGCGCGACTCAGCACCCACCGCACTCCTTTAACTAAATGAATCCACGACTATTTACTGCTTCGATTCTCGCCATTTTCTCAATAAAACCACCGAACATTTAGCTAAAGACTCAAGAAGATGGTCGCCCTCGCCGCCGCCGTTGTTGCTAGGTGCAGATCAATTGCCAACCCTTGTAGGTTACATGAATGAAACCTACACATTTTCGGTGCGTCATAGCTATCATATCGCTCGCACCCGACGCGGACCTTCAGATACACCACGATTCTACCAAAATTACAGAATATTTTGTAAACGTCTTCAAAATTCAGTCGATGGAACGTGAACGTCTCGTTTTGGATTTGGCACGTAAGAGGGGCGGAGGGTTAGTGTAGAGCCTGACGTGTCAGTGTCGTGTGTCGAGCGAGTGGTAGACGGCGCTGACGGAAGGTCGGGGAAGCCGGGCCGTCGGCTGGGGCGCGAGCCCGGGCTCCGCTGACGTCAGCGACGGCTCGGCGCCGAGCGGCGGTGCTCACCACCGGCCTGCCAATTATTATTTTATGTACACGAACGGCGCGAAACAAAAGGCGGCGACGGCGACAGCGGGGCGCGGGCGGAGAGCGCTCGCCGCAGGAGCGACTCCAGGCGCCATCTAGCGGGCGCGCGGCGACCACTCGCGCCTACTCCTTTCGGTCTGCGGACGATCGAATTGAGACGAGACCTTTGCGCTGACCGACCCTCACTGGCCGACCGGACTCCGGTAACACTGTCACTGATCGGGAGTAGCGTGGAGCGTGGATGGGGTGGCGGTTACGCTGCTGGCTTGGGGGTCACGTTTCGCAAAATGCGTTCACTGATGCGTACCGTCGTCAGAGCGTGGCTGCGTGTGATGGTGGCGGTCGGGTGGGCCATGCTGTCAGGCGGCGCGGGATAGGCGCGGGCCGGGCATGGCGGGCTCCTGCTCGACACTGCGGTGCGGGCGTCCGCGGCGCGCGCTGCACGCCACTGACCCGCGCACCGCCCGCGCCCGCCACGCCGCCGCCGCTGCGCGCGCACGCCCGCACCGCCGGCGGCCGCACCGCGCGACCGAGCCTTCGGCCTCCGGCCTGCACCGCGTGCACCGGCACCACACCGCACACGGCTCACGCAACACAACACACGCTACCTATCGATTCCACTCTTCGGTTCTCTACCTTACGAAAAGTCGTCACTGTGCACTCTCACTCGGAGGCAGATTGACAAGTGTAAATAAACTCGACACGCAGACTGATTGAGGTAACGACCTGGCTCTTCATTATTCGTGTTATTGGCCTGAACCTGACCATTCGGAGTACATGTCATCATTTTTCAATTCAAGTAACATTGACCCTAATAAAGGTGTATTGTTAAGTGGTTATATACATACTTATGGTACACATAATAGGTAGATATATATCGCTAGGTGTTGCCGTCTGAATCCAGTTCGCTTGCAGCGAGACACGTCGTCGCCGCGTCGTCAAAATTTTACGACTTCGCTCGAGTGTGCTAACCCAAACAGATTCTATCTGGCACAATGCTATGCAGGATTTCCTTCCTGCTAGCTGTCGAGCACCTCATCATCTCGTATACGGTATCTACGGAGGATCTTCCTTGGATTATCTTATCAAAAGAGTAGCTATGCTTGTACACAAGTAACTTATTAATATTAGGGCAAGTAACTTTGTGTTGGTACGATTATATTAAAAAATATTGACGATATTTTCAGATAGGTAAGTAGTTTTATAATATCAATTATTGTAGTTATGTTCAACAAACCGAAGTAACTTTTAAACAGTTCCTAGAACTAAGCCAATTACAGCCAACACGAGCGTACATTTTGACATAATTCTTTTAAATCGGATTCTCCGCTCTGCCTTATTTTCTGCTTATCCTGTTATTTTTAAAGCGACGCACGGTTATTGTAGCATTATCTCGAAATCTTTGCACTTCCCCATACTTTGTTTATGTATGTATATAGCTGTTACATATTTTATAAGATTCGGGTGACTTTTATAAAGGTGTTGGAGCAATTGCATAACACACAGTAGGAATCGCTTTCATTTTGACAGTTCAACAACATTCATTGCGTTATTTACATTGCTGAGCAGACAAATTTTTCAAACATATGAAGCAATGGATTAGCAATATGCTTCAAAATCATTCAGATTGTGATTGATAGTGTGTTACGCAATTATAGGGTCTTGTCACTGAGCTGGATGCGAGACACTAGGCAGGACATCAATTTTCGGATTAGATGAACTTAGTACACATGTGAAGTAGCTACAATTGGTACCTATTGGTACTATAATATTTTATTGGATTCGACCTCGGAATAACGCAAAACAACCCTTAGGTTGTGAGATTTACAAGCTCACGACTGGCTCCAAATTGAATCGCGTCTGGAAAATGTTGGTCGAGTCTTTTAGTATCAGATCTGGGTATTATGAATAACAACAGGTCAGATGGAACCTTAATGTCCTAAGATGCAGATGTATGCCAACGGCCTTGAGTGCATAGCTTGCGTGTTCTGTGTTTAGCTCACGCAACGCGTCGAACGACCACCCAGGATTTGCCCATCAAGGAATCCCAAATTAGACGAATTATGAATTTATTATACATAAAACAAAAGATATTATATTGAAACACGTATACTGAATGTTTCTAATCTGTCTGTTTGTTTGTCTCTTCTTATTAAGAAAACAATAGTTTGTGATTTTAATATAATTAAATCGAAATGTGTGCAAGTTGTAAACTAAGTTGTATTAAGTAAATAATAATTTTATTTTATTATATTTAAATTGAAATGTATTTTTTCTTAAGTAATAATGTATGCATTGTAATTGTAAGGAATCAAAAGCTTTTTATTTATTTATATTTATACTGAAGGTTTCCTATAAATACGCTTGATAATTTTTGCGTGATTTTCAGTTTTTTATCCGCGTTACACATAACTTTACAAATTAATTACATGTAATAAGCAT
This sequence comes from Fissipunctia ypsillon, assembly GCA_947568875.1. Taxonomy (NCBI): domain Eukaryota; kingdom Metazoa; phylum Arthropoda; class Insecta; order Lepidoptera; family Noctuidae; genus Fissipunctia; species Fissipunctia ypsillon. The sequence continues at coordinate 21,270,767 of OX387645.1, read as the reverse complement.
AAACAAAAATATTCAAATTTTAAGTTATTAAGAAAATGCTCTGGACATAACACACATAACATCACGCCTGTAATCCCCGAAGGGTTAAGCATACGTGCACCAATAGTACACACATTTCGCCACATTTCGCCAGTTATGTTTAAGTACCATGTAATAGGGGGCGAGAAAATGCTCTAATGTAACATATATTTTTCCAAGTCATTAACACTTCTCGTTTAGACCTGATCTTCAGTTTAAAATCATTAAAAGTAGGTTGTCGTCGCCTTAAAGAGACAAGATTGGCAATCAGCAGAGTCGCTGTAATACATCTTCACGTCGATGACCTGCGGGACTAGTTATTCTTTAAAAATGTCATAGTGAAAACTTAGGTGAATTAAGCACGAAGTGATCTGTCATTCCACCAGCCGACCGATTCTCTAAAAATCTCATCGTGAAAACGGGGTGAAGTGAGCTTGAATAGGGATGGATGATGCCTGGGTAAAAAAAAAAAACCTATTTAGTCTGTCAGTCAGATAATAAAAAAAATTTAGACACGTATTTAAATTACAATAAATACCTGATGTTTTATTTATTTTTCTGAGATAGCGACACGCCGCGCCGGCTTACGCTGAAAACCAGCGTCGTGTATTCGTGTCTTCGTGCACGGGCCACAGCATTATGCTCAGCGTTAGCCGTTTGGCGCGGTAGTGACTCATATTAGAGTCCAGGATAATTATTACTTTTAGAATATATACCCACTTGTTTTTGTTTTTTGGCTTTTGGTAAACAACAATTTTATGTATGTGCGTCACTTTCACGTGAATAAACAGGTTTTTTTTTGCTTTATCATATTAACAAAAAAAAAAATACTTAGATAAAACGTATTAAAGTTGGGGAGTGGGGGCTCGCTACGTCACAACTAAGTATAAAATCTAGCAAGGCGTGACGTCATGCCACATTTTAATTCAATGTATCGCCGTAATCTTTTGATTACTTAAGTAAAAAAAGAAAAAAATACGTGTTCAAAAAAATATTGTTATCATCCCTATTTAAGCTGTCAATAGTGTCAATGCCTAACATCACGTGGATTGAGAGCTGACTTTAAGCTCACTGCACCTAAGTTATCACCGTGAGATTTTTACAAAATCGATCGATTGTTCTTTACTGAGAACCACATGGTAATTACCTCAAGTCACGTAATATGTAAAATAAATAATTTAAAACCGTCTTTCCACTAAATATAAAATTGAAATTAAAATATCCAAGAAACTAAGCTTATCAGACAAGTATCCAAGAAAATCTGGCTTAGTCACTGTGATCCAATATTATGTGTGACTCGTCCAAGAAATTTAAGGTATTAAGTGTTTCTTTGTTTTTTGTTTTTGGGGAATGGCATCTCGCAGTTCAACCTATAGGAGGTTGTCGACTGCATAACCGGGCTTTCCTGTGGATGCCTCAATAAATTAAGGCCTCCAGCCAGGCTTAAAACTAAAACTAAAAACTAAGCGACTGCACGCTAAAGGCACCCCCTGTGGGGTACGGACCTCGGCTTAGGGCGTCGCTGGGAGAGGACAGCAATGGGACATGCTGGATCGGATTAAATTAAGTGTTTCTAGAAAGTGAATAGCTTTTATACCAGCACCCTAATGAGGGTTTTCTGAAATGACGTTCACTAGGTGGCAGCACTGAGACGTCAGGTCCGGGCACCTGTCAAAAGTGTCAAAGCGCCTATATTTTCTTTAGTCATGACTGAATGATGAACGAATTAATGAAACGAATGATGAACGTTTTCACAATATTTTACATTCATTGTCGAAATCCAAACCTCTTGTCAAAGTGGCTCCAACTGGTGGCGTGAATTTTCATGAAAGCCCTCATTGCGTAACACACTATCAATCACAATCTGAATGATTTTGAAGTATATCGCTAATCCATTGCTTCATATGTTCGAAAAATTTGTCTGCTCAGCAATGCAAATAATGCAATGAATGTTGTTGAACTGTGAACTGTGTTCGCATACGTCAAAGGCTGCATTAATGGGAAAAAGCGTTTTCTGTATGGCTCCTAAAATTTATAACAAAATACCCAGTCATATAAAGCATTGCCGGTAAATGTGTTTAAAAAAAGATTCGAGATTTATTAACGGACAAGTGTTATTATAGTGTAAATGAATTTTTGAATGACACTATTTGACATTTTTTATTTTTCTTTTATTTTATTAATCCTTAATTTTTGTGACATTTTATGATTAATTTATTTTACTGACTTATCAATATTTATTGCTGACTATTATGTACTCGTGTTGTACCTTTAGTAATTTACTTTTATTTTTTTGTAATTTTTATAAATTTGTACGCCATACGGGTGGAACATGTACCTACGTGCAAAATATTATTATTTTGACAAATAAAATTTTCTTTATCTTTATCTTTGAACTGTCAAAATGAAACCGATTCCTACAGTAAGTGTGTATGTAATTACCCTCCTGATAGGGCTTGTCCTATGTGGTGACACAATGTAGAAGATTGATTGTTTTTAGTACTAATTGATATACAGGCTGTAATTAAAATTAGTGCAAGTCGAAGGAGTCGTTCCACTCATCATTATGAACAACTTTTTCTACGGGACCAACCCTGATATCGCATCAAAATGTAGGGAACAACAGATTTTTTTTAATTTCAGAGTTAATCGTATAGTACAAGTTATTCATTTACATGAGTCCACTCTCAAAAAGTATATTGCACCTCAATTAACCTGATCTTTTACTACAATCATGGGTACAGAGAATTTGATTTACAACTCTTACCTAAGCGCCACACGTTGCACGATCACAAAACTGACTTCATTTACACAACATGAAAGTCATTAAACACGCATTTCAATATATGCAAAATGTAAATTATGTTTTAGCCGCTGCCTGCAGTACATAGTGCTCGAGTTCAAGCTAACAAAGTTAGGTGACGACATTGTTTGGTGTTCAGCAGGCTTCCGTTCTCTGTTTAGTGCAATCTAATCTCAGAAGCACGTGGCTTCGAATGCCAGCTCGATTTCACGTCGGGTGCTAAGCTGTAAATCTGTGTATTACATAAATGTATGCCGTTTTTTTATTTATTTATTTATTATTACAAAATCCACAACTCTTTACAATCTTAACCTAAACTATTTTAACTAATCCTACAGCCAATTAAGGATTTACAATTTAATATCTATACTTACATAGCTAAGAATACAGCGTGTGAAAGTGTGTGTGCCTGAGGAGTTAGTGGGTGTGTGAGTATGTTATAGCGGTGTGTGTGTGTGGTGATTGTCTTATACCTTCTGTACAACCCCATGTATTAATTTATTTCGTTTAGATGTATTTGTCAGTTCGTAACATATTGACATTAATAATTGCTTCCTGAATGTACCTTTTTTAGTATTAAATATATCTAGATGAGAGAATCTTTTGTTATAATTACTTAGCGTCCTACCAATGACTGAGTTTTGAGCGTAGTTTGTACCACTGTGTGGTACTTCGAATAACTGTGTGTGCCTAGTCCGTCGAGACGGAGCACTTAATCGTATAACTAAATTACTTAAAACAGTACTGTCAATATCCCCACTACAGATATTATAAAGAAATAGGATGTCCAGAATCATGCGTCTGTTCTCGAGTGGCAGCATATTATGATGTTTACATGATAGCAGATAATCTGCAGATCTGAAACCACTACGATAATTAATGTATTTAACAAAAGATTGTATTGATTCTATCTGCTCTATATAAACCAAGTAGTGCGGATTCCAGATATTACTGCCGTATTCCAAAATACTGCGTATGTACGCAAAATAAAGTACCTTGATGCAATTTATATCAGTAAATAATTTACATGTGCGCATAAAAAATCCAAGGATTTTGTATGCCTTGCCGACGATACAGGACACATGCTCCGAACACAGAAGTTTCGAGTCAAGTAAATTATAGTACAAGAAAGTTTGTGGGGTTTGTGGGGGTGTTTGTGGGTGTGTGTGATATTGTGATAGGGTCAGAAGAGTGCCTGATGATGGCTGCTGTTTTTAGATCTGAGTTTTTAGTAGAGAAAAACAGGGACTGATCTGATTAGTGGGTATACAAGGTGTTTTTTTTCAAGGTGTCACTCTAGGATTATATTTTATAAGTAAAATTAATACAAAAAGTTTTAGAATATGTGGTCCAAAAATGCATAGTTTTGAAGACATATTTCACGACTCCTTGACTGGCATTCGAAAAAAATACTTAACTATTATCATTTAGTCACATAATTTCAGTTATACAGTAGAATTATGTATTTGAATTACGTGTTATGTTCACGTCCTTCATTAATTATTTTGTATTCTCTTGTATTTTATTTTATTGTCGCTAAATAACTTTGTTTAAATTTTACTTTTTGTTTATAAGCAGCTTCTGTTCAATGTCTTTTTTCTTTAAATGTTATGTACACCTATAATTTGTGTATACATTAGCAGTAATACTTTCCTAAATACTTTTATAAAACAATGTTGAATGTATATGCTGTTGGTGTTCTTTAATAAATAAATAAAAAAGACATCATCAATTATAATTAAATTAGGCTCATTCTAAGTTTTATTGATAAATACGAGTAATTAATTTTCATTCATACCAATCATTCATAATTAAAGCTTAGAAAAAGCGAAGTTGTCATATTTCACGTAAGGGTGTTTTACATTATGTGGTATCCCACTTCACAGAATCCACATCCTTTAGTATATTTATATATTTTGCAGTAAAAGGGCTGGTTGTGTTCAATAATTCTTGTTACCTGTACCTATATTTTTAGATATCATCACAGGACACTCATTAATTAATACTTACTCTGCAAAACATACTTTCTAAACTGTATTTTACATTAGTAATTCTCTATTTTTGCAAAACACATAAAATGTTTTCATTCATTGACATTTTCATCATAAATTGTCGTCTGTCATGATTCTTTTTTAATGTTCTAAAAATGTTTTAAAACCTTTTATAAAGCTAGTGTTTAAGGTCAGGTCTTCACTCTAACCGCCTTATTGTTTCTGGCCGACTACCCGAAAAAAAGAGGATGTTGGGTCGGGGCTGACAGGGGACCATGCCTTCATGTCAACCAACAATCGTGCTTTAATTTGAAAACTTCAAAAATATTGAACTAAAATGCTATTAAATCTTTCTATAGTAGTAATGTGATACGTGTTTTAATGAAATATTTTTTTACGTGTAAAGTTAGTGTGTAAACCGACAAAGTGTCGACTTTGGTACGGCTGAGCTCGTTCGAAGACAGGCTCTTCAATTTCAAGTTTTTCAAAGAACAGTTTGAGAAGACCAGGGTGGGCGGCGATGTGCTGCGCAGCGCCACACATGCCGAAATGCCGCACAAGGGAGGAGGCACCATTGCCGAAAGGGATATAGCTAACGCTTACCTCCATCTTGGCGTAGGGCATTGAAGCGCCCCCATCACCTGCCGTTTCCTGGACTTCCGGACTTCGAGTACTCACCGCAAGACCCCGTTACTGCTTCAATCTCAACTCTATATTTATATATTTTTCTATTATTTCTTTTGTATGTGATTTTACAATTCGCCCCGCCGGCTAAATTGTAACGCTACAATTATTAATAATCGTGACTTTGTCGAATTATTTTGTGTGAAAAATGAAAAACAAAAAAAAAATTATAACTGAAAAATAATTAATATGCCAGTTGATTCTTTGATATGGTCTCATTCATAGAATTATGACATATAAAAAAAACACCTTGTATAAAAGAAACCAAGAAGTAAGAAGAAGAAGAACCAGAAGAAGTAAGAAGAAGAAGAGAAAGAAAAAGAAGAAGAAGGAAGGAGGAAGAAGTAAGAGCCAGGTTTTCGTTTGTAGTTTCATTACCTGCCATGCCTTTTATAGTTGCCTGAAAATTAATTATTGATTTACTATATAAAATGAGGCTGTCATCTGAATGATATTTCAATTTTAGAATTCCGACAATTGAAATTCGGTGGTTGCAAACATTCAGTTGTATTCAAAGCAGCTTAGATTTGCCCCGAACTTTACCTTGAGGTCAACTCTCATAGCCGTTTTGCATTACTATTTCAAACTCAGGTTACTCTATTCATCAGAAATTATATAACTATATTTTAGAGAAATGTGGTCATTAATTCTTAATATTATGGGATAAAAATATGTCCTCTGTTCAATGCAACTGAAGCAATATCATAAATAAAGAATTCTATCGTTACATCTCACATAAAGTTTGCTTCTATATGAGACAGGAGCCCGTTTTAAAGTCACATGGTAACCTATTTTTGCTCAAAAGGATACGCATGAGATATAAATTATGCTCGTCGTATGTTCTCAGGTTTCATTCGGAATATGGTTTAAATTACATACATCCGAACGATGCACGATGTTCTGAATTCAAATTTTGTGTTAAATTCCAAAAATCTTGGAGTAAAGATGAGCTAAGCTAGTTAATTTGTACTCGTCTATTTCCGAACGCCGTACCTACTTACAAAATCTTGGATTTTCGTAGGAATAATTTACCTACATCAATCCTGCACCCTAATTGCGTATCACACTATCAAGCACAAACTTGGAGCTTGTGGCTAAGAAATAACAGCCGCACGGGTCGATCGATCTGGTTAAGCTACGCTCGCTGCGGTTAGTCCGTGGATGGGTGACCATCTTTATACATCAAGACCCTCCGTAACTCGGAAAGCACGTTAAGCCGTTGGTCCCGGCTGTCATTCGTGTATCTTTGACAGTCGTTACGGGTCGTCAGAAGCCCGAAAGTCTGACAACCAGTCTTACCAAAGGGTATCGTATTACCCAGTAACTGGGTTGTGGAGGTCAGGTAGGCAGTCGCTCCATGTAAAATACTGGTATTCAGCTGCATCCGGTTTGACTGGAAGCCGACCCCAATATAGTTGGGAAAAGGCTAGGCAGATGATGACTATCAATCACAAACTGAATGATTTTGAAGCATATTGCTAATCCATTGCTTCGTATGTTCGAAAAATTTGTCTGCTTAACAACGTAAATAACGCAATGAATGTTGCTGAACTGTCAAAATGAAAACAATTCCTACTGTGTGTTACGCAATGGCCCCGCTGAATCGTGAAAGTGCTCTTTGTGAATGAATTTTCGTATCAGTCATACATTTGAAGTTATTTATTAATTAATGTCTTGATCTATTTAAATAATAAAGTACGTTCTTAATTACATTAAACACTGCTTTTAATTAATAATTTTTAACAAATCATTTTTGTATAACCTTAATGTCAGTGTGCCATATTTGTTTACTAATTATGACATGTACAGGAGGACACACTACATCTAACTACATTCTACTTCACACACATGACAACAACAAACAGGACGAAAACATCATCGTCGCACCTTGTGTCGCAGCATTGAATATTGTATGACCATGAAGACGTTTCGCAAACTGCTCCCACTAACCCGAACAACTCACTTCGTCTTGGTAATTACCTCATTGGCCTAATATCCGCAAGAGGTTACAAATCGTGAACACCTGGATTCGAACCCCATGTTGTTTTACTAGTTCATTTTTTACAAAATTCTTAGTTGACTGTTTAATTCATTAAAAAAATCAAAATCAAAATATTTTATTTCACATAAGCCTACATGAGCACCTATGTAACGTCAGAAGCTAGGTGCACGGTTCCAATTGGTCGTTTCCTATGGAGAAGAGCCGGCAAGAAATTCCAAGGTTACTATTTAAAAAAAAATGGCTTTTACAATGTTTTCAAATTACAGTGTTTTAGGCATTACCCATTGATAGCCCCAAGAGTGACTTAGAGCTCATTAAGCCATTGCAGAGCACTGAATTCGGAAGCGAAACTTTAGAAAGGTATGTAAATAGGTACTGTCTGTTAAGTTTCCATGGTTTCTGGTTCATGAGTTGATCAAGTCTGCTCAATCAACGGACTATCTATCTATCTGACAGCAATACGCCAAGCAATCAATTCAATAGAGCTTTTTCAACAGGTTTAGTAGGAGAGGAAACTCCTATGTTCAGTAAGGGTCAGTCTCCAACAAACGGAAAAATAATCGCGGTTGCTCGAGCACTTTTAAAATTTCACTGAATAATTATATGTATCAATATTGAATTTAAGTATAGAATTCGACGCAGACATCACGCTTGATAAATTACTTATTTAGTGCTCGAGCATTCGCGAGGATTTTCCCGTTTTGTAGAAACTGACCTTAAATGTACATATTAAATCATCTCTAATCGTACATGATTATGATGTTCGAACCAGTAGTTAGCGAAAATGGAGTGCAGAAGAAGAAAAAGAGTAAATGTTATGCGCGCAAAAACAGTAGTTAACGGTGCACAGCAAAGACAATATTTGCAAACTCTCGGGTCAGGTGCTGGCAACTTACAGCTATTAGGATGAAGCCATAAAAGTAGCGGTGACTGCAGCGCCTCGTATACATATGAGTACGTAGGTACGTACCTACAGTAAAGCATGTTTGGTTTATTGCATGTTTGCGTTGGATGTTCCGTTATATTGCATACGAAGAAGTGGGTTGTATACAAAATGTCCCGGAACGAACGCACTACCTCTTAAGGGGTCATTATATTCATCATTATGGGCAACTTTTACTATGGCACCAAACCTGAAATCGCGAAAAAAAATCAGTTGTTCTCTACATTTATGTTCGCATACTTAACTCGCCAAAATGTAGGGAACAGCAGATTTTTTTTTCACGATTTCAGGATTGGTTCCGTAGTAAAAGTTGTTCATAATGATGGGTACAATGACCCCTTAAGAGGTTGTAGCGTTTATTCTGAGACATGTTGTACACACACGTATCATCACAATTATGCTGGAGGTAAATAATGTAGCTATTTACCAAATATTGTTGAAAATAATAACATTAGATTCATGTTAATATGTTTTTGGACATAATAAGTGCATACAAATGATATTTTAGGTATGTATGTAGTTTGCAGGGGCGAAGCCTTCATAGAACCCGATTCTTATCGGCTTCCCTTCGGAACAACCACTCTTCTTAATGTCGGCTATTGCCAAATAATATGGTACACCTGTGTAACTGTGTATTATTATTTTTTACTTTTTTTAAAAATTATTATTATTATATATACACATTACACAATTATATTTAATACTCATTTAATACATCATAAGATTAAAAACCTACAGTTTTTTGTCTGACTTTATGAGAACTGAACAATTTTTTCTTCGGCTTCCCTCCAATGGTGATTGTAGCTGCGCCACTGGTAGTTTAGAGCAACTGCTGAACTTTCATCATCATCTGCCCAGCCTTTTCCCAACTATATTGGGGTCGGCTTCCAGTCAAACCGGATGCAGCTGCATACCAGTATTTTACATGGAGCGACTGCCTATCTGACCTCCACAACCCAGTTACTGGGTAATACGATAGAATAGAATAGAATAGAATGGAATGGAATGGAATGGAATGGAATGGAATGGAATGGAATGGAATGGAATGGAATGGAATGGAATGGAATGGAATGGAATGGAATGGAATGGAATGGAATGGAATGGAATGGAATGGAATGGAATGGAATGGAATGGAATGGAATGGAATGGAATGGAATGGAATGGAATGGAATGGAATGGAATGGAATGGAATGGAATGGAATGGAATGGAATGGAATGGAATGGAATGGAATGGAATGGAATGGAATGGAATGGAATGGAATGGAATGGAATGGAATGGAATGGAATGGAATGGAATGGAATGGAATGGAATGGAATGGAATGGAATGGAATGGAATGGAATGGAATGGAATGGAATGGAATGGAATGGAATGGAATGGAATGGAATGGAATGGAATGGAATGGAATGGAATGGAATGGAATGGAATGGAATGGAATGGAATGGAATGGAATGGAATGGAATGGAATGGAATGGAATGGAATGGAATGGAATGGAATGGAATGGAATGGAATGGAATGGAATGGAATGGAATGGAATGGAATGGAATGGAATGGAATGGAATGGAATGGAATGGAATGGAATGGAATGGAATGGAATGGAATGGAATGGAATGGAATGGAATGGAATGGAATGGAATGGAATGGAATGGAATGGAATGGAATGGAATGGAATGGAATGGAATGGAATGGAATGGAATGGAATGGAATGGAATGGAATGGAATGGAATGGAATGGAATGGAATGGAATAGAATAGAATAGAATAGAATAGAACCAACCGCGGCAAGAAGCAAGTACTGAATTTTATTTGGCGAAAATTGTCTTCTTCTTGGCCCATTAATTATTTCCTTACGATAATGTTTTATGTGGGGATAGTTTTTCCCCTCGTTAGGTATCATCTGAAACGACCACACTAAAAAATGAAAACATTCACTTCAGTAACATACCGGAAAAATTTAACGTTGCTACGGGATAATATTCCCTTACTTTAAAATCGAATAGTTAACCCTACACTGCATAATTTATTTTTCTTCAGAAAAAAAAAAAAAACACCTAATCGTATTTGTGGTGTAGAACCCGGGAAAAATAATTACACAAATAAAAACAAATAATAATGGAGATATTTTAATTTTTTATTCAGTTCCACTAATTTTTTATTCAGTTCCACATGTGGCACAACATGCAATGACCTACCTATATTTGCTACATTACTAGAGACAAAACAGACGGAAGCAGTTGTCGTCCTTGTTGAAACAAAGGTCGACCCTGCATTTTTCGCACACAACCAACGACTTTCCTTTGCAGCCTGGATACTTGCATCGCTGGCGCTTCTGTCCCCACATCCATCACGCCTTACGTCACGAGGAGGAAGAATCGCTACATTGGCTCTCATTCTTTTCTTCTCTATGAAGTCATCACTTACAGAAGACGGCCGGCCTTTTTTCTTATTCATTGATGGACCACACATGCAGAGGCTCTTTGCCACTTCTAACTTGAAGTCCTTCAACTTCAGCGGCGTTGCTCTTTGTTGCATGTCCCCAACTCTTTTATTTAGCAACCAACTATTTATGGTGGCTATGTCAAGGAAATGGTAAAATTTGGTTCTTGGTTCGAATTAAAATCTTAAAATCTTGGTTCGAATTAGGAATAATACCAGTTTTATTGGTTGTCACTCATATGGCACTGAATGCAGTGTAGGGTTAAGCTTAAAAATACTTTACATCCCGGCACTGCTCATTTCAGTGCACCCGCTAGTTTATTGGCCGCCACACCCCGGCTGGCAAAGAACCGTAGCAAGTTTTGTCGACCCAGTTATAACCAGCCTCAAACGTATGGAGAAACGTATAAAGACGACTCGTTCTAAGGTAACGCAGACATACTACTTTATGCGCCTGCTATCTGCGATTTTGCGACTTCAAAAATGCTGCATCGCGTTTTAGCAACTCTATGGGCAAGGGTTCACAGAGACAGGGGCAAGAGTAAAGTAAGCATCCCATACGAATGTGAACTTTATTCTAATAACTTTAATGTTCATGTTCAATTGCTCACATTCGCTGAAACGTGTAAAACATTATAATTATGCGTTAAAAAGAGGTTTATATTTGTATGAAATTTTACTTTTTATTTTTAAGGATAGCAAGGAAATCTTGCCTTATGCGTTCGGTTACGATAGCAAAATCGCACGTTTCAGCGATTGATTTGATGCTGAGCGTTTTGGCAGCTCACTGCGTTTAAGCGCATATGTCAATATGTCTCGCTTATGCCTAAAGCCTCACTAAATCGCTGCAACTGGCATCCGAATCTGTGCATAGTGTTCAGTCGCTGTATCGAGCACCTAAAAAGCTGATAACAAAAAGAGTGGCAAGTCTGCTGTGGCCCTAAAATTGGACATATAAAATGAATCTATTCCATGGAATTCAGATTGCAGGATCGTCACATAGGTATCGAACGTGGGAGTAGAATAGTAATTTGTTGGTAATGTTTTCCTAGCAGGCTCGTTTCGTGAGAATTGAGTCAAGCCTGTTGCTGGTAATGGCTAGGTAAATGGTCTTTTAAATTACTGGTGCATACAATTAACCAATGGTTATAACGTATTTTTAACGGAAAAAGTGTATATAACACACGGTTTAGCACAGCTTACAAAGAAAAATATTCTACAAATACTAATCGTTTTTGGCCAGTAAAGCCAATGCTCACGGAATGCTTCACCATCTCCCTAGCTTTTTTCCATCTATGTTGGGGTCGGTTTTCAGCCTAACCGCAGCAGCTGAATACCACAATTTTACATGGAGCGACGGCCTATCTGACCTTCAGATCCCAGTTACTGGATAATACGATACCCCTTGGAAAGACTGGCTGTCAAACTTTTGGGCTCCTGGATACCTGTAACGGCTGTTAAAGATCTACAACGGAAGGACGGACTATGGAGTGTAAATAATCTCATCGCTAAAGAAGGGTGAAAATTATCCATTGGTCACTTTCTACTACTACTAGGTAAGGCGATGACCAATTTTTTTCCAGAAAACCCAACCCTAGCACGCGATGCATCATGATGACGAAGATGACATCATCGCGTTATGCTGTACCCAGAAATGTTAGTCAACAAGTGATACGAAGAAATGCTTATTTCACGCTAAATGATTTTGGTTTTCAGAAACTGGTAATCAGTGCCCATTGTTTTTGTTGACCTTTAGCTTATAATAGCTTTCTGTTTTGAATTAATAAAGATGATTAGATGTATGAACAATACATACACATACATACATAAACTCACGTCTTCTTCCCATGGGGGTAGGCAGAAACTACAGAACGCCACCTGCTACGATCCTTACATACACCTCACCATCACTTCCTCCTCCTTACCTCCATATGACCATTATTTTTACTTTAGGACAAAGTACCTACATCGTTATTCTGATAGAGAATCAGAACTGCTCTAAAGCACATTCTTTCTTTTTTCTTCTCGATATTTTGTAATAGTTCCTTTATAGTCCAAAACTGTAGCAAACTCTCACAAACAAGAGCAACCTCTTTATATCACCATTTACCGGTCAGCAATGAACCACCCTCCAAACAACGACCCCGAACTACGTACTCGATTATATTGAAAAACTGCATCGGGAATCTACGAGCAAAATCCCGAACTTCCAAAGGTACTTGACCAGCTGCCTAAACTAGAGCGGGTCACAAACGTACCCCGTTAGAGGCGAGCCTTGCTTGCACGATTAAAAGAGGTCCCAGTTTACATTACACGGAGCTTTAAAGATTTTTCAATGCAAAATAAAATACTGTTTTTGAATAAATTTAAGAGTTTTTATGGAGTTTGGTAGCTGATGTTCTGCTGGTATAATGACTGCTTGGCTTACAGCCGAATTTTCAGTAAAAGACAGATCGTTGTTGATGGTAGACAGTATAATTCTGTCAGGCCGGTAAGATTCCATAATCTCTTATAGTTTATTGGAACGGAAACCATAGATACATAGATTTTTCTATCTCCAGTATGCCAAAATTTGTTATAGGTGGGTTCGGCCATTAATCGATAGGCGATCCAATTTTTGAAGAAAATTAGTAAGCAATAAGTATCTCTATTTTCGTAGTGTGTAGGTACTTTTGTTAATTAACTTTTTTTAATTGTGTTTTTATGGATCATGTGGTCTGCAATAAAGATTTTTATTTATTTATATGTCATGTAAAACTACCCTAGCAGCATCATTACCTATCATTTCAGTCATTTAAAGCAGCAATACTGGGGCACAGAATTCCATGAACCACAATAATAACAAAGCAAAGGAGCAAAGCAAAGGAGTGGAACTCTGCCTGTGTCTGTGTTTCCGAACGCATACAACCCCGATCTCTTCAAAGTGAGAGTGAACAGGCTTCTTCTGGGTAAGCTCGCTCCATTGTCAACTTTGTCTCTGTCATCTCTGACCTAGACTAGAGTCAAGAGCAAACCTACCTCAAATAAAAAAAATAATAATAATTATAATCTGGATTGTTAAACTATTGTGTCTACTTCGCGTACAGTGAGGTACCCTTTTTTTTGGGTAGGTAATCATCAAATGACTTATCTCGCTCTGAGCGGAGTGGGAGGGCGTGTCAGACTTTTACTGACTAAAACCCACCCGTGTTCCTTCAGTTGCCTGTGCCGGGGCCACGGTAACGAGAGGCCTTATGTATAAGGCATCCACAGAATAGTACACTTAAGAGCGTTTACGACGTACAGCATTTCATACAAAATTTCAAGTCCTTGTTTTTCGAAATGAATGAACCGATTGAAACTTCATGCGCATAAGCAGGATACATAGGTCTAAAAAGTTAATTGAGAACATTTTCGAAAAATACTGCAACAGCTAAATTCGACGGATTTTAAATTTTCCATAGAAACAGAGATTTCCAATTAACATTTGTTAAATAAGACATTTTTAAAATGTTCTTAACTAACTTTTTAGACCTATGTATCCTGCTTATGTGTATGAAGTTTCATTAAAACCGGTTCATTCATTTCGAAAAACAAGGACCTGAAGGTTTGTATGAAATGCCGTACGTCGTAAACGCTCTTACACAGTCTATAACTTCCGAGGTACTTTGCGAGTTGCCCTTCAGAAAAAAAAAACGTGTGCGGTCGGGGGACCCCCTTCAGGAATGAAGTTCCTATTTCGCTTCCGTCATCTTGGATTTGCATTTTGACCCCACTATCGACTTAACCTCGAAAACACCCTCGAAAACAGCCGGCCATCTTGGACAAAAATTCGAAATTTCGTGAATTTGAAAGAAGAAAGTCGCATGTATATCGTGCATGAAGTATGAACACTTTTTCGCGTGACGATTTCTACCAATTCACTCCTACCGCAAGCTGCGTTAAAGAACTTCCTTCCAAAAAGCACTAAGTGAACCTGATAAAAAAAAGTTAAACTACTTCTATCTTATCTTACATCGCAACAGCAAAAGTAACCCTAACATCCAATCCCGATATTACAAAACCCATCATTCTTCACAATTCATTCCATCACCGCTCAACGCTCTTGTTATTACACTGCAAACATAACCCGCAATGTATTCACAACCGGATAACGGAGTCCAAATCTACGTATAAATATTTTCGAGCCGTGTCCGCGTTTCCGAGATCCGTGTCCAGCGAATATTGCACTTTGCAGCGAACTCTTTTGTTCATGTCGGTTGTATTGGACTGCTTTTTAGGGTTCCGTACGTTGTTGCTTTGTTCTTGTACGATGTGCAATCTTGGAGGAAACGTTTTGTTTGTTGTTTTGTGTTAGATGTCCTAATATCTGGGTTTGGTTTGCTTAGACTTTGAAGATTGTTTGGGGTCATGACCTGACACGAGGAAGGTGATTTTCTTAGGTTTACATTGTTGCATGTCGTCTAAGGGCGAATTTCATCAACAAAACTGAACGCGATCAGCACATCTAAACAGCGTTCAAGAGCTGTCAGTGTCAACATTCCTCAACAATGATGACACTGACAGCTCTTAAACGTGATTTAGCCGGCTGATCACATGCAGTTTCATTGGTGAAATTCGCCCTAAGAGTTATTTACTAAATCAGCCAAAATTGAGGGGCTACTTCTTGGGACTTCTAGGGACTTTTTCTTCGGTTGTTATTTTTAATTTTTTTTTTTTGGAAACTAAGCTTTTACAATAAATTACTACGGGCAGGGGTCCAAATATGATCTAATAAACTAAGCTGAATTACAAAAATCAATTCATATACATTATCAGAAGTATTAAAATCTCACTCGCACTTGGCTGTTTTCTTCTTTTCCATCGTACACTGTCTTCGCTTATAGTATTTCAATATATAGCCGGTACGTTGTAAGCGGATAGTTTTCTTTTATTAACCCAGTTCCGTATACGTAGTTATTGGGGAATATTTTATTATGTTTGTTTTCCGCTCTAGCAAAATACAATGACCCGGAAAATGGAAGCAAGGAACTTGTAGGATATTTACTAAATATGTTGGCTTAACCCTTCATTTGTTGCGCCACGCGAAACGGCTCAATAATATGCAGTTTTAGAATCATCATCAGCATGTACGTTAAGATTTTTAAGTGGTTCTTGGCTTATAGTAAGAGTATATACGTGGAGTACTCATCATGGATATCCTCCGCCAAGGGGTTTCACTGGACTTCTATCAGGTAAAACGTCCCCAGTGGACTTTCTCAGAATATACGGTGGGACTTTAGGATCTCTAGTAATACGTTATCCTTACTAGCTACTCCAAACGCATACAACCCCGATCTCTTCAAAGTGAGAGTGAACAGGCTTCTTCTGGGTAAGCTCGCTCCATCGTCGACTTTGTCTCTGTCATCTCTGACCTAGACTCAAGATCAAGAGCAAACCTATCTCAAATAATGAAAAAAAGAAGCTCGTTGCGGCCGCGATTCACTTTTCGTCTTCTCGGTAAACCTCCCAATCTATAGCAGGATATGAGACAGTTCAACGTCTGCAATATCAGTGATATTCGACTTTCAATCTGCCTGCCTTTTCCCAACTATGTTTATGGGTCGGCTACCAGTCTAACCGAATGCAGCTGAATATCAGAATTTTACATGGAGTGACTGCCTATCTGAGCTCTATAACCCAGTAACTGGGTAATACGATACCCCTTGGTAAGACTGGTTGTCAGACTTTCAGGCTTCTGACGACCCGTAACGACTGTCAAAGATCCATGAATGACAGCCGGGACCAACGGTTTAACGAGCTTTCCTTGGCAAGGAGGAGTATCGGTATGTAAAGATGGTCACCCATCCATGGACCAATACCGGCAAGCGTAGCTTAAACTGATTGTTCGAACCGTGCGACTGTTATTACTTAGCTACGAGCTCCTCCGTCCATCAGTGATATTCGACCTTTTTAACCTCATTTTGAAAGTCTCACTGTAGTTTCAATGGCACCTCAACTGTCCAAACAAAACAGCAAACCAGTGGGGCAATTGCGTAACACACTTACAGTAGGAATCGGTTTCGTTTTGACAGTTCAACAACATTCATTGCGTTATTTACGTTGTCGAGGAGACAAATTTTTCCAACATATGAAGCAATGAATTAGCAATTTGGTGCAAAATCATTCAGATTGTGATAGATAATGTGTTTCGCAATTAGGGTGCTGCTTGATGACAGAATTACGTATAGCAAAGTTCTACCACCACTAAAGAGTCTTGCACAATGAATTCACTCCCCACCTAATCATCATAAAAATACATCCAACTTAGTTACAATACAATCCATTGCAATTCCAACTGTCATAGTCAGATGATTTAATAATAAGCCGTAGTAAACTATGCGATAATGTAGGTACTGTTCAACGGTTCAACATAGTGCTTGGCAAACAATTGAGAATTTGTATAAGTAAGCAGGCGCCAGTGTAAATCATTATTATTAATAGTACATATGTTTTACTGTATGGGACTGGAATGTTGGTGGATGACTGTGTTATCTATCTGATTGAGTTATGTACTGAAATGTGGGTCTTCATCATCAGCATCATCAGCCTACAGTAGTGCACTGCTGGACATGATAGGCCTGTCCAATCACACGCCATTTACCTCGATTCTCCACAACTATAAAAAAAAAACCGGCCAACTGCATGTCGGACAACACACAATGAAGTGTACCGTAGTTGGGATGAAGAAAGAAGATACAGAATTATCTCAAGTACACACATAACATTGTAGTTGAAAAGCATGTTCTCCCATACATTCCAACTGCAAATGTATGGTTTGTACGCACAATATTGAGAGATTTACTGTGTTATTTTAAAACCATATACTTCGGTTTTCCTGTAATTTATAAGTATTTATTTATTTATTTAAGGAAAAACAAACAGTAGCACAATAAGAAATAGTCATTTTATCTTAAATACTTACTACATTTTTAAATATTATGCTACCCACTACGGTCTCCACAGATTACACTTTAAAGTATTTAAAACTAGTTAGTAGCACAGATACAATACCTATACAACAATCGATAATCTAGAACACATATCCGGATTTTAAAATTTATAAAGGAAAAAGTAAATTTGTGTGGGTACATTACGTATATTACACACACACACATATATATATATATATATATTACATTACTGATCCTTTTCCTAAATGCATTTTTACTAAGAAAAATAATGACGATTGAATTAAACTCGTTGTTATTATGTCTCAACCAAACGATGAAGTGGTGAACGCGAGCCAGCGTTGGATTTACAGAAACTAGTAGCAAATAGACATCAAGTGCGTACCTCACGTACATGAACTGTTCGAGGAACCAGGTAACACAGACTCCTAACTAAATCCGGACAATCAAAATGATTGCGGCACACATTAAACAGAGTCATAACTTCCAGAAGTTTCTGTCTTGATTGTAAGGTCAGAAGACCATACTTTTTAAGAAGTAAGTGGTATGACATTTTATTCCGTTAGCATCTGAAATTCATAGCACGAAGTTATTTACGTTGTACCAATTCTAATCTTTTATTATATTTTACGTAAAAAGGGTTCCAAGTAGGTACTGCAAACTCTAACTGTGGCCTAATTATTGATTTCTATAAGTGCAAAAATGTGGAAGGTCGACGAAAATCCCTGTAAGATCTCATGATAAAACTAAACATTGGGTAGGCTTTGTTAACAATTTTTGTATCTATATGAGCATCCATATGGAGCTTCAAATCTAGCAGAACACCAAGATCACGGAGAAAACTTACTTTACCAATTGGCGCATTGCTTGGCAAGTCGATAGTCGAACTCAGTAATATTTTTCTTTTTGGTAAATGTTATAACATGACACTTTGGAGGACTAAAGTAAAGCTTATTGGAAGAGCAGTAGCTAGAGAAACGGTCTAAATCCTGCTGGAAGTTAAAACAAACGACTTTATCAGAAATAATTTTATAGACCTTTAAATCGACCGCGTAGAGAAGAAATTTTGAATTTTGAAAACAGCCTTTTATATGTATAAAATAAATAATAAAGGACCTAAAATAGAACCTTGTGGTACACCTGAGGTGACCCGGTAGTATAGAACTATTTTCTGTATTATTTTAAAATTTTTGTCAATTTTCTTAAATAACTTTAAAATTATTTATTTTAAAAATTAGAAAAAAATCTATTCAAGACGCCCACAGTAAGCCCACATTTTATATATCACGTGGTATATTTGACAGACAGACACACGAGTGATCCTAAAAAGGTTAAGTTTTTCCTTTTTCAGGTATGGAACCGTAAAAAGGGTGGTTGTGTCTTATTAAAAAATAATCTGCCTCTAAACATTTAACCCATGACCTAACTAGCATTTACTAGAGATTTTAATGAATACTGAAATTATGAAAAAATATCAGCTTCTACTTAAATACTCTTTAGCAGCGTTCGTACGTTGACCTCACAAAGATTTTTAGCCGGAGCGGACGTGAGCTCTAAAAGCCATTGTTCTCTTTCTATTTGTAGTAGCATACATTATGCAGGCCAAATAGCCGTAGCCCACAGAAAGCTCCTGCAAATAGCCATAGATTTTTGGGAATCACCAGAGATTGCTCTTTCAAAATGACCACAATAATTACTTCTTATCCAGTAAGTACGGAAATTCACACATAAATATCCAAACAAACATTTTTAATAACCCACAAACTGTACTCCACAAATTTACGTAATCACTTTCGATCATACGTATGTACATACTTTCTGAGTATATCATGAACATTACTGACATAGTTGAAGGAAAAACATTGTGAGGAACCTGGACTTATCTATATAAATAAGTAAAATTGAAGTGTCTGTTTGTAATGTCAAAATAACAAACCAAATGCAAACTAATAAACTAAATGCAAACTTAATGCATAGGAAAGTATAAACGGTTCTTATCACAAAAAAGCAATTTTTAACATTTTGTCTGTCTGTCTGTTTGTTCCGGCTAATCTCCGAAACGGCTGGACCGATTTTGACGGAACTTTCACTGGCAGATAGCTGATGTTACGGTGAGTAACTAAGGTTACTTTTATTTTAGAAAAATAATTAGGGTTCCGCGCAAAAACAATGAAAACCCATGAAATTATGAACAAAAAGTCGGATTTGAAAAATTCCTTTTGCATTTGGTAGCCCAATTCTCAAAGATCGTTATAGGCTATTTAACATCACGCTACGACCCTTAGGAGCCGAACAGAAAGAAAAAAGTCAGAAAGAACACTAAGCGAAAACGAAGTATTAGCGCGGGCGGGAGATGCAACGCGACGGGTCGGGGGACGAGGGAGTTTTATTAAAATGTGGCTTTTATTTAGTATATTGTGTATTTTACTACTTCCATGCGAACGAAGTCGCGGGGCACAGCTAGTATTAAATATAAGTCTAAAATACCAATCCGTCTTGAGCAAGCGTGGTGATCAAATGCTCGTTCCTTCTCTCTATGAGAAGAGGCCTTTGCCCTGCAGTGGGACACTAATAGGCTGGTATTATCCAGCATAATCAGCCTATAATATTCCCACTGCTGGTACACAGGCCTCCTGTTGTCGAGAGGGAGTGGGCTGTAATCTACTACGCGGGCCTAGTGCGGGTTGGTAGATGTCACGTCTCTTCGAATTTTTGGTTCTTCGCCATGCATGTTTCCTCACGATGTTTTCCTTCACGGTTTTTGAGAGCAGTGGTGATAAAATAATTTACACAAAGTAAAGCGCCTGCCTGGGTTCGAACCCACGACCTACAACTCGTAAGTCGGACCACTGGGCCTCCACTGCTGGTATTATCTATTATACGGAAATACGCATATTTCCAATCAAATATTTCTTGTAAGCCACAAACTCTTTTTCCACTCTACAAATTCACGTAAAAACTTCATCGAAGCCAATCCATTACAGCAACATGAGTTAACAATTCTTCAGCGTTCCTACGGGAGCGCAAACCGAGGGTAGACACGCAATTCAGTTGCGTAATACACTCCATTACGCAAATTGTTCTTAAAATTAGTGGGCAAATATGCATATGGATGAAGGAAGATAATTACTGCTATATTGGTACAGTACCCTGCTGTAAATGTGACACATCAAGTTGAAGAAAAATTTCAGCTTCTTAGACCGTCATCTCTGTCACTCATACGTAGGTACCAGTGTCTTCTTTATTGGCACAGTCAGCCACAAAAAATGTATTTATATGTCGGAAATACGTTAGTCGTCGTTTGACTAATCGGTACGCTAGCGCCACCAAGCGGCGCTCGACAGAGTCTACAACATAGCGCTCGTCGACCGGAGTTAAACAGAGTTTGTCGGTAGCTGTCGAGCAGTGAATACGTTAAGAAACTGTCGCGTATTCCGTATAATTGTGTCATGTACCTACAGTGTGTGTATTGCTAGTGTGATTAATTTGAACGTAAATTATAATTTGATTTGAACTGCAAACGGTTTTTCTATTGCGCAATAACCAACACTGCCCATAGCACGCTCACAGTAGTTAAAATATGGCTGACGATAACTAGAGAGATGTACCTTCTCCGTCATATAAATCAACATTAATTTATTTAATTGTCTTCAGTCTATTATTAGATTTAATTTAATCTAGGTATATCAATCTTTAAGTATCTAGGGGCTTGTGGCTAAGTATTAACAGCCACACGGGTCGATCGATCAGGTTAAGCTACGCTGACCGCAGTTGGTCGGTGGATGGGTGACCATCTTTACTTATCAAGATCCCTTCGTGCCTCGGAAAGCACGTTAAGCCACCGGCTGTCATTCGTGGATCTTTGACAGTCGTTACGGGTCGTCAGAAGCCGGAAAGTCTGACAACCAGTCTTACCAAGGGGTATCGTATTACCCAGTAACTGGGTTGTGGAGGTCAGATAGGCAGTCGATCCATGTAAAATACTGGTATTCAGCTGCATCCGGTTAGACTGCAAGCCGACACCAACATCGTTGGGAAAAGGCTAGGCAGATGATGATGAATTTAATTTAAGTATCTCTTGATATTATGTTTTCTTCTTTTCTTTTATGTCATTTAATTTATTAACTTTTTTTTCAAACATCTTTTATTAATATTTACTTGTTGTTGTTGTGTTGTTTAGCTTAGTTGTTAACTTTATTGCGCATGCTGTGGTCTCCTATAAGTGAAGGAGTACACCTACTTAATATCTGATGTTGTCCTTTATTTGTGTGCAATGTACCTATTGTGTATATTTTTGTTGGAGATCCTAAACAAATAAATAAAAAATCTTTGTTCCATAATATTGTACTTGTATTGTTGTTGTTTGTTGTGTTATTGTTGTATTGTTGTTATTGTAATGTATTGTTGTTGTTGTGTTGTTGTTGTTTTTTATTGTATTATTTTTGTGTAGCCACAAAAATAATTATTACATATTAAGCACTTAATTGTAGCTACTCATTATGATACAGTATTACGGAACACAAATTGTAGACAATTAAAAAATTCTACATTAATAAAATAATATTAATTCCATAATTAATTGGTTAGAGTTTAATAATTTGAAAATTAATTTAAGTAAAACCGTAATTATGAAATTTGGAGAAAGAACAAATAACAAATTGAACCTTAATATTAATTATAATGGTGTAAGTATCAATGAAACAAACACCACAAAATTTCTAGGAATACATATAGAGAATACATTGACATGGGGCGTTCAAATCGAAAAAATATGTAATAAGCTGAGCCAATTTTCATATGCATTGAACATGTTGAGGACAACTGTAGGTAAATCAACATTGCTAACCGCATATCATGGGCTTGCTGCATCATGTTTAAGATATGGCATAATTTTTTGGGGTAATGCAACTGGAAAAGAAACTGCATTTATCGCACAGAAACGATGTATCCGAGCCATCTGTAATCTACAAAAGACCGACAGCTGTAAACCTCACTTTAAAAACTTAAAAATATTAACTCTACCGTCCATGTACATTTACGAAACTGCCATTTTTGTCAGGCGCAACCTGTCTAAGTTTTCACAAGTAGGTAGCCTGCGCAGAGCCGGTATGCTACATTCAGTTCCTAACAAAACTGCAATGTTTCAGAAGAGCGTATTCGCAATGGCTCCAAAGGTTTATAATAAACTACCAAAGTGTATCAAATCAGCAGACAATAATAATGAATTTAAAAAGAAGTTATTTCTATTTCTGAACGAGAAGACATACTACTCTACTGAGGAATTCCTTAATGACCAAATATAATCTTTTTATGTGTAATTGTTTGTGAAGTATTGCTTGCTTGTTGCAATAGTGTGACTATATGTATAGGTTGACTGATATTCTAATTATGTAATCTAATGCTTTTATCTGACATTTCCTGCTATTTTAATATTGTAATCATGATTAATTATTGACATTATTATTTTATTATTATTTGTACACCATCAAGTGGTAGGACATAGAGATCATAATATACTTGACTGTAACACCTATTGTAACCTATGTTCACAAATAAATAAATTGAATTGAATTCTTGTCAATGTATGTTATTTATTAATTTATTTTATTAAAACGCGTTTTTAGTTAGAACTCGTTTTCACTAATTAAAACTAGTTTTTACTAGATGCCTTTACCCTTGCCCTGCTGCAAAATACCTCATCGACTTGTAGAACAATTTCAGCTTTGTAGAGCGATGTCCCTGTCACTCATAGCTCAATTTACATTGCAGCGGACCGGAATGGAAGTTAATTTTTGTCACGAAATTGGGTCAAAGCATAATGAACTTTATGTCAATTGTGTAACGTACAAACTAGATATAGGAAAACAGTTCGCGTGTCTTCCGGGGAATTCTCGCGCATTCTCGGGAATTCCCGTAGCTAGCAGCTTAAACCTAGTTTTGGTGTAAAGTACATTATCCTTTTCATTCGTTCCAAAAATTAGCTTCTTTTCCGTTCCGCGTCAATGTAAATTGAGCCTTACTTGTGTGCCAGTCCCTTTCTAAAGCTCGTTTTGTCATTTAACGGCCGGGTACTGTTTAAATATTATACTCTAAGGAAACAAGTCAGAACGTATACAAACAATAGCCCAATTTTGAAATAATTTCCGTGTTCTGTAGTGAAATACACGAAATTCAACTGATAATTGTGGAGTAGTATCGGTATTGCCCGATAATTGGGTTGTGGAGGTCAGATGGCAGTTGCTGTGTCAAACTATTGATATTTCAATCGCATTTTTGTCTTTTACATTCCGAAAAGTTGCTGTAAATCATGAGTACTCATTGTTCGACTCTAAAAATATCTAAAAAGAGTTCTCCTGTCGTAACATTTTTAGTAGCGGATTTGAATCAATCAATCAGCGTGGCCTTTTCCCAACTATATTGGGGTTGGCTTCCAGTCTAACCAGATGCAATTGAATACCAGTATTTTACATGGAGCAATTGCCTATCTGACCTCCACAACCTGGCTCGCCAGTCTGGCAACCTGACTGGTTGTCAGACTTTTGGGCTTCTGACTACCCGTAACGACTGTCAAAGATGCACGAATGACAGCCGGGACCAACGTCTTAACGTACTATCCGTGGCACGGAGGGGTGTCGATATGTAATAGGTGGTCACCCATCTACGAACCGACCGCGGCAAACGTAACTTAACCTTCGATTGACCCGTGTAGCTGTTATCATTTAGCCAAGAGCCCCTTCAGCAGCGGATTTGTATATGAGAGGAGAAAAGACATGCATTTAAGGTAAACATAGATTTATTTATTTACATTACAATTATCAATTGAGCTGCTTTTGCAAATCGTGTCAACAGGCTACATATGCATGATAGTTAAATACCACACATACCAAATATTTAATTTGCTAGATTTAGCAGTTTCAGTAGTGGTGGCTCAGTGGTAACGGCCATCGACTTACGAGTTGTAGGTCGCGGGTTCGAACCCAAGAAGACACTTTGTGTAATTTATTTCATCACCATTACCCAAACTCAAAACGATGAAGAAAAACATCGTGAGGAAACCGGCATATCCTAGAACCAAAAATTCGATGACACAACATCTACCAACCCGCACTGGGCCCGCGTGGTGGATTACGGCCCACTCCCTCTCACAGAGAGGAGGCCTGTGTCCCAGTATTGGGAACAGTATAGGGTGATTATGCTTATGCTTCTGTACTTAGTCACGCGAAAAAGGGTCCATACTAAGAGTGAAACGAGATACAATATTAAATAGCATTTCCGTGACCATCAAGTCAGTCACTACGTCAGTGTGTGTGTGTCAGAGGTGTCAAAACGAAACAGAAATGCGGCTATCTTTTGGTGCGGTAGGGCGCAGCTAACGATTTAAATATTTGCTTTGTACTACCCAAGCTTAGTTTTTAACAAACTTCAAAAAAAGGAGGAGGTTCTCAGTTCGTCGGAATCTTTTATTTTTAGGTATGTGTGTTCCCCGATTACTCGAAGACGGCTCGACCGATTTAAAAAAATCTTTTTTTTTTTTGAAAATGCATACTTTCCAGGTGGTCCCATTATCATCAAGTCAGGATCTGATGGTAGGATCCTGGAGAAATCGGGAGAAATGTTCAAATATTATAAGCACACCTTTGGCACTGATTTGGGTATTTTTTATAGTAACTTGTACATTTGTTCTCGGAAAGCACCATTTGGTGAACTGAAACTGATGATAAAGACCACAGATGGCCACTGGAACTACTCAATAATAAGTATTTCACGGGTTGCGATTCGATTGCTTTAAAATGATTGCCAAGTAATTTATGCTCGTCACAAAGCATATGGTGAAGTGGAGCTGATGGTGAAGAACCAGGAGAACTCCTCAACAATTAACGTCCCTGCATCAGGAAAAGTAATATTTTGTAAAAGGTGATGAGCAGTTGACATTAGGCTATTGTAACTTAGATAAATTACAAACCTACCCACTAAAAAGTGAAAAATAAAAAATCTTTTTTGCAAAAAAAAAAAAAACAACAGACTTCCAAAAAAAAATAAAACACTACAAAGTGAAAAATAACTTTAATACCGGAAGTCGGTGGCAAAAACCTAAAATATAGATCCAAAGACACCGACTTCCGATATTAAAGTTATTTTTCACTTTGTAGTGTTTTTTTTTGCAAGTTGGTGTTTTTTTTCCTTGTCAGTATTCAGTATAGCGCATTTCCTTTTAACATCGCCTTTTACATGTAAATTAAACCATTGTCAAGTGATGTGTTAGTTATTTACGACAGTAATATGAAAGAAAAACGTTGTATTTATCAGTTGCGTGTCACCACAATGTCATGCTGTCATGTAGTGTTTTATCTTTACGTGTGGGTTTTTTACAGCTTCTACTTGGAGTAATGGATTATGGCCGTTGTATTTTCATTTAAATTGTAAACATCTATTTAATAATGTTTTTGTTGCTAGAAAAAATTATATTATTTTAAATTAAATACGCGCTAACATTTATTTTCAGAAAAAAGGAAATTGTATCGTATTGTTTGTCTATGAAAATGTATTAATGAATTCAATTCGCGGAAAGTATTTTATTGACAGGCCTGTTGGTCTAGTGGTTAGTGACCCTGACTGCAAAGCCGGAGGTCGTGGGTTCGATTCCCAACCAGGACAAACTTTGTGTGATGAGCATATTGTTTGTTCTGTGTCTGGGTGTAATTTATCTATAATATGTATGTATTTATAAAATATATAAGTATGTATATCATTTGTCTGGTTACCATAACACAAGCTCTGCTTAACTTGGGATCAGATGGCCGTGTGTGAGTTGTCCCAAGATATTTACTATTATTATTATTCGTTTATTTATTTTCTTTCTTATCTATTTACATTTTTAAATATTTCTAATAAAAATATATACAAAAAACATTTAAAAATATAAAAAATAGAGGTCCGCCGGTATCGGGAGCAGGGTCCAAGCTACCGGTGGTTAGGGCTGCAGAGACAGGAACCTCCTCACAATACGAGCCGTATCGAGGAGTACTGCCTTCTGGATCAGGCTCTTGATCCAACCGCCTAACGACAGCCTCGAGAGATGTTGGTCGAGGCTTTCGGCTATCAGGCCGTTGGCCGTTACGACAATCGGTACAATGACAGCCGAGCTCACATTCCACATGTCAACAACCTCGTGTGCTAAGTCGAGATATTTTATTTGTTTCTCTTTCTCAGCTTTCACGAGGTTCTCGTCATATGGGATGGTAACATCGATTATCATTGCGCGGCGCGCTAATCGATCTATCACCACTATATCAGGCTTATTGGCGACAATAGTCCTGTCAGTAATGATAGACCGATCCCAGTACAACGTGACATGGTCATTTTCGAGAACTGGGTCGGGCACATACTTGTAATACGGTACCTCAGAGTCTACAAGTTTGTATTTTAAAGCAAGTTGCTGGTGAATAATCCTGGCCACTTGGTTATGTCTGTGCAAGTACTCGCCGTTAGCCAGACGAGAACAACCAGAGATGATATGTCTGATAGACTCACCCGGACGGTGGCATGCCCGACACACGTCAACCGTCCCGTCCTTCATAATATGTCTCCGATAGTTATTCGTCAAGATAACTTCGTCCATAATTGCACAGACGAAACCTTCAGTTTCACCGAAAAGGTCACCAAAACGTAGCCAGGATACGGACGCTAAGAAATCTACACCGGGTTCATGAAGAGCCCGGTAGAAGCGCCCGTGAAGCTCCTTGTTTTGCCATACCGCCTTGCGGTCATCTGTTGTAAGTACTACAGGTTTGCGCCAGTTCTCTTTAGCCATGGAGAGCGGGGTGAACCCATTGTCCACTGCGACCACATCACGGTGCATACCCACGTCGGCTTGTAAAAAATATTCCCTGAGGCTGCACACCTCGCGGTTGTGGAGGGTCTTCGCATTTAAAAAGCCTCGACCCCCGCACTTCCGCGGGATGTACAGTCTCATCACCGATGACCGTGGGTGATGCATCCGGTTTGCGGTCAGCAGTGTACAGACCCTCCTATCCAGGGCGTCTAGTTCGGTCTGAGTCCATTTGAGTATGCCGAAAGAGTACATCAAAACCGGCATGACCCAACCGTTGAAGGCGCGCACCTTATTCCCGCCCGAAAGAAGACTAATTAATACCTTCTTCAGGCGACCAAAGAAGCGCTCCTTCAACAATTGCTTCATGTCAGCGACATTGATGCCTAACGCTTCCGACATACCCAAATACTTATAGCTTTCGGATGAGGAGAGGGATCTGAGGTGTATGGAATCCGAGAGTTGAATTCCTGCGGATTCCATAATCTCGCCTCGCTTTACATGCATGACTGCACATTTGTCCACACCAAATTCCATCCTGATGGCGTTACTGAAAGTTTCAGTTACCTTCATCAATCGCAATTTGTTGGGGGCAAAGAGTTTCAAGTCATCCATGTAGAGGAGGTGAGATATGACCTGACCACCTCTCCTCAACCGATAGCCTAGACCTGAATCCTCCAGCAGTGTGCTTAGAGGATTCAGGGCTAAGCAGAACCAAAGTGGACTCAAACTGTCGCCCTGAAATATTCCCCGTTTAATCCATACAGGTTCATCATTCCTCTGGATCTGACCACACCCTGGATAGCGAATTATTATTATTATTTTGTCTCTCTAACAAAAATCTTTAAAAGAGAAGTTATATTAATGACAAGTTATTATAATCACATTCATATCAAGCTACACACTTTTTTTTTTTTTTTTTTTTTTGTGGATGGGAAATCATCAAATGACTTCTCCCGCTCTGGGCGGAGCGGGAGGGCGTGTCAGACTTTTACTGACTAAAACCCACCCGTGTTCCTTCTGTTGCCTGTGCCGGGGCCACGGTAACTCTTTCGAACATCCCGCAACCCTAGCTGGCATCGGCCCTAGCGGACCCCGTCAATAGTGCTGACATCTCTTTGAGGCGCGCGTGGAACACGACGCGCCGTCGACTCGGGCCTGGTCCTTACCAGACGGCGAGCTACCCATTGCTCGCCGTCCGCAAGCCCGCGCCTACGGTGGCCGGGAATCGGCTGCCAATTCCCGACGCCCAGGGCGTCTCCTGCGGCGACTAGGGGCGTGAGGGTGCAAAGCTTGCCTCTCCCTCACGCGTCCCGCCTCCTCCTTCACGAGCATTACTGCTTCGCAGAAGGAGGTAATGGCTTCCCATGCACTCTCGCTCCGTACCATGGCCTGGACCAGGGCCGGACGCGAGAGATCGCCGCCGCCGATCGCTTCCGCGAGGACACGGCGGTGCTCCGCCCAAGCCGGGCAGACCTCCACCGTATGCTCCACCGTGTCCTCCGGGCGATCCACACAGTGGTGACACCCGGGCGTTTCCTCCCGCCTTATCCGGAACAGGTACCTCCCGAAGCACCCGTGTCCGGTGAGGACCTGCGTCAGGCGGAAGGTGAGGACGCCGTGGCGCCTCTCCAGCCACTCCTCAAAGAGGGGACTTATCGCCGCAATTGTGGCGTGCCCAGCGCTGGGTTGCGACAATCGCACTCTCCATGCCGCCATGAGATCCTGCCGGAGCTCTGTCCGCCGTGCCACGATTTCTCGCGGCAACAGAGTTACGCCCCGGCGTCCTGCCTCCTCGCGCCACTCCCACATGTGCGCGAGGACTTTTGCCTCCAGATACCATGGCGGTAATCCGGCAAGGAGGTTCGCCGCCTCCCCGGAGACCGTGCGGTATCCCCGGGCTAACCGGATGGCCATGACCCTCTGGGACGCGTTCAATCGACGTACCGGTCGTCGCCTCACGGAACGCGCCCACACCGGAGCTCCGTAAAGGGCCATGGACCGCACAAGGGCCATGGACCGCACAAGCTACACACTAAAATCACATTTAATTTTCTCCAAATGGATATGTGGCATATCTACATCGCCATATTGGAACGCATCACACTGACGTCACGCAAAATCCTGCATCACTCAATCAGAATTTACCGCGTGGCTAGTTTAAATACAACGTCCCGACATCAACCGTCGGTTAATCCGATCCAGCATGTCCCCTTGCTGTCCTCTCCCAGCGACGCCCTAAGCCGAGGTCCGTACCCCACAGGGGGTGCCCTTAGCGAGTAGTCGCTTAGTTTTAGCTTTATGCCTGTCTGGAGGCCTTAATTTATTGAGGCATCCACAGGAAAGCCCGGTTAAGCAGTCGACAACCTCCTATAGGTTGAACTGCGAGATGCCATTCCCCAAAACCAAAAAACAATGGACCGTCGGGCAGTAGCCCACCAGACACAACTCCCGTCTGGTCGGAGGATCCTCCCTTTTCTATGTAGGATGAGTGAACTTTACACCCTGTTCCTCATACCTCTATAGATATATTATTATGCTGATTAGTAGCCGTAGTTTATTGCACCTAGTGCCATATAGCTAGCTACCTAGCTAGCTGGCTAGGTATATACCTAGCTTCTGACGTTTCATAAGTGCCCATGTAGGTTTATGTGATATAAAAAATTTTGATTTTAAAAAAACGTCGTATCGACAAGTATCAAATACAGAAAAGTATGTACACAAAACATGACATAGTAATTTAGTAGTAGTAGTAGTAGATTATGAATGGATTTGCTACTTTCAAAACGGAATTCCGACTGTATGTAGCCGGCTTAAATGGTATGTCAGGAAATGAAAGACGTTCGACTTTTTTCATGCAAATGCACGCGGGCTCTCGGGATGTGTGAAACGAGGACTCGGAATAACAGAAGTATTTCGTTTATTTAAGTAATTTTTTTCCCATGTAAAATAAATATTTCTAAATATATAAAAACACATTTAAAATATAAGAAACTTATAACAGCCCTCTGTTTCCGTCGGGGGTTAAAAATAGTGGTCCACCGGTGTCAGAAGCAGGGTCCAAGCTACCAATGGTTAGGGTTCCAGAGACAGGAACCTCCTCACGATGCGAGACGTATCGAGGAAGCCTTCTGAATCAGGACCTTGATCCAATCGCTTAACGAGAGCCTCGAGAGATGTCGAGGCTTTCAGCCCAGGCCATTGGCCGTTACGACAACCGGCTCAATGACAATTGAGATATTTTATTTGTTTCTCTTTCTTAGCTTTCACGAGGTTCTCTTCATATGGAATGGTAACATTGACAATCTATTACGACACGACCATATCCGGAGTATTATTTATTTTTTTTAATTTCATTTTCTATACATAGTATTTAAATTTTTAAATATTTTTATAAAAACATTTAAAAATATAAAAATAGTGGCCCATCGGCATCAGGAACAGGGTCTAAGGTGCCGGTGGTCAGGGCTCTAGAGAGAGGAACTTCCTCACTATGCGTGCCGTGTCTAGGAGTACTGCGTATTATTATAATTATTAGGAACAGAAGTTTGTCAGCAGCAGGTACTCTTTGGTCAGCGGCGAGTCCTGTAGCAACGCCTTTGTTTGTATCAAGTTACTTACTGGTGTACTTCTGGCCTGTGTAATTCATTGACATGAAATGCTAATAAATAGCGCGAATGCTACTTTTCTGTATTTTTTACCAAACTGTTTTTCCTACCTACTGGTTTTATCAAACCTGTAGATAGATAGTCAGTTACCTATATCTTTACCTAAACATACCCAATTAAAACCAGCATACGAGTCTGCCTAGCCGCCTAACACAATTTCCCTTACAGTGTAGGAACTACGGAGCGATGTTGACAATGCCGTCAAATACTTTATAACAGATAAGTGCTCAGGTAACTCAGTTATGAGCTGCATCAAATATTTATGTGAGGACCTGAGTGATGGGGGGCGGTTTGATGTGCTTTTGTTTTGTGTCTCTTTTAATTGGACTTGAGAAATAACTGGAAAAATGTGGGTATACTTTTGCCTACCTTTTTGGGGGAAAATTGGCATGATGATGTTTTGTTTGGTCTATTTCGTTTACTAAAAAAAAATCAGCTACATTTATGTTCGCATAACTCGTCGAAATGTAGGGAACAGCAGATTTTTTTTTTCGCGATTTGTGGTTCGGTCCCATAGTAAAAGTTGTTTGTTATCATGAGTTCAATCATGTGTTTAAGTATCGGTCACTATTTACCAGTCACCCTTTAAAAAGTGAAAGAAAAGCGTTTTTCCAAAGATTAATAGCTACAGCTGTACGTTCATATACCTACAATTTTTATTTCGTTTGTAGTTGTACCGAAGTGTTATTGATTGTATTTACTTACCTTCTATAATAGAATAATGTGTTTAAGTTCGTAAAGAATGTTTATTATTCAAAAATAAAATAAAGAAAACAAAATATAAAAGACAGCGTGCTTAATCTACATTACTTAGGTACTTCTTTAACAAATAATTATTTATTCTATAAAACAGCTCTATAAAAAAACACGCGTAAACAAATCCGTAAACACGAACGTGAAATAACGTTAAATAAGACGCGGTTGCAAGCTACTTCCCGGAAATTCACAACTATTTACTATACGTTGTTACATCACTCAATTCTGCGAACATCCCTACAACCTACCAGTTCCCTACAACCGTCCTAGTTACACAGCCCGTCAATCGCAAAGTTCAAGTACGGAAGGGGGATGCAGTGTCCTGCCGCAGCGGCGGTGACCTACTGACCGAGGTCGACGACCGATGCACTGCAACCGTGCAACGTGCAACGTAGCAGACGCGCTCGCTACTCGTGTGAGCGGGCATTTTCATGTCGTCTTTTTGTGTCGTGTAAAAGGGTATTTATGTTTTCGAGTTTTGAATTTTTGTTGATATATTTACAACGTGATGCTGTTTTGTTATTATTTTTATGTCATTGTACAGCCGTATTTTTTATTTGTTATGTTGCGTCTTTGGAGTTGCAAAAACAATTTTTACGGAGAAAATGGATCAGAGCCATTTCCTAACGAAGGAAAATGTTGTTTTTTTTGGCATCAACTATTGACGCATAAACATGGAACCTACGAACGCATTAAAAATCATAATATTTTTTGTGAGTCATTGATAAATCCTACCGTTGTTGGGCTGAATACAAAAAAAAACTTTCTATCATTTTTATTTCCAAAATTATCTATTTTCCGCAAATATCTATATCGCCGCGCCATCTACAAAAAAAAAAAAAAAAAAAAAACTAAAATTAATTATTCAAACTAAGAAAATTGTAAAGCGTTATCAGGTGCAATGTATCTAATTTAAAAAGTTAACTGCAGAAATAGGTCAGCAGCCCGACTGGCTTGCTCCGTCTGTAGCCTTGCAATCTTTAACCGCTTAAGTAACGTTCAAGTAACTACTTAAAACTATACTTAAAGCAGTTCTGTGTTCCTTTAGCTGTTTAGCTAGTTGATTTGGCTTCGGAGCCTGAGGTGAGTTTGGTTTCTTGTTTGAATATTGCATCTGGCGTTTAAAATTGACTCGACGACAATGTTGCATCTGTAAATACACGTTTTGTATATGCATCTCTATGTTTTTTTAAACACTTATCACGTTAAAAAAAACTTACATCTATTTCCCATGAAGGTTATTAAAAAGTACAAACCGCAATAATATTTTCCTTACAAACTTTTTTTCATATTGTATTTTCCGTTTTTTGATTAAGATGACACCGCGCGCGCATTGGCGCCCACATCGTTTGTTTGGTTATTTCTTTTATTTTAGAATGAAAATGCAGAAAATAAGTATGTTACGTTGTGCTCCACAAGACTATACGTTATTATTATTAAAAACGGTAGTTTTAGTAAGTTTTATTATAATCCTTAAAACGGAAAATAGTGGCCACTAAGCTCCGTTTTAAGAATTATAATAAAACTTAACAATGTAAAACTACGGTTTGTAATAATAATAACGTACAGTCTTGTGGAGCACAACTTAACATGTTTATTTTCTGCATTTTAGTTCTTAATTAAAAAATAACCAATCAAATCATAAGGGCGCCACTGCGCGCGCGGTGTCGTCTTAACTTTTTTAAGTAACTTAGATCCGTAACCTCTTACAGACTTACAGATCAAGTGACAAAGAGATTGGAACCGTATCTCAACTTCTACATATCGCACATGACAACATGTACAGTCATAACTCAAAATTAAACATTTCGAGTAAAAGTGATTTGAAAGTTCAAAAAATCATAGAACCAAAACTATTGAAGTTACGTAAATGTTCATAACTCTTACAAAAAATTACTTTATTGTTTGAGTGTCTTGTCAGTATGTAGATTAAAAATTACTTGATCCGTAGGTAATCTTAACTCAATTCGGCCATTTTTTGAGTTATGACGGTACATGTTGTCATGTGCGATATTTTAACAATTATAATATAATTATCCAGTTGAATAATTTTGTGTTTGTTCTTATTTCAAAAAGAAAATAGACAGATCGTTACCCTATTTCTACATTCCATTTCATTGATTGTTTGAAAAAAAATACATTAAATTTTCTCTGTACCTATTAACTGTATTGAAAAACAAGCTAAAGTTACAAGCAGTAGATATATACAGTACATTTTCTCAAAGGCATTGGTAGATGAAGGTGCCGTGACCTGGCTCCGCTGCAATTGACCCACGAACCTAGAAAAGTGTCAACGTCGAACAATAGACGGCTCACACTACACAGGCACCTACTGTATAATGGGATAGACATTTTGTTGAAACTTTAATAAATAACTTAGATCTAGGTATTAACAAAAAAAAAATATCTATGTTAACTAACAAAACTTGTCCTGTCCTTTCAGCTACTAACATTAACTAAACAAATAACAACTACCACAAAGTGCAAAGATCGACGGCTCACCTCGCTGCGTTGCCGTCACCACATGACGCTGGCAGAATAGTCGACATCGGCTCAGTTGCCAAAGAGGAAAAAAAAAAACTAGATTTCGGAATATTTTGACATATTCGCACCATGAAAATTTTTACTTAAACATTAAAGACAACACTAATTGTGCACAATACAGTTAATTCCTTTGTTTCAGATGGCATAATTATACTGTCTTAATATTATAAATGCAAAAGTGAGTTTGTTTGTTTGTTTCGCTTTCACGCTAAAACGGCTAAACGGATTTGGATGAAATTTGGCACATAGGTAGACCATGACCTGTGTTAGGACATAGGATACTTTTTATCTCGATAGTACGTTTTTGTAGGATATTATCCGACATCCACGCGGACGAAGCTGCGGACAAAAACTAGAAACCCATAAAACACAGTTTTTTTATCAGTATGAGAAAAGATTTGTGTTCTACCGTGAGGCCAATTCAGGCTGCAATAAACGTTTCTTTCTCTCGATAGCTACTCCCTCTTTGGAAGACGAAAAATTACTATTGTACTCATTAATTTCGACAATCGTCATCATCTACAGCCCTTCTTTTTACGCTGTTCTTGTAGTAATAATAATCAACGAACATAAGGATGGCCTTATGGAAGTTTAAAGCTGTTCATTTATCTACGCATAGTCCCACACATTTCTACGCACATTATCACTGTCTAACATTGGCCACACCTCAACATTAATGGCCGCTGCATTGCGCCCAGCTGCTGTGGCTACGTCCTCTATTCACGGGACTGTGAAACTGACCTCATCTCTATGTACGGTGTACGAGATAGATACGGATAGTTTAGTGAAATTCATGTAGGCTCGTTTATTGAGAGTTTAAAGAAGGAATTGGAAACTTATGGTTTAAAACGTCGTCGTCTTCAAATGCAATGATAGATTAGAAAGAAAGAATGAAAGAAAAATATTTTATTCGGGACACGCACAGGAAATACAACAATAAAAAGAACATTAAAATAACAATATCTTAAACACAAATAAAACAGGAAAAAAAAACAAAGAAGACCTGTGCGAGGCCAAAAAGGCTCCTATCTCAGCATGATGCTACGATATTTGAAAAAATAAATACCGCAGCGCTGATATTCTGACAGGGCCAACTGTGATATACACCTACGGACATAACATAAATGAATAAAATAAACAATAAAATATATTATAAAACACAAAATTATATGCAAAGCCGTATTTGATAATAAAATAAAATAAAACTATTACGTTACGATTGACCCACACCCGACGCTCCACCGTCGCTTGTCCATGCTACAGACTATTGTCTATGGTCTGTGACAAACGAAGGGATGCGAGCGCAGGCGATGTACTGTACAATTAGCGGCTGATAATGTCAAAGAAGAAAAACAGAAATTTTGATACAAAAACAAAGGACGTACAATGCAATAAACAGCATAAGATTAAATAATACTTCAGATTCGAGTGAACTATATGACAAGGTGGCGCAAATATACAATAATAATAATAAAATGTACCGATAATATTAGATTAAGTATGGTGATTTTAGGTGCATGAAGTAAACTGTAGATCTATTACAAAGGTGTATTGTGTCGATAAACTTATTTTTATTTATTATTATTTTGTCTTCAGTTGATTTTCTCGGCCTAGCCGGGTAGAACTGATGGCACGGGCCTAAGCCAAGTGTTCATCAGTGGGGTTAAGTGTGGGAGTAATATTTGATACTGCTTGGTTCTCCGCAATAGACTGTATGGTAACAGAAACTATATTTGAGGGGGAGTAATGGTGCAAGTTGTCCGATTCACACTGTAGGAATTTTCTTACTAGCCTGCATGTATTGAGAATCACTGCCTTCTGCAGCAGGTGGTAGGTGGTAGGTGTTAGGTGGCAGGTTGAGGGACCTAAGGGACTGATGAAGCTGTTTGGGTATTACTCCTGTTGTAGATAGCACTATAGGGACTATTGTGACTCTTTGGAGATGCCAAAGTCGGGTTATTTCGTCTTTTAATTCGGTGTATTTGGATAGTTTTTCGGCTATTGTAGTTTGTAAGTTATGTGTATTTGGCACGGCGATGTCTATTAGAAACCCAGTTTTATTTACTTTGTTAATTAATGTGATGTCTGGTCTATTAAGGTGAACTGTGCGGTCTGTGAGTATGGCTCGGTCGAAGTACAATTTTGTTGTAATATTATTATCTTAAGCAGACTATACGTATTTTGAAGGACAGAAGCAATCGAGGCCTACAAGGTGCATTTTATCACTATGTTCTATTGGAAACTTTAGACAGACCCAACTTTGCGACAGAACCACTCCAGCTGGAGTCAACGTTTCTACGTTAGTTATTGACAATTCCATGTTTTTTCTAGTAAACAATGACATGAACAACAACCCCATATATTAAAGATTTCGGAACTTTTTGAGGAGATATCTACAGTTAAGCACGAGGATCATAGTGTACAATGTAGATCAAAATGAGATGAATGGGATGTTTGCAGCAGCGCGTGTAGATTGATTATACACAATAATGACGGCACGGTTAGCGCAGTGGCTGAGTGATTGGACTGCTGCACTGTGTGTCGCGGGCTCGATTCCCGCACGGAGCAAATATTTGTATGATCTACAAGTAGTTGTTTCGGGTCTGGGCGTTTGTTTTTGTGAGTTTCTATGTTTGTAAACGCACCCACGACACAGGAGAAATTCCTAGTGTGGGGCAAAGTTTTTAAACAAAAAAAAAAAAATATGCGGAACCGCGCAGCATCGATGGTAGCTCGAGTCATGGCCAGCCCCAACAGGGTTCTGAAAATGATTGCTGACAGAGTGGACTGTCCGTACATAGTTCATTGCTGTCAGTTACATGTGCCATCGTATCGTGTTGTTTTACACGTAGTTTTAAGGACAATGATTACTAACCCAATGAAATGAAATCTTTATTTTCAATATGTAAATCCACACACAATTACTATAAATACACAATAGATAACGTAATAAGAGCTTCCCTCGAAATAAAGATTTTTGAATTTGAAAATAACTCACACCTACTTGCTTGAACAACACAAAAGAAAACTGAATTTTAAGACATCCATGAATTCATTAAACTAACCCCCTCTCCCCTCTTATTCAAATTCAAATTATTTATTTCAGACATAAGTCCATAGTGTTAGTATATAACAAAATTACTTAAAGGCTAGTGTTAGTAATAAAATAAGGAGGGAAATAATATGCTCAACTGGTGTGGATCCTTACCCAGTGGCGCAGCAGAGGGGAGTCCCACCGACCTTGGAACACACTCAGGAGACTATTAGTAGCGGTGCGTAGCCGGCTGGCCATGGATGCGGTCCTTTTTCTTATTATGGCGTAAAAATCATCTACGTGCGCCTCTGCAAACATACCGGACGCACTACAACGCCACGACAGCCCCAACAGTATCCTGAACGTGTTATTGTATTGGACACGCAGATCGCTGTATGTCCTCTGCGTAAAACTAGTCCAAAGACTGCACGTGTAAAAAGACTGGCAGAAAGCTTTAAAAAGAGTTACCTTTACTTGATTTGTACAACGTGCAAATCTTCGAACCAGCATATTACATCGAACAGCCAGCGACCTGCGCTCCCTCTCTATATCTATATTGTAGATATGATTGGTATTGTCATGTTAATCCACTGTGCAAACGTAAGTAGAAGTTTAAGTGCATCTCATATGCTTCATCCCACGCAAGTTGTAAAGGTTGGCTCCGGAAAAGGATGCTATAGGTAGTGCTTGTAAGTGATTGGCTGTCACTACGTAAGTACATAGATAGAGACGCCATTTTCTCTTCGACTCCTTACTTTTGACTTGTGTAAAGTTTCAGATATAATTCTATCTATAGACTTGTTTGAATGAATGTTTGTTTGTATGAATTGTTTGTTTTGTATTCTATTATTCTTTCTGGTGTTTGTGATAGGTACAATGGTTTTTTTCATTATTACAGACGCCAACGATACACTTCTTTCTGGAATGCTTTATTCTTACATGGAAGTCTGCTGTTCCCTACATTTTGACGAGTTATGCGAACATTATGTAACAGCTGATATTTTTTTCGCGATTTCAGGTTTGGTACCATAGTAAAAGTTGTTCATAATGATGAGTACAGTGACCCCTTAAGAGGTTGTGCGTTAATCCGGGACATGTTGTACTTATATCTATTATTTTTAAGTCCTATAATTTTTTCTTGTGTACACGTTTGTCTTTCCTTTCATCATGGAAAGATGCAAAAGCATGCCCATGAGAAACAGATTGTATATACAAACTTACTATTTTATTTTCAGCACTTGTTTTTACACCGACCTATGTTTGAATGCCTCATTGGTCTAGTGATCGCAAGCGCTACTGCTGAGCATGTCATGGGTTCGATTCCCAGGTCTATCTGGAAATTCTCAGTAGCAGGCCGGAGTCTGGATTTGTGCTAGGTTGATGGCAATAGGTTCGCCCCTATTACATGGAACTGAAACATAATGGGTGAAATGAGTGTGTACGCCTCTGCCAAACCCTTCGGGGAAACAAGGCGTGATGTTATGTTATGCTATGTTTTACAATAGGGATTCGATGACTACTACTAGAAATCAAACAATTAAATTATTTGTTCGATTTCTACTAGTAGTCATTTCAAAGAGGGCATAGTAAAATCTGTAAAATTGACGGATAAAAGGAGAATCTACACGCTTTAAAAGTTTTTGGAAGGAATAATTCCCATCTTAGTCGCGCGGTACAGACAATGTATGGCGCTAATATGAAGTTACATAGTCGTGACGTCACATCTGTGATAATGCCGTCTTTGTCTAGCAGCTATTTTAAAACGTTTATAACGTGGAATTTTTTAAAGCTTTTACACTTTTTATTATATTGTTTGCATTATTTGCAAACAAATATTTTTTAGAGCTTAACATAAAAAAATCCTCATCATCCCTTTTAAAAGCGAAGGAAGCCAAATTGTATAATTACTGGTAATCTGTGTGTCATGAGCATACTATCAGAGAATACCTATTAATTGAGAAAGTGACATCAAGACCTCACTAGAGCATAAAGGCTCCTCCAAACAGGCGGGTCACGTGTCGCGCCTGTTTGCAGGAGCGTTAACATGTAGCGTAGGTAATTAAAATGAAGTAAGTGAAATTGAGTTTCAAAAATATTTCTTCTTAAAAAAAATACAAAATGCAAAAAGTTCTGTAGTTTTTGAATGCTGCCAGACTGGAAGTGGCGTTGACCCAGTGGTAACGGCCCCGACCTACGAGTTGTAGGTCGTGGGTTCGAACCCAGGTAGGTGCTTTACTGTGTGTAAATTATTTCATTACCACTGCTCTCAAAACGGTGAAGGAAAACATCGTGAGGAAACCAGCATGTCCTAGAACCAAACATTCAAACAAAACATATCGCGGGGTAATTGCGTAACACACAGTAGGAATCGGTTTCATTTTGACAGTTCAACAACATTAATTGCGTAATTTACGTTGTTGAGTCGACAAATTTTTCGAACATATTAAGCAATGGATTAGCAATATACTTCAAAATCATACAGATTCTGATTAATAGTGTGTTACGCAATTAGGGTGCCGCACTGGGCCCGCGTGGTAGATTACAGCCCACTCGCTCTCGAAGAGAGGAGGCCTGTGTCCTAGCAGTGGGAACATTATAGGCTGCTGACAGACTATATTACAATAAACTCTCAAGAAATCAAAAACTAAACCCTGCTCACTTCACCTACACTTTCTAAGCATTTACTTAACCCATTCACTCAAACGTGAGTGCAAGCAATTTGCATTGAACGATCCTTTGAACTCCCTTTGACACCCGACACTGTTCGGGCTAACGCCTGCCTCAGTAAATCAATGTGCGAAACGATTGGTTGCTAATTAAATATTGAACGTGTTATTAGTGTAAGTGATTCAGTTAGTGCGTTTTCATTGGTAGGTACTGTTATTTTATGTTAACTTCAGGCTGTAGCATAAGCTGTAATTGGCTTAGCGCCAAGATATTGCAATAAAATGGGGGTAAAATGTAGTTATCAGTTTCTTGCAGATTAGTTGTGTCTATGCATGGACATGCCTATGACGGCGGGACTCCGCAACGGCTGAGGGGAGCTCGGGCGGCGCGGACGGCGCTCACGCCATCTTCGATCACCAACGGCACTTCTCTCCGACACGCGCGACGAAGACACCGCATAATAATATACTCGTTGCATTACACCAGATATACCTACAGTCCACGTATTTTTATTTTACCGGCTCCTGAAGCGAGAACCACGGACAGGCCGGCAACATATGGTCCTTCGAGCCGGATGGCAAGCGTCGCCGCCGTGACTCTGCAACTTCCGAGCCACAATCCGGGGCAGAAATGACAGGTGGGACTAAACATAATTTTGTTAGATTACCTAAAATAGATCTACCGCACTTTGATGGCACTTATCAGTGTTGGCTAGAGTTTAGAGACACTTTTATTTCTTTAATTCATGATAGTTCCTGTATCGACAGCATAAATAAGTTCCATTATTTACGTGCTTCTTTAAAAGGCAAGGCAGCCGAAGTTATCAAAAATATTGATTTTAAAGCGGATCATTACCAGTTAGCATGGGACTTGTTGTGTGAAAGATATAATAACAGTCGTCTTCTCATAGACAAGCATATACAGGCTTTATTCGATGTCGAACCAATCGTTACTGAATCAAGTGCTGCTTTGCGTCGTCTTATAGATGTGACTAGTAAAAATATAAGGGCACTCAAGACACTGAATGAGCCTACTCAGCATTGGAATACTGTTATAATTTACATGATGTCAGTTAAATTGGATGCAAACACTAATAGGTATTGGGAAGAGTACCGCAATACATTATCGGGTCCTCCTACGCTTGCTCAATTTAGTAGCTTCATAAACAACAAAGCTGATTTACTAGAAACATTGGAGGACAATAATAAACATAAAAAAATAAACAATAATATTAATAAATCTAAAAGTTTTGCAGTAGTTTCACATAATTCTACAAATAAAGGTAACAGTTACAACAGTTCTAATTCAAATAAAAATCAGTTCAAATGTCCTATGTGTTCTGGTGATCATTACCTTTACATTTGTGAATCTTTTAAAAAATTAACAATAGAGGAACGTAATACGAAGGCCAAGGATCTCAAAGTTTGCACGAACTGCCTAAGGTTGGGCCACAATGAAAAAAGGTGCAGAATGACCCGCTGCAGATACTGTGCAGCTAGGCATAACACCCTATTGCACATGGAACGCACAGACACTCCTCCCATACAAAACCCAATGCCTAGTACGACTGAAAGTATTGCTCTTTCTGCTAACGCTTCAGCCACTATGCAACCATGTACTCGCTCGCTTGTTTTGCTTTCCACAGCGCTGGTGCAGGTGGTGACTGCCAATGGCGAGAGGTGCGACGCACGAATTCTGCTGGATAGCGGAAGTACAGCCAATTTCATTACAGAGAGCCTATGTGATAAGTTGCGTTTGTACCGCAACGACACTAGCTCCACGATAACAGGTATTAGCAACCAAACTAGTACTAGTGCGCAAACTTGCAACCTTACAATCAAGTCCATTTGCAGTGATTATTCGGTCAACATTGACTGTTTAATCTTACCAGAAATTACGCATCTTTTACCGTCGTCTCCAATTAGTTTAAAACATATAACTATACCTTTAGGTCTACAGCTGGCGGACCCAACATTTAATACTCCCTCGGCTGTGGATATATTAGTGGGTATAGATGTTTTTTGGAGTATCATAACAGCTAATCACATAAAATTAGGCAAGAACCAACCGAGGTTATGTGAGAGTAGACTAGGATGGTTAGTTTCAGGCTCAGTAGGCTGTCACTCACGTAAGTCCCTTTCACACTTCTGTAATTTTACTAGAACTAAACCCAATACAGATTTGTCAAGATTTTGGGAACTGGACTCTGTGTCTGAAAGGCATTCCCTTTCTTCAGAAGAACAGGCATGCGAAGATAGCTTTCATAAAAATACAAAACGAAAGGATGACGGTCGTTTTGTGGTAACGATACCTTTGAAGTCAGATCCTTCTGCATTAGGGGATTCGTACGGTATCGCAAAACACCGTTTCTTGTCCTTAGAGAAACGATTTGAACGCGACCCTAATTTTAAATCAATGTATTTAGACTTCATGGCAGAGTACGAGAGTTTAGGTCATATGACGGAAAATAGTTCTAGTGCAAAGCCAGAAGGTAATGTTAACTATTATTTACCTCATCATGGCGTCATTCGCGAGTCGAGCGTCACTACCAAGCTGCGCACTGTATTTGATGCATCTGCGAAAACTACGACAGGTGTATCTCTCAATGACTTGCAGTTTGTAGGCCCAACCGTTCAAGATGATTTGCTCTCTGTTTTATTGCGTTTTCGACAGCATAAATATGTGATTTCAGCAGATATAGAGAAAATGTATCGCGCTATTGAAATCAATCCTACTCAAAGATCGCTACAACAGGTTGTTTTTCGTAAGAATCCTACAGAACCGTTAAAAACTTATACATTAAACACGGTAACATATGGCACAGCGTCTGCTCCATATTTGGCTACTAAGTGTTTAGTTAGTTTAGCTGATGAAGCACCGAATCATTTTGTCAAGCATTCCATGCAGCATGACTTCTATGTAGACGATTTTCTTAGTGGTTCAAACACAATTTCAGGTGCACTAGATTTGTGTAAA
Source organism: Fissipunctia ypsillon (assembly GCA_947568875.1). Taxonomy (NCBI): domain Eukaryota; kingdom Metazoa; phylum Arthropoda; class Insecta; order Lepidoptera; family Noctuidae; genus Fissipunctia; species Fissipunctia ypsillon. The sequence continues at coordinate 21,227,488 of OX387645.1, read as the reverse complement.
GAGGCGCTGGCTATTCTGGCGTCCGCTAAATTTAACTTAAGAAAATGGCAGTCGAACAGCCCAGAAATTTTAAAAGGCTTAGGCAATTTATATAACTCAAGTCATGTAATTTTAGATCTTTCAGACAACAATAACAATACTCCTTCTAAAACGTTAGGTGTTTATTGGTTATGCAATTCTGATGAATTGGGATTTTCTATTAACATTGAATCCAATATCAAAATAACAAAACGACACATTTTGTCTGTAATTAGCCAGATATTTGACCCACTAGGCTTAGTTAGTCCCTGCATTGTCGAAGCAAAAATATTAATGCAGAAGCTCTGGATAGATAAATGTGGATGGGATGACGAAGTACCTCAGGAGGTTGCGGAATCATGGTTGTTATTTGCAAGTAAATTGCCTTGCTTAAATTATATAAAAATTCCACGATGGATTCTATGTAATAATTCCATAACCCATGAAGTTCATGTATTTACAGATGCGTCTGAAAGGGCTTACGGTGCATGTTTATACATTCGCTCTATAACCAGGTCAGGTACAGTCACTGTTCACCTCTTAACTTCCAAAAGTCGTGTGGCACCAGTCAAGCCTACTACGATTCCACGGCTAGAACTGTGTGGTGCTCTGTTGGGTTCCAGGTTGTGCACAAAGGTAAAAGATTCCCTCACGTTACCAATCCACCAGTTTCAATATTGGTGTGATTCAACAATAGTACTAGGATGGTTGGCTACACCGGCCCATCAACTAAAGCCTTTCGTTCGAAATCGTGTTAACGAGATTCAAGAAAGTAGCTCGGGCTCTACGTGGAGATATGTGCCGTCTAAGGTCAATCCGGCGGATCTTGTCTCTCGTGGGCTGAAGGCTGATCAGATCAGCGATTCTGCACTTTGGTGGTCAGGCCCTCGATTTTTATTAAATAATGAAAATGCTTGGCCCCAACAGCCCAATAAATACGTGAAACAGGATCTACCTGAAGTAATTTGTAACTTAATAGATAGTCCTAATAGTAACAACTCTAATTCCTACCTAACATGTAGTTCAATTGCACAAAAATTAATTCGAAAATATTCTAATTTTAGTTATTTACAACGTGTCCTAGCTTATATTCTAAGATTTATTCATAATTTAAAAAATACTAATTCTAAAATAACAGGTCCTCTTTCGGCTGAAGAATCTAAAAGGGCCTTGTCTCTTATATTACGTGTAGCTCAAGCTGAGATGTTCCCAGATGAGTACGCTGCCATTAAATCCGGGATGTCATTGCCACGTAAAAATAGGTTAACTTCTTTAACTCCTTTTTTAGACTGTGACAATATTATTCGTGTAGGGGGCAGACTAGATAATTCCCCGTACGAATATGACGTAAAACATCCAATCTTACTTTGTAGTAAGCATCATTTAACGAAAATGTTGTTTCAAATGCAACATAAAAAATTACTACATGCAGGTCCACAACTGCTTTTGTCGAATATTCGGCAAACTTATTGGCCCCTAGGGGGCCGAAATCTTTCGAAGTTAACTGTGAACAAATGCCTAAAATGTTTTAGATTTAAAGCTCAAAATGTACAGCCAATCATGGGACAATTACCCAGCACTAGAAGCACTTTAGAGTTCCCCTTTCTTAATAGTAGTGTTGACTATGCTGGGCCTATACTGATATCTGACCGGAAAGGTCGGGGATCTAGATTGGTTAAGTCCTACCTGTGCATTTTTGTATGCATGGCTACTAAAGCCGTGCATCTTGAACTTGTCACGGACCTCTCTAAAGAGGCCTACAGGGCTGCTTTGAATCGTTTTATCGCACGCCGCGGCAAGCCACGTACGATCCTGTCTGATAACGGTACAAACTTTGTCGGAGCGTGTAATGAATTGTATAAATTTTTGGAGGGTTCTGATGTTGCATATGAAATAGCCCAGGAGGGAATAGAATTCAGGTTTGCACCAGCGTATTCGCCCCACTTTAACGGCCTCGCTGAGGCTGCGGTTCGTTCAACAAAACACCATTTAAAAAGGCTATTGCAGCTTACTCATTTTACTTACGAGGAAATGGCTACGTGCCTAACTCAAATAGAGGCAATTTTAAATTCAAGGCCCCTTACTCCTCTTTCCACTAATCCTCTTGACTTCTCTGCCCTTACTCCTTCTCATTTCCTTATTGGACGCTCACTAATGTCTGTTCCAAATCCGCAGGTCATCGACGCTGACATCAATCGTTTGGAGCGCTACCAACGTGTGGAATGCATCAAGCAACACTTTTGGAAGAGATTTAATCTCGAATATATTTCTAACCTACAGCAGAAAACGAGATGGCCTACTTCTACCAATGGCGACATAGCGTTGGGATCGCTTGTTCTTGTGAAGGACAAGGCGCTCCCGCCGTTCTGCTGGTTGCTGGGGCGCGTCGTGCATGTGTACCCCGGCAGCGACGGCGTCACGAGGGTCGCGGAGCTGAAGACGAAGAGAGGGACGATCCGACGCGGCTTCAATAACATATGTCCGCTTCCTCTTTGAAGTGCACTTCAACCCGGGGAGCATGTCTATGCATGGACATGCCTATGACGGCGGGACTCCGCAACGGCTGAGGGGAGCTCGGGCGGCGCGGACGGCGCTCACGCCATCTTCGATCACCAACGGCACTTCTCTCCGACACGCGCGACGAAGACACCGCATAATAATATACTCGTTGCATTACACCAGATATACCTACAGTCCACGTATTTTTATTTTACCGGCTCCTGAAGCGAGAACCACGGACAGGCCGGCAACAGTTGTTCTGTCAAACTAAAGGTTTTGATGTGAAGTTTTTTATGGAATGCTATAGTTTTGATTAGTGACCTTGTTTCCTAATAACAACAAACTGCTACATGTACAGGGTTGTTTTAAATTGGTTAGCTAAATTCTGCCGACGCGATGGGTGTCGATATCCAAACACCATGATAATATAAAAAATAAAATAATTTGATGATTTTTTTTTTGTGGGGACATCGACCGCATTTGAAATATCAGTTTATAAAATCAGTTTTTTTTTGTGTAACCTTCACAGACGTGATGAGTGTCGATAAAACATAAGAAAACAGTTTTTCTCAACTCATACTTCAGCCTTTTCAACAGCCGTTGTTAACCTCCCAAAAAAAAAACATCAAATCTTTTTATTTTATCGTGTTCAGATACGCATATACAAGGTGTAACATAATTAACACACAACCTATTAAGGGGTCATTGTACTCATTATGAACAACTTTTACTATGGGACCAAACCAGAAATCGCGAAAAAAAAATCTGCTCTTCCCTACATTTTGACGAGTTATGCGAACATAAATGTAGGGAGCAGCTGATTTATTTTTTCACGATTACAGGTTTGGTCCCATAAGTAAAAGTTGTTCATAATGATGAGTACAATGAACCCTTAAGAGGTTGTGCGTTATTTATGTTACACTTTGTATATATTACAGAAGACGAAGAATATAAGAAGTCTATGGTATTAAAATAACATGGTAAATCTAATACAGCGCGTACAAACTTACAGTAAAGTTGCAGCAACCTGTGGAAAACATGTTTTTTAACAACAATATTAAGTTACTTATTGAGATTAATAATCACAACATATACCTATCGCGTCTGCGGAGTTTAGCTAGCCAATTTAAAATAACCCTGTATATCGGTCTTCCAAGAATGGGGATTATGAACATTTAAAACAGCGGTCATCGGTTGACCCATTTTCAGCAGCGGGCATTTTCAAACATCTCTCGGATTTGACGAGCAAACATAGAAAACAGGACCAACTTAAATAAAACAAAAAACCAACGTGTATTGGGATGTGGTTGTACCGGTGCGGTGAAGGCACAAGGGGGGGCGAAATGGGCATCGTTCTACGCTCTGCCGACAAGAGGGACATAATTTCACACGTCGTGTTCACAAAGCTGCCGCTGCCGTAAATTAAAAGGGGGATGTTTTGGGCATGTCGACGTGTGCTTTTATAGTGCAGCCTTTTTAGTATATGTCTGTGCTGGTTTTTGTGTGGACCCATGAATATAATGTGGAAGAAAAGCACATCTTAAGTAAACTCTTTTTGATATCTGCTAAGCCTCTTGTTTGTTGACTACAAAGTAGTTATTTATATTAGCACTATATTAGACTGTCCATAGCCAAATTCAATTTGTTTTGTGAAAAAAAAAACAAATAGGTACTGGAGCGATCGTTAGTGCGCTTACAATAGAACTAGATCCTTCCAGGCATTTTACATTATTGCATGTCTATGAAACAAAAAAAAAATCTAAAATGAACGAACAAAATACATCACTTTGTTGTAATTATAATTCCAACATGAGCTCTGCGAGCATTTGCTAACACATGCTAGTAAACTAGGTACCTAGTACTGCCCTGTGCCTATATTTTTTCCTACAAAATTAAATGTTTTCGTGTACAGGAGAACAGCGTTCAAGTCGACAAGCCCGCTAACCTATCCGAAAAAGTTTTTTGATTCGTATAATAATAATAACAACGCTACGACACTATGTGCTAGCGACCGTTTCCGGGGCCCATTATTGAGTGTGCAAGCCACCTCCTGCCATTTTATCCGTGTATTGTATTTATCAAACATTGGTCAGGCAGGGGCCATAGTCCTTCCGTAGTTTTAGATAACCAGTCCACTTTAGCCATCAAAACACATAGCTCAATATTTTTTTTTTGTTTCTATATCCTGCAATAGTCCTACACCAACCGGGGGTTGTCCTTGGGTGCACTTGCATAGTGCGCACAGGGATAATCGTCGGTTGGTGCCTCATTTCCATTGAAAGCGTCTAACGGGCCTCTGCGAGTTGGCTTCGGCCCCTCATATGCCTTCCAAAGGTCCGAGACCCTAGGGTCCCGAGAAATGTCAAAGACATAAAAAAAAAAATAATACCATTTATTTCAGGCGACACAGGCCCATAGAAATGCATAATTATGATCATGCATGATATGCATGCATAATCAGCCTATAATGTTCCCACTGCTGGGACACAGGCCTCCTCTCTTCGAGAGGGAGTGGGTTGTAATCCACCACGCGGGCCCAGTGCGGGTTGGTAGATGTCACATGTCTTCGAATTTTTGGTTCTAGGACATGCCGGTTTCCTCACGATTCATCATCGATTCATGTGCATGCCGTGACGAAACCTGGACTTATAGGTTATAAACTTAAGTCTGAAATCGCCAATTCCGCCTTGAGCAAGCGTGGTGACCAATGCTCGTGTCTTCTCTGTATGAGAAGAGGCCTTTGCCCTGCAGTGGGACACTAATAGGCTGTTATTATTATTAGAAAGAAAAGAAAGAAAGAAAGAAAATAATTATGTTTATTTACAGTAAACATGACGGGGGAGAATATGCGTTACATCCATGCAAAACGGCTATCGCCATAAAATCACTTTTAGCACTTCTTTGATGCTTATAGTCCTGTTATTATTGTAGTGTACGATTTCAATGCTGTTGCTTATCCACCAAAAAGTGCGCACACATGATAAGCAGGTTAATGACCGTAGAGCTCGGTGCCTCCGCGAGTTCAAATTTTTCAGCCTGAAGAAAGTCCACTGCTGAATGTGTGTGTGTGTGTGTGATGTGTGCTGGGGTGTGTGTGTGTGTGTGTGTGTGATGTGTGCTGGGGTGTGTGTGTGTGTGTGTGGCGGATGAATTTGGATCCATAATATGTTGTTATTGCTACCCAGGAGAACGCTAAAGTAATGACAATTCGAATGATTCCACAATACACGTAATATTATGACTTACGTCTGAAACGACTTTTTTACTACTAAACTACAACAACCCCGATCTCTTCAAAGTGAGAGTGAGCAGGCTTCATCTGGGTAAGCTCGCTCCATCGTCAACTTTGTCTCTGTCATCTCTGACCTAGACTACTCGTAGAGTCAAGAGCAAACCAATCTCAAATAAAAAAATAAAAAAACTCCTTTTTAACCGACTTCAAAAAAAGGAGGTGGTTCTCAGTTCGGCGGAATCTTATATGTATGTATGTTCCTCGATAACTCGAACATGACTGGACCGATTTGGAAAATTCTTTTTTTTGTTTGAAAGGGTCTCAAAGCCGAGGGACCGAGGCTTCGGAAGTTGGTGGCAAAAAACTAAAATACAGATCCAAAGACACCGACTTCCGAAATTAAAGTTATTTTTCACTTTGTAGTGTATTTTTTTTTAAGTCGGTTGTTTGTTTAACAGTTTTTTCTAATGATAGTTTTTCTGTTAACTGCCTCGTTGGTCTGGTGCGGGTCGCAAGCGCTACTGCTGAGCATGAGGTTTGGGTTCGATTCTTAGGTCAGGCAAAGTGTTATTGGGTTTTTCCATCAGGTATTTGTCAGTAGCAGCCCGGAGTCTTTTATATTTTGGGAATGTGAGAACGTTGTAGGCTTAATAGACTGTAGATTTGTAAACCATTTTCTATTTTGTTAAGTACCTGGTACTTGTTGACAGGCCTACACTGTCCTCCCATGCTTAATAACACTGCAATTTGAAAACAATTTTAAAAGAGTAACCGTGGAGTTTCTTGCCGGTTCTTCTCCATAGGAAACGACCAATTGGAACCGTGCACCTAGCTTCTGACGTTTCATAAGTGCCCATGTAGGCTTATGTGAAATAAAATATTTTGAATTTGAGTCTGACTTTGTGCCCGGTAAATGGCAATAGACTGACCCCCTGTAAAAGGGGACTTACTGGCAATATGTGGGTGTACCTACAATAGGTATATCTCTACCTAACCCTTCGGAGATTACAGGCGTGATATTATGTCAAGTTATTAATTCTGATTATTTTTCTAATACTAATCGTCCTACACTGTGATGTGCACAACTAGTGCATGTCCATGTAGAACATCCACTGATTCGCACCGTCCGCAACACACGCATGGCACGCAACAGATTTTGGTTTGATTGTATGAAGAAATGACCCGAGCGCTCTGTGCGGGTGGTACCGATAGTGGACGCAGTGCTATATGAATTCGTACAAAGCAAACCATGCATGCGTTGCGGCCGGTGCGGAGTACTGGCTGGTCACATTTACACTCCGCCCTGCAAGTGCGACACAAAGCAAAAACTTGATGGCCTACAAAACGTAGTGTCGTCGTTGTTTCGCGACTTTCAATTATTTTAAGTTCCATTTCCATTGCAAACTGTTTCATTATCGTGTCACCTGAGGGCCTAGGCGAGTGGCAATTCGTTTTCAAAGCGTTTTGTGTTTGTACAACGGCTTTCAACAGGATTGACAGCTTTTCGACTTTCGTTTTTTTTTGACTGCCTCGTTGGTCTAGCTTGCGCTTGCGCTTGCAAGCGCTACTGCTGACCATGAGCTCCTGGGTTCGATTCCCAGGTCAGGAAAAGTGTTATTGAGCTTTCCTATTTGGAATTTCTCAGTAGCAGCCCGGAGTCTGGATTTATGCCCGATTGAAACATAACTGTATTGAAACATAACCGTATGAAACATAACTGGCAAAATGTGGGTCTACTATTTGCTCATACACCTTTGCCCAACTCTTCGGGGAAACAAGACGTGATGTTATGTTATGACATCCTTTCGTTAGTTTATATCAATCCAATACATTTATGACTTCTGTATACCATCCTTATTGCCCATGCACGCTTGCTTGCATTCAGAATACAATGAAACTATGTTATTAGATCGCACCTGTACCAAAACAATGTATTCCTAGCAAATAAACGTTTGATTTGATTTGATAGAATGTCACTTTATGGAGGCCCTTTGGTGAAAAAAAGTATAATTCTAACCGTAAAAACAAATTTTACGGCACCCGATATTAGTCTTTATTTTAAATCATTAAGGTTCCCCAAAACGATCAATTGCATTTGTCAATGTATTGTGTGTCAATCGCTTCAATTTTATTGCAATTTGTTGACGATCATTTTGCGCATCAGTGTGTATCAACCACGTAAAAATTGCAATCGATCGTTTCGGGGACTCTTTAGGTTGGATACTACAAAACCTGTCCCCTGGTGTCATTTAACAACAGCTAAGCAACGGCCCACAGCACTTGAACTATGTCACGTCCATCATTGTTAATCAACAAACGCTCTGTGGAGAAAATCGTACCCACATGTTTTTGTGTCATTTGAAGCGGAAATATACCAAGGACCAAGTTTGCACATGTATTGTTATGATAAGACTAATTTATGGCAACATGTTGCAATATTTATGGAAGCTAGTATTCATGAGGAGAGCTATTAAACGAAACGGAAGTGTCGTCGCATTGTTTCGTAAGATTCAATTATTTCAAGTTCCGTTTTCTTTCGCAAACTCTTTCGTTATCGCCTCGCCGTAAAGGATTGCACTCATTTACAGCTTCTCTGATTTGTGACAACACTGGTTCTATCTTCTTTTGTTTTCCTTTCTTTTCTCGCTTTGTTTTAAATTAGAATTTTAATGAGATTGTTGCTGAAATTGGTGTTTTAATCTTTGAGTTCCTTAGGAAATCAATAATCTTTAGTATTTAAATCTTAAATGAACGAGTATTTTATCACTATGCTTTTCGATGAGTGTAGGCGCTTTTCGCACATTTTCTTCCACCCATTGGGATTTCGCGATAGTGTTGTATAATACGTAGTGTTATTTATTCAAAACTAGCATCGCGCCCCTGCTTTGTACGGGTTTGACCTGACAAAACATCGAGATTTTTTATTATATGTATGTTTAACATTAAGGTTTTATGTACATAAACATTCAGTTTAGAAGAAGATGGTTATATAGATAAATAGATAAAACATTTATTCAGTGCACACAAGACAACACAACACTTAAAAGCACAATTAAATAATGATAACAAATTACATGAATATACAATAAGTATAAAACAATGTGCTAATATACAAAAAAGAAAAACAAGTATTTAAGGAAATAGAGTGACACGATGCCAGACTTCAAATTAAATAACGAAACAAGGTGCGGTGTACGTCTCCTTCCGCCTGACGCAGGTCCTCACCGGACACGGGTGCTTCGGGAGGTACCTGTTCCGGATAAGGCGGGAGGAAACGCCCGGGTGTCACCACTGTGTGGATCGCCCGGAGGACACGGTGGAGCATACGGTGGAGGTCTGCCCGGCTTGGGCGGAGCACCGCCGTGTCCTCGCGGAAGCGATCGGTGGCGGCGATCTCTCGCGTCCGGCCCTGGTCCAGGCCATGGTACGGAGCGAGAGTGCATGGGAAGCCATTACCTCCTTCTGCGAAGCAGTAATGCTCGTGAAGGAGGAGGCGGGACGCGTGAGGGAGAGGCAAGCTTTGCGCCCTCACGCCCCTAGTCGCCGCAGGAGACGCCCTGGGCGTCGGGAATTGGCAGCCGATTCCCGGCCACCGTAGGCGCGGGCTTGCGGACGGCGAGCAATGGGTAGCTCGCCGTCCGGTAAGGACCAAGCCCGAGTCGACGGCGCGTCGTGTTCCACGCGCGCCTCAAAGAGATGTCAGCACCATTGACGGGGTCCGCTAGGGCCGATGCCAGCTAGGGTTGCGGGATGTTCGAAAGAGTTACCGTGGCCCGGGCACAGGCAACAGAAGGAACACGGGTGGGTTTTAGTCAGTAAAAGTCTGACACACCCTCCCGCTCCGCCCAGAGCGGGAGAAGTCATTTGATGATTTCCCATCCACAAAAAAAAAAAAAAAAAAAAAAAAAAAAAAGGTTGCCAGCTCAGCATGTGTCAGGCAAATATACCTGACGCTGATATTCTGCTGAATCCCTGCAGTTACATACGGACGTCGAGCAGACGAGATAAATACAGTTGGTGTACAAGAACAACTCGGTCACACAGACAGACACGAAAAGTGACTTTTATATGTAGGTATATCTCTATACTTAGTATTTATTTGTCAGGTGTTCATTCTTAAACGATTGCTACAATGGAATTTAATTAGTTCCTTTATGTAAGCTATTTATCCAGTAAGGTTTATAACATTCGTATATATTGCTATTTTGCGATGCATTGTAATACTGGCCGGTAGTTTAATAAATTGTTGTAATCCTTTAACAACTCGATGATTTGAATACATTGTGGTAGCCAGTTAATGGATAAATGGGTAAGTTATATCGCTGATTACTTTTTATGGGGATTATGTGTATGACTGTCATACTTAGCTAGGTACATAAATAGTGGTTATTGTACGCGGTAGGTATTATAAAAGCTCGATGAATGTTTATGTAGTACATTGTTACATAGTAACATTGTTTTACAAAAATGTTTGCAATGCCGAAAAACAAAATGCGTTTGACTGAAAAATCTAGAAACAATAGAAACCTGCATGGCCATTGTGCACTTTTATGATTTGTAACGTGACAATATTATCGTGGATGACAACGTGCCGCGTCCAAAAAAGTATGGAAATATGTACCTGCACGTTAAAACGTTATTACGGATAAAAATTTAATAGCGTCTTCATGTATTTCTATACATTTTACTTCCCTGTCTTATCGTGATGCCGTGACGTGTACGTGGATGTCCACGACGGTATCTTCTCGTTCGAAATTATAAAAGCGCACACTCCATGCAGGTTTCTATTTCTTCTATCTCCTCCATTGGTTGGCTTTTTTTTTTTTGGATGGGAAATCATCAAATGACTTCTCCCGCTCTGGGCGGAGCGGGAGGGCGTGTCAGAATTTTACTGACTAACACCCACCCGTGTTCCTTCAGTTGCCTGTGCCGGGGCCTCGGTAACTCTTTCGAACATCCCGCAACCCCGGCTGTGGTTGGCATGACTGAAGTTAATAATTTAAGAACTAGTTTTAGTCCGTGCTTCTTTTCACATAGTTGGCATGGTTCACCGGACCCGTTTATAAACGTGACTTCTAGTACAAAAAGTGCTGCCAAAACCATTGAAAATCTATACTTTTCATTCATAATTTGATAGGGATTTTATGTAAGTTAATAATAAGTAGCAATTTAAACGTAGATATATTTCAATTTTGGCATTAATTTATAATATTAATAAGATTGCGTTTGCTCTCGACATTTACTTTAGTTACATGATTTACAAGCTAGGTTTTCGGGATGAATACTTTAAGTGTCCCATACTTTCTTTCTATGAACACACTTTTATCCAGGATGGCGTGATGATGTAACGAGGGTTGGATAAAATATCGGAAACCATGTTCGTACGTATATACGAATATGATTTCCGTCATTTCCGGTACGCATCGGAATAAACTAACTTCGATGAAAGAACTACGTACCTAAGTGAACAAATGTGTTATGAAGTACGGTTATACTACATAAATACGAATTGCTTTATTCCGTCAGTCACAAATACGAATTTCAAAATACCGATTTTCATAATTCCGAATGGTTCAAAATTCCTAATATAACAACTCAGATTTATCATTCATCCTATTTGTATAGTTCCGATATTTCAATATTCCTAACGTTTATAACTACTATTCTCAAAATATCGAGTTTCAATAGACGAATAACTAAAATTCCGACTTAATGATAGTTCGAAACGTCAAAAATACGAAATCCTATTAGTACCGATTAATTAGAATTCCGAAATAAAAACGCCTTGTAAAACTGTTGTTCGTCAGAGAGAAGTATAATATTACTAGCAGCGCCTCGCGGTTTCACCCGCATAAGTCTCGATCCCGTAGGGATATCGGGATAAAAAGTATCCTATGTGTTAATACAGGTTATGAACTATCTGTGTGCCAAATTTCATCCAAATCAGTTCAGGAGTTTTTGCGTGAAGAAGTAAGTAAGTAAGTAAGAAAACAAACAAATCGCATTTACGACTTTCGGTAAAATAAATTTCGTGATTTTTAATAATAAACATTATAATTCTTAGGTATTATGAAATTCGGACTTTTGAAAATCGGAACATCGAAATTCGGAATAAAATATTTCGGAGTATTTGGGTGTTCCCATGAAATATAAGGGTTACTTTTTGCCATTTGGCTACAGGAACCTAAAAAAAGCCGTCTAGGAAACGAGCATAAAATAAGCTGAAAACTCATTATTCTTTGATGAAAACTACTTAATTACTTAATGACACGTCATATTAAAATATTTTCAACAGTTTTCCCTACATATAGGTACTACCTAGGTATAAAATAAGTCCAATTAACGCGGTGCTAATCCGGGGTATTTATTCCCGTAAGCCGTGAGGTGCAGGTGCGTCGAACCGCCCGCCGCCGGCCACCGGTAATCCGCTGATTTACTGTTCAACCCACAATTGTTGCTCAGTTTGGTGATTACTGAGAATGGTGATTGTGTTATAATTAATAGGTTTATAAAAGTTGATTTTGTTACTTTTACTATAAAATGCAAAGATTCTGTTTTGCAATTGTACCTATATTTAAAAGATATTTAGTAAAAATTTTAAGTAAACAATTATTTTTGTATGAAAGCGTGTAACATAATTAGTTACTATCCATCATTTATTTAACGAATTAATTACATAATCATGTTTGTCATCTAAGTTCATTGTGTCATTACACGCATTCTATGCATTACAATGATTATGAATTAGATTTATAAATTCAAATATCGACTTTGAAAGCAACAAAGCACAATAATCCTAAAACGTAAAAGTATACCTTAACCGGTTTATTCTTCAATCTACAACTTGAAGCAAATTCGGAGTGGTTCTATTCCATACTCAATGACGCGAAGCAGTATCGGAGTTCAACATAACATGAAAACCAAAAACAAACACATCATTATAACCGAACCACTATTTAGATTACATCGCGCCAACCGAACTTTTCACCTAATTACTTAGGCTGTATTAATATAGGGAAAGCGGCATAAAAATAGGTCATATATTGGCGAAAGAATGGGACGGAAAATAGTGCAACAAATTGTGATATGGCGCTGTCTCGCTCTCGCGCCGGAAATCAATAATGGCATCTCACCACGTGGAGGCAGGAAGCAAGTCTGCTCCATTTACACTGGCCGAACGTGGTGAACGGACGACTTCACGAGACTATTATTACAGAATTGAATCCGATCGTCTTCTGTTTTGGACTCCGAATGGAAATTGAATTTCCAATCGATAGCATCGGTCGGAATACTTCGACGAATAGGCCTTTGTCGATGTTGCGGTATTTGGGAGAATGTAGACTCTGATTTTGTATAGGCTAGATATTTTTACTGATCCAGTCTAGATTATCTAATCTAAGAAAATTTTATTTAAAACTATAATACTCGATAGTTATCGGAATTAATGTATTATTGCTTAATTAAACTTTACTCAGAAGCCACGTTACACGTTTCTTTAAACACGAAATTAGGCCAAGTACGCTAAGCACGAGTCAAAGACTTCCAACCATTGTAGTCTGTCTGAGAAAAGTAGGGACATCTATCGGCCGTGAACAAATACCACCCAAGGTCACCCAAACTTAGTATCCGCCCTCTGACATTTCTTACTTTTGGTACGCAGAAGCTTTTCCCGCAAAATTGTTGAAGTTAGATGGCTTTAGCGTCGCAGAAACAAGTTACAGTTTTTCCCGTACCGGGCGCTGGTGTCAGAGGACTATTTTAGTTCAACATTTTCCCGCTGCTAGCGCTTGGGTGCTAGATGGCGTTAGTAGATAATTTTAGTTAATGGTTCAAGTGACTGTCGCTAGAGTGCTCTGAAATCGCAGTTATGATTAAGTTCCACTGTTTTCCACTTGCTACGCGGCTACGCGGTGGCGCTACGTATGCTTTGAATCTAAAAGCTTTGACATGAAATTAGTAGAGGGCTTCCAACTTTTTGAATGTTTTGCTGCATTTACATTTTTGACTATAAATTCAACCAATATTACTAGGAGATATGTAAGTATTAGTTACATATCTTTTTAGTAACTAATACTTATAATAGTTTATGTAAAAAGATATGTTAGAAATACCTACCTAATCCTTTGATTATGTAGGTATTAAAACTTTAAAGTTATCAAATTCTTTATCATGTTATATCATCATAAGTTTGATTTTGCAATTCATTTGAACTAAGTGGTTTAATGAACTAGTTAAAAACTTAAAACATATAAAAATTGTACGAATTCTATGTGTTTATCGTTCCGAAAAGAATCAATATAATGTGCTACATTGACATACTATAAAATAATGACCAAATAATATTTTTAGACAGCCCTCAGCTAAAAAACTTAACATGCAGATTACAGAGAGAAGGTAGTTGTTTACGAAATGATTTATGAGATCATTTTGCTAGCTAAGGGCTTGATCCACACAGCCAAGTTGTAATAGCCACGCTAATCATTACATAATTTTATAAAATGTATTTTGGGGCAAGGCGAGTATAATCTAGCTGTGTAGCACTTGAAAGTGAGTTGCTGAATGCGTTGCATACTGCTTCATACAATATTGTAGTTGACACAATTCATTTGAAGCAAAACGAGTCTTGTGAAATAAGCAAATCAATAATAGAAAGTTAATTCCTGGACTCGTTTCCGGAATGTAATTGTAGTAGAAGATAGATTGATAGAATATTCTTTAATATGTACAGTTGAGAGCGGTGGTGGTGGCTCAGTGGTACCGGCCCCGACTTCGAACTGGGCCCGCGTGATGGATTACGGCCCACTCCTTCTCACTGAGAGTAGGTCTGTGTCCCAGCAGTGGGAACATTATAGGCTGATTATGCATATGTTGGTACAGTTACAAGCACTAATATTTGTACACAGAGCAACTTTTTTACTAAAAGTGATTTTCTGCTTTTTTTTTGTGTTGATTGTAACCTGCACACAAAATACGTGCTTGAGTGGCGGACACCAGCCCGTTATACTATACTACACAAAATATACTATATTTTGGAACCCATACTATTATGAAATAGGTCTTATCTCCAAGTTGCAATCGTTATTCCACGAAAAAAATATTTTTGAATTGTGCTATGTACATATTAGTGCTCGTGACTGTACACTACATAAATTAGAGCCAAAGATTGTTATTTATAACAGCCAGCATGGCTGTTTCAATGAATTTCCAATTGATCTGCCACTGGAAGATTGAATTTACGCTTCCCATCTGGCGAGAACGACGTCACAGCAAGCCCATTTCGTAATAAAGTGTGTGTGTATCAGCTCCGACACACGACTGGAGTTTAC
Organism: Fissipunctia ypsillon; assembly: GCA_947568875.1. Classification (NCBI taxonomy): domain Eukaryota; kingdom Metazoa; phylum Arthropoda; class Insecta; order Lepidoptera; family Noctuidae; genus Fissipunctia; species Fissipunctia ypsillon. Next base: position 21,212,413 of record OX387645.1, on the reverse strand, counting down.
TCCGTGAAAGGTGCGCAAGGTACGTTGCGCAGAAAAACGTACCTATTAATTTTACTCCTCATAAAATTTCCATACCGGGGGCCTTTTAAGAAAATCGATTCATAAGGAGTAAACTCGAAAAGTAGTATTAACCTAAACACTTACATAATATCTCCCAATTTGAGCCTTGTATGTATGAGCGCGCAAGTCTTGTGGTCTGACGCAGCCAGCGCGGCCCGGCGCCGGCGCACCGGTCGCGGCGACGCCGGCGGCGAATCGTCTGCGGCAGCCGCGCCTGCCGCATATCGGCGCACGCCCGGGGAGCTGCCGCGCCGGCGCACGGACGCGTGCCGCCCTCCCACGCCGCCCAGCATCCTGGAAAAGATAAGAAGGTGGATGTTGGATCATTCGGTTTCATTCGGAATGGTTGAGCTGAATAGTGCTTATCCATACGTCATGTTCGTGAATGGGCGTTGTCCGTAGGTACTGGTCATATCTTAGCTGCCACGGCTTATTTTAATTATTTTATTTCTGAAGTGTTTTTTTTTGTACCTTTAGACGCTTTTAACGCGCACAACGTCTTTCTACATCTTTCTTAAATTATATTTATAATTTCAACATGAATGATGTTACCAATATTTTGAATTAAAAAAAGTCCAAGGAGTTTCTTGCCCGCTCTTCTCCACAGGAACCTACTACGCTTTGGAATGGGCAACTAGCTTCATCTTTCTAACTGGCCGACTCCTTGACAATGGGTATTGTCGGTCAAAGGTAATTTTCGATGGCGTGACCATAGGTACCTTCTTCCTATAGTAAATTTGACATTTCATTCATTAATATGGAATTAATTCATGTTCATTTGTGAGTTTGATTTTATTCCACTATTTCGTTATTTGCAGTGATTTCCATATTATAGATCAATATTTATTCGACACGAAAAGTGTCAGAATTAAAAATCTTAAATATGGTTTATTTCCTCGTAATCACTTTCTTCGAAGTGTTTCCGACATAACCTTGAAATCTGATTAATTCAAATAATTCCCTACGAACTTAACTAAGCTTAGGTAGGGACTTTTGGAAAATGGTGAACTCCAATTTTCGAGCATTTAGGAACACAACAACGAGTCATTTTCGCTAAAATATTATATGTAAAAACCACCTCTTGCTTGTTTTGGGAACTAGCTACGACAGCGCCATTTTGACAGTTGCGAAATAAATAAATAAATAAATGCTTTGAGTTTGAGTTTGGTATGTTAGTTACAATTAACATAGACAGTTCGTACAGAAGCCCAATTCTCGTAACTAAAAACGTTCAAAATCTAGTCGCAATTTCATCAAACTTGTCAAAAATGTAGGGATATTATAGGAATTTTTGACTTAATGAGACTGAGATCAGACTGTGAACGTTCTTAAAATTACGGGAATTGCCCCTCTGGTCTTTGAATAATTTGTTTTTCATGTCATTACTTTGTCATAGATATGTACACTTGTAATCATATTTGTGGTTTGGGCAGTTTTGTTTGGGACACAATTAGAGGCCTCATTCGTCATGACCTCACTTGGTGTCATCATGAGCCGAACGACAAAGTGAAGACTTTCGTACAGAGAGGAAGTCGCAGCTAAGTCCCAGCAGTAGGAACATAATATGCAGATAACGATGTTAAAGATTATGTTTAAGCAAAAGGCTAAATCGTAAAATCGAATTTGTAAAACGCAAAATGTATCCAGCATTTCAGTAATTTCTTCCCCATAATCCAGTAAAAGCAATCCCGTCTCATATTACGTATACAATATCATTTTCATGCCCATTTCCAATTCCGTTTTGAGAATCGACAAGAAATCTTTCTGTACTTTGAAAATTAAATTACCTTCAACCTTTTCCAGTTTATCCGTTTGTTGAGCTCATTGAAGGAAGCCATCAAATATTCTCATTTAAGTGACCGCAGTCATCTTTGAGTCAGGATCAAGAAAGCTAATTTCATGATTTCCATGGTATTCAGAATAGGGCTCCTTTGATGCTATGTGGGTGAAACCTTTCAATGTTTATAACTGCTTTGCACTTGGCTAAAAGAATAGCATCATAATTAACTGTGAAGAAACTGTACAGAATGTATGGAGAACGTGAGCTCGTTTTTAGTTTATCTACTTACTAATAACTACTAATTCATTCACTCACTGACATACAACGCACTGCCTAAACCCGGGGTAGAGGCATGAAACACTAGAGTTCCAATAGCAAAGGTGAGCAGAAGGAAAGATTTATGAAAATTCATCCCCTAAAGGAGTTATATAGTGGATGAAAGTTTGTATGGAAGTACTTCACTTTTGTCGATAGGAAATCCCATCGGGCTTATTAGTTAATAAACATTTAAATATTGCAGGACTAAACTGAATGGGATTGGCACAGGTTCCTGATGAACGGCTTTTTGAAGATTGTTGTACTTTTATTAAACCATGTATGATGATCATTACGTTCAACAACAACTTCATATATTATATGTCGCAGATGAATTGTCGAATCCGCCGTTTTACGAAACAGCTCGGTTATGTAAAACAGCTGAACAACGTTCAGACGGATTGTCATTGTTTTATGTTTAACAAAACTGCTACCCACGCTTAGACGTAATGCAGAATGGCTTATCTGCATTCACAATAAGCGTTTGGTGTGACTTCTAATGCCAAATTGGTCGCAATAACTAAGCTAGGGCAGTCTGACCAAGTTAGAACTGTGACGACCAACCGCGCGAGAGCCGAGCGAGCGATTACTTCCAAGTTTGTCGCAGTTACTTGGCTATTTAGTATTGTTAGGACTGACTTCAAAGTAACAATTCTACTTTATAATCATTAAAATTATCCTTAAAATCACTGTTTTCACTCATATTACTCGTCTTATTTATTTCTGTTTCGGACACCACTATTGTTGTCATAAGACACAGAGCCACGAGCTTCAAAATTTAGAACTACAAACTGACGTTTCATTTCACGCTGTTTTATATAACCTCTAATCGTTTATGCAATTCTGCGTGTTCAAGTTCAGTAATTATGTAAAATCGCTAAACGTCGTTCAGTTGTTTTACATATCGGAGCTGTTTTGTAAAACGGCTAGCGGTTATGTAAAACAGCGGATTCGACCATCCATCTGCGAAATGTATGTAATGTATATATGTATACATATATAATGTATATATAGATGAAAGGTATACTAGTTTTAGGTTTTTTTTTTATTCAAGATAGGTTTGCTCTTGACTCTAGTCTAGGTCAGAGATGACAGAGACAAAGTCGACGATGGAGCGAGCTTACCCAGAAGAAGCCTGTTAACTCTCACTTTGAAGAGATCGGGGTTGTATACGTTCGGAAACACAGACGCAGGCAGAGAGTTTCACTCCTTTGCTGTGCGCATCACAAAAGACATTTGGAAACGCTTAGTGCGAATTGGTGGAATAGCAACTAGGTAGGGATGGTAACCTGCAGTGCGTCTAGGTGTCCGATGGTAGAAGGGGGCACGCGGAATGAGGTCGTGGAGTTCTCGAGCACACTCACCGAAGTACAATCTGTAGAAGACCGACAAGCAGGCAACCTTGCGGCGATGAGTCAAGCTGTGGTTTACAGCAAAACAAACAGACACGTTTTAGCCTTAAACCAATCCTGCCTACATGCTCTGTAAGGCATTGGGTGAATCAGATTGGCTAGCTCCATCAGGATTTCAAGGCAAAGCGACAAATGCTTTGCCTAGACTACATAGGGAGTTAATTACTAGGGGCCTATTTATCAAAACCGACAGGCGACAGATGACAATTTTCTAAGCTTTTCTCATATTTTTTGTGCTTTATTAAACAGCACCTGTCGTGAAAATGCGACAATTTGGTAAATTTTTATAGTTCCGTGCCTAAAAGGAAAAATGGAACCCTTATAGTATCACTTCGTTGTCCGTCTGTCTGTCGGTCTGTCTGTCTGTCTGTCTGACAGTCTGTCTGTCTGTTAGTCTGTCAAGAGCCTTTTTTTCAGGAACGCGTGGAGGTATCAAGTTGAAATTAATATCAAATACGTACGTCTACGGTTCCTTGGAGCGCTCAAAAAATCAAGCTTCTAAGTCAGCGCAATAAAAAATGCGGTCATTTTTACGACATATTTTGATACTCGCAAATAAATCAAAACCTGTAGGTCAGGAGTGCAGTCTTCATACAACGCGATTCCTATCGACTTCCCTTCAGAATACCCAGTTTTCTTAATGCCTACTATTGCTAAATAATATGGTACACCTGTGTATCACATCACATTACATATATGTAATACCAGTTTAATACAGTCAACATAAGATTAAAAACATTACAAAATTGCCTATAATTTTTTGTCTGAGTTCATGAGAATTGAACATTTTTTTCTTCGGCTTCCCTCTAAATTAGAAACTGAAGATCGAACTTCATTTTGAAGTTTGGTCAGATCCGAACCGACCGAATGAAATAGAAAACAGAATAGTAGAAAATGTCCGAACATTTTCCCGATACTTTGGATTTTCGCTTAGAATCATAAAATTTGGCAGGAAGCAAGGTCTCACAGCACAAGTAAAGGAAAAAGTCCGAAAATTGTTAATTTGTAGTTTTATCACATAATTTTTTTTTTGTGCTTGCATACCTACTTACATTTGCAGCTGGAGAATTGACTATGACGTATATGGTTTTATGGGAGAGCATGTTTTTTAACTACAATGTCCCCGGATACAGATCGGCCCTTGAACCCATCTTCCCAGAGGCAGTGGGATGAACCGCTCTGCAGGTTGGTACGGAATAATCTAATTAATACGACCACCAATACTGCTGAGCGTGCTCGCCTGCTGGCTGTGGGGGAGTGGGAGTCGGGCCTCTGGCTTCAGGCGCTACCGTCACCCAACATAGGCACTATGCTGGGTGACACCACCTTCCGGCTCGCTACTTGTCTGCATCTAGGCGCTCCTTGCGTGGCTCCGCATCGCTGCCAATGCGGTGACGGTGTCGACTGCCTCGGACGACATGGCCTATCCTGCAGTAAGAGCGCAGGCCGGATAGCACGGCACGCCAGCATCAATGACATCATCCGTCGTGCTCTTGTCACCGCCGGGGTGCCAGCTGTTTTAGAACCCAATGGCTTAGAACGCGACGATGGGAAGAGACCAGACGGAATGACCATAATGCCTTGGAAGGTAGGTAGGCCTTTGGTGTGGGATGCAACGTGTATCGACACCCTTGCACCATCCCATCTTCCTAGCACGGCGGGCTGTGCTGGAGCGGCTGCTGCGGGTGCGGAAAACCTCAAACGGCGCAAATACTCCAAACTTATTGGGACTTATATATTCGAGCCGTTTGGGGTTGAAACACTTGGGCCATGGGGTCCAGCAGGCTCACTGGGCGTCGGCGGAGGGCGGACAACGCCCTCTTCCAGCCCCCCATACATCGGACCCGAGGTAGCGGCGCGTAGTGTTCTACGCGCGCCCCTCTTAGACGTCGCGGGGGGAGTCAAACACCTCACTCCCCCCCGCGACCCTAGGCGTAGGTGTGAGATGGAACACCGGGGCGGTTTTTAGTCAGTAAGAGTCTGACAGACCCCTCCGCCCGCCCCAGGGCGGAGGACATCCATGAGGATTATCCACCCCGAAACAAAACAAAAAAAAAAAAAAATGGGGTCCGAGTGCCCATTTAGTTTTTCGAGATATCGCCAGGCGGTTGGTCGACTCCACACGTGACCAGAGGGCTGGCCTATTTTTTGGCCAAAGAATCAGCATTGCCATACAACGTGGCAATGCTGCCAGCCTTTTGGGCACTTTTCCTGTTGACAGCGATGCGGATAAATTTTTTGATGCCCTCTGATTATTTCCCCTCCTTTTTTATATAACTCATAAGTAATTTATTTCATAACAATATAAGTACATTGTGTTGAAAATTTAAAAAATAACATATTACAACTACACCACACACACACACACATACATACAACTACATTACACACACACACATATACACTACACTACATTTAACTTATACTTGTATATATTATTATTATTTTAAGATTGTTAGGTTTTAAATTATGTCAATAGTAAAATAAATAATATTAAAAAAAAAACTACAATGCTAAGTTTGTTTTTGGGATAGATTCATCCCAACTACGGAACCGTTTATTGTGCGTGGTCTGACACGCACTTGGCCGGTTTTTGACAAGATAATCTCATTGTCAGCTACATCAAATAGGGCCTAGATTGTCTTCTATACATTTAAATGTTAAATGATATCGCGTAGGTAGGGACAATTTGGTAACCTCCCACGCAAAAGAACCGCGGAATCTAATTTCCATTAATGTTCATTTACAATTTTGATTAAGTTTCTCGAGTTAGTAGGTACCTCTGTATCTACTGACCGTAAATACCGTATGAAAGAAGATATGATACAGATTATATCAGTGATGATACGGTAGACTAATTGTTCATAACATTAGTAGATAATAGGTAAAAGTTTATAATAAGAAATGCTTTTAAAGGTATATCATACGGCTACTACCCAATGAGCTGAACTATCATTACGCACATAGCATAATCAGCCTATAATGGTTCCTCTGCTGGGACACAGGCCTCCTCTCAGTGAGAGGGGGTGGTACGTAATCCACCACGCAGACCCAGTGCGGTTGGTAGATGTCACATGCTACATGCCAGTACATGCCGGTTTCCTTATGATGTTTTCCTTCACCGTTTTGAGAGTAGTGGTGATGAAAAAAATTACACAAAGTAAGCGCCGGACTGGGTTCGAACCTAGGACCTAAATCGTAAGTCGCGGCCATCACCATTGGGCCACCACTGCTCTTATTATGGACATAGCACATCTTAATTAATATACGGGCTCGAAAGCCCACCTTGAGTAAGCGATAAAGCAAATCGAGTAAAAAAATAGAGTGCATTTTTTCGGGTTCCGTAGTCAACAAGGAACCCTTATAGTTTCGCCATGTCTGTCCATCCGTCCGTCCGTCCGCAGCTTAGCTCAGAGACTTTTAGTTTACTAGAAAGCTATAATTTGGCATGGCTATACATATTAATCACGCCGACAAAGTGGTAAGATAAAATCATGAAAAAAAAAATTTTTAGGGTACCTCCTGTACATGTAAAGCGGGGATGTTTATTTTTTCTCGTCTACCCCATTGTGTGGGGTGTTGTTGGATAGGTGTTTCAAAAATATTGCGAGTTTTTGAAAACAATTTTTCGATTAAGGGATTCGTTTCTGAAATATTAAGCTTTAAAGTGCTAATTTTTGTTAGAGTCAAGTGTCCCCCCCTGCCAGCTAAACGGTTAGTTTTGGATATGTGAAAAAAATCACGGTAGTAGTATATACAACGAAGTTAAAATGAAAACTATCACAACTAAGTAGGCTTTACAAGTTAACCAGTAGTAGTCGACCAACTTACATTTGCAGTTGGAATGTATGAGAGAACATATTTTTCTACTACAATGTTAAGTTTGTTCTTTTTTTATAAAAGTAAACCTACTAAATTGAATGTAACCATGTCTGATACAGCGATTGAAGAAGTAAAAGACACCCTAGAAGTTACAATTGATCAACATTTAAACTGGAAGGCACATATTGAAAAGATTAATAAAAACAATTCGGATGTTCAAAAGAGTTACCGTGGCCCCGGCACAGGCAACAGAAGGAACACGGGTGGGTTTTAGTCAGTAAAATTCTGACACGCCCTCCCGCTCCGCCCAGAGCGGGAGAAGTCATTTGATGATTTCCCATCCACAAAAAAAAAAAAAAAAGTGATTGTTATGCATTGTCAGTTCTGGCAGAAACTACAAATCCCAATGTTACTAGAAATGCTTATTTTGGAAATGTGTACCCACTGTTAACTTATGGTGTCATATATTGGGGGAACTCGACAAACGTACAATCCACATTCATTCTCCAGAAGAAATATCTTAAGACAATATGCATAGTACCGAATCATTAAGAGATGTCTTCAGAACGGAGGGTTTCCGGACACTGACTGGTATTTATATACTCGAATTATGTTTATTTGTTAAAAACAATATGCAATATTTTAATTTTAAATCAAATTCTAACAGAAACATTTGGACACAATATAAATATGAAATTAATTTACCAGTTATTAAAAATATGATGTATTATAAAAGTACCTATGTTACTGCTATTTGTGTGTACAATCAGTTACCGCCAGCAATTAAGCAATTAAATGGAAATATGTTTAAAAATAAATTGAAAAAAAATGTTAATTGATAATGTATTTTATAATCTGCACGAGTGTTTTTGATAAAAAATAATATTTGTAAGTACCTAATTTTCTAAAAATACTATTGCATGCCCGACTTGGGTAGACTGTTGAAACTAAAAATGTAATGTTTACTAATAATAACTTAATATACACAGTTAAGCAATAAATATATCTTATCTTATCTTGTGATAAACTCATTCCAACTACGGAACCCTTCATTGTGCGTGGTCCGACATGCACTTGGTCGGTTTTTTTTTTAATTGCACAGCCCTGAACATCGAAATATCTCGTTGTTTTAGAAACCTTTAAAGTAATTGCATATTCATTATAGTGGCTACCTATGTAACAGCTCAGGAATATTATTACAGCTGTTATATAATATTATTACAACCTTTCGATTTTACGTTTTAGCTATTAGGCTGAAGTTTATATCCAAACTTCGGAAATACCTATTGTATTGTATGAAAACGCTTTTGGTATAGGAACCTTCCTAGCTTTCACAACACCTATTTATTTCGTGCTAGTTAACGATTTTACGTATCGATGGAAAATTAAGGGCCATTAGACAATAAGTCCCCTACAATTAATTTTATCGTAAGTGTCGTGTAAAATTAAGAAAACGTCACATTGGTCTTAATTTGATTCTTAATTACTTCAAGACACGCCACAGTGATTTCATTAAAATAAAGCAGACTGTTATTTCTTTAATACTCGTATATATTTTCTTGTTAGGTACTGGAGAGGCTTTAATCGGGCCTGCCTTCAGCATGAAACCTTCGCGAATTGATTGATTGGCTGATAAGACAAACATTGGTTTAATTTAAATAGAATAGTTTTGAAAATGACAGGTTAGGAAAATGGTATTTTATATAGAATCAGTGATCAGCGCTATTCATCATCTGCCTAGCCTTTTCCCAACTATATTGGGGTCGGCTTCCAGTCTAACCGGATGCAGCTGAATACCAGTATTTTACATGGAGCGACTGCCTATCTGACCTCCACAACCCAGTTCCTAGGTAATACGATACCCCTTGGTAAGACTGGTTGTCAGACTTTCGTTCTTCTGACGACCCGTAACGACTGTCAAAGATCCACGAATGACAGCCGGGACCAACGGCTTAACGTGCTTTCCGAGGCACGGAGGAGTCTCGGTATGTAAAGATGGTCACCCATCCACGGACCAACCCCGGCAAGCGTAACTTAACCTGATGGATCGACCCATGCGGCTGTCATTACTTAGCCACGAGCTCTCTCCTACGCTACACTATGCTATTATTACGTTGATAATGTAACGTGCTTCCTATATGCTATTAAATAATAATACGGTGCTCCTGTGTGTCTGAGTTATACGTCCACCAAACACACCTCTTAACGAGTTAGCACACACACATACGTAGTGGTCTGCCGTGGTATCCCGGCAGATCATTGCAGTACCGTTTACATAAGCGTCTGGATCTGTCTCAATGCTTGAGGAACACAAACACAACAGTCGTTAAGGGGGAAGCGCTAAGGCAGCCCGCGAAATTCAAATTTTCTTAAGATTTTTGCAATTTGCAGGTCAATGTCTGGGTGTACATTGATTAAAGTATGATTGGCGACCGTAACAAATATGGATTTACAGAATTATAATCATTAGAATCAGTAATGCAACTCATGATTTCATGAAATTGTAATTTCATAGGATTACTTGGCCTTAGAGAGTTGGATTGGTGACTTTAATGATTATAATTCTGTAAATATACAGGGTGTCCGGTAATTAATGGATAACCTTGCGATAGCATATAATAGACCCTATGGCCGTTCTAAAAAAAATACAAAAAAAAATGTATATCCCAAGTAAGTAAGTACCTAAGATATAATTTTTTTAGAAAAAAATTCTGTGTAATTTCTAGTCACATTATTTATTGCCTCTCTGTCAGCGGCATAGTCAACGTACAATATTATAACAACAGATAACCGATGGAATTCATTCATTTGTGGTTGCGGTGATGAAAAATGTAAAAAAAGTTAGTATTCTTTTTCAAAAAAATCTTAGTTATTACTTGGGATATATTTTTTTTTGTATTTTTTTTAGAACAGCCATAAGGTCTGTTATATGCGATTTCAAGGTTATCCATTCTTTACCGGACACCCTGTATATATTTTTACGGTCGCGAATAATTTTTTAATCAACATATAATACTGACCTGCAAATTGGAAAAACGTAAGAAAATTTTAATTTCGCGGGCTACTCTGGCGCTTACGCCTTACAAGGACGACTTAAGCGTGCTTGTGAAAAACTGTTAATGAATTAGCTGTGCCTATATAAAATTAAAAAGAATAAACTACCTACGCATGAGACATATTACTAACTATTATTATTTTAAAAGTGTGTTTGTTGGTTTGTCCTTCATTCACACAGCAATGGAGCGTTTAGTTTAAGCATACAGATAGTTTATTGGCCATAAAGATGCGTAAGCTATTCTATGTGTGTACCTATAGTACACCTACATTTCGTCTGAAAACTGGAGCAAAAAAAAATATTAACGAAAAAAACGGGGAAAAAAAATGAAATGAATGAAATCGCGGGGCAATAGTACAAAATGAACCAATTAAATACAAACTATATTTCTACTTCCACTCTCAAACTCCTCATTCATTTGAAAGCAACAGGCATCTCAGTAATGAATCCTACACGGGTATATCGTACAAATCTCACATAAGACGAACGCGATCCGAATCAACAGGTAGATCTATTTGGAGAGTTCTGTGGATCGCAGCTTGGCCAAAGCCCCGGTCTCTAACTTTATCTTGACGCGGACGTAAAAAGACGGAGAATTGTGTGGAGGTGGCAACAATACTTATTGTTCAAACAATAGGGGTTGGGGTTTAGTTTTGTTCATCAAGAATTCGAAGACATGTGACATCTATCAACACGCATTGGGCCCGCGTGGTTAGCTTTTTTTTTTTGCATGGGAAATCATCAAATGGCTTCTCCTGCTCTGGGCGGAGCAGGAGGGCGTGTCAGACTTTTACTGACTAAAACCCACCCGTGTTCCTTCTGTTGCCTGTGCCGGGGCCACGGTAACACTTTCGAACATCCCGCAACCCCGGCTGGCGCGTGGTTAGCTCAGGCTAATCTAACATTTCTCTTGCAATCATACGACACTGGACAGGTGCTTTTGATACATGATACAAAACTATTTTATTTCTAGACAAATACAGCGTTTTGTAATGTAATGTAATTATGTATTATTATTAATTATGTACAGGAAATTATTTCTGACAAGAGTTACAAATGTAAAGAATTAAATCTTTCCCTTGCATCCATAGCACCTATAAAATTTTCAAAAGGAGTCTGAACCTAATTGGTAAGTAATTTGATAAGTTAAGGGTCCCCGAAGCGATCAATTGCAATTGTCAATTTTTACGTGATTGATACACATTGTTGCGCAAATTGATCGTCTACCAAATGCAATTGAAGCGATTGACAATAGGAATTGATGGTAATTGATCGCTTCGGGGACCTCTTACTTTATCGATGAGCCTTTCTAATGTATCAGCTCCAAAATTTCTCACATCCCGGTCGTCATCGTAATACGGAGTGGTGAGCTGGATCCCGGCTGTTGTTTTACGGATAACGTTAGGTTTGGCGACTGCCGTCCAATGATAGCTGCACTGTTTGTTACGTGCCCGAATAAAATTGGATTTACTGTTTGTTTCAACCTTTGTTTATTGTGAACGCTGCCTTCAATTGCTGGTAGTAGTGTAAAGAGGATACCAGGTTTTAGTTTCATTCCTGAATTGAAAAGGTGTGAAGTTGTTTCTAGTGATTTATCTGGTTAAAGACGTTTAATTCTCATAAAGAAATACATTTCACTTACATGAGAACAAATTTATATTATAAAAATTAATCACTGTCCTTCGACACTCGGACTTACAATAAATCTAACTTATATTACTATACATATCATTAACTTGCATTGTATTTTATAATAAACAATAAATCTAACTTATATTACTATACATATCATTAACTTGCATTGTATTTTATAATCACTTCTTCTTCCCAGCTAAAGCACTAGAAAGTGGTGAAGGACGGGCGTTTTGGGGGAATGTCTTATGTAATTTTGACGTTCGAAAAGTGCTGATTCTCAGCCTAGTTTGAATACATGATTTTTGATTTTGATAATAAAATTAGAATTTAGCTTATAAATCCTTTCCTAATTCCAGCCACAAGTTCCAAATCAATAACCACTTGTGGCTATCACAGAATGAAAACTTTATATGACACGCGCGTCTCCTTCAGAACATGTCATATGTAATTTTACCCTATAGATAAAAAGGGGAGGGGTTCAGGTACATTATTCTCTCAGTAATTCAACAGAAATTGCTTAGGCAGTCCAGCGATTTTCTTTTTCACGATATAATATTTTTGATTTTTTTTTGATTCCAGTTTGATTTTTGTTAAGAGTTTCTCGTCTATTCTATTACGAAATGTTTTGATTGAATCTCTTTTATTCGATCGAGTGCGAATTAACTCGCAAGAGTACGAATTGATTTTATTGTTTGTTAAGAATATGAGATCCATGTCAAATACAATACCATATTGAAAACACTTCCTTAAAAACAAGTAAACTTAAAAAATCAAATAACCCGACTGCGTAAAAATTAAATTTAAATTAAAAAGATGGAAACAAGATGACATATTTTGTCTCCAAACAATCTCATGAAGTCGGAGGCATCTTCTTAAATTTAACCATAATGACCGATTGCCTCCGACTGAATGAGATTGTTTGGAGACAAAACAGGTTTTAAAACCCTTCATATACCCAGTGACTCTCTCGCAATAAAGAAAAATCTAAGGACATATCATTAATCAAAGTCGGTTCAGCCGTTTAGTAGTTACGAAGGACCACAGGAACGGACATACATAAATACAGGTCAAACACACAACCCTCCTTTTATGGCTTCGCCACAGTCGGGTAAAAAAGCTGCCAGTAGCTGTAAAGCTAAATGCGACACTCCTTCGAATTTTACAGCATTGAAGACATTAAGGCGTTGCACATACCTACGGAGCAAAAATTGACGAAACCGTCAACCTTTTAAAAGCTTTCTGTTAACGGCTGCCAGTGGCAGCAACGTCTACGTCAGCACAGATAAGATAATAATTTATTTATTTTGATAAATAAGTTACACGAGTACCTACATTACAACAAAACAAATAGTCAGCATGCAAGAGATACTAAAAAAAATAAAAATAAAAACAGTTTATGACGTTTGCCTGCGTTTGCCTTAGACAATGGCATGCAAATATTTATCATCATCTGCTTAGCCTTTTCCCAACTATGTTGGGGTCGGCTTCCAGTCAAACCACGAATGACAGCTGGGACCAACGGCTTAACGTGCTTTCAGAGGCATGAAGGGATCTTGATATGTAAAGATGGTAACCCATCCACGGAAAAACCGCGGCAAGCGTAACTTAACCTGATCGATCGACCCGTGCGGCTGTTATTTTTTAGCCACAAGCCCCTCATTAAAATAAAATAATGTATGTATAAATATGCACTCTCCGTAAAATCATTTAAAAATGTCATGATAAACAAGCCCCGCCAGGCTAGGTTATTTAGATGAGTCGCAATATTTATTGACCGAAGGATACAATGATTGACACAAAATGAACGAGAAAATTACCAGAATCACCAAGTTTGACAGGGTCAATGGAGATTTCATTACAAGTATTATCAGACAGAAAGACGTTGGTACGCCTCAGTACCATTTTACCTCACCCAGGAATAGGAAAGGAGTTTTACCTGAACGGTTGTGAATTAAATATGCGATTTAATACAATAGTCTAAAATTGGATATTTCATTCACAACCCGTTTGTAATCAGATATTCTATTAAATTGAAGCACCACAAAATCTCATTACGTATTTGTTAGAGTGTAAATAGAAACCGTTCCATTGGTAGTTTATTCATTTCGTGAGACCCATTCATTAAACGCATTGGGCGGAATTAAGGAATTGTGAATTGAAATATGAGGTTAGTTAAAAGAATAGGGAAAAACGAGATACCTGGTGTTCTTCGTTAGTTCTGTAATAGGTATGATATTTCTAGATGCACACGAGAATAAAGGTTCATTCAGCCAATCATTAAGGTGTAATTTATTAAAGTTACGTAATACTTTTTGGAATTCTTAATAGCTGTGACTCTGACATCCTATTACCTACTATCATCTGTCAACCCTTTTACTACTTTGAAGTCGGCTTCCTGGCCAACGAAATGCGATTAGCAGTGCAGAGTTCTTTGTGAAAGAACTCGTCCAAGGAAAGTGTAATATGCTTTATGACCCTAAGGGCTTTTGTCCACCGCCACCGTCAATGTGACGTCAACGAGGGTGAGATGACGGCACCGAAGTAGCTATACATACATTTACTATATAGCCGTGAGTCCACCGCACGTCCGTCACCCGAGTGCCGGGATCCCGGCTCCTGAATTTTCGAGTAGTTTGGCGGGACCACTAAAACTCGGCCCGAGATTGTGACGGGCAGATGTGCCGCCAATACAAAAGACGTCTGATCTTAAAACGACAAGTTCTAATTATCTATTTGACAGTTAGATATATAGTTTCAATTCTAGCAAAGTTTAAATTTAGTGAGGATTGTTGTAAAAAGTGATAAACTAATTACGAGGTCGACTACACCTACTATAAAAGCCTTATCGTAATTTGATTTTAAATTAAACAAATAAACATAACATCACGACTGGTAATCCTCAAAGGGTTAGGCAGAGGTATCTATACTTAAAGAAATGTGGAGCATTTCACCAGTTAGGTTTAAAGAATTTTATTTTTCACAAGAACTAAGATAAAAGTTCACTTAAAATGAGATACAAAGTGATTACATCTAAGTAATAATTAGGTACCATATTTGTCTCTGGGGTGTTAGTGATGTTATGTTTTAGTCTCATGTAATAGGGGACGAGGCTATTACCATCAACTGGGTACAGATCCAGACTCCGAGCTGCTACTTCATTATTTGTTTTTAATTTACGTTGCTAACATAGGTATAAGTCAAATTGTAACTAATACTATGAATTATGTTACTTGGATAAATAACTGAATTATTATCTTTTTCTTTATTTCAGTAAACGGAACATAATATTTACATAATATATAAGCTAACAGACTTAAAATAATAATTATAATATGTACATAAGTAAAAAAACATATAATCATAGGGCTTCAAAAAATTCGTCTGCATCGCTGTCAACAGGAAAAGTGCCCAAAAGGCTGGTAGCATTGCCACGTTGTATGGCGATGCTGATTCTATGGCCAAAGAATAAGCCAGCCCTTTGGTCACGTGGAGAGTCGACCAACCGCTTGGCGTTGTCTCGGACAACCAAGTGGGCTTCACTAAATACATATAAATTATATTTTTAAATATTAGAATATGAAAAGTATAATAACATTTCAATATATAAAAAATAGTAGCCCACCGGTATCGGGAACAGGGTCCAAGCTACCGGCGGTCAGGGCTACAGAGAGAGGAACCTCCTAACAATGCGAACCATGTCCAGAAGTACCGCTTTCTGAATCAAGCCCTTAATCCAGCTGCCCAACGAGAGCCTCCTTATGTGTTGGTCGAGGCTCTTGGCAATAAGCCATTGGCTGATACGACTATCGGTACAATGATCGCTGAGTCCACATCCCACATGTCGACAACCTCGTGAGCCAAGTCAAGATACTTGATTTGTTTATCTTTTTCGGCTTTCACGAGGTTCCCGTCATGCGGGACCGTTATGTCAATAATCATTGTGCGCCGCTCTATTCGATCTATCACCACTATATCAGGCTTATTGGCAACAATGGTCCTGTCAGTGATGATGGATCGATCCCAATACAATGTGATATTTCCATTTTCCAGAATTGGGTCGGTTACTGCGAAATACCTGATAGAAAACCCAATATCACGTTTCTCGGCCTAGGAATCGAACCCAGGATCTCATGCTCAGCAGTAGCACTTGCAACGAGGTAATTAAAGAACATGTTTTACCAAAGGTTATTTTCATTAGTTCTGTTATCTTTGTTTTTGGCGTCAATAAATCTAAAGCTTCCTATCGCCAACTCAACCGGCTAATGGCGCCCTTAGGCGATGTACCTACCCTTGATTTACACTAAACGAGCGGAGATAAGCAACTGTAATTCTTACTGTTTTTCTCCTTTGGAAATAGAAAATAGACTAATTAAAAACAATAGAATTTTGTGTTTACTGTAAGAAGTTATTTTATTTTATTTACCAGACAAAAGTACTCGTTATAAACAAACAACTAAGGACCTACTTGTCTCCTTAATAAAATAGTCATTTTGCAAAAAAAAAACATCAAACCCACGTAAACCAAATATGTATCGGGACAGATGGGCCAGATTCGTCACGCAGTGGGACCCAGAAGACGGCCGTCGTCGCCGAGGGAGGCCGAGGAAACGCTGGCGTGATGACTTACAGGCGTTTATGGGTGATTGGCTGGAGAAGGTAACAGTACACAGGGAAGGGTGGAAAGCTGTGGGGGAGACCTTTGCCCAGCAGTGGAACAATAAAGGTTGAAAAAAAAATCTAAATGTGGTAATTACCTGCTTATCATCTAGCAAGCCAGGAGCGAGGATCGCCAAATCAAACTGTACCTAGATTTGAATGTATCTTCATTAGCCATACATTACCCATTATAACAAAAATTGTTTTTCATAGTTCTTTCAGCAACGAGACTCCTCTACGACACACCATAATATTTAATAGACGCAAAATTAATTAACACCCAAAAATAATGGCTCGTCCGAAAATCAATCTGCAGCACATTTGGTGCGGAATCTCTATATAAACCAGTCATAAAGCCATTAATGTCAATAAACAGGACAGGAAGGGAAATATTTACGACACGTGCTAACGTAAAATACACTCTCTCGGCTTTATTATCGACGACATAATGTTCCACTATTCATTCTGTTTCGGAACATGTTGTGACGTTTTTGTATTAGAAAATATAGCCTTTCTATAATTTATTGTCTTAAGTACGATGATGCAGGAAAGTTGATGACTAAGCAAACTATTTTAATTTAAGACGCCAACGACCTTGAGCGCATAGCTTGCGTCTTCTGTGCTGAGCTCACGCAACGTGTTAGACGTCCACCCATTAATAAGACTAGCCTATCATTTCAATTTTAATTCAAAGCCATTCCAGTGAATCGGGACAGCTTAGAGTTTTTGCGAAAGGTCCTTATCGTGTCAGGGTCATGTGAGCGGCTAAGTTATTTAGTATTACTTGTTTAAGACGACACGGCGTGCGCAGTGGCGCCCTCATCGTTTGTTTGATTAATTCTTTTATTTTAGAATGAAAATGCAGAAAATAAGCATGTTACGTTGTGGTCCACAAGACTATACGTAATTATTATTACACTTATTGCCACTTAGAGTTTAGTGGCCACTATTTTCCATTTTAAGGATCATAAAACTTCACAATGTAAAACTAATGTTTTTTATAATAATAACGCACTTGTTTCGCATTCAAAAAAATATTTAGGATATCGTCTTAAATCATCATAGAGCTTCACAATTTGGCCTTTAAAATATCAATCATTGTTCAAGAGATGCACCCAAATTTTTTTCTGGTTTTTATTTCATCTTCAGGCCACATAAATACAGCCAGGGTCGCGAGATGTCCGAAAGAGTTACCGTGGCCCCGGCACAGGCAACTGAAGGAACACGGGTGGGTTTCAGTCAGTAAAAGGTCTGACACGCCCTCCCGCTCCGCCCAGAGCGGGAGAAGTCATTTGATGATTTCCCATCAAAAAATAAAAATTAGCTACCGCTAATCATTTTACGGAGTCCATGGTACATCTGTACCGCACGATGAATCAGTTCGGAGGGATTTTTTAACGCTCGTTCGAACACTGTTGAAGGCGCGAGAAATCTTGTCTCTGTCATCTCTGACCTAGACTAGAGTCAAGAGCAAACCTATCTTAAATAAAAAAAAATTAAAAAAAAATCGCACCAGGCGATATTTCCACGCCGCGATTTTTACGCGTCCGTAGGAACGTAGGCTTAAATAGCAAGGTTTTAAAATACCTACGTCTATTGGTAATGCAAAATAAACTTTATGTCTGACGCATAAAGTTAGTTTCTATTTACAATTTGAAACACAGTCTATTACAGGAATTGACGTGACACGCTCCGATTCGCGTTCAATGTCACGTGACCAATGCTTTATTTTTACGCAATTATTTCTCAAATATAATATATTAATTAATCTAAAATTATTTCCAAAACTAAGATGAGTTTTGATAGTTTTGGATCAGAATCATTCTACAAAACAAAATTCGTAACGTATTTTTCTTACTGTCAATTATAGGCTAGTTGACAGCAAGAAAAATACCTTACGAATTTTGTTTTGTAGAATGATTCTGATTACCTACCTACCTATGGTGCGATTTTAATCATGTTCTTTATGTATCTTGTGCGATAAAATTCTTTAAATTAAATCTACTAATACTAATAATAAAGCTGAAGAGAGTTTGTTTGATTGTTTAACGCGCTAATCTCTGGAACTGCCAGTCGGATTTGAAAAATTATTTTTGCACTTGGTAGCCCAATTCTTGAGGAAGGCTATAGCTATAACATCATGCTAAGACCCGTAGGAGTTGAGCAAATACAAAAAAGTCAGAAAGAACGTTAGAAAGAACGTTAAGTGAAAAAAGTTCGGGGGAATAAGAAATTTAATTTCACGCGGACGAAGTCGCGGGCAGAAGTTATATTTTTTGGGTTTTTGCACTTTTTAATGCTTCAAATCATAGCTTATTATCATGTCTCAATACATTAATATTTTACATAACAACTTATACCAAATTAATTAATAAAATAACAAAATTATATCCTAACTTAACTAAAACTATTCACAAACTAAAATATGGCGTCGAAAAATTCCTCCACATCGCTGTCGACTGGTAATGTACCCAAGAGACTGGCGGCATTGACAATAATTTTTCATCAGTCGTTATTAAAAAAAAAAACCACTGTTTCCTACAAAAGTGCAATACCTAAACTGTATGGAACAGCAATTTTTTTTTTTCATAATCGACAAATTTCAACGCAGGGGTCGAGAATCATGTACTGAATCCATGGTAACAAGTTGCGCGTCGATGTCCCTGCCACCCTGTATAACTTTTAATTTGCGAACATAAAAAGTTTAAAACAGAAGGAAAGGTCATGCTTTCGCATGCGGAGCATTAAACACGTGACAATTCTTTAATTAGTACTTTTGGCACACCCTGGGTAGTCTGCACTTTTACCTGGCATTGCTGACTGCCCAATTTTTAACACGGCCTGAGGTATTCTCGTACTAACAACTACAGAACAAAAGTAAATGTCAATCCAATAAATATCATTAAAGTTTGAAAAGCCAACCTAATAATGAACAAGATAAAATATCATCCACGAAAAAGTAAATATCAAATATTCATGAAAAGTTTTACTAATAATTACCCGAGAAGTTGAGCAACATTTAGAATAATAATAAGGGCTATTTGTTAGCACTAACGTTCCGTGAAGTTGGCAGAATTGCTCCAACATTTTCTTCGGCGGTTCGGAGTACGAAATTATTCTTTTTTAAATCTAATTTTTTAGGATTCTGTTTTGCTGAGGTTTTTTTTTTTTGAATGTTAGCAATTACACGGTTCAACTGATTTGATTGAAAGACGTATAAAAAAGTATGCCCATTAAATTATTCATTTTTATTTTTAACCGATGAAAAATAGGAGGTGGTTCTCAAATTTATACTAGCTGTTGCCCAAGACTTCGTCTGCCTGTATTTTGTTTTCGATCATTTTTATATAATCCAGGATAAAAAGTAGCCTATGTCCTTATCCAGGTCTCAGGTTAGTTATATGTCATATTCCATAAAGATCAGTTCAAAAGGTAACAGATAAGCAGACCGACAAGAGTTATTTTTGCATTTAGTATAAACCTATACACCGTGCCGCTACAACGGCGACATTAACCTAACACACGGGTAGGGCTACTGGCCAGTAATCATACAAAACCTAATAAGATAAAATAATTCGTAAAATGAAAAATAATAAAGTTCTCTCTTTCCTCCAATACGCCTACTCTTTGCACGTTATTCGTTTTAATTTCATTGATGCGATGTTACGATCCGTGACCCCGGCAAATGACCTCTGTGCTACAGTTCTTTAAGTACACGTTGCTCCAAAATGGTATTTTAGAACATTATTGTTAATAAATCAATAAATAATAACGTTTAATGAGATTAAAATATCTTCATGAATCGAAAACGTAAAACAGTATACGTGTGTTAAATTAATGTCGCAATTAAAGTATGGCACTTTGTATGTATAAAGTACGAGTATGAATGTTCAATTTTTTGCTTCAACCAATTTGAAAGACATAAGTGAACCGTGCAATGTTTTTATTTTTATTTTATCCTTCACTGTCCCATTGCTGAGCAAAGGGCTCCCGAAAATCGTGTAATCATAAAAAAAAGTATTATTTTGCCTCTGGTATCCATCAAATGAAGTTGGTTTACGGGTTCAAGGATTTTTAATAGGTATCTTTGAGATCCAAGATTTTGAGATGAATTCAATTTTCTCGTTAACAAAGACAATGATTAACCTTTCAAATAACAATGTTTTAGTCGAGTCTATCCTTGTTATGAAAATTACTTTGCTCATAATTTAGATAACGGTTGAAGGTCGATAAAAATACTTTCAACAGCGACAGGTGTTTTAATATTTTTGTGGAAATTTTACGTTAATTTTAATTATTTTATTATAGGACTCAGAGACGAAAAAACATCATTCAGCATTTGCCTGGCATTACCTGAACCCAAATGAACATATTTAGCGCGGCCATGAGGCAAACATAGTTCTAAATTTTTTATTGGAACGAAGATCTTTAACATGACTTGCGGTAGGACTCAACTAATAGAAATCGTCACTACCATGCAATTGGACAGGCCTATGTCCAGCAGTGGACTGCTGTAGGTTGATGATGATGATGATGAATGAGTGAAAAAAATTTGGTCAAAATGTAAATCCAAGAGGACGGCGAAAATTTTTAAATTTTTCGCCATGGGTGTTGTTTTCATGGTTTTCAAGGGTGTTGAAGCCGATAGTGACGTTAAAATGTAAATACAAGATGGCGGCTGCGATAATTTTCAATTTTCATCATGGTTATCGTTTTCATGGTTTTCAAGCGTGCTAAAGCCGATAGTGCAGTCAAAATGAAAATCCAAGATGGCGGTTGCGAAAATTTTAAAATGTCATGGGTGTTGTTTTCATAGTGTTCAAGAGTGCTAAAGTTGATAGTGTGGTCAAAATGTAAATCCGGGTGCGAAAATTTTATTTTTGTTTTAAATCATACGTGAGGAATGTTCCTGACGGGGGTCCCCCGAGCGCACACGTTTTCTCAATTTAGTTTTTAATTTGTTTAAATGTGATCCATGCATACGGTACTGTGCCAAATATTCATTTTTCTTTTTGTTTTTTATTCGCTTTACATAGACGTAATATTTTAACGATTTTTCACTTTTCTTTTGCAGATAAATACTCAACAAAAACATAAAATTCTTGACCTAGTAATCAAACATCATCCATCACCTGTATTGTCTGCCTCCTCATAAATAAAGAAAAGAAACATATCATTATTTATTTCTTTTGTTTTTACAAAAGCAACAACTTTCTTTGCTTCCCGGTTATAAATCGAAGCTTCCGAATTATTAACAAGACACAACGTGTCTTGTAGCACATTCATATTCTAAAAAGGTACAGAGAAGTTTTCTGTATCTTTTGGAAAGAGGGATGTTTGGTATTGTTCGTAATTTATTTCAATTTCCTTTTCAATGGAAACCGTTTACGTTGTTGATGTTCCTTTAAATTATTGAAGAAGAAAGTGTAGATTAAATAAACTAATTATCAAAAAGAGTCAACACATAGCTAATTGTAGGAGTTTAATTAGAATAAAATCAACAGAAAAACTGAATACATAAATATAGCATGTTAGACACGGGGCAATTCCTGTCCTACCTACATTGTTTATGTATTTTTGCAGACTCAAAAATTATGTAGGCAAAGAAAGAAAAATATCTAGACAGAATCAAACTGGTTGCTAAAAATTGTATAATTTATTATTTTTTTTGACACTGATTTTACGTTTTGTGATTACTATAGCTAACACGCTGACTTATTACTTGTTAAAATTTTAGGAAAATGGTACACTTTTACAATGTTTGTGAATATGTGAGCACCGTGTATCTTACACATATTTAATTTATCTGTCATTGCTTCATTTGTAATTATGTTTTGTGGTATGGTAATATTATTCTAGGTGCATCGTCTTCACATATAATTATATAATAAATGTACCTAAACAAAATATTGTAAAACATTTTAAAACGGTGAAGTTTCTTGCCCATTCTTCTCCATACGAAACTACCTTTTGGAAGGGGCGACTAGAATCAATTTTGTAAATTTTGACGTTCAAAAGTGCCGTTTATGTGCCTATTTGAAATAAATGATTTGAGTTTGACTTTGAAAATATCGTAGGAATCTGATAAAATAAAATAAATCGTCATCTGAAAAGACAATATATAGTCCAAAGCATTATTTTATCTATATCCTATGATAATTAATGATCGATAAATAAAAGGATTTAGTTTTCTCTTGACTCTAGTCTAGGTCAGAGATGACAGAGACAAAGTCGACGATTAGTTTAAAAAGCCACAGATTTCAAAATTCAAAAGTATTCTTCAAGTTGTATGTGACTGTCTCGTTGATCTATTGGTCAGAAGGGCTACTGCTGGGAATGAGGACTTGGATTCGATTCCCAGGTCAGGAAAGTGTTATTGGGTTTTCTATCTGGAATTTCTCAGTAGCAGCTTGGAGTCTGAAGTTGTACTCGGTTGACGGCAATAGCCCCCTATTACATGGAACTTAAACATAACTGGCGAAATGTGCGTGTACTATAGGTACACCTCTGCCCAACCCTTTGGGGAAACAAGGCGTGTTATGTATGTTTTTAAGTTACTGTGTATCACAAAACGGTCCACTCTACCCCGCAAATACCCACAACATTCTTCTAACAAAACATCTGTTCCAACTTCAACAAACAAAGTGGAAGTATCAGCCCCCCGTGGAGGATCAAAGTCCATCAGAGAGAAACTAATTTAATTTGTAGCCTGTATCAACAACCTGATTACTGTTCGTGTTGTTTACGTATTTTTAGTTAGGGACAGAGCGGGCTTAACTTTAGAGGTGAGAACTTAATTATGGACACAATTTGCGGAGAAAGGGTTAGGAACTAGGTATGTTACTCTAAAAATTGTGGTGGTTTTTGGATGTTTCATCCCCGTTTTCACTAACACTAGGCGACACCTACCTACATGAATGTCCAAATAAAAACACGCTGTTGGATTTCTAACGCTTGGCTCAGCGCCGAAAGTTGAAAATCCAATAGTGTGCTTTAATTAGACCTTACATTTAGGGTATTAGGGACTAAATGAATATTTTCTATAAGCTGGATTGTTTTGTTCAAACAATCTTCAGTTTTATCGCGAACTAACAGCAAATTAGCACGTGGATGTATATTTATCACCTACATACAGTGTTTAGTGGCCCCGAAACTCTTATGACGTACTAGCAGCGCCCCACGGTTTCACCCGCATAAGTTTCGATCCCGTGGGGATATCGGGATGAAAAGTATTCTATGTGTTAATCCAGGTTATAAAATATCTGTGTGCCAAATTTCATCCAAATCCGTTCAGGAGTTTTTGCGTGAAAGAGTAACAAACATCCATCCATCCTCACAAACTTTCACGTTTATAATATTAGTAGGAAGTAGGATATATGAACACAGACCGTCATCGTCAGTACAGGAACATTAATCAGATAATATTTAAAAATTGACAGCCTACAATTTGCGTGGTAATAGTCATTTCATACAACTGTCAAAGAATTACAGTTGTAATTGGAATATACAGATAATTTAAATTAGTAATCACTTTGCTTAACAATTGATTTCCCTGATTTTACCAACTCTTATCTCACACAACCTACACACCAGCAGGCAGCTTGCCACGCAAAGGCAGCTTAGGAAAAAACTGCGTTCCACAGTAGAACTTTCAACCGATGCCTGTGTGAAGTAAAAGGCTTTGGTAATTGCTTTCCAAGCGCATGAATAACTTTTAGCAAAACTGCGATCAGCCTCCCACGGTTTTAGGGCGGATTTCACCAATGAAACCTAACGCGATCATCAAATCTAAACAACGTTCAAGAGCTGTCATCAGTGTCATTGTTCCAAAGAATATAATGACACTGACAGCCCTTAAACGTGGTTTATGAGCTGATCGCGTTCAGTTTCATTGGTGAAATCAGGCCTTAAAGGGATAGAAATACGAATATATAATATTAATGGAATGAGAGGATAATGGTAAAATGCATTTAATAAAGTTAACTTTTTAAGTCGATTGGTTTATATTCAATATTACCATTATGTCTAGGCCGTGAAAATTAATTAATTAAAACCTGAGGTTAATGTAGGTACTCCTACTTACTAAAGCGCGGAACTGAAATTACTAAGTTGAACCTAGTTTTAACCGCATTTCGGCACTTAGCCTAGAACAAGGAATTTAGCGCTAACTTAGAGTCACTTAACTAGACAGCTTTTGATAAGTTGATTACAACTGCATGCTTCTTTTATTAACCCCCGGCGGAAACAGAGGGATGTTATAAGTTTAACATGTGTATGTGTGTATCTGTTTGTGGCATCGTAGCTCCCAAACGACTGAATAGATTTCGTTTTTTTTTTGTTTTACTGAAAAAGTGACTTGATCGAGAGTGTTCTTAGCTATGATTCAAAAAAGTCTATTCAGCTGTTTGAAGATTATCACCTCTTTTCTAGTTGGTGAATGATGTGAGCATATTCCACAGGTCTGATGGAGTCGAAATTTAGTATTCTGTTACTTCAGTGATATTAGAATAACATAATAACCTTGAACAGATGCTGCAGCATTACCTGGAATTAGCAGGATAACCACCCCCTCCCTCCCTCACCAACTTACAGCAGAGGTATCGTGTTTGGGCTCATTAGAATGGTCTCAATGAATAGGTACAGATAGGACAGATGTGTTTCAGGGGTTTTTTTTGAATTTATCTTATCCAAGATATTGTTGATATAAAGAAAATAAATATAATTTGGCTCGTACTCGTTCGAAAGAGATTTCAGAGGAGCAATTCCCGTTTTTTTAAGACCGTTTGCTGCGTACATCGTGCTTGAGATTGGGACTAGATTTTGAAAGCTCTAAATACGGGAAATGGCCTTTAGTTGATTTATGCTCACATTGTTTTTTTTTTATGACATTATTATATACATACATACATTAACTTACGCCTTTTCCCATGGGGGTAGGCAGAAACTACAGAACTGAAAAATTTAACCGGAAAACGTGATTATTTAACACCTTAGTAACCATCATCATTTCAGCCGAATTACGTCCACTACTGGACATAGGCCTCCCCCAAGCGCCGTCACTGTGGCCTTCACCAGGTCATAGGTCCACCGTGGACCTATGACCTGGTGAAGGCCGTAGTGACGGCGTTTGGGGGAGGCCTATGTCCAGTAGTGGTCCACCTTGTGGGACGCCTTCCAATGCTATGTATTCTGGTACGCGGTCACCACTCCAGAATCTGTCAGCCCCATCGGCCATCTGTTTTGCAAGCAATGTGCCCTGCGCCCACTGCCACTTAAGTTTGGAAATTCTTCGGGCTATGACGGTTACCTTGGTTTTGCTACGGATCTCTTCATTTCTGATTCGATCATGTAGGAAACTCTAAGCATCCCTTTGGGTGACTTTTAGTCTTCTAATGAGTCCCATTGTGAGCGACTACGTTTCAGTGCCGTAGGTCTGGCTATACGCACTGCGGGCCAACCACCACCTCTTAAAGCAGTATTATTTTAATGTTACTACAGTGTGAGAAAGAGATGAAGCTATACAGGACGTCTAGCTCCATCTTTTTCCCACACTCAAGTAAGTTTAAAATAATACTGCTTTGAGAGGTGGTGGTCTAACTCCTGGTCAAAGACTTTCATCGTGAGATACTGCGGTATGTGGGACGAGAATATATTGCGTAGCTTCCAGAACGCTGCCCAGCCGAGTCGGATTCGACGATACCTTAGTAAACACCCTTAATAAAATAAACATTCACGAGATAGAATAGGTAGGTATGACCACTCTTTTAGCTAAAGGACATAAATAAAGGGACCAGTCTATCTTACCAAACGCATCAGAACATTAGTAGATAAAATTCGTAACAATTCCATGACCCAATTTCCATTTTGGGTAAATTTTGGGTCATCGGGCAATATTGCCGATGCTATAATCAAAGAAAAGCAAGTCGTGAGGAAACGACAATGATTGATTTACATAATCTGCCTGACAATCTAGTAGTTCAAAGCCCTTACCTCTGATTTTGCATCATTGTCAAAATCACAGTGATCTTTATTCTGGTCGCAATAAGGTTGCTATTGGGTCGAGGTCATTAACAAGCCTGTCAACATCATAATGATCTTTATTCTCGTCATGACAAGGTCGCTATTGTGTTGCTGCTATCAGTGGTAAAATAACTGTGAAAGGACTGTACAGTGGGCCTAGCATGAACGCGCGGAGTAATCATAACGTAAATTCGAGCGATTTTAAATTTAAATTTTAGAATAGGGAATATTACGCCAAGCTGAGGCAGCAGATGGTGCCACATAAACACGAAGTAAACAAAGCAAACTGCCAAATGCGAGCACCAATATTTTTCGGTCTTTTTCAATATAATTTCAGCTTTATCTCATCCTTGTTACTATAATTGTAGTTTAAAATAATGCCAAAACATTTAAAAAATCAAATGTATTGGTTTTTGTGATATTGAACTACCTTACAATAAACTTTTAATGTTACATTCAAGTAAATAGCATTAACAATATTTTGTTTTTACACTAGGTTAATACTCTGACCTGTTAAGTATCCTTCATTCTTATAGTCTGCAGCTCTAAAATGTTCAGAACACAACCTTTAATGCTTTGTGACTGTAAAATGCTTGCAACGTAGCAATTTACCACTTCTTGCGAAGTTATCCGTTTTTAGTGAATTTAATGAACACCTTCGTTCCTGCATATACTACCTATCAGCACAACACTGATTCGCTGACAGTTGCATTGTTACTATCTATTACAGAATATTTCTGACAAACGGATATAACTAAAATAATATATCAGTAGATTGTAAACACACCGGATTTCTAACTAACAGTCATCTAACCATAGATATATTTTTTATAACTATAGATGAAAAAGGAGGCCTAAACATGAAGTTTGTTGTTCTGTTTTCGTTATTTATTTAATTATTTATTCCCTTTATAACGATCACTACAGGTTGCATTGCCTAATGCAATTGTACGGTCTCATAAAATTAATTTATCATTAAAATTATGTACAATTTAAAATTATTAAGAACTCTAACCTTTTTACTATAACCTTTTTGTTAGCTAGTCTTACCATAGACGGACGCCATGTTGTTCTGTTTACCAAGCATTTCAGGTGCGCCCTCTAGCGGGATAAATTGTCAGTAAGGTTCCCTACTGAAATACTCGTTTCGCACACAATATTTGAATCCAAAATGCTATAGGTAGATTAGTTGTATTTTTTATTTAAAAATCGATCGATCTTAAGTTATGCTTTCGTCGCGCGTTCCTGCGAGGGCTTCATGTTCATGATTAGAATATACAAAGGAAAAAAATGTCGAATTAACAAATAAGTGGCGGGTCAGTTGCTCTCAAAGTTTTGCACAAAGTCGTTAGATTAGGTATTCAGTTTCCGACACTATTATTAACGGGAAGTTTCTAGTATTTGGAGATAATAATATAAGTAATTACTGTACCTAGGCCTGAACAAGCGGGTACCTTATAGATAAAGATTTTTACTCGTAATAAAAACTGCGAAATCCTCGCAAGTGTTCAATATTATGTTTTAAACAACTACTACACTTTTTAAGCACGTGAATAAATAAAAATAAACGCGCTGAGAACGTCAGCTTCCTACTTAGAGGTAGAAGAAAATGTCAGCATAAAATTGTAAAAAGAGAAACATAAAATTTTATCAGCATTCAAGAACGTGATTTTGAATATTTCACGACAAATCTTAAGTTTTCACGAGAAAATAAAAACACCCCACTGGGCTTTAAATTCACAGGAGACTTGAGGTAACAAAATATCCAAAAAACATTTTCCATTTCTCATTACAACTTTTATAAATGTTGAAACAAATCTGAATGAGAGCAAGTTTTCTAAGAAGTCAGGAGCTTACAAAGTTATGAATGGTCGCTTTAATAAGAACATTAAAGAATATAAGTCTTGTAATGTGGTAAATAATTCAGCAAGTTTGAAAAACATGCTCTTGTGCAAATAGGCAAGTATCTACTTGAGTCAAATCTATGGTTTGTTTTATGTGATGGCTAAAGATGCTTTTTATGAATAAATAATGGTGTTATGATTGTCTCTCTGGGTTGTTATCATTATTTTGCTAATGACGATGCTATATTATTCAGGTATTAAACGTTCGCACAAAAGATTTTCTGCGAAGTAACTTTTTTAAGCAAAGCAAGTCTGTTGTCTCTTTTCAGAACTATTTTTGCATTAACCTTTAGTTTATTTCATAGTAGGTAGAACTCCACACGTCTAATAGGTAATGTAATAAATATGTTGAATTGTATTACAGAAAATAATAAAATATCCGCTTTAGAACCTAATCCTTAGCTACAGATAAAAAATTCAACAAAAATAAATAATTCTGATAACCTCACTTTTTCAAGTAACATTAACCTGTTAGCATTTATTTACATTTTAAGTATTCTGTTTCTTTACATTTTCAACAAAACATGAAGAATATGAAGAACAATATTCTTCATAAAAATTTGAGAGCCGCTTTCTTATACCTCACAGAAAGGTCTTCAAAATAGTGTAGTGTCGTGATAGATCACGCCCATTTAGCCTGACAAGGGTCAAGCCACTATCATGAATTCTGAAGACGTGTTCAAAGATTTTGGTTTGGACTGATTTTCGTTACGACTATTATTGAAAGGTTCTGCATATGATTGTACATTGTTTAGATGTTTTTATGCTTAACTTTTACGTGATTTTTTTGTTCAATAAAGCGTATTCTATCAATCAATACACCACTTCTACACGTAGGAACTCTTTAGGGCATGTAAAGTTTTAATAAACTTTTAACAGCTCATATAAAAGTGTATTCGTTTTTTTCTTATTTTATTTATGATAATTACTCACAAACGCTTTTTTTATAGTCTAGTAAACATTTTAGCTTTACAACAAAAGCAAAAGACCAAGCTCGTAGTAAAATCTGAAAACTTTTCTTTCAGTGTTTATTCTATGAAGTAGCGCAGGAAAATTCCTTCCATTTCGACTTAAGACGTCTTAAAATCACTTCACTAGTACAAGCTATGCGCGACTCAAAAATAGGCCACTCCATTCCTAAGGTTTTCAAACACCAATGCCGAGAAGCTCGCTGCAACTTTAATGAGTTTCAACTGAATGAAACAGGGTCCACCGTGCAGCCATTAATAGGGTTATTATCAAAAAGGACGAGTATGCACTCTTTGACATAAATCAAAATCGAACGAAATAAATAGGTACCAACATGCACCTTTTAATAGAGTTTTCAAAAGAAACAGTTATTCTGCTTATTGGCTGTTATTACGTATCAAAATTAAACGAAATAGGGACCATCGTGCACCCTTAGTTAAGGATAATGAGCGACACTGCTGCTTTGAAATTGGATGTTGCGACTGTGAAGATGTTTTGCGGTTTAGGTAATTTGAGTGTTGGGTTAGGAAAGAGCTGCGTGTGTGTCAAATGGTGTTGCCTTAGGGGTTGAAAATTATGTCTAAGTAGTACATCGCTAGTAGGTATCGAAGTCATCATTATTGAAAGCTGCCACACTGCTTAATGTCTACAGAGTGGTTACCACCACCTCTTATAGCAGTATTATTTTAATCTTACATTAGTGTGGGAAAAAGATGGAGTTATACAGGATGTATAACCAGCTCCAGGTATCTCAATTTCCAACTCTTCAATGCATCGATAGTTTTACTAATAGAAAAATCCATTATTTTTCATTTTAATCACGAGCTCAAAACAGACATAGTCGGCAGCTGCACGTCATGACTGTGACAAGAAAGCTTCCACTCAGCATGATGCTGTGCTACGTGCACACCCGAAAAAGACGTACGGAAATCAAGTCCAGTAATTTGTACATACATAAATAGTTATTTAACAAAACAAACTAACGGTATCTACATAAATATGATGCAACTATGCAACCAAAGATATGAATAAATATTATGAAATAACCTAAAAATTAATCCGCAGGCGTCACCGTGCGTGCATATGCAATGTACTTACCTGAAACATAAATTTTTACGATAGAATATCAAATGTTTGAAATAGGAAATTGTTTGTGTGAATAACTGTGTATACCTACTTGTGATAATGTCATTGACGTCACAAGAAATTGTTGAAATAACATCAAAGTGTCAGCTCGTTGAAATATCATAAGCGTCACTACCTGAAACAAGAGAATACACGTGTTACTGCTTGAAAGAGATAAAGTATATTATCTGATTTGAAAAAAAAAATTCCGAGTAATCCTCATAGCGATTCCGATGAAAGAATATCGGAATTGCTCAAAGGTTTACCTAAAATTTCCCTCATAAAAATACAATCTAAATCGTGAACCAAACAAGCTGTACATTCAAACAAGCTATTTGGTACACAGGCAGCTAAGTTGCAACTATTTTTAAACAATGTTGTGAGTGTGCTGAGCCGACAAGGAAGCGAATTGTAGGTCCCGTGTGAGTTAAATATATATACTCGTTGACTGTTCACACCGCGCGCCGGCGAGTACTCGTCTGTTGCAGTGACAAGAGCTATCAAAGAAGTACTCGGTCAGCGAGTCACGTTCCCTTGGCGGGCGGAACATTCGCTGAGAGACCCACGCTTGGTACATACGCATACCAGCAAGTATCGCTCATCGCCTTCGCGCACTCGCTACCCATAATCAGCCTATAATGTTCCCACTGCTGGGACACAGGCCTCCTCTCGGTGAGAGGGAGTGGGCTGTAATCTACCTGGCGAGCCCAGTGTGGGTTGGTAGATGTCACGTCTTCGAATTATTTTTGGTTCTAGGACATGCCGGTTTCCTCACGATGTTTTCCTTCACCGTTTTGAGAGTAGTGGTGATGAAATAATTTACACAAAGTAAAGTGCCTGTCTTGGTTCGAACGACGACGACCTGCAACTCGTAAGTTGTGGTCATTACCACTGGGCCACCACTGCTGTACTGGGCCGCCACTGCTCTCCTCGCCACCACTGCTCTCCTCGCCACCACTGCTCTACTGAGCCACTACTGCTCTCCTGGCCACCACTGCTCTACTGGGCCACCACTGTTCTCGTCAACTCATTCTCGTTCGCACTCGCAGCTGGTTGCTCGCCAACTCGTTCTTAGTTGCTAGCTCTGCTCGCTTTTCGTCAATCGCCGGCGATGGGTCACAACAAAAAATAATATTGACAGGATATTGGAAAGATCAATATTTTTCGAAAAGCTTGTTCGACTGTACTCCTTTTTTGGTTACGAATTTAGATTGAATTTTGATGAGAGCAATACTAGGTAAACGTTTCGGCAACTCCGAGATTCGTTCATCGGAATCGCTATGACGATTACTCGGAAAAATGTTGTATGTTGGTTTTAATATACATCAAAAGGAAAGCTACTCAGAAATCTAAAAATAAAATAAAGCGTTTACGATTATTTCATTTTTTAGCATTTTCTTTCAAAACGTATGAAACAACATAATTTACTTCTTCTTTAATATTTTAGACGTAAAATTTGTGGGTTTGTATGTAAGGGGTAATCTTTGGAACAACTGATGCGAATCCGAAAGTTTTTTTTTTCTAATGGAAAGCTACAGTATTGCCGAGTGTCATAGGATATATTTTATGTTAAAACAAGAAATATTTTGCGGATGAAGTCGCGGGGAAAAGTTAGTGTTTAATAATCAAAGTTCCTGTTCTTCTTGTTTAATGATTATTAATTATTCTCCTTTACAAATAAGTTGGAAGTGGAAAACTAATATCGTCTTCCTCAAGTTTGCTATATATAAACACCAATAATAAAGCCACAGGTGCTGAAGTAATCAAAGGGAAGGGTGCTCACTACAAATAATTGAAATATTATTAGGTTCCTGCTTCGTTACGGTTGTAATAATGCTAAAATGTTGACGAGACGCGGCGTTTTGGGGTAACGAACGTATTAAGGTGCCTATATTGTAATATGGTACAGCCCACGCCCCAATTTTCCATCATTTTATAAAGAAAATTATTGTTCAGGTGTTTAGCAAATTGACTACCAACTTAAATTGTCTGTATATTCAAATCACAACCGTCATTATTTGACAGTTGTATGAAACAGCTATACTTAACACGGCAAATTTTATTTTATTTTATTTTATTTTATTTTATTTTATTTGGGAAAACAAAATCGTACATGTATATTATATTATTATATATCTAGATACACAGTATGCTATAAGTAAATGTACAATCCACTACGTTTCCACATGTAACTAGCTTATAAAAGATACAGTTTTGGTAAAATACAATTTCACAATGTTAAAACTAAATAGTTAATACATACTTAAATAATATATAGTAGTTAAAAATTTTGAGCAAGGCGCTTAACAATTTGTTTTTTAAATGTATGTTGAAGAAGCTTGAACCAATCTCTGGAGTGGCGCTCTCTCTCCTGCATTTGTACCACAGGGAGTTGTCGCAAACAGTAGATAAGGGCGCGCTTCACGTCTCATTACTGTTCTAGGTACACTATAGTATATTTTATTAATTAATTCAGAGCAATCAAACCAATGCACAAGTCCATGGAGCATCATTCCTTGAAGCAACAAGCGTCTAGAGCGTAATGTTAATAGTCTAAACCAGCCTTTCCCAAAGTAGGCGATAACCCCCCCTTGTGGGCGCTGCAGGCCTAAAGTGGGGCAGTAAGAGACCCAGAAAAAAAATGGGGGCATTGTGTAAAGGCTTACGGGGTGATTTGTAATTTCATCTAGGTAGTGGTTTTTAAGTAGGTGAAAAAATGGGGGCGCTAAAAAATTATTTATTCTCAAAGTGGGCAGTAGACAAAGTAAGTTTGGGAGCCCGTGGTCTAAACTTAATCAAAACGTTTTTATAAGATAAACGTACGATTCGAGATTTGTACTGCAATGTAATGAGGAGCTTACGCTGAACTCTTTCAATTGCAGTCTCATATTTAATATAATAGGGACCCAGATCATAATAGCATAATCAACCTGTGGGCGAACTAAAAAATTAAATAAATACAGGTATGTGGCTGGCCGTTTAGTCTGACGTAAAAATTGACGTGAGGTCTGGTTACTCAAACTCAAACTCAAACTCAAAGCATTTATTTCAATTAAACCAATTACAGGCACTTTTGAATTGTCAAAGAGTCGGTCAGTTAGTCAGAAAATTGAAGCTAGTCGCCCATTCCAAAACGTAGATCTCTATGGAGAAGAATGGGCAAGAAACTCCATGGACACTCTTTTAAATCAAAATTGTTACAAAATCCTGGGTAGGTACATTGTTATTGTTCTTGTTGCTTCTATATGTGAGAACAATGTAAAAAATAGATAACTAAAACAATTTAAAATATAAGATTAAAAATAAGCCCTGGCAGCTAAGAGATGACCAGTCTCCACTGACGGCGCCCGTTCACGAACATGACTTAGGTCTGGTTTTTTATAATTAATTTCCTTGACTGTACAATATGACACACTAAAATTCTTAACAAAACAAATCAGCAGTATTTTGTTTATAACAATCTTAAAACAGTTTCAATAAATTACAAGCTCTATCAAATAAACCGAGATAAGACGGCTAAGCATTTTGTGCAAAACAAATATCCGGCCGCGAGACTTACATTGCCCGTTATAAATGATTTTCAATTATTTCCCTTAATTAATTTATTACCCGACGTTAAGGAAAATGTTAAGCTGATTTTTAGTGTAATCTGGGTAAATGGGGGTGATCTTCTGTCGAGTAAGCCCAGAATCGCATGGGCGATATTTTTTCCCGCGGCGATTTGAAAAGAGAGTTGAAAATCCAACAGTGTGTTTTTTCGACGCGCTGGGATGTAGCCTGTTGGATTCTCAATGCTCGGCTCAACACCGAGAGTTGAAAATCCCAGTGCGCAATAAAATGCCGCCGCGATATTTTTACGTCCGTGCGAATGTGCATGGGCTTATGCTAAAGCCTTGTTATCATAGCGAAGCTACTTAATTAAGCAGCAGCAAACACGGATTTTGCTAGGTAGCATGAGCATTTATTGCACTATTTAAATGGCCAACGATAATATTTACACTGTTACAATTTTAAATAACGTTTTACTATCTAAAGTAAGTGCAACAATTTCTTATAGAGTTAAAAAATAACATCAAAAGCAAAATTAGGCTAAAACATAAAACAAAGATACGGATACATAATATTAAAAAAAAACCGGCCAAGTGTGTGTCGGACCACGCACAATGAAGAGTTCCGGAGTTGGGACGAATTTATTTCAAGAACAAACCTAGCATTGTATTGTAATTGAAAAACATGTTCTCTCATACATTCCAACTGCAAATATAGTTTGTACGCATTGTGCGTAGTATATTAAGTGATTTACTATATTATTTTAAGACCATAGACTTCTTATAAATTTTCCTGTAATCTATTCTCTGTATTTTTTTTTCAAAATTATAGGCTCAACAGTTTCGGAGATAACCGGTCAATTTAATCAATTTTCTTTAATAACTTTAAAACTATTTATTTTAAACCTATGAAAAATATATTTGAATTCCTCATAACAAGCTCTTTCGTTTCATATGTCACATGGCACAGTTTGCAAAGCTTTTTTTATTATCTAATTTTCCCCCAAAAGTGAAATTAATTTTTAATAGGGGTTCCACATTCAAAATTCATTTAAAGTTACACGTTCGTGTTTGAGTCACAGAAATTCATATGGGTACCAAATTTCAACTTAGATTCACTTTCTTTCAGTAGTTTCGGAGAAAATCGCCTGCGACAGACGGACAGATAGACACACGAGTGATCGTATAACGGCCGAACCCAATAAATAACGCAATTAATGTTCTTGAACTGTGAAAAGGAAAGGCAATGTCATTGCGTGTTACGCAATTACCCCGAAGGTGCATATTTTTGCACAGTTCTTTTGAACTATCTTTGAATATTCCATTAAATTACTGTTTTTTCGAATACTACCTTTTAAGGCGACGATAACCGTCTTTTAATATTTTTAAACTGAAGATCACGTCTAAACAAATAGTTAATTTATTTATTTATTTTTATTTATTTATTTATCTCAACCAACTTTGGATCATACAATTTAAACTACCTACATTACAAAAATTATTAATTATTTAAAAAAAACAATCTATGATCAAATTCAAGGATTACATAAAAATTTTAAATGAAATTATACATTAATATTAGAATTGATAACAGCTAAATCAAATTAAATTAAAATAATATTTTAACATTAGTCCGTACGTGAACCATGCAGCAGTGGTTCACGTACTGACAGTCGAATCGTTCAGCAAAAGCGTTAATGATTTCGAAAATATATATGTTAAATTAGAGCGTTCTCTCAATAACGTAATATGTGAAGATTTTAGATTGTTTAGTGTAATTAATTGGAAAAGTTATGTCTAACGCGGATTAAAAACTGAAAATCATGCAAAAACTATCAAGCGTATTTTTATGAAACCTTCACCATTTAAAGATATTTTAATTAATTATTTTTTAGTATACCTACGTGTTTAAATAACATTTGTTTTATGTATAATAAATTAATAATGCGTTTAACTTAGGACAGCGCTCCTTGATGGGCGAGTCCTATTACTGGGTGGACGTTCGACGCGTTGCGTGAGATTAGCACAGAACACGCAAGGTATGCAGTCAAGGCCGTTGGCATATGTCTGCGTTTTAATGAACGGCGAGTTGGGTCCAATCAAAATAATATAACTTCGGGCTACCATCCTACACTTTCCAGTCGATGTTCCATAACCTCTAATAATATCATCAATCATCGTGCATCGTGATTAGTGCATAAAAAAGCTTTTAGCGGTAACAAAGATGGACACGAATTTGGTATACGTATCAAATGGACTGGTCAGTCGGTCAAACTGAAAGTCTTTAATGGAGGTGACGAATTGATTCTACTGTTAGTTATTTGAGAGAATCATGATTAAAGCTACGGTTTTCTAGAAGAACGGTGGCCGCCATCATAGTGTCTGTAATTTACCGGCAAATGACGTCACTGAAATGTTATTTATGGAGATAAGTTGGTGTGTTTTCCTAGAAAGCGTTTTTTGACACTATAAAGTCAAACCCCGCTGCCATCATCTTTATGATAGCCGTCACTGCGGCCGTTACGTGACAAGTGGAAGAAGAATGAAAACGTTTGTGAAAAATAACTAGCGTTGGTGCTTTTTAATCCAAATAAGTCGTATTGAAGTCATACAAAGATTTGATTATTATTTAGTCTGAGAGCTTGCTGGGTTAACAACCTGATTGCTCATTGTGGAGAGAAAGAGCACTTATGTCCATCATTCAATGAACTGTGAGATATAATGGAGAATATATTGCCGCAGTCTTATTTTTACGCAGGCCAGTGCTGGACAGCCTCCGAATAGATTTGCCAGAATACCTAGGTACCGGAATTTAGATTTAAAAAAAACCATAATAAAAAGCCAAACTGAAAGCATTTATTTTACAGGCACTTTTGAATTGTCAATGAGTCGGTCAGTCAGAAATATGAAGCTAGTTGCCCATCTCAAAGCGTAGTAGGTACCTACGGGGAAGAACGGGCAAGAAACTCCATGGGCACTCTTTTAAATTATATTGTTACAAAAATCTTTACGTTGAATTTATAATTAAATATAAGAACGATGTAAAAAAACACGTACACGCTAAAAGCGTCCAAAGTAGCAAACAGAAACAAAAAGCAATTAAAAAAATAATTTAAAAAAGCGGTAACAGCTAAGAGATGACCATTCCCAACTGACGACGCCCGTTCCCGAACATGACGCATGGATCAGCACCATTTAGCTCAACCGTTTTGAAGGGAGCCGAATGATCCAACACATGCGCCACCATCATTGAGACATTTGAGTGAGCATGACATACTCTCAGCTGCCAGGGCACATTCAAGTCAATGAAAGACATATTACCCGGTTAAACGGTAGCTCTATAGTACATAGTACTCACACATGTGCAATTCAAGTGTATGCACGTGTTTCTGTGACAAATAAACCTATTTTTCTTTCTTTCTTTCTTCTTTCAATTATATAATACAAAGGAGATTGAGTTTATACAATGCAAGATAGTCTTACAATCTTCAGCAGCTCCAACAATATTTCTAAATATTAATGTTGTTTCCTATATTTACAGTTAGTTGTGGTTGCGGAGCAGGACCAGCATTGAGCCAAGCCTTTTTATCATCGATATAATCCCCAACTTATAATATGGCCTGCCTGCATAGTGTGCGTTTTATACGAGATTTGAATTTCGTCTCACTCAGTTGAAGTATTTGGGGAGGTATTTTATTGTAACATTTTAAACAGTACCCCATGAAAAATGAGTCTACTTTAGCCAATCTGAAACCTTTTTTCGAGACATTGCCAGGCGGTTGGTCGACTCCACACGTGACCAAGAGGGCTGGCCTATTTTTTGGCCAAAGAATCAGCATTGCCATACAACGTGGCAATGCTGCCAGCCTTCTGGGCACTTTTTCTGTTGACAGCGATGCGGATGAATTTTTTGATGTCCTCTGATTATTTCCCCTCCTTTTTTATATACTTGTACATATTATTATTATTTTAAGATTGTTACGTTTTAAACCTATATAAAAGTATGTCTTTCGCCTCTTTTTATAAAAAGATGTAATTTTTTTCTTACGTCATGTACGATTAGTATGCCTCAGGCAATTAAATCGTACCACAATGCTTAAGCTATGCTGTGTACAGTCACGGAAATTAACTGTTAAGCAAATGGATTCCCTACGTCAATTTGCAGTGTTATTGCCATTTGATATAACGGTCAAAAAGTGATAGTTTTGATTTGAATATACGGACAATTTAAGTTGATAGTCAATTTTGCTTAACAATTAATTTCCCTGACTTTACTATGTAGGAAGGTTATAAAAGGGTCGGATTATTATGTAAGATTATCTATACATCTATGCAATAAAATAAAATTGAAGTGTCTGTTTGTAATGTCAGAATAACAAATTTTTACTGAATGCATATGAAAGTATATACGGTACTCATAACAAAAAAGCTATTTTTAAAATTTTTATCTGTCTATCTGTATGTCTGTTTGTTCCGGCTAATCTCCGAAACGGCTGGACCGATTTTAACGGGACTTTCACTGGCAAAATAACTAGGGTTTCGCGGAACAAAAATTAAAACTCATGAAATTGTGAATAAAAAGTCGGATTTGAAAACTTCTTTTTGCATTTGATAGCCCAATTCTCGAGGATAGTTATAGGCTATTTAATATCACGCTACGACCCTTAGGAGCCGAGCAAAAAGAAAAAAAGTCAGAAAGAACACTAACACAACACTAAGCAAACACTAACAACACTAAGCGACGTGTCGCGGCGGGTTGGGAGACGAGGAAGTTTTATTAAAATGTGGCTGTTATTTTAGTATATTGTGTATCTTACGACTTCCACGCGAACGAAATCGCGGGGCACAGCTAGTGTCATATAAAATGAAAAGGACCTTCATTCATCATACTAAAACTTGACATCAATGAGTATTTGAGAAGAGTCCTTGATGTGTTAACAATAGTGGAACTGACACATATACCCAAAATTTAAGTTTAGGGATGGGACTGTATTCTATTGGGACAATTGTTTGCACACTCACATACAATTTTCATTCCAAACTGTTATCAACACTAAAATGACAGCAAAGAAGAACTACCCCCGCGTCCTATTTAATAAGTGGTCGTCGTGCAAATACGCGATCGTCGCCTCCAAATGTCACATTTTGTTCGGTGAAACTGAACGCGTTATCGCGCCTTCCGGTATTCCGAACAAAAAGTGACACATGAAAGCGACAATCGCGTATTTGCGCGAAGATCGCTATTAAATAGGACGCGGGGTAGCACGATACCCCTTGGTAAGACTGGTTGTCAGGCTTTTGAGCTTCTTTTTTCTTTCTTTATTGGATTTGGAAGTTGTCTATTTGACTCTTCGAATTAACATTTATAGGTTGATTATCAAATTAGTCAGGAAATAAACACCAATAACAGATACAGACAATGGTCATAGAAGATATATTCACAATTACAGTGGTTCTGGTAACCGCAGTATCTTGCATCCGCAGATCTCTCTCAAAAAAATATTGTCGACAAAAAACTATGAAGAGTTTAATGGCAATCATTTGAAATAGGGAATATGTCCTCCTCATAACATTCTGTTTGTAAACAATGATAAGACTGATAGCGGCAACGACAAAGTGACCTAAAACCTAAATATACCTTCATTAGTTCATAAAAGTAAGTTTCTTTAACAAACCCCATATTCACTCATACGAGGAAACGGCGGAAAAAATATAAGTGGGAAATTCGAAAGGTCCCTTTCATGGTTCATAAATGTTGCGAGTGGTCAACGACCCCTATGAGCGATACGTTGATGTGACGTCATATGAACACCTTTGCTCTGACCTTGAGTATGACAGCTGTGATTGATGTCATGGTATACGGAAAAGGGCGATGATTTTAACCTGCAAAGTTACTGTGGAGTTTTTGTTATCGAATTTCTTCGTAGTAGAAATAGTGAATTTAACCCCGCAGAGTTGTGGAGTTTTTGTGGGTGATTTTTTTTGTAGGATTAATAAATATGCGTGTCATAGAATGTTACAATGAGTATGGATACGTAGAGAAATTGTAAGTTATTTTGCTCACGTAAGATGCATTGTTATAAATGAATTTGTTTATAACTAACTGTGCTCCGCGACTTCTTTCGCGTGGAAGTCGTAAGATACACAAAATACTTAAATAACAGCCACATTTTAATAAAACTCCCTCGTCCCCCGACCCGCCGCGTTGCATCGCCCGCCTGCGCTATTACTTTGTTTTCGCTTAGTGATTTTTCTGACTCTTTTCTTTTTATTCGGCTCCTAAAGGTCGTAGCGTGATGGTAATTAGGCAGAGGTGTACCTATAGTACACCTACATTTCGTCAGTTATTTTTAAGTCCCATGTAATAGGGGGCGAGCCTATTGTCATCAACCGGGCACAAATCTAGATTCCAGGCTGCTACTGAGAAATTCCAGATGGAAAAACCCAATAACACTTTGCCCGACCCGGGAATCGAACCAAGGACCTCGTGCTCAGCAGTAGCGACTGCGACCACTAGACCAACGAGGCAGTTAATAATTAATTCATAAATAAAGGAAAAGACATTATAAATACATTCGTAATTTATTTATAATGTCTTCTACATACATACGTATCTACGACGTGTTGTTGTTGCATCACTACGACATTCCAGGAAACTTGGTTGAATATACCCACCGTCAAGATTACGTAGATATTGAAGACATTATGTAATAGTGCAATAAAACAACTATAAAACTTTGTAGGAAATTACAATCTACCGACGAAAGTTCTATAGTAAACCGTGCCCAATTCTATTTTCTAATAAAAGCATAATGAAACTTAACAATTTTTTTTTTACCAGTTTTATTCAAAATCAATCACCAACCTTTTGCCAGTAAAGCCCATACAATCCTTTTGACAGTACAAAATCAATAGCTTCAACAAAAGAGGTGTTTAGTATAGACAGGTACAATCAAGCGCTGCAGCTGATAAATTGCTGAATAGATTTTAGCAAAAGCTGTGGACAAAGGTGGCCCGAGGTTCTGTGATGTTTACGATGATTTTCCATCAGTTTTGTAGGACAATAGAATTCTCTAATCAACACTTAAGGTAGAAGACTGTTAACTGCTGTGATTGGCTTGCTATAATAAAAACAGCCAATCAAATCATTTTATCGATTTTGACATCTAATAGATAAGCCTTTCGTTTCGGACGCCTCACAACGCTTCACCATGTGAGAGTCCTCTACTCTCGAAATGTCGCCTTGTCAAAATTTTCCATCATAAAATCGTTTCTATACTCTCAGTTATACATGAAATTCATATTAGCAGGGAAGTTTTAAAAACTAGAGACTTGACATTATAAGAACAATATGTTTTTAGATAGATACACCTTGACATACGAGTATATATCAAAAAATGTAATTTAAAAAGTACGTGTAGTGCTTTCCGTTGGGAAGTGTGTCAGTTTGTCGTCACGATTCACGTCGTTACACACAATAATCTAAATCTTCTACCATACGTTTTCTTTTATCCTTCGGGATGAGCCCAATTAATTTTCGTTATCAAACTCATGACAGTTCAAAAGATATTAACAAAAATCAATAAGTTTTCTTAGATTTTTTTCCGTAAAAATCGTCAACACGTTTCTGTCTGTGAGGCGTGCACTTTTGGATTTTCTGTTAAACATCTCTTAGCGTGATCTTGGTCAACAAAAAGAGTTAAAAAAACCGAGGTTTTTTTACACACATGCCAAAATACGCAAGGTTTCATGAAGTGCAGCCACTGTGTAGCTGTACTACATAGATGGTTTAGTAAAGCTGAATCCGAAGACGACGCAATCGTTCAAACTGGCAGTCCTTGCCCCACTTCCTTCCGCAGCGGTCCTTGCATATCCTGCCCGCTTTACTACACAACTACTTACGGCAGACAAATCCTTTCACGGCTTAGCTTCCTTCGCTCAGCTCATCTTTCTGTCGGAAACCCAGCCTAAACTTTCTACATTTCTAGTACGTATTCTATTCAAAAGATGAGGTATATTTTCAAACTGTGTTCTCAAGTTGTGGAACAAATACATATATTCATGAGGATAAATGCTTATCTGCGAGTGGTTTAGCGTTTTTTCGTTTCAATATAGAAGTTGCCTATTGAGTTTTACTTTATTATGAGGTCGAGGTCCTTGTTTATGTGTGAGAATACTAAAAGGATGATATAAACGAGAGTTTATGTTACGGGAATGTGTCTCGTAATTTGATTTTAATTGGAACGGTACCTTGAACATTATATGTTGTAGTCGTTATAAATCACGAGTAGGTACGACATGTGACTTTTACGTCATTAACATAAGGTTTAAATTGCAGTGATTGACGCACGCTCGTTAAATGCAAAAACTATACCTAGATTCTATCTTGTAGCTTCTACAAGTAAAAACTTAATAAAAGAAGTAATGCTGGCTGAAAATTTTGAAGATGCCATCTTCAAAATTTTATATACCTAGCTATGCTTAACGTCAGCGTTTATCATCACATTTTACTTACATGGCCCACAAGAAACAAGTACAACAATTCAAACCAGCATGACACACATTATTCTTATAAAATGTGATTCACACCTCCACTATGATATTTCACAAGTGAAAATTTACACAACGTTCTCAGAACATACAGGCGACGAACACATGATTGCAAACTGTTTGTTTCTGTCGTCATTCTGACGGGAACGTGTGTGTTACTTACTATTATGTTCAAGTTTTTTGTTTAAAATAATATGAAATACAATGTCTTGTGGTGTTTTGTTTTATGTAAATCAACATTGTTCTTGTAAAATGGTGGTTGTTTTTGGTTGCAGCGTTTTTGGGGAGAATTTTTGTACTGATTGATACATAGGTTTATTTAAATTCAAATACGACGTGTATTGACTACTCCACACAGAAAACTAAACATTTTCCAGGTTTTATACCAGGTAGAAAAACTTCAATTCTATTCTATTTTTTAATATATTTATACATTTTACTTTTTCTACCAAAAAACATCAACACTTTTTGCGACTTACATTCAGTAGTAGGTCATAATTTAGGGATTTAATTACGGAACGATAATATATTGTGTTGAGGTCCTGGGTTCGATTCCTAGGTCGGGCAAAGTGTTAATAGATTTTTCTATCTGAAATTTCTCAGTAGCAGTCCGAAGTCTGGATTTGTGCCCGGTTGATGGCAATAGGCTCACCCCCTATTACATGGGACTTAATCATAACTGGCAAAATGTGGGTGTATTGTTACACATCTGCCCAATCCTTTGGGGAAACAAGGTGTGATGTTGTTATGTTTATATTATAATAAGTATAACCTTACGTGTACGGCAACACAGCGTACATAAAGCGCTGTCTGCCGCGGTATATGGATATAAATACGTTCCAACACGACAGCCCACAGTAACTTATTTTGGGGCGTTAATATATGACAGGAGAATACAGTAATATTTAACTTAGATATAGCACAAAAATCTCGTGCAAACAGTAAAATAAAAAACCCAGGAAACAAAAGTAATCAAAACACAAATATCAGCTAATCTAAGTAACATGATTTACTTCGCCGGTAAAACCCGGTATGCCTTTTGTGATGCGCACAGCAAAGGAGTGGAACTCTCTGCATG
Organism: Fissipunctia ypsillon; assembly: GCA_947568875.1. Taxonomy (NCBI): domain Eukaryota; kingdom Metazoa; phylum Arthropoda; class Insecta; order Lepidoptera; family Noctuidae; genus Fissipunctia; species Fissipunctia ypsillon. The sequence continues at coordinate 21,168,484 of OX387645.1, read as the reverse complement.
CGTCTGTGTTTCCGAACGTATACAACCCCGATCTCTTCAAAGTGAGAGTTAACAGGCTTCTTCTGGGTAAGCTCGCTTCATCGTCGACTTTGTCTCTGTCATCTCTGACCTAGACTAGAGTCAAGAGCAAACCTATCTTAAATAAAAAAAAAACCGCAGTTAGTTCTAGGGTTGTTGAAACTTCTCCTCATCAAAAGTTGGCGAATAACTTTGTAGCAAGACATCGAGGAGTTACTTACCTAGACCGGAATTAAAGTGCTCATCTTATCAAGAGCTTTACTTTAACTCAAAAAGTTTATTCTTTATAGATTAAAATAGATAGTAACTGACCATCTTACATGTTTCATAATAAAAAGGGTCCAGTAGTGGGGTATTGAGTTACGACCAGATTCGGTATCTAGAATAGTCAATTGATATTATTATCAATTGACTATTGTAGTTACCGAATCTGGTCTAGATACCGAAACGGGTCCAGTTCTCGGCATTTAGTTTCCAAGATATACGCAGTTTTGTAAAGTTGGGTGAAATAATTGCATTTATCGACTTTAATTGATTATTAATTAATACTCAATTATCTAAAATTTTATATAGTAAATGAGTTTATATGGTGCTTCTAAGTAACCAGAAAATGTACTTAGAAAGATCAGAAAATGTAGGTACTAAGTACCAAAAATCAGACTTTGAAAATGCTTTTTCTCAAATCAAGTTTTTACAGTTTCAACTTCAAATGTCTTTACAGTTTCAATTGAATATTTTTTTAATCCATAAGGATTAAAAAAATAATTAAATAATTATATATTAATAATTGAATATTTTTTTAATCCATTAGGATTAAAAAAATATTCAAAAACTGGCACATTTTTTTATCAGACTAGAGAATAATCAATTAAAATCGAGAAATGCAATTATTTCACCCAACTTTACAAAACTGCGTATATCTCGGAAACTAAAAGCCAAGAACTGGACCCGTTTTGCTTGCACGCTCACATATATCGTATATATTTTGGAACGAAGTTCCTTTCATTAACACATAACATAACATCACGCCTTGTTTCCCCGAAGGGTTACAAACAGGGTGGCTTAAACATAACTGGCGAAGTGTGGTTGTATTATAGGTACACCTCTGCCTAACCCTTCCTTTGATTATTTATGTAAATACATCTTTGTGATGTTTCTTATACAAGTACTTTGCACACTTGGCGAATGAGACCAAGACTGACAAAAATTTCCGCTTGGAATTTGGAAATGGTCCCAATTTTTTTTTGCATTTATTGTAATGATTTCTATCCTATTATAACCTGCTGGTATACGAGTATAGGTAGGATATGTTTAAAAGCTTTCTATCATTCCTCCTGGCATCATTACCTACTATTGAGCTCCTTAACTTTTATGTTGAGCTGTACGATTACTGACAGATGCTTGCACTGACTGGACAGGTCCACTCAATCTGTGTGGTTCTTTCCTCAAAAGGCCATTTCAGACACTAACCTACATGGTCTTCACATGATCTGACCAAGATTATGTCTGGACTTTTAAAGAGACTGTGACCTCTGAGTTTGTTTCGGCCTTTCTTCTCAGAGTAGTCAGATAGGAAACGCCGGCCTCATCTAGTTTAAAAAAAATGTTTGACGTGTAAAAGTGTTTGTATAAACCTACTTATAGAAATAAAATCATTTATAATGTATTATTAATGAAGTCGGTTAAATTCCAACCATCTCATCAATAAGACGGTCTTTAAATCCGTTCAAATCCTATTAACAGAGTAAACAGGCCAATTCCAGTTTAAACACCCTTTTACATCCATCATCCATGATTCGCAGAAATTCTGCGCCTAAAGGTATGGTCAAACTGTGGCGAATCCCGCTCGGAATGCTTGTGAATGAATGTTTGCGTATTTTATGGAGGTGTTCATACTGGCGTGTTTAGTCACGTGACTTTCTAATCATTAAAACCAGAATCCTATAATGTATCTCACTCCCAATCTTGATCCGCAGTCTTTGACGGCTGCTTCTGATTTGCCCTCTCAAAGACTCAGATTGACAAAGTCGGCCGTTGATTGGTTACAGACAAGGATCGGGATCAAGATTGGGATTGAGTTATAATATAGTACTATAGAAAGTGGCCGTAAAACAATAGACACACACAGTCGCGTCCGGAATTCGCCCCAGTTTGACCAGTCCTTTACACCTAAATGGTTCGTAGGTACTCTTCAGAAAAAAAAAAAATTCCGAGAGAAAATGTTCTTTTTTCCTTTCCCGCTATAAGCACTAATATTGGTTCAAAGAAATATTCAATGATGTTCCTTTAAACATTCGCAAGAGCTCTCAAGTGGAAACGAGTTAACTGATGCATTTTCATTGAAGTATAACTTCACAGGAAAAATTCATTGGAAGTAGTTTGTATATCCCCTGCTCGAGTAGGTATCTATTATACCTAATCATCTCTAGGAAATGGAAAAGCAAGCATGAGTATTCCTTTGATAAAGTTTTGCTGCATTTAATGTGCAGTCTAAATAGGTAGGTATATATCTTTGACCTTACAGGTTTTACGGACTGAGAACTGGAGTGGATAGGAATACGTTTTCTGTGGCTTAAAAAAAAATTGTAGATATGCGGGGGTTATGCGGGTACGGTTGAAACGTTTCTTTTTTTCGTTTGTTGATGTTAATTTTGATAATCATGTAAGTTATGATGTTAATTTTTAAACGTGTTACTTGTATTACGATTGTTTTTTTTTGGAGTTTACTCCTTATCAATCAATTTTCATTTAAGGCGTTACGTTTTTCTGCGCAACGTACCGTGCGCACCTTTCACGGAGTAAACTCCAGTATAACTTCGAGTGATGCCGGTGCCAATTACTGCATTTTACAAAGGTTTACAAATATTTAAAAAAATATTCGTCCTACGAATGTTGTTCATACCATTTGGCACATGTAACTTTGTAGATACAAAAACTTTGTTAACTGGATTTTTCCACTAGTCAAAAAGTAGTCATCAAGATGATAATTTGATGAAAATTGTAGACATAAGTTCTTTTTAGGGTTCCGTAGTCAACAAGGAACTCTTATAGTTTCGCCATGTCCGTCCGTTCGTCCGCAGCTTAGCTCAGAGACTCTTGGTACTAGAAAGCTATAATTTGGCATGGATCTACGTATTAATCACGCCGATAAAGTGGTAAAATAAAATCATGAAAAAAAATTTTTTTAGGGTACCTCCTGTACACGTAAAGTGGGAATTTTTTTTTTCTCGTTTACCCCACGGTATGGAGTGTTGTTGGATGGTTGTTTCAAAAATGTTGCGGGTTTGTGAAAACAATTTTTCGACCAAGGGATCCGTTTCTGAAATATTAAGCTTTAAAGTGCTAATTTTTGTTACAGTCAAGTGTCCCTCCCTACCCCCTAAACGGTTAGTTTTGAATATGTGAAAAAATTTACGGTAGTAGTAACGAAGTTAAAAGGAAAACTATCACAGCTAAGTAGGCTTTACAAGTTTACGAGTAATAGTCGACCAACTTATATTTGCAGTTGGAATGTATGAGAGAACATGTTTTTCAACTGCAATGTTAAGTTTGTTCTTGGGATAAATTCACTCGTACTTGGCTGGTTTTTTTAGGTTAACTTTGAAAAATATTCTCTGGAACTAACATCTCCAATTAACATGTTTTTCCTCTCTAACTAACATCTCCAATAACATTTATGCCTTAATCATTACTATTCACAGCCTTTTTCGTCTTGATGTTGTAGTGTACAATCCTCCTTCCTTTTAGGTACCCTGTAATATGCTTTGTTACTTTAATTTCTCTCGATGCAATAATTTGTTGAGCCCGTGACCCTTTGTTTAAAATGCGGATTGCTTCACCACTGCAACGTCGTCATTCCTTTATTTTTCCTCCACTAGACAGCACAAGAAAGTAGTTTTCTTTACGTAGTGTATTCCTAAAAATATTGCCATTATTCTCTTTGGTTAGGATAGGTTCAGCCATCCTGTGGGAAATCAAGATCTTGCAGTATGAGATTATCAGTGGATAGGATGCTGCGTACTCTTTTCACGAGCGATGGGAATAGATATGGTGGAAGTGTTCTTAGCCTGGGATATAATTGAGTAGTAGGAGCTTAGAATCTTACAATGTTTATTGTTTGGGTATGATGTAGGTCGAAACAAAGTTAGGGCACCGCCACAATACGTTGGATACCATAACATATTGAACCGGGGTCTGTTTGGAATTTTATTCGGCTTAGGTATCTACTGTTTTTTTGTTAACTTTAAGGGGGAAGCGCCAAGGTAGCCCGCGAAATTTAAACTTACTTACGATTTTGCAATTTGCAGCTCAGTGTTTGGGTGTATCTGTATATTAATTAAAGTAAGATTCGCAACCGTAACATATAATATGTATGTATTTACAGAATTATAATCATTAGAATCAGTAATAAACTCTCCATAATTTAGTATAATCCTAAAATGTCAAGATTTCATGAAATAGTCTTTCTATAGGATTATTTAGTCTTAGAGAGTTGTATTGATGACTTTAATTATTATAATTCTGTAAAAACATATTTGTTTCGGTCGCAAATCATATTTGAATCAACATACAACCAAATACTGTCCTGCAAGTTGCAAAAAACGTAATAAAATTTGAATTTTGCGGGCTACCCTGGGGCTTTCGCCTTAACTGTTTGAGCCGGTAAATCAAAAGCCAATCCCTCCCGGCTTATCTTAAAAGAATAGAAAAGTTAAACTCCTAATTAACGATGATATTTTTAGGCTTCTAGAATTTAAAGACGATCAGTGTCCAAGAGTTTTTTTTACAGAAGAGGGAAACAAAGTAAAAGCCTTGATATAATATAGAAAGAACGCAATTCAAGAACACTTAGACCGTGTTGATATCGCCGTAAAATATTACATCAATCCCCCAGAAGGTGACACGATTTCATTTCATAAAATCCAACGTGGCTCGAAATAAATTACACACCGACTTGACTCCGTCGAGAATTAATTAATTCGGTGTTGATGCCCAGATAAAACTTTATTTAAATAGTTTTTCAACAAAGGAGTAAGCTTTAATATTATGGACATTAGGCACTTTGATTTGACATTTAATGAGTTTTATTGAGTCTATTTTTATTCTGCAAAAAATAGCCATCAGAGCCTTATACAATATCTGCAGGCGCGATTCTCTAACTGTCAATATATATATGAAAACATACGTACGAGTATAAGTTGAAGAAACAATGAAAGTTGCACTGTCTAAACATTCATTAAATGAATGTTTAGACAGTGCAACTTTCATTGTTGCAACAAATTTTGTTGTATGCAACAAAACTTGCATCGTAATGTAAATGGGGCTTAATACACATAACATAACATCACGCCTTTTTTCTCCGAATGGTTAGGCAGAGGTGTACCTATAGTACACCCACATATCGCCAGTTATGTTTAAGTCCCATGTAATAGGAAGCGAGCCTATTGCCATCAATCGGGCACAAATCCAGACTCTGGGCTGCTACTGAGAGATTTCAGATAGAAAAACCCAATATATAATAATATATGGGGCTTAATAGGTATGTCGTATCCACTCTCAATATGCGCTATATACGTTTGAAGTCGAGATTTACTCCAACAAAGAAGGTTCTTGCGTGTGACATACACTCGAATGTCTTGTCAGATGAAACTAAGGCCTGGCTTATAAGCCGAGCTATTTACGAAACTTGAAGAAGGTCTTATTTAAGGCAGTTTTTGAAGTGGACACTTCATACGGCGCACTAGGCGCTCTTTCTGAACAGTGAACGAAACTAAACCGTCACGCTCGGATCGGTGACACTGAATCGTGTCTTCAGTCATGAATAAGTTTTCACTTCTGTCGTATGGTCATAAGCACACCCCATTTTTTTATAATTTAATCTGGCGTAAACACGTTTTTGACATATCTCAGGACCCCGGGATCCCGGATCTTTGGAAGGCGTACGAGGGGCCGAAGTCAACTCGCAGAGGCCCGTTAGACGCTTTCAATGAAAATTATGTACCAACCGACGATTATACCTGTACGCACTATGCAAGTGCACCCAAGAACAACCCCCGGTTGGTGTAGGACTAGTGCAGGATATAGGAGCTGAAGTGGACTGGTTACCTAAAACTATGGAAGGAGTATGGCCCCTGCCTGACCAACACGTCTAATTATTATTGCGATAATTATTCATGATTTATTTATGTGAATGCCATTTTTTTCTAAATCTTTCGTTAGAGTTAATATGGATTAAAAGTAAACCAATAATGATCGAAAGGTACCAGTAGTTTTCAATTGAATGAAAATGCTTATCCTCCTAATTCTAAATAATTCATTCATCATTCAGCATGGCTGTCAAGTTCTAAGCAAATTATTCAGTTTCACATATGAACATGTAACTTTCAAAAGTCCTTCTAACGACGGCCACAGTTAACAAACAAAGAGATATTGTCACAATCACCGCCATTCATTGCATACTGATTGTTGTGAATTGTTGAACACCATCATATTGCCACAATCACCGCCATTCATTGCATACTGATTGTTGTGAATTGTTGAACACCATCATATTGCCACAATCACCGCCATTCATTGCATACTGATTGTTGTGAATTGTTGAACACCATCATATTGCCACAATCACCGCCATTCATTGCATACTGATTGTTGTGAATTGTTGAACACCATCATAATCGTCATCATTCTCTTGCCCTTTATTTGAGACTAGCTGTGCCCCGCGACTTCGTTCGAGTGGATGTCGTAAGATACACAATATATTAAAATAACAGCCACATTTTAATAAAACTCCCTCGTTCCCCGACCCGTCGCCAACCGTCGCGTTTAATCGCCCGCCCGCGCTATTACTTCGTTTTCGCTTAAGTGTTCTTTCTGACTTTTTCTTTTTGCTCGGCTTCTAAAGGTCTTAGCGTAATGTTAAATAGCCTATAACTACCCTCGATAATTAGGTTACCAAATGCAAAAAGAATTTTTTAAATCCGACGTTTTGTTCATAATTTCGTGGGTTTTCATTTTTTTGCGTGAATCGCTAAGTATTTTTCTAAAATAAAAGTAACCTAAGTTACCCGCCGTAACATCAGCTATCTGCCAGTGGAAGTCCCGTCAAAATCGGTCCAGCCGTTTCGGAGATTAGCCGGAACAAACAGACAGACAGACAGACAAAAAATTCAAAAATTACTTTTTTGTTATAAGAACCATTTATACCTACATATGCATTTTAGTAAAAAGTTGTTATTTTGACATTACAAACAGACACTTCAATTTTATTTATTTGTATAGATTTACTAATTTATTTGGGATCGGTGCAAGATGTCTTTTCCTTCCATACTTTTCTATTAGTCGTCGTCTCGTTCACTCCTTTCTATCCATATCATCTTTCACACAGTTCATCCATCGTTTCTTGTTCTTCCCCTATTTTTGTAGCCAACCACAATCATACTCAAAACTTTATTCACGCTTTATTTATAAGTACTGTGTCAGCGGGAAGAGAAGTCGATACAAACAATTTTCTATGAAAATCGCTATCGCTTACCACTATGCTCACAAATGTTAGATGCTCTCCAAGTCAGCAGTATCCTTAAGTCAATCGCGCCACTAACAGATTGTATGCAATTCACAAGATACTGAGACTCATGCCCGTTTCCAAAGTACACTAGGCGATACCCTAGGCTGTTGAACCTGATTTTGATCACCACATGTACAATCATGTTTAGTGTATGATTAAATGTATGTACAGACGTCAGCACATCAAGCTACTACAATCTGTCAAATTTCTTAATAAATAGATTTTCAACTTTATTGCTAAAGCATGGTTCGAAGTTGATTGGGAATTTTTTTTTAGTTTCGGGTAGCTTGATGTGCTGGCGTCTGTACAATAAACATATTATTATCATTAATTTTTGTTTTTACAACGGTTCAGCAATGAGAGTTAAAAATCAAACGTGCAATAATATTTAGTCATATAACATTTAGGTGCTCCCTATATAGTATTAGTAAACACGAGCTTTAGACCTAGTTTCACCATATATCATGTTAGTTAGTTTAATCTTCTGTTAAAATGTTAACGAGACATTAAGAGATGCGATTGTTTCATCATGTGCTAATCTGTCTTAATCAGGCGTTAAATTCAATTGCTGCCCTAGAGGTCCGTTGTCACAATCATAGAAAAGAAAAACGCGAGTCTATATTATACGGCTAGCTAAAATGATGCATTGTCAGCGAACATTGACATGTGACATTGCGACATTTTATTTTGGTTGCTTTGACAACTGACCGACGTAAGAGTGAATGATACATCCTAACGCCAGGTTTCTTAATATGGTGTTATTTTTTCTAGTGGAATGTAAATACCATTAACATCGATGTTTATTTTAATGGCTGATTTACTAATGTCCGATTAAGAACCGTTTGGTGAAATTAGCCCTTACGGCCGAACCCAATAACCTATCTATTACCAGTTTTGGCATACTGAAGATAGAAAAACCTATTTATCTATAGTTTTAACGTCTCAACAATCTATAAGAGATTATGGAATCTTACCGGCCTGACATAAGGACAGATAGAATTATACTGTCTACCACCAATAGCAATCTGTCTTTTACTGAAAATAGGTTATTGGGTTCGGCCGTTAGAGTACCAATTGTTTGTTTCTGACGGAGAATTAATGGATAGTAGTTATACTACATACTAATATTATAAACTTCACAATTTATAATATTAGTATGGATGACTGAACTCTGTCTTGTCTGTAACCTTTTCACACCTTAACGGTTGAACGGATTTGCACACAGATACACCATGACCTGGTTTAGGACACAGAATACTTTTTACCCCGGTAGTAAGTTTCGTGGGATAACATCCGACCTTCATGCGGGTGAAGCAGGAAAAGATAGTGACGTATACATTTAATTTGCTACCTAAGTACCAATCGGTATTAGATATTCCCAAAACAAAAAAAAAAAAAAACTTATGTCAATAATAATAATATTTTTCCTCTCTAACGAACGAAACTATAAGCTCCCTAGCCACTATATCAATAAATAGACCATTAATGTTGTTCCCACACGTTGTTAGCGAGACAACTAGTCCATTATTTTATACTCGATCCCTAGCGAGTACTAGAAGTGCAACAGTTGGTATTATTAGCGGGTACTAGGAATATATACTGTGGGTTGTTTTGAAGTGGGTTATTAAAGGATAGAAGATTATACCGTAGTACTTTTATACAGGGTTATTTTAAATTGGCTAGCTAAACTCCGCAGACGCGATGGGTATAGCTAAACAAGATAAAGTGAAAAATAAAAAGATTTGTAAAAAGTTTTGTTTTTTTGGGCGGTCAACGACCGCTGTTAGTCTTGTTACTTAAATTATAAGTTGAGAAAAACTATTTTGTTATGTTTTTTCATGTTCAGATTTCGATACCATCACGTCTGTGAACTTTACACAAAAAAAGAAACAGATTTTTTAAACTGATATTTTAAGTGACTACAATAACTGCGGTCGACGGCCCCATAAAATAATTAATCAATAAATAATTTCTTTTTTTTTTGTTTTATCAGTTCTAAATATCGATACCCATAGCGTCTGCGGAGTTTAGCTAGCCAATTTAAAATAATATACCGTTAATTTTGTCCCCACACGTTGTTAGCGAGACAACTAGTCTATTATTTTATACTCTATGTCGGGCGACTGGTAGAAATGCAACAGTGGTTGTTATTAGCGGATACTAGAAACATATACTGAGGGTTGTTTTGAAGAGGGTTTTAAAATGATATAAGATTATATAAGTGCTTTTATATTATCTTTATTTTAAACTATTGTTGTACTAGTATTACGAAGGGATTAAATATTTTAGATCAGTTATCAAATTGACAATATGAAACTGATGAAAGAGGGAACTTTTTAAAAAGCGGCAGATACAGAGAGGCTCATTGGCGACGTAAGACTGGTGGATGCCAAGCTTCACAGCTTGGCTCATCGCCGCAAGGTTGCCTGCTTGACGGTCTTCTACAGATTATACTTCGGGGAGTGTGCTCAAGAACTCCACGACCTCATTCCGCCGGCCCCTTTCTATCAGCGGACATCTAGACGCACTGCAGGTTACCATCCTTACCAAGTTGCTATTCCACCAATTCGCACTTAAGCGTTTCCAAATGTCTTTTGTTATGCGCACAGCAAAGGAGTGCAACTCTCTGCCTGCGTCTGTGTTTCCGAACGCATACAACCCCGATCTCTTCAAAGTGAGAGTGAACAGGCTTCTTCTGGGTAAGCTCGCTCCATCATCGACTTTGTCTCTGTCATCTCTGACCTAGACTAGAGTCAAGAGCAACCTATCTCAAATAAAAAAAAAGAAGATAACGAAACAAAAAATTAAACTTTCACTGTCCACAAAGTAGACACAATAGTTAAATAATCAACCTGCACCCTAATTGCATAACACACTATCAATCACAATCTGAATAATTTTAAAACATATTGCCGAAAAATTTGTCTGCTCAACTACGATGTTGAGCAGACAATAACGCAATGAATGTAGTTGAACTGTCAAAATGAAACTGATTCCTACTGTAAGTGTGTTACGCAATTGCCCCACAGAACTATATGTGGTTAAATGGAACAGGGAAAGGGTTAAGCTTAGTGCACGATGAGTTATAACTGTGACCAGTTACGCGCGAGCCGAGCGAGCGTAGCGAGCGGTGCTGCGGCAGTGGCCCACGAGCGCTACGTCGAAATTGGTTGCAGTAAGAAAATTAGGGGACTCCGACAGTTATAACCCGCTTTAATATTACTATATTACGGTATTTAGTTATATCCCTAGGGATATAACTACAAGATATCACGGCTACAACCATTTTACTGCGACATCTAGATAATTATGACACATCACAAAGCACCTTTTCTTACAAAGTAAAAGTAAGATCGACAATATGAGTTCTTGATAGATAAAAGAATCAATAATCGACTAACGAACTTTCGATTCCAGCTCTAAAATAAGCGTTTAGCATAAATTGACTTTTCGACCGAACAAGTGAACGGGTTACCGATGGGTGAGTTCACAACAGCCACGGCAAGTTGTCAATAATATTAATTGAAGCGACAAACAACAGTCCAAAGGCCCGTGCTCTGATTGGCTATTAATTGGTAAGTTATACTCGGTTGGGCTTTAGTGGTGAGCTCCCTGCGAGCAAGCGTAATCGAGCGTAGTTAGAGAAGTTTAATTATAAGTACTATTGATATAATAGCAAATAAGTGACCGTGCTATGTTAATCGTCGAATCGTTGAACTCCTTAACTTTTATGTTGAGCTGTACGATTACTGACAGATGCTTGCACTGACTGGACAGGTCCACTCAATCTGTGTGGTTCTTTCCTCAAAAGACCATATAAGACACCAACCTACATGGTCTTCACATGATCTGACCAAGATTATGTCTGGACTTTTAAAGAGACTGTGACCTCTGAGTTTGTTTCGGCCTTTCTTCTCAGAGTAGTCAGATAGGAAACGCCGGCCTCATCTAGTTTAAAAAAAATGTTTGACGTGTAAAAGTGTTTGTATAAACCTACTTATAGAAATAAAATCATGTATAATGTATTATTAATGAAGTCGGTTAAATTCCAACCATCTCATCAATAAGACGGTCTTTAAATCTGTTCAAATCCTATTAACAGAGTAAACAGGCCAATTCCAGTTTAAACACCCTTTTACATCCATCATCCATGATTCGCAGAAATTCTGCGCCTAAAGGTATGGTCAAACTGTGGCGAATCCCGCTCGGAATGCTTGTGAATGAATGTTTGCGTATTTTATGGAGGTGTTCATACTGGCGTGTTTAGTCACGTGACTTTCTAATCATTAAAACCAGAATCCTATAATGTATCTCACTCCCAGTCTTGATCCGCAGTCTTTGACGGCTGCTTCTGATTTGCCCTCTCAAAGACTCAGATTGACAAAGTCGGCCGTTGATTGGTTACAGACAAGGATCGGGATCAAGATTGGGATTGAGTTATAATATAGTACTATAGAAAGTGGCCGTAAAACAATAGACACACACAGTCACGTCCGGAATTCGCCCCAGTTTGACCAGTCCTTTACACCTAAATGGTTCGTAGGTACTCTTCAGAAAAAAAAAAAAAATTCCGAGAGAAAATGTTCTTTTTTCCTTTCCCGCTATAAGCACTAATATTTGTTCAAAGAAATATTCAATGATGTTCCTTTAAACATTCGCAAGAGCTCTCAAGTGGAAACGAGTTAACTGATGCATTTTCATTGAAGTATAACTTCGCCGGCCTCATCTAGTTTTAAAAAAAAATGTTTGACGTGTAAAAGTGTTTGTATAAATCTACTTACAGAAATAAAACCATTTATAATTTATCAATCAGTCTCTTTCAATGTTCATAATCCTCTGACACATATGTACAGCAATTAAAACAATCCAATTTATGTGTTTTGTTTTAAATAAAAGTTGATTATTACTAGTTAGAATAGTGTTGGAAGCGCTGCTGCCTTTAGATCGGGATGTGGTGCTGGGTTCGATTCCCAGGTCGGGCAAGGTGTTATAGTGCTTTCCCAACAGCAATTTCCCAGCAGCAACCCGGAGTCTGGATTTGTGCCCGCTAGGTGGCATTAGGCTCGTCCTCTATTACATGGGACTTATAACTGGCGAAATGTGAGTGTACCAACTATAGGTTCACCTCTGCTTTACCTTTCGGAAAAATAGGATTGATGTTATGTTATGTTATTAATTAAAAAATGTCAATTAGTAAAACCAGCCTACCTACTGAAAATGTATGCGATATTTTATGTACAGGAAAAAATCTAAAAAAATTAATTAATGTAATATCTTACTTTTGGAGGCAAAATTACAAGTCTTGGCTTACGAAAGTTTTACTTATACAGGGTGGCAGGGACATCGACGCGCAATCTGTTACCATGGGTTCAGTACATGATTCTGGAACACCCTGTGCTAAAAATTTTCGTTGGTAATTTTAAAAAAAATGCTGTTCCATACATTTTGACCGCATAGGTGACCACTTTTGTAGGAAATAGCAGATTTTTTTTAATAACTGACTAAAAATTTCAACGGAGGGCAGTCCACGCGCGCTTTAAAGAGATGTCAGCACTAATTGACGGGGTCCGCTAGGGCCGATGCCAACCAGGGTCGCGGGATGTTCGAAAGAGTTACCGTGGCCCCGGCACAGGCAACTGAGGGAACACGGGTAGGTTTTAGTCAGTAAAAGTCTGACACGAAGAGCAGGAGAAGTCATTTGATGATTTCCCACCCAAAAAAAAAGGGCAGTCCAGAATCATGTAGTAACAGGTTATGCGGAGATGTCCCTGTAACCCTATATACAGAAAGAAGTAAGTTAACAAAAACATGTCACTACCACAAAACATTAGGATTTGTTATCCTAAACACAAAATAGAACGTAGACAACCAACTGTTGTGTACTAAATCCTAAATACGTCACAATCTCCATACTATCACGACTTGTTATCACTGTGCTAACATTCTTTTGTAGATAGTTCTAACTTTTCAAACTACCCGCCTTATTTAGATGAAAGTTTCGCGGTTTTATTATTTAGTGGCTAGATAGGAAAGTGTCTCCTGTCTGCTTGTTGAAATGAAGTGGAACGAACTAACAATATGTGGAGTTAGCATAAATAGTAATGTAAAGTTAGAATTGTGTTTTTTATATTTTTATTTGTGGATTAATTATGGAGTATATCATAATAATGATGATTTTGTTTAAGTTTTTTCTCTAAAAATCTTCTTATAAACGAGATTTATGGCTTATACTTTTTATGTAGAGATTTTATTAAACCTTGTGGAGGTTCTCATTTTTTAATTATAATTTGCACGTGTTAACTTTCATAAAACACTCTTAATGAATTCATAAAACACTAACTAAATACTTAACTAACATAATTATTCAATGTTACATGAACATAAAACATTAATAAACCTTAATTGAATCTACACGTGTAAACTTAATAAAGTTGTCGTGTAACAATCTAAAACAACTATGTGCTACGAGCGCTACGGGCTACGAATGCGCTACGACACGCTACGTGTTCGTGCTACGCGAAATGTGTTCGCGGCATACCTACTTTCACAGGAACTTGATTTTCTTTCAAACTTTAGTTTTAAAAGTTAACACAATGGAGCGGTTTCCTACTTGTTGAAGGGTAAGCATTATTAAGAATTATTCATTAATCTGAAACCATGCTGACACGGGAAATGTTGGATGAATCTATACTATAATAATATTATAAAGAGGTAAAATTTGTTTGTAAGTTTGTATGTAGGGGGTAATCTCTGGAACTACAAGTCGGATTTGAAAAAATATTTTTGCATTTGATAGCCTATTTCTTGAGGAAGGTTATAGGCTATTTAACATCACGCTATAGCCCTTAAAAATTATGAAAAAAAAAAAGATGAAAAAAAGGAAAATATTTGAAATTGAATTTTAAATTATGTTAATATCATATACAAAAAAAAGCTACGTTTGCCAACAAACTGCTTTGCAGTGGCAGAGATAATATATAATTATCTTGTTAAATAAATGTTTCTGTGAATAAATACTTTTTCATTTATTTTTTAGGTGCCGAGCAAAATGAAAAAAAAGTCAGAAAGAACACTAGGTAAGTGAAAACGAAGTAATAGCGTGGGTGGGCGATGCGATGTGACGGGGTGAGTCGGGGCACGAGAAATTTCACGCGGACCTAGTCACGAGCCGAAGATAGCTTTAAATAATTTGAAAATACCTTCATCATCATTCTCTCCCCTTATCCCAATTTATTTGGGGTCGGCGCAACATGTATTTTTCTTCCATACTTCTCTATTAGTCGTCATCTCGGTAGTCACCCTCTTTCTAGCCCTACCATCTTTCACACAGTCCATCCAACGTATTTTGAAAATACCTTGCCTATTAATTTTGTACCCTGTGGTAGGATAAGTCCCATAGATTTCCATATGTGTCGTATATACGAGTAGTTGCTAAACGATTATGTCAGGATAAAGGGTGAGAATATTCAACCTATGTAATAATACATAATATAACACAACTTCACCTGTAATTTGGGAAATACCATTGCTGATGTTTGGGGGCTTGTTGCTAAGTAATAACAGCGGCACGGGTCGATCGATCAGGTTAAGCTACGCTTGCCGCGGTTAGTTCGTGGATAGATGACCATCTTTACATACCGAGACTCCTCCGTGCATCGGAAAGTACGTTAAGCCGTTGGTCCCGGCTGTCATTCATGGATCTTTGACAGTCGTTACGGTTCGTCAGAAGCCCGAAAGTCTGACAACCAGTCTTACCAAGGGGTATCGTTTTACCTAGTAACTGGGTTGTGGAGGTCACATATACAGTCGCTCCATATAAAATATTTCTAGATACTACTAAAATACTTCCCCAACTTAGTTGGGAAAAAGCTAGGCAGATGATGACCCTTGCGGATGTTTGCTGAACCCTTAATCACCTGCAAATCAATATTAATTAATCAAGGAACGCGCCATAGTTTGTATTATCTGATTACATAATCATAATATGCCTCCTAATCGATTAGTAAGCGTAAGCATGGTTTCTGAGTATGAGTTCCTAACTTACAGGTCTGGAAAGGTGAGACATTTATACAGCCTTGGCCAAAAGTATTGAGCACCCATGATATCTTTCAGTTTTATGCGGAATATCAAATAGAAATAAAACAAAACGTTTTATATGGGTTTATTTTACTATTTATTAATAGAAAATTAATATTTTGTGGGTCCACCCTTTGCCTTAATTACGGCAGAAATTCTTTTTGGTAAAGAGTTAACAAGTTTTTTACAGTCGTCAACAGTAATCGAGTTCCATTCTAGGCGCAGGCAGCGTTTTAAATCTTCTTTGTTGTTAATTGTGTGGCGCCTAACCCTGCGCTTTAATAAACCCCATAAATGTTCTATGGGGTTCAGATCTGGAGACTGAGCTGGCCAGTCAAGCAGCTCCGTGTTATTTTCCCGAAACCATCTCATAGTGCGTGCAGATTTGTGGCATGGCGCGTTATCCTGCTGGAATTTGACACCATCCATATTCGTGTCGCCAAAAAGTTTCGTGAATGAAGGCAGTAATGCAGTTTCTAGTACATTTATGTACTTAGTAGAGTCCATGCGACCCTCACACACGAACAATTCGCCAACTCCAGAATCGGTCATGCAACCCCAGACCATTATGCTGCCTCCACCGTGTTTAACGGTTGGAATCACACACTCTGGCTTAAATTCTTCGCCCACACGGCGACGCACAAAGGTCACACCAGGTGTACCAAAAATCTGCAATAAAGAGAAAAATATTGAGTTCCGTAAAACTAAAATAAATTCAATTATGCGTTTGGTTTTTAAAACATTTTATAAAATTGTATCAGGGCATTAAATTGACTTACTCACCTCAAAGTTTGATTCGTCTGACCAAACAACATTTGACCAATCTTCAGCGGTGAAAGTTCGGTGTTTTAAAGCCCATTTCAATCGAGCTTTTTTGTTGTTATCGGAGAGCCATGGCTTCTTCCTAGCTTTACAGCCTTTCAGACCAGCTTCTTGAAGTCTTCTGCGAGTAGTTCGAGCAGAAATTGGCTTCTTAATTTGTTCCGACAACTCAGCAGCGAGCTCTGAAGATGTTTTTTTCCTATTTCTTAACGACTCTCTCAGTAACTGACGATCTTGACGGTCTGTGGTGATGCGTTTGCGCCCGGTTCTCGGTCTATTTTCATGTGATCCGGTAGTAGAGAATCGCTGAATAGCATATTGCACGGATCGGCGCGAACATTTCACAGTTTTAGAAATCTCTACTTGTGATTTCCCTTGCTCATACAGAAGCTGTATCTGCACACGTTTTTCTAAAGAAAGTTCGTTTTGTTTTGGCATATTGCAACGATAACACTTAAAACTTCTGAAATAAAATACAAAAGGCGCACTAGATCACTGGATGTGTTCACAACGAGCGATAGTAGCGAACTGATTAATAAATACAAAAATTGAAAAAGACAAATTTTGTGACATCCAGGTGTTTTATTGCTAGCTGCGGCGTGACTGATTATTTTTAAACCTTTGTAGATGCCGATTAAATAATCCATAAGCAATTGATTTGGTTTCTTCCCATACTTACCGTGTACGAGCGAAATTTGTAAGGTGCTCAATACTTTTGGCCAAGGCTGTATGTGAAAAGATTCTTAGTAACGGACTGGAGTTCTATTTAATGGCTATAGGTTTCTTATCATGTAGGAGGGCCAACTCCTCGATGAAATCATGTTCATTAGCATTAGAGATAACAATTGACAGTCAGGTCAAGGTCAGGTGCGTGGTACTTGCAACCGGCGTGCGTGTTTGACCAGATGCATGAACGTAAACGAGCAAAAGGAGTATGTAATAATCGTAGCAGGTCGCATTCTGTCTACCCCCATGGGAAGAAGGCGAAGGCATATGTACTTATGTAACAATTGACAGACAGATTTAATATAATTATTATGCCTTGTAGCGGGAACAGTCTAATGGCTTACCCATCAGAAAAGCGTGCGAGAGAAAGTGACTTCCAAGCAATTTTTACGGAAAACTTCTTCTACACAGCACATTGCTATAAAGCACAAAGGCACCTACGTACCTTTTAATGTGTATTATGTGCAACCCACACTCCTAGTAAAAGAAAGAAAGATAGAAAATACATTTATATAACACAGACTAAAAGGTACACAAGGTAGGTAACCCTCGTTAACAAAATGTTTAAATATGTACATAGATACATCGTACTTGTGCTAGAAGTGACAAAATTACAATAAATCTTAGTGGCTATGAAACGTGTAAGTAACAACGGCGCTATTTATTACGCACATACGCTTAATAACGTGTATTATCTAGCACGAGTAAATAATGTTAATGTGCGTATCGTATGTTTTAGAATAATTTATTTGAGACATGAAGATATTTAATTTTATTATAAGACACGAATTTCTTTGAAAACTATTTTCATTTTCACATAGTTTTGTTCTATTTGGCGATAGTTTCAACACAGTAATATGAATTTTGCACTGAATAGTTCAAACTATTTAACGGCTCAGGATAGCCTTTACCATAAGTGGTCATCTTATTAGTGGTTCAGCAGCATTAATATCGTCAGGATTGTGCCAGAATATAGCAGTTCGCCGTGGACGTGGTATCACAGCGGCTCCCCTGACATCATCACTGTCATCAAAAGACAGCTGACACGTAACTATACAGGTATGGGAAACAGAGTGTAAAATTCACTCATCCTCCATAGAAAAGAGAGGGGATCCTCCGACCAGACGGGTATTGTGTCTGGCATATATGCCAGTCGCGCGGTAAACTCTGATTGCGCGATGCAGGATTTGTGTGACGTCAGGTCTTTGATGCGTAATTCGCATGCGGCGTTGTAGATACTGCCACATAACCCACGATGTGACCGTGATGCGAAGCTCTAGTGACAGTCACCAGCCAGTATCACTCTTATCCGACCTTTTTGGTAAAAAGCCGCCATATTTATTCATTTCACTCAAGGTAGTGACAAAATTACAATTATTTCCAGGTCCAAAGCTAATTCACGACTATATTATTATAATAGTATTTATATAGAAAGCAACTGTAAAGAGTATTTATGTTTCTTTAATATACAGGCAAACAAAATAATTTATATATTTACGTGGAAAGAAACGGAAACTGTGAAGTTGTTTTAAAACAACACGAATAGAAAAGATTACCGTAAACAGGATATATTTGTGGGCATTTTAATTAATAATAATAGTTTATTATCACAAATAAACATACACTGGTATATATATATGAATAACATGATAATAACTACACTACAGATGTCAGAATACAGATATTGTGAATTCAATTTTTTTTTTTGAAGTCTGACATATCTCTGAATCCGGACCTTTAGAAGGCTACGAGGGGCCGAAGCCAACTCGTAGAGGCCCGTTAGACGTTTTAAATTATGAGGCACCAACCGACGACTATCCCTGTATGCACTATGCAGGTGCACCCAAGGACAACCCCCGGTTAGTGTAGGACTATTGCAGGGTATGAAAACAAATATAGCTATGGATTTGAGTGGCTAAAGTGGACTGGTTACCTAGAACAATGGAAGGACATGATCAATGTTTTATAAATACATGGATACAATGGCAGGGGGTGACTTGCACACTCAATAATGGCCCCCGAAAACGGTCGCTAGCACATAGTGTCGTAGTGACAACGGGGCAACATGTCCTGAGGTGCTTATGAGGAGTGGAGAGGTTTTCCACGGCTATCAGGACAATCCCGGAAGTACGGTCAAGATCCCTACCAGCATCTTACTGGAATACTTCCTTCCTCCGAGCACGCTTGCTCATGCGAATCTCCACTCAAGCCAGCCAATAAAGGCAAGAATGAGGTGGGAGCTCTGTTCCTCGTCAGTGTTTACTACAAGCCAGAGATGATGAACAAGATTTCTCCCGGGAGATCCGTGGGGCACTACTGCCCAACAGCTCGCCACATGCTGCCCTGCGGGTAATTATTATTATTATTATTCAAGCCATACTTGCTCGAATCCAACATAAGTGAAGATGAACCGGTCACATGATCCGGGAACCTCAAGAAAAAGGAAGGAAAATTGTTTCTGACTGGTACCCCAGAGATGCCAAGCTCAACAGAGGACGCCAACAAACGAGATGGGACGATGATGACTAGACATGATGACTAGACTTACGGCTGGACTCCACTGGAGAAGCGTAGCTCTGACAGAAACCAGTGGAAAATGTTAGAGGAGACCTATGCCAAGAGTCACGTTGAACACACGTTTTACAGTGAAACCAAAACACACACAGTATTTGTATTTAACCCAGTAGTCCAGAATAAAAGGCTTTATTAATATTTGATATTTCTCGGGACCCTAGGGTCCCGGACCTTTGGAAGGTATATAAGGGGCCGAAGCCAACTCTCAGAGGCCCGTTAAACGCTTTCAATGGAAATAATATTATTATATTATTATTACATAAGAAAATACTTAATATTATGTTCATGTTTTGACTATAATCAAAACAAGAACTTTACATAATTAAGTACATGCTTCACGACACTTACACTTTCAAAATAGGTAGGTACATCATAAGTAATGATCTCAAGTTTGAAGTTGATTGAAATACCGCGATGCATTTCTGAGTTATCTTCACATTCCTGAAATATCCGGGATTAGTAATACGTTACGGAGTACAACACCTACACACCTTCATAGACGTATGGAATAAAAACACATTTGATTTATAAAGCATTTGTGTTTTTTATTGGTTGTAGTTCAGAGAAAGTGAAAATGATGAGCGTTTTTTGACGATGGTAATAAAGTCAAAGAATAAAAATCGTTAGATTCGCCCTAACGCGCCAAAAGATAGTCGCGTTTCTGTGACATTTTGATACCTCTGGCAAACACGATGACGCAGTCACTTGACTTGATTGTCATGGAAACGCTGTTAATATGTGTGAGCTCACTCTTCTCAATATGAACGCTTTTCCCCGTGACTAAGGACGGTGAGGGCAAATCTAGGGATTTAAATCTTCGAATAAACTAATTTAGAGCTGATTTAACCAAAGTCAAATATCTTTTGATCTCAATATCAATCTGCCTAGCCTTTTCCCAACTATGTTGGGGTCGGCTTCCAGTCTAACCGGATGCAGCTGAATACCAGTATTTTACATGGAGCGACTGCCTATCTGACCTCCATAACCCAGTAACTGGGTAATACGATACCCCTTGGTAAGACTGGTTGTCAGACTTTCGGTCTTCTGACGACCCGTAATGACTGTCAAAGATCTACGAATGACAGCCGGGACCAACGGCTTAACGTGCTTTCCGAGGCACGGAGGAGTCTCGGTATATAAAGATGGTCACCCATCCATGGACAACCCCGGCAAGCGTAGCTTAACCTGATGGATCGACCCGTGCGGCTGTTATTACTTAGCCACGAGCTCCTCCAAATATCTTTTGATCTGCGGAATAAAATTAACGTCTGACAGTTTTTGTATGGAAAATCTGTCAAAAATTAATAATTTATTCACTGAATTATACTAGCTATAAAAGTTTGATCGAATTCGCCCTTATATGTTAACAGGCTGAATTTGAATAGAGTAAGACATGTATTTGAGAAAATACGTCAATCGTTTTTGGTACGAGCTTTTTTTAAAAAACAACTTATCAATTACCATAATTACATTACCAGTATTGTGATATTATACGTACTCATAAATGACCAAATATTCCATAGTTTCGGTATTTTCTATGTTTTGTTCTTTTTTTTTTTCTGTCTAGCCATTTCCCAACTATGTTGGAAGCCGACCCCAATATAGTTGAGAAAAGGCATATGTATAAAGGGAACAGTGGGAAGCTATGTGGGACACCTTTGCATAGTGGGATAATATAGATTTTAAAAATCAGTGTGTGCTTACGACCACACGATAGAAGTGAAAACTTATGACTGAAGCCGAGTATACCCGATTCAGCATCACCGACCCGAGCGTGACGGTTCAGTTTCGTTCAATGTTCAGAAAGAGCGCAAATTACGCCTAAAGAAGTTTTCTATTCTTAAATGTAAATCGTGCATAGCTATTTACCGTAGCTATTTCCAAAAATATCTCGCCACAACTCCAGTAACCCATTCACCTCAATCTCTGTTAAAACACGCAGCTACAACGAAACAAACAAAATTAAAATGGAAATTAAAACGCCGGCGGAACCATTGCTGTTTATACTAGCCGGTTTTATTCAAGCGTCCGAACCGACGGTGCAATATACCCGTACATCGTGTGTTTACCCGTCAGTCAAAACGTCAGCGATGGAACTTCGGCAATATAAATGTAAATTACCGTACGCGGCCGATGGCACATACTCGATGTAAACACTAGTTTAAAATGTACATGATACCGGAATACTTGGCGTACACATTCGTCAAAAATGTTGAATATTGTATACATTTCTGGTGTCCAGTGTTTTGTGTTACGACGAAATTTGACAGGAGATTAGCTAGGTATCACGATAATCAGCATCATTATCATCGTCCTGCTCTTGTCCCATGTCACTTGGGGTCGGCGCAACACGTTTTCTCTTTCCATTTTCCCCTGTCAACCGTCACGCTATCATTCACTACCTTCTCTTTCATATCATTCCTCACACAATCCATCGATCTTTTCTTTTACCTTCCTCTCCCTCTCCACCCATCAACATTTATATTCATCACTCTTTTAGTCACATGCGTTTCCTCCCTCCTCATCACATGTCCATACCAAGCCAAACGATTTCCTTTCAACTTTTCTGTCACTGACGTCACTTTCAAACTTCCCTTTATATACTCATTTTTTACTTTATCCATTTTCGTCACTCCATACATCCATCTCAACATTCAAAGTGTTATTGGGTTTTCTATCAAGAATTCCTCAGTAGCAGCCCGGAGTCTAGATTTGTGCCCAGTTGATGGCAATAGGCTCGTCCCCTTACACTGATTTTTATTTGAAAAAAACTTTCTAACATTGAATCTGTGTTGATTATTAAAATTAAAGTTTATCATACATATATAATTACTTGTCTTGACTGATTCATCAACACAGAGCCCAAGCCGCTGGGGCTGCAAGCTTGAAATTCATGCCTTTTATGTTGTAAGCATCAACTAAGGAAGTTTTGGAAATTCAACGTTAAAGGGGGTGAAAAGGGGGGATTTTGTTTTTACGAAAAATCTTATTTCTAGAGCTAATAAACTTGAAACTTGGCACGATACTTATCTAAGTAAATTTTAATTTATCATTTTTCGTTTTTCTAAACTACTCCATAAAGGGAGATTGGGATGTGTCAAAGTTTGTACGGAAGTATTTTAAAGCGCGGTCCGATTAACTCAAATCTCAGTGTTTATGCTTAAGATCGAAAATAAAGAATAACGTGTATCAGGGTTTTTTTAATATCTATTTTGAATAAAACTATGCAAGTAGCTTGCATGCCAATGTACCATAATACTCGTAGCTTCTGATTGGTGTATGTCCCAGTAGTATAAAAGCTACTGGCATAGGTTTGTACAAACTACAGGCATGTGCATTCTCGCCCTTAAGCTAAAGCTTTGTTTTGTTTTCGTATCTATTTTTATGCAGATACTAGCACTTCCCGCACGTCCCCTGGATTTCGTACTTTAGGTTAATGGTAGATATTCAAAAACTCTGATACACGGTATCCTTTATTTTCGGTCTTAATTATAGGCATGTGTATTCCCGCCCTTATAATCAAAGAGGTTTTTAAATAAATATGACGTTGGTCTGTTTACACTAAACTAAATATAAACAGTGTTTCTGGGAATTTTCATCTGTCTGTTTGTTTGTCTGAAATTATCTCATAAATGGTTCAATCGGCCTGAATTTGTCTGACGTATTTAGAAAAACGTGAAGCGAAATCTGAATCATCCTAGCATTTGAAATAGTTCCTAGAATTTCGCCTGGGTAATATTGTTTGATTACCGAATTGCAGTCTGGTCTAGATTTCTCGGAAACACTGCGTTATGAAATTGTTGGCATAATGGATGTTTGGAAATCACATTATAATTGGGGATCAGAAGACTCTAACATGGTCCTATGTCGCATTCTCTCTACTAAGGTATTGCTTTCAGCATAATAATGTCACATATTGTAAGTCCTATTGTATATTTTTCCTGTATTTTTGGTCCTGTTTGTTTATAACAAAACTCTTCTTTACTTTCAAGTCTTAAGTTCCTGATCTCATTTCAAACGATTATTAAATCAGTCTCACACCTATATTATTTTACCAATATTTTCACTCTCTTCCCGTAATTAGGGAAAGACTTGTTAAAACTTTGCACACTCGTGAAATAATAAAGAAATTTCAATAATACGGTGTCTTATGAGCTGATCTGAAGAAGGAATCCAATGATAGTCTGTTAGTGCAAAATCGTTGCACTAAATAGTTTGGCTTAATTATTTTATTCACATACATAAGCCTCTCTCAGGCTGCGCCACAACACCCTGTCCTTCGCCTTCCGCATCCAGTCTGTCCCAGCCACCTTCATGATCGTCGGTCCATCTAGTTCGTCGAGTAGGATCTCGATATTATTTTATTACTTCTCTTATAAATTATAGCAGAACATATAAGACAGTCATGAATCTTCATTATTGACTATAGATAGGTACTTTATTTAGTTTAGTGGTCGCAAGGACTTGATATGCGTCATTGGATTTTACTTCTCAGTACCTACACTAGAAATCCGGTAGGAACAACTGCGACTTTTACAAATGCTTGATCTTACCCAGTGTATTCAATATTCGGAAAAACTTCAAAATTTTCTAAATCAATGGCTGCTAAATAACCCTACACCCTTCACAGCTTTAGCCTGTGTAATTTGAAAAGAAAAAGAAGCGCCAAAAAATTTAGAAAAACGTTACACATTTCTTCCAAAAAATGTTATACCAAATTGTATTTTATGTGTACTTACTTAGTGCACTTCAGCTATCATAAAACATGACCAGAAAACCTCAGTAGCTACTTATAAATCAGAACACGTCACCGCCCACGATATTGTCATACATCTCAATTAACCCCGTATTTCTACTTAATGAACAATTCTGTGAACTAGCGAGTGGGCGGAACCCCACATACCGTACCCGACCGAGAAAGTGGTATAAATTAGTAATAGTAATATTTATTCTGACATAAAAAACTACAGATACAGAGTGTCACTTAATTTAAGTGTGCAAATAGACAGGTACAAAATAAACGATCAATGACTGCCATGCTAGGAAAAACCTGTATTATATGGGTCATCCATCCGTCCATTATGAATGTTATAGTAATTACAAATTACTAATGGGCACTTTTTTATATATAAACTAGATTTGCACAATTAATTTTGAGGATAAGGAACGGGAGGAAGAAAGTATAATACAAGGGTTTAAATTAAGCGTCTTATAATAAGGGTAATATATACTATAACCTTCCCCAAGAATTGGGCTATCAAATTGGGCAAAAAAATATTTTTCAAATGCGACTGGTATTTCCAGAGATTAGCGCGTTCAAACAAACAAACAAAAAAAAAACTTTTCACCTTTACCTTGTAGAAGATCTAAGTATCGGAGACAACATAAGATAACGTTACATCACGCCTTGTTTCCCCGAAGGGTTAGGCAGAGGTGTGCCTATAGTACACCCACATTTCGCCAGTTATGTTTAAGTCCCATATAATAGGGGGCGACCCTATGGCCATCGACCGGACACAAATCCAGACTCCGGGCTGCTACTGAGAATTCCAGATAGAAAAACCCAATAACACTTTGCCCGACCTGGGAATCGAACCCAGGACCTCATGCTCAGCAGTAGCGCTTGCGACCACTAGACCAACTAGGCAGCCCGATTCAAATAGGGAAGTATTGACATCCATGCAGGCGAAACCGCAGGCGACAGCTAGTAAATAAATAAATAAACAACGTGACGTCAGTTCAGAACAAAACCCATGCTTTATTTTTCATCCCGGTATTGAATATGCATTTTTTTTTATTCATTTTGATTGAACTAGCACGTCTGGAACATATTCGTTTGAGCGACGGGTTTATTACGAAGCTTGTATGAGAATATCAAAGAATTAAAAATCGCTGTGATTTATGAAGCTTACATGGAAAATACATTCAATCAGTCTATAATTATTATGTTCAGTCTTTACGTGAATATTGAGTTCATAAAATCTATATTTTTTTTTTTTTTTTTTTATTTGAGATAGGTTTGCTCTTGACTCTAGTCTAAGTCAAAGATGACAGAGACAAAGTCGACGATGGAGCGAGCTTACCCAGAAGAAGCCTGTTCACTCTCACTTTGAAGAGATCAGGGTTGTATGCGTTCGGAAACACAGACGCAGGCAGAGAGTTCCACTCCTTTGCTGTGCGCATCACAAAAGACATTTGGAAACGCTTAGTGCGATATTTTTAGCGTTATTTCTATTTTATACGACTAGCTGTGCCCCGCGACTTCGCTCGCGTGGATGTCGTAAGATACATAATATAGATACTAAAATAACAGCCACATTTTAATAAAACTCCCTCGTCCCCCGACCCGTCGCCAACCGTCGCGTTGAATCGCCCGCCTGCGCTATTACTACTCCTGAGAGTCTTAGCGTGATGTTAAATAGCCTATAACTATCCTCGACAATTGGGTTAGCAAATGCAAAAAGAATTTTTCAAATCCGACTTTTTGTTCATAATTTCATGGGTTTTAAGCCTTAGTTACCCGCCGTCATATCAGCTATCTGCCAGTAAAATCGGTCCAGCCGTTTCGGAGATAAGCCGGAAAAAACAGACAGACAAAAATGTTAAAAATAGCTTTTTTGTTATAAGTACCGTTTATACTTTCCTATGCATGTAGTAAATACTTGTTATTTTGACATTACACACAGACACTTCAATTTTATTTATTTTTATAGACTAAGCATAAACTTCTAATCACATAACATAATATCAAGCCTATTTCCCCAACGGGTTAGGCAGAGTCTGTAATACACCCACATTTTTGCCAGAAGCAACTTTGTACGTTCAACTCGTCATAATGGTACTTTATATGGAAATAACTGTTGCTCGTACACGCGAGTTCATTGTTTGTAAACTCCGACCTAATATGAACCGGGCCTTAGGCGAACGTAAATGTAGGGAACAGCAGATTTTTTTTTCGCGATTTCAGGTTTGGACCTATAGTAAAAGTTGCTCATAATGATGATTAAAATAAAGGGGTTTTGCGTAATTTCGGTTTTTGGGTCTAACTGTACCTGGACAGGCAATTGGTAGATAGTACGCGTGCTCAGATCGACAGGGGGATCGTTAGTATTAGTCAAATAATGATTCAATGACTAGTGCATCTGTTAAGAATGCAATTGCAGGGTTAATACATGAATGATATTTTGTGAATACTTTTTACAAACACTATAAAATAAAAGATAAATAAATATTTTTCAGCTCAATTTGGATGGATTACTGATGCGAATAAGTTTAGCGTGCAAAAATCTATGGTAAAGCGTAGAACAAAAAAAAAACAACCGACTTCCAAAAAAAAAACACTACAAAGTGAAAAATAGCTCTAATTTCGGAAGTCGGTGTCTTTGGATCTGTATTTTAATTTATTGCCACCGACTTCCGAAATTAAAGTTATATTTCACTTTGTACATACTTAGTGTTTTTGTTTTTTGGAAGTCGGTTGTTTTTTTGCAAATAAGTTTTCACTTTTTAGTTGTGGTACTAACCCCACACAAAGTCAATAACCAACCAATACTTTCAATGTAAATAACAGTGACAGGAAATTATTATAACATCATCAATATGCACTAAGTGGAAAAAATACGTATTACTGAAGCTAACTCAAAAACAACTCATCAGAACTTGACCAAATTTATATGGGACCAATCTGGAAGCATATCCTTTCAAATAAAAAATAAAAAAACAAATCGGTTTATAAATGACGGAGTTCTGAGGTAACAAACATATTTTTTTTTAAATACAACCGAACTGAGAACCTCCTCCTTTTTTGAAGTCGGTCAAAAAGAAATAGAGGCTGTAGTAGGTAGTAGATACCTAAACAACTTTTAGATGTTGATTGATCGTACCGTTCTATCGTATCCTTTTACTTGGGGACCCGTACAAGACGAATACGGCTCTCTTGGCACTCGAACTGATAACATTTTTATTTACTTGCAATATCTTACGAGTTTATCTGTATAGATCTTATTGATACAGGAATACACTGTTGCTATCGAAACGAACTCAAAAATACTAATAGAAATGTGAACTGTTTTACAAGCAGCATTTATGATCAGCCTATAATGCTCCCACTCCCTCTCTTCAAGAGGGAGTGGGCCATCTACCACGCGGGCTCAGTACGGGTTGGTAGATCGAATTTTTGGTTCTAGGAGGTTTTCTCACGATATTTTTCTTCACAGTTTTGAGGGCAGCATTAGGTAGGTACATGCTTTTGAAAATCAAGAAGAAATCATTTTAGTCAAAGTAGAATATCGATAATAATGATAACACAGTCGTGTCTTATATTATTAATGTATCCTGATTAATCTTAGGCCGCGTCCTAACCATCGTGTTCATTTTGGTCAGCGACCAGAATGCGTGGTCGCGCTGGCAGAGGGCGCTTTCCGGTTTTCTGAACAAATGAATGATGTTTTATAAACGCGATGATCGCGTATTTGTGCGACCGATCACTTTGGTTAGGACGCGGGGTTAAACGACTACCAATTTATTTGTATGGGCAGACGTTTAAAAATAAAAGAATGCGCTCATAGTCCTGCGATATATGTAACAAATCACATGGAAATAAAATGATACCTATATGTAACAAAACAAATCACAAATAGTGGTCCATGTTAGTGCGTTCAAGTGTCTCCAAATGTTTTTTGGTTACTATAAATCGGTATGTATTAATTCAACAGCAAGAACCTATATCACTCCGTAGACAATTCAACGTATGACCGCGGGCATTATTATCTTTCCCAACTGCATTACACTTACAAATGGTATTCAATTAGGAAAGCTGGTACAAGTCGCGCACGCGACGCTCTCGAACTCTTATTTCAAAGCTTTTCAGCACGTTCTACTGTCTTTTTTGTAGAGTGGAAAAAAGTAGATGCATATCAATGTATGATTAAACTTTCCACAAGTTTTTCTGTATTCGTAAATATGAGACTATATTTACGAGTTCTGTATTTGTAACATCAAAGAATTTGTTTTCTACAGAAAATTATTAAGTTTCGATAGATTCATACCAACTTGCCGCGCTTGACTCGGTGGAACGCAGAGCTAAGAGGCTCATTGGCGACGTAAGACTGGTGGATGCCAAGCTTCACAGCTTGGCTCATCGCCGCAAGGTTGCCTGCTTGTCGGTCTTCTACAGATTGTACTTCGGTGAGTGTGCTCGAGAACTCCACGACCTCATTCCGCCTGCCCTTTCTACCATCAGACATCTAGACGCACTGCAGGTTACCATCCTTACCTAGTTGCTATCCCACCAATTTGCACTAAGCGTTTCCAAATGTCTTTTGTGATGCGCACAGCAAAGGAGTGGAACTCTCTGCCTGCGTCTGTGTTTCCGAACGCATACAACCCCGATCTCTTCAAAGTGAGAATGAACAGGCTTCTTCTGGGTAAGCTCGCTCCATCGTCGACTTTGTCTCTGTCATCTCTGACCTAGACTAGAGTCAAGAGCAAACCTATCTCAAATAAAAAAAAAGCTTTTTGGCACTACTGGTTTTGTTATTTTAACGTATTATTTTGCTGGTACCTATTACGTACTAACGGCCGAACCCAATAACCTATTTTCAGTAAAAGACAGATCGCTATTGATGGTACACAGTATAATTCAATCTGTCCTTATGTCAGTCCGGTAAGATTCCATAATCTCTTATAGATTATTGGGACGTTAAACCCATAGATAGATAGGTTTTTCTATCTCCAGTATGCCAAAACTGGTGATAGATAGGTCGAGGTTCGGCCGTAAGTGTTGCTAGGCGATACTATGGTTCGAAATTCGAATGCTAAAAATTTGATATGCATTTAATTTCGCCTTGTGTTATTTAATTTCCAAAGTTCAAAATACATTTTAAAACACACTGCTTAGAGCTGAAATATGCTTGATCTAAATATTCTTAACAATTTTGTACGACCAGTCGCTGCATGACGCTGACGCACCCTATAATAATATCTCGTAAAACAGATATAAAATAGAAATGCAGGGTTGCTGCACGTTCCCTAATAAAACTACGGCAAGTGTCATGGTGTATTTTTCGTTTCTGTCGCCTGAAAACCCATTTGCATGGAAGGCAAGCCGTTCGCTATGTTCAAAATAATTATTGAGCGTCACTGCAGCTGCTTGAAATGTGCACACATCGAGTTTTATTTTATTGTGTTGGAAGTTTCCTTTACATGAACATTTCGAAATGTTTGAACATTGCACATTCCATTCTTGAAATTACTTGTCTTATTCATTGCTTGTGGGTCATGTCTTATAATAACCAGTTGTAATTTTGCGAGGTCAAAGGTCAG
Source organism: Fissipunctia ypsillon (assembly GCA_947568875.1). Taxonomy (NCBI): domain Eukaryota; kingdom Metazoa; phylum Arthropoda; class Insecta; order Lepidoptera; family Noctuidae; genus Fissipunctia; species Fissipunctia ypsillon. The sequence continues at coordinate 21,138,381 of OX387645.1, read as the reverse complement.
ATTTCTGAGAAAATACCACGAGGAAACACTATGTACTTACTAAAGAGCTATTACGAAAATTAAAAAAAAAAAAACAAAACTTTTCCTTAGGTAAGTATATAAATATGCATTGTATATGAGTCAAGAAGCAAATTGCTATTTATTTACATTCTTTCATGCATTACGTATTTTACGATTAATTATTTTATGGATCCGATTGTATGGTTCTCGAAACGTGTCGCCTTCGACAATGCCGGAAATGACCTTAAAATCCATACATGAATAAACATAAGCAAACTGCTTGAAATCTTACCAAGTTAAGTAAGTAGATAAGTGCGATTTCTGCTTGAATAAACTTGGGACTACTCGTAGCTAAGCATTCACTTTCCACCTAAAATATATATTTTTTTTTTTTTGGAATGAAAGTACACTATGCTTTTCTGCAAGAATTGAATTTATCCGTAAAATAGGTAACGCTTTTTCATAATAGTAGGTGTAAGCACTGTGTTTATATACGGCCCGATTTAAACTTTATGGCGGCTCGGAACACGAGGCGAGTCGCTGCGCAGTAACCAATTCATGTGTCAGCGGGGGTGAGGGATGCGGTACTGCGCAGCGAGTAGCGCACTTCAGAGCTGCCATAAGGTTTGACGCGTACTATACCTATGCAAACCTTCTTACATCTAGTACCTACTCTGAAGACTCATTGTACGTTATCTGCACTAAGTCGAGTAGGCTGAAACATTAGTAAGTATAATAGCATTAAAGGCATCTACCGTCATAATTGCAAGTAATTGCCTAATGTGTGCGAGTAACATCAATTTGGAATTCAATTACTGAAGAAGCTTATTAATCATTAGTCTTGTTTTACCCTAAAGTTAACCAAGTTTCTATTGTAACTTGTCAAAAAGCCGAATCTGTGTTCCTAATCTTTCGTGTAATTTTGCGAGTTCAGCTTTGTTTTTTCAACATGTGGGTGTACTATAAGTGCACCTCTGCCTAATGCTTTGTGGAATACAGGCGTGATGTTATGTTACTTCATAACTGCGTGAGGCACGAGTATTTTAAATATGGAATTTTATGTACCTACATTTGAAACAGCTGACAAATATGTAATAATTTGTAAAAACCAACAAAAGACTATCGTTGCAGGGCATCCTATTTCACTATTTGAATTCCATTTTCAAATGTGAGATTCCTTAATAATTATAAGATAAGTTACTTTATTCCCGTAAATCTACTGAATATTCTGATTCTCTATTGGTATATTATTTAACGCATTAAAGGACATTATACGGCTATAGCAGTAATAAGAATAAAACTTCTAATCTGTCGTTAGCGTCCTACAAAGTGTTAATATAAAGGTTATTTATGATTAATTTCGGCCGCCTCAGGATGCGCAAGGTTATCATTGCATGCGTCCTAGCTATATAAGAACGATCAGCTCCACTAAACAGTTAACAATGGTCAATGTCTAGTTGTTGTTAATCAATCTGCCTAGCCTTTTCCCAACTATATTGGGATCGGCTTCCAGTCTAACCGGTTGCAGCGGAATACCAGTATTTTACATGGAGCGACTGCCTATCTGACATCCACAACCTAATTACTGGGTAACACGATAGCCCTTGGTAAGACTGAGTTGTCAGACTTTTGGGCGTCTGATTACTCGTAACAACTGTCAACACATATTCTAAACATCCACGAATGACAGCCGGGATCAACGGCTTAACGTGCTTTCCGAGGGACGGAGGGTCTCAATATGTAATATATGGTCACCAATCCACAAACCGACCGCGGCAAGCGTAGCTTAACCTTCGATCGATCTATGCGGCTGTTATTATTTAGCCACGAGCCCCTCTTCCCTTTATTCCAAATGAGCATCAGTAGGAAAAGTTTTTTATTTGCTTGAAACTCGATATAATAATATAGTGATGACACCGGTTGGCACGCGTGCGCGTACGCAAGCCGACACTCAACGTGTTGAAGGCACTCCGTTCATGCATCCCACACCTGATGATATAAATGTTCCTCTGCAACCTTGGAAAGATGTTTTTGGAGCTAATAAATAATAGTCTTGTCTAGTCCCATACTCTCATACTGAAGATATGATATGTGATCGATTGTATTTCTCAAGTTCGAAAGGATCATCTTCACGAAAAGGTCTTTATTCTATAGACAGTTACGTAAAATGTTGTCATCAAAAGTCTCGCTCTAATCAACGATATAATGGTAAATTTCTTTATAACGTGACATGCAGCAGACTCGATAGAACATCATAATTTACGGGTCCTATATGACCCGCAGGGATTCTCACAAAAACTTAACCACATTTTACGACACCCGCGGTTAGAGAACGGTGGCCAAAATATTTGTATCGGTCCACATTGACATTGTCACTGTTATATTTCCTTTAACTTATAAGAAACATGTATTCATATTCATAATTAAAATCAACATCCGACATGAATATCACGACCGTTTTATTCAAATCCGAATACACAAAAATATTTATAGGTACCTACCGGAGGAAAAACATTTTACTGAGAACATCAAATAAAGACATACTTACATATGGCTGCCTAAATAAATACCGAACATTGGCAATTAATATCTAATTGCGTACCTACCCTTGAGACTTAAGCTACACACGTAGTTCTAGCAATAAGTTCCATAGTGGCAGGCTGTGGTCACACATTGAGCCATTGTTTATTGACCACTCGCTGTTCATGTTGATCAAAAATTAATTAAGTTGTTGTTTACTGCTTTTCTACGAGCTTTTATTTAGTTTCTCTTATTATTACGACAAAATGGACTCTTGCAAGCTTCATCCTTCTTTTGGCCAATAGCGCTGAAGTTGTGTATCGTTTCTTTAGGACGTAAATAGGTGCCCACAAGCATTTTCTTTTTCACACAATATCTTAAGAATTTCATATGGAAATCTTCAGTAGTTTAGAATATGTGTTGTCTATCAGTCAGACACGCAACCGAAACCAAAACAAAATCAAATACAATCAATCTGCCTGCCTTTTCCCCCTGAAGCTGAAAAGGCTAGGCAGATTGATTGACTGCGTATCTGACCTGCACAATTCAGTAACTGGGTAATACGATACCCCTTGGTAAGACTGGTTGTCAGACTTTCGGACTTCCGACGACCCGTAACGACTCAAAGATCTACGAATGACAGCCGGAACCAACGGCTTAACGTGCTTTCCGAGGCACGGAGGAGTCTCGGTACGTAAAGATGGTCACCCATCCACGGACAACCCCGGCAAGCGTAGGTTAACCTGATGGAGCGGCTCATGCGGCTGTTATTAATTAGCCACGAGCCCCTCCCGAGTACACTTCGGTACAACCTTATGGTGTTATTATAGATTCAGCAGACATACATTGTAGACGTAGGTATAGGTATACACTTAAGTACTTAAGTGCGAACTGAGAGCATAGGTGGAATACTGGTAACGGCCGCGACTTAAGAGTTTGTAGGTCGTGGGTCCAAACATTGCTGGCTGATTATGCTTATACAACATATCCCGGAATTAACGCACAACCTCTTAAAGGGTCATTGTACTCATCATTATGAATAATTTTTACCATGGGACCAAACCTGAAATCGCGAAAAAAAAATCAGCTGTTCCCTACATTTTGACGAGTTATGCGAACATCTGATGTTTTTTTCTCGATTTCAGGTATCAGAGGAGGAGGAGGGGTGGGGGAGGGGGTTTCAGATGTTGTGTAATATATTCCTCTATTACCTATATGTTAAGTATCTTTGTTCTAGTGATGCCGCAAAATGTAGAAGCACCTTTTTCTGAAACAAAACCGATATCTCTTCAAAACTCAATAAAATATCTCGTAAATCTATGTTTTAGTTCCCTACAAAAATTACTCAATACTTATTTTAGTCGACCTGTTGCTTTCTCCCGGGTAGAGAGACCAAGACAATCTGAAACCAACTTTATACCGAAATTGCTACGGATCATTTTCGCAGTACTGTAGTGAAATTGATAAAATCTAAACCCAAAATGAAACATTGAGAATAAACTCAATTTTGGGATGTGTTGAGCGATATTACCTAACATTAACGTTATGGAGGCTCGGTACTGGCTTTTAAACCTCTTCACTTATTCATGAACGGGATTATGATTGAAATTTTACAAAAATAGCAGCGAGGGTTAACATTTTTAATGCTTTTCGAGTACCTACGGCAGTTGTTATGATTTAAATCTGAGTAAATTACCGAAACATTTAGATGCCGTTTACGAGTATTGTTTAAGATTCTAAATAATTTCGTTTATTTACTGTTAGTGTTAGATTGTGAAGTGGTTACCAATGCCCTGCCCGTCCTTTTTAACGTATCCAGGAAAAATTTCCCTGCAGTGGGATAGTGCCAGACCGATGTAGAAGGTATCATGCCCTTTAAATTTTTGCCTGGTTGTCGACAGAAATATGACATGGCGTTACCTTTACATCCTCAGATGCACCAACTATTTCACAACGGGCTTCGGCAACGGCTTCTGTAACCTATACAACATGTCCCGAAATTAACGCACATCCTCTTAAGGGGTCATGGTACTCATCATTACGAACAATTTTTACTATGAGACCAAACCTGAAGTCGCGAACAAAAATCAGCTGTTCCCTAAATTTTGACGAGTTGCAAACATAATGAGTACAATGACCCCTTAAGAGGTGGTGCAATAATTCTGGGGCATGTTGTTTATAGGCACGTAAAAATATACTAATTTAGAATTAAAATGCTCGATATAAATGTGGGAATAATGATATATATTTCCTCCTTTAGCTTGTTTACTATTCCAGCGTTATAAAGTTATTCCGTTTGTTGTTTGTTGATGGCCTATCACTATGGCAACCTGTTGGTTGGACCTGAATGGTTTATGATCGGCTATTTATCGTCCTATGTGTCAAAAGTACTATAAAGCTAGCCAAATGTGATTTGAGACACATTTATCAAAGCATTTTGTGATAGGGACAATATTACTAAACGTATTATCTGTTAGTATACGGATGTGTTCTTACCAATAAAATAAATATAAACACTGGACAGTTGTAGGGCAAACTGATACATACATAATCAAATGTCAAACCAGTCCAGAACCCTAATTGCGTAACACACTTACAGTAGGAATTGGTTTCATTTTGACTGTTCAACAACGTTCATTTGTTTATTTACGTTATTGAGCAGACACATTTTTCGAACCTCTGAAGCAATGGATTAGCAATATGTTTCAAAATCATTCAGATTGTGATTAATAGTGTGTTATGCAATTAGGGTGTAGGCTGGAGAATTGGTTAGCAAAACTAGTTTCATTTTAATTGCGGTTGTGCAATATTGCCAGTCTTATGGCTAATAATAATATCTAATGGATAATGTTCACACATGTTATTTAAACATTAGGGCAGTTATTATGACCAGTTGAAAAAAATAACGGGCAGTAATTCAATTTTTCGGCGGTTGTTAAATTAGTGTGACAGTAAAAGATAACCAAACAAAGAAGAAACATGACATAAAAAGAAAATTGGTCGGTTATTTCATCCTACAATGTCAGTACAAAAAATGCTCAAGTAGTGTAATAAATGAATGGCCAGTAACAATGTTGGAATGGGCAGTTAGGTAAATAGTTCGGCAGTTTATAGGTTAGGTTGGAACTGTGACCAACCATGCGGGAGCCGAATTGGTCGCAATAACTAAGCTAGGGCACCCCGACCAAATGGGTTAGGTTAGGTCAGGAGCTAGACCACCAAGTCGGGGGCTGCGTTGAAGAGTGCTTAAGTGCCCCCGTAGCGCCCGGTGTAAGTGTGCGAGGGAACACCGGGGTGGTTTTAGTCAGTAAGAGTCTGACAGACCCCTCTGCCCAGCCCAGGGCAGAGGACATCCATGAGGATTTCCACCCCGTCACCAAAAAAAAAAAGGAGCTAGACCACCACCTCTGAACGCAGTTTTAGGAGCTAGACGTCCTGTATAGCTCTATCTCTTTCTCACACTGAAGTAACATTAAAATAATACTGGTTGGCCCCCAGAACTGTGACTAATCACGCGCGAGCCGACCGAGCGAAGCGGTCGGCTCGCGCTTCTTTCAAGTTAGATATCTTACCGACTGATCGTAACTACCCGTTCAGTAATTTGACTGGTTAATTATTTATTTAAATATTTCTTCTTTCTCATTTTTATTTAGTTTACTGCTCAGTTTTTACTACCGACCTTGTTAATAAACAAACATTTTGTAATGTTTTATTTGCCAAAACTGCCGCTTTGCCCATAAATATATAGTTATAGGCAATTTAAAATTCTGATTTTAGGTACCTTCTAGTGAATACTTTTTGGTGTAAGCTCTGCCAAAGACGGGGCGAGCCCACACGCAAACTTTTCACTTTCATTCCACACAATACAGACAACAATATCGTTTCAGAGCACTTAAACGAAATATCTAAAGCATTTATCGTAAAAATACTCCGAAATAAAAATAGCAAGGAATGAATTATTTCTATCGATTGATTTACAACTTTAAGATTTACACCTCGCTCCAAACAGACATAAAACTCAAAACTATAAAATAGAACTGCGTGGATGTCGTAGAAGAAACGTTGCGATAAAAATCTATTACGGCGAGCTGGCACGTGGAGGAAGATATCCAACAGATACCAAGCTTCATACAATAAAGTAAGCATACAGTTTTAACTAATTATCGTCAAAAGCAGCTAATAGATACGTACCGATACCATCATAACGTCTGTAAAGGTTATAAATAATACCATGTACCGTTTGTGATATTTTAATTTACATACACAGTTGCAACATAAATATCATATTTTGAGAATATTATACTTTGGGAATAGCATATTTTGTTTGTTATGGGAATGAAGGTGTATGTAGAGTAAAGCTCCATTTACACGGTTCAAGTTTCTGGAACGTTCAAGAGCAATGCATGAAGCACGAGCATGCCATAAAGCACGTTCAATTTGATTGCCATTCAAGAATTGCGTGCAAGTGTTTACACACGTGTGATTTCCATAAAATGGCATACGAGCAATAATTGATATAAGTTTTTCCATTCAATAAATTTGCATGCGACTTACAGCAAGGCAATAAAATTGCAAGGCGATTATTGCATGCCAGTTTTGCCTCGCCTAAACACAAAGTTGCACGTCCTTGTACAATTGATTCAAGTATGGCTCGTATTTGCGCTGCCAAATTTGTCATTAAAATTGTATTGAACGTCTTTTCAATATTTTATTTTATTTGATTCATTCATCGTATTTTTAGAGTTTAATGTAATTTTATTGTACGTGCTGTGTACACTTATACCAGTTTTGAACGGCAACTAATTTGTATCGGGCAACAATATTATACGTGTTGTTTAGACGGTACCAGTTCATTGCCCTTCAATTTTATGGTATACCACTGGCAATAAGTTTGAACCGTGTAAATGGAGCTTAAGTTATGCAGGCAAACTTTTAACATCTATGCATTATGTAGCCGCATGTCATTCTTAGTGTGTGCATAACCACTAAACCACTTAGCACACCGATAACTCTGTATCTTAGATTTTCCCACCGCACACTACTACGTTGCACAGCAGTGAGTGCATGACGTCCGTAACGCCATTTATTTATATAATTATTTGGTAAAAACATGCACAACATAACAGACCCAGATCCAAGCTATTGCAAAGTTTTAAATTTCAATAAAAACAGACATGACGTCACCCGTCCTAAATGGGTGAATAGTTTCACTTAGGATATCAGGCACTTCCAGTAGCGTATTGGTATCTGTAAAGACACGAGGAGGATGATCTTCTCGCATACGTCGCGTAAACAATCTTTTCTACGTCTTGCAAATATATTTTATGTAGAAGCATACAAATGGTACAATTGTATTGAGCTTGGTCTCTGTTTGATATCTACTCATGTTGAGTACTAAATCTTTCTCAAGGGTTTTCTCATATGTTTTCTTTGCATATGTAATCGCACTGGGGCCATTTGTTTTGATGGGATAATCCTGTATTTTGTGAGAAGCTCTAAAAATCATAATGCATCGAGCAAACGTGTTAACCCTTTCAACAGCGAAGGTAGACGGTACCTACAGGTAGTACGGTAACACGCTTGTCTATGTGAATAAATTGACTGGTTTTTCTTATTTGTATTTTTTATGGGTTTGCTCTTGACTAGGTCAGAGGTGACAGAAACAAAGTCGACGATGGAGCGAGCTTAGCAGAATCCTGTTCTCTCTCACTTTGAAGAGATCAGGGTTGTAAGCGTTCGGAAACACAGACGCAGGTAGAGAGTTCCACTCCTGGTGTAATTAATCCCGGCTTTTGCGAATATCCATCTAAAATTGGAATCTTGGGAGTGGCCTTCTATGAAATTGTATATTTACCTTGTACAAGGTTCTTATAAAATTGGTGCAAATGAAAGTATTGTTCTCAAATTATTGTAATTAACCCGTTTAACAAACATGGTGATTGTGGTGAAACAAAAATGATATCCTCTGCAACCATATTAGCAGATTTAACCGAATTATACGTGTACTCAACAAATGAGGAGAAAGCTTTTTCTCAATAACTTTTACTGCTTTGAGCCAACTTCATACTCGTTGCCAACGATATCAGGAACCAACCTTATTCTCTAGTAATTATCACGTTATTTATCCTTATTTTTAAACAAATAACCATCCCCTTTTATAAGGGGAGGTAAACTCAAGACGGCAAAAGGTAACGACATGATAAAATATAATTTTCCCCCGACGTAACATTTCAAATACATATTTCCTTATTCATCATAAACAGCTTTTCCCACTCAGTATTACACCCTGCTACAATTTTATTATATTTATCACAGAGCATGGAATCGCCGAGACGGCATTACTAATAAAATTCGTGGTGCTGAAATGCATTGAGAGCATAACTTCCATCACGGACGCCTTTGCATACATCATTTGTGTCGAAGTGCGAAAAAACGGTGGTACTCGTGGTTTTTATGGAAAGTGTTGACATTGCCGCGTCTAGCAGCAGACGCCGAAGCTTCACCGTGCTCTGTAATATTTACCCATTTATGTGGTTGTTATGGTTTTCTATGTTGGCAACACTTTGGTACAACCATCATCATCTGCCTAGCTTTTTCCCAACTATGTTGGTGTTGCTGAATACTAGTATTTTTCATGGAGCGACCGTCAAAGATCCACGAATGAGAGCCGGGACGTGCTTTCCGAGGCACGGAGGGTCTCGGTATGTAAAGATGGTCATCCATCCACGAACCAACCGCGGCAAGCGTAGCTTGACCTGATCGATCGACCCGTGCGGCTGTTATTCCTTAGCTGCGAGCCCCTCCCGAGTACACTTCGGTACAACCTTATGGTGTTATCACAATCATTATAATAATATTGTACAATCTCTTTTATCTTAGCTTCGTATATTTATAGACTGAGGGTGCTCTTTGAGACGTTCAACGTTTTATTATCCTTCATTGGCTAGGGGAAAATATTGTGATAAAAGTATTATGTTATGTGGCGAAGAAATAAATAAATACATTGGTTGTACCGCTTCGTCGTAAACTTATGTTCCTTCGTCGTCATCTGCCTGCCTTTTCCCAACTATGTTGAGGTCGGCTTCCAGTCAAACCGGTTGCAGCTGAATACCAGTATTTTACATGGAGCGACTGCCTAACTGATCTCCACAATCCCATTACTGGGTAATACGATACCCCTTGGTAAGACTGGTTGTCAGACTTTCGGGCTTCTGACGAACCGTAATGACTGTTAAAGCTCCACGAATGACAGCTGGGACCAACAGCTTAACGTGCTTTCCAAGGCACGGAGGGGTCTTGGGGCCACGGTAACTCTTTCGAACATCCCGCGACCCAGGTATGTAAAGATGGTCACCCATCCACGGATCCAACCACGGCAAGCGTAGCTTAACCTGATCGATCGATCCTTGTGGCTGTTATTACTTAGCTACAAGCCCGTCTCGTACTTACCTTTGTACGCAGTACAAAAAAATAATGAAAATCCTAAACTGCAAATATCTTTCCATAATTTGTTTTTTCTGAGATATACATATAACTCAAGAAGGAAAATTAAAGTTATAAAAAATATTATATTCTTATATTTAGTGATAACGCTAAAAGAATGGCCAGCGTAAAGTCAAAAGAGGCAGGCCTAGGAAGCGCTGACGTGTCGACTTGGATTTATTCATTACGGATTGGCCAGAGAAGGAAGCAGAAAAGGGCTTTGGGAGGGACTTTTGCCCAGCAGTGGGACAACACTGTTGCACTCATACAGACATATTTTTTTTATTTCACCTTTACGTAGTTTATAAATAGTAATCTCTTTGACAGACATAGGAAATGTTTAGGATACTCCAGCATGGCATAGCATGATCAGCCTATAATGTTCCCACTGCTGGGACACAGACCTTCTCTCGTTGAGAGAGAGTGTCAACAATGCGGACCCAGTGGGGGCTAGTAGATGTCATATGTCTTCAATTTTTGATTCTGGGACATGCCGGTTATTACCTCACGATGTTTTCCTTCACCATTTTGAGAGCAGTGGCGATGAAATAATTTAAACAAAGTAAAGCGCCTGTCTGAGTTCGAACCTATGACCTACAACTCGTAAGTCGCGGTCATTACCACTGGGCCACCACTGCACCTCTGCATAATTTTCCACAAATATTCGATGCACTTCCGTGCTGAATTGAACACCAATAAATGTTATCGAAGGAGTCCTCTAAACGCTGTTCAGAAATCCGAAACCCGAAAATTTTGACAATTTAAACCAAATAGACGACCAGAAGTGGCAGTGCGCTGGCCATGTTTGTCGAAGGACCGATGGCCGGTGGAGTAGACGAGTCCTGGAGTGAAGACCACGTATCGGCAAGCGTAGTGTGGCACGCTCCCCAGCTAGATGGACCAACGACCTTAAGTAGGTGGCTGGGACAGACTGGATGCGGAAGGCGGAGGACAGGGTGTTATGGCGCAGCCTGGGAGAGGCCTATGTCCAGCAGCGGGCTACGATAGGCTGAGTTGAGACGACGGATCAATAATCTTCCGACAGCTATTTGCTGTTGGGGTCTAAGTAAATCTAAAAATGTGTAATTTACGATTCGGAAGCCTGTCGAATGGTTGTGAATAGCTAAGTATGCTCGATCAGCTTATACTCTCTACTGAGTAAAATATGGAACAGCCTTGATGTAAACAGGAACAAAAGACCGAAAAATTTTCAGATCAAACAACATTTATTCATTTCACTAATTGAAAGCTCAAACCCACAGATTCATAATTTCCTACAAATCATTGTGGGTACGCTGCCCACATCCATGTCACTATTAAAACAGAGTCTGTTATTTGCAGATACTTGTTTGCCAATACCATCATATTATATGCTAGTATTTGGTTTTAAATGTTCTGTACTAATATTTGATTTAATTCACGTTTGGTTTTCGCTTCAATTCACTGCCTCACACGTTTATTTCGGATTTGTATTCAAACAGTTATTAATCCTTTTACTTTTATTTAATAAAATAGTATAAAGAATATTTCAAAAACAGAATCCCTGTAAGGAGTTCCAATTTTAGTATAGTAAGTACCCAGTGCTAAGGGTATGTGTTCAAAACTTTTTGGAAACACGTATGTATAATTATGGTGCGTACTTACTATACTAAAATTGGAACTCCTTACAGGGATTCTGTTTTTGAAATATTCTTCAAGTCACGAACGAAACCTTTACTTCTAGCCGAGCAATAAGACATGGTTTCCTAGACAGCGTTGCCGTCATATAGCGGACGCAAAACAAAAGCCATCATGAAAATCTGTCATTTTTACCGGTGTTCTATACGATATCAAAAGTGTCTGTCAGAGTCAGTGTCTGTATAAGGACGTCCGTCATTTTGCGACCGCTATATAACGGCATCGTTATCATAGAAAACCCAAGCTTTCCAAGAAAAAAGACCAAACTACAGCCTAATCATTTGTCCTTCTCAAACTTCTGACTTTGTTCATTCTTCCTTTCATGTTCAGTCCATTCTTCTTTGGAATGCGCTACCTCTTGACATCAGGACGGCCACCAGTCGGTATGCATTTAAGCGGAGATTGCGGAGTTATTTTCAAAATAAATAGCGTAGAGTCATCTCAAAACCTCTCTCTCTTGAGTTTGTATATAATGTATATATATAATATAGGTATATATTATAGGTATATATTGTAGTAAATATGTATGTATGTGTATTATAAGTTTATAACTTATTTATGTACAAATTGTCCCATTCCTAACAGAGCACCTGCCATCTAATCTCTTCACCACCCTTGGTTGACTGGTAGAGAATGCCTAAGGCATTAAGTCCGCCTTTGTACTTTTTTTAAGTGTGAAAAGATTAAATAAATAAATAAATAATCATTCTAAAATTAACAGTGTACGAATCACAAACTTTTGATTGATTTTATTTTTGCATGCTCCTGAACATTTATTAAGTAAATACGGTAAATTTTGCGGGCGTTGGTTGGCTGTCCTGTGAGAAACTTGGCGTGCATTGAGTAATTAAAGCACACACATTGAGGTGAAGCCTCGTACCGTGGCTAATCTAACCAGGTAACCGCTAGTCTCCGTCTGAGAGCAGACCCTAATTGTATTTGTGTAGATTGACGCTAGTGTTGTTCTGCAACATTACTTGTATTAATATCTACAATAATTATTATGAGAAGTGTGAAGTGACTTTATATGTCCGTCTGTTTGTTTAAACTTTGCAGACGTAGGTACTGAAAAGTTAAGCAACTGTGACGATTTTGATTACACTTACCGGAGTCAAACTCACGTACTTATCGTAATAGAGTTTAAGGATTTTTTCCTTAAATAAAATAATAAAAACACAATAAAGTTTTGGGTTTGCCTAACCGTTTTCGAAAAAAAGTAAACTGCGTTAAAGTTTAACCTAATTTTAGAACTCGTAACACTATAATTTAAAATAGAATACGGTCTAATTAACATCAAAATTGTAACAAGCAGTCAATTCGTAAACTATTGGTAAAAATCAGAATTTTCCTATCAATTCAATAAAAAAAAACTAAACCTAGAGATATAACCTAAAATTGTGTGTATGAGTCTGTGTGTGCATAGTGGGGGTGTGTGTAAGTATGTGTGTATATTTTCAACTCATATTGACGATGCTTGCAGCAATAATTCAATGTCATCATAAGTCTTAAGTTTTAGTCATTCAATTATTGCCTTTTTGCAGTATTTAGTAGTCATAGGAAAAATGTTAATTATTTTATTTATTTTATTATACTCGTATAGGGCCGCGCAAATAATCTCCAAACAATATTGAAACTTCTTTCCAAAAAGTACTTAAAACATTCACTTGTTACAACCCCTGATTACCTACTTAATAATCCCCTTGGCAACAATATCACGGTTATCTTCAACGCCCCATTTCTAATCGACTCGGTCGTGGAGATTAAAAAACGAGAAAGCTCTTCTTAGAAGTAATTTGATTAGAGGGATCTATCCTAATCCATTTTGGGGTTCTTGAAGGATTCAGTCGCGTTCAGATGGGTCAGTGAACGAAGGATTACGGCTGTACATTTTGCAAAGGTAAGACGGTATCTCATTATGGGAATTTTCAAAAAGTAATTTCGACTTTTTGATGATTATGTATTTGATGGGGCTGTAATGGAATTTTAAAATGTTTATACAACATGACTTCAACCCTGATGGGGCTGGTAGAGGTGTGCAGAACACCTTTAGGTTAGGTTAGTATGTATATGTACTGAATGGTAGTATGTTATATTCATTTATTCATACATTTGTTCAAACTAAAAACATTTATTTCAATTAAACCATTTACAGGCACTTTTGAATTGTCAACGAGTCGGTCAGTCAGAAATATGAAGCTAGTTGCCCATTCCAAAGCGTAGTATTTAGGTACGGAAAAGAACGGAGAAGAAACTCCACAGACACTCTTTTATATTATATTGTTACAAAACTATTAGTTACATCATTATGCTGAATTTATAATTAAATGTGAGAACGATGTAAAAAACGTACACGTTAAAAGGGTCTAGAGTAGCAAACAGAAAAAAAACAATTCAAAAATAAAATAAATAAAATAAGCCGTGGCAGCTAAGAGATGACCATTCCCAACTGACGGCGTCCGTTCACGAACGTGACGCATGGATTAGCACCATTTAACTCAAACATTTTGAAGGCAGCCGAATAATCCAACACATGCGCCACCATCAGCGAGAAATTTGAGTTGAAACAGCAAGACATCTGTTATTTAAACACTCCCCTGTATAAATAACAAAAAATGTAGAAATTAATATTTTATTTTAATACTGCCTCGTTGGTCTAGTGGTCGCAAGCACTACTGCTGAGCATGAGGTCCTGTGTTCGATCCCCACGTCGGGCAAAGTGTTATTGGGTTTTTCTATCTGGAATTTCTCAGTAGCAGCCCGGAGTCTGGTTTAGTGCCCGGTAGATGGCAATAGACTCGCCCCCTATTACATGGGACTTAAACATAACTGGCGAAATGTGGGTGTACTATAAGTACACCTCTGCCTAATCCTTCGGGGAACAAGGCGTGATGTTATGAATATTTTATTATGAAATTTGTTTGGTCGTTCCTTTCACCACCTTAAATTATAATTGCGTGATGTCAAATTATCACTGAAAATTACATTTTCCTCGAATATCATTAGCATCAAAATAAAATTGTTTTGCGAAAGACTTTGATGTCAATATTACAATGTTTAATAATTAGAACTAAATAGTTCTTTGAAAACTTTTGACACAGGCGTTCTCTCTGTGAGAGGGAGTGGGCCGTAATCTACCACGCGGGCCCAGTGCGGGTTGGTAGATGTCACAGTTCTTCGAATTTTTGGTTCTAGGACATGCCGGTTTCCTCACGATATATTCCTTCACCGTTTTATTGTATTGTCCATTATCACTACACAATGTTGTTACACCTCTGCCCAAACCTTCGGGGAAACAAGGCGTGATGTTATGTTATGTGTAACTAAACTTGTGTTAATAAGTAGGTATTTTTATAAGGCCTGCCTGGTTGGTTTAGTGGTCGCAAGCGCTACTGCTGAGCATGAGTTCCTGGGTTCGATTTCCAGGTCGTACAAAGTGTTATTGGGTTCTTCCATCTGTAATTTCTCAGTAGCAGCTCGGAGTCTGGATTTGTGCCCGTTTGATGGCAATAGGCTCGCCCCTTATTTATGGGACTTAAACATAACTGGCGAAATGTGGATGTACCTACTATAGGTACACCTCTGCCTAACCCTTCGGGGAAACAAGGCGTAATGTTATGCTAATCATGTAATGTTTTATTAGGAGATACCGACGGTTGCCATGGTTTTATGGCCTGTTGCCTCCTTCGAGGATACCTATCGGAAGTAGGGCTATAAGGAATATTAAATCGTTGACACCTCGTTGGTCCAATGATCGCAAGCGCTTCTGCTGAACATAAGACCCTGGGTTCGATTCCCTGGTGTTATTGAGTTTTTTCATTAGGAAAACATCGAAAATTACGAACGTTATAGTCACCCTAGAAACTCTCAGTCTCAACTATAATTATAATTGTAGCTAACATCGATAACACGGGAACTTAAAATTCGCATCATTAAACCATAGACAATTTTAAGCGGTCATTGTTGTTTACATTTTTGGCAAATTTAAATACGACGAACCGTAGTGATTTTGGAATAGAATAGAATAGAAAAGGATATATTTATTTGCTTCAAAACATGGTAAATTAAGGTCTTATTAATAGAAATTTGATCTTAAATGTTTCACCATGGACTGGCATAAAAATATTTAATCATGTTAAAAATGTAAAAAAATTAATACAACACAATTTATGTAAGTACAGTCACTAGCTTATATTATATCTTTCACTTATTTACTTATAGTTATTTTATGGTTTTACGAACGTAGCAATAACTAAACCATACTTTTGAAATAGGACTATTCTCAAAGTTGCTTTTTTTATTTCACAAGAAAAACGCTTTTGAATTTTACGTAATTGTAACGGTATTCATGGTCATGGCTGTACGAGTCGCAACAAGATCATTTGAAAATTACTTTGTGAAGAAAGAATTTTAGTTTATCGCTTTTAATAACGGTAGGTATCTATGAGAAAAGAACAGGGACATTAATATGCCTAGCAGTAAGCGTCTCAAGACCTTTAATAATGAAGGGTTAACCCAAAACCAACCAATTCATTTCATCCCCACTTTACATACGAACATATTGAACTTATTTAAAGACGATCAAGGGTTCGCAAATACGGAACCAAGTGACTTGGAACAGTTTGTTTAAGAGTAATTAAGCTGGATATTGATCAGTGGGCTGTCTGTTTGTGTGACTTTGTGTATTGGCTTTATTTAGAGGCGTGGTTTAGACAGTTAGAAGGTTGGTGGGGTTAAGTTTTGATATTGTTCTAAATATTAAACTGCGTTTTGTTGTTATATTGTTAGAGCTAAAGCAGTGGTAGCCCAGCGGTAGCGGTTGCAACTTACGAGTGTAGGTTGTAGGTTTGAACCCTCAAACTCAAATTCAAAGCATTTATTTATAACCAATTACAGACACTTTTGAATTGTCAAAGAGTCAGTCAGTTAGTCAGAAAATTGAAGCTAGTCGCCCATTCCAAAACGTAGATCTCTATGGAGAAGAATGGGCAAGAAAGTCCATGGACACTCTTTTAAATCAAAATTTTTACAAAATCCTGGGTACATTGTTCTTGTTGCTTCTATATGTGAGAACAATGTAAAAAATAAATAATTAAAAACAATTCAAAATATAAGATTAAAAATAAGTCCTGGCAGTTAAGAGATGACCGGTCTCCACTGACGGGCGCCCGTTCACGAACATGACGCGTGGATCAGCACCATCCAGCTCAACCATTTTGTAGTCCCCTACAAATGATCCAACACCCTGATAGGCGCTTTAATTTGTGTAAATTATTTCATCACCACTGCTCTCAAAACGGTGAAGGAAAACATCGTGAGGAAACCGGCATGTCCTAGAACCAAAAATTCGAAGACATGTGACATCTACCAACCCGCACTGGACCCGCGTGGTCGATTACGACTCACTCCCTCTCAGCGAGAGGAGGCCTATGCCCTGTGCGATCATGATAGGCTGATTATGCAATTTTTTTTTAATATAATATAATTGTGTTGAATTTTCTCTAACTTTGTCTCTAGGTACTAAATTAAATGACTAACTAACCAACAATATAAATAAATACAAAAACAAAAGGAAACTTAGGCGTCGAAGTACTCGTCCTTCCACGTGCCCAGAAGACTGGCAGCATTGCCACCTTGAATGGCTAATTCATTATTTTATGCTATTAGAGTTAAATAAATAGAACAGTCTTTCAAAAAGTCAATATCGAGAATTAAACAGCCCATTTTTAGATCTATGCTGTTTTTAATAACTTAGAAATACATACCTAGTCAAACTCATTAGTTCCAAGGTCTGCTCACCAACTTTAATCCGATATTTTTTTATTTGAGATGGGTTTGCTCTTGACTCTAGTCTAGGTCAGAGGTGACAGAGACAAAGTCGACGATATCCTACCGAATTGATTCGCGCATGAATGAAAACTTAACATAAAATAACATAGCGCCTGTTTTCTCCGAAGGGACAGCCAGAGGTGTACCTATAACAAACCTACATTTCGCCAGTTATGTCATGTGGGCGAGCCACCACCAACCGAGTACAACTCCAGACTCCTAGCTGCTACTACTACTGAAAAATTTCTGATGGAAAACTTAATAACACTGCCCAACTTGAGAATCGAACCCAGGACCACATGCTCAGCAGTAGCGCTTGCGACCACTAGACCAAAAGAGCAGTAGGCAGGGAGGCAGAATGAAAACTTATTCCAAAGTGAAATTGTTCAATATTCTTAGGTATACTTTCAGATTTGCATCTCAATCGAAGTAGCTCATCCCTAAGTAAAAGCCACACGGAAAATATACCTTCAGTGGTAGAAAAGTAAATAAACAACAAACCTTATCCAAGAGATACAAAACCAATATTTATCCATAGCTCTCTAAAGAAAATAATATACACAAGAAGAATTCTACATTTATGTATATATAAGTACATTTCTATTACGTTCATAGCCCTACGAAGATGATTGAACTGAAATTGAACGCGATCAGCACATCTACATCGCCTTCTAAATCTGTCAGTGCCATCATGGTTGTGGAATGTTGACACTGACAGCTCTTGAACTAGAGCAGTGGTGACCCAGTGGTGACGGCCCTGACTTACGAGTTGTAGGTCGTGGGTTCGAACCCAGACAGGCGCTTTACTTTGTGTAAATAATTTCATCACCACTGTTCGCATAAGGGTGAAGGAAAACATCGTGAGGAAACCGGCATGTCCTAGAACCAAAAACTCGAAGATATGCCCGCACTGGGCCCGCGTGGTAGATTACGGCTCACTCCGTCTCGAAGAGAGGAGGCCTGTGTCCCAGCAGTAGGAACACTATAAGCTGATTATGATATGCTTATATAGCTGTTAAACGCAGTTTAGATGGGCTGATCGCGTTCAGTCTCCTTGGTGAAATTGGCACTGTAAATGCACGTTTGTTACGGGCGCGTCTAACTTTTTTTAATAAGTTTTTTATGTATGTATTTTTATTAGGTTGTATGGTGTAAATTATATAAATTTGAATTTATCGGGCTACCGCTTTCGCCTTAAGTCCATAGGTTCTTACAGTCCGGCCGTCGAGAGAATGCGTTCAACACCTATCAGTTTCATACTAACGAATATGTGTTTTGCGAATTTGACCCTTATTACAACTAGAAATTGACTAACTGGCAGGTGTCAGGCACGCATTCCCTCGACGGCCGGAATGTAATTATACAGCTTTCGTCCAACCGTAAGCGAGACGTACGAGTTTAGGAGTGGGATACTACGCACTGATGCGTTGGCTTATAGATGTGCAAGGGTCTTTTGTCACGTGGCCGAAATCGGAACTAATGCCGCCATCTTGTTTTTTCAATTATACATTTCACAAAACAATATAGCACAAACTTTAACAACAGCGCCCCCTTTAACGTCTTTCAACCACCAAAAGATCCTTGTAGTGTACAGTCCGGCCATTGAGAGAATGCGTTCTTGACAGCTGTCAGTTTCATACTAACGAATATGTGTTTTACGAATTTGATCCTTATTACTATTAGACAATGCCCAACTTACAGATGTCAGGAACA
The DNA here is from genome assembly GCA_947568875.1 of Fissipunctia ypsillon. Classification (NCBI taxonomy): domain Eukaryota; kingdom Metazoa; phylum Arthropoda; class Insecta; order Lepidoptera; family Noctuidae; genus Fissipunctia; species Fissipunctia ypsillon. The sequence goes on along the minus strand of OX387645.1, from coordinate 21,119,163 downwards.
CATTCTCTCGACGGCTGGACTGTAGTTTAAAAGAATATGTCACGCTGTAACGCAACTTTCTTCGCTTTCAACGCAGCAAAATTACTAAGATCCAATATTACTAAGGTAAGAACTGTTCCTAGAAATATAGTACCTACTGAGCATGAGCAACTGAGTTTGTTCTCACTGATCCCATAATCTTATCTGTAAGGGGGCTATTTTATCCATCAGTGGGTTTATTGGCTGTTTACTTCTTCTAACAATCAATAAACTTGGTGAGTGCTTTCCTACGTCTCAGGTAGTGGTATCGGTATGTCTGAGTACCTATTGGCAATGGGATTAAGTTATTGGACTATCCGCCTTCTCTTTCTGTTTATATGTAGGGTGAGAGAAAATTTGACACGTATTTGGATGCTTGTGTCGAGTTTTTAGGTAGCTAGGTGTGTTCTATTATCAAATTAATTGTGTGTGTGTGTGTGTGTGTATTGGTGTGGTGTCTTTTTGTGTTGGTTATTATTTGTGTTTGTGGTGGTGGTGTTGGAGGTGTGTGGCAGTGGGTGGTTTTGGTGTTACTTTAGTTTGGAAAACTATTTCTACACAGTCACTTTTTACACAAGAAACGTAGCACTAACTTTTTGACAGGCCTGTTGGTCTAGTGGTTAGTGACCCTGACTGCAAAGCCGGAGGTCGTGGGTTCGATTCCCATCCAGGACAAACTTTGTGTGATGAGCATATTGTTTGTTCTGTGTCTGGGTGTAATTTATCTACAGTGTGAGTCTTTATAATGTGCACATATCGAAATGAGGGAATCTATGCTTAATTTTATCGACGGAAAAAATGTTAAAAAAAATCTAAATATTTATTTATATTTTTTATGGATTTTTAAAAAAAATTGTTTGCTTTTGTGACCCCAGTGTATACAAAACTGTGTAACTTTTAAACTAAACGATTTATCACGATGAAACAAACTCTATAATGTTTGGAAGTAATTAGGTGTCGTCATAAAATAAAAATTATGGAAAAAAAATAGCCACATTTAAAAATAAACATTTTTGTTTGGCAAAAATCAGATTTTTTTTCATTAATTTTTACAAAAATTGTAAAATTTCTCAATAACATGCCCCCATCACCTTCTTTTTTTATAACTTTAAGTTATTCTTCATTGTATTAGGAACCTAACGGTAAAAATTGCATGTTTTTAACTCAACCCCAACATTTTTTATCAAATGTCAAAGAAAGGCCCAACGCATAGCTACGCACATTGTTTAGCAGGTAGATAAACTTTTTTTTGTTAACTTTGTTGTGAATGCGCGCGGGTCGTTTCAAAGATGGCACTCCGAACGCGGAATCGTATTGTTCTCATAAGGGTGGTTTGTTTGGGATGATAATTAATGCAAAAAAGTTCAATTGAAACCCATTTATTATTAAATACAAAATTTAATGCATCAGGTTCTCAAAATGTCCACCTCGTTGTTGTAAACACAAAGCCGCGCGAATTAGAATTTGGTGTGTCGCTCTCCTTATCATTTCGGGATCATTGCGAATATCATTCGCACAGTTTATTATGCGGTCACGCAAATCGGCCTCACTGTTGATGGGGGTACTGTAGACGCGTTGCTTCATGGTCCCCCATAGGAAATAATCAAGGAGCGTCAAATCGGGTGAACGCGCAGGCCACCCTACAGGTCCTTGCCGGCCGATCCATTTGTCATGATAATTTTCGTTTAAAAATCTTCTTACATTTGTAGCGTAATAGGCAGGACATCCGTCCATCTGAAGAAACATCCTTTGACGCACAGCCAGTGGGACATCTTCCAATAACTGAGGCATATCATCTCTCAATAGACTTAAAAATCTTTCACCAGTCAACGTTCTCGGCAATATGACTGGTCCAATCAACATGTTATCGATAAGACCAGCCCAAACATTTATCGAAAATCTTACTTGGAAAGTAGATGACCGTTTCAGTTTCGGGTTTTCACCTGCGCGGCACCATCTGTGTAAATTTCGACAGTTAGTAATACCGTCTCTAGTGAATGTCGCTTCGTCCATCCATAGTATTTTTCTTGGAAAGTTTGGGTTTGCTCTGGTTTTTCTTTGAATCCATGTGGACATCACACACCTTGGACGCCAGTCTACGTCTTCATGTAGATGTTGCACCCTTTGATAGTGATAAGGATGCAATCCTTCTTTCTTTAAAATACGCCACACTGATTTTTGGGATATTCCGTGACGAAGAGCCAGTCGTCTAGTACTTATGGATGGATCAGCAAACAAATCACTTAATACTGCTTGTTCAGTAGCCGCATCAATAATTACTTGAGGTGGCTCGCGACGATCTCTACTTGATCCAAGTCCAGTGATCGACAACCTTCTGTGAACTTCCTGGAAGTTTCGGGCAGATGGCACTGGTTGCCTGTTAGGATACGCAGCTATGTAAGCCACGCGCGCAGCTCTGGCACTTCCTTGTCCCACTCCATAATAAAAATGTATGTCGGCGATGTGTGCCGGGGAAAATTCACTTAAACGCGGCATCATGTAGCAGCGAACGAAAGTTATGAAAGTCCAGCGAACGAAAGTACCGAAACACATGTAGCAGCGGCGAATAATTCGGAGCGACTGCCAGTCTGACATCTGTCATAATTCAAGTTCCTTTGGCTGGCCCTACCTCCCCGACCTGCGCACATTCAAAAGAAAGTTTATCTACCTGCTAAACAATAGCTATGCGTTGGGCCTTTCTTTGACAGTTGATAAAAAATGTTGGGGTTGAGTTAAAAACATGCAATTTTTACCGTTAGGTTCCTAATACAATGAAGAATAACTTAAAGTTATAAAAAAAGAAGGTGATGGGGGCATGTTATTGAGAAATTTTACAATTTTTGTAAAAATTAATGAAAAAAAATCAGATTTTTGCCAAACAAAAATGTTTATTTTTAAATGTGGCTATTTTTTTTCCATAATTTTTATTTTATGACGACACCTAATTACTTCCAAACATTATAGAGTTTGTTTCATCGTGATAAATCGTTTAGTTTAAAAGTTACACAGTTTTGTATACACTGGGGTCACAAAAGCAAACAATTTTTTTTAAAAATCCATAAAAAATATAAATAAATATTTAGATTTTTTTTAACATTTTTTCCGTCGATAAAATTAAGCATAGATTCCCTCATTTCGATATGTGCACATTATAAAGACTCACACTGTATAATATATATATATTTATAAATTGTATATCAGTTGTCTGGTTACCATAACACAAGCTCTACTTAACTTATGATCAGATGGCCGTGTGTGAGTTGTCCCAAGATATTTATTTATTTATTTAATGTGTGATTACTCTTTGGAATTTTCTATACTTACTCTGCATTTAGACATGATCTTAAATATTACAATATCATGTTTTTTTTTATTGTTCAAAATATACATCGCAGAGTTTAAATTATATGCTTAAAACCACAGAAGCCTTTGATGGCTTATATACTCGTATTATGGCTAGTGAGTTCGGAAATACATTTAGACGGTAAGTTTGTAAGTTCAAAGAGTATTTTAAGTATTTACTTATTAGATAATATAATAATAGCACAAATAAAGATGGTAGTAAGTGTATCATACTATAGTATATACTCATAGTTTGTAATTTGCAGAAAATGCTTTTTTAATAAACATTTTGCTTTTTTAGGGTTACAGAGGTAGTTACTTTGTATATCTGCAGGCAGTTCGTTTAGTATTTTTGGTAGTATGTATGTGTATGTTCTCATACCATATGTATTGTTATATCTAGGCAAGGTAAAGTTTTTTATGTTAATTTTTTGTGTACTAAATAGTTACGCAAAAAACGCCTTAATGCATGAAATATTTAAAAAAAAAATCCTGAAAAAGTAGAGCCCTGTGTTCTTCAGTGAGATACAATTTTAATGAAACTTTTGCTTTGACATCGCAAACGACTGCCTAAAACGAAGTAAAAACTAAGTCACTACATAATTATCTATGTAACTTTACTTATATTAACTTGGAAACATGTTTTCACGTCATTAGTTAGGTACTGCTGAAACTAGAAAAATAACGCAAAAATTTCAATTCTTGGTTCCACTGGAAATAAAGCTAGACAGAAAGTGGTTTTATGAACGCTTTTTCCAAGAAAGGGCTAGCGTGCATATATTAAATCAATGTTCTCGTGGCTTTAGTACGAGTAAGTTCCATATTGTAACAGTGTGTATTAGAAAACCTAATAACAGCCACCCCGACAACCTCGGAATCGAAAACGGGACTTCACTAAGATCTTCATTGTCACATTTTGTCACCTCTCTCGCTCACACGGGACCAAATTTTTAAGAATGTTATATGAAAATATACTTTTTTGAAAAATGTGATCAATGGGCGCCCTACTAAATAATATTAATTTAATAGGTAATTATTAAAAACACATTTTTATTGTAGCATTTAAATCATCTCAAAACCAGATCATAATACTTATTAAGCTAAGTTTATTAGATAACACAATAGAAATGTGTTTTATTAACTACTTATTAAATTAATATTATTTAGAAGGTCGCACATTGATTACATTTTTCAAAAAATCATCTTTTCATTTAACATTCTTAAAAAATTGATCCTGTGTGAGCGAGAGGGGTGATAAAATGTGACAACGCTCTTACATTTTTGCAAACCGAGTTCCAAAAAATAAAAAACTACAAAGTGAAAAATAACTTTGTTTTTAGAAGACTAACTTTGTCTTTGGATTTGTATTTTAGTTTTTTGCCACCGACTTCCGAAATTAAAGTTATTTTTCACTTTGTAGTATCATTCTTAATTCATTGCTTTGTAGTGTTTTTTTTTTGGAATTCTGTTTTTTTTTTTTTGCAAAAAAGTTTTTTATTTTTCACTTTTTAGTTGTGGTATCTACCCGACACAAAATCATATACCACTACTTGTATTGTAAATAACAGTGACAGGAAATTATTATAACATCATCATCAACATACATTAAGTGGAAAAAGTACGTATTATTGAAGCTAACTCAAAAGTCACTGATCAGAACCTGACCTAATTTGTATGGGACCATCCTGAAAGTAAATTGAGGAAGTCATTTGAAATAAAAAAAGAATTTTTCAAATCGGTTTATAAATGACGGAGTTCTGAGGTAACAAACATTAAAAAAATACAACCGAATTGAGAACCTCCTCCTTTTTTGAAGTCGGTTAAAAATTTTAAATCCATTGACAGACAAGAAGGTCATGGTGTTTGAAAGAGGAGAGGACGTATCGATGTGTGATGTGAAAATAAATGATAAAAGTGTGGAGCAAGTAAGTGAGTTTGTATATTTGGGGTGTCTGTTTACAAGGGATGGAAAGATTGATGAAGATGTGGAAAGAAGAGTAAATGTGGGAAATAAAGTGAATGGTGCTATACATGCGGTTGTGACCAACCAGTTAATGTCCAAAATGGCCCGACTGGCTGTTCACAATGGTGTGTTGGTGCCTACGCTTATGTATGGAAGTGAATGTTGGGTGTGGTAAAAGAAGCATGAAAGTAGAATAAATGCTGTGGAATTCGTTCCTCACGAAGCATGTGTGGTGCGACTATGAATGAAAGACTGAGGAATGAGGTGATAAGGCAACGATGCGGTTTATAAGAAGATGTAGTGACAAAAATTGAAAAGAGTATGCTTAGATGGTTTGGTCATGTTGAGAGGATGAATGAAAATCGACTAACAAAAGGTATGAGTGGAAACGCCGGGAGGGGACGCCCTAAGAAGACATATATAGTGATCTTATAGGTGATGTTCTTCAGAAAGGTCCGGTGCGTAGGCCTCGCAACCGCTGTGCGTGTATGATCAGATGTATGAATGTAAACGAGGCAAAAGGAATATGTAAGAATATGTATGCAGGTGGCGTTCTGTAGTTTCTGCCTACCCCCATGGGAAGAAGGCGTGAGTTTATGTATGTAGACAATGCACTGCCTAAACCGCTGGGCCTAGAAGCATGAAATTTTACACAAGAGTATCTTTATAACAAAGGTTCTTTATTACGAACCTTCATTATAATAAAAAGTCAGGTGTTGTGGGACATTCGGCTGGAAGAAAGTTCCTTTCGCTGTTTATTATGTATTAATGAAGAGCCATCATAAGTTTTCAGCTTCTAAAAACGTATACTAGATGGCTCTGTATTTAAAAACAAAATCTTTTGACACTTGAAAGTGACTTTTTCGGGCATAACGCTTTTTTGTCACGTGACGATTTCTACCAGTTGACTCTACCGCAAGCCGCGTTAAAGAACTTCGTTCCATAAACTCTTCTTGATGAATCCTTCCTTAGAGCTCATTAAGGAAGGATTTTTTGAAAATTCATCGTTGAATAAATAGGTAAAGGGATGAAAGTTTTATGTTAAGTTCGTCATTTTTGCCAATGCGCAATGGGAAAGCCCATCGGGCGTACGGCTTGTATCTAAACATAAACCTCTCAAATCGCTAAAATTACAGTTCGTAAACCAACATCACCACGCCTGGCAAACGGATTGATGATCGCATAATAGTATTGAATGAAGTGTTCAAGTATAGAATTAATTCAAACACCTCTCATACCTCAGAAGTTTCACTTGAACCTGTAATAGACACCTTTCATTTGTTTACTTGCCGCTTGGAATTCTAAATACAATGAGTACTATAATACATGATATTGTATTTCATTCATCGTTGTTTCGTAACAGTTTACACAGAGCTAGTAACCGCTTATTACCACCTACTTGGTTATTTATTTATTGAATCTCCAACAGCGGCTACACAATTACATGCATGTTTACAAAAATAGGTACAAACACAAGTGTGCGCTTCCATTATAGGAGACCACATCATTCGCTTTTATTCTAGGTGGGTACCAATAAGTTAGACAAGAACGAAACTGCCTCGCCCTTACTCGCTCTGTCTGTACTGCCTCGTTGGTCTCAAGCGCTGCTGCTGTGCATGAGGTCCTGGGTTCGATTCCCGGGTCGGGCCAAGTGTTATTGGGTTTTCTATCTGGAATTTCTCAGTAGCAGCCCGGAGTCTGGATTTGTGCCCGGTTGAAGGCAATAGGCTCGCCCCCTTTTATATGGAACTTAAACATAACTAGCGAAATGTGGGTGTACTATAGGTACACCTCTGCCCAACCCTTCGGGGAAACGAGGTGTGATGTTATGTGTTATGTAAGAAGGAAAAGTTACAACGAATCAAAATACATTACACGAATGAAATTACATCATACAAAGAAAATAAAATGAAATGCAATTGTTATACGTTGTCATATCTTTTTAACCCCGTCGGAAAAAAAGGGTGTTATGAGTTTAACCTGTGTATCTGTCTGTGGCATCGTAGCTCCCAAACGACTCAACCACTTTAGATTTTGTTGTTTTGTTTAAAAGGTGACTTGGTCGAGTGTCCTTAGCTATGATTCAAGACGATCTATTCTGCCGTTTGAAGATTATCAGCTCTTTTCTAGTTGATGAATGGATGTGGGCATCTTCCACAGAACTGATCGAGTTGAAATTTAGTATTCTGTTACTTCAATGATATGAGAATAACATAGAAATCTTGAACTGATGCTGCAACATTACATCGAATTTGCAGGATACGCAAGTCCCAGCAGAGGCCAACCAACTTACAGCAGAGGTATCGTGTTTGGGCTCATTAGAATGGTCTCAATGAATAGGTTATAGATATTGGATAAATGTGTCGGGGATTTTAAATTTTTTAAATTTATATTGTATTTATTATCATTTATCATTAGTCCTGGGTAACATAACATCACGTTTGTATAACCTGAAGGGAGAGATGTTTATTGTACCCTTAATTCGCCAGTTTTGTTGATGGCAATAGGCTCGCTTCCTATTACATGGGTCTTTAACCTGGCGAAATGTGGGTGTACTATAGGTACACCTCTGCCTAACCCTTCGGGGATTACAGGCGTGATGATCTTATGTTATGTAAACGTTTGCATGGAAGTATGTCATTTTTGCCAATGGCTAATCCCATCAGGCACTATAACTTTTAGCTTACTAAAATTCAACATTGCCCCCAATCCTTCGTCGTTTCAAATCTATACAAATAAATAAAATTAAAGTATCTGTTTGTAATGTCAAAATAACAAGTTTTTACTAAATGCATATGAACGTATTTATGGTACTTATAACAAAAAATATTTTTTTATAAAATTTGTCTGTCTGTCTGTTCCGGCTAATCACCGAAACGGCTGGACCGATTTCGACGGGACCTTTCACTGGCAGATAGCTGATGTTACGGGAAGTAAATAAGGCTACTTTTATTTTAGAAAAATAATTAAAGTTCCGCGCAAAAAAACTAAAACCCACGAAATTGTGAACAAAATTTCTGTTCTGTTTGTATGTGGTAGCCCAATTCTCGAGCATGGTCATAGGCTATTTAACTTCACGCTATGACCTTTAGGAATCGAGCAGAAAGAAAAAGAGAAAAAGTCGGAAAGAACGCTAAGTGAAAACGAAGTATCATAGTAACATGGGCGGGCGATGCAACGCGGCGGGTCGGGCGGGGGGGAGGGGGAGTTTTATTAAAATGTAGCTGTTATTTAGTATATTGTGTATCTTACGACTTCCACACGAAGTCGCGGAGCATAGCTATTAAACAATAAAACAAAAACGCATCGTCAAATAAAAACCCACCAGTAGCTTTGAAATCCTCATAAAATATTCTTACTTAATTAACACAGAATAGCTTCAATCAACATGTGCTATCAACATAGAACGTTTTCATCTGCCACGATCATTTGGGATGATAATAAAGGGTGCCGTAAACACTTGGGATTGGTTAGAACCCTCCATAGTCATGTTTTATGGTGTGAGGGCAATTTGTGGTGCTCTGAGCTTTGTTGTGAGGATAGGAATAGTAGACTGATTATGATAATGTAAGCGTTTTTATTTTATGATGGTTGCTGATTATTTAGTTGACTGGATTTTATGTTTTCTTGTCTGTGGTTTTTGTCTAGGGTCTGTTTATTTCAAGAGAAGACTTATCACAGAGCAAATTAATTGTTGGTGTACTTCTAACCGAACAGATTCAGTGCTCATATAAGCTAGTCCATTTAAGACGCATATGTATGCCAACGGCCTTGAGTGCATAGCTTGCGTGTTCTGTGCTGAGCTCACGCAACGCGTCATACATCCACCTAGTAATAGGACTCGCCCTTCAAGGAGCGCTGTCCCAAATTAGAAACACAATTTTAATTTATTGTACATAAAACAAAAGGTATTATATTAAAACACGTATACTAAAAGATAATTAATAAAATTACCTTCAAAATAGTTGAAGTTTCATTAAAATACGCTTGATAGTTTTTGCGTGATTCTCAATTTTTTATCTGCGTTAGACGCAACTTTACAAATTAATTACACTATCTAAGTAATTATTAAAATGCTCTAATTTAACATTATATTTTTACAAATCATTAACACTACTCATTTAGACGTGATCTTCAGTTTAAAATCATTAAAAGTCAGTTATCGTCGCCTTAAAAGTAAAGTCTTACTATAGTCGTTTTCATCATATGACATTTTTGCAGCTTATCTTATGTTAAAATGTGGGTATGCCTGCTATAGGTACACCTCTGCCTAACGCTTCGGGAAATACAGGCGTGGTGTTATCATGATGATGATCTTTTGTTTATAAATTACTAGTTTTTGCCCGCGGCTTCGCCCGCGTGTATGTCGGAAAATATCCCACGGGAACGTACTACCGGGATTTAAAAGTAAGTACCATATGTGTTAATCCAGATATTAATGTTAATGTTATGTATTAATTCCGTAATACAATGTATTCATTTAACTATTGGTTTACGCGGCGCACGCCAGTAAAGTTCCCAGTCGGCATGATGTTTTCCGACATCTTCAACAATATCGTCATATTTCAGCCAATTTACACGAAACCTTAATTAATGGATTGTATAAATAAACCACTCTGTCCATAAAAATCCGTTCTGCAGTTTTTGAGTTTATCGCGTTCAGACAGACAGATAGACGCGAACTTTATTTTATAACATGTCATGATATCGACTCAATGAACTCTTCTATTGCTATCAGAACTTAAAGGACCTCCCTGTACATAGGGCCGAAGTAAGCACAAAGCTAGGCGCGAGGCAATCGATGTTATTTTAGTATCATTTTTTTCCGCAACGTCTTTCGCTTTTGTAGCCATTTTTGTGAAACGTATCAAATAAAATAACAGCTTATCGACTAAATAGGGTCTGATGTGTGGAGCTCTTTAGTATTCAAAAGATTCTACATCTAAAGAAAATACTTGTTCTAATGTTATTTTAATCGCTTCTCGTAAAGTCGTGACAAATGGTCTTTATTTGCATTTATATTATTATGTGATTTGTAGAAGAGATTTTACTTTTTCATTCTTGGTTTTTTTTTAAACTTTACCTATAAGGAAACTACCAGAATGATTTTTAGGCCAAGCGGGACCCTTTTTCTAAGGCTCCACTGTCCGTCCATCCGTCTGTCACAGAGCTGTAACTATTGAACCGTAATAGGTCGACACTTGAAATTTTTACTGAGTGGGTACTACTATGGCCGCTATATCGACAAATAATAAAAATAAAATAAAGTAAAAAATTAAAGGAGATCCCCACACACACACCCATACATAGGTACATAAATAGGGCACATCATAGTTGCATTAGCTAGGAAATATATTATAATTCAATAAGAGTATACTGTGCTCATCTTATAAGTACTGATACATCGCACCTTCAGAATAGTAGTGACTTAACTCAAAAATCTAAGAAATCGAGTTACGATCTTTTTTTGCTCATATGTCACAAAAGATAAACTTAACTCAATACAGAAATCAAATAATTGATAGGTTTTCATACAAAATTAATTAATTAAATCAGTTCAAAGTTTAAATCATCATCAGTTTGCAGTTTCAAAACTTTGTTTTCGTTTTCCCAAAAAAATGATTTTTTGAGATACGTCACTACTGTTCTGAAGGTGCGACATGTTCAAATCATAGGCGAGGACGCTGGCACACTAAACACAAGTTAAATCTTACTTTGGGTGCCAGAGTTTATCGTAAACACTCTTTTTCCCTAGTTGTAACGTGCATAGTGTTTAGATAAGTGTTTCTTGTACAATTGAAGTTAATTTTTTTATTTTTATTTATACAAGAAACGAGTTTTTTGTGGCGTTTTTGCACGATCTTAATAATGACAAAGACTTATTGCACGGTGGTACGGCTAAGTGCGAGTTGGACTCGCACTTAGCCGCTTTTTTTAAGATATAAAGACAGCTAGGTACATCTATGTACAATTTCAGCGGAGCCAACATTTAAATTTAGATTTTTAAAAACTTACTAGAAATTGAGCAAATATGATTTTTGGTTGCTCACAAAAACCTTTGGAGTTAGAATTGATTGGTTATGGTAAGGTATCTAGAGTTGTTTTCAGACAGTAAGTATCGTGACAATGTGCTATCTACCTTTATAACAGTATTTCTACCTCAAGAAGCGAAACGCGCTTTACATTTGGTGACCAAGGTGTACAAACACGATGTGAATGTGTGTGTAAACGCAGGAGCTCTTGGTACCGTCCGAGACAATGGCGAAGTTGGAAGTGTGTGATAAGTGCTGACGCCATTCGTCTTCACGCACACATTCACAGCGTGTATGTACACTTACTTGGTAACCACATGTGCGTGTCGCTTCGTGAGATAGAAATACTATATTATTATTAAATTTGTGTACACCTTTAGTTCGTAAATTGACTTCATTTTTTTATCCATACCTAAGCTGCGATATTTGAACCAATTTCATCTCTATCTAAACTATTTATCAAATACACATATACATTTATTTTATTCATTATTTTTATTATTGTTTTTTAGATATTTCTCGGGACCCTAGGGTACCGGACCTTTGGAAGGCATATGAGGGGCCGAAGCCAACTCGCAGAGGCCCGTTAGATGCTTTCAACAGAAATGAGGCACCAACCGACGATTAGTATTGTAATTTTTATTGTTGTTAAACTTGGTTTCTGTTAGCTCGGTAAGAGCTAACAGAAACCAAGTTTAACAAGCAACAATTTAATGTTCGTTGGAATCTAGCAATTGTTTGTAAAATCTGTTTAAAATCCGTTTCTGATTCCTCGAAGCACTCGCGGAATAGAACGTGCCTCGTCGACTCTCTGAAGGATAGAGAAATAATATATGTATGTATCTTATAGTCCACTGGATTATGTTGAGGCTTTCGAGTTTCCTAGAAATGTTCACGGCTTAATTTAAAAGGAAAATACAAATGAAAGAAAGTGACGTCGACGTGTGGAATACAAAAGGGATTTCATGATTTTTCTTGCATGAAAGAGCAGTATGGCTGAGCGTTTTATTTATTCTAATTGCATTTACATACGGCTGACTTTTTTAACTTCATGAAAGTATGCATTTGTTTTTGGATTTATAGAAACCCAGCACCCTAATTGCGTAACACACTTACGCTAGGAATCGGTTTCATTTTGACAGTTTAACAACATTCACTGCGTTATTTACGTTGTGGAGCAGACACACTTTTTGAACATATGAAGCAATGGATTAAGCAATAAGCTACAAAATCATTCAGATTGTGATTGATAGTGAGTTACGCAATTAGGGTGCAGTATTGGAGTGCAAAATGATTTGGTAGGCATTATTGTTTGTTTGACTGCAATCATGTTTAGCTATTTTCCAATTTTGTAAACATAGAACCGTTAGCTAGAGCAGCAGCAGCAGATAGCAGCAGCGGTTAGTAGTTAGCAGTTAGATTTAGTTATGGATTCATAGCCATAAATAGCGGGCCTTTTAGAATGAGACCTATATTTACGTATGAAGGTATACTTTTTTAGCTACATTTGTAAGGCATAACAGTGTGTTACGAAATCCAAGTGGAGTTTTAGAACCTGATGAAATGAAATTTATTTGTAAGAATTGTAGTATTGAATTGTAGTCCAAGACTGTTATACCGAGAGAAATGGCTTCGTGTGCTTCGTTAATTCTTTGATCGGAATAAGTAATCATAATGTCAGAATCTGATTTTCTATTGTAGAATTGAATGAAGGAGGTTTTATCTATGTTCCCTTTTAAATTATTATTATTAAGCCATGTTATGATAGCATTAACCACTTTATTAATTTATGTATTATAAACTAAGCATTTTATTCTCCATGATAACCAGCGCAATATCATCCGCAAACAGCGAGTAGAAATGCTTGGAAACATTTAGTAGGTCCCGATTCTTTCTGTTATAAAAATAACAGAAAGAATAACGACCCTATTATACTACCTTGCGGCACTCCTGTATTGTTGCTCCTAATTTTAGACTTAACTACATAATATTTCTTCTTTGTTTGAATTTATTTTGTAAGTCGCTATATATTGAGTCATATTTAAAAGATAGCTTTGCAGCCACTTTAACACTAGGCCGCGAAAACCGTACTGGTCACATTTAGTGAGCAGAATATCGTGGTCAACAAATTCGAAAGCCTTACTCATATCTAAAAACGCAGTGCAGGTACGTATGTTTATCTACATTCTCAGTAATTTTTGTTAATAATTTAAAAGGTGCTTAAGTTGTCGATTTGCCTTTTTGGAATCCATTTGTCAATATGACCTGAAATTATCTAGAGCAACTTCTTGAGTAAAACCTGTCTAACATCCACAACCCAGTTACTGGGTAATACGATACCCCTTGGTAAGTCTGACAAACATTCTATTGATAGTTTAAGCTTTCAATAGACCGGAAAAACGACACCTACCGTATGAAAAATCTATCTCCTCTTATGTGCAAGTTTTTAAGTCCCACCCACAACTTACTAACTTGGAACCTCTGGGTACCAGTTATGACTTTGCAATGGAAGTTAGTATACTCGAGTCAAACCAAGTCGAACGTATTGAAAATTCTATACACTAAGAATCAAGATGTTTGAAGTATAAATACTGACTTGATATTAACTTTAGAGAAATATTTTCCTGTAACTTGTGATTTTTACCCGACTACAGCAAAGCCAAAGGAGGGTTTTGATTTTAACAGGCTATGTAATGTATGTCTATATGTATGTATGTGTGGATGTTCATCTGTTCCCTCATAACTCCGAAGCTACTATCATATGTATTTTGACAAGCGAGGTATTGTTGGTATGGTTCGTGTTTTTAATTTGTATGTCTGTGATGTCTTGTTTATACCTTTTTAGTCTTAGTTGGGTTTTAGTTTTTGTTTATATTTTCGATCAATTAAATTGGCTCTATGGGAATAAATTTAGAATTCGTCATATGGATTGAGGATCATGCTATTTTCTTCTTTTTTTAACTTGCTTGGGTGACACGTGTCAACATAAGAAGCTTCTAAAATCGGTATTCCGAAAATATCAAAATAAGTCACTATTGACGATATATTCTTTAGGAAATTCTTTGCCTGAGGATTAAAATGGTTTACACATTTTTCAATCTCTCTCTGTCTACCTTTTATAGTTTAGTTATTTCTGAAGATCGTGAACCGACAATTACGGCCGATTCTTATAATTTACGGACCGTTATTAATATTAAGACTCTTGTACCTTTACCAATAATGAAGCAAATACCTCATAGCATTGCATAGTAGACCCTCCCATACGGAAGTAGCTATCACAGGTAAAATTAGCTTACGAATTTATTTATCATATATGCCCAGTTTGGCAGTAAAAAATGCTACCATTGGTAAGTAAAACGATTCGTTTTTGTTTATAGGAACAGAGTATCAATGTTTAACGAAGGACTTGTTTGGCTTTTAGAGTTTTAAATATTTGTTGTTGCCAGTCCATTTGGACTAGGTAAGATAAGCTTTGAATTATATCTAGTATAAATATAAATCTATTATAAAGTGCTATCATTATCTGGGGTCAAAAAATTATTTGGATAAACTTTTACAGAACACATTACTCATGAATTTCTTTGGACTTAGAGAAAGGTAACCAAATATGGAATACTATCCCTAATGTGGAAAACCGGCCTTTCTCGAAAAGAAATATCGCTAGACGGAATAGGCAGTGATCAACTATCTCTTTCTATCACTATACACGCGTACAGGTTTCAATTCGTCAGTCGAGCGAGTGAGATAGCTGCGGTGAGAATGTTTTGTTGCTGTCAGAAAACTTTTCATCAAATCAAATGCCTCATGTGCGAACTCTGAGAACATAATGTTAGCGCTGGTGCAGAATTCGACCCATTTTTTTGCGTTTATTGCAAGTACTTATAATTTACATTTTATATTATTTTGAGGAGCTCGTGGCTAAGTAATAACAGCCGCATGCGGCTGTTATTACTTACTTCCTGATGGAGCGACCCATAGGTCGCTCCATCAGGTTAAGCTGCGCTTGCCGGGGTTGGTCCGTGGATGGGTGACCATCTTTACATACCGAGACTCCTCCGTGCCTCGGAAAGCACGTTAAGCCGTTGGTCCCGGCTGTCATTCGTGGATCTTTGACAGCCGTTACGGGTCGTCAGAAGCCCGAAAGTCTGACAACCAGTCTTACCAAGGGGTATCGTATTACCCAGTAACTGGGTTGTGGAGGTCAGATAGGCAGTCGCTCCATGTAAAATACGGGTATTGAGCTGCATCCGGTTAGACTGGAAGCCGACCCCAATATAGTTGGGAAAAGGCTAGGCAGATGATTATAAGTTACATTTTATATTTGACCAAAGTTCCTAAAGTATCTTATAGAAATTAAGGTTGATTTTTGAAAGTTTTTATACTGTTCCATATTTGGGGTACCTATTCCACAATTAGATGCCTTTGTGTTGATTTAGTTTTAGAGAAATTATAGTACTTATAATTAATAAATATAATACAAGACTGTTACTATCCAAAGCGCAAATGTATGTCAGTTTAATTACGATTAAAAGTTTTTGATTTTTTAAATTTATTTTTTTATGCGTAAAAAACAAAACGGTATTCCATATCTGGTTACTTTCCTCTAATATTAAACTAAAAGTATGAAAGGTTTCTTAAAAAATGAAAGACGAGACACTAAAACTTGATTATCTCTAGGTACCTACTAAATGTTCTTGCAAAACTAATTTCCCGGACTTAGTTCTGAAGCGTAAAAATATTTCTAGGCCTATTACGTTCCCAATTTATTACGTGATTATGTGCCGGACCGTTATAATTACAGCTATTACGACCTTGGGCGACGCCTGATAATTTTTATAGTGTATTGTAAGAAGCGTGGAAATTATAGTGCTCGGAGGTAGAAAAAGGTACTTAAGCTGGAATTGCTTTTCCGGAAAAACGGAAATAGGGCAACTTGCTTTCTGACGAGCTAACTGACCATTTAACTGTTCAAAAGTTTCATCGAAATAAATTATTTTTGTTAGAACTATTTGACAAAGAGTTTTCCTACAAAAATTTTACTGTTCTTTCACATCTCAATACTAGTAGAGGAATTTATATTCACAGAGTTTTGAATGAATCAAAGAAAAACAACCGTCGTCTTAACCTGCGTGGAAGTCACTTAAACAGAAATTCGAAGTAAGATTTCGAAGACGAAATGAATACGAACAAGATGAATGAATAAGATGGACAGTTTCCTTGAGCAAAATATCCTAATCCTAACTAATATTATAAATGCGAAAGTGACTTTGTTTGTTTATTTGTCTATTACGCTTTCACGTCTTAATGGCTGAACAGATTTCAATGAAATTTGACCATAGGTAGACCATGACCTGGGTTCGGACATAGGATACTTTTTAACCGGGTAATTCGATCCCGTGGGATAATTTCCGAACTCCACGCGGGTGAAGCTTTACTATCCTTATCTAATACCTAATGCACTTTTTATAGTTTTATTGTACTAAAATAATCGCAATTATTTTATTTAAAGTTCATAATTATACAATCACACGTGATTATATTTAGAAGAGAAAAAAACAAGTGACTTTCCGCAACACTTTCCAATGTTAGGGACAAGCCACCACAAGAAGCCGTAATTATTATTGGTTTTCCGCGGTTTTTCTTCAATTTAAAGGAGAAAGGAAACATATTAAGTAACTTGAAAGAAATAATTATCATTTTTTTTGCTATCGTTGCATTTGGGCTTTAATAATTTAAAGAAAAATAACTAATTTGAAAGAAATAATTAGATAGTTCTCATATTTTTTTTTTGTTATCGTTTCGTATAAATCGTGAAGGTTTACCGACGATAAATACTTAGCTACTTAACAAAACATAACTGGCGAAATGTAGATTTACTATTATAGGTACACCACTGCCTAACCCTTCGGGGAATACAGGCGTGATGTAATATGTTATATTACATAATTATATACCTATTATTATTCTTTTTACTCCTGTGTAACATTTGTATTGGTTTTAATTACAACATACAAGATAACAATAAAATATACATATATATTATGTACAAGTATACAATAAAAAAGTGTGAAAAGCTCATTGGGCTTCAAAATATTTGTCTGCATCGCTGTCAATGGGAAAAGTGCCCAAAAGCTGGCATTATTCCCACGTTGGATGGCAAAGTTGATTCTTTGGGCTAAAATAGGCCAGCCCTCTGGTCCCGTGAAGAGTCGACCAACCGCTTAGCGATATTATTTAAAATCAGTAAGTATAAATTAGTTTGACTTCGAAGATATTTTGGTAAACAAAACCATCAATCAATCTTCCTAGACTATGCTGGGGTCAGCTTCCAGTCTAACCGGATGCAGCTGAATACTAGTATTTTACATGGAGCGAATGCCTATCTAACCTCCACAGCCCAGTAACTGGGTAATACGATACCCCTTGGTAAGACTGGTTGTCAGACTTTCGGGCTTCTGACAACACGTAACGACTGTCAAAGATCTACGAATGACAGCCGGGACCAACGGCTTAACATGCTTTCCGAGGCACGTAGGAGTCTTGGCATGTAAAGATGGTCACCCATCCACTGAGCAACCCCGGTAAGCGTAGCTTAACCTGATGGATCGACCCGTGCGACTGTTATTACATCAACAAGCCTAAACCTCTATTTTATGTGTCCAATTTCATTATGTTTTTATTTTTAATTTTCTAATTGTGCCATGACATTGTTAATTCTATTTTATTTTCTTTAATTTTATTTTTCCAATTTTATTACCAAACTTGTTTTGTGTAGAATTTTGATTTTCATTTGTTAGCTAGTTATATATTCTATTAGGCATGCTGTGGTCTCCTATAATTGAAGGAGTACACGTACGCGATACTTTTGTCTTCTATCATTTATTCCACGTGTTTGTGTATATCCTTTGTTGGAGATCCTAAATAAATAAATAAATAAATAAATAAACCATCAACAAGCCTGAAAAATAAAGTCACATTTATTCTCCCTAACCTAAAACCTGGCCGAGAAGTTACAAAAGACAGTTATTTGTTCTTCATAAGCCGCAAATAGAAAAACAAAACCTTACATCTCTTTGACAATAACGAAACAAAAAGGTGGAAGCAACAATAGAAGATACTTTGTTTCGATTGCTGAGGGTAGATATATTATTACCTTCGAGGTAAGAGGTCGGTTGAATCATGAATGTTAGTAACAATGATAAGTTCATTCTTTGTTTTCAGACAGCAAGAAACGGCGGCGAGGCATCGTGTATTCTTAATTTAGAACGCATCGGCAAACCATGAAAATTCTCAATACGTTGCAGATAAAAACAAGAAAATTAATAATAAAAAACAGCCAAGAGCCTGTCGGACCACGCACAATGAAGGGTTCCGTAGTTGCGATGAATTTACCCCAAGAACAAACTTAACATTGTAGTTGAAAAATATGATCTTCCGAACATTCCAACTGCAAAATGTAAGTTTGTACGCACAATATTGGGAGATCTGTTGATAGGGTTATTTTAAGACCATAATCTCTCTGAGTTTTCCTGTAATCTTTAAGTACCTATAGAACAATTTTCTGTATTTTTATTAAAATTTTAGGCTTAGTCGTTTCGGAGATAATGGTCAATGTTCATTATTTTCTTTAGTAACTTTTAAAACTATTTATATTAAAATGATAAAAAATATATACTTGAGACCTTCACAGTAAGCCCTTTCATTTCAAATGTCACACGGTACAGTGTGCAAGTGTTCTTATTTTCCTTATTTGTGTCCCAAAAGTGACACCCATATTCAAAATACATTATACTTATCACGAACGTATTTGGGTCACAGAAATTGTAGGTACCAAATTTCAACTTCATCGGTCCATTAAATTCGGAGCAAATTGGCTGTGAGAGACAGACAGACACACGAGTGATCCTCTAAGGCTTCGGGTTTTCATTCGGATATACAGAACCCTAAAAATTTAAAAAATATCGTTCTATTTCTGTCAATCGTTCGTGAAGAGGACAGAGACAGAATTATGTTTTATGTTAAATGTACGTTCAGCGTTAAATGCATTTATTGATTTCTGATGCCAAGTGGGCCTTAAGAATGCTCAACCATTCGTTCATTAATCTCTATTACTCACTTTCCCGCGTGCACTTATTCGACGTCTAAGAGATAAAAGATACGAAATCAATAACAACATAACCTCACATCAAACCGAACAAATCTCAAAACTAAAACAAACTCTTTAATCCTGGCAGATAACACTCACCGAAGAAAAAAATAAAAACTTTTTAAATTTTTATAAATTGCCTTAGATCTGCCGTTTGGGCACATTAAATAGAAATACTTTCAGAACTAGTTACAGGTGTGATGGGACAAAGAAAGGCGTCTGACCAAAAGATTAGAGTACATTATCTAGATTTAGAAAAAACTTTTTTCAAAAAAAAAAAAAAACAACCGACTTCCAAAAAAAAACACTACAAAATTGAAAATAACTTTAATTTCGGAAGTCGGTGCCTTAGGATCTGTACTTTAGGTTTTTGCCATCGATTTCCGAAATTAAAGTTATTTTTTACTTTGTAGTGTTTTTTTTTTGGAAGTCGGTTGTTTTTTTTTAACTTTTTAGTCGGTTGGTTTGTAATTTATCTAAGCTGCAATAACCTAATGACAACTGTTCATCACCTTTTACAAAACATTGCTTTTCCCGATGTAGGAACGTTAATTGTTGAGGAGTTCTCCTGGTACTACACCATCAGCGCCACTTCACCATATGCATTGTGACGAGCTTATATTGCTTAGCAATCATTTTAAAGTAATCGAATCGCAACCCGTGAAATACTTATTATTGACTTGTTCCCGTAGCCATTTCACCATCTGTGGTCTTCGTCATCTGGACAATTTCACGAAATGGTGCTTTCCAAGAGCAAATACACAAGTTACTATAAAAAATACCCAAATCGTTATAGGTGTGCCTATAATATTTGAAGAGTTCCCTCGATTTCTCTAGGGTCCCATGACAATGGGACCACCTGGAAAGAAGACCCTTTCAAACGAAGAAAAGATTTTCGGTTTATAAATGACGGAGAACAAATATTAAAAAAAACACAACCGAATTGATCTTCCTCCTTTTTTGAAGTCGATTAAAAATAAGGCTTGAAAATGTCAAACGTCATCTCAAGAATATTCACTAGAGAGTTACTACTTTATTGATGCCTGGACCAGGATTTCTCAATGCATTTCGACCAAATAACGTCACGTTTGTACTTCCTGAACGAGTAGATAGATGATTCAAGTACCACACTTCGCCAATTGTTTAAAGTCCCGTGTTGCCTTCATACCATTGACAACATAGAAAGCCAGAATCCGAGCTACTACCTGACCCGTGGCTTTAGAACTGAAGACATGCTAGAGTAATTAAAAGTCGTACTTAAGCCACTAAGGTAGACCAACGAAGCAATATATTTAATACACACATTATGTCTCCTCAACCATTTTTACTCTGTGTCATCTAAAACGCCACATACGAACTACGCACAACTGCTGCTGCTTGCTGGTGCTCGATTTGTCGTTTTATATAATTATGTATTGTGTTATGTGTGTGTTGGTCTAGTGGTCGCAAGCGCTACTGCTGAGCATGAGGTCCTGGGTTCGTTTCCCAGGTCGGGCAGTGTTATTGGGTTTTTCTATCTGGAATTTCTCTGCAGTCTGGATTTGTGCCCGGTAGATGGCAATAGGCTCGCCTCCTATTACATGGGACTTAAACATAACTGGCGAAATGTGGGTGTACCATAATAGGTACACCTCTGCCTAACCCTTCGGGCAAACAAGGCGTGATGTTATGTTATGTAATGATGTAGTCTTCTGGATATTATAATTTTTGCTTCTGACATCTTCATTTACTTAATTTAATTCATTGTTCTATTTACTTAATTATTATTTTGCTTTGTGCTTTTGACATTAATTGATTTGAACTGACATTTATTTTTTATTCATATTTTTAAGACATTTAATTAACTTTATTTAATTATTAATCAATCACATTATTACTTTTTCAATTTCATAATAGTGACACTTATAAAATTAGCAAAATTGTGTTTTGTTTTTGCATTTAATATGGGTCAAGGACCTAAAATAAATGAATTTTAATTTTTAATTTTTGAATAACACCTGACGTCATGCGAATCCTACATCGCATAAGCAAAGTTTTCCGCGAGATTAGCTTATATAGATTGGCAGAGACATCAACGCGCAACCTGTTACTATGGAATCAGTACATGATTCTCGACACTCCCCCTGCGTTGAAATTTTTCGTCGGTTAATAAAAAAAAATTTGGTGTTCCATACATTTTGTAAACAGCTGGTCCAGAACAATGTACTGAATTCATAGTAACAGATTGGGCGTCGACATTTTCTGTCACCCTGTATACAACAGCCCGAAAATAAGCACCAGGCAGTAGCCCACCAGACATGACACCAGTCAGAAGTTCAGAGGATCTTCTGACTTTACAATGGAGGATGAAGAACTTTCCACCCTGTTCTTCTAAAATGCCAAACACCTATTACTGGTGACTCAACTCCTTCGCTCAACAATTCAAACACAAACAAAGCAACAGATGAAGAAGTACAGTCAACAACGCGATTACGTCACCAAACACGTAACCGGATTTCCAATAAATCGTGACTTATTTATTACATGGATCGGCTATCAACAGGTCGCGCCAGCTGTCGAACTGTTCAAAGCTTTTGACAGCTATCCGATAGCGCCGAACTTGGCTAAGTGGATTAAAATGAATTGTTATGTGTATTGTGTTTTTGGTGATTCACTTTTAGGCCACTTGCACAACAAATCACTAAATACTTTTAACACTACACATATAAACATAATTCTGTCTCTCATCTGCCTAGCCTTTTCCCAACTACATATATTGGGGTTGGCTTCCAGTCTAACCGTATGCACCTGAATACTAGTATTTTACATGGAGCGACTGCCTATCAGACCTCCACAACCCAGTAACCGGGTAATACTTTACCCCTTGGTAAGACTGGTTCAGTCTTTCGGGCTTCTGCCGACCGGTAACGACTGTCTAAGATCCACGAATAACAGCCGGGACCAACGGCTCAACGTGCTTTTCGAGGCACGGAGGGGTATCGGTATGTAAAGACCCACCGACAGACCAACCGCGGCAAGCGTAATTTAACCTGATCGATCGATCCGTGACCTGTTGTTACTTAGCCAGAGCCCCAACATAATTCTGTCTCTGTCATCTTCAAACGATTGACATGAACAGAATGTTGTTTTAAATTCGTTTAGCGCTAAACGTGTTCAGTGATGTGTGGTGTGAGCGGGAGTTACTCTGTAAAATACCAATTTTAATAGATTTTTTTACGTTGGGTCTAAATAAACACTGGAACCAACTTCTAGGAAACTACTACGAAACTATTTTTTAGCTTTGATGTTCTCGTACGAGATTAATCTGAATGCTGACGCTGCTTTTTCTTTCAAACTAAAACTACCAGTCAGTTCCGCCTTTAAAGTAAAATAAATAATCATAGAGTTTCTTGCTCTATCTTTTCCATATAATGATGGACTAAACTTTTCTGAAAATAAAAAAAAATACCTACCCTTTAAAAATATAATAGAATACCCTATATTATGTACACCATACGAATTACAGATATAAATATAGAAATTTTATATAGGGCGACACAATGGGCGATCTTATTGCTAAAAGTGATCTTTTAAAGACAAACTTCGGATGGATTTAAAGGGAGAAAAAAAAAAAGAAATTCATGTTTTGTTGTCATATTTTACAACAGTTAAAACGAACCAGGAGGTAATTAATGTACAACCACAAACCGAGCCCCCAATTAAATGAAGCAACGTCTCAAAATTAACCTATACTGTATCCATGTAGCCCAAGAAAAAGTATCTATAGGTAAGTATGTATATTAAATTAAAAAGAATCTTCATGAACCATTCACTCAACTAAAATACATAAGCCTTAATATAAAGACAGCAAATTGGAGACCCTCTTCATCAAAAGATGGCGAGGCATTACAAGTATACGAACTAATGTACCTACATAATTTTATTTTTCATTTCGTCAAAGAAAATTAAAACGCGAAGCCTCTATGAAAAGGTACCTACTGAAGTAAAAAATTGTGTGGACTCAATTGAATACTTTCAAGGGATTAGTGGCAGTATTCTAGTACATTGTAATCTTGGTTTCTTGCCCAGATTAATAGATGGCTTCGACCTTGTCACAAAGGGTACATTGTAAGTAAGATAATATGACATTCTCCTTTCAATGTAAGTCTCATCTCTTCGTCTTCATTATAATTAATAGACTTTTGTGTGACAGTAATAACAGAAGCAGATCATATTCTGTTATTGCTGTGAGGTTATTGGTTCAATAAACTTGGCTGTAAATGAAAAGCCGAAACATAAACTTGCTCCATAAAAATGCTCCTACATGAATCGGTCATTGTGATGCCCATGTTAAAATTATTTTTGTTCATAAATCTTAATTTCAATTATATGTCTGTATCCACAAACAACATATGAAAAAAGTTTTAAAAATCGAATAAAAGTTGTTTAGTAGATGTGAGTTTTTAGGTAGTAGTAAGTAGGTACTCACATACAAGTCTAGCTACCTATTTACAGCAGATTTAAATGCATACCACACTCTGCATGCTAACTTGAACTTAGAAGTAAGCAACTACAGAGCTGTTCCCTACAGAAGCCTTCATCGCACAGCTTGGTTCATTTTAACTTTAATTAATATACTCCTTTGTTTCACCACCAATACGAACTGTGTGGAGCACAACTACAAGTACAGTTAGCTTCAAGAAGACGTAGACATTGTCTACAATCTTTGTTCCATAATATTGCATCAATGAGTAGCCTCAAAACATACTACACATTATCGGGTACTTAATTGTAACTACACATTGATAGTATTGATACAGTATTAAAAACAAATTTTAGATAATCATATTACTTCTTGTCGATGTAGTTATATGTCGCAGCCAACTAGCTTAATTAGCCGTTTAGTTAACAGCCTAGCCTTTGGAAGTAGCGCTCACTCGGCTCGCGCGTGGTTTGTCACTGTTCTAACCTAACCCATTTGGTCGGGTAACCCTGGCTTAGTTACAGTGGCCAGTTATTATTCAGCTCGCGTGTGGTTGGTAACCTGTAACTGAATATCATTCAGGCCGCTAGTTGAACGGCACCGTTTAGTTAAAAGTCTAGGCTAACTGAAAGGCTAATTAAATTAAGCTAGTTGGGTGCGATGTATACATCTTTTTGAAGCTGACTGTACCTACTTATAGTACAGACTAGTCTAGACTTTTACTGAGTTTCAGCTTTATTTTCTAGTTTCTAGTTGTTATATGAAATTGAATTTTGTTTTTATAGATTGTATAGTCTAAATAGCGGAATATGATTAAACTGTCGATTCCTAAATCGAGGGATTTGTGTTCTTGACGTAAATAATATATTATACCTAGTGACCACAAGGCTAAACAATGTTTTTGACATTATTTAAATATTACCTACAACATTTCGTTCCATGTAGGTAAATCATTTTAATTAATAATACTTGTTGTTATAATAATGAAGATGCCAGTCATAGCAAAACTAAAATCGTTCTCATTTTAAAGCAAATAAATAAAATCTATTCTGTTCTCAGAGAAAATCATCATCCAATTTTCCCAATTTCATTGAATTCGGCTTTCAGCCTAATCAGACCACCTGAGTCAAATTCAACAATTCAACATAGGTACTTGATTTCACATAAACCTACGGTTTCCTAGAATAGCGGTGGCCGTCACATAACGGCCTCAGTGACGGCTGTCATGAAAATAATGGCAACGGAGTTTGACTTTACGGTGTCAAAAAACGCTCTCTAGAAAAACACACCAACTTACTTTGATAAATAACGTTTCAGTGACGTCATTCGCCGGTAAATTGCCGAGCTATGTGGGTGGTGGGTACTTATGAAACGTCAGAGTATCAATAAATAAGCAATCAAGAGAATCCTTTAATCAAACTTCAGCCTTCAAAGGTAGCAATAGGTACTATAAAATCAACAAAAGAAGATCGGACATCCTCGTCGCCGCTAAAATTTATAATCCATCTATTGTGCCTTCTTCATTTTCTGAGCGCCGTGTCTGACAGTACTGCCTTTGTCAACAAGCTTCCTCTATGTTGTCATGGCTTCAGTATTTTACACGTTTTATTATTGAGTAAGAGAAAAAAAAAAGAATTAAGAGTAAGCGTTTTCAGAAATTAGGTGAAATGGGTAGAGGTGGAAGATGCTGCTCCGATAAGAGCACTGAAGTTAAAGAAATTCTGTAAGTATATACATAGTAATTTAAACCAAAGCGGTTTTCACCTTCTTTTACAGAATTTATTCCGAAAGCTTTATGTGTATAATACAACAGGGGTGAAGCCTTCATACAACCCGATTCCTGTCGGCTTCCCTTCGGAACAACCATTCTTCTTAA
Organism: Fissipunctia ypsillon; assembly: GCA_947568875.1. Classification (NCBI taxonomy): domain Eukaryota; kingdom Metazoa; phylum Arthropoda; class Insecta; order Lepidoptera; family Noctuidae; genus Fissipunctia; species Fissipunctia ypsillon. Next base: position 21,093,324 of record OX387645.1, on the reverse strand, counting down.
TGTCTACTATTGCAAAATAATATGGTACACCTGTGTGTGTAACTGTGTATCACAACACATTACACAATTATATTGAATACCAGTTTAATACATCATAAGATTAAAAACCTACAGTTTTTTGTCTGACTTTATGAGAACTGGGGGCCAACCACCACCTCATAAAGCAGTATTATTTTAATGTTATTTCAGTGTGAGAAAGAGATGGAGCTATACAGAACGTCTAGCTCCATCTCTTCTCCACACTCAAGTAAGATTAAAATAATACTGCTTTAAGAGGAGGTGCTCCTGAACAATTATTTCTTCGGCTTCCCTCTAATGATGATTGTAGCTACACCACTGTAATACAATGATATTTACTTGGATACAGCACAGAAATCTCGATATTTTGACACGTCACCGCATTAGTAGATCGTGCCCCCGAGAAGCAGAGGCTCATTTATTAAGACGATATCGTGCGCGCAGTGGCGCCCTCATAGTTTGTTTGGTTATTTATTTTTAACTTAGCCACATTTTAAATTGTCATGAATAAAAAATGAGTATTTATATTTCCTAACTATATTCTATTCTTTTAACTCCTTTGTTCACTTAATTAACAATGCAAATGGTGATGTTTTATGTAAGAAAACCAACAACAAATTAATAATTATGCACTAAGCATTACAAATTCCACTTATAGTAAGTACCTACTTAGGTAACAGCTTAGGTCAAGATCAATCTTCAGCTCAAGCAAGCATACCAATTGTAGAGATGCCAATTTGCATGATTAAACCCGTATACGGTAATAGCTAGGAAGGTTAGCCATTTACTAACATTATGCATAGCAATTAAGACAATTAGTAAGCATCTCAAAGGCGGAGTTGTTACCGGGTATAGAATAGACAAGGTATATATACAGGGGTGTATTTATGTGATAGTGGAACTAAGTAAGGTGATCTGGCGGAGCGCTATAAAGACCATAAAGTGTTTTGGAAATGCCTAGAAGAGTGTAAGCCAGCGTAGTTTGCAAGACTTTATAACATCGATCGTAATAGGGAATATGCAAGTAATTCAAAACTTAGTAATTATTTAAATAAACATTGTATAAAGAGCCAGGAAACAAATTCCTACTTTTTTACATTTTTTATGCATTACTTATTTTACAAGTAATTATTTTATGTTCCGTTTTTTTGGTGGAATGGAACGCAAATTCAAAACGCGTCACCTTCGACTATGCTGGAAGTGACGTAAAAAACTATGTGAATAAAAATCTGTTACATATTTGCAAAGTGCTTTTAATCTTACTAAGTAAGTAAGTGCGATTTCTGCTTGAATAAAGCACAAAAAATAATTTAATATATATGATTTGGGGTTAAAAAACCTTAAAAAACAGATGTAAACAAAGCAGTAACGTGCCAAATGACGTCACATCATAACCGCGACAGAAACGAACGTTTGGACTGTAGTAGAAAATTGTTGCAGTTTTATAATTTTTTTTAGCAACATGCAGTAGTTGAATTTAACTTTTAATACTTTTCTTGGGTTTATAATAATACATTTTATTGATTTAGGGCCGATTTTTCAATCCTCAGTTAAATCGTCGAATAGCTACCTAGCGAATAAAATTATCTGGCTGTTTATCAGGCGAATAAATATTTTCAATTTTTCAATCGTATATTAACTGAAGAATAGTTATCTGTGGTCTTTGCTAACCAACTTCACACTATCTATAAGCGAGATGCGCAGATACAGTATACACCGTGTTAGACAAGAATAGAAATTAAACATATGTTTGACATTTTGGCGAGATTTTGATGTTTAATCCAACCTAACACAAAATGAAAAGAAGTAATCTTTGCCAAACTTGTCGCTTGTTTTTCGATGTTTTTTTTTTGGGCGTAATAATGGATCAAATCAAGAAACGTGAGCGTACTACAAACTTCAATAGTTCAGAAGTACGCTTACTGACACAATTAGTGACCAAATATCGATCAGTAATAAAAAATAAAAAACCGACGCTGTTGGCCAACAGAGACAAAAGATGCTGCTTGGAGAGACTTGGGAGTTAAATTGCAAACACTTTCAATGCTGCATCGAGTGAATTTGCAGTACGTACGGCCAAAAAATTAAAATTAAAGTACGATAGCCTAAAAAAGGAACAAAGAAAAAGATGACTCTCCCCAGACACGATTGTATAGAACATATGGCTGACAATATAACCCCAAATAAAAAAAAAACCTCAAAACATCATGTATTCCTTAGAATAAGGTACTACTAACTGAGGCTTGAAGGGACAGTAAACTTTATTCCCCAGTTACAGGCTTTAATCGTCAGATACTGGCTATCTGACTATTGAAAAATCCAGATTCATGCTATCTATGGAATAAACGCTATTCGATTCTTTATCTGAGGATTGAAAAATCGGCTCTTAGTGAAAAAAATTACATGCATGTTTAATTGCGGAGACTTATTTTGAGCGAGCTTCATTTCAGTTACGCTCACCTGCCGACCGACTCTGTAAAAGCCGTTGTCTCAAGCTGTCAATAGTGTCAATCCCTAGCATCAGGTGGATTCAATGGCAGCTCATTTCACATAAGTCACAGAACAGACCGCCTAGTCCGATTTTTACAGGTGATAAAGATGTTATTAATTATGCGTCGGAAAAATTTTGACTATCGTAATTTTCCCTGAAGGACGAATGTAGTACCACTATTTAATGGTCGTTTTGCTTTCGTAGATAAGTAAACCAATAGGCTACCGATGGACTGCTGAAATGCATACTGATTTCCCAACGGCTCAGACCACTGAATATAAACAGATATTCGCTTAGTCATGCATGACTTTCCTAAACAATACTGTGCCTAATTCGACCTAGCCTACCACACACATTTGCTTGGCAAGACATGCAATACACATGACACAATACTCGTGATACTCATCGTGAGATAACACACACCATCAACTTAAGTTTTTGTCAACCCTAAACTTCTTAAAGGGTCATTCTACTCATCATTATGAACAAATCTTACTATTGGACCAAATCGCGAAAAAAATCAGCTGTTCACTACAATTTTGTATTCATGCACGTTAAGCTTTTGGTCCTGCGCCTGATCTCTTTCCGGTCGTCTGGGATTGCTGTCCCATTGGACTATGAGAGGGAGGGAAGAGAGAGTGCACCTGTGTCTGCGCACACACTTGTGCACTAGAATATCTCCCGCGCCGAAGGCTATTCTCTGTTGAGATTGGCCACCATGGCCGAAATACGGTCTGAAGGACTATGCAACACGTCAACTTTTAATATGAGACCAAACCTGAAGCTGATTTGCTTTCGCGCTTTCCAGTTTGGTATTGGAAATCGCGAAAACAAATCAGCTGTTTCCTACATTCTGACGAGTTATGCGAACATAAATGCCCTACTATTATGTTCGCATAACTCGTCAGAATGTCTTTTTACAGGAAAAGGTTTTATCTTTCCTAATTAACGGAGTTTTTCATTTCCGATGATGATTTCTTGCAATAATAAAGTTGTAAAAATTTAAAATAAAATTTAAGAGTCATCGCGACAAGATGTGAAACTGTCTAATAAAGAGATTACGAAGAAAAGATAGGCTTGTGATTTTTGGCGGTTACGATGTTTTTCCTGAAAAGGCTCAATATTATTCATATAAATCGACAAAATGTATGAGATCCCAGAATTTTTTTTATGTTATTCATGATGATGACTACTATGACCCCTTAAGAGGTTTAGCTTAAACAAAAACTAAGCTTGTATATGACGTACACAAGTAGATATAAGTACTTACATCTACCTATGACAACAAACGAATCTCAACGTAATAGTACCTCCATCCTATTAAAATCTATCGCATTATTGACCATGTAGTACTTACTCAGACGAGTACAATCAAAATCGTGGATATTGCGTCCCAGTGATTCGTACGGTAGTCGATTTCTTTTGTTGCCGGCTCGTCCGTCACGTTCCCGGACCGGATCGATTCTCGAGTATCTTTGTTGAAAATTGAAAGGACGCAACAAGAATAGCTAGCTTTTTCGGTATTGTTATGTTTACTACTCGCCCCCCTGTATGATATAGACACCTATCGTATATGGTGCCTATGAAATACCTATAGGCTCTTAGTTTACTTTTACCAACTATTGAAATTATGATGACGTCATAATTTACTAAGTCATTTAATGAACACAAATACATTGTTATCTGACCTAGCGATTGGCCAAAATCTGAGCTGATAGGTTCGGATGGATGGATTTCGGATCTACTTAACATGCAACCCCTCACACAAATACCTAGTGGTTACTTTTTTTTTTTTTTTTTTTGGTTGGGAAATCATCAAATGACTTCTCCCGCTGTGGGCGGAGCGGGAGGGCGTGTCAGACTTTTACTGACTAAGATCCACCCGTGTTCCTTCAGTTGCCTGTGCCGGGGCCACGGTAACTCTTTCGAACATCCCGCGACCCTCACTGACCTAGTGCCTACTACGGCTACTTCGAACAGTTATCAATCGGATTCGGAACGGATTTGGAGAGAACTCTGACCAAATGCAGTGCGCAAACGTCCTTGGTAGGTATACGTAAAATTAAAAAAAAACTATCATAAAATCATGCCTTTATTGGGACCAAGGGTTGGGCAGAGGTGCATAGTACGGGCACATTAGTTAATTCTTGAAGATAAAAACAGTCTCAACAAAAATAATAATAGCTACAAAATGATCGTCATCTCGGAAGGAGTACTATTAGCGGTCCATAAAGCTACAAACTTCATGACTCGACTAAATCTAACTTATTTAATCTGCGCCTGGACCAAGTTTAATGAAATAAACAGCAATCAGAGAGTCAATTTAACGCTGATGGTCCCAAAGCCCACAGCTTAGTAACTACTATTTGTCGTGTTTGAAGTACATAATCTTAGGAATGTTGTCAGGTTTTAAAGCAAAAGTTTCGTGGAACAAAGAAGTTTGTTTGGCAGGAGAGGCACCGAACTTCAGTTTACCCATGAAAACTTTGTGACAGAACCTATTTTCAATGATTAGTATTTATATTAAAATACGACACGACTCTGACGACGACGGCTTTGACACGACTTTGTTCGCGTGAATATCGGGAAATAACTTCCCTATTTGAATCAGATTTGGTCCACAATTTCATGGGATTTTTTTTTTACACGGAACCCTAATCTTTTTCTATAATAAAAGTAGCCTAAGTTACTCCTTATAACATCAGCTATCTGCCAGTGAATATTCCGTCAAAATCGGTTCAGCCGTTTCGGAGATTAGCCGGAACAAACAGACAAACAGAAAAAAATTGTAAAAATTGTTTTTTTTTTTGTTATAAGTATCGTATATCCTTTCATATGAATTAAATAAAAAACTGTTATTTTGACATTACAAACAAACACTTCAATCTTATTTATTTGTATAGATAAAATACGTTGTGTTACAAGGCTGTCGGGTTGTCGTGGGAACGTGGGATGTTTATTCAGTCTAAATTGTGCCGACTGTCGTCGACCAATGGCATATAACTGCCATAACCACCAAACCACCAACCATACGATATTTCTTTGTTCCCATACCATATCGTGTTTCTTTGTAACCATATGATATTTCTTTCTATCTCTCTAGATATTTTTTATGATTTGATGCATATCAAAGACCGAACCGTCCGCTTATACACCGTGTATCTGGATGAACGACATTAAATGAAAACGAGCACAGTACTAATCCATCGAAACATCTTAAAACACGAAGATTAGTAGTTAATGGAAAATTTAAAAAATGCAGTTTTCAAACAAAATAAATAGCAGAATCAACTGCATAAAAAGTAAACACTCTTTATCTACGAAAAGTCACCGATTAACGGGGCGTGGCGGTGGCGGTGCAGGGCGCAGGTCGGTAGGCGCAGGCACTTTAGTCGAAGAACAATACAAACGCAGAGAATGGAATCATATGTTTTGCACAGGTTCTTGACCTTACAATGTTTACCTATTATTATTACGGACTCGGATCTACGTCGTGTTGAAAAATAAGAAAATGAAAAATATTTATTTGTGGCTAAAGAACATGATTCTCTTTACGTGGTTTAAACAAATGTGAATCGTCCTGTTCCACCTTGTATAAATCTCCATTTACACGGTGCAAGTTTCTGGTACGTTCAAGAGCAATAATGGCATGCCATAAAGCACGTTCAATTTTATTGCCATTCAAGAATTGCAAGCAAGTGTTTACACGCGTGCGATTTCCATAAAGTACAATAATTGAATGCAAGTTTTGCCATTCAATAAAATTGCAAGGTGATTATTGAATGTAAGTTTTGCCTCGTCTGAACACAGAGTTGCATGTCCTTGTACAATTGTTTCAGGTATTGCCCATATTTGTGCTGCCAAATAATTGTCATTAAAATTTTATTGAACGTCTTCTTAAGACTTTATTTAACTCGATTCATTCGCTCGTACTTGTAGAGTTGAATGCGATTTTATTGCACGTGCAATTTTATTGTACGTGCTGTTTAGACGGTGCCAGTTAATTGCCCTTCAATTTTATAGTATGCCATCGCACAGGCAATAAAATTGCACCGTCTAAATGGAGTTTAAGAAACCAAGAATATTCAAAAAGAAGTTCTCAATTAAAATTATACTTTTGTACCCTCTTAGCAGTGGTGAAAGAAATTCAGAAGCTTTCTGTAAACGGACATAAAAAATAAAGCCATGCTGGTCCATTACGGGCACAGAATACTCTTATAAAGCCATTAGAGAAATGATGGATTGGATAGAATATTGTTCTACTTCTCGCCGAGAGGAAGTGTATGTCCCAGCAGTGGGAACATTAAAGGCTGATTATGCTAAAATAAAGAAAAGTTGTTTCGCAGAAAAGATAAACGATAAAAGATAATATTGAGTTCAATTGAAGTTCGTTATCTAGTTGATTTTATGTTTACGTGCCAACTCGAGTGTAAAGCGCTTCTACGTTCTTGTTATTCTATATTCTTCTTGTCGCCTCGTTATTCTATAGTAAAAACCGACCAAGTGCGAGTCGGACTCGCACACGAAGGGTTCCGTGCTACCGTACAATATTGAACACTACATAAAAAAAATACTTCAGTTTAAAAAAAAAACACGTTTCTTGATTATTCAAGAAACGTGTTTTTTGATGGGGACTCCTTTGAATTTTTTACTTCATTTTATTTTTATTATTTATTGTAATAGACTGCCTCGTTGGTCTAGTGGTCGCAAGCGCTACTGCTGAGCATGAGGTCCTGGGTTCGATTCCCAGGTCGGGCAAAGTGTTATTGGATTTTTCTATCTGGAATTTCTCTTCTTTTCTTTTTTCTGAATTTTCTGGAATTTTTCTGGAATTTGGATTTGTGCCCGGTTGATGGCAATAGGCTCGCCCCCTATTACATGGGACTTAAACATAACTGGCGAAATGTGGGTGTACCTACTATAGGTACACCTCTGCCTAACCCTTCGTGGAAACAAGGCATGATGTTATGTTATGTTCTTGTAATAGCAGTAATTGAAATACACAGTCTGTGAAAATTTTAACTGTCTACCTATTATGGTTCATGAGATACAGCTCGCTGATAGACAGACGGATGGACGGACCGCCGAGGCTTAGTAATAGGGTTCCGTTTGGCACCATTCGAGTACGGAACCATAAAAAGGAATACTTTTGTATTCGTAAGTCGTAGTAGTTAATACGAAGACGACTCGCGTGTGAAGATAGCAAAGTAGATACCTACTTAGCTATCTTCATATTCTATATAAGTTATACATATAAGTTAAAGTTTTTGGCCTTTAGTTAGAACAAAATTTAACATAATATAACATCACGCCTTGTTTCCCCGAAGGACTAGGCAGAGGTATACCTATAGTACACCCACATTTCGCCAGTTATGTTTCGCCAGTTCTGGCTTGCTTTTATTGGCAGGCTGGAGTGAACACTGACGTGAACTGGTCAGTTCCTCATCAAAAGAAATGCAAGAATGAGTTGGGAGGTCTCCCACCTCATTCTTGCCTTTATTGGCCGTCTTGAGCAGAGATTCGCAAGAGCAAACGTGCTCGGAAGAAGGAAATATTCCAGTAAGATGCTGGTAGGGGTCTTGACCGTACTTCCGGGATTATCCTGATAGCCGTGGAATACCTCTCCACTCCTCTTAAGCACCTCAGTGCATGTTGCCCCCTTGCTGCTACGACACTATGTGCAAGCGACCGTTTCCGGGGGCCCATTATTGAGTGTTCAAGTCGCTCCCTGCTATTTTATCCGTGTATTGTATTTATAAAACATTGGTCAGGCAGGGACCATAGTCCTTTCATAGTTTTAGAGAACCAGCCCACTTTAGGCACCCAAACCCATAGCCCAATAATTATTTTTGTTTCCATATCCTGCAATAGTCCTGCACCAACCGGGGGTTGTCCTTGGGTGCACTTGCATAGTGTGTACAGGGATAATGCGTATAGGGACAAAAGGGAGGTTGGGGTGCGTAATCGTCGGTTGGTGCCTCATTTCCATTGAAAGCGTCTAAAGGACCTCTGCGAGTTGGCTTTGGCCGTACGCCTTCCAAAGGTCCGGGACCCCAGGGTCCCGAGAAATGCCATAGACGTAAATAATAATAAAGAAGTCACGATCATCTTGATGTAAACTATTGTAAGTAGTATGCGTGATTCTGCCATCTTGGTGTTTCATACTACGATTACATGATTAAAACATAACCACATCATAATAAATAGGCACCATAGTAATATAAAACCCCCATTCAATATGGCATTAACAGTCGTTCCATTCCCACGTTCCGTTTATTATAAAAACTTTCAATAAAACGTTTCAATCTCCGATGCGATACATAAAGGCAGCGAATATTGAGCGATACGGTTGCACCTTTCGAACGAGGCTCAAAGGTTTTCCGGGTTGACAGTTACTCGAAGTGCTCACAGTGTCCTTAAATATCCAGTAGTACAACGCGTTTTATATGCTTAGGTAGGCCTTTTGATTTTGGCGTGCGAGTTATAGCTTCTGCCTGCGACTTTGTCCGTATGAAATTTCTCGTTTTAACATAAAGCATATCTTATGGTACTTAGCAATAGTGTAACTTTCTCTCGGTGAGTTTTTTTTTTTTTTGTAATCAAACTCAAACTCAAAGCAAATATTTCAGTTAAACCATTTACAGACAGTTTTGAATTGCCAAGGAGTCGGTCAGTCAGAAATATGAAGCTACTTGCGCATTCTAAAGTGTAGTAGGTATCTATGGAGAAGAACGGGCAAGAAACTCCACGGACAGCCTTTTAAATTATATTGTTACAAAAATATTAGTTACATCTTTATGTTGAATTTATAATTAAATGTGAAAACGATGTAAAAAAGATGTACTTACACGTTAAAAATGTCCAGAGTATATATAATAGTATATAAAAAAGCAGCGAGTATTGAGCGATACTGTTGCACCTGTCGAACGAGGGTCAAAGGTTTTCAGGGCTGACACTCTACACGTAGTGGTCACAGTATCCTTAAATAAATATCCAGTGGAACAACGTGTTTTATATAGTGAGGTAGGACCTTTTGGTTTTGGCGTGTAAGACCATCAACAAAAGTTATAAAACATAGGTAATTAATACCAGGTAACCAGGTAATCGGCCGTCCGGCGGCGAGATGGGCAGACGACATTGTTACCATCGCGGGTAGAACCTATATGAGGTTGGCACAGGAACGTGGGGATTGGCACATGAAAAGAGAGGCCTATGCGCAGCAGTGGGTGAAAACGGGCTGTGGATAATGATGATTATGATGAACCAGGTAATTTACAGAGGTAATATTCCTCTGCCTAACCCTTGGGGGAAATACAGGCGTGATGTTACGTATATTTAGTAGGTATTATTAGCCGAATTAATCGAAAATATTATTGATTCAATTGTATGTTGTGACTGAATGATGTGCTATTATTCCGCGTCGCAGGCTTGATTCTTGTTTGTTACAAATTATGTGCAGCTAGCAGCTTAGATAGATGCTTGTAAGACTTGACTCTGTAGATACATAAGCCCACAATACAGTAATTAAAAACTATGAAAACGACACCCATGACGAAAAATTAAAAAAAATATCGCAGCCGCCATCATGGATTTACATTTTGTCGTCATTATCGACTTTAGCACCATCGAAAACTATGAAAACGACACCCATAATGAAAAACTTGAAAATGTTCACAGCCACCATCTTGGATTTTCATTTTAACCAAATTCACACTTTCTCTCTTTCTCTATCGAGAGAGAAAGAGAGAGAGAAAGTGTGAATTCGAATGAAGAAAGTCGCATGCAGGGGACATACAAGTATGAACGCTTTTTCGTTAGTTACATTTTCTGTCAGTTTACTCCTAACGCAAGCCGCGTAAAAGAACCTCGTTCCAAAAACATAGTATGCAAGTGATTCAAAATCAATTCTCACCAGTACAAACTACCTATAGATGCCACTCGACACTCGTCTACGGCTGCCGATGACGCGTGCCGCTCGTGTGTATGAGCACTTATGTTACAGTTCAATCAATCCCAGCTTTTCATTCCGCCACCCCTGCATCATGCTCAAATTACTTGCATTGACCGATTCTACATAGGTATAGGGCAGTATTACAGAGTAACAAGAACGCAGTAGGTGTATTGCAAATGTCAGGAACGCGGGGTGAATGACATGCAATCTATTATTTGACAACCGCGCACGATTGATACTGGCAGGTAATCCGCTTTGGCGTGGTTATGGTGGAGTAAATACTGCATGGTTGGGATTTATTGCAGTGTAAATGGAAATACTGTCTCGTTGGTCTAGTGTTCGCAAGCGTTACTGCTGAGCATGAGGTCCAGGACTCCTGGGTTCAATTCGCAGTCCGTACAGAGTGTTATTGTGCTTTTTTAATCAGGAATGTCTAAGTAGAAGCCCGGCGTTTAGATTTGTGCCCGGTTGATGGCAATAAGTTCGCTACCTATTACCTGGGACTTAAACATAACTGGCGAAATATAGGTGTACTATAGGTACATTTCTGCCTGACTCTGCGGGGATTACAGGCGTGATATTATGTTATGTTAAATAGAAATGCTGTTCAAATACGCCATCTGTTTCGTCGTTGTTGTTCTATATCGATCACCAATTCCACCAATTGTTACTTCACTTTTAAAGATCACAAACAAGATTACCAAGGGAATCTTTGATTGAATCTAAAGTCGTATTAGATACCGCCAACCCAACAATTAGCAAACACCAATCCAATTACTACTAAATCAATTCGTCTCAAAGACGAGCAACATGAAGCTACAATCAAATATTTGAACTTACTCCAAGTGCGCGTACATTGCCGAATCTCTTGGCAATATCTCTGCATCACATGCTCTCCAATCCTCACTGAACACTTAACTCATTTACAAACTCGCTGCAACCACGTCTAGACGCAAGCTTCCGTGTAGTTACGAGACTTACAAAGCTTAAGCTCCATATTAGTCCCTCGCTCGCAGACAGACGAAACGAGTACTAGCATCCCGAGAGGGATGGTGGGCTGAAAAGGGTGAGAAGGGGGGAAGCCCGGGCAACAGGTGCCCGGAGCGTTGCCAAGCAGCCCCCCTACTAAATCAAACTTCAACAATATCACCGTTCACAATTTCCCCCTACATTGAACCACGCTGGCGAGCGTACGCATTCGGTGTTCATTAAAAACGAGCAATGGATAGTGTCCATCTCAACACGCTCGTCCATCACCGCTTACCAATTTGGGGAATGGCTGTTATAATAAAAGTACCCTGCAATATTCTGTAAATCTAAATTAACAGACGTAGTAGATGCAATACCGAGCCAATTAGGGTGCAATATTAAAATCTCGGATTCTGACGCTCGGTTCATTTATTATCGTTTGTTTAATAACGTTCATTATGCTTTGTGGCCAAGTTATAATAGCCGCACGGGTGACTCGGCCAGGTTAAGCTACGGTTGCCGCAATTGGTCCGTGGATGAGTGACCATCTTTACATACCAAGACCCTTCGTGCCTCGGAAAACACGTTAAGCCGTTGGTCTTGGCTGTCGTTCGTGGATCTTTGACAGACGTTACGGTTTGCCAGAAGCCTAAAAGTCTGACAATCAGTCTTACCAAGGGGTTTGATATTACCTAGTAACTGGGCTGTGGAGGTCAGATAGGCAGTCGCTCCATGTAAAATACTAGCATTCAGTTGCATCCGTTTAGACTGGAAGCCGGCCCTAGCATAGTTGAGAAAAGGCTAGACAGATGATGATGATGCTTTGCGTAATTTAACTATCACTCGGGTTTTATTCCACAAGCACAATTTGTTAAACAATGGTTTGTAGAAATACAAATTAAAGTTGTTATTAAACCTGAACCATAAAATTATTGTACTCCAGTTAGTAATATAATCATATTTCTAGTTAAAACGATGCTCTTCTTCGTGTGCGATCCAAGTCCAACTCGAACGCCTATTTGAGCCTGTGCTTGAGCTTATCCCTATATTACAGGATGGTAGGGACATCAACGCGGAACTGTTACCATGGATTAAGTACATGATTCTAAACCCCCCTTACGTTGAAATTTATCGGTTATTAAAACTAAAATTCGCTTTTCCGTACATTTTGACTGCGTAGGTATTGCATTTTTCCATGAAACAAATGTTTTTGCTCTTGACTCTAGTCTAGGTCAGAGGTGACAGAGACAAAGTCGACGATGTAGCGAGCTTACCCAGAAGAAGCCTGTTCACTCTCACTTTGAAGAGATCGGGGTTGTATGCGTTCGGAAACACAGACGCAGGCAGAGAGTTCCGCTCCTTTGCTGTGCGCATCACAAAAGATATTTGGAAACACTTTGTGCGAATTGTTTGTTGCGGTTGTTTGTTGGATTTTTTGATAACCCACGAAAAATTTCTACGCTAGGGGTCTAGGATTATGTGCTGAATTCACGGTACAGTTTGCACGTCAATGTCCCTGCCACCCTTTATAGTTCCACGCAGCACGTCTTTTTCTTCCATTCAGGCATCGTCATTTCAGATTCCACTTACTTCCTAGCTATATTTCTTCATCTTGCACACAAGTCATCCAACTTTTCTTTAGTTTTCCTTACTTCATTTATACTTCACACTTTTCTTGTCAAACTTGTCTCCATGAACAAAAAAAAAAGTGTGCGGTGGGGGACCCCCGTCAGGAACGAAGATCCTTCTCAAGTATGTTTTAAAACAAAAACAAAATTTTCACAGCCGCCATCTTGGATTCACATTTTAAAGTCACCATCAGCTTTAGCACCCTCGAAAGATATGAAACGACACCCATGATGAAAAAGGTGAAAATTTTCGCAGCCGCCATCTTGAATTTTCATTTAGACCAAATTAACAATTTCTCTCTTTTTTCTATCGAGAGAGAGAGAGAAAGTGTGAATTCGTAAGAAGAAAGTCGCATGGAGGGGGCATACAATTATGAACGCTTTTTCCCGTGACGATTTCTGCCAGTTTGCTCCTACCGCAAGCCTCGTAAAAGAACTTCGTTCCAAAAACCAAACTTCAATAAAATCACATGATTTTCTTTTACCCTATACTTATTTGAACATGTCACAAAACAAATAATCCTCAGCCGCTTTTTATCCCACAACACCAAACATAAAGTAATACTATTGTCCTAGTAACGGATCTACGAGCAGGTGAACCACCGCTTACTTATGCAAAATCAATATATCATCAAAATAACATGATTTGTCCGATATCATTGTTCCCAGAAATTATACGCCTACAACCAACAGGAATAAGTAATAATATTCTCGTGTATGGTGTGTTGCAAAAGTATTCGATGAAAGTGTAAACAATGAATCAGAAAACCTGACTGTGTATGCCAATCTGTAGTGCTTCTTACAAAAACGCTTTGATTCTAGTTTTCAAGAAATTCTGATTTTATGTCACCTTAAATATGTTCTTCATTTGTCAATTGAGGTTAATTTTATAACTACAATTTTCGTTCATGATTTTTCAATTACAATTCAATAATGGTTTTTAAACAGTAATTGTTGGTAAAAATGGCAAGACATAGAGTTTACACGTTCTAAATGCAGATGAATGTGTTACCTATTATTTTCAGTGAGTGATTGCATAATAATTAAACCTGAACAGGCTTTGTTTACACTTTTATAAGATATTTTTGGAACAGACTATAGAAATTATGTGAGAATAAAGAAAATATATAAAACTATTCTTGGGTCTTTGAAAAGCTCTTTCATAAAGTAACTCTACGAATGCTTTTGTCGGAGTAAAGCTTTGAAAAGGGTCACACTCGAACTTTAACAACGGGGAAATAATTCGGGGAAAATTGGACATGCTTACGGCGGATACCTATTGTGGCACCTCTTACGTAAAGTGTATTTTTCTGGCTTGTCTTATTAGGTAAACATATATGGCGCGCTGATATTTTAATTTTGAGAAAAGATGATGACCAAATTCTTTCCTACCAATAACTAAATCCATTTACCGCTAAGCATATTTTTAAAACATAATTCGTCTCTACCATCTTCAAACGATTGACAGAACCGAAACGATGTTTCAAATTCGTTTAGCGCTAAACGTATTTAGTGATTTCTGGTACAAGCGAGCCTCGTTTGTTTACCAAATTGGACATGTAAGAAAAAACACACTTTACAGAATGTACAGTTACCCCCAAAAATATGTATACACGGACAAGAAACCATTTTATTGTCTACAACCATTCTTCCATAACATTGTATCCACCGTACAGGTACAATACCGAAACGAAGTAACACATAACATAACATTTTGTCCCAAAACATCTATACACTCTATGACTACTACAATCTATGGACTGACTGTAAGTAAAGATTTAGTTGAGTACACAATGGGATCTGTTGGTTTAACGTAGGTGGGATACACTGATGGATTGGTTACATTTTGATGGATCTATTGTACATAGGCGTGTAAGAATAGAGCATAGATGCTATAAGAAAACACCAACCTAGGTACTGCAGCTTTATGTATTTTGATACGACCGTAAAGTTCTCTTAATCAATCATTATTTTTGCAATTTCTGTCGTGTGTCTACCGAGAAATACGCGTCATAAAATAAATACGCGTGAATTGAACTTATATCAAAAATGTATTTAACTCTTGATAACAAGTAGGTACTATTAGCATTAATAACAGAAAGATGCTTTTAATATTTTATCGTACAAGCAATATTGTAGGTAGGTACTCAAATAAAATACAAATTTGAATCTTTAAGGGAGAAGCGCTAAGGTAGCCCGCGAAATTCAAATTTTCTTACGGTTTTTGCAATTTGCAGATCAGTGTCTGGGTGTATGTTGATTAAAGTATGATGATGTTCGCGACCGTAACAAATATGTAATTACAGAATGCTAGATCATTAAAATCAGTAATACCACCCATTAAGTTAGTATAATCCTTAAATGTTAAGAGTTTATGAAATAGTCATTCTATAGGATTATTAGGTCATATAGAGTTGTATATGTATAATTCTGTAAATACATATTTGTTACGATCGCGAATCATATTTTAATCAACATACAACCTAATACTGACCTGCAAATTGCAAAAAACGTAAGAAAATTTGAATTTGATAAATGACAATGATAAATGATTTTATTTCTGTAGGTAGGTTTATACAAACACTTTTACATGTCAAACATTTTTTTTTAAACTAGATGAGGCCGGCGTTTCCTATCTGACTACTCTGAGAAGAAAGGTCGAAACAAACTCAGAGGTCACAGTCTCTTTTAAAGTCCAGACATAATCTTGGTCAGATCATGTGAAGACCATGTAGGTTGGTGTCTGAAATGGTCTTTTGAGGAAAGAACCACACAGATTGAGTTGGACATTTCACGGGCTACCCTGGCGCTTTCACCATAAATAAACAATACCGTGATCACGGAACTCTATTCAGTAACTAATTTCTCCAACACAGCTAACATAAAGGATCCGACAGACAAAGTGACCGCACCTTACGAGACAACGATCTTAAACGATGAAATATTAAATAAAGGCGATGTGTCAGCGGTGGTCTCAGCAGTAATAGACACAGGAATGAGGGTATTGGCAATAATGTTGATGAAGAGCTTTCTTGCTGCGCGTGTTATTACGACGCGACGTGTGTTTATTTACTTTGGTGTCAACGTTGCGTGTAGCTGTTGTGTGAAAGGGTCTTACTAAAGGCAGGGAAGTGAACGTTTTTGATAAATATAGCTACGACTTCAAATCTCGACTTTAATACGTGATCCTTTAGTACTTTAATTATCTGTTGAGCTCACATTCAAATAACCGGGACCACTGCAACTCTATCTCTAAGTGAATGTCAAATTAATGTTTAAAAGAAAACCTTAAATAAGTATGGAACTTATTTCCTCAATATTGGCTCACGTGACTAAAGAACGATAACCTATATTCGACAGAACTGATGATATAGTGTGAGTGATCATCACTATTATACGAGTATCTTCAACCAATCAATCTGCCTGCCTTTTCCCAACTATATTGGGGTCGACTTCCAGTCTAACCGGATGCAGCTGAATACCAGTATTTTACATGAAGCAACTGCCTATCTGACCTCCACAACCCAGTAACTGGGTAATACGATACCCCCTGGTAAGACTGGTTGTCAGACTTTCGGGCTTCTGACGACCCGTAACGACTGTCAAAGATCTACGAATAACAGCCGGGACCAACGGCTTAACGTGCTTTCCGAGGCACGAAGGAGTCTCGGTATGTAAAGATGGTCACCCATCCATGAACAACCTTAGCAAGCGTAGCTTAACCTGATGGATCGGTCCGCGCGGCTGTTATTACTTGGCCACGAGCTTCTCCAACCATGATATCATAAATATTTCTTAGAAAAGTGTTGTCAAGCGACCAAGACTTTCCCGTTTAATGGCTTATAAAAATGAGTCAGCGTAATGAAAGTAGAAAATTATATTCCAGAGCTGCAGATGACGTTATTTAAAAATAAGTAGCACCGTAACTTTAATAAAAAAATACAAAATTTATATAAAATCAGGTACGGTGGCCTGACGTCGCCGCCCTCAGCCAGGGCTTGCACATTAAATTAGAAGGAATAGATAACGGCAATAATATAATATAGTCAACGCTATTAAAGGGGGCTACGCTAACTCTATTAGGGGGGGGGGGCTACGCTAACGCTATTAGTGAAAAAAATACATTATTTATACTTACTTATCTAATTATCTTTCATCCTTCTCACAAAATCTTAAACATTCACGACACACGTCTATCCATAATGATGATAACTTATACATTAGTCATAGTAGCAGCAACTATAAAAGATGCTAGATACCTATAAAAAGAATCACAATAAGTAGATGCGTCCGTAAAAATGCAACTAACTCATTAATTAATACCATTATTGAGTTTCAGTAAAAATATACAACCGACCCCATTTTAAAGCAACACACTCAATCCAAGTAAACTTTACACTTTTTACCTCCAAATGCACTGCCAGTAGGTAATGCTTCACTTTAATAATCAAAGAGCAACCGAGTCCTGTATGTCCTGACGGTCGGCAAAGTGAATTACTGACAACTTGAGTTTACCGACGAAAACACGTCGGACCATAGACGTTCAAGTAATTTGATCAAAGAGGCTGGTTCAAACAGATGTATCAAATTGGCATGATCTTTCAAGCGACTACACACCTTCATGCAGGCTTGAAGCGGTGTCAGTTCTCCATCGAAGCGGGTAAGAGTTGTTGTGTTTCTTAACAATGTCTACAGAGGACGCCTTAGCAATAGTCGGTTTAGTGTTTTCTTTGAAGGCCCAGAAAAGGACAAAAAATCTATTTCTTTAAGTATTTCTATTAGTTAACAATAAACAGCATTCCGCTTATCTCTGGTATGTCTTTATTTTTTACGTTCTACACAACAAGACAAAACACATTCATTTTGATATATTTGCATGAATTCTTCTAACAATGCAACACGCGTCCGCAAGGGAACGCATCCGCAGCACCAACCGAGTGCTCGCAACACACACGCTCAAATTATTTAATCAAACAGTCCGATGAAACTGTTTGAGCAAATAAAAATACGAAAATTCATATTTCTGCTTGCCATTTGACAACTCATTTTTGATCAAACTTTCCCACAGACATACATGCCAATTTGATGAAACTTTTTGAACCAGACTGTTTGATCAAATTACTTGAACGTACGTTAGAATTTGTGTATCATGTGTCATACGCTCACAATGAAATGCAATTTTGATTAGTTTTATTATTCTCGTAATTACACAAACGCTTGATTTCCTCGCATCAAAACTGTCTGTTTATCAGAAACTATTACAGAAAAAATAAACTGTTTAAACTATGAATGGCTACAGGAATTTTACCTATCAAGTTATGTTAATCACGTCTAAAGACGAAAAATCTGTGCGAACACTGTTTAAAATTAAAAATAAATCAGAAACTTCTTTCAAAGGAATAGCAACGGAAGAAAAACTTCGAAAATCGACTGTTTCTCATCTGGCGGAAGGTGTAAAAGTCGGCTAAAGGAAACGGTTCACTTTGATGTCTAAAGTGATATACTCGTATATGTACGATCTAATAACCTTAGCCTGTTACCAGAACGTAGAAAAAATTGAAAAGCAATTGCATAGTCAAAGCATGATAAGTCATAACGTCACGCCTATATTCGCCCCCGAAGGGAAACGGAGATGTATAGTAGGTTCACCACGAGGTCTGTCTTAAGGGGTGAGCCTTTTGTTATACACATAACATAACATCACGCCTTGTTTCGGTTGGGGAAAGGTGAACCTACGAGTATATTACACTCACATTTCGCCAGTTATGTTTAAGTCCCATGTAGGTAATAGGTAATAGGTAACACGGGCTGGTGTCCGCAACTCCACGTCAATGCGCGTATTTTGCGTGAAAGTCCCATGTAATAGGGGCCATGTGTAAGGGGGTTTTTTAGGGGGTGAGTCTATTGCCATCAACCGGGCGGAAAATCCAATAACACTTTGCCCGACCCGGGAATTGAACCCAGGAACTCATGCTCAGCATTAGCGCTTGCGACCACTAAACCAATGAGGCAGTTCTTTTGTTTATTTTCCAGGCAAAAATTTCTAAGGCCCACTTGCATGTTTAGTCGGTTTAAATGAATAAATGTAGAGTTTGCAAACTCCGAGTTAAGTAACTAACATTTAAACACTCTTATTACGCGTTGCGCCACTAAAAAGTAACACTAGGTTAAATAACCTGACAATATAGATTTTTGAATTGGGAACATTGCAGTTCAATCGACGAAACATAAAATAGGATGGCAGTGTCTATGGCCTGTTATGTAATCCGACCAAAGATGAATTAACGAACAATGAACGGAAATATACCCATCTCTTTCACACTACATTACGATACGTAATACTTTCTTGTCTTTAAATTTTATAACATGACATTTGATTTTAATCGATTGTATGTGGTTTCCATGGAGACTTAGTTTATTGATTGACAAAAACGTCAGATATGAAAATATATGTTTTAAGTTTTTATAATTCTCTAGCTCTAGGTTTACCTCTAACTCTTGGTGGCGCAAGATGAATTATTTGATTATCCCTGAGTTAGCTTTTAACTCCGAGTTATATTAATAGGGTAACCCATGAACACGCAAGTGGGCTTAAGACTCCGGGCTGTAACTAAAACCCAATAACATTGTCCGAACATGCAACAAAGCTTGCTTGTTTTGCCATGATAACAAGGCACATATTATATTATCTTGTCAGTCTAGCGCTTTAGACCTACTGATCAATTTGTATTTTCAAGCCCGAAATTGATATTAGAGAAAGTTTGGGTAGGTACATCTTACCTATATATGCAACACGCTTACGCTTATCTAAAATGTTTTCTTGATGATGATGATGTCATCTAACCGATTTTGGCCAGGCCAGTAGCTGTCTATGGCTTCCTATGATAAGCTAAAGGTAATGTGCTGATCCCTTGATTGTCCTAATGTTACTAAAAAGTACCTACCAATAAACGCTTTTTTATGCTTGCTCAACGTGGGTCAACAGCCCTACAATATGCTTGCAATTCAAATTCAATCAACGATACAATTGACTGATAAGGATGTTCATTTGAACATGCAATTATAAGCTATAGTGATAATTACAGCACCAAGCAAATTGACAATAACATTAGAGTTCTCACGACGATAACCGACTTTTAATGATTTTAAACTGAAGATCACGTCTAAACCAGTAGTATTAATGATTTGAAAAAAATATATGTTAAATTAGAGCATTTTCCTAATTAATAACTTAATGTGTGAATATTTTGGATTATCTTTATATTACATAAAGTTAGTGTAATTAATTTGTAAAGTTATGTCTAACGCGGATAAAAAAACTGAGAATCTCGCAAAAAGTATCAAGCGTATTTTTATGAAACCTTCACCATTTTAAAGATAATTTAATTACTTATGTTTTAGTATGCGTGTTTTAATATAGTACCTTTTGTTTTATGTGTAACAAATTAATAATGCGTCTAATTTGGGACAGCGCTCGGTAATGAGCGAGTCCTATTACTGGGTGGACGTACGACGCGTTGCGTGAGCTCAGCACAGAACACGCAAGTTATGCACTCAAGGCCGTTAGCATATATGTACGTCTTAACATGAACTTTAAGTTCGTACTTTATTAAATAATTTACTACCTTTTTTATTATTTATTTAATCCATAATGATAGAGAGAGAGAAACATTGTTAATTATAGTCGAAGTGAAATGAAATTAAAAAGGAATCCTGGAATTATTTAAATATAACGTAACACGGAGAGGCGGACAACAGGTAGTATTATTATTACGAACAAAGTTCCAAACTCCGACGTTCCGCAGTCGGGAACAATCTACCTGACCAGTGCACTCGTTACAATAATACAATAAACAGTTTCAATTCTATAGGAAATCTTTTGTCTGAAATTGAAGTTGAATTCAATTGGAATATGAAATTGATAATAATAGATGTCCAGGGAGAAAGTACTCATTATTTTTTATTGTTTGATTATTTGAGCATCATTTTCTGAAACGCAGTGTCGAAACTATATCTAAGACCACTTTTTCCTTACTTCCTTTTGTAAACACGGCGACTAGTGTATGATTTTGACTGGAAAGTATAGCATGTCACGAGGAGTCCTCAAAATATTGTAATGCAACTTAAAAATAATAGTCCTTAAGGGAGAAGCGCTAAGGTAGCCCGTGAAATTCAAATTTTCTTACAATTTTTGCAATTTGCAGCTCAGTGTCTGGGTGTATGTTGATTAAAGTATGATTCACGACTGTAACAAATATGTATTTACAGAATTACAAATAATTAAAATCAGTAATACCACCCTTTAAGTTAGTAAAATCCTTAAATGTTAAGAGTTCATGAAATAGTCATTCTATAGGATTATTCGGTCGTATAGAGTTTTATTGATGACTTTAATGATTATAATTCTGTAAATACATATTTTTTAAGGTCGCGAAACGTATTTTAATCAACAGACGATCTAATACTGACCTGTAAATTGCAAAAAACGTAAGAAAATTTGAATTTCGCAGGCTACCCCGGCGCATCCGCCTTAACAAAGATTTTTTTTAAAGCGTAGAACGACTCGATAATCTTATTTGATTGCTTGTTATTTAACTGAATAAAACATACCCTATGCGACAGAATCACTGCCAAAATAAACATGTCATAGGTACCTACGTACTATAGATAGATAGATAGATAGACAGATAGAATACTCTTTATTATGTACACCATAATTGGGCTTGTGGCTAAGAAATAACAGCCACACGGGTCGATCGATCAGGTTAAGCTACGCTTGCCGCGGTTGGTTCGTGGATGGGTGACCATCTTTACATATGACCATCTTTACATATATAAGACCCCTCCGTGCCTCGGAAAGCACGTTTAAACCGTTGGTCCCGGCTGTCATTCGTGTATCTTTGACAGTCGTTACGGGTCGTCAGAAGCCCGAAAGTCTGACAACCAGTCTTACCAAGGGGTATCGTATTACCCAGTAACTGGGTTGTGGAGGTCAGATAGGCAGTCGCTCTATGTAAAATACTGGTATTCAGCTGCATCCGGTTTGACTGGAAGCCGACCCCAATATAGTTGGGAAGAGGCTAGGCAGTTGATGAATTTCTGTGTCGCCCTGACGCTTAAGAGGATAAAAATTACAGATATAAATATTGAAACGGTACATGAACAGACTATAACTACCGAACATGTAATAAATATGTCAAAAACCTAACAGCACTCACTTGCAATACCTATATACCACAAATATTGATTCGAAAGCACGTACACAAATACCTATACCAACACCGAATACAAATCCCAGGTGTCTATCAAACCCATTGACAGGGTCCGCTAGGGCCAATGCCAGCCAGGCTTGCGGGATGCTCGAAAGAGTTACCGTGGGCCCAGCACAGGCAACTGAAGGAACACGGGTGGATTTTAGTCAGTAAAAGTCTGACACGCACTCCCGCTCCCACCAGAGCGGGAGAAATCATTTGATGATTTTCCATCCAAAAAAAAGGTGTCTATCAAACGAATATCTCTGTGAAACCCACGTTCTATACCAGGTATCATCAAAGGCGGTATCGCAATTCACAGAGCAAATATCTACGCTCCGTAGCGTACTAACTACAAGTGGTAGAGTGGGTAGTGGATGGACCACTCGGGTTGCATTTCAACGACCGATGCGGTGAGTCCACTGCCGTAATTTTATTATTTTACTCCGTGTCTCTAGGTCTGTTGTATACAACGGATGTGTGAAACTAACTTAGTAAACTAATGCTTGTGAATCTATGTATTTTCGTAGTATAACTGTCATCAACTTGTTTTTTTTTTATTTGACAAGTTTCGCACCCGTTTTCTGGAATGTAAATCAATACAAAAACAACAAACAAGTGCGTGTCGGACCACGCACATTGAAGGGTTCTGTGGTTGGGGTGTACATTGTAGTTGAAAATCATGTTCTCCCATATATTCCAACGGCAAATATAAGTTTTACGCACAATATTGGGAGATTTACCACGTAATTTTAAGACCATAGATTTTTTTTATAGGTTTTTCTGTAATCTAAAAGGAAATATTTCTGTATTTTTTAAATAATTTTGGGATTAGTAATTTCGGAGGAAAGGGGGGAATGGTCCATTTTCATCTATTTTCTTAAGTAACTTTAAAACTATTTATTTTAAAATTATAAAAAAATATATACTTGAGGCCCTCCTAATAAGCCCTTTCATTTAATATGTCACACGGTACAGTGCACAAAACTTTTTTTTTATTTTCTTATTTTTCTCCCAAAAGTCCCCCATAGTAAAAAAAAAAACATTTATTTACGTAACACGTCCGTATTTGCGTCACAGAAATTGTAATGTGTACGAAATTTCAAGTTAATCGGTCCATTAGATTCGGAGCAAATTGGCTGAGACAGACGGACAGACAGACAGACACAAGAGTGATCCTATAAGGGTTACGTTTTTTGATTCGCACATACGGAACCATAATTAGCTAATCATCAGCCAATAAGATAACTTGATATTAGTTCTCTTAGCTGCCAGGGCTTATTTTTAATCTTATATTTTAAATTGTTTTAATTATCTATTTTTTACATTGTTCTCACATATAGAAGCAACAAGAACAATAACAATGTACCTACCCAGGATTTTGTAACAATTTTGATTTAAAAGAGTGTTCACGCACACAAGAACAAGGAGAGGGCCAGGCTACGAGCGGGGCGCGGGAGGCGCGGGGCGACGCAGGAGCCGCGCGACCGCGGCCGCACCGTCACTTGACCAAGCGACGACGCGCGAACAGCTATAACGATTTTATTGTAACCACGTCTATAATATTAATATATACCTTTACAGTCCGGTCGGTGGTACCTGGCCTAAACAAGAGTGTCCATGGAGTTTCTTGCCCATTCTTCTCCATAGAGATCTACGTTTTGGAATGGGCGACTAGCTTCAATTTTCTGACTAACTGACCGACTCTTTGACAATTCAAAAGTGCCTGTAATTGGTTTAATTGAAATTAATGCTTTGAGTTTTGAGTTTTTTGAGTTACCCGAAACCGGATTCAGTCTAAACAAGGTGTTTTTATTTTATGTATCATAACTCTAGGGTATGAATGAGACCATATCATAGAATCAACTGGCAAATAAATTATTCTTCTATTATTTATATTTTTTTTGTTTTAATTTTTTATACAAAATTATTCGACAAAATGACGATTATTAATGTAAAACACCCTTACGTGAAATATGACAACGTCGCTTTTTCTTAGCTTTAATTATGAATGATTTTGATTTTGGTATGAATGAAAATGTATTACTCGTATTTGTCAATGAAATTTAGAATGAACTTAATTTAATTATGATTATTGATATCTTCGAAACTATGCATTTTTTGACCACATAATCTAGGAGATTTTGTATATTTTTTTCTTACAGATTATAACCCAAGAGTTATGGAATTCATTCCCGCCTGACATTAGGGACTGCCAAACTGTTGCAGTGTATAAAGGAAGAGTGAAAGAACACTATATTTCCACTTCGTCATAGCTGTTAGTATTTATAATTGTTATGCTTCATTATTATCGTATATATTTTAGTAATATTTATTTTGGTAGTATACATGTATGTATTTGTATGTACTCATGTTCATATATATATTCATATTAGTGTATCGTTTGTGATTTTATGTATTTTGTTTACTCTTATACTCTTACACACGTTGTCTACATCTCTTTATCTACTTTCCTATCGCAAGTATGCTGGAACAGATTTCATTAGAAATAAGCAACACCTTTGTAAGTATTTTTCTGTTCCTTTCTTCTTGTCTGTTTATATGTCTGTACTTAAACTGTTAAATAAATAAATAAATAAAAACACGTTGTATAACGTCTCTAATCATTGTTACTCTTTCTTCAATATCCAATTATTGTAAAAAAAAAACAGTTTAAACCAAAATCACTGTTAGGAACCTGGCTTCTCATTGGCAGGTTTCCAGCCAGTTAACCAACGTAATTACGTTTATAGTTTCATTCAGTCAATTAACATCATCATGAGCTGTTCATTCAACTGAATGATCGATGAGTTATTGGTCAATCTGTCACTACGAGCTTAAACTTGTGGACTTATGGCCATCGCTGGTTAATTAATCTGTAATTTAAGTGATATTTTTTTTAGAATTAATTCTTATTGTAAAAAAACTTACATCTTCTGAAATAAACAAACCTGTAATCGGAGTCAAATTATCTTCGCAATATCGCTCCAAAATTTTCAGATAAAATGGTTTATTCCCGGTCGTTCCTGCCCCGTCGTCCCCACTGGGCACGAATGGGAAAAAAAGGGTTTATTCCCAGTCGTCCCCACCCTGTCGTCCCCACTGGGCACGAGTGGAAAAAAAAAGTTCCAATCGTCACCACTGGGGAGGAACGAAACTTTTTTTCCCCCTCGTGCCCAGTGGGGACGACGGGGCGGGGACGACCGGGAATTAACCGATAAAATTATCTATACCTATCATTCCTATGTAATTATCACACCTAATATTTGCACGCCACACTTGGCAGAATGTCATGATACCATTGACTAATCTTAAGGCCATAAATAATGTACCATATTCTGACAAATAAATGATTATGATTATGAAAATTTCTGCTTTTAAAATCTGTCTTTTCAAGGCACTTTCTATATGAGTTAAGTTGACTTTTAACAGAGTGCATTATTATCTATCCAGACACATTATTATCAAGCGATAATTACTCTGTCGACAGCATAACAAGATTTCATTCATTCCATACACAGGCATAGATAATCGAGCAGTACGTCAAATATAATGAGCCGCTACGTCCATAACCGTTCATATGTATAATTATGTACTGTGACAAGGGTTAATGAGGATTGAGTGTTGAGTTAATATTATGCATAACTAGCTGTAATGAATGTGATAAACTGGGATATAGGTACCTATGTTACTTGAAGTTCCCGCAGCTTTGCATAGGCGAGGACAGAAAATAACTAAATGTAATGTTTTTCACGGGTTCTTATAAGTCCGGAGTCTGGATTTGTGCCCGGTTGATGGCAATAGGCTCGCCCCCTATAACATGGGACTTAAACATAACTGGCGAAATGTAGGTGTAATATAGGTACACCTCTGCCTAACCCTTCGGGGAAACAAGGCGTGATATTATGTTATGTTTCTTATAAGTCTAGCAACAAAAATGCCGAAATTGCGCGATGGAAAGTTCAGCGTATTCATGCCTGCAATCTTTTTAAAATTACCTATGATGTCATAGGTAGGTAATTTCGGCATTTTTATTGCTAGACTTATAAGAAACATAACATAACATCACGCCTTGTTTCCCCGAAGGGTTAGGCAGAGGTGTACCTATATTCAAGCCGAAATTATGTAGCTTAATTTTCACAGAAAACAAAACACCCGAAATATCCAGTGCGTAATTTTTGGCAGATTTGTGTTGGAGTATAACAAAAACAAATCGACCCTACTTCAACACTAGTCTTTCTGTTTCTAACTCATAAATATTATTTTATACTAGAATCCGCCCTTTCCACTTGACTGAAATTTCTCATAGAAACTATGAGAAATTACACTACCACTATGAGAAATACAGTCACCTGTACTCTTCTATTAGCCTTATTTGAGACCACACGTCTCACATAATATTAGTAAATCACACCTTCCAGTATATATTATAAAGAAAAGGATAATAAATATACTATTGAAATCCTTAAAACGGCCTTTCCTTTGATGCCCCCCTTCAACCATAACAATTTGTCGCTACGCTAAATTAACTCTGTATAAAAAAAAAAATTAAGACAAAAGTTATCTTAGCAAAGTACCTAGATAGACTGGTAAAACAGTAAAAGAGTAAACATTTTATTAGCTACCTTATTACGAGAAAACCAGGCATGCTTATAAAATTTTACGTCATACCGTATTCCGAGACGTACCATATCATTATATGACAAAAGTGATACGTACTTGAAAAAGTTGCTTAGGGATCTCATGAGGTTTCTTATTACAGTGGTAGACTGAGCAAGTTATATAGCTATAGTTTTATATTCGAGTTGTCAATATTGTATATGAAAATAACAACCAATCGTTTAGTTGCCTTTAAAAAAAAGTCGAGAGGTGTCGTGGGATGAGCGACACTGTTGGAACAAAGAGTTCTTTTCGCTGTATTTTATGTAAAGGGTGTCTCAGTAAGAGTGCACTTTTTAAATTTGGATTTTTTTTTTCATGCAAGTGGCAACTCTGAAAGGGGTTCGGGCATTTTGGTCCTTATGACCAATAGACTTGAATCGTACATCGATGGATAGGTCTTTTCAAGAGGAAAAAAAGTTATTATGGGGTTACATTTGTACTTGTTGTCCGATTCGAGATATCGTCTTATAAAATATGTGTTTTCAGTATCTTGGATAGTAAGCAAAAAAATCAATAAAATACGTATTGTGTAGTGATTACTAAGCTGGAATGAATATGTGAACTCATTGCACATCAGCAAAAACTGCATACAAAATATTTATATAGGTACGTACCTAGTTTTTTTAAAATAAATTATTATTTAGGTAAAATGGCATTCATATAGATTTAGGCTTACAAGTTGTTATTATTACCAAGCAAGTATTAATAATTGCCTAATTCTGCGAATAGGTGGGAAGTCGGTCAGGGGTCAGGGGAGATGCAAAACACAGCTATCTCGCCTCCCTCCCCCGCCCGCTAGCTGGCAGCGGCCGGCGCACGCGCCGCCATCTTAGTCGTTTATGTGTGTGACTACGTACTATTCGTTTCTCATTCCGTTTACAACTATTTTGACCCCTGCATTCTTTTGAACTCTGTTTTCTGCATCTTACGTTGACCCTTTTTTTTTTTGTGGATGGGAAATCATCAAATGACTTCTCCCGCTCTGGGCGGAGCGGGAGGGCGTGTCAGACTTTTACTGACTAAAACCCACCCGTGTTCCTTCTGTTGCCTGTGCCGGGGCCACGGTAACTCTTTCGAACATCCCGCAACCCTAGCTGGCATCGGCCCTAGCCGACCCCGTCAATAGTGCTGACATCTCTTTGAGGCGCGCGCGGAACACGACGCGCCGTCTACTCGGCGCGTCGTGTTCCACGCGCACCCTGGCTTGAACTATTACTACCGAAGTGCATTTCGATTGGACTATTTAACATAATGGAATCCTTCCGTTCTTGTGTGATGTGCCGAAGAGGACTACATCGAGGCAGATATCAAGAACATATTTTATCTGAAAATCTGCTGAGAACGCGTGTAGAATTAGCAGCATTCATACAAGAAAATGCTGTTTTCGAGGTTAGTACCTAACTAGTATTGAACTTCCTAAGTATGGAAAAAATGGATTAGACGTCTGTTGTCTGCTTTTTAGTGCCAAAAAGATATCAGTGAAGTCTTCTAATCCATTTTTATTAAACTGTACACACATTCAATAAGAAGGTACCAATAGTTACTAGCAGCTGCCATAACAAACCACTTCCACATCCCAATCACGGACAGTCAACATGCAGAAGGTTTTATTGAACGAATAACACAAAAAATGCACACACCGAACATTTTATATTACTACGTAGAAGCTAAACGACTAAATCACAGAAGAGCTCATTTCCAAAGAATGGAAGTCAATGATGTCGAAGGATTTCCTCGATTAAGCGAAGAAGATGTCATATTACTGTCCTTGGGAACTTATCAGCTCAAACTTGCAAAATCGTATAGCAGCGAGCACTTACATAATGGACTCTATACTATTGAAACATATAGGAAAGGTGCCTTAAATGACATACAAGAATATGGCATACAGGAAAATACGTGGCTTTTGCGAGGCCGCATTCAGTCTCGACACGTTAGGTCAAAGCAATACTTTTGCTATGTATTAATAAACTCAAATAATAATACAACTATTCAACATTACATGCTTGACAGGTCGGCGCACTGTGGGCTCCTGTGCGCATATTATTTCAATAATATGGTACCTAGGATATGCTAGACATCAAGGAACCCGCAATTTTTTTGAATAATGTAATTATTGACGATGTTTAGTTATTTAAGTAACTATTATATATTATATATTATATTTTATATTATATTATTATTGTAATGAAGTAGGTATGTGTTATGTAAAATAAAAATATACTAAAATGAAAGAGCTGTTTTATTTTAACGAAAATGCAATGCTGATGAGTGCAGTTGCAGTGTGGTGAGATGTAGTGCTGTGTTGGTTCCTACTACGTTGATTTATGGGAGTGAAAGTTGGGTATTGGATCCATAGCCTCTGCCTAACCCACTGAGAGACAGGCGTGATGTATATGTATGTATGTAAAGAAAGTAATAAAAACAAAAATCATATACTTATTTTCCACTTTTGAGCAAAAAATAAATAAATCCTAACACATTATGGTGAATCCCTACACATCATTCAAGCTCACGGTCGCCATCTTGATTTTTTTCACATTTTATGTACCCTATAACACTGGAGAGATTTATACCTTTCATTTAAGATCTAAATCATTAAAATCGGTTCAGCTGTTTGAAAAATATATTAAAAATACTTAGAGATATAATCACAAAATGATTTAATATTCAAGGTACGCGTACTCCGATCGGACAAACTATCAGGACAAGCGCCATACCTATTCGTGCTCTATGAGAGTATACCTTTCTAACGATATACTATTTATATCTATTGGGTCCAGGACCAGAGTCCATACATTTGTGCCCTATGTCCTTTGACAGCTGTCACCCCTGTTTATTCCGATTATTAAAAATGGAGCGCTTTTCGAAAGAACAACGCGTTATAATTGTGAAAACTCATTACAACGGTGAACGGCATTCGTTACAGGAATATGATAACGGACTTCTTGTGGCCTCAACTGGACAGCATGAATCTGGACAAAATGTAGTTTCAGCAGGACGGCACAACCTGCCACACCGCGCATGAAACAATCGACTTATTGCAGCAACGATTTCAAGAACACATTATCTCACAAAATTTTGATGTCAACTGGCCACCAAGATCGTGCGATTTAACGCCGTGCGATTTTTTTCTTTGGGGTTTTGTGAAATCTCGGGTTTATGCGAATACACCCGAAACAATTCCTGAGCTCAAATCGGAAATCCAACGCGTCATCGGTGAGATACAGCCACATCTCTGTGCAAAAGTCATGGAAAATTTCATGAAAAGAGTAATGGCCTGTCATCGGAGCCGTGGGGGTCATTTGCCGGATATTTTATTCCATACTTAATCGGAACATGTCTTCTTTACAATACAATAAAAATATCACAACTCTGTCATAAAATACTTGTTTTTATTTTAAAATGAAAAAGTGCACTCTTACTGAGACAGCCTTTATTAAATAACAGACAATGAAATAAATTAAAAACGTTTGAGAGTAACTAAATGAAGAAAAAAAAAATAAGAAATGGTAATAAAGTTGGTAACAAAAGTGTCGTGTCGGTCAGAATGGTTACCTACACTTTTATCGGTCTAGCTCTCACGTGCCATGTGTGCAGAGTATATAACGAGCGATAAGGAACTTTGTTCCAAAAGTACGAATAACAACTAGACTTGATTTCTTTCTAAAAATACAAAAATATCTACAAATAATTGAGGTAACATTTTATATTTTAGGAATTTGACAAGAACATCAAAGAAAGAATAACACCACACATACCGTTCCGATCCTCGTCCCATGGAACGTTTAGTGTTTCTCATTCTAAGTGAATAATAATTGTATTCTGTTTTTTAAGAATAAATGTTAAACCATAAAAACAGAGAAAAACTTTTTCTGTGAGAGGTATCCACACATAAACTACTAAATTTAGTATTCGTTTTGAGCCAAGCCGCACTTCAAAACATTTAAGTCCAGACCTCAATATTTGAAGAAGATAAACCTACCTTACCAATCTCAAAAAGTTTCTATCTTCTTCGCTTAAAAAATAAAATGACAAACAGTTAAATGTCTCCTCCAAAAATATAACTTCTATAACTTATTTAAAATTTACAAAAAGTTTCTGAAATGTTTCAGTGTTTGCGTTCAGTTTATAAAAGTTTACGAATTCATCAAACATTTTCAATATAAATAATGAATATCTTAAAATGGACTGGTTCGTCTATTTTGATGGAAATAATTTTATTTTTAACTACCTAACTTCAAAGAGAAGAAGGTTTTAATTTTTTTTCAATCTTGTCAAAGACTTCATTATTTTTGAAGTCGGTTTTTGCTATTTATTTTTTTCTTTCGGTATTTGTACTTCTAATGCCGCGGTCCTACGGTTTGCTGAAGCCTGTCACGGCCTGGCGCGCTGCCACGCCTGTCGAGGTCTATCGCGGCCTGTGCTGAGTATTCCCAAACAGGCCTCAACAGATCGACGGTTTCCAACTTCCCACAGCCTGTCGGCATGGCCTGGCGCGATCTGGCCTATGAGATAGCGGGCCGTAGGACCGCAGCATAACCGGACAGCTCTATGTATGTACTGTCAGGGAAATTAATTGTTTACTAAATTAACACACGTCAATTTACAGTGCTGTAGCCATTTCATACCGATCATTCTATGACCTTATGAAGACCGCAGGAATCCGCTGGGTGCAAGAAGCACAGAACTGGTCGAAGGGGCGGTGCTTGGGGGAGGCCTATGTCCAGCAGTGGACTTATTTCGGCTGAAATGATGAGCCATTTCATACAACTGTCAAAAAATGACAGTTGTGATTTCAATATACGGGCAATTTAAATTAGTAGCCAATTTGCTAAACAATAAATCTCCTTGACCTACTGAGTTTTTCTGAGAGTTTTATACAAATTATTTTGATAAACAGTAAACTGAATCCTATGTCAACCAATACTATTTGTACAATTTGTGTGTATTTGTCAACTCGCAAGGGAATATAAGTTATAAGCAATTTAACTAATGCACACGTTCTTCAATCAACGTCTACAGCATTTCACTACTATAATTATTATGTCTCATGACATATGACAGCTGTCAGATTACTCGTATTATTATTAATTTGAATTTTACCCTAATTGAGGCTTGAGAGACAATAAATTAATGATTTCAATGTTGCAGTAGGTATCTATGGAATAAATTAAAATAAAACTGCATTCAGATAAAAAAGTAGGATCAGTTTTTATCAGATTAACTATATACCGGGTTTTTTTAATTGCCTTCTTAAGAAAGCTTCCCTCTGTATGGGAAAATGGTGCATGTATTCAGTTAGTGCAATTACATCTAGAGTTTTCTTGAAAATGAGGCATGGACTAGTATTTTGGTGTGAGAAAAATTTATAATAATATTGTCATTACGTAATACTGAACCATTAAAGTAATCTAGCCACACCACGGACTTAGTTCATTATTATAGTAAAGTTATTAATACTCTTTCACAGAAATCCGAGGAGAAGGGAAATTGCAGTTTCCCGTGAATACGGATTGCGCCTTCCTACGCTAAAATATTCAAAACAAGAGATTAGGGCGTAGTCTTTTATTTGGTAACTAGCTTCTGGCAGCGACTTCATCTGCGTGAAGTTTCTTTTTTTAATTTAATTTAATTTTTAATTTAATTCCTTTATTTCAATCAGCTGTTGGATCATATAATAGCGTTAAAAATATATATATTAGAAAAATAAGACAAAACACAACACAAAATTTCATTATAACTTACAAATTAAATTGGCAAAGTCAACACATTAAAATTAGAAATAATCATAAATGTTAAGTATATATTTAAAGGTAATAACTCAAATCAAATTATTTAATAATTATCATTTATTCAACATTTTAATATTGTAAAAATAGAAAAGGCGCAAGCGCCAGGGTAGCACGCCAAATTCAAATTTTCTTACGTTTTTTGCAATTTGCAGGTCAGTATTAGGTTGTATGTTGCTTAAAATATGATTCACGACCGTAACAAATATGTATTTACAGAATTATAATCATTAAAGTCATCAATACAACTCTCTAAGACCAAGTAATCCTATTGAATAACTATTTCTTCATGAAATCTTGACATTTCAGGATTATACTAACTTAAGGAGTTGTATTACTGATTCTAATGATTATAATTCTGTAAAAACAAATTGTTACGGTCACGAAAACATACACCCAGACACTAAACTGCAAATTGCAAATATTGTAAGAAAATTTTTATTTCGCGGGCTACCTTAGCGCTCCGCCTTAACATAAAATATCTGATACTCGACAATATTGTTGTAGCTTCCCATTATTAAAAGAATTTTCGTAATTTAATAAGTAGTACCGAAGAGAATTTCCCCTACATACAAACTCACAAATTTAACCTCTTTATAATATTGTCTCTATCATAGGCCTCCTCTCTTTGAGAGTGAGTGGGCCATTATCTACAGAGCGTATCCAGTGCGGGTTGGTGGATGTCACATGTCTTCGAATCAAGAGACCTGTGTCCCAGCAGTAGTGACGTTATATACTGATTATGTTATGTGTGTGTGTGTAGTCCTAACAACCGTCATGGGGACTATGTGAACTTGAACATTCACGTCATAATGTCTAATGGTCAAATATCGTCAACCTTTAAAACTAATCTATTAGGTCACCCATTAGTCGATTACTTGTCACTGAATCTTGAGTAAAAAAATTGATAGTATGGTATTAAATTTTGACAGGCCTGTTGGTCTAGTGGTTAGTGACCCTGACTGCAAAGCCGGAGGTCGTGGGTTCGATTCCCACCCAGGACAAACTTTGTGTGATGAGCATATTGTTTGTTCTGTGTCTGGGTGTAATTTATCTATAATATGTATGTATTTATAAATTATATAAGTATGTATATCAGTTGTCTGGTTACCATAACACAAGCTCTGCTTAACTTGGGATCAGATGGCCGTGTGTGTAAAAAAAAAAAAAATACGACAGTATGATAATGGGGAATATTTTTCAGTTTAACAAAAAAAATCAGGTATTCGCTACATTTATGTTCCCATGACTTGACAAAATATAGAGAACTGATTTTTTTTTGCAATTCCAGGTTTGGTCCCACAGTAAATGTTGTTAATAATGATGAGTAAAATGACCCCTTAAGAGGTTGTGCGTTAATTCCGGGACATGGTGTATAATTAAAATACTTGCTATTTAAGCAACAGTGACAGGAATTTTTAAAACATCATCAATACACACAATTAAACTGGATTAAATACGTATTTTTGCAGCTAACTCAAAAACTACCAAAGTAAACTTAATAAAATTCAGTTGTCCTATAAGTACCGCGCGAATTTCAAATCCGTCCACAATTGATGAAAATATCGATGAACCTAACTAGAAAAATACATACAGACGAACATAGAACCTCCTCCTTTTTGAAGTCGGTTAAAAATGTAACCAAAGAATTTAATAACGACGATAGTTGAAAGGCGTTTTCTTTCACCTATTTTTACCTACATTGCAATCTCTTTTCTTAGATAATAATATCCAGTAACAGGCACAGTGGCTACAAGATTACCTACTGTAAGCCAATAATGTAAGCATATTATTATATTCTTTTTAAATAGGTACGTATGTACTATCGAAGAAACTTACATCTGACCAATTTGAAAATAAAATCCCGTGCACATGATGACCACATCTGTTAGCAAGCGTTACTATAGCGGCTGAGCGCTGCAAGCAAGAATAGCCCTTACAGTGTATAAGATGTTCGTTTCTCCCATGGTACCACTAGTTGCATGATGTTTAATACTGGATGGCATAAAAACTTATGTTCATCAAGCACAACTGTCTGTGAATAATGTAAACAACAACTTTCAAACATGTCCGCTTCATCCGATTAATGTATGACCGACTTACAAGTGGGTAGACGGAATGGATCATTGAATTTATATAGGTACATAAATGAAGCTGAAGTTTAGGTAGTTCTGGGTTGTTTGAAAATATAAAGAAAGTATCATGCAGTTTCTAAGAATAATAATATTATTAAAATTTTTTTACAAAAAAAAAAACAACAGATTCCTAAAAAAAAAACACTACAAAGTGAAAAATAACTTTAATTTTTGTTTTAATTTTTTGCCATCGACTTCCGAAATAAAAGTTATTTTTCACTTTGTAGTATTTTTTTTTGGAAGTCGGTTGTTTTTTTTAATAGTTTTTATTTTTCATTTTTTTGTTGTGATACCTACTCCTCACAAATTCGAATACCACTACCTGCTATGTAAATTACAGTGACAGGAAGTTACGAGTAGGTATTAAAACACCATCTACTTAAACTAAGTCTCAAACTCAAAAACTACCGAAGCAAAGTTAATAAAATTTAAATGGGACCAAAAATAATTTTCCAAATCGGTCCAGCCGTCTTCGAGTAATCGGGGAACATACATAAAAAAAAAGATTGCGACGAACTAATAACCTCCTCCTTTTTTGAAGTCGGTTAAAAAGTACGTGGTTAGTAATAATTATTCTTCTGTCAACCTAGCAGTGTTAAATCTAAATCCAGTTAATGCATTATCTAAAAGCCGAGAGTCATCCTAGAGAAGCCGGTAATTGTTTCAGCAAAGAAACAATTTCCTGACTAACATCAGTCTGACGTAGCTATCCTTACCCCGTAGCTTCTATCTATCTAGATTGACTTACCCTACCATCCAAACAGATATCTTTGAACGTCCTTGTTATTTCCTGTAACGACGGATGCAGTTTACGAACTATCTTTTCAAACAACAACATGTATCTAACTATTACAGAAATATAATAAAGAGATAACTATTATTTGTTTATTTTAACCTACTTTAAAGAGGTAATATGGTTAATATCTTAGGAAATGTGCAAGACTCTGCCACCTACTGAATTTTGGTTACTAAAACCTGGCAAGACCTGTCTTACCTATCAATGAATTGGAACAAAAAAAGGGGGCAGCCCTAAGGTAGCCCGCGAAATTTAAATTTTCTTACAATTTTTGCAATTTGCAGCTCTTTGTCTGGGTGTATGTTGATGAAAGTATGAATCGCGACCGTAAAAATATGTATTTACATAATTATAATCATTAGAATCAGTAATACAACTCCTTAAGTTAGTATAATCCTCAAATATCAAGATTTCTTGAAATAATCAGTCAATAGGATTACTTGGTCTTAGAGAGTTCTATTGATGACTTTAGTGGTTATAAATCTGTAAATACATATTTGTTATGGTCGCGAATCATATTTTAATCAACATACAACCTAATACTGACCTGAAAATTGCAAAAAACATAAGAAAATTTGATTTTCGCGGGCTACTCTGGCGCTTTTGCCTTAACGAGAGAAAAAAAGAAGAGTATTCAGACGAGCACACCAACACACAGATGTTGTACCTAATTTATAGCTATGTAGATAATTATCTAAGTTGTTATCTTCGTACATCAGAAATCACTGTTGAAATTTAATTCACATAGGTACTGTAGTAACCCACACGGACCTTACGGGAGCGGAGCAGATTATTAGGTGTTTGTGTAATGTTGATTGTACAGTGTGCGGGGAAAACCAACACTACTAGAATTTAAACTCAATAAAACATTATATTATTATATTATTTTAACTTATTAAAGCTACATGTTCAAGACACCGCTATTTTCTATCAATCACTTCTTTACAAACAATTGGCCTATCCTTCAAATTCAAATATGATTCGACACTTGGCTAAATGTTCGAATGCAACCATAGGCAATGGGGAAGGTCGGGCAAAGCTAATTGTAGATGGCATGATCATAGCTAGGTCCCCACGGCCTACAATAAGTTTGACATTTCGTTCAGTCATGAGTTTACTTTTATTTCGCTATTTCGTTATTTTCGGTAATTTCAATATTTTAAATCAAGTAAATGATATGGAAAGTGTCAGAATTTAAAACCATACATATATCCTCAAAGTCACTTTCTGCAAAATGTTTCTACTCTGTTTAATTTATAAAACATCTCTACGAATAGCTTTAAGCCACCATCTTTTAATTTTAGGGTCTCTCGGGAAATGGTGGACTCCAATTTCGGAGTATTTAGTAACACAACAACGCATCATTTTCACAAAAATAAAATAAAACCACCTCACGCCTTGTATTATTGGCTTGTGTTGGGAACTAGCTACGACAGCGCCATTTTGACAGTTGCCTTCCCCATTATTTAACAGCATGTGCAACATAAGGTTGCCACCGGCATCAAACCTTTACAGTACCCACATTCATATACAAGGTAAATGAACGGAACTTCCCATCAACGGTGTTTGCATTCCCGAAGCACAAATATGTGTGTTCATTTAAATGCAGAAGGTAGGTATATTATATAGGTAGGTAGGTATATTATATATACGCTTTGAGCTTTGACCACAGTCCCTAAATTAATTTAGTTTCAGTAGAACTGTAACAGCATTTCCAGATGGTACCTAAATAGTGTCATGATTTCGTGTTTTAATTATATCAATTGGCAACACAGTCAACCACCATGCCGCTTAAATAATAGCATGGTGGGAGAAAAATGGAGGCGAACCTCACGCTGGGAGACGCTCGGGCAGTTGGCTGACAGCAGTCGTCCTAGTAAGACTTGTAGACTAGCAGTTTGTAATATTTAGTTGTACTGATTAAGAGTTATACATCTATACTACATTGATAAATTTATAATTGATAATGATAATTGACATTGTTATTCACAAAAATATATTCTGATATAGCATAAAAAGTGGTTTTATTATAATAGCTAAGTTAATTGAAAGGTTTATTAGACAATGAATATTAAATCAAACTGGCCAAGTGCAAGTCGGACTAGCACACGAAGGATTTCGTACCACCGTACAATATTTTAACACTACGTTTTTTACTTTATTGTAAGTATGAGGATCTCCTTTAATTTAATTTAATTTTTTTTATTTGTTGTTATAGCGCCAATAGAAATACACACTCTGTGAAAAGGAGACTGAAACGATTATATACAATCTTGGGCCTAAATGTAACGAGTTGAAATTGGTGTGAATTAATAGATTTAAACTTATCAGACCCTCGCTAAAAATTCTGTAAGGTTTGACAATCTGAGAGCCGAGTTATTAGAGGTTTAGTAAAAGTAAGGCTATGTCGCAACAGGTCGCAACCTTTAACTAACAACTGATTCCTGAAGTCCAAAAGATGTTCTTTAAACACTAATGTTTATTATATTTCGCCTAGTGTATTGCAGTGACTAGTTACTATCCTTCAATTCACACAGCGATCCATAGTTTCAACAATATCCAATCCACAAGGCGGAGGTAAAATCCAAAATAAGAATTCCAAGTCAAACGTGTGAGCGATCTTCGATGTCCAGTGTGAAAGCAAGGGTCGTACAAGGTAGGCAGGGTCAGAATCCGTGAAAAACAACACCCACTGCATTGTTTTTCTTTAAAAATAAATAATCTGGAAAGCATTTAAAACGCATCGGAAAACACGAAACGAGTGAACAAGCAAGAGCAGTCGGCAACTGTCTACTGTCAATGTTGAGCTGACTCACAGCTGTCGTCATGCCAGTGACATAGACTAAAAATATAAGACTGATTTTAATCGATATGAAATCGATATTCATTATATTGGTTTTTCAGTAATTAATTGATATTTAATTATTTTATTTTTTTTAATATATTTCTCGGGACCCTAGGGTCCCGGACCTTTGAAAGGCATATGAGGGGCCGAAGCCAACTCGCAGAGGCCCGTTAGACGCTTTCAATGGAAATGAGGCACCAACCGACGATTATCCTTGTGCGTACTATGCAAGTGCACCCAAGGACAACTCCCGGTTGGTGTAGGACTATTGCAGGATATGGAGAAAAAAAAAAATTGGGCTATGGGTTTGGATGGCTAAAGTGGACTGGTTATCTAAAACTAT
This sequence comes from Fissipunctia ypsillon, assembly GCA_947568875.1. NCBI lineage: Eukaryota > Metazoa > Arthropoda > Insecta > Lepidoptera > Noctuidae > Fissipunctia > Fissipunctia ypsillon. Next base: position 21,054,443 of record OX387645.1, on the reverse strand, counting down.
GGAAGGACTATGGCCCCTGCCTGACCAATGTTTGATAAATACAATACACGGATAAAATGGCAGGGGGTGACTTGCACACTCAACAATGGGCCCCCGGAAACGGTCGCTAGCACATAGTGTCGTAGCGACAAGGGGGCAACATGTCTTGAGGTGCTTAAGAGGAGTGGAGAGGTATTCCACGGCTATCAGGACAATCCCGGAAGTACGGTCAAGATCCCTACCAGCATCTTACTGGACTACTTCCTTCCTCCGAGCACGTTTGCTCTTGCGAATCTCTACTCAAGCCAGCCAATAAAGGCAAGAATGAGGTGGGAGGTCAGTTCTCGTCAGTGTTCACTCCAGCCGGCCAATAAAGGCAAGCCAGAGATGAGGAACATGACTTCTCCCGGGAGATAGGGTACGTGGGGTCGCTACTGCCCAGCAGCTCGCCACATGCTGCCCTGCGGGTTTCTGTATCTCTCTTGGTCTGGCTCCTCATCCTAGACCTGTTCCGGCAAAGAAACCTCCACCGGCACAGACCTAGAGTTCGGAGCGCGCAAGCCCCATCACGACGTCAACGTAGAGATACGGCGATGGGGATATTATATTTAATTTATTAATATGGCATATAATTAAATGCACTTTATTGTTTATAAGTATATTTAGTGCATTTAATTACTCGAGTTAATTACCTAGTGCGAAGGTTTTCTTTTTGTAATTTTGTAATCGATTACTACTATTATATTTCTCTTAATTCTCCGCTTCCAGATTGAGAATTGAGCTGATTTTTGTTATTCTAAGATAAAAAAATATGACAAATTTTTTAGATCATATCTCAACTTATTACATTTGGGCCCACCATTTTCCATCTCCTTTCAACTGTCTACTTTACGGTTAATGAGATATAGCCTGCTGACGGACAGATGGATAGCGGAGGCTTAGTAATAGGGTTCCGTTTGGCACTCTTCGGGTACGGAACCCTAATAAAAAAGAATAAATTATGAATGAATTGGTTTGTCTGATGACTCGTCTGTTGATTTGATAAATGATGGGCAAATGTCTGCAGCTGAAGCAATCGTTGAAGGAGCGCTTCTTTGGTCGCCTGAAGAAGGTATTAATTAGTCTTCTTTCGGGCGGAAACAAGGTGCGCGCCTTCAACGGTTGGGTCATGCCGGTTTTGATGTACTCTTACGGCATACTCAAATGGACTCAGACCGAACTAGACGCCCTGGATAGGAGGGTCCGTACACTGCTGACCGCAAACCGGATGCATCACCCACGATCATCGGTGATGAGACTGTACATCCCGCGGAAGTGCGGGGGTCGAGGCTTTTTAAATGCGAAGACCCTCCACAACCGCGAGGTGTGCAGCCTCAGGGAATATTTTTTAAAAACCGACGTGGGTATGCACCGTGATGTGGTCGCAGTGGACAATGGGCTCACTCAGTTGCCTATCATTTGTTTTTTTTTTAAATAGATTTATAAACGTTTGTATTCAATTAATCATTATTTTATTTACATACCCTAAATAGTTACTAGAATTTAGTCAATGAGATATGCTAAGTTCCATGTTTCATAAACCATAACAAAAACTAGCAAGTTATGAAACTGGTTGCTACATGAACCTAACTATATCTTGTCAATTATCAAAGTAAGTAAGGGGTTTAATATATGTAATATACACGTATGTAAAGAAAAAGTATTTATTATTATTATTTAAATGTCGTTTTACAAGATATTTCTTACTATATTAGGCGTAATAATCAAACCCAAATGTGTTGCTTCTGAAATTAAAGAATTTATTTAACATCTAAGTTATATACTAAATCAAATTATAAACTAAAATATTGCATTATTATAATTTAATAATAAAGTATTTATGCATGCACTAAATTAATTAACAAACTATTAAAAAAAAATAATAACCTAACCTAACTTAAACTATTAACAAACTAAAACTAACTAACTATAAAAATAAATATACAAAACAAAAGGAAACTTAGGCATCGAAGTACTCGTCCGCATCGCTGTCATCCGGAAACGTGCCCAGAAGACTGGCAGCATTGCCACGTTGAATGGCAATGCTAATTCTTTGGCCAAAGAACGAGCCAGCCCTCTGGTCACGTGAAGTGTCGACCAGTCGGCGAGAAATTTCCTTAAAAATGAGACGCGCACTCGGGCCCCATGACCCGAGCGTTTCGACCCCAAACGGCTCAAAACTGTAGTTACCGATAAGGTTACAGTATTTGTGCCGCTTAAGGGTCTCAGCAGCCGCAGCAGCGGCGCCAGCACAGCACGCCGTGCTTGAAACATGAGATGGCGCAAGGGTGTCGACACAGGTTGCGTCCCACACCAGAGGTCTACCCACCTTCCAAGGCAACAACGTCATGCCGTCTGGTCTCTTCCCATCGTCACGTACCAAGCCGTTTGGTTCTAATATCGCTGGTACGCCGGCGGTGACAAGAGCTCGACGAATAATATCGTTAATGCTGGCGTGTCGTGCTATGCGGCCTGCACTCCTGCAGCAGGACAGGCCATGGTGTCCGAGGTTGTCGACAGCTTCACCGCAGTGACACCGATGCGGAGCAACACAAGGTGCGCCTAAGCGGAGACACGTAGCGAGCCGAAACGAAGAGTCATCCATCATAGTGCCTATGGTGGATGACGGAAGCGCTTGAAGCCACAAGCCTGACTCCCATTCTCCCACAGCCAGCAGACGGGCACGCTCAGCAGTATTAAATTACATATTTACTAGGATATTTCGTATAATACTGCTGAGCGGCACGTCCCACCGTTTCTGGGAGGCTGGGTTGTCGGGTAAATCCGTATTGGGTCAAGCCATCTTCCAGGCGTTCAACGCATCGGTCAAACACGGTACCTCAAAATCGACCAGTGAGGAAGATAAAATTTTCCTGGTTAATTTGTCGGTACCGTGGACCGAAGAGAGGAAGGCCGGTAAACTTATACTTGAAATTTTGCGGACGCCGAGACCACCCAGGCGAATGGGAAGTGTGGCTTGCTGCCACGCTCGGTCGTCCAGGGCCACATTTAGAATAGAAGTTAGTGTGTTTCTAATAATTTGGTCTACTTTTTCTAAAAGTTGTGGATGCTTCCATAGATGGGAGGAGCGAAGGCTATACGTAAATTTTGGTCCAAAGCAGCAGTATCGAATTAGTGTGAAGGCCGAATGGATGTTAATTTTGAATAGTCTTTCCGAGACGTCATGAAAATTTTGAATTTTTTCCTCAACAAACGTTGGAAAGGATTCGTCAAAAATTGGGGACCCCAGGAGGTGAAGAGAGTTTCTTTCCGTAATTTTGATATTTGGTGCTATTGTATTAAATTTTGCTATGGTAGTCTGTCTGTCAGTGGTTTGGGGAAGATAAATTTCACATTTTGAAAGGTTAAGGTCTAGGCCGATGGAACTAAATTTTTCTTTTATAAAAGCTAAATCTTTTAAGACTGTGTCTACATCACCTCCTAGGGTTCCGTCATCCAAATACCATACGTTGAATTCAGAATTTAGTTGTCGAATAATTAGATTTATTGCCAAACTAAAAATGACTGGCCCAAGAGGGTCACCCTGTTGATATCCAACGGCTGATTTCAAAAGGTTATCTTTATAAAGTAATTTAGAGGGGTGCCTGTAACATTAATATAGGAAACTGTAAATTTTGGGTATTTCTTTTTGGACTTCTGTCAACAAGGTGTCCCTGTTTACGGAATTGAAGGCATTTTTAATATCAACCTTAAGGATGACCTCACCTTTACCGCTGTTGAGGTAAGTCGATAATGCATGTACCGCAGCCTCACAGCCCCCTTTCGACCCGAAGCCCAGCTGTAGGGGCTGGAATTTGCTGGCCAGTGTTTCGCTGTAGAAAGCACAGCAAATTTTGGCTGCGGTACGACGGTAAGTGGACCCTACGGCAAGGGGACGAATGCCGCCATCCTTCTTGCGCAGGGCACACAGATTTGCCCCATACAAGATATCAATGACGGATTCGTTCACATTGCCGGAGAGCATGAGATTGATGAGGGCCGTCAGCTCCTTCAGAAGAGACTCACCAGCCTCCCCGGCGCCTGAACACATTAGGTCCTTCAAATGTTGAGGTGTCAGGCCGTCGAGACCGCCGGCGGAGCCACTTCGAAAGGAGCACATGGCCGCACATACTTGTTGAGCTGTAATTTCAAGTGTGTTGGATTCCGGATCGGGTGGGACAGGGAAGGAGAGGTCATCTGCCGGGGCGGGATGTTTGCTCTCCAGGGCTGTAAGTGTCTCTGGAGAGTACGGCGCAACCACATTGCTGCTAAAGATGATCCTAGCTGCACCACTGATATCACCTTCGCCTAGTTTAGATTCCACATGGTGCAATAAGCCTCTTTGGGGGAGGTGCGCTGTTAATTTAGAGTCGAAACTTTGGGCCGAAATGTTACAATTATCCTTGATTTGTGCTGTTAAAGATTTTTTATTTGCCAAATTTTTTTGCACATGTAGAATTCTAAACGGGAAGGTGAGTAGTTGCTCCCAAGCACTTTGAGAGTTCTCTCGGGCGGCGAGGCGAACACAACGCGCTAAACTTGAAGCCACGGATGGTCTCGCGCCACGAGGAACTCTCTTTAAAACTGTGGTTGAAGTTTTTAATTTTGCAAGTGTTTTCCAAAAGGATTGAGCGGGTGAAACAGGTGTTAGGGAAGTGGGTATTGTCGGGCAGGATGAAGGCAATTTGTGGAGCTTGTGTTTCTTACCCCAATGTACCTTCAAGCCACGTTCACCTTTAAAAAAGCGTGCTTGGGGACAATGACTAACTAAAATTATATACCAGGTATTTATACTAAATCATACCTGAAATTAAAGAATCGACATTGAAAGTATTTTTTACACCTATGTCATGTCGATTCTCAAATTGTATCTAATAGAATATTTAACAACTAGAATGAACATTATTATTGTATTTTTTCATATTTCATCTTGACATCGCTACCTACATACTTCTACATCTAGAAAAGAAGAAGAAAGAAAGAAAAATAGGTTTATTTGTCACAAAAACACGTGCATACAAAACGATAAGAATAAACAGAAAAATAAAACAAAATAGAACCACATTATAATCACGAGCTCAAAACAGAAATAGTCGGAAGCTGCACGTCATGACTTTGACAAGAAGGCTTCCACTCAGCATGATGTTGTGCTATGAGGGACCCACAGCACAGCGCTGATTTAGTGGTTACCCGAAAAAGACGTACATCTAATACTACTAAACTATTGTCATTGAGCAAAAAGTATTAATATCTATGCAGAATGCAATTAAATAATAATAAATACTTTTTCTTTACACATACTGGTATATTAAAATATTGGTAGTACTATGTGTTCATTGTTTAGTATTTTATACAACCAATTGCATTTTGTTTACCAGACATAAATAATTTTCAAAGGCTGACCTATTTTACGTTTATGCGCTCTCCTGTAAAATTTCATTTTAAGTCCTAAGTTTTGAAATGGGACAGCCGAACGGCTTAAAGTGCTTTCCAAGGCAAAGAGGCTTTTTTTCTGACTAAAAACAAAAAGTCACTTCATTAATTCAACTCGTCTCCGACAATTATAATTTGACTGACGGTCAATTGACCGTTAGTCAAATTATAATTAGTTTGTAATTAGCGCGGTTTCCTTTCAACCCCTTAAGTATGATTATGGGAAATGCAGGGTTAAGAACGGAAAATGATATCCTGAAGAAAATAATGTTAAAACAATGTAGGCTTTCGACATCTATACAGTATGTTAGTTTAAACGAGGGACGTATTCAACCCCACAATAGTTCATGCTCATTTGATACTAATAAAAATATGTACAAAAACACTGATAAATAACAGACGGAACCGTACCATAAATTTCGCAAAAAATCTCGCAACGTGTATGCACCCTTGCGTTAGACAAAAACCAGCGGCAAAATTCACGCGTGGTTCGTGGTCGTTGACCCCGAGTTTACAAGTTCACTTCTTGCGCGCTCAGTGTTCATGAGTAATGTATTTTATTGGGCAATTACGTCACAAATTAAGCTTATAGGTTTTTTACATATTTGGGACGAGAATCGAATACTGAACACCTCCCTCAATAAGTCCCTCGTTTAACCTAACATACTATACAGTATGTTAATAATAATAAATATGAATATGGAATATGGGTAATATGAATGAATGATGATATGAATTATACAATTCATATCATCATTCATTCATATTACCCTTTAGAATCGCATTTAGCGATAACATCACCCATTGTGACCCTATATGACTGTTTTTAGTTGAAATTTATATAGTGTAGTACCAATCTAACAATAATGACACGAGATACTCTTCCTGCCTTGTTGTCTCTTCTCTCTGAATGCCTGGTTGCCTCTCAGACTGCCTCGTTGGCCAAGTAGTCACAAGCGCTACTGCTGAGCATGTGGTCCTTGGTTCGATTCCCAGTTAAGTGTTATTGGGTTTTGCCATCTGGAATTTCTAAGTAGCAGCCCGGAGTGCGCAGTGCGCACGTATGTGCACAGTTGATGGACATAGGCTCGCCCCCTATTTCATGGGATTTAAACATAACTGGCGAAATGTGGGTGTAGGTACTAAAAGGTACACTTCTGCCCGACCCTTTAGGGATTATAGGTGTGATGTTACGATGTTATGTTACTCTTCCTAAATTCACAGTCAAATACATTAAAGAAGTCTGTTATTTTGGGTACCTACGTAAAATAATCATAAAACTACAAACTCGTACTGTCTATCCAATTTAGTTTAAACTATTCAATTCTGATGGAACAAGAACTTCATAATGAAATATTCCCAATGCCTTGCTTTAAATGTAAATAAATATGTCGGATACCTACCTAGGATATGCAAGCTGAATAACTTAACTTAATGCATTTCTATTCTATCATAACATAACATAACATCATGCTTGTAATTGCCGAAGGGTTATGCAGAGGTGTACCTATGTATATAGTACACCCACATTTAGCCAGTTATGTTTAAGTCCCATCTATTAGCGGGCAACCTATTTGCCATAAACTGGGCAGAAATCCAGACTCGGGGCTAGTACTAAGAAATGCAGACGGAAAAACCCAATAACACTTTGTCCGACCTGGTAATCCATGGGAATCGAACCCAGGACCTCATGCTCTGCAGTACCGCTTGCGACCACTAGACGAATAAGTTAGTTAAGGCATTGAAGTTTGTATGCAATAGATATAGCAGGCAACGACTAGATTCTTCATATTAAAAGTATTATTGTCACGGTTATTCCAAAGTCAAAAGAGCAGACCAATAAAAAATAAACATCAGTTGCATCAACCGATTCAAAAGTTCTAAGCCAGATGTCACAGCCTCCCGTTAAGTTCACAGCCCAATGATACACACGATATCCTGTGCGGTCATCAAAACGGTGACAGACTAGCTCTAACCAGTATAACTACCAGGAAATCTACCTGTGTATCCGGTCTGGATTGTGGTGGAACAGCTAATACTTAAAATCAATTCTTAGCATTAAGGCGCTACCCTGAGCAAAACCTTACGATAGTGCATTATTCAGAGGATGTTAACCCTTAATTGGACTAAAGGAGAATGCTTCCCACATCATTTTAAGAGTCTGTAAGCCGTCAAAAGTTACATGAATCCCACAATATATCAATTATTATATGAACAAAGAATGTGTCTTTGCCCATATGCCACGCATTAGTAAATATAGAAGGTGTAAATTCTGTAGCACCCGAGCAAAAGAGCAGAGGACAAAATATTCTTGTTCCATATGTTTGGTATCCTTATGTGCTGATCCATGCTTTGAGAATTATCATTCTAGACCAGCACTCTCCAACATGTAGATTATTTCCCACATAGAGCTCATTTCATTTAGCCCTACACTTGCAGTAGGAGTATATTTCCCACGTTGTTTTTTTATTAAAATATTTTTTTTTTTTTTTTTTTTTTTTTTTTTTTTAATCTGATACCTAAATAAAAAATTCCCACTAGGTTTATAAAACCGAGTAGAACCCACACACGGCATGCCCAATTAAGGGTTAACTCATTAATTAAAAAAATAAATAAAGAAAGAAAAATATGCTATTTGGGACACGCACAGGATATACAACAATAAAAAGAACATTAAAACTAACAATATCTTAAACACCAATAAAACAAAAGGAATGAAGAAAAAAAAACAAAGAAGACCTGTGCGAGGCCAAAAAGGCTCCTATCTCAGCATGATGCTGCGATATTTGAAAAAACAAATACCGCAGCGCTGATATTCTGACAGGGCCCACTGTGATGCCACGGACACACCTACAGACATAAAATAAATGAATAAAATAAACAATAAAATGATAAAAAATAAACTACATCTAAAAGCACATTATTAATGTTCGATATCATAGGATATAATAGTATCACATTGCACGTTTCTTATTTGTTTTATGTGTTATAAATATGTAGGTACATTTAAAATCTCCTTGTAAAAAAGTGACTAAAATTATGGATTGCATGCATCTTTTACTAAAGATGACGTTCTATTAATTTGAGGATTACACTTATGGATAGATAATTTAAAAATCTAAATAATTCACGTTTTATTTTCTTTCAAAAGATCGCTTTTCTTTTTTTATTAAAATAATTCCAAAAATTGTGTAAATTCTATGATAAATGGGCGTACGGAGGGAGCGGGACAGAGAAGGACCGAACGCTCAAGGTCGTTCGCTCGAGGAAGCACCTTAAGTGTGCTAAACACATCAATTCAAAAGAATCAAAATAAATACTGTAGACGTTTTGTCTGGATGGGTTTGCCAAGCGACCTCCATGAATGTTTAAAAAGTTCCGACGGTTAGCCCCGTTGACTGACAAGCAGTGTATTTTAGCATAGCTAAATGTCTAATTTTATATATCGGAGTTTCATTCTGCAGGGTGATTGCGTTAACACACAAAAAATGACAATTGATTGCAATGGGTTTCATTTTGACAGTTTACCCCCGTCCATTGCGTTATTTACGTTGTTGAGCAGACGAATTTTTCAAACGTATGAAGCAATGGATTAGCAATATCCTTCAAAACTCTCGGATTGTAATTTAAAGTTTGTTAGGCCATTAGGTGCTGGTAAATTATAGTACCTCGGACCTAATAGTATTTACCTACCCTAATCTAGAGCAACTCAAAATGCTTCAAGAAACCATTCTTATTAAATCGACATCAAAAAGAAATTATCTACAATTCTAAGAACAAACGAAATTCCAGCCAATCATCGATCAGGATTGCTTTTTCAACAAAATCTCGTAATAATACCGTCTGTAGGGAACGTTCCACGGAAAAATAATATATTCTTAAAAAGGTGAAAATAGCTTCGCATGGTCCACTGAACAACGGGCCGTTTACAATGGATACCTGTGGGCCTAGCAGGAACACGCGAAGAGAACGTTACATAAATTCGAAGGATTTTAAAAGTGAAAATACTCGTTTCGCACTTAATATTTGGGAATTCAGTTTAAAAAAATATAATATAAATATTATATAATAATAATGATATAGTTTTTTTAATATTTTTTTTATGTTTTTTATATCTTTTTATTTTACGAAATATTTAAAAATGTAATTACATAACAAACAAAAATAATTAAACGACGTTATAATATTAGTAATAACATATACAATATATAATTTATATTTCTTGGGACCCTAGGGTCCCGGACCTTTGGAAGGCATATGAGGAGCCGAAGCCAACTCGCAGAGGCCCGTTAGACGCTTTCAATGGAAATGAGGCACCAACCGACGATTATCCCTGTACGTACTAAGCAAGTGCACCCAAGGACAACACCCGGTTGGTGTAGGACTATTGCAGGATATGGAGACAAAAAAAAAATATTGGGCTATGGGTTTGGATGGCTAAAGTGGACTGGTTATCTAAAACTATGGAAGGACTATGGCCCTTGCCTGACCAATGTTTGATAAATACAATACACGGATAAAATGGCAGGGGGTGACTTGCACACTCAACTTATAATATTTTATTATTATAAATATTTATTATTAATTTAAATTAAATAAATTGTATTTGTCGCAAAAATTTAAACCAAAATGCAACAGGATATACCTTTAATTAAATTACTATTGTTACCGGCCTCTAGGGAGGCCGGTCTACAGCGGAGAGGTCGTATTTTCGATCTAAACAAAGCTTTTGGGTTAGGTACGGTTACACGTCGCGTGTTCGAGCTAGGGCCTCTGAACAAAATTGTGTGAAGCCGACACATTCTCTCGGCTTAATGATACAAGCACCTTGTAATATTAGTCTGTTGATGGCTTTAGAAGATAAGAATATCATATTGTTTTAGAGAGAAAAAAATGTTAACCTTACTTCAAACACATAATTCCGCTTTTCACATAATGTAGTAAATAACATGTTCAAATCAAGTAAAGGATGTCATTTACAAAAAAAAAAAAATCATCAGACGTCACATTCTATCTTTTCCATGATTCTTTTTACAATTTCAATTATTTCCAATCGAACCTGGCGAATTTAAATATTCATTCGACAATAGATAAAGACCATTATTGTTAAACTTTTCATTTTGTTATTTCCATATTGAATATTACTTACCTACATGAATAAACCATAACAATCTATTGTGTATTCATATAATGTGTCGAGGAATATATCGGAGACATGCTTCAATAGCAGCAGTACTGAGCTGTTGAGACAAAGGACGGTTTGATACGTCTACAACTCATGTAGGTCGCAAGTCGCAGGCTTACAGAATATGTCATAATAGAACCATCAGACATTATCACAGAAACGTGTGAGTAGTATTCAATTTAATTTATTGTGAAGAGGGCTACGTTAGGCAATATACATCTTATGAGGTGATAGATGTTTTGAGATTGTTGAAGTAGTGATTTTAACCATTACAGCACCACACACAATACACAATTTATAAGTGCCAGATCTAACGTTAATACTTAAATCACAGGATAGGAGGGTTTGTCTACGTACCTAAAATTCTCCGTACCTAAAAAATTGTAAAGCTAAATCATGGCTTTACTGATTTGACAGGATATTAGCAATATCTTTAAACCTCTCGAAGTCTATTAATTTTATAAAATCCCAGACAACAAAGAAACAAGCAAGCTGTTCTCCGTTAAGGTTTTTTTTATTTTTTATTAGCTACGTATATTAACCCTAGATAGCTAACGTTCCTGAACTTCTATGATAAGCTAACCATTCGACTTTTCGACGATCATTTTTTAAGCGTGTTTTTTTTATTAAAATTGTATGTTATTTTAATCAGGTTTATTGTATTCATGGGAAATATGGGATATAAATTAAAGATAATTATTACAAAAATGAATATTTATTTAACTTTTAAGTAATAAATCACAAATCTTAAATGACACGTTTCTTTGAGATCAATAAGGCACTAAATCTTACAATTACTAAATTAGGAACTATTTTTTAGAAATTTCTTCTTTTTCTTTCGGTATAATAAAGCCAAAAGCCTAAAATTAACCGTAAGGATCAAATTACTCAGATTTTTTTGGCACAAGTTGGGCAAAAGTCGACTGCATGTTCGCCACAAATGGGAACTCTGCAACTAAGTATTGCAGTGATTCTTTGTCATGCGCCTTTTCTTATAGGAACACAAACTGCAGCTTTTCTTTTTCCTTGTTGAGGCATTTTCTGGAGTCAAAAGACTTCCAGAACCAGATTGCTCAAGAATTTGACCTTGACCTTCAGCGCGTTCCTCATGGTTCAAACCCAATACATCTCTGTCATTTATTCTTCGAGGCGTTGTTGATATTTCATGTCGACGTTTTAGCCATGGTTCAACGAATTGTTCATGCAATTGCATTCATGCATTGGACTTCCAGAACCAGATTTCTCAAGAATTTGACTTTGACTTTCAGCGCGTTCGTCTTGGTTCAAACCCAATACCTACATCTCTTATTTTGTCTTTTATTCTTCGAAACGTTGTTGGTATTTCAAGTCGAAGTTTTAGCCATGGTTCAATGAATTGTTTATGTAATTGCATTCATGCATTGCATTGCATACTTGCATATTAGCTTCTTCGTGACAGTGGTTTATCTCCAGATACTAAGACATTATGGCAATAGAAGACGTAAGAGTTGATACCTACTCGATATATTGAGCATGTAAATAAATAAATAAATAAATGTCATAAAACGTGCACATTCATCTAACGCACGAACTATGTCGTCATCTGTGATCAACCTCGCTGCCATTCTTCACTATCAAAGATTTACTAAAAAAAAAAAACAAAACAAAAATCAACACAAAGCACAGGTTTAAAAGTTACGCATAAGCGCATATTCGTCAAAATGACGAGTATGCAGTAGGTATCTCAAAAACAAAAGTACTTACCGGCTAAGCGCGACCACCACGCGACGTAGTCTAGCGGTCCCTAAGTTGGTTCGAATCAGCGAGTGTGTAACTTTATTTACGTTTGCTGATAATTTTTACTCAATAAAGGACCTTCATTAAGTCCGCAACAAGATAACAGCTTAGAGCGGATAATCCATAATTTCATTTTTTTCATATTTCAAATGATGAAAAGAAAAAATTTCATCCACCTCAAATAACATCGTTTATTACTTGAGGCACATAACAATAATTTGACTTTACACAAGAAACTGAATTAGGTTGTAAAAATGGTGGAACATACATTTTGTAAACAATTTGAACTACAGAATAATGGAAACATAAAATACATTACCTACTTATTGTATTCGGCGTTAAATGACGTTTAAACGAACTCAAAATATGTCTTCCTACCACTGCACTGTCTGACTAGTCCCCTATAACTACGCCAAGACTACCATAAAAAAAATGTTCAGTTCCGAATTTGTCTACGAATATGGCTTATCAGTAGTGATAAAAATGGACTCTAATATAAAATACTCATATCAAGCCACTATATACCTACTCACATAAATAATAAAAACGCTAAAAATGGCCTTACGGGCACTGAATAGCCGTGACATATCGAAATTGTGTCCATTTCTGGCGAATTTCATATCAATTTTCTGAGGCGTAAGCGCGTCCATACACAATATGATGCACGCTCCGTTCGACGAGCGAGTAATACCCTCGGCAGTTGCCCTTTATCTCATGGCTTTTGGATTAAGATGAACCAAGGGATTATACGGATAAGTACGTGACCTCATCACGTTTTAGAATCGAAACAACACTGTTGTAATGCATTTTATGTTCCATTTACAGTTTCCAAACGAAGTACAACCGTAAGCTCTGAAGTGGTTTGAAAGAAAAACAGATTTAAAAACTCACGTCAATCAATCGGTAAAAGTTTTAAATAGCTAAATTAATTCGAAACCCAGTATTGGATATTAAAAGTAAACTCACCTTTAATTTACCAAAAGGTAAAATACAAATAGGACATGGAATACGCGAGCGAGACTATTCAATTTCATTTTCTGATTTAAATTAACGTACCTACGAGTACTTCTCTTTGCACTGCTGATAATAATTAATGTTTCAACCGGCCCGGTGAGCAAAACAAATATGCATTCATCAAAACTACTCATGTTTTAAAGTAACGTGAATCCCTGAAACAAGTAAATAGCAGTTATAAATTGGATTTAGAGCTAGCTTTAACAGAAACTTATTTCCCATTCAAAGTTATGCCTTCATTACTGAAACTGCTTACTCTATGAAAAAAAACCCTTTGATATACTATGTAACTATTTTTTCACACTCTCACATTTAGCACAAGTTTGCTCGCATAATCTAGCTTTTTCAACAACTGTTATAGGGTTGTCCCTTCGTAGAATGTATTACCGATTTAAATAGAATAGAATACTTTTATTTTCTGACAGAGTCCATAGGGTTAGTAACAATTTTACTCAACATCTAGTGTTAGTAGGTAAAGACACAGATTAACATACTATTAAAATGGATGGCAATAGGCTCGCCCCCTATTACATGGGATCTAAAAATAATTGGCGAAATGTGGGTGTACTATTGGTGCACCTCTGCCTATCCCGTCGGGGGATCACAGATGTTATGAGTGAGTGTAAAATTAAAATCCAGCGTGGAGCTGCATCCACCTTCCGCAACATCGAGGAATCCCACCGATCTGTAAACACACTGAGAACACTATTGGTGTTACGTGAACACGCGACACCAGGGATGCACATCTTTTTCTATATTTAATTTATATTGTAATAAAACTCAGAGTGGGACTTTTGTAATCTATTATTTTATGAACGTTGCAAGTCCCAAATTTTCAACATTTGAAATACTTAGCCACAATTTTGGGATCACCAGTCCCTAAAGTTTCTGTAACTGTTTAGGATAAGTTCGCTAAGCCAGACGGCCTAAACAAAGTGACTTTCTTTTATCAGCGATAACGATAATAGAAAACTCAATAATATATGAGACTGACACAAGCTACAGAAAAGTCGTCAGTACCGTTGAAAGTCGTTGAAGTAATACTAAACGCTTTGAAAGCGATTGCAACTTGCTTATACCGCACTTTTTTTCTTACTATATTTCTCTTGCTTCATATTAGATGTATCCATCCCTATTTATAAGCAGCAAGAGTCGAATGCGAAATCAGCGGTACTCGAGTGAAGTGCCCAAGAGACGCGAGCGTGCCTCAACGCCCCACTTTGTCAAACTATGACCCAATATGATTTATCACGGAACCTGTATACATGAGTATACAGGTTCACTCATATGTCTCGGGATCCCTCGAGATTTGAAGTGGTCAGTGAGCGATGGACTAACGTTTGACCCAATCTTATTACGGTGTAAGAAAATCTGGTTACCAAATAGGATATTCCAAATTCGGGGTCTGATTTTTGGGGTCAAAATTTTTTTTTGACAATGTAAATTAGAAACTTTTGGAGCGTAATAGGGTGATTTGATTCTTAATTATATAATAATTGGACTAAAGATCCGACAAAAAACCGACAAAAAAAAATCCACTATACGATTTTATTTTATGTTACATCACCATCTCATAGTTTTAACCCTTGCCATTTAAAGCACTCTCGGTCACTGGTAATCAAATTAACCATAACCACGGTATTCATTAACTTTAGTTCAACGGAGAGTGCTCTTTTATTAAAACCTACTGCATTAAATTTAAGCCTTTTTTCAAATGACCAAAGAAAAATAGACATATCTATGTAGTATGCTTTCATTGTCGCTGTTTCTCACTGAAGAAATAAATAAGGTCGATTTCTCCTTACTGTAATTTGTGAGAAAGGGATTAATAGCATTGCGCAGGTGACATCTAATATTACTTAGATTATCAATTTCCCGACTATGGCTGTAATTACGACGTATATCGAGATCAATCGATGTAGCGATTTGAATAATAAATACCACCTGCATTACAGGCTGTAATTTCAACCCTTTGTAAACTACGAAAGGCAGAATTAATTTAATCGAATGCATTTACATATTGCAAACTAGCTTATCGATCTAGTGGTCCAAAGAGGTAATGATGTCTGAGTCCGTTTTCCATGTTGAACATCGAATTATTTTGTCAGAAAATTCTTTGGAACTATCCGAAGTTTGGAATTGTGTCCGATAAATGACATGAAACTGAACATCGGTAACCGAAAAATGTGAGTATGTAAGACAAATACGTCTGACATAACTGGAAATAACATTGATGCCCATTTCCACTAACGCTGCGTAACACCAAAATGAATGCTTAAGTATTATTGTACTGTTGGATTTTCGACTCTTAGCGCTGAGCCGAGTGTTAAAAATCCAAAAGTGCTTTTTTATATCTAATGCATTCATTTAGGTGTCAGCTAGTGGTGATGAAAATGGGCATGAAACGTGAAAGTATTTAGTCTATTTTCTTGTAATTTCGAAATAGTTTCTACATTTTCTACTTTAGTTGCTAGAAAAACAACTATTTGTCACCATGTAGCTTACGCAACACTAAAATTCTTAACTCAAAGGAAAAGTTTTATTTACTAAAGCTGACACATTTGTCAAACAAAGCAACAAAACGATCCAGACAAAATGTCGCGAGACACGTCCTAACAATTTACATCGACAAGTTCGCAAGACACGCGAAATTCGTCATAACACCCGATTCAAATGCTCGAGAATATCCGGATTTTGACGAAATAATCGAAATTGCTGGATCTCATTTTTTTTTCTCTAGATTTAATTTCGTTCGATTAAACGTCAACACGATTTCTTTACCGGTATGAATGAAAGATTATGAATATTTTTCGTTTTTCAAGTTAGGGGAATGAATTGAACCGTTAAACCGACCGACTGACCGTTAAACCGATTTTTATACGTATATATATTCTGGTTCGTATTAGCGATGAAACAATTAAAACGGATTTGGATTTTGTCTTGTTTTACTGCCTTTAGTATTGTAAAGATGATACAGTATTTATGTACACGAGTACGACAAGGGGAGGTAATTGGTGAAAGCCTTACAAATATTGATGGAAACTCCTCGGATATGCCCAAAAGTCTGCTTTCACAATAACTAAATTTCTAATATTTTGCAATACCAAACGTAAAGTACAACGCTTTCATTAAATATAAACCTATGACCAGTTTCATTACCTTCAGAGATATAGAGGAAAGCGCAGGAAAGCTCATAATCATATTGAGTCTAATCCAATAATTACTGTTAGGTACCTAATTGGTGACGTCATGCACAACATGACGTCACCAATTACTACTGTATCACAATATGTACTTACAGTTGCATTGACATGAACACAGACTAACTGGTTAAGACCTATTTTCACTAAACCGTGTTAGTTAGTTTAATTTTCTGTTAAAATGTTAACGGGATATTGAGAGTAGCAAGTGTTTCACCATGCGCTAATCACACACCCAATTAAAATCGATGTTTATTATATATACCGTCTAGGTAGCCCCACATTGTGAGGTTGTAGTTGCATCTTCCCACTTTCGATTCGGAGGTCGTTCAGAAACTTCCAACCAGTAAATCTAATCTGGATTGCACAAGACATGAGCTAAGTGGAAATAAATTATTTGGAAAGCGACCTTCTGGAAAATCTGAAATCAAACTTTCAAGACAAGTTTTCTACGATACTAGCCGAAAACAAAGAAGCTTTGACGATCCAACTTATTAAACACTAAATAAATTAGATAGTGCTAATCTATCTTTTACACCTTCACATGCATACATTGAATTACGATCTTCTAAACATGGAGGCCTTCAATGATGCCGCCAAGAATCTTTTTCTAAATCTCCTATTCCTAATCTCTGTACTACTTGCATGGTGCGGGTGACAGGTGCAGAGGATGGTGGTGCGGGGACAGAGAGGGTAAATTTATTTAATTTACTATAGTTAGTACTGATTCCGTATTTTACGACTATGATATTTAGGTGCAGATAAAATCTTCAGTCATGATTGTAGATCGCGGTAACTTACAAAAAAAGGAACGGTTGACAGGAACGGGCGGAGTGAAAAAGGAACGGTTCGACTAATGTCACCCGTCCTGTGCTACAAAGCAAAAATAATACTTATAGCTTTTTGCTCCCAACTTAAACAAGCAGTATTTTCAGACTCAATCAGATTGAATACCTAAAGTAAAGACAATAAAGAAAAAATAAATTATCTTGATCGACAGGTTGTCCTTCGAAGCCTCCTCTAATCTCAGGGCTGATCCTTTAAATGTGTTTATTTAGAGCTGTTGAAATTGAAAAGATTTATCGACTCTTAAGTGATGCGAAAAGGGTCCCAACCCGAAGTGTGTATCGATAAGCTAAGGCGATTGTGATTGAATAGCCTACCGTTTCTGGAAGCCCATAGAAATCAATCTGTAGTCAAATAATAACTTAAGTTATTTGATTTGCTGTAGTTATTTTGATCAACCAAGTTTGGTAGATGACATAGAATAGAATAGAATACTCACAAACATACATGAGACATGACAAAACAGACACACAACACTAGAGACACACACAAACACACATATGATTTGGCAAAGTGCAAGTAAATTGTGTTTTTCAGAAACAGGATGCTAGATTTCTCAAGTAATACAGGAAGTTCACCAGTGCAAAGCAAGTTTCATAATCGATTTATTAATCAATTATCTGAAGGCCAATTGTGGTACTTAAAAAGCGTTCAAATTCAAGACATTAATGTCAATTACTTGACAAAAATGTAGGAAATTAGAGGTTTTTTTGACAGATTGAGACTGGTTCTTAAAAATACGAGAATTGCCCCCTGATTGAAGTCTGTCAAAATAATTAAGCTTGTATGTCTCACACAGGTTGACTTTCTGTTTTTTTTTTTCTGAAAAAATTTTCTGGGGTCATCCTGCCCTACAAAAAAAAACATAAAACAGTTCACACATTCCAATACACAAAACGTTCAATTGTTTCGTCACGTCACAAAACCGATTCAAACTAAACTTGTTAAGCCATGTTTTGTTTTTAGACTAATTACTTACACACACTGGGACACTTGTAATCAAATTGCGTCGGATTACGCTAGAATTATAAAGAGCGTAGAGGCTAATTTAGCTTCCAATACACACAACTTTCAATTGTTTCGACACGTCACAAAACCGTTTCAAACTTGTTAAGCCTTATTTTGTTTCAAGACTAATTACTTACACACACTGGGACACTTGTAATCAAATTGCGTCGGATTACGCTAGAATTATAAAGAGCGTAGAGGCGAATTTAGCTTGCAGGGCACTTAAGGCCTTTTTACTTTAATACGAAGGGTGTCTAATGAAGTGAGGCCTTCGTTTCCGCCATGGATACGGGTCTATGAGGGCTCTGAATATTAAATTGTAATTGTAAATTCGTGTTTTGGTTATATTTTGTTGTTTTTTTTTTAAGTTTTAAATTAGAAGCTGATCTGAATTTCGGTATACCGCCGTTTGCCCGAATTTTATTTACCCTAATATCATTTGCCATAATAGTCAACAGCCATAATATTATACGACGTAATATTCATTTGCCCTACTCTTATTTGCTATATTAGTCACGTGCTAGAAGCTTTGTTTCCCATAAAGTCACTTACCATTACATCATTTGTCATAATCATTGTAAGCCCTAATTTTCACATGCCCTAATTATCACATGTCCTAATTATCACATGCCCTAATTATCACATGCCATAATTATTATATGCCATAACATCATTTGCCATCGACATTGGGTATGTAACGGTTGTTATATCAGGAGAAACTGGATGCAATTGGGACTTTAGGGCACTCCGACTCGGATAGGTTAGGTTAGAAGGGGATGGCGGGGTCGTGTGAGCGAGCGAAGCGAGCGAATAGACCCCGCCATCCCCTTCGTGGTTATTTTTTTATAAACCACACAGAAGTAGGAGCCCCGCGAAGCGGGGCTCCGTCGACCAAGCCCACCATCAACCATGCATAGAATATTTTAAGGTTTGGCTAGGTCTATTCGCTCGCTTCGCTCGCTCAAACGACCCCGCCATCCCCTTCGTGGTTATTTTTTTATAAACCACCCAGAAATAGTTTGGTTAGGTGCCATTTGACCTGGAACGGTTAGAACTGTGACCATTATACTTAATAAAGAAGAATAAATAAATTTATTCTAATTATACCAAACATTACACACCACACACACACAATGACAATATTATGTCTAATACTCATTATGGCGTTTAAATATTATGTTTGATAATTATTATGGCACTTAAAAATATGAAAAACAATACGTATGGCAGTCGTATTTTATGGTATCTAAGTTTCGGGCAATTAACAGTATGTCATATGTCTTTTAGGGCAAACAAAACATTCGGGCAAATGAAATTCGGTTAAATGAAATTCGGGAATATGATGATTATGGTATATAATCTTCGGGTAAACAAAAGACAACCCTGAATTTCAAGTAACAGTCACGCAAGAATTGGGGCTTTTTCCAAGTATTGTCTTTATTGTTAATTTACTAGCAGACCCAACAAACTTTGTTATGAATAAAAAATAGTTCATACAAAAACCCCATAGAAACAGGACTTTCAGTTTTCCGATTTTTTCAATTTTACGGGAAACGTTTCCTATTTTTAATTTTCTAAAAAGCTTATTCAGACTATAACTAACATTTTAAACCAAAAAACAGCCAAATCAGTCCAACCGTTCTCAATTCATGCGCTTACCAACAAACAGCATTAAATTTTAGTTAAATAGATTGTTTTACAGTTAATTAAAACGGTACAACACCATTATTACCATTGACTTTATACGAATATGAGTGTCACATGTCGCACACTTTGTTGACATAGCAAGGATTTCTGTACAAATGTTATCAATGAAGCTACAAGTGAATTCTACGGTCCTATCAGCCTATCAACCTTTAAACCTACAGGTCGAGAAAATTATATTCTAAGACGTCCTTGAAAAAGTATCTAAGTCTACATTTTTGATAAGATTCCACGCATATTTGACATGAATGAACGATATTGACTATGTTAGCTCATAAAACTTATCAAATTCACCGACGCGCACGTGCAAATGTAGTGTAACCATATTAACTACCTTCTATGATGAAAAGTAACAACCATCGCATGTTGGTAATGATTGTGTATTACACGATATGTGCAACGTAACAAAAACACCACTCATTTAAGAGTTCCCTCTTAATACAGGATGGGGCCGCCCTAAAAGGACATATTGACCTTATTGGTGATTCTTTTCAGGTCAGGTGTGGACTACTATCAGATATGTGAACGTAAACGAAGCAAAAAGGAGTATGTAAGGATCGTAGCAGGTGGTGTTCTGTAGTTTCTGCCTACCCCATGGGAAGAAAGCGTGAGTTCATGTCTTAGCTTCATTAGTAAAGTGTATAAAACTTGATGTCATGACGTCTAGCGTCCGCCATTTTTTATTTTCTATGACGTCATTGCCTGAGGTCAGTCTAGATCACGGCCAATCTAATGACACTCCACACGTTAAAATCGGAACACAGTAAGGTTAAGTTCACATAGCATTGTACTGTACGTTTTTTTGCGGGACAAATGTTACCGAATAAGTAGTGGCGCATGCATTAAGTGGAGACCAGAGGGGCAATTCCCGTAATTTTAAGAACGTTCACAGTCTGATCTCAGTCTCAATATGTCAAAAATACCAATAATTTCCCTACATTTTTGACAAGTTTTTGACATTTGATTGTCGCTGAGATGAGATTGCGACTAGATTTTGAATGTTTTTAAATGAGAATTGGGCTTCTGTTCACACGTCTCTTGTACTGCAAAAAAAATTGTACATAGCTAAATACGTTTGTCGAGTACCCACCGGACTTGTCAAGCACACCGAATGAACTTTTAATGTATTCGTTTTTACACGGATAAAAATGAATCGTGTGAACAGCCTGCTGTTAATACAGTTTAAATCGAATATTGTAAAAAAACGTGCGGTTTATTGCCGTGTGTACCCAGCCTTAAAGGCTGTAGAAGGTAATACACTATCTCTCATACAAACTTATGTAGTTGGCCCATGTATTGGTTTGCTTCGGTGTTTCTTCTCAGAATAGGCGGTTAGGAAACACCAACCTCACCTAGTTTTAAAATATTATTTCTTAAAAAAAAAAAAAAATATTTAAAAGTGTTTTTTTAAAACCGGTTTAGAGAAATAAATATAATTTATATCGACTTCGATCATTTTACCGTAAATGGCGTTGTTATTATTATCATTAATCAGCGAATTCTGCTAGATATTTACCGCAACAAATTGGTTTTCAAAGTTGACCCGTCCACTGTTTCTTGGAGCTGTAACTGGCAGGTGATTATTTTAATGTTCAAAGCTATTCGGTTGGTCAAAATTTGCTAATCGTGCAATCGACCGATTCCTCACCATTTATCATATTGCCGACCACCGGTAGTCATCAATAAACTTTTAAAAATAATTCAATACAATATGATGAAACACGCCCACAGTTACTTAAGATACCTCTCGTAGCCGCCTACGCCTGCTACGCAGCTACGCCGTAGCACCTCTACGAAATATGGCTACACATTCTCTTACCGTCACAATAATCGCTAATGGTTCTTTTCCACATAACGTAAACAGTAATTACAGCTTTCAAAGTTTACGACTGGCTATAAACTACATTCAGAGCGTTGATTTATTACTATTCCCTTGGCAATAGTGGTTTATGTCGCCTTTTCCTCTAACACAACGCGCAATACGCCCAAGAGATTCTATCTGGACTCGACTCTACGTTGAATTTCAATAGTTACGTCGATATCTGTCGGGGCCTCGCATAAATTACTCAACAGGTAGGTTGGAAGGCTCTGTGAAGTGGTTAAAGCTTTTTGAGATTGTTTAGTAAGTCATTGAATGAAATTGGTTGTGGGTTTGGCAATAAAATGTTATTGACAAAACTAAATAATACTGAGTTGTACAATGTTGTAAACTTGTTATGAAAATGAGTTTGTTGTAAAATTTACAGTCAACAATGGAGATAAGTAAACAGGTAGCAAACTACAACTACTTTTTAGCCCCACTTTGACTGGACTTTCTGACATCGCTCGACTGAGTGTCATAATTTTATGTATGCATAAAAAAAGATGCAATGATGTTTCGTTCTTGCCTAGCAGTTTACGAGTACTAGACTCTTTTGTTGACAGTATTATAGAGTGCAGAGGTTTTAACCTGACGTGCTATAGCATGTAACCTTCGCTAGTTTAAGTAATGATTAGATGAAAAGACAAACATTAATTATGAATAAAGATTATAGGAAAAAAACAGTAAGGTGTCAGTTGGTTGACAAACGGTGATCTAGTTATAAAGAATATAGTGGAACCGTTTATATGAATACTTAAACGTTATATAATATCGCCAACAGTCTTTTTGATGTGTAACATCTTTCATCTCGCTTACATGCAATCTGTGGGAGTGATTTCGTGAAAAGGGACGGAAGTGTGTAACAGGAAGCCGGGGTACCAACCTATTTTCCGAAAGGTTGGTACTGTCAGCCAAAATATATTTTTTTAAATTTTATTATTAGGTATATTATTTATTTATATATATATATATATATATTATTGACATATAGTGAATGTTGCTTATTACCAAGTTGACAAGTCAGATGTTACATATCATATGCGACTACTGTAAGGCTTGCTCGTTTTTTATTTAGCACACATTAACTGCAAGCATCCCCCGACGTTTATAGTACACACAACGCTGTTACTCTGTTTGCCTAGACTAAGGTAAATTGTCCGTAAATTCAAATCAAAACTGTCATTCTTTGACAGTTGTCTCAAATGGCTATAACACAGCAAAAAGACATAGGGTGTCAATTCGTTTCTCTGACTCTCCCTATATTTAACACATGATATCCGTAACACATACTGTAGAAAAGAATATAAGTATGAACATACACAAAACTATGCTGAATATACAAAATGTTCGTAACACGCATGTCATGTGACATAGTATGGTTCTATTCCCGCGTCCCGGTGATATCGGGTTTTTTAATCCGGAATTTCTCAGTAGCAGCCCGGAGCTGGATTTGTGCCCTGTTGATGGCAATACCTTAGCATAGTCAGCCTATAATGTTCCCACTGCTGGGACACAGGCCTCCTCTCTATGAGAGGGAGTGGGCAGTAATCTACCACGCGGGCCCAGTGCGGGTTGGTAGATGTCACATGTCTTCAAATATTTGGTTCTAAGACATGCCGGTTTCCTCACGATGTTTTCCTTCACCGTTTTGAGAGCAGTAGTGATGAAATTATTAACACAAAGTAAAGTGCCTGCTTGGGTTCGAACTCACGACCTACAACTCGGTAAGTTGCGGCCGGTACCACTGGGTCATCACTGTTCTGATGGCAATAGGCCCGCCCTTTATTACATGAGACTTAAACATAACTGGCGAAATGTGGATGTATAAAAGGTACACCTCTACGCAACCCTTTGAGGAAACAAGGCGGGATGTTATGTTATGAGTATTTTTAATTTCAAAATCGTTCGAATTTACATACGTTACGTTTAGTCCGCGCGTTTGTGCTGCCCACAGATCTAATTCCAGCCATTCCTAGTAGGTACACTATTGATCATTCAATACGTATTGTTTCAATGTATTGACGTGTAACTTGTCTACATCAATGGGGTAGCAATCATGCAATGACATTACAAACACCCACACACACACACATAAACACACACGAACATGATCGCAGATTGCTTTTACGCTGTAGATGACATGGTGATAATGACGTGTGCAATATTAGCTAGAGAATATTATATGTATACATGTATAATCAGTTTCAGATTAGATCATACTTAGGTACGGTCGCAGTCATTACAGCTGGCCTACCAAACAGACTACATTGCTTTTTGCGTAAGAGGTATCCATGCGTAATCTTTGTCTGGGCTGGGTTCACACCGCAATATACTGCACGTTTTTCACAATATTCGATTTAAACTGTATTAACAGCGGGTGGTTCACAAGATACATTTTTCTCCGTATAAAAACGAATAGGCGCAGTAATACCACATAGCCACAGACACACACAGATCGAATACGATAAGTTCATTCGGTTTGCTTGACAAGTCAGGTGGGTATTCAATAAACGCATTTAGCTATAAACATTTTTTTTGCAGTACAAACGACGTGTGAACGGGTCTATACTCAACGTATGCGCCACTACTTATTCGATAACATTTATCCCGCAAAAAAATGCAGTACAATGCCGTGTGACCCTCGAACAAGTCACCGCGATAAATTATTTCATTTAACCAAGACTGCACTTTGTAGCGCAACTGTATCTACATGATAATGCAAAAGGATGTAGGTATGCAGTAGCATACAGATTTAAAAGCAAATTTAATTGTAGCTTTACAGGCTTTCATTTGTTATTAAAAACTTATTGCTATGGACATTTCTTGTCCATCTTCTCGCACAGCATTAAACCGATACACAATTTAATATGTACACAATACATGATACATTGTATTTGGTTCTCGAAATACAACGTTGTTTCTCTGTCTGCCAAGCAAAGCGACATTGTTAAATCGCTTTGAAGTGGAATTATACATTTAATAATGCAAGTGGTCGATTTGTAAATGAACGATTACATTCAACAAATGAACAGCTAATAGTAATCTACGTAAAAAGGGTCTTACTGCAGTTAGCTGCTTGTATAATTAAAGAGGTCTAGAAAATAGTAACATTTCTATTTGTTTATTTATTTATTTTACTATTTAAGTACACACAATAAAACATTATACAGTTAGGACATTATGATCATTGAGTACAAAGATACTGCTTATTTCTTAAGAAATTTCTTCCAGCAGACCTGCGAAAGGAGAAATTAAAAAAAAATGTAGACAATAGTGTGTGAGAACAAGAAGAGACGAATATGATTAGTGACGTCTTAAACTAAAATATATATACCTACACATATACTTTAATGCAAAAATTAACAAATACTTAAAAAAATAAAAATAATAAATTAATAAAATAATTATAATTTGTTAATTTTGTAAATGCTTGAAATCCATTAGATAATTTAAACTAATAATCACAAGGTCATTGTAATTGTTTTGTGTTTACTTTCAACTTTTTAAGATAGTCCACAGGCCTCGTTCTAACCGGCAGCGATCGTCGCACGAGTACGACACGACGACGGTCACACTCTTTTACTCTCTCACGTGTAAGCTACAGCTCAGAACTAAAGGGGTTCGCAATAGAAAACTAAACACATCATTTAAACAAAATCATATTTAATTCCTTTTCCACAATATTTGTAAAAAACACTCAGATATCACACCAAAATAAAAAGTCATCTACTTACTCGCTAGTATTTAAAATTAAATTCCACCAATGGGGAAGGTCGGGCAAAATTAATTGTAGATGGCGTGATCATAGCTAGGTCCAAACTCATGAATGAACATTTCGTTCATTCATGAGTTTACTTTTATTTCGCTATTTCGTTATTTTCGGTGATTTCAATATTTTAAATCGAGTAAATGACATGGAAAGTGTCAGAATTTAAAACTATAAATATATCCTCAAAGTCAGTTTATTCAAAATGTTTCTACTCTGTATAATTTATAAAACATCTCTACGAATAGCTTTAAGCCACCAACTTTTAATTTAAGGGTCTTTCGGGAAATGGTGGACTCCAATTTCGAAGTATTTAGTAACACAACAACGCATCATTTTCGCAAAAATAAAATAAAACCACCTCACGCCTTGTATTATTGGCTTGTGTTGGGAACTAGCTACGACAGCGCCGTTTTGACAGTTGCCTTCCCCATTTGACACGCTGATACTTTAGATGTGTTTACTGCTCGGCGTCTCGAACAAGAAGGCCGGCTGTCAGTTGTCTCCCATAGAGAATGACAGTGAATGCCATGATGAACGAATAATCGATTGAGTGACATACCAGTATTAGTCGATTACCAGATACAAGCTAACACACGTGACGGTTGCTTTCGGTTAGAATACGTGGAATACGTGGTTAGAATACGTGCAAGCTTTCTGAAACATAATATTTAACATCTGTCAAATCAATCAGGTAGTCATGAATAGGGTTAGTACAAAAATATGTTCAAACAATTTTGTTAGGGCACCATTTTGTGTTTATTTCATTTCTCGGGTGTTTTTTTTTTTTTTTTTTTTTGTGGATGGGAAATCATCAAATGACTTCTCGACGACGGGAGACGGGAGGGCGTGTCAGACTTTTACTGACTAAAACCCACCCGTGTTCCTTCTGTTGCCTGTGCCGGGGCCACGGTGACTCTTTCGAACATCCCGCAACCCTAGCTGGCATCGGCCCTAGCGGACCCCGTCAATAGTGCTGACATCTCTTTGAGGCGCGCGTGGAACACGACGCGCCGTCGACTCGGGCTTGGTCCTTACCGGACGGCGAGCTACCCATTGCTCGCCGTCCGCAAGCCCGCGCCTACGGTGGCCGGGAATCGGGTGCCAATTCCCGACGCCCAGGGCGTCTCCTGCGGCGACTAGGGGCGTGAGGGTGCAAAGCTTGCCTCTCCCTCACGCGTCCCGCCTCCTCCTTCACGAGCATTACTGCTTCGCAGAAGGAGGTAATGGCTTCCCATGCACTCTCAGGTGTGCCTTCTATAACCTGTACCTACATTAATTTTACACAATTACTCCGTATCTGTAACATTCTCCTATTACCATAACCATATCCTATCGCAAATTGGTTCAAAATTGCTCGCATATCCGTTGCCAAGAGTTGAAATCCTATATCTCTAATATCCGTACCGAGTCGTGCTTCAAACTGAATGCGGTTAGTTGCCGGCACAAACGGAGACGACAACATAATTACTGTAGAAATTAGCAACAAGAATCTGTTGCCGTGTGTCGGTAATAGGGATGGTAGACGGTGTTGCCGGGTGTCTGTATTTCACACGTTTAGGTACGCAAACGCAAATCATCCGGCCTAGAATAAGCATTCCGGCTAGTATGGAAGATGTTGTAATTATCAAGGTAACAATGATGCAACTGTGGCAAGTTCAACAAAGCTCAATAATAGTGTTTCGAAGAGAAATGTTTTTCAAAATTAAATCTATTTTTTGTACGCTATCATTCAGCGCTCACGCTCACCCTACGTCGCTTCCCAGGGTTATAACTGAGAAGAAGTGTTGAAAAATATTCCCGAGCTAAACGTTGTTCTTCCTTGTTTCGCTAATAACAGCGCCACCAAGCGGCGCTCGATAGAGTCAACAACATAACGCTTGTCGACCGGAGTTAAGCAGAGTTTGTCGGTGGCTGTCGAGCGGTGAATACGTTAAGAATAGTTGTGTGTGTGATTAATTCGAACGTAAATTATAATTTGATTTGAACTGCAAATGGTTTTTCTATTGCGCAGTAACCAATATTACCACGTACGCCCACAGTAGTTAAAATATGGCTGACGATAACTAGAGAGATGTACCTTCTCCGTCATATACTAGTAGGTAGTGGGTAACAGCCGCGACTTACGAGTTATAGGTCGTGGGTTCGAACCCAGGCAGGCACTTTACTTTGTGTAAATTATTTCATTACCACTGCTCTCAAAACGGTGAAGGAAAACATCTTGAGGAAACTGGGATGTCCTAGAACCAAAAATTCGAAGACATGTGACATTGACCAACTCGCACTGGGCCCGCGTCGTGGATTATAGCCCACTCCCTCTCATCGAAACAAGGCCTTTCTCCCAGCAGTGGGAACATTATAGCCTGATTGTGCTATATCATCCTCTGCCTAAACTTTTCCCAACTAAGTTAGGGCGGCTTCCAGTCTAGTCAGATGCAGCTGAATACCAGTATTTTACAAGGAGCGATTGCAACTGCCTATATGATCTTCACTACCCAGTTACTGGGTAACATGATACCGCTTGGTAAGACTGGTCGCAGTACCCGGGCGTTAAATATGACACATCATGCTTCAGAAAAAGACTGTTTAGTCATTCGTATGAATGACAACGCAACGCTCTGAAAGCCGATCTCTATCTAAAAGTGTATGTTCCATATGGAATTAAATTAAATGATTCAATGAGTCAAGCTTTAAGGTTAAGCAACACTTGTTGATGTCGATCAAGGGATGGGTGACCATACATAATGTACCGTGACCCCTCCGTGCCTTGGAAAGTACGTTGAGCAGTTGATCCCAGCTGTCATTCTTTGACAGCCCATACCCATGTTGTGGGGTTATATACCAACTGACTGGTGCAGGTCAGAAAGGCAGTTGCTCCATGTAAAATACTGGTATTAAGCTGCATCCGGTCAGACTAGAAGCTGACCTCAACAAAAGGCTAAGCAGATGATGATGACGTATGTTGTACTAACAATGCCTTGCTAATTTCTTGTTCTTTCATCAACGGCTTATTTACAATTAATCTTAAAATCTATCTCACCTGTCGTGTGAGTGGAGCAGCGGCGTGAGGCGCGGCCGATCGCCGTCGTCAACTTAGCAACATAGCGGAGGCGTCCGACAACTCCGAGCCTGCGCCTGCGCACCGCGGCACAGCACTATCACTACACTACACTCAGGAGCGTGTGCCCATTATATACACTTGCACACGTTTTTATTTCCTCACTACACTTCTTTGGACCTGGAAAGAGAAGATTTTGGTTAGTTTTGGAAGTTTGTTGGTATTCCCTATACGCAGTCTATATGCAAGTTTTATTGATCTACTACTCGTACTTCCACGAGTACAGTTTCAGATAAAATATACATTGCAGAAAGTCAATTATCCACGCGTGTTTCAAACGAAAGGCCTATTCCGATATAAGCGATATGCTGTCGCGCTTAGGTGCGATACTGGTCCAAAGTGACTAACCAGAAGGCGAACCAGTAACAATATCGCTTATCGCTGAATAGGCCTTAAAACTGTTAACAGTCTAACAATATTATTTATTGAGACGATTACCAACGAGAGGTACACTACAATCATATTCTTTTTTCGATTTATTTTCTCCTTCTCCTACTTTTATCCAGATTCTAAAGTTTGAAACGTGTAAAAGTATGTCTTCCTATAGTAGCCCTATTTAACCGACTTAAAAAAAGAAGGATGTTATCAATTCGACACGTATGTATGTAATATTATTGCAACTGCATTATTACTATTATTGACATATGATAATCTATTAGGGCTTCCAATCAAATATACAAAATTTTATGGTGTATGTATGTTTGTATGTTTTTATGTATGTTTGTCCACGCATTTCTCCAAAACTATTATTAATCGGATTGTGACCTTTTTTTATTGGCTTACATTTACTTCAACTTAGGAAACAGCAAGTGTCATCAAAATCGGTTCAGGAGTTTTCAAAACATGGACTAATACGTGTAAGTGTGACGGCCTGGGTTATTGATACGAGCTACGGGTGTGGTGTTAAAGGGAAAACATCTCAAAACCTTGGTCAAATTCTGGTGCAGTATTTACAACAAAACTACTAACTACTTATTACAAACAAATATTCCAGTTTTTACTTAAAACTAAAAATTACGATTTAAAAAAGTAATTTAAAAAAATTAAATCGACTTCAAAAAGAAATTAACTCAAAATTCTGAAATAATTTTAACTTCGGAAGTCGGTGGCAAAAAACTAAAATACAGATTCCAAGACACCGACTTCCAAAATTAAAGTTATTCCATAATTTTGAGTTAATTTCTTTTCGAAGTCGATTTTTTTTTTTTTATTACTTTTTTACTACACGAAGATTTCGTTTTTTTTTTCGTCGAATTGTTGGTGTAAAGGCATCCAACTCGGTTGTAAATATTTTTATTCAATTTCAATGTTCAACGTTACAGGAATTCGAAAACAAAAGGTTTTAATTACAATGTGATGCACTGTAACGAATAATAATGAAAATACAGAAAATATCCCGTAACAGAGAAAATTATTTTAATAAAAGCAGTAATTATTTTTGCAGGACCGTTTGTTTTTCGATACGTTTTAATTTGCAGTGGCTTCGAGTGTACTTGTTTAAGCAAATTCGCATGAACGATCCTGAAAAAGCGGACGGGGCCACTCTTAATATTCATCAAAAACTCGACATAAGTACGATGAATTTATTCTTAAAATAACGAACCGAGAGCAGTGACATTTGTTCTTCGTTACTTTGTCAGACGAACTCCTACTTCGCAAAATCGAATTAGTTGATAATAAAAACGATAATTTTGTCTACGTACGTCTATAAACGTCTATTTACAGTAAAAAAAAAACATAACTCACAATATGGCAGTCATAAATGGTTCGTAAAGGTATGGGTGGGAAGGGTACATGCCATAAGGGTGGGTACTATAAGCTACGAATTCGAAATAGCCGGCCACATCACGTGATCGAGTACTTAATAAACGTTACTGACCCCTTTATTGTCTTAAAGCGAGATAACAATCGAGTTTGATGACCGTGGTAGGCTTTCAGCGAAAATCAATAGATGCATAAAACCGAAATGAAATGATTCGCTATGAAAGTGAGGTGGGACGTCGCTGACGTCGGTTGTTAGTGATTTCACAGCTTTATTCACAGTATAGACTGCGGGATTTTATTGATCCATTAAATGTTATTTTTATTCATTACAAAGAACCTTGATTACGATACTAGTCACCGCTAACACATTAAAACTATAGCTTGAAGACGAGTCATTTTAAACAATGACGTTAATTGTATTTTTGTTAACAACTTGTAAAGATAAAAGAATAGTTTTAAATAAGTTCAGCTTTAAAGTGAATTTGGCGAATCGTGCAAGCTAGCCTAAATATTCCAGACTTGACTAAAATGTTCAAAGTTTCTGTCTATAATGCAGCTGTTCGCCTTCTGTTTATTTGTACAGATAGCATGCTGCACGGAATGCACCAAAAGTTTTTAATTAAAGTTGAAAACATAAATTGGAAACCATAACTGATCGGCGGAATCAATCGATAATACAATCATTGTACAAAAATGTCTGCACTGTACTCGTAAAACTGGTTTACAGTTGAAAACTATGTAAGATCACACGGTTGGCTGCCTGCCAATAGGATCAGCTGTAGGATGAAGATCACATCGACTGACCAAGGTCCAACAGGTCATCACATACAAGTATTGTGTATTTCCGATTCAACATCTCATGTTTATGTACACAAGTAAGTAGGTAGATACAAATGATTAATCACCCTGGAAAACTTTTACAAAACCACGGTGTCAGTACAAGGTATGCATAATCAGCATATGAGTGCTGATGCTGGGGATAAACTTGAATAAAAACTAAAGATGGTCATGGAATTAACAATAAAGCTATCGTCAAATACTCGCCAATATAGCACGCGCGGGTTGGTAAAATAAAAAAATAATAAAAATGAAAAACTATGCGCGTCGAATTCGAAGCGACACAAATACTGTAAACCTTATGGGTAATTACAGTTTTGAGCCGTTTGGCCTCGAAACGCTCGAGTCATGGGGCCCGAGTGAGCGGCTCCTTTTTAAGGAAATTTCTCGCCGACTGATCGACACTGCACGTGTACAGGGGGGCCAAAGAATTAGCATTACCATTCAACATGGCAGCGCTGCCAGTCTTCTGGGCACGTTTCTGGATGACAGCGATGCGGACGAGTACTTCGACGCCTAGTGTCTTTTGTTTTTGTATTTACATGTATAGTTAGTTAGATAGTAATTTAGTACCTAGTGTAAACACAGATTGAGTTTATTTACTTTCAATAAAAGTAAATAATGTTTTAAAAAAAAATAAAGTGTATTCTATTCTATTCTATCCTATCCTATCCTATCCTATCCTATCCTATCCTATCCTATCCTATCCTATCCTATCCTATCCTATCCTATCCTATCCTATCCTATCCTATCCTATCCTATCCTATCCTATCCTATCCTATCCTATCCTATCCTATCCTATCCTATCCTATCCTATCCTATCCTATCCTATCCTATCCTATCCTATTCTATTCTATTCTATTCCATTCTATTCTATTCTATTCTATTCTGTAGTTCTAAATCAATTACAGGAGTAATTGCATACCTACCGAAAATTCTTTTGTTCCGACTCGGAAACCAAAACAGTTCGTATGTATTAATGGATACGTACCTACATACGTATTGCACTTTGATTTTGCGTAAAAGCTTTTACCGTTGCCTCTGGTTTTAATTTTCCAGGAAAATTCGTACATTGATTTTTTTTGTCATTCGAGGAGAGTACAACTTTATTCGTGAACTAGCTGTACCCCGCGACTTCGTTCGCATGGATGTCGTAAGATACACAATATACTAAAATAACAGCCACATTTTAATAAAACTCCCTCGTCCCCCGACCCGTCGCCAACCGTCGCGTTGAATCGCCCGCCCTATTACTTCGTTTTCGCTTAGTGTACTTTCCGACTTTTTTCTTTCTGCTCGGCTCCTAAGGGTAGTAGCGTGATGTTAAATAGCCTATAACTATCTTCTAGAATTGGGCTACCACACGTAAAAAGAATTTTTTAAATCCGACTTTATGTTCATAATTTTGACTTTTTTTCTTCCTGCTCGGCTCCTATGGGTCGTAGCGTGATGTTAAATAGCCTATAACTGTCTTAAAGAATTAGGCTACCAAATGCAAAAAGAATTTTTCACATCCGACTTTTTGTTCATAATTTTAGTGGTTTTAGTTTTTTGCGCGGACGCCTAATTATTTTTCTAAAATAATAATAAAATAATAAAAATGTTTATTTATTCAAGCAATACATAGGTTGAGCACAGTAGTAGATAAAGTGAATTAAAAGGCCACAAAAATCTATATAAACAAAATTATAAACCCTGTCTCTTAAACTAGGAGGCCTGTATCTTAAGAGACAGTATTCGGCCAGATGGTGCATTAATTAATTTCCCTATATGAGTGTAAAATGTGACAATTTATCTATCATTACATGATGAACAACATTACATTCCGTAAATTAAACATTTCATGTGAGCACTTGCTGCAGTTGTGATTGAATTAAATCTGTTTGTAATGTATTGTTTGTATGTGTGTGTGTGTGTGTGTGTGAGGGTGTGTTTGTGTGTGTGTGTGTGTGTGTGATGGTGTGTATGTATGTGTGGGTAAAGGGTGAATGGTATGCGCTTTATTGTATGTATATATATATATATATATATTAGATATAATAATATTACGTAGATGCTTGAGTTGTTGTTACTTTTTATCATATTATCATGTTGTCAAGCGATGTATGTCAATAGAGATTCTGTTTTTGCATAGTCCTGCTGAATGAGCCATTCTGTAATTTTTGTTTTAACTTTAAATTTATTTAAGTTTATCACATCCAGTTCCTTCTGTATTTTTTTAAAAACGTGAAAGCTTAGAACGTAGTATTGGTGTCTTGCAAACGAGGTTTTGTGTTGTACACCGGGGGTAACATAATTTCGCTTCCTTGGATCAGGCGGAGGCAAGCAGCTTTGTGTTCTGAGCACAGAACGAAGGACATAGAGCTGTCGAACCGTCAGAACTTGACAGTCAGCGTATAATTGCGTTGTAGGGTACCTATAGGGTTTCTTCATCATGACTTTAAGAACAGCCCTTTGGGCCCTCTCTGCTCTCAGGAAGTAAGTCTTCGCTGCTCCACCCCATACTGTTATGCAATATCCCACTATAGATTGGCATAAAGTGAAATATACCATTTTGAGAATATCGATACTACCAGATTCCCGGAGAGATTTAAAGATGTGAATGAGACGAAGTGTTCGAGTAGCTAGTGTATCGAGTTGTTTGTCCCATCTTAACCCATCATCTATATGCACACCCAGGTATTTAACACTATCAGTTCCAGCAATAGTAGGACACGAGCACGATATTTGCTGATTCTGACACGAGTGGGCTGTTATGGCAAAAGTATTTGTGGGTTTAGTGTTACGTCCGATTGCAAAGGGTAGAGGGTTTTACTCAGATTTAGTGTCAGCAAGTTCTGATTAAGCCAGTTCATTAGTGAGGACAGTGCAGATTTCGCCTTTATTTTGACATCAAAATAAAAGTAGCCTAAGTTACCCACCGTTACATCACCTGTCTACCAGTGAAAGTCCCGTCAAAATCAGTCCAGCCGTTTCGGAGATTAACCGGAACAAACAAACAGACAGACAAAAATGTTAAAAATTGCTTTTTGTTCTAAGTACCGTATATACTTTCCTATGCATTTAGTAAAAAGTTTTCATTTTGACATTACAAACAGACACTCCAATTTTATTTATTTGTATAGATATATTTCTACCCACAGTACTCCGTATGATTTTACGTGGTAAATAATAACGTGTTATTACAAGCAAAGTGTATTGAAATTTGGTAAAACAACCACATTGATTTGTGATCGAAACGTTAACTCAGGAAAATTA
Source organism: Fissipunctia ypsillon (assembly GCA_947568875.1). Taxonomy (NCBI): domain Eukaryota; kingdom Metazoa; phylum Arthropoda; class Insecta; order Lepidoptera; family Noctuidae; genus Fissipunctia; species Fissipunctia ypsillon. Next base: position 21,019,655 of record OX387645.1, on the reverse strand, counting down.
ATTATTTATCGAATTGACTACCAACTTAAATTATCCATAAATTCAAATCACAACTGTCATTCTTTGACAGTTGTACAAAATGGCTATAACACAGCAAATTGACGTAGTATGTCACTTTGACAAACAATTAATTTCCATGACTGTACTTGGAAATAAAGTTTATTTTAAAGCGAGCCTTTGAAATTTGTTACATGAAAAGGGCGTTTACGAGTGTCGATACTTAAGTAAGTCCTATGCACCTTGGCTGTCAATACCTCTACTTATCATGCAGACGACCTGATCATTACACCTCTGAATTATTCACGCATAAACTCGTAAAAACTCGATAAAATGACATTGTAGTAGCTAGTATAGGTACACAATATTACGGTGGTATTTGGCTCGCCTACGCACCACCACGTGCTTTCGGACCGGCGGTTGGGCATGGATTGACCCAAAGAATATACTACTCTCTGACGAGAGGATTGACCCCACTCAACCCGCACCTTGTGACGTGTGCGCTCGAGACAAATCATATATACTGGATGATGTTTTGTACCGTCTCGGAATTTTTACGGGGTGTTCTACCCATGAACATGAACAACTTTCACTATGGGACCAACTCTGAAATCACGAAAAAAAAAATCAGCTGATTCATACATTTTGGTCGAGTAGGTATTAAACTTTTGTATGAATCAGCTAATTTTTTTTTTCGTGATTTCAGAGTTGGTCCCATAGTGAAAGTTGTTCGTATTCATGGGTAGAACACCCTGTAAAAATTTCGAGACGGTAAAAAAAATCATCCAGTATATACACCATCAATGAGTCAGTACAAAACGCATTTTCAGTAACAAATTAAACGCCCTTTCAAATTCTAAACCACAATAGCACCAAACTATGAATAAACAGAGTACAGGATGATACAAATACCGTATACCGTATAGGGGTATCATATTACTCAGTAGCTGGGTTGTGGAGGGCAGATACGCAAACGCTCCATGTAAAAATACTGGTAGGTATTCAGGTGCATCCGGTTAGACTAGAAGCCGATCCCAACATAGTTGGGAAAAGGCCAGGCAGCTGATAAAGAGGATAATCCAAATAAAAGTATATTTTATTCAACCTCTATAAATATATTGTGATGACGTTGAACGTCCTAGCGAGATGCGAACTAACAAAGAGCGAAGCATTACCGTACCTAACGACTGCACGTCACGACACCTGACACCTATAGGCTAGGAGCTGGGTACTTAGATTGTCATTTTACCTAATTAATTACAAGCAGATACAGACGTCACCATCACGATAGTGTAGCAACGCTGAGTAATTTAAAAATATATTTTACATATTTTTACATGATTTCGCAACAAAATACAGTTTGGTTTAATGCCCGCGAATTTACATTTTAGCGCATTTTAATGACCTACTATGCTTACAATATACTTTTAAATTACGAATGTTACTACAAAAACAGCAGTGTTTGATGTTCTTCTCTTATCGTGTTCAATACAGACGCCAACACATTTTTCCTACACAAAAATTAACTAGGTTAACCAATGTTTGCACTTTTGGAAATCGTCGATTTCCCTACATTGTTAAAGTGATTTGTCACCGATTACTATGCTATTTCGAAGCAACTACTGGGTAGTGAAAGAGAGTTATGTCGACAACGCCACTTGGAAAGTAATTTTCAGATGATCGCGCGATCGTTTCGAATTAATGAACATGGAAGATGGAAATTCATTCAAGCAGTATGAAATACTTTCTGAAGTTTGTTGAAGTTGAGTGTAATAATATTTTTGTTTTCCAAGTTGTGGCAAAATTTACTCAAGACTGTTTATTCAATATGTAATTTAGGAATAACACATGTTGGAAGAAACAAGTTAAAGAATTTGTCGGGTTTCAACAAAAACAAAATATATATTTTAATAATCTTATCGCATACCAAATACCTTTCATGTAAAGTAGGTTGCCAAAACTTACATAACGCTTTCACTGTTAAAAAGTTATCAGATCGAATATGGAGGTAAGCCACTAACTCTACAAACCTTACATCTTAGTCAAAATGTACGGCTTGGCCGCATTGCGGCCGTCGCACAGACACTCCTATGGGCTTATGGTAAGATATTAAGTCACTGGTCTTTAATGTTGTGTCATGCAATAGTTCAATGGAACAGGCAAGCCATACATTTTGACCAAGATGTAAGGTTTGTAAAGTTAGGCCTTGTAGAATCAGGGGCTTGGCCAAAAAAGAGGGTTTGAAAATACAAAGAATTGCTTCGAGAAAATGTAGGTAGTGCCCCTTTTTTTTTGGGTGGGAAATCATCAAATGACTTCTCCCACTCTGGGTGGAGCGGGAGAGCGTGTCAGACTTTTACTGACTAAAACCCACCTGTGTTTCTTCACTTGCCTGTGCCACGGGCCACGGTAACTCTTTCGAACATCCCGCGACCTTGGCTGGCATCGGCCCTAGCGGACCCCGTCAATAGTGTTGACATCTCTTTGATGCGCGCGTGAAACACAACGTGCCGTAAACCCGGGCCTGGTCCTTACCGGACGGCGAGCTACCCATTGCTCGCCATCCGCAAGCCCGCGCCTATGGCGGCCGGGAATCAGCTGCCAATTCTCGACGCCCAGGGCGTCTCCCTCACGCGTTCCGCCTCCTCCTTCACGAGCATTATTGCTTCGCAGAAGAAGGTGATAGCTTCCCATGTACTCTCGCTCCATACCATGGTCTGGACCAGGGCCGGACGCGAGAGATATCCGCCGCCGATCGCTTCCACGAGGACACGGCGGAGCTCCGCCCAAGCCGAGCAGACCTCCATAGTATGCTACACCGTGTCCTCCGGGCGATCCACACAATGGTGACACCCGGGCGTTTTCTCCCGCCTTATCCGAAACTTGTATACCTCCCGAAGCATCCGTGACCGGTGAGGACCTGCGTCAGGCGGAAGGTGAAGACGCCGTAGCGCCTCTCCAGCCACTCCTCAAAGAGGGGACTTATTGCCGCAATTGTGGCGTGTCCAAGGTAATGCCACCTCGCTTTTTATTTTTGGCTCGTCTTGGCGGGGGCACCACCGTACCTCCAGATTATACGCATTCGAAAGAGTAATCTATTTCCTTCTTTATTTTTATAAACAGTATTGACCCGTGGTATTGACTATCAGAAAACTGTTAGATTAGGTTAGGTTGGGTTGATTTAAACTGTGTCTAGAGTTGAGAGGAACGCAATAGGCATATATTGTATGAATGTGTATAAATAATATAAAACATGTCACTTTTCGTATCGGTCCATATGTGTACTTAGTTTTTTACCTTCACAATGGTTTTTGATGCGGTTTTGACTATCATTTAGACCATTTTTCCGAACGTTTCGTGTAGTCTTTCATAAATCAATATTGTGATATTTTTAATTACTCTTGACTTTACGCCATGTAGTTTATAGTTTCCCAATACATTAGTGTATAGTGACGTACGTATGACATGCTGCCAAAATTTCTAATAAGAGGTTTTGGTCGCAGCGAACAGGTTCGTTTTTTCGTTTTTCTATGTTCTGTTACAATTTTGCGATTTTTTTTTCATTTCTTGGCCACGTTACTTGCCATTACATAATTATGTAATAAAGTAGAAATTCAAGTACGTGCAAGTTAATTTTATTAATGACACCGTAATTACATCACCATATTATCTCAACTCTTAAATTAATTATGTATCATAATTACTCGTTCAATGATTAATTTACATGACCTAACAAACTAAACAATTAATAAATGAAAAAAACAAATACAACAGAGAATCGGTTACGAACCTCTATCGACACAATGCTATAGTAAAAATAAAATAATTATTACAATATTTCAATACACATATAACCCAAAAGTGAGGAACAAAAAATATTTTTCTTCCAAGTCTAATTTCGAATAATTAATTAATACTATGCGAGCCGATATCGTATGTACACACAAGCCTGGAAAAATCTTATAATGAGACAAACAATACATACTAGTAATTTAAATTCTGCGGATTAATCAAGCGACGCCGACGCCGGGTTATAATGATTGATTTTCCTAAACTGGTTTTGAATTTCCGTTCCAAAGTTATGATGGCAATTTGAATGGTGTGTCGTAATGGTCATAACGTGACCAGACACTTGTTTGAAATGTTCAAATAAATCCCATACAATTTGCATAGAATTGAACACTGAAATATAGAATAGCAATGTTTTTTTAGTGTGGCGTGGCACTGTGGTGAGCAGTGGTGGCCCAGTGGTAACGGCTGCGATTTACGAGGTCCCAGGTTCGAACCCAAGCAGGCACTTTACTTTGTGTAAATAATTTTATCACCACTGCTCTCAGAACGGTGAAGGAAAACATCGTGAGGAAACCGACTTGTCCTAGAACCAAAATTTGAAGACATGTCCCAACAATGGGAATATTATAGGCTGATTATGCAATGTTTTCTATAGATATCTGTGTTCAGTAGAAGATAAAGTACCATTGATATTGTGCTCAACAGCGAAAAAACAAACGTAAAAACAATACAATACCAAAATATAAATCTAATAATATAAAAATACGTCTCATATTGGTACTTAACCTGACAATAAGGGCTATAATACACGATTATATTAAACGAAGATCTTGAGATCATCTTTCTCGCTTGTTATTAGAACGAGTCAAAAATAAAAATACACACACACATAACATCACGCCTTGTTTCACCGAAGGGTTAGGTAGAGGTGTAAAAATAATTGTAGATTTTGTCAATATTACGCTGCCTAACTCCTAAACTATAAGGAATGGTTACCACAAAAGCGTAGAGGCGAAAATGACGCATGCCTATTGGTTGTTCCTCTTCCTCTCCTTCCGGCATTGGTGGACATCGGCCCTAAAGCACGCACTCCAAAGATAATACCTATCACCGTGTCATAACATTACACGCCATATCACCCTAGTTTATTAATGTACTGTTGCGTCACTAACAGATTTCAGCAACTACTTTAGATAAAGGCTTCATTTGGACTTATCATATGAGTGCATTGTCTATTATTATGTTTGTTCATAGCTATATGGTATTTTGTAATGTTTATTGCTGGAAAGTCCAAAAACAAAGTGGTATCGACATTTATCGTGGAACTTGTAAAAGTTGCCATTAAAGATTAAAATTTGTACTTATTTATTTTCTCTCTTACATCTACAATTACAGGGACAACCTATTGCGATAGTGTACTTATTGAACTCCTATCCTAATTTATTATAACTTATTATTTTATTTACTTGTTTAAACTTATTTATTACAAACATTGCATTCTTTGTGAACTCCTTCATAGAACCACGAATAGGTCCGTGTCACTAGCTATGAGGTTGAGAGTGTGGAGTGCACGCATCAGTGGCGCCTCCCAAAAAGAATTGGTCCGTGCGCGCGACTCCGCCTGCAACACATACCCGTTCGGAACACATAACCGTATTTGCCTTAAAATATCTAATGAACAGTTTAGAGAAAACAATAAACTCTCCAGTAATTCAGCGTCGCTAATGTTCTAATATTTAGAACAATCTATATCTATACAATCTATCTCTATGTCGGGGCCAGATCATAGAATTGATCATTTCATGAAGTGTTCGGTCATTTCATGAAATGGCCAGCTGAAATTGGCCATATCGTTTAAACGTCAACGTTTAATGATATGTCAGTCGACGTTTGGCCATATCATTAATGTAGGGTATCTGTCGTGGTCCGATCGTAGAAACGGCCATATCGTGACGAAAGCAAACTATTTATCGATATTCCCAGCTGACCACAGGGCATATAGCAAAGTAGTTGCATTTCACGCCGGTAGTGGCACCCCGACCAATTGGGTTAGGTTAGGTTAGAACTGTGACCAATCGCGTGCAAGCTGAGCGAGCGAAGCGACCGGTACCGCGGCAGCGGCTGGCGAGCACTACATCCAAATTGGTCGCAGTTACTTAGGAATTATTCGAATAGGAATAGATGCACAACAAAAACAAAGTGACATCAACGCCTCTACCGGTGGATAACCTAACTATTTTACGATATGATCACTAATGTTTGGCCACATCATGAAGTAGTCGTGCGTTTAACTGTTCATATCGTCAAACGTTGAGTATTCAATGATCTGGCCAGACCACATCATGATGTGTCCAGCAGTCGATGTTCTATTTCATGAAATACAACTATTTCATGAAATGGTCAATCACTTCATGAAAAGATTAATTCTAAGATTTGACCTCGACATATAAAAATAAATAAAATTGAAGTGTATGTTTGTTCACTGTACAGAAACAACAGCAATGGACAATAGCGTAATACTTCAGTTTCAGTCCGCTCTATTTGGCTCGTATCTCAATAGTGCGACAAGCTTATTAGTCACAAGTGAACATGCAAGTAATCACTACAAGTATTTTATCTACTTTTCATTCACGAGAGCTACAACATGCTCGCTTAATTGACTGCAAGCGCTTGCATGGAATAACGTATAACTGGATACGGTCACTAATTTTATTTTTCAAACCGACGAAAAAAAAATGAGGAGGTTCTCAAGTCGACGCGTTTATATATACACATATATATGTACGTATATCTATATCTATGTATATCTATGTATGTATATCTATGTATTTTTATCTAAGGTATTTACAAGGCAGATGTGAGTGGAAATGCCGGGAGGGGACGCCCTAGAAAAACATATAGTGATCTTATGGGTGATGTTCTTCAGAAAGGTCAGGTGCATAGTACTCACAACAATGCGTGTATGACCAGATGTATAAACGTAAACGAGGCAAAAGGAGTATGTAAGGATCGTAGCGGGTGGCGTTCTGTAGTTTCTGCCTACCCCCATGGGAAGGTGTGAGTTTATGTATGTGTTATGTACATATATTTATGTATAACCACGCCTAACATTTTAAAGAGTAGTCCGATTTGAACGATTCTTGTTTTATTCGGGAGGGTATCGAAATTGGTCCCATGTAAAATTTACTAACTTTGCTTGGGTAGTTTTTGAATTAGCTTCAATAATACGTATTTTTCCCACTTAGTCTATGTGGATGATGTTCTAATAACTTCCTGTCACTGCGTCTTACCGCTGCGACTAGACGCAGAGCTATCGTCTGTGTCTGCAAATAGTCGTGATGACAGACGTCGTGCAGGCAGCGATCATTTTCATTAATTATTTGACAGAGACGGTCGTATTGTTCATCTTGTAAGTGAATATGGATCCTCTAGTTGCACTTGCCTTGGTGCTTATCATGCAAACGCGAAGGTGTACATAAAGTACGCGCTCACAGCGAGACTGACGCTGACCTGTCGCATGCGACTGTCGTCGGGTATGCGCGTGCATCGTGCGTCTAGTCGCTGCAACAAGTAGCGAGAGCGTGCGACTGCCCTAGCTTGTCGTTGCGACTCTGCATCTCGACGCCAAGTGTGCGGAGCTTTGAATTTCCCTTGGGGGTTCAGTTTAGAAAAAAAAAAATGACAAACTTCATAATTTACTAAGGGCTGATTTTTCCATCGTCAGATAACTTTTACCGGGGGAATATGTTTGACGTTTTGACAGCTTTTGTATAGAAAATGTGTCAAACCGCCATATTTATTCCTCAGGTAAAAGTTATCTGACGATTGAAAAATCAGCTCTTAGATAAGTATTCACGCTAAGTTTCAAGCTTATTAACTCAAGAAATAAGATTTTTCATACAAACAAAATCCCCCCTTTTCACCACCTTAGAGGTCTAATTTCCAAAAATCCTTCATTAGTGGATGCTTACAACATAAAAGGCTGTCAAAATTTGAAGTTTGTAGCCGCAGCGGTCTAGGCTCTGTAGCAATTACATACATATGTATAGATTTCGATTGTTTAACCGCCAATCGAAACATTTTGGAAAAAAATCTTGCACAAATAATATCTAATGTTCGTGTTAACATTAAAACTGTTGTTTGTGACCTCTATAGTGTAAAGGTTAGAGTTTGAACCCAGTTTTAAAGTCGTTCCGACGGCATTTGCTGCTAACACTAGAGTACTTTATTTTTAGTGCAGAGATTACAGCACCATTATGGAAGTTCTAGGGTTTATTTAAAAAATACAAAAATCTGTCCACCATTTTTAACTTGGCCTTAGCAGTTTTATTTTAACGTTAATGTTAAAATAAATTTTTGTATTGTTATTATTTTTTTATTATTATTTGAATTTATCAATCTTGCTACTATTTTAAATTTTAAGGTGTTAGCCATACCTATTGTTTAATTTACAAGTCGAAATACCATTAAAGAAATAAAAATTTATTAATTTTAATCTTGATGTAATTTATGTATAACATTCAAATGTAATTGAATTTTAGTGTTAAACTTTAATTGTGTAATTTTGTGTATAAATTCAGATACAAGTTACTTGTTTATGAATAAATGACTATGACTAATGGGGCCGCTAGATGGGAAACAGGGTCCTATATTAAGTACACTGACAGTATCAAGTGTGCGATGTAAAGTCAGGGCAATTAATTGTTTATCAACTTGACTACCGACTTATATTGTCCGTATATTAAAATCAAGAACAGTTCATTCATTGACAGTTGTATGAAATGGCTATATCGCAGCAAATTGACGCCATGTGTCAATATGATGCACAGTTAATTTCTCTGACCGTATTATTAAGGAGCTTTACCGGAAGGTAAATGCTCTTGGTAGCAGGTACTTGTAAGCGCATATCATCCGACAATAGGAACAAAACGTAACATAAAATACACGCAGATACACAATATTATATGTACGTCACTACATTTCATTTGGTTTTGTATGAGCTATTTTATATATTTTCAACTGTTCCTTTTAATTTGTTCAAAACGGACGCATGCACTTCTCTATGTGTTTATTGCGTATGGCACTCGTGGGCTGCAGCTGAAAATCAGCGTCAGGTGGTACATCTTGTGTTAGCATTTAAGCATTGTTTTCTGTTTTTTTTTATAGTTTTATAGTACTTTTGTTTTTTTTTCTTCTTGTAATGCCAATAAACGCATTTTCTTTCTTTCTTTTTTTCCTCAGTGTGTTTAAAGTTTTCCTTCAACAAGGCTGAGGGCAAACATATACTGGAACTTTTCCACTTAATCTGTACGAGTAAATCTCAATGATAATATGATTTATTTATATAAAATATAAAAATTTAAAAAAAACCCGACACAAACAAAAATATCTAAAAAGTAAAAAAAATAATATGTATTGGCCCTGTAAGTTTAATATAAGTTGTAGGTAATATTTTGATTCAAGCGTCGTCGCGTCGGGTGACGGCTAATCAAAATAGTTTTAATTTTCCCCACAGTAAAGCTAGTTACTAATTTATCATAATTTTACTTTCCTACTCCATCATCAGGCCCTAATCACCATCTATCTATAACCTATTTGTTGAGACCATTCCAATGAGCCCAAACACGATACCTCTGCTGTAAGTTGGTGAGGGAGTTGGGTATCCTGCAAATTCCAGGTGATGCTGAAGCATCAGTTCAAGGTACTATGTTCTTTTAATATAATTGAAGTAACAGAATACCAAATTTCGAATCGATCAGACCCGTGGAAGATGCTCACATCCATTCATTAACTAGAAAATAGCTGATAATCTTCAAACAGCCAAGCCGATTTTCTTGAATCATAGCTTAGAACACTTTCGGTCAAGTCATCTTTCAACTAAAAAAATAATAATCAAAATTGGTTCAGCCGTTTGAGAGCTACGATGGCGCAGACAGACACACAGATACACAGGCACATAAATACACACGTTTTAAACTTATAACAACCTTCTGTTTCTGTCAGGGTTAAAAATGAACTGCTAGATTCAGGGTATATAGGATGATAATAATATGATGAGTCAAGTACTGATTGACTCATCAAAGCCCAGTCAAAATCCCTGGACGTAGAAACTTTGAACAGAGGTTCCTTTTTATTATGTAGAAGACAAGGAATAAATCAGGATTTTTCTAAATTCCCACCGTATAGGGAATATGGCGGAAAAAGTCGCTGGCAAAGTGCTAGTCTATATATCTATCTATCTATATACTTTATAATTATTTATATCTTCTACTATATAACAATCAATTGCCATGCGTTAGTCTCGCAAAAAGTCAAATATGGCTCGACCGATTGTGATGAAACTTTGGTAAGTTTTTGTGTGCGCGCCGGAGAAGGTTCCTAGCAAAAAAAAAAGGATACAAAATAATAATCGATACCCACTTCCTAAAATAAAAAGATACATCACAGAATAAATTAGAACACAAATGGTGATGTAAATAATTTCCCAAGCGGAAACAACCGACAAAGAGGTTTTATTTATTAACTAAGTCGTGTGGAAATAAGTCGACAATCTGTTTTTGTACGGAAATCGTTTATATGTAGGTAGGTACTGTAGAGGCTTTAGTAGGGCCTGCCTTTAGCATGAAACCTTCGCGAGTTGTTTGATAGATTTAAAATACAAGCATTGATTTTGAAAGATAGAATAGTTCATTTGTTTTATATTGAGTAAGTGATGAAATAGCACGTGTCATGTAATGTTTTTCCGATAAACTATTAAATAATAATATAGTGCTCCGGTGTATCTGCTTTATCGTAGCTAGGTTTACCAAGCATACACCACAGCATTACATAAACATACAATACACGTAGTGATCTGCTTGGTCCCATAGTATCCCTGGCAGATTGCTACAGCACACACAAAATGGAAGTGCTATTTTTAGAAATATTAATGCAATAGTCGGCAATAGGCTCGCCCGCTGTTATACGGGACTTAAACTTGACTGGCGAAATGTGGGTGTACTATAGGTGCACCTCTGAATACAGGCGTGATGTTGTTATGTAATGCAATATTGTAAGTAAAAACGTTTTGTTTGAAAAGGAAATGATGATCGAGAAAGCTTGGAAGTTAAGACGTAGATACATATATGCCAACGGCCTTTAGTTCATAGCTTGCGTGTTCTGTGCTGAGCTCACGCAACGCGTCGTTCCTCCACCCAGTAATAGGACCCGCCTATCAAAGAGCACCGTCCCAATTTAGACGCATTATTAATTTATCTATGCATCTATACAAATAAATAAAATTGAAGTGTCTGTTTATAATGTCAAAATAACAACTTTTTACTTAATGCATAGGAAAGTATATACGGTACAACAAAAAAGCAATTTTTGAAACTGTTGACTGTCTCTCTGTCTGTTTGTTCCGGCTAATCTCCGAAAAAGCTAGACCGATTTTAACGGGACTTTCACTGGCAGATAGCTGATGTTACGGGGAGTAACTTAGGCTACTTTTATTTTAGAAAAATAATTAGGGTTCCGCGCAATAAAATTAAAACCCATGAAATTATGAATAAACAGTTGTATTTGAAAAATTATTTTTGTATTTGGTAGCCCAATTCTCCAGGATAGGTAAAGGCTATTTAACATCACGCGGCGACCCTTAGGAGCCGAGGAAGAACAAAAAGTCAGAACAAAGCGGGCGGGCGGTGCAACGCGGCGGGTCGGGGGACGACTGGGTTTTTTTTTTAAATGTGGCTGTTATTTTATTTTATTGTGTATCTTACGACTTCCACGCAAACGGTCAAGTCGTGGGACACAGATAGTTATACATAAAACAAAAGATATTAGATTAAAACACGTATACTAAAAAATAAACAATTAAATTATCTTTAAAATGGTGTAGGTTCATAAAAATACGCTTGATAGATTTTGCGTGATTCTCAGTTTTTTATCCACGTTAGACATAACTTTACAAATCAATTACACTATGCACTATAAATATAATATAAAATATTCACATATTAAGTTATTAAGAAAATGCTCTAATTTAACATACATATGTAGGCGTTCAAGCAAAAAGGGTCCAGTAATAGGGTATTGAGTTAAGACCAGATTCGGTATCTAGAATAGTCAATTGATAATTAGAATTAAAAAAACTGGCACATTTTTTTTATTAGACATTCGAAGTTGAAACTCTGAAAATACTTGATTAGAGAAAAAGCATTTTCAAAGTTTGATTTATGGTACAACTTAGTAAATTTTCTGATGTTTCTAAGTACATTTTCTGGTAGTTAGAAAAATCATATAAAGTCATTTACTATTATGAACTTGTAGATAATTGAGCATTAATTTTAATAATCAATTAAAATCGAGAAATGCAATTTTATCACCCAACTTTACAAAACTGCGTATATCTCGGAAACGAAACCGTTTTTGCTTGGACGCCCACATATATTGTTTTTTCTAAATCATTAACACTACTCGTTTAGACGTGATCTTCAGTTTAAGAGGGTTGTCACATTTTGCACCTCTCTCGCTCACACGGGACCAAATTTTTAATAACATTAAATGAAAAGATGCATTTTTGAAAAATGTAATCAATGGGCGGTCTACAAAATAATATTAGTTTAATAGGTAATTATTAAAAACACATTTTTATTGTGGCATTTATTTACATCATCTCAAAAACAGATCATAACACTTAATTACATAAGTTTATTAGATAACACAATAGAAATGTGTTTTTGAATAACTACCTATTAAATTAATATTATTTTGTAGACCGCCCATTGATTACATTTTTCAAAAAAGCATTTTTTCATTTAACATTCTTAAAAATTAGGTTTTGTGTGAGCGAGAGAGGTGCAAAATGTGACAACGCTCTTAAAATCATCAAAAGTCGGTTATCGTCGCCTTAAATAATCTTTGCACGTTCAAAATCTGGCCATTACCAGTGTGACTTATCCAATTGCAGTTCTGCATGTATGAACATTCTAAACTACGATTTCTCGGATTGAACTGGCTAAGAGTCTGCAGGCGTTACCACTGAAATCTTTATTTTCATTATTACCTAAGAATGACTATAAATTATAACAGTAAAACAAAAGCATGTTCCCTACCTATAGAACATTGGATGGCTTTATAAATAATAAATAAATAAAAACTTTATTGTTCAAGAGAGCATTATAGAATTGAACTAGCACTAGCCTCCACACAAGGATTCCCTGTGTCGTGGAGACTGGTCTCCTTCTTACACGATTATTAGTACATAGTGGGTAGGTACATACATAGCATCGGTCGATAACATTTCTGAGGCGACAATATTCGAATGTTCAAATCAGAAAAAAAAAACATCTAAAACATTATACGAGTATATTACCGTTCACCTACTAGTTAAGTGGCTCTGTGGCAAATGGCTTGCATGATGACTGCCATTGGTCGCTTACAATTTGAAAAAAGAGCTATTAAGCTATAAGTAGTCACTGGCAATAATGCATTCAGAATTATAACCTGGGAAAAACAAAGGAAAACATTTTGGCTTTTCTCGGAAAATTAAGTAACAAACACACACGCTTGTAATTAATTTAAAAATAGGCAATTTTGTACTTATTTACGTTACTTCCAGGATATCGATATCTAAAACATCATAAACTTTGATTTTTTAATTCTTTAATCTTTGTATTATTTAACATAATTAATAGGTAGGTAATGTAATTGCATTTTTTTGGTTTGTTACGTTTCGTAAATCTCATATCTGCCTACCCGTTTTCTTTGTGCTGCAACCGATTTTTCCCATAAACTTTAAACTATGGTCTTATGTACCTACCTGAATTATTATTTGACACGAGGAATGACTACGTACTGTACTACAAGTGTTACTTACTACACACCTTTAGTATATATTTTTTTGTAAAATATCAACATACCTACTGACACGAAATCCAACTTCCAACTTCCAAATTCAAAACTCACAACACAACACAAAACAAAACTGGCCACATTGCACTCATTATCGTTCGATCAAAATAAAAAAAACCGCTTCTCAATTCAAAAGTCCCGCCATTATGAATTGCATTGTATGGCAACACAGCGCGACGCGGCTGGCAACCTCACGTCAACAGGTCGCGTCCCACACTGATGTCTGCCGCCCCGATTCATCGCCCCGTTCGCGCTCGCGCCAAAAATAATACTCTCGGAAGGACATTGGAGGTTTCCAATAGCCCTGTTGCTATTGGAAAATTGCTTTACCTAGACCATAATCTGTTATTTCTTTGGAATCACATTGATTAGTTACGTGACTTTAGTTAAGTGATATTAAACGATGACATGTTATCTTTTGAAAACTTATACATTGCATATGAAGCTGTTGAGAGACAGACAACACAGCTTGAACAACTGAAGATACTTACCGAAAGTAAGTTAATTATGTTCCTACAAGGGGCATAGATAACCACCAATTATAATTTTCGAAAATTCACAAATGTTAAAGGTTGATGGGGTAAGTGCCAAGGTATAGAAGCTTCTATGTGACCGAAGTTGCGGTCAAAAGCTTGTTGTTTTAACAAAGGTGTTGATGGTTGAAGCTTTGATAGATTAAACAATGCTATGACGTATTTACGATGTGTTTAAAGATATATTTATTGTCTAGCGCGTCTTCGTTTGTTTAAATCGACGTCAAATTCTATTTCTGTTGTGTACCGACTTTTATTTTAATGTGTTTACGCGAGCGTGCGGGCATTTAATCATTTTTTACATTTAAATGTCAAACTGGAGGGATTAAGGAAAATCGAAGAAGGTCTAGATCAGCCGCCTAATTTCATAACACACTCACAATCTGGTTCAATTTGATAATTCTACTATATTCATTGCATTAGGCTGACAGGCAGCATATGGCATTCTGTAGTTTTTGTCTAACTTAATTGAAGTAAATCGTGAGTTTATGTATGAAAACGTGATTTACTTTGATACGATACCTAAATCGCTCTAGGGCGAATTTCACCAATGAGACTGAACGCAGTCAGCATATCTAAACCACGCTCAAGAGCTGTCAGGGCACCGGCAGCTCTTGAACGTGACAATTATGACAACGACAAATACAATAAAAATACACAATATTGACACTGACAGCTCTTAAACGCGGTTCAGTTAATATTGATCGCGTTCAGTCTTATTGGTGAAATTCGAAAGGTCGAATCTTTGCTTATGTTTATCCGATTAATAATAATAAACTAGTCCTTAGTTGTCTATTATTATTCATCGGATAAACATAAAGTTAGAATTTGAAGGGTGCGTTGTTATCATAGCTGAGGTTACTAAGCAAGGATTTCCAGAACTCCCTAAAGGCTTCTAAAGGTTGTTTTAAACACAATATTTTCCGGTTCCGGAAAAAGCCACCTCAAGAGAACTGTAACCTGATTACTCTCCGTAGGAAACTATGATCGTAAAAGCACAAGCGAGCAAGCCCAAGATCTAATCTAGATTATGATAACTCATCCATTTACTTTTTGTTAATGGTAAATAACGTCTAATACATAAGGTAAATCCAATTACCTACATAGACTGTAGTTGTCAAACTGTCAAGTTCTTCACTGTACCATGTGAGAAACGAACATCTATACACCGTAAGGACTATTCTGGCTTGCAGCGCTCGGCCGCTATAGTAACGCTTGCTAACAGATGTGGTCTGCACGGGATTTTGTTTTCAAATTTATCAGATGTAAGTTTCCTCAATAGAATACTTGTTGCTACTCTGGCTCTTGTGATACAGGAGCTCCTAGTACAAGAGCTTCACTTTTTTTTTTATGGGAAGTCATTAAATGACTTCTCCCGCTCTGGGCGGAGTGGGAGGGCGTGTCAGACTTTTACTGACTAAAACCCACCTGTGTTCCTTCAGTTGCCTGTGCCGGGGTCACGGTAACTCTTTCGAACAACCCGCAACCCTAGCTGGCATCGGCCCTAGCGGATCCCGTCAATAGTGCTGACATCTCTTTGAGGCGCGCATGGAGTACAAGAGGCCCTGGCTCTACGCTGATGTTTGTGTCTTGAAGTGAAAATAAATCAATTATATTATAAATTAGCTGTGCCTCGCGACTTCGTTCGCGTGGAAGTCGTAAGATATACAATATACTAAAATAACAGCCACGTTTTAATAAAACTCTCTCGTCCCCCGACCCGCCGCGTTGCATCGCCCGCGCGCGCTATTACTTCGTTTTCGCTTAGCGTTCTTACTGACTTTTTCTTTATGCTCTGCTCCTAAGGGTTGTAGCGTGATGGTAACTGGTTATAGTAACCATCCTCGAAAATTGGGCTACCAAATACAAAAAAAAAATTCAAATCGGACTTTTTGTTCACAATTTTGATGTGTTTTAATTTTTTTGCGTAGAACCCTGATTCTTTTTCCATATAAAAGTAGCCAAAGTTACTCCTTATAAAATCAGCTATCTGCCAGTGAAAGTCCCATTTAAATCGGTCCAGCCGTTTTGGGGATTAGCGGAACAAACACACAGACAGACAGACAAAAAATTTAAATTTTGTTTTACCGTTTTACAGTACTGTATGCCTTTCATATTCATTTAGTAAAAAACTTTTTATTTTGACATTACAAACAGACACTTCAATTTTATTTATTTGTGTACCTAGATGTATAGATTTTATTAGTAAAGAATATAACCTGACTTTTCTATTCCTGTTATATTTTTTTTTTTTGCTTACAAATGTCAGCCTGATGGGATCTCCCATCGTCAAAAAGGACGAACTTCCATACAAACTTTTTTCCCTGTTTAATCCCTTTAAGGGATGAATTTTCATACATTCTTCCGTAGTAGTGCTCACGTTGTTTTAAGAACTCTTGTGCAAAATTCATGAAGAATCATGAATTTTTTAATTTAAAAACACAGCGATTTAGGCTGAGCGTTGTCTTTCAGTGAATAAATGAATGAATTTATGATTTTTATAAAGTAAAAGATACCTCTTCGTATCACCTCTAGCTTTAAATTGAATTAAAAAATATTATTTAGCTAAATCCATCAATTGTATTTGTTGAAATAATCATGCTACATTATAATTCAACTTCAACTGTTTTTCTGTGGAGAGTCATTACAAGTTCGCTCATTAGTATTTTCCGGTGGAAAACACCGACGGTTTTTTTTTTCCGAAATCAATGTGTTTATAGGTTTCTATGCAGTCTAAGGAGCTATAAAAAGCTCTACGTTTGGCGTTTCGAGCGACACCCTCAGGATCAGTCGCTGCCGGTTGTGTTCCGCAAAAAGTAAACGGTTTGGCGCCAGAATTTTTTAAAAGTGAATAACTCAAACTCACGCTCATTTCAACGTAGGTGTAAAGGGATGAAAAAAAATGAATAGTATTTCACGCGAACCAGTAACAATCATTTACAAAACTGCTCTAAATAAGTTAAATTAACAGCAAATTACCTTAAATGTAACCAGCCCACATTTACAGTCCCCGTCTAGCTAGTAAAACAAGATCCATCGACCTAACAGTTTCCAATTAGTGGTTTAACATTTACATCCGATGGGTCCAATATGTACACACATATTGGTTTATTTGGTCCCTGTATTTAGTAATGTTCAAGTTCATACTTGTTTTTGTATACGATTGTAGGTATGTGTATGATTGTGTGTTTGCACGTGGAAGAGACTTGAGTTGGTTTGAGATATAAAATACCTGATTTTATTTACTAAACTTTGACTACACTTTTGACAATAACATAACATAACATAACATAACATCACGCATTGTTTCCCCGAAGGGTTGGGCAGAGGTGTACCTCTCAACGTACACTTCTACGTACTTTTGACAATCTATACTAATATTGTAATAAATAGGTATATGTAGTAGTCTTAGATATATTTGAGAATTACATTCATCATTAACATTCAATCTTCTCTCTCTTCTGTAAGTGAGCCTTGTTCGTTTTTTTTTACATTTATTTACGTAAGCAGATTCCCGGGAAGAAAGTCTCTCGCGAGCCATCCGGAGGTACGCTTGCTCAACGATTTAACAGATAGATTTTTTTATAGATTGTAAATTAAAGTAAATAGATGTAAGATACAGAATTCTGTAAACCAATTTCTTTAAAAAAGAGCTATAAACATGTAGAAAATGATTTTATTAGGAAAGCACTTATACACAATAGGAATGATGACTACACATTTTTTTTGTTTGGTTCGGTTTAGTCAGGTAGATTATTAAAAATATTGGAGACGCTTATTTTTTATTTTTTACGTAATCAAAAGATCACGGCGATACATTGAGTTAAAATGTGGCATGACGTCACCCTTGCTAGATTTTATACTGAGTTGTGACGTAGCGAGCCCCCACTCCCCGACTTTAATGCGTTTCATCTAAGTCATTTTTTATTAATATGATAAAGCAAAAAACACGTGTCTAATATGATATTTTTTTATTATTTGACTGACGGACTAAGTAGATTTTTTTTTTTTTTTAACCCAGGCAACATCCCTACATTACATTTACCTACTAGAAGCTTCAGTTTGTCATTGAAATTTTCTATTACACAGCTTACGTATGTACCTAACACACACGTTTCCTTAATGAGAACGGATGGAAATGGAACTGCAGGAGTGACCAACATGAACCGTGATTGCATTGCGAAAGCTTCGTGAAGCCGTAATATGTCACACCTGTATTTGATCACAGGTCTGAGTAGTAAGATGTGTGAGTGCTTCTTTTACGTTTGAGATTTAAATAACTTCTTAAAATGTTATTTGCTATTGTAGAATTTTGTGTAAAAATATCGACGAATTCAGAATCTCTTCTGTCGGAACATTTGGAAGTTATCAGTTTGTAAGTAATTAATTGGATTGGGCTTAGACCTAGTTCCACCATACCATGTTAGTTAGTTTAATCTTCTGTTAAAATGTTAACGGGACATTATGAATAGCGAGTGTTTCACCATGCGCTAATATACGATTAAATGTATTAATCAGGCATTAAATTTAATTGCTGCCCTAGAGGTCCGTTAACTTACTAACCGACATTTAGTCAGTTGTCAAAATCATCGAAATTAAAAACGCGAGTCTGTATTAAATGGCTAACGAAAATTATGCATTGTCAGTGAACATTGACAAGTGACATTGCGACTTTTTATTTTGGTTGCTTTGACAACTGACCGATATAAGAGTGAACGATACTTCGTAACGCCAGGTTTCGTACTGAGGTGTTATATTTGTGGTGGAACGTAAACATCGATGTTTATTTTAATGGCTGATTTACTAATGTCCGATTATGAACAGTTTGGTGAACAACATAACATAACATCACGCCTTGTTTCCCCGAAGGGTTAGGCAGAGGTGTTCCTATAGTACACCCACATTTCGCCAGTTATGTTTAAGTCCCATGTAATAGGGGACGAGCCTATTGCCTATTGCAGTTTGGTGAAATTAGCTCTTAATCTTTTAAACTTACGTCGTCAGTATTCCTGTCTCTGTCTAGCCTAAACAGACTTCTTAGATCCATACTCAATTAGTTTTGACAGAAAACAGAGAACTATTTCCACTTTATTTAGTTTTATTCGCCGTGAACTTTGAAGTTTATTCTGTTTATATGTATGTATCTATGTATTAGTATTTATTCTTTTTCAAGTTATCTGTCCCCTACGTTGCACCATGTTTTGTTTCTGCATTGCCTTAAGGTTGACTGGTAAAAAATGCCTCAGGCATTAAGTCCCCCTTTGTACGGTATTATTTTACTTGTGCATAAAGTTTTAATAAATAATAAGTAAATATATTATAATAAGAACTAATTGATACTAGGGCCAATTCTCGTACTCAAACTCAAAGCATTTATTTCAAATAAACCAATTACAGGCACTTTTGAATTGTCAAAGAGTCTGTCATTCAAAAAGATGAAGCTAGTTGCCCATTCCAAAGCATAGTAGTAGGTGATGGAGAAGAACGGGCAAGAAACTCCACGGACACTCTATAACGTACTCAAAAAACGTTCAAATTCAAGTCGCAATCTCATCTCAGCCACAATCATTGTGTAAAACTTGTCAAAAATGTAGGGAAATTGGAGGATTTTTGACTGATTCAAACAGACATGAGAATGCTAACATTCTTGAAATACGGGAATACGGGAGTTAAATCGTAAATCTTATGAAGCTTTAATGAACTACTTTATCAGTGCTTTAAATTATTAGTAACTAAACTACACACCCATACAAAACTCACACAAACACAATCATGTCCCAATCCAGTAAAACCAACACAAATAACCTAAAACGCCTGACCCTCCCCCCCCAAACCCAGATTATTATTGTATATATATATATATTTATATAGATAAGTAAATGTTTAATGTATGTATGTATTTATTGTATATATGTAAATGGTACACCACAGACTACCTGCAGTACTGTCTCTCCTTTCTCCCTTAATCCAAAGGTTGTCTTTAAAAGATCGCTCTTAGCGATAAGACCGACCGTTGTGTCACCTCTTGTAAAATTTCTACTTTATATCTGTACCTAATATTTATGGTATGCATAACAAAGAGATTTCTATCCATCTATCTATCTAAAAACAGACTAAGACTAAGCCACAACTTGTCAGCGACTTATCAGCCGTGAAGCGAGGCACTATAAATCAAAGCTAGTGTCATTATGGCAGCTAACATACAGCTAAGTCCAACTGTTAACACCATGGCACTATGGTGACCCACTTCCTAGTCTGACTGACGTGGGAAGAACCACACCTGTCTAAGGTATTGTTCTTACTTTGATTAGCTTAAGACTTGTCTTGAAGTTAGCGTGTGTTTAGAGGGGTTGCCTTCTTCACTGTGTGCATTTTGTATTTTTTTTTTCAAATTTTTATGCAAGTGAGTGATGAAACAAGCGTTTGTCATTTTATGAGTAAGCTCCTAACGCAGCGTCGTAAGTGGTTCAAAGCGAACGCGAATGCAAAGCGATCCGATGCGGTGACACGCGAATTCAATGCGATGCGGTGCGAAGCGGCGGCTTTGTCCTTCGAGTCTATTCTGTGAAAATCTTACCATGAAAACTTAGGTGAAGTGAGCTTGAAGTGAGCTGTCATCTCATCTGACGCTAGGGATTGGAACTATTGATTGAATAATTCCAACTCACTTCACCTTATGTTTCACGGTGACATTTTTACAGAATAGCACTACAGAAGTAAAAAACAAAGAAGTTAAATTACATTGCATGCTGCACCGGCTGACGTCATCACGTCAACGCCGGCTGTCGCTGAAAACCAGCGCTGGGGCTCTGTCTCGCATAGGGTTGCAGCATTATGCTGAGCGATGGCCGTTTTGCGTGGATGTGACGCATATTTTCCCCCAACTTATTTCTTTTTGTGTTTGTGTTATTTTTTTTTGTGTCATGTTTACCGCAAATAAACGTATTTTCTTTCTTTCTTTTTTCTTTTTTCTAGAAGCTAGACCACCTCTTAAAGCAGTATTATTGTAACATTACAATAATACTGCTTTAAGAGGTGGTGGTTGGCCCCCTGATCGCGTTCGCTTCGCTTCGCACAAGGCCGCACCGCCCTCCACGTGCGTTTGGTCACGTAGAATACTTCAATTGGTATCAGCTGTTTGTTGTCTTCGCACCGCGCCGCTTCGCGTTCATTTCTAGATCGCTAACGTAGGACGCCGCGCAAGAGTTGCATTTATTCATTTGACAGTATGAAAACCTTTATTCATTTGACACGACCTCATTCCGCCGGCCCTCTTCTACCATCGGACATCTAGACGCACTGCAGGTTACCATCCCTACCTAGTTGCTATTCCACCAAGTCGCACTAAGCGTTTCCAAATGTCTTTTGTGATGCGCACAGCAAAGGAGTGGAACTCTCTACCTGCGTTTGTGTTTCCGCACGCATACAAATACAACCCCGATCTCTTCAAAGTGAGAGTGAACAGGCTTCTTTTGGGTAAGCTCGCTCCATCGTCGACATTGTCTCTGTTACCTCTGACCTAGACTAGAGTCATGAGCAAACCTATCGCAAATAAAAAAAAAATTAAAAAAAAACAGCAACATAAAAACATCACCTACAGTCTGGCCGTCGAGAGAATGCGTTTCTGACATATGTCAGTTGGACAATTTCAAGTTGTAATAAGGATCAAATTCGCAAAACATATAATATTCGTTAGTATGAAACTGACAG
This sequence comes from Fissipunctia ypsillon, assembly GCA_947568875.1. Taxonomy (NCBI): domain Eukaryota; kingdom Metazoa; phylum Arthropoda; class Insecta; order Lepidoptera; family Noctuidae; genus Fissipunctia; species Fissipunctia ypsillon. The sequence continues at coordinate 20,997,729 of OX387645.1, read as the reverse complement.
GTGCAGGTGGGCTGACAGGAACGCATACGCAAGGCTGCCGTGATACTTGAAATTTTGTCATCTTTTTCGCTGATTTTAGAAGAAGACACAATAAAAATCAGTGTTTTCTAACATATGTTTCGTGATACCTAATTAAACCTCGTATTTCTGTTCTCAAATGAACAGAAATGTTTTGAAAGAATTCTATCGTTCAAGGACTAAAAAACAATTTCCTCCGCGATGTACTTAGGTAAATTTTCCTACATTAAAACTTTATAAAGTAACAATACAGCAAATTGAGTGATTTCTCATGCATACAGGGCAAACGTGACGTGCTTACAAACTAATATACTTGTGCAAGGCTTAGCACATATGGACGTTATATACCGACAGGGTGCACACAGCAACAGTTACATAATAAACTACTTTCAACGGGGTTATCGACATGCTAAGAATGATGTACTACTACATTAAATACAATACAATATACAGGGTGGCCCATAAAACGACGTCTAAAAGAAAATTTTAGAATCCTCTATCCAAGAGTTTCCCGATAATCCCCCATGTATGTTTAGCGATTATTTATAGTGTGAGAGCCAGACGTTTTTTTTTTTTTTTTTAATGGACCTTCTCAACGTACTTACGATATTTTTTCTTCTTTTTCGCTCCTAATCTATAAACAGTAGCTGAACATACATGGGGGTATTTCGGGAAGCCCTAGGATGGAGGATTTAATAAAATCTATTTTGTATGTATTTTCATGGATCACCTTGTATGTGCTCATATATTGGATGATTTTTTTACCGTCTCGAAATTTTTACAGGGTGTTCTACCCATGAACATGAACAACTTTCACTATGAGACCAACTCTGAAATCACGAAAAAAAAATCTACCGTTTAATAGAAAAGTTTAAACCTACTTGACCAAAATGTATGAAACAGCTGTTTTTTTTTGTGCGTGATCTCATAGTTGGTCCCATAGTGAAAGTTGTTCATGTTCATGGGTAGAACAGCCTGTAAAAATTTCGAGACGGTAAAAAATCATCCAGTATAAGAAAGAGTTAATAAAGGATCTTCTCGGATATGTAATTATATAAGTACATAAGAATATGTTGAATTTCCTCGTCATGGGGGAGTAATATCTAATAATTTTGGCTTCGTTCGGAAAAGTCATTCGTGATAGCAATAGAACCTGGTTTACGGCGTCCTCCTAAGAAATATTAGTTAGATCTGGGAGTTTGCCTGACGGCCGCTTTCTATAATATATCTCAATCCCAATCTTGATCCCGATCCTTGTCTGTAACCGATCAACGGCCGAGTTTGTCAATCTAAGTATTTGAGAGAGCGAATCACAAGCAGCCGTCAAAGACTGCGGATCAAGATTGGGATTGAGATACATTATAGAATTCTGATTTTAATCTCCACGCTTTGAAAAACGATCAGCAGATGATGTAAAAACCTGTTTTTTTTTTCGAATACATTGGTGATGCGTCCTTATAATGAATGTGATTTAGGGCTCAGCCTTAGTCCGCACGCTTAGAAAACCGATTGTAATCATAGCACGTGGTTATTAAAGCAAAAAGAAAGTGCCCCTCCACCCATTCGTTCGCAATCAAATTTAATTAATTATCGTTATCGGGTTATGTGATAAAGCCAACGACTGGCCGTTGAAAGTTCGATTTACGTGCCCACACCGTCGAAATAAGTTTTTTGTAATCTCGAAAACAACGAAATAAAGTAATTACTAAACTCGTATATTTTCCTTTCGAAAGGAAAATGATACGAAGTTTGGCAGTGGGTAGACAACGTGAGTAATTAGGTAACTAAGTTATGTAAATTATCGTTAAACTTTTGGAAAAATAACTAATTAAATAAATTTTCGTCAAGAGAATATCTTTCGAATAAAATTGTTTTATAGCTTTTTCTATTTTTTTTTTCTCTCGTTTTGGAACGAAGTCTTAAGACAGCCCATGCCGATGGAAGGAGTTTAGCCCGTAACCAAGGCAGGTAGCGCCTGACTGCCCAACGTGCACCAGATATAATATACTCACTGTCAACCGGGGATACTCTTCTGACACATCTTATCACTTTGTATTTGAATATATAGATAGATTATGAACAGCCAAAGTAACCTTTATTACCAACCATCATTATTTAGACTGCCTCGTTAAGTGAGGTCCTCGGTTTGATTCCCAGGTCGGGCAAAGTGATATTGGGTTTTTCTATCTGGAATTTCTCAGTAGCTCGGAGTCTGGATTTGTGCCCGGTTGATGGCAATACGCTCGCCCCCTACTACATGGGACTTAAACATAACTGGCGAAATGTGGGTGTACTCTAAGTACACCTCTGCCCAACCCTTCGGGGAAACAAGGCATGATGTTATGTTATGTTGTTAATAAAATATTTTGAAAAGTACCACTCATTTATAAACTTCTTTTTGTTCAGAGATACTAAAAGATTATTCCTTTAGATTCCGTCCCGTAATTTAAAAACCTACATAGAGCAGCTGTACCTACTAGGTGCAGTTGTTCTATCTCATGATGGCGGGTGAGCAGTACCTGTAATAGTATGTGAATAGACACGCGCTCTTGTGTACGTAACTGCAGGTAGCGTTAACAAGTTCATCGTTATTGAACAAAATATACATTCAACTGTCATGATATGCCACAATTAACATTGTTACTGGCCACTAGCTGGGCGATCGACAGCTGAGGGGTAAGTAAAGTTCGTTTTTTAATTCCAGATAATAATTTGACAGGTGCAAATGTCAAACTATGAATTGAAAAAGTGATACATGGAACAAAGAAGATGTAGTGACAAAAATTGAAAAGAGTATGCTTAGATGGTTTGGTCATGTTGAGAGGATGAATGAAGTCGACTTACAAAAGGTATTTACACGGCAGATGTCAGTGGATACGCCGGGAAGGGATACCCTGGGAAGACATATAGTGGTCATCAATATGATGTTCTTCAGAAAGGTCAGGTCCGTAGTACTCGCAACCGGCGTGCGTGTATGACCAGATATATGAACGTAAACGAGGCAAAAGGGGTATGTAAGGATCGTAGCAGGTGGCGTTCTGTAGTTTCTGCGTACCCCCATGGGAAGAAGGCGTGAGTTTATGTATGTATGTATACATGGAACATTTGAAATATCAAATTACTATCAGGAATTAAAAAACGTACTGTAGATATGTACGAAACTGTTTAGTTTATGCATAAATATTAAAAAATCGATGTGTAATTTAACCACTATGGTGAGTCCGGGGACAGTCAGTAAATCGATGCGTCCCTTTGAGACAGACCCTTTAGGACCTGTCTACATTACTCCCAAAGGGATTAGTAGAATAAGGAAAATTAAATTACTGGTTTCAGCAGGATTGTTGTGGTTATTTTGGGTAAAAGTAATTGTATACGTTCGGTATGTCTTATAGAAATTGTTTGACAAACAAGATAATAAAGTTACATTATATTGGATGTCTCGGGCATAGTTACCGTTTGAAATCACTGTCGACAAGTTTGGTAAAATTATCACTATTTTCAGTATTAACACGATCATGGATAAAGTCAGTTCGCGGGATGTAAATACCCCTTTTGAAAAATGGAATTGCCTGTTTGCACCACACTATTTCTGGTTACATTTTTAGTTACTTTAAGTTCATTATCTTGTTTAGAAATAAAAATAACAGCTTTAAAATATATATTAAGTACGAATAAACAAAAGCAGTTGTATTTAAGGTCAAGACCAATCAAAATAGTTTTAGAAGGTAACAACATAAAAACCCCGAAGGGTTGGGCAGAGGTGTATTAATAGTACACCCACATTTCGCCAGTTATGTTAAGTCCCATGTAATAGGGGGCGAGCCTATTGCCATTGACGGGGCACAAATCCAGACTCCGGGCTGCTACTGAGAAATCACAGATAGAAAACCCAATACCACTGCCCAACCTGGGAAGGAAGGAAGAAGAAGATTAAAAGGTTTTTTTTTTTAATAATAATTGTGGTTTTGATATTAACATAAAAGACCAAACAACACTTAATTACATCAAAATTAGTTGATTAGATGAACTACTATTGATATAACTAAGTGTAGGTACATGAGATAACAACTGAAACTAAGTTTTCGAAGGCGATATGTTTCCATGTTGTGAACTGTAATCTCGAATCTAACACATGTATTAAGTGTTCCTGAGAGGCTCTATAGTTTCGCTAAGAGATTCGTATCGGGAAACAAATAACAGTATAAAAACCTAAAGGTTTCTCTCAGCGGTCATTGTTTTAGATATATTTTTCTATGATCTTGGAATGGTTTTCTTTTTAGCCGACGAAAAAAAAGGAGAAGGTTCTCAAGGCGACACGTATATTTATTTATATTTTTTTTTATGTATGACCGCGCATAAATTTTTACAGCGTAGTCCGATTTGAACGATTCTTGTTTTAATCCGGAAGGCATACCTTGAAATTGGTCCCATGTAAAATGTATTAACTTTGCTTGGGTAATTTTTGAGTTAGCTTCAATAATATGTATTTTTTCCACTTAGCCTTTATGTGGATGATGTTATAATAACTTCCTGTCACTGTAATTTACATAGCAGGTAGTGGTATTCGAATTTATGTGGGGTAGGTACCACAACTAAAATGTTTTTTTTCTAAAAAGAAAAAACGGACTTTCAAAATTAACACTATGAAGTGAAACATAACTTTAATATTGGAAGTTAGTATCTTTGGTTTTGTATTTTCGTTTTTTTGCCACCGAATTCCAAAATTAAAGTTATATTTCACTTTTTTTTTTTTGACATGATCGACATGAGGTACCGTGTTTGACCGATGCGTTGAACGCGTGGAAGATGGCTTGTCCCAATACGGATTTACCCGACAACCCAGCCTCCCAGAAACGGTGGGACGTGCCGCTCTGCAGTATTATACGGAATACCCTAGTAAATATGTCATTTAATACTGCTGAGCGTGCCCGTCTGCTGGCTGTGGGAGAATGGGAGTCAGGCTTGTGGCTTCAGGCGCTTCCGTCATCCACCATAGGCACTATGATGGATGACTCTTCGTTTCGGCTCGCTACGTGTCTCCGCTTGGGCGCACCTCGTGTTGCTCCGCATCAGTGTCACTGCGGTGAAGCTGTCGACAACCTCGGACACCATGGCCTGTCCTGCTGCAGGAGTGCAGGCCGCATAGCATGACACGCCAGCATTAACGATATTATTCGTCGAGCTCTTGTCACCGCCGGCGCCCCAGCGGTATTAGAACCAAACGGTTTGGTACGTGACGATGGGAAGAGACCAGACGGCATGACGTTGTTGCCTTGGAAGGTGGGTACACCTCTGGTATGGGACGCAACCTGTGTCGACACCCTTGCGCCATCTCATGTTCCAAGCACGGCGTGCTGTGCTGGCGCCGCTGCTGCGGCTGCTGAGACCCTTAAGCGGCGCAAATACTGTAACCTTATCCGTAACTACAGTTTTGAGCCGTTTGGGGTCGAAACGCTCGGGTCACGGAGCCTGAAATTTCTCGCCGACTGGTCGGCTTCTCACGTCACCAGAGGGCTGGCTCTTTCTTTGGCCAAAGAATTAACATTGCCATTCAACGTGGCAATGCTGCCAGTCTTCTGGGCACGTTTCCGGATGACAGCGATGCGGACGAGTACTTCGACGCCTAAGTTTCCTTTTGTTTTGTATATTTATTTGTATAGTTAGTTAGTTCGTTAGTTAGTGGAAAAATATGTTTTCAGTTTTTTATAATTTGAATATACCAAAGATTAATAAAAATATTTTTTTCACTTTATAGTGTTTTTTTTTTTGAAGTCGGTTGTTTCTTTTTGTAAAAACTTTATCTACTCTCTTATCGTAAAATTTGAATTATAAACTTCAAAATGAGTTTAAATTAACGTACTTTATGAATACAGTACCGAAATTTAAAAATAGAATAATATGAGAACACTTTTTCTCTAACAAAATAATGATACAAAATATTTTTTACTTTAAGACGGGTTGGGTCGGGTGGTACAATACAGGGCAAATCCAAGAAGTTAATATCACCAAGGAGTTTCCATCAATTATTTTTCTCTAATGGAACGCATATGCGGGGCGCACCATTTTTGTAGCATGACAAAAAAGTTTTTTTTTTCAATTTTTACAATACTTGTCTGTCGCAGCGCCGCCTTAGCGCATGCGCGGTGATGTGCTGCGTTTTAGTGCCATATATCATACGTTTTGTTGTACTGAAATTCATGGGATTTTTTTATTCTTGGTTAAAAATGTCTTATATCAGTGAATGTGTGGGAAATTTGACTCCGCCCGATGTTTTAGATGCGGCGACGGAAATTACTCATAATCTATTACCAGGAAAGTCGAGAAAATTATGATAAATATGATAAATGCTATCACGACTTTATGGCATGGCAAATGCAAAAAAAGACTATGATCATTTATTTAATAGGTTCAATCCCAATGTATGAGAGTAGATAAAATAGTGCATGAAACTGCACTATTTTGTGTGATACTATTCGTGTGATACTATTAAAAACCTCGCATCACTCGTATTTTAATACCCCTCATTATGCAACAGTTTCATAAACTACTATTTTAGTTGTTTTAACTACCCCACATAAATTCGAATACCCAATACTCAATTCTTTATTGCATACGATATGTACTACATAAGTGGTATAAAAAAGTAAAAGACCAATATGGACCCTGTCGGGCACAGCAAAATTAGGAGAGAGGACCATTACCTGCTACGTAATTATTTTTTTGGAAAAAAGTTTTTTTCTAGATGTCTTTTGGTTACAATTTCCACGCAGAGAACTCTCAGATTTTTCTATGACTAAATAGTGTCAAGAAGTTAGTGTTAGTGGTGAAATGTAGGTGTACTATAGGTGCACCTCTGCTTAACCCTTCGGGGAATACAGGCGTGATGTTATGCTATGTAAAGTAAATCGATTATTAACTTTGCTTAACAAGAAGAAAATGGTAAGTTGTAACCTACAGGAAAAACAGCAAAACTCGTATTTTCGTGAAAACAGAACCAGAAACAATTAATCTTTGTAAAACATCGTACCTCTTTAATTAAATTCTACCACGTACAAATTGATTTTGATCATTATCACAACGGTACACAACATATTTCAGAATACATAACGTCTTATACACATGCTATGCTTTTGCTAAGCGACTTATCAGCTTAGACTTTCGAGTTATAGAGAACGGACCATACACAATTGCACATTTATGATTTCTAGTCGAGAACTTCTCCCAACGTATCATATCGTAGGTACATATGGTTGAACGTAATCTTACTAGAGCTTATCGAATCTTACTAGCCTTCGCCACCTGTGGGCACTTTAAATATGCCTCGAGAATTGCATTTAGAGAGTAGTGGCATCCCCTAAAGGTATGTTTTACTTTTGACTGGGACTGAAGACGTTTAACATTTCAATATGCCAATGATGATAAAACTAATCTAAGGTTCTGAAAGGCTGCTTTAAGTTATAAGACATTTACAGTATCAAAGAGAAAAGAAAAAAAGAAAATACATTTATTTGCGTTAAACGAGACGCAAAGAAAAAACACAAACACAAAAAAAGAACAAGTCCAAATACCATCCAATGAACGTGCTACCGGAAAGAGATGCCGTCAAAATCGCGACTACACTACACTACTCCTATGCTAGCATCCTTATACTGTTTGTCCACCGCACAACATCAACGGAACGTCAACGAGAAACGAGATTATTCAAACTGAACGTGACATGCTCGTGGTGGTGTGCGGTGGACACGCGGCCATAGTTAATGTATGTATCGTTACTTCGGCACCGTCATCTCGTCCCGTTGACGTGGCGGTGGACAAGCCACCTAAAGCCTGTTCCACAGCGAACCATTATGACGATAACGTGCGCAAAGGTAATCAATCAAGTCCCGTTGAATCACATTCGAAGTGGCTTGACTTTTGGCCGGATGGGTGTCACCACCTCCCAGCGCTTTATTACGGGATTGCCGAGGAATACTAACAAAACCGGCCAAGTTCGTGTCGGACCACGCACAACGAAGGGTTCCGCAGTTGGGATGGATTTATCTCAAAAATAAACTTAACATTGTAGTTGAAAAACATGTTCCCCATACATCAATATACGTCACGCACGGTCAATTATCCAATTGCAAATTAATGTCAGTTTGTAATCGTAAAAAAAAAAATGATTTTTTTTTATATGATAAAACTACAAATTATTGATTTTCGGACTTTTTCCTTTATTTGTGCTTCTTGCCAAATTTCATGATTCTAGGTCAACGGGAAGTAACCTATACCTAAGTAGGTTTTGATTTATTTTCGAGTATCAAAATATGTCGCATAAATGGCCGTATTTTTTTGTTGCGTTGACTTAGAAACTTCTTTTTTTTTTTAGAGCTCCAAGGGACCGTAGATCTACATATTAGATATTAATTTCAACTTGATCCCTGACCTTGACCTCCACGCGTTCCTGAGAAAAAGGGTCTTGACAGACTGACAGACAGACACATGGACAGACAGGCAGACGGACAACGAAGGGTTCCGTTTTTTCCTTTTGAAGTACGGAACCCTAAAAAAGGATTAGTTAGTAATTGATGAATGTGTTTTTTGTCAGCACTTGAGGATCATATAATCCAGTAACGGCCATTTTTTGATGCAAGAGAAGCAATTGAGAGTTTTTTATGTCCATTGTGACTTTACTTAAAGCATAAACTCATAGAAAATCCCTACCAAGTGTCAAGATAGGTGTACTTAGTGTCTCTGAAATGAAAAAGATGACCAGACGGCTTTGTGGGGGCTAAGAACGATTTACTTTGCCTCGAATTGAATTACTTTTTTCATACAATACAATGATGTTACGAAGTTGCAAATCAAAAACCAGTCATCCATCGACATGAACCACAAAATAATATTAAACCTTTCAATCACAGAGATGTTATCTAAACATAACTACAGGCGACATTATTAATGGCTCAGCATTATGGCGGGCCTAGCGAAGTTCCGTTCTAGCGAGCACCCTCGTGTGCTGAAATATCAACGAACATTACATTGACGTGGTGACTTTCAGGTTTATGAACACATTTATGAACCTGGGTTACGGGTTCAAAACCTGACAAGTTTTAATGTAATATTTAATTTCTTAATTATTGTAATATACACAAATCTTAAATACAATATAAAATCTAAAACTAAAATATATATTATGTACAAGTATATAAAGAAAAAAGTACCCAAAAGACTGACAGCGTTGCCACATTGGATGGCAATGCTGATTCTTTGATCTAAAAATTGGCCAGCTGGTCACGTGAAGAGTCGACCAACCGCTTGGCGATTCATAAGAATCCACTTTCTAACATAACCTAACCTTTGAATAGTCGAACGCCTGTTAACTTTGGGACGTTATTAAAAATCTGTCTGCCCCTAGAATACATCTCAAAATGACAAGGATAGACTAAAAATTAAGTTGCAATTGTGAACGCGGCCATAAGACACTAAACCTTGTAAGATAACCTAAAGATAATACAAATAGGAACTACCATTGTAAACACCAAACTCAAACTCAAAGCATTTATTTCAATTAAACCAATTACAGGCACTTTTGAACTGTCGAAGTGTCGGTCAGTTAGTCAGAAAGTTGAAGCTAATTGCCTATTCCGAAACGTAGATCTCTATGGAAAAGAACGGGCAAGAAACTCCAAGGACACTCTTTTAAACCAAGATTATTACAATTTTTATTTGTTTTTTTAATAATAATCTTTATTACGAAACACACAAGATTCATGATTCACAAAAAACAGGTGTACAAAATAACATGGTATATCTAAATAAATCTACACAGATTATGTAACCCTGTCTCCTAAACTAGTTAGTCCTGTATCTTAGAATACAGTGTTAGGCCATACAGGGCGATCAGTCATGTAGGTCTGTACAGCAGCAGCCAGGGTATTTAGCGCAAGGGTGGTTGAGTAACCCATTTGTGTGCCGGTGTGTAAATGTGTTTGAGTGAACTGTGTGAGTGAGTGATATATGTATAGTGAGTTTAAGTGTATGAGTGGTGAGTATGGGAGTGAGTGCATACCTCTAAGGGTGCATGTGAGAGAGTGTGTGTATGCAGGGATAACTGTTGGTAGACGAGTGAGTGATCGTGTGTTGAGTGTGAATCGGGTACAGTGATGATTTTTGGGATTATTCTATGAAAGTAAGTAAAGACTCCGTGAATGAGTAGTCTTTTTGCAGTAGCCATTCAGTCAGATTGTTTTTCAGGTTGTGGGAGTTTAGATCCATTATTTTTATTTTATTATTGATTTTCCTGTACAGATAGGAACCAAGAATGTAAAATTGGTGCCGGGCGAAAGTGGTTTTGTGCTGGGTACTGGGTATGATTAGAGTGCGTTTGTTCCGGTCCGGAGGTGGGAGGTACTTATGTATCCTTAGTATTGCCTTAAAGACAAAGCTAAGGATACTACTATAATTCTGAGTAAATTATTCTTGTTGTAATTATACGTGAGACCAATGTAAAAAAAAACTATCTATACAATACACATAAATAAAATTTAAATGTCTGTTTGTAATGCCAAAATAACAACTTTTTACTAAATGCATAAGAAAGTATATACGGTACATAATAACAAAAAAGCAATTTTTAAATTTTTTGTCTGTCTTTGACTGATTGTTCCGACTAATCTCCGCAACGGCTGGACCGATTTTGACGGGACTTTCACTGACAGAAATTTGATGTTACGGGGAGTAACTTAGGCTACTTTTATTTTTTTTTAATTAGAGTTCCGCGCAAAAAAATTTAAACCCATGAAATTGTGAACAAAAAGGCAGATTTGAATAATTCTTATTACATTTTGGTAGCCCAATTCTCGAGGATAGTTATAGGCTATTTAACATCATGCTACAACCCATTAGAGTCGAGCAAAATAAAAAAGTCAGAAAGAACACTAAGCGAAAACGAAGTAATAGCGCGGGTGGGGGCGATGCAACGCGACGGGTCGGCAGATGAGGGAGTTTTATTAAAATGTGGCTGTTATTTTAGTATATTGTGTATCTTACGACTTACACATGAACGAAGTCACGGGTACAGCTAATTCAAAATATAACATTTAAAAAAGCCCTGGCAGTTAAGAGATGACCAGTCTCAACTGACGGCGCCCGTTCACGAACATGACGCGTAGATCAGCACCATCCAGCTCAACCATTTTGTAAGGAACCGAATGATCCAACACACGCGCCACCATCAGCGAGACACCAAAACGCAGTGAACAATTTTGGCCTTGTAGACTCACAGATGCTTGGAATGGTTGAGCACTTTCTATTTTGTTCCTAGTACTTGTAGACAGGCTTACACTGTTCTCCCATACCTATTAACAGTGCAATTTGAAAACATTGTAAAAGCTAATTATTTAGAAAAGAGTAACAATGTAGTTTCTTGCGGGCTTTTGTCCATAGGAAACGAGTAATTGGAACCGTGCACCTAGCTTCTGACATTTCATAAGTACCAAGTAGGTTTACGTAAAATAAAATATTTTGAATTTGAAAGCTCGTTTGCATCTCTAAATTAAAACATGCCTTTTAGGTACTAAAGTCAAGGTCAAAGTCAAATCATTTATTTATAAAAAACACTTCTGAAAGTCATAATTAACAAGACAATAGAATTGATTTTAGTTGCTCCTTCCAAAAGGTAGTTTCATATTATCGTATTCCATTGAGATCATTGATTTGTTTCGGCGACGACAGACGGGCTCAGACTTCGCAACTGTTACTAAGACCACAACCGCCTTAACGGAGTTAGGTACTTCAAGTTGAGTGCTTTAATTGTTTTGCTGTTCTGTTACTGGATTTCTTAGTGAAAATTATCTTTAGAACAATGAAGAAATACTTAATTGCTTCTTCATTTTTTTTTTTTTTAAGAAGCATCTTTGAAGATTGACTTTACTTTTTTAGCAATGCCCCTATTACATGGGACTTAAACATAATTGGTAAAATGTGGGTGTACTATAGGTACACCTCTGCCTAACCGTTTGGGGACACAGTCGTGATGTCATTTGTTACGTTGAATAATCGATTCAACAGTAATTTGAAGTTTACATTTTTACTACCTTTTGATTTATGATTAAAATAAAAAAGTTTGTTTATTACCAACACATGTCCATTACAAAACTGCTTGGTCAGCGTAAAGTAAAGCTTGGCTGGAGTTAATAGAGTAATCAACACCATCAAATGTATGCAACGGTGACGCAGCGCCAGCATGTTGATCGATCGATATAGACGGTTACTTGAAAGTCACTCTGTAAATAATGGCCATCCTTTTGTAAACGAGTTTGAACGTATAAGGATGGATGAAGGTCCTAGTTTTACCATAGGTCCATTTTTTTTTCAAAGTGCAATACAAACTTATGAAGTTTTACTTTGACGCAATACAAATATATGTGAGCGATATCAATAAGCAAGTGGGCATGATAAGATTAATGATCGTCAAATGTCTAAATAAGACAAATAGGTGCCTTGAATATACAGGATGGTTCAAATAGTGACGTTCAAAAAAAAATCTGAATTCCTCATACCCAGGGGTATTCAAAAATACCCCATGTATCTTCCGCGATTTTTTGTAGTTTTCGAGTTATTTAAACTTTGAGTCTATCCTACTAAAAAGTTAAATCCCTGCTATCGATACTTTCTGAGTAACTTGCAGGAATGTTAGGATGTTTATTATTTTACGTACGAAAGTAACATTCAAGATGATTACGTCACAAAAAAAAATCTGAAGAATACCCACTACAAAAAAAAGATATGAATTTTTGAAGCTCCGTCCGCAGAAAACTCTAAAAAATTACAAAAAAAAAATAACTTGAAAACTACAAAAAAATCGCGAAACATAAATGGGGTATTTTCGAATACCTCTGGGTATGTGAAATTCAGATTTTTCTTTTGGACGTTACTATTTGGACCTCCCTGTATTTGTAAAAATAAAGTACCAACTGAACTCTTTTAGCCATGATAGACTTTAAAATGAATATTCTTTACAAGGTAAAAGAAGTACACATCGTTCACTCAATGTCCTCCTGGTGGATATTTTACGAATCTTTTGTAAATGCAATCAACGGGGCAGCCATTTTAATTCAGTTTTGGCCCTCGGCTTCTCACGGACAAAGGCTTACATAGCACTTGTGCGTACATGGTACCGGCGGTTGTCTATTGTTTACCCGAAGATTATATACCATAATCATCATATTCCCGAATTTCATTTAACCGAATTTCATTTGCCCGAATGTTTTGTTTGCCCTAAAAGACATATCACATACAGTTAATTGCCCGAAACTTAGATACCATAAGATACGAGTGCCATACGTATTGTTTTTCATATTTTCAAGTGCCATAATAATTATCAAACATAATATTTAAACGCCATAATGATTATTAGACATAATATTTAAATGCCATAATAATTATTAGACAAATATTTAAACGCCGTAATACAGTTCACAGTTCTAACCTAACTCAAATGGCACCTAACCAAACTATTTCTGGGTGGTTTATAAAAAAAATAACCACGAAGGGGATGGCGGGGTCGTTTGAGCGAGCGAAGCGAGCGAATAGACCTAGCCAAACCTTAAAATATTCTATGCATGGTTGATGGTGGGCTTGGTCAACGGAGCCCCGCTCCGCGGGGCGCCTACTTCTGTGTGGTTTATAAAAAAATAACCACGAAGGGGATGGCGGGGTCTATTCGCTCGCTTCGCTCGCTCACACGACCCCGCCATCCCCTTCTAACCTAACCTATCCGAGTCGGAGTGCCCTAAAGTCCCGATTGCATCCAGTTTCTCCGGATATAACAACCGTTACATACCCAATGTCGACGGCAAATGATGTTATGGCATATGATAATTATGGCATGTGATAATTAGGGCATGTGATAATTAGGACATGTGATAATTAGGGCTTACAATGATTATGACAAATGATGTTATGGTAAGTGACTTTATGGGAAACAAAGCTTCTAGCACGTGACTAATATAGCAAATAAGAGTAGGGCAAATGAATATTACGTCGTATAATATTATGGCTGTTGACTATTATGGCAAATGATATTAGGGTAAATAAAATTCGGGCAAACGGCGGTATACCGGTACCGGCGCATGTTGCCACATCGTATCGGTTTTCAGGATAAAATGTAAAAATACTCTAATCCCTATAGATGTGCCTATAAATTTTAAAAATTTCCCTCGATTTCCATGGGATCTCATCAGATTCTGACTCGGTGACAATGGAAGCACCTCGAAAGTATACGCATTTCAAACAAAAAATAATTCAAAATCGGTTCACAATTGACGGAGAAATCTGTGAGCATACATAAAAAAATACATACAGTCGAACATAGAACCTCCTCCTTTTTTGAAGTCGGTTAAAAATGAAGCTCAAAGCAGTAGTAAGTCAATTAACTCAGCCTATCACAGTCCACTGCTGGACATAGGCCTCTCCCAGGCTGCGGCACAACACCCTGTCCTCCGCCTTCCGCATCCAGTCTGTCCCAGCCACCTTTTTATGTACTGCCACTTCAACTTGCTTACTCTGCAAGCTATGTCGGTAACTCCAGATCTTTTCCGGATAACTAAGCAGTAGTTAAGTAAATAATAATAATCGATTACTAATAAAAAAAAACTAAATAAATACTAATCTATCACGCGCGCCTAAAATTCTAACCGTGAGGTTCTGTTTTATCGTAGCCAGTCCGATCGTAGCAGTGCCACTACGCCGTAGCACGGCGCGTAGCTCAACGAAAACAAAGCGCGTAGACACCGCGTGGTTTTTTAATTTTTCTGAAAGGTTTATATACAAAAAGCCACACACATCCTCTAAAAAGCGAATGAAACCGCGGAAACCTGATATAAAACTTTATAATTAAATTAAAACAAAATAATAATATAACCGCTATCGTCACCACAACATTGTCAGTCTCGTTCCCATCTCGGAATTAATTACTAGCTTTCGTGGCGTTCGTTGAGTTACAGAGAAACAGGTGTCCTTTGCGTCTGCCTGAAATAATTACATCTTTGTTAGCGGCTCTTCACGAATTATACGCATACGTCGAAGTATTATATTATACTAATTGGAATTAAAATCAAAGGAAATGTTAAATGAGTGTTTTTATATGGAAGTTTCAATCGTAATGGACATAAAGGAAGATTGGGGACAGCAAAATCTTCAAAGCGAAGTATTTATTC
The DNA here is from genome assembly GCA_947568875.1 of Fissipunctia ypsillon. Classification (NCBI taxonomy): domain Eukaryota; kingdom Metazoa; phylum Arthropoda; class Insecta; order Lepidoptera; family Noctuidae; genus Fissipunctia; species Fissipunctia ypsillon. The sequence goes on along the minus strand of OX387645.1, from coordinate 20,982,511 downwards.
CATAGAAATTGGGTAGCCGCCATTTTCGAATAAAATATTTTTTTTTTTAGTATTTCATAGAAGTACAAGCATTTATTTTACTAATCATCAATTGGAATATTTTGCATGCGACGTCCATTGTGGATGCTTGTTTTACAAATGTGTGCTGTACGAGTCTACTTAAATCTAACATTTATATTAATAATCGTCAGACTGGCAGAGAATCAAAGTTGTCGAAATAGCTCGCAGAATAAGCAAGCTGAAGTGGCAATGGGCTGGCCATATTAGCCGTAGAACCGATGACCGTTGAGGTAGACGTGTTTTTGAGTGGAGACCGCGAATCCACGCAAACGTAAGGACGCCCTCAGGTTAGGTAGAGCGACGATCTTCGGAGGTTAGTAGCAGCTGTATGAGAGTTTGCCGAAAATCGCGTTCAATGGCATGCACTAGGAGAGGCCTATGTCCAGCAGTGGACTGCTGTAGGCTGATGATGATTGTCAGACCAGTCTTTTCCCAACATTGAAAAGGTGGGCATCCCAACAATTTACGTCACAATATAATATCCCAAGTGCCTACCATAATATATGCATTATTCAATACTACCATTAATTAATTATTTTAGATATAGAAAGGGAACGTAGGACATTGGCGGTCAGAAGTAATATGCTGGGCCACAGGTTTGTGCGCTGTAGTGACCAAGTTAAAGTCACACTATTTAGAGCCTACTGTCAGACTTTCTACACGTGCAGCTTATGGCTCAGGTATACGCAGAGGCCGCTCAGTGCTCTACGTGTCCAATATAACAATGGATTTAGGATGTTCTTAAGGCTGCCCCGCTTTTGTAGTGCCTCCGGTATGTTCCCGGAGGCCAGGGCGGACGGCGTTCATGCCATCGTACGCGAGCGGCTCGCGTCGTTATTAAGCAGAGTCAGGGGTAGCACTAACAGCATCCTTCAGATCATTGCGGATAAACAGGACTCAAATATCCTGAAAGCATTTATTCGTGTTCAAATTTTATAAACCTAATCTAATCTAACCTAAAATCATTATAGTAATTAATCGTAAACATGAAACTTCACAGATATAATAATACACCTAATTCACCTATATACCTAGTTGCTATTCCACCAATTCGCACTAAGCGTTTCCAAATGTCTTTTGTGATGCGCACAGCAAAGGAGTGGAACTCTCTGCCTGCGTCTGTGTTTCCGAACGCATACAACCCCGATCTCTTCAAAGTGAGAGTGAACAGGCTTCTTCTGGGTAAGCTCGCTCCATCGTCGACTTTGTCTCTGTCATCTCTGACCTAGACTAGAGTCATAGTATAAAGAGAGGAAGTACGTTATCTTCATACAAACGCACCGCGCGCGGCTTGTATGTGTGCGCCAAAGTATCTATGCGTCGCCGCACGCACACTTAAACAAATCTCGGCCCGTTTCGCAGCGCGCCAGTCGGGGCTAACATCGCACGAGGTTCGCGCGTCACGGCTTTTCGGCACCGCTAAATGAATGAAAAATGTGTGATAATCGCAGGAGAACGTATTGCTGTGTGTTTGGGTTTGGCTTTTTTTTTATAAATAATACTGCTATGAATCTTGAATAAATTTCTGTGTTTGTTAGGAAACCCATTGTTGAACTTTATTGACTAATGATCACTGAATTAGTTATACAGAGATATGTGTTATCTTTGGCAAGGGCCGGGCTTTAAACTAATGAATTGGTGACAGTACAGTAGTAACCTACCGTTTACTCGTGCTCATCACCGCCTCGCGCCGCCCGTCTGCTGGCCCGTCGCTCTTTCTTTCATCATGAAAGGTTTCATCATCGTTTAGGTATCCAGACAATACAAGTAAAAAATACAACTTCCCGACCCTTGCCAATTTATTGGCACTGAATTAAAATTTAACTAAAAGTGACAACCCTGATACAGTAGGCAATTATATCGCGGATTGTGCCGGAGATAGCCTACTTCCTCTCTTTATACTATGCTAGAGTCAAGAGCAAACCTATCTTAAATATAAAAATAAATAAAAAAATATATATATAACAGATAAGTATCAGTTATAATTACAGCTGCATTGATTAAGCAATGTCTGCCAATTAACACGCAACAGCCTTTGTCTTCTGGTTACAATAAATTAAACAAAATAGATATAAGGTTGCACATCACATTTTATGTTATTTTATGTTCATTCAGCCTGCGAATTTGGGCGCACACAATATTCGACCCTCGTTTGATCCACTTTTGGGGTGGTTATCGAGTAAGACTTTCATAAGGATGCATTAGGTACTCCCTATACAAAGAAATGTGACTTCAAAATCAGTCTTTTATCAGATTTTTATTAGACTACAGCGCCCCGCGCTTTCACCCGCATAAGTCTCGAACCCGTAGGAATATCGGGATAAAAAGTATCCTATGTACCTTCAACTGTCATGATATGAAACTCAATTAAAGGACATTGAACAGACCTGGTACCTATCGCTATTTTTATTCTGCGGTGAATTAAGTTTATAATGTTGATAATTCCTGACTTTAAATACAATGATTTTATCTAGTAATGCGAATCGTTAAATTCTCCACATAAAAAAAAAAACATAAACATATTAGTTTTCATTTCGATTTCCTATTTTATGCATACATAGTTTTTTTTTCACGCAAAATACATATGTCACATGTCATTGACATAGCGTTCAAACAGTATGTAATCAATAAAACCTTCTTGCCTAACGCAAAATAAAATTACGCATCCAGTGATTGAAACTATATTTGAATAATTAATTACAATAGATGTTATTAACAACTAATTATTATACATTGTAATTTTTATTACACTTTGTTAACGTGTTCATAGTACGAAGGCAAATCTTTTGGTTGTACGAATGGTAGAATGTATTCAAGACTTTTGCCTGTTTGATTCATCATTTTATACTCTTTGAAAACAGAACAAACGCGCACCATAAGATTCTATGCGCGCTTATATCCCGAGCAGAATATGCTGGTGAGTGGTGACCGAATGGCGTTCTCTTTCTAGCATATATGGACGTCTCATTCGTTTTGCTTTAAGTACAGTCTCGAATGGTATTCACTTTTATAATTAGTTTATTATTGTATGTATAATAATAACAATTGGATGATTTCTTTTTATGTTTTGTTTTAATGTATACTAATAGGCCGTTATTATCTTGCAAATTGGATTTAATTAAATTAAATATGTTCAGATTTTTGTATGTCACATAGATTATTAAGTCCGGACCGAAATTATACCAACACTTACGGCAAATAAAAATGCACCTACATATATTCTGATTCACTTTAACTTTTTGCTTCTCTCGATAAACAAGTAAATACTGTAACCCCATCCCACCACCATAACCACTTAAGCAAGGTCTAGCCTGAATTATTACCTATATACCTATTTAAATAACTATAAACTAGTAAGTACCCATACCAATTAAAATAAATTGGATGCGGGTGAATTCGCGGGCAGAAACTAAGGTGGTAGAAAAAACATCTAATGCATTTTTAAGCGACTTACATGCGCCATTTTTTTTTTTTGCGTGGGTTGTTATTGTGACTTATTGTGTCCTTTCTACCGATTGTTTTTTTTTGTGAATATTTTAATTTTTTAATACTTAATTTAGTTTTCTTGAATAATAATAACATTTTGTTTTACATTAGTAAGTTATTGTCCTGCCTGTTATGACTTACGGAGACGAAACGCGGACACTCACGTTACGGCTGGTCCATAAATTCAACATTTTATATCTGTAATTTTTATGGTGTACATAATAAAGAGTATTTTATCTATTTCACTTCACGTATATTTTCATGGTAAGATTTTTACAGAATAAATCGGCAGGCTTATATTCCGGCAATAGTCACAAAAAGACCAAGTGAGATCCTTACCCAAGCGTCTGTAAATACCCTTGTCAAAACATATAACGATCCGTTTCATTCAAGAAATGTTTCACACTCAAAGAATCTCATCCTTTTGATTTACTCAGCGTTTTTATATACATTTTCTTGTAACATTGTTGGAAGTTTTTTGTCCTGAGCGAAAAAATAGATGCTTACTAAACATTTTATTGTGCAGAGGCGTGACTAAGTGCTTATTGCATTTGAGTGGGTGTGGAGTCTGGTGATCTCAGCACGTAATTTATTATTTTTAACTTTTATCATCACCATCATTTTAGCCCAAAGACCTCCACTGCTGGACATAGACCTCCCCCAAACATCGCTACTTCTACCGGTTCTTTGCTTCTCGCATCCAGCGGATTCCTGCGGCCTTCACAAGGTCATCGGTCCACTTTGTGGGAGGACTTCCAACGCTACGTCTTCCGGTACGCGGTCACCACTCCAGAACCTTTCGGCGCCATCTGTCCTGCGAGCAATGTGCCCTGCCCACTATCACTTAAGTTTGGCAATTCTTCGGGCTATGTCGGTTACCTCGGTTTTCCTGCGGGTCTCTTCATTTCACTCCAAGCATAGCCCTCTTCATTGCTCTTTGGGTGACTTTCAGCCTTCTAAGGTGATGACCTTACTATTAAATTACCCCGCTCAAGCTGATATCACTCTATACACGTAGATGTGTACATAAGTATAAAATGATAGAATTGTTCACCCTTTCCATCGCATAAGCGTTACCGAAATCATGAAGGTGTGAAATGGATGTAGGTATGTCATAGATTTCCGCCCTAATACACACTCCTGAAAAATGTAATGTAACATGCAAGAGAGAGTGTTTAAAAATACTCCTTTTCTACGAATTACCTTAAAACTAAAAGTTATTTGATAGGTATAGAAAACCGTGACGTGAAATTCTTTGGCGAGCCATGAGAAAATAAGACTAATTTCCACAAATAAACACTGTTTGGTCTTCCAACAAGATCATCAAGAAGACTAATTATAGAATGTCTGTGAAGATTTGCCGGCACGTGACAGACGAGTACCTACTACCTCCTCATATTTCTGAGAAAGTTTCTAAAGTAGACTTACAGTCTTCTACAAGGCTGTAATATTGCTGCTACTCTATTAAAAACTTTTAATAACTTCGTGCCGTATTTCTGCATGGAGTTTGAAACAATTTTAGCCTTTTGAACCTATTACCTGGAAACACTGTAAAAGTTTATACCCACATACCTACTCGCGCCACGATTTTCCGATAAAACATAGCTCAATAACCAGGTAGCTGATTTTCAAACGGATTACTTAGCACAGGATTACATAGTTACTTTGAGATTTTACTTAAAATATTGTGGTCCAGTAACTGGGTTGTGGAGGTCAGATAGGCCTCTCCATTTCATTGTAAAGTACTGGTATTCAGCTGCATCCGGTTAAACGGGAAGCTGACCCCAACATAGTTCGGAAAAGGCTAGGCAATAATGATGACTTAAAAAAACAAGCAGGAAAAATTTAATGGAACCTGTATATTGTGGAGAGTTACTTAACTATCTAAGGTATTCCTACCTTTGCTACTTAGGTAAAGAAAGAAAGAAAAATTGTTTATTCTGCACAAACAAAACGCACATTACAAAAAAAAAAAGTAAAAATGACAAAGTACACACTTAGAAAGTATCCAAAAGCCTCATAATTATTCCGCAAAAGTTTACAATTTTTTTTCTCTTTGGAGCCAGGGACCAGAGACAATTTACGTTGCCTCTGCGTGCATATTGCGCTCTGTAGCTCTACCATGAGTTTACACAGTCAAAACACGCTAGCGTCTCCGTAAATGATATCTATGAAATATTGTACAGCGCCCCTAGCGGTCACAAAAAGAATTAAAGTTCGTACCATGAGCACTATAGATTTATGATTATTTATTTATTTATTTATTTACTATCTTATATGCGCCTTTAGTCTGTGAGAATAGTAATCTGTGGTATTGCGCACAGAACATTACTCTGTGTTGCGACACTGTCATGACACCAAACAAAACAAAAAAAAACCGAATTGCAGAGTGGAAAAATATCTACTATACAAACAAACAACACTAACAAGAACAATAAGCCGTGCGCCGCTTCTGTGCAAGAATAGATTGTTGCTCAGCAAAATGCTGTGACTTCGGACGAACCTTTCATCAACAACGCTGATTTTCAGCAATTGCCTCACGGATCACGAAGTGACGTCCTGTCTGTAGTATAAGTGTTCTGTGGTAACGTCCCCCTGTGTGACCTAATAAATCGGGTAAGTAAAATTTCCCACAAAAATACGTGTGATTCTAGTTGAAGACAGTATGTACCTACTTATAAATAAAATAAAAAGTGTATTTGGCTCCACTGTACATTATAACCCAAGCGTGAGAAGCGTTAAACTTTTTTTGCGTATAGATGTCTTCATGTAAAACACTTTTGCAAAATGACACGGCCAGCAAATGAATAGTTTTCGAGAAAATAAATAGTAAAGTTTCAAAAACTTAGACGTATTTACGAAATAAAATATATTTTTTGTGACAATAAAATTGTATCTGTCATTGTTTCATTTTTCATTGTTTTTACCACACCAACATAATGTACAACAATAAAACTTAGGATGCAAGAGCGAGCGAAGCGAGCTCGGGACTTGGGGCACCCCGACTCGGACAGGTTAGGTTAGAAGGGGATGGAAAAAAATAACCACGAAGGGGATGGCGGGGTCTTAAAGACCCCGCCATCCCCTTCGTGGTTATTTTTTTTTAAACCACCCAGAAATAGGAGCCCCGCGGAGCGGGGCTCCGTCGACCACGCCTTACTTCGAGATATGTCATCATTATTGTTTGGAAACCAAACTTAGACCCACTACATGAAGTTTTTTTTTTTTCTCGGCCCCTACGAATTTGCTGGTTTTAGGAATGTCAAAAATACACAAAAAAGGGTAAATTTTACCAAAATAAAAATAGCTACTATATAAAATCGGTGGGTTATAATGTACAGTGCTTCCAACAATTCCTTATTCTAGATGTTGCGTCGTATATTTCATATATAAGCTATTTTAGTAAGTAATTATAATGTCTATACTACACCAACAAAACCTCCTAGGTAAATAATTTTAGACAAAATAAAACTACGTAACACAATACTTCATTCTCCTGTCCTTATCCCAGTTTATTTAGCGTCGGCGCAACATGTCTTTTCTTCCATACTTCTCTATTAGTCGTCATCTCGGTAGATAGATAGATAAAACATTTATTCAGTTCACACAAAAGATAGCACAAAAGCACAATAAATAGCGGTAGTCACTCCCTTTCTAGCCGTATCACCTTCACACAGTACATCCATCGTTTCTTTGATCTTCCCCTACTCGTATAGCCATCCACATTCATACTCAAAACTTTCCTCACGACCTTTTCCTCATTCCTCCACATCATATTCTCACTCCATGACAACCGATTTCCACACAACTTTTCAGTCACCGGTGTCACTATCAGACTTCCTCATATATATTCATTTCTTATTCTATCAATTCGCGTAACACCTCACATCCCTCTTAGCAATCTCATCTCAGCTGCATGCATTTGCATTTTATTCATTCCTTTTGTGGCCCAACATTCTGATCCACACAAGACAGCAGGTCTAACCATCGTTTTATAAATCTTCCCCTTAAGTTTAAGGGGAATGCGTGAGTCGCAGATTGTTCCCGTGACCTGCCGCCATTTCATCTATGCAGTGTTAATTCTGTGTTTTACAGTCCAATCTCCTTCGCCATCGCTTTGCACGAGTGAACCGAGATACCGAAAGTTGGAGCAAACCGGGAGAAGCGCGCCATCGAGCGCTATAGCCCCAGAAATGGAGAGACCGTCGAAATCGCAGAACACATAGGTATTTGGTTTTGGTTTTGCTGATTTTCAAGCCAACATTCTCGAGCTTCCGTTGCCATTTCTCTAATCTGCTCTGGATCGCAGGTCCATCTTCACCGACAAGAACGATGTCGTCGGCAAATAGCATGCACCAGGGTGCGTCTCCCTGTATGTCCGCCGTCAGACGTACATAACATAATACCTACCTCTCAAATTATATGAAGAAATAAAATTACATTCGCACCTTATACGTTAATTTATATGTATACTCAAGAACCCTTACTATTTCTAGTTAATTCATAATAGCAAAATCACATGACCTTTATTTAAAAAAACCAAACGCGCTTTCAAACCGACTCCCACCGTACTCCCACAAACGATTGATGGAAAAGTCACACGTAATTCGAGAATTCACTCAGGCCGATTTAAAAATGCCGCTGTCGAATAATAAATGAGGGCCGTTCATATTCAGCGGGTCCTATATGAAAAAAAGGCAATTTGTCGACCTTCGACACTCACATTTATGTATAATACGTAGGTACTTGGTATTATTTTGGGAGTTTTTAACCTGAATTGGATGGTCTCAACTGCTGTCTCGGCTGTCATTCGTGGATCTTTGACAGTCGTTACGGGTCGTCAGAAGCCCGAAAGTCTGACAATCAGTCTTACCAAGGGGTATCGTATTACCCAGTAACTGGGTTGTGGAGGTCAGATAGGCAGTCGCTCCATGTAAAATACTGGTATTCAGCTGCATCCGGTTAGACTGGAAGCCGACCCCAATATAGTTGGGAAAAGGCTAGGCAGATGATGATGATGGATGGTCTCAACTATTTTTCTTGTAAGTTTTCAATAAATACATTCATAAAGTTCTAAAATATGTGTAGCTGAATACCAGTATTTTACATGAAGCCTATCTGACCTCGACAACACAGTACCTATAGTAATACGATGCTCCTTGGTAAGACTGGTTGTCAAACTTCTGGGCTTCTGACTACCCGTAACGACTGTCAAAGATCTACAAATGAAAGCCAGGACCTGCGGCATAACGTGCTTTCCGACACGAGCACGACACACGGCACGGCACGGCAGGGTCTCGAAAAAGAAACTTGTATGTCTGTTTTTAAAAAGGAATTAAAGAATAGTTTTATTCAATAGGTGAAAAAGTGTCATTATAAAAATATGTTAATATGTACAAAAAAGGAGCTACGTCTGCCAACAAATTGCTTTGCAGTTTGGCAGAGGTTAATATATATATTTTTTAAATTAATATTTGTGTGAATAAACACTTTTCATTTTTTTCATACGAAATGGATGGTCCACGAACAGACCGCGACATTCTAATAGATAATCTTCGATTGACCCGTGCATTTGATATCATATAGCCACGAGCCCCTTTTTAAAACGTCTATTTTGTCACGTTACAAAGGTTTTAAAACAATAACTGAACTAGCTAGACATGTTATTCAAAAACATAGTTCCTTTGTTATGTTAACATAAGGGCTCGATCAAACGTACCACAACCACGCCACAACGACAACACGTGGACGGCCGCTAATTTGTATGAAAATGAATAGCTTATTCACACGGACCAGATTTGACCGACAAGATCAACCGTGTGGGCGATACCGATCACATCAAGGCCACGTCGCAGCCACAACTATCTGCTGTCTGCATACACTAGCCACAAAGTAACCACATCACCTACTACTAGCGACAACGCAACCACAACGCAACTTCAAGAAGTTGCAGCGACACTATTAATACGTAACCACTGCTTGCCCGCATTTTGTCGCTGAGGTGTGGTGTGGTTGTGGTACGTGTAACCGGGCCATAAGGACGAGGCCTTTTATTATCTTTGTCTGAATTTTGTCTGGCCCACATACTGTTTATAAAAGGTGCTTAGAGATGCCTAATAGATAGATTCGCGGCGACTAAAAAGGTTAGTCATGCCAAAATTTGGGTGACACTTAAAAAGGTTTTAAAATAAAAATGTACATAATATATTAATCACAACACTACAACTTTGTAGTAGCACGTGTTCCTGATGTTTAGAAACCAAATGCTGTGCTTGCTTTTTAAATTTTAGATAATTATTATATGATAGTTTTCGCATTATAAACACAATCATGTTTGTGTTTAGCACAAAACATTTTGGCCGCGTGATCAGCTCATGTTTGAGTGCGAAATAAGGTATGCCATATAATGAGCAGTGCCTAACTACTCATTATGTTCAATGCCTAGGCATTCGAGAAGCACCTTACTGAGATCGATTAGGGTCACCCATACATTAGCTCGAGTTTAATATTTATGAGCATTATTACCTATTAAGCGCACGGATATAATTTATTACCTAACTTTGTTTTACTTTATGATAAAGCTGGTTACTATGGATATTAGTTGTCTTGTGGTTTGATAAATTAAATAAATGCGAAGAGAAATTAATCTGAACGATTTTTGTAGTAAAACTCAACTTTCGAGTTTCGGAAGACCTATTTCGACTACACAAGTGTAATAAACTTGGTCCGAGCTAATTTAATTAAAAGTTCTCTATGACTCCAATGATTTGACTGTCGTCTTGCCCTGATGGATTGCCATTAGTGTCCTTCATTAAATCAGTGGTCGACATAGCTCACAGAATAGCAAGCTGAAGTGGCAATGGGTCGGCCATATTAGCCGTGGAACCGATGACCGTTGGGGTAGACGTGTTCTTGAGTGGAGACTGCGAATCGGAAAACATAACGTAGGACGCCCTCAGACACCAAGCCTGAGGAGCGATGATCTTTGCAGGGTGACTGGATGAGAGTTGCCGAAAATTAATGGCTTCAGTAGACTGCTGTAGGATGATAATGATGATCAAATCAGTAACTTACAAAATAATCTTTATTATTACAGTCAAATTGTCACCAGAACTACACACGGCTGTGCCAAATTAAAATTGTCAGAAAACAAGAAATGAGGACAAAAATCTTCAATAATATTTGACAGTGATGTTACGGCTACTCTTTCACGATAACGCGAACTTCGCGCTCTCTCTCTCTCACACCGCTCGACGTCTCGCTGTACAACAAAAAGCGCGCGAACTACACGCGTTATCGTGACAATGTGGCTTGGACACTATTCGGCAATAGCAGTTATAACAAAAAACTTCTATTGTGTCTCGTTAGTGTCCTACAAAGCGTTAATAAAATCGTTTACAAGGAAAATGATTGCTGTAAACCATTCTTTTAGTGGCTTCATTTTAATACCTTCAAAGACTGTTCTAATAACGTTATTGTAACTAATCGTAACACCGTTGGCTCTGTTAATAGAACTGCGAAACTGAATTAAAGATTACGCTGTGCATTTATGGAGTTCCGTACCCAAAGGGTGCTAACGGAATCCTATTACTAAGGCTATAACAACAAATACAAACAACGTATTTTATTCGGCATTTAAAAAAAATATTGTTAAACGTTATTACTATTGTTAAAATATTGTTATTGTTTTACAGTGGTACGGAAACCTTCGTGTTCGAATCCAACTCGCGCTTGGCCACTTTTTTATGGATGGTATTTAAAAGTACTTCAATTTATTCCCATTTCATTTACCTAATTTTGCCTGTGTTCCACCAAATATACTGAATGTGCACCAAAATATGTTCATTAAAATATGTCATAACGAGCATCTATTTAACAACTGTTGCAAATTTGTAAAAATAGTAATACACCTAATTTTAAAAACAAGCATTTATTTTTTTAGTTTTACTTCAGATGATGCACTGCAAAATGTATTTGAATCAAACACCAATTAATGTCCAATGTAGCTTTATTAATAAAAAATGAAACCTAACCTAACCTAAAATATGTAAATGGGTATACGGTACTAGGATGCATACTAAATATAACCTAACCTAACCTAACCTAAAATATGTAAATGGGTATACGGTACTAGGATGCATACTAAATATAACCTAACCTAACCTAACCTAAAATATGTAAATGGGTATACGGTACTAGGATGCATACTAAATATTTTGTGTAACATTCAGGAATATTTGGTGCACGATCAGTATTTTTCGGGGAGCATACATAGATGTACCTTTAGATTTTTGGTGAACACAAAAATATTATCCCTTTTTTATTAATTAAACCATTAAAAAAAAGTATGGATACTCACCAAACTACGCAATATATTTCTTTTTTATTCGAAGAGGAAAAAGTCACTACCCTAAAGTCCACCTCGTCCTCGTAACCACCACTTTTAACAACAACTCCCGGTAAATTGAAACTTGACTAATGCTACGTCTACATTGTCGCGATAATGCTAACTACACTTCGCGTGATCTCTCTCTCACACCGCTCGACGTCTCGCTGTGCAACAGAGAGCGCGCGAAGTGTAGTTGTGGCCCCAGCATAAGGTTAAAACCATCTAACTGTCACATAGACAAATAGACCGTGTCATTGTATGACGTGTAAAGATTCACGCAAACAGGCGCAATACGCGGCGCGATACAAAGGCACCGCTTGTAACGCGACGGGTGGTGCCTTTGTGTCGCGCGCGATTCGCGTCGCCTGTCGCGCCTGTGTGCAGGAGTTTTAATGCTACGGCTACTTTGTCGCGATAACGCTAACTACACTTCGCGCGCTCTCTCTCTCTCACACCGCTCGACGTCTCGCTGTGCAACAGAGAGCGCGCGAAGTGTAGTTCGCCTTATCGCGACAATGTAGCCGTAGGATTCGTGACATTCAAACTAAGGGTGGTAAAGCAATTACGAGGTTAATTATGCATTATGTATATAACTCTGTTATAGATCTAAGTATACGACTAAATTAAAAACTTGGGAATATAATTCATTATCAGTTTAAAAAATCACTAGAACCTTGTCATTAATAAATATCACATTAAATAACAGAGTAGAGCAGTGGTGGCCTAGTGGTAACGGCTGTGACTTACGAGTTTGTAGGTCGTAGGTTCAAACCCTGACAGGTGTTTTACTTTGTGTAAATTATTTCATCACCACTGCTCTCAAAACGGTGAAGGAAAACATCGTGAGAAAACCGCCATATCGTAGAAGCAAAAATTCGAAGACATGTGACATCTACCAACCCGCACTGGGCCCGCGTAGTCGATTACGGCTCACTTCCTCTCACCAAGAGGAGGCCTGTGTCCCCGCAGTGGGAACATCATAGGCTGATTATGCTACGCTATGCTATGCTATTAAGAAGATCGACCCAAGAAATTATTATAATTTCCGCTTCAGTATGTGACAGTGAGAACGTAAGTTCGCATGTTCCAACCAGTATTATTTTTCTCGATAAATTTTAAAACAGAGTAAGGATGTTTACTACAGAACAAATTAAACTCTGTTTAAAGCTAAACAAATACCAGGTGCATTACGTGACTTCACTCGGCTGGAAGTCAGTGACTAATGGATGCCAGCCTCCCGCTATATTGAGTTTTCTACTTGACATGTGGTTTTATCTTGCCAAGTTTCTCTGGGCTAATATTGAAATCTGGAATAAGAAAGATTTGGAAAAGTAGCTGTAAAAGAAATTATTTTTCTGGCATGCCGTGTTACGGGGTGAATAGGGATGCAGGGGTGAATCGGGACGAAATTTTAAAATGGATTTTAACGTTGAAATAATATAGTTTGTTGCCAACAAGGACACTTAATCGTTAATTATAATACAACTAGCTTTGCCCCGCGACTTCGTTCGCGTGAAGTCCTAAGAAACACAATATACTAAAGTCACAGCCACATTTTAATAAAACTCCCTCATCCCCCGACTGTCGCGTTGCATCGCCCCCGCCCGCGCTATTACTTCGTTTTCGCTTAGTGTTCTTTCTGACTTTTTTCTTTTTGCTCGGCTCCTAAGGGTCATAGCGTGATGTTAAATAGCATATAACTATCCTCGAGAATTGGGCTAACAAATGCAAATATTTTTTTTCAAATCCGACTTTTTGTTCACAATTTCACGCGTTTTAATTTTTTTTGCGCGGAACGCTAATTATTTTTCTAAAATACAAGAGCCTTAGTTACTCCCCGTAACAGCAGCTATGTCTCAGTAAAAATCCCGTCAAAATCGGTCCAGCCGTTTCGGAGATTAGCTGGAACAAACAGGCAGACAGACAAAAATTTAACAAACTGCTTTTTTGTTATAAGTACCGTATATACGTTCTGCATTTAGTAAAAAGTTGTTATTTTGACGTTACAAACAGACACTTCAATTTTATTTATTCGTATAAAATATAGATAAACACATTAGGGTCCTTTTTGGCAACAAACTATATTATTTCAACGTTAAAATACATTTTAACGTTTCGTCCCGATTCACCCCTACATCCCTATTCACCTTCTTACGCGGTACCTACATGAAATAGGTTAATGTCCTTCCTATATATTATTTGGTCTTGAAGAAAGGCTAGCACATTATACTACTAGAAGATGAGCCCTAATACCTAATGTAATAATTAAGACTGGCCTTAGCGGAATATCAATCTCGGGGCATCACTATCACTGGCACATTTGTCAAAAATTTATTTTGTTTATAATGAAACCTCTTTCATTAACTCATCTGTAATAGCAGCTTTGAAAGCAACAATACATAGATGAACCAGAACTGATTTAATTTATATTATTATTGTTAGATTGTTAACAATATTCACGAAAAAGAGTGGCCGGCAATCTTTTTGGTAATTTTCGTAACAATTTACCAAATTTTGTAAAGTTTTATTCAACTACTACCCACAAAACCAAAACAATTCAAAGGAAAGGTGTGCGTATTTCCATCTTGTAATATAATTTCGTGGTATCCAGTCATAGTGGGGTGGAGCAGGTTTATTCTGTAATAGATCCAAAGTATTATTAAAGTACAGTGATCTTATTGGTGATGTTCTTCAGAAAGGTCAGGTGCGTAGTACTCGCAACCGGCGTGCGTGTATGACCAGATGTATGAACGTGAACGAGGCAAAAGGAGTATGTACCTAAGGATCGTAGCAGGTGGCGTTCTGTGGTTTCTGCCTATCCCCATGGGAAGAAAGCGTGAGTTTATCTCTGTATGTATTATTAAAGTAGTACAACGAACTTAATTTTTGACTAGACATAGTTTATTGCTCAATCATAGTGTATTCAATTCTTTAATTAACGTCACAAAACATTATTAAGTCTATAAAAACAATAAGTGGACATAGAGCTTCAGTAAGTGTACATATTATATAAAGTCAGGGAAATTAATTGTTAAGCAAACTGACTACTCCCTTAAATTGTCCGTATATTTAAAACATAACTGACATTCTTTGACAGTTCATTTGAAACGGCTGTAAACTGACTGTGACGTAAATTAATTAAATAAAAGTAGATCTAAATTAAATTGACTATTTGCTGTACCTAAATTGACGTAGGGTCTCAATTTTAATTTATTTTATTTTAATAAGTACTGAGACAGACTACAAACTAAGATAGTTCAGCACAGATATGACAAAATACAGTATATAAATCTGAAGTCCAATTATTACTGTACACAGCGTTCAACATTTAATATGCGTCTTTAGTGACAGTTAAGGTGGAATAATATGAGACAATGACACTGTTGCATTTACAACTTATACTGAATGATTTTTTTTACCGTCTCGAAATTTTTACAGGGTGTTCTACCCATGAACATGAACAACTTTCACTATGGGACCAAGTATGAGATCACGAAAAAAAATCAGCTGTTTCATACATTTTGGTCAAGTAGGTTCGAACTTTTCTTTTAAACAGTAGATTTTTTTTTTCGTGATTTCAGAGTTGGTCCCGTAGTGAAAGTTGTTCATATTCATGGGTAGAACACCCTGTAAAAATTTCGAGACGGTAAAAAAAATCAGCCAGTATAAAGAATTTCTAAATTCGTTAAAACTGTTCAAAAACAATTTGTTTAACAATGAATTTTCCTGACTGTACATTATAACGTATTAAGTTCGTACATATTATTGGCAACATATTTTTATAAACGTTGCATGCTTTCGATTATACACCGTATCCTTTCTTCGAGTAGGTATGTTAAGTATCTATGTATCTTTTTTTTTTCGTCCTCACAAAAGCACCAATTGTGACAGCCACCAATGTTGAAAGTTTATGCATAGCTACACTACATCCCTTCATCAGCTCTGTACCAATAAAATGTAACCTTCAGAACGCTTACATACCGTCTCAGCATTGGCCCAACCGTTAAAAAAACGCTGTTCCTAAACAACCATAACATTTCAAGAGCTACATCGTCTAAGAAGTTCAGAATAACCCCACAATGGTGAAAGGCAGCTATCGGCCGTATCTAGCGGAAATTGCGCCCCCAAGCCAAGGGTCGATCTAATCGGCTCGTTGCGTGTAGCGCACAGATCATTAGCGCCATCTACTGATAGTTCTACTTTTTACCCACTTCTGCAGGGTTGGTGAACCAATGGCATGCGTGCCGTACATGCTATGAGACAAAAACTACACACACACGACATGGCATCAATTAGTGTACCTACAGGCAACTAAACTAGTAAACAGTCAACAAGAGATAAGTTAAGCAACGGTTTCCAAGAAGAGCGGTGGCCGGCACATAACGGCCTTTACGGTGTCAAAAAACGCTCTCTAGGAAAACGAACCAACTTACATTCGTAAATAACGTTTCTGTGACGTCATTCGCCTGTAAATTGCGGATGCTATTTGGATATTGAAACCGTAGGTATGCAATCAATTACGTATTTTTTATTTAACACAATTGTTGTCCGGTTTTGAGTATCCAAATCGTACAAATATTGGTCGTTTGCACGTTTCTGGTAATTAATACAAGCGTCGTAGTTCGAAGATATTATTTGATTCTCGCATAAGGTTGCTTACATAAAGAAACAGGTTTCCGGTACAGGCGACTCTGTGCGGATCGGTACCGATCAGTGCAGGTATAATATTCCTATGTTATCTTATGCGCTCACTTATAAAAAACAGGTTTAAAATTGTCGGTGCCGACTATCTGGACCGAGCCTGCACCGATCGGTACCGACCCGCACAGGCTCGCCTGTGCCGGAAACCTGTTTCTTTATGTAAGCACTCTAAAAGACCCCACTGTTTTGTTGTAAGATAAGATTAATTCTGGACATGACAGGAGCACATGATAATTTTTCTCAATTGATACTTTCATAACTCTGTTTGCCATCCCTGCATCACTACATTTACGTTTGAAAATCGTATCTAAATGTTTTGAGCCCCTTGTCACAGTGTCCGTGACCTGTATTTAAGTTCGCCTTCATTCGGTCAGATAGCTGATAACATCTGCTTTATGGAGAATCAGTTGAAATAGGCGTAGTTTTCTTTTAAAATTATATGTTTTGACATCAACACGAACATTGCTCGAGATTAAAAATACCTCTAACGTTCTAAATTACACTTTAATAACTAGCTATGCCCCGCGACTTCGTTCGTGTGGAAGTCGTAAGATACCTACACAATATACTACAATAACAGCGACATTTTAATAAAACTCCCTCGTCCCCCGACCCGCCGCGTTGCATCGCCCGCCCGGCGCTATTACTTCGTTTTCGCTTAGTGTTCTTTCTATTTTCTTTTTGCTCGGCTCCTAAGGGTCATAGCTTGATGTTAAATAGTCTGTAACTATCCTCGAGAATTGGGCTACCAAATGCAAAAATAATTTTACAAATCCGACTTTTTGTTCACAATTTCATGGGTTTTAATTTTTTTGCGCTAAACCCTAATTATTTTTTTAAAATCAAAGTAGCCTTAGTTACTCCCCGTAACATCAGCTATATGCCAGTGAAAGGCCTGACAAAATTGGTTTAGCCGTTTCGGAGATTAGCCGCAACAAACAGACAGACAGACAGGCAAACATTTTAAAAATTGCTTTTTTGTTATAAGTACCTACCGTATATACTCGTACTTTCTTATGCATTTAGTAAAAAACTGTTATTTTGACATTACAAACAGACACTTCAATTTTATGTATTTGTATATATATAGATAATTACTGTGCTCGGAGGAAGCAAGTATTCCAGTAAGATGCTAGTAGGGATCTTGACTGTACCTCCAGGGTTGTCCCGATAGCCGTGGAATACCTCTCCACTCCTACCTTGCCCCCTTGTCGCTACGACACTGTGTACTAGCGAACGTTTTCGGGGGTCCATTATTGCGTGTATAAGTCACTCCGTGCCATTTTATTTGTGTATTTTATAGAAAAAATTGATCAGGCAGAGAGCATAGTATTTTCTATAGTTTAAAAAAAAACCAGTTCACTTTAGCCACCCAAAACCATAATCCAATATCTTTGTTTCCATATCCTGCAATAGTCCTACACCAACCGAAAGTTGCCCTTGGGTGCACTTGCATAGTGCGAACAGGAATAATCGTCGGTTGGTGCCTCATTTAATTAAAAATGTCTAACGGGCCTCTGCGAGTTGGCTTCGGCCCCTTGTACGCCTTCCAAAGGTCCGGGTCCCCAGGAACCCGAGAATTGTCAAGAGAAAGAAATTATTATAATGAGGTTAGGAGGTTCTTCTCTCAGGTGCCCTGACCGGTAGCTTGGACCCTGTTCCTGATACCGGTGGGCTATAGGCCGACCGCATAACTGAGATGTTGCCTGAGGTAGCCGTGCGGTGCGGAAGGGGTGATAGTTGTCACAATCACTGAACTTTTGCATCACGTCATTACACCCCTCCCTCACCGCGCTGCTACCTCGGGCAACGTCTCAGTTAAGCGGACGACCTATATAGTATTTTTTATTATTTTTTTTAAATTAAATGTAACTTATAAGGTGTAAAGTGAAATATAGGAAATAATAAATGTTTTTTTTTTCAGACAGTATTACAGTCCATATTATCACAAATCCTTTAAGAATAGTATGAGAGTGATTATCTGAAGACATATTTACCTATCTTCTTTCTAGCTTTCTTTCAGACAATCAGTTCATCGATTAAGCGATTGATCTTTCTCTATTCTTAGTCAAATTACCTACACACATATTATGTCGATGACTCTCTTTCAAAACTTGTCTCACTCCTCCGCATCATATGCCCAGCACCATCCGGGCCGATACGAAAAGAATAACATAATCTCGATTTGGCACGAGATAATATGAGACAAAATGTTGTACGCGCTGCACACGTTAGCCTAGCAGTGTGTTACGCTACATAACAGTGGCGAGGCTTGACATTTCGTAGGAGGGAAGCCGAAGAAGAAATTGCTTAGTTATAAATAGTCATACAAATACAATTATCAAGTTGTGGCGCCGGCTTATTTAGAACAATTTGTGTTGTTGTTGGAATATACGAGTATATTACTTGGAAATCGTAGACATTACTGAATATGCTATTTTTAAATGGTGGTAGGTGAAGTTACTCTTCCGATCCTCCAAAGGGAAGCCGGTAGGAATGGAGTTGTTAGCGCGCTTCGCCTCTGCTACATAATATGACTGAAAAACTGAAGCGTATAACATGACAACAACAAGTCGAACCCACATACCGCACGAGTGCTTTTAACAGCGTGTGGCCGCGGTCACTCATCAATGTATACCTTTGATATACTCACAGACTATACTCATATCGGAACGCAATATGCACACAGAGGCAACGTAAATTGTCTTTGGTCCCTGTCTCGGACATCAAGCAATGGACAAAAATGTGTCAACTTTATGCGGATTGAATATGAGGCTTTTGGATACTTTGTATGTGTGTATTTTATGTAATTTTTTTTTTGTAATGTGCGTTTTGTTTGTGCAGAATAAACAATGTTTCTTTCTATCTTTCTTTCTTTTTTCTTTCTATATGTAATGGTGAAATATCAAAGTTATTGTTGCCTGTACGACCACTATGTAGGCTTTTTAGCCGTAATTAATTTGTCGTGGGTAGTGGAAAATGTTATGGTGCTTACATTAAGCTGACGTTCGCACGGACGTAAAAATATCGCGGCGATTTTTTTTCGCGCACTGGATTTTTGACGCTCTGCTTAGCGCCGAGAGTTGAAAATCCAACAGTTTGTTTTTTCGACGCATTGGAATGCACTCTGTTGGATTCTCAATGCTCAGCTCAACACCGAGAGAGTTAAAAATCCAAAACGCGATAAAATCCCGCCGCGATATTTTTACGTTCTTTCGAACGACGGCTGAGTACAGCTACATCATCGCCGCAAGGTTGCCTGCTTGACGGTCTTCTACAGATTATACTTCGGGGAGTGTGCTCAAGAACTCCACGACCTCATTCCGCCGGCCCCTTCTACCATCGGACATCTAGACGCACTGCAGGTTACCATCCTTACCTAGTTGCTATCCCACCAATTCGCACTAAGCGTTTCCAAATGTCTTTTGTGATGCGCACAGCAAAGGAGTGGAACTTTTTGCCTGCGTCTGTGTTTCCGAATGCATACAACCCCGATCTCTTCAAAGTGAGAGTGAACAGGCTTCTTCTGGGTAAGCTAGCTCCATCGTCGACCTTGTCTCTGTCATCTCTGACCTAGACTAGAGTCAGGAGCAAACCTATCTCAAAAAAAAAAAAGCTACATATCATATTGCTTTTTATATAACAAAAACATTACACAAAGACAAAGCATCACTAGGAAGTAGGTTAACAAAGCATTAAGTTAATAGCTACCTTTTCATATAACAGGATCGTAACAATGAAAAAAGATAATTCGGAGAGTAACGAACATTCCGCTTGTTATCTGTCTACAATAATAACAAAGGTGAACAGTTGGTTCGTTTTTTTTTTTAACACGTGAACGTCGGATTTGAAAAATCTCTTCGCAATTGATAGCCCAATTCTTGAGGAAGGCTATAAGCTATATTACATCATGCTATGACCCTTAGATTCCGATCAAAATGAAAAAAAGTCAGAACGAACGCTAAGCGAAAACGAAGTAACAGCGCGGGCGGGCGATGCGATGATTATATTTTATGTTAAAACAAGAAATTTTACGCGGACAAAGTCGCGGGCAGAAGCTAGTGTTTTAAATAAAACCTCTTTCATTAGCTAAAACACACTTTGTAAAACATATTCAGAGAGAACTAGACCTGACAAGATTATTTACACACGGGCTTGCTTTAAATAAATACAAAATAGTACACTGTATGACTTTGTTACTAAGAATATGAGTGTCTGTGTCTTTTCTTTCTACTAATTAAGCAATCTCAAACTCAAACTCAAAGCAATTATTTCAACTAAACCAATCAGGCCCACTTGCGTGTTCATGGGTTATCCAATATAACTCGGAGTTAACAGCTACCTCAGGGATAATCAAATAATTCATCCTGCGCCACCAAGAGTTAGAGGTAAACCTAGAGTTAAACTTTTAAATATTAAACCCACCGATGTGAGTGAATTACGTCGCTAAACTCTAGGTTAGTGTAAGTAATGTCAAAAAATAAATTGACGTTATGAGGTACCGCTGATTACATATTTTGTATTTTATATTGTTCGACGTTATAGTAAGTGGAAATTCGGTACTATCAGCATGCAATATACTTATGAACGTAGTTATATAAAAATAATTATAAATTATAAAAAAAAAACTTGAAATATATTTTCCTAATCTGACGTTTGCGTCAATCAATAAACTAAATTTTCATGGAAACCACATACAATACGATTAAAATTAAATGTCATGTTATAAAATTCAAAGACAAGAAAGTATTACACATCGTAATGTAGTGTAAAGGAGATGGGTATCCAATTTCCGTTAATTTTTGGTCGGATTACATATCAGGGCACAGACATTGCAATAATTCTATTTTATGTTTCGTCTATTGAACTGCAATGTTTCCAACTCAAAATACCAGGTTATCTAACCCGGTGTTACTTTTTAGTGGCACAACGCGTAACAAGAGTTAATAGGTTAACTCTATATTTATTTATTTAACCCGACTAAACGTGCAAGCGGGCCACAGGTACTTTTGAACTGTCAAAGAGGTGGTCAGTTAGTCAGAAAGTTGCCCATTCGAAAACGTAGACCTCTATGGAGAAGAACGGGCAAGAAACTGGGTACATTATTCTTGTTGCTTCTTTAGGTGAGAACAATGTAAAAAAAATTCAAACTATAAGCCCTGGCAGTTAAGAGATGACCAGTCTCAACTGACGGCGCCCATTCACGAACATGACGCGTGGATCAGCACCATCCAGTTCAACCATTTTATAGGGATTTCGCAATTTAATGAATACTAGAAAATAATGTTATTTCTGTCGTTATCATCTGCCTAACCTTTTCCCAACTATGTTGGGGTCGGCTTCCAGTGTAACGGGATGCAGCTGAATACCAGTATTTAACATGGAGCGACTGCTTATGGGATCTACAAAATACCCCTTGGTAAAACTGGTCTTCAGACGTTCGGGCTCCTGACTACCCGTAACGATTGTCGAAGATCTACAAATGACAACCGGGACACGAAGGGGGTTTGTAATGGATGGTCACTTATCCACAGAGCGACTTCGGCAAGCTTTGCTTAACCTTGAAGATCAACCCATGTGGCTGTTATTATTTAGTTTGGTTCTGTATATTATGTAAATATCAACTACTGGCGGAACGGTGACTACGTCAGTATAAGTAGATAATTACATTGTCTATTACAATTTCTGTACAATTTTATGGAAACTTCTTGCAAATGGAGTTCTAAGAAAAAAAAATTGTTTGAGATAAAACGATCATATTTATTTATTTATGGATTACCGACGAGATACATTACAATTTATATTTTACAATAATAAGTATAATAAATACGTTATCCTGTAATGCACACTCAGATGCATGTTCATTAGAGATATTATAATCAACGCTATAATAATTCCAATAAAAACTCATTTTCAGTGCCTCACTTTTTTCTTTCGCCATCGTAACTTCAACTAGCCTGTATCTTGAATTCCTGACCAAGATTATAATTAGATTTACCGCTTGGTCGTGATTTTCCACGCCAAGCCCAGTCATACCTGATGAAGCAGTATATGTTTTACCGTTAAGGTGTCTTAGCCATAAAAGCAATAAAGAAAAAAGTAATATTATTATAATAAGGCATGAAGTCGAAAGAAAATTGATTGAAACCAAAATATTAATATACTTTCCACCCTCATATTAGGTGCGATCGCGTGGTCAATTAACCCCCCCTACGCGGCACTAATATTAACTGGAAACACAAAAGGAAGTGAATTAGTAAGTTTTTTCAATGAATTATTACGATTTTTGCCTGAAACTATGTGCCAAAGCGTTATTCGTATAAGAAAGTAATCATAAATAACAAGTTTGGTTCAACTTCGGCGACCTTACTAACAAAGAAATGGCGTCACAAATTATTTTCGAGAGCTGATATAACATGTTTGGAAGCGCGTTTTTTATTATGTTTCATAATTATGAGAGATAGCGTTATTTTACTTTATTACCATCACGACAGGAAAGAATAATGTTATAACCTTGTAGGTGTCAACAAAAAGGTAATAAGATATCGAAACATCTGCAAAATTCACATATTATCTATTCAGTAGGAACGACTGTTTTTTTTTTCAAAAGAAAAATCCCTTAGGGCTCGCCCGTGGGACTTCGGGGTTGGTTTCATATATGCTGAGGACGACGACTTTCATATATGCTGGGGCCACTAAGTGGCTTTAGGAGGCTGGAGTCCGGGATACCCCAAATTCTCCAGACAAAATTATACCTACCTCCATGAGGATTGCTGACCAAAACCATATCTGTAGTGTTCTAAATGACAAACTGCCACATACCTACAGAGCAGGCTGTGTAACACCTATTCACAAATCATACAATTCGTTCATTCCATGACAGTTTATATAGTTCACTCGACATAGTTACTGTCACCGCAGAAACGCACGTGCTACAAATATACTCTCCGACGCGGAAACCCGCCTCCTAGCAATTTATTTCACCAGAGAACTTTTGTTTCGTTGATATACCAAATAATATAAATGTAAGTCACAGTTTCTGTGTAGTTTTGTGCGATATATGGATGTAAATGATAGAGGCTGATATTACTAGTCCCTGGAGTAAGTGATACATTGAGATTATGATTATGTTTTGTAATGGTTGACTTGTAGTTACCAGAGTAACTGCGAACTGTATTGCATCGATCTATCAACTCAGTCTTTCGCTGTCTGCTGTTGGGAGGCCTGTAGCATGTTGCTGATCAGACTATATTTCCTGATTATGACGTCATAAATCCTCGACGGCGATCAGATCACTATCAAATCAAATATGTTTATTTGTGCACACAGGTTATATGATTGTTGGTAAGATAAGTCTTTGTTTGCCTTAAACATGGTATAAAGGTTGTTACAGTCAGGTATTAATCTACAGTCCACATGTTTAGCTATACAGGTTATGTATCAATTGCATGCAAAATAATTATTATTAAATAGTTAATTGTTGTTCAATGTCACAGATATAAGGTCAATACAATAATATTATAATAGTTTTATCCGCAGTGACAAAAGTCCAGAACACAGGTATACAATATTCTGTAACTGAACAACATTTCATTATTAGACTTAGGGAATTCGTTAGTCTGAATAATAGTCAATACTTTTAATTAAATCTGCCATATTTTGTGATAAATCATGGATTTCTAGAAATAATGAGACCAGTAACTCACAATCAACAATCAAAACGAGCAAAATACCTTTGCCTATCAATAAAAAAATCAGATCCGTATACCGTAACATTATTACATCCTAAAAGGTCCGCCTCATTCCGGAAACCCGAAACGATAAAAACAAAGATTGATTAGGAATTCAGTTCAGTTTCAATCAATCATGCGTTCCACTGAGAAGGTTCGTTCTCATATCTCGTGTGAACAGACCCTTAACTCATTATGCACGTAATGGGGATCATGTCTGGGTAAAAAAAGAAATTATTTTTAGTCCGTCAGTCAGATAATAACAAAATATTAGACACGTATTTTTTGCTTTATCATATTAATAAAAAATGACTTCGATAAAACGCATTAAAGTTGGGGAGTGGGGGCTCGCTACGTCACAACTCAGTATAAAATCTAGCAAGGCGTGACGTCATGCCACATTTTAACTCAATATATCGCCATAATCTTTTGATTACGTAAAAGAAAAAAAAATACGTGTTCAATAATTTGCAATAATCTACCTGACTGACAAAATATTATTTTTTTTTTGTTATCATCCCTATTATGGGCGTAGAGATTCTATGATTTTGATTTTTTTTTCTGAAAATTCTAGAGATGTAAGTACCTACGTCCCTTAAGTAGGTTATGAAGGTAATATAGGCATTGCGTATTCTTCAATTTGTTGAAAGAAAAAATGCTGAATGTTGATGTACGATTGGTGCTGTCTTCTGATGATTTACGTTATTAATTTTAACTAAGAAAAATCAAGCTGTGGCTTCTCACCTATTGAAGCTTCAGTAATTGTAAGTAGAAGAAATAATCGATAAATGGTATAAAACAAAGTCGCTTTTTGTGTCTGCTGTGTGACCGCTTAGTTCTTCTAAGCTGCACAATGGATATTGATGAGATTTTCACCACAATTTAGAGAATTTCTTCCGGAAGCCACTTAGCTAGTAGTTTAGTAGAATATAGTGCTCTCCTGACTTTAGCCTCCCTCGCCAGTTCAAAATTAAAATCCAGTCAAGTGCGAGTCGGACTCGCACACGAAGGGTTCCACACCACCGTAAAATATTTAACAATACATATTGAAAAAAAAACACGATGCTTGTATGGGGACACTCTTTAATTTTTAACTTTATTTTATTTTTAATATTTGTTGTTATAACGGCAATAGAATTACACAATCAGTGAAAATTTCAACCGTGTACCTATTACGGTTCATGAGATACAGCCCGCTGACAGACAAACGGACGGACGGACGGAAAGCGGAGGCTTAGTAATAGGGTATCGTTAAGACACCATTCGGATACGGAACTCTAAGAAGCGTGAGGTTATAACTCAAATTTATTAGTAAATTAAATTAGGCCATACCGATTCCTTCTCGAACTTTCAGGCCTTTAATTTGATACCTGTACGTACAGTCAGGAGCACTAATATGTGTACACTTAGGGAAATTGAAAAGCGATTTTTACGTGGAATGACGTCAGCAACATTCTATGTGTTCCAAAACACTATTTTCGTAACAACATAAAATAACAATCAAAACAGTGGAAGAAAATCAGTTTTAAAAGTAGTTAAGTGTATACAAATTAGTGCTCGTGACTGTACACTTGTTTTATATGACAAATTATACGTTTATTTCATTCTGCGATTCCCACACACAGCTAACTTTTTTATTCCTATAAAATAGAGTAGGTACACAGTAAAATGTCCATAATATTTCAATATCGAGAAACATCAAAAAACTTTTAGAGTGGCACTATTCAACCAATCACATCCATTCGTGACTGGTCATACAGAATTGAGTTAATAGTTTATCTGCAGTTTAAATATTCCAATAAAAATATCGGAATTTTCACAGAAGAAACCATTCCATTTAAAACCGGGTTTTCTTTTAACTAGAAAGAAATATCTTGATCTTGGAATTAGGTTTGATTCAGCATGCTTTGCTTAGTGAGGTGGGTTGATTTTAACATCATAGTTAGCCAAAGATTTATCATTTATGTTGGCCAAACGGTTTGGCCAGAATTAATGAAAAATCTTTGAAGATAAAGAAGGAGATTGTTTATTAAATAAATTGTTGACACCTGCCAACGTAATCATTCACTATCGACGTCCGTGACTAAGTGTCAGTTAACAGTTTTTCAGCATTAGATAGCTCCCTTTTTCAGCGAGTTTATGTCTGGAAAGAAGTCAAGGACTTCCAGTAGCATCTTTGGAAACGGTTGGAAATTTTTTAATTGTATTTTATATCAACATTTAAAGAACCAATTTTTGATATTAAACCACAGGAAGGTATTAAGTAGATATACTTAACCATGTATTGAATCCGATATGGTACTCAAAGCGGTTCTCTGATCCCCTGGGCAAGGCGCAGATACGGGGGGAAGGGGTGTGCAAAGGATGCAGTGGCCCCCCTGGGCTTCGACCAACCTTCATTTTCTCCGCCACATAACTCTAACTAACCTCGTTGCCTCGACTGCCTCGATTGCCTCGTTGGTCTAGTGGTCGCAAGCGCTACTGCTGAGCATGATGTCCTGGGTTCAATTCCCAGGTCGGGCAAAGTGTTATTGGGTTTTTCTATCTGGAATTTCTCAGTAGCAGCCCAGAGTCTGGATTTGTGCCCGGTAGATGGCAATAGGCCTATTACATGGGACTTAAATATAGACCTCTGCCTAAGCCTTCGGGAAAACAAGGCGTAATGTTATGTTATGTTACATAAATCTAAATTAGTCATAAACATAACATAACATCACGCCTTGTTTCCCCGAAGGGTTAGGCAGAGGTCTACCTATACACTCACATTTCGCCAGTTATGTTTAAGTCCTATTGTAATAGGGGGCGAGCCTATTGCCATCTACCGGGCACAAACCCAGACTCCTGGCTGCTACTGAGAAATTCCAGATAGAAAAACCCAATAACACTTTGCCCGACCTGGAAATCGAACCCTGGACCTCATGCTCAGCAGTAGCGCTTGCGACTACTAGACCAACGAGGCAGTCATAAACATAGTTTTATAACCTGTATTTCTACATTACTAAGATTTATATAGATAAGTAAATCGTAGTCATCGTCGAAATTGAGCACATTGTCGAATTTATGGAAAATAGGCTCCGCCGAAGGTCTTTTTTAAAAGGTTCTTTTTAAAAGCCTTGGGAAATCAACCCTACCAGAGAGAAACATTTGCGCCCCCTTGAGTGAAAACCTAGATCCGCGCCTGCCCTGGGCCTACTATGGCAAGGGATCCAACAAAATTGCTCCAACCCGTTTTTTAAATCTATAGTGAAAAATAAATCTCTGTACCTAAATAATTATAATTATTTATATTTATTGTAACATTGCCATTCATACACCAAATAATAATTATATTAAGAATCAACTAGGTCACTCGTCAATTCTTATTCACACTCAACTGGAAATATCGTTCCCTACTAAATAATATTACTGGTAGGTACATACTACTCCACATTGAATATCCCAAAATAAAGTATGTAGTGCCCACACGTACTAAGATCCCATATACAAAGTCCATCAACTTCAAACATTTAGGTTTCCTTTAGTAAATTGCATTGGGACTACGATATTACATTCCGACCCAAGTAAAAGACTATTTTCCTAACATTTCTTAGTCTAAGTACGTATTCGTTTCTTCATATTTCAGGCCTCACAAAGTTATACAAGGTATAATTTTAATCACCGTTAACCTCTTAAGGGGTCATTGTACTCATAATTATGAATAACTTTTACTATGGGACCAAACTCGAAATCGCGAAAAAAAAATCGGTTGTTCCCTACGTTTTGACGAGTTATGCGTACATAAATGTAGGCAAAAGCTGATTTTTTAGTAAAAGTTGTTCATAATTATGAGTACAATGACCTCTTAAGAGGTTAACGGTGATTAAACTAACACCTTGTATAAGACTAGTTTTGTAACTACCTAAATGTCCTTAAGGATATAGCATCTTTGAATATCTCCTTATGTAGGTACTATAGAGGCTTTAATCGAGCCTGCCTTCAGCATGAAACCTTCGTCGGAATTACAGCTGGCCATTAAGACATGTCATAAGATTTTATAGTAGAATAAGTTCGAAAGATGACATAGTAAAATGGTTTTATAATGAGAGACTCCTAGCTTTACCTGTGAGCTTTACGGTGAACTTGTAAAGAGCTTGCCATAAGCCATTAATGTTATGTGACTCTGGTGTATGATTTAGTAGATAATCGCCCCACACACTTATCAAACCAGACACCAACATAAATCACGTAGCAGTCTGCTTGGTCCCCGAAAGATCCCTGGCAGAGTACTGCAGTACCTAATGTGCGCTTTTATAATTTCTAACGTGACGATATTTATTTATTTATTTATTAAAACTTTATGCACAAGTAAAAAGAATACCGTACAAAGGCGGACTTAATGCCTGAGGCATTTTCTACCAGTCAACCTTAGGGTGATGCAGAGAGAAAACATGGCAGGTGCAACATTAGGGATAGATAACACGAAAATAACTATAAAATACTGGAGTAAATACATAGATATAGATATATACATATATACATAAATACTTATAAACGGAATAAACTTCGTCAGGAGAAATAACGAACGGTAGAGGAGAAATAATGATCAAAAGAGGAGAAAACGAATCCACCAAATCAGCGCTGGGATGTTTCTGCCAACTTCTTACGTATATGCTCACGTGCCTTGACTTTAAATGACAACCGATTTCTTACCGTCCTGATGTTTAGAGGGAGCGAATTCCAAAGAAAGACTGCCTGGACAAAGAAATAAGAGTCAATGAAACCAGAGCGGTAAGAAGGACATCGTAGAAGACGATTGTTAGTGGAACGAAGATTTTTACTGTGGGCAGAGCATAAATACTGAATATGGGAAGTCAGCTAAGAAGGAGAAGTAGGTTTGTTGAGAATAGAAAATAACATAGACAGAGCCCTCACCTCTCTGCGCTGACGAATGGGTAACCATTTT
Organism: Fissipunctia ypsillon; assembly: GCA_947568875.1. NCBI lineage: Eukaryota > Metazoa > Arthropoda > Insecta > Lepidoptera > Noctuidae > Fissipunctia > Fissipunctia ypsillon. The sequence continues at coordinate 20,953,203 of OX387645.1, read as the reverse complement.
AAACGCAATCGGTGCGCAGATACATGGTCATACTTACGAAGATTGAAAACGAATCGAATGCAATTATTGAGAAGGCGGTCAAGTTTATTAAGGAGATCTGCATTCAGGTCATAGTAACACACATCACCATAGTCAATTATGGGAAAGATTAGGGACTGTACAAGCATAGCCTTTATGTGTGATGGGAGAAGATTTGTCAACCGATAGAGCGACCGCAACGTTCCGGTGACTTTTTTACTAACAGTCGTGACCTGCTTTCGCCAGTCAAGACAAGTGTCGACATGCAGACCAAGATCCTTAACATCGGAGCTAAATGGAATGATGGAGTTATCAAAAATTACAGGTGGCACAGTTAAGCCATTTAGCTTTCGTATGCTATAGGGGCTCCCTATTACGATAGCCTGACACTTGTTAGGGTTAACCGCCACCCCAAATCGATCAGACTAGTCCTTGACCACACCCAAATCCCGGTTTAGCTCCACAATCGCATCGGAAATGTTGTCAGCACTTGCCTGGCTGTAAAGCTGCAAATCGTCGGCATAAAGATGGTACGAAGTCCGAAGCATGGTTCGATATGGTCATGGACGTCTACTGACGGGAAGTAAAATGTATGGAAATACGTGGATGTTATAGTGTAGGTATCTAATCATTTCATCATTCTCGCAATTTATTTGGGCTCGGCGCTACATGTGTTTTTCTTCCATACCATACCGTTATCGTGAACGGAGAAGCGTCTTCATGTATTTCCATATATTTACTTGCCTTTGTTATCGTGATGTCGTGGACGTCCACAGTAATATCGTCACGTTAAAAATTATAAAAAATGCCCAACAACAGTCAGTAAATGGTCAAAGAAGAGATTGCCAAACGCATGAAGCATCTGATTGTAGGTTTTTAACAAAAAGTTCTGCTTTTTAATAAATTCTAATAGCATGTATATTGTTTTCTTTTATGTATTCTTAATTGAATTATGTATTCAGAGCATGTGTATGTAATTACTTTATAATGTGTAAGCTGTGGTTACCTGTAATTGAGAGTGCATTACAGGATAACGGTTTTATTCTACAAGATTTATAAATATACAAAGTGTAACATAAATAACGCTCAACCTCATAATGGCTCATTGTACTCATCACTATGAACAACTTTTACTATGGGACCAAACGTGAAATCGTGAAAAAAATATCAGATGTTCCCTACATTTCGACGAGTCATGTGAACATTTTTCGCGATTTCAGGTTTGATCCCATAGTAAAAGTTGTTCATAATGATGAGTACAATCATCCCTTAAGAGGTTGTGCGTTATTTATGTTACATCTTGTATAAGATAATTGTAATGTATCTCGTTGGTAATCCTTAAATAAACAATAAAAAAATAAATTTTCATCCTGTTATTGTGGTTCTTAAGCCGCTGTTAACGACACTCAGAAAGTGGAAAAGGGCATATTTTTTTTAACAGTTAGGTACTGGAAAAACGCAGCGAGTTAAACTATAATGACATCATTCTGAAACTGTTGTAAACACTACGGCAAATGGATTACAATTTTGACAAGTTCCACGCATGTTTAACCTTTTTTCTTAATTTTCGGCAGCTTTAAAAAACACAGAAAGCCGCTTGAATAAAACGCGATTCATTCGCATACTAGCTGCAAATGACGTAATCCATAGACAATAACGGCTACACGTAGAACAGCCACATATGCAAAGTTCAAAGTCGCAGTTAATCTGAACACTAAGCGCGCGCCGACACGGAACATAATTACATCACTACACTATCCACTACATGCATACCCGTAGTAATGTAGTTATGTTCACTAAGTTCATACATTCTGACAGCTGACACACCACGCTACCATTTCGTCATTATGTGGTCAGTCTAAGGCTGCCTTTATAGAGGACCGGGGTAACTAGCGCGCTTTGAAACTTCTGGAAAGGAAGTGCACAAAATTACGAATCCTACGTCATGGAAAATTCAGTTTGCTTCTAAGCAATGATTTGTTGACTTTTTCCGGCCGTGAGGTGTTAAAAGCGTTTTAGTGATCAACTTGCACAAAAAAACTAGTAATTTCCTTTCATTGTAAGTAGCGATTATTGGTCACCTTATGTAAAATATACGCCTTGTAGCGACTGAAATCCTATCGGCCAAACTTGATTGACAAAACTGTTCCGCAAAATCTTTTCATCTATTGTTTTTAGTAGTCTTTGTTTCCCAACTAATAGTGTATCTAAACCTAAAGGCGTGTCTCCATTCAAAATTGATTACCTTCGGCACTCAATCGGAAAACTTCGGTTGACATCGGGTTTTTGCTCCGTCAATCACCATTAGACATTATTAGGTGAGGCAATAAAGGATTTTGGGTAGGGCTGCCACAAATTTAGTTAGCTATTTTTGGTTGATAACCTTGCTGTCTGCTTATAATGTAGGGACTTTCACGTCTGCTTATAGACTTGTATAAAGAAATTAGATAATTGAAATAGAAGATGGATTTAGAGACAAACAATGTGTTTGTGACTAAAGTATTATAAAGTGTCTTACTTATCATCGGCATGTCCCAATACGCCAGAGTAAAAAAACACTACAAAGTGAAAAATAACTTTAATTTCGGAAGTCGGTGTCGTAGGTTTTGTTTTTTCGTTTTTTGCCACCGACTTCCGAAATTAAAGTTATTTTTCACTTTGTTGTGTTTTCTTTGGAAGTCGGTTGTTTTTTTTTGTAAAAAAGTATTACATATTTTCACTTGTTAGTTGTGATACCTACCCCATACAAATTCGAATACCACTACCTGCTATGTAAATTACAGTGACAGGAAGTTATTATAACATCATCCAGATAGACGAAGTGGAAAAATACGTATTATTGAAGCTAACTCAAAAACTACCCAAGCAAAGTTCATAAATTTTACATGGGACCAAATTTCAGGACCTTCCAGAACTGCACAAGAATCGTTGAAATCGGACTACTCTGTAAAAAGTTGTGTGGTCATACATAAAAAAATATATATACATACGCGTTGCCTTGACAACCTCCTCCTTTTTTTGTCACATCACGCACGCCTGTAATCCCCGAAGGGTAAGGCAGAGGTGTACCTACAGTACACCCACATTTCGCCAGTTATGTTTTTTTAATTCCTATGTAATAGGAGGCGAGCCTATTGCTATCAACCGGGCACAAATCCAGACTTCAGGCTGCTACTGAGAAATTTCAAGTGGAAAAACCCAATAACAACTTGCTCGACCTGGCAATTGAACCCAGGACCTCATTCTCAGGAGTAGCGTTTGCGACGACTAGACCAACGAGGCAGTCAGTTTTTTGTTTTGTCGTCAGTTAAAAAAAGAAGTTGTCATAATTATAGACTGATTGTCGAATGCAGTTATTGGCAGCAAAGAGGACGCTACTTCATATTATTGGTATTTCCGTAAGTATACCTTACTGCTATAGCCCCTTTTGAAGCAAACACGAAGCACAAAAAAGACATAACAGACTACGAGTCCTCGTGAATCGAAATACTAAAAAAAATACGACTGAAAAAATATATTCGCTCAAGTTTAATATCGGGCGATACAGAGGAACATTGAAACAGAAAAAAGCGATGTTTCGGAATAGCATTTTTATAGAATGCCTATAAAATAAAACTTTAAGGATGCTTTCAAGTTTAAGGGGGCCAACCACCACCTCTTAAAGCAGTATTATTTTAATGTTACTTCAGTGTGAGAAAGAGATGGAGCTATACAGGACGTCTAACTCCATCTCTTTCCTACACTGAAGTAAGATTACAATAATACTGCTTTAAGAGGTGGTGGTCTAGCTTCAGGATCTGCTTTTCAAGTAAGAGGTTGATGGTTTTGAACATGGTTCGATTATGGCCTTTTTAAAACCTTATGTTCCCATTTCTTTCGAAATAAAATGCACCACTGAATAACGGTAAAAATTATGTGATGTGGACATCTGTGTGGTTCTTTCCTCAAAAGACCATTTCAGACACCAACCTACATGGTCTTCACATGATCTGACCAAGATTATGTCTGGACTTTAAAAGAGACTGTGACCTCTGAGTTTGTTTCGGCCTTTCTTCTCAGAGTAGTCAGATAGGAAACGCCGGCCTCATCTAGTTCAAAAAAAAAAATGTTTGACATGTAAAGTGTTTGTATAAACCTACTTACAGAAATAAAATCATCTATTATTATCATATTTTATCATAATGGTCTGATAGAAACAACAAGCAGTGTTATGCAGTAGAGTCTTCTTTAATGTATACCATGTAAACCTAGACAATTTTCACCATAACATAACATCACGCCTGTATTCCCCGAAAGGGGTAGGCAGAGGTGTACCTACAGTACACCCATATTTCACCAGTTATGTTTAAGTCCCAAATAATTGAGGGTGAGCCTATTGCCATCAACCGGGCACAAATCCAGAATCCGAGCTGCTACTGAGAAATTCTTGATGGGAAAACCCAATAACACTTTGCCCGACCTGGGATGTGAACTCAGAATCTCATGCCTAGCAGTTTTATGACCACTAAACCAATGAGCCAGTCAATTATCGTAGCCACCCTCATCATCTACCTAGCCTTTTCCCAACTATGTTGGGATCGGCTTCCAGTCTAACCGGATGCAACTGAATACCAGTATTTTACATGGAGCGACTGCTTATCTGACCTCCACAACCAAGTTACTGGGTAAGGCTGATTGTCAGACTTTCAGGCTTCTAACGTAACGACTGTAAAAGATCTACAAATTACAGCCGACACCAACGGCTTAACGTGCTTTCCGAGGCACGGAGGGTTCTTGGTATGTAATGGATGGTCACCCATCCAAGGAACGACCTCTGCAAGCGTTGCTGGATGGGTGACCATCCATTACATACCGAGGTTCCTTAGTCGTAACAACCCTACCGCACATTAATTATGTGTCACTCTCAATACCTCATTGTCTTTAGTATTGACGATTACTCCAACTTTCTCCTGACAGGGGTCTGAAACGACATCGAGATTGCGGACTAATGTAAACAAAAACGCCTAGCAATATAGCCCTGAACTTTTAGAGCACGTACCTATTATCGTGGATGACGTGTGTCCAATATGAGCCACTATGTATAGAAGTTGAGATGAGTGTTTGGTTATGATTTAACGGTCGAACCCAATAACCTACCTATTACCAGTTTTGGCATACTGGAGACAGAAAAACCTATCTATCTATGGTTTTAACGTCCCAATAATCAATTAATAATAGATTATCAATGATAGATTATGGAATCTTACAGGCCTAACATAAGGACAGATAGAATTATACTGTCTACCATCAATAGCGATCAATCTTTTACTGAAAATAGGTTATTGGGTTCGGCCTAATTCGATAGAGTGGTCATCACCTCACTGGATTTAGCATGATGGCCAGACTGATGACTTTATGGGTGTGGTTCAGTATTTGTAATGTTAATGTTAATTAATAATGTTTTTCGAGAGTATGTATGTATGTTTTCTTCTGTTTCTGCTGTCTGGAGTACCTTTTTTTTTTTTGGATGGGAAATCATCAAATGACTTCTCCCGCTCTGGGCGTAGCGGGAGGGCGTGTCAGACTTTTACTGACTAAAACCCACCCGTGTTCCTTCTGTTGCCTGTGCCGGGGCCACGGTAACTCTTTCGAACATCCCGCAACCTTAGTTGGCATCGGCCCTAGCGGATCCCGTCAATAGTGCTGACATCTCATTGAGGCGCGCGTGGAACACAACGCGCCGTCGACCCGGGCCTGGTCCTTACCGGACGGCGAGCTACCCATTGCTCGCCGTCCGCAAGCCCGCGCCTACGGTGGCCGGGAATCGGCTACCAATTCCCGATGCCCAGGGCGTCTCCTGCGGCGACTAGGGGCGTGAGGGCTCAAAGCTTGCCTCTCCCTCACGCGCGCCGCCACCTCCTTCGCGAGCATTACTGCCTCACAGAAGGAGGTGATGGCTTCCCATTTACTCTCGCTCCGTACCATGGCCTGGACCAGAGCCGGACGCGAGAGCTCGCCGCCGCCGATCGCTTCCACGAGAACACGGCGGTGCTCCGCCCAAGCCGGGCAGACCTCCACCGTATGCTCCACCGTGTCCTCCGGGCGATCCACACAGTGGTGACACCCGGGCGTTTCCTCCCGCCTTATCCGGAACAGGTACCTCCCAAAGCATGCCTGGAGTACCTACTTTGCATTTTTCTGCATTCCGGTTTTAAAGTTCTTTGCAAATGAGAGAGATTTCAACTAGAAAAGTATTTACTAACAGGCACATTTAATGCACCTCTGATTCAGACCTATATTGGATTGGAAGATACCATAATATTTCTATGGCGATGAAATATTGATAACCTATCATCTCCGAACAAAACAATAAACCTTTTGATGAGTTTATTACAAATCAACATGCAAAGAGAACACAAATGATGATGGCAGGATTACATCATAAGCGTGATTTAATTCACGAAAACTATTAATAAAAGCACAAAAGCATACATTTTAATAAACCCACTTCATAACAGGCGTAATATTGATGTATAACATACTAAAATAATCACGGCATCAGGTAAGCTTGGTAAATTTATCAGTTTATCTCGCGCACATTGATAAAATGTCCGTGACAACTTGTGATACATGTTCCCGTACATTATTAATCGGCCATCGATTTTTATTGAAGGTGAAACAGCGAAATTAATCTTTTTTTTTTTTGACGGAACGAACAAATCACAGTGAACTAGTCCAAAAAATATCAAGCTTCCCAACGATGTTGGGATCAGTTTCACGTTTTAGTAGTAAGACTGGTTGTCAGACTTTGATAGACTCTGACTTTAAGGGGCTAAGTAATAAACGCCGCACGGGTCGATCAATCAAGTTAAGCTACGCTAGCCGGTTGGTCCGTGGATGGGTGACCATCTTTACATATCGAGACTCCTCCATGCCTCGGAAAGCACGTTAAGCCGTTGGTCCCGGCTGTCATTCGTGATTTTTTGACAGTCGTTACGGGTTGTCAGAAGCTCGAAAGTCTGACAACCAGTTCTACCAAGGGGTATCGTATTACTCAGTAACTGGGTTGTGGAGGTCAGATAGGCAGTCGCTCCATGTGAAATACTGGTGTTCAGCTGCATTCGGTTGGACTGGAAGCCGACCCCAACATAGGAAAAGGCTAGGCAGATGATGACTGGTTGTGAGACTTTCGGGCTTCTGACTAACGCCTAGCGCGTAATCCGTAACGACTGTCAAACATCTACGAATGACCAACGGCTTAACGTGCTTTCGAGGCACGGAAGGGTTTCGAAATGTACTGGATGGATCACAGTGAACTAGTATTCGAGAGTTTTATGAAGACCACACTACAGACACTACTGGCTCAGCGATTTCAACAATTTGGTGATTGCATTTTGATGTTATTTGCTGAAGACTGTTGTCTATCCTCATGACAATGTCTCCTGTTGTTGAGCTAATCCCGCAGGGCTCTAAGGCCGCTATCCCAGGATTCCGACGAGAATACATTACTGTTGGCTTTGCTACTTCGACGAAAATTACGTAAAAGAAAAAGAAAGTCTCATCGTCAATTTTGGGAAAATCCTTTTGGTCCAATCGATTACAAGAAAGTGAATATTTCGCACTGTATTCTAATAATATTAAAAATAATGAATCTGAATCTTATGAATATTTGCGAATGCCGGAGACTACATTTGACGAACGGCGTGGTTGTACCTGTTGCCAAAAACGCTAGAAACTCGCGACGTTAACGTCGCGTCTGCGCAACGTTGGCGCTGCGCAGACGTTGGAGAAGCGCCAACGCTCGTAAAACGCCAGTGGGTTAGCGGCCTTTTTTTTTTTTTTTTGTGGATGGGAAATCATCAAATGACTTCTCCCGCTCTGGGCGGAGCGGGAGGGCGTGTCAGACTTTTACTGACTAAAACCCACCCGTGTTCCTTCTGTTGCCTGTGCCGGGGCCACGGTAACTCTTTCGAACATCCCGCAACCCTAGCTGGCATCGGCCCTAGCGGACCCCGTCAATAGTGCTGACATCTCTTTGAGGCGCGCGTGGAACACGACGCGCCGTCGACTCGGGCTTGGTCCTTACCGGACGGCGAGCTACCCATTGCTCGCCGTCCGCAAGCCCGCGCCTACGGTGGCCGGGAATCGGCTGCCAATTCCCGACGCCCAGGGCGTCTCCTGCGGCGACTAGGGGCGTGAGGGTGCAAAGCTTGCCTCTCCCTCACGCGTCCTGCCTCCTCCTTCACGAGCATTACAGCTTCGCAGAAGGAGGTAATGGCTTCCCATGCACTCTCGCTCCGTACCATGGCCTGGACCAGGGCCGGACGCGAGAGATCGCCGCCGCCGATCGCTTCCGCGAGGACACGGCGGTGCTCCGCCCAAGCTGGGCAAACCTCCACCGTATACTCCACCGTGTCCTCCGGGCGAACCACACAGTGGTGACACCCGGGCGTTTCCTCCCGCCTTATCCGGAACAGGTACCTCCCGAAGCACCCGTGTCCGGTGAGGACCTGCGTCAGGCGGAAGGTGAGGACACCGTGGCGCCTCTCCAGCCACTCCTCAAAGAGGGGACTTATCGCCGCAATTGTGGCGTGCCCAGCGCTGGGTTGCGACAATCGCACTCTCCATGCCGCCATGAGATCCTGCCGGAGCTCTGTCCGCCGTGCCACGATTTCTCGCGTCAACAGAGTTACGCCCCGACGTCCTGCCTCCTCGCGCCACTCCCACATGTGCGCGAGGACTTTTGCCTCCAGATCCCATGGCGGTAATCCGGCAAGGAGGTTCGCCGCCTCCCCGGAGACCGTGCGGTATCCCCGGGCTAACCGGATGGCCATGACCCTCTGGGACGCGTTCAATCGACGTACCGGTCGTCGCCTCACGGAACGCGCCCACACCGGAGCTCAGAGTGAGAAATAAAGAACGAAAATCACCCAAGTGCGTGTCGGACTAGGCACAATGTAGGGTTCCGTAGTTAGGATGAATTTATGTCAAGAACAAACTTAACATTTTGGTTGAAAAACATGTTCTCTCAATTTCAACCTCAAAGTTGGCCGACTATTACTCGACATAGTGGTAACTATGTCAATTTTCCCTCGTTAAAACAAAGGCCTGTCATACTTCGCACTAGCACCAAAACAAAAATACACAACGCATCTAATCTGTAAGACCAAAATTGCTTTCTGAATGTTATCAACGCTATGCGAGCTACCTAAAAGGGATGGATGTGCGTACACATAGCGTCTGCCCGCGGCTAAGATCCCGTGAACTAGTGGAGTGTGTCACAATATTTATTGCTTGGTCCCGTACAAACACGACTTGGTGATAGTCTTGCCAATTGTTAGGCATATTCAGTTACACAAAAATATTATATTGGAATGTGAAAGAATGATAGAACGTTTCTTTTACAGGCGTTTTGACATTTTGTTGAGAAGATTGTTAGTACACAAGTAGGTATTTTAGAAAATCGTAGATAATTATATACATATTAAGTTGGAGACCCCATAAAATGGTAATTTGAAGGAACTTATAGTGATTGACACACTATACAAAACAACCTATATTACGATAAAAACGTTTTTACAAAAAAAGAACCGACTTCCAAGAAAAACCAGTACAAACTGGAAAATAACTGTAATTTCGGAAGTCGGTGTCTTCGGTTTTTTAGTTTCGTTTTTTGCCACCGACTAACGAAATAAAAGTAATTTTTCAATATACATAAATAACAGTGACAGGAAGTCATTATAACATCATCAACATACACTTAGTGGAAAGTAAATATGTATTATTGATGCTAACTCAAAAACCACTCGTCAGAACTTGACCAAAATTATATGCGACCAATCTGGACGCATATGCTTTCAACAAAAAAAAAAAAAATTTCTAAATCGGTTTATAGATGACGGAGGAGGTAACAAACATTTTTAAAAATACAACCGAGTTGAGAACCTCCTCCTTTTTTTGAAGTCGGTTAGTAAAATAAATATCCTTCACTAAAGCAAGGCTTTAGTAGGTACATAAGTAGGTAATCTGCTCGACTTCAAGAAAAACTTAAACATACAAAACTAATTCAGTATAATTATTATATTATAAAAAACGAAACCATAACCGCAAAAAAACTCCAAACTTTTCGAATAGTCGTCGCGGAATAAAAAATACATGAGCTATATCAGAAGTGAGTAGACAAAGTTAGAACGCCAAATTATTTTAAAAGTTATGTAGGTCGCCATTATGTCAGTGATATCTATCTAAACATATAGTCAAAACTGTACATTGAATATTGTTGAAAAAAAGTAATTGCTACGAGGTGTGGGAACGAGTCTGATGCCGAAAATATGGTTTTTAGAATTTTTGTCTGTTTGTCTGGATGTATCTATGTTCCAGATTGGTGCAAAAACGGCTGAACGGATTTGGACGAATTTTTGACACTTTAGTTTATAAAACGGATTAACACGGGGTACGTTTATAATCCGATCTAGCCTCCTGCCCCCAGCGACGCCCTAAGCCGAGGCCCGTACCCCACAGGGGGTGCCCTTCTAGGGTTGCGGGATGTTCGAAAGAGTTACCGTGGCCCCGGCACAGGCAACAGAAGGAACACGGGTGGGTTTTAGTCAGTAAAAGTCTGACACGCCCTCCCGCTCCGCCCAGAGCGGGAGAAGTCATTTGATGATTTCCCATCCACAAAAAAAAAAAAAAAAAAAAAGGGGGTGCCCTTAGCGAGTACCTAGTTGCTTAGTTTATGAGTTGTTAAGCCCTGGCTGGAGGCCTTAATTTATTTAAGCATCCACATGCGAGACCGGTTGAGCAGCCGACAACCGCCTAGGATGACCTACGAGATACCATTTAGAAAAAAAATAGGTTACTTTAAATCCCGGTAGTACTTTTCCGTGGGATATTTTCTAACATCCACGCAAGCGAAGCCACGGGCAAAAGCTATTTCATGACAATATCTACTTATCATAACGAATTTTATAGAGTAACATGGCGTTACCAGAACCGCGCATAGGAACACTTATTTGGCCACCGTTCCCTTTTTATTGGTAGCTTACTTTGTTTCCCACTGTTAGGCAAAGGCATCGCAAAGGATAAAGAGGTTTGGAAGGCTCCTGCAAATAGGCGCGACACGACGCGACAAAAAGGCACCGCGTATAGCGCGACGAGCGATCCCTTTGTATCGCGCCTTTTTGCAGGAGCCTTTAAGCATGCCATTGGACATAAATATAGGTACTCTATGTACGCACTCAATATATTATTGTAAAATTTTGCATGTCAAATGTCTGACTATGTATTAAGAACTACCAATACCTATTGGAAATAAATGATTATGATTATCGTATTGCTAGTGTCCGTGGAGTTTCTAGCCCATTCTTCTCCACAGGAACCTACTACGCTTTGGAATGGGCAATTAGCATCATCTTTGTGACTGACCGACTCTTTGACAAATTCAAAAGTGCCTGTTATACCTCCAACTCTCATGATAGGAGACACAATTAAATTTCTATTGTTGCCGACCACTAGCCGGTCGATCGACAGCTGAGGGGTAGGTTCTATCAATCATTACTTTTACAATACATTCAATATTCATTATCGTCACATTAGTTTAAAACAGATTATTTAACATCATTTATACAACGTGTATCTGGACGTACGACATTAAGTGAAAACGAGCACAGTACTAGTCCATCGAAACATTTTAAAACACGAAGATTAGTAGATAATGGAAAATTAAAAAAATTGCAGTTTTCAAACAAAATAAATAGCAGAATCAACTGCATGAAAAGTAAACACGCTTTACCTACGAAAAGTCACTGACCAACGGTGCGGTGCGGTGCGGGGTGCGGGGCGCGGCGGCGGCAATGTTTACCTATTATTACGGACTCAGATCTACATCATTTTGAAAAATAAGAAAATTAAAAATAATTTTCCGTGGCTAAAGTATTCATTGGATTTGATTGTGTTTTTGTATTCGGGTAAAGAACATGATTCTCTTTACGTGGTTTAAAGGAATGTCAATCGTCCTGTTACACCTTGTATATTCATTAATAGAATAAAATCGTTTTTCCAGCAGCCATAATTTTTAACTTTATAAAAAGTTCTTTGGTATTTTACTGTAGATAAGTCCACTCATATGATAACAGACTGTACTACTCTGATAAGAGTGCCTGGTCGCATTACAGTTCCGCAACGTGTTGATTCCATTGTATTATTTGTCCCAAAAACATTATAATACTCCGAAAAAAAGCGCAAACAACACAAATAAATAGGTACCTACAAGCAACTCAAGTTATCATAAGAATGAAATACGAAGAATGTCACGCATCACATGTATTCCACGAGGAAAAAGCTGCCGATGAGTTGGTACAGTCACGAGCATAAACATGTGACATATAAGGCCCGTTCACACGTACCACAACCACACCACATCGCAGCGACAAAATGTGGGCAAGCAGAGAATAGTGTCGCTTCAATTTCTTGCACCTGCGTTGTGCCAACTACAAAATTTCGATGTGGCTACGTTGTGGCTAGTGTTTGCAGAGAGACAGATCGACTCCGGCTGTGTCGTCGCGTTGACGAAACGTTCTAATTGCGTTGTAGCTGCGACATCGCCTTTAATGTGGTCGATATCACCCACACGGTTGATTTTGACGGGCAAAATATGTGGTCCATGTGGATAGACTATTCATTTTCATACAAATTAGCGGCCATCCACCAACCACGGTGTGGTACGTGTGATCTTACGCAAAATAAAAAAATACTATTTTCTCCTAAAGAATGATGGTGTTAGGAACATAGTATTTTCAAAACCATGAAATACGTGTTTTCTCAAAGGTGCAATCGTTATTTCACGAGAAAATCACTTTTGAATTTGACTTAAGTGTCACGTATTTTTGCTCGTGACTGTACGTATTTTTAGAGATCTGCGTAAATAAAAAATAACAATTCTGGGTTATGTAGTACTGTCTCTCAGGAAATAGACTTGACTTACGGAGTTTCTTCTCCCTACATACTTGGTAAAAATGTATTTTTCAATATTCGACAACCACGATTAGATTATGACGGGCGTTGGTGGAAAAATAATTGGTGAAAGTAGGGTAGTATCGTTTTACAAAAAAAAAACCGAAAGAGGTTATCAATTAATTTGGGACATCATGGTAGTGGTATAATATTATCGATGTAGCGTAAAATGTTTCATATAAATTACTGCTGTTTTCCTTACAAATTATGGTAATAGCCGTAAATTGTTAAAACAAAACCCGGCCATGCTAATTAACAATGATCAATTATTATTTTCGCACAAATGTTACTTGCTCGTACAATCTCAACAGAAAAGTATGGTCTGCTTTATTTTCTGTTGGAGATTGTACGAGCAGGTGACATTTATGTGAAAATAATATTTGATCATTGTTAATTAGCATGGCCGGGTTTTGTTGGAATTGTTAAAAGAATTAATTAATTAAAATATGTGGCTACGAAAATTTTTTATGAAATAAAATTTATCTATTTTCGACGACAGGGTGTAATTCAAAAAATAGATTAAAATATAAACAAAACAATCAAAATAACGGTTTCGAAGATGTATATGCGATAGATACTTATTGACTTGCCCACATTCACGCATAAAAAAAATATAGTAAAGCATAATAATGTTTTTATTTTTCCGTTATGTACTTAATAAATCAAGCTCATCTATAATGTATATTATGAAATAACAGTGCATGACTAGTGCCATGCAGGAAAATATTATCGTCAAAATTATCGTGTACGGAACCTTTAAAAATAATTTCAGTAAACGTCACCTTCGTTCACGGCGCTCACATTATAAATGCTTTTCAAAACTCAAATACGTTTCCGTAACTCCGAATTGTTTACTAATATAACTTTATATTTTCCTCCGTATACGTATAATTTAATGTTTTGTGTGTTTTATTTAAGTGACTTCTTCCGAGTCAAAGTTTTGATGATTTATTTTATTCCGAAATACAGCGTGTATCAGAAAGGTGAAGTCATATTGTCATATTTAAGGATGTGGTACAGACCATCAAACTGAACTACTTTCTCCATGGGAGCAACATCGTAATCACAAAAAATATTTAATAGGTTGCAACCGCAGAGGAAACGCTGCACCACCCCCTTTCAAACAAAAAAGAAAATATTTAATAGGTTGCAACCGCAGAGGAAACGCTGCACCACCCCTTTTCAAACAAAAAGGAAAATATGTAATAGGTTGCAACCGCAGAGGAAACGCTGCACCACCCCCTTTCAAACAAAAAAGAAAATATTTAATAGGTTGCAACCGCAGAGGAAACGCTGCACCACCCCCTTTCAAACAAAAAAGAAAATATTTAATAGGTTGCAACCGCAAAGGAAACGCTGCACCACCCCCCTTTCCAGCAAAAAAGAAAAAAACCAGCCAAGTGCGAGTCGGACTCGCACCGGTTCGGTTCCGTACCACCGTACAATATTTAACACAACATATTAAAAAAAAAAATACTGAACGAAAAATATCGTTCATCTTAAATTTTAACAGTCGCAAAGATTACTTTGTATTTCATAATGACACTGTGAATTACAAAGATATGTTTTGCAGTTGCAGAAAATCGTCCATATTCAAACAAAATACGTCATGAATGGGCGTTTTTAGTATTCGCTGATTATCGTAACATCATCATCATAACCAACCGGCGACGACAATGAAGCCTGTGTGTAATTTATTTGTTTATTTTTTTTGTGTTTTTAATGTAATTTAATGGAGTTATATTTTAATGAATAAGTATTCAGATTTAATGTATTTTATTTTGTGATTTTATTTTATTTTAATGATTTAATGAATATGAATGTATCTAATTTTAATTATTTGTCGTGCTGAATGTAGGTACTCGTATTTGTTGTCCGTGTAACTTATTGGGGCTTGGTGCCTTATAAAATAAAATATAATAATAATAACATCACGCCTTGTTTCCCTGAAGGGTTAGGCAGCGGTGTACCTATAGTACACCCACATTTCGCCAGTTATGTTTAAATCCCATGTAATAGGGGGCGAGCCTATTGCCATCTACCGGGCGTAAATCCAGACTCCGGGCTGCTACTGAGAAATTCCAGATAGGAAAACCCAATAATACTTTGCCCGACCTGGGGATCGAACCCAGGACCTCCTGCTCAGCAGTAGCGCTTGTGACTACTATACCAACGAGGCAGTACATTTGTTGATTAGATACAATATATTGTACATGATATACAAATTCAAATTCCTAACTTGTTTAGTTGTTGCAATAGAGGTCGTACAAAAATGATATACACCACCTTTAGAAATTTCAACTGTCTACCTATTACGGTTCATGGGATACAGCCCGCTGACAGACTGACGGATGGACGGACGGACGGACGGATAGCGGAGGCTTAGTAATAGGGATCCGTTTGGCACACTTCAGTTACGGAACCCTAAAAAAGAAAATATACAGGAGAGTGACAACCCTACATGAGAGTGACAATCAAACAAGAATTAAATAGGTTGGCCTACATTAACATGACCTTAGTACCTATGAAACCTAGTACATAACCTAAATAAACCTAATAAACGACATCGAACTGCAGCAGATACAAAATAAATTCGAATATCGACCTTCAACCTAAACGTTATCAGTGCAAGGCCCAGATGCGTCCACTAAATCTACAAGTAACCTAGAAGCTAACGACTGGGACCAACATCGTAATCGCGAAAAAATTATCAACCAGCGCAAGCTCGTCGACATGTGTATCCTGCCTTTTTTTTTTTGTTTCGGGGTGGAAAATCCTCATAGATGTCCTCCGCCCTGGGGCGGGCGGAGGGGTCTGTCAGACTCTTACTGACTAAAAACCACCCCGGTGTTCCATCTCACACCTAAGCCGACGGTCGCGGGAACTTACGATCCTTCCGCAACCCCCGGCTGGTGCCGGCCCGCCACGCTGGGCCTCTCCTCGTGTCGGTGGTGTTTGGTGTTTGACTCCCCCCGCGACATCTAAGAGGGGCGCGCGTGGAACAGTACGCGCGGCCACCTCGGGTCCGATGTATGGGGGGCGACGGACGTCATGTGTATCCTGCCTATCCTAACTTATGGCGCTCAGACTTAGTCTTTGACCGAGGCTCAGAAGTCCAAACTCAAGGTTTGCCAAAGAGCGATGAAGCGTAGCATCTTAAAAATCAAACTCACCGACCAAATTCGCAACACCATAATATGCTCCAAGACTGGTATCGCCGATGTTGGTGATAAGTCTGCGAGGTTGAAATGGGACTGGGCAGGTCACACTTATAG
This sequence comes from Fissipunctia ypsillon, assembly GCA_947568875.1. NCBI lineage: Eukaryota > Metazoa > Arthropoda > Insecta > Lepidoptera > Noctuidae > Fissipunctia > Fissipunctia ypsillon. Next base: position 20,936,920 of record OX387645.1, on the reverse strand, counting down.
AATGCATCCAGACAGATGGGCCAGGATCGTGGCGTGACACAGTGGGTGCCTGAAGACGTGCGTCGTCACTGAGGTAGGCCTAAAAAACTCTGGCGTGATGATTTGGATTCGTTCCTAACCGATTGGACGGAAAAGGCACAGCACAAAGAAAATTGGAAAAATATGGGGGAGACCTTTGCCCAGCAGTGGGACAACATAGGTTGAACGAAAAAAGAAATCCCATTAAAAACTTCAATACCTACTCGACCCAACTGTATGGGTGTCTGATTATTTTTTCGCGATTACAATGTTGGTCCCGTGGAGAAAGTTGTTCAGTTTGATGGTCTGTACCACACCCTTAAATATGACAACACCTTTCTGATACATGCTGTATAATGTCACGTGAGCCGTGAGGTAAACCATTTTTTTCTTTTTTTGATCGCGTTGAGATTTCGTTGAATGCGGTAAATCCTAAGGGAGGGTCCCCTTGTTTTTCTCGCGTTTGTAACGTATACATAAATAGGTATGTTTTATTTTACCTTGGGGTACCTTCTCACGCGTTTTCCCTCCAACGATTTAAGAAATAAACGAGGTATCATTTCGTTTTGCCTTATGGTATAGGGTATTTGGTACGTGTCAGCTTAAATTCAATTCGGAAGACATATGATAGGGTGAATAAAAATCCAGTCCATACCCTGACTGCTGGGTGGATCAGGGAAGAGGTATACAAGGAGTTTTTTTTATGGAAACGTGATTTTGTCATTCAAACACGGTTTATTCAGAAAACGTTACCTTTTTTAGGGTTCCGTAGTCAACAAGGAACCCTTATAGTTTCACCATATCCGTCCGTCCATCCGCAGCTTAGCTCAGAGACTCTTAGTACTAGAAAGCTATAATTTGACATGGATATAATTGCGCCAACAGTGGTAAAATAAAATCACAAAAAAAAAATATTTTACGATACCTCCTATACCTACACGTAAAGTGGGGATGTATTTTTTTCTCATCTACCCCATGGTGTGGGGTATTATTGGAAAGATCTTTCAAAAATACTGCGGGTTTGTGAAAACAATTTTTCGATTAAGGGATCCGTTTCTGAAATATTAAGCTTTAATGTGCAAATTTTTTTAGAGTCAAGTGTGTGTGTCCCTGCCAGCTAAATGGTTAGTTCTGGATATGTGAAAAAATTCACGGTAGTAGTATTATATACAACGAAGTTAAAAAAAACTATCACAGCTAAATAGGCTTTAAAATTTAACGAGTAATAGTCGACCAACTTATATTTGCAATTGGAATGTATGAGAGAACATGTTTTTCAACTACAATGTTAAGTTTGTTCTTGGGATAAACTCATCCCAACTACTAAACCCTTCATTGTGCGTGGTCCAACCCGCACTTGGCCAGTGTTTTTCATTTATCATCCTATCCTTTAAAATAAACAAGAATAAAATTTCCATTTTCGCCGAACCGAACTATTCACTTCACTCCATCGACAATCTTTCCACAAGAATCCGGAGCCAGACATCTATTTTTAACACAGCAAATATGCTCATACTTTCACCCCATACTTAACACCCCAGAGAACCATTCGTTTTTCCAACGAATCTTACTTACATTAGTGTGTGATTTGCCGTTTCGTGAAAGTTAGCAACTTTTCAAAGGGCCATTACATAACTTCAGGCTAGTTAACTTCGTAAAATGACTTATATTATCCTTATAAATCAGTAAATTATTATTGTATAACAGTTCTTTAAAAGTTATCCCTAAGACCGCGTCCTAGCCAAAACGATAGGTCGCGCGAACACGCGACCTTCGCGTTTATCAGAACGCTTGGTAGCACTGATAGAGGGCGCCTTCTTATTTTCCGAACAAATGAGTGGCATATGAATACGATTATTGCGAATTCACACGACCGATCGCTTTGGTTAGGATGTAGGGTAAAGAGGTCGACTCGTGATCCTACAAATGTACCGTTATACCATAGATTGTACTTAGAAAAGGATAAATAAACAAATAGAAATCATGGAAAGTAATAATAAAATAAAGAAAATAACCCCATCGCCGTATCTCTACGTTGACGTCGTGACGGGCATGCGCGCTTCGAACTCTAGGTATGTGCCGGTAGAGGTTACTTTGCCGAAACGGGTTTAGAGTGCAGGCCAGATCAAGAGAGATACATAAACCGTCAGCATGTGGCGAGCTGTTGGGCAGTAGCGACCCCACGGACCTCTCTGGACAAGTCTTGTTCCTCTGCTCTGACTTGCCTTTATTGGCCGGCTGGAGTGAACACTGGTGAGGAACAGAACTCCTACCTCTTTCTTGCCTTTATTGATCGGCTTGAGTGGAGATTCGCAAGAAGAAACGTGCTCGGAAGAAGGAAGTAATCCAGTGATGATGACGTAAGATTCTGATAGGGATCTTGACCGTGCTTCCGGGATTGTCCTGAGAGCCATGGAATACCTCTCCACTCCTCAACCACCTCAGGATATATTATGTTGCCTGCTTGTCCCTACGTCACTATGTGCTAGCGACCGTTTCCGGGGGCCTATTATTTGTTATTGAGATTATTTTTTATTATTGAGTGTGCACGTCACCCCCTGCCACTTTATCCGTGTATTATATATATGTCGCAGTAAGATGGTAGTAGCCGTGATATAGTTATATCTCTAGGAATATCGCTATATACCGTAAGATAGTTACATATATGAAAGCAGTTCATAACTGTCCGAGTGCCCTAATTTTGTTACTGCGACCAATTTCGACGTAGCGCTCACCAGCCGCTACCGCGGCTACGCTCGCTTCGCTCGCTCGGCTCGCGCTTAGTTTGTCACAAAACCTTACCTATTTGGTTGGAGTGCCCTAATAGTTATATTACTATGTACATGGTGCTCGTATCATAGTTATATTCCTAGTAAGATAGTTATGAACCGCTTTACGGTATATAGCTATATACCTAGATATCCCTAAGGATATAACTAAATCACGGCTACAACCATCTTACTGCGACATATATAAAACTTTGGTCAGACATGGTCCATAGTCCTTCCATAGTTCCAGGTAACGAGTCCATTTTAGCCACCCACACCCATATTTCAAGTTCTTTGTTCCTGCACCAACCGGAGGTTGTCCATGGGTGCACTTGCATAATGCATACACGGATATCGTCGGTTGGTACCTCATTTAATAAAAGCGCCTAAAGCCTCTGCGAGTTGGCTTCGGCCCCTCGTACGTCTTCCAAAAGTACGGGAACCCAGGGTCCTGAGATATGTCAGAGATATTTTAAAAAGAAAATATTAAGAAGTAAGTGGCCCATATGTGATTGACATCTACAAGCTGTATCGGGACAACACTCGGTAAAAGAATGACAAAGGACCGCAATTCGGTTACTTTCTTTATCTATATTATATGTAATTGCTTTTTTTTACATTTTTCTCACATACAGATGCAACAAGAATGATGTAGATACCCAGGATTTTGTAATATCTTGATTGTCCTTGGAGTTGCTTGCCCGTTCTGCTCCATAGAGATCTCCGTTTTTGAATGGGCAACTAGCTTCAACTTTCTGACTAACTGACCGAGTCTTTGACAATCCAAAAGTGCCTGTAATAAAGTGGTTTAATTATAAATGTTTTGAGTTTGAAATTAACCAAAAATACTTTAGTGCTTCAACTAGCAGCCAAAACCATTAAAATTGGATTCTTCCACTTTGCTCCACTAGTGGGACAAAGTAGAATGTTCACAATTTTGGCGCCCACTGTGTCCCACTAATTGATTTTGGTGGGACAAATTACACTCGCATGAACTATGATTTATAGCAACACATTTTGAAATTTTAGGTACAGATAGAATGAAGTCACTCACTACCAAACTACAAAGGTATTCACCAAACCAATAAAATTTAAGGCTATTCAGCGATTGGAAATTATTGTTTCAAAGAGAAATGTTCTCATCATTGAAAATGTTACAAAAGGTTTGTTTCATAAACGCCGAAATATATCAATATATTTCCATTCGATATTATACCAAACTGTGGGATTCGAGCAGGGAGCTCGAATGCCATAGTTTGGGACATTAAAAGAGACAGGAAGTTCCCTTTGAACTACAAAAGGTACCAAATGCTGACAATACTTGATGTAAATAATGTTATTGTTGCTTTGTATACTCAAGAACCTTCCCTATTGAAATAATACACCATAGATAAAATATATTTCTATTCGATACGCACTCACATACAAACTTGGTACTACTTACTACTCAATTTAACAGAATACACTTTAGACTTCTTAAAGATAACCTCTAGGTTTCGAGGCTCGAAATGAACTAACTTAGCAAAACAGGCACCACGCTCCAAACATCATGTTTCTATTCCCTTTCGTTAAAAAAGACAGTACTTTTACGGTAACTGTCAAATGAGATACTTTTAAACTTTATGACCACACTGATACAAAAGTCATTTGAGGCAAATCACATACTTTCAGTTTCATATTTAGTGTTTAAAATCACTACAAAGCTTAATAATATTTGGAAATCATGACAATATGATCACATTCATCCAATGATACTTAAATGTTATTTTAAGTAAAAAGAGGTAAACGCGCCCCTCAGTTGGTAAGTTAAAACTTGCCTGGTTAGCAAACCACAGTGTCGTGGTCAACGGAAGCGGAACCACGCACTGTAACTTATGTTTGTCTCTTTTTCGCTCCCGATAATTATGACATGCCGTCCTACGTCCACGTCTTTTTCTTAGCGTGTCGATGGCAATCTAAATAGACTCGGCCCAGAATTCGGCTACGAGTTTGGCGCCATCACTAGCGTCCATCAGTTACTGTAACGTGCAGCTGACAGGACACGCAGGACATGATATTAAGTGTCCCATACTTTGTGGAATAGCACCACATTTACACTCTAGGCGGAGTCGGCCATGAATCTCCACCTGAACAGGTTTTCCCTGCTTCGGCCAACCTGGGTACGGAGTCTCTTTATAGACTTCCAGGTTACTCAAAACAACTCATGTCCAGGCGGGAGATTGTCAGCAGGTGGAACAAATGGTTTGGGTAAGAAAGCACTGTCTCGCCACAGCTGCAGTCTTTCTTTTGATCGTTCGCCCGTGAGTGGAACGACACACTTTAAAAAACTGTTTCGGCTTTTCACCTTTTGTGGCACTAGGGTGTTGTCGTGTGTCGCAGACCATTTTGGCTCTTTCGCTGGAGCTAGCCACCGCTCTGCGAACTACTGGTGGCGCTATTCCTGCTAGTGGATACAGCATTTGAGCCGGGGTCGGTTTGAGGCAACCAGTGATGATCCGGCACGTTTCATTCAAAGTTGTATCCAATAACTTTGCATGGGCAGAACGAGTCCACACGGGGCAAGTGAATTTACCCGCAGAAAACGATAGCGCCAGCCCAGTAGTTCGCAAATCGCTGAATAAGACTGTTGCGAGTGTGCACCTTCTGCTTGATGTTCTTGCAGTTTTTGCTGAATGTTAAAGACCTGTCCATAGTAACACCAAGATATTTAGGAGAGTTGCTGTGCTCGATAGACACCCCATCCCAAACGATGTTAAGTTTGCGGCGCGCCTCTCTATTGTGGAGATGAACAGGGTTTTGCTCGGATTGGGCTTGAGTGAGTTAGCGAGGTAATATGCGGCCAAGTCACCCAGAGCTCTGACAAGTGGACCTCAACCGCCTCAAAGGTGACGGCAAGGTCGTCTGCATAGAGGAAGCGGGACGTGTTTGGGCTGCATGGTTGGTCGTTGGTATAGATATTAAAAAGGAGCGGTGCCAGGACACTACCTTGAGGTAGGCCGTTTTTCTGTGCTCTACAACGACTTTTTTCCGAGAGAAGATGGACCTGAAAACAACGGTTTTGGAGAATTTCTCGGAGTATTCGAACAAAATTCTGATCGCTGAACAATGTCTCCACCTTCCACAACAACCGCTTGAGGTTGACGGTATCGTAGGCAGCTGATAAGTCAACGAATACAGTGCCTGTGACCATTCCTGTCTCGAAACCATCCTCAATCTGTTGAACGAGTTTGAGGGTCTGATTGCAGCAAGACTTTGCAGGTCTCAAACCAGCTTGCTCCGGGATTAACTTCGGGTCGATAACACCGGTTAGCCTGTTCAACAACAGTCTCTCAAACAGTTTGTATGTATGTATGATATTGGTCGAAAGTTTTTTTCAAGTTTCAGACTTCCACGTGTCATGTTACATTACAATCTTGCGGCTTTTTTTTGCGTTTGTGTGCCGTTTTTATGATCGAATGTTGCGTTAGTAACGTATTTGCCCCTTTTTACAATATTATTGCATTCATCAGATCGTAGACCAACTCTAATCATCGGCGACCTCGCGCTTCCATGGGATTGATCCATTGAAATAGACAAGCCTATAGAAGTCAAAGCCGTAAAACTAAATTCCTTTGGCTTACGAAGAGCCGTTGCATTCCTATGCATACATCGCTATAACAATGGGGATCATTCTGAGGAATTGTTCAGCCTTATCGCTGACTTCCTCCTGCCTCTAATATCAAATACTTCCTGCCCATCACAAATCTTCTTTACACAATCATCTGAGTTTTTAGAACTTGCTTCCGTCAGTGAGGATTCTGAATAAGTATCTATCTAGAAGAAAAAATTAAGTTTTATAAAAAAAAGAGAAAATTATCTACAACTGCTATGTTCAAGGGCGATGATGTGTAGGTATCATTATCTCTATAAACTGATTTACCTGAAACATGGTAACTTATTTCCTAAACAATGTACCTACATATGAATATGACATCATATTCGATGTGTTCTAAGCTTATTTTTCCACAGTTTGCTAAGTAAGTAATACCTACTGAGGTCACAACAGTTTAATTGGATGTACTCACTCCGGTTACCGTTCGTTCGCCAATTTATTTTGTGAGCATCATTATAATATTGATTGACCTGATTTTAATACAATAATATGTAAACAACTTTTCCGAATAATGTTATCAAACCAGATAATTTAAATTAAATTTTCCACAATAATTATTATGTCCCCGGGAATTCGTTTAATTCTGTGCAACTCAGCTTAAATTGTTGGTAACAAAAATTAAATTCCAGCTATTATTTACTTATTTGATAGTTCATGGAAAATAATATAAACGTTAATATGTTGGACTAATAAAATATTTTGTTTTTCCCTCGTAAATGATGGGTTCGTGTGTATGACAGGCTGGAATCATCAAAATAGTTTATGCCTATATTATTACCAGCCTGTTATAATCTCGCTGCAGGGCAAAGGGCTCTTCTCATACAGAGTAATTGAAATAATATTTTTTAGCATAAAACATGGTGTATAAAGTTGTTTTAAAGACATAATAGAGCATACATGTTTTGCTTTTATCATAGCATAAAAATATTATAAATTACATTACAAAATGTTTCCTGTCAGTAAATTCTTATATGCTGTAAAAATTATTAGTGTTTAACAGTTTTTTTTTTAATAATCTAAGATTTAATGTTTTTAAATCACTTGGAATTTTATTATATATCCAAACACACACGGCTAAATAGCTTTTACTATATTTAGCCAGTCTTGGAACGTCATTTAATATAAGCTTGTGAGGATATCTCGTCGGTTTCGAGGATATACAGCCTCTGCCTTTTTAAATAAGTCTTTATGCTTCTTAACAAACATGCATACTTCTTAGATATACAGAGAGAGTGGCGGTAATAAACCAAGTTCTTTAAATATTTGCCTGCAAGATTCATCAACCTGAAGCCAATATAACATAACATATTGCACGAATATACTTTTTTTATGCAACAAATACCCTATTTTTATCGGTAATATTACCCCACATCATGAATGCGTATTAATGAGTCAACATAAGCATGACAGGTAGTGATAGCAGATCTAATGTTTGTTATATTTTTATCCTTTCCGAGTGCGTATACGAATTTATTTATTATTTTAGATATATCATCTACTTGTGCTTTCCAATTTATGTCCTGCGGAGCAATTGCGTAACACACTACAGTAGGAATCGGTTTCATTTTGACAGTTCAACATCATTCATTGTGTTATTTACGTTGTTGATCAAACAAATTTTTCGAACTTATGAAGGAATGGATTAGCAATATGCTTTAAAATCATTCAGATCGTTTTGATAGTGGGTTACACAATTTGGGTGCTGGAGCTAGACCACCACTTCTTAAAGCAGTATTGTTGTAATCTTACTTCAGTGTAGGAAAGAGATGGAGTTAGACGTCCTGTATAGCTCCATCTCTTTCTCACACTGAAGTAACATTAAAATAATACTGCTTTAAGAGATGGTGGTTGGCCCCCTGATCTATTATTACTCCAAGTAATTTCGTTTGTGTAACTTCGTTAAGTTTTGGTATGTCAAGTTTCAAATTGTATTTATTATTAGGTATGTATTAGATTTCTTAAACTGTAAGTATGTATAAAGACTTATCTAAATTAATTATTAAGTTATTCATGCGAAGCCATTCAATTAATTTTTCACTCGTATTGTTAATTTCTGTTTCATGGTCGTAAATTGTATTATTAATTGTAACACATGTATTAGTGTTTTGCATTGATCACCACGCTTGTTCAAGTTAATAATTTACAAAAACAAATTAATTTTTACTGTCTTTTTGATTTAGTGGTCGCACGCGCTACTGCTTGAGTATGAGGTTTTGGGTTCGATTCCCAGGTCGGGCAAAGTTTTATTGGGTTTTTCCATTCGGAATCACTCAGTAGAAGGCCGGAGTCTAGATTTGTGCCCGGTTGATGGCAATAAGCTCGCCCCCTTTTACATGGGACTTATACATAACTGGCGAAATGTGAGTGTATCACATGTACATACACCTCTGCCGACACCTTCGGAAGAAACAGGCGTCATGTTATTTTAGGCAATACATATACATAGTACATACATCATCCCTGATTTCAACCCTATCTACTTCGGAAATGAAAAGCAAATATGTCATAAACATGTAACATTATTTGTTTACTGAAATTCTTTTATCAATCCAACCGTATTGTTTCGGATTCCCACAAATTTGATTGATAGCCAATTGAAGCACAATATTCCCATTTCAAGTAACATCGATGCCTAACAGCCAAAAAGGGACAAGCGACATATTTTGTGAAATCGACTTATGTAATTATATATGGTTAGAATCGGCTTTGTGGCTGTTAGGTATCGATATAGTTATATAACCTTAAGAACCTTATATTTGAACATTACAATACATACAATTAAATAATTAGATTTTGTATTTGTGTGAAAACTGTTGGTCTATTGTTGAGGTTTAGATTCTGATAGTTCGGACTATTATATTAATATTATATTATATATATATAAAGAGTGTAAGAAATTGTATTAAAATCATGCATGTTGAAAGTTCTCTACATTTTGTATTTCCTATCGAACCTGGAACTCATAACGCGTTAGCTATTTGGAAAAAAAAATATTCGCAAGATTTCTATTTAGTTAAAATATAACCTTCTTATAAGAATTGCAGTGCAATGCAGTGCAGTAGCAATGTGTGTTCCAACCTACACCCTAAAATTGCGTAACACACTATCAATCACAATCTGAATGATTTTGAAGCATATTGCTAATCCATCGCTTTATATTTTCGATAAATTTGTCTGCTCAACAACATAAATATTATATTATATATCTATATCGTATTTTTATTTTGTGATATTTATTTTGGTGGTATAATGTATGTATTTGTATGTACTCATATTTTATGTTTATATATATATTTGTCTATATTCATATTAGTGTATCGTTTGTGATTTTATGTAGGTATTTTGTTTTCTCTTTTACTCTTACACACGTTGTTTACATCTCTTTATCTACTTTCCTATCGCAGGTATGCTGGAAGAGATTTCTTTAGAAATAAGCATCACCTTTGTACGTATTTTTCTGTTCCTTTCTTCTTGTTTGTTTATATGTGTGTACATAAACTGTTAAATAAATAAATAACGCAATAAATGTAAAAATTGATTCTTACTGTAGTGTTACGCAATTGCCCTGCTGATTACGGTGAAAATAAAATAGAATGGATTAGAGCAGAAAACACTATACGGGATTACGACGACAGAAACACATACTTAAACATAACATTACACCTGTATCTGTGTTACCCAAGAGGGTACACAGGTGAGTCTAAAGCAGGTATTCCCACATTTTCCCAGTTATGTTTAAGTCCCATGTAATAGGGGCGAGCCTATTGCCATCAACCGGGCACAAATCCAGACTCCGGGCTGCCACTGAGAAATTCCAAGTGGAATAACCCAATAACACTTTACCCGACCCGGGAACCGAACCCAGGACCTCAGGTTCAGCAGTAGCGCTTACGGCCAACGAGGCAGGCAATTTATTTTATTTTCACCATCATCAGTTAGATATCTACAGCATCAATCTGCGGTTACCGATCAAAAACTCCCCGCTAAGTGAAGGTAATTATGGCAAATATCCCGTAGGACTAATGGCCTTATTCAATGGTAGTATCCATTACGGACAATGGACGTTTCGAGCTGACATCATAGCTATACATAGATAAGGGTGGAAATAGATTATAACTAGGCATTGTCTATCCCGTAATGACTGAGAGATATACACTATGTGATTGGTATATTGATAGACTTCTATTAGATAACTTCACACAGCTGAAATTACTGCATATTGTCAGAAATTAAAACTAAAGATAAACATGAAATTCAATTCAAACTGCATAATTAAGCCACTTAATTTCTGCCAAAAAGTCTTTGAATATATAGCAGTGCAATTTCATAAAAACTTTTTATTATTAACCGATTTAAAAAAAGGAGGTTATCAATTCGATACGTCCATACATATGTATGTAATATTATTATTGGAACTACAATATATTGACATTTTATGATAATCTATTAGAGCTTCCAATCAAATATACAAAATTTTATATGTGTATGTATGTATGTATGTCTTTGTTTATGTTTGTCCACACATTTCTCAAACTATTATCGGATCGTGACCATTTTTACTGGCTTACATTTACTTCAACTCAGGGAACACTGCAAGTTTCATCAAAGTTGGTTCAGTAGTTTTCAATATATGGAATTTACGTGTAAGTGTGACGGCGGCCTGGCTTAGGTATTGATACGAACTACTGTCATAGGAAAAACATTACAAAACCTTGGTCAAATTCTAGTGCAATATTTACAACAAAAAAAACTATTAACTACTTATAACAAACAAATATTCCAGTTTTTACTTAAAACTAAAAATTACGAAATATAAAAGTAATTTAAAGAAATTAAATCGACTTCAAAAATAAATTTTCTCAAAATTATGAAATAACTTTAGTTTTGGAAGTCGGTGGCAAAAAACACAGAATACAGATCTCAACACACTGACTTCCGGAATTAAAGCTATATGAAATAACTTTAATTTTGGAAGTCGATGTTTTGAGATTTTGAGTTAATTTCTTTTTGAAGTCGATATACCGAATTTTTTTTTATTATTTTCTTATAATACTCAGTTTTTATTAGACTCAAGAGAAGACTTCAATCTCTTCAAGAAAGAAAGAAAATCACTTTTATCATCATCATCACTGGCAGCCTTGTTCCAGCCACTGCTGAGTATAGGCCTCCTGCCTTTTGTGCCATGCTTCCTAGTTTACCAGTAGGTCATACAAAACAATTATTAGCTTATCATTGACTAGCACTTCCCGCGCGACTTCGTCCGCGTGGATTACGCTCTATAAAAAAAATCTACCCCTGGCGGGGTACCCATCAGGTGTAGATTTTTTAAAAGCCCTGATACACGTTATTCTTTATTTTCGGTCTGAACTCGAAGTGTTTATACACTTCGAGTTAATTGGACCGCGCGTTAAAATTCTTCCATACAAACTTTGACACCCCCAATCCCCGTTTAGGGGATAGTATAGAAAAACAAAAATAACACACTAACTTTTAACTTTATTATTTACTAAGATAAATATATCGTGCCAAGTGTCAAGTTTACTAACTCAAGGCATAAGATTTTTCATACAAAAAAATTCCCTTTTCACCCCCTTAAAGGTCGAATTTCCAAAAACCCCTTCTTAATGCTCCTCTACATTATTAAAGGAAGCCGTGTGTAAAATTAAAAAAAAAATCATTGTAAATTTCAAGTTTGTAGCCCCAGCGGTTTAGGCTCTGCGTTGGTGAATCAGTCAGTCAGGACAAGTAATTATTTAAGAATACATTAGAATTACTTTAATGACCAATCAAAGCAATTAATCGTCATAAATTTTACGATGTTTTTACACTAAGTGCGAGCGGTTATACTTAAGTATAATCGCTTTGGTTAACCTAAACAATCCCCAATAATATTAATATTCCAATAAACATTAATATCGATAATTAAAGCGACATAACTGATTTGGTACAGGCTTTCCGTAATACGGCGCTTACGTTAGCATGACATTCCGAATTTAATAAGATTAAGTAAAATAGAAAGCGGTGGAAGGATTATGGTAATTCTAACGTGGGGTGCTAGAAAAATAAATGTGGGAGGGGCGCTCGCACTATATGGGTTTCGTACTCTTACAACTCTACTACTTTAAATCAGTCAAGCAAATACAGGGTTGTTTCTAATTCGCTAGCTTAGCTAAACTCCGCAGACGCGATGGGCATCGATATCTAAACATGATAAAATACAAATAAAAAGATTTGAAGTTTTTTTTTTGAGAGGTCAACGACCGCTGTTAGTGTTGTTACTTGAAGTATGAGTTGAGAAAAACTGTGAGGTTTACACGAAAAAAAAAATTGATTTTTTAAACTGATATTTCAAGTGACTACAATAACTACGGTCGATGACCCCACAAAAAATTATCAAATTATTTTTGTTTTATGATCATGTTTACATATCGATACCCATTGCGTCTGCGGTTTTTAGGTAACCAATTTAAAATAACCCTGTATTAAAGAGCCTTCACGAGTAACGATCTACACATTCTGGGCAGTCGGGACTACTACCTACCAACTTTGCTAGCTGGCCAATCTCTTCACTATCATCATTATTGCCGAAAGACGTTTACTGCTGGACATAGGCCTCCCCCAAGCATCGCCACTCCGACCTGTTCTGTGCTTTTCGCATCCAGCGGATTCATGCGGGCTAAACCAGGTTATCAATCCACCTCGACAGGCCTTCAAACGCTACGTCTTCCGGTACGCGGTCGCCACTTCAGAACCCTTCGGTCCCATCGGCCATCTGTTCTGCGAGCAATGTGCCCTACGGGGCAATTACGTAACACACTTCCAGTAGGAATTGATTTCATTTTGAGAGTTCAACAACATTCATTGGGTTATTTACGTTGTTCAGCAGATAAATTTTCGAACATATGAAGCAATTGATTAACAATATGCTTCAAAATCATTCAGATTGTGATTGATAACGTGTTATGCAAATAGGATGCTGCCCACTGCCACTTAAGTTTGGCAATTCGTCGGGCTCTCCACCATAAGCTATGATAATGGCCAACAGAGGTTGGCATAGCTGCTTCTTCTTGCGTGTCGATGGCAATCTAAATAGACTCGGCCCAGAATTCGGCTACGAGTTTGGCGCCATCACTAGCGTCCATCAGTTCCTGTAACGTGCAGCTGACAGGACACGCAGGACATGATATTAAGTGTCCCATCGTTTGTGGATATATATATCATATGTGTTGTTTGTGGATATTAAAAAGGAGCGGGGGAAGCGGAAGGCCATAGCTTATGGTGAAGAAACTATTCCTACCTACTAATTTAATTAATAGTTATAGAATAGGTAATTAAACACTACTGTCATGGGCTCTCAGCAATCATCATCATCTCAACTGAAAGACGTGCTTGACATCGGCCTCCCCACAACATAACCATACATTACATCACGTCTGTAATCCTCAAAGAGTTAGGCAGAGGTGTATTTATATTACACCCACATTTTCCCCATTATGTTTAAGTCCCATGTAATAGGGGGCGAGCCTATTGCCATCAACCAGGCACAAATCTAGGCTGCTACTGAGAAATTCAAGATGGTAAAACCCAAAAACACTTTGTCCGACCCGAGATTCGAACCCAGGATCGCATGCTCAGCAGTGATGCTAGCGACCACTAAGCCAACGAGGCAGTTAATATCTCAATAATATCTTATACTCTAAAACCATTTTCAATTACTTTTTACAGTAAGAAACTCTCTTGTATCTCCTCTTAGTATTTTAAGAAGCTTTAGAAAGTATTGCAAAATAAAATACTCGAAAATATAGTCCCTGAACGAGCAGTTTTAAAACGTCCAGTAGTTTACAACGGTACCTACGTCTAGTCACTTGTCTCGCAACGCAATAGCTTATTTCTTAGAACTCGTTTAAAAGTGGACTTAAGTACATTTACCTGTATTAGGTCTGCTTAATCACATCTTAAATCCCTCAAAGATGTTCAATAGTGTGCATTAGGAAATAGCGACGATCTTCTTCTTCTATATGTATAAGTACACTTTTACAAAGAGGTAAAATTTGTGAGTTTGTATGTAGGGGGTAATCTTCGTAACGACTGATCCGATTCCGAAAATTCTTTCACTAATGGGAAGCTACTGTAATGCCGAGTGTCATAGGATGGGTATATTTTACATTAAAACAAGAAATTTCACGCAGACGAAGTCGCGGGCAGAAGCCAGTATAGGATATACCTAAGTCCTGCGTCGAAAGAGAAACCCGAGTCGCCATTTTTAGGGTTTAATTCCACTTGACGCCAATTAGCGCCTAATTAACTTACTAACTAGCTGGTATACTCCCACTATCTATATGACCTAGGTACTGATTTTTGCATCTTGTCTCAGTGAATACTCGAAAAATAATTTTAGCAATCTAAAAGCAAATGAAAACCTTTTAATCAGACCTATACATACAGTAACCATTTTGATATCTTTTGTCCCATCTTAAATTCTGTGACCCTAACCTAAACTTTGATCAATAGGGTTCCGTACTAAAATGGTAAAAACGAACCCTTATGGTATGACTCAGTCTGTCCGTCTGTCCGTCAGTCACAGCTGGATATCTCAAGAACTACTAATGCTATCAACTTCAAATTTGGAACAGTTTTAGATGACGTTTGACCAACTATTTTTCAAGTAAGAAAGAATGTTTTTTTTTTGCAACAGGGACTGAAAGGAGTCTTAAAAATTCGAAGTGGGGCTACCAGGACATATAGGGGATCGTATGAAAGAGCGCTGTTTGCACATTCTGAAACATTTTTTCTTTTTTTTAGGCCGCATAGTTTTCGACTTTTGATGAAAAACGTAAAAAAAAATACCGTTTCCTTATCTCCGAAGTTTGCATAGAGAAAAATCTAAAATTATTCCATGTGATAGAAGTTTATGTAAAGATTACAGGAAAAATAAAACGATGTCTCTAAATAGCACACTTTTCCAGAAATCATCAACAAAAAATACATTAGTTCCACTATTGGTCAAGAGATGGCGCTGACCTAAAACTGCAATGCTGTCCGTCTATCCTATCCTACTTTTGAAGGAATGTACGTAAAGTAACACATCCAAAATATTTAAATACAGGATAAGTTTAAAAGGAGTGCGGATATTTCAGGAGGTAATCAGGTGCATAAAACTGGACAATTTTCCCCAAGGAACATAAGTCGAAATCTTAAAATTGAAAATCGACATTTCATACAAAGTGACTGGTCACGTGACTCAAGATTGTATGAAAAGTCGATTTTCAGTTTTAAGATTTCGACCTACGTTCCTTGGGGAAAGTTGTCCAGTTTCATGCACCTGATTACCTCCTGAAATATCCGCACTCCCTTTCAACTTATCCTGTATGATGGTACGGAACCCTCGGTGCGCGAGTCCGACTTTCTCTTGGCCGTTTTTTTTTATTAAGTCCAGGAAAATTTTAGGCCTAGGCACTACTTAATTAGCGAAGTCCAAGAGTCAAAGTTCAATGACCGTTGAGGAACCCACCGGAACTCCTTGTTATTGTAACTTTGAGTGCAGGGCTAAGCTCTTCATCGCTCGAGTGCTAAAAACAGAGACTTATATTTTCACTAGGCGTAACCGTGACACTGCCTGTGAAAATGTTTCTATTCCCAAGTCATACTAACGGTTGAAATTAAAATATTGTGGACAGAACTGCGAAGTTTTTTTTGTATTACCTATAGTATTGATACTTTTCAAGCATCTCTCTACGATCAACATTTGGTAAATTCAACACGGTAAATTACGCACGGTTATAGGTATCTACCTAGACACTATAACTGAAAATCGTAAACCAGAGATTATTATATATTATGTTATCATTGCAGTAACAAGTTTCGGGTGATTTTATATACCCGACCGAGTGTTTAAAAAGCTTCAAACACACACCTACAACGTAGATTTGGAAAACATTAACTCTTTGGAAAAATGGAGAATCGGCAACTACCTGTTGACCAACCATTGAAGCGAGCGACTAAAAGCGCTCTAAAGAGACAAATTACAAGTTTCACAGACTCAGTCTCAACCACGGATATCTATGGTCCCAACGCTCTGTGAAGAAGATTAAGAAACCATTATTTTTAAATAAAAAGAGCTCTTTAAACGTAAATCTTATTCCAATAAGTGAGTAATCCACTTAACTTGTGAATCGAGTTACAGTTTTTTTTTGTCCAACTGACCCAGAAGGACGGTAATGATTTTTGTTTATTCTCTCTAGGTTATCCATCATTCGGTGATGTTGGCAATAGGAAAACATGGTTGAGGAAATAAAAATTAATACATGTTTTTAAAACGTTTTTCTTTTAATGAAAACCATGGGTGAACTAACCACACCATTGCACCTGATTTCTTCATTAGAGACCATCTCACTTCGACAGTCATGTTAAACTAAATAATTTAAAATTAAAACACAATTTATTTTTGATGTGTAAAAGTGTTTTTGGAACCAATTTACAGAAATAAAAATCATTTATCATTATTATAATAAAGTTCAGAAAGTAATTGCCTGTCCTTCTAAAAGAATATTTGTTTAGCTACAAAATAAATTCACAACCATGTATATTTTGTCCCTTGAGTGACACATCGTTCCATAAAATACCACCGATGCGGTTACAGAGGGTGTAACCTAACAAATTTTAAAGAAATGAGCAGTGAGAATGAGCAGTTGGTATGACATGTCTCTTTTGTACCTCTATATCACGGACTGACATCGTAATACTGTAAACTAACAACACATAATTTCCCAATCTGATTTGAGTGTCTTTTGTCCACGTAATATGCGGATAGTCTTACTTATCCGACTTATGACGTCACCCTATGAAATACTTATAAGTAATTTTTGACCAATCAATACTTATAGGTTTGACTGCCTCGTTGGTCTAGTGGTCGCAAGCGCTACTGCTGAGCATGAGGTCCTGGGTTCGATTCCCAGGTCGGGCAAAGTGTTATTGGGTTTTTCTATCTGGAATTTCTCAGTAGCAGCCCGGAGTCTGGATTTGTGCCCGGTAGATAGCAATAGGCTCGCCCCCTAATACATGGGACTTAAACATAACTGGCGAAATGTAGGTGTACTATAGGTACACCTCTGCCTAACCCTTCGGGGAAACAAGGCGTGATGTTATGTTATGTTATGTTATGTAATTTTTATGGTGTAGGTACTTAATAAAGAGTATGAATTCTATCTATCTATCCATGAGACAGTCACACGTTCACTGCGTAGGTCTGATCTGCCGACTTTGTTTTGATGCTAAATAGGATCTAAAAGACCTGTCGCTAGATTATAATGCGTTACCAAGTCGAATAGATCTGGTTGACAGCTCTGCGTTTAGGTGGTACTTACTCATTCATTTTGAATTTTAATGTTTATTTCTTGATTTTAACTTGTTTTTAATTAATTGATTAACCTAATAAAGAAGTGGTAACGAAATCCAATTTGTCTAAAGTATAAAAATAATTAATTCCGTTTTGTAAGGTCGAAAAAACCTCAAAGACTTACTGAAAGATCAATGGTCGATGAATACGTATCTAGGGCTGGATAAAAAACATCGATTTCTGTATTCAAATAATAATTGATCTGGTTTGAAGTAAAATTTATAGACGGTGATTTAATTTGAAGAACATGTTCTGTATGGCTGTATAATTACAAGCCTTGTAATTATAGTTGGACTCACTTTATGATTGTTGCGTTGCAATACTTTCCGGAGTATTTCATTCGGCTTTCGGCTTTTATAATATGGGAGTCTATAGTATCATCACATGCCACTAACAATGCGCGTTTTTATCGGCACTTACACAAAATAATTTGAGAACTATCGAATATAAGAACTCAAGCACAGCACTAGACCGAATAATGAAAAAAGTAAGTGTAATCTGGTGCGGCTATCGGGTCATCAGTATCGGATCTGTAAGATCCGATAAACGCACCGAATGTAAAAAATTCTTTTGTGGTCGGTATCGGACCAAAGATACCTGAAGGCCAATTCCCGTAATTAAAAACGTTTAAAATCTAGTCGCAATCTCATGTCAGCGACAGCCAAAATATGTCAAAAATTTAGGAAAACGCTATACACTTTTTGACAGATTGTAACTGCGATTAGAATGCGAACATTCATATTTTTGAATGAACAAGTAGTAATTAATGAATGAATAAATTTTAAAGCAGTATCTATCAGTGTTTTTGGGTTTTTCTATCTGGAATTTCTCAGTAGCAGCCTGGAGTCTGGATTTGCGCCCGGTAGATGGCAATATGCTCGTCCCCTATTACAAGGGACTTAAACATAACTGGCGAAATGTGGGTGTACCATAGGTACACCTCTGCCTAGCCCTTCTGAGAAACTAGGCGTGATGTTATGTTATCTATCAAAATTCAAAACATTTTATTTCACATAAGCCTACATGGGCACGTATGAAACGTCAGAAGCAAGGTGCACGGTTCCAATTGGTCGTGCCCTGTGGAGAAGAACCGGCAAGAAACTCCACGGTTACTCTTTTAAAAATAATTGGCTTTTACAATATTTTCAAATTACAGTGTTATTAAGTATGGGACGTATCCCCTTCTAACTCTGTATAATCTATATATCCGACATATGCATCCCACTAAAGGGGAAAGTCAACGATTTTAGCACCCGCGCCATGGGACAGTTACGCATCAGGTCGTATACGAGTATTTTGTAGACCTGATAACGCAGTGAACGTGACGATCGACTAAAAACAGATTGACAAAGGCAAAAACCTTTTTTTTTTTGCAAAGTGAAGGTTTATTTCTTTTTATAGACAAAGAACTCTAAAACTTCACCCCTTTTAATAAAAAATCTTTAGTAACTTGAGATGTATAGTATGTATGTTGTGTTGTATGTCGATATTTTACGTGCGATTAATTCCTGTACTTTCCCAGAAATCCCCTCAGAAATGTTTCACACTTAGGTGTAGAACAAGCGCTAAATCATAAAGTACAGAACACAAACTCTTTTGACAATCCATCATCTTAACTCAAAGACTTACGACGATTTTTGCATTTTTACGACCACACAACGGTTATCCGGCAAGTTTCTGCCACATATTAAAATTGTATTCTGCACGTGCAAAACTAAAGGGGGCCGTCATTAGTACCTATACTGATAGGTACTTATGGCAGTCCCTAATTAAGTACAGTAAGCCTGTTCTCATATATTATGTCGTATACATAAGCCTTCTGTAAACTAGATAAACCATAACTCAACAAGTAGTGTATGTACTCGGAAACTATTCGGAGTTTGAAATCCGACCGTTACATATATTACGAAGGAAACCCCTTCGGAAGATTTAGGTTCCGTTACGAAGAAGGGTTAAAAAGTTACTGAAATATTGATTTTAATGTTACTTTTCGGACCTCTTTTAATACATGCGTGCTTCATTTAAGAGCAAAGGCCTTTTCGCATACAGGTAAGGATCCAGAATTGGGGAAGTACCACGCTGAGCCATTTCAAGTTGACCCCCAGTCCAAGATTTGTTTACAATGTTTTCAGCTCAAAACAATTTCAGCATACTTTAAATGTTTAACAAAATTAGTTTTCCGAGTTCCCCTTTATGGAGGAAAAACATAAGGGCGGGTGAAGCGACGTGCAAATGGTTAATTAAGAGAAATTGATCTTATTGGTGATGTTCTTCAGAAAGGTCAGGTGCGTAGTACTCGCAACCGACGTGCGTGTATGACCAGATGTATAAACGTAAACGAGGCAAAAGGAGTATGTAAGGATCGTAGCAGGTGGCGTTCTGTAGTTTCTACCTACCCCCATGGGAAGGCGTGAGTTTATGTATGTAAGTATGTATAATATGAAACTGCGACTCTTACCCCGTGTCCTGTTTTGTGCGATTCATTTCGGCGAACCCGGATGCTTCGTCGCGCCGACAGAGGGGTGTTCAGGTATTCCAACCAATGAGTGACAAATGAAAGCGACAATCGTTTATATTAGGACACGGCCATAGATTTTATCTCAACAAGCGTACTGAATAAAGAAGAAAAACAATTATTCGTTTTAAAGGAAAATCTGTCACACGATGAGTCGACGAACTTTCGGCTCTTATTTACCTAAAACAAAAATGCAAGCAAGCATTTCCATTCACTTTCTTTTGATCACAGAAGTAGAGAACCCTCCAAATTCTAAGTACCAAAAAATGCTTATCATTTACTTTTGCACTAATCACGGTGAATCAGATTGTCAACTTTATTCTATTCCAAAAAGATTTTAGTTCTTTATTTAGACAGACAACCAATAAAAATTAATGAACAGTTTGATTTTCAAACTTAGAACACATCTAGATGGGACTGACTTTTTTATTACTTGTAAGTACTCAATGGAATTTTTTCATACAGTCTAGCTCACGTGTTGTGTAAAGGTAATGCCTTATTAACCTATTATAGGTATTGATTACGTGACAACGTGTAGTAGCATATGTTAGGGCGCGGTTTCAATATTGTAATGTTGTCTTTATGCCATGACATAGATTGCAGAAATATTCTAGATGAGTGAAATTATTTCAAGCCTCTGTTGAGTAAAATCCGTTGTTTTCGTAATGGTTTCTTATCGATAGTTTGGGCGTTTTTATCAGCTTTACTATTAAATGAGTTATGTAAACAAAAAAAACTAGCTGCAGCACTACTCATCACCATCTCATCTTCTACTTACTAAAAATCTTAAATTCATTCACCGGCTGACAAAGCACGGCCTAGACCACTGGGTCGAATCATGAAATCTTGTAGGTACAAGAGTTCCCTAAATATAACGAAGATGAGCACTAAGAAAGGATTTTTAAAAATTCTACCCCTACAATTGTGAAATAGAAGATGACAGTCGGACATTTTTAATGTCAATCGTTTTGCAAGTAAGTAACTATCAAGAAATAATGAATTTGCTTTCCGATCCGTTCCGATAAACTGTTTTACCCGTTTCCAATAGGGTTTTCCAATTTCCTACAAACTCTTGAAAAACAGTTGCTAACAAAACCCTGGACTGAACACAATGTTACTCCAAAGAGTAAGTATTTAATCTACCTAACTTCCGAGCAGGTTTAATTTTATTCTGTTTACATTTTCCAGTCATATTGTGTTCGAAAATTGAATGAAAAATTTTCAATTCGGTCCATCAAACGTATTCGAAACAAGTGAAAATTGCGAAGAAGAAGTTGTACATGATTGTTCAATGCCCGATATTTGTTCGAAATCGAAAAACCCAGTTTTATTGTCTGTGTAATGTTCGCCAAACAAAAGTTGCTGAAAGAAAGCCGAGACAAAGTTGGTAACATCAATTTACTAAGCCTCTAGAATTCTAATTCTCAAGGGAAAAAACGTTTTAAAAGTTTGGGTTTTGCCAAATCACTGCCGAGTGTCTATGGCATGTCGCACCCAAATAACCTGTTTGCCTATTTTGAATGTTTTATTAACTGTTCTTAGTTCGAAAATTCTTTTTACCTGTCAAATAGCTTTTATCTAAAATCTTTTTATCCAGTTTTAGGGTTCTCAACTTTGAGTTTGAGTACTTTAGGGTTTCTCAAATATTGGATTATCTTTTTTGATGCAAGATTTATCTTGAATTTCAAATATAAAGAAATAAAATAACTTTAAAAAGGGATGCTTGCGAAAACGGTCCCTTTTTTAAAATCCATCTTATAAATAAATATAATGAAGATTCAAATACGCCATAAACAAAAAGAAATAAACAGGGAGACAAAAAACAGATAATTTCAAATTTTTACGTCTGACATTAGCGGCAACTTGGTTTCAAATCTCGTTTTCATCATTATCCGATTTTATGAGTTAGAAATACATAGTAAATTCAATTTCCAAATGGGTTATGCAAATCTATTCTCACCATTAGTAAAGATTATTAACGTTAGTTTCATAAATACCCAATATTAATACTTAAAATCATACGTACCCGCACGAAAATCCAGAAAATGTGTAAAACTCTACAAGAAAATTCACAACACTATAAAACCCACAGACACAGCGTCTCACTACTAATTAAAAAATAGACACCATTTAAATGAGGAACAGATGCGTTATTTTTTTAAATTATCGCGGTAAAACCAATGCGTTGATTCCGTACAGCCAGTCGCGACGGTAGGCGTCCTAACGTTGTTAACTCGCGTCGCTCACTGCTTCTCGCGCAGAGCTCGCGCCGTTGTCACACAATACTCGCTTTTCAGACATCGGTTGCAATATGCTCGTACGAGCACTATATGCATAGCACAACTGTTGCTTTGCTTTACATAAAGCGTCAAAAACACTTTTCAGGTAACATACTCTACGCGAGGATAGTGCCTTCGTTTTTGATCAACATCTGTTTGCATTTCCTACTATTGTGTGACATAAAAATTTGTTGATGATGGAAGTAGGAACTTATAACTATTGTTAGTTCCTATTAGAGTTATTGCTTTTAGTGATTCACTGTCCTTTCACACTTAAAAGGAGAGGTCAACCTCAATACTGTTGAACGAACATTGTTTGTAATTGAATAAAACATTTTTTTTTATTTTTTTTTTATTGTTCTGATTACAGCTAGAGCAAATAACATAAACATAAAGTAAGTACCTACCTACTGTTTTGTGTTCGAAAATTGCAGTTCTTACTGTTTGCATTTCTAAAAGTCTTAAGAAGTTCTGAAAACCTCTTAAAAATCCCAATTTAGTTTTTCTATTACAAAATGCGTTTCTAAACAAGCCTGGAACGTGTAGATTATTTTTAACGGAACGTAACTGCGAAAACACGGTGCGTGTGAAACTCGCGCTTCGCCCCCTTCCGAACATAGATCTTATAATAATCTGTGTAACCCAATTTTACGCGTTACTAGTGTTACTACACGTAAATTAGCGACGGAACCCAGGTGTGCCGTGTCGAGTGCGTTTCACAGCTTAGTGTTGCCAGCCGATGCGAAATATTGTCCCTTCCCCCATGTTTGTTTGTACCTACCTAGTCAAATATTAGTGCTTGTAAAGTTTATGGCTTATTAATATTAAAATTCACCAACCAATATTTTTTTAGAAAAACTTTCCATAATTTAATGTTTAAATCAAGATCAATACAATAAAGTACGTAAAGGACCAATTAATTATATTATATCATGACAGTTACTTAGTTAAATAACAAGTGATGGAAACCTGATAAATTATGTTAAAATTAGTATTTTTGTTTAAGCACAGTGGTTTTTTTTTATTATTGTGACACTGTAGCACTTTAAACTATTTATATTGCTGTGCCCTAGCAGGGTTCATGTATGAAACCTATATACTTGTAACAACTTGTAAACTATATGAATGCAATAAATGATGATTATGATTACCTAATTAAACGTTCGATCATCACCGGCGCCTTTTAAAGTTTAAAGTTACAAGAAGTAATTAATTTAATTTATTTGTTTGGCTCTAGTGCCACAGCCTAATCTTTAAAAGGATTATTAAAGCCCAATAAAATTGAAAGCCTACTTTAATTTATTTACCTTAAAATCAGTACAACTTTCCCAAAAGATAGGTTCATTTTTCCTTCAAAGCAATATTTTCACAATAGCAACACTACCCAAAGTGATTGATGCTTTCCCGCCAAAAAGAATTACTGGCCAGTTTATGAATCACGGCCGACAAGTTTTACATAATTACGCTTGTTTCTGGCGCGATCGAAATAAAAGATTAAAATAAACACGTTATCAACGCACCTTTTTGTTTATGAGCTTGCAGGATATTAATCACGGGAACAGTTGCCAACAGATAGAATGTTTGGACTGTTTTACTATCGAGCAAAATATTTGTTTATGTTAGTGCTCATACACACGAGCGGCACGCGTCAATGGCAGAGGCAACTGCAGCCGTCGCACAGTGGACTGAAATCGCGAAGTACGGACTTAAGGATTCGTATGCACATTTTTTAAATCTACACATTAATACAATATTTTTAAGTTATGTGTTTCTTTTTTCATAAACCCATTACTTTCAAAGTTATAGGTAGTTTAATATTGTATGAAAACAAAAATGATGTATTAGAATTGTATTGCAAAATATAGTCAAATTAGCCTTTGTTGTAAGTACGTGCAATGATATTCCACACCACTTCCGTGACGTCATTTGTTACGGGGCATTTAGATAGAACAGAGAACGGTGATTACGATGATTCTAGTGTTTTGTGGGTAGTTTGATGCCTATTAAACTGGTTTCTGGTGATCGACTTTTTTGGGAAAATTATTCCCTAACTCTGCATATTAGTGTCGTCTACTCTGTTTCAAATTTTTAAAAGAGAACAAAACAAAATTCAGCATTTTACAAGTGCAAAATGCAATCAAGGTTCAAGGATCAATTGATGATTTGGTAGAGACAGTAGTGATAGGAGAAATAAAAATCTCACACAAGTTAATACTAACCATGATACATTTATCACAATAGTCTATCTATCTGTTGCTTTACATCAAAGCAATAGCTATTCTTTGCGAATCATCATACCGAAAATGTGACATAATATGTAAAGCTACTCCAAAGAAGATTAATGACTTGCCTTTGATATTTACAAAGAAAGTTGATGCTGACTTATATAGATATGGTCTATCGTCGTTACACATTTCGATACGATTCATGGAATGCATTCTTTTTATAGCATATATATTAGATCACCAGATAACTTTCGTCAGATAACTTTTACCTGAGGAATAAATATGGCGGTTTGACACATTTTCTATACAAAAGCTGTCAAAACGTCAAACATATTCCCTAGATAAAAGTTATCTGACGACTGAAAAATCAGCCCTGGATTTTAAAAGGTGACAACAACCCTATTAAGCAGAAACAGAAAGGAAAATATTCAGGAAGCGTTTAAATCTCAAGCAGGAATTTTAATTGACGTCGCGAAACCGGTTCATGGTACGACTAATGATGGAAATACTGCTAGGAGATTTTTTGAAAACCCTGAAATTGCAGCATCAATTAAAGGAGTCAATCAAGATTTGATAAAACCATTTAAAACCATATTAGAGGCAATTTCTTCAGGTCACCATGTAGATACAGTTAAGTTTAAAGACTACACCGAAGCCACCATTAAACTGTACGTTGATTTGTATAATTGGTATTATATGCCTGCAAGTGTATATAAAGTTCTTGCTCACGGAGCAGCTATCTTTGAAAATTTGGGTGTAGTGCCGATTGGAAAAATATCCGAAGAAACTTCTTAAGCTCGAAATAAAGACTTCAGGAGATATCGTGCAGATCACTCGTGAAAATTTTGTAGAAAGGCTAAGTCCGCCTCTGTACATTTCTGTGCATGAAGTATTAAATAAATAAATAATAAAGGCTAATGAAGATATTATGAATAATTTATTAACCAGTCTGACCCACATTTATCAAAAATACGTCACAAACTATTGCGAAAACAAAAATCTCTCTCAGATTAGGAAAAAGGTTTGTTGATTATTACGGAAACATCTTTTGACGATAATGACCAGGAAAACTTGGATTTTTTTTAAATGCAGGCTCATTATATTACATAATGACCCAGAATCTGACTCTTCCGATTTATAAATGATACCTTTGTCAAAAGACGAAGAACGTTTCCTTTAATAGATAAAAAAACAGGCCTAGTTCTCTACCTTTGGGGTGGTGTGGATTCCTAACTATTTATTATACATGCCAAAATGAGTCTGTTTGTTTGTCACGCTTTCACGCTAAAGCAGTTGAACGGATTTCGATGAAATTTGGCACACGGGTAGTCATTGACCTGGATTAAGACAAGGATGCTTTTTATCGCGGTAGTACGTTCCCGTGGGATGATTTCCGACATGCGCGCGGCGAAGCCGCTGGCAAAAGCTAGAAGAGAATAAAAAAAAATAATATCTCCAATATCGCAATATATCGCAGTGAGAGAGTAATCTGGTAAGATTATATACAAAAATAGGTTAAAAATAGGTTTTGTCCTATTCAAATGTCCAATCCATTTTTTGAGAAAACTTGATAGTTACGAGATTTTCATGAATTTGTTTTTTTTTTTTTCATACAAAAATTCTTTAAATATTCTTAACATTGAAAATTATGGGTAAAACGTAAAGTCATCGATCAATATTATAGTGTATTTGATAGCAGATTTCATTTGCGCATTAAAAAAAAAAACCAATCAGTTTTTTTTTATTCGTAGGTAAGTCCTCTACGGTTTCATATCAGCCTACCGTGCGTAGACGCGTGTCGACACGGCCGCTGTTACTTACTGCAAAAGCGCGGTCGAAGGTTAATTCAAAGATGCACTGGATACATCATTGAAAGCTAATTAAACAAAATGTGAATGTGAAACCAACAAAGAAAATTATACAGATTTCTAGAATTCACTCTCAGGAGTTTTGTTGTACGCAAGGTAAGAAAATGTGCTTTTCATTTCATAACGATTATAACCCAACTTAACTTCGCGTTGATGTGCACTACTAAAGACTAGTGTTTAAGGCGGAAGCGCCAGGGTAGCTCGCGAAATTCAAATCTTAATTTTTTTGCAATCTGCAGGTCAGTATGTCCATTAAAATAGTATTCGCGACTGTAACAAATATGTATTTACAGAATTGTAATCATCAAAGTCATCAATACAACCCACCAAGTAATCCTATTGAATGACAATTTCATGAAATCTTGACATTTGAGGATTATACTAACTTAAGGAGTTTGTATTACTGATTCTATGATTATAATTCTATAAACACATATTTGTTACGATCGCGAATCATACTTTAATTAACATAAACCCAAGACACTGAGCTACAAGTTGCAAAAATCGTAAGAAAATTTTAATTTGGCGGGCTACCTTAACGCTTCCTCCTTAAAAGTTTCATAGCAAGCCTTCTATTAGTGCAATAGGGCCTAAAAGTTTAATCCCCTCGTTTTTAGTTAAGTACAGAATTATTAGAAACATCTCAGAATCGTCCAAGAATCTAGATTTTACAGCAACACACGCCATCTACGTAGATGAAACGTAAACAACAACTATTGTTTTAATGAAGCGGAATCACCGAGCTAGATTCACTTCACGCGATTCTTTAATTATCAGATCGCCACAAAAACGGTATGAACTACATCGTAAAGATTAAAAGATCTCAGTGTTTATCTAAGAAAGTGTTTCATAGTTTCAGCTGGGTCTTTCCCGTGCAACTTGTGAGAGTAAACCTAAGAAATGGGTCACTAAGTACAGTTGAACAAAGAGTTTGGTATGCAGGCAAATATGTATATTATCCTTCGACTACACTGCCAAAATAAATTTTAACTGTCTGCGTAATTACAGCTTAAAGAGTAGGGGAAGACCAAAGAAACGATGGATGGACTGTGTAAATGACGAAGAAAAATACATGTTGCGCTGCTTCCAAATCAATTGGAATAAAGGCAGGAGAATGATGATGATGCCTGTATAATTACTGTGTATTCTTCCACATTCTTTTGTTGCGAACTATTTCGTATTATTTTAATGTTCCATTTTATTATAAACAACCCTTTTCTACGTTTTTATTCAAACTGTATAGTGTACATCCTACTGATGTTATAAACGCGAAAGTTTGTGTGGATGGATGGATGTTTAAAAACTACTTAACGGATTTGGTTGAAATTTGATACACAGACTTTATAACCTGGATTAACTTAAGCGATACTTTTTATCCCGATGTCCCTACGGGATCGAGACTTATGCGACTGAAACCGCGGAGCGCTGCTAGTATTGAGTATGTCACGGCTAAAGATAGGCGTAGAAATAAACTTAAGATTTGCCAGCTAATAAACTTAAGCTAATTTTCGAGGAGAGGCTAATGGTAAGTTTTTTTCATCTATAGCCGGCTTAATTTAGTGTAGCCGTAAACCGCTCGGCTAAAAATGAAGTAGCAACTGAACATGGCTGAAAAGAAGGTTAGGTTAGGTTATAACTGTGACCACACAACGCACGAGTCGAGCGAGCGAAGCGAACGGTGAAGCGATAACGGCCAGCGAGTGAAAGAGTCCGTGTACGCACAAGAAAATGTAATGTTTTGGGAATGTGGTGTTTTGCGAATGTGATGATTTGCGATTATACTGTTTTGAGATTATGATTTTTTGCGAACGCCGTGTTTTGAGAAAATTATATTCTACTATCGATTGAATATTCATTAGCCTTTCCGTTTTGGCTAATGTGCAGTTGAAATCATTTATCGAATCGAAAATGCACATTATGGCGAACATTAGCCTCTCCTAGATTATAAACTTAAATTCCGGTTAATCTTAAGTTTATTTCAACGCCCATCCGTAGCCATAACAAATACATGTATATGAATGAAAAAGAATTAAAAAGGAGATGTCAATTGTCTGACGGAAGGAAAAGCCGGTAGTTTTATTTCGACAAAATATAATTTTTAAATAATTATTCAACACGCAGAAGTAGGAGGCTACGTGTGGTGTGGTGTCGTGTGGGTATTGAAGAAGAAAACGCGTTGAACCGACCCCAAGTAACATGGGACAAGGGTGGAAGATGATGATGAAGTAGAAGGCTAACACTTACACTTTAAAAGTTGCAAGTTACCAATCTCTTTGTTCGATTGTACTTGGTAGTCGGTAAGAAATGGACCACCAATCTGAGATGTGTAGGGTGCAATCTTTGAATTTCGAATCTGGAGCTGCAAGATCAAGTTCTGAAGTGGCGATTGGAACTTTGTTTACTTGAGAATCGGAATTGGATCGATTACATGGTAAAAGTGTTCAGTGCAATGTACTAATCTATCGCCCATTATATAATTTGTGCTGTTTGATTTATTTTTTGTTATGTATTTTTATGGTATACATTAAAGTGTAATTATATAAATATATAAATAACTAAATAATCTGTTTGGTGGTACACGTACCTACTGCTTGACTAGGAGCCATCAGCAACCATACCATACGATGTTAACTATACAAAATTTCCTTGCTCCGAGACAATCACCCCATCGCATTCTGATCTGTCTGGGAATCCAAAGCAACG
Source organism: Fissipunctia ypsillon (assembly GCA_947568875.1). Classification (NCBI taxonomy): domain Eukaryota; kingdom Metazoa; phylum Arthropoda; class Insecta; order Lepidoptera; family Noctuidae; genus Fissipunctia; species Fissipunctia ypsillon. Next base: position 20,907,497 of record OX387645.1, on the reverse strand, counting down.
TGTGCTTTTATCATCTATAACGTGACGATATTATTGTGGACGTCCACGTCCATAAAATGTATGGAAGTACGTGCATGATATAACGTTATCGTAGACGGAAATTTAAAAGCGTCTTCATATATTTCCATACATTTTACTTCCTTGTGTTATTGTGACGCCGTGGACTTCCACGACAATGTCGTCACGTTAGAAGTTATAAAAGCGCACAATATAGGGAGCGTTTCCAATTACTAGATAAATAACGCATCTTATGTCTCGAAAGTGAAAATTAATAAGTATTATCCATTGATTAAAGGAAGCTTTCAACAATTCACAAACAGGTGTCTATAAACATTGTAATCAAAAGATCATAGCAGTGGTGACGCTTGATATTTCGTAGGAGGGAAGCCGAAGAAGTAAGTGTTTAGTTATAAATAGTCATACAAATACGATTATCACGTTGTGGCGCCGGCTTATTTAGAACAATTTGTGTTGTTGTTGGAATATATATTACTTGGCAATCGTAGACATTACTGAATGTGCTATTTTTCAATGGTGGTAGGAGAAGTTACTCTTCCGATCCTCCAAAGGGAAGCCGGTAGGAATGGAGTTGTTAGCGCGCTTCGCCTCTGGGTCACAGTCGTATGAGTTTACTCTCTAAAGTCGATAAAACGTATTCCAATAATTTCATTTTCACGTCAATGGGTTTTTCAGTACACTGACGGCAGGGATTTGTTATCGCAAATTATTAATTTCCGGAGTCCCTGTAAATTAAGGCGACGATAACTGACTTTTAATTATTTTAAGCTGAAGATCACGGCTAAACGAGTTGAATTAATTATTTGGAAAAAATATATATGTTAAATTAGCGCATTTTGTTAATAACTTAATATGTGAATAATGTGAATATTTTAGATTATGTTTATATTACATAGTGTAATTAATTTGTAAAATTATGCCTAACGCGGATAAAACACTAAGAATCACGCAAAAACTATCAAGCATGTTTTTATGAAACCTTCACCATTTTAAAGATAGGTAATATAATTATTTATCTTTTAGTATACGTGTTTTAATATAATACCTTTTGTTTTATCTATAGGTAATAAATAATAATTAATAATGCGTCTAATTTGGGACAGCGCTCCTTGATTTGCGAGTCCTATTACTGGGTGGACGTACGACGCGTTGCGTGAGCTCAGCACAGAACACGCAACCTATAAACTTAAGGATAGCAGTTGAAGAATTAGATGAGGGAATGGAATGACACATCGAACTTTAGACTTTTTCTTAAACTCAATGTGATGTGTTTATGGTCGAATACGTAAATGTTTACTTTTAATAAAACTATATACTATTAACATTCCCCTTTATGAAAGTGTGAAAGTGTTGCCAGCGTTCAACGGCGCTTTCTGGTTGTCTCCCACTTAACGTCGCGACACTGTCATGGCGGATTTTGTCACGCATCAACGCTTTGACTAGTCGCAACTCTCGACAAAACGTTGATTTCCTGATGTCAACAGGCCTTTACTGCGCGGATTTTGGTGCTTGAATTACAGTGAATTCTGCGAGTAAATCTATCGGGTTGCTACCTTAAATAACTGAATGTTTTCAGAGTAGAGGATAAACGTAAGCTTGATGAAAGTGGTGCTTTTAATATGTGAGTGGACACCCCTAAATATGTTACACCTTTTCGTGTATTACATAGCTGTAGAGAAGAATTATTCATTTTCTTTTTGAAGGCTCAATAATCCAAGTAAATTACTAAATTCTCATTACTAATAGGTATAAGCTTTAAAGCTAGTTACATTACACCAACTATTGATATCACAAATCAATTTAATGACAGCAGATCTATTCCCACGTAGTCCCATTTAAATCTAAGAGCTGCTCACAAATTCTAAGAATCAATTACTTAAGTTAATTGGAACATTCTAGTACTCGCAAACGACGCAATGTTCCATTGGAATGCTTCAACCAGACACATTGCTACAAGAACATTTTATAAGGGCGGACTTCACCAATGAACGCGATCAGCACATTTAAACTACGTTCATGAGCTGTCAGTGTCATTATTCTAAAGAAAATAATGACACTGACAGCCTTTAAACGTGAGTTATGTACTGATCCCGTTCAGTTTCATTGGTGAATTCAGCCCTAAGTGATACCAACCCACGATTTACCTTGAATTCTAAACTTAATCAAAAGTTAAATTAATCGAGTTGACGTCATTTATTTACCCTTTCAAAGCCTACAAAGATAAAAGGATGTTTGATTTGCCTGATAGTGATACTATTAAGGCGACGTTCTGCCAGGATATTTACTTCTGTTATCGAACGATCTTTGTGCTTGTACATAATTATCTATATGGTCCGAATAGGTACTGTAGAGGCTGTAACATTATTTTTCTGTTGTGATATCTTACCGCGAAATGATAATGGAATTTGATCAAAACCTGTAAACTCTTTCGCCGTACCTACTTGTTGCTACAACAACACTACGCTTGCCGTAATTTGCACCTCACTACCAGTGACTTACAAAAACACACAAGTGAGAACTTGACTTTTAATATTGTGATATCTTACCGCGAAATGATAATGGAATTTGATCGAAACCTCTTTACTTACGTCTATTAGAACACAGAAAATATCACAGACCTACCCACTTAAACATTCTCCCTGCATTTGAAAGTCAAACAATAGACCACGAGACCACTATCGTCAAATCACGTTTTGTAATAAGGTAAGGGGTGTAGGTTTCTTAATGTTGCACTTGCAGAATATTACTTGTATCTAATCAAGCCCTATAAAGTTTAATAGGCAACCCTACCTGTGCAACTTCTCGGTGTTCACCTCTTATAATTCTAGAACTTATTTTTATTTTTATCTCTTTCACTGGCGGACGGCACGATCTCGATTTGAATTAAAAATGTATTCAGAAAAAATGACGCGGTGCATTGAAGGTTCCTTACATTTTTTTATTATAATTTGTTTTACATAACATAACATCACGCCTTGTTTCCCCGAAGAGGTGGGCAGAGGTATACCTATAGTACACCCACATTTCGCCAGTTACGTTTAAATCCCATGTGGGCGAGCCTATTGCCATCAACCGGGCACAAATCCAAACTCCAGGCTGCTACTGAGAAATTCCAGATAGAAAAACCCAATAACACTGTCAGACCTGGGAATCGAACCCAGGACCTCATGCTCAGCAGTAGCGCTTGCAACCACTAGACCAACGAGGCAGTCAATTTGTTTTAGTATTATAATTTCCCTAAGGCCCACTTGCATGTTTAGTCGGGCTAAATGAATATATGTAGTTTGTAAATTCGGAGTTAAGTAACTAACATTTTAACTCTTCTTACGCGTTGCGCCACTAAAAAGTAATACCGGCACCCTAATTGCGTAATTGCCCCGCGGGTTAGATAACCTGACAATATTGATTTTTAAGTTGGGAACATTGCAGTTCTATCGACAAAACATAAAATAGGATTGCAGTGTCTATGGCCTAATATGTAATCCGACCAAAAATTAATTAGAGAATTTTAAAATTGATCATTGAAGGAGCTAATTTTAATGTACATACCCTAATCTTAAACAATTTTTGTTTGTAGTTATTTTGTAGCTTAAACTTGATATTAATATTGGTATAATAATAATAGAAATTGCCTTGGAAGTTAGGCAGGCCTTTGGTGTGGGATGCAACATGTGTCGACACCCTTGCGCCATCCCATCTTCCTAGTACGGCGGGCTGTGCTGGGGCGGCTGCTGCAGGTGCGGAAAACCTCAAACGGCGAAAATATTCCGATCTTTTTGGGAGTTATATGTTCGAGCCGTTTGGGGTTGAAACACTAGGGCCATGGGGTCCGAGTGCCCACTTGGTTTTCCGAGACATCTCCAAGCGGTTGGTCGACTCTTCACGTGACCAAAGGGCTGGCCTATTCTTTGGCCAAAGAATCAGCATCGCCATACAACGTGGCAATGCTGCCAGCCTTTTGGGCACTTTTCCTGTTGACAGCGATGCGGACGAATTTTTTGATGCCCTATAATTATATAAATATATATATTTTTTTACATTTGTACATATTATAATTATTATTTTAAGTCTGTTAGCTTATATATTATGTAAATATTATGTATTGGTTTAATTGAAATAATAAAATTTCTATTATTATTATACCAATATTAATATCAAGTTTAAAATTAATTAACGAACAATGAACGGAAATGTTATACCCATCTCTTTTACACTACATTACGATACGTAATACTTTCTTGTCTTTAAATTTTATAACATGATATTTCATTTTAATCGATTGTATGTGGTTTTCATGAAGACTTAATGTATTGATTGACAAAACGTCAGATATGGAAAAATATGTTTTAAGTTTTTTTTATAATTTGTGTTTATTTTTATATGAGTTCATGAATATATTGCCTACTGATATAGTACCGAATTTTCACTTACTGTAACGTCGAACAATATAAAATACAAAATAAGTTATCAGCGGGCCCTCATAACGTCAATTTATTTTTTGACATTCTTACCCAGAGTTTAGCGACGTAACTCTCCCACATCGGTGGGTTTATTATTAGGTCCTTAAATATGAAATTGGCGTTTTGTACGGGAGGAATATAAAATATTTTTTTTTTTTGTAAAATATATTTAATTAATCAAAGTATGCACCGTTGTTATCTATGCACTTTTGCCATCTCATAGGTAGTTCATTGATCCCTTTACTAAAAAAACCATGGGGGCGAGAATCAATAAACTCTTTGAAGGCGGTTTGAACTGCCGCATCGGAGTTGATTTTTTTTTCCTTGTAAGAAGTGGTCCAAATTCCGTAAAAAATGGTAATCTGTTGGAGCAAGGTCCGGGAAGTACGGTGAATGTCGCAAACATTCCAATTGTAGCTCATCTAACTTAGTGGTTGTTTGTTGTGCAGTGTGTGGTCTTGCGTTATCGTGAAGCAGCAGTGGCCTGGAGCCATTGACCAATCTCGGTTGTTTAGCAGCTAGTTCTTCCTTCATGGTTTGCAGTTGCTGACAATAGATATCTGCCGTAATCGTTTGGCCGGATTTTAGAAAGCTGTAGTGAACGACACCGGCGCTAGTCCACCAAACACTCACAAGTAACTTTTTCTGAGTCAATTTTCGTTTAGGGCAGGATTTGGCTGGGTCTCCAGGGTTCAGCCATTGCGATGAGTGCTTCCGATTATCGTACAGTATCCACTTTTCATCACAAGTAATGATTCGATTTAAAATCCCTTTATTATTGTGTCGGTTGAGCAAAGTAACACAGCAGTCGACGCGTGTTTGCAAGTTCGATTCACTCAATTCATGAGGTACCCATCGTTCAAGTTTTTTTACTTCCCCGATTTGCTTCAAGTGGATTAATACAGTTTTATCACTTACCCCGAAGCCTGCAGTTATCTTTGAAGTGCTTTGTGATGGATCCGCTTCCACAATAGCCTTTAATTCTTCATTTTCCACTTTGGTCTCCGGCCGTCCACGGGGTTGGTTCTGAAGGTCGAAATTTCCAGAACGAAAACGTTGAACGTACTGTGCTTTCTTTTGCGACACCAGCGTCGTACATATCATTAATCCTTCGAGCTGTTTCTGCAGCACTGGTGCCACGGTAGAACTCGTACTCGTAAATATACCGATATTTCATGTTTTCCATTGTGCGGTAATAAGCGACGCCAAAGAAAAAAATAATGAGGAAAAAGCAAATAAATGACTGTTTTCAAAACTCAAATGTACCAGCTAAATGAATTTATAAATTTGAATTTGGCATTCTTAACCAAAGAGGAGATATTTCAGATCAAAGTGGTCAGTACGACAAAACGCCAATTTCATATGTAAGGACCTAATATTTATCATGACAACTTCATTCGTTCATTAATTTTGTGTAACCTATCAGCTGTCAGAATTGACTCAAAGCAATTAGGGGCGGTACTGCAAGAGTAAAGTAAAACTTTGTTGCTTACGTCACTGTTTCCCTGGTGGACGTCTTTGCCTCACTGGTGGAATGGGTGAAAGTCATTCAGTCAACGATTAATCATAAAGCTTTGTCTCACGATGCAAACAGCTCATATACCTAAATATAGTTAGCTTATTACCATAAGAAAGAAGAAGACTCCAAAGAATAAAATAATGAGGAAGAAACAAATGAATGACTGTTTTCAAAACTCAAATGTACCAGCTAAATGAATTTATAAATTTGAATTTGGAATTCTTAACCAAAGAGGAGATATTTCAGATCAAAGTGGTCTGTACGACAAAACGCTAATTTCATATGTAAGGACCTAATATTTAAAAGTTTAACTCTAGGTTTATTTCTAACTCTTGGTGGCACAAGATGAATTATTTGATTATCCCTGAGTTAGCTGTTAACTCCACGTTATATAGTATAACCCATGAACACGCAAGTGGGCCTAAGGTAGGTACGTTTTTTAGTTAATCTGTACTGTCTCACTGCTGGGCAAAACTCTCCTCCATAGCCTACCACACTTCCTTATGTGTGGATTAGGTACCTAACCTCAATTATTTTTCCGAAAAAAACAAAAATAAAAGTCACGTGCTGCAAAAATCATAAAAGTTTTAATTAAAAAAACCGTTAACTCAATTATGAAGAAAAGTTGAAGATTTCAACTTTCCGGTAGGTAATAATTTGGAAAATTGAATAAAGTATTTTTACGAATTCGCTTGTAAATGCGGAACAACGCACGAGTTTCAAATTTTTCTGTATGGAGTTCCAATAACAAAATTTTTATTCGGAGAAGTTTTGCTGAAAATTCTCACTACATGAAAACGTGATTGGTTGTCTGTTTACAGGTTCTTTTTTTCAGTGACTATGGTGTCCGTCTTACCACCATATAGGTATAGGTATACACAAGGATATTTTTGGCGCGTGGTCAAATCGGTACTGAGGGCTAGCGTGCACAACGGTGCGCCTGCGGTGAAATGCGGTGCGTTATTTCTGCCATGCAGTATAACAAACGCAGTCACGGGTCCGCGCACTAGCGATGGCGGTGAAAAAATTACCGTTTTTCGTACCCAAACAGTTTTGGATGCATTCCTTGATGACCTTAAGGTGGATCCGCAGTTGTAGCCCGCAAAATTCCAATTTTTTTGCGATTTTTGCAATTTGCAGGTCAGTATCAGGTTGTATCTTGATCAAAATATCATTCGCGACTATAACAATTATGTATTTACAGAATTATAATCATAAAGATCACATCAATACATCTCTCTAAGTTAGATTTATTCTCTTTTGATCTAAAATTTCATGATTTTTGAAATAGCCTAGATCAAAAGAGAACAAATCTAACTTAGAGAGATGTATTGATGGTTTTATTGTTATAATTATGTAAATACATATTTTTTATAGTCGCGAATTATATTTTGATCAAGATACAACCTGACACTGACCTGCAAATTGCTAAAAACGCAAGAAAATTTGATTTTCGCTGGCTACAACTACGGCTCCACCTCAAAGCATATTAAGGTCTACTTTTTTGTAAGATATAAAGATTTAGGGACGTATCCTAAAAACACAAGGACCTACAGCTCGAGCAGCTGCGGCTTTAGGATCTACTGCTTAGTCGGTGTCTTGGTGCGTTTATTTCACTGCAGTGCGCGGTACTTCATATATCTCTTTGCGATACATAATACGTGCCCTGGACTCACCGCAAATTTTCAGCGGGAGGCCCTCTGTGAATTAACCGCATGCGTTTTTTGAAGAGAAACTTTCAATATAATTTCAGCATTCGTAAACTTTACAATACTCTAACCAATAATTACAGAAGAATATCAACTTACCATACCAAAATCTGCCTAGCGTTTTCCCAACATGTTGGGGTCGGCTTCCAGTCTAACCGGATGCAACTAAATACCAGTATTTTACAAGGAACGACTGCCTATCTGACCTCCACAACCCAGTAACTGCATGGGTAATACGATACCCCTTGGTAAGACTGGTTGTTAGAGTTTCGGGCTTCTGACGACCAGTAACGACTGTCAAAAATCCACGAATGACAGTCGGGACCAACGGCTTAACGCACTTTCCGAGACATGGAGTAGTCTCAGTATGTAAAGATGGTCACCCATCCATGGACCAAGCCCGGAAAGCGCAGCGTAACCTGATGGATCGACCCGTGCGGCTATTATTACATAGCCACGACTGAAGTTACCATAGGTATAACTGTAATTTATTCAAAACATTAAAAAACATCCTACGGGCCCCTGAAACAGCGATATCCATTTTTTATTGCCATTTGATGATCATGTTTAATTTTATTTTTGTACCTAGAATAAATCTTGTTACTTCGCCCACGTAGGGACGTCACTGACAGGAGAGGGCTCCTGTTAGTCGCTTGGCATAGATTATAACTTTATTAGTCTATGACGTAGAGATGTGGTAGACACTCTTTCCAACCATTTATTTTACTTTTGACATCATGCACGCCTATGAAGTTCCTTATTTATTGACAGTCACCAATAGACGAAAAAGTGCAATACTTCATGGACGCTAAAGTAAAATAAATGGCTGGAAAGATTATATCTATAGTATGAAGGAAGCTGTGTCGTATCAGTCGAACTCCTATTAGTGGTGTTGGATCACCTAGTGCATGGACTGCGCTAATTAGGAGTTGGTACACCGCCTACTTAGGTCATTCACTTGTACCATCGCGGACATTTGCGGTGAACCACTTTTCGACCTTATTACCTTAGTATTAAGAACTAAATCAAGGATCTATCACACACGTAAGTAGTTTTCCGTTTGAAAATTCCGAACGGAGAAGTACTGTACGTATATGATGATCCTTGATTTTGTATGAATTTGCTGCCTTCGGAAATTCCGAATCGATATTTTGAAACGGGATTCCGTAACGGAATTCCGACTGTATGTGGCCGGCCTTAGAGAATTTATTCCGGAAGGGTTATCTGTATAATACCTAGTTACATTAATACATACATAAACTCACGCCTTCTTCCCATGGGGGTAGGCAGAAACTACAGAAAGCCACCTTACATACACACTCCTTACATACTCCTTTTGCCTCGTTTACGTTCATATATCTGGTCATACACGCACGCCGGTTGTGAGTACTATGCACCTGACCTTTCTGAAGAACATCACCAATAAGATCACTATATAATAATCTTCCTAGGGCGTCCCCTCCCGGCGTTTCCACTCACATCTGCCGTGTAAATACCTTTTGTTAGTCAAGTTACATTAATATTCAACTTAAATATACTTAGCACTGGAATATCCGTGTTTTATTATGTCGCCATTGCACCCGTGCAAAGCTGCGTGCAAAGCATAATGTAACTAAAACATAACATCACGCCTTGTTTCCCCGAAGGGTTAGGCAGAGGTGGACCTATAGCACACCCACATTTTGCCAGTTATGTGAGCCTATTGCCATCAACCGTACACAAATCCAGACTCCGGGCTGCTACTGAGCAATTTCAGATAGAAAATCCCAATAACACTGCCCGACCTGGGAATCGAACCCAAGAGCTCGTGGTCAGCAGTAGCGCTTGCAACCACAATGCAATGCAACTAAAAGTGGGTTTATTATATACGTTTTGATTAAGCGATTATAAATAGCTTGTAAAGTCTGTCATAAACAAGAGCTTAATTACTATAGCATTATAAGCCTGCTAAACGCTATTAAATTAATCTATAATGTTTGTCTTCGCTAAAATGGAGTGAAAACTGATTTTCTTCCCCGCCTTACATTGTCTCATAAGATTAATATCGCTGCTGGCTCACAAAACAGTTTAGGCTTGTCTAGGGTATCCTAGACAAGCTGAGCTTTTTGATGAGCAAAATTGACCTTAAGCTTTATAGAGTCATGAGTGTCATGACCCTCACGTCTGCAATGCCCGATGTAAGCGCCATGTACAGTGTCTCAGAAAAAAATAACTTTTGTAGATGCTCTGTTGGTTGGATGATTTGTGGATTATAGTAAGTTATCCATCAACCATATATGAATTGAAGGAAAACATTAGACAAGAAATCAACAACATTCCTACTCAACTTCTGAGGCGCGTTTTCATGAATGTTAGTGATCGCTTTGAAGAGTGTCAGAGCCGCGAAGGACGACATTTGAATAATGTTGTTTTCAAAAAATAATTTTCCCATGTCTTCAGTTTGTGATTTTGTAATTTAACGTGTACATATGTATATAAATATATTTATAATTTTTTATGCATCTACAAAAGCTGTTTCTGAGACATCCTGTATTTAATCGAGTCTCAAATAATTCCCATTTTGCGCTCCTAAAAATATTATTGAACACTCTACACTCACTCTACAATGACTGCGCCACTTTTTGAGGTCCTAAAATACTAAATAGCCAAGTAACTGTGATCAACTTGGATGTAGTACTTTGCGTCATTAGATGCCCGAAAAGATTTTAAAGGTTCATTAATTTAAAAAGCGTTCATCATTAGAAGATCAATAAGTATTTAGAGGATCAGGTTAATATTTCCGGATGTAAACCTAGCAGATTTATAATACTTGGAACTATCGTAAATAGAACCGAGAAATGTCGACATTTAAAAGTACCAACTCTTTTCCAAGGAAAAATCATCCAGAAAGAAACATTCAATAAAATGTTTGCTAGCGTTGAGCACAGAACTCGGCAACGACGAATACAGAAATGTACTCTCAATCAACTAGAAACTCAATAAACAACGGGCAAAACAACAAATATTTTCTATTTAATTGAGAAATTAAATAGCTCGGTAGAAATACAGAAACCTGCTATACCGTCTTTAAAATCGAGTTGAAATGAAATGCATTCCGTGAACGCGTTGCAAAAATAAATAGGTAAGACCTGCTTCGCACTCAGACTACGTTCATGTGAGAAGATATTAAAAACTTATTGATACGTGCACTGTTTTTTAAAGTCTAGATGATATAAAATCTATTGATAGAGTACGTATGTAGAAAATGTACGCATCACAAATTGAAAATGAAATGAATGAATGAATGAAATGAATTGAATTAAATGTTATTTATTTATTTATTTAAGCAGTATGGAAGACTTTTTTTTTTTTTTTTTTTTGTGGATGGGAAATCATCAAATGACTTCTCCCGCTCTGGGCGGAGCGGGAGGGCGTGTCAGACTTTTACTGACTAAAACCCACCCGTGTTCCTTCTGTTGCCTGTGCCGGGGCCACGGTAACTCTTTCGAACATCCCGCAACCCTAGCTGGCATCGGCCCTAGCGGACCCCGTCAATAGTGCTGACATCTCTTTGAGGCGCGCGTGGAACACAACGCGCCGTCGACTCGGGCCTGGTCCTTACCAGACGGCGAGCTACCCATTGCTCGCCGTCCGCAAGCCCGCGCCTACGGTGGCCGGGAATCGGCTGCCAATTCCCGACGCCCAGGGCGTCTCCTGCGGCGACTAGGGGCGTGAGGGTGCAAAGCTTGCCTCTCCCTCACGCGTCCCGCCTCCTCCTTCACGAGCATTACTGCTTCGCAGAAGGAGGTAATGGCTTCCCATGCACTCTCGCTCCGTACCATGGCCTGGACCAGGGCCGGACGCGAGAGATCGCCGCCGCCGATCGCTTCCGCGAGGACACGGCGGTGCTCCGCCCAAGCCGGGCAGACCTCCACCGTATGCTCCACCGTGTCCTCCGGGCGATCCACACAGTGGTGACACCCGGGCGTTTCCTCCCGCCTTATCCGGAACAGGTACCTCCCGAAGCACCCGTGTCCGGTGAGGACCTGCGTTAGGCGGAAGGTGAGGACGCCGTGGCGCCTCTCCAGCCACTCCTCAAAGAGGGGACTTATCGCCGCAATTGTGGCGTGCCCAGCGCTGGGTTGCGACAATCGCACTCTCCATGCCGCCATGAGATCCTGCCGGAGCTCTGTCCGCCGTGCCACGATTTCTCGCGGCAACAGAGTTACGCCCCGGCGTCCAGTATGGAAGACTTACAGCTAAAACAAACAGGCCAAGTTCAGTAAATAAGACTGTCAGCCAATTACAAGTCTTCACTTATAAAAAATAGAAAAAGTAAGTAATTTCTATGGACATTGACACCAAGTTATTCAGTAATATAACAATACTATATATAAAGTTGCTTGCACTGCAAAACGATCACTATAATACTATCAACAATGTTTAACAACTTATAGGAAAAAGTTTCGGCTTAAGCACCTCCTGGCTGAGGACACACTAGTTGTGAAGGGATCCAAATCGTGCTGCTTGCAAGGCTTGTTTAAATTTTTGCTTGCACGCACGATGTATGAGTTCTGCCTATATTTTGTTGAGGCAAATGGCACATGTAAAGGTGGATTATATCGTTTAGACCTCCTGGGAGTGTTGAAATAGAATTTTGACAAAATATCGGAGCAGTTAATGTGATTGTTAAAGATTTTCAAAAGCAGAACATAGTCAGAAATCTCGCGGCGGTTGGCTAGAGGAAGAGTATGATATTTTTTGCAGAGATTAAGATAGTTTTCTGAGTGATACGGAATTTTCTGGTGGTAACATAAATATCTTATAAATCTTTTTTGGATGCTCTCAATTCGGTTAGTATATTTGTGGTAACATGGTTATAATTTAGTTATTTAATATTAAGGACATGTTTTAAAATTGTTAATTGAATAAGTATTCATTTTTATTTCAACATTAATTTTATACTTTTTGCTGTGCCCTACTCCTTTTGCCTTTTGCTTTTTGCTGTGCCTGTGTGTGGTCTGTAATTGTATCTTAGCTTTAAGCCCTTTGTAAGATCTTCACACATTATGGAATGCAAATAAAGATATGAATATGAATATGAAAATGTAAGAAAATACCTATGAAGAAAAATGTGCTTACCCCCGGGATGAAAAGTAGGTAGATATGAGTTATTCTCATGAAGACTGAGATTTACCTACTGTTAAAATGGCATATTGCATATTTATGACATTCATAATATTATGCATTATGAATGGTTTTTAGGTCAGACGACGAGAAATTAAAGTGCAGACACAAATATGCTGAAAACCGAAATCTTCTCGAGTATCGCTATTAGTCGGTAAACAGAAACATCACGAACATTCACAAAATCTATAAGTATCTACATACCTAAACATGAGTGTTCAAACAAAATAAATATCACTAAACACATTGGTAGGAAATATTCATGGAAAAGTATGACCAACTCCCCAAAAGTTGGGCAACACATACTTATTTTACTGATTATAGTCACCATTGTTTGGATCTCTTGTACCTTATTTCTGTATAAACAAGGGCAAAAATACTTTGTTGAAAACTCCCGAACTCTCAAGACGTTTTGTTGCTATGAGAACGTATATACAATAATTCTTCAGATTCTTCTGTAGGTACAGCTCTTTTTTTTTAATTTGGTAAAATGTTGCATTAGATACACTTACGAGTTTAAGAAAAGAATCACATTACTATATTGCGACCGCCGCGCGCCGTAAGCGAGACCCGCTGCAGAAGTACAGGGTCGCGCTTACGGCATGTCAGACTATAATATTCAGAAGTATTGGAGATCTTTTTCAAGGAGCTCTTCCGAGGAAGATGGTACGCTACCACAAATTTATTTCGGCCGCCAAACAGCGTTGCTGTATTCCAGTATGAATTCTAGGCACATGTGACATTTTCAGCTTAGACTCTAAGATGCCACTGCATCTTTGGTGGGGTGCCTCTACTGTGGTAGATGCACCACCACACCACACACACCACACCATACGCAGCAGATGACATACCATACGCAGATAGAAGCCACCACTTTCTTACCATCAGGCGGACCGTTGGCTTGGCTTACAATGCCAAAATATTTTTATTTGTTGGTATATTGGCGTGTGCTATTATAGCTGACATATGGCATTTAATTTAATTTAATGTTTTGTATTGCGTACAAGTGTGCTATGTTGGTCATTACACTTAAGGCTGTATTATTCGCGCGAGTAATAGGCGAGCGCGATAACAGAGCCGAGTGTGTAATGATCAATGCACACGCGTTTCATAGGATGTTTTTCAACACACTTACGAGGCAAGTAATAAATTAAGTTTTATAAGCTTATTGTATAATTACCTATGTAAAAAAATATATGAAATATGGCCTGTGGATTCCTTTTTTCACGGTGTCTTCGAAGGTTGAAGGAGAGACAAAAGCACGAAGCTGTCGAACAGTGTGATAGGTATTAAAAGCATAAAAACTGAATATTTTGTATGTTATTTGGATGTAGAACACGAAATAATGTAAATAATTAAATAAAATAAAAATAAATAATTTGATGAATTATTATGTAGGCATAAAAAGGCATGAAGTCTCTTTGATGAGATTAAAAAAGCGCACATCTCTGACTAGTAAATAGCTGTGGCGCAAATTACCGCACTAGTGTGGTAAAGTAAAAAGCACGCATGTGTAATACACTGCATTATGAAGCTAAAAGAAAGAAAGAAAGAAAGAAAAATATTTTATTTGGGACACGCACAGGAAACACAAGAACAAAAAGAACATTAAAACTAACAATATCTTAAACACAAATAAAACTAAAGGAAAGAAAAAAAAACAAAGAAGACCTGTGCGGGGCCAAAAAGGCTCCTATCTCAGCATGATGCTGCGTTATTTGAAAAACAAATACCGCAGCGCTGATATTCTGACGGGCCCACTGTGATGCCACAGACACGCCTACGATAAATGAATAAAATATATTATAAAAAACAAAAACTGTATGTAAAACCGTATTTGATAATAAAAAAGCTAAAAAAAGCTGTTCAATATGAGCCACTTTACGAGCAAGTGTGTTGAAAATTATGTTTCATACTGTTCTATAGAATCAAGTTTTTCTAACTGAACAGACAGCTGTGCTGCTGGGAAGTTTGTTGCGCCACTTCTTCTCCCCAGCTAAAGCACTTGGAAGTGGTGAAGGGCGGGCGTTTTGGGGGACTGTCATGTAATTTTTGACGTTCGAAAAGTGCGAGTGCGAGTGACAATAAATGACTTTTGATTTAACTTGATTTGATTAAAACCATTACAAACCTTTTGTCTTATAAGTACATAACACAGTATTATACTATCACACACACTATATAGTATCGTATTATTTATAAAATAATGATGACTAATTGATTTCAAGAAGTAAGTAAATAAAGGTAATTGAATCCCCGATATTTATGAGTACATTATAGTTAATACGTAGTTAATCCATGTCAGTCAGTTCGATTTTCAAATACTAATTACTATCTCGTAATTAAACCTACAAGCCCAATTAATGTATGATTGATACGTGATAAGACTAATTAACTGTTTTCAGTAAATCGAGCTGTAATATTTTAGTATCACAAAATTGATAACTATTTGGTGCTTCATATTCAGGTTTCAGTGTTTTTCATCGTTTTTCGTATCATCAAAAATAGTTACTGTCATCATCTGTCTAGCCTTTTCCCAACTATGTTGGGGTCGGCTTCCAGTCTGACCGGATGCAGCTGAATACCAGTATTTTACATGGAGTGACTGCCTACCTGACCTCGACAACCCAGTTACTGGGTAATACGATACCCTTGGTTAGACTGGTTGTCAGAATTTCGGGTTTCTGCCGTAACGATTGCTAAAGATCTACTAATGACAGCCGGGACCAACGGCTTAACGTGCTTTCCGAGTCATGGAGCGGTCTCGGTATGCAGTGGATAGTCGCCCATCTACGAACCGACCGCGGCAAATGTAGCTTAACCTTCAATCGATCCGTGCGGTTGTTATTGTTTAGCCACGAGCCCCGAGCCATAAATAGCTACTGTCGTGGTAAAAAAATTGTTAGACAGCCGAGCTGTCTGCCCAACGTCTCTACCTCTCTGGATTCTTATTTTCAAAATTCGCTCAAATAAAAATGTCGTTTTAAAGATTAATATTAATTGAAAGCCTTTATATAAAAACTTTTAATTGAGGACCTCAAACAAATTGGGTCAAGTAACGCTCATTAGTTACTTTTTGTTCGAACTTAATGAAAAAACGTTGGTATTTTCTAAAGCTTCCTAGGACGAGATCATTTGAGATTTTAATGGCGGCAAATTACGCGGTACTTATTAATTTAAAAAAAAAAAAATAAACTGCCTACGTGATTCATTTGCAATTATCGGTTTACAGTGGCCATTGATCAATAAACCCATGGTCTACAAATGTTTCCAGTTTCCACTTAACGTTTCTACCACAAATCACATTAAACAAAACATCATTCTGTCTCCGTCATCTTCAAACGATTGACAGAAACAGACCGATGTTTTAAATTCAAAATCAATCTGCCTAGCCATTTCCCAACTATGTTGGGGTCGGCTTCCAGTCTAACCGGATGCAGCTGAATACCAGTATGTTACATGGAGCGACTGCCTATCTGACATCCACAACCCAGTTACTAGGTAACACGATAAAATCAAAAAAATCAAAAGTAATTTATTCAAACTAGGCTGAGAATCAACACTTATCTAACGTCAAAAATTACATAAGACAGTCCCCCAAAACGCCCGCCTTTACCACTTCCTAGTGAGAAGAAGTCGCGCAACAAACTTCCCAGCAGCACAACTGTCTGTTTAACAATAGTATGCAAAATTATTTACATACTACTACTATACAGGGTGTAAAAAGACACATCACATGCCCGTTAACTACGCATACTGCCCATCGAACTAAGTACCATAGGGCAAAAATTATTGCTGGGAAACGACTTTCTTTTTTGGTGTGAAAAATCACTTTTTAAGGTAACACGCAATGTAACACGCGCATAACGTAGTGCTTACAGTAAGTTGCATACAACAGTATAGGGGTCGTAACGGTATTTAAAGTATAGTTATAACATTTAAAACAGCTTTCATAAAAAAACGTAAGTAATAAAGTTGGAACTTTGACCTTCAATATTTCCGTAACCAGAAGGTTCCCAGGTATGGTCCAGAACAAAAAAAAACGCAATGATGGGAAGAACATGTAACTTTCGGCTTCGTTAAGTGTCTTTTTACATCCGATATACATATGTATGTATACTCCTTGATAAGACTGGTTGTCAGACTTTCGGGCTTCTGACTATCTGTACATCGGTCGTTGACAGCTGGGACCAACTGCTTAACGTGCTTTCCGAGACAAGGAGAGGTCTCGGTATGTTATGGATAGTCACCCATCCACGGACCGACCTCGGCAAGTGTTGCTTAACCTTGAAAATCAACCCGTGCGGCTGGTATTATTTAGCCACGAGCCCCTCCGATGTTTTAAATTCGTTTAGCGATAAACGCATTTAGTATTTTTTGAGAAGCAATTGGGGCTTACAATGTACCAGAGATTTTTAAAAGCTTTATTTAAGTTCACTTGTATGTCCTAGAATTTTGCAATCAATATTTCACTCACCCACTTCCCGGTGTTCGATTGAGCTGAAATGTTTAAATCTTTAAACAAACAAAGTAAAGGAAGCAAACGTTTAAAGCTCGAACTAATTATTATCAGTAGTTAACAACGATCACCGCAGCGCTGTGGCTTTTTGTAGCTGACACTTCATTGAGGAGTTGTTTGAAAAGCGGGTAGGTGTACTTAATTGTTTGTTTACTACTTAGTTTTTTTCATCAGTATAATATTCTGTAGGTATATGAGTAGTTTTATTTCAATTAAATCATCAATATTTTACAATGATTAATGTGTGTGTGGGGGTGTGTTTTGTGTGTGTTATGTTTTTACTCTCGTATTCATTCTGGGGTGGCATGAGGACAAAACATAAGGAAACACAAGGTTGTGAGCTCAAATAGCTGTAATGATAAATACGTAAGTTGGAAGGTATAGGTAAAAGCAGCCAAAAATCAGAAACAAAAACGATGATTGGCCGCGGGGCGCCTTTCATTAAAAGACATAGGGTGCACAGACAATGCTATTGTTTTTTTAATATTTTTTCCGGTTATTATATAGGAAAGTGTCTCACGAAAGTTACAATTTAGATAAAAACAATTTTCACATTTTTTTCCATTACCTAAAAGGTGCACGTTATTTCACCTTCCTCATCCAATATACCGCCTTTCCACTATCACATTTTTCACCTTCATGGTGGTTTTACCATCTTAATTAATACCGCCATGACACCAACAATATAAATATGAATATCGGCTATTTCTGGCTCCTGGACTACAGGAGTGCACGGCGTTGACCGCGATCGGGTTTTCACCGCAAATTGGACTTTTATGAGTTAAACTTCGACTCGAGAGCGCTGCACTGAAAACATATGTATCTATATGGCGATCGTTACACTAAAATAAAAAGTTGAAGTTTTCCCATCGGATCGGATTATCTACCATTAACGATTAGTTGTTGTATTCTATGTACATAGTTGTAGGTAGACTAGACAGCATGACGTTGTTGCCTTGGAAGGTGGGTAGGCCTCTAGTGTGGGACGCAACCTGTGTCAACACTCTTGCGCCATCTCATGTTCCAAGCACAGCGTGCTGAGCTGGCACCCGCCACTGCTTTGGCTACTGAGACCCTCAAGCGGCGCAAATACTGTAACCTTATGGGCAATTAAATTAAATAATTAATTAAGTTTAGCCGTTTGGGATCGAAACGCTCGGGTCGTAGGGTCTGAGTGTGCGTCTCCTTTTTAAGGAAATTTCTCGCTGACTGGTCGACACTTCATGTGGCCAGATGGCTCGCTCGTTCATTGACCAAAGAATTAGCATTGCCATTTAACGTGGCAATGCTGCCAGTCTTCTGGGTACGTTTCTGGATGACAGCGATGCGGACGAGTACTTCGACGCCTAAGTGTCCTTTTGTTTTTGTATATTTATTTGTATAGTTAGTTAGTTAGTAATTTAATTTAGTACCTAGTGTAAATAGTTAGTTATGTAGGTCTTTAGATACTTAAGTAGTTTATAATAATATGTCAAATTTCAGTGTAGTCTCAATACTCAAAATAGGTACTTATTTATTGCATTCCATCGTATGAACTTAGGTGGTAGGTTAACAAAGACAGGATCATTGTGGACCCATCAGGGCATAGCAAATTAGGACAGAGGAAGATGGCTTTAATTTGACTACTATACATATCAGCAGAGACATCAACGCGCTACCTGTTACCAAGAATTCAGTACATGATTCTGGACCGCCCTTTTTTTTTTTTTTTTTTTTTTTTTGTGGATGGGAAATCATCAAATGACTTCTCCCGCTCTGGGCGGAGCGGGAGGGCGTGTCAGACTTTTACTGACTAAAACCCACCCGTGTTCCTTCTGTTGCCTGTGCCGGGGCCACGGTAACTCTTTCGAACATCCCGCAACCCTAGCTGGCATCGGCCCTAGCGGACCCCGTCAATAGTGCTGACATCTCTTTGAGGCGCGCGTGGAACACGACGCGCCGTCGACTCGGGCCTGGTCCTTACCGGTCGGTGAGCTACCCATTGCTCGCCGTCCGCAAGCCCGCGCCTACGGTGGCCGGGAATCGGCTGCCAATTCCCGACGCCCAGGGCGTCTCCTGCGGCGACTAGGGGCGTGAGGGTGCAAAGCTTGCCTCTCCCTCACGCGTCCCGCCTCCTCCTTCACGAGCATTACTGCTTCGCAGAAGGAGGTAATGGCTTCCCATGCACTCTCGCTCCGTACCATGGCCTGGACCAGGGCCGGACGCGAGAGATCGCCGCCGCCGATCGCTTCCGCGAGGACACGGCGGTGCTCCGCCCAAGCCGGGCAGACCTCCACCGTATGCTCCACCGTGTCCTCCGGGCGATCCACACAGTGGTGACACCCGGGCGTTTCCTCCCGCCTTATCCGGAACAGGTACCTCCCGAAGCACCCGTGTCCGGTGAGGACCTGCGTCAGGCGGAAGGTGAGGAAGCCGTGGCGCCTTTCCAGCCACTCCTCAAAGAGGGGACTTATCGCCGCAATTGTGGCGTGCCCATTCTGGACCGCCCTGCGTTGCAACTTTTCCTCGGTCATTATAAAAAAAATCTGCTGTTTCCTACAAAAGTTCTATACCTACGCGGTCAAAATGTATGGAACGGTTTTTTTTTTTAAATAACCGACATAAAACTTTAACGCAGGGGGGTTCACCGCAAACCACGATGCGCGCGATTGTACCTACTGTATCCATGGTAACAGGTTGCGTGTCCCTGCCACCCTGTATTTTATTGAGACTATGCATATACGAGTACCTATATCAACAGGAGCTAGACCACCACCTCTTAAAGCAGTATTATTGTAATCTTACTTGAGTGTGGGAAAGAGATGAAGCTAGACATCCTGTATAGCTTCATCTCTTTCTCACACTGAAGTAACATTAAAAAAATACTGCTTTATGAGGTGGTGGTTGGCCCCCTGATATACTTCCTCTTCGCTTTAGGTAAGTACTGAAAAAGGTGGCTTTAAGATTAGTTATCATGTTTGCCTACTTTGTCTATTCTGTATTTATGCAAAGCTTGATTATTGTTAGATTTAACCTACACATTATCTGATATAAACAACATTACACCTGTATTCCTCGCGGGATTAGACAGAGGTGTATTCGCCACCCACATTTCGCCAGTTATTAAGATTCCTAGAAGAGATAACATCCGTAAAAATAACTAAGCATAATAACATAGCAGTCGTTCTATCAGAAATACAAAGATGAGATCGAGATGGTCCAGCGTAAGTTTCTACAAGTATTGCATTATAGGTGTCACGGGATATACTTATCGTATTCTCCGTTGTTACATAAATACAAGCAGAATACCTTGGAATCCAGACGTAAACTCTTGGGTGTCACTGTACTACATGCTATTGTCCATAGTGGCTTTGACTCAATTGAGCTCACGAGCAAATTATGCAGTTCCTCGCACCGTTATGGCGAACACGCCAGGGTAGCCCGCGAAATTCAAATTTTCTTACGTTTTTTGCAATTTGCAGGTCAGTATTAGGTTGTATATTGATTATCATATGATTCGCGACCGTAACAAATATGTATTTACAGAATGATAATCATTAAAGTCATCAATACAATTCTCTAATACCAAGTAAGTCTAAGAATGATCTCCCTTAAGGGGGAAGCGCCAAGGTAGCCCTCCAAATTCAAATTTTCTTACGATTTTTGCAATTTAGAGCTCAGTGTCAAGGTGTATGTTAATTAAAGTATGATACGCGACCGTAACAAATATGTATTTACAGAATTATAATATTAGAATCAGTAATACAATTCCTTAAGAGGAAAGCGCCAGATAGCCCGCGAAATTCAAACTTTCTTATGTTTTTTTGCAATTTGCAAATCAGCATTAAGTTGTATGTTGATTAAAGTATCATTCGCGACCGTAACAAATATGCATTTACAGAATTATATTCATCAAAATCAGTAATACAACTCTATAAGTTTCTATAATCTTAATTGTCAAGATTTCATGAAATAGTCATTCAATGGAATTACCTGGGCTTAAAGAGATGTATTGATGACTTTAATTATTATGGTTCTGTAAATACATACTTTTTACGGTCGCGAATCATATTATATTTTGATCACCATTCAACCTAATACTGACTTGCAAATTGCAAAAAACGTAAGAAAGTTTGAATTTCCCGCGTTACCTGGAGATTTCACCTTAAGTTGGTAAACAGTCTGACACGCCCTCCCGCTCTGCCCAGAGCGGGAGAAGTCATTTGATGATTTCCCATCCAAAAAAAAAAAAAATTGGTAAATTCCTGAAATGTTCAGATTTCATGAAATAGTCATTCAATAGAATTACTATACGACTATGATTACTATTATGATTATGTTGACAGCAAACAAAGTACCATTAACTGGGTCATTTCCAAGGGACGGAAGTTCTGAAGAGGATGCTTGTCAAATCCTTAACAAACTTCCGCTTCGTAAATATGTCGCACTAATCCTGGTTTGCGCTGCCCTATTCGTCGTATGGTAGATTCTTATAATCAAGATTTCATTGATATTTTTATATGCTCAAAATCTAAATTCAAATGGAATGTAATGAAACTTCTATGTAATAATAATGATAATATCTCGACTTAGCACACGAGGTTGTTGATATGTAGAAGGTGAGCTCGGCTGTCATTGTGCCGATTGTCGTAACGGTCAATGGCCTGATGGCCGAAAGCCTCGACCAACATCTCTCGAGGCTCTCGTTAGGCGGTTGTATCAAGAGCCTGATTCAGAAGGCTGTACTCCTCGATACGGCTCGTATTGTGAGGAGGTTCCTGTCTCTGTAGCCCTAACCACTGGTAGCTTGGATCCTGCTCCCGATACCGGTGGAACTCTATTTTTATTTATTTTTTTATATCTTTTTATTTTAAGAAATATTTAAAAATGTAAATAAATAAGAATGAAAAATGAATAAACGACATGATAATATTACATTTATGAATGTTAGTCCTATATTTTTAATATTTCTATTTTTGCTTATTGTTATTTTGTTGTCTTTTATTTTTGTACTTCTTATTATTTTTATTGTATTTTTTTTTTTTTTTTTTTCTCGGGACCCCAGGGTCCCGGACCTTTAGAAGGCATATGAGGGGCCGAAGCCAACTCGCAGAGGCCCGTTAGACGCTTTCAATGGAAATGAGACACTAACCGACGATTATCCCTGTGCGTACTATGCAAGTGCACCCAAGGACAACCCCCGGATGGTGTAGGACTATTGCAGAATATGGAGACAAAAAAAAATTGGGCTATGGGTTTGGATGGCTAAAGTGGACTGGTTATCTAAAACTATGGAAGGACTATGGCCCCTGCCTGACCAATGTGTGATAAATACAATACACGGATAAAATGGCAGGGGGTGACTTGCACACTCAACAATGGGCCCCCGGAAACGGTCGCTAGCACATAGTGTCGTAGCGACAAGGGGGCAACATGTCTTGAGGTGCTTAAGAGGAGCGGAGAGGTATTCCACGGCTATCAGGACAATCCCGGAAGTACGGTCAAGATCCCTACCAGCATCTTACTGGACTACTTCCTTCCTCCGAGCACGTTTGCTCTTGCGAATCTCTACTCAAGCCAGCCAA
The DNA here is from genome assembly GCA_947568875.1 of Fissipunctia ypsillon. Classification (NCBI taxonomy): domain Eukaryota; kingdom Metazoa; phylum Arthropoda; class Insecta; order Lepidoptera; family Noctuidae; genus Fissipunctia; species Fissipunctia ypsillon. Next base: position 20,884,542 of record OX387645.1, on the reverse strand, counting down.
TAAAGGCAAGAATGAGGTGGGAGGTCAGTTCTCGTCAGTGTTCACTCCAGCCGGCCAATAAAGGCAAGCCAGAGATGAGGAACATGACTTCTCCCGGGAGATAGGGTACGTGGGGTCGCTACTGCCCAGCAGCTCGCCACATGCTGCCCTGCGGGTTTCTGTATCTCTCTTGGTCTGGCTCCTCACCCTAGACCTGTTCCGGCAAAGTAACCTCTACCGGCACAGACCTAGAGTTCGAAGCGCGCAAGCCCCACCACGACATCAACGTAGAGATACGGCGTATTATTATGCTTTAATTATTAATTCATTTTATTGCTCGTTTAGTGGCACTCATTCATTACCATTTTTATTTTGTAATATGCGGAGAATGTAGTGGGCCACAATATTGTTAACACTCCTTATATCATTTTTACAACATGTCACATTTTATATTATAGCTGTTTAATATCCCTCAATAAATAAAATAAAATCACCCTAATTGAAAATAAAAAAGCTTACTATAATTTTAGGACCTTAGAACTTTACCCTAAATCCAGAGACAGATACCTTCCTATACCTACTTTTACCTACATACTTTAACGAACATTAATGGACAAATCACTGCAAGCAAGGAATCGTGTCATTCCAAAAGAAACCTTCAAAAGAAAGTTACAATGAAATTCTGAATGTCACACCATAAATCTCTGAAGATTGACGTTATCGAAACTGAAAGTAAATCCGATTACTTCTCTCTCCCGTAATGTCACCGTAACATTCTACGTCATCGCACTGTTTCATACAAGCTTATTTTGCTAATTAAAAAAATTATATTATGAAAGTTACTTAATATAATTTAAATATACGTTAATACAGGCACTAAATTAACTAACCAACTATTTAAAAAAATATAATAACCTAACATAACTAAAATTATTAACAAACTAAAATATGGCGCCGAAAAATTCCTCCGCATCGCTGTCGACTGGTAACGTACCCAAGAGACTGGCGGCATTGCCACGTTGTATGGCAATGCTTAGCCTCTGGCCAAGGTAAAAGCCAGCCTTTGGGACACGGGAGGTGTCAAACAGCCGTTTCGAGATTTCCTTAAAGAGACCATGAGCACTCGGACCCCACGGCCCGAGGGTTTCAACCCCAAACGGCTCGAAAATATAATTACCGGTAAGGTTATTATACTTTCGCCGCTTGAGGTTTTCTGCAGCCGAAGCAGCAGCGCCAGCACAGTATGCCGAGCCAGGAAGGTAGGACGGCACAAGAGTATCGGCACACGTTGCGTCCCACATTAAAGTCCTACCCACCTTCCTTGGAAATAAGGACATGCCGTCCGGTATTATGAAAATTATTATTATTGTTTAATTTATTTATGATATTTTGGTTATGAAGGTTCAGTGTATGTTAAAACTGTATACTGTATAATATGAATTGAAAATATGAATTGGTAGGTCCCTGACAAAGTAGACCGTAGAGACGTAATGCAGATTGCGCAAATCCGCTGAATTTGGGCTGGGCTGGCAGGAATCCGCAGGATTGTTACTTTGGCAATTCATGAAGAAGTCGATGTCCGTCCAGTGGTCCTCTTGTCTGAAAAACGCTGAAATTATGTCTATGAGAGGAGCAGTAAGATCCTTAAGCCACATTTCAAAACACCATGACGTTTAAAATACTAGCACGTACCTACCTACTGTTATACACAGCATGTATCAGACAGGTGTGGTCAAAAAGGGTGTGGTACAGACCATCAAACTGAACAACTTTCTCCATGGGACCAACATTGTAATCGCAAAAAAATTATCAGCCGTCCCATACATTTGGGTGGCGTAGGTATTGAAGTTTTGTATGGGACAGTTGATAATTTTTTCGCGACTGCGATGTAAAATTAAGAGTATGCTTAGATGGTTTGGTCATGTTGAGGTGATCAGTGGAAGGCGACTAACAAAAGGTATTTACAAGGCAGGTGTGAGTGGAAACGCCGGGAGGGGACATCCTAGAATAGAAGGACAGTGACCTTATTGGTTCTTCAGAAAGGTCACGTGCCTAGTACTCGCAACTGGCCTGCGTGTGTCCAGATTTATGAACGTAAACTGTTTACCCTGTTTCTGTCTACCCTCATGGGAAGAAGGATACAGTTTGTGTGTTTTATGTGTAAAAAAATATATTTTACAATTCGATCCCAGCAGAGTTATTAGTCAACTGAAGTCGTATTTAGCACATTAATAGGGTTAGGTACCACATTTAGCAAACATTCATCGTTCCTCGCATACCCAGGCATGAACTTTCCTCATTTACTAATAGCCATAAAGTTCGGCGTTCATAGGAAAATGGTCCGTCGGTCGAAATGAAGCACAATTTTACTACCAATGTGTGAATTGAGTTCAAGCGTTTAGTCAACTGAAGTTTAGAAACTATTCGCATTAAGGCCCCCACAGACAGGCGCCACGCGACGGTACGACGCGATTCTGGTAGAACAATTTCCATGAAGTTTTCATAGAATTTTTTCTACGCGTCGCGCTGTCGCATCGCGCCCGTCTGCGGGAGCCTTTACTGTATAGACTTATGTACTTTCATTACGTATGTATTTTGTAAGGGAAAATATTTACCTGATCCTCTAAATACTTATTGACGGCCTTCTAATTATAAGACAGAAGTGTAGTTACCGACAGATGCTTGCACTGACTGGACAGGTCCATTCAATCTGTGTGGTTCTTTCCTCAAAAGACCATTTCAGACACCAACCTACATGGTCTTCACATGATCTGACCAAGATTATTTCTGGACTTTAAAAGAGACTGTGACCTCTGAGTTTGTTTCGGCCTTTCTTCTCAGAGTAGTCAGATAGGAAACGTCGGCCTCATCTGGTTTAAAAAAAAAATGTGTGACGTGTGTTTGTATAAACTTACTTACAAAAATAAAATCATTTATCATTTACCAGTGAAACAATTAATACTCAATATCAAATCAAATATTTATTCGTCCTTAAAACACACTGTTAACAACTCATTTCACGAACTTATTTTATGAATACTTCCCTTTTTCTTAACTTCTAAATCTCTTCACTTTTACACCGGTCGGTATCACTTCACGAATACGAGCACGCTTCAATATGGCCGAACCGTAGTAAAGTCAGCTTCTTGGAAGTCAAAACACAAACTATTATTCCACAAATAGTGTTATTTATTATATTATTTTTTATTACAATTAATTTAGATCATGCTAATTAAATTATGTTTAATATTTTCAGACGAAATAAATAGCAAAAGCTTACATAATGATGAACACTTTTTTAAATTAATTAACTTCTACAAACTTTTTGAGCTTCTAATGATGCAGACTTTTTTTAATAAATGAGCCTCTTTGTAAATTTCCGCGGTAGTGGCCGGCGAGTGCTACATCCAAATTGGTCGCAGTTACTTGGCTATTTAGTATTTTTATTTCCTCAAAATAGGAATTTTTTTAGAAGTTCACACAAAGAGGCGCGTTCATTATAAGTATTAGATTGTTTATATATGTTTTTGATATTTCGAGGAAAGCAAAATGGGAATTTTTTGAGGTCCGATTTTTTGAGGACATGCCTTTTGTAAGTATGACGCTGATTTCAATAAAAGCTATTTCGTAAATGAGATAAGGCATCAATTATTTGCCAGTGTCCTACGCTTTGGTTAGCTTTGAGCCTAAAAGCACAATACCTACAGCTTGGAAAGTTGATTTGGGTCCTACAGTGGAAGTACCTTAAATAATGATGCTACAAATTACTCATTCGATTTTTTCAAAAGTAAGTAAAACTACATTCAAACCTTTTTTCAAAACGTCCTGTATTTTTATGACACCATTCGATAGGGTTGACTTTAAGAATCAAATCTCTCTAATACACATGGTATCACCAATATTATGCAATCTTGCTATCTAATCTAAACATATTATCATCCTTACTCCCACGACACCCAGAGAAGTAGACAGAGAAATAAAGCAGCTGAAAAATACCCATAGCGTGGGTAACGATGGTGTTTGCACCAAAGTCATAAAATATGTATCCCCGAATATTTCAGCTCATCTATGCTACATAATTAACTTATGCATTTCCAACGGAATATACCCAGAAAAACTTAAAACGTCCATTGTCATTCCACTACACAAAAAAGAAGACAAACGAAAAATGGGGAACTATAGACCCATAGCATTGATCCCCATTTTTTCAAAGTTATTTGAAAAAATCGTATATAGCCGTCTAGAGCGTTATTTAGAAAAATATAATATTTTAGTAGACGAACAGAAAGGCTTTCGCAAGGGGAAATCAATAAACATGGCCATTTATGACCTACTGAAAACTATTTTGGTCGCCATGGACAAAAAAATACCAACATGTGCTATATTTATGGATATGAGTAAAGCCTTTGACCGAGTTGACCTTAGGATACTAATGCAAAAATTAAGCATGTATGGCATAAGAGGTAAAGCGCTAGATCTCATATTTTCATACCTGCATGATAGAAAACAAATAGTAGAAATAACACAAATATGTTAGAAAACGCGAACTGAGATTAAACATAAGTCAAACTCGAAAACGATAAAATTTGGAGTTCCACAAGGAAGTGTCCTAGGCCCTTTATTGTTCTTGATATATATCAATGATCTCCCTAAACATATCAATCAACCAATGGTATTTGCAGATGATAGCATAGTTATAATAAAAAGCGACAAAGAAAATGATTACGAGCACGTAGTTAACCAAACATTAAAAACGATAATACAATGGTTAACCGAAAATAATCTTAAAATAAATATGGACAAAACGAAAATTATACACTTTCACCAGAGAACTCAACTGACAAATATAAACGTTAGTTACCAAGGCAAAATAGTACATCCTGTCACAGACACAAAGTTTCTAGGAATAAATATTGACAATAAACTGACATGGAAAACACATTTAGAATATGTCTGCAAAAGAATTAATAAATCTTCATTTGCACTCTAGAAACTCTCAAAAATTGTCAATAAAGAAGCCGTATTAGCTGCTTATCACGGACTGGTTGCACCTGTCCTAAGATATGGTATTATATCTTGGGGCAACTCAGTCGATAAGGAATATGTGTTTAAAGCTCAAAAGAAATGCATTAGAGCAATGTGTAATGTAGACAACACTACTAGCTGTCAACCCTACTTTAAAAGCTTAAAAATTCTGACTCTGCCTTCGTTATACATTATGAACTTAATGTTTTTGTGAAATTAAATCCTAATTATTATAAGACTGCTTTTAAAAGCTACTATAGACAATTACGTGACAAAAAAAGATTAGAAATTGATATACCATATGGGAAAACAGCACTAATCAATAAAAGTATTCTTTGTATGGCATCATTAATTTACAATAAGTTACCTGATGATGTCAAAAATCTACCTGTTCATCAATTCAAGTCGAAGCTGCACAAATTCCTAGTAAATAAATGTTATTACAATGTTAAAGAGTACTTACAGGATAAAAATATAGATAGATACATGCAATAAGAGTAAATTATTTGACATTGAATAATATGGCAATGAAAATAGTGTGACATGCAATAATAATTTAATTTGACATCTACATAATTTTATTTTAATTTTGACCAATATTTTAATTTATTTGATGTGTGAATTAAGTCTATGACATGTGACATTCATCATTTCATCACATTCATCTGACAATTTACATTTTTAATCCTTTGACATTTGTAGTACTTATTCTGAATTTATCTTTATTTTTTTTTTTTTTTGAGTATAATAATTTTGTAATGTTGTTTTAATAATTATTTAATTAGACTATCAATAATATAAATATTTGCACACCTTATTAGGTAATGATATAGTGTACTTTATATTTATTTGTAACATCTGTTTTAAACCTGTATTATGCAAATAAAGAATTTGATTTGATTTGATTTATAAAATAAAGTCGCTTTTCATGTCTGCCTATGTGACCGCGTTGTTCTTTTTATACTACCTACGCAACGGATGCGGGTTTCCACATCATTTAGAGAATTTATTCCGAAATGTTTATTAATATAAACTATTGATACTATAGAAACTATAATCTATTGAACTTACACATGTAATAAAATGAGAGCAGGGTGGCTCAATGATAACGGCCCCGACTTAAGAGTTGTAGGTCGTGGGATCGAACCCAGGCACGCGCTTTACTTTTTGTAAATAATTTCATCACCACTGCTCTCAAAACGGTAAAGGAAAACATCGTGAGGAAACCGGCATGTCCTAGAACCAAAAATTCGAAAACATGTGACATCTACCAACCCGCACTGGGCCCGGGTGGTAGATTACGGCCCACTCCCTCTCACAGAGAGGAGGCCTGTGTCCCAGCAGTGGGAACATTATAGGCAGATTATGCATGTAATAAAGAAATCTCGATGTTTTGTCAAGGCGTGGAAACCGTGCGATGCAGGAGCAGGCCGCTAGCCGCTAGCCGATGACAACACGATTACAAAAACTAGTTACGTTCCCTTGAGATTCGTAATGACCCTGATACCATACCATTTTGTTGTCTATAGGCAGCATCATCGCCACAACAGATTATCTAGGTACCTACATATATCTTGAAACACCTACCTATGTATATCTTGAACAAAAAAAACAATATAATCCAAATTCGCCATGAAATTTTAGACGACGCACTTGGAAACTTTTTTCTCCAGACATATAGGACAGTACTTATTTCAGTTGTAAAAAAACGTGAAGAATGATTGTAGACTCACATAATATAAAACATATAAAAGAGGTCGCGTAAAGTCGCGTTGATAACACCATCCCGTTTTTAACCTCCACATAAAGCAGGAGGATAAAAGCTTAGCATAACTTTATTTACAACCATGGCATAAATATTCTAGAACACTCTTACGAACTTCTTGGTTTTATGGTGACTGTGGTATTTGACTAAGTAGGTAGGTACGTGCCTTTGAATTTCAGACACGTCAGCAGTTGGGAAATCTATCTCAAATCCAAGGCTAGCTCATTTAGATACCTGTCTCTTCATCATTATCATCATAATCATCATCTGTCCAGATTGGCTTAAAAGGAGATGTTCCAGCAATGTATGGAGCCTGGGCTAGCACTATGTACACTATATGTAAATATCGCTATACAATATAGTAACCGTTTTTAATGTTATTTTTTTTTCATTTGTCTTCGTTTTAGTGTACATTCAAATTAACTCTGTCAAGGAGAATAACACAACATAAATATGGTGGATCAGCGGCGAAATATTATTATGTCATTTTGATCATGACATTTGATTGCTGTGTTTGTCTCACAGAACATAAATACACTAACAACGATTCAGAGTCAAAGACGTCAACACGTCACGAAACATATAGGTAACTGTCAAAGTCGTCAAACGGCATGTCAAACAACTGTCATGGCTGCCCTAAAAGTGGCGTTATCATAATAAAAACCTTCCCAAATAATAATTTTCGTACGCCTATACTCTTCTTTAAATTAATTTGTTTGTATTTTTATGAAAGTCCCTTATTTTTTCGCTATTTATCTATATAGTGTACATAGTGTTGGCCCAAAATCAAACATCTCCTTTGAACAAATTTTTGATTGAACGAAACGAACCAACTCTGAGGGAATAGAATAGATAAGATGTAACATAAACTATGAAGGAATAGTAATTTTGTATGTGTCTATAGAGGCTTGTAATTAGCAATTTAATTATATATTATTGTTATTATTAGTCTGTAAGCCTTCCGAAAATAAAGAATAAAAAATATACTTAGTAATCCACCGCGTCTCCAATCGCACGCCGTTTACTTTATTCTCGAATACTCTCATCGAGCTTCTAACCTGCAAAGATCGTAGCTCCGCCTAATCTGAGCTTCGTACTATGTCCATCATTTAAATCTCTTATCGCCTTTTTCAAAAGGAAAAACACATTTTGGACTAAAATATCTGTTCACGCAAGTGAACGGTTAACATCAACACCGTCGAAGTGGCGGAGCAGTGGATGTCTTTGGGCTGAAGTGAAGTTGAAATAACTAAAATAGAAAAGTAGGTACATTCTTAGATTAGCTACCCTTTAAAACTTCCTACCTCTTCAGAATCTCTTCCTATTAATATGCAAACTTCATGCACTGCACAACTTCCATGATTAATAGATCTTGACAGATTTGAGTTTACCACTTAGCCAGGTAACGATGAATCTCCCAGCATAATCTAAGTTTGGACCAGATTTACATTGGCTGATGGATATTTTGATTACAGGAAGATACTATTTCGACAGTTTCAAAGATACGATCTAAACTTTACTTAATTCGACAGTAGGTACCTACTGTCCAAAAACTACACCATTCCATATTCTGTCAAATCAAGGCGATCTACGTTCTCTGTTCTAAAAAGCCACTAATTCTCATGGATTTTATCTGAAGAATTAATTCTTATTTATTCCTATTGATGGGAAGTAATTTACCTACTCCAACGACCATCCCTATGGTTGGTTGATGGTTTATAACCAGGGTATTAACCCTCAAGAGAAAATAAACGTGTGCGGTTGGGGTTGGGAGACCTTCCTCAGGAACGAAGTTACTTCTCACGTATGATTTACAACAAAACAAAACTTTTGACATTTTAACGCTGATAACGCTTTTTCATTACATGACGATTTCTACCAGTCAACTCCTAAAGCTATTCGTGAAAGAACTTCGTTCCAAACCTTTTCGCAGCCGCCATCTTGGATTTACATTTTACGTCACTATCGGCTTTAGCACCCTCGAAAACCATGAAAGCGATACCTAACCATGATGTAAAAATTTAAAAATTTCTCTTGGATTTACATTTTAACGTCACTATCGGCTTGAACACCTTGTCGTTTTCATAACCATGAAAACGATATCCATGATGAAAACTTAGAAAATTTTCGCAGCCGCCATCTTGAATTTTCATTTTGACCAAATTCACACTTTCTCTCTCTATCTGTCTCTTTCTATTATATATAATAGAAATTCGACACCAGGCGAAAGACGCACGTTCACTTGATCCTGGATTACTTGTGACCTGACAAAGTACGTGTTGTTTATCATTTTAAAAGCTTAAAGCAGGCAACAGTTTTTATTTACTCCTTAGTCAACTGTATTAAATTATATGTTTTCGTAACCCCATACTGGGTAGGTATTGACCAGCTAATTAAGTTTTATATTTTGTGTGCCTACCTTTCTAGGTCAACTCAAGGGCAATTCGTTATTTAGCTTATTATGCCTTCTGCATTATTATTTATCATGCAACCTATTTTGCCTTCAGCTCAGCGCATTTTTTTATACTGTACCTATTTTCTATTTCACTCAAAATGTGCAAGTCACCCATGTGCTTCTCACTTCCATTTGTAAACTCCGTACTGATTGTTGTGACACCCACACATCACCTTTATTAGCACACTAGCACATCTCGCTTTGCATGCCTTGGTGTCACAATATAACGCTGGACATTATTTCCAGGATCCGAAATTCCGGTTCCACCTATGGGCTTACCAATTCCAAAGTTCCGGCTTTCCATCACCGAGCTCAGTCTGACGATCATTGACATCCGAGAGTTGAACTCCGAGCCACCAACTCACGGCATATCCGGATTCCGGACAACATCAAGTTCCGCGCCGGGTACCTATTTTACTCGCGTGGCCGGGTCGAGCTCACCATGGGTCTGGCGATTTCATCTGCAGATGGAATCGCCGACCGTCCGTCAGCACTCCTGGCATCTGCAGCGTGACACACCCGCTGCGGTCTTCGTCACACCAGACTGAACCAAGAAAGTAAAGCGCTACTCCTCAAGGGAATTATGGAATTTGTGACCATAAACCTATCTACCCCTTTTCTCTTATTTTATTAATATATTTTATGCTGGCAAGTTTCCGTGAATTTATTTTATTTCCCTCCTCCACGAAAACCCTTTCCGTCAAATTAGCTTTCTTTCTTTGAGAAAGAAAGTAGCATGGACGCTTTTTCGTCACGTGACGATATCTATCAGTTTACTCCTACCGCAAGCCGCGTTAAAGAACTTCGTTCCATAAAGATTTAATAAAGGTGGAACGCTTCTGAATCTATCAATTTTCAGTAAAAAAAAAGAAAGCAACAACAATAGTGATTTCAAATCAATAACATATAAAATCAATAGCTTTGCATACATAAAACTGCTTAAACGCTAGGTTTACATTTTAAAAGCTTCTGAAACGAAGTTACGTGTTCATGAAACAGAATACAATACAGCAAAAATGAATTGTGTCCAACACACGAATTCACGCCACAGGCACAGCACCCGCTCGCGCCTCCGGTGCCGAAGTTGTTTCAGTGTGGATGAAACTTGCTATTTACATAACTATCGGTAGTTTGAATTTTATTTACCACTAGATAAAGAGTCCTTTTATGGTTCAACGATCAAAGACTCATACGCAATAAAGTAACCATTCAATTATTATAGACAAAGGGTTAGGGGTTTTTATCAAATCATTAGGAAATTAATTTGATCCAAGACGTCCTACCTATTTTTAAGGTTCCGTACCTCAAAAGAAAAAACGCAACCCTCGGTAACAATAGAAATTTAATTGTGTCTTATATCATGACAATTGAAGATTTTATAGGATCACTTCGTTATCCATCTGTCTGTCAGTCTGTCAAGACCCTTTTTCCCAGGAACGCGTCGAGGTATTAAGTTGAAATTAATATCAAACACGTAAGTTTACGGTCCCTTGGAGCTCTAAAAAAATCAAGCTTCTAAGTCAACGCAATAAAAAATACGGCCATTTATGCGACATATTTTGATACTCGAAAATAAATCAAAACCTACTTAGGTATAGGTTACTTCCCGATAACCTAGAATCATGAAATTTGGCAAGAAGCAAGGTCTCACAGCACAAATAAAGGCAAAAGTCCAAAATCGTTCATTTGCAGTTTATCACATAAAACATTATTTTTTGCGATTACAAACTTACATTTACAGTTGGAAATTTGACCGCGACGTATGTATGGTAGAACATGTTTTTCAACTACAATTGCTACAATGTTAAGTTTGTTTTCGGATAAATTCATCTCAACTACGGAACCCTTCATTGTGCGTGGTCTGACACGCACTTGGCCGGTTTTTTTAAATTGACTCTCAACTTTGTAAAGCTAAAGATCAGAGCTAAGCATCAAATCAAGACAAATTAGGATGTCGCGTCGGCTCTTCAGCAAAAGCTAGAAAGAAAGGTTCACTATTCCAAAAAATTTTGCCAATCGTAACGACCTTATTTTTTCAAGATGAGGAAAACAAAAGCAATCGACTCGTGGAAGCTATTGTGAGAAAGTCCTTAAATAGACATCACCCACTCACACACGTCTCTATCAGCCGATACAATATTGGATCAGATAGCAGTGAGCACAATCCGCTTTCATTTTATAGGAACACGTCCGGTTCTCCAGAACTGTGGCCCTAGAACCTAGAACGAGCACGCGAAGTAGGTAGATAAATGTAACGTTAATTTGATCGATTTTAATATCGAAAATACTCTTTTCGCAAATAATATTTGCTCATTTTTAAAACATTTTTCATATGTATAGGTGACGCTAAAGGTGAACATCCTCTGGTCCCGCACCGGCCGCAACGGACTTGTTTGGTTTCCATTGTATGAAGAAATGAACCGAGCGCTCGGTGCGGGCGGTACCGATAGTGGACGCAGTGCTATATGAATTCATACAAACCAAACCAAAATCCGTTGCGTGCGTTACGGCCGGTGCGGACCAGTGGACGTTCACCTTAATTGTGCTAGTTGAAAAAATTCAGAATAGTTGTATTTTCGATTTTAATAGGTATCGCTCGAAATTACGTTGCGTTTGCGTCGCGCGTTCGTGCTAGGGTCTCTGAGTAGTTATGTCATTTCGTGACCTTTCGGGGACTAACGTCAACAGATACGGTATTTAGGTTGTTTTGTTACCAGTCTTACCAAGGGGTATCGTCTTACCCAGTAATTGGGTTGTGGAGGTCAGATATGCAGTCGCTCCATGTAAAATATTGGTATTCAGCTGCATCCGGTTAGACTGGAAGCCGACTCCAACATAGTCAGGAAAAGGCTAGGCAGATGGATTGACTTAGGTTGTTTTGCTAAAACGATGACCGGTGAAATTCAGCGCAAAAAAAATTATTTTCTTTCATGATTGTAAAGACTAGTTTATGCAGAAGTGTAGATAGTTGTGTATTTGCCAACATGAAATAACTGCTCAACGTTAAAGCATTTTCTTGATTGGACTAGTTAGCTTTAACCTCTCACATTGCGTATGAACCCCATAAGTTCATAAGCAAAATACTCTCAAAACGACAATAAATATAATCGTGAAAACCGTTGAGCGATCACATGAAAACGGCTTCTAGTAGGCGAACATTTGCAAACAGCTCAGAAACATGGACCAAGATCTTACAGGAAAATTATTAGAAAAACAATAGGTGAAGAAAAATAAAATTTATGATGCTCTCAAAGTTTTATCACTTATTTTATGACCACTCCGATCTGAGTTATAATTTCCGAATGAATATTGGAGCTCATAAAATGTTCGACACGTACAGGAATATTATTTAATAGCTCACCGGTAAAACCTGTACAGGTCTCCCAAAGTGATAATGCGCATAGAAATCTTCGTCACTGTTCGGCAACGTCGTATTCCCCGAGCGTCGGAAGACGATATTTATATAGAGTGGTTAAGTGCATTTTCTTCAGGCATAATTTAACAGAATTATGTGTTTTGTGAACTGTGTTTCCGGGAATACGACAATTAGCGAAGATGTGCGTGCGCATTATTAATTTGGGAATACTGTAGGTACCTATCATGGCGCGTTTACATTAGGTCGGCTGCAACCGTCAACGACCAGTGTAAACATGTATTCGTTTGGGCTTATTCGGTCTCAGCCCATACTCTGTCACCCACTAATGTAAACACTACAGTTGACTACAGGTATTCGGTTGGCCGTATTTGGTCGCACTCGAAGCCCTTACTCCGGATGGGTAAAACCGTAAGCAGTCGCCGAATTCGGTGAACCAACGTAATGTAAACAACCCAATTCGGTTAGCCGATCCGTTTCAACCGAAGCATTCGCCGTACACGATGACCGAGCTAATGTAAACTCACCATTAAGGAAATTCGGGGTAATGTTTCACTTTTTTTGCAATGAGTTTGTGAGAGATTCTTTGCTAAGTAGGCATAATAAAAATCACTAGACAATCTAACTCTAACCTTTTTTTTTTTGTGGATGGGAAATCATCAAATGACTTCTCCCGCTCTGGGCGGAGCGGGAGGGCGTGTCAGACTTTTACTGACTAAAACCCACCCGTGTTCCTTCTGTTGCCTGTGCCGGGGCCACGGTAACTCTTTCGAACATCCCGCAACCCTAGCTGGCATCGGCCCTAGCGGACCCCGTCAATAGTGCTGACATCTCTTTGAGGCGCGCGTGGAACACAACGCGCCGTCGACTCGGGCTTGGTCCTTACCGGACGGCGAGCTAATCTAACTCTAACCTACAGTCTGTTCTCACTATAAAAAGAATGTAACCACCCAATTGACCCTTACCCTCACCGTCCTGGATGACGCTATTACCCTCTTCCAGGAGAGTAATCCGTCTATTAGCACAGTTCGGAAAACCAAGTCCAGACCGCCGCCTGTCCTTCCGTCCTCGCCGCCGAGGCCCGCCGCGACGTCTCCGTGCTTTCCCGCCCCAACCCTTGCTTGAGACAGCCCGCGCCGCTGAGCCTGTAGCTTTAAATAAAATTTGTCCCTAAATAATCAAATAAATTCGAATAAATTCGATCCAGCCTGTCCCTTGCTGTCCTCCCCTAGCGACGTCCTAAACCGACGTCCGTGCCCCACAGGAGGCGCCCTTAGCGCTTAGTCGCTTAGTTTTTAAGTTTTATGCCCTGGCTGGATGCCTTAATTTATTGAGGCACCCACAGGAAAGTCCGGTTAAGCAGCCGACAACCTCCTAGGTTGATCTGTGAGATGCCATTTCCCAAAAACAAAAAAAAACATTTGTCCCTTAAAAGTATTTTTTTTTTCAAAAATAACACATTCTTTCGTGTTCTACGTCCAAATAACATACGAACTAACTAACTATACAAATAAATATACAAAGCAAAAGGAAACTTAGGCGTCGAAGTACTCGTCCGCATCGCTGTCATCCGGAAACGTGCCCAGAAGACTGGCAGCATTGCCACGTTGAATGGCAATGCTAATTCTTTGGCCAAAGAACAAGCCAGCCCTCTGGTCACGTGAAGTGTCGACCAGTCGGCGAGAAATTTCCTTAAAAAGGAGACGCGCACTCGGGCCCCATGACCCGAGCTTTTCGACCCCAAACGGCTCAAAACTGTAGTTACCGATAAGGTTACAGTATTTGCGCCGCTTTAGGATCACAGCAGCCGCAGCAGCGGCGCCAGCACAGCACGCCGTGTTTGTACCTTAGTTCTCATCTACACACATGAGCACAGCTAATCTATTCTGTAAAAATCTCATCGTTAAAACTGAGGAGCTTGAAGTGAGCTGTCAATACTCAATACTGTCAATCCATGTCATGGTGGAATAACGGCTCACTTCAGCTAAGTTATCACGGTGAAATATTTACAGAATAGACCAGCCGGCATCAGCCAGTTCTCGGCCTCCAAGGAAAATTGGATTAAGGGGACTACAGGACCTAAAGCGCGGCCACTGTCGGACTGCATAGAAAAGAAAGAGAAGCGGGATGACACAACGCTGGTAATTTATTGCAAAACATGAAGCAATTATCTATTTAGAAAGAATCTATTGATTGCACTAAACAATTAAAACACTATCAGAATGATTGCATATATATACATACCGTAAATTAGTATGGTTTTTAATCGTTAATTAAAAGGATTTTTTAGAGGTATCTTCGTGATTTTTTTCTATCATATCAAATTAGTTGTATTATATCTTCAACACACTAAGGCCTAACTAGCATATATCCTGAAGAATATCATATATTTTTCTGATTTTGTTTACTTCAGTACATCATATACTTTTAGGCATTTTAAAACTAACATTTATGTCCTGTCCCCTTATGAAAAGAACACACAAAACAGATAAAAAAACCGGCCAAGTGCGTGTCGGACCACGCACAATGAAGGGTTCTGTAGTTGAGATGAGTTTATCCCAACAACAAATTTAACATTGTAGTTGAAAAACATATTCTCTCAAACATTCCAACTGCAAATGTAAGTTGATCGATTATTACTCGTAAACTTGTAAAGCCTACTTAGTTGTGATAGTTTTCCTTTTAACTTCGTGGTATATACTACTACCATGATTTTTTTCACATATTCAAAACTAACCGTTTAGCTGGCAGGGAGGGACACTTGACTCTATCAAAAATTAGCACTTTAAAGCTTAATATTTCAGAAACGGATCCCTTAATGGAAAAATTATATTCACAAATCCGCAGTATTTTTGAAAGACCTTACCAAAAACATCCCACACCATGGGGTAGACGAGAAAAAAACATCCCCACTTTACGTGTAGGTATCTACAGGCGGTACCCTAAAAAAAAATATGATTTTATTTTACCACTTTGTCGGCATGATTAATATGTATTGTATATCCATGCCAAATTATAGCTTTCTAGTAATTAGAGTCTTTGAGCTAAGCTGTGGACGGACGAACGGACGGTCATGGCGAAACTATAAAAGTTCCTTGTTGACTACGGAACCCTAAAAATGACATGTAATAAAGGTTGCCAAAAGTTCAAAGGCAGTGGATTTGTTTCTCAAGAGGTCCTTCCCTTTGTGTTATCTTACTTGGGGATTGAATACCTACATGTGAAGTTTCTATTGAAATGAAAATTAGAGGCAAAATTCGTCCTCCATACACATATTAATACTCACACCTAAATGATTTATTTGGTACTTAAAATAATTAGCAATTTGGAATATAACATAACATAATATCACGCCTGTAGTTCCTGAATGGTTAGGCAGAGGTGTACTAATAGTACACCCACATTTCGCCAGTAATGTAAGGTCACGATAGCGCCATAGAAGTGCACCTTTTGTACACCTTATAGGGGCCGAACCTATTGCCATTGTGGCGGGATATCTACATCGCCACAATGGAACGCGTCACACTGACGTCAGGCAAAATCGTGCATCGCGCAATCAGAGTTTACCGCGCGACTAGCATATATACAACATCCCGACATCAACCGTCGGGCAGTAGCCCACCAGACACAACACCCGTCTGACATAAGCCTACATGGGCACTTATGAAACGTCAGAAGCTAGGTGCACAGTTCCAATTGGTCGTTTCCTATGGAGAAGAACCGGCAAGAAACTCCACGGTTACTCTTTGAAAAATCATTTGCTTTTACAATGTTTTAAAATTACAGTGTTATTAAGTATGGTAGGACAGTGTAGGCCTGCCAACAAGTACCAGGTACTTAACAAAATAGAAAATGGTCTACAAATCTAGTCTATTAAGCCTACAACGTTCTCACATTCACAAAATATAAAAGAATCTATTGGAAAGAGAAGAATGTAAAATAATAAAAAATAGAAATATAGATACCTTATAGGTAATTATGACATACATAAGTAACTTTAGTTTTGTACCAACTTTGAACAGGTAGTATAAATGTCGCCAATGTTAACTGGTGAGTATGTGAGAATAATTAAGGTTCAGCTACCTTCATCGTATAACACCCACCTGCGCACATAGGGGTATTTTAATCATCTAGGCGGCCAAAAATATTAGTGCGGGTTTTTTGGTTTAAAATGACGGAAATAAAACAAGCGAAATATATACGGACAATAACTTTTATAATTTCGTAAAAAAAAAGCAACAAAACACAAATACAACAAAAAAAAAATATAAAAATGCTGAAAATAGGCCATATATTTACATATTCTTACGTACACTTATCTACATTACACTATATATTTATATAATCTTACATACACTTATATACACACACTATATATTTACATATTCATACATTACTTAATTAATTTACCAATGACAATATGTACATACTTTTTCAAATCAATTCACCTCCTCGTTCTCACTTTCTGATTCTGTTGGGTTTGGTGTAGCAGACAGAAGCATGTTTAATGTTTCAGGCAGAAACGAAGACATCTTCTTTTTTTTTATTGCCCTTGAGGCACTAAGAAATGGATCTGAGCTTAAAAGAAGCCTGTTTAAAATATCTCTATTACAGGATTCTCTAGAGAATTTCCTTGAGTAATCCTGTCTGTACGTCCTAAAATGTTTGTTGCGTGCCTCTGCTGCTTCCTCAGACAGTTGTCCTATAGGTAACAATGCATTTTTTATTATAACTGATCCGTGTACAAGTATTTTGTGCAGTGTGGGTGTCATTGGCTGCCATGGGTAGAGTTTTATGTATAAACAAGCAGTTTCTTCCGCATATTTTTCATATTTTTCTACATCTATAGTATGTCCGCTCGAAATCGTTTCTAAAATAACTTTTAATCTATATATTAACTCATAATCTATCCCTGTAATGTCTGAAGCTAGTTTCGGATCTTCAAAGAATCTCCTGCTGGTGTTCCCATCATTCGTATTTCCGAAGTTTGTTTTCGGCATATCTACTAATAAGCCAGTTTCATTGCGAAACCTGGTCTGTATCTCAATTTTCCTATTCTTTTCCATTTCTTTTTCCTCGTCTGTTTTTCTCTCCCGATACTTTTGCACTGGTAATTTGTACGCTAAATGCAGAATGCTTTCGAAAAATCTTATTCTCGCATGTAAAATCGACAGTCCGAATTCAGTAGCATCTTTTGAGAGTTTCCTTTTGTCCTCCAAATTATTAAACTCTTTAGAAGTTTTTCCACAAATATAGCAGCGACTCGTAGATGTTGTTCCAGTAGCTGCATTGCAAACTTTTCCGTCAACCATTGTCATTACAAATTGGGAATGAATCAAAAACTTTTTTCCGTCAATATCCACCTCAGTCGCAACCAAATTATCAACAGAATTTTTGACATAACTGATCTCTTCATTGGTTATATCAGTTGTCTCTTTGACGAAGCGAAATCGTATTAGACGACAAAATCGAGGAGATGAAGGGGTTGGATTTTCCCATAACACCTTTTCGTTGTCCTTGCCGTAAACTAGTCGCACAGGTACAAAGCAGCTTTGAAAAATATTTGCATCAGAGTCAGCCTCATTTTCAAGCTTTTGTTTATATTGTGCTTGCTGGGATCCATCGCAGCCCCATTTACACATGAACTTCAAAGTTTTCCGCTCTTGCTCTTTTATTGTTGATAAGACCTCTTCTAAGAATATCGATAAACGCCTAATGGTAATATCAATTAAGGGTTGCAGTTGGATTTCGGCGCAGGTACTCGTTACCGTGCACGTTTCTGGAGGAGGATAACACTCTTTTTTTGCTTCTTGAATTAAGCTATAACATGGAAAGAACTTTTTGTTCGTGTTTCTTATAATTTCATACTGTCCTCTTGTTAAGTCTGCATCAATAAACATTTTTAATGCTTCCATAGGGGTTAGACGCGATGGTTTTTCACATTTAGACGAATCATAAGCTTTTTTGTATTTCGTTGCACGGGTCGGAGAGCTCATAATATCTTTGAGCACGTGGGAAGCATCACGTTTTCCCGATTTACTTAATTCAACTTGAGCTGCGTGAAGTATTACACCATCTTCTACATTAGATCGGATCCCTTCCGTTTTTCTTCTTTTGGTCCTTTCGCTAGATTCCCCAAACGATTTACAAGGGCGACCTGGACGATTTGCCGTTGTGACTGGAATTTCGAATGTGCCCTCCAGCCAAAGTTGGTTGTTTTTCAAAAAAACCTCTTCTTTTTTGTGAGATTTAATCCACCTTTGCTTCATTTCCGATTTAAAATGTGCAAAATTGTTTTTCAGTATTTTTAACTGATCTTCAGTAAGATCGTCACTAGTGAAAAGGTAATCTCTGAAAAAACATAGTTTTTCTTCCAAATTGCGTAAATTTTCATTTTTCATAATATCAAAGAGAGATTTACGAGTCACTATTCTCACTCCGGAAGTACCCACTATATCTGGAACAAGTAAATATTGTTTTTAGACATAAATACTTTTTTTCACAAATTTAGCTTATTTTGATCGTGAAATTCAATGTTCTACATTTTTGCGCATCCGCGCTATTCCGCGGCTAATTTATTTAGTATTCGTTACTTAAGGGTCTATATTTTTTATATAAATTACAAAAGTTGCCGGATCTATCCCGATACTAAAACAAATAGCTTCCTAAACATAAATTTCTTAAAAAATTATCCTTATTTCAGACGTTATTTCTCGACCACTAAAAGTATATTAAAATAAAACAAATTTAAACAAATATATTTTATTTGGATTGTCACATACCTGTAGTTTCCGAATCCATTGCTATTTTGCACCAGGTAAACACAGAAAACTTCAGTTTAACACACAAAGTTAACGCTTTTGTAAATAGTCGATAAGAGACACGTACACAAGGTTCAATGATCAACTTTCGACTGAATTTACCTGATAACGCGCAACGGAAGAAGGGTGGGGGTGGCGGTCTATTGTTTGTTGGAATGTCCCCTGCCTCAGGTAGTCAATGTAATTAGCATTCCTTAAACTTTGTTATTTTGACTTTTGGCCGCCTAGATGATTAAAATACCCCTATGTGCTGCGTAGGTAAGACAGTAACTATCTGTAGGTAGCCTACTTATTACTTACCTAGACAACAAAGAAGGTTCTACCTTGTGTCCTTGTTTTTTTTTTCTTTTTTCTCTCTCAGTTTTAATCATAGTCTGACAGTTTGAATAAATTATGCGGCCTACCCAAATGTCCTTTCTTGGGTATAGTTCGTCGAATCGTTGAGCTCCTTAAGTTTTAAGTTGAGCTGTACGATTACTGAAAGATGCGTGCACTGACCGGACAGGTCCACTCAATCTCTGTGTGGTTCATTCCTCAAAAGACCATTTCAGGCACCAATCTACATGGTCTTCACATGATCTGACCAAGATTATGTCTGGACTTTAAAAGAGACTGACCTCTGAGTTTGTTTCGACCTTTCTTCTCAGAGTAATCAGATAGGAAACGCCGGCCTCATCTAGTTTAAAAAAAAATGTTTGACGTGTAAAAGTGTTTGTATAAACCTACTTTACAGAAATAAAATCATTTATCATTTACCATGGTAACTTCGGAAAGAATATAAAACATAAAGCTGAGTTCCACGTTGTTTATTGAAACTTATGAAATTTATCTGATACTTCACAATATCATGTCAGAGCTCGTTAGTTTGAAAAGGTATCTCTCCACATTTTGCGTTATTTACCTACTAGCATCAAAATGATTATGTTCAATTCTCTGCATTTATTTTACGTGCAGGCATTATTTCACTAAAAGATTCGGTAATGCATTCATTGATAGCTTCTCAGAATTTCGAGTTTAGTTTAAAACAATATTGTAACAGCAAACTGAAAGCTTTACAGCGGGAATTTTCAGCAAGCTTTCAATTAGTGCATTTCGCGTAAATATTACAATTTGTGTTTTGGAATCCGATTTTGTGCTTCTTGTAGGTATTAGATAGGTACCTACTTAGGTATCTAGCACATATATACGTCTGTTAGGTAATGACTGTATCCCATATACATATAGGCACATGTAATGTAATGTATGATTTTTGTTCAGAAACTACAGAATTAGATTTATTCTCAGTGTCAGCAAATAGATTTCGTTCTGCTTTGTTAAAAAAAAATAAAGGATTCCGATATTATTTGAACAGTCTTGTAGTTTTACTCGCATAGATTGTTCATTAGTAAAGTTATATGAATTGTATATGCTGTGGATAACGGTGTGAGTTTCACATTTATATAATATCTTTATTTATATTATTTGCGCAGATATAATGTGTTATTGTTTGTTTGTCCCAAATAAATAAATAAATGTAATTTGAACCGATCATAAATTCCTGAAAAAAATATAAATAAGTACTTATAGGAAATGTGGATATACAGATACCAATCTAGGAATAGTTTGAAATTAATGAATGAACTGAAGGCCATTGATAGTTAGACCGAATCGACGGCGGCGACGTTAAGCTTGAAGAAGGTACCTACCTATTCTCTACTCCGACTGTACCTACCTGTAGTATTCTGTTAAGTACAAGTTTGGCTTCTATTTCCGTGTAGGTACAATGGTCAAAGGAAAAATAACACGTACCTAGGTTTGGAATAGGATGATGGCCTTGTTCAATCGCTTCGCTACAGCTGTATCCTGTATCCCGAATTTTATAAAACGCCACCGCACATTTTGCTCAATTTAATAACTTAATAGAAATGATACGGCGTTCTAACAATACTTTCAGTATGTCCACGCTTCGACCGCGGATTGCTCGTGGCGAAAAATAAAGAGAACATCGTATTTTACGCGGATAAACACTTCAATGAAATGGATTCGTATTGTTTACGATTTAAACGCTAAACCTAACCCCGCGTCCTAATAGAAAGCGATCGTCGCGTGAATACGCGATGGTCGCGTTCTTAAGTCAGTTTTTGTTCGGAAAACCGGAAGGTGCCCTCTGTCATCGCGACCACGCGGTCAGGATCATCGAACAAAAAGTTGCAACGATCGTGTATTCGCGCAGGGTTAATCTTACCTACTTATGTTACACCCTTATAATATACGTAGATAGGCAAAACGTAGGTTGGATATCCAATAAAAATTACCTAAGTCAAAACCACTAGGTACTCAGCCGATCTATTCTGTAAACATCACACCGTGAGCACTTAGGTGAAGTGAGTTTGAAGTGAGCTCAATTCCTAGTAGAGTAAGGTGGGATGACAGTTCACATCACGCTCACTTCACCTAAATTTTCACGGTGGGATCTTTACAGAATCACATCACAGATTTAGCAGATGACCGATAACCACAGATCATATTCCAATGATGATCCCTATTTCCATCGCCATCATCACTTACAAGTAATGCAAGAGGCTTCTACAAATCCTTAATTAACTGCCAGTCAGTTCCTATTAAGACCTCACACGCCAAAAGAAACGTGTAAACTAGTATTTAGCACCCTACTATCATTAAACCGATGCGGCGACTGACTACGAGTGACAAGGCACTCATCCCGCGTTTATTTTGCTTTGCCGAGTATAAATTCTTAATCGAATGTCAGGCGTGGTAAACGTTCTGCTTTCAACGGAACCGAGAAGCGCCGGTAATTACTTTTGAATCCATAACACAGTTTATTTTCAAAGCATTTTTGAACAGATAGTAAAGGTATCTTGAGATTCTTGTTTTTAATTACGACTAGAAACTTAGTTATGAAATGCTTAGCGCGTATTTTTAAGACGCCAGAAAAGTTACAGTGTGACAAAAAGGAGGCCAAAATTGCGCCACAGTGGAACGCGTCACACTGACGTCACACAAAATCCTGCATCGCGCAATCAAAGTTTACCACGCGACTAGCATATATACAACATCCCGACATCAACCGTCGGGCAGTAGCCCACCAGACACAACACCCGTCTGGTCGGAGGATCCTCCCTTTTCTATGACTTTGTGTGGACCGGAATAAGGTGATTCTAATGACTTCTTTAGAGGTGCTTTCCGCAGGAAGACGTGACTGGCTGTATTAAGATCCTTAGGTACGTAAAACATTTTCTCTCCATGGCCGGATGTTGATGCAGGAGACAGTCTCGAAATATGTTTTCTTAGCCGTGCTGCGAAGTCTGCTTCATCTAGGATGTCGTGTGTTACTGGTTTCATGAACTCACCAGGTAACCGGAGTGGCTCGCCGTACACCAATTCAGCTGAAGAAGCTTGTAGATCTTCCTTCCAGGCGCTCCTCATACCCAGGAGAACAAGAGGAAGTACCTCCCTAAAACATGGAAGCTCTTTGAAAAATCTTTATCTAACTACTCTTTAGGTAGCTATGTGTAGGTCACACAACTACTTACCTATTATCGTAATAGGTAAGTAGGTATTATATTAAAGTATTTAACAAAAACTATACATAACCTATACACCATATTATTTTCAAGGCGACATCGCGACGTTGACTAGGTTGTCTCCCGATATCCCCAAAGGATGGTCGACCTAATTTCTTCACCCCCACTAATGGCATCAACAGCTCAGGTTCTATTATCTTTGCTCCCACGACAGATAACCTCACACGCCAGCACAACGGCAGTGGCATTGGAAAACTATGATCAAATCAAATAAAAATAATCATGCATTGAATATGTCAACAATTTTGTTTGATTTAAAATGCCCTCAGAATTGTGTTTATCCTTCTGACTTTTCAACATACTCGTATACTGTCTATTCAGAAAAAAGCTTACTGTGAAAACTTAGGTGTAACAGTGTATAGCTATAGGTGAAGTGAGTTGTCATTCCTCTACTAGGGATTGACACTCTATTGACAGCTCACTCCAATATACAGGGTGTAAGGGACAGCCCTCCGCAGACTGATGGGGTGAATTCAGTACATCATACTAAGATGACCGGTACATGAAATTATTTCAAGAACGTTATGGGAATCAAATAAACCTGATTTATTTTATTTCCTCACACGCAATGTATCTCTACCGTGGCAAAACGCGCGTAGCGAACGGCAGCACAGCGAGCCTTCGGCCGCCGAGTATTTCAGCATCCATTGCTGATTTTTTTATATTAGCTGTTTGATTTACATAAATGGAGTGCTACGTACAGAAAATGTAATTGTACATTGAAATAAAGGAATAGGAACTGAAAATTCGATAAAAAAATGAAAATTTTCCTGAGAATATTTTCAGTGGAATATGATTCAAAATAAGGAGCTGAATGCACCCTGTTAGTTTGTGGAGGGCTGTCCCTTACACCCTGTATACAGGGTGTACCAGAAAGGTGTGGTTAATTTTAACGGTGTGGTATAGTCCATCAAATTGAACAACTTTCTCCATGGGACCAACATTGTAATTACGACTTCGTTCGCGTCGAAGTCACACATACACAATGTATCTACTAAAATAACAGTCACATTTTAATACTCGTACAACTCCTTCGTCTCCCGACCCGCCGCGTTGTATCGTCCGCCCGTGCTATTACTGCGTTATTCGCTTAGCGTTCTTTCTGACTTTTTTCTCTTTGCTCAAAAAATGTTTTTATGTTATAAGTAGGTACCGTATATACCTACTTTCAGCATTTAGTAAAAAGCTGTTATTTTGACATTACAAAGTCAAAGTCAAATCATTTATTTCAAATAGGCACTTAGATGGCACTTTTGAACGTCAAAATGTATTCTAGTCGCCCCAAACACGTTAGTCGTAACAAACAGACACGTCGATTTTATTCATTTTTATATGAATAAATGTATAGATACTATCCACTGTTAGTATTCTTTGTATCTGCATCGCCCAAAGGTTGACTGGTGGAAAATGCCTATGGCGTTAAGTCTGCCCCTGTACCTACATTTGTGTGCAGAATTAAATAAATGAATAATAACTCCGACTTTTTCTAGGAAATAAACATAATACATAGAGTAGTTATACGGATTAATCTCACAGGGTAATATTATATTAAACGTCTCTGTCCAACAGCGACATCTAACGGAATGCTATTTCACAGACATACAAAATGAGCGAAACAGGATAGAGAGATTGGAGAGAGAGAGCGCGCGAACGCGAAGCATAGCGCCAACCGGTTTGAATCCCGACTCCGGTCACTCACGTGCGCACATGTGCACAAATACGCAAACTCACAGTGTGGGAGAACATTTTGGGAGAAAATTCCTTACTTTTGGCTATGAGAATCTTAAAGCTATTGTAGCGAACAAAAAAGGAATTTGACAATCGCGACTCCACGTGCTTGTTTGCCCTTCCCCGTGATTTTTTTTTAGAGCCGGAGCGGAGGCGCGCAAGGGAGGCAGCCTCGACGTGTTTTATATGAAATTGTTCACTTTTTGTATGGAAAATATGAAAAAATATTACCGACATGTTGAGATTTAGGGGTTTAAAGGCTGAGGGGGTCGAAATTTTCATTATTTTTGCTATAGGACTCACCATTTTCGAGATAAGATTAAGCAAAAGAAAAGAAAATAAAAGATACAGTACTGTTTATGCACCTGAAGTTGAGGTGTTGGTGTGAATTCTAATCATGACAACTAATTTTATTCCACACCTTTTTAATCGCGATTAAAAATAGTCAGATTTAGATATACAATCAAAATTTTAGATTAAAAACGTCAAATTCAGAATAGCAAAATTACCATTTTCACTAAACTAATAACTCACACTCAGTTGCACAAAGACAATATTAATGCCCCAATACGTAATGAATCACTAACGCTAATGATTTCATTAATTACTTATGTTGCACAAAACAACTTGAGCATAAATTAATGGCGCTTTGTACAACAAAAAAGTGACAGATTGCCTCACTTGACACTTCCATTCTTTAAAAATAAGAACCAATAAAATCGAGTCTAATATTGCTTTCTGCAACAAGTTAATGGAAGATTAGTATTTAATGACAGCTTTAAAAGTTAAACTAAAATATAGTTGGGTCACTTTAATCAATTTCAGAATGGGAAATCGTCGTTTGACAGGAATAAACTAAATTTTGGTGATTTTCAGTCTAGTTTAGAGGCATTTGTGACAAGAGAATCGGCACCAATATGTTTTGTACAAGCATTGGACCACAGACTGCATAGAGATACTACGTATTGGACATGGATTTTCATGAGACCGCGATAGTCGTCCACACCGCGCCGCACACGACTAGACACGAGTAAATCCGAACTCTGCGACGAACGACCTCGAGCGAGCAACACGTGCGTAAAGCGTTGTATATAAAAATAACCAGTTTAGACACACGACTTTATGCAGCGATGAATTAGCTGCAGGCACAAGACGGCGACCGACGACCGGCACCACGGGTGCTCAGAAGTGTGTGTATTTATTTTTTATGTTTGTGTGAAGCTGACGCGGCAACAACGCCAGACAAAGCACAAATACCTGCAAAGCCACTATGTACGGCACGGGTATTTGAGCATGTGTGCACAGTTTGAACACACATTTGCAATTTTCCATGGCCATTTCAAGTCGTGTTGGCTTTGGAACGCTCGATAGTGTTCGAAGTTCAAATGTTTGCATAGCTTGCCACACTTGCGCAAAGTCCAGTTGCGTGTGCGTCACCAAGAGGAACGGTCGTATGTGTGAATTCATTAAAGATGGACTGGAGCAACGAAACTGTACTTGAATTTATTGAGTTGCTCCACGAGGAACCGTGTATTTGGAACCATAAAAGTAAGGATCGTAAAAATAGATATTTACTCAATGAAGCCTGGGTCCGACTATCAAATAATTTTTCAGTTCCTTGCTCTGTCGAGGAGTTGAAAAAGAAAAGAAACTCTTTATTGACACAATACAGGGATTGTTTGAGAAAAATAAAGGACTCTACTCAAACTGGTGCTGAGATTTACAGACCATCATGGTTTGCATTCGATGCTATCGACAGTTACATGAGTGAATTATATGATTATCGACCGAAAACAAGTGGCGAGCCTGTGGTGAGTAAATAAACAATTTATTTGCGTAGTAGTGTGGGTAGGTAGGTACGTTCATAAATCTGTAATCTAATTAGATAATTTCAGACTTATATTTGAACTAACTTCCGCCCGCGACTTCATCCGTGTGAAATTTCTTGTTCCCCTGACCCACCCCGTCGCATCGCATCGCCTGCCCGTGCTGGTATTTCGTATTCGCTTAGCGCTCGTTCTTACTTTTTTTTCTTTTTGGTCGGCTTCGAAGGGTCCTAGCGTAATGTAGCCTATCTCAAGAATTGGGCTATAAAATGCAAAAAAGATTTTTTTAATCCGACTGGTAGTGACAGAGATTAGCGCGTTCAAACAGTCAATCAAAAATAAAACGTTTTTATAGCCGTCGTAATTTCTAAACGTAAGATATGATTCGAATAATTTAAAAAGGAATTTACATGTAAGTACATGTAGGTAAATTCCTTTTTAAATTATTCGAATCAACCTTGATTACGAAATTATTTATTTGCATAAGGATTAATACCATGTTTATGAAAACACCGTCGCAAATAATGCATTATTTTATAACAAATTTGATTACCATTAAAAAGGTTATAGTGAGCATATGCTATCGCGGACGTTTTTTTAGAACTTTTTAAGAGGAACAATAATTGTTCCTCTTAAAAAGTTACCAAAAAGAAAGTTCTTTAACCGTTTATGCAGCGCACGCAACGGAAGCTCTCAAAAGGAATACATTTTCCCCGTTTTTGCAACATTTTTCATTAATGCTGCGCTCCTATTGGTCGTAGCGTAATGATAGCCTATAGCCTTCCTCGATAAATGAACTATCCAACACTAAACCTGAGATTAGCGCGTTCAACCAAACAAACAAACTTCAGATTTATAATATTAGTATAGATGAGAATAACAACCCATAGGTATGTCAATCTAACAAGTTTTATTTTGACTTATCCAAGCTCTAAATTGTTAAGTCCATTGCGTAGTAACACACAGTAGGAATCGGTTTCATTTTGACAGTTCAACAACATTCATCGCGTTATTTACGTTGTTGAGCAGATACATTTTTCGAACACATGAAGCAATGGATTAGCAATATGCTTCAAAATCATTCAGATTGCGATTGATAGTGTGTTACGCAATTAGGGTGCTGAATTCTAATTGAAATAAATAACTATGATTACGAACTCTTCTCCAATATTCTGTGCAGGAATTGCTGATCGTTGAGGACTCGGAACAATCAGGATCCGATCATGGGGTTGGTCCTCATTTCGCCAAATTCCGGGTAGGTATAAAAGACTAATTTACAACCAAATCAAATGATTATGGGGTGAATAATCATTAGTTTTCAAACTACTTGTTATTTTACAGGAAAGCACAGAGGAACAGCCGCTTGAAAGCCCTATTTCTCGTGAATCAAATAGTGAAAGGCCTTTGTCACGAGAATCAACCAGTAGGAAACGTAAAGAATCGAACGCAGATCCACTTTTAGATTCTTTTCCGATTTTCAAGAGGCAACGTCGAGAGCAATGTTCGACAACAAAGAAGCAGATGGAGGAAGGTTTTTCCCATATTAAAGATAGATCTAATCGAAGTGAAAATGAAGAAGCGATGAGTGCGGCGGCGGCCGAATGCGACTTGTACGGCCAGCTTCTTGCCCAAAAGCTGAAGCCGTTAGATGTAGACGACAGACTTGTGTTAATGAACGAGATTGATAATCTTGTATTCAAATATTTGATGAATATCAGGAAACGCAGCAAGTTATCTAGAAGTGCACACTTGCCGTCTTCGTACCAAACGCACTCAGATAACCGACTACCTATCGATCTACCAGGACCTTCCTGTCGATCGAGTCAATCTCAAGATGGCTTTAAAAAAAATATGCAAAATTCTCAATCAATGTCAATTAATGAAGTGCCATTCAGAATACTTAAAACGGAAACTGAACCATCACCTCCATAAACTGCACTAAACCGTGCTTTTAATTTAAATTAGTCTGCTCGAAACCCATCTGTGTCCGGAATCATCAGTAGCAGTACCTATCAGAAGGTGATACTCCGTGGTACCTACATATTCAAGAATGTGTTCAAGATTCCAAGCGATGCTACACGGTCGCCAACCGCGTCCAGACCGAGGTAACCTTGATAGTTTACCAACTGTGTAGATAGTTTTACTGGCCTAACATTGAAACAGCTCTGCCGTTCGTCAACCAAGGTCATCTCTGCCGGGGACGCGGTTGGCACCCGTGTAGCAGGCGCTTTAGACATCGACGACGATTGAAGCTGACACAAGAATAAACAAATCTATAAAAATTATCCCCATAATGCTAACTTATTGTATGCTATTTGGCAAAGTTACCAAGCGGTATTTGCGGTTTTAGCGTAGCGACATAGTTCCAGTAGCCAAAAAAAAAACCTCTAATTTGCCTACATTTTTGTCAAGTTTTTGACATGTCGCCGAGATGAGATTGCGACTTGAATTTGGACGTTTTCTAAGTACGAGAATTGACTTTCAGTTTAAAATTGCACCATGTGTTTACATGTACGGCCGTCATGACGCGAACTCTAGTAGTAGGATGAACCATGGGAGAAACGAACATATATACACCGTAATGACTATTCTTGCTTGTAGCGCTCGGCCGCTATAGTAATGCTTGCTAACAGATGTAGTCATCGTGTGCACGGGATTTTGTTTTCAAATTGGTCAAATCTAAGTTGCCTCGATAGTGCTGTAAAGGTTTGATGCCGGTGGCAACCTTATGTGTCATGCCTATGGGCGCGTTCGAACACCAGCAAGTGTGGAACGTATTTGAATTTGAAGGATAAGCCAATTTGTTTTGTATAGAAGTCAGATAGAAAATAGCCGTGTCTTGTAAACGTGTTTTCCATAAGCTGATAAAATATAATATAATAATCCTTATTAGTCTGCAAAGTTATTGTAGTGTTGATACCCCCATACACTTCATTATATGTATACATCAAACACTACATATGACACAGGATACGTGATAATCTGCTTGGCCCCCATAGCACCCCTGGCAGATTTTTACAGTACTACATTGAGAAAGTGCAACATGTGTGTATGTGTAAGAAAAATGACAAGAAATGGCTTAGTGAGGTCTAGATAAGTGTTAGGAATGGTAAATTAAACCACTTTTTCTCAATTTCCATCACGGAAGAGTGTGTTATATTATTAATTCATTTAACAAAAAAATCTTGGTACCTGTCCTTTTATACATTAGTCAAACGAAATACATTAAAATGCGAGGGTTCAATAAAAACAACACGACGTACAACTACTGAATCTTTAATTATATCCAACAAGTACTCTTAAGCGAATCTTTTAAATCATACATAACTAAATCATAATCGCTAAAACTCGAACCTTTCACATTTGTATGTCAGATACAAAAATATTTATATTCAACAGAAAATCCACTCATACCATGTGATACACTAAACTTATTCAAATAAAACAATGCACTCATAATTTCAGCGTCCATCGTCCAGGATACTCGACTAGTATCTTAATATAAAATTTATTCACAAGCCAGTTGCGCCGGCTTTCAATATGAAGCCACGATGTACAGATCACTGTCTGGTTACAAGTCTGCAACAAAACAGTATGCTAAATAAGACAGAACTAATTACGAGTGAGCACAGACAAACTGCTATTTGATTGAAGGCAACTGATAAAGCATGCAAGTTAATATTGCATGTGGAGTTTTAAAGAACGTTCTGCATTGCAAATTGTAGTCAATCTATATTCACTCTCACGCTGTGTTAATAATCCCTATACTTACAAAAATAATTCTAAACATAATATTTGGAAAAAAAAAAGTATTTCAATAGATGAAAGACAAGGTGGAGACAACAATACTACAGTAAATTAAACTTCTTAAGGCTCCCACAGACAGGCGCGACGCGACGGTGCGAAGCGATTCTGGTAGAACGATTTCCATGAAGTATTCATAGAAATCGTTCTACTACAGTCGCGTCGCGCCTGTCTGCGGGAAGCCTTTAGTTCTAATGACTTTCCCAGTCTGCATACAAAACTCAGTCACATATGTCCAATGGTTTAGTCATTATAGCTAGTCGGCTGATCGGCAAAATACAGAGTCCACCCATCAGTACAGTCATCAGTAGTAGTTTGTTTGAAACAATCACTTTTTAATTTCGATGTTAGGATTTATTTGTTAATTTCAAAGTACTCCTATGCATTTGTATTGCCTTTGTTTTCAGTTAATGTCGTATTGTCTTCTCCACATTTATATGTAAATTAATTTATTTAATTCATGCAAAAAAAAATTCACACTCTTAGGTAATAAAAAAGTGAATACAAGGAAAAGATTCAGCTAAAACTACTCACAAGCTTACTTTAAGTATCACTCTTCCAAAGCTTGATAGTCTTGTCATTCTCGAGCGCCGCAGACGCTATGATGTTCTCGGTGGGGTGGCATGCAGTACACAGCACGGTGTCCGTGTGGCCAGACAACCGCTGTACGATCTCTTTTGATTGCAGGTTCCAGATGTACACCAGGTTATCTTCTGAACCTGATACTATCCACTGTGGACAAAGTAAATGGTTTTATTTAGATTTACCAACGTTTGTATACACTACAGAAAGCAACAGAAAAAAAGTTGTAACAAACTAAGATATACTCCATTGGTTTAGGTAAATTAACTTAACGTAAACAAATCGTAAAAAGGGTTTTCATAGATGAACTTTCTTGTTTAAATAGTACCTACATTATGATACAAATGTGATATGTTGGTCATTACACTCGAGGCGGTATTATTCGCTAAGGGAGCCGAGTGTGTAATAATCAATGCACACGCGTTTCATACGATGTTTTTCAACACACTTGGGAGGCAAAAAATAAATAACGATTCATAAAGTAAGTACCTAAGTAAAAAAAAAAATGAAATTAGCCCGCGGATTCCTTTTATCGCGGTATCTTCACAGGTTGAAGGAGGCAAAGGCACAAAGCTGTCGTACAGTCTAATAGGTAACCGGTTAAAAGCATAAAAACTGAATATTTTGTATGTTATTTGGATGTAGAACACGAAAGAATATTATTTTTTTGACAAAAATAAATAATTTGATGAAATATTATGTTACTTTATCATATTTGATTTATGTACACAGTAGGCATAAAAAGGCATGAAGTCTCTTTGATGAGATTAAAAAAGCGCATATCTCCGACTAGTAAATAATTATCTGTGGCACACATTACCGCACTAGTGCGGTGCGGTAATATAAAGTAAAAAGCACGCGTATTTAATACGCTGCATTATGAACCTAAAAGCGGTTCAATAAGAGCCACTTTACGAACAACTGTGTTGAAAAATACGCCAAATTAAATTTATTTCGATTTTTTCGATAATTTTCTCTTTTATTAATTTATGTTAAACTTTAAGGTCAGGTGCGTAGTACTCGCAACCGGCGTGCGTGTATGACCAGATGTATGAATGTAAACGAGGCAAAAGGAGTATGAATTGAGGTGTATGGATCGTAGCAGGTGGCGTTCTGTAGTTTCTGCCTACCCCCATGGGAAGAAGGCGTGAGTTTATGTATGTATGTTTATCATCTATTCTTAACAGCTGAAGTGACTGGTATTACGTTTAGGGCGTATTCGACCAAACTTTTATACCTAGTATAAGTCTAATCCAGCAAATAAATTTTAATTTTTGACAGATTCTCCATACAAAAACTGTCAGATGTCAATTTTATTCCGTGGACAAAAGACATCTGACTTTGGTTAAATCAGCCTTTTGGTTAACCACGTTTTTTTTTTTTTTGTTTACCTTTAGTTAACTACCTACACTAATGGAGTATAGGTAAATACAGCATTTTCTTATCATTACCTAATAGGTGTTTAATGTTAAAGTAGAGCAGTTGGTCTTGACATTATTGCGTTGTATTATTGATATAAAACATTAGGAGATACAGACATCTCATATCTTAACTAGCTTCGCCCGCGTGGATGTCGGAAAATATCTCATGGGAATGTACTACTGGGATTAAAAGTACCCTATGTTCCGTAATACTGTATTGGTTTGCGCGGCGCACGCCAGAAAGCTCCCACTCGGCATGATTTTTTCCGACATATTCAACAATGATCATATTATCATATTTCAGCCAATTTATACAAAACCTTTAATGAATTATACACCTGAACCATTTATGAATCATTCCGTCCATTGGTGAAAACCGTATAAAAATTCGTTCGAGTTTTTGAGTTTATCGCGTTCAGACAGGCAGACGCGGCGGGAGGATTTTGTTTATTTAAAATTATGCCAGTCACGCTCTAGTAACAAATAAGAAGTAACTTTTGACCGAGTGGACCGATTTTAATTAAAAAAAAACAATAGACTTCCAAAAAAACACTACAGAGTGAAAAATAACTTTAATTTCGGAAGTTGGTGTCTTTTGTTTAGTATTTTCATTTTTTCCAGCGAAATTCATTCATTTTTGCAAATCATTTATAGCCAAGAGTGCATCTCATGGCAATTTCAATAAGCCCAAACACAGCTAGGATACATTATTTTATTACGGGGTTCCGGTCTCTACCTTCCGGCTTCATCATCAGATCAGTTTGATGGTACCATATTCATCAGAACCATTTATTTAAATTGGCTTAATATTTTATCGCCACCCGTGAAATACTTATCATTGAGGAGTTCCCGTGGCCACCTGTGGTCTTCTTCATCAGTACTTGATACTTTCTGAATGCAAATGCTTGACTTGTTGATGAAAATATCAAAATCGCTATGCCTATAATATTTGAGGAGTTCCCTCAATTCCTCATGGATCCTATCATCAGAACTGGATTTTGATAAAAAAAGGGACCAATCCGGAAGTATGTCCTTTCAAATAAGTAAATAAAGAATTATCCAAATCGGTTTTTAAATGACGGAGTACTGAGGTAACAAACATTTAAAAAAAAAACAACCGAATTGAGAACCTCCTCCTTTTTTTGAAGTCGGTTAAAAATAAAGACTAAAATTCACGGAAATATAGTATCTCGACTTCTTCAAGAAGTCAAGATACTATATTTCCAATCCCTTAAATTTCTTAAAAATAGGTACATACACAAATTTTATTTTATATTATTTGTGACTTTTAAAATCAACCCCCCCCCCCAAATTTACCCCCTTAGGGAAAGATTTTTCAAAACCGCCGAACCATATAATTCTTTATTTCCTACCAAAACCATAAAATTGAATTTTCATATCCCTAACTTGAGAAATGCTGGGTTTCCCATACAAACTTTACTGTAGGATTATTTTTGAGACAAAAGTAGCCTATGTCCTTCCCCAGGACGCCATCTATCTCCTTGCCAAATTTTATCGAAATCCGTTCAATGGTTTAGGCGTGAAAAGGTAACATACAGACAGACAGACATAGTTACTTTCAAATTTACAATATTATAGTATATATAGTATATAGTATAGTATGGATAGTTACAAAAAAAAGTAATTTAATTTTATAATTTTGAGTTAATTTCTTTTTCAAGTCGATTTTTTTAAATAACTTTTTTATTTCGTATTTTTTAATTTTAAGTAAAAACTGGAATATTTGTTTGTAATAAGTAGTTGATAGTTTTGTTGTAAATATTGCACTAGAATTTGACCAAAGTTTTGAGATGTTTTCCTTATGACACCCGTAGCTCGCTTGTATCAATAAGCCAGGCCGTCACACTTACACACATTAGTTCATATGTGAATATATTGTAGTTCCAATAATATTACATACATACATGTCGAATCGATAACCTACTTTTTTTTAAGTCGGTTAAAAAGTAGAGAAGAAAATAAGCACATTAATTTTAATTTTTTTTTTTATTATCTATTATAAATTTAGGGGCTTTTGGTCACAAGCACATTAAAATTATTATAACCTGAAGACAAATGATTAAGAAGTTATAATGTCGGCTTGGTATGGTATGATGGTATGATGGGGGCCCTCCGTGAGATTGTCAGTAACACCAAGGCGTTGCTGGCCTTCCTTGGGGAGCTGGGGTGGATCGATTTTAATAAATAAATTTTCGATAATCGATTTTCTCACCCGTACGCAAAATACGCGCTTTGACGACTTTAGAGTTGCGGATACCAGCCCGTATTACCTATTAGGGTATGACGGGTGTATGTCCATAACTCCACGTCTAAACGCGATTCTTTTAGCATTGACGATGTGATGTAATTAAATTTTCAAAAGTACGATATAGCGACTGAATGCTACCGTAACTAAAATGATGAGTGATATAAAACTACAACGACCGTGTTTCAGTTTATTTCATTTTACTACCAAGATTTGTATAATATATGGTCACACATTTGCCTAGAAACACGAATATGGCGATCTCACATGCACTGCTTGTTTATCATGCGTAACATAGCTGATTGCATAAGTAAGATAATTTTCATCTTGCTGATGTAAATGATTATTTCAGAAAGCGATTAGTAATCAGCATAGATCATCATTGGGTGGGTAGCAACTGTACCAAGTCGCTAAGATAAATCGTGGGAATTCAACTTTTACCTTGACACATTTGCATTCCCTTATCAGCTAGCTACCACAAGATAAAACTTAACAAATCTGTTAGAGTATTTGTACTGATAAGCTACAAATCTGATGAAATAATGGTTTCCGTGTGACGAAACTAACACACATGGTTAATTTGGAAAAAGGTAAAAATGAGAGTTGAAAACAAGCTCAATTATTTACGGCAGTTGTAATGAATCAGAAAAAAAATGTGTTTGCTGGATATTAAGATTCAGCAGTGCTTGTGACTACTGAGCTAAGCTGCCTAAAGATAAACTGAACCTATGGAATAGTATGCATAAGTGGTGAAGGTCGCGGGAATCCAGACATTGCAGGACCGGTTGTTGTGGTGATGATTAGCGAAGGCTTATGTCTTTCAGCAGAAATGGTGATGATGATGCAAGTAATCTTACCTTTCCACCAGTGACACTGAAGTTGGCGAAGATACAATACTTCTCATTCTTATGTCCCGTATACGTCTTGAGGCACTTGCCTCGACTGTAGTCCCATAGTTTGAGGGTGTTGTCAAGAGTCGCAGCTAAGATATATTTGCCGTTTGGAGAGAACTTTACGAAGGAAACCGGTGGGTTGTCATCGTCTATCAAAGTCTTTAGACATTGACCTGATGCTGTATCCCAGATTCGACTGAAAGTAGAAAGGAGTTTCGTTTTAAACCTCTATCAGCTAGATAGAAATGCAGAGGGGTCAAATTAAGTAAAACACGATAACGAGAGACCAACTTGAACAAGGTTTTATTACAAAACCATGAAGTTTGATATAAGTGGAAAAATAAATTAGCCTCTTACCATAATCCATCATAACTCGACGATACGATAAGACTGCCATCTCTGTTGAAGTGTACTGCTGAAACTGGATCTGAATGCGCTGGTAGTGTCTTCAAACATTTGCCTGGATACAACAATATTTAATCATTAATTAAGACTTCTATAATCAGTAAGCTACAATAGACTAAACGCAGATCGCTAGCAAGATAGTGGAAACCAAAAAAAAAATGTCGAGAGTAGGTATCTACCGCGAACTGCGAAAAATAAAAAGCAACAACGCGGCCCATAGAATGAAGAGAACTCTGCAGGAATTTAAACTAGTCACTTTGATCAATAGATTTCCGTATTACGTTGTGAGACGTTATACCGATTTGGCCAGGATGTTAATAGTATAAATAGTGCACTAACCTACTTAACAGGAGTAGCAACGTGACATTTACGATTGTTTGTAGTTCCACGTGGCTAATATTAGAAGTAATTATCGTTGTGAAAATAAGTCGAAAGTCGTGTGGTAAATGGTGAAAATGTTTTCACAGTATGGTGTTAATAATATGCTTGGCGAACACTGTGTATGTGTAAAGTATGTACTCGTAGTTTCGGATTAGCTGTTTGAAGTACTACGCGCGTGACCTTGTGTCGCACCTACGTTTTAGTTCCATTGTATAACGGAGATGTATTCTTAAATCAAGATGTATTATTTAATCGGTCCGTATGTAGATGTGTTACAAAATGTGGATCGTTGACCGGTATGCACGCATAGGTGTCAGTTTGAATGGTTACGATAATATCAATAAACAACAAATTCTTATATATTTCATTTCTATGTAAAATGTTAATAAATTATAATAGCTACATACAGAAATGCCATTTTTAGTATGTTACATAGAAGTTTCACCCTTCGCATACAAAATTCCGTAGGTTAACCGCAAAAAGGTAGGTAGGCCGACAGTAACATCAATTAGTTGCCAACTTTTTAAATGCCTAAGAATAAAAATAAAATAATACAAACGCCACAGTATGAATTAACCTTTTCGTGGCTACGAGCATGCGCACGATCACCTTCAAAATGCCGTTGGTACCGTTAACGGTACACAATTAAAGGGGCAAACATTCTGCATTATTTATTTCATAACAATGGCCGTTTTTCAATGGCGTAGGTACAAAAGGTTTCAAATCTCACCTGTTCTTACATCCCATATCCGTACACTCTCGTCAAAACTGCCCGATACGATAAGATTGCTTTGTGGATTAAAATTACAGCAGAACACGTAGTTGCTATGTCCCTTCAGTGTCTTCAAACATTTGCCAGAACTCAGTTCCCATACCTGTAACATGAAAATGGGTCGTAAAATATTTGGTGTGGGTGTTGCCATTCTATTTTGAGGTTTATGGTGCAATAAATATTCTAATGAGGTGGAAATGTCAAGTTTCATAGTAAGTATAAACAGGCGAATCCCTAGTTTGAATTGTAGTCCCCTTGCCCTATTTTCCCTTGGGAAGTTCTATTGACATTTTTGGTTAGTAAAAATCTGTCGAAGTTCGTAGTGATATCACTGCTGTATTTCAGAGCTCAATGGGTATCTGTGATGGATAAAGTGTTTATAAAACCGTTCCCAGGCACTTCTAATGTAAAAAAATGCATGTAGAGATGACAATCGTGATTTGGGTCTTACTGGGCAGACCAAATGTTACTGAAGTTGCAACCTCTAGATAACTTTTGACACCAAATAATAAAAAAGCATTATTAATTAGATAAATAATGAATTGCTATTGGAACACCAGATATTGAGGTCAAAGGATAACTATGCAATGTGCATAACTATGTAATATTAGCAACATTTAACTTAATAATTTGATAAGACATTAAAATCAATAGAATGTTCACTGGTTTCCTTCGATCAATAATAGCACTAAATTCCCGACAAGCGCTTCAAAAACGGCCCGAAAAATAACAGCACAAATACTTTTGTGGTCTTATTTCAAATTAGTATGGTCCAATCATAGCCAACGTGAAGACGACAAAATGCCGCAGAGCGCGTTGAAAAACTGTGTAAATAACCACCGTAACACCAAGATTTTCGAGGGAATATCTTTTTTTCAGTAAGTTTATATTATTCAGTGTTTTTCTGAATGCTGAATGAATCTAAAAACCCGAACTAAATAGTAAATATAAATCAAATCGCAAATATTATGATTGGTTGACCAATGTTTGCGACAACGCGCCAACTATTGTAACAAATATTGACTAGTCTGGAAAAGGGGATAGTAGTATTGTTAAAAAGTAGATAGTAGTATTGTTAAAAAGTAGATAGTAGTATTGTTAAAAAGGGGATAGTAGTATTGTTAAAAGGGGATAGTAGTATTGTAGGAAGTAGTATTGTTATTTTATGTTATTTTTGTTTGTAAAGGAGATGTTTGATTTTGGGCCAACACTATGTACACTATATAGATAAATAGCGAAAAAATAAGGGACTTTCATAAAAATACAAACAAATTAATTTAAAGAAGAGTATAGGCGTACGAAAATTATTATTTGGGAAGGTTTTTATTATGATAACGCCATTTTTGGGGCAGCCATGACAGTTGTTTGACATGACGTTTGACGACTTTAACAGTTATATGTTTCGTGACGTGTTGACGTCTTTGACTCTGAATCGTTGTAAGGGTATTTATGTTCTGTGAGACAAACAGCAATCAAATGTCATTATCAAAATGACATAATGACATTTCGCCGCTGATCCACCATATTTATGTTGTGTTGCTCTCCTTGACCGAGTTAATTTGAATGTACATTAAAACGAAGTCAAATGAAAGAAAATTAACATTAAAAAACGGTTACTATATTGTATAGCGATATTTACATATAGTGTACATAGTGCTAGCCCAGGCTCCATACATTTCTGGAACATCTCCTTTCTACGCCTCGTGGCTTGTGGCTAAGAAATAACAGCGGCACGGGTCGATCGATCAGGTTAAGCTACGCTTGCCGCGGTTGGTCCGTGGATGGGTGACCATCTTTACATATCAAGACCCCTCCGTGCCTCAGAAAGCACGTTAAGCCGTTGGTCCCGGCTGTCATTCGTGTATCTTTGACAGTCGTTACGGGCCGTCAGAAGCCCGAAAGTCTAACAACCAGTCTTTCCAAGGGGTATCGTATTACCCAGTAATTTGGTTGTGGAGGTCAGATAGGCAATCGCTCCATGTAAAAAACTGGTATTCAGCTGCATCCGGTTTGACTGGAAGCCGACCCTAATATAGTTGGGAAAAGGCTAGCAGATGATTTTGTTTGTAGATTTCCTAGCAACCCATTTTGCATTTAAATCAAATTGATTTAATACAAATATTTTTTATTACTTCTAAATTTCACTACTACTACTACTACACTGTACTATAGGTACACTTCTGCATAACCCTTCGGGGAAACAAGCGTGATGATGTTATGTTACTTCTAAATTGCGTACAAAAGTAGACATTGTACTAGTTTAGTCCTACTACTTGTTTAAATCGGTCAAAAATATTTGCCACCATACAAACGAACCTTCGCCTAAAAAAATTATATTCTGCAACTCTAAGTCTTTCAATACATACAGCCCGCGCCAAACTTTGTGACCGCCCCGAAACTAGGCTGATTGCATTGCGCAGAACACAAAATCAGGGTATTAGCGGGACGCACAAGAGCTTGGGGGCAGGGCCACACCCCGCGCGCCCGCACCGCTCACCCGCGACGCGCGCTGGCACCCACGCCTTAGTGTGAGTGCTACGTCCGTACACGAATCACGCACTTGTTGAGCTCCGAGAGTACTGTCGCGTTCAGAATTCGTTCGATCGTTTCGTTAATTTGTTGTTATAGTTTTTAGTTATTGTTACTTGTTGTTATTGTTACTCGTTGTTATTTGTTTATAAACATGCCTACTGGACGTTGTAATGTTTTACGACGCCAGGCTCGTAAAATGGTCTACGATGTTTATAAATTTATGAAGAAAGAAGCTGAAGAAGGCCTTAAATACGATTTGAAAGCAGTACATAAACGGACTGCAGCCGCTACAGGAGTATCAGAAAGAACTGTACGACGTATTATATCGGTTGCTAATGAACCAAGTTCCGATTTATTAGCAGTTTTTCGTACACCCGGAAAGAAGAGGCAAGGGGTAAAAAAGGTAACCGGAATCGACAATTTTGACCAAAAGGTGTCATCAAAAGATGTATCCACAATTTTCATGTAACACAGAAAGAGTTGCCGACAATTGCTCAACTTTTAAAAAAATTAAAAGAAGATATAAATTTTGAAGGATCCGCAACGAGTTTGAGGAGAATTATAAATGAAATAGGATTTAAATGGAAAAAAAACTGAAGACAATCGCAAATTATTAATTGAAAATACAAATATTCGCTGTAAGCGAATTGAATATTTGCGTGCAATAACGAAATATCGCGCAGAAGGAAGACCGATAGTTTACACTTACGAATCGTATGTCGATTCATCGCATACCACTTCGAAGGCATGGAGTGATAGTAGCACTAAAGGTTTAAAAAAAAAGATATCAAAAGGTCAACGTGTCGTCATTGTACATGCTGGATCCAAATCAGGATTTGTACCCAACGGCCTTTTAATGTTTAAAGCAGGTACGAAAACCGGAGATTACCATGATAATATGAATTATAATAATTATGAAAAATGTATACGCACACAACTTTTGCCGAATCTCCCACCGAGATCGGTTATGGTGATAGATAATGCACCCTATCATAACAAATTAGAGGATGCAGCGCCGACGTCAAATAGCAAAAAGGCAGAAATGGTGGCATGGCTTACGGCAAAAAATATCCCTTGCAGTTCTGACCTGCTGAAACCAGAACTGTATAAATTAATTTCTATACACAAAGAAAAATTTAAAAAATTTAATATTGATAAAATTTTAGAAGAACACAATCACACAATATTACGGCTTCCACCTTACCATCCCGACTTGAACCCCATAGAAATGGCTTGGGCATCCATAAAAGGTTACGTGGCGAAAAAAAATGTCACAAATAATATAACGATATTATGAAACTAGTGGAAGAAAAAGTAAATAGCATGGGTGAACAGGAGTGGACTGCACTATGCGACAAAGTTATAAATATTGAAGAAGAATATAAGAAAAGTGTTGTCATCATAGATGACCTAACTGAAAAAATAATAATTCACGTGAGCGATAATGAATCAGATGAAGATGATTCGGATATTTTTTGTGAAGAGAGTGATTCGGATGCGGAACCATCCACTAGTAAGGGAGATGTTTTTATGGAAGGTGTGGCCCCATTGTGAATATAGTTTTTATTTATATTAATGTTTTTTATTTACATTTATCCTATTATTACCTAACCTATATGTTTTACAAATAACACATACATTATATATTAAATTAAATTAAATAACCTATGAAATAAACACGAACTTTATAATCACCAAATAAAAATAAATTGACATAATAAAATAAGTATTAAAAATGTTAGAAAACGAAAATTGTTTGGTTGATTACGTATTGTCCACTCGACTGTACCATGCGCCAGTTCGGACTCGCGACTATATTCAAGGCGGTCACAAAGTTTGGCGAGGGCGGGCTGTACTGTGTTCTGAGAATTGAAATGTAATACCAAGAACTATGTCTAATTCCAAAATAGAGTAAGCACGAAATTGTCAACAAAATGTTTTTAACCTTATTGCTTAGACGTTAAGTTTCATTTTAGAAGATTTTTTTTACATATTATAAAAATGACTTGTAATTTTCGAGCGACATTTCTTATTGCTTTCCGATGACAGAAGGACCTAACAAAAATAATTTGCAATCGTGATTAAACTTTATGTTTGAGGGATAAGGTTTATAATAAACTGAAGTGGTTAATATTATTAAACTTTTTTCTATATTTCATAGTATGAAATATAAATGTTTTAATGTGTGTGTTAACATGGCCACTTGAGCGACTTATTTTTGTTCCTGATCCTTTATCTAGTGCATTGATCAAAGCTGGTTTCCTTT
The DNA here is from genome assembly GCA_947568875.1 of Fissipunctia ypsillon. Taxonomy (NCBI): domain Eukaryota; kingdom Metazoa; phylum Arthropoda; class Insecta; order Lepidoptera; family Noctuidae; genus Fissipunctia; species Fissipunctia ypsillon. The sequence goes on along the minus strand of OX387645.1, from coordinate 20,842,664 downwards.
TAATTACATATTGTTTTTTTTTTTTTTTGGAGGAGCAACATTTGAACATTTACTTCACTTTATTTATCACATCCATGAGGAAAGAAGATATTGACTTTAAAAGTTAAATGTTTGCCAGGCATTCAATACTAATTTGCATAGTTTACAGGTCTATAAATAACTATTTTCTACATCTGCAGTAACTCAGCAGATGTGTTTGTAAATTACTAAATGATGCATATTAAAGTTTTAAAAAGCCCAGATTCTTATCTATTAATGCTGTGGACATAAACACACACTGTTATCTTTCAAGATATCAGGTGGTTCACTGAACTTAAAATAGTCTGAGAAAGTTGATAAAATACTTCTTGTATTTTATCAACTTTCCCAGATTATTTTAACAAGGTAAACGTAGTTGGCCTTTGAGAATTAGAGCAAGTGGCAATAACGGCTATCAATCATGATAAGGTCATGACACCTATTTGGTCTATTTCATCTTTCTAAATTAAGAATTTTAGAGTTTATCAGTGAAGGGTTGTCTATGATGAAAAAAAAAAACAAAATTTTATCCTGGACAGTAACAATGTTTTACAGAATGTAAGTTGATGAATGCATTAAAAAAACTAACTAGCCCACAATGGCTAGTGATAACATTGCAAAACCTACATTTGTATGGGCAGTTAAATTTTTCAACAGAATATTAATTCTTGCTTAGATTATAAGTAGACGACAATACAAGCGTATATTAATATAAATGTGTGTATATCTGTTATCCTGATACAATTTTTCGTAAAAACGGACGGCGACAATTTACGGCCGTAACCTTTCCCGTACAAACGGTATTCGTGATTACGGCGACACGGAATTCGCGTGTGTGAAAAGGTCCTCACGCGATTCCTTATACCCCCTTCCCCTCCCCATTCCCGCAAAGATCATTCACCGCGCCTGCGCGACCCCTATTAACGTTCACCGTTCGAATTTCGCGCGCATTGACGGTCTATGGTTTTGGGTACTTGTAATTAGTAGTAACCTTGAGTATGTACGGCCAGTATGTAGATTTTTTTTTCCTGTTCAAGGTCCAAAAAATAACTTTCGACATTTAAAAAAGGTCATCATAAAAAGATGAGCTGATATTCTGTAAACATGACCTTGCACAGACAAAAACAAACATAATTATTTGCCTAAGATGCCTTGATAAATTTACCTTTAAAGTCTTGTCATCACTGGCACTGACTATCAGCCTGCTGTCTGAGGACCATGCCACATCACTGATTCCCATTTTGTGTCCAGATATTGTCTTCTCAAATTTGCCATCATATGCACCCCACACCTTAATAAGTTTGTCAGCCGCTGTAAAATACAAAATTAAGTGTTATTTTACTTTTTTTTTATCAGCCTTATCCATAAAACTTCACATGCATTTAGTATGACATCATTATTTAATGTGTAACTTCAGCAGTCAAAAAGAAATCATGATTCAAGTAAAATGCTGTGCAGTTGCTTGCCTAGCAACAACTGTTTTAAATTGTAAATTGAATTGAAGGTCAACAAACTCGAATAAGGCATTTTATAGACATGCTTTGTTTGTGCATTTAAAGTCTAAAGTAAATTCATTTTATATGATAAGTTCTCATTTGGTACATTAGTTTTAACATGGGAATTTTGACAATCAATGGGTCAAAGGGTTTTTTGTTTCTTAATTCTTTCATTGCCCAGCAGTGGGACTGTGGGACACAAAATAAGCTAGCAAAAAAAATTCTTTTATTCACAGTATGACCTTGTTTAAAATGTTGTGTTGAACAATATCTACACTCAAAACCAACTGAACGAGACTTTTATGCCAAAAGAGCTTGACTATTCAAGATGCATTACATGAAAAAAAAATCAGCTGTTCCCTGCATTTATGTTTGCATACCTAACTCATCAAAATGTAAGGCAAAGCAGATTTTTTTTTTTGTGATTTCGGGTTTGGTCCCGAGATGATGAAGAGATGAAGAGGTACAATGACTCCTTAAGAGGTTGTGCATTATTTAAATTACACCTTGTATAGACTTAATTATGTGACTACAAGACATTACATCACTATTTCAACTAAACAAAAAAACAGTGATGTAAACTATTCTTTTAATAATACTGGCGGTATTCAAGGCCAAACTTTATACCAACCCATTGCCTCAATATTGCTGAGTGATAATTTTAAAAAGTTTTTACTAAGTAATAATAATCTTGTAACTAGGCCATTTATCCAATTGGATTGGTAGTGTCCTAATATTAACTTTGGGCAGGCATTTTACATAAAAAATAGTGCAGTTAAGAAGCTTTTGTTTCTAACAGGAAGCAGTAAACACCAAGGATTTGTCAATTTAACATTCATGATGACTATTAATTTGATTGAACTGAACTCAAATAGTGGTTTTAAGGCCAAGCTTCATGCTTAGTATCAAGGCCTTTGTTGGTACTCTCTTAATCTTACACAATATGAAGTAATGATGAGCCAATCATTTTCATCATTTTGTGTCATTGCAATGATAAACCAGGTTGTTTTCAGTGATACATTTCCAAAGAAATCTTTCCAATTGGACACTATGCATAACACAACAAGGTTTATTAAACCTTAACAGTTACTTCAGATCTTTTTGAAATAAAGTTGCCCACAAGTTGTTAGTGGAAGCTGATAATAACTGGATTAGACATCAAGACCTCTTCTGGACTTTAAACAAAATAAACATTCTAAACATATGGGGTCATCAAACGTAAATAAATAAGTGAGATGAACCATTAATTTACTAATGTCAATGTGTAATACTCACAGGAGCTGGCCAGCCATTCTCCATTTGGACTGAATTTAACCGACGACACAGCTTTCGTGTGCCCCGCAAGTGTGAATTTGAGCGTGTAATTCGGCTTCTGAAAACCGACATCAAAATTAGCGCCAAATCGCACGTGCTCACACAAGTTGAAGTTACATAAACATGTGCCGCCCGCCAGACTGACGCAAACCAATGAAATGCAACGAGAGGACGCTACTTACCGCCACTGAAGACTTGTTCGACTGAGGAGCGGATTGTGATAGCGAATTTGGGCCGGAAAGGTTGGTGGATGGCCCACCGTGTGTTTGGTGTGCAGCTTGGTGGCCTGGGCCGGGACCTAGCGGCACCATGTTTCAACTTTCGACGCACTACGCTTTACTTTGTTCGTCACCCAACACAGTCACTATTACACAATGAAAAACAATCTAAATTAAACTTTGGATAAGGTAACACACGGAACTTGTCACTCACTCCAGTTTTTACATTTATTTCAACGTAGATTTTCAAAGAACATTCTAAATCCGGGCGTCCCAATGCGTGCATATTTCGCGAAGACGCAGTGGTGCCAACCTACTTTTAAATTATTCCCTCCGCAGAACTCTAGCTGGCCAGCCTATTGTCTTTGTTTTGTAGGATATTAATACTAACAAACTATATTTAATTAGTAGGTATATAATTTTTGCTAAATTATAAACAAAAAATATATGTAGAAATAGATGTATAATAAAAAATGTTTTACAAAGGCATTTAGTGAAATTGTTGCCAGATAGAAAAAAAAGTAGTTTTTCATTGCTGGCATGAAGGAATGACCTCTTTGACATTTCCAAGGTTATATTTGACATTTTGAAATTCGCTGCTGGCCAAGTGAAGAATTTCCAATAAAAGTTTTATAAAACTACTATCAAAATGGCATTAAATAAACTAAGTATTGATGCCCTTAACTTGGCCGGTAAGCGTGTCCTGATGCGGTGAGTTTTTATTATATACCTTCCCAATCTAAGTGGTAGTTATGTACCGTTCTTCGTTTAGCTTGAATAAAAATTAATTGAATGATTACAGAGTAGACTTTAACGTTCCTCTGAAAGAAGGAGTAATCACCAACAACCAACGTATTGTCGCGGCTCTTGATTCCGTGAAGTATGCTTTGGAGAAGGGTGCCAAGTCGGTCGTGCTTATGTCACATCTGGGCAGGCCGGACGGTCAGGCGAACCTCAAATACACCTTGAAGCCGGTCGCTGAAGAGCTCAAGAAACTCTTGAACAAGTAAGAGTTTTAAATATGTATCTTGTAAATGTCTGAAATTCTATTGCATCATGAATTTATGTCAATTGTTTTCCTTGTTAAGATAAACACACAAGTCAAGGTAAGTAAATAGATTGATGTCCCAATATGAAACATAATAGTTTTACTCCAATTTTCTGGCATTTTACAAATTTATGCCTGAATTTATTGAAATGTGACCAAACCAAGTGTATTTAATTCACAAATACAATATCTACATAATCAAAATCACACTTGCAGAGATGTGACTTTCCTCTCCGACTGTGTGGGGCCTGAAGTTGAAGCTGCCTGTGCTGACCCCACACCTGGATCTATAATTTTGCTGGAGAACCTCAGATTCCACATTGAGGAGGAAGGCAAGGGTATTGATGCCTCCGGTGCCAAGGCTAAGGCTGACCCTGAGAAGGTCAAGGCATTCAGAGCCAGTTTGAGGAAGCTGGGTGATGTTTACATCAATGATGCATTTGGTAAGCATTAAACCAAAAACTTTTTTCTGTTTTGGCCTACTTTCTGTCATACCAGGTGGCGCTGACAATATACCAAGTATCATCAAGCTCCTGCCTTTACCCCAAATTATGACTGAGGCAGCACATCTTCTTTTTCCTCACATCTTAATCTCTATCAGCTGTCATCTCGGCATTAATCCTTTCTCTAGATATTGTGATCTTTCACACAAACAAATTATTATACAGGGTGTAAGGGACAGCCATCCGCAGACTGATGGGTTAATTCAGTATATCATACTAAGATGACCGGTACAAGAAATTATTTCAGGAACATTATGGGAATTCAAAAGATCCGATTTATTTTGATTTGTTTACCTCACACGCAATGTATTGTTACTGTGGCAAAACGCGCGTAGCAAACGGCAGCGAGCCTTCGGCTGCCGAGTATTTCATCATCCATTGCTGATGTTTTGATATTAGCTGTTTTATTTACGTAAATGGAGTGCTACGTACAGAGAATGTTATTTTACATTGAAATAAAGGAATAATAACTGAACAATCAATAAAAAAATGAAAAAAATTCCTGAGAATATTTCTGGTGGAAAATGATTCAAAATAAGAAGTTGAATGCATCCTGTTAGTTTGCGGAGGGCTGTTCCTTACACCCTGTATACAAGGTGTTTTTTATATGTCGTAACTCTAGGGTATGAATGAGACTATACTTGTATCAAAGAATCAACTGACATACATTATGAATTACTTTTCAATTATCTTTTTTTTTTGTTTTAACTTTTCATACAAAATAATTCGACAGTCACGATTACTAAAACACCCTTACGTGAAATATGACAACGTCGCTTTTTCTTAGCTTTAATTATGAATGAAAGTGAATTACTCATATTTATCAATGAAACTTAGAATGAACCTGATTGATGATATCTTTGAAACTATGCATTTTTGGACCACATATTCTAGGACTTTTTGTATTATTTTTACTTATAGAATACAGGATGTTTGGTAGATGGGCGCAAAGCCTGAAGGGGGTGATATCTTAGACCATTTGGAACTTATTAAGCTAAACTTGTCTTAGACGAAGTCTGTTCCTTGTATTTTTTTTAAACTCTTAAGGTTTTTAACAATAATACCCATTTTTTTTTCAATTAATTGTTAATAGTGTCCAGTAAAAGCTGTGGTGCTATTCTGTAAAGATCCCTCTGTGAAAATTTAGGTGAAGTGAGTGTGATGTGAACTGTCATCCCACCTTACTCTACTGTAATAAAACTCACTAGATGTAGATACTGGTACTTTATTTTTCTCTTCACTTCATCACAGATACAATCCCCACAGTTACTTCCCAGCAAATTGAGCTCTCGGCCAAGTACCCTTATTTATAAACTGTGCTACTACCCTACCAAATCGACGGTTGAACAGTGTTGCTACTGCTCAAATATAAAAACGAACTATTAAAATCTTTAAAAACCCTACACTCGACCGTCCTGACGACGTGTATGTCCTCATACACGCCCCAGGTGGTAACTAAAATACCCTACACTCTTGGCTGAGAGAACTCATGACAACAAAAGAGAAAAAATATAGGTATATATGAATACATCCAAGTGATTTGAAATTAAATTGTTAATTCTAAACATTTACAGCAGTAAAATATTTTATCACAGCAATTAGTTCATATATATATAGTACATTAATGATTATAAATTCCCAACAAACAAAAATGATCATAAAAAAAGAACTTAGTAGTTATTTATTTTGTTACATCAGTTATCATTAAACCACAAACATTATTTTATTCAACTAATACATTTATGAAATTAGTAGTACTATCCTAATTCATTTAAACTTATATAACTAAACAATAAACTTATATATAATACTATCCGTTTTACACAAAAATAACGAACTTGGCAAACCAACATATACTCGCCAAAAAAAATACTTGGATGTAAAGGACTAGTTTTATTCTCAGATTATTAACCGATGACGTGAACCACTCAATTCTCACGTCAGGTCTCCAATAGCGTAACCGATGACGTGAACCAATCAATTCTCACGTCAGGTCTCCAATAGCATAACCGATGACGTGAACCAATCAATTCTCACGTCAGGTCTCCAATAGCATAACCAATGACGTGAACCAATCAATTCTCACGTCAGGTCTCCAATAGCATAACCGATGACGTGAACCAATCAATTCTCACGTCAGGTCTCCAATAGCATAACCGATGACGTGAACCAATCAATTCTCACGTCAGGTCTCCAATAGCATAACCAATGACGTGAACCAATCAATTCTCACGTCAGGTCTCCAATAGCATAACCGATGACGTGAACCAATCAATTCTCACGTCAGGTCTCCAATAGCATAACCGATGACGTGAACCAATCGATTCTCACGTTCGGTCTGAAACAATAATATTAAACATTCTGTAATAATTGTTCTATATAATCCTACACTGATGACCAGCTTTATGAATTTCGAGTTGGGGCTGGAGCCCGAAATTCACATTGTTTTAGATGGTGCTCCAGTTTTACCTAGTAAATTATCGGATTTAGGATCTTTCAAACAATTATCGCCTTTGTGACCAATTTTGTAGCATTTATTGCATTTGATTAACGGCTTCGGACAATGTAAGTAAGGGTGACCTCGCTCCTTACAATTAAAGCAGAAAAAAGGACCCTGAGACTGATTAGACTCATTTTGATATTTAGAATAATAGTGGACAAATGTGCAGTCATGCATGTAAAGGGAGGCGAGATTATGGAATCCGAGGGGATTCAACTCTCGGATTCCATAAACCTTAGAGCCCTCTCCGCAACCGAAACCTATAAGTATTTGGGTATGTCGGAAGCGTTGGGCATTAATGCTGCTGACATGAAGCAATCGTTGAAGGAGCGCTTCTTTGGTCGCCTGAAGAAGGTATTAATTAGTCTTCTTTCGGGCGGAAACAAGGTGCGCGCCTTCAACGGTTGGGTCATGCCGGTTTTGGTGTACTCTTTCGGTATACTCAAATGGACTCAGACCGAACTAGACGCCCTGGATAGGAGGGTCCGTACACTACTGACCGCAAACCGGATGCATCACCCACGATCATCGGTGATGAGACTGTACATCCCGCGGAAGTGCGGGGGTCGAGGTTTTTTAAATGCGAAGACCCTCCACAACCACGAGGTGTGCAACCTCAGGGAATATTTTCTAAACGCCGACGTGGGTATGCACCGTGATGTGGTCGCAGTGGACAACGGGTTCACCCCGCTCTCCATGGCTAAAGAGAACTGGCGCAAACCTGTAGTACTTACTACAGATGACCGCAAGGCGGTATGGCAAAGCAAGGAGCTTCACGGACGCTTCTATCGGGCTCTACACGAGCCCGGTGTAGATTTCTTAGCGTCCGTATCCTGGCTACGTTTCGGTGACCTCTTTGGGGAAACTGAAGGTTTTGTTTGTGCAATTATGGACGAAGTTATTTTGACGAATAACTACCGGAGACATATTATGAAGGACGGGACGGTTGACGTGTGTCGGGCATGCCACCGTCCGGGTGAGTCCATCAGACATATTATCTCTGGTTGTTCTCGTCTGGCTAACGGCGAGTACTTGCACAGGCATAACCAAGTGGCCAGGATTATTCACCAGCAACTTGCTTTGAAATACAAACTTGTGGATTCTGAGGTACCGTATTACAAGTATGTGCCCGACCCAGTTCTTGAAAATGACCATGCCACGTTGTACTGGGATCGGTCTATCATCACTGACAGGACTATTGTCGCCAATAAGCCTGATATAGTGGTGATAGATCGATTAGCGCGCCGCGCAATGATAATCGATGTTACCATTCCGCATGACGAGAACCTCGTGAAAGCTGAGAAAGAGAAACAAATAAAATATCTCGACTTAGCACACGAGGTTGTTGACATGTGGAATGTGACCTCGGCTGTCATTGTGCCGATTGTTGTAACGGCCAATGGCCTGATGGCCGAAAGCCTCGACCAACATCTCTCGAGGCTGTCGTTAGGCGGTTGGATCAAGAGCCTGATTCAGAAGGCAGTACTCCTCGATACGGCTCGTATTGTGAGGAGGTTCCTGTCTCTTCAGCCTAACCACCGGTAGCTTGGACCCTGCTCCCGATACCGGTGGAATTCTATTTTCTATTTTTTATATTTTTAAATGTTTTTTTAATATTTTGTATTTTAAGAAATATTTAAAAATGTAATTATATAAGAAACAAAAATTAATAAACGAAATAATAATAATCCTCATCGTTTAAAATTGTCTAAGGGGCCTCTGCGAGTTGGCTTCGGCCCCTCGTACGCCTTCCAAAAGTCCGGGACCCCAGGGTCCCGAGATATAAAAACATATATAATCAATAATAATAATAATATATTTATTCAAGTTATAAAGTAAAACAGAAAATACAATTTTGCTTAAATCTATGTCAAGTTCACTAGTGTTATTTGCCTGAACTAGGACATCCTGTGTTTCAGGCGAGAGGAGGTAAAAATATTGAGATATAATCACTGTAATTTTACAAAATAAAATAGTCATCTAATAGGTATGTAAGTAAGGTGTAAAATCTTACTTTCTAAAATCTTATCATACTAACTTATCGAACTAATTAAAAATAAATAGTACGCTAAACACTCTTTATTTCAATACTACTAACAACTTCTCTGTATCTTCATAGGACAAACTTTGAAGAGCTACCTTGAGAGTTTTCTTGCAATTTGCATAATTTAGGGAATAGATGTTTGCTTTTGCATTTAGTCTGTTATACAGTAATGGTCCAAGGAAAACATGAAATTTGGCTGTGAAAGCATGTCTTGTACTATTTGTGGGGCAAACAATATCTTTCCGTCTCTTTTTAGTAAATTCAGTGCTGTAGCGAAGGGCTGCGTGTTGTTTTAGTACAATGCTCATTATGAATAATTGTCGAACTGTTAGTACTTCACAAGACTTATAGAGCAGGTTAGTGGGAAAGAGGAACGGGCGGCAAGTAGACACCTTGAGAATCGCTCTTTGCGCTCTTTCGATGGGTAGTAATAAAGTTTTACATGCTCCACCCCATGAGGTAATGCAGTACGTCAAAATTGACTGACATAGAGCAAAGTAAACTTGCCTAATTATTATTGGGTCTGCAATATATCGTAGCTTTTTGAATACGTATATCAGCTTACGAATTCTACTATTTAGAGCATCCATATGTTGTTTAAACGTTAGGGTTTCATCAATTATAACACCCAAGTATTTAATTTTATTCGACTTATTAATATAGGGACACATAAACGGGCAATCTGCAGGTACTGTACAGCAATGAGCATACAACGTTAAAGGAATATTAGAAGTTGGTTTGCGCATCGAAAACTTTATATAATTTGTCTTGTCTGCATTTAGAGTTAGTGAGTTAAGCTGAAGCCATTTATTTACAACACTAAAGCCGTCTTGCGCGAGCTTGTAGACATCATGTTCCGATTCAGCCGAAAAAAGAAGGGCAGTGTCATCAGCATACGATATTATTGTGCCATGCTTTAGCTTTAGATTACAAAGGTCATTTATGTATATCAGAAACAAAGTGGGCCCTAAAATACTTCCTTGGGGAACACCAAATGACGTATTTTTTTGGTCTGCGCTGAGAACACTGCCAATCTTCACGCACTGAGTACGGCCTTCTAAGTAACTTTTGAAGAGTTTCAGCTGAATGCCTCTTATGCCCACTCTCTCAAGCTTGCGCAACAGAATAGGAATGGAAACTGTGTCAAAAGCCTTGGCGAGGTCCAGGAAAATTCCTATTGTATGGTTACCCTTGTCAAGTTCTTGCGCCAGATAGTCAGTCAGATGATGAACGGCATCGGCAGTTGAAAGTTTAGGTCTAAATCCAAATTGTCGTTCCGACAAAATTGATTTGTCTTCCAGATATTTGAACAACCTTTTGTTTATTATTTTTTCCAATATTTTAGACATAGAAGGCAGTAGAGAAATAGGTCTGTAATTTGTTACTTGCTCTCTACTGCCTGATTTATATATAGGGACAACAACTGCTTTTTTGAGGCACTCCGGAAAAATACCCAAAGATAAACACATGCGAAAAATATAAGCCAGGGGTGGTACTAAAATTTTCCTGAACTGTTTAATAATTTTATTTGATATGTTATCCCAAACCAACTGCACAGTCGTCTTTCAAAGTCATGATTATACTTTCTATCTCAGTCTCGTCAGTATCTAGCAGAGCAAACGATGTTAAAGTGGAATTCCCTGTAATAGGAGTGCCCGTTAGATAAAGTGATTGACTCCGATTTTTTTCTGCCAGACACTTTCCAACGTTAACAAAGAAATTATTTGCTATGTTAGCAGATGTCAGCTGTGTCGAGTGCGCTTGTAATAAACCTGAAGATGACTCATTTTGTTTCGCCGAATATGTTATATTCTTAATACATTTCCAGATCTTTTTACTACTTGTTCCAGCTTTTTCTAATGCAGATTTATCGTAGTTGCTTTTAACTTTTTTGAGTAGATCATTACAAAAATTACGATATCTTTTGTATGACAGTTGAAGCATAGCATTATCTGGATGAGATTTAGTTTTCATGTGCAGTTTATCTCTATGCTTCATACAGCGGATAAGACCTGTCGTGATCCAGGGTTTTATGTTGCAATTTTTGTTGCTTAACTGCGATATAACCGTATTTTTCTGAATTGCATGTCGCACATTTTCTATTACATACAACATACAAAACTGCGGGTCAGCGGAATTATAGACTGGATCAAAATTGATGACACGCAAATCTTCCTCAAGTTTATTTATATTCAATTTAGAAATTGTGCGAGTGTTTTGCTTAGGTATGTTACAATCTAGAGTTAGTAGGGCAGCATCGTGATCAGTTATTGTCGAGTTAACAACAAGTGCAAGTGAAGGGTAATTTGATTTTAGCATGACATGATCCAAACAGGAGCCACTATGATGTGTAGGAAAGCTGTGTGCGGGGAGTAGGCCATGATATGCGCATAGGTTGAGGTAGTCCTGAGCAGATGCATCAGTACTACCTGGAAGAATATTGATATTAATATCTCCAATTACAATCAAGTTTTTGATGGATGACAGGTTCTGCAAGACATCATTCAGCGATTCAGTAAAATTGCTAATATTTTTAAAGGAGGGAGGTCGATATAATGCTAATATTGCAAAGTTTGATCCAATCTTCACTACCAAACTATTGCAGTCGTGCATATTAGGTTCCTCAACAGACACCTCCAGATGATTCCTTACATAAACTATCACCCCATCATTTTGATTGTAATTCCTATTACTTTTGTACATATTATATCCCGGTATTAGTGGTATGTTATATTGCTTAGCAAGCCAGCATTCGGTTAAAACAATAACGTCACAATTTATGTTTAACCGTTGTTGAAAGGTGCAAAAGCTATCAAAATTCTTAAAAATACTGCGAATATTTTGTGTTAGTACAGTCAATGGAGTTTTGTAGTCGGACAGATACTGTTTGCAATTTTCAGCTTCACAAACTTTTGACTCGGATACAGAGAAATTATCTAACTCATTAATTATACTGTTAATCATAACTGTGGTACTAAAATATGAATATAGAAAGAAAAAAACTTAAATGGACTAAATAAATTACTTATTAACGGCGCTCTTAGGCGCCTGCATAATCAATAGAATTAATATACCTTTTTTCAGCCATTATTTTCGCCGGGCAGTCAGCAGCGCCTGTGTTGTGCTTGTCTGGCTTTTTGTAATGAAAGCAAGTAGCGCACTTTGGCTCATCTCCCTTTTTTGGACATTCTTTGATTGAGTGTCCTTGATCGCCACAGTGGCCACAGGTATAGGACGTCTGCCGACAAAACTTGGCAGCGTGACCATACTGCTGGCAGAATAGGATTGGTTAGAATTATTTTTACCAAGACTACGATCTGAAGTTTGGCTTTCATTGTTACTCATTAGGAATTGGAGAAGCTGATCAGGCTGCGAACAACAAAGCGCCAGTGCACTCGATTTCATGGTCCTATCAGAGATACCATGAATAATACAATCTACCGCGCGTTTACCCGTAATATCACACTGAGTTAATATACCTCAATTGGTTCGACAAACTTACTTTTTCTCTTAAGCATATCTTCAAGGATTTGGCCATAGTTTTGCTCGCAAGGAAAAGCACTCATTAACTTCTCTTGCCATTCTTGCCAAGTGTGCAAAATTGTGTTTAAACCCTCATACCAAACTTTGGCCAAACCCTGAAGTTTTTGCATTGCAAAATGTATCGTTGTTTTATCATCCCAGCCGTATACGGTTGCGCATTCATTTACTTTACGCAACCAAATATCAATACGCTGGTTTTTCGCTGAAGGGTCAAAATTAGGGAGAATGTTTTTATGATCAATATTTTTGGAATTTGATGCACTTGTAGACGGCTGAGATGTAAAACCATGTTTAATAGAATGCACCAAGTCCATAACATCTTTAACGGTAACAGAAGGGGTACGTGACCTTTTATCTTGTGATGCGCCGTCGCCACGTAGACTATTGTTGCTCTGCTCACGTGAACCTCGCCTCCGCTTGGCTCTTGTAGCTTGATGCTCACGCTCACGCGACCGGCTCGGGCTGCAGCTGCGCGGCCGGCTCTCGGTGTGATGACGACTCGTATTCCTCTTGTAACTTCTACCAGATCGACTCCCATGCGCCTCTGTTATCTTCTCACGTTCCTGGCGTAGTTCCTGTTCGAGTACACGTAGCCGCTCTCGTTCTTGCTCAAACTCAAGTTCTTTTTCACGAAAACTTTGCCTCCGTGACTTGCTGCGACTGCGAGTGCTACTGCAGCATGCGCCGGAAATATCACGTCGATGATGCGTCGAGCACCTTACTGGGGTTAGCAGGCGCCGTCGGCTCTTTTTGCGACCACGGGGAGACGCATCCAACGACTGGGCGTTGCAGTTATCTTTTTCCATTGTGAAACTGGAACTGATCACATTTAAGGACATAAATGTTCGATTAAACAAATTGCATAACGTAAAACAGAGCCACAGCAATACTTTGTAAAACCCAGCGGTTTGTAAACACTATCAGGGAGTGCCCTGATCAAGCATTAACACAACTAGGCTTCCGAGCTATTTACTATCATTGCCAGGGAGTACCCTGACGAAATGTTACCAAATTATGCCTTTTGTAACGGTTGTTCCTAAATAAAACTTTAAAAGTAAACTTCAATAAACTATTTTATTATTAGGGAGTACCCGAACCAAACAAAACTGCAACTAAAGGTTACGGCTGAAGTATGTTATCACTGCCGGAAGTGCCCCGACCAAATGGTAACAAACCTTGCTTAATTCTAACCTATTTTGAAAGATTCACAACCTCATCTCGCAGCCGTATTATCGGGGAGTGCCCCAATCGAATAAAACCGCGACCTGAGGTTGCCTTAAATGCATGCTACCACTATCAAGGAGTACCCTGACAAAGTGGCAACAAAACATACTTAATTCCCAGCCAAAATAGAAAAGATTCACCATAATCATAACCTTATTTTGCAATCGTATTATCAGGGAGTACCCCGACCAAATAAAATCACACCACAAGGCTATAAAATATGTTAGAAACCCAATCTTCATTTTCTTATTATCGGGGAGTACCCCGACCAAATAGGACAGCGAGCTTTGGACTATCACATGTTAATTTTCGCGTAAAGAAATCAAATTACTTTACCTTTCGTATCCCACTTCTGAAGTGTAATAAAACTCACTAGATGTAGATACTGGTACTTTATTTTTCTCTTCACTTCATCACAGATACGATCCCCACAGTTACTTCCCACCAAATTGAGCTCTCTTGGCCAAGTACCCTTATTTATAAACTGTGCTACTACCCTACCAAATCGACGGTTGAACAGTGTTGCTACTGCTCAAACATAAAAACGAACTATTAAAATCTTTAAAAACCCTACACTACTAGGGATTTAGCTCACTTCAAACTCACTTCACCTAAGTGCTCACGGTGTGATGTTTACAGAATAGATCGGCTGTTATGTTATTATTTTTTATTTATGTAATGTGTGATTACGCAAACAAAATAATTCCCAAGCATCTGTGTCATCAGCGAAACAGTCTACGCCATATTCAAGTTTAAGAAACTTTTAAAAATCAAGAAAATGTTTTGTTTACGGCATAATAAAAAAAAATTCAAAATACCCTCAGTTGTTCAAACCTTTTTAAAAACATGCTTGGTTATTGCCCTTTCTTTTGAAGTACTATTTACGCAGAGGTCTCATCAACTCTTGGAATTAGGATGTACAAAGCAAATGCAAAAAAAAAATGTTTGACGTGTAAAAGTGTTTGTATAAACCTATTTACAGAAATAAAATCATTTATCAATGGGTGCAAACCCGTCTACCAAACACCCTGTATAAACCCTAGAGTTATGACCTATCAAAAAAAAAACATGTTGTATAGTCTTATCCATTACCTTCTGTATGTTAAACTATATTACAGTTTTAGAGTAAAATTTTTGAGACAATGGACTCAAAAACCTTTTCCTTCAAGTATTTTTGTATCATAAAATTTTATTTTTCTTATAACAGGCACAGCCCACAGAGCCCACAGTTCCATGATGGGTGAAGGTTTTGAGCAGAGAGCCAGTGGCTTCTTACTGAAGAAGGAACTGCAGTACTTTGCCAAGGCTTTGCATGAGCCAGAAAGGTAACATATTATTTTTCTGTCACTGCTATCTAAAAAGAAATCTAATTTGTCAATAACCTTCTTATTATCTTTTCCTTTATACTGGATGATTTTTTTTACCGTCTCGAAATTTTTACAGGGTGTTCTACCCATGAACATGAACAACTTTCACTATGGGACCAACTATGAGATCACGAAAAAAATATCAGCTGTTTCATACATTTTGGTCAAGTAGGTTTGAACTTTTCTATTAAACAGTAGATTTTTTTTTCGTCATTTCAGAGTTGGTCCCGTAGTGAAAGTTGTTCACATTCATGGGTAGAACACCCTGTAAAAATTTCGAGACGGTAAAAAAAATCACCAGTATAGAAAATCCAAAGCGTACCTTGAAAATTGACTAATCTAAGTCTGCTTCATGTCAAAGCATACAAGAGAATAAATTTTGAATGTAAAAACTTAAAATGAGAATGCCTTGCCTTTTGGGAGAATATCCTCAAAATATTTTTGCCCTAATTTTAGGCCATTCCTCGCCATTTTGGGAGGTGCTAAAGTAGCTGACAAGATTCAGTTGATTGAGAACTTGCTGGACAAAGTCAATGAGATGATCATTGGTGGTGGCATGGCCTACACTTTCCTCAAGGAGAAACAGGGTATGGCTATTGGAAACTCTTTGTATGATGGTGAAGGCGCAAAGATTGTGACTAAACTATTGGAAAAGGCCGCCAAGAACAATGTCAAAGTACACCTTCCAGTTGACTTTATTACTGCTGATAAGTTTGATGAGAATGCACAGGTGAGTTTTATTTAAGTATATTGTTTTAATTAAATCGCAAAAATTTATTTTGGATGATGTAACTCGTATGATACAGCATTGGAATTCGCAGTATTGTGTGGGAGACACATAACTGCGAATTCATATTCATATTCATTTATTTGCGTTCCACAAGGTAAAACAAGATGTTAACAAAAAGCTTAGAGCTAGGAGCCATTGTAGATCCTGTCAGGGCACAGCAAAATTATTGTTTATAACATAGCTTTTACTTAAAGTTAAAAGTCTAAATTATAGAAAGCTGAAAATTAAAATAAAATTATACATGAAAACTGAATAATTAGCATAAAAGTTTCACATCGCATCGCAGTTTTGTGTGGGAGCCCTTAGACATGTCTCGCGATGTTCAGGCCACACGAGTAGCCATTTGCTGCTAATGTTTATGGAACACACATTTGAATGATACACTTTTTGTTAGGCTGGTACTGCTGACGTAGCCAGTGGTATCCCTGAGGGCTGGATGGGTCTTGATGTTGGACCTAAATCGAGGGAAATCTTTGCTGATCCCATTGCGAGGGCTAAAGTTATTGTGTGGAACGGGTATGTATTGAATCTACCTATGTTTAATTGGCAAAGTCAACATTATTGCTAACGTAATAAGGTTTGTTTTTGTTTAACAGACCTGCTGGTGTGTTTGAATTCGAGAAATTCGCTGGTGGCACTCGGGCTTTGATGGATGGCGTTGTCAAAGCAACTGCCAATGGAACCATCACCATTATTGGTAAGCACCCTTGTTTCAGCATCTTCTTTGGCATAGCCGAGAACATAAATGATTCAGAATAACTGACAAGATACCGTGCTTGCTTGCTTGCTTCCAAACGTAAATCTTGACGGTGAGAAAGATACGCCTGTTTGACTTACACAACCTATATTTTTTGGATTATAAAACCTGTGCTTTTTCCCAATAGGTGGAGGTGACACAGCGACCTGTTGTGCCAAGTGGGGTACTGAAGACAAAGTCTCCCACGTGTCCACCGGTGGTGGTGCATCCCTTGAGCTGCTTGAGGGTAAGTTACCAGAAGCCTTATTTACCTTATGTTGGCAATCCACTTGGCGTATTTGCGTTACTTAGGTGGTTAAAAATATACTCTGTTTTTTTGGAATAAAGTTCATTTTATGTTAACGAAATAACGCGAATGTATGCGCAAATCCGCCAAGTAAAGTGCTAGCATTAGAAGAAAGTGAATGTGTTATGTACGATAGGCTAAAAGACTACATACAAATTGTAGTGTTTCCTAAATCCTGACGATAGTGAAAGATCCAAAACAGCTTCTTTATGCATCTATTATTATTTTACTTACTCGTAAGACGCATTTTTTAACTTTCCGTGGTATTATTTCCTTTTTAAAGCTGTGATTTTTACGTTGCAAATCCTATACTTAACATAATTATTGAAGAAAGAAGAATATAAACTAAACGTAATTATGTTTTATATACCTTTTAATTCATGTTGCGTAGAATTGGAATTCTTTGGAAATTGTTGGTAGATTTAGAAACGGACTACCGTGTCTATATAGAAATATGTTTTTTAGTTTTCCTGTAAAACAAATATTTCTACCATACATTTAAACAAATACATTGTTTAAATGTATAGTGGAAATATTTGTTTATGTAGGAAACTGTATATGCGTTTATTGATATGCCATCTCTGACTAAACGCATCTATATCAAAGGCTTATCACCGAATGGTGACGTTAGAAATTGTTGTCAGTACACCGCAAACTTTCATAATTTCGACGAAGGATTTCGGTAGAGGGCGCTGCACGTCCGCACTCGAAACTTTCGTTGTGGTTCGCTCATATCAGGAAACCGGACAGCTAATTTGTCAGAGATATTTAGGAGCCCTCCAAATGTAGATCTACATACAAACGTAGTTTAATTTTCAGTATTAAATTCGTAGCTTAGCAAACGTAGGTGAGTTAGACTTAGGGCTGATTTTTCAATCGCCAGATAACTTTTATTTGGGGAATAAATATGACGGTTTGACAGATTTTGTATAGAAAACATATCAAACCGCCGTATTTATTCTTAGGCCGCGTCCTATTTAAAAGCGATCAACGCGCGAATACGCGATCGGTCGCGTGCTACCTCTCGCGCGTCGCCGTAACACCATTGGATAATAAGACTAAATGACACGAAACGTCGGCGTTACACCTTTGGATAATAACAACTGTCAACACGCATGGTCCAACTGTCAAAAGGCCCGACGTCCGAGGGGATTTACGCTTCGGAGTAGGCCCCCTGCATAGAATGCCCCCTGGTTCACCGAGCAAAAAGTTCGAACGATCGTGTCGTGCGACGATCGCTTTTAAATAGGACGCGGGGTTAAGTGTTTAAAAGTTATCGAAAAATCGGTGCCTGCCTACTAGAGTAAGTTAGAGGGAGACAAAAGAAAAACATTGTTCTTATTATAAATTTTATTTTTCAGGTAAAGTACTCCCAGGAGTTGCGGCTCTGTCTGACGCATAAATGATAAATCATAATAAAGAGCATATAGTATTTATATGATACCTATTGAAATGCTTTATATTGATGTGAAGTTATCCTATTTGATAGAACGAGGAAATCCAGAAATTATGTGTTTAAGTGATGTATTAGTTTTAAGTTACAGAGAAGAGACAGTGTCATGTAAATCGAATAGTGTAATTTATTACCAACACAAATAATATAAACTGTTCTTTATATTGTTGTTGTATTTTTACTTCACGCTCACATCAAATTATCTATTATTCGAGTTCTATGAATGCATGCCAGTTGAGGCCTCGCCTCTCATGCATGAAGTTGTGGGTTCAAATCCCGGCAAGTACCAATTTGCCTTTTTCAATTCATACGTACTTTCTGAATTAATCTTGGTCATTACTGACATTAGTGAAGGAAAACATCTCGAGGAAACCTGCACTATCAATCAGAATCTAAATCATTTTGAAGCAAATCGCTAATTCATTGCTTCTTAAGTTCGAAAAATTTGTCTGCTCAACAACGTAAATAGCGCAATGAATGTTGTTGAACTGTCAAATTTAAACGGATTCCTACTATAGGTATGTTACGCTATTGCGCCGCTGGATTTATAGTTATCTTAAGTCTGAAATCGCCGCACTATTGACGGGGTCCGCTAGGGCCGATGCCAGCTAGGGTTGCGGGATGTTCGAAAGAGTTACCGTGGCCCCGGCACAGGCAACAGAAGGAACACGGGTGGGTTTTAGTCAGTAAAAGTCTGACACGCCCTCCCGCTCCGCCCAGAGCGGGAGAAGTCATTTGATGATTTCCCATCCACAAAAAAAAAAAAAAAAAAAGTCTGAAATCGCCAACCCGTTTTAAGCAAGCGTGGTGATTAATGCTCATGCATTCACTGTATGAGGAGAGGCCTTTGTCTTGCAGTGGGACGATAATAAGCTGGTATTATTATTCATGAACAAACTATTAATGCGCTCTATGAATACGACTATTCTGCTCCATGTATCAATCAACTGTTTTACCCGAGAATATCATGAATTCATGATGGATTTCAATAACGCGAGCAAGAATTTAGTAAAGGTAAACTGGTGACCCTTCAAATAAACCCACTTTTACAATATTTTAGTTGGAAAAACTTCGTAAGGCAAACCAAAATTATTTTACCTGCGTGTGTCTTTCACGTAAGGGAAGCTTCCTCCCTACAATATTTACAAGGCCTAACTTCCACGATATACCGTTAGGTGAAGTGAATTATAAATGTTCATAACTCAATCATAAACCTATAAAGACGATCTCGTGTGTAAGATACACATACCTATATTCTGTGCCTATGTAGGTACGAGTATAAAGGTGAATGTTGATGCTAAAACGTCAGGTAATTGATTTATGGAGCGGTAATGTATGGAATATTGAGTTTTATGTATCTAAACTAGCTTCTGGCCGCGACTTCGTCAGTTTGAAATTTCTTGGTTTTTTTTTTTCTTTTTGCTCAGCTCCTAAGGGTCGTAGGGTGATGTTAAATAGTTTGTTTGTTTGTTTAACGTGCTAATCTCGGATTTAAAACATTATTTTTGCATCTTATAGCCCAATTCTTGATGAATGCTATAGGGTATTTAATAGTGGCGCAACTACAATTATCATTAGAGGGAAGCCGAAGAAAACATTGTTCAGTTTTCATAGACAAAATCTGTAGGTTTTTAATCTTATGATGGTAGTAAATATAATTATGTAATGTGATGTGATGTTACTTTACTTAATTACAACACAGTTACACACACACGTGTACTATTATTTGGCAATAGAGCAGTTATTCCGTAGGGAAGCCGATAGGAATCGGGTTGTATGAAGGCTACGCCCCTGGTATTTAACATTACGCTCAGACCCTTAGAAGCCGAGCAAAAAGAAAAAAGTAAGAAAGAGCGTTAAGCGAAAAGTAACAGCGCGGGCAGGCGATGCGATGCGACGGGGTGGGTCGGGGGAACAAGAAATTTCACGCGGACGAAGTCGCGGGCAGAAGCTAGTACCTACTTCATAATACGGCCCCTGGATTTTCAACTCTCGGTGTTGAGCATAGACTAATATATTTATGGTGTTGAATCCAACAGAGTGCATTCCAGCGCGTCGAAAAAACACACTGTTGGATTTCCAACTCTCGGCGCTAAACAGAGCATTGAAAATGCATTGGGCGAAAAAAAAACCCCGCGATATTTTTACGTCCGTGCGAACGGCGGCTTACAGCGCGGCGTTGTGCCGTATCAGAATACAATTAAGTACTTAATGTAAAATGTATATGTTTGAAAACATCTCTAGATAGCTTTGTATCTCAACCTACGTGTCTATAAAAAACGAAACACGGAGGCAAGGGCGGATACAGGGGAGGGGGCAAGGGTCCTTGCCCCCCAGAGCAAATATACTAGGAAATTATCATTATTAAACATGTCATTATTTAACCGGCTGCCAAGGAAGGGTTATGTTTTTCGCGCGTATCTTGTATATATGTTTGTAAATTTCTTTATTACCTCGTTCGTATCTTCCAAACGGCTGGATGTATATCGACAGTTAGTCTGCAGGCACGAAACCAGCGGCGGTCGAGCGATGGTGACTGCGGTGCGGCGTGGGGCGGGGCGATTCGGCAGCGGGCTTGGGGTGGGCACGAAACTGGCGGTCGATCCAGTAGGAAGTAGCAGGCGTGGAGCGGCGAAATCAACCAAGTTTGTTCACATCGCTTGCGCGTCACCACTGTCTCGCTCGAAAGCCCCGCGCCGCTCCGCCCGTTTCGTGCGCGTCTGTTCAGAATGCTATACTTTTGATTACGCCGCCGCCGCATCGCGCCACCCCGCAATCGCCGTCGCTCGGCCGCCGCTAGTTTCGTGCCCGCAGACTTAAGGTATCGTTAGATTCGTCTCAAAAACCCAAGTGTCCTTAGATAGGTGTTTAAAAAAACAAAATGACTATTTTTAGCGCTAAATTGTAAGACGTTAATTTTTTTTTAACCAAACCTATCGAGTAGTGTATCAAAATGAAGGAAATAAAAAGGAGATTTCAAAAATATACATAAGTCATATGTTTAAATTTAATTATGAATAATAAATTGGCAATCAATGCATTCAAAACCATTTGAATTTGTATTTGTAGTTTTTGATAGCGTAAAAATCGGCCAAGTGTGTGTCGGCCCTCGTGTTACTCATAACATAACATCACGCCTTGTTTCCCCGAAGGGTTAGGCAGAGGTGTAACTTATAGTACGCCCACATTTCGCCAGTTATGTTTAAGTCCCATGTAATAGGGGGCGAGCCTATTGCCATCTATCGGGCACGAATCCAGACTCCGGGCTGCTACTTAGAAATTCTAGATAGAAAAACCCAATAACACTTTGCCCGACCTGGGAATCGAACCCAGGACCTCATGCTCAGCAGTAGCGCTTGCAACCACTAGACCAACGAGGCAGTCATTTGTTACACGTGTTACTCATTTTATCCGGTATATCATAGCATAAATTGAAAATATTATCTAATGTAATATTATTAAAATCTGCACTTTCGCTACTCACTGTATCTCACGCGAACACTTAGACAATCAGTTTTAATGACCCTAACAAGGTTCAATTCTTCTCGCAATTTCAATACACTAAAAATATTATGTCACTAAGAATGACTACCCGAACGGGGTATAGGAGCGAGCCGGGACACTAAAAAGTCTAAAATAAAATAAATAATTTAAAAAATCAAATAACCCGACTGCAAAAATGTCAAAAGCAATGCACTAAAAGAAGTATTCCCGTTTGAGCACCTATTTTTGGGCACCAATGTATTGAGCACCGGTATTAATACCTTCGGTGCTAAATGCATTGGTGCCCAAAAAATAGGTGCTCAAACGGGAATACTTCCACTGAAACGACCGAAACAAGATTGAGAATAGAAAACAAAATTAAAATAAACTAAAAACAAAGTAAATTCATATTATGAGCAGAAAGCCTAAGTTAAATAAGTAATAAGTATAATACTCGCAATAAGTTTGGTAGCAGGCGGGACCCATCTGCAAATTATAAACCGAATGAAAATGAATGGGTTATGGGTGGTGTAACTATGAATGATAGGCTGAGAAATTATGTGATTAGGCAACGGTGCGATTTAAAAAAAATTGAAAAGAGTATGCTTAGATGGCGTGGTCATGTAGGGAGGATGAATGAAAGGCGACTATCAAAAGGTATATTTACATGGCAGATGTGCACATATAGTGACCTTATGGTCTGCGCAGAATGGCGGACGGGACGACACAGGATTTTAAATCTATCAATTGAATTTAATATCTACTTATCCAATCGAAATAAGGTATATATTTCAATGCTCGGTGATCGACCTCGGAGCATCGCAGCGCAGTTTTCTCTGGAGCATCGAGCATTGAAATATATACCTTATTTCGATTGGATAAGTATTAAACTCAATTGATAAATTTAAAATTCTCTGCCGTCCTGTCCGCCAGTGTGCGCAGGCCATAAGGTCACTATATGGTATGATGGTCACTATTGGTGAAGTTCTTCAGAGAGATCAGGTGCGTAATACTCGCAACCTACGTGCGTATATGACTAGATTTCTGAACGTAAACGCTAAAGGAGTAAGTAAAGCCAGAATTCAATAAAGTATCTCAATCTCAATCTTAATCTGCAGTCTTTGTCGGCTGCTTGTGATTCGCCATCTCAAAGACTCAGATTGCAAACTCGGCCGTTGATTGGTTAGAAACAAGGATCGGAATTAAGTTATAGAAAGCGGCTGTAAGAATCACATCAGCGGAGCAATTGCGTAACACACTTACAGTAGGAATCCGTTTCATTTTGACAGTTCAACAACATTCATTGCGTTATTTACGTTGTTGAGCAGATAATTTTTTCGAACATACGAAGCAATTGATTAGCAATTTGCTTTACAATCATTCAGATTGTGACTGATAGTGTGTTACGCAATTAGGGAGCAGGATGGCGTTCTGCAGTGCTGAGCATGAGGTTCTGGGTTTAATTCCCACGTCGCGTGGGGCAATGTGTAATGGGTTTTCCAAAGTTAGAGCTCATAGAAAGAGACAGGGGCGCGTGTACCGTTTACGGTAGGTACACTGACGTGATGGGCCCACGCGGCGTATACTGTATTCGGTACACTGGACAACTAACGTGTTAAACATAACTGGCGAAACGTGGGTGTACTATAGGTACACCCCTGCCTAACCCTTCGGGGAATACAGGCGTGATGTTATGTTATAAAGATACGAAATTATTCGTGCTGTCGTGGAAACATTTGCTAGCAAGGATTACTGCCCTTTTTTTTTGGGTGGGAAATCATCAAATGACTTCTCCCGCTCTGGGCGGAGCGGGAGGGCGTGTCAGACTTTTACTGACTAAAACCCACCCGTGTTCCTCCTGTTGCCTGTGCCGGGGCCACGGTAACTCTTTCGAACATCCCGCAACCCCGGCTGCAAGGATTACTGCCCTTGTAAAGGCCTTGGAACGCTTTGATGCACCTCTTTAGTATTGGTAACAAAACTACTAGATACATAATAAACATGTCAGGAATTTGATGTCATACATTTTTCAAGAACTATAATACGGACGGACGTCTACCGGATGGGTTAGTAGGTACGTCAATATTGGAGAATTAGAACGGGGAGTCCGTATGCATATATAATACATTACCGATAGAAACGTTCGAGTATGACATGCAATCAATGATAAATAAAGGAAAAATACGCTACGTTCATACTGAGCGGCGGTCAGATAACGTTGCGTTTATCTGACCGTTACAAATATATGGACGCCAGCACATCAAGCTACCCGAAACTGTCAAATTTTCCCAATCAACCTTGAACCTAATGCTTTAGCAATAAAGTCGAAAATCTATTAAAGAAATTTGACAGATTGTAGTAGCTTGATGTGCTGGCGTCTGTACTTACATAAAGGTGTATACATAGTAGTTTTCAACATTGACTGCGATTGATAATACGGAACGTATGATACATAAAGATTTATTTATTTATATAATATCATTGCATGTAATATTAATAAAAATAAGTAAATATATTTATTTTCAGGTAAGGAACACCCATTGCCAAAACATTATCAATCAAATAAAAATAAAAATAAGACCAAATAAAATTAAATACAATGAAATCAAAATATAAATCAAATTAAATTAAATTAAGTCAAAAGAAATAAATAAATAATCTAATAAAATCATTATTAATACCTTCTCTCCGGCACTGGTACAGCCACATGTCTTCTGGAACAGTGCCGGATGAAGGGGCAGTCCAGTCTTCCCGCAATCATCGCCAGTACAATGTTGGGGCTAACCCTTACCCTGCGCACCAAGGGTGCGGCGCGCTTGCGCATGGTCGCGTGAAAGCAATCGGTGCGCGCCTCTGCGAACATACCTGAGGCGCTGCAGTATCTGGGCAGCCCCATCACCGCCCTGAACGCGTTATTGTACTGCAATGCTATTCTCTAAGGATACAGCCTTGTGTTGCAGCGCTGCCGCAGCGGTGAAACTCAGTTTGGTATTCACTAAGGTGCGTAAAGCTACACTAGCGCTCAAGGCTGTGACGGCCGTGAGTTAAAACTACCCAACAGCGGACAAATTGACAGTAATGACAGTTCTTCTTACATTTTGGTATTCCTTAAGAAAAAACAGCGACGAAGACGCTTACGACCTCGCCCACAGCCTCGCTTCTAACTGTCAAATCCAAAAGCTACAATATTCGGGCGTACTCTTGACAAAAATAATAAACTGTATTGAAATTTTTCGATTATTTTTAATACTTATTTGAAAAAATGGCAGCTTGGTTATTTATAAAGCTACATTTATTAGATGAAGCTTGAAAAAGTGATGATTTGAAGAAAGCTCGACAGGCGAAACAAATAAGTAAATTTAAAACAATATTTATTTATTTATTTATTTATTTAATCTTTTCACACTTAAAAAAGTACAAAGGCGGACTTAATGCCTTAGGCATTCTCTACCAGTCAACCAAGGGTGGTGAAGAGATTAGATGGCAGGTGCTCTGTTAGAAATGGAACAATTTGTACATAAATAAGTCATAAACTTATAATACACATACATACATATTTACTATAATATATACCTATATTATATACATATATTATATATAAATTCAAGAGAGAGAGGTTTTGAGATGACTCTACGCTATTTATTTTGAAAATAACTCCGCAATCTCCGCTTAAATGCATACCGACTGGTGGCCATCCTGATGTCAAGAGGTAGCGCATTCCAAAGAAGAATGGACTGAAAATGAAAGGAAGAATGAACAAAGTCAGAAGCATGAGAAGGACAGAGTAGGAGAAGATTGTTAGAAGAACGAAGATTCTTAGCGTGTGAAGAACATAGATATTGGAAGTGAGACACTAGATAAGAAGGAGGAGTGGGAGAGTTAAGAAGGGAGAAAAGCGTGGTCAAAGCACGCAATATTCTTCTCTGGCGAATGGGCATCCATTTGAGCTCAGACCTGTAGCTCGACACATGGTCATATTTTCTGAGGTTGAATATGAACCGGATACAATTGTTAAGCAGTCTGTCAAGCTTATCCAGCAACACCGCATTCAAGTCAAAGTAGCACACGTCACCATAGTCAATGATAGGGAAAATCAAAGTCTGCACAAGCATAGTTTTCGTCTTAGCGGGCAAAAAGTTTCTCAGACGATACAGAGATCGTAGAGTACCGTTGACCCTTTGACTAACATTAGAGACCTGGCGCTGCCAGCTAAGCGTCGAGTCAAGATGCAAACCGAGATCTTTCACAGTAAGGGTAATGGGTATGACGGTACCATTGAAAATGAGAGGAGGAAGAGAGCTAAGCGTCACCCTACCCATCATGCGCGAGCTTCCAATTACAATGGCCTGACACTTTGAGGGGTTCACTGATACCCCAAAACTATCAGACCACTTTTTGATTGCATCTAAGTCTCGGTTTACATCTGCTACAGCATCCAATAAACCTTCCACCCGCGCAGCTGTATACAATTGAAGATCATCGGCATAAAGATGATACGAACACCGAAGACAGTGAGTTATAAAATTAATGAAGATGGAGAATAACAATGGAGAAAGAATACCACCTTGTGGAACACCAGCATCCAGGTCACGCCAACTCGAAGAGCTCTCATCAACGCGAACCGACTGCCGACAATATCCCGTGATAAAGAGTTTATCCATATTTACAGGCTTTCTGAGGATTTAATTAATATATTAGAAGATGACTTAACTCCGTATATGAGTCCGCGAGTTCGTTCCAGTGGTTTAACCAAGAGGAAAATAACATAATAATATAATACTCACATTTCACTACGATCGGTATTTTATCCTGATAATCACAGAACTTACATGCAGCAATCGCTGATACAAATAATTTAGATGTAATGGACATTTTAAAAGTTTTCAAACTAGAATTCAAGTGGTTTTCGAACCTTTTAGGTCGGGTTGTTACGAGTGAAGGCACAGAGTCACAGATTACGAGTGAAGTGTTTTGTTTTGTTTACATTCAACTTCGTGTCGCGTTGCTCAAAATAGGCAAAGGAATCTTCATTCAGCCTTAAAATGTAATAATAAATTGCAATAAACTGTTACAATTATGAAATTTGTTAATAGTTTTACTCTATTCCTTATAGTACTTAAAGATAGACCTCTATTATATATTTTAAAGCCATAAAACACTCAGTCGAGATTGATCGATTATGATCTAAAGAATTTGTTTCAAGCCCTTAATTCGTCTACGAAACAGCGACGGGAGACTACAGCCTAGGGTTCGTCGACGACCACAATCACGCTAGTGAATACGGTTTGAATCAGCGCTGCACGCTAGATCGAACTCAAGGCTGTCTCGACGACGAGCTCGTCGCAGCTTACAGCTATGAAATTGTCTTTTAGAGAATAGCACTGCCTGGACGCGGATGGCGCTGTAACTTCTATTAGAGTAATGTCCCATGTTTATGATGATGATGTTAATACCACCCGACAATTTCTCTTGGGTACCTACCTACGTCAGTAAAATGCGATGCAAAATAATATTTGGTGAGGATAACATCTTACCAGTTACTTAGTCTTACCTGTATTTTGTTGTACGATAACTACAAGTTCATAATTAATTCAAGACGTCGCATAAATTCTTCCAAAATAGAATCATTTATCTATCCCGACTGATTCATCAACGCAGAGCCTAAACCGCTGGGGCTACAAACTTAAAATTTTGGCTTCTGATGCCTT
The DNA here is from genome assembly GCA_947568875.1 of Fissipunctia ypsillon. Classification (NCBI taxonomy): domain Eukaryota; kingdom Metazoa; phylum Arthropoda; class Insecta; order Lepidoptera; family Noctuidae; genus Fissipunctia; species Fissipunctia ypsillon. Next base: position 20,814,912 of record OX387645.1, on the reverse strand, counting down.
TTAAGCATGTCGCAAGCATCCACTAAGGAAGGATTTTTGGAAATTCGACCGTAAAGGGGGTGAAAAGGGGGATTTTGTTTGTATGAAAAATTTTATTTCTCGAATTAATAAACTTGATACTTGGCACGAATATTTATCTGAGTCAATTATGAGGTTTGTCATTTTTTGTTTTTCTAAACTAAAGAGGGATTGGGGGTGTCAAAGTTTGTATGGAAGAATTTTAACGTGCGGTCCGATTAACTCGAAACTCAATATTTATTACTATTTATACTTAAGACCGAAAATAAAGAATAACGTGTATCAGGATTTTTTGAAAATCTACCTCTGACGGGGTACTAAATTTAAAGTACGAAATCCACGCGGATGAAGATAAAAACTAAGCTGATGAATCATAATAAGAATATCACTGCTTGGCGAAGCGTGTATCATTTTCTGCCCCTAGTAATTCACTGCTGAGCGTAGTACGGAAGCGTCTTACTCTTTTCTCTTGGGTTTATCCTCTCTAATCTGCGTCAATCACATCCAGCCAGTCCTTTACTAACCTCCTTACTAGGTAGTAAACGTTGTATAGCGTCTGTATAGTTAGACAACGTTTTGTCTTCTTCTTTCGAAAGTCAAATTACTGACGACTGAAAGAGAGAAATCGGTGTGTAACTGTTCACCTGATAATACGTTTATTACTACGTAGATACTTATAGGTCAATATTCATACCAGTAGCCTTGTAGTGCCTACTTACTAACCCACGCAATTATCTATATACTGGATGATTTTTTTTACCGTCTCGGAATTTTTACAGGGTGTTCTACCCATGAATATGAACAACTTTCACTATAGGACCAACTCTGAAATCACGAAAAAAAAAAATCTGCTGATTCATACATTTTGGTCGAGTAGGTATTGAACTTTTGTATGAATCAGCTGATTATTTTTTCGTAATTTCAGAGTTGGTCCCATAGTGAAAATTGTTCATATTCATGGGTAGAACATCCTGTAAAAATTTCGAGACGGTAAAAAAAATCATCCAGTATATCTATATATACAGGGTGGCCCGTGAAACGAGGTCCAAAGGAAAGTTTTAGAAGCCTCTCTTCAAGGGCTTTCCGAAACAACCCCTATGTATTTTCAACGATTATTTATAGTTTAAGAGCTAGACGGTTTTTAATATTTATTGGGAAATTCTCACTTGACTTCAGGCTTTTTTATTTTTCTTTTTCTCTCTCTGTATCGAATTTTTGGCAAATATATTTTTTTAATTACAAATCCTTAAATTATGGTCTACGATCGATAAAGCATACTATCTGTCTAAATATGAAATCAGTTCGGTTCTTCCGTCGATCCAAATACCCGCCGTAGTTGGATCGGCGGAAGAACCGAACTGATTTGGATGAGATTCAATCTCAACGCACAGATTTACGATAAAACTATTGTATCAGATGTTGTCATTTCTTTGCAGACCCAATCTGGTGCTTCATTTCTGCTTATGCATTGATAATGCACGTCCACACACTGCCAGAATCGTTGCAAACACACTTGCCCCAGCTAAAATCAACGTCCTACCACGGCCTGCTCAACCGCCAAACTTGAATCCCATTGAGCACGCATGGGATATGCTTCAAAGAAGACCTCTGCCAAATATGGATGCCGTACACACACCAGAAAATCTTTTAAAAAAATGTACATACAAACAGCAAGAAAATGGGCAGTTTTCACAAAAACTTTGTTTATGCCAATGGATTCTGTATCTTCTAAGGATCAGAAAACTCTATCGGACCAACTGAGGTTTGAGTACTAAAAAAGTCTGAAATCGCAAAAAACTTTTCCCATTTTTAAAATTTTTGTGTCTGTCTGTCTGTTTGTTCTGGCTAATCTCCGAAACAGCTGGACCGATTGTGACGGGACTTTCACTGGTAGAAGGGTGATGTTATAAGGAGTAACTTAGGCTACTTTTATTTTAGACAAAGAATTAGGTTTCCGCACAAAAAAAATTAAAACCCATGAAATTGTGAACAAAGGGAAGTTGTTTTCGGACATCCACGCGAACAAACTCGCGGGCACAGCTAGTTGTTAACAAGTTCCGCTCTCCTACTAAGTATACAAATACGACACAACAACAATCAACGGGAGAAAACTCCTTAGGAACGCGAAACTCTTGAAACCCCAAGCAAACTTAATCAAAAGAAAACCTGCCAGTGCGTGACGGACCACGCGTCGCGATCAGTGGGGTTCCGTAGGTATTCGTAATTATTTTGAGTACCGGGTATAGAAATATCTATTTATTTTTTTATTTATTTATTTTAGATCGAATGACTTGCAATTTATGTCCTAAAACACACACACACACATACACTGTATCACACAGAATCTTCACTCCTGGTCAATCAGTATTTATGGACACAACTCACAACATAACATCACGCCTGTATTCCCCGAAGGGTTAGGCAGAGGTGTACCTATAACCTACACGCACATTTAGTAACTGGCTAAATGTTATTTACGGAATTTGTATTGGTTGGTACATAAAGCTAATTTTACTACAAGTTAACTGAACCCTAAAAGTAAGATAATTGTATAACTAAGAAAGAAAGCCTTCGCGACCCATCGAATGACGAAGATGTCGCAGAATAAATGTTTGTGACAGTTTGTAATTTGAGTTTTCTGCAAAAAAAAATCCATTTCTACTACAAAAAAAAAAACAAAGAGGGCTTAGCTTCAATTAAATTAAGTGAGATTGCTTTCACGAAAACCCATACTTATTTCCAGGCCACATACCACATAACACAAAAAGATGCTTGAAGCGCTTGGTCCACGAGACACTAATTTCAGAGTGGCTTTCTTAAATCTACCTAGCATACAAGGCCAGAAATTACAGCTAAAAGCATCACACGTAGAACGAATAAATTAATCTCCGAGTTCTCTAGCTTTATTACTCTATCGTGTACCTTCCCTACTTTATACTATTATAGGAAAATTGTATTATAAAAGCAAGCCATTCGTTCCAGGCCATTATCCGACGCCATTAGGGTTGAAATTAATTCACTATTCAAATATTAATTTGGATTACTGCTGCCTTTGACTCGAGTCGTCTTGTGCGATTTGTTTTAAGTATTTAGAAAGGTAGGTTACACTCTAAAATAATGTGAATAATTAAAAAAATTTATCTTTCTGGCTAACGATAGCTGCTACTGCTGTCTTGAAATGAAGTATAAAGGAACTATGAGATAGGGTGATGATGAGATGATGGTACCCAAAACAAAACCTCAATTCACTACGCCACATATGTTAGCAAAACCAATGTCTATTTTCTTAAGCGTCAACTGTCAACTCCTAAAAGATGATAAATGATCGTAAGTATGATCATTAACCACTGAAGCCTGATAAAAATGCGCATTTTATAATACGCACCATGAAAGACGAGACTTGACGAGCGTCAGTAATGGGGAGCCTGCGCAGGTACAGTCGTGTACTACTGGTGTAAATATAAAACATAATTATAATATACCAGCTATGCCCCGCGACTTCATTCGCGTGCAAGTCGTTAGATACAAAATATACTAAAATAATAGCCACATTTTAATAAAATTGATAAAACTCCCTCGTCCCCCGACCCTTCGCGTTTCATCGCCCGCCCGTGCTATTACTTCGTTTTCGCTTAGTGTTCTTTCTGACTTTTTTCGCTCGGCTCCTGAAGGTCGTAGCGTGATGTAAATGGCCTATAACTATCCTCGAGAGTTGGACTACCAAATGCAAAAAGAATTTTTCAAATCCGACTTTTTGTTCGCAATTTCATTGGTTTTAATTTTTTTGCGCGGAACCCTAATTATTTTTCTAAAATAAAAGTAACCTAAGTTACTCCCCGTAACATCAGCTATCTGCCAGTGAAAGCCCCATCAAAATCGGTCCAGCCGTTTCGGAGATTAGCTGGAATAAGCAGACAGACAGACAACAATTTTAAAAATTGCTTTTTTGTTATAAGTACCATATATACTTTCATGCATTTAGTAAAAAGTTGTTATTTTGACATTACAAACAGACACTTCAATTGTATTTATTTGTATAGATATTTCTTTTACATGGTTCAATATTTTTGTGTCAAGTCTCATCTTTAATGGCACGTATTATACTTATCAGTCATAATAAGACTGCATATAGCTCTACGTCTACAATCTACCTATCGATTTGAACCTACGACCTTCCGATCACCCTCAACGATAAAGTACGGTCTATCCATCTTTATCTCGGATTTACTTTTATATTATATACCACGTAAAAACGAGGGTCTGAACAAATAGTGTACACAAGTTTCGTATATATAAAATAGAGAAGAAGTAAAGACACGTTCGGGTCATATTGTCGTAGTTTTCAATGCTACCTGTAACCTTATCTAAAAGGGTACAGGACACTTTAAGTTATAAAATATCAACGGCTTTGTATCGGTAGGTACAACCAATCTGAACTTTATTGACATTTATCTGCCGTGTAAACAATTTGTTTTACTGTCATGAATGAGCCGCTGTCCTTTTCATTTTTGAACCAGTTTATTTCATGCCCTATATCTACGCGATAAGATTGCTTTTCAGGTGCTCACAGTATCGTTACCGGACCTATTGCAGCTGTACATGTGGTTGTTATCGATCGCTACTTCGCGCAAGCGTCTCTATATACATGCAAGGCGATACGTCACACAGAAAATTGAGAAAAAAACTTGCAATGAAATGACATCAATGCCTTGAAATACGTTAACAATGCCTAGGCAGACGTTAAATAGGGAATCAGCAGTTCGGAAATGATCTTTATTAACAAAATACAGCTGTTTCTGCGTTCCATACCAATTGGGTCTAATGCTTTCCAATACGTGAGCTCTGGTCCAATTGGCGAGGGCCCGCGCATGCCCAGTGGACACAAAGGTGCTTTTTTATCAAAAAATAATAATTTTACTTAGTGTCAGTGATGTAAAGGACATCCGACGCCGCCGGGCGAGCCGGCTGGCGTAAAAAATGTAGTAGAAAAGTAGTCCAACTGAATGAAAACATACGATTAGTTTAGTGAAGCGATTATTGTCAATTGTTATAGTGTATGTCGATTGTATGTAGAAATATCGTTGTTTTTAGGTGAATTTATTATCCGGTAAGTGGTTGGTGTTTCTTGTTTCATATTTGTTTTTATTTGGGCTCATTTATCTTTAATATTACCTGCTACTTTCATGATTTATACATATTAGTGCTCCTTTGCTTGTGTTTGTAAACTTTGTTTTAATTTTTTCTTTCAGTGTTCCTTTAGAAAAAGATCTTAATTCTATTTAATTCTAACAACATAGAAGCATAACATTTTAAATTTAATTTAAAATATTTTGATACTGCATTTCCAAAATTATTTTCTCCAACTGTATGTTTTGTTCAAACAATTTCTTCCACAATTTTTACTAAGAAACCAATCCTGTGATCTGGTCAAAAAAGTGTGTGTGAAGCTACAGGTCAATCGCAATGACTTATTTATTTCCTCGTATTATATTAATGAATGAAAACGTATGTACAGTTTGATTCAATCCCTAGTTTAACATTAAAGGACGGTTTTTGAGTTGAAAAGAGAATTGATTGATGAATAATTTGTGAAAAAGTCGGTTAAAAAGGAAACTTCCTTAGTTCAACCTTTATTTTACTTTGCTATAGAATGTTTAATTATGAGTAAAATAAATACATATTGAGGGAGAAACACGTTTCATATCGGATGCATCTTCTTTTTAGCATGTTAATATATATAAATAAAGTATTCTCAGATATACGAGGCACGTGTGGATAGATCACATACATAATGTATAAATGGTACCTAAGTAGATAATATACATACACCCAGTTATGCAAGCGAAAGTGCATATAATATGTACGTGGGTACCTACGGCTAGTCGGTCAATAGTGCACATATCGGGTCGGGATGTTTCGGCATAGGTAGGTGCGCTACTGGTTTCAGTCCTAAACTCAAGTTCCTCTATCTAAATATTAAATGCAGTAAGTACTTGAACGTTTTCCTTGTATAATATGTAGGTATAGATTAACCATGAAGATGCACCAATTCTTTGTTTTTATTCCGAGGTCACGGTAGCAAATAGTCGATATTTATAACAAGAACAAGTCCTTTTCTACCTTTTACGATTAAGTTATTGGTATAATCATTACTTGCAAACTGTTACCACCATGCCCCAGCGTCTTGGTATTTTTTTTTTCAATATGCTCGTCACAACCTGCCTTGAACGTTCTTCGTCGTCATCATCACAGTCTTTAGCGGTCCACTGCTGGATTTAGGCCTCTTCAACTGCACGCCAGCTCAATATTTGGATCCTCTTATAATCATTCTTCACACATTGCCCGTTGGAAACAAGATAACCTTGAAAAGTTGGTGGTGATGGGCAAGGTAGATGGGAAAAGACCTCGCGGCCGGTCACTTAATCGCTGGTCAGACCAAGTAACCGCCCTCACTAGACTCTCTGGACCCTGAGAGAAGCGGAGAACCGAACGAAGTGGAAGAACATCATACATAAAGCCACGAAGGCCTTTCAGGGACACGATCTTCAGCCAGTGTCGCGGGATGTTCGGAAGAGTTTTCGTGGCACCTGGCACAGGCAACTAAAGGAACACGGGTGGGTTTTAGTCAGTAAAAGTCTGACACGCCCTCCCGCTCCGCCCGGAGCGGGAGAAGTCAATGGGTGATTTCCCACCCAAAAAAAAAGGGACACGACCTTCAGTAATGAAGTACGCGACCAAGAAGAGATCATCATATATTAGGGGTCGGTGCAGCATGTCCTCTTCTCCCATACATCTGTATCACACAATCATTCATAGTTTCTTTGGTCTTGTCCTACTCTCCTAGCCGCGCCAACTCTCTATACAGTCTTAAATGACCACTTTATGTACACCTGAAGACAGAAGTGCATGGAGAGTTCCAAACCAAAATCGTTTGTACAGGGTTTCATCGCCTTAATAATATGTCTTGGATGACATAGATGGCGCTAGTATAGTAGTTGGATTGGAAAATATACAAGAACATTATCTTGTTTTTTGCTAGTTACAATATTACTCAATTTTAACACAAATTCTCCTACGACATTACAAACCTTATAAAGCAAAGCACGTAATAACTAGGATTCGAACTCGGTGGCATAAAATTTACCGATACCATTAGCCACTGGACCATTGCGTCATTACGCATTGAGTTGAAATTATCCTTCTCTTTATTATATTGAAGTTGTTAAGTGACTTTAACCCGTATCATAAATCTCAAAAGAATTGAGGGTAGTTTAATATTGACTGTGTAAAAATTAAATCTTTTTGTTCAATCATAATGTTCTTAACTATCTATGAGTGAGTTCAGTTACGATTGCGTTTACAAGTTTTTAATATTTATTTTTATCATGAGTTCGCGTTCAAATATTGATATGGCTACGAGGGCCCAAATAATAGCATTGCATAATCAAGGCTTAAATTATTCTGAAATTTCGAGAGAAACTGGCTTAAACGTAAGTAATGTTTTAAAATCACTGTTCGTTATTTATTTTATTATCCATGGTTATCGATAAACGAAAATAATAAATAATATATTTCCCTTATAGGTAAAGACTGTCACTTTATGGATAAAGCGGTTTCAAGAAGACGGTTCGTTGGAACACCGTAGTAGATCTGGCAGAAGACGCCATATTGACTCAGACCAGCGTCAACTTATGGTGCAAGGTTATGAGGAAAATGGCTTTACACCAACAAGATATTACGCAGAGTTGTTTGATACATCTTTGCGGACGGTGTATCGTGCTCTTCATAGTGAAGGTCTGCATTATCGTCGACATGCTATTAAGCCATTGCTAACCGAAGCTAATAAAAGAGCACGATTGGAGTTCGCTTTGAAATACAGAAATTTCGACTGGAGCAACGGAGTCATCTTCAGTGATGAAAAGACTTTCAAGTCTAGCCAGCATGGGCGAGTTAGGTTGTGGCGTAGGAATAATACGCGTTATGATAGTGATCACGTTGTGCCTAACTCTGAATCCGGTCGTATAACAGTGAACATTTGGGGATGGATGAGTGCTGCAGGACCAGGAGAACTTACTGTAATACCCAGTCGTGCAAACAGTGTAAACTACATAGATGTGCTGAATGACGTCATGTTGCCCACCGTACGGAATGTTTTTCCTGTAGAAGACATGCCAGTGATAACGTTCGTGCAGGACAATTGTCCTATACACCGTTCCATAACTGTGCAAGAGTGGTTTAGCCAGCAATCGGATATACAGATTATTCCTTGGCCTGCGAGATCGCCAGATTTAAACCCCATTGAAAATTTATGGGGCGTTATGGTTCAAAGGTGGGACAATAGGAACGAAAGGACTAAGGAAGTACTGAGTACTCACTGCATGCAGGTATAGGATTCTATACGGGGTCTAAATTTATGTGAAAAATTAATAAACTCCATGGGTTCGCGGTTGCAAGCTGTAATCGATCAAAATGGCGGACACACGAAATATTAAAAAAATAATATAAAGTGTTGACTATTGGATTGAGTAATAACAAAGACCGGGGTAGCTATAATTTATTTGATAAATTACAGTGATCAAACTTAGTGTAAGTGGGATAAATTTATTCACTACTTTATAACAACAAAATGTTTTTACACTAATGATTTTGATTTCTTATATAATATAAGAAATTAAAATAAAAACAATATAAATATAGATTCCTTTCTATTAATTATTATTATAATAATATAATTAATTATTTATTTATTATTATAAACAAATTGGTCCCAAAATGACAGCTATAACCCGGTCTTACAATTGTTATTGATTTGAGGTTTAGCTTCAATTTCTTCCTCGTTCTGGAACGAATACTTAAGCTGTGAACCTTAGTCATAACATAATGCACAAATCAATCATTATAGTCAATACCACTAACCATAATTATGCAAAACGTAATTTTTTTATAATTTGTGAGTAGGTAAAATATTTACAGAACTAAGGTTGCATATATAGTGTAAGGTATTATAACATTATGTAAATAAAACTAAATACTATAAGAATAGCACAACACAGTTTTGATTTAGAATACTTATAACATCTATTATACAGTTTTACTTTGTTAATGTCTTCCATTTTGTAATAGAGTTATTCAGTTATAAATTTTACTTGTATTTCTCATAACAAGTGAATTAAATAATTGTCAATTGGGTGTAAAACTGTTAGGTTAGGTTATACACTGTATAAGAAAGAAAGAAATAAATTGTATTCTTCTTTGAGAATTAAATGTCTTAATGTATAATATCACTAAAATAGTTTAATTTCTTATCCTTTACGAGAACTAAACTTAGTAAATCTTAATCTGTAAGAAAAATATATCTAAATCTTCTTACATAAATGTTTCTTACTAATAATACTAATACTTACCACCAATTACGAAAGTAATTTATATATATTTATTTATACAATGTTATATATAGTAGAGTAGTATATGTATACTTGTATATTATGCCTTTATTCATTTATACATCTTATATTATTTATAACAAAAAATAAAATAAAAAACGTTTAAAAATATAAAAAATAGAATATAAATTACATTATATAATAATAAAATTTAAAAAAACCGACTGTGAACTGGGTTTCGAACCAGTGCCCTGTGAAACGAGCTTTGTTATTCTGTCATGCTTATCCACCTGAGCTACGATCTACTTATTGTAGAATGCGAAAATGAGAGCTAGTTTGTGAATGTAGGGATTTTTATTATTTATGATCTACGCCATCTGTAGTCGAATTAACTAATATACCAATTGGTTTATTTGGTTTGGTTTAGATGGCGCTGTATTAAGTACTCGGAAATAAGAAAATAAAATAATTTATGTTTATTTGAATACAAATATATTATTATTTCTTAGTAATTATTTTAGGTATTAAAAACCTTATTATGTGCCTCTGCATAATAAGGTTTTTAAGCTTTGCGGTGTTATTTTCATGTTTGAACAGCGCCATCTAGTCGTCTCATGAAAGTCATGAAACGTAATGCAAAACCTCAGTCAAAAGTCGACCTTAGGCTCTCCATGCACTTTTGTCTTCAATAGTACCAATAGCTCCTATTCATTGTTATAATCTAATTTCCATATTGATTCCAGAATCGTAAATTCTTCTAACTACGTAATGGCCTAGCTGTTACCGGGCTCCGTTCTGCGCTGTTCTCGTAATTTACTTATCAACTAGCTATTAGGGAAAACGTGGTAAGATCTTGTCAAGCTTTCCTGGTATTAACTCTGTCAAGTCGTATAATTTCTTGGCTTTATGAGACTCTCATAAGTCATTGATATGGAGGAATACAGTGACAGCATCTTGCAACATGACTTGATCAACGTGAGTGAGTTAAGTACCTGGTACTTGTTGACAGCTAAGTAATAACAGCCACACGGGTCGATCGATCAGGTTAAGCTACGCTTGCCGCGGTCGGTCCGTGGATGGATGACGATCTTTACGTACCGAGACCCCCGTGCCTCAGCAAGCACGTTTAGCCGTTGGTCCCGGCTGTCATTCTTGGATCTTTGACAGTCGTTACGGGTCGTTAGAAGCCCGAAAGTCTGGCAACCAGTCTTACCAAGGGGTATCGTATTACCCAGTAGCTGGGTTGTGGAGATCCGATAGGCAGTCGCTCCATGTAAAATACTGGTATTCAGCTGCACCCGGTTAGACTGGATGCCGACCCCAACATACTTGGGAAAAGGCTAGGCAGATGATGACTTGTAGACAGGCCTACACTCTCCTCTCATAGTATGAAAACATTGTAGCTAAAACCAATTATTAAAAAAGCATCTAAGTATCTACCCGTAGTTTCTAACCGACTCTTTTCCATAGGAAACGACTTGCGCCTAGTTTCTGACTTTTCATAAGTGCCCATGTAGGTTTATGTGAAATAAAATAACTATTTGAATTTTAAAGTGCAAAGCCACGGGTGTCCCTCATTTTTACTCTAGTTATGATTTATCGTGCCATGAGCTCGTGACACGGAGTTTCATCATAGCAGCTGCCTGTTGAGCTCGGTTACTCCGTGATCGGATACCAAAATAGTGCACACGCCCCTTAAGTATACAAGATGCATGCAAAATCGGAGATGAAATCGATACTACCTGACTCCTGCAGTACCGACCTATGTACGGTCGAATGCAAATTATGCAAAGTGTAGAGATTTTAATTTGTCAGTTCTAGAAGCAATTTGTAGGTACAACATGAAGTTCGGTCCAAGGTTAAATTTGTACCTACTTATTGCAGTAGGTAGTTTGGTAATCGTTTAGTAGAATATTCGATGACTGTAGTAGTAAAAAAACATAATATAATGGAATCCAATCACGACTGCACAATTAGTAAGTACCCTGTCGTTACAATTACATGTATAATATTAGGTCTTTCTTTACCTATGAAATTGGAGATTTGTATGAAAATATAAAAATTTTGGTATTTTTTTTATTTCAGCTAATCAAATTACTGGCCCAATTATTATCTATACAATTTTGCCATTTTGATGGCAGTTTGTTTATTCCTTTACTGTAGAAGTCTGTCGGACGGGAAGCGATGAAGTCAGCGAAAACGTTTTGTACTGCCTCTCGGGTGTTGAATTTTTCCCACTTAAAAAATTGTCTAAATTTTGAAAAAAGTTGAAATCTGTTGGGGCAAGGTCCGGTGAGTACGGTGGGTGACGGAGAGCTTCCAGCTGTAACTCTTGTAGCTTTGCGATGGTCTGTCGTGAAGTGTGAGCTCGCGCGTTGTCGTGGAGAAGCAATGGGGAAGAGCGATTGACCAGTATTGGTTGTTGAATTGCGAGCTTCTCCATCATTGTTTGCAATTCTTGGCAATAGACATCTACCGTCACTGTTGTGTCATTCGGTAAGAAGCTGTGATGTACAAGTCCCTAGTCCACCAGACAGTCGCTATCATCTTCCTATGAGTAAAATTTTTTTTAGCGCACTGATTAGGTGCTGTACCCGGTTCCACCCACTGAAACGAACGCTTACGGCTGTCGTACAGGATCCACTTTTCATCGCAGGCAACAATATGATTTAGAATTCCCTCGTTTCTATGCCGATTCAGTAGTGCTATGCATGCTTCGACGCGTAAGTCTCGCTGTTGGTCGCTTAGTTTGTGTGGCACCCACTTATCTAGCTTTTTAATCTTTCTGATTTGACGCAAGTGCTTCAATGTTGTTTTGACACTAACTCCAAGGCCCGCGGCAAGCTCAGCCGTAGATTGACTTGGATCCGCTTCCACTATCGCCTTCAATTCGTCGTTGTCGACAATAGTTACCGGCCGATCGCGAGGCTCGTTCTTCAACTCAAAATTTCCAGATTTAAAACGATGGAACCAATAATGGACCGTGTTTATGCAATCAGTGTTAGGCCCATACACGTCGTTAATATTTCGTGTTGTTTGCGTAGCGGTATTTCCACGTTGGAACTCATATTCGAAAATTGTACGAATTTTCAGTTTATCCATGGCGCCAAAAACTACCACAATTTCACTAAAACAAAAAACTATCTAAAAACAAATGACTGAATTTGAAATTAAATTAATACGGCTTTCGAATAAAATTTATTTGAATTTCGAATTGCGCGCCAATCCACAGATAATTAAATCTGAAAATGCTGGTTATAGAATCTCCAATTACATAGTAGGTACCTATATTCAAGGTTTGAAGCCATTAAATTGTATCGTAAACATTGACATTGGAAATCCGACCTTTTTGGTTACGTTTTAGGTTGAAACTCATTAAAGTTTTGTAATAGCTATGTTAAACCGCTCATTAGAGCCGTGTCAGAAACACGACTATCCAGAATTGCTTGTTAATTCAAAATAACATTTTCGTGAAATTTTCTGAGAAAATAAATAACGTTGCTTTAATCGTAAAACATGAACAGCAAAGAAATTTTTAAAACTGTAACAACATTCTGAGTTTTCTTTTTAATATTAGTGAAATTGTTTAGGTACGCCACCGAACCTATTACTTATAATTAAACATTTGTAAAAGCGTGGTAACGTTTTTAATAAGGCGACGCTATTTTGTAGGTAAGTAGTTTGCTCTCATAAATATTGAGATTTTATTCAAAATGTTTAACTATTCTTAAAAGAGTTAACTGACAATCAAGCAACGGCGAGTATATTGGTGTTTAGTGTAAATTCTGATCTGATACCATTACATAAGGACCTAATGTAAGTATTGGCCTTTTTTTAATTAAACATACAGTAACTAAATTTTCGGGCATACCTACAGTTAGTTTAAATAAATCTTTGTATAATTTTAATTATAAACATGCATGGAACGTTGTGGAATGATGTGATACGGCAACGTTGCGGTTTAAAAGAAGGCGTAGTGACAAAAATTGAAAAGAGCTTAGATGGTTCGGTCATGTTGAGAGGATGAATGAAAGGCGACTAACAAAAGGTATTGACAAGGCAGATGTGAGTGGACACGCCCTTAGGGGAGGCCCTAGAAGCACAAAAGTGACCTTATTGGTGAAGTTCTTCAGAAAGGTCAGATGCGTTACGATGCGTAGTACTCGCAACCGAAGTACTACATGTATGATGGATGTAAACGATGTAAATGGAGTAAGGATCGTGCCAGGTGGCGTTCTGTAGTCTCTGCCTACCCCCATGGGAAAAAGGCGTGAGTGTATGTATGAAATGTCACAAATTTGAACGTTCTACACCAACATTTTGTCAGTTATGTATGTAAGTCCTATCTATATAAATAAATATTTGTAATGTCAAAATAACAACTTTTTACTAAATGTCTAATGAAGTACATATATACGGTATTTATAACAAAAAAGTAAGTTTTAAAATTTTCGTCTGTCTGTCGGTCTGTCTGTCTGTTTGTTCCGGCTAATCTCCGAAACGGCTGGACCGATTTTGACGGGACTTTCACTGGCAGATAATTCATGTTACGGGGAGGTAACTTAGGCTGTTTTTATTTTGGAAAATAGTTCTGTTCAAAAAAACTAAAACCCTTGAAATTATGAACAAAAAGTCGGATTTGAAAAGTTCTTTTTGCATTTGGTAGCGCAATTTTCGAGGATAGTCATAGGCTATTTAACTTCACGCTTCGACCCTAAGGAGCCGAGCAAAAAGAAAAAAGTCAGAATCAACACTAAGCGAATACGAAGTAATAGCGCGGGCGGGCCGGCGAATTTAATGGGGCACAAGTCACTCCTAATATATATAAAAATACTGAAATCAATCAAATACGAACTGACATAAACATAAAGATAATATTTTTACGTGTTCTGTACGTGACACAGCATTATATTTAATCGTATAGTTATTTCTATGTATTTAATACTCAGAAATTAATTAAACTAATGAGTCGTAATACCATCAGCGTTCATATCAAATTAAAGAGGCGTTTGGTCGCGCCTTCGATGCTATAATTTATGAAAATGGTCCTAATAACGTAGGTAGCAAGATCCATTATGCTAAAGCGAAGCGTTTATATTGTAAGTTAATAATTTTGTTTTCTTCTAGACTACGAATTTCTTCTTAGTGCACTAAAAAATCAGACACGTCAGCATAAATGTTCCTTTGAATGTCTTAAGTGAGAAGAAGACGGTTTCCTTATCATGTCATAAAATTAAGATTCGTAAGAATCATATTTATAAAAAAAAACTCGAAAGAACTTCTCCGTATTGGATGGCAATATCAGATACCCTACATCGATAGATTTCATTAAGAACTTTTTCAATTCCGAAGTATTAGAAAACTTTAATTTGAAGGAAACTAGGCCGCGTGATTAATCCACCTCGATCTGAATAAATTCTATTTTGATTGAAAACATTGATTGATTGAGTTCACATTTTCTTCGTAAATAGTACGAAGAAAATTTAAAAATACAGGCCTGTAATAGCAATTGCTTTTGAACCTTACCGTAGCGGAAAATTGTCGTAGCAAAATTTTCTTAGACACGTCGTGCTACGGTGCTACGGAGCTACGGGGCTACGTGGGAATGATGTCACGTCATTGACAATCGTCACGGTAGGATGGCTACTTACCTACTAGTCTCTAACAATGAACCTGCTCTGAAATACAACAAAGAAAGTGTTCTTTTATGTAAAATGTGTCAATTGTTTCTGACAGTGAACTAAAACGTGTTTGCGTCCTGTCGTGTACCTTTGTAAGTAACGCAAATAAACTCTGTGATGTGAGCACAATTCCGCGGTATTGTGGTTTACTGTCAGTTCAGTCCTGTCAGAAAAATAAATGATTGTAGCAGGTAGAGGGACTCTTTGCCTAGAATGCATCGTGACAGTATAGTTCGTAGTGAGTAGGTTTTTAGAAAAAGCACTCCTCCCGCGAGTGTCGCGTACGCGGCGCTCCACGTGCTGTTCCTGTACTCGCATCTAAAAGGACCTAAAATATCGCATGATCAAGCTGCAAAGTATTTGCAGGGAAAGTCATTAATAACGATGCCGTGGGATAATTTCCGACATCCACGCGGGAGAAGCCGCGGGAAAAAGCTAGTTACCTACCTATATTTCGCTCCACATCGTCCTATAATAATGCATTGTGCAGTTTCGTGCCGAGCAATAACCGAGGCGAAACAGCGCGGGTCACGGGCTCACGGGCTTGCAAGGGGCGGGAAAGGGAGTGGGATAACGACCCACACCCCTCTACGACACGTATTTCAGGTACAGTCAACAAATGAGGTAGGTATACAGTCAAAAATGTTAATAATTCCACTAAACTGTAAATATTCGTTTAAAACTGTCAAGTCGTGATTAATGACTAATGAGACACAAGTAACTCATTATTTTTACTTTACCCCCGGGCTGTACAAAGGCAGCTATAGATTACCTATTAAATTAGTGTGCGTAATTACTGTTTAAGCTTAGAATACTACACAATGTTAAAGACTTGTTAAGTAGTTGAAACTGTAATTTAGCTGCCTGTTGTAAACTTATCAGCTTGTTTGACTGTACCTACGTATGCAGCATGCAGCTAATAATTCCTGGGAAGGAAATCACAGCTCGGCTGCACATTGTGACATTTATTCACGTGGGTATACATGACTCCTAACAATATTAGTGTGAAACATTTTGAGGGATAAGAGATAAAACTTGTGATTATGCATTTTTAATGGGCATGATAATTAGGTGTTGAATTTTTGAATATGGAACAATTGGAACAGCTGATATTTATATGTCGAACTTGATCCCATGTCACAAGTAGCATATTCATGAGCACAAACCTACCTACTACCACCCCTTACATTACTGTACATATGTACGGTATTTTTGCAAGACCTACTGTGTGCGGTACTTCGTAGTAATTAATTTGGAGCTGCTCCGGGTCTTAACTTGAAATAATTACTGTTCCTGCTGCTCCAGAAATTTCCTTTCTTTTTCTGTTTTTGTAGCTACATTTTGTTGTGTTTGTATGGCTCGGCGCCGGCTCCAAATGCTTCCCGTGGGAGTAATATTGTAATAGACACGAAGAGCTTAGCAACGAAGTCGTCCACTAAGCTGGTTTCAGACCAAAAGCTAAGCTAAGTTAGCTTTGCTCAGCTCGCATAGCTGAGGTTATTTTTAGGGTTCCGTAGTCAACAAGGAACCCTTGTAGTTTCGCCATGTCCGTCTGTCTATCTGTCTGTCCGCGGCTTAGCTCAGAGACTCTTAGTACTAGAAAGCTGTAATATCATAATATGGCACGGGTTTACATATTAATCACGCTGACAAAATAAAATCTTGAAACAGAATTCTTTTCGGCTCTACACGTAAAATGGGGATGACTTTTTTTTTAAATGATAATTTTAAACGTTCAGTAAGTTTACAAACATCTATGCAACAAGATGTACTTACGCAAGTTCAAAAAAATATGGATGTCACGTGATCTACTTTGAACATTAATAGCTCGTAAACGTGACGCTTTACGGGGTTTGGTCCTAGTATGTTTTTCTTTTTTTGCATTGATGTCAGCTATCGATTTATATAGGTTTCATGTGTGGCTGCCATTTAGATAAAATCAAAATGGCGGACAGTAGGTATGCCAGGCTCTATATAAAAATCTTCAGTCCCCTTTGTTCTTGGGATAAATTCATCCTAACTACGGTACCCTTCATTGTGCGTGGTCCGACACGCACTTGGCCGGTTTTTCATACTTGTGTGCAGATCGCAAAACTATAACCCCGTTACCGCTATATTACTGGAGGATAAACAGATTAGAAGGAATCTAACATCACTAAACCGGGCACGTGCTTATTGCGGTATGTAAGGTAACGTATAATTTTCAGTTGAATAAGCGAGTTAAGCTAAACTAACTTAGCTCTTGATCTACAACCGTCTCCATTAGGAAGTTGAGCGTACTAACCACAGAACAGGTAAAAGAGGTGCTAACAGTACCCTTCTGCGATTAAGACCTAGTTTCACCGTACCCTGTTAGTTAGCTTCTGTTAAAATGTTAACGGGACATTAAGAGTAGGTAGCGAGTGTTTCACCATACGATACGCTAATATATGATTAAATGTATTAAGCATGCGATAAAAATGGCTACCTTAGAGGTCCGTTAATTTACTAACTGACAATTTGTCAGTTGTCATAATCATCGAAATGAAAAACGCGAATGTATACTATACGTGTAGCTAAAATGATTCAGTGAACATTGACATGTGACATTACGACTTTTTATTTTGGTTGCTTTGACAACTGACCGACGTAAGAGTGAATGATATATCCTAACGCCAGGTTTCTTAATGTGGTGTTATTTTTTTCTGGTGGAACGTAAATACCATTAACATCGATGTTTATTTTACTGGCTGATTTACTAACGTCCAATTATGAACAGTTTAGTGAAATTAACTCTAAATCTATGGCAGCTAGTAAACGATTATGACTGCTTGTTTAAGTTTCACTATGATAAAGTATTATACATATATTCAGCAGAAAATTATACGATACATATCACATAATAGAAACGTGCCAAGTTTAGGGATGTTAGATTCCTTTTAACACCAACGCTTATAGTAATATCTTATCGCGTTAGGTTTAGCCCCCAAACAACATTTGGGATACGTATTATCTTTATTTTCGCTACCCTTCATTGTTTGCGTTGAATAGATATTTCAGAAAAAAAAAAAAGAGTAAGAGAAAATCTGATGCGGAAAGAAAACAATGCCTATTTTAGAGATGCGAACGTACTAACAAATGAATCAATCATTGATTGATTGATTCATTCATGCATCCCATTGTGTAGTGTACACAATGCTTCAGATAGCATTCATGAACATGGACACGAATGGTTCTTTTTTACTCATTTGTTATTCCCGCCAACTGTAGCTATATTTAATAAATCTTTTAATTTTTAGCTAGGACAAATTGCCAATTAACCTTTGCCAATTGCCAATTAATAGGGGATTTGAATTCTGTTTTTCCAGCTGTTTACGAACTTTCAGCAAGGTTCAATTGCCTTAACAATGTTCTTGAAATGAGATGTGGGTATGACCCTGCATAGCACTTTTATTTCAAGTTTTATTCGTCCTTACAACGTTGACCGATCTGATGTGACGTCATTGAATGACGTCTAAATCGTCGTTTTATTACCAGGCCTTCAATATACTTTATGTCGACTTATGTACTTATGATAGTTAGATACGATATAGTTTAAGCTACGATGCTAAGTAAACTAGACTCGTTGGTACTTTTATGCAGGTACATGGTTTTATTTTCTAGTAGCATAGCGGTTTCATAGTTGGTGTTGTACTTATTTTTTTCATCACCATAGTAGGTAGGTACTTGAGTATTCTCAAGCTGCAATAGATTAAAAAGGTATGTTCATGGACACGAAATATTTTACCTAAAGAATCTCTTATTTGAACAAATTCGTGTCTTCAATATTGTTTAGTTAACAAATATTTTACGAAAACTCTATCGAACTATGTTATCAAACTGTAATAAATATTAAATGTACCAATACATGAACTACTGAAACAAAATTATTATGACAAATGGGACTGCTTTGACCTAATATTCTTGGTTACTTTTTTATTCATGAAATTCCGTAATGGCTGTCGTCGGTAAAAAGATTCACTTTAAACATAATAAATGTTGTTAAGACATGACATTATTATTGTCACTCATTAAACTAATGGACCCTTCCGGGGTGGAAAATAAAGTGAATTATGGTGCGTCTTGGTGTCATCGTAAGCGTTAGGAGAATTCAATGTACTCCTAAAAGGCGTACGTATTATGTGCCTTATAGACGCTAATAGGACGATGAAACGGTTCCCAAATTGGGCAAAAAGGCATGTAAAGAAAGGGTCACGAAATTCAGCTTTACAAAAGGTCAACATTACGCGAGATATTCGCCCTTTCAGCCAGCATTAATAGACATAGACTGGACGCGACATACATGGTCTTCTGCCCCAGATGTAGCCTGCTGATGACAGTTTTCACAGCCTACGCCAGGGGCTAATGAAATAGCCAGAGGGACTGTTATGTTAGTACAGTGCCAAGTCAATGGCCTATGTCATTTAAACTCTGCTTGTAGCAGCCCTGGGCTATGGTAGCCCGGTCGTAAAGGCCGCGACTTACAAGTTGTAAGTCATGGGTACGCAAGCAGGCAATTACTTCGTCTAAATTATTTCATCACCAATGCTTTCAAAACGGCTAAGGAAAACATCGTGAGGAAACCGGCATGTCCTAGAACCAAAAATTCTAAGACATATGACATCTACCAACCCGCACGGCCTGCGTGGTGGATACGCCCCACTCCCTCTCACTGAAAGGAGGGCTGTGTCCCAGCAATGGGAATACTATAGGCTGATAATTCTGTAGCAGCCCTATGCTTTACCCACGTAGCCATGTAATGACTAGTACACAGTCAGGGTAGAGCAAATACCCGGGAAGTGTTTACATTCCAACTTCATAATTTATTAGGGCTCACGTCCACTTCACATCAGAACAAAAGTTTGTAGGACCTAAATAAATAATACCGTCCGCGTTTCAGTTGTTTCGAGTTGACATTCACAGCTAACACTCTTGAAAAATTTAGTGAGGGTTACGGAAACACCCCATTTTAGCCAATTTCGGAACTGTAAACTGTCGTGTGAACAGCTTTATCAATCTCAAAAGAGGTCAGAGGGGCAATTCTCGATTTTTTAAGAATGGTCGCATTCTAATCTCTGTCTTAATCTGTCAAAAAAACCTGTAATTTCCCTACATTTTTGTCAAGTTTTTGATATTGATTATCGCTGAGATGAGATTGCGACTTGAATTTGAACGTTTTTTAAGTATGAGAATTGGCCTTCTGGTGTTGTAAACAAGCTAAACCTGTCGATTCGACCGTAATCCTATTGACCCAATCATCTGAGCGAATATGGTTTGCGTACAAATGTTACGGTACGGATCGCGCTGTGATATAACAGAATATATTATTCAAATCTCGTTTAGTATACAAACAGGATTCAGAGAAATAGGATGAAGCTTAGGAGTTTATCTTCTCTTAATACTTTCGTGAAATCTGTGAAGGTTTATTGCTAAAAGATTATTCAATATTGCAGCTTTAGCCTCCAAACTAGTACCGAACAGCTGTGCCAAAATACCGCTTTTAGAACCGATTTTATCGCCAAATGTATGTAGATTATCTATCTAAATTTATATTTACACCTGGAATAGTACAGTTTATTCGAGATCATACTTCCGAAACGAATTCACTGTATAATCCCTGTATTTTCTTGTTATCCTTAGAGCTTCGTTGGTTGGTCGTGTTTGTGTAATCTGGTTTATCCTATCAAGTGTGCTTATCTTGTCATTGGTCTGAAAACTGTCGAAGTTTCTCTACTCCCTTTAACCTTCGCTATCGTTCCTTGCAGTGGCGCAGCTACATATCATTAGAGGGAAGCCGAAGAAAAAATTGTTCAGTTCTCATAAACTCAGACAAAAACTGTAGGTTTTTAATATTCTGATGTATTAAACTGGTATTTAAATATAATTATGTAATGTGATGTGATACACAGTTACACAGTGGTACTATATTATTTAGCAATAGTAGACATTAAGAAGAGTGGCTGTTCCGAAGGAAAGCCGATAGGAATCGGGTTGTATGAAGGCTACGCCCCTGGTTCCTTGAGATCTTTCCTAATCATAGTTTCTTTGACAGTTACTTATACTACTGTAATAAAAAGATTCCAACGATTAAGACCTCTTTACCTCGTCTTGCGTGGACGTGAGGCATATTTATAGCAAATTTATACCCGCAACTTGTGCTTTTGGTGTTTGTGTTTTTTTCTTTGCGTCATGTTTTACCGCATATACATAAATAAACGTATTTTCTTTCTTCCTTTTTTGAAATCTGTGAACAACTGTCTTCATAAAATCCTCGTCCACAGTAAATATCGCTAGAACAAAATGCCGGACTGGACGTGGTTGGTGTTTGCGGCGGTGTTCGGGGCTGTATCGGCGCTGTCGGTACCGCTGGCACTGCTCATCTACTTCGTGCGCCCCTTCGAGAAGAAGGCACAGACTCCAGAGGACTACAGTTTACCTATCACATTGCCGCCTGTAAGTACTCGTTTCAATATACTTTTATATACCTATAGGTAATACAAGAAGGCGTGAGTTTATCTTCTAAGATACAAACAAATAAAATACTTTGGTACTTAAAACAAAAAACATTTTTTTTAATTTTTGTCTGTCTGTCTCTTTGTTCCGGCTAATCTCCGAAACGGCCGGACCGATTTTTACGAGACTTTCACTGGCAGATAGCTGATGTTATAAGGAGTAACTTAGGTTAATTTAATTTTAGAAAAATATTTAGGGTTCCGTGCAAAAAATTAAAACCCATGAAATTGTGAACAAAAAGTCGGATTTGAACAATTATTTTTGAATTTGGTAGCCCAATTCTCGAGGATGGTTGGTGATAGGCTTGTTAACATCACGCTACAACCCTTAGGGGCCGAGCAAAATGAAAAAAGTTAGTAAGATCTCTAAGCGAAAACGAAGTAATAGCGTGGGCGGGCGATGCAACGAGGCGGCTCAAGGGACGAGGGAGTTTCAATAAAATGTGGCTGTTATTTTAGTATATTGTGTATCTTACGACTTCCACGAAGTCGCGAGGCACAGCTAGTGTAAGTATATAAACTCACGCTTTTTCCCATGGCAGAAACTACAGAACGCCACTTTCTACGATCTTTACAACTACGATATAAGGTTTATTCTCCTATTTATTGTCATGCCTTTTTCGCAACTATCAGTCCACTGCAAAAAGTTAGTAAATGATTATAAATTGGCAATTAATAATCATTATTAATTAACGTTCGAACTCCAATTCAGAGTTGGAGCTATGGGCATGAACAATATTTAAGCAAAAATTAACACATTGCACAAGGCATGTTCTTGTGTATTTGTGTATGAACATTGAAATATTCAACAATATTCTACTTCTACGTAAAAGATGAATAATATTACAGGAGATTGTTGTATGACTTGTCTCACTACCTTATCACTTACAGAAAAAATTATCTTAATTAACATTTGCGTGGAAAGATACGAGCAAATTCATGCTTATGTTGTTTCGTAAGTACACGAAGCACTATCTTGGAAAATTATTAATATTTTATGACATGGCGTTGTTTAACATCAAACTGTTACGTGCTGGAAACAATGAAATAAAAACAAGCGTCGAAAATATAGTTAGCAAACTTCTCATGAATATTTTTCTATACAAAATATTCTTTCAGATTATCATGATAGAATAGGCGTCGTTATTACGTTCCCCGAAGCGAGAAAAAAAAATTCAGTTTGAATACAGCAATTTAGTTAGTTCAAGCTACGGCAAGTTGGATAGAAAAATAAACAACTGCCACTTTCAGAGTTAGGTAACATTCACAAATTGTTATGATTGGCACCGAACTGTACTTGTGTTGACGTAGATATTATAGGTTAAATTTTTTTTCAATCAGTCCATGCTTGTTTTTGCTGGAGTAGGTACCGATTGGAAATTGGAATTATGTCATGACGATGCGTGATACTCACTGTGGGTTATTAACTTATTTATTGAAGAGAGAAATTGTTACAGCAGTTTTTTTTTACGTTCCTCTGGCATTATTTATTTATTTAAACTTCGTGTACAGTAATGGTACCTACATCAGCGGAGTTGATGCCACAAGGCATTCTCTATCATTATTCATTATTAATGCATTTATATAGCCCTCCTAAGGTCTTTAATGTTATTTTTTCTTAGTAACTTGGTTTTCTGATAAACTTACAACCAGTTCCAGTCCCCTACTCGACTTGAAAGACTGAATCATCCTTCAAGTAAGATATAAAACCTTACAGCCGTTTTGGTAAGAGTAAATGTACCTAAACGTGAGATAAAAACACCCCATTAGTGGCCGCTGGGCCTCATCTAAAAGAAAGTCATCAATATTATATTGTCCTATAAACGGTTCCATTTTCTAACACCTTAAAAATGCCTTTAAAAGCGTTATAAAAAGTATTCCCAGCGCACGACTTGATCGCCAGCCAAGGTCGGAATTGGAAGCCAAGTCGGTACACTTCCTCGATTCTATGAAGTGTGAATTACGAAAACACACCGGAGTGTTAATTTATGTTATCGGTAAAATGTGTATTAGCTTATACTATAGTAATGTGTTTAGATGGAATGTGGAATGTTACTGGCGGGATTATGTACCTACCCAAACTATGTAAAGACATATTAGAGGTGTTTGGTAGACCAACTATTTGACACCCTGCGGTTAAGGCTCATACACGGTACGGTGGTATTTGACAGATTTGATTGTTTGATCAAACCTACGCATTGTGACAATATTGTACAATGTACATACCTACTGTAAAGATTTATACATATACCTGTGCGATCCTAAAAATGTGTTATGCCACCGCACAAATATTGCTTTCCGATATAAAGAATCGGTGTTTTTCTCTTTCGGAGTTTATAGCATCGAGATAGAAAAATAATTCAATAGCCATGTTTGTTTCTCGCTAAAACGATGTATTCCCGTTGTCCCCATTAACTGTGTACCCGTTACGGTATTTTTAGTCATTTTATTAAATTATTATTGAATTAATAACAAATAAAAAGTAAAAACATTATTAATAGGCGGGGCCGTGTCTCTTTTAACGACACAGCGATAATTTAATAAAATGACTAAAAATACAGTGACAGGGACACGGTTAATGGGGACAATGGGAATACATCGCCTAAACTATGGTTACCCGACAGCCCCAGTAAAAGGGTAATGTTATTTAGTTAGGGTTTTTCATGGTGATACTGATGAGTTATAAAATACTAATAACGATAGTTAATTTTTTCCTTCTATATTTGTCGATAAGTATGTATGAAAAATCATGGAGTTTTCGCTGCGGGGTGAATAGGCCCCTCACGAAGTTTCAACCCCCGTTTCGACCCTCAATACCAGCACGTGCCTACTCAATCCAATCATGCTCCCTAAATCCATTCCCGACCGTCTCCTCAATCCCGTGACGTCATCAGCCGAGAACAGATGGCCAAGCCCCGTTATTAAAAACGTTCAAAATCTAGTCGCGATCTCATCTCAGCGAGAATCAATGTCAAAAACTTGTCAAAAATGTAGGAAAATTAGAAGTGAGTATTTTTGACAAATTGAGACATATAAGAATGCGAACATTCTTTAAAATACGCGAATTGCCCCTCCGATTAAACTTGCTCTTGTATTGTATTATGTTTTCAAGAATGTACTTACAACAAGAAAAAGATTTTTAGCTTTAAAGAAAATCCGGCATCACTTCCAGACGGACGAGAGCCAGGATTGCTTTCGTATTTTCTTTCGACCCTATTTATGTATATAATATCTGTTACATTCCTTTCTCTAAAGAGCTACTGGAATACGGAAATGATATACGAGTGTCAATCTAAGTATCTATCTGAAGCCCTCGTTTCGATTAGTTTCACATAGAGCGGTCTTCTCAGTAAATTCGCCTCGTTTAATCAGAACCAAACAAGATAGTAATAGACCTTTGATTATATACGAGGTGTAACATATTTAACGCACAAACTCTTAAGCGGTCATTGTACTCATCGTTATGAGCAACTTTTACTATGGGACGGTCCCATAGTAAAAGTTGCTCATAACGATGGGTCCCATTGGGACCAAACCTGAAATCGCGAAAAAAATATTAGCTGTTCCCTACATTTTGACGAGTTATGCGAACTTAAATGTGTGTGTGTGGAGCAGCTTTTTTTTTGCGATTTCAGGTTTGGTCCCATAGTAAAAGTTGTCCATAATGATGAGTACAATGACCCCTTAAGAGGTTGTGCGTTAATTATGTTACACCTTGTATATGTCTAGATAGAGTGTTGCGATGCAAAATGACTAAAACAAACAAGCCAACTTTGAGCTGATGTGCGTGACAGCTCATTTCTTACACTCGCGCCAGTCATTCTGCCTTTCTAGCAAAATGCGGCCAACAGTTGGACGCTATTTTTTTTTTCGACGAGTTCACAGCTTTGACTGCCTATCTAGAAATACCTGTTTATATCTTTGGTTACTACGTATTTGCTACAGATTTGTTAGAGTAGGTACGTCCTATCAATACTCACGTTGTTATTGATTACTTGTATACGATTCGTGTAGACCTGTACACGTACACACAGTCGCTAATCCATTGTTCGTTAAATATGTTTACCCATTTAGAAACCAAACGCCGTAATGCCTTTATTTATTTAGCACCTACCAAATCGTATTTTGTACTATTGTTATTTACCAAAAACGTGTTTCGTCGGACGTGACGTAGGTATATTTAACCAGCGTTCGTCATAGTCATTAAATAGTATCCCAATTACAGCATACTTAGAGCCCTTTAATTAAATGTTAAATGTATAATTAATAGAACCGCTTCGATATAAATGGTCGACTGATGAGGTGCGTGACGTCATTACCAACCTTTCTATTATTTGTGTAAATTGTGGAATGTATAAATTGATTAGGTACTAGATTTATTTTCCGAAACGACAAATTGGTTATTCGATTCATTGAAGTTAAAAATAACATACAAATCCCATGATTGTCTTGGCATTGGTGATATCCGTAAAGCTTGCCTGCCATAGGAAATTCTACCCCCAAAACAAAAAAATACTAGAGGGATATATAAAATAGACGTATACGCCTGTATTCGTCTGTTAAGTATCTCCCATAGACATGTCAGAGTACGTGTCTTTTATATCCTTTATGTCTGATAGACATACCGTCACATACCGTCACATACCTAACTACGACGATCGAATCGATTTTAAATATAATTCTCTATTCAATAACTAGACGGCTATAAACTTTGAGTGCTTCTAGTTCTTGAATTTAAATAAAAAGTTTTTATGTAAACGAGGTTTTACTCTATTATGCCAGAGACTATAATACATAGGTAGGTACTATACTATAAAAGTGCCAACTTAGAGGGAGGATCTTCATAAGCAAGTGCTATTTTCTCAGCCATCTTCATCAAAGGGGATTATGAAAGTGGCCGATGCTAATGATGGGAGATTAGCATTCAGTTATCTTGCCTTTGTTCACCCGTTAATAGGCATCTTAGAACGTCATTTATCATTTAAACTGTAACATCTATCATGATCCGCTCTACAAAGGAGTATAGAAACTTAGGAAGATGTGTGTGGCCGTGATAATTGTTGATCCTTACAGCAAACCCGATCTAACGCGTTGCAGATTTTTTTTGTTTGTAAATCCTGAGGACCCTACCTATAAAGGCCCCTTCAAACAGGCGCAACTCGCGATGCGAATCGTGTGCGACACAAAGGCACCGCTCGCCGCGTGACACGCGGTGCCTTTGTGTCGCGCCTGATTGGAGGAGCCTTTAAAGACACCGGTACCTACTGGTCTAGTCCTAGCAGTGCATAACTGGGCTTTTCATAGAGGTGTAGGAATACCGTTATCTTCTTCTTAGCGTGTCGATGGCAATATAAATAGACTCGGCCCTGGCGCCATCACTAGCGTCCATCACTTCCTGTAACGTGCAGCTGACAGGACACGCAGGACATGATGTTAAGTGTCCCATCGTTTGTGGAACAGCACCACATTTACATTCCAAGGCGGAATCGTCAATGAATCCCCATACTGTTATAATTACCATTATTAAAAAATATTGGACACGTATTTTTTCTTTTTTACGTAATCTATAGGTTACGGCGATACATTGAGTTGTGGCATGACGTCACGCCTTGCTAGATTTTATACTGAGCTGTGACGTAGCGAGCCCTCCACTTCCCAAACTTAATGCGTTTTATCTAAGTAATTTTTTATTAATATGATAAAGCAAAAAATACGTGTCTAATATTTTTTTATTATCAGATTGATGAACAAAATAGGTTTTTTTTACCCAGGCATCATCCCTATTAAATACTAGGGCTAGTGCCCTAATAGTTTCGCATGGCGAAACTATAAGGGTTCCTTATTGACTACGGAACCCTAAAAAAACCTTGTGGTTCATCAAGCCTTCGGCAGACTAGCCTCAGAAATGTGAAGAGATGGACCAAACTTAAACTTTTTGCTACCTATTTTTGGTAGACTAGGATTTACCTCATTCTCTAAATGAGGTTCTTAGCCTAGAATTCAATAGTCTAATAGACTGCTGAGGGCTGCTTGTGAACTTGATGATGCGAGTTTTCGTTTCTGCGGATATCCTAAGAAACTTGCCTTTTCTGTATAAAATATTAAATAGCACGGCTAGTTAGTTTAGTTGACTAGCAAAATATTCGCTCCAATGACCGGCGATTTGCGGTTCAATCGGCGCCAACAGTCCTAGAAGGAGGCTTAAACCACAAAAAAAGTAATTAAAAAAAATTAAATCTACTTCAAAATGAAACTAACTGAAAATTATGAAATAACTTTAATTTCGGAAGTCGGTGTCTTGGGATCTGTATTTTAGTTTTTTGCCACCAACTTCCGAAATTAAAGGTATTGCATAATTTTGGGTTAATTTCATTTTGACATAGATTTATTTTTTTAAATTACTTTTTTATTTCTTAATTTTTAGTTTTAAGTAAAACTGGAATATTTGTTTGTAATAAGTAGTTCATAGTTTTGTTGTAGGTAAATACTGCACTAGAATTTGACCAAGGTTTTGTTTGGGATGGCGTTTGAGTGTGTTGTTGTGAGAACAGCCAGGCCGTCACATTTACACGTATTAGTCCATCTCTTGAAAACTACTGAACCGATTTTGATGAAACCGACACTGTTCCCTAAGTTGAAGTAAATGTAAGCTAATAAAAAAACACAATCACAATCCGATTAATAGTTTCGGAGAAACGCGTGGACAAACATACATACACCTAAAAATTTTGTATATTTGACTGGAAGCCCTAATAGATTATCCCTATGTCAATATATTGCAGTTCCAATAATATTTCATACATACGAGTCGAATTGATAACTTCATTCTTTTTTTGAAGTCGTTGTTTAATGAAAAATATACTCCAATCTTCAAATTCTACGTACATTTTCAGAAATCAATAGTGAAACTACAACGTGTAAATGGAACACTATCCCGGACGGGCACGGTTATTAGCTAATTGATTGATCGTAGCAACATTGGGCGCACCTGCATAATTGCTACGTACATACCAACTCGTACAAACAGTGCGGTAAGGGTGTTAATTGCAACAGTAACCATTAATGTTGGTTTATGACGTGCGAAATTATCTTTGATCGATTTACATAAAGTTTCTATAGAAATAGTTATACAGGGCATTTTTTTAATCTCTATCCAAATTTTCGCAAGGTGTTCTACCCATGAATATGAACAACTTTTACTATGGGACCAACTCTGAAATCACGAAAAAAAAATCTGCTGATTCATACAAAAGTTCAATATCTACTCGACCAAAATGTATGAAACAGCTGATTTTTTTTCGTGATTTCAGAGTTGGTCCCATAGTGAAAGTTGTTCGTATTCATGGGTAGAATACCCTGCGAAAATTTGGATAGTGACTAAAAAAATGCCCTGTATGTACCTACCTATTGATATATCGTCCTATTTATAAACGTAGCTTAGATGCTATTCAACCTTCAATACAAATATGACGGAGGAGGTGCATGTCTCTAGTTATCATCAGCCATATTTTAACTACTGTGAGCGTGCTATGGGTAGTGTTGGTTACTGCGCAATAGAAAAACTGTTTGCAGTTCAAATCAAATTATAATTCACAATCAAATTAATCACACTAGGTATTCACACACTGTAGGTACACGACACAACTATACGGATCGCCGGACAGTTTCTAAACGTATTCACTGCTCGACTGCCACCGACGAACTCTGCCGAGCGTTATGTTGTAGACTGTGTTGAGCGCCGCTTGGTGGCGCTGGCATCCCGAATAGTCAAGCGACGACTAACGTATTTCCGACTAATAGAACCCATAGGCAGACATTGATTAGAGTGTATTTTTAACTGAAGCAGATATCAATAAAACTGTCTAAGGACGTTATCCACACATTTACTATAGGTAAGATCTTTTAATCACAATGTCAAGACCTTTTTGGTTTTAATTGGATCAGATTAATTAGTCGCTTCTTAACGAAGACTTGGATCAGATTAATTGTTTGATTTTGGACGAGATTTTAACATTCGTCACTACCAGAAAATACTCTAGTCATTTTAATATTGATTAAAACGACTAGAGTATTTTGTGAGTGGTAATCGTTTGTTACTTTCATAAAGGCTTTTCATTGGAAAAACCTTTATGAAAGTCACAAACGATTTTCAAATCACTGAACAACACAAATTATAATGAATAATTTTTCTTGTGTTTTACTTGCCTAACTGGACTAAGATTATTGTTATTTATTAAACACCATCTTTGAGATGAATCTATCCAAATAATTGTATGTAGGTATTTCTTAAATCATTTTTAAAAACTATTTTTTTCCCAACAGGAGGTTTTGAACGAGCTAACACGCGGGCTAGGCTGTACGCCAGAGGGCGCTCTCAACACGATGCTGCAGTTCGTCTTCCAACAAAGCACGGCCGACACCCGCTGGCTGCGCACACGCATGGCGTCCGAACTCGCCGAGCTGCTCGCTAAGACGTCTTCTGGAAAGATCTTTGAGTCTTTAACGGTGAGGGATATTAGAAACTAAGGTCCCCCTGCACCACAAATCATTAACGTTTAGCGCTAAACGCATTTAAAACATCGTTCTGTTTCCATCAATCATCCATCACTCACCCCACACCCCAAAAAAATGTTTTTTTTTAAGATTTTATTTTATCGCTTTGTCGACGTGATACTGACATGGGATTTTTAATTTCTTATCCTTTATCTCTCTGTTATCTATACATCTATACAAATAAATAAAATTGAAGTGTCTGTTTGTAATGTCAAAATAACAACTTTTTGCTAAATGCATAATATGTATACCCGTGCCAAATTACAGCTTTCTAGTACTAAGAGTTTCTGAGCTAAGCCGCGGACAGACATACAGACAGACGGACATGGCGAAACTATAAGGGTCCTTGTTGACTACGGAACCCTAAAAAACCTTGTGGTTCATCAAGCCTTCGGCAGACTAGCCTCAGAAATGTGAAGAGATGGACTAAACTTAAACTTTTTGCTACCTATTTTTGGTAGACTAGGTTTTACCTCATTCTCTAAATGAGGTTCTTAGCCTAGAATTCAATAGTCTAATAGACTGCTGAGGGCTACTTGTGAACTTGATGATGCGAGTTTTCGTTTCTGCCGATATCCTAAGAAACTTGCCTTTTCTATATAAAATATTAAATAGCATGGCTAGTTAGTTTAGTTGACTAGCAAAATATTCGCTCCAATGACCGGCGATTTGCGGTTCAATCGGCGCCAACGATTCGTGACCGGCGATGTGAAAACGCTCCGGGGACCCGACTCTGAACGAATTATAAAAACCACTAACGGATAATATTATGTTTATCGTACCGTCAACACGTCATTACGGAACGTTGAATATCGATATTGACCTCAAAGTGTTGTGTCGGTAGTTTTGCCAATATTGAATCTGGGAGACCGGCCCAGCTCCGTTTTCAGAACGTCATAAGATCTCTTTTGTCGTTTGGTTTGCTTCGACGACGCCTATGTATTTTGTAATCGTATTGTCTTACTCTTGCACATTTTACTGATGTAGAATGGAAAATAAATTACTTCTTAATATGTCAATAA
The DNA here is from genome assembly GCA_947568875.1 of Fissipunctia ypsillon. NCBI lineage: Eukaryota > Metazoa > Arthropoda > Insecta > Lepidoptera > Noctuidae > Fissipunctia > Fissipunctia ypsillon. The sequence continues at coordinate 20,783,725 of OX387645.1, read as the reverse complement.
CTCCTAATCGACGCGGGTTTGATATCGAACAGTTGTAAATCGGGCGGCAACACACCGTTTTGAGCGGGCACATGATCTGGGTAGAGCTAGAAAAGTCTCTATTAATCTCCGTAAAGGAGGGCTGTCGCATATGTTTTTAATAATTACCTATTAAATTAATATTATTTATTAGTTCGCCAATTGATTACATTTAAAAAAAAAACATCTTTTCATTTAAGATTCCTTGTGAGCGAGAGAGGTGACAAAATGCGACAGGCCTCTTAAATGAAATGTAGTGATGCTTGGCTCGAGTTATCTTTATACACGAGGTACTTAAACTGCTCTAAGAAAGAAACTTCGTAAAAGAAATCTCTTGTGGATTTATACCTAAATATCTTTAGCATTTTTTATTAGATTAAATAACTTGTTGCTACGGGAACCTAAAGATGATAAAAGAGATAATAAAATACCTTTCTCAAGAAGGATTTCTTAGCACTAAACTTAAAAGTTAACTTTTGTACCTAACATTTGGTTCTAAGAAGTAAGTCCTGTACAAAAGGTACCTAACAAGAACGTCTTGCTCGTAAATTAATTAGTTAGTTTTAAGTCTCATAAGACCTCAGTGGGTTCGTAAATCGATTTAGCCCTCAGCAGTTTGAGTATCTTACGGACAAAAACAACTTTTGCCCTCTTCACGACGACGTTAGCAGTGATTTTGTGCGAAAGTTCTAAAGGTCGTAACTTTTGTTTTTAAAATAGGCATTCCCTGAGGATACTTAACATGTATAAAATTATGTTTTTTCTACGATTTTACTTGTATTTTCTCAAGAAATATTATATGGGACATAGTACGCCCGTGGGTTACATGTATCATTAGAAAATGAGTAACAATATTTACGTCATGCTACAAAGGGTATGTTCGCGAGTTCATAGACTCGTACTTAATGGGATATTGTCTCGTGTAAGTAATCCACTCGTGTCTCAACTGCCTCGAGTACCTTCATAATATGCATAAAGCGGGTATTAAGTGCATCTATGATATTCGCTCGATATTCACGACTCGCGAGGTGAAAGACGTGATGGATTGTGGAAGCGATCCGGGGTATCTAATTTCCATATTATTGGTTGTGTATCGCTAACATTCCTCTGAACCCTGTTCATTGTTATCTGTACGCATCTCTGAGGTCTACGTTAATCTATCGGTGCTCGCAAGTATCGGTAGATGGCCTCCCTTTTGTGTCATGCTTCCCTGGTCTGTGCGAGTCTCTTAGCTGTCCTGTCAGGTACTGCTGTATAAAGTAGTTATTTTGACGGGCGTCAGGTCCATCGAAAGGTTTTGGATTACACAAAATGCCGTTGATTTGGCTTTAATCTGAAACAACGGCATTTTGTGCATTCCAAAAACCCTCAATGGACCTGACGACCGGGCCGGTAATAGACTCGCACAGACCAGGGAAGCATGACACAAAAGGAGCCCTATAGGTACTCAGCAGTGGGTGGAACAGGGCTGCCAATGATGATGATGATAACAGCAGTAGCTGCCACATTATTAACTAAGTTTTTGCGTTCTTATATTGTGTGCATTACATAACATGCAGCTTTCCAAAGAAAAGTATGCACTTCGGGAGTCATCGTGTATCATCGGAAATACGAACGCGCGATGATGAGATCTAATAAAGAGCTGTTGCAACCATGGAAGGACAAGTTGCCTATTTTGTATTAAGTGCCATGTTTACAAAATTGTAGATTAACAACTCTATGCAATTCTAAAAAACTTTTCGTAACTTTGAGTGACAAATGACGATCTGAGACCGGAGTAGGTAACCTTTACAGAGAAAAAACTTCGTTGAAACGCGCAATGATAGGTGCTCTACTACAAAGCACTGCAGTACAAAACTTGTTAGCATTGCCTCTGTGGGAGATTACTCTAGGCGCGACGTTCGTCGCACAAGTTCCCATGATCCCCGGTTCAAGTGTGGGAAGGGAACACCGCGGTAGTTTTTAGAAAGGCGTGACGTTCGTGCTAATTCGGAAATTGATTCCCGTGCCGCAAACTTTTCTTTAGAAAGCTGTTCATAACATGTGGAGGTAATCTCGTTCAAATATTTTTTTAATTTCTTTATTAACCACTGCACTTTCCTCCACAGCTTCGCTCCCTTGAAGTGGGCTCAGAGTTCCCCACCATCACGAACCTACGTCTCCAGTCTGGTGAATTAGAAGAGGATGGGGCTCGCCTCAGGGCTCTAGACCTGAAATTCGACCTGGCGTATGACGGTAACTTCCGCATCGATGTCGATGCCGTCATGCTGCTGGGGAAGATCGCTAACATATCTATTACTGGTTAGTTTTATTTTACGTGGCTTATTGTATTGGATGAGCCTGACAAAGGAGCGTGGAGATTGGCATAAGGAAAGAGAGACATATGCCCACCAGTGAGGTCGGGCTGGGGATGATGTTAACGATTATACTAATCCATTGATTGCTTATTTGTATCGGTCTGTCCATCCTGTCGGTCTTACCCCAGACAACGATCCTTTATACTCACAATCCCTCAACTGTCGATCGACCGGCTAGTGGTCGGTGACAATAGAAATTCAGTTGTATCTCTTATCATAACAGTTGAAGGTTACAAATAACATTTAAGGCATTCAAATGTGTTTCATAAGTATAGCTGTTTCTAATTAACTTTTTAAATTTACCAAATTCTTGATAAAAGTGTGACTTCGTCATTAGAGACTACTATTCAATGCGATCTTAATAAAGAACCCGATTCTTATATGCAATAATGCAACTGCTAAATTAACACGATAGTTCTGCCAATAGTTACTTGGGAACGCGAAAATAAATCAACGAAGACAAAGCGAACTTTATTACATGAACTTGGAATACCCACTTGGAAACTTCTGAAAGAACCTTGAATATCCTCGTATTATGTGACTTTGAAAACTCCACAACTTAATTTTCTTCCATTCTTTGTTTCCTTATAAAGGCACTCGGGCTAATACAGAAATAAACCCTGTCTACTTTTTAGCAAAGATTTTTGCTGAGTGAACTTTTAAGCCTAGTGCAGACAGGCGCGACGCGACACCTGTCGAACAATTGCCATGAAGTTTTCATAGAAATGGTTGTACCGGTGTCGCGTCGCGGCAGTCTGCACGAGCCGTTAAGACACCACTTCAAAAGAAGCCCTGAGTACAGTCTATCGGTGTTAATAAAAAACAAGGTAATTTATTGGTACTTTCATTTTTCCTTAGACATTGTTTAAACCATCGAGCTAGTTTTTGTAATAAGAACCTAACTGTAATCGGAATAAAGTTATTTATACAAAACTGACAACTTAGTCCGGTACTAGGTTGTGAGCGAACTTGACCTTAGTCTTTACGTTAAAAATTATAAAGCGCACATTGAATGGAATCTATTTAATACTGCGGTCAGTAAAATTCAGCAACAATTATTTAATTAGTATTTTGCGAATACATTGAAACTCAGCATTTGACTTATTTATCACACATACAACAAAAAATAAAATATGTTCAAAGTTGCCAACAAGCTCGATAGATGGCGTTGTTCCGTTCGGCCCCAATCCTGAATCGCGCTATGGTTTCGTTTACACGGCAGGTATATAAGGCCCCGAATTATGTAAATAATCATTCAATAATCCGATCCAGCATGTCCCATTGCTGTCCTCTCCCAGCGACGCCCTAAGCCGAGGTCCGTACCCCACAGGGGGTGCCCTTAAATAAAAAAATTAAAAAAAAAAGTTTTTGCAAACTGTACCGTGTGACATATCAAATGAAAGGGCTTACTGTGAGGGTCTCAAACATTTTTTTTTTATAATTTTGAAATAAATATAATATAATTATGAAAATTTACCCCCCCCCCCCCCCATTGTCTCCGAAAATACTGAGCCTAAAGTTAAAAAAAATACAGAAAATAATTCTATCTTTGTAATTTACAGGAAAAGCTATAAGAAGTCTATGGTCTTAAAATAACATGGTAAATCTCTCAATATTGTGCGTACAAACTTACAATTGCAGTTGGAATGTATGAGAGAACATGTTTTTCAACTACAATGTTAACTTTGCTCTTGGGATAATTCATCCCCACGACGGAATCCTTCATTGTCATTTTTTTTTCAAGTTGTTAATTTGTATGTAAGTAATTGTAGTACTTAGCTATATTTGCAAACATTATATTAATATTGTATTTTCAATGACCACGTTGATTAGGCTTTTAAATTGATTTTGTTTATCTAACGTGTAAAAAAAAATCGCCCAAGTGCGTGTCGGACTACACACAATGAATGGGTTCCGTAGTTGGGATGAAATACATGTGCCAAATTACAGCATTCTAGTACTAAGAGTCTCTGAGCTAAGGCGCGGACAGACAAACGGACATGGCGAAACTATTAGGGTCCCTTGTTGATTACGGAACCCTAATAATGTCTAAATGATTTAGTCGGAGTAAAAATCGAAATACAAAAACTGGTTCGATGGTTTTGACTTAGATCTAACGATAGAATACTCTTTATTATGTAACACCATGTGTATCTTTTTTAAATTACATTGCATGCTGCACCGGCTGACGTCATCACGTCAACGCTGGCTGTCGCTGAAAACCAGCGCTGGGGCTCTGTCACGCATAGGGTTGCAGCATTATGCTGAGGGATGGCCGTTTTGCGTGGATGTGACGCATATTTTCCCCCAACTTGTTTCTTTTTGTGTTTGTGTTCTTTTTTTTTGCGTCATGTTTACCGCAAATAAACTTATTTTATTTCTTTCTTTCTTTCTATGAACATAAAAGTAGAAATTAGTGTGACACAATGAGCGGTCTTATCGCGGTATACCTTTTCTAATATGACGGAATAACTTTCAGCAGCCCCATTAATACGCTTCCTTATTTTCCTTTCTTCCAGTGGAAAGCATAAGCGGCAACGTTAGGGTAATGTTTCGACGCAACCCCTACACTCATTGGGCGATAGCCTTCGAGTCGCCACCGAAGCTTGAGCTCCGAGTGAGAGGGAGGTTCCAGGGCAGACAGATCAAGCCTAGACTGGCTTCGTTGGTCGCTGCACATATTAGAAGGGCGGTGGCGCAGAGGCATACGCTGCCTAATTATAAGATCCGGTAAGTTTTTCTTGTATATTTGAGGCCTTGGATAATCACACGGAACCGTCAAATGTAACTGTCAAGATGTCCCGGAATTAAGGCATTTCCGTTTATTTTTACTCCACTACTGATTGCTTTCCCTTATGTAATGAAATAAATAAAAATAAAAGAAGGAAAGAAAATAAATTTATTTGATTCACGGTCAGGTTATACGATTCCTCCATCCTTTATTTATATTAAGTCTAATGGTCAACTAACGAGTAAACGAAAGGTCCTGATACAGAAGGCGAAAAACAGATGGTTAGAACGCAGCTAAGTTAGTTCAAGTATAGCTTACTTGTTGTCTGATTAAAGTTTTAAAATGTTGCAATAATTTATTGGAAAAACTGCGACGATAGTCACAGCCGTTTCCCTCGCAAGACGATCGACTCTAATTTGAAAATGGAAATGTGTTATTAAGAAAGATTCCGCAATAAGACTTTCTTAGAGTGAAGTAAAGAGGTCAATCAAGAAAGTGTATTTAATTATATTATCATTCAAAAGTACGCTGAGTGAGTAGATAAAAGTATTAGACCTCTTTAAATTATAAAGACGACTAATTTAAATATCATTCCCGTATTTTAAAGTATTGTCATACATCTGAATCTTTTTCCAGATACAAACCATTTTTCCCGAAGTCAGACCCTGGTAGTTCGGAAGGCGACGAAGGGCCCTGTCCACACGGGCGACTGACGGTGCGACTGATGGAGGTCACGCGACTGCAGTGGTCCGGGGGAACGGCCAATGTGCGCGCGGCCTTAGCTGTTGACTCGCATGGATGGGTGAGATACCTACTGCATTTCCATATGTTTTGTTAAGAGACTTAGCAATATCGACTCACGGTTTTTAAAAGCTTGATCAGGGGGCCCTATACCACAAAACCATTCAAATCTATAATTCTGCAAAATTGTTAAATTGTAGAAAAAAATTGCGTAACAGAAATGTATGAGTTACAATATTGTCGACTTGCATTCTCCTGTCCTTATCCCAATTTTTTTGGGGTCGGCGCAACATGTCTTTTTCTTCCATACTTCTTTATTAGTCGTCATCTCGGTAGTCACTCACTTTCTAGCCATATCACCTTCTCGTAGTCCATCCATGGTTTCCTTGATCTTCCCCTACTCGTATAGCCATCCACATTCATATTCAAAACTTTCCTCACGACATTTTCCTCATTCCTCCGCATCACATGCCCATACCATGACAGCCGTTTTCCACACAACTTTTCAGTCACCGGTGCCACTTTCAGACTTCCTCTTATGTCATCATAATTAGCCTATAATGTTCCCACTGCTGGGACACACGCCTCCTCTTTCTGTGAGAGGGACACAGGCTTCCTCTTATGTACTCATAAACATAACATAACATCACGCCTTGTTTCCCCGAAGGGTTAGGCAGAGGTGTACTTATAGTATAGTAACACCCACATTTCGCCAGTTATGTTTGATTCCCATGTAATAGGGGGCGAGCCTATTGCCTCTTATGTACTCATTCCTTATTATATCCATTCGCGTAACACCACACACATCCCTCTTAGCATTCTCATCTGAGCGGCATACAATTGCCTTTCATTCATTCCTTTTGTGGCCCAACATTCTGATCCATACAAGACTATTGTAGACTTGTCACTACAATTTACATATTTGTAAGGTATTTTCGTTGCAATTATGTGGCTTAGAGTTTTGTAGGACACACACTTGTTAGATTTACATAAATTGTAACTTGTAATGTAAGGTTTTGTGGTATAGGGGCCAGGTTTCTGTTCAACAATCTGAAGGGCAATTCCCGTAATTTTAAGAACGTTCACACTTCACAGTCAGAAACCCAATTCCCGTAACTAAAAACGTTAAAAATCTCAATATGTCAAAAATACCCATAATTAACCTTCCTTTTTGACAAGTTTTGACATTTGATTGCCAGTGAGATGAGATTGTGACTAGATTTTGAACGTTTTTAGTTATGGGCATTGGACTTCTGCTATCAAATCTCATGTTGCATGTTATGACTTATCGACCTTGAAATCTTGTAAGTTGTCATAAAATGTTAAGACAAAAAGAAAGAATAAAATGAAAATAATTTTATTCGACCCAGACTAATGATTAGTTCGTTTTAATTGTAGAGATTAAAATTAATATATTATATCTGGTGTGTAATAAAGCATATGTGATATAAATAAATAAATGAATAAGCTTGCAGGAACCGGTAGTACCTAAGTGTGCCATAATTTGAGCAAGTGCTATTTTCAGCAGCAATGAATTTTTCAAACGTTTTAATTATTATCTGACACGGAACTAACTGAACTCCAGGAAACATTCAAATTATTTCAAACACTTATTTACTTCAAGACCTCATTTATTATTCCTATCTACTTTTAATCTGTTCCTCAAGGTGTCGCTTTAACGCCGCTTGCTGGTTCTAGACTAGACGTGGTGTTGCCTGCTGTAACCGAACCACTAAGGCTCGTGTGTTGCCAGGGAAAGTGGCCGTAATTAAAATAATAACCCGCGGCTTCGCTTCGGAATGGTTTTTTTGCATCTTATCGTACAGGAACCGTACTTTTGCAGTGATAAAACGTAGACTATGTCGCTCTCCGGCACATCAATCCGTTGCTGCGTGATAGAGGGACAAACAAACACACCCAATTGGCCATTTAATTATAATATTAGCAAAAACTACAAAGTAAAGTAAAGTTACTTTGTGTTCATTATTTCATCACCATTGCTCTCAAAACGGTGAAGGAAAATATCGTGAGGAAACCGGCATGTCCTAGAACCAAAAATTCGAAGACATGTGACAGCCACCAACCCGCACTGGGCGCGCGTGGTGGATTACGGCCCACTCCCTCTCACAGAGAGGAGGCCTGTGTCCCAGCAGTGGGAACATTGTAGTTTGATTATACTTATTGTTTTCTATATTCCCAAGGTATCGCTTCGCCGCGGCGTGCTTGTCCTAGACGTGGTGTTGCCAGCCGTGGCCGGACCGCTAGGACTCGTGTGTTGCCAGGGCGTGGGCGCCGTGTTGGTGGATACCGTCGTACCGATGTCGCCTGCTTACCGCGCCGATCTGCGAAGAGACGATGTTGTACTGGCTATTGATAATAAGCCCGTCAATAATGTTGCTCAGGTAAGATTCGTAGTATCTGTTTCTTCAAATTTGGTTTTTTGAATGTGAGACGCATAGTAAGCGGTGCTATTGGAAGTCCTCCTGGGTATCAATAATACTTCAGAAAACCTTTTAACATCCCTCGGGAGAACTCCCGAGGGATTAACTTATGCCTCTGGGAACGACTAAAGCCAAACAAACATTCCTTATAGCCATAGTACCTAGTAAAACATGACTTTTCATACCTATCCTCGTGTCTTGATATAACATGCCTACAAGATTTGGTGAGTACAGTTGTAAAAAGTGTCTTAATTCAAATGGTTAAGACCTGAAATGACTTGATTATAAATATTTCAGGTCTAAACACTTGCATGATTACCTCCAACAGGTAGGCAAACTCCTACGCCTAGTAGAACGTCGCTCGGTAACCGTGCGTGTCAAACGCGGCGGCAGCGGCGCGGGAGCACGTCGCGACGAGGCGAGTGAACCCAAACGAATAAAGCCGAACTTCTCCTTCCGACGAGTGTCAGAAGTCATGGAGGGAGTCAGGTTGCAGGGTATGAGGGCTGCAGCGTCGAAAAGTAATTTACAGGTTGGTGTAAAGAGTAAATAATAAAACGGTAGTACGACTAAAAACAATAGGGGATCCTTTATCAGAACCTTTGGCAAAAGCTTTCATTCACTGGAGCCATATTTCAAAAAGCAAGTATAGAACTGAGGTTACGCTCGTGTGTATTAAGAACAACAGTTTTCTACGCCACCAACTCGCTTGCCAAACCTAGTGACGGGGCCAGTTTTCATTACTAAAACGCAAACAAAATGGAGTAAAGCTCCCTTCAGGGGTCGTATTATGAAGTATTAATGCCATCACGATTCTAGTCCGAAAAAGGGATGGTGTTATCAGTCATGCTAAATCTCTCTCACGCACTGGAATCATGATGGCATTAGAACGTCATAATATGGCACCAGGATGCTATAAAAACAGCAACATTATTGCTGTTCTTCCATCTTCCATCATTGTATTATAACCAAACCATTGTGTCATTAATTTCACCAGGAACCCGAATCCAGCCCAGCGAAAACAGTAGAACCACAAAACGAGACTGATGCACAAGCCAAACCGAACACAAAAACAGACCCAGCACGGCCATCGAAAGCATCCGAACAGCCAACTTCGGCTAACTTCGGGCTTCGGAAGCGCCGCTGCTCCGTAGAAAATAAGTCTTCCGATAGTTCAGCCGGCAGTACCCCGCCAGCCTCCGGCGCGAGTACACCCTTACGACAAGCTAACGTTATTAACAAAACTGTCAAACACCCAGACATACCCATAATCAGAACTGATTCTTCAGAATGTAGGATACCAGAGAAAGAGACTACGGAAGAAGAAGAACAGATGTTCGAAGTTGGAGGCCCCCGACAGTGTGAACACGTCGAAATATGCCAAATGTTCTGGACGAAAAACTCGCCCTTAAAACCTATTATACCTTTCGATGAAGAGACCGAGTTCAAGCTAAATGAGAACCACAAATATCTGAACATCAATGTCTGGGCGACAGTTGCTGGGGAGAAGGAAGAGATTCTATTAGGGTATCTTAATATTCCGCTGACAGCTTTGTTGGCTGAATGCCAGGACTCAACGGTTCCCCACCAAATGAAGCGGTACCAGTTCTTACCGCCAGATGTCGATATCAAGTTCAGGTATGATTAGAACACCGCTAGATGGCGTTACATATGGAAAAAATATGTTTTCCTGAGAAAACATAATTTTTCTTCTTGTGTGTTTTTTTTTTTTCTTCTGCATTGTACGTGATTGAATATCGGTCGTCTTTTCTGACTTATGGTACTGCTGCTGTTGATCTAGTGAGTTTGCACATCTGCTACTGCACCTACATATAGTTAATTTGAGTATTTTATATATATTTATATTTTTTTTTATTTATTTTTTTTTTTATCTTTATTAATTTATAGAGGGTTTGATCAGTATGACATCTCTGATTTGGTAATATGTTGGCGCTATCATAGCTCCGAAGCATTTGACGTATTGTCGGTTTTCTTGCACTTACAAAGACACACGCGCAGACTTTTTGCGCATTTACCACCCCTTAGGAGCTGTTGCTGATGCGCAGAGCGCAGTTGATGCGCAAATAATTATGTAGCATAATGATTTTCATGTGAAACTATTTTCATTTCGACAATAACAAAAATCTTTTATTGCATGTCTCTCACACAAATCACAAGTAAGCATTATTTCTCTAAAACGTACCTATAATTTAAGTTTATCTGAATTATAATTTATTTATTTAAGCCTGGGGATCTACACTGCATCATTACACATCACCATCAATTGATCTGTTAGATTTTAGATTATCTGTGCATTATTGGACATTCGCCTAATCTTAAAAAAACATCTTTGAAAGATTTTTCCATAAGTATACCTTCGATCATGTTTTCACTAATCCTTTGTTATAAATAATTATGTAATTCTTACTTTGGTTTAGGTTTTACGCATCTGGCTAAAATGTTGAAATGTTTCTCCCGTTGCGCAATAATTTCGACAGCGATGAATGAGACATGGTTTCGCCACTCAGACAATGGTCCTAATGACGGACAGTTACTTATAGCAATGATCACATTTCTTGGAAGTTTAGCTTGCGTAAGGATTTCTCCCGGTTTACGTGAGAATTATTTCCTAAGACGCATTAATTGGATTTCTGAGAAATTCTCAGTAACAATTGCGGGGTTGGAATTGTGCCCGGGGAAACCTCGGTTGCCGCCTGTCAAGGTTGCAACAACGGGCTGAAAAAATTATGAACATCATCATCAACACAAACACAAAAGCATACCTAACAAGTGAAATGTGGGTGTACTAAGTATACCTACACTTCTGCCCAACCCTTCGGGGAATAATCAAAATCAAAAGTCATTTATTTAAACTAGGGTGAGAATCAGCACTTTTCGAACGTCAAAATCATCACGTCACTATTCGATATATCGAACGTCATTAATATAACTACCAATTTAACACCTAATTATATTTCCAGCAAAAGCCACAAGTTATCATCACACGCGGGCTTCGAGCCATGCCTATGCTTCGGCGACGCTCTAGTCTGGTGGGAATGGGAAGGGTTAGGCCCTGCCCGGGCAATCCCCAGATCTAGCCGGGACCCAGTCTTGCCCAGGCCGCCCAAACCGACCAGAGCAAGCCATGATTTTGTGCGAACACATTTCCATAGATCGACGCAGTGCGATTTCTGTAATAAGAAGGTGAGTTTGAGAACAAAGAACTGTAGAAATAGGTGAATATGTCATTCTTAAATAGGTCGAGTAGCATTATTTTAAATCTTTACCAACTTTTCTTTGTAGTACATTTTTGTACAGATCTAGATATTGATGAATCTCCTAGATTGTCCAGGATAGATGAAAAACTAACATGTCTAGAAAGACGTGACAGTATTTTACTTAAGGCGGAAGCGCCAGGGTAGCCCGCGAAATTCAAATTTTCTTACGTTTTTTGCAATTTGCAGGTCAGTATTAGATTGTATGTTGATTAAATTATAATTCGCGACCGTAACAAATTACCCAGTAACTGGGTTGTGGAGGATAAGCAGTCGCTCAATATAAAGTACTGGTATTCAGCCGCATCTGGTTAGACTGGAAGCCGACCCCAACATAGTTGGGAAAAGGCTAGGCAGATGATGATGATGACCGTAACGAATATTTATTTACAGAATTATATATAATCATTAAAGTCATCAATACAACTCTCTAAGACCAAGTGCTTTATCCTATTGAATGACTATTTCATGAAATCATGACACTTGAGGTTTGTACTAACTTAAGGAGTTGTATTACTGATTTTAACGATTATAATTCTGTAAATACTTACATATCGTCGTTGATACTGCAAAATGTCATATGCCAAACAATATTGAAATTCGGTTTTTGACGCAAAAACCGAATTTCAATATTTTTTGACATATGAAATTTTGCAATATCAACGACGATATTTGTTACGGTCGCGAATTATACTTTAATCAACGTACACCCAGACACTGAGCTGCAAATTGCAAAAATCGTAAGAAAATTGAATTTCGCGGGTTACCTTAGCGCGCTCCCCCCCCCCCCCCAAGATAATTTTGGAAATCGTAAATTCCATACAAAGGAAAATAACCACTAACATATTTTATCGAGCCTTTGAACAAAATAAAAGCTGCCCAAAAATAAACTTTATTCATCTCTTCTCTCTCTTTTCTTTCTTCTCTTTTCTCTCTTCTTTTCTTTATTCTTTATTTTTTTTTCATTTCAGTGAACTTTTCTTCAAAAATATTTACGTAAATCAAGTTATTTTTTGCCTGGGTCCTTCGACCTTTATTACAAACACATTCATTTTTCAGATATGGCTGAAAGACGCGATGCAGTGTCGAAACTGTGGGTTGTCCTGCCATAAGAAATGCGTCACTAAGTGTCAGGAGTCTTCGCCCTGTATCCCTAAGCTGGATAGAGGTGTGTTATTTTGGTACCTACCCTACTCTCTGCCCAGTAAACCTAGTTCATGTGTGGATATAAAGAGATAAAAGAGATCAAATCAAATCAATTTTTTTTATTTCACATAAACCTACATGGGCACTTATGAAACGTCAGAAGCTAGGTGCGCGATTCCAATTGGTTGTTTCCTATGTAGAAGAGCCGGCAAGAAACTCCATGGTTACTCTTTTGAAAAAATTATTGCTTTTACAATGTTTTCAAATTACAGTGTTACCTAATAGGTATGGGAGGACAATGCAAGCCTGTCAACACGTACCAGGTACTTATCAAAGTAGAAAAAAGTCTACAAATCTACAGTCTAACGTTCTCACATTCACAAAATATAGAAATATCTCTAAGTATAAAAGATTTAAAAAAATTACATGATTGCCATTACGACTGTAAAAAATCGGAATTAATGCCCTGGCCACAAAAGCCACTAATAAATAGTACAAAGGAAAGAAATAATGAAAGAACTCTAATCTATTTAGGACACGCACAGTAAATACAAACAGTGATAAAAGGAACATTTAAAACTAACAAAATATTGCATGGTACGGTATGGCCTTTAAGAAAAGGACGAAAATATCGGCAAAGAGGCACCTTGCTTTAATAACTCTTATCTCTCTCTTGGGTCCTGAATGAATTGATATTATAAAGTAGGGTTTTTTTGGATGAAAAATAGGGGATACCTGTATCGGTACCAGTCGGGATCGGTCGGTAAATAAGCTACACTATATTCCCGCTTCTTTTAGATCCCAGGAAAACTCCAGGAATCTACACACATCAAGTGTCTAGGGATCAAGTACATTTTTAACTATAAAAATTATCCAATTAATATTTACCAAATCTAGTCTTCCAGACTGACTCCTTACTTTAATTCCTATGTTTAAGTTAACAACTTATCCCTATATTTTGTAAAAATTAAGAAAAGTTGCAATTTTTGCAAATTGTGGGAAATTAACCTAAGTTAATGTCATCAATTATATGGCAAAAAAGGCAAAAATGAGGATTTTAAAAATTTTTATTGTAAAAAAAAATTACAATAATCTTTGTTTCCACCATTGACACGAATCACACAATCACAGCGATTTGGCTTGCTTAAAATCAGTTCATCAAAATCACTTTGAGGAATGGCCGCCCACGTTCTTTCTAACAAGTCAAAAAGTTGTTTTGGGGTATGCACGGCATCCATACTCGGCAGAGCTCTTCTTTGGAGCATATCCCATGAGTGCTCAATAGGGTTGAGGTTTGGCGATTGAGCAGGCCACGGCAGAACGTTGATGCGAGCATCGGCAAGAGTGCGTGTTACGACTCTAGCCGTGTGTGGACGTGCATTGTCGTGCATTAGTCGAAACGAATCACCCAACCAGCTTCGCAAAGGGATAATCACGTAAGAAACAATCCTCTCCGCATAAATCTGAGCACTGAAGTTGCCTCTGATCCAAATGAGATCGGTTCTTCCCCCGATCCAAATACCGGCCCAAACCATTATTGTTCTCCCTCCATATGAATGAACTTCCTGGCAAAATTTCAAAAGTTCTTGACGTCCAGAGGTCCTCCAAACTCGAGTACGTCTTGTATCCGGCCTCATACCGACACCATATTCGTTGGAAAAGCAAACACAACGCCAGTCTTCTTCTTCCCAATTTCTGTATTCGCGACCCCATTGTAAACGGGCCCTACGATTGCGGGGTGGAACTCTCAGCGGCCTTCGGGAATGCAGACTACTTCACGTAAACGATTTCGGATGCTTTGGTCGCTTATCAGCAAGCCTGAAGAACTGTGTAGTGAGCAGTATTATTTTGGAGCAGCCGTATTTTGGATGTACCGGTCCTGTCTGCGAGTGGTGATGCGAGATCGTCCTCCATGTCGCTCGGCCACGATGCCCGTGATACGATAGCATGTCCAGAGGCGGCTTATGACGCTCTGTGTTGTGCCAAGAGCGACAGCCACAGTACGTTGCCTGGAACCAGCTTGTAAGATTACGACGGCTCTCATCATCTCTTTTCGTGTCAAATGATGCCGTCGCTCCATATCGATGCAATTTTTTTCAGGTCCTTTGCAGAAATTGTAATGGTTTTGTAAAAACGCACACTTACACACTTTTATAGGAATCTTGATTGACAGTTGATTTTCTATTTTTAATCAAAATTTAAAGAAAATTCTTTATTCAAATACTCTAAAACGTACTTGATCCCTAGACACTTTTGATGTTTGTACTTAGGGATTATTTTGAAAGATTTTTTTAAAGCTAAATTATTTAATTTAAAAACCCGCCAAATGGGTAAGCGGTTAACCAATTTTAACGGGGTTAGGGTAGGCGGATGCTCAGCATTAGTTGATTTACAACTTAATTGATGACGGAACTGGTGAAATTCATGTTGACGTACATAATGCATTGCGTTTCATTGTGAAGGTATGTATTTTCCCTGATGTAAGTAGTGCGTTGCGTTACTCGGACGCATCAGCCTCGTTAATACTTCACTCTATCAATCATTGTTACATTATTTTATATCAGTGTACTGAAAAAGTCCGGTTTGACGACTGACGAGGCTCATTTTGCAATTTCTATTATCGATATATCGTCATATTTAAGCTTCTGTCTAACAGCGTACTAACATCATTATTACATAGTATGTAAAATATTACAATCACATACTAGATTGAATTATCTACTTATGTGAAGGAATTCCCATACATCTTTGACAACCGAAGTCAATTTGTCCGTGTTATTTTATTAAACAACTATTAAAGAATGGCAATTGTGATTTGAATATCTAGACAATCAATTAATCTCCCTGACTTTATATCAAGTTCGTAACATTTAAATCTCACAGATCCATACACCACCACGTACGATCATAATTATACTGGAAGTGACACACACATTCACACTCGAAAGCCAGTTCTGCCAATGACATATAGCTCTTGCACTATTTCCCTACATCAGGGCATAGCCGGCCGTCCGTCTTGTCATGTTTATCACGCTCTGCCAAGTATTAGTCATATGTACTGAGGTAATTGGACGCATTTCCTGAAACTAGTGTTTGTTGAGTAACCTTGGATTGAGGTCTAGGCCGAACGTCCCACGGTGACATTCTGTTTTATTTGTAGGGTCAAATGAATTGTTTTGTAGGGAAATTGTTGTGGGTTGACAGTTATTTAGGACTGTATAAATATTTTAGAAAAAGAAAAAATAAAGAGAATTGGAAAAGTGCGGGGGAGACGTTTGCTCAGCCATGGAACAATATAAAGTTAGTAAAAAGACGTTTTTACAAACATAAAAAAACTACAAAGTGAAAAATAACTTTAATTTCGGAAGTCGGTGTTTTGGTTATTTTAATTTTTTGCCACCGACTTCCGAAATTAAAGTTATTTTTCACTTTGTAGTGTTTTTTTTTAATCGGTTACTCTTTTTGGTAAAAAAGTTTTTTATTTTTCTCTTTTTAGTGGATCGGTTTGTAATTTATCTAAGTTACAATAGCCTAATATCAACTGCTCGTCATCATTATCATCATTTGCCTAGCCTTTTCCCAACTATGTTGGGGTCGGCTTCCGGTCTAACCGGATGCTTAAAATACTGGTGGCATGGAGCGACTGCCTATCTGACCTCCACAACCCAGTTATAATAATACGGTAATACGATATCCCTTGGTAAGACTGTCAGACTTTCAGGCTTCTGACGACCCTTCTGTCAACTGCTCATCACCTTTTTTACAAAATATTGCTTTTCCCGATGCAGGGGCGTTAACTGTTGAGGAGTTCTTTTGGCGCTTCACTATCAGCTCCACTTCACCATATGCATTGTGACGAGCATAAATTACTTAGCAACCATATTAAAGTAATCGAATCGCAACCCGTGAAATACTTATAGTTCCGGTGGCCATCTGTGGTCTGCATCATCAGTTTCACTTTACCAAACGGTGCTTACCGAGAGACGAGTTACTACAAAATATACCCAAATCACTGTAGGTGTGCCTATAATATTTGAAGAGTTCCCTCGATTTCTCCAGGATCCCATCATCAGATCCTAACCTGATGACAATGGAACCACCTGCGAAGTATACCCTTTCAAACAAAAAAAGAATTTTCCAAATCGGTCCAGCCATCTTCGAGTAATCGGGGAACATACATTAAAAAAAAATTAAAATTAAAAAACAAGATTCCGACTAACTGAGAACTTCCTCCTTTTTTGAAGTCGGTTAGTATGGCGAATAAATAATGCCAATCTGTCATTGTATTTAAACGACAATTCTGGTACTGACCATAATGATAACCTTGTATAAAAGGGATAATGCCTGGGTATAAAAAAAGAAATTATATTTAATCCTTCAGTCATAGTCATATGTATATAATAAGAAACCGGCCAAGTGCGTGTCGGACCACGCACAATGAAGGGTTTCGTATTTGGGATGAGTTTATCCCAAGAACAAACTTAAAAAACATTGTAGTTGAAAAACATGTTCTCTCAAACATTCCAATAGTAAATGTAAGTTGGTCGACTATTACTGGTTAACCTGTAAAGCCTAGCCTAGTAGTTGTGATAGATTTCCTTTTAACTTCGTTGTATATGCTACGACCTTAATTTTTTTCACGTATCCAAAACTAACCGTTTTGCTGGGGTGGGGGACACTTGAGTCTAGCAAAAATTAGCACTTTAAAGCTTAATAACACCTATCCAACAACACCCCATACCATGGGGTAGACGAGAAATATCATCCCCACTTTATGTGTACTGGAGGTACCCTAAAAAAAATCGTTTTGATGATTTTATTTTACCACTGTATCGGTGTGATTAATATGTATATCCATGTCAAATTATACCTTTCTATTACTAAGAGTCTCTGAGCGAAGCTGCGGATGGACGGACGAACGGACGGACGGACATGGCGAAACTATAAGGGCTCCTTGTTGACTACGGAACCTTAAAAATGTAGTCATCATCCCTAGTGTATTGTATTGTTGTTGTCTTAAAGACTAAAAAGACTTCGGCTTATCCACAGAATCAATATGTTTTATTTCCTAAATAACACCAGCAACTTCTTCTACAGAACATGTTTACATTATTATTGCGTCTAATCCCAATTCTCAGGTAAGACGTTGATATCAAATATAATTTGGGAAACTTTCCTGAAAACATTTCGGGAAAACCCAAAACAACAATTCTGCAATTCTTTCCTCAAGTCATTACATTACTGACCAAGTTCTATTTAAAAACGTGTTTGTAACTTCTCACGATGTGGAATGTTTTTACGCTGAATATTTTCTGCAAAAGGAATAAAATTCGCGAATCTGTTTATTCGGGTTCGGCTTGAAATCGCGCCAAAATAATATCGTCTCTGCTGAATTGTGTCAACGACAAATAAGATCGATGATCTTTGGATATTTTGACAGAAGTTAATAATGCATTCTAAAATTATCAATGATGCTATATAAAAATATTAACGTAGTCAAATATTTCTTGTAAATCGATTAAACTGTAGTTATTTTCACTTTGGTTTTTCTTTGTTTTCCTCAAGTCTTGTCTATACTTTCCAGATAATAATTCTTAATAAATTACGTGTTATTTTGTAACAAACTATGAGGAAAACCTCTCATCTACGTCTGTAGGGAAACGAATGCATATAGGACCAATTGGTATACCTCAACTCAAATAATCGATTTACCAATTTATTTTATGGCAAGATCACGCGACACGTCAACCTACATGCACATGCATGTTGTGGCAGCTTCAACTAATTAGATTAGACTCATGCCAAATTAAAGACAGATCCACTATACTACTAATAGACTAATAAAATAAATAGCTTTGCATAGTTATTTGCTTTTACAGCCACGTTCCCTTATTTCTCGGGAACACTTAGTGTGCTAAAATTTGGCAAAGATTCATAGTTTTCACCTGCTGCGTTGAGGTGTTACTTATATTTACCTTTAAAAGCACGTGATTTTACTGCGCGAAATACTTTAAATAAATGAACTCGTCGACAGATGAATGTAAAGAGATACAGCTCATACAGCGTTGTACGTTTGCTAACAAAGACATGAGCCGGCATTTAAATATAAGGAAGGAAGTGTTCTCAGTAAATTGAAATCCCAACACAAATTTAATCCAAAGCGAGTCAAGGGATTAACAAAATTTTCCTTAAAACGCCAAAATATCTGGACTGATATTTGCTCGAACAAACCTGACGCATCAAATCGATTCACATAAAGGAAATTGCGACTCGGGCTTCTAACATATTCGATTTACCTTTGTGCTTCTTTAGGTTACTTTTAGAACTCTCATCTAATTTACGGAAAGTGTTCGGATTCGGATCAAAGGACCAAGAAAGACCATTAGGTAGAACATGTATAATTACAAAGAATTTACTTCAAGACAACATGTTGAACGAAGACTCTGTCTGTCTTGAAGAACTTCATCGTTAATGTAAATAAATCCAGTTCAGCATCACAAAGAACATTTTCATCTTCGGAAAGTAAAATGTGAACGGCTGCACGATAAATCTTAAAAACCGTCACATGTTGCAATACTTGCGCTATCAATCCGCAAATACACGCTAGACACACGCATTATTTACAGTAATATGTGCAACTAATATAATGAAACAAACATATTACTAGAACTGACAAGAATTCCAACACGGCAATAAGCAATATAAAAATTTAGAAGGTTGGCGTGCGTTGCGATCGTACGCGGAAGAGATATGCTCCACTTTACCATCACTTTATTCTTTATAGAGCTACTTCGTTGTAATACTACGTAAACTATAGTTACACGCATTTTACGACGCAGTAATTAAGGATAAGAGTCCCTGGATCGTCGTAAAGATAGAAATGAGTTTGTTTTAGAAAGTAGGACTTATTTATAGGTTCTTATAATTAAGTAGAGATACACGCGTGAATGGGCTTAAGAACGATATTGATGATGACTGCATTAATGGTAGGAAACTTCATAAATAGCTCTGATAGGAGAGAAAATTGCCATTAGAAGCGAGGACACGTTTTACAAACAATTTTAGCTAGAGGAAAACATAAATATGTCTGGTCCTTGCACCGGCAAACCATCTGCCACACGTATTTAACACAACTCATTTTCTTAATAGTCACAACTTCTCCAGACTATTCTCTGTCTGATTATTTTTAGTTTTCATAGTTGGGAAATCGAAAGAGCCAAGGTTTTGGACCGACGCAGATTATTTCTTGTTCTATGGTGATGCCTATGGGAAATGGCAAACTTGAACCTTTTGCATTTGCACCCAGGCATACAACATAGTCGATGTTTCTAAAAGAATCCCTCGAAGGCCTTACATAACACCCCCCAGAGAAAATCAGGCATCATTTTTGGACCTCCAACTAACCCAGCAATTACATAATTGTCATTTACAGAGCTAGTTTTTTTCCTTTTAACATTGGTCTTTTATTATTTCCTCTAGATTCTTCAGGCTTGTTAAATTGTCCGCCGCCCGAGTTGATTATGACCGAAGCCGACGCCATCGCTGATCCTGACTCTGATGATGAACCCGAGAGAAAAGACTCCCTAGATGTTCATGAAGAGGGTAAGTCTGTACTGCGAAATGTGATATTGTTACTGGTTAGAAACAACATTCTACAACTGCAGGTGATGTGATTTACACAAACACCTATTTCGGTAAATACCTACATACACGAGATAATGTGTACCTTGGACATATTGAAAACCTCAAATAAGCGTAGTAGATTGTATATCAAACTGATTAGGTTTCTGTAGTTGGGATGAATTTATCCCAAGAACAAACTTAACACACATATCTGCAAATGTAAGTTTTGTGCGATATTAAGATATTTCGCAAACGAATTCCTAAATCGAAAATTTTTTTTCACACATCCGCAATATTTTTGAACCGCATATCTAACGAGAATCCACACCATGGGATAAACGATAAAAGTCATCCCCACTTTACGTGCCAAATTACAGCTTTTTAATACTAAGAGTCTCTGAACTAAGCCGCGGACAGACAGACAAACGGACATGGCGAAACTATAAGGGCTCCTTGTTGACTACGGATATACGAATAGGAAGTAAAATATCTTAGTCGGAACCTGCCATAATGCCACCGAATTTAGCCATAGAAGCCTGCACAAATACTTAATTTACTGATTTTGGGTTTGTTAAAAACAAAGCATCTTTGCTTTGTTTGCGTTGATAGACTCTTGTCTATGAATTTGCCGAGTTAGTTCCGTGATGAACGATAGAGGCGCTTGCGTCGATCTTGTTACTTCCCTTTGCGTTAGTTGCGTGCGTGATATAATAGATCTACTGCCAATAATGTGCGGCGCTTGGCAACTTCTATCTGTTACTTCATAGTTTCTACAAAGTGTCATCGTTACTAATAAATTGTATTTATATTGTGTTTTACTAGCGCTATTGCCTAACGGTCATCAATCATTGGCATTAGAAATAACCAAATTGGTATGAAAAGAAAACGTTCCAAAAATCTTTCTTGATTTATTTTTTTTTCATCTTCAAAAGTCTGCCTTCTTACACAGTAAAATTTTATTTAAATTATATATCTTGGATGTTATTAAAAAAAATTGTTACTTATTTATATAAAAATAAGTTGTTTTTTTTTTTGTTTGTGCACAGACGAATTATTCGAATGCTGACGAATGGAGAACTTTTCGCTATATTAACACCTCCGGCTCCACCCGTCACGTACACAGACATACACAGGTTTTTCATATCTATATATTTAACTGCAAATACATGTTTAGTCTGTGAACAGTCCGAACGTGGTCCTTTAGCCCCTTTACACAATGGATTCCGTACTTTAATGACAGTGACAGGACCAGGCTGATCACCGTAGAATTTCACCAGCTTTTTTGCGGGTAAAATTACAGGCTTTATCTCTGAGATGCTACCGCACCTGCAATGCCTTTGGCATGCTAACGCACCAGCGATGACTCTGGTATTGGAGATTTACATAGATGTCGATAATCTTACCATCCCAGGTGGCCCGCCTGTTTGTTTGCCATCCAACACATAAAAGCTCCCGGGTGAAATCGAGCATGACCCTTGCATTATTTCTGGGGCCTAAGTCTAATTGACAAACGTTGCAATGGTTTCTCAATTGAGTTTTTGACAGATTTTCTATAGCAAATCTGTCAAAAACTCACAATGGACTCCCATTGCAAACGTTTGTAAATTAGTAGACTTGGCCCCCAGGTGCTTGCTGGTGGAAAGCCTTAGTTGCCAGCCTCGAGTGACCCTCTGAAATGAAAACTGAATCCACCACTGTCTATGCATTTACGCAAAATAGCAATCTATCCATGGACAAAACGTGGGTAAACGATGCCATTATTTACACAAGCTGCAAATTTGTTAGTCTCTTAGGTTTTCCTTACCTGCCGAGTAACGTGTGACCGTAACGAAGCCAATAAATGCTTGAGGATCCTGTGATGTCTTATGTTCCATTACACACCAATTAATATAAATAAATCAATAAACAAATTTACTCTGTATCGGACCAGTACCCTAATTGCGTCACACACTATCAATCACAATCTGAATGATTTTGAAGCAAATTGGTAATCCATTGCTTCATATGTTCGAAATATTTGTCTGCTCAACAACGTAAATAACGCAATGAATGTTGTTGAACTGTCAAAATGAAACCGATTCCTACTGTAAGTGTGTTACGCAATTGCCCCGCTGCTCTTCCTATTATTTTCCATGGTAGTGTGTCATAACATAGTCCATAAAAATATTACTTACCTACTGCTTACGTAAGCTACCTTAGGTAGGTGCCTACAGCAATAAAAAAAGAAATAAAAACATGTACATAATGTCATTACAAGATCGTACCATGACTATCGCGCCCGTTAACCCCAAAAAGTGAATCAAAATTGCAATGCACTGATACGTGTAATGTACGACTCGTATGATGAGAATTCACCAGTGTCATCTGTGCCAGTGTGGACCATCACACCGAGCAATAATTCATAACTAAACTTAATTTCAAACGTGCCTAATAGACATTTTACTTTGACAAGTCATAAAGAAACATTGAATAATGATATTAAGTTCTGAACTAAATCAAAATAATTATATTTTAGAAAGCGAAAGCCAGTAAAAATCGCTTCAAACATCGTAATGCAGGAAACAGATTTCTCAGTCGCATAACGTTAGCTAATCTCATATCTCAACGATGCAACACAATATTCACGAAGTGTACAAACTTAACCCACTTGACACTGGTTATTTTCCTAATTAGTTAATACATAAGCCGTTTGAACGCACTCAGTTCCTTTAAATGTGGAAATTTTTTCACTTGTCCTTTAACGCTCTGGTTAAGTTTGTAACCAAGGATTGCATATTACCTATCTAGTGTACTCAATATCAGAACTGTTTTCAAAATACCGCGAAATATCTCATTTATAATTTCTACATTCAGTTTTTATTGCTTTGCTGTAATGTAATCTAATTAGTCGACTTTGGAAATGTTAGAAAAAAAATCTATGCATATTCAGCTGCCGAGTGTAAAGAACAAAATGTGTTATTTACATTACGAAATATTTTTGTTACTTACACTTAATTTTTTATATTTATATTATGTAAGTACCAATTCATCAGGTAGTTTTGAATGAGTGGCCTATCCCACATCCAGCTACTAAATCCCTTTTAGAAGCTTCCCTTAGTTCCTCTACCATTTAAATTGTCGATCCTTGTCTCTAAGTTACAATACCTACATTGTAAGCCTCACTTCCACGCCTTAAGTCACCTTTTTAACACAATTTTCACCCAACAACACATTCCTTCCTTCTTAGATCTTAGATATATTCAAACTAGATACGATAATATTCAGGTGGCGGAGCAATGAGCGCGCTGGTGGCTGGACTAAGGCGCGCTGGCTCCGCTCATTCCCTCTCTGCGCCTAAAAACAACGCATCATCAAGGTCTTTACCACCATCACCTAGTCATACACCCAGGTATGTTAAGCACACCATTATGTCGTGTTGTTAAACTCAACAAATATGCCTTCAACCGGTAAAGACACCAGCTTTTGACGGCACCTTTTCAGCAATGAGACACTGATGCACCTACATTTAGTGCTGTTTGGAGACGTGTTTTGCTTTTTTTTTTACGTGTAAAAAGTCCAACTCATAGTTCGATTTTCTCGTGCCTGATGCGGTCGTGATTTTATTCTCAAAGTCATGACGTGTTTCACTTTTGGACAGCTGCAAATATATCAGCGAGATGCTATCAAAAGTGGTAGAGACAGAAAATACACATTGATAAGTCCAAAAATAATTTAAATCCTTTAATTGTCAAGTTGCGGGCTGATAACCGCATGCGGGCGTTTGGAATATCGCACCGTGAGTTTGGTCTATGACGAGCTTATTGCAAGGCTCCGCTTTTCAAAATGGATGACTTTAGTTTTACACAGTGTTACTGTAATAGCTATAAAACAATCGTTTCTTTTAAAATCGTAGGTTAAAATAAGTAGGTTTTTAATTGAAAACGCGAAATAAACTATAGAAGAGTTGCGTGATAATACTTTACTTTGTTTTTAGTTCGCACATCATTATGTCCTTCAACTTTTGAAGACACACAAGGTATTTCACTGAACGTTACCTACCTGTTTTCTCTTCAATCCTATTGTTGCCCCTTGCCGTTTCTAGAATCAACTGCCTTAAATGTTTCTTCTTCCCAAATATCGTCATAGAGGGTTCTAAAGTACCTGCTTTACATCCAAGAAGTTTCTTCATCTTCAATCTGTTTTGACAAAGAATAAAGCTAAATTAATTGAATTCCAACGCCAAGAACCGATACTTCTTCCTAACTAATACAAAACATTATTTTATAATTATACTTATACAAGGTGTTTTTTTTATACGTCACAACTCTAGGGTATGAATGAGACCATATCAAAGAATCCACTGGCATATGAATTATTTTTCAATTATCATTATTAATGTAAAACACCCTTATGTGAAATATGACAACGTCGCTTTTTCTTAGCTTTAATTATGAATGACTGGTATGAATGAAAATGAATTACTCGTATTTATCAATGAAACTTAGAATGAACCTAATTTAATTATGATTGATGATATCTTCGAAACTATTAATTTTTGGACCACATATTTTAGCACATTTTGTACTATTTTTACTTATAGAATATAACCCTAGAGTTATGATGTATAAAAAAAACATCTTGTATATTAAAACTTATTACTTTTATAATACAAAAGACGTTACTGCCTTGCGATAGCTTTAATGGCACCTTGATTGTGGCCATGCGAACCAATATGGGAATCCTAGGTTATCGTTTGTCTTACCTACGAATAGATTTGTTGTTTATTAGGTACCCTAGGTACCTGATGAAAGATATATGAAATGAATGTGTCCATTGTCTCTAGCGTCAGTACAATTTCATTTGGAACCTTTCAATCAAATGGTAAACCTTACATAACTGATTTGCAGTGATCGGAATTAGATGAGCAAATCACCAAATTTCGATCACATGGTGTTTTGCCTTCTTTTCTATTTTGTAGTTTGAATTCGATTTGTATGTTTTACACATTTGTGGTCCTGTCCTGACTAGCCCTATTATTTTGTTAATTACAACTGTTTGCCCTTCTTCTTTGAATTCCCTTCCCATGATATAATGTAGACATTGACGAATAGGGGCCAATGCTTGACCCACTCCGAAAAAGGTATTATGTAGGTACCTACAACTACAGCTGTATTGCTTTGTCACATCTAACATACATATATTTTATTTTACTCTTTTCGCAACACTCGCACACAATCTCGTAGAAGAATCTGCAATAGTTCAGCTCCTCTGACAAACAAAGTAATGTACATCATATCTACTGCTGGCTATAAAATATGTCACCTTATAAACACATGACTATTCTCAAATCATTTCCAACTCTTCGCACACAAAGTGGTTAAAGAAAGAAAGAGCCTACACGTTTGTTGACGAGCAGCCCGTGTGACGTAAAGGAAGCAGTCGCTGGAGTCGGGCAACCCGTTCGGCGCGTGCGGCGCGACGTGGCTGGCGAAGGGCGGCGTGGCGGCCATGCTGGCGCCGGCGCTGCGCAGCGCGCTACCGCCGGACGTGCTGCTCGCGGCTGCGCGGGACTGCGCGCCTGAGCTCGCCAGTAAGCTCACTGCGCAACAGATACATGACATGGTGAGTACTGCCACTAACACTGGCGCGTGGCGGCCATGCTGGCTCCGGACGTACTGGTGAGCTTATTTACTTAATTTTCTGAACATTAGATCCCAGCTCCCGGCAGGAATTCCTCGGAGAAGTTCCATGTTTAATTGTCACCTGATGATCTCCTTCTCTGTAGACTTTATCAATCAAAAGTGGTTACAGAGAATTATAAATGCGTTTGAGTGCATCATGTTACCTACAATAATGAGTAAGCAAATAGCATTTATGGAGTCATTGAACTGACAATAGAATTTATAGAACATTTTAACATAGAAATGAATGATTCATCAAACGTTCTTTCTTTGACATTGACTCACCATAAATCAATTACTTTTATAAAGATAAATCCTTCCCAAAATAAAGTAACCTCATCTGAGGATGCAACTTGTAATTTATGAAGCTACTGGACGATTTATTCCTAGGTCATCTATTATAGTCCAGTTTACAGCAACTGCACTGTAATCTCGCGTATGAACATGATCGTGCAGTTTCTGCTTCTATTCGAAACTACTGCCGGCTGTCCTCATAAATATTTACCACACCCGCTTCCCAACTTTCTGGAAAGGGTCTCAGAAATCAGAGCTCTCTGAACCCCTGAATAAACAAAAGACGGTCGGGTCACCCGGGGCTATTGTAGCCACTAGCCAGGGGGCAAATGTAACCCATTAGTTACATTAGGTATGAGGTAACTCGTTATTGTTGCATAACGAGTTAGGTCAATCAGTTACGTTTGCCCCTGGCTAAAATAGCCCCGGGTGACCTATCTACTTCTAAAGTAATTTATATCAATGTCATTTGTATCCAGTTTATTTCTATTCGATTCGCAGTTACTAGCTGTACGAGAAGAACTATCAGCGGAGGACGCAAGCAGCGCGGGCGACGCGAATGGTGGCGAACTTCGCGCATGCGCCCTCACCGCTCTCATGCTGCATTGCTGCGCGGCTGCGCAACTCGCGCAGCAACGCGCAGAGAACGCGCCCACTTGATGATATTACATTATCGTTCATTGTGCAATGGCTTGTTTTATTTCGATTACATAATCGTACAGTTTTCCCCAACATGATGACTATTTAGTTGTCACCTGGAACTTTACTGATTACCAGACCAGCACTCACTGGCCACTCACACTTTTCTTATTATAATCTATACAAATAAATAAAATTGAAGTGTCTGTTTGTAATGTCAAAATAACAACTTTTTACTTAATTCATAAGAAAGTACCTTTGGTACTTATAACGAAAAAGCAATTTTTAAAATTTTTGTCTGTTTGTTCCGGCTAATCTCCGAAACGGCTGGACCGATTTTGACGGGACGTTCACTGACAGATAGCTGATGGTACGGGGAGTAACTTAGGCTACTTTTATTTTAGAAAAATAATTAGGGTTCCGTGCAAAAAAAATGAAAACCCATGAAATTGTGAAAAAAAGTCAGATTTGAAAAATTCTTTTTGCATTTAGTAGCCCAATTTTCGAGGATAGTTATAGGCTATTTAACATTACGCTACGACCCTTAGGAGCCGAGCAAAAAGAAAAAAGTCGGAAAGAACACTAAGCGAAAACGAAGTATTAGCGCGGGCGGGCGATGTAACGCGACAGGTCGGCGGACGAGGAAGTTTTATTAAAATGTGCCTGTTATTTTAGTATATTATGTATCTTACGACTTCCACGCGAACGATGTCATAGGGTATAGCTAGTAGTCTATAAAATAGCAACTGTTTAATATATTGTGACGTCATATGTCATTACTCCGATGGCAAGTCGTCTGGGAGCGCAATGAAGTCATAATTCTATCAATTTGTGTCACACAAGGCTATTGTGGAACGCGACCTAAATATTCCAAAACTGTTTCCCCGTTTCTTACTTCATATCAATGTTTAATTGTTTTGGCAATAATTATAAAAATTTCTACTATTTACGCATAACTGACCTTGGCAACAAAACTCGTGTTGATACAAAAACTAACGTCAATCTAAACTGGTTTAATCAGCTACAATAATTCTATTTTGGACAACGGATTATACTAAACATGACATTACTACGCACTAAGCACACTATCAAAACACGAGCTAGTTTTTTACGACCAACATTCGATTTTGTAAACAAGTCGAAATAAGACGTAATTTTTACTGTAGGATGAAGTAAACTTTTCAGTATTGATGGTGGCACGAGTCTAATCAATGAGTCGTAAATGCGCCGGATGTTTCTAATTGCCAATCATTCTAAAACTGGAGACGCGTGTTTCTCCTATTTAGCTCAAAAGTCACTTTGAGAGATTCGTTTTATTTGGACTAACGGAAGTCGAGACAGCTATGGGCAAACAAAAGAAAATCGGTGAAGGAAAATTAGAGAGATTTTCCTATTTAGCAAAAAGCTATATGAAACAAAGTGTCGGAAATGCTACTGATGATGAAAACATAAATGAACTCAAAAGCCAAACATTGTATCCAGTCCCAAGGCAATATTCCCATCTAGACTTCAGCTATAAACAAAAGAAAATTAATAATCGGGATCAGAAGCAACAACAAATTCAGTGGCATTGACCTTTTCATTCTTATTCCAACTTCGTAAGGCTCGTTTTCGCTTGTAAGGACGAAGGGATCAAGGAACGCGTGAACCAACTGCGTCAAATGCTCTACCGACCAGAGAACTGGCTTGCGTCCAGCTTTTCCTGAAATAGCACAAAGGATCGACCTCAACTTTCGTTGTGAAAAAACTTCTGCGAAATGTCAGCGGTCGACCGACGGAAAATTTTGTGCGTCACCGGCCATGCGTGTGCGCCGTAACCGAATGGATATCATCTAGATAAGTGTCCGATACATTTGTGTTGGGTAGTTATGAAGGTTTTAGGATATTTACAATAATGAAACATCAAATATGAAAGGGTATTGGGTAATAAACCTGATCCCGGACGATATCGAACCTAATCGTAAGTAGGTATTGCATGATGCAACGAGGCCGAGGAGTCATTTGATTTCAACAGGACCTAAAGTTAATCTACGTGAGTCAGAAACTACTGCTCTATAATTATATAGTTATGTAGGTACTTAAACGTTATGACTAGGATATTGCATAGATATCTAGTCGTCACTAAGAAGACTATATTTTCCTGAAGTACGGAGGGATATTGTGAAAGAAAACTCATTTCCTCCCTTCTTGTTCCGCTGCCGTCTGTCACCATTTGATGCTGTTCTAAGAACGACTAAAAATACCAGTGTCGCTTCTTGTCATCTCGTGAGTGATGAAGATAGAAAATTCTGCATTTTCTGGCTCACTAGTCGCCTAACAACACTATCTACTCCTATATTATTATGTATTAGATAGTTATTCAATAATTGCTATCTTAGTCTTCGTACCTAACTACCAAAACGATGGAAAAAGCGGTTAAGTATTTCATAAACGTTAAAGGCTTTCAGTGGAAAAGTTTTTGGTGTATAAGTGAAAGGTAGGTTCGGTAATCCGCACATCAGTGGCAACAAAAACAGTATAAGCTGACCTCTTATTCTATGGAATCTCCGTACATACGCTGGGTCAGCTCAATGTCAAAGTGCGAGGTACCACCGACGTGCGGCCTTCTGTACCAATGGTCCTATACTTTCAGCAATATTTTGACTGCGCGTACATCGCATCCGGACCTGCGTCATCTTGTTTGTTATTCAAACATCCGTCTTTAGCCACTTTCGAACTGTGCATTCATCTGAATTTACCAAAGCTTTGTTTTTCGTGAATCAGGGGAAAGACAAAACTAAACATTGTATCTATAGGTATCATTTCGGTTAGGTAGATATCAATATTTAGTACCTAAGCTTCTGTACACACTACACTGCTGCAGTTACTGAATCCGTCTGCAGAATAAGTGTACCACGTATCGCGGTCTGAATTCAGAAACTGAGCCATTTAGAAGACTTTTAGCCAAGTGGAATAGGAAATGTTTTCGTTAAAAAAACTTTCCGTGTTTCTGTTTACGACTCCCTGTTGAGAAGGTAATAAATTCCCTGATAAATAAAACGGTGATGCTTCGGAAAGTGTGCCATGATGAAAAATGTAATAGGTACTTACGTAGACACGAGGTCGCTCGTGTAGTAGGTGTATATATACAACACTAGTTGATCGATTTATTATCAAAAAATCTAAATTGGTTACCTTTTTGAAACTGTTCCAAAAACTGAAAGCATATCCGTCAAAAGCGGCATTGACCTCAAAAATAAATAACAATTTCAAGAAACAAAGAAACAATGTTCCTTAGCGTTTTTCAGAAGTGGTTGCACCTGAGTGTTTCAGAGCAACATCATTGAACCCAATTATATTTTTCATGGGAGGATATTTTGCCCTTTTAACCGCTTTTAACCTCCTCCGTCTTTGTTGTGCTACGAACAAGAACTAAAGTATTTCCTATTTGAGCTAGGCTGAAGACGGGACGACATCATGAACTGCAGCTAGATTACAGGCCTCATGAAATGAAAAAGATTTTCGCCGTAGGCAATATGTAAGCGGGCACACCCTTTATGCCTGGAGGCTTTAATTTAGTTATAAAGTTATTTTACGTCTTTAGTTTTTAATTTTTATTTCTGCTTGAATATAGTTTTGATGTTTTTTTTATTTTTTTTTTATTGGTGTGCTATCTGACACATGGCAGATAATTTTATTTAATGTTTTTGTGTTGCGTAATGTAAATACATTTTGCATACTATTGTATAGAATCAAGTTTTTTTAACTAAACAGAGAGCTGTGCTGCTGGGGAGTTTGTTGCGCCACTTCTTCCCAGCTAAAGCACTAGAAAGTGGTGAAGGGCGGGCGTTTTGGGGGACTGTCTCGTGTAATTTTTGACGTTCGAAAAGTGCCGATTCTCAGCTAAGTTTGAATAAATGACTTTTGACTTTGATTTTGAATGGCGCTGCACAGCTGCAGGTACCTACCTACTTACAGCTACGCTGGTAGAGCCGTACAGTAGCAGCTCAATATTACGGTAGGTACGGCCATGTCAAGATTACTGGAGTGAAAGAGAAATACATGGTCTGTTTCAAAGTTCCTTGTTTATTTTCCAAAAATAAATAGTTTAGTGCAAATAATAATATAATCGGAGCACAGCAGTCGGGAATATAGTTTTTGGCGCCCATTCAAGGTTAGCCCTGCTGGCGAAAATCTACGACTCTCTTTGGCCGAAACTTCAAGGCGGTGCGTTGAACGCACGGCGTATGGATGGACGACATGTTTTTAATTGACGTACATACGTATATAATTATTTTCACGTAGGTAGGTATGTGTAGGTAGGTACTTAAATTAAACGTATAACTACAATACAATTTGAGATATTGACTGGTTACGTTTAGTTCGGTCCTTGAACTTGGGCGAATTTTAGACATGTCGATTCAATAGGGTTCTTGCCGCTTGCACAATATTGTTAACCTCACGGTTATTACAACGGAAATCTTTTAAGGTCCTTGAACGAAGCGTTACTAATTAGTTAAAGTTAACACTTTCTTATGGATTTCTTGAATCACGATCGAAGACAGAAAGTGAACCAAGGCCGTTATGAAAATTGTAGAGGAACCTGATTTTATTATTTTTTTATTAGGTACACCGAGGAGATAAAGTCAATTGTTTGTGCAGTACCTATGTTCTATTCCGTTACTTTTACTTTAAAATGACGCAATTTCAGGAAATAAATTGAATAACATGTTCATGACTCAAAAATAAAACCGTTTTAATTCATCGTAATCAAGTTTGCGCATCGAACGTGTCCGCAATAAATTGCAACATGTAACACATTGATGGTCCGTTGTGAATTAGGCTGGAAAATCATGTTCGACCGTCAGCCCAGCCTTTCACATTGAGCTGATCAACTGTATACATTCAAACGATTATTCCCACAAACAATGCAATCAGATAACGGGCTCCGTAATCACAATGCTCTCTTATTGACGACGCGACGTGACAATGCGCTCCACTGAAAACGAGATCGCAGGATTGTTTATCCAAGCGGAAAACAGCTTTTCCTTTGTGACAGGACAAAACCCGTGACGGGGTTTCATCCATCTCCTATAATATAATACTAGCTGTGCCCCGCGACTTTGTTCGCGTGGAAGTCATAAGATACACAATACACTAAAATAACAGCCAAATAATAAAACTCCCTCATCCCCCGACCCGCCGCGTTGCATCGCCCACCCGCGCTATTACTTCGTTTTCGGTTAGCGTTCTTTCTGATTTTTTTTTCTTTTTACTCGGCTCCTAAGGGTAGTAGCGTGATATTAAATGGGCAACCAAATGCAAAAAGAATTTTTCAAATCCGACTGGTAGTTCCAGATTTATTATATTTTTGCATGAGTTTTAATTTTTTTGCGCGGAACCCTAATTATTTTTCTGAAATAAAAGTAGCCTAAATTACCCCTTGTAACATCAGCTATCTGTCAGTAAAAGTCCCATCAAAATCGGTCCAGCCGTTTCGGAGATTAACCGAAACAAACAGACAGACAAAAATGTTAAAAAATTACTATTTTGTAAAAAATAAACCGTATAAGTATACCTACTTTCATAAGCATCTAGTAAAAAGCTGTTATTATGACATTACAGACACTTTTTATTTATTTGTATAGATTTTCCGCAAGCTTCCGCCAGCAGCCAACTTGCGTCAACTGCGCAGCAGACAGTGCGAGCGAGACGGACATTTGTTGTTGTTGCGCTCTCCCTCCCGCACCACGCTTCTTTGTTTTGGCAACGATATAAAGGCAGACAGCAGACGCGGCGCTCGAATTTTACCAGAGTGCTACCGTGGACCCAGGCGCATCGCGTTTCGCTGCGGTGGTAGATGATTCGTGATTCTTTCATCTTGTGAAAGACTTTCATAGACGTGACCACAGAAATCGTGACCTACCAGTGACTTAACTAAGGGATTGTGCAGTGACTGTTAATAATCAAGTGCAGTGATGAGGCCCCCTACGGAATACGATGGTGGAGCGAGGGTGCCCACTGAGGCGGAGGAAGGGAACCGGCCTGACGCGCGGCCCATGATGATCTGTGCCAGGCTGGCTGGGCGCGCCATCATCAGAGTTGTGGGACGTTGTGAAGAGGCCCAGGAGAATAGTCAACTAGGTGCGTAGGTGCTAATAAAACATAAGAATGCCCGTTTTCACCGACATCCCCTAAGTTTAGGGGATCCCATAAGAACAGTTAGGGGGCTGTTAAAAGGTGGCTTCTTTTTCACCAACAGTAAGGGGTCAGTTATACGTTAAAAGGTCCCCTAAATTTAGGTGGGCGAAATCGATAAGTTCAAAGACGAATCAGTCACTACTATCGAAAACAAAATGTCACTTAGTTATGTGTCCTCTAGTTAAGTGGTAAAAATGATTTTGAAACGAAATTTAATTTAGGGGCTAGTTTGGGGGAGCTTTTAAGCTAAAGGTCCCATACGTAGGTGGTAGAATAGGGGATGTCGGTGAAAACGGGCATAAGTATCATTATTTCATTAACAACACAAAGGGAAACTTTATTGCGACGAAACAATGACAAACAAGATAAAAATAATAAAACCAACTACCCATTTCCTACTTGAGCTAATACAAATCCACATTAGGTACCTACTGTATGAATAAAATATCAGTGTCATTGAGCGAAATAACACCGGTCCGCGAATCGTAAAACGCGCAACAAAAGAATAAGTTCGTCGATCTAATCCAGAAACCTAAATACCTACCTATTTGCGCATTTTGGCTTCCTCATTAAGTTCATTATTTATACATAAGTAAATGAATGATCATGATTATCTTATCGATTTGCAAAGGTATGATAATGTTCTTGTACACTTTAAGAAGTAGAGCGTCTATCAAATAATTGCGGTCAAGCTATGTGTGAATTAATGGATAACGATGACCTCTTTATGTGGGTAAATGTTTACTAATATCGTTTATTTTATTAAGAGTGTGAGAATTAGTCAACGAATTAATGAAGTAAGGCCGTGACACATAATTGGGAGTGACCCAGCAACTTGTGGCTTAATATTATGTTAAAAAATCCAATCTAATGTCATAATAACAAGATGTTACGTTTGACCTGGAATGAGCTTTAGTATTGAATTAATTTAAAATGGGCGTCATATCTTTTTATTCACTTAAGTAATACAAAGAAGTTCATGGACATGAGACTCCTACATTTACGAAATTAGAATTACAAAATAGGTAGGTACCTACATTCTAAAGAAAAAAAAATTTCAAATCGGTTTATAAATGACGGAGTTCTGAGGTAACAAACATTTAAAAAAATACCTACAACCGAATTGAGAACCTCCTCCTTTGAAGTCGGTTAAATAAAAGATGAAGGCGCTTATGATGTTCGCTATGAATCTCTAATTAATTATCAAACGGCATTTGTTTAACATTAATCTGTTCTACTTCTACTTTCCCTCCTCTCATA
Source organism: Fissipunctia ypsillon (assembly GCA_947568875.1). Taxonomy (NCBI): domain Eukaryota; kingdom Metazoa; phylum Arthropoda; class Insecta; order Lepidoptera; family Noctuidae; genus Fissipunctia; species Fissipunctia ypsillon. The sequence continues at coordinate 20,749,360 of OX387645.1, read as the reverse complement.
GAATTAACATGTAAATAAACAAGTCTAATATCAAACGCAATTAAAATTGATAACTGATACAGCAGCTACTTATACAATAAACAACTCTCCCTTTGTTTTTAATTTTATTGTTATCGCGGCAGAAATCTTTTGTGCCATTGAAGATGATTCCGGCAGCGGCATTGATAACACAGGCTTCAAACATACCATCCATTTTAATGATCTATATTTAACTAATACACCTCATCTCACCTCATAATTCGTACAAAAACTGAAGGAATTCATGACCTTACAACTCTTGTTGACGAGGCCAAACAAACAAAATTAAAAGTGCATCACAAATCATAGTAAAGTTCAATGAAATTGATCTGTTTTGATTTATATTCAAATTACATTTATTTGAGTAATCTAGTGACTAATGTAATCAGGTGTTTATTGATAAGAGAATGATTATCAAAACAGTTTGATATACCTATGCATGTGTCATTTATTTTTATAGACTAGTTCCTGCGGGACAATTGCGTAACACACTTACAATAGGAATCGGTTTCATTTTTACAGTTCAACAACATACATTGCGTTATTTACGTTGTTGAGCAGACAAATTTTTTGAACATTTGAAGCAATGGATTAGCAATTTGTTTCAAAATCTTTCAGATTGTGATTGATAGTGTGTTATGCAATTAGGGTGCTTCTTTGCACGGTTTCTACGATTTTACAAAACTTAGAAATTTCTTTATTCTCTGTAAGTTTAATATTCCAGAATAAATTCTCTAAATTACGGTGTAAACCGCATCAAAATCCGTTGCGTAGTTTAGAAGAACAACGCGGTCACACAGACAGACACGAAAAGCTACTTTAATTTATAATGTAGAAGGAGGCCTTTAATTTATAATTTAGAAGGAGACCTTTAATTTATAATTTAGAAGGAGGCCTTTAATTTATAATTTAGAAGGAGGCCTTTAATTTATAATGTAGAAGGAGACCTTTAATTTATAATTAAATTTAGAAGGAAGCCTTTGCTCTGCAGTGGGACAATACAAGCTAGTTAGATTAGATTAAATTACATATAGCTATTGATCATATTATACCACATATTAATTCCAAAACAATGGGTGCCTGGTATTGATTATTTTTCACAAACAAGTGAAATAAATTAGAAAGGTTGTAAAGCTAAAGACCTCCTTGATACAGATACAACATCATTAATTGTATCGGTTGAGTGTAGCGATTAGGTAGAGCGCCGAGCGCACAGAGTAGGTACTATTTTATGTCGAGCGCCTACAGCCAGCTACGCTCCGTCGCAGCTTCGATTCTCGTAGTCGAAAGCATCCACGACTGTACTAGATATAGTTACTAGTATTCTTTGCTATGAGTTTAAGGCGTTTGTTTATTTCATACACGCGTCTTGTATCATTAAAACTAAGGTATTTAATAATTGTATTTTATTACAAAATCATGTTTCGGTTTCGCATTTCATATTTCAAAACTGAATGTATAGGCACAGTAAATAAATTTACTGTGGTATAGGTACGGTCTACAAGATGGATGTAAGATGAGGTTTGTGATATTACTTCATTATTTCTATAAGTAACATACCTACTACAGATTACAGCATAACATAAATTGCCAATTCATAGTAGTTCATAACTCTTCTAATCATTATGCGAATGAGTCAGCTTGTATTTCCAAAGATTTACAATATTGCTAAATGCGGTAAATACCTATTTACTTATAAGCATAACTTAGATATAACCACCTACCTACTAAGCAATGCTTGTGGCAATACCAATTATTATACTATAATATTATTATATAAGGGTAGGTACTTACTTAACTAAGTAGATGCAGTTACCTAAGGTAGGTACCATTTTTTTTTAATTATTAAATAACTTTCATCTGTAATTAAAATTATATCCTAACAAAACAAAATATTATGCGAATAGAAACCAACAAAGCCCATAATTCTATGGAGCTGCAAGAATCTTGACAGTAATGGATTATATCATAATGTTGCACTTAAACGCTGTTTGGTAATAGCCGTCGCAATTTAACTGTTTATTTTCCTGAACAGTAGATGAGAAGATTAGCGAATAAAGCCCTTAATCACTATTTTCTAACTACGTAATAGCTCTACTTTTTGTCACACTGTTGGTTACGTCCAATCTTCACGCTTATCTTCGCTCGAGGACATCATCAGAGAACCGCAAGAGACTACCGGCTAACGACCCATTCATCAAAACACTTACAAAACTCAACCTTAATACGTCTCTCATAGCGTAGCAAATAGCATGCGGTATCTCGAATGAATAATTACGCGAAATATGCCTGTTTACGCAACAACGAGGTTCAAATGAGTGTTTTGTTGCATTCGACTTTCGTAAACGAAGATAACGTGTAAAAATTGTGAAACTGAGCGAGGCCGGCCCGCTTTGGAACAGTGGCCTTTGTTAGACGGATTAATTTCATATGGTTAATTAATTCCTTGTGATACACAATCGCGTTTTTTGCAACTACGTCATAGTTCGCGGTAAAAGTATGTAAACGGTTACCGGTTAGCTTTGTTTCGTGAATCTAAAGAAACCATTACGGAATAGGCCTCCTAACAACTCAGATTTTGGCACGTTTGATAAATGACGTCTAAAATATTGAATAATACTCTAAAAACACTGAAAAAAAAACCACTCTTTCTCTGGCTACTGTACAAAGGCGTAATGCCTAATATTAGCGTGTTATTTTGGAGAAGTGAAATCTTTTGCGCAGTAAACAGCCATGTGCGAGCGTCCCGAACAAGAACGCGGATTACAGTTTACTTTTGCGTGTCTTTAATTAATTAATAGCAGTGTATTGTATGTTGATGTTATTACTGTTGATAACTACCTACATATTGAGACTGCCTTCTGACACTTAATTTCAACAGCTATCAGGGTAATTTACTTATTTTATCAATTAGTTACGCACTATAAGCAGGACTGTTCGATTGATTATCGTTTTAGTGAGGTTTCAGTGATAAATGATAATGATAATGTGTAAGTTTACTTCTTCAAATCGACTTTTAAACTCACTCTAAACCACGTCATAACTGGTACGTATGTACCTACAGGGATTTTGCCACACTAATCAACCAGCTTTGCAAACAGATCAGGGGGTCTACTCCCTAAATCCGTCAACGAAGATACGGGCCCGTCCGAAAGTAGTTAGTCCATCAAAAAAAGTGTAAAATTAAAATTTTCAGAGAATCGTGTTGTCATTCATTCTTTGTTTGGAAACCGAATTAATCTTATGTCCGTAAGTGATACGGAGTAGGAAACGGGCGTAACTTCGGCCGAAACTACGGACTTCGTGCTTATGGAGTAGACCCCCAGTAACTAGAAATAACTATTTTGTTGTAGCGCAAAGGATATTGTATTTAGTTGTTCTCCACGACACCATAGTCACCTGATAGAGGTTTTGCCAGATATCTAGGTATAAAGAACCATTTTGGTACAATATGTGCCTTTTTAATATTTTTTCAATCATTCATAATCCACATTCCCATCCATATCGGCTCCCGGAAAACGTCTAAGCACAAAGAATGCGCAACGCGGAAGAGCCGCACGCACATGTAACAATTCCGTGCCATAGGCGACAGCGCCATTCGAGTGCGATCGATTTAGAACATCATATACCTACATGCGCGTGCGTTGCGTTTGATTTACAAACTCCAACGCGGCTTGAACTCGCTAGGAACACATGTTGGCCTTAGCTGACCAATTTATTCCATAAAGAGTAACACCGGCTGATGGAGAGGTCACTGCTCGTTAATACACTTCCTTGTAGCGACGTGATTCACTTATTGTTGAATAAACAACAAGAAGTAATGTACCTATATCTGTAATCAAGCCGCAGAAAAAATTCTTTGTAACGTTGCGAAATGATATGTTCTACTCCGCTATTTGTATCATGAGAGCTAATCAGGGATCTTCAAGGCAATAAGACCTAATAAAATTAACTAATTATACCGGCCGTGAACCATGGCCACTATTTGTCTAGTTACTAGACAAAGAGTACTAGACTCTAGTAAATCAAGAGTACCTTACCACAGTCTACTACTTCGGGATTAGTCACAGGGTTCCCCCCTCATAACTAACCCCGAGACAGGTCCGTAAGTTACGAGTTAACTCCCAAAATTATCTTTACCGTAACCGTACCAAATATCCTCAGATTCATAATTAAGCAGAGAAAATGACATTGATATATACAACGTGGATCTGGATGTACGACATTAAATGAAAACGAGCACAGTACTAATCCATCGAAACATTTTAAGACACGAAGATTAGTAGTTAATGACAAATTTTAAAATTGCAGTTTTCAAACAAAATAAATAGCAGAATCTACTGCTTAAAAGTAAACACGCTTTATCTACGAAAGTCACTGACCAACGGTGCGGTGCGGGGTGCAGGTAGGTAGGTGCAGGCAATTTAGTCGGAGAACAATACAAACGCAGAGAATATAATCATATCAGGTTCACAGGTTCTTGACTTTACAATGTTTACCTATTATTATTACGGACCCGGATCTACATCATGTTGAAAAAAAAGAAAATGAAAAATAATTTCCTGTGGCTCAAGTATTCATTGGATTTGATTGATTTTTTGTATACCGGTAAAGAACATGATTTTCTTTACGTGGTATAAAGGAATGTCAATCGTCCTGTTCCACCTTGTATGTATATTTTAATTTGCAATTAACCGTCAAGTATTATCGTACTAAATGCCAGGCGTTGAATATTTTCTAAAGAAGGTCCTCATTCATATTAAAGGCCTGGACTGGTGAAGATTATCAAACTCCCTCTCTGTAGGTTATCTCTGGGGAAGGAACCTAGTTTCATGTTTTAAAACCGGGATACGGGATAACGGAACAAATAAAGCTATCTTCGCAAACTGACAGTCAGCTGATTGTCAATGTCAAGCTGCCTAAACATCAGAATCTGCTGATCGAAATGTCAAACAACACGAAAACACAAAGAAAACCTAGAATAAATTAACTAAAGTAATGCATAGAAATCTAATACCAATTGGGCCTTATTGTTATAAGCACTTAACCTAGAACCTCATTTACGTTTCCTTTCAAACCGATTATTTATAAATTGTAATGCTAATTTATTATTAGTTAGCTACGCGCTTCACGTGTGAACTTCGGAATATTTTATGGATTTATAAATAACTTTTGGAACTCGCGTCGATACGCGTGTTCCCGTTCCTAGTTAGTTGCAGCCGGTGCTAGTTAATTCAGAGTAGTGCGTTTAATTTAAAAATGGCTTTGGCAGTGACTCGAGTGGTACTAAAATGCGAAGACGCTCAACAAACTCAAGTACTAGGTATGATTATCAGCTATTAAACACAAGGCTAATTGTAATTAAAACTAGAAACATATTTGTGCTAGTTAATGACGTAACTACTGATGATTTCTGCTCTAATAAACAGTTTGCAATGTGTCCTAAAAATGCTTAGACAATTTATGGCAGAAATGGATTTTTCTTAACCTACTAATTATTATATTTGAGTGGGTTTAAGATGGTCAGTTACATTAACTCGCCTAATATTCTTTTTAAGTACACTGCTGTAGTCGACTGACTGCAGGCCTATAACAGTACGGCTGATTTATCTTGGCGAGTCCAAGATAGGCACTACGAACTATCGCGCAAGTTCTGTCACATACACACTCGCCTCATGTCACTATTTGGTTCCTAAAAAATGTTACTGAGCATCCTTCTGCGTGAAGTTCGGATTTGCCAAGATAAATCGGCCATACTGTACACTAACTTCCTTATGAGTCATAAGAGAAAGTTGTACATTATCAAGTATGTAACCAAGGTTTATATTTAATTACAGGTGCCGTATTATGATGTTTCCATGCTATCATGATTCCAGTACGAGAGAGAGACAGAGCTATACTACACCAATAGCACCATTCCTTTTTCGGACTGAATCATGATGGCATTAATACTTCATAATATGGCTCCAGGTGTGAGTACTGGACTTAGTTCTATTGAAATTAGTAGAAAGGGTTCTGGTTATATTACCCGCTACTAGCTGATTATGATGTACACCCTGTTCATAAATTTCATACTCTTGTTGAAATCATCATTTCTCCACTTGTTTTGGGTCATTGTCTATTTGAGGCAGGAATTAGTCACTGGGGGTTACTTTTCATTTATTATCACTCCAGTATCATATCTTAGAATAGTTAATCAGAGCCATTATTGATAGTGACACATTGTACAAGTTTCTTGAAACAATATTTGCTATAAATTACTCATACCTTGTATTAACTGATAAGAAATATACTTCTTACTATAAGTAAGAAGTATAAGAACCATCTATGGTTGGTACTTGAACATTATCTTAGGTCATGGTAGTGCAAGGGCCAAGTTCTAAGCAATAAATATTTTTCTAATTTCAGATTTATCAGAATGTCAGCTGATGCAAGTACCTGACGCTGTGTACCACCTGATGCGACACACAGAGCTCAAGAGTTGTGATCTCAGTGGAAATGTTATTACTAAGATACCTCCTAAGTTTGCAGTCAAGTTTAGTTTAATTACAGGTGAGTTTCAGTTTTAATTTTCAGTTGTTTTCTTCAGATAATGCATTTGCAATGCATTATTTAGAGATTGCAGCAAATCTCTTTTTACTTTATTAATATTTCCCATTGGACGCCTGAGGGAGGACATCGCCGTCGAGGTAGACCACGGCGAAGGTGGTGTCACGATCTGATGATGTTTGCTGGGCCCATAAGGCCAGAGGTCGCACAAGACATAGGTTTAGAAAGAGAAAGGGGAGCCCTTTTCCCAGCAGTGGGCCACAATAAAGGCTAGCAAAAAAAAAATATTTTGAGTTAGGTAATTAATTCTACTTCTGTTATAATATTTTTTTGATATGGATATATAGTTACTTTGATTGTATATGAACTATTTAGTAGGATGGTGCATGTAACTTTGTAAGATACTACACTAAGATTATAAGCATTGAGACTAGAAAACATTTTTTTAGGACTAGGCAAAATAAATTGTAAAAGAGAAAAAACACTTGTCGAATACATAACCTCCACCTTTTTTGAAGTCGGTCAAACAAGGGATTATGCATGTATTTTATATATTTTTATTAGATAGTTTACATCGCCATATAATAGTAAAAAAATATTCAACGCCAAAAAATCAATTGAAAGTACTTTAAAAAAACGTTAATAGCCAACCGACAACACGGGCACCTTAAGAGCGTTGTCACCTTTTGCATCTCTCTCGCTCACACAGGACCAAATTTTTAAGAATGTTAAATGAAAAAATGCTTTTTTGAAAAATGTAATCAATGGGCGGTCTACAAAATAATATTAATTTAATAGGTAGTTATCAAAAACACATTTCTATTGTGTGATCTAATAAACTTAGGTAATTAAGTATTATGATCTGTTTTTGAGATAACGTAAATAAATGCCACAGTAAAAATGTGTTTTTAATAATTACCTATTAAATTAATATTATTTTGTAGACCGCCCATTGATTACATTTTTCAAAAATGCATCTTTTCATTTAACATTATTAAAAATTTGGTCCCGTGTGAGCGAGAGAGGTGCAAAATGTGACAACCCTCTTAAACGCTTTCCATGTTGGCGCCCTTGATGTGACGTCATATTCTATGACACCAAACAAACAAGAAATTGCAAACACTCCTACAAAACACATTGACCTTTATTGTTGTCATAGACTTTTACGTCACATTCGCTCTAAACAATGGCGTCGCTTTTCAGATATTTGAATTTCCCACAGCTATTTTGCACTTTTTAAAAATTAATTTCTTACTCGAATAGGAATCTTAATCAACAATATTGATGGAGGTATAATTCTGAAATAATACAGTTTATTAAAAACAATATTAAACCCTTATTTGAATCACATGCATATTCCCTAGTCAAAATTCATAACTAAAACCCGTATCTCCTAATTCCAGATTTAAACCTGTCCAACAACCAAATGGCGAAGCTCCCTGATGAGCTATGCACACTGGCGTGTCTCGAGCGGCTGGACATCTCGCACAACACGTTCGTGGCGCTGCCCCACATCACCTTCCAGTGCCCCAGTCTGCACACATTGCTGGCCCATCACAATCAGATCATTGGTACTTGAACTTTTATTGTAAGGCAGTAAGGTAATTGTTTGGATGGCATACTTTTTTGTGTGTCTTAGAGAGCCAAGTAGAACCTAGAAAGAAATGATGAAGAGAATGTTACAAGAAATAAGAAATCAACTGAAAATATAAGCCACCAAAGTTTCTTACTGTAAATGAAAATCATAATTAGTTTCGAACTTGGCCCTATTTTTAACACTATTATTTTTCCATTTACAGAAATTGATGTGGACAGATTAGCCAGATCCCGCGCCCTAGAGTACGTTGACCTCAGTGACAACCCCATTCCGCCGCGCACGTACGACGAGCTCAAGCAACTGTCGCGGCCCACGGTCTCAGTGTCCGAGAGACAGAAAGAAGACTGGGAGGAAGACCTTCTGATATAGAAGAGTGCACTCTTGTGGACTTATGCATTCAGGGCCAGGAGTTGCGGCACAGGTCAACTAGAGCATGTGCGGAACTAACGGGTTAATAATACACATGATTGCATCAAACGACAAGTCATGCAATTTTTGCCTAGTTGTGGCTCTAGCGTAAATCGTAGGGAATGGTGCAATATGAATGTCATAGATTAAAACAACTGGTCCTAACTAAACTGTGATCTTCTCTGTGAAAAGAGGACAATATCAACATGATTTTATAGTGTATGCTATTTTTAGTAATAATTGACAGCATTGTCGTGATTTGAAAGAGATTTGTAAGAGATTAATAAAATGTTTTTAAATCTTTTGACAAGCTCAAAAGTTAGCGTACTTAATTAGTCTAAATGTGATTTGGTTTGTTACGTCCTTTAAACTTATATGGCTTTTATTAAAAACGAAGCAAATTAATTAATTTTATATAGCATTATATATTTTTGATACATAGGATGGTCGGATAGTATTATGTTGATATATCTCATTGTATTGAATACTAGTCCATCATTAGTTAAGTTTGTGTGAATTCCAACAGGAATGAAATTATGTTTTAAGTAATTGATAAGTACCTACACATAAATGTCTATTTGCAATAATTATGTACTAAAAGGTACGGTTGTTATTTTCTACTAATGAATTCGCTCTATGTACCTACATGTTTTGCTTATAATTTTTATTGACACAATTTTTATCCAAAGATTCATTAACTGATGAAATAAAATTCTGTACATATTGAATTGAATGCAAAAACCAGCAATATTCGGAAATAATTAATTAAGTCTTTGTGATTTGTTTTGTAAAGAATACAATCAATAATAAATAAACGCATTTACGAAATGCACAAAAGATATAATGTCGTTTTTATAAGCTCTAACCATACAGTGCTCAAGGGATGTATTCCCGTTGTCCCCTTTAACCGTGTCCCCGTCACGGTATTTTTAGTCTTTTTATTAAATTACTAGCTGTGCCCCGCGACTTCGTTCGCGTGGAAGTCGTAAGATACACAATATACTAAAATAACAGCTCCATTTTAATGAAACTCCCTCGTCCCCCGACCCGCCGTGTTGCATCGCCCGTCCGCGCTATTACTTCGTTATCGCTTAGCGTTCTTTCTGTTTTTTTTTTTGCTCAGCCCCTAAGGGTCGTGGCGTGAAGTTTAATAGCCTATAACTATCCTCGAGAATTGGACTACCAAATGCAAAAAGAATTATTCAAATCCGATTTTTTTTCACAATTTCATGGATTTTATTTTTTTTTTGTGCAGGACCCTAATTCTTTTTCTACAATAAAAGTAGCCTAAATTACTTCTTATAATATCAGCTATCTGCCAGTGAAAGTCCCGTCAAAATCGGTCCACACGTTTCGGAGATTAACCCCAACAAGAGGTATAGTATTACCCACATAGAGTATAGTAATTGATTACCCAGTTACTGGGTTGTGGATGTCAGATATAGGCAGTCGCTCCTTGTAAAATATTGATATCTATTCACTTGCATCCGGTTAGACTGGAAGTCGACCCCAACATAGTTGTGAAACGGCTAGGCAGTTTGATAATGTATACCGTATACAGAGTGGCGATTAGGTTATTAGATACATTAATTGTAACCACGTATTCAGTTCATGATTCTGGATCCCCTTGCGTTGAAATTTTACGTCGATCATTAAAAAAAATTAATAGCTGTTCCATACATTTTGACCGCGTAGGCATTGCAATTTTGTAGGAAACAGCTGATTTTTTTTTTAATAACCGACGATAAATTTCAACGCAGGGATCCAGAATCATGTACCTACTGAATACGTGGTTTCAATTATTTTGGTAACCTAATCGCCACTCTGTATACTTTCTTATGCATTTAGTAAAAAGTTGTTATATTATTTAGACATTATAATCAGACACTTCAATTTTATTTATCTGTAGGTATAGATTATTGAATTAATAACAAGTAAAAAGTACAAACATTATTAATAGGCCGTGTCCCCGTTATCGGGGACAGCGGTAATTCAATAAAATTACTAAAAATACCGTGACGGGGACACGGATAACGGGGACAACGGGAATACACCGCTCAAGGCCCAATGGCCGATACAGCCCGAACAAATGTGAACAAGTTTACATTCAATATAATATATAAAACCCGAGCACAAAGCCCGGGTGCCCCCGAATGCAGCTGAATTCGATCATCAGGCAAGAATAAAAATTACAGGCCTATCGTTTAACTAATTTTTTTTTGGGTTTGCATCTCGCAAGTCAACCTAGGAGATCGGGCGCTTTTAACTGGGCTTGCCTGTGAGTGCCTTAATAAATTAAGGCCTCCAACCAGGGCATACAACTTATAAACCATAGCGACTACTCGCTAAGGGCAACCACTGTGGGGTACGTACCTCAGCGTAGGGCGTCGCTGGGGGAGGACAGCAAGGGACAGGCTGGATCGGATTTATCGTTATACTATACGGTGCCAGCTATTATAGGTACCTATAGTGTATCATTTATGACGGTGCCAGAGAGGTAGCTGCGGGTGCGGGCGGGGTGTTGACGACCGTCAGCGGCTCCCTAGAGTTATGTTCCTAGGTCAGCGCAGCGTGCCAACGACGAAAACTCTGTTCCAATGACTGAGCTCTCGCGACGCGTCACCACATCCTTCTCGCACCGTCTCATTTTAGCGGCAGCTGTAAAACATTTTCTTTAGTGGCCCCCACCCTTCATGATTACTTATTATAAGTGAGGCCATTTTTTATTTAAAAAATATGTCAGCTTATGTCATGATGACTTACCTACTGTAGTCGTTTTATTTCATTTTTGGGACAATAACAAAAAGTTAAAATTGCACTACCGACACCGTTACAATGGCAGGGCATGGAAAAGACGATGATCCAAAGCTAAAAGGTCTTAGCCGCATTTTCAATAGCCAAACAAACAGAGGAAGAGCCAATGTAAGTACCTATTTTTAGGGCCCCTTCCCCCAAAAGGAAAAAAACTGATACTTTATTTCCGTCTGTCTGTCTGTCCGTCTGTCTGTCTTTCAGTCTGTCAAGACCCTTTTTCTCAGGAACGGCTAGAGCAGAGGTTCTCAGACTTTTTTTTCTCATAGATCACTTTCAAAATCTAGCTGGTTCCGGTGGACCCCCTGCGACTACATTTCTACCATATTCCCAAAACTCGACAAAAAATGTGAAGATTAGATCTAACTATGGAAATTTGCGTTGGCTGCGTTGACCACTGGGGGTCCACCTGGACCACTTTGGGAACTAAGGAGCTAGAGGTATCAAGTTGAAATTAATATCAAATAGGTACCTACGATGGTCTACGGTTCCTAGAGCTCTAAAAAAATCAAGCTTATTAGTCGACGCAATAAAAAATACGGTCATTTATGCGAGACATACCTACTCTGATACTCGCAAATAAATCAAAACGTAGGTCTAGAGTAGGTAGGTACTTTCCGTTGACCTGGCAAGAAGCAAGGTCTCACAGCACAAGTAAAGGAAAAAGTTCGATAGTCAATCATATATAGTGTTAATAAAAATTTTGCGATTACAAACTTACATTTGCAGGTGGACCGTGACGTAAATCGATGTATGGGAGAACATGTTTTTCAACTACAATGTTAAGTTTTTTTTGGGATAAATCCTTCCCAACTGCGGAACCCTTCATTGTGCGTGGTCCGACACGCACTTGGCCAATTTTTTTAAATAAATTAAGTATCCCTTAGGTACCCAATTAGGTAGCGTAGGTACTGCGTGGACATTATTGACTCAGTCTCAAATAGAGACCTCTTTTCCTGTTTACAATGCACTCGCGTCTCTCTACTAAGACGAGACACAATCCTTGAGTAAGCATTGCCACTTACCTACCGGCTACCACTGATATCGGGCCGTAGCTAGCTATTAGCCCTAGCGCTATAACAAGGGTGAAGATATTTTCTGAAATTGAAAATATCACAAGCAAGATCACGAAACAATTTAACATACCTAATATTACTTAATATCCCCAAGACAGAGGTGAATAGGAACTGCGGGGTAATTGCGTAAACAGCAGGAATCGGTTTCATTTTGACAGTTCAACAACATTCATTGCGTTATTTACCTATGTTGTTGAGCAGACAAATGTTTCGTACATATGAAGCAATGGATTAACAATTTGCTACAAAATCATTCAGATTGTGATTGATAGTGTGTTACGCAATTAGGGTGCAGGACTATCGAGTCTGAGATGAATAGGAATAGGACTATGAGTTTGGGTGCTTGCGTGCTAAAGAAAAAGAAGCGGGTTCTCGGTACAAGTCCGTACCGATCAGTGCGGGTGTAATAGCCCTTTTTTTTTTTTGTTTCGGGGTAGAAAATCCTCATGGATATCCTCCGGCCTAGGGCGGGCGGAGGGGTCTGTCAGACTCTTACTGACTAAAAACCACCCCGGTGTTCCATCTCACACCTACGCCGAGAGTCGCGGGAACTTACGATCCTTCCGCAACTCCCGGCTGGTGCCGGCCCGCCGGGTGTAATAGCCCTGTGTTAACTTATGCGTTCTCAACTATAGAAGCAGCTAAAACATGTACCTAACCGTTTCTTTCCGAAGATCAACTTGTAGCAATTTAAACCGGAAGTCGAACCCGAAAACCCGCTGCTTTATGCAAGCACCATAAAGGTATAATAAATTCTAGACTTCAATGAGCTGCTACTACTGAGCTGTTGTTCCCACTTCCCACCTACCGAAAACCCAATACTTACCTAACACTTACTTTAGAAGACCCGAGATTCGATACCACTATAAGTATAAGGTGTAATTTTAATCACCGTTAACCTTTTAAGGGGTCACTGTACTCATCATTATGAACAACTTTTACTATGGGACCAAACCTGAAATCGCGAAAAAAAAATCTGCTGCTCCCTATATTTATGTTCGCATAACTCGTCAAAATGTAGGGAACAGCTGATTTTTTTTTCGCGATTTCAGGTTTGATCCAATACTAAAAGTTGTTTATAATGATGAGTACAACTACCTCTTAAGAGGTTAACGGTGATTAAAATTATACACCTTGTACTTATAATAATCCGACCACCGCGCGTCGTAAGAGCGACCCTCTGCAGTGGTATTTAGGTTCACGAGAGGGTCGCGCTTACGGCGCTGGCGGTCGGACTCTAGACCAACGAAACAGTCTAGTTATATCTCTTCCAGCAACCATAGTCTGAGGTTTCCCATTCCCAAATGAAACGTTCCTACTTCCGTCACAGAACGTTTTATTATCATTCGATGAATTGGGGGCGGAACCTTCGCCCCATTCATCGAAATCCATGAGTACAAGCAAGAAACTAAGGTTGTAGTCCATCCGTGGACTTTGCTTAGTTCAAAATGTTTGTGTGTAAAGTAAAAAAATGTAGGTATACCCGAATCATTTTAGCGTAGCAAAAGCGGTCAATGCCCTTTCCCTAATATTATATCTCTCCGTAGGAAGTTAAGAACCCAAACAATAAACTATGTGTGGTTGTTGTTATTGAATCATGTTGTAGATCATGATAGATATTGATTGAGGACGATAAAGACTTTATTTCAGTTTTTGAAATAAAGAATGGTAGAAAATGTAGGTGGGGCAATGACCACTATTGTCACGCCAAAGCGATGCGGGCATATACAGGGTGTAAGGGACAGTCCTCCGCAAACTAACAGGTACAGTCAGCTCCTTATTTTGAAACCACCGAAAATATTCTCAGGATTTTTTTTATTTTTTTATCGTATTTTCAGTTACTATTCCTTTATTTCAATGTAAAATGACATTTTCTGTACGCAGCACTCCATTTAAGTAAATAAATCAGCTTAAACCAAAAAATCGGCAATGGATGTTGAAATAAATACCTACTCGGCGGCCGAAGGCTCGCTGCGCTGACGTTCGTTACGCGGGTTTTGCCACGGTAACGATACATTGCGTGTGAGGTAAAAAATCAAATCAGATTTATAGGATTCCCATAACGTTCCTGAAATAATTTCATGTACCGGTCATCTTAGTATGATATACTGAATTCACCCCAGTCAGTCTGCGGAGGGCTGTCCCTTACACCCTGTAGGTATATAACCGCATTTGAATCAAGTAATCAACTATAGTTTAGTTGATTACTTGATTGATCCTAATGTTTTATTTGCAGACATCTAAACTGACATTGGGTTTAATTACAGCTTGTATTGTTTACTACGAGCTTTTCACAGGAAAACCTAAGAAAAAGAAGTAAATAAATAAGTAAGTACAATCTGTGCAATAAGTATGAGCCAGTGCACATCTGGCGAGGGCAGGCGCAGCGCAACGCAATTTTCAAAATATTGCAATGGTGATAAAAACTGCCCCTTGCTCACTTCAGATGACGCTACAATCCAGCGTCAAAGAATTTGACAGCTAGCTGTCACAATCCAATACATTTTTTGTAAACAAGCGACTTCTAATAAGCTGTTGACTGCAAAAATACCTACGGGGACTCATGTATTTGCCAAAGATGAAGACTGTGGGATATCGCTCTGCGAAAAAAATTTGAAACACGATATTTCTTCGAGACTATGTGCTATCCTTTTCAAACCTTTTATGGGAAAAATTCTTATACAGCTGATGCTCCCAAGAGAACAAAGTCTGTTTTCATTACCCTACAGGCGCTTGTAGTATGTGTGATATTATGTAAACTGTAGCAAAGGTGTGTGTGTTATTAACATCATAACCTGAGAGGCAGTTCTAGTAATGTTCGCATTCTAATCTCAGTCCATTGACATATATGCCAGCTAGGGTCACAGGATGTTTGAAAGAGTTACTGTGGCCCCGGCACAGGCAACTGAAGGAACACGGGTGGGTTTTGGTCAGTAAAAGTCTGACACGCCCTCCCGCTCCGCCCAGAGCGGGAGAAGTAAAGGAGGAGTAAGTAAATATACAATACAGAATGTTAGTTTAAACGAAGGACTTATTGAGGGAGGGTATTCAGTATTCGATTCTCATCCCAAATATGTAAAAAACCTATTACCTTAATTTTTGACATAATTTTCCAATAATTATTCATGAACACTGAGCGCGCAAGAAGTGAACTTGTAAATAGTAATCACGCGGCAAAACTCGTGCCGATCCTGCCGAAAAGGAATCCCGTGCGCAAACCCCGCCTCTTTCCTTTGTGTTGTCTCCGATGCACCGCTCCCGCGCTGACCGAGTGACCGCACCGCAGTCTAAGCGACTGCGTCGCTATTTCTGCATGTCTAATTGCGCTTCCGCGTATCGCTTTAACAACCTCGCTTACTTCGCGATAAAGGTGTCTTAGAGATGAGTTGTTGAATAAACAAAAATGGCGTCTTATCAATATTCCAATGAAGAATATTGGGATATGGTTCGTGCCTACGCGTCATCTAATGATAGTGTGCGAGGAGCCATTAATTTGTACCGAGAGATGTTTCCTAACCGCCAGATTCCGTCGTAAAATCTTATGTTAGGTGTCAAACAACGACTTCGCACATTCGGTCAATTCACCGTTCCAGCGCATGCCCAAGGACGAGGAAGGGAGCTATACCTAGTGCACCTACAAAAAACCATTTTTGAATACTTCGAGCATCACACACAAGAGAGTACTCGAAATGCTGCAAGACGGTTCGGTGTATCACATTGGACTATGTGGAAAAATGCCTTCAGATAAACAGATGCGAAAAATATGGGTTAAGGGAGGTACCAAAATGTGCTTGAATTGTTTAAGGATCTTACTGCTAATATTATCCCATCCGACAGCACAGTCATCTTTTAGTCCACTAATTATTCGTGTTATTTCGTCTTCGTCAGTGTCCAGCAAACCGAAAGATTGTAGTGTGTGCCTATTATTCAATGTTTGGGAAGGTGGTTGATCACTGTAATGCTGAGGAATCTGTTCGGCAAGAGTTTTCCCAACATTCACAAAAAAGTTATTGACCTGGTTGGCTGATGAAAGAGGTGAACTACTTATTAGTTAACAATAAACTCGAATTTGATTCACGCTGTTTTGACATATATGTGACGTTTTTTATATGTTTCCAAAGTTGCTTGCTATTGTTTCCTGCTCTATTTAATTAATTTTTATCGTAATTCCTTTTCAAATTCTTTAAGAGATTGTTACAAAAATTCCTGTATCTTTTATAAGTAGTTTTAATGATACTATTACCAGGGTCTCTCCTAGATGATTGATGAAGTTTGTCTCTGTGTCTTATACACCGAATAAGGCCAGGAGTGATCCAAGGTTTAATATTATTAAGTTAATATTATTAAGTATGACTTTAATGATTATAATTCTGTAAATACATATTTGTTACGGTCGCGAATCATATTTTAATCAATATACAACCTAATACTGACATGCAAATTGCAAAAAACGTAAGAAAATTTGAATTTCGCGGGCTACCCTGGCGCTTTCACCTTAAAGAAAAATTGCAATTTATGAAAATTGTGGGAAATTAAGCTAAGTTAATGTCGTCAATTAAATGGCAAAAATGAGGATATTTTTATTGTAAAGATAACAAAAATAATCTCTGTTTTCACCATTGACACAAATCACACAATCACAGCGATTTGGCATGCTTAAAACCAGTACACCAAAATCACTTTGAGGAACTCAAAAAGTTGTTGTGGGGTATGCACGACATCTATACTCTGCAGAGCTCTTCTTTGGAGCATATCCCATACGTACTCAATTGGGTTGAGGTCTGGCGATTGAGCAGGCCACGGCAGAAGGTTGATGCTAGCACCGGCAAGAGTGCGTGTTACGACTCTAGCCATTTGTGGACGTGTATTGTCGTGCATTAGTCGAAACGAATCACCCAACCAGCTTCGCAAAGGGATGATCACGTATGAAACAATCCTCTCCTCTTAAATATAAGCATTGAGATTGCCCCTGATCCAAATGAGATCGGTTCTTCCAGCGATCCAAATACCGGCTCAAACCATTATTGCTCCCCCTCCATACGAATGAACTTCCTGACAAAATTTCAAACGTTCTCGACATCCAGAGGTCCTTCAAACTCGAGTACGTCTTGGATCCGGCCTCATACCGAAACGAGATTCATCGGAAAAGCAAACAACGCCAGTCTTCATCCTCCCAATTTGTGTTCGCGAGCCCATTGTCAACGGGCCCTACGATTGCGGGGTGCTGTAGATGGAACTCTCAGCGGCCTTTGGGAACGCAGACCCACTTCACGTAAATGATTTCGGATGGTTTGGTCGCTTATTAACAAGCCTGAAGAGCGGTGAAGCCTCGTAGCCAATGTCATGGCGGTCACGGTATGATTCCGTCGAGCAGTATTTTGGATGTATCGGTCCTGTCTGCGAGTGGTGATGCGAGATCGTCCTCCATGTCGCTCGGCCACGATGCCCGTGATACGATAGCGTGTCCAGAGGCGGCTTATGTCGCTCTGTGTAGTTCCAAGAGTGAGAGCCACAGTACGTTGCCTGGAACCAGCCTGCAACATTCCGACGGCTCTCATCATCTCTTCTCTTGTCAAATGATGCCCTCGCTCCACCAATGCAATTTTTGTCAGTTCCAATGTAGAAATTGTAATGGTTTTGTAAAAACGCTATTACACACTTTTGTAAGAATCCTGTTTGACAGTTGATTTTTTATTTTTAATCAAAATTTTAAGAAAATTCTTTATTCAAATAGTGAAATTCACTAAAAAGAATCAATAACGATCCGAAAAAGTTAAAAGAATGATCCTCAATTGCAGCGATACTCTCTAAAACGTACTTGATCCCTTGTCTAGGGATCAAGTACGTACTTTTGATGTGTGTAGTGTGTACTCATTACAATTTAATTTTTTTTTTTCAATTCAATCATTTATTTCGGAAAACATCCATATCGTATTAGTATTAGATATTAGAACTTACAAAACTATGTTAATTCACGCTCGAACATTAAAAATAAAATCAAAATTACAATCAAAATCAAAAATTAGAATCAATATCAAAATTAAAAAATCAAAATCACTAAATTAAAATCAAATGCAAAATCATAATTATATTTTTTTTTTAAATCAAAAATTAAAATCAAAAAACAAAAATGAAATTAGAAATAAAACCAAAATTAAATTAACATTAAATTAAATCAAAATTATGTCGAAGTTAAATTATAATTATACTAAAACATGACCATATCGTATCTTCTACATTAAATATCAATTTAAATATATTTCCTCAGCACCGGACCCGCAGCTATGTCTACGGGACCAGTGCGTCAGAAAGGGGCAGTCTGGCCTCTCCACAATAACCCTCAGGATGCTATTGGAGCTTCCACGTATCTTACGCATTAGGATGCCGTTCTTTTACGCATGATAGCTTCAAAACCATCTATGCCTGCCTTGGCAAACATGCCCGACGCACTACAGAACCGCGGAAGCCCCAGCAATACCCGAAAAGCATTATTGTACTGGACATGGAGGGCGCTCTAGGCCCTCTGCGTATACCTGACCCACAGGCTGCAGGTGTAAAACGTCTGACAGTATGCCTTAAACAGCGTAATTTTCATGTCTTTAGTACACCTGTGGGCCAGCATATTACAATTTGTGATCGACACAAAAGTAAAACTTATACAAAACAATTACTGTGTTAATTATTTATAGACAGGGCAGTAGCCAGATGCGGCTCTGAAGCATTTATATTTCAAGTTTCACACTGAAAACGAAACGTTGCCTGACACTGTTGACAGTTTGAGTCTTCCAAAACCTCCATCTTAGACCGGTTCTTTAGCATTGTTTATATGTTGTCTCTTTCACCCCTTTCAAAATGCAATATGGATTTTCTGCTGTCATAGTTATGTTAGAAATACTGTACACTCCTTTACACGACTTTGGGAATTGCACCTACTTTGCGTTATTACATAAGGATTAAAATACCTTTTTATCAGGTAATATTTCCATTTTCACACAAATTCCTGCTGGAAATTCTATTGTACAACGTTAGTTAATCATTGATTAGTGCACTTTTGTTTTTGAAATATTTTCTGTACTTATTTAGCTCAGTTTTCTGTACCTATATTATTTCATTTTAGAATGGCCGGAGACAGTTCTGTCGATGAATCCCAGCTTAAAGGCATGGCCAAATATTTCAACAGCCAAACGAACAGGGGCAGAGCTAACGTAAGTATTCAATAGTCGATTAATTAAATGTTAACAAATGTAGCAAGCACTTTCGAGGTTATGAGCGATGTTGGACAAAGGTACTAACCGTTTATGCGTCAAGAAATATAAATCTTAATTTTTTCTTAGATTTTAATAGGCTGACCTATCCAAATATGCTAAGTGCCTCTTAAATTCTTAATATTACTCCTACAAATTAGTTGACATTGCAGGGCACTGCATTCATACATATTACCACAATTTATTATACTGAAAAACTGATCTATTAAAATGAGTTCTTATAAAATGAGATTTCTGTCGTTGGATCCAATTTTCAGGCTGCCACTATTCTCTTTTGATAAGACTTGATTGTTATGTCAGCCTTCACATTATCTTGCTAAAACCTTTTTGGGCTGCCTGTATTTAAAAGTGACTCGGGCTGGTTGGATAAATCTTCAAAATAGCTCTCATTTAACTAGGTCAATAGGGCACTTTATGTGACGGCTAAACACCCTTATTTCAGAATTTGTGATGCTACAGAATCTTAGATAATTGATCGAAAAAGTGTCCAGCCAGCTTGAAAAACCACTTTTCGCTGGTCTCTCAATCTCGGTAATGGAAATCATTTTGACAACTATTTGCATATCAACGGGCGTCACATAAATTTGTGCCAGGCATCAAGCTAAAAGTTTTGTGATACATACAGTGGTTTAGTAGAAAAATGCAAAAATCTGTGTCCAGCCAGCTTGAATTTATGTATAAATCTTCCGGCTGGCACTTCCCAATCTCAATAACAGGAGCGTTTTCGAATATAGTTCCTTTACTAACATTTAGTGATGCAATGTGTGACAGTAATAATGTTTGATTTATGGCGTCACATGTAAGGGTTCACGAGAAATCAATAAAAACTTAATGTCCAGCCAGCCTGACTTCAAGTTGGCTTCGAAATATGTTCAAAATTTGTGACGGGGATGATAATGATAACCTGAATTAGTGACGTATAAACTGCATAGTTTTAAAGATATTGATCATTTAAATTTTCCCATACGAGTATAAACACTGCGTAGGGTTACCAATATTGTAGGTTTTATGTAGAACTAAGTATATTTTAAGGTGTTTTCTTTAATGGACGAAAATCCGTGTATTGGTGATACTAATAATATACGAACGTAAGTACTACCGTAGTACTTACATTCCGTTCACCACAGTAACTTGTCCTCTTGAAGTTTGTTTAAAATACATTCAAATGCAATTTATTTATTTCAAATTTTGAAACAGGTATTGTTTATTTAATTACCAGAATAATAATGAAATAAACAATATCGATTTCAAAATTTGAAATCAATAAATTGCGTAATAAATGTATTTAAAGTTGAACGTCGGAGAACAAAATAACTGTGAATGGAATGTAATACTTCCATGATAGCTGATGTTGGTGTCGCCATATATTGCTTAAAGTTGGTACTACTAGGACAACTGGTCGAATCTTAACTCTTGTCTTACCACAGATTAATTAATTAATAGTTGTCTTACTCTGATTACTGATTACACTTCGAAAAGTACATAGTATACAATGCCGACTGTCGAGTTTAGTTCTCATTTTCAGTTACCTAAGATAATGAACTAAACGCGAAATACAAGTGGGCTCTCTTTTGCAGCGCTGGTAGTGGATTATTATTTTGAATTAACACATACTTACGCTTTTTACTGCGGGAAAACCTTTTATTCCCACGGGGAAATCAAATACAAAGCAGATGTGGCTGCTACCGGCCGATTAGTCGATTAAAAAGAAATTCTTTATTTATGTAATTATTATGGTCACCTCACAATATTAATGGATGTTTGTATGGGAAAATTTAAATGATCAATATCTTTGAACCTACGCAAAGTTTCTCCGTCACAAATTCAGGTTATCATTATCGTCCCCGTCACAAAATTTTGAACATATTTCGAAGGCCGTAGATCATCAGGCAGCGGAGATACATGTGTCCAGCCAGCTTGAACTCAGGCTGGCAGGACATTAAGTTTTTATTGATTTCTCGTAAACCCTTACATGTGACGCCATAAATCAAACGTTATTACTGTCACACATTGCGCCACTAAATGTTAGTAAAGGAACCATATTCGAAAACGCTCCCGTTATTGAGATTCGGAAGTGCCAGCCGAAAGTTTCATACGTAAATTCAAGCTGGCTGGACACAGATTTTTGCATTTTTCTACTAAACCGCTGTATGTATCACAAAACTTTTAGCTTGATGCCTGTCACAAATTTATGTGACGCCTGTTGATATGCAAAAAGTTGTAAAAATCACTTCCGTTACCGAGATTGAGAGACCAGCGAAGCGGTTTTTCAAGCTGGCTGGACACGTTTTCGATCGATTATCTAAGATTCTGTAGCGTCACAAATTCTGAAATAAGGGTGTTTGGCCATCACATAAAGTGCCCTATTGACGTAGTTAAATGCAAGCTATTTTGAAGATTTGTCCAGCCAGCCTGAGTCACTTGTATTTAATCCAATTTTACTTAATAAATATTTATTGTATTATTTTATTCAAAGATTATGCTGTACCCGGATACAGGTTGTCCCCTTTATTCATAAACATTGCTTAAAGTTAAGAGAAGTATAAACAGTATAGTTACTAATGTTACTATGCAACATTTATAAATAAACCCCTTTGTGTTTATATAGAAAAATGCAATAAAATTTTTTTTATGTATATTTCAGACGGCCAAGGCAACATACGCTTTCATGGGTGCCATGATTTTATACTTCACACTTAAACCAAAGGCGAAGAAGTAATCTGCATTTTTATGCTTATTGTCATTTGTGATCATTTTAGTACTTTTAATTTCAGTAAGGGCAACATGTAAGTTATTTAGTAAATAAAATCATGTGAACTCATTGTTGAATTTGATTGATAATTTTTTATTAGTAACCCTTTGACACTGATTAGTAAGTTATCAATTCCACTTCAGGAGACGTCTAATCATGGATTGCGAACATTTCTATGGAAACAGCTGGGTGCTGCATATTCCCAAGACATTCATTTGCACACATATTTATGAAAGTGGTTACTAGGTACAGTACTCTTGGTATTTGATATGACATACAAAGTTTTAGGAAAGGTCTGTAGAGCATCGTCTCTGTCATTCGAAAGTCAGTCAGATTAATTTGCTAGGGCACAAAAAATCCAGTACCTGCTATGTTTTTACAAAACTCAAAATCAAAGCATTTATTTCAAATAAACCAATGGGGAAGGTCGGGCAAAGCTAATTGTAGATGGCGTGATCATAGCTAGGTCCCCACGACCTATAGTACGTTTGACATTTCGTTCATTGATTCATTCATGAGTTTACTTTTATTTCGTTATTTTCGGTGATGTCAATATTTTAAATCAAGTAAATGATATGGAAAGTGTCAGAATTTAAAACCATAAATATATCCTTAAAGTCACTTTCTTCAAAATGTTTCTACTCTGTTTAATTTATAAAACATCTCTACGAATAGCTTTAAGCTACCGTATTTTAATTTTAGGGTCTCGGGAAATGGTCGACTCCAATTTCAGAGTATTTAGTAAATGATAAATGATTTTATTTCTGTAATAAGGTTTATACAAACACTTTTACACGTCAAACATTTTTTTTTAAACTAGATGAGGCCGGCGTTTCCTATTTGACTACTCTGAGAAGAAAGGCCGAAACAAACTCAGAGGTCATAGTCTCTTTTAAAGTCCAGACATAATCTTGGTCAGATCATGTGAAGACCATGTAGGTTGGTGTCTGAAATGGTCTTTTGAGGAAAGAACCACATAGATTGAGTGGACCTGTCCAGTCAGTGCAAGCATCTGTCAGTAATCGTACAGCTCAACTTAAAAGTTAAGGAGCTCAACGATTCGACGAACAATACCAAAGAAAAGACATTTGGGTAGGCCGCATAATTTACTCAAACTGGCAGACTATGATTAAAGCTGAGAGAAAAAATAACAAGGACCTACATGGCCTTCACATTCACAGTAATTAAAATAATATAACATTTTACAAAGTAAATATTCATGTCATTGTATATATAAAATTCATCAATGTCAATGTGTAATATAAGAAGAAGAAAAAACGTTAGCAAAAAGAAAAGAACAAAAAAAAATCAGTAGGTATGTATAAAAAAAAATATTGCAGCAGCTCAATCCCACGCCAGTAACACAACAACGCATCATTTTCGCAAAAATAAAATAAAACCACCGCACGCCTTGTATTATTGGCTTGTGTTGGGAACTAGCTACGACAGCGCCGTTTTGACAGTTGCATTCCCCATTACAGGCACTTTTGAATTATCAAAGAGTCGGTCAGTTAGAAAGTTGAAAGCTAGTTGCCCATTCCAAAGCGTAGATCTCTATAGAGAAGAACGGGCAAGAAACTCCACGGACACTCTTTTAAATCAAAATATTGTTACAAAATGTTTTATATAGTATTTAATTATATAACATTTATTATCAAACCATAGAGATTCATGTTGGTAAAGAAAACCATGAACGTCAAGATGACGGGATCCCGCCAGATTTTTCGAATATCATGTGAATAGGATTTAATACAATATCTACTATTTCATACTTTCGTAGAAAAATTCTACACTCGAATACAATTTCAAAATATTCTGCAAAGTGGTCCCGTTATTTTGATATCAAAATGACGGGACCACTATTTAGTTAATGAAAAACGCATGACTGAACACATCACATTTTAAATACGATATAGTGTGACTACACAGACTAAGTTCTGTGACTACTATTACTTTATATTATATTATCTATGGTGACTACGTTTGAATCGTTTTATGATACACAATGACACTGACACTGTCATTGCCATTGTCACGTCATTTGCCACAGGATTGCAAACCCTAAAATATAAATAATGTTTGTAGTTAGTGATGTAAGCATTTTATTTTTCAACACTTTTAAAAAAAAACGGGCGGCTGTAAAAAAAATTAAATGCCCAAAGACATCAAAATAATTACTCTCTTTCAGCCTAGGTAGCTCAGAAGGCTGTTTAAATCAATTATTTTAGTACCAAGCCCCATACATTTATTGAACGTCTCCTTTGATGTGTTCAGTTTAAGACAGTATAGTATAAAGTACTCTGTGGTTTAAGATCACGCCATATGTTTTTCATCTGATAGTTCTCCCGTCATTTTGATATCAAAATAACGGAACCACTTTGTAGAATATTTGTTTTAATTAGATACTTAAGTACGTATCAATGAATAATAATATACATAATTTGTATATTTCTTTGAACTTTATGTTCACTTGCTTTTCTTTTTAATTTTTTTACGTTCTGCACTCAATTGCAATTTCAGACTTTATATTACCTATAACATTTAACTGTTTTGTAAATTAACATGTCCTTTTCCGGGTGATCTATAACTCAGGACCCTCCTATCTCAGACACCTTTCTCTATTTAAGATTGTGCATTTTATTAACCAGTGCCTGTAATAATGAGATAAATAAAGATTTATGATTATGATTATTTTGAAATTTTATGAGTGTAGAATTTTACTACGAAAGTATGAAATAAGTAGTAGAAATATTGTATTAAATCCGATTCACATGATATTCGAAAAACCTGGCGGGGTCCCGTCATCTTGACGATCATAAAAAAAACCTAAATCTAATGTTAGTATCCTAAACATAATCTTATAATGTCTGGAGTCGGAGCTCACACTATTCACGTAGTATGTAATACGTACTTATAATAATAACCTCTTCGGGAAAACCTATATATAAAAAGTACTCTGTGGGGAAAACCGTTTTGTCTGTGCGATTATGGATGAAGTTATCATGACGCATAATTACCGGAAATACATTGTCAGACGGTACGACTGACATCTGTCGGGCATGCCATCGTCCCGGTAAATCAATCCGACATATTGTTTCCGGTTGTTTTCGTCTCGCTAACGGCGAGTATTTCCACAGACACAATCTAGTGGCTAGAATTATCCACCAGCAACGCCTTGCAGTACAACCTTGTGGAGTCTGTAGTACCATACTACAGGGATGTGCCCAACCCAGTTCTCGAGAATGGTCATGCCACATTGTACTGGGATCGATCTATCATCACTGACAGGACTATTGTAGCCAATAAGCCTGATATTGTGGTGATAGATCGACGAGAGCGCCGTGCGCCGTTGTTGATATCGCTGTTCCTCATGACGAGAATCTCGTGAAGGTTGAGAAAGATAAAAAAAATCAAGTACCTTGACTTAGCACACGAGGTTGTCGACATGTGGGACGTGGACTCTGCAATCATTGTACCGATAATCGTTACGGTTATTGGCCTAATAGCGGAGAGCCTCGACCAACACCTCAGGAGGCTTTCATTGCGCGGCTGGGCCAAGGGCTTGATCCAGAAAGCAGTACTCCTGGACACGGCACGCATAGTGAGGAGGTTCCTCTCTCTAGAGCCCTGACCATCGGCACCTTGGACCCTATTCCTAATGCGATGGGCCACAATTTTTTATATTTTTAAAAGTTTTTTTTTATGTTTATAATAAGAATATTTAGAAATATAAATTATATGTATAGAAAATGAAATAAATGGAATCTATACTAATATTATAAAGCTGAAGAGTTTGTTTGTTTGGTTGAACGCGCTAATCTCAAGAACTACTGGTTCGAATTGAAAAATTATTCTAGTGTTAGATATTCCATTTATCGAGGAAGGCTACCTATAACATCACGCTACGACCAATAGGAGCGGAGCAGCAATGAAAAATGTCGCAAAAACGGGGAAAATTTATTCCTTTTGAGAGCTTCCGTTGCGTAAACGGTTAAAGTTACGTAAAAATTATGTATGACGCAATTGTTCCTCTTAAAAAGTTCTAAAAAAAAGTCCGCGATGGCATGTCTAACTTTTAAGGTTGGCTCACTATAACTTTTTTAATGGTAATCAAATTTGTTATAAAATGGTATTAATCCTTATCTAAATAAATAGTTTCATAATCAAGTTTGATTAAGTACCTACCTACATGTAAATTCCTTTTTAAATTATTCGAATTGGACCTTCCGTTTAGAAATTACGACGGGTATAAAAATGCTTATAGTAAGAAAAATGCACTTAGTCTATTAGTTACCTTACACATTTTATTTTTTATTGACTGTTTAAACGCGGTCATCTCTGTCACTACCAGTCGGATTTGAAAAATTCTTTTTGCATTTTATAGCCCAATAATATTACGCTAGGACCCTTCGAAGCCGACCAAAAAGAAAAAAAGTAAGAACGGGCGCTAAGCGAAAACGAAGTATTAGCGCGGGCAGGCGATGCGATGCGACGGGGTGGGTCGGGGGACAAGCACGCGGACGAAGTCGCGGGCGGAAGCTAGTTAATAATAAACCCGCAGAGCAGCATGTGGCGAGCTGCTGAGCAGTAGCGACCCCACGGACCCTATCTCCCGGGAGAAGTCTTGTTCTTCATCTCTGGCTTACCTTTATTGACCGGCCAGAGTGAACACTGACGAGGAACAGAGCTCCCACCTCATTCTTACCGTTATTGGCCGGCTTGAGTGGAGATTCGCAAGAGAAAACGTGCTCGGAGGAAGGAAGTATTCCAGTAAGATGCTAGTAGGGATCTTGACCGTGCTTCCGGGATTGTCCTGATAGCTGTGGAATACCTCTCCACTCCTCATAAGCACCCGAGGACATGTTGCCCCCTTGCCACTACGACACTGTGCTAGCGACCGTTTTCGGGGACTGATTATTGAGTGTGCAAGTCACCCCATGCCATTTTATCCGTGTATTTATAAAACATTGATCAGGCAGGGGCCATAGTCCTTCCATAGTTCTAGGTAACCAGTCCACTTTAGCCACTGAAACCCGTAGTCCAATATTTTTGTTTTCATATCCTGCAATAGTCCTACACTAACCGGGGTTTGTCCTTGGGTGCACCTGCATAGCGCATACAGGGATAATCGTCGGTTGGTGCCTTATTTCCATTGAAAGCGTCTAACGGTCCTCTGCGAGTTGACTTCGGCCTCTCGTACGCTTTCCAAAGGTCAGAAACCCCAGGGTCCCGAGATATTTCAGACCTCAACAAAATAATAATAAATGAATAAAAAACCTTTGTATACAATACCAATACATTTCAGATAGGTACATACATTGAATTTTTGGGAAAAGGCGTGTGACTGACACTGGCTTGGCCACCATCAGGGATTTTAATTTTGATAACACAAAAAATTAGTCGCTAATAGTACAAAACCCTTTTTTTTTTTTTGTGGATGGGAAATCATCAAATGACTTCTCCCGCTCTGGGCGGAGCGGAAGGGCGTGTCAGACTTTTACTGACTAAAACCCACCCGTGTTCCTTCTGTTGCCTGTGCCGGGGCCACGGTAACTCTTTCGAACATCCCGCGACCCTAGCTGGCATCGGTCCTAGCGGACCCCGCCAATAGTGCTGACATCTCTTTGAGACGCGCGTGGAACACGACGCGCCGTCGACTCGGGCTTGGTCCTTACCGGTCGGCGAGCTACCCATTGCTCGCCGTCCGCAAGCCCGCGCCTACGGTGGCCGGGAATCGGCTGCCAATTCCCGACGCCCAGGGCGTCTCCTGCGGCGACTAGGGGCGTGAGGGCGCAAAGCTTGCCTCTCCCTCACGCGTCCCGCCTCCTCCTTCACGAGCATTACTGCTTCGCAGAAGGAGGTAATGGCTTCCCATGTACTCTCGCTCCGTACCATGGCCTGGACCAGGGCCGGACGCGAGAGATCGCCGCCGCCGATCGCTTCCGCGAGGACACGGCGGTGCTCCGCCCAAGCCGGGCAGACCTCCACCGTATGCTCCACCGTGTCCTCCGGGCGATCCACACAGTGGTGACACCCGGGCGTTTCCTCCCGCCTTATCCGGAACAGGTACCTCCCGAAGCACCCGTGTCCGGTGAGGACCTGCGTCAAGCAGAAGGTGAGGACGCCGTGGCGCCTCTCCAGCCACTCCTCAAAGAGGGGACTTATCGCCGCAATTGTGGCGTGCCCAGCGCTGGGTTGCGACAATCGCACTCTCCATGCCGCCATGAGATTCTGCCGGAGCTCTGTCCGCCGTGCCGCGATTTCTCGCGGCAACGGAATTACGCCCCGGCGTCCTGCCTTCTCGCGCCACTCCCACATGTGCGCGAGGACTTTTGCCTCCAGATCCCTTGGCGGTAGTACAAAACCCTGCCACCTAAACTAACCCTATGACCTAGGAGTCAGTGTTCTACTCTAACTTCGTGTACAAAAGAAGCCTTATTTTATTTATGTGTACCTGTGTATACCCATAGTGACCTGATTTAATATGAATGTGTGAGTATGTGTGTAAAGGGGTGAAGGCTGTGTGAGTGGGATGGGGTGTGGTGTGGTGTACGAGAGGGGAGGGGTATTATGTGGGGGTGTGTGTAGTCGTGTGATTTTGCATGTGTTTCTGTATCAATTTTTGTAGAATAGTAATATTTATTACGTGCCTACATTATTTTACAAATAAGGTCTTCTGAACGGGAATAGTCCTGATTATACAGCCAGTTTTGTAATTTGGTTTTGACTTCGTGTAGACATTTAATGAAATCCGATCCCGTCACGCAGCATCCGACAATCCCACCTATACCGCACAACGTGATGAAAGTTTATGAGGATAAAGATTTTAATAAAAAACAAAAATGAAATAAATATTTGTATTTATAGAAGCATGTAAAAAATAAATAATGCTGCACAGGATAGATCACAAAGAAAGCTTAATAGTTTTAGACCTCAAAAGAAGGAACAGTCATTTTTCTTAATTATTAACTCTTTGGTTGACAAATATTTGTATGTTCGCCAAATGACAATTGGAAATGCTACCAAGTAAAAAAGTAGGTAGGAGAATTTATACTTTATGGTATGTATCTCCATTCACAAAAAGGGCAGTGATACACGGTCATAGTACTTTTGTTTTGATTCTTTTTAGGTGTTATATTTTGTAAAATAGATATACAAAACGAAGGTACAGTGACGGATAATACCATACCTTTACACATTAGGTGTGTAGAGCTCCTGAAGTGTTTGTATCAGCTGTTTTCATTTATGTATGACACAGAAGATAATAAAAAACAAACTTTTATAATTGTTCAAATAATTTAAAGATTAAACATAATCAATAACAAAGCTTACATACTTTGAAGGACATATTGCATATTTAATTAAATCATTTGTGCATTCTATATTTTTCAGTATAAAAATTTAAGATTATTCGTGAAACTCTAGCACCAAAAGCCTACAGATTAATAATACTAGCAAAGCAACTATTACATGAATTTATTATTTTATAAATAATTCGAGATTTAAAATACCTTACAGTTTCGATTCAGCAAGTTATTTATACATGGGCTGGGAATGGAGTTTATAATGTAGATGTGTAAATTGATTACCTAACTATAATAGCAAGAACTGGTCAAGACTACTATATCGCTGTAAAACATTGTGTATTTATAATACAAAATATTGTTCTGATCGATAAGCAACTACACGTATTTAAACGCAACAAAAATAAACATTAGAATGGCAAGGGAAAAGATTGCCATCCTTAATTATGCAATCGTGTAGTAGTGTTGTCAGTTGTTTTTACCCTGCGTTTATTGGGTTTCTATCAATTGCTTACCTAAAATAATTATTGGCAACACGTTAGATGTTTATACAAGGTGTAACGGACAGCCCTCCGCAAACTAACAGGGTGTATTCAGCTCTTTATTCTGAATCATATTCCACCGAAAATATTCTCAAGATTTTTTTTTATCGCATTTTCAGTTACTATTCCTTTATTTCAATGTAAAATTACATTCTCTGTACGCAGCACTCCATTTATGTAAATACAATAGCTAAAATCAAAAATTCAGCAAATGATGTTGAAATACTCGGCGGCCGAAGGCTCGCTGCGCTGCCGTTCGCTACGTGCATTTTGGCACGGTAACGATACATTAATAAAACAAAACAGATTTATTGGATTCCCATAAAGTTCCTGAAATAATTTCATGTACCGGTTATCTTAATATGATATACTGAATTCACCCCATCAATCTGCGGAGGGCTGTCCTAGTCCTCCTACCTTGTATGTATTTATCGACTATATTAATAAAACCCAAGCAGCATTTTGATTACATGGCTATTTTGCGTTAACAATGCACATTTTAATATCATACCGGCGTCCTACATACAAATTGCAGCAAATGACTAGCTTTAAAAACGTTTTATCTGCGAAATGCGTCACTCTTACAAATCTTATCTAATTCATTCGTACCCTCGTCTTTATGCCAATATCATCACAGTTCCATACTTCAATCAGTCAATTTGGTTCTTGCACATCATAAACTAGTACAGATTTTTTTATTATTATAAGTATTGTTTGCCTCTGATTTCTGAGACAAGTTAAAAAGAAATCTACTCTCATCTTACGAAGACTACTCTTTTAGTCCCGAAGTTAAACGTTTCAGTATGAAATTACTCACGTCCTCGGATTTCTCATTACTTCAGTTCAGTAATATGAAAGTAAGCGAGTATTCGTTTTCGAAGCCACAGTCTCGTACGCGACTGAGAGTCAGCCTACGGGGAAACATATAAATAAGGAACATTGGTGTGGAAGTTAGCAACCTGCACATGCGCGTTACATGCATTTTTTGTTCAATGCAATCAATAACATTCCTCTCCCTCATTTTAACGCCATTCTTTGGGGCTTTTTCGTTCCTTAAAAATATTATCTAAAGTCACCAAAATCAGTCCTTTTTGAATTGTATTTGAAAAACAATAATTTCTGCAACATCTGTAAGCATAATATAAAATTGATTTATGACGAAAATGCGTAACCAAAAAAGTCTGATTTTAGTGGCTAGCATAAGATAAGGTTAACAACGAGTACGAATTACTAAGCGTTACGATACATTACGACAAAATGGAATGTGGCAGTGTTGCCTATCGTTGTATACAATATTAACCATAAACACGTCCACACAAATATGTAAATTGTTCGATCGTCTGCGTCGGTACCTAAGCTATGGATGGAATGCTGTAATTGAAAAATCCGATTTGCTTTACGAGTAACGTTAACTTATATTGCATGCACAATATAAGGAAGTCGTACTTATCAAGTGAACATAGAGTATAAAAGTGTTATTAAGGTTAATTATCATGATTACAATGAGTAATTTCTAGAGTATTCGAAGTGAGGACATTGCCGAAATCAATATGACGTATGTTGCAACTGCCCAATATCTTCATCAATGTTTCTATTTTGAAAACTACTAATGAAGCGTACGTCCTTCGACGTATAAACTACGGCTCGACTAGGATGAATGCTTGCAAGTGCATGGCGTAAAATGGTGCCAGTCATCTTATTTACTACCGTAATAAAGACATTGGCAACTGCTCATGCGCACAGGCGAGTTTAAATCAATTGTTTCCAAAGACTTAGGTTCAAGTCTTCATAAACACACAATACAATGTATAAAACTAGACGCATCAAAAGGAAAGAAAAATACATAGCCGAGTATATTTCTTTCTTTTTTGGTCCTTACGTTTATCACCGAAGATTTATCGCGGATAAGGTGTTATACTATTTTTACTTAGATATTTGCAATCTCAGCAAAAATAAATACTTATAACTTTACAAAGTTAGAACGCCTTCAATTTTCAACACCATTTTTAATGTGTTTCACAATTAGTCAACTACCAACCGCTTGTTACTAGATCTTCTTGGTGTTTTATTTCTATAATTGTCCTTTTGGTTCAAAGGTAACCAACAAGCCGATCACATCAACCTTTGATTCCACTAAGCTTGTCGTGCCGCGAGTAGGGCGAGGTCCTCATGTATGGTCCAGGGACCGTCGGCGCGGTCTCAGAGCCACGTCGGTGCCCTAGTCAGTGAGTACAGAGGTGGGGGGTTGGTGACCGGCGCGGGCGCAGCATCCGCTTCGGAGTCGGATTCTTCTGAGGAAACGCGTTCGGCTGCACTTAGAGCTACGCGGGCGTACTCGTCCGTGTCTATGCTCTTGCAGAAGTGGATCGCGTACCTGCAATATTGATTAAAAAGTAATTATCATAATATCTCATAGCATAACTGCCATGCGACAGACAATATAGCAAAAGAAGAATGGTTTATGCATGAGACTGTTACCTGAGTTTCTCCCGTAACACAGACTTGCATGAGTATCTCGGCATCTTGAGAAGGAAGAAGCAGGTGTAGCTCTCAGGCAAGAAGTGATCTGGTGGCTGGTATTTGTCTAACACCTAAAACGAAATTACACATTATAAAGGGGAAGTAAAATAACGACTGAGCTTGGAAAGATACGTAGTAATATGGTCTTTTGACTCGCAAAGGAACACCTGAAGAAGTTTACAGTATGGCCATTTACCCACAATCCTCGTTTTTGAAGAACCCTCCTACATACCTGTAACACAAAGTCTCTCTGCCTAGGGTCCTGTGGTGCTCTCGGCAGTCGCGTCCGTCCCCAAACGAAACGTAGGAAAAGGGCTCGTTCACTGCCCGATAGCTCCTCCATTACTTCCCAGAACCACTGCACTAGAGGCGCGTTTGGCTCGATTCCTGGGCGAAAAGATTAGGGGTCAATAGTGTAAAAAAAATTAAACACACAACTTGATGTTGATAAACAGCAGACACCGTTTGAGAACGGTTTTCCGAACCATGTCACAATTTTATCAGAGCCGCCAAACTCTTCATTATCCTGACCTTATGGTACCTACCCAAAGTGTCCTATTAAACAATGTTCTGGCCAAATGAGACCTAAAAATATGACGTTGAGGAAGCTTCCATGTAGTTTTCCACGTCGTCTATAATTCCTTGTCCTAAATAAAAGCAAGATAGTAAAGTAATCCTACCTTTGTAAGTAGCAGAGGCCCTGAGTGAATGCACAGGTATGTCAGGTGAGCCACATACGAGGGTTTCAAGTTCTGCCGCGTTGAATAGTGCGAGCAAAGGTGCTGGAATCACCCGGGACATGCCGTCGCGAACTGCGCGGACTTGTTCGTCGAACTCGTGAAGCCTGAGCAAGGTTAATTTATTGTTTATTGTGTTGTGTGTTGTTTTTATTTGTTTTGTTTTTATGTCATTTAAAATCAGTTACAAGACATGTTGTGCCGATCCCATTAAATTGAGATAAGGGCAAGAGAATGATGATGAAGATGGATGTGTCTGTTAAAATCTGCAAATACGTATACACGAGGCTGGAGCTGAATATAGGCGTTAATGCGAAAGCGCCAGGGTAGCCCGCGAAATTCAAATTAGGTTGGGTGTTGATAAAAATATGATTCGCGACCGTAACAATTCATGTATTTACGGAATTATAATCATTAAAGTCAACAATACAACTCTTCTAAGACCAAGTAATCCTATTGTAAGACTATTTAATAAAATCTTGACATTTGAGGATTATACTAACTTAAGGAGTTTTATTACTGATTCTAATTATGTAAATAAAGACATTTATTATCATCGCTAATCATACTTTAATCAACATACACCCAGACACTCAGCTGCAAATTGGAAAATCATAAGCCTCTCCAAAGCGAGCGTATGTATTGCAAACGCCAAACAAACGCCAAACACAAAGGCACTTACAAAAATTCCATTCAAACACTGTCGTGCGTAACATTTTGCGCGTCAACTTATCTTTCATCCTTATCACTACTTCTTCCAAATCGAATCAAACTTTGTCTTTTACCTGTAGTGCAGAGCCAACTGCACGTATTCATCTTTATTGTCCGGTGTGACTCTTTTGTGCCTCGTAGAGAGTGGCACTTCGTGGCCGGCCGCTGATGGTATTGAGAATGGGAGCTCGAGGTTTTGTAGTTCCTGTTTACAACAACAAAATGTAGCTAATAATTTTAAAAGAAAAAAAATTCGTAATTTTTCGAAAATTGCACACAGTTTGAAAAGGTGAGTAGTTAAAAACAGAATTATATTTTTGAGATACAACCGCACATGTGAAACTTTGACAATATGTAAATCTAAGATGGTTAGAACGACTACCATAATACAGAGGTACGGATACCATAAATGAGGGGTACCCTCTAAAATTAACAGCCAAATAATGCCACCGTCCTGCATACTTAGGTACTTCTAATTCTTACCTTATTATTAGGTGTCATATCTCTAATACAAAGTAGTGCAGGCAGGAAGTCTTTGTCCACTTCAGCCAAGTCCTGTGGCCGGAGGGGTTGTCCTGCTAACTGGCGCCACACGCCTTCCGCGAGCGAGAGGGATAAGGGCGAGCCAGTGCGGATTGCGATTCCCATTAGTACACCTGTGTTTGTGTAACTTAGTTATAGGTATAAAAAGTAGTATAGTATCATTATACAGGATGTCCAGTAAATAGTACGACATAGTGCAGGGGGTGATAGATTTTTTTTTTTCACCTTTTGTAGGTATCAGCTCGAGCTGTCTTACCCTTAGCATTTGTACTAAAGCATGTATCACCTTCTCTGTTACACGCCCAAACACCATATACTTGACTTTACGGTTTATTTAATACAAGCAGACTTTATTGTGGTTTTAAAAATTGGCTAAAGTTAAGCAATAAGAAAATCGTTAAATAAAAAATATTTAAAAAAATGTTGTATTTCTCGATCACATTCTTGTTTTTTATCGAAAAAATGACATCAATGAATATAGTAACTATATTCACGAATGATTTTATGTAAAAAATAATATTTGAAAAGGAATTTTGGATAACGAGATGATTAAAAATCTGATCAAGGTACAAATTTTTCGATTTTATGGAAAATTTAGTACAACTGGAAATCCGTAACATTTTGCGGAATATACAGTGTGTAAGAGACAGCCCTCCGCAGACTGATGGAGTGAATTCAGTATGTCATACTAAGATGACCAGTACATGAATTTATTTCAGGAACGTTATGGGAATCCAATAAACCTGATTTGTTTTATTACCTCACACGCAATGTATCGTTACCGTGCGAAAACACGCGTAGCGAACGGCAGCGCTGCGAACCTTCGGCCGCCGAGTATTTCAACATTAATTGCTGATTTTTTTTTATTTTAGCTGTTTTATTTACATAAATTTACATAAATAATGAGTGCGTACGTACAGATAATATAAAGTTACATTGAAATAAAGGAATAGTAACTGAAAATACGATTAAAAAAATTATAATTTTCCTGAGAATATTTCCGGTGGAATATGATTCTAAATAAGGAGCTGAGTGCACCCTGTTAGTTTGCGGAAGCTGTCCCTTACACCCTGTATATTTTGGTAGGTATTGACCCAAGCTATCACCCCCTGCACTATGTCGTACTATTTACTGGACACTCTATATGTAAAGTTTTCACATTTAACATGCTATGCGTCTTTTTTCTGAAATATATTTTCCATAGCTGCTACTTGTCTGCATATCGAATTTTGTGCTGAGAGCAAGTACCGAAACCTCGTGCGAGTAGAAAAAAACAAAGTCTTCATTTATTTATTATACCAATACCTATAACGTATCATGTAGCACGAATTCTGCCCGTATGGATAAGGCAATAGTTGATTCACATATCAGAATGAAACGAGACTCACCAAGAAACCGGAAGCAGTTCAAATGCAACGGAGTATTAGCAGTGGGCGTTAGTAAGAATGCGTCCCGCGATGCGCCTGCGTCTCCACGTCCATTGGGCGTGGCCATGAGGAGGGGGAGCGATCCATTTTGTAGCTCTTCACACATCTCCGCTATGCTCTCACTGTAGCCGCCACCGCAGTCGTCCACACTCTCACCTGATAGATGAAATCACACACAATTTTAGTTTATCGCTCTATAACTGCTCAAGCACATTTTTAACTATTATAACAGGTTTAATTACCTAATGAGGAATTACGGACTCAAAAATGCATTTAATATTAAAATGATTTACAATTTAAAATTATAAAGAACTAATCTTAGTTAATATAACCTTTATAATAGCCTTTTTGTTATCTAGTGCAATGGTGCCCTCTAGCGGGATAAATTGGCAGTAAGGTTCCCTTTTGGTAAGACGATTCTGTGATAAACTCGCGATAAAGTCACACAGATTTGGAGACAAGTTAATATTGGTCGGCCTCAGCAGCACTGACTATTACAACGTTAAGGTTATTATGGTTAAGGGTATTACAACGTTATCTCGTCTGCTGTACCATAATGTTTCAGGAAGCCTACCTCAACATTTAACCACATAGAGCACGGAGCGCAGACGAGCCCCAAGCTAACTATTGTCGCTATAATAAAGTGTGATTGTACGTACCAACAAACTTGACCTTCCACACGCGATGTGGCAGGGCTAACGCGTCCTGTGTCAATGCTGGTAGTCGCGCCACCATCTGTCCGAACACGGAGCGCATGCCGGCCGGGCCCGCGAGCCCCAGGCCGCCGCGTCGGGCTCGACGGGCTGCGACGCGGGAAAGTTCCACTACGGGACCGTGTTGACGTTCTCGGACCATTGTTGCCATTATAGCCTGGAACGATACGACATTAATGTCCGCTTGCACCACAACTCGCTTAATACGTATACTACTAACCGTATTTATAACATCATTCTGTCTCTGTCACGTTCAAACGATTCAAACTCAAACCATTTATTTCAAATAAACCAATTGTCAGAAACAGAACATACGTTTAGCGCTAAATGTATTTAATTAATTGTGGTGTAAGTGGGCCATAGACTCAAAAGACCAAGAAGTTTAAGGACCAGAAACAGTACTCGTTTATTAAGTTTATGAAAGAGGCGGCACTTTTATCGATTAAGTATCTCTGTGTTTATTGAATGACTGCCCCGTTGGTCGCAAGAGCGACTGCTGAGCGTGGGGTCCTGGATTCGTTTCCCGGGTCGGGAAAACTGTCATTGAGTTTTGCCATTGCGAATTTCATAGTAACAGCCCGGAGTTTGGAAGTTACCCGTGCCTCGGGAAGCACGTTAAGCCGTTGGTCCTGCGCCTGATCTCTCTCCGTGAGTCTCAAATTGCCGTCCCATCGGACTATGAGAGTGAGGGAGGAGAGAGAGCACCGGTGTTTGAGCACACACTTGTGCACTATAATATCTCCCGCGCCGAAGGCTAGTCTCCGCTGAGATTGGTCGCCATGGCCGAAATTCGGTCTGGAGGCCTATTATTTTATTATTTATTGAATTAAAATGATGTTAATGTTATTATTGAAAAACATTTTCGGGGTCGTTCTTTTCCCGCCATTGGCTTACACTTGTACTAATTAATATGGGGCCAAAAATCAGAACAATGTCACGTTATGCATACCTTTCTAAACGCAGCTTCCTTCACACTGTAGAACAGCAACGTCCTCAACTGATCCAGAGGACCATCTAGGATCAAAAGCGGCAGATTTGGACACAAAAGGTCCGAGAATTGATGCAGTAATACCTGTAACAACATATTTTTGCAAATTGTAATGCCAAAACACTTCTAAATTATGCTTGTGTAACTTTTGAATGATCTGTTCTTAAATATGGAAGCGGGAGTGGCTGAACAGTTAGTGATGCGATTACACAACATTGACTGAACATAAAATAAAGAAGTCTTGACTGATTGATAATATTCAGACAGGACCGAATTTAAGAAAAAAAAAACACATGAAATAACACTCACCAGTCTATTACAAATGAGTTGTGGCGCGAGATCGCGCAACAGATGGCACTCTAGTGGTGGTGCGGGAGGGGCGCGGGGGGCTCGGGGCGCTTCCACGCACAGAGCCACTGTGTGAGCACTGCCGCAAGCCACTTTTGTAACACGTTTGCCCTAAAAAATACATATAAAGTTGTGAAGTCAAGGAAATTAATTGTTAAGCAATTTGACTACGAACTTAAATTGACTGTATAATCAAATCACAGCTGTCAATCTTCGACAGTTGCAAGTTCGACAGTTGAAATGCCTATAACGTCAAGAGCAGGCCCATTCAGTAATAAAAAATCATAAAAAAAATTACGTAGGGTGTGAATTAATTTTCCTGACTGTATATCAAATAATAACACCAACGTTTTGGGGTCGCATGTTCGGTACTTTTCTACTTACGAACGTCAACATCTTAGCATACAAAAAGATAAACAGTTTCTTGCCTGCAAAGCCATCAACAGCCTAGGCCTTTGGGCAGCAAGTGTAGTACCATCTCCCAACTGTCCCTCATCATTGTCACCCCACGTGTAAACCTCGCCGTTATCCGTACACGCCACGCAGTGAAGACTCCCTACAAATTAATTATACTAATTAAAAAACACAACTAATGAAATGTGGGCGAACTATACATCTCTGCTACTGTATTTTTTAAATCGTTTCGTCATAATCATCACCAGTTTTAGCACAAAATTTTTTGCTATGATAAGAAGCCAATAACGAGGTTAGGTTGCCTGCTCTGCAAATCTGAACGTAAAAAAATTTCTTCACTCATGAAGGTCTTATACAGGGTTATTTTAAATTGACTAGCTAAACTCCGCAGATGCGATGGGTATCGATATCTAAATACAATATGAAATAAAAAAGATTTGATGTATTTTTTGGGAGGTCAATGACCGCTGTTAGTGTTGTTACTTGAAGTATGACTTGAGTCGAACTGTTTTCTTATGTTTTATCATGTTTAGATAATATTGATACCCATCGCGTCTGCGGAGTTTAGCTAGCCAATTTACAATAACCCTGTATAAATAGAAGAAATATATCAATTTGTACAACTACTTTTCTTGAGTCTTCAAATCTAGATGCTAAGTGATGTAAGTACTTTTGTAGCTCACCTGTAGCTATAGACACAATAGTCTTCCCTTGCATGCCAGTAACTCGCATAGGCCTTCGCACGTGCTCGTAGCTGCCGTGGCCAAGTCGATGATAGTCACCTTTGCCCCTATACAACAACAAACATTAAACCCAGGTTTGCACGGGTGAATACCCGCGGCGAATTTTTTTCGCGCACTGAATTTTCAACGAACTGCTTAGCACCGAGAGTTGAAAATCGAACAATGTTTTTTATATGCGCTTGGATGCGCTCCGGTGGATTCTCAATGCTCGGCTCAACACTGAGAGTTGAAAGTCCAGTGCGTGATAAAATCCCGCCGTGATAGTTTTACGTCCGTCAGTAGGCTTGATCAGTAAAAGAAAAAGTTGTGTCTAGTGACATTGAGGCATTGCGGGCTTATCTGTGAAGCGCAGCGTATTTCAACGAGCGCAATGTTGATATTGTTTGGCAGTGAAAATTAACCACAATGAGTTGAACTTCGGAAGGTCTGCACCGGCCCTATGATTACGGGCCTGTTCCAATTTGTTTAATTTACTTACCAAGTATAAACACTTCCACATTGACACAACGCCACAGAGAATTGAGATCCACATTCAACTTTGACAACGCGCAGTCCTTTCAAACAGTCTATCCTCATTGGTAGCTTACAG
This sequence comes from Fissipunctia ypsillon, assembly GCA_947568875.1. Lineage (NCBI taxonomy): Eukaryota > Metazoa > Arthropoda > Insecta > Lepidoptera > Noctuidae > Fissipunctia > Fissipunctia ypsillon. The sequence goes on along the minus strand of OX387645.1, from coordinate 20,709,305 downwards.
CCTTCTGAACCACCGCGACCTAAAATATAAAAAGAAGACAAAGCTTATAATTTAGCTTGGATAGGACATGAACAAGACCTCACAAAGGTCGACCGGTAGCAAATAGTTATGGCATATTTTTCGTGCATTAAACATTAATTAAATAAATTCTTTAACTCAAACGGGACCTGGACTGAGTTAAATGTGCCATTAGAATAAAGTTAATAATGTATGAATAATGTTTATGTTACCTAATTTCCCATAATCACCGTCTCCCCACGACCAAACATTGTCATCGTCCGTAATGCATAACGTCTGCGCATCTCCCGAGCCGCAAGCGACGTCTATTATACGGTATGACGACAACGCATCCACCTAAAATACATCAATACATAATGTAGAAGAATAAATAATAAGTGCCAGTTTGGCTAGTTTGACTAAAGTAGTGAAAATAATAATGGCAAAAGTCGAAAATAATTATGGAACGTCTGGCGTTTTTATTTCCAACTTCTGGCATCGCCAGAACTGCTTCAATGTACCGGAAGATTTGTTACTCGGGCTGCCTCTATTTTAAAACGCATGTTCAACAGACATTTCTACTAAAACTTCGACATAATATTATAGTTTTATGGTATAGTTCACTTCCAACTGAGGGCCTTGTGGCTGAATAATAACAGCCGCACGGGTCGATCGATCAGGTTAAGCTACGCTTGCCGCGGTAGGTCCGTGGATGGGTGACCATCTTTACATATCAAGACCCCTCCGTGCCTCGAAAAGCACGTTAAGGCGTTAGTCCCGGCTGTCATTCGTGTATCTTTGACAGTCGTTACGGGTCGTCAGAAGCCTGAGTCTGACAACCAGTCTTACCAAGGGGTATCGTATTACCCAGTGACTGGATTGTGGAGGTCAGATAGGCAGTGGTTCCATGTAAAATACTGATATTCAGCTGCATCCAGTTAGACTGGAAGCCGACCCCAATATAGTCGGGAAAAGGCTAGGCAGATGATGATGGTATAGTTGACTTCCACGCGGGACGTTGAGGGAAGAATATGCAAGTTAAAAATAAAATTATGATTCATAGTTACCATTTTAGGTACAAGCTGGTCCTCAGAGTCGCCATGCCCCAATCGCCCGTACCTGCCCTTCCCCCACGTGTAGATCCGGCCGCGTGCGGTCAAACACGCCGAGTGTGCGCCACCGCAAGCGATCGCTACCACTTCTAGTCCCGATAGAGCTGTTATTAGTTTGGGACGGTCGTAGCTCCTGAAGAAAATATTATGTTGTAAATTAATAATAAAGTAAGTTTGAGCAAATAATTGAACTCGCTGGACGAGTTTTACGCTTGCTTGTTCGAATCGTCGACCACAACGACACAAATTGCAAATATTTTTATAAATTGACGATACAATTTGCAATTTTTTAAAAAGCTAATGCAAGACGTATTTCGCTTTACGACCATTTTAAAACTATATATACTCACACTCTATTCCCATGTCCAAGTTTACCATCCTCGCCCTCACCCCAGCTGTAAACATCACCATCAGCAGAAAGCGCTAAGCAATGCTTTCCTCCCGAATTACAAGCGACCTGGCAACACAACACACACACTTTTACTCATTATTATTTTAAATGCTTTACCCTAATTTCTATAACTCTGATCTAGTGTAGGTATATCTTCTATCTTCTCCCAACAGGCATGCGTGTATGATTAGATGTATGAACGTAAACGAGGCAAAAGGACTATGGAAGGATTGGAGCAGGTGGCGTTCTGTAGTTTCTGCCTACCCCCATGGGAAGAATGTTAATGAATTAATGAATGTATTTTCTATTAAATTACATTTTAGCAGTTGAATAAAATAATAGCAAAGCAATCACATGATTGCTTAACTTACATAAGTTAACATCAGATGAAACAGATGAAATTAAATGTTTTTAGGACCTTGGGGTGTATTCAGTACCTTTGTAATGAAAACATGTTGTATCGAAGCTAATAGAGTTGGTTGAGAGACGGAATCGATGCCACCAATGCCTAATCGTCCGCCAGCACCATAGCCTGTAAAAATACAAATACTTTCTTAAAAAAAAATGGAATAGTATAGTACGCGTCAAACTTTATGGCGGCTGTGAAGTGCGCTACTCGCTGCGCAGTATCGCACCCCTCACTCCCGCTCACACGTGAATTTGTTACTGCGCAGCGACTCGCCTCATGTTTCGAGTCGCCATTTCGGGCTGTAACTACGACACCATAGGACTCCGAGTGAATTCAGAATTCTAAATGAAATGTATTCTGCTTATGTGGTTATGAAATCCGCGGATAGACTTACCAGTAGCATAAACCTTTCCATCAGGCGTAACAGCGAACAGCGTCTGTTCACCTCCCACTAGCTGCACAGGGTTGAGGGCCGCGAGCGCGTGGCAAGGCGTGGGTGTGCGCACCTTCGCGCCCTCTACCCCGCCCAGTTGCCCGCGGTGGTTGTGGCCCCAACCATATACTGCGCAGCCGCGGGAGCCGCCGCCCCACCAACCGCACCAGTCTTCTGGACGTCTGAGACGTACAATTATTATTATTAGATTCAAGTCTACAAATACAGATTCACAATCTATCTGTTGGCACACGGTTCAAACCCGTCATTAAAGTGTTGTTCGAATTTCGGGCACATATTAAGATGGTCAATGAATGTCGTTTTTGTTTAGTCAATAGTGAAGTACGCTCCAAGAATTTGGAGATACAAATAAGAATGTTCCCCGAAATGGCACCCCAAGAAGAAAATATTGTGAATCTGTTATGAGGTCCTTTGACTTTTTATTCAATTGGTGAAATGAAAAAAATCACTTGTACAGTCACGAGCACTAATATGTAGATACTTAGGGAAATTCAAAAGCGATTTTTTCGTGGAATAACGATAGCAACTGAGAGATGCCTAACTATTTCACAATTCTATATGTTCCAAAACACTATGTTCGTAAGAACATAATATTACAAACAATACAGTAGAAGAAAATCAGTTTTAAAAGTAGCTAAGTGTATACAAATTAGTGCTCGTGACTGTACACGTTCTCTAAAACTATTAACATACTTGTTAACCCAATGCAGAAGCTGTTCATCATGTTGCTTAGTAAACTTAGTATTATCCTCCCACAGGAAGAACGATTCACTGGTAGTGTCATCACTATTATACACTCCAAGATCTGCCAATCTTTTTCTCACATCTGCGACGAAAGGCGTGGGTAACGGTGTACGTCGTATGAGCGCGTCGGCTGTGCGTACGCAGAGGCAGTAGCGTTTGAACCACGACCAGCGGACTGAGTCGGGGCCACTGCACACGCGGGAATCCATGCGGAGCCCGCATGCGAGCCACGATAGTTCCTGTAGAAAAAAAAAAAATTTAGTATAATGTTAGCAAGTTCTTTCGGTAAGGACTTGATCATTGAGGGGACTGCTTAGTAATTTTAGACGATAAATGTAGCCAAACAATTTATTGTTTGTGTTGTTCAAGTAGGAAATGAGTTGGAAGCTTTATATTTTTTTCATTATGTATCCAAACAGGAGCAATATCCTCGGGAAAACGGCTAGGCAGATGATGATCCAAATAGGAGCGAATAGGAAGCGTTATTAATTTTTGATTTTGAAATGGTTGGTTGGTTTTTTTTTTTTTTTGGCAGAACGATGATGAGCCAAAACAGTTGCTTTTTTACTTCACTGTTTTATATTTTTAAATAATACAAGTTTTGTTGTTGAATGCTTATTTTATTTGCTCTACCATTCCCAGATACATACTTGGCCTCTGACATCTTTGCTTAAGAGTTTTTTTTTCACATTCACACTTCGGCTTAGGACCAATTTTTCAATCGTCAGATAACTTTCATTTGAGGAATAAATATGGCGGTTTGACAGCTTTTGTATAGAAAATATATCAAACTCTAAGTCACACTAAGTCAAAGTTATCTGACAACTGATAAATCGGCCCATAATGAATTTTCCAACCATGACCTCAGTAAAATCCGTAAAAGCCGCTATCTATGAACTTTTGTTCCCATTTGAACAAGTACAACTTACCTTAAGATAATGCGTGTGTAAGAGATGCGTGCCAGTACGTAGCGCCGGCTCCTCGTGTTCGTACTGCGCATGTAGCAGCTGAGGCAGGTGATGTAAGGCAGGAGGGGTTCCGGTACTAGTTTCGCATGCGCCGGCGCCGCATCCACTGCCTCCGCATACTACCCCGCGGAGGCGACGGACGCACCACACACGGGCGCGCCAAGCTAAAAAGAAAAGACATAGTAACAAATAAAAGGCGTTTTAAACAGGCAAGGTTGCGACGTATAAGAGAGAGTTAAATAGTGCTGCACTGAAAAGAGCATAGCTCTTAGGAAGAACAACTGAAGGAGGTGGAGCGCGTGAGGGAGAGGCAATCTTTGTGCCCTCACGCTCCTAGTCGCCGCAGGATACGCCCTGGGCAGCGGGAATCGAGAGCCGATTCCCGGCCACCGTAGGCGCAAGCTTGCGGATGGCGAGCAATGAGTAGTTCGCCGTCCGGTAAGAACCAGGCTCGGGTCGACGGCGCGTTGTGTTCCACGCGAGCCTCAAAGAGATGTCAGCATTAACTGACGGGGTCCGATAGGGCCGATGCCAGCCAGGGTCGCGGGATGTTCGAAAGTTACCGTGGCCCCTGGCACAGGCAACTGAAGGAACACGGGTGAGTTTTAGTCAGTAAAAGTCTGACACGCCCTCCCGCTCCGCCCAGAGCGGGAGAAGTCATTTGTTGATTTCCCACCCGAAAAAAAAAGAATTAAAATAAATAAAGGAAAGTCAATTAATTTGGGGGTCTAAGCATTGTTTTCAGTTGACTATGTGTGTATTAGCTTTATCTACACTAATGAAATAAAGCTTAAGAGTTTGTTTGTTTGTTTGAACGCGCTAATCTCAGGAAATACCATTTTTGCATTTGATAGCCCAAATCTTGAGGAAGGTTATAAGCTATTTAACATCATGTTACGACCCTTAGGAGCCGAGAAAAACGACAAAAAGTCCAAAAGAACGCTAAGCGAAAACGAAGTAATAACGCGAGCGGGCGATGCGATGCGACGCGGTTGGTCGTGGGCGAAATATCACGCGAACGAAGCCGCGGGCAGAAGCTAGCAGTAAAATAAATCCTAAAGAATGGTCTGGGACAAGTTCGCCTTCAAATCTTTCTATTGCTTACGTAAAAGGAAAATAAATGACCTTTTAAAGGCATATCTTGCGATCAAAATAACACGTTTAAACTTAATCAAAAATTTCCCTATGGATAAGAATATTGTATACTTACTTAGTGTAGGCATTTGTGCACAAATAGCCAGAGCTTGCGCCAAGCGTGGCGCCAACTGATGATCATTTGATATGGCCGCTAACAAGGGACCATCGAGCAATCTCCATGCCAACTCTACTGATGGACATGATAAGACGTAGCGATCTGAACCACTTTCCTGTTAACAAAAGAAATATGTTGACATTTAATTATAATCAATTTAGTGCTCTGTCGAGTTTAAAACGGTCGACAGCCCGATTTGTAGTATGACAACTCGGGATCCAAGTTCTACGATTTCCTCTAGCGAGTTGAAAGCTTTCTTGATTTTGACTTAGATTAAATATTATAAACGTGGATGAAAATTCATAGGATGTAAAAGAATTAGTACATACGGTAACAGAATGTGAGGGTAGCATAGGATGAGCAGTGAACCTCCAACCCCAGCCATTGACAGAACCATCACTCGTGAATCTCCAACGTAATTCGTCACCTGAACACAGGAAATTAATGTTTATAAACCAAGTTTTATGAGTTCTTATTCATACTGCAAAACAAAGTTTAGAGGCTTCAAATATGAGAACATTCTAGTATAGAAGCTAGTAGCTATAACTTGTGGTGTATACTTTTTAGGTGGAAAAAAATTTAAAAGCAAAATCCAAGGACAACCCAAGGCAGGGTCGCCATGAGATGTTTGGGGCTCGTACGCGAAATAGAGAAAACTAGTCAGATTTGCTGCCAATAGTATACTGATTTATTTAGTGTAAAATACAAGTAAAACGATGTGAATGCTAGGTAAGCATAACATATGATACCTATTATAAAGGAGCATACATATTTAGTTATTAATCTAAAGGAGAGTATACACCACAAACTATCTTACCGTTAACAATGATTTCCTGCGCCCAGTCCGTAGGTTCCCGTCCAGAGCGTGTTGCTAACACGCGACCGGTGCTATCCGAAATCGTCAAGGGATCATTGCGACGTTCCGTAGAACATCCTTGTTCAAAGACCACGCGAAGTGAAGACGCACCGGGAATTTTCACAACACCTGTGTATTATTCAGTAAGTAAAGAACATTCTGTATAAACATAGTCTTGTATTGAACAAAGCAATAAAACTTTAGCATTTGCTAACATGCGCGTAGGAAGGGGTGGAGATTCAACTGGAAATCATTGAATGTACTCGTAGAAGCAACAATGTAAAAAAGTTTTGAGTAATTTCACAGCTCTGAGTTCCAAGAAGAGGGGCCTATACTCTGATTTTGAATTTGCTAGACCGAAATGACAGCTGCGATCGACCTTTCTTTGTCATTTTGACATTTAAGTCCTTTTAAGCCATTTTAAAGTGAATGTCCACTGGTCCGCACCGGCAGTATCGCACGCACGGCACGCAAAGGATTTTAAGTTTGCTATGTATGAATTAATACAGCACTGCGTCCACTATAGCCACCACCCGCACTGAGCGCTCGTTCTATTTCTTCATACAAACAAACCAAAATCCATTGGGGTGCCGTGCGTGCGTTGCGGCCAATGCGGACCAGTGGACGTTCACCTTAAGTCTACCAAATTAAAAATCAGATTTTAGTATTGTCACTCTTGGAAGCTCAGCACCGTTGCTTACTGGCCAATCTTTTTTCAACAGGGCCGAGTCATTATTATACCTACAAAAAAAAAAAAATACATTACAAGTTCTGTGTTGAAATGGTCTCGCGTCCATGTAAAGTCTTTCAAATGAAAGCAGATCATACCTGATATATCCGTATCATCAGCATACGGGTGTGGACTGTCCACAGTGACAGGTTGCGGAGGGGCGCGGCCTCCTCCTGCGGCCGCTTCTTCCAGTTCACACACACATACTTCGACCACCATGTCGGCTACGGCGGGTTTACTTGCGCAGAGAGCTGGTTGAATAAACATAAAATTTAATTGTAAAAACGTGTCAAAAACTAGAGGTTATTAAGCCCAGGTACGCACATGCGAGTTTTTACCGCGGCAATTTTTTTTCACGCACTGGATTTTCAACGCACTGCTTAGCGCCGAGAGTTGAAAATCAAACAGTGTGTTTTTATGACGCGCTGGGTCGCACTCTGTTGGATTTTCAATGCTCGGCTCGACACCGAGAGTTGAAAATCTAGTGTGCGATTTTTTTACGTCCGTGCGAAAGTGGGTTTAATGTAATACAGGAATAGTTTTTGAAATGGAATTTCAGGATGAAATCCTAAACTATGAAAAGTAGATCAAAGTCGTCAAAAGAGTCATGAGCTCGATTTTGTAGAAAATTAAACTGTACTTTTAGTTGTTTGGAAAAATATTTTACCCAGAAATCAACTACGATATTTTTGCAACAAATATTATGAGAATTAATGCAAAACACAACAAACATGGGTAAGGAATACATCTTGTTAGGAATGTTATATGGTAAATCTGTGTGTTTTTTTTGAATCATTTTAACTTACCCATAAGAACATCCGTAATGATTTTCACAGCATTACTCGAATCGGGTATCCTGCCGGCAGCCGCTAACTTCAGTAAGTCAACGAGCGCTCGTGCATCCGATTCACCGAGTTGTGACGTAAATTCGTCTAGCGCCAACTGCAAGAATACTTATAGGATTATGTCAAGAAACAAAAGACAACCACCGGATAAGAAATATGTGGTGAACGATGTTAGACTGTTGTATAAAATAAATGACGATCATCACGTACATTGTTCAGCACCCTAATAGCGTAACACGCTTTCAATCACAACCTGAATGATTTTAAAGGATATTGCTAATCCATTGCTTCATATGTTCGGAAAATTTGTCTGCTCCACAACGTAAATAACGCAATGAATGTTGTTGAACTGTCAAAGTTAAAACCATTGCTACTGTTAGTGTGTTACGTAATTACCCCACGGGTATTGTTATCAGTTATTGGTTCAAGCTTTTATCTAGCTATTTATGAAAGTAAAATGTGTCGGAGTAACTTTGGTACTAAACCTCAAATTTTAATGTTAAAGTATAGATAAAAATCAATATAACTCACCTTAGGCGCCTCAGCTTGTTGTACTGTCATTGTGGCAGCAGCGACAGACACAGCGCTCGATGACATCACAGCCGAATGCCGAGACGATATCGAACCGCTGAGAGGACTACTTGCACCACTCTGAAAAAAATAATAGTATAAAAGAATGAAGAAGTGTATAAAAGAATTATCTTTAAAAAAAGTTACCAATCAATGGGTAATTCCAGTGGCGTTATTGAAGTACGTAAACTTATACGAGACAGCGACATCACTTTTTGTAGGCTTCCACCAGTCTACGCGGTGAATATTAATACATCGGGTTCTTTAATTCTATTCCGTGCCTCGGAAAGCACGTTAAGCCTTTGGTACGGCTGTCATTCGTGGATCTTTGACAGTCGTTACGGGTCGTCAGAAGCCCGAAAGTCTGACAACCAGTCTTACCAAGAGGTATCGTATTACCCAGTAACTGGGTTGTGGAGGTCAGATAGGCAGTCGCTCCATGTAAAATACTGGTATTCAGCTGCGTCCGGTTAGACTGGAAGCCGACCCCAACATAGTTGGGAAAAGGCTAGGCAGATGATGAGATGATGGGTTCTTTAATTCTATTACAGGTGAATGGCTTGCTACTGTTCTTATGTGACTTACCGGTAACGTAGCCCTATCAGCCGGCGCTTCGCCCCCTCCAGTTCGGGCATCCGCCTCAGCATCTTCATCTTCAGTGTCTATAGTCGTCACTACGGGCACAGCGGCTGAACACGCTTCGTGAGCGCGTAATGCTTCAACTAGTAAATTTCGTGCCTGTTAATAGCAACGAGAAAGTCGGTTGTTTAAAAATTTCTACTCTGGAGTTTTGCTAGAATTTTGTAACACTGCAAAATATGTGATTACAATACAAGTGATGCTGGAATAATAACCAGATTTTTTTGAGGGTGTTGTAATTCTAATATTACGTCTAGTATTCTTTTTAAGTTATATGGTGTAATGACAGAGAAAGTGAGACGTGCATAGGTATTCACAACCGTTCGATACGCTTCCGTGCCGAATCGAACATAAATCAATGTTATCAAAAGAGTCATCACTGCTGGCTGTTAACAAATCCAGAACCCAAAAATTTTGTCAGTTTAAATCACATAAACGACTGCCATTTTTCCGACAGCTAATTTTTGTCAGGGGCAAGGCAAATTAGTAATTGAAAAGTGTTATTTTCGATTCAACAACCTGTCATATAGTTGTGAATAGCTATGCAGGGACAGAAAATTAAGACGTTTTACCTGCGTGATATGTAAAGCTAGCAGGATCAAAGACAGTGCATGTTGCACGGCCACAGGCGGTTCTAACGCCAACGCCGCAGCTGCTAGTGATGCGCGCGGACCTTGAGGCTCATCTACGACCACTTCTTCTGAGTACAATCCTGTGAAGAGTAAAAAAAGTTCGTCTCGGGTGCAGTGGCAAACATAAATAACAGTATGCTCATGAAACTAGAGAACTGAACCAGCGATTACTATGAGAACTATGCACTGGTCGATTTGACAGTCGCTAGTGCAGGCCATTTTTTCGTATTGCTAACGATATAGTATTTCTTATTGTCTTTGCTGGTATAGGAACATAATTTTTTTGTAACGCAATTTGTCCAAATGATGAAATTCTCTAGTAATAAAAAGGGTCTCAGTAAATCTGGCGCGCTAACGAAGAATACAATAACTCGATTTTTACAAGAATGATTATTGTATTTTTAATTAGTGAATTTGTTATGAAGTTTTAGTTATTGCATTCTTGCTTACTGAAAAACCCGAGTTCCTGAAGGATTCATAAAAAGTTACTTATAGGGAGTTAATAGATCTCGATTCGCTGATTCCGAATATTCAGGGTGCTCAGTAAATAGTACGACATACATAGTGCAGGGGGTGACAGCTTGGATCAATTCCTACCAAAATAACACAATATATGTTCCGCAAAATGTTACGGATTTTTTTTCACCACTGCAGGTTAAAGTTAAGCGATAAAAAAATCGTTCAGTGAAAAATATTAAAAAATGTTCATCGCTTCTCGAACACATTCTTGTTTTGACAGAAAAAAGACTTATCAATGAGTAGAAAAACTATTCACGAATAATTTGATGTAAAAATAAAATACTAGAAAAAGAATCATTACGAGATGCTTAAAATCTGATTCAACGTAGAGATTTTTCGATATTTTGGAAAATTTTGCATAACTGTAAATCCGTAACATTTTGCGGAACATATATTGTGTTATTTTGATAGGCATTAACCCAAGCTATCACCCCCTGTACAATGTCGTACTATTTACTGGACATCTTGTATATATAACTCAAAATCGTCCAAAATCGTGTTATTGTATTCTTCGTTAGTGCGGCAGAAATACCCATGTATTTACCGAGACTCTGAGCTCCCAAAGGATCCTTCAATGTAGGGAACGGTAGCGGTGCTATATGTGGTGAATGCGCATCAGTTTGTAAAGCAGCTGGTCTAAGTGACCAGGCGGCTGAATGTGACGACCCTGCGGCTGCCCTTTGTACTCCTTCGACGCCAGCTACCAAAGCGGGGCGACGGTTCACGCAGGTGGTACCGTTGCCTTGCTGGCCGTGGTCGTTGTCGCCCCATGCCCAGACCTGAGGAACGGAATATTTTATACATATCTCTACAGTTTCCGGTATCAAAAATGGCTAACTTTGCAAGCTACATAATTATTTATTTGTTTATAATCTCCAACAAAATAAATAAGCAATACATGACACATACATGATGGCCAACATCAGGTATTAAATAGGTGTACTCCATCACTTATAGGAGACCACAGCATTAAATATAAATATGGCATAAGGTTAGCTTGATTCTTTCAATATATCTGTGACTGTATGCAAAGGGAGGCTCGATGGTCAGCAGATCTAAAAACAGTGGAGTACTGAGTTTGGATACTGGAACGATTCGAACCAATTTACAGTGAAAATTGTATGTAATAATGATGTCAATAATATTTACCTGATGTTCACTAGTAACAGCAAGACAGTGCAATGCACCAACAGCAACATGTATAACACGTCGCCCGCGCAACGCTTCCACAAGCGTTGGCCGACGCACATGTGCGTCACATCCGTGTCCTAGACGGAAGTAGTCACCCTTACCCCATGTCCAAACCTGAGATAAAAAAATCATCGTTTCACTAATCTGTCTTTGAAAAAAAAAATTTTTTTTTAATACAATATCTCAGATAATTATCAAGTTTTGGAACTACATACTCAATGTGATACACGATAATGTTTAAATCCCATTGCAGCTATACGCACTTTTTTACTACAAATGGTCATTCAAACATCAACTTAGACTACATAACGCTTAAGTAGATACTTGAGTAAGTGGAAATGTACTAAAATTATCTAAGATTCTGAATTCAGGTATAGATAATAATACTGTTACCTCCCCATCCCTGGTCAAAGCTAGGCTAAATTGTGCGCCGCATTCTACTTGAATAACTCCAAGAGTATTCAGTCTTTCTATATTCATTGGTACTGCGCAACCATCGGACCCACCACGACCTGAAACCGAGGAACCTGGTTCACGTATTGCTGCTTGCTAGGGTAGTTTAGGGTGGAAGAAGAAAATACGCTTTTTAAAGGTGCTCTTCCGAAGGTGACCGCCCGCGCCAACCCAAACCGCAGAGGTAACGCCGCCCACACGCAATGACAGACCACAGCGACACGACTCGTTTCTAGATAACTCTATGAAAACGGTAGCAGGTGGCAATGTCGTCATCTACGGAGCGTTTTCTTAGAGTTACGTACAAACCAGTCGTGTTGCGGTAGCGATCGTCTTCGGAAGAGCACCTTTATTCTTATGGGGAATAAAGATTATTTACAGTAACTAACCTAGCTTGCCAAAATCACCGTCTCCCCATGAGAAGACTTTGCCACACGCTGTCAAGGCTAAAGTTTGCGCGTCTCGAGATCCACAGGCCACTTGAACTACTCTCAAGCTAGATAGGGCTTCCACCTAGAACATCGAAAAATAAAAAACATATTTATCATGAGAATCAAAACAAAATTAATGCTTATCGTTTTTTTCAAACCGAACACAAATACGAGAGCTTACTGCTTAAAAAGTAAGGTTATGTTAGCGCAGTCAACAATACAGTAACTAATTATTTGCAAAGGCCGTTTTTTATTAGTATTTGTTACCATCTTGGGAAACAGCTGCGTCATATCATCGCCATGTCCAAGCCGGCCATACTCGCCCATGCCCCACGTATACAAATGGCCGCGCGCAGTCACACACGCACTGTGAGCAGACCCGCATGCAATGCCGACTACGCGTTCACCGGCTAATGTTTCTATGAGCCGGGGCACTTCTAGTGTGATGCGGTTGCCGTGACCGAGCTTGCCGTCTTCGCCTTCGCCCCAGGAATAAACCTGGATTTGAAAATAAGAGATTGAGTAAAGAGATATTCGTTAAGGTATTATTTTGAGCTTTGATAATACAAAAGGACTACGGATCAACTAGTATCTGCCTGCCGTGGTGAATAAAAGATTTTCTTTTATAATCAGTTTCCGAGCAATTTATACAAATAAATAAAATGTAAGTGTCTGTTTGTAATGTCTTTTCACTAAATGCATATGAACTTATGGTACTTATAACAAAAACATTTTTTTTTTAATTTTGGTCTGTCTGTCTGTTTATTTGTTCCGGCTAATCTCCGAAACGGCAGCTCGGATTTTGACGGGATATTATAAGGAGTAACTTAGGCTACTTTTATGTTAGAAAAAGAATTAGGGTTCCGCGCAAAAAAAATAAAACCCATGAAATTGTGAATAAAATCCGTTTCAAATAGGGAAGGATTGACATCCACGCGGGCGAAGCCGCGGGCAACAGCTAGTATTATTATAAGAGAAGAGCCAAAAGACATAAAAATAAATGTTATTGTGACTTTAGGGTGCAATTTCACCAAGACACAATGGCAGCCCAACATTTTGCTGGCAGTGCGATCGTAAGTAGTTTACTAATATCTCGGCGAGAAAAATAGTTTTAAACTCTACTGACTTTAAATCCGTCAAGTATTTGTGATTTTTGAATGACGATGGAAATCCAGCCTCACAAATTAATAAATAGTTCACACTTTACGTAGGTTTAATTCTTTTATCTTACCTTCCCATCAGCAGTAAGTGCAAGCGCATGTTTTCCTCCAGAGTGCACGGCTACACGTCGTACAAGCACGTGCGCAAGGTAAGGGTTAGCGCGCGGACTGGACACGTTGTTGCTATGTCCAAGGCCGAGTCGACCGTTTGTACCTTCACCGCAGGCGAATAACTGTTGAATATGAAGATCAAATAAACTGACGCCACAGATAACATGATGATTATACCTAAGTCCTAGAACAGAGCGAGATTGCATTGTTGCAAAAATCGAATATCGGAAATATAAAATGTAACCGCATCCACGTTGATTAAATAGTCTTTGATTTTGAAAAGATGCACTAGAGAAAGTTGGTTTAAAACTTTTTGCTATGGGAAATATTGCCTAACAGCACGCTTAGCATGACCACCATAGAAACGGGTTTTGTCGACGGAAGAATAGACAAAATGACAGATTGTAGAATGATTTGTACCGTCTAAGCATGGCGATGTATCATTTTGTCTATCCTTCCGTCGACAAAACCCGTTTCTATGGTGGTCATGCTACGCGTGCAGGTACGAAATTTCTTGGTTTCTTGGGATTCCAAGAGACTTCCAAATATCATGCAGTAAGAAGATGGCGTATTATGAGACAGTAAACTTACCTTTCCATCATGAGACACAATAAAGAGAGTCTTGGAGCCTCCCGCAATGTGGACAGGGCGGTAAGCGCTAAGACTTGGCGAGAATACGGGAATTTTAACTTTGGAGCCTTTTACACCACCCAGTTGGTCCTTGTCGTTTAAGCCCCATACGTATACCTGTGAAAAATAAACACTGTCTATAGATAGTCAGAGGGCAATGGAACGGAATATTCTGGGTATCCAACTAACAGACCGGGTTAGGAATACAACCATCCGTTCCATCACAAAGATAACTGATGTCACTTGGAAAGCTGCCACGCTAAAATGGAATTGGGCTGGAGACATCTGCCGCATGTCAGACGACCAATGGGCCAAACTTACGACCCAATGGGTCCCTCTTAATGGCAAGCGACAACGCGGCAGGCCCAGACGGAGATGGCGGGATGAGCTGGACTCCTTCAACAAGAACTGGTCCTTAGCAGCTTTAAACAGAGAGAAGTGGAAAGACAGCAGGGAGGCCTTTGCCCTGCAGTGGGACATCACAGGCTTTTGATAAATAGAATGTCAAGACTAAGTTGTTGGTGAAAAAGTAACGAAAATAAACTTACTTTAGGACAGTCACTTGGCAACGCTGGTGGATTATTATCAGCAGATACGGCACCCGTTGGATTATCTTTCTCCATCCAATCTTCTGCCACGAAGTTCATACTCTGAAATATTCAGTACAATCAAAACGCGCTCTTATGTCTTGTACGTTAGAGTTGAATTCTGTACGCTTACCTGTAACACTTCAGTGTACAGAGGGTTTGGTCTGAAGCCGGTTATATAGAGACCGTGGACTCGGCAATCGGCGTTCACGTTTCTATTTTGTTTTATTCCGATTTCAATACAAGGATAATACTGTAACAAAAACAACCACCATTTAAAAAGACGACAGATTTAGCAGCATTGGTAAAAAAGCTCTGAATAGCCGTTGAGAGATTTTATGTAATAATTCAAACAAAGAATTTACTCTGCTAAAAACTGACAATTGTCTAATCTTATTTTGGTAGAGTAGTATTATTCTAAAATTATCATTGCGCATTTATAAATGATTCAAGTAGCATTCCAAGGTATATTCCGACACAAATCTGTTTATCGACCTTATGTCTTTATCTTTAATCCAAAAACATTTAAAGGCTGTAAATAAGTCATGAACAAAGTTTTAAACTAATATCTAAATCCACAAACCTGTTTACAATCAGCCAACAGCTGAATCTGAGCTAAATGCGCGGGGGGTCTATCCCTCACAGACGCAGCGGGCGCGCAGGGCACGGCAGCAAGCGGCGCGAGCGCGGCGTCGTCGAACGTAGCGCCGGCTCGCACCGCCAGCGCCGCCGGGCCGTGCGCGCCGCCGCCTACGCCGAGACCGAGGCGGCGGATGCGTACGCCACTGCGCATTTCTACGCGGATCCAGTGCTGCAAACGTAGGTAATTATATGATACATGGATTTTATTAAAAACACAGAAGTTACCCACAACATAAATTATGTCAAGATTCACAAGTGATATTTGTGCGCAAACTTACGCTTTTGTTAAGAATCCCCGAAACTGTCAGTTGCAAATTTTGTTTATGATTAATACAAATTGATGCGCAAATTGATCGTCTAACAAATGCAATTGAAGCGATTGACAATATTACTACAATATGTGACAGAATATTCCATGAATGTCGATAACTCACCTGACCATTCCCACTAGAACTCTGCCAGTACGTGTGAGGTTGCGAATCTAACAGACGTCTTGCGCCGGCGCCGGATCGACATGACGACACGCGAACGGCACGCACTGCGCCGCGCCAACCTACTGCAGTTCCACCGGCACTTTCACCCCATTCCGCTGTTTATATGAACAAATACCAACTAAAAATACAGGATAAAAGATAAAATGCCAAAACGAAGAGTAAATTAACATGTTTATCCCGTGAATACATAATCAGCCTATATCGTTCCCTCTGACCGTATCGTTCACACAGACTGTGTGAATACGAATGAATGAATGATCTCTTTGTTTGCTAGAATATACATAGGCTATTACATGGTGTGGTGGGAATTTATTTAACGTCACACTATACCAGTATTCGACGTTTGGTAACTTACATTGATCAGTAACGAGTTCCATTTCACTGACTTGACCTGTCCATCCTGGCTGTTGAGGAAAGTCCACTGTTAGATCACGACCGTTGCTCGATATTGCTGGAAAAAAAAATAAGTATCACAATTTTATAGATGTTCCGTACAATATCGGGGCGCAGTATAAGAGGAATTTACTAAACTACATCTGGCCACCTACCTACTGACTGACTGACTTATCTCATATGGTCATTCAAACTGAAACCTTTTATTTCAATTAAACCAATTACAGGCACTTTTGAATTGTCAAAGAGTCGGTCTGTTAATCAGAAAGTTGAAGCTAGTTGCCCATTCCAAAAACGTGAATCTCCATGAGACGAACGGGCAAGAAACTCACTCTTTCAAGGACACTCTTTTAAATCAAGATTATTACAAAATTACATTGCATGATATATTCTTATATAACTCAATTAATAGTATTGACAAAAGTAGCGGATATAAATACGTACAAGTAACAGTTCCAACGCTGGTATGATCAATACATCCCCACTTGTACCGCGGCTGGGTGACCGCTGCTCGGACGCGTACTCGGTCACCCACTGCAAATGGTGGCGTGCCCGATACCACTTCAGCATGCACTGCGCGCACGCCGAACACACGACCTAGGCCGCGCCATTCAACCTGAGCAATGAATTGCGAATTTTAGTTTCTGAACGAAAAAATTACACTAAATACATTTACCGCTAAACATATTTTATTTAAAACATCATTCTGTCTCCCTCAAAAGATTGCCTGAAATGGAACGATATTTTAATGTTTATTATTATTATTTACGTTTAGCGGTAAATCATTTACGAATGTTTTATTTTATTTGAACTCTTATCTCTTGTAACTTATGATAAATCTTACATCCTTAAACTATAAGGTAACCATTATAAACTTGTTAAATTCGCACTCCTGAGCCACAAGATACAAGCGACGCTTAGTTTGTGGCTCACCGAATATGTATTCTTACTAATAATTGATTTTTTACTTTTTGATTAATAAACTTTTTTTTTTTTACTTTACTTTATTTAGGTATGTATATGTGATGCAAATGGGCCTAAAAGAAAAGTTTAATAAATCATGAGTGTTCCCCAGACATTCTTTTGTTTAATTATCCATTAGTTTTAGATTTTTCAAGTTAGATATTTTTCTTTTTTGTTAGGTCTTACCGAGTTAGAGTTACATCTCGCTTTAGGTTCTTGGAGAAGGGAAACTGGAGTTAATCAAAATAAGGCGTTGGGATGCAAATAATTTGAGGCTCCTAATAGGAATACGGTATTTGGCTGGATTTTTAAATTTGATTTTACGAAACCTAGAAATGTTTACTTCAAAAAACGATGTATGCGTTTTAAAATCTATGTGAGGCAGAGACAACACTCCTGCGATCTGACGTCACAACACAGGGACGCCACAGTAACTTTGCGCCATTCTGTGTAATGATCGTTTTGCGTGACAAGGATAGAAGATAAATTACAACAGCGTGTAACTTCTCCATTTTTCCACCGATTTTATTTATTTTTTAACAAATCGTCCTTTTTAGTACCTTCTTTAAAATAAGGATCAATTCATGTATATTTTTGAAAGAAGTCGAATACCATAATCTATTTATGAGATATAACAATGACTTATGATGTATGGGTAATGCGTACACATATAAACATATATCTAAGCGTCAATTAAATAAACTACGCATACAGAAAATGCAGAAAACTTACGTGTAAGAAGACATTTTGTTTTATATCACGTTCTACTTTTTGTACTTGTCCAACATCGCCTAAAGCAACCTGAAAAAACACGTATAAACTCTCAAAATAACTGAAGCAAGCATACTTACAAAAAAAAAAGCGTTTACATGAATTCAACTAAGCTGAAACTTTTAAGAATATCAATCTAGCTACAAATTAGCAGTAGACCTACACCCTAATTGCGTAACACACTATCAATCACAATTTGAATGATTTTGAAGGATATTACTAAGCCATTGCTTCATATGTTCGAAAAATTTGTCTGCTCAACAACGTAAATAACGCAATGAATGTTGTTGAACTGTCATTGAAAGCCATTGCTACTGTGAATGTGTTACGCAATTACTCCACCGTTTTAAAAAAATGAGACGTTGTCAGAAAACTTCGAAATAATGTATGGGGCAAATAGAGAAGGTGAAGTGTAGAACTTTGTTTAGATTAGCAGGTGAACAGGTTTCCGTAGTGTTGAAGATAACCTGTAATTGAAGGTCTCCACCAAGCGACAGATAAATTTTGGTGGAGGCAATTCATAAATAAATAGATGCGAGAAGCGATTTAGGGTCAGTATGGAGGCCTACAAAAAAAATGATAAGTTAGTGTGATAGGATGTAGGCCCTCAAATGAGCTGAAGCTCTTCGTGAAGATGAATAAGCACGTAAGGTGTGTTCCCTGTGAAATCAACCTAATAGAAAAAAAATATTAATAATAATATAACACAATACTTACTGGTTCAACAGCCTTACAGCACCGTACAGTCATTCCCGGAGTGATGACGTCAGACAAGTACTGCGCATACTCTTCTTCAGAGGCGAAACAACTGCGCCATCTATACGGAATCTGTTTCTTTTCAGGCTTAGCGCTTAAAGGCCTCATTTCGAAGACTGAGTCGTCCATACCATGCTGAGGTAGTTCTAATAGGTATACAACTAACGATTCTACTGAGGGTAGACTTGTCCCACCTGTAAGGAATATTGAGCTTAATATCGTAGAAAATAGAGTTTAATTTAGTTCGAATAATTCGATAACTAAAGACGAACGGCGAAATGTAAGGAATAGTCTGATCTATAGCTAAAAACATAGGGTTAATATTTGAATAGCAAATATGGTTGTTTTGTTACCTAGGGCTTGAATAGCGCCGTATACAGCGTGTCTAGAAAATCCCATTTCTATAACTTGTTGCACTTGTGAAGAGTTTGCCCATGTGTTCAGATCTTTTCTTGCTGAAAAAGAAGATCGAATATAAAGTTGATATCACGGTATAACAATATTGTAGAGATGTTTTATTATGCGTTTTGTATACTTACATAGAGATGCCGTACTAGTTGAAGGGCCCATAGATATCTGCATTACATTACTCTTGTCTATGATTGGCATTTCGGGTGGCGTTTCGTGGTCTTTATCGTCTCCTGTAGAAGTAATAATAATTCAGGCACATCATATTATTATACACGCTGCTTTTTTATTGGCTAGGGAGATGACACGATAGTGTTGCTCATCATTATGAACAGCTTTTATTATGGGGACCAAACTTGAAATGGTGAAAAAAATCAGCTGTTCCCTACATTTATGTTCACGTAAATCGTCAAAATGTAGGGAACAGCCGATTTTTTTGTCGCGATTTCAGGTTTGGTCCCATAATAAAAGTTGTTCATAATGATGAGTAGAACACTATCGTGGCAGCTCCCTAGTCATTAAAAAAGCAGCGTGTATACTATTACACCCGTATTAGTTAAATATCCGATCAAGACAGAATTTTGTTAAGATAACACATTGAGCTTCAGAAGTTTCTCAAACTATGAGTGACAGAGACAACGCTCTACAATCTCCAACTTTTTCAAAAACTTGGTATGTTATTTGTTACAGTTAAAACGCGTTTTCACTAGTTAAAACTAGCTTTTACTGGATGCCTTTGTTAATACTAGAATTTCCTAGTTATAACTTGAATTTACTGATATTCATGTTTTAATTTTAGTTAAAACTAGTTTTAACATTGAACACTAGACAGGACTAGTTTAGGTAGAGAAACTTGTTTGGGGGTAATGATTCAATTGAACCAATGAAGTGTAAGAAGCGTTTGGTCACAGTTCTAACCTAACCTAATCCATTTGGTCGGAGTGCCCTGGCTTAGTTACTGCGATCGATTCGGCTACCACCATAGATATATAGGATGACTGGTAATTAGTGACCGATACTTAATCACATGATTTTACACATGATAACAAGCAACTTTTACTATGGCACCAATCCTGAAATCGCGAAAAAAAAATCAGCTGGTCCCTACATTTTGACGAGTTATGCGAACATAAATGTAAGGAAGAGCTGATTTTTTTTCGCGATTTCAGGATTGGTGCCATAGTAAAAGTTGCTTGTTATCATGTGTTTAAGTATCGGTCACTAATTACCAGTCACCCTATATAAAAAACAGGAGTAGTGGCAAGGGGGCGTGTCGGTGTCCGCGTGACGTGGTCACAGTGCCCATGTCATAGGCAAATGGCCGCCTCCGCGAATTGGTGCACTTTCGACCCAGATCGTGACAAATTATAAGAATGCCGTGTTGTTCAGCGGTTTCTTATAAAAACCGAAGCCAAAACCAAAACTTTGTAAATCATGGAATCACTTACCAAGTTTTTTACTATATTAAATATAAAAAAATATATAAATATAAAAACAACAAATCGTAAAATATTTCTGACTTTTACCATGTTATTTTTGTTTTCAAATATCACAGCGACTAAACTATTTTTACAATAAATACATTGCTCCTTAACCACTACCTAAGTTTGTCACTAAGTGACTGGACAAGTAATGTAAAAATCACAAAACGATACTTATTAGGCGGATGAATCGCGTAGTACGGCCGCTGCTTCTTGTGAGGAGTAAGTGATGTGCTTGTGCAGATCCACTAACGTTAGGCTATCGACAATAATGTCGATTAACGAATGAAATATTGCTATTATAGTTTATTTTTCAATTTGCAACCGTTTTAACCCGGTTGGAAGATCGATGTGACAGCCTAAACCAACGTAACCGGATATTTGATTGATTATTTTTTTGATTTACAATTTATATTTTGTTTAGCTACATATTGTTTATTTTTATTAAATATTTTGTGGACATGCCGTTTTTTATTTATTTTATTTTCAGGACCCCAAAAAAAATTGTACAGTAATAAGTGGAAGAATCGATAACTTTCCGATTTAGTCGATCACTAGCGTATATGTAAAATAAATTGTTTTTGCACAGCACAACGATAGCGACCGATGTTTTAGTGTGGGTAAGTTGTACGGTGCATCGTAAATACACGCTGTGTTTGATGGGATAAGGTTTATAATTGATTGTGTAGTACGTTCTGATTTAAGAAATGCGGGTGTGTGCGCGACTGCGTATCTATTGCTTTTACTGGACTGCATGTGTAGTAGTTGCCTTGTGGTGGGGTCAAACTGGAGACACAGGTTTCCGATATATCTTCGTTTACTTGGACATTATTTTTTTCTAAACTTGGGATATATATTTTTGTACTGTTTTTAGAACGGCCATAAGGTCTTTTATATGCTATTTCAAGATTATCCATTCTTTACCAGACCTCCTTGTTTATTATTATCTATGGCTACCACCAAGACCTACGACCAATCAGGGACGGTTCACAATTTTACGAGTGATAAAATCGGACAGATTGTGAACCCATCGTTAAGTGCACAAATACGTACGACTCAGGTGAGCGGCACACTTTGACCTCGGCCAAAACGGGTTTAACGAAATAATGTGAAAACGCGTTTTATCTAGTTAGAACTAGTTTTAACTGATATTTATCTTAGATCAGTACTAAATTCTAGTATTAAAAAAGGCATTCAGTAAAAACTAGTTTTAACTAGTAAAAACGCGTTCTAAGCAAAAATGGGTTTTATCTGTAACATATTTACGGCCTGTAACTGTAGTCTAGGATCAACTTATACTTACCATTAACATGAGCAGCTAACTGTTGAACTATAGTAAGCGCTGCTGATTCAAGTTCTCGCGGTGTGTGAGACGCAGCCAGTGGACTTGGGCGAGTGGCTAGCGCTAGTAACCGTCTCAGTAAAGTTCCTTCGGTGCCTAATGTCGTTCCTCTGTCTATGTTACCTGAAATATTTTGATTGTGATAGTCACTTGTTTTTTTTTTTTCAGACGCATGTCTATTATTTATTATTGTCTATAGGAAGTATGCGGTTAAGGTTGCGTTTAACTTAAACAAGTTAAGCGTTATTAAAATTAGAATTCTGCAACAAACCTACCCGCATGGTCTGGTGGCTGCATCAGAACCTTTCGCAATCTTGTTCGAGTAGTCAACAGACCACGTACTGCGCACAATGTTAGTAGTTCCGTTTGCTGCTTTCGTAGTCCATATACATCGATTTCAGCTAAAAAGTAACATGAATAAATTACTCATTAAATTACCACCTTTTTTTTAACTACACCGGGGAAGTCCTTGGCCTGCATCTCACCTGATGGTAAGTGATGATCAGGCCAAAGATGGAAGCGAGCTTCACCCGGAATCCTCACAGAGGAACGGGTTATCCTACCTCTAACTGCCGAAACACAACAATGCTGTTAACATTGTTGTTATGGCGACAGACTTAGAAAATATGGTGGTAGCTAGCCAGGCGAACTTAGAACAAGCCCTACCACCAACCAAAAATTTTGCCCCCGCTGGGAACCGAACCTGGGACCTCTGGGTCTGAGACAGGTGGTCTTACCACAGAGGCGGTGACCACTTTAGTGGTTTCGTAAGATAAAATGAAGAATCCGGAAACCGAACTTAAGATTGAGTAACAAAGTGATTTATGCTGTTAGAAAATTGGCTTTCTACATTTTT
This sequence comes from Fissipunctia ypsillon, assembly GCA_947568875.1. Lineage (NCBI taxonomy): Eukaryota > Metazoa > Arthropoda > Insecta > Lepidoptera > Noctuidae > Fissipunctia > Fissipunctia ypsillon. Next base: position 20,686,518 of record OX387645.1, on the reverse strand, counting down.
GTATAAAAAAATATACCATATAACAAAGTCTTTCTTTACCGGGTAAATGATGTGGATGCATAGGTGAGGCTTGTGGTCCAGCGCCTAATAAAGCAGCGCATACACGTAAGGCACTCTCACCGCCACCTAACGGCAGGGAGAGACGGTCGCTTTCCGCGCTCTGTATACCGCTTAGTTCAGTCTGACGAAGGAAGATACGTGAATAAATGCAAGATGTTACAATAGTGGACTTTAAATCGAGTAAATAGAGTTTAAAATTGTACGTGTTTTGATACCTGCCGAGTTTCAGTATTTTTATCTCACAAAGCGACACGCGCTTTACATTTGGTTACCAAGGTGTACAAACACGCTGTGAATGTGTGTGTAAGCGCAAGAGCTCTCGGTACCGTCCGAGACAATGGCGAAGTCGGAAGTATGTGTGTGTAATATGTGCTGACGCTACTCGTCTTCCCGCACACATTCACAGCGTGTTTGTACACTTGGTTAACAAACACAAGTAAAGCACGTGTCGGTTATCTACTCAATGTTTAAGAAGTTTATCAAATTTTTTACTATCTTTGTAAAGGAGAAGAGAGAAATCCATGCGTTTCTTTTGTTTTTCAATATTTTCTTTGATATTCCACTATTAAATTTACTTGCTAAAAGAAACATACCTTAGTAGTAACATTATCATCATGTACTAAAGTGATCTTCGCCCTAGGCGACAGTTGCGTCACAATCGCATTGCGTGGCGGTGATCCGGCCGCTACTTTCTGTCCTAGTCGTATGCGCCATTCTACACCACCGACCACTCCTAGTGCACCCGCTGCAAATAATAATAAACCCTATGATTTGGAGCATAAAGTAACATTTTGTGTGTTGTGATTAAGGTATATGATTATGAACCTTATAGCTCAGTAAATAAAGTGAAATCTAGATTGCGTGTCGTGTAAGTGTGTATAGTTTACCAATGAGACAACTCTCAAGACTAGGCGGTGTGGGTTTGATCATCTGCGTTAAATCTTGACTAGTATGCGGCCACCAATGCCAGTCGCTTGTTACCTGTCAAAAAAGAATGTTGATAAATCATTGTCTATGAATCAGTAGTACTCATGTAGTTGTCTGTTAAACTTCGTTGGTCAGTGACAAAATTTTTCACATACTTCGATTTTGACGACCACTACCTCTTTATTTTTTTATTTCAGCCGCGTCTGGCAAGCAATTTTGAAAATGTAAGACTCACCGTTTGTGCAGCCAACTGCAGTTTATCCAATAATAACGTCGTAACGGGTGTATGCCACTGCGTGGCCGCGTGCAGTTGTCTAACTAACTGTACTAGCGCAGCACACGTCGATCCTGTGTAACTAGCGGTCGCTGGGGCGCGCCACCTGTTGTCTGAAATGGATAAATTTTAGTTTTAATAGGGTGTAAAGTTCACTCATCCTCCATAGAAAAAGGAGGATCCTCCGACCAGACGGGTGTTGTGTCTGGTGGGCTACTGCCCGACGGTTGATGTCGGGATGTTGTATATATGCTAGTCGCGCGATAAACTCTGATTGCGCGATGCAGGATTTTGCGTGACGTCAGTGTGACGCGTTCCATTGTGGCGATGTAGATCCACAGAAGACGTAATAAATAATAACTGATTTTATTTCTGTAAGTAGGTTTATACAAACACTTTTACACGTCAATCATATTTTAAAAACTAGATGAAGCCGGCGTTTCCCATCTGACTACTCTAAGAAAGGCCGAAACAAACTTGTTCAAAGTCTCTTTTAATGTACAGACATAATCTTGGTCAGATCATGTGAAGACTATGTAGATTGGTGTCTGAAAGGGTCTTTTGAGGAAAGAACCACACAGATTGAGTAGTATTATAACTACTAAAATAATACTGGTAAAAAGACGAGAGAGATATTGATGGTTTCGAAACTAGGTTTTGGCCCTCTTTTATTTAAATGGTGTTTTCGTACTAAAAGATTAAGTGGTTCATGAAAAAAAAAATTGATTGATATGATTCATGAATCATATCAATCTATTTTTTTTTTGTTGAATTATTCATAAAAGTCCTTACCAACTTCTTCTTCATCAGCACTATTGCCAATAGCCTGGTGGTTCGGTTTGAAGGCCGGATCCCACGAGTGGGTTTCAAGCCATAATCGTCCAATCAGGGCCAGTAACTGAGCACCAACCGTTCGTCGCCACTCGGGAGGTCCCGTGTGTTCTACTAGTACACGGCGAAGAAGCCAGAGAGACTGGATCTGTGAAAACAAGGTGTAATAAGAACATTGTTTAAAAACCTCTTTTGTTGACGATATATAGGCATGCAATTAAAGTAAGCATAGGGCACCTCAAATCAAAGAATTTAGCCAATGATTTTCGGTGAAGCAATCTATTGAGAACATAATAAACTTTTTGACTATTGCTTCAGGGCAATGAACCGGTAAATGACACTTACTTGTAAATAAATGAGATCCTGTGAGATAGGTTTGTCAGCAGCCGAAATAATACTATAGCAGAGTTCAAACCACGAATCAGTGCACAGAGATATCCGCATCTCCAGGCTTTGCGAACTTGCTGTAACAAAAGAGTTAACAGTTCATAAACCAATTTATTCACAAAAAAAGCTTGCGGTCGGGGGACCCCCGTCAGGAACAAAGTACCCTCTCACGTATGATTTAAAAAAAGAAAAAAAAATCGCAGCCGCCATCTTGGACGAAAATGTAAATTTTGACGTCACTTTCGGCTTTAGCACCCTGGAAAACTACGAAAACGACACCTCTGACTAAAAACTTAAAAATTTTCGCAGCCGCTATCTTGGATTTTCATTTTGACCAAATTCAAAGAAGAAAGTCGCATGGAAGGGACATACAAGTATGAACGCTTTTTCGTTAATCACGATTTCAGCTAGTTTACTTCTACCGCAAGTCGCGTAAAAGAACTTAGTTTCAAAACTTCATTCCTTCATTCAAGAAGATGTAGTGACAAAAATTGAAGAGAGTATGCTTAGATGGTTTGGTCATTTTGAGAGGATGAATGAAAGTCGACTAACAAAAGGTATTTACACGGCAGATGTGAGCGGAAACGCCGGGAGGGGACACCCTAGGAAGACATATAGTGATCTTATTGGTGATGTTCTTCAGAAAGGTCAGGTTCATAGTACTCGCAACCGGCGTGCGTGTATGACCAGACGTATGAACGAGGCAAAAGAAGTATGTAAGGATCGTAGCAGGTGGCGTTCTGTAATTTCTGCCTACCCCCATGGGAAGAAGGCTTAGGCTTAGGATGTATGTATGTACTTCATTCCAATAAGAATTTATAAAGTAAAGAATATTCTCGCTTTAGAAATTTTCTTCAAATTAAGTTGCTTTATAGTTAAGTCACTCGGCAGTTCCAAGCACCGCACCGCTAACCAAGCTGAGTGTCTTGATATTATAAAAAAGTAAGTATGAAAGATTTTTTTTATTTATGTACTGAAACAATCAAAACTCGATCCTTACCTCGTAACAACGCTAAAGCCGTATGGTAATGCGTAGCGAATGCCGTCGGAGGCGGCGTAGAGTGTGCATGAGCTAAAGTTAATAGTCTTCGTTGTAACGCGGCGACGTTACGTCTCGCGACTGTTCCAACGCTGGCGAGAGCGCCGCCTGCGCCTGCGCATAGAGCTCGGATAGCACCCGTGCAAGCAGATCGGACTTCGCTTACTGGCCACCATTCTACGCTGTTATCCACGACGGCTACTGAAAGAGAATGATCAATTATATTTATTTCTGTAAATAGGTTCGAAAAAACACTTTAAAACATCAAAATAAATTATGTTTTAAAACTAGATGAGTTCAGTGTTTCGTATCCGACTACTCTGAGAAGAAAGGCCGAAAAACTCAAGAGGTATTTTAAAGTCTAGACATAATCTTGGTCAGACACATAAATTAATATTATTTTAAAGCATCATTCGCTTCGATTAACCAGTCCATGTGTTACAGAAGACAAAAGCTTTTATTAACATGTTTACTGGGAAATAAATACATCCAAATCTACCTACAATCGCAACATTCAAAATTATTTACAGTTTGGCAAGATAGTCCTGAAACGGAACTAAAATATTTAATCGTTGGCAACACTCGCTCTGCCTCGTCGAGTAAGGTACATATTCTGTCATTTCTTGTAATCGGTGACTGTTTCTCGTGTTTATTTTTATTTATTTGCGTTATTGTTGTGATACTGGTGACCCATTGTGTTCATAATGAACAGATCTGTTATTCGGAGTTCCGCAAGAGCGATAATTTACAAAGTGTACGTGAGAGATGTGAGGCGGAACTCGGGCCGGACAAATTTTATTCGATCTCAACGATGTGTATAAAAGAACCGCTGAAATGACAGGTAAAATGATATTTTATACAAGTAGTCAGGTGTCATGTGTGCATTTCAAGATGCAATATCTAGTATAAACCTTTCACACAATTATTGAAATGTACATTCACGAATTTGAGGTTACGTTTACAAAACACATTCGAAATGCAGCGCGTTCGAATAATGTTGATACTTTATGTTAATGTTGCATAAATCACTGAACAAAAATAACTATAGTATTTTTTAGGTAAATCCAACAGTACTATAGGGCGATCTGGGGTCTGGGTACTATAAGCTGATCTGGGGTCTTGTAAAACATAAAATTGTCACACATATTGTGGGATTAGTTGACATCAAGGTATTTTAAAATACCTAATAATTTTATTTTTATTTCATTAAAATAAATAACTGTGTTATCGTTCTAGGCAGTGGCTGAACAAGCGTTTCAGAGCTTTTCTTTTTTTCATAAAGCCCGCCAATATTCACATTAATTGTAAAAAAAACCTATGTATCAAAACCATTTTCGTCGTACTATATAGGGTTACAACATGAACGATAGTGGCGCCACCATTATTTTCACGACTTTTTGGCCAAGCTGTATGTCGTGTTACAAATACTTCTAGACAAGGAAATCATTTTTTTTTTTTGAGAATTCTAGTAGGTCAAATAGTTTGTTTTATTGTTTTCACAATATATAATGTAAGTACATCATCATTTAACGAAATCTCCAAACGGCTAGTTGACACTTCCCGTGACCCAAGGGCCGGCTTTTACCTTGGCCAGAGGTTAAGAATTGCTATACAACGTGGCAATGCCGCCAGTCTCTTGGGTACATTACCAGTCGACAGCGATGTGGAGGAATTCTTCGACGCCATATTTTAGTTTGTGAATAGTTTTAGTTAAGTTAGGATATAATTTTGTTATTTTATTAATTAATTAGGTATAAGTTGTTGTTACAGTACAATATCTTTGTGCTGTATCTACAATCTACATCGCAATCTTATGTTCTTTATCGCACGTTCAATATCTATTAAATGTTTCTACTATCTGTTATCAACACGAAGTCGTTAGTATATAAGATGCACCTTTGGATAATTATAACCAGACTATACTACATCTTTTGTCTCATTTATACCTAATCATATACTGCCAAGAAGTTTGGCAAATTGGTGACCCCGACGAACGAATACGCAGCAAGAAACATGGCACAATCACCGTGCAAGGCGAACATAAACAAGCCAGTCAAGCCAGCAAGCAAGCAGCAAGCCAGTAGTACGTCTATAAAAAATCGCTGATAGAAGCAAGTTATTCGTATATATATTAACATAGATCTTAACATATACCATTAATTCACAACTACTCGTAACAGCAAGACATCTAAAATGGGAAATCAAAGTTCTAAGGACCAGATAACATACAATACGGACAGTTGCCTCAATCAAAACGAAGCGGACAAACTCCGTAACCTGATCCAGGAGGACTTACGGTGGACAAGAAATGTTGCAATGGGACAGATTATTTTAACAATCGGTGCGATCCTAATTTACGGCATAATGAAAACACTGGACAGAAGAATGAAGAGTTTAACGGAAAAAAATAATAAACACTCGTGCAACAGCTAAGTCAAAATTACAGACGTCAGCAAATCACACCACAACAGGCGTCATCAAATTCCACCGCGTACAATAGCATTATTATTTATATACATCAGCAAATAACTAGTAAGGTCTAGATCAAATTTATATTGTAAACACTATTACCATAATATTTATTTTTTCTTTTAAAGGGGGGTGTACTGTTACAGTACAATATCTTTGTGCTGTATCTACAATCTACATCGCAATCTTATGTTCTTTATCGCACGTTCAATATCTATTAAATGTTTCTACTATCTGTTATCAACACGAAGTCGTTAGTATATAAGATGCACCTTTGGATAATTATAACCAGACTATACTACATCTTTTGTCTCATTTATACCTAATCATATACTGCCAAGAAGTTTGGCAATTTGCCAAACTTCTTGGCATCTCATCTGTTTTACTAATTACTGGGTAGGGTCCTTCATACGGCGGTGTCAGGGCTTTCTTCATTCTATCACACCGAACAAATACGTGTGAGCATTCTTTGAGTTCGGGATGCACAAATATAGCTTGGTTATGGTTTTTTCTTTTCGGAATTGATGTCATTTGTGTGATGTCCTTTTGAATTTGTTTTACAAATTCTTCGTACGTTGATAACTGTGCTGCTGATGACTCAAAAAATCCTCCAGGGAGTCGTATTGGCGTTCCATATGTCATCTCTACTGAACTATAACCTGTGTCTTCTCGCAAGCTACTCCGCAACCCGAGTAAAACTGTTGGGATTTCTTTTAACCAATTTTCGTTGGATTCTCTTGTCATTAACGCTACCTTAAAAGTTCTATGAAATCTCTCTATCATTCCATTGGATTGCGGATGATAAGGTGTTGTCCTAATTTTATGTATTCCCAAAAATTGTGAGAATGACTCAAATATTCTTGATTCAAACTGTCGGCCTTGATCCGTAGTAATGCGCAATGGACATCCAAAACGAGTAATCCATCCTTCGAAAAGTGTCTTGGCTACTGTTTCTGCAGTTATATCTTCTACCGGAAAAATTTCGGGCCATGACGTACAACGATCTATGATTGTGATTAAATATCTCTTCCCTTGTGAAATCGGAAGTGGTCCGACGATGTCAATATGTAAATGTTCAAAACGTTGCGCTGTCATAAATGTACCAGGAGGTGATATCGTATGTCGTTGTATTTTTGATTTTTGGCAGGCTATACATGATCTACACCAATTATTGATATCTTTGTTCATATACGGCCATAAATACCTTTGGGTTATCATTTTTCTCGTAGTTCTTTTTCCTGGATGGCTCATACCATGAATGGTATCGAAAATTTGTTTGCGAAAATGCTTTGGTAAGTAGGGGCGGCTTTTTCCAGTAGACGTGTCGCAGGTGATGTTTATTGTGGAACCCGGAAGCGTAATGTTTTTGAATTTTAATCTTTTATTGTCATGTAATTTACTTAGTTCGTTATCTGTTGATTGACATTTTTCCAATTCAGCGTAATCGATAGGTGATGGCACGTATATTTCCTCTATTCGAGATAAGGCATCGGCGGTAATATTGTCACGTCCGTTTATGTGTTGGATGTTGGTACTGTATTGTGAAATGAAATCTAACTGCCGGACCCGTCGCGGTGTATCGTTTGATGATGGTTTTTGGGAGAATGCGTATGTCAAAGGTCGGTGATCCGTAAATATTGTAAATTCTCTTCCCTCGATTAATCTGTGAAAATGTTTGACGGCCATGTATATTCCTAACAGCTCTCTGTCAAACGTAGAATATTTTTGTTGAGTTTCGCTCAATTTTTGTGAAAAAAATCCTAATGGTTCCCAATTGCGTCCAGATTTTTGTTGTAAAACTCCACCAACGCAAGTAACACTAGCGTCGGTCATGAGCGCTAGTGATGCGTTGCGGGAAGGATGCGCTGTTAATACTGCGTTTTTCATGCTTTCCTTGCATTTTTCGTAAGCTTTGTCTGCTTCCGTTGTCCAAGGAACAGGTGAATTATCGTTCTTTTTTGAACCATGTAGATATTCGTTTAAAATTCTTTGATTTTCCGCTGCGCGTGGAATATTACTTCTGTAGAAATTGACCATGCCCAAAAATCTTCTTAATTCCTGAATTGTTTTCGGTTTGGGAAATTCCATGATTGCTTTGTAATTTTCTTCGGTAGGTTGTATTCCTTGGCTCGTTATATGATAACCTAAGAAATCTATTTCCCTTCTGAGAAATTCGCATTTTTCGAGATTAATGGTTATTCCATTCTCGTGTAAACGTTTGAAAACCGTTTCTAAATGCTGATAATGCAAATCTTCGTTGTCCGATGCGATGAGACAGTCGTCTACAAATATAAATACGAAATTTAAATCCCTAAATAAGGAATCCATGAATCGTTGAAATGTTTGTGCCGCATTGCGTAATCCGAAAGGCATTCTTAAGTACTCAAAAAGTCCGAAAGGTGTGATGATGGCTGTTTTCTCTATATCTTTAACAGGAATACAGTGGTATGCTTTGCGTATATCTATCTTGCTTAGTATCTTCTTATTTTCTAATATGTATGTAAAGTCAGTTAATCTTGGTAGTGGGTATTTGTCCGGTACTGTCGTGCTATTGAGCATTCGATAGTCTCCGCACGGTCTCCATTCGCCATTTTTCTTTTTTACCATATGTAATGGGCTTGCCCATGGGCTATCTGACGGTCGGCAAATTCCGAGTTCTATCATATTTTGAAATTCCTTTTTGGCTATGTCGTATTTTTCTGGAGGTAATGGTCTTGCCCGAGCTGCGACGGGTGGTCCTGTAGTGATAATGTGGTGTTCAATCTTATGTTTGGGCGCATTGCGTAGAGAGGACCCTTTCGTGATGTCTTCGTATTTGTTTAAAAGTTGCGTAATACGTGGATTCGTTCCCACTGCGATAGTACGAATTGTTTGTTGTGTCGCTTTTTCTGAAGTTACATGCGTTGTCAGCTCTGTAACTTTGTCGATAAGTTTGCGACCTGCTATGTCGACTAATAGTTTATAGTGCTCTAGAAAATCTGCTCCAATTATTGGTTGTGTAACATCGGCGATTATAAAATTCCATTTATAACATCGTTGTAGTCCTAAATTCAAGGTAAGCGTCTTCTCGCCGTAAGTCCTAATTTTAGTCCCATTTGCAGCGTATAGTGTGTATTGTTCATTTTGTAAAATTGAATATCTCTGTTGCTTGCTAATGACTGAGATATTTGCGCCCGTGTCAATCAAAAACTTCATACCACTTTTTCGGTCGGTAATGGTGAGGCGATTGGATGGGTGGATTGCACAGAGTTTCGCCGTTGTCTGTGCTCTTATTCGTTTCCCTGGTTCCATACGTAAGTCATTGGTTTCCAACCGCATGGTTTAATGCAGTTCCTTGCATATTTTCCGAATCTTTCGTGGTAAGTTGTTATGTAAAATATTAATGTATTGAAAAATAAATGAGCGTGTCCAGTACATCAATAAATTTATTTTTGTAGGGCCACGAACACGAGCTGAAGAGAAGACCAAGGCAGTTTAAAGTCTATGAAAATCCTTACCAGTTCCATGAACAGTCTCGTCTACTGAAGGTGGCGGTGACGGCGAGCGGGCTAGTTTGAGATCGTACTTGCCCTCCTTGCCCATACGATAGGAATTGGTACCTCCCGCGTCCCACGCTACTCGCACCCATCCATCTTCACCTAGTTCACCTATGACACGACCTTCGCCGCCAGGGACACCATCCTATAAAATGGAAACAATTGATGTAATTCCGAAATATTTTATACTTTTTACTCTTAGAGAATATAACACTAGAGTAAGCCTTACGAACACTTCCCCCTCTGTAAAATTACAAGAACAAATGTTCCAGTATGTTCACAGAAATTACTTTCAAATCGATTCTAATGAACATCGTAAATCGTTTTCAAGGAGCGCGAAGCTACGTGAAAATGCCTAGCTGTGCTGTTAAATCCTGTAAAAAGCGTTCAAATACATCAAACTCACATAAAGACCCTACCATATTTACGTATTTTTTAATAATACTTGGTCCTGTTTTTATTAAAATTCAAAATCCTAACCTCACAATAACATTATTTATTTATTTTACTATTTATGTACACACAATAAAACATTATACTCTTAGGACATTATGAGCATTAAGTACAAAGGTACATTATAATGTTTCATTTGATTTAATATAAAACAAGGTATGATTCGAGTTTTACCCCACATTGATTTCAATGATTTTTCCGATGATAATAATAAATAATTGATGGTTGGTTAATGAAAGGTGATAATATAATAATTTATGGTTACCTGATCACCCCACTTCCAATCTTTGCCTCTCACTACTCGAGTGCCGATCTTCATGAGTGAAGCTAGTTCCGGACCTGACAACGACGCTCCGCGAGCCCGAGCGCCTAGTCTCTCGTCTTCGAATATTATTAGACAATCCGCTGAAAGAAAACTTATCGTTAATCACACTAGTCATGGTCCTATGTACTTATGGAGTGAGTATTGAAAATTACTGATAACTGGTCAAATATTACATAGACATCATCGTTAGTACGGTCTAATTATTAGTACAATAATGATTGGTGACTATGGATTAAAAGTCCTAAACTGTAATCCTGTAATGATTGAATACAGCTGAAAATTCTGAGTCACCAAATCGTTTCCTAAAAGTTTCCCTGAGTCTTTTTTTCTATGGGTTTTTGGAAGAATTATTGAAAACTGGACAGGACAGCACCTGCCGCTTGTAATATTTATAAATTTCACATTAAATAACAATTGATAAAATCTAAAATGCCTTTACTTACATTTTGACTTCAATCCATTACATATTAGGGATGTAAGCTGAGATGTATCGCCTCCGATTTGTTTCAGTAAGGTAAGGCACGAGCTTAAAGCTCCACCATTTATTAGCTGCTCCAATTCTGGGCCCTGACAACCCTCTATAAGGAGTGATAGCAGCGTTATCAAGAATCTGAAAATAAAATAAAAAACAATGTACATATATAGTTTTGGGAACACAAACTTAATGTCCTACATGACACAGTTCAAATTCCATCAAATTCCGAAATTTATTTAGGATCTTTTAATAACAAACATTCAATAAAAAAAAATCAACTAAGACTACATAACGCTAAAGTTGATAGCTGATTATGTGGCAATACATGTAAATAGTGTGCTGTTTGTTTCAGTGCAAAACCATAACACAAAACCAGCGGGGCAATTGCGTAACACATTATCAATCGGAATCGGTTTCATTTTGACAGTTCAACAACATTCATTGCGTTATTTACGTGTTGAGCAGACAAATTTTTCGAACTTATGAAGCAATGGATTAGCAATTTGCTTCAAAATGATTCAGTTTCCGATTGATAGTGTGTTACGCAATTAGGGTGCAGGGCCCTATACCACAAAACTTTACAATTAAAATTTACAAGTTACAATTTATAAAGTTGTAAATCTTCCAAGTGGTCTGTACCACAAAACTGTAAGCCACATAATTGTAACGTATATGGCCCAGGTCCAGAGATAAAGAGCATGATTAAAAAAATTACCTGGCTCTCGAAGGCCGATTCAACAAAGCATGCGCTCCATAATTCGCGCTCATTTTCAACGGCAGCGCTTGACTATGTTCCCCTTCTAACACCCTCGCTTTTAACTCTATGAGTATAAAATCCATCAACTTAGACCTTTCTAACAGAACCATATATTTTGAATAAGGAATTACAGATTCTATGCCAATCAATGGATGAGTTAACGGTATGGTAGGTTTGAGTGGCATGTATGGAACTGCATCCGCCATACAAGCGCCTAACAAACCGGCGAGGGCCGCGTATTTAATGCTGTCAGACATCGTTTGTGATGAGTTGAGAATACTATTGATCATGTAATAACCGTTCTTCCTTATTTCTGCTCGTTGCACCTGAAATTGAACCATATTTAAAAGACTAAGAGTTGAAATTCATTTTTTTTATAAGTGTTTTATGCTAAAATTCAATATTGAACCTTCTTTCAAAGACATAAGGTACATGTTAATTTACAGAACTCATACCTGACAATACAACGCTCTTCTTAGTATGTCTATATCACAGGGGTTTTCAGTCATGACGAAGTCTATAATGGCTATTGTCAATCCTTGTTGCTCTTGAGTCACTTCTTCTAGCAACCAATATAAATCTAAAAAAGAAGAACATCGTTGAATGAATTCTACTATTTTTTATTTTAAATCCGAAAGTCGGTTTGATGGTTTGTTACTTTGTTTGTTGGTCCCCCTTTCACACAGTAACGGACCAACGAATCGCCGTGATTTTGCACAGATATAGTTTGTGGGTATGAGAGTAATAGGCTACGTTTTATCAAGAAGAATGCACGGTTCCTGTGGAATAGATTACAAGATCCGCAGGTCAAAGTTAGTCCTACATACAAAAAGAGAACCTAAAAAAAAGTGAAGGATTACCTTTCTCCTCACACGCAAGTCTGGAAACCCACGCATTAACAAATTTATTCCTTTCAGAATTATCATCATCCTTTTCTTCGTCAGCCATTATCAAATCAGTCTTCAGATCATCAGCTAGCAACATAACTTGCTTCTCACTCTCCATCGATTCTTTGAGAATCGAGTTATCGGTAACATCGTTAATCGAGCTAATCGACATTTCGTTCGTTGGCGTTTTATCATCGTTTTCTTTGTCTAACACATCGTCTCTTTCTCCTTTGTCTCTGTCACCGCGTCCCTCGTTTTTCATGTCGTCATTATTTGAAGCATTTTTTAAATCTTTTTCTAAAGGTTTGTCTTTGACTTTTAGAGGGAGTTTAGATCTAAGCATGGGGTCTTTTATAGGGGCTGTAGGAGTTTCGTTGTGTCCTTTTGAGGGTTCGACGACGATGCTCGGAGCATCTTCGGGCGTTTTCGAAGCCTGGGCTATGGATGACTTTATAAGGAGTGCATCACCCTGTAGAAGGCTGCTGGTAGCCTTGAACATACTTTTGCTGAGACTGTTCTGTCTGTTTCTGAGATCTTTTGTGGTTTCGAAACTATAAAGGACAAAAAAAATATATAATAAAGTTATTCAAAGTTTAATCAATTATGAATTATTTAATAAAAAGTTACAGAACTATTATGTTACCATTTACTGAATCCAGGTGTTTTGGCAGCCCGCATGACTTTTTGGAATATTTTCTTGGCAGTGGGCGCCCTATGGGCTGGCGGTCGTGAGTGCAACGCTGATACGGCTGGTGACATCGCCGCGCGTACTTCATGCAGAAGGAAACGTGCCCTTTCTAGAGGCGCTGCGCACACCTAGACATGTTACGTAGCTGTAGACATATATTAAATAACAGAGAATTAATAAAAGTAAAATGGATCAGTAAGATACCTCTTTATAACCTCGTGACAACTGTTGTCTCGTCCTCATTAGAGTCCATTTGCTTTGCTGAACAGCTTTTACGATTTCAGACATCGCAGGCGATAATTTCACTTCACCTTTCTCCATTTCTAAAACAAATGAAGTAGGTCAAAGCCAATGTTGAAGCCGGCGGGCCATCTAGTAAATAAAACTTGCCTACATTCGCCGTTATGGTAGATACCTAGCTATTAAAATTAAACAAAACTTTAAGTTACTCAGCCGACGTTCGCACGGACGTAAAACTATCGCGATCGCACTGGATTTTCAACGCTCTGCTTAGCGTCGAGAGTTGAAAAACCAACAGTGCATTTTTCGACGCGCGCTGGGATGCACTCTGTTGGATTCTCAATGCTCAGCGCAACACCGAGAGTTGAAAATCCAGTGCGCGATAAAATCCCAATCCCGCCGCCGCGATATTTTCACGTCCGTGCGAACTTCGGCCCATAGTTTGAATAATCTAAACAAAACATCACTGATACCTTTGAAGAGGTTTTTATGCTAACAACCTATTACTATTTGGTGACAAAACATCAAATCTGAAAATATGTTTTACTGTTGGCTAATTGAGAATGGATTCTAAGAAGCAAAGCATTTTTTAGACCTGGTTTGAAGTCCTGAAATAACCACACTTTTGCACATTTTCAATGTTTCTCGTTGTTATTTTCGTCACATTGCTCTTAAATAAAATAAAATAAACTATCGTGTATAAACGCTCCAGTCAGCTATGAACTTCATTTTTAGTAAATTAATCATAATATCAAATTGCTTATTTATATAAAAAGTAGGGAAATAGAATGAAAAAATTACTCGAAAAGAGGTAACTTAGCGAATTTATTCTATCGAGCCAACTTTATCAAATCGTATTTCCATCGTGTATACTGTCTAGTATATATCCCATCGATCACTAATAAAAAACTAGATACACAATGCCATGCAAAAGTTCTCCTAAAACGGTCGCCAATTGTGTTTACCTATTCTAGTTGAAATAAATAAGCGTTAATGTAAATTCAACCTTAAACACAATATTTAAAGTTGTATTCACAAAGCTCAACATACATCAAAACAAATCCAACCTTAACTTCAATGTATTAAAGTCAGAATTACAAAGTGCCAAAATAAACAGAAAATTTTACGACCGAGGCTCGCCGCTAGGACAAGGTAAGAGTGGAGTCGAATTGTCCAATATTTTTTTGGTTTATTCTGTGATTATAAATGGTACTTTTTTTCAATTTTGTTAAGCTTAATGTATTAAAAAAATTGGTGTACATAATAAAGTATTTTTAAAATGCTTTGAACACACAACGCTCGTTTGGGTAGACTTGAAGAATTCTTCGGATCTTTGACGTGCTGTAACTGATATCCATTCTCCACACCTCACTGGATTTCGAGGAAAGCTAAAAAAACAAAAACAAAATTTCGCATCTTTAATTATATTAACATGTACTTAATCAGTCAAAATTAAATCTATAAAATGTTACTATGCTATTTATAGAAACAATAAAAAAGTCTCATTATAATAATCATAATAAAAAAAAGAAACAATAGCGTCTCCACTATTGGAACAGAATCAACGCACATAACCCGAACAATTCAAGTGGGCATGCGATATTATGATTATTACGTTAAGTCAGAGTCTTTACAATTGAGATGCTTTTTAACTCCTGATGTTTATTACGACTTAATTTAAAAAATGTTTTTACGATGATTTCTTGACAAAATATCAGTATTTACAATACAGTGATAACAATTATATAATGATAATATTAATACTCACCGAAAATATGAAACTCCGTCCTTTTTTAGCGTCCTGGATGTGTGATTTTTGCAGTTTTTAAACGAGCACTTAGGCATGTTTACAGTCGGAGCGTTCGAACGCCACTAGATTAAATGTGCGCCCAAATATTGAAATGAGTGGACATTCGGTGAGGACATTTTTCGCCGCTGATTGTGTATCTAGTTTTTTATTAGTGATCGATGATATATCCCCAATAATACCAATATATTTCCCTAGATTTGAATTTAATTGTTTACTAGTTCAAACACTGCTTATAAAAAACATGTTTGTGTGTATAAAAAGCTCGGTGCGCCGTTAAGTGTCTTCCGCCTCCGATCAACATATGATGCTGTACCATTTCCTCACCTACATATGTGAGAAGCATCCATCAAATGAAACCGTTCAATAATGGACTACAAGACTATTCGAGCTAGTGGCTGTTTCTCTTCACTGTGTCAGTTAGCCTGATCCAATATTCAACACAATAAAAATACAATCTTACCAGCCATAGCAGTCGCCAACGCATGCTCTTTCAAACCAGCATGGTACAATAAAGCCGCTAACAGCGCTCGACGCAGTTCTTCAAGCGGATGTTCAGGTGGAAAGTGTGGTGCGCAACCTTCACGTCTCTCACACGCCCACCATAGATGTAAAGCTAGTGGATCCTAGAGGATGAAAATTATGCGATCAGTTGATAGTTTTTTGTTTTTTCAGCGCCGGAAAAGATGGTTGCGTGAAAAGATCACGCTTCGATACATAAAGATCAACGAATACATTACAATCACAATAAAGTAAAAGTACAATAATATTTAGCCGACCGGTTTTGAACACTGGGCTTATGGCTACATTTTGATATTTCCCAGCTTTAGTCTGGTACTATCGACAAACACCAAGCCTTTCCAATTTTGAAACAATTTTGCTTGCAAGCTGCAACTGTAGAAGCCCCACCCTTTATTTTGTCCATTGTTTGCTCAAAGCGCAGCGCACGTGTTTTATAACTGGTAGATGTTGGGTTAAAGTTAAATGACTTTTGTTCATAGAATAACTTTTTTCTGATACAAACTATTGTGAGATTGCGTGTGGCGGAGTATTGGTAAAACAATAATATTATTGTTTCTTTCGGAAACGATGTCTTATTAAAACTACAATTTATGCATTGTCATTTATTACTTTTTAAATTAAAATTTGATGAATCTTATCATATTAGAATGGTAATCGGGACTTAATAAAAAATAAACCGGCCAAGTGCGTGTCGAACCACGCACATGAAGGGTTCCGTAGTTGAGATGAATTGATCCCAAAAACAAACTTAAATACATCAATATACGCCACGGTCAATTCTCCAACTGCAAATGTATGTTTGTAATCCCAAAAAATATTTTTTTTGTGTGATAAACTACAAATTAACAATTTTCTGACCTTTTCCTTTACTTGTGCTGTGAGACCTTGCTTTTCGCCTATGATTCTAGGTCAACGGGCAGGTTTACCTATAGGTTTTGATTTATTTGCGAGTATCAAAATATGTCGCATAAATGGCCGTATTTTTTTATTGCGTTGACTTATGAGTTTTTTTTTTAGAACTCCAAGGGATGGTCCCTTAGAGTTCTAAAAAAATCAAGCTTAGACCTACGTATTTGATATTAATTTCAACTTCATACCTTCACGCGCTCCTGAGAAAAAAGGGTCTTGACAAACAGACAGACAGACAAAGAAGTGATCTTATAAGGGTTCCGTTTTTCCTTATGCGGTACGGAACCCTAAAATAAAAAATAAAAAAACATATGTAATAAAATGTTTTATTCCTTATTCACCTCGACGTTTCGGCTATTTTGCAACGGCCATGGTCTTTAGGTGGTTTAGGTGTAAAGACGTCCGTTTTGTCGATAGTACATTGTATTTCTGCAGAAATATTCAATTTTCTTTCTTTTCTTTTTTTGCAATCTAATTTGAGCACACGAAAAAGTGTACATACGTTTACATAGGATATTTCTAGTAATAATTGTCCACTTATGCGCTCTCAAAATCACATCGTGATGTCACACTACCGGTGAAACTAGGATCTATACGTCTACCATGAGTTGTTATCGAAAACCTACTCGCTAGCGTTAAACTCGCTAGCGTATTGACGTCGATCGAATAGATTTCGGTAATGCTTGCACCATGAGATTCACGGAGTCATACGCAGGCGCTCGCGTAAGCTCGATAGATCGTGTCGTCTAGCTAACTTCACTCCTTATGTTTTGTTTCTTTCTTTCTCAGTAATAAGAAGAGAGGCTCCCATGTCGTCTATTCAATTTGTAATTTTGTTTACGTTGTGTGGTTCGCGGCGTTTTTGTCTTAGATAAGCCAAGCCACTTGAAACTTTAAAAGTGTAGTAAATTAGCTAAGCTCAAGTGTCGTAGGTAATAAAATGCAACATTATTCAATAATATGCACAAATCTTCAAATGCTTCTTTAGCGAGTCTGTAAAATTTGATAAACTTTCTTTCACTTAGGTATATTTTCCAATTGGTATCCAACATTAATTCTCATTTTGGCTTGAAATTCACGTTATTTACGTAGTTGGTCTTCAAATTCAGCGGCCATTAACATATTCCATGCTAAACAAGTTCTTCCAGGCTTTATTTTGACTTTAATAGACTGAAAAACGTATACAATTATAATGTAAACATATGTTTCACACCTCAAAATGCTAGTGAGCTACGTAACTTAGTAGTTACGTAGCTCACTAGCGTTTTGAGGTGTGTGAGACGCTATCGAAAAATAGGCTTGCGATAGTTCGCAAGCGTATTTTTCGATAGCGTCTGTCGATTTAGTGACTCATGGTGTAGTTTTGTATGGTGACAGCTGAAAAACGTCAGTGACTGTCGAATAGATTACGTTAGGTTTCTTACCTATCGAAATCTATAGTGCTCATGGTAAGAACTTTAATTCTTTTTGTGACCGCTAGAGGCGCTGTACAATATGTCATACATATCAGTTACGGAGACGCTAGCGAGTTTTGTCTGTGTAAACTCATGGTAGAGCTACTAGTGTCACCGGTAACGTGTAGTGACTAGACGCTTACTAAAAAAATCATGAGAAAGTTATGCCAAACTTAAACCCCGAAAAGCGTATGGTAAATCTGAAGCATAAACTAGGCGACACTTTACTGCGCGTTTATTAACCTCTCAGATACGGGGGTTAGGGCAATACAACTTACGTGTAACTTCGGCTCAGCAAGCGCATATAGCAATGCTTCAGCTCTCGCAGATTGCGCGACGCTAACCCGGGGCGGGGGGCGCGGGGGACGTGACGTACGAGCTGGAAGAGGCGCTTCAGCGGCCGGACTGTTTCCACCAGTGGAGGAACCACTACGAGCCTCGGCTTTTTCTTCATCGAAGGGATTTGTTAGTTGAGGGACCTGGCACAATATGGCATGATAAACGTCGCTGTCAAAGCAATGGATTAATTTTCAAAATACTTTAAAGTTACAGTAGAAATGCATCTCTTCATCATCAGAAACTGATGAGAGGTTCTTGCTAGAACATGAATGTTGAACTGATAAAAATAAAAAAAAAAGATCGATCTTTCGGTACCTATCCAGGTTATGTCAATTCTAAAGCATCGTTGAACGCACATGATCGTTGTACGTAGTAGCTTCATAGACGTGATCTCTGCAGTATGAAGTATCACACAAACCTGCAGGCCTCCTCTCAAGAACACAGCGGCGGCATACGGCGCAGCATCTCTCTCGGCCTGCTGTACTGGCAGCGAGCGCGCCAGGCGTGAGCCGCATTGCGTCAGACCCACAGCGACGTTGAACGAACATGTTGATAGTATGTGGTAGGTGCGGAGACTGGCTGAACTTTCCTGTACAAACAATTATCTTAAGAAAGATATTATTTAATTACAGCAATATTCACGCCTTTTAGTGCAACTGTCAACCACTAAGGGCGGATTCGACCAAACAGGAATAAATTTTATTCTCGGATTAAAATTGATGTCTGACAGTTTTTGTATGGAAAATCTGTCAAAAATTAAAAATTTATTCGCTGGATTAGACTTATATTAGGTATAAATGTTTGGTCGAATCCGCCCTAAGTTACTAAACCATGGGTAACAAAACCAGTATAGGCTGGCCTCGCATCCCATTGAAACTCCGTGTTACGTTAGGCCAACTCAAGGTTAAAGAGTTACCACTGTCGTTCGGTCGACTGTGCGATTCAGTTGGTACGTAA
The DNA here is from genome assembly GCA_947568875.1 of Fissipunctia ypsillon. Classification (NCBI taxonomy): domain Eukaryota; kingdom Metazoa; phylum Arthropoda; class Insecta; order Lepidoptera; family Noctuidae; genus Fissipunctia; species Fissipunctia ypsillon. The sequence continues at coordinate 20,667,182 of OX387645.1, read as the reverse complement.
CGGGACGTTAATGTCACTGAAAAACTATCAATAAAAAAAAACCTGAAAACCTGTCTCGTAGAAACATAACTATTATTGTTTTTTGTTCACCTGCTTTGGGAAGTATTATTTGCAGTTGGTTGAAAAGCGGATTTATTAATAATTGATTTCAGAAAATTTGCGAAATATGGAAGTCTTCATTAACTCACATAGCATCTATAACTGTATATCTGGTCAGCATACAGCCCCATACACTTCTCCGTCACCCTCGACAAATACGCAGCATGCGGTTCTACACTCATAGCGGCCGTCGCATCGGAACCTCGAAGCTTCCGTATCATTTCGACGGTACTCGCGCTCTCGCACTCGAAGTTTTCGACGTCGAAAACGTGGCCTGCTATCACGACCCAGGAACCGCCTTCCTTTGTGTGGTTTTGGAGATCACATCTGGAATAAGTGAGGTTGTTGGAGTTTAACGTGTTAAATGTCCGCGTAGCATACACAATAGTTAATGCGCATTATATTTATTACACTGGACAGTCAATGTGGTTAAGGAGAAGTCCACACCGTCTGCCAATTCAAAACATCAGCGCCACATTCATTTTCAAAACTGATAAATTTGGAAAATAGAATATTTATTTCGCCAAAGGCTCGTGTTATGATTTTGTAGTGTCATTATAAGGGTCTCCATGAGATAATTAACTTACTTGCGAATAATACTGTTCTTCAGCTGTTGTTTCTTGGACACTAGTCCTGGCCAGCCCAGCAGGTCAGCGTCTAATCTGGCAGCAGACGGTAGAGATTTTGCAGCGTCATCACAAGCGCGTGATATCTTCACTAGAGAGTCTGCTGAGTCAGCTAGAGCGCATGGGGAACGGGCTGCGCAAGCGCCAATCCAGGCGCCTAGCTCACTGACGACGCGACCTGAGAAATGTAGAAATATTTTGAGGCATGTCCTCTCAAATCTTTCTTGTTTGACCAACGTCATTTTGGTAATAATAAATTAAAGTATGACTGCCTCGTTGGTCTAGTGGTCGCAAGTGCTACTGCTGAGCATGAGGTCCTGGGTTCGATTCCCAGGTCGGGTAGTGTTATTTGGTTTTTGCATCAGGAATTTTTCAGCAGCAGCCTGGAGTCTGGATTTGTCCCCGGTTGATGGCAATAGGCTCGCCTCCTATTACATGGGACTTAAACGTAACTGGCGAAATATGGGTGTACTGTAGGCACACCTCTGCGTAACCCTTCGGAGAATTACAGGCGTCATGTTATGTGTATGAGGCATCCAATGCTCTTCGTTGACGGTTGTTCAAAACACAAAAAAAAATCTGGTAAAAAAAACCCTTTATTATTTGAACAAAAAGCACCCTGGGACCAGGGCCTCCAGAACACTTTAAACAAAACTCTTTAGTATCTTTCATTATGAAATAAAATAACATGTATGTGTTTTCTTACCAACAATATCAGCAGCCACAAGTTCACACAACGCTATAAGCTGTGTATTATCCGCTCTATGCACAGCCCTCGTGAACGAACCCAGAGTGGATTGTACGTGCTCAGCTAGTAGCTCTATGTATTGTGTGATAAGTGCGCGCACGCCGCCTCTAGTACTTCGACCCCCTCGTGACCACATGGCTTCGCAAAATAGTAACCTGAGGATAATATTATGAAATAAAAAATTTCGTATGATTGCTTGTTTTTGTAGAGAATAGGCACCGTCAGTTCGCTTTTCGGTAATGTAAAGTTTTTGATAAACAGGGCAGTCATTTAAGACGGGGTAGTAAGACCCAGAAGAGATAAAACCTAAACTTAAAAGCCCAAAAATTAAACTGCGTTTCCAAACACGTAAGCCAACTTTTTGGAAAAACAACTTTAATAGCAACACATAAGTTTCAATTTGCGCTACAACTTCAAAGAAATTTTATGACTTTTTCAATAGTAGGTACTAGTCATTCTGAAATCAACTTAATTTACACTGGAGTAAAGTTGATATCAGTTTTAGTGGGGATAACATTAATTTGTCAATTGGTCGATTGGGTGTTTGTCGTATAGATCGCTGCAGATAATTTCTCGCTATCATCGATCAACAAGTATAATATAAATAGATAACGTTACCTTTGGAATCGTATGAGTAGATCACAGCTAGGACTGACGGTGTCGTGTCCTTTAGGATCGTCCGCCTTGCTTGTATCGCCGTGCATTATAGCATTTATATGCATTTGAGTCTGACAGGAGGTGTTGCGGATTAGGTGTTTTACCTGTTGAAAAAAAGATGATATTGATTACATGGTAGATTGTTTAGAGATGCGCAAAAGAGCGGTTTTCGCTTACCCGTCCCAATCATAATAAAATCATTACTTTCAAGGGCTATTTGTTATTTTTCACTTTTAAACATTATTTCTTGCGTTATAATTTAAATATCAAACTTACCAAGTGCATTAAAGGAACAGATGCTCCTTTGTCTGACGATGTCGCGTTGCTTATTTGGTATTCTTCAGTACAACCTGCAAACAAATAATATATCATGATAATAAAATACTGCATAATCAAAATAAAGTATAATCTAAGAAAATCAAATCTAACTAACCTTTTCCCAACTATGTTGGGGTCGGCTTCCAGTCTAACCGGATGCAGCTGAATACCAGTATTTTACATGGTGCGACTGCCTATCTGACCTCCACAACCTAGTAACTGGGTAATACGATACCCCTTGGTAAGACTGGTTGTCAGACTTTCGGGCTTCTGACTACCCGTAACAACTGTCAAAGATCTACGAATGACAGCTGGGACCAACGGCTTAACGTACTTTCCGAGACACGGAGCAGTCTCGTTATGTAAAGATGGTCACCCATCCACAGACCGACCTCGGCAAGCGTAGCTTAACCTGATGGATCGACCCGTACGGCTGTTATTACTTAGCCAGTATAATCTAAGAATGACGTAGAAATAATTGGCGAAGACAAACCTGTTACAGTATCAGCGTCATCTCCTGCAGTAGCAGGGGGAGAACCACGTTGTCCGGTCACTATATCTATTTGATCGTAATCCCTGAAAAGGAAACCTTTGATTTCAGCAATTCATACCAGTATTTTTATTTAGAACCTTAATTTTAATAAACGATGTTCTTTTGTTTATATTTGTATAGTCATTTAATTTAGTACCTTGTATAAATAGTTTGTTGTATAATTATTTACCAATCAATCAATCAATCAATCAATAGTCTTTATTTGTAAACACAGGTTCCAACATTGTGCAAGATGTTACAATTGTTATATTATAGTTTCTCTGTGTTTTGCCATCTGGCGTACAAATATACATTTATGGGAGCTTTTGCCAATATAGTAAATTAATTTGTAATAATTCAGTAGTATCAATGTCAATTTTTATTTTTAATGTATGTACTTAATTTAATAAAATGCAATAGGTAATGTCAGGTTATGTCAATATTTAACGAAATGCGGTAATGTCAATAATAAATAATTATAATGTCAATAAGCTATTGATAAGAAAAATGTTTAAAATTGATATTGTCCACAGAATTACTATTAGAGTCGACTCGCATATACAGTCATTTTACGAGTATACAAATATTATTATGTCAAAGAACTGTCATTAAAATATTCATTGAGACAATAGTAACATTTATGTATTAATATAGTACGAAATTTACGCTTGAAATTACTATTGTGTATAAGCATAATCAGCCTATAATGTTACATTACTGGGACACAGGCCTCCTCTCGGTGAGAGGGTGTGGGCCGTAATCCACCACGCGGGCCCAGTGCGGGTTGGTAGATGTCACATGTCTTCGAATTTTTGGTTCCAGGACATGCCGGTTTCCTCACGATGTTTTCCTTCCCCGTTTTGAGAGCAGTGGTGATGAAATAATTTACACAAAGTGCCTGCTTGGGTTGGAACCCGCGACCTACAATTCGTAAGTCGCGGCCGTTACCACTAGGCCACCATTGGTCTACGTATAAGCATTACCTGTTATTAAATATTTGAATAATACTTACGCATCAAGTTGCAGATGATTGTACGCGTCCGCAGGATGAGCCTGTAACGCGTTACGTAACGCATCGCGTAACCCACCACCGCCGAGTAAGGACCAAACTAGGAGTTCTGTCATGAATCTTGCGCCTGCGCTAGCTGGCGCTGATCCTGTGAACATGACAATGGTAGATATAATGTTGTTCGATTGTTGAAAAAATTGCTAACGGTTTGTTGTGTATTCAAGACACCAAGTTGACATTGTAGAATGAAATGAAAGGAGATGTTTCAAAATGGGCCCAGAATATGTACAATACCTCGAAAAATCGTGAAAAATCCGTGGAATTCGGGAAAAATACTGATAAATTGCATAAATGCATATTTCTCTTGTAATAATTTGATATTTATCAATTATTTTATCGACTTTCAATATGGCGTCTCGCCAATTTAGGTACTCTGAGGTTGAAAACCAATGACAGTAAACCATAGATCGACCATTGATCATAGATCGTGAACTGTCTACTGTCACTTCAGTCGCTTTCGTTGTCGATCGTGTTCTGATGTTCTGTTCTCTCGAGTTATTTTTAACAACCTGGCTTTCGAATTTTGGATTTTGTACCGTTTCTTTCCCATCTGTTGACCTGGCTTTCTTTTTTGGACTGTTACCTTTCACATCTGTTGACCCGGCTTATCTTGTAAGGACTTCGATTTTCTCGTGTGGTTTGGACAGTGTTGTGACGATTCAACATCTACGACTTTACAATTAGATCTAAAATAATATTGCAAAAGACTAAAAGTACGACAATGTTATGATTCTCTTTGACAATGTAATATGACAGAAGTAAACATCGCCTCTTTGCTTCAATAATGTGTTATCTTGAAAATTGAAATTTTAGAGGAGAGCGTTTTTCAACTTTCAAAAAATAATTGTGTCGAAACGAACATTTTTTTACTGTAAATCTACGATGTATTGTAAATTATAACAAATAAACTATGTGAAAACTTATCAAATTACTGATAATTTAGAAGTTTAGCAAGAAATTGGCTTTATTTGCGAAAAAGGGGAAAACATGTCACATTATTCTTGCAAATATAGAGTAAGATAAGTGTTACAAACTAAATTGTCACGATTTTGATGATATTTCTTTGGTTATGACACTGAGTTATTTAGTGAGTAAACATTGTTGAAATAAAAGCTTTTAGATTTCAGAAGCAATCTTTATTGAAAATACTGCAATAGCAAAATATACTGTCTTATTATAATTTCTATAACAAAATATTAAAAAAAAACAGACTGACATTGTGAATAAGTAATCTCAATTTTTATTAAGTATTCATTACTTAATGAGAATCACATTTTACTGGAGAAATTAAAGTATTAGCTTAAAATTAAATAAAAGAATATCCTTATGAACAATCTGATAATTGAGTAATAGGTATACCTAATTATAACTTATTAGGTAGATCTTGACTATTCAGTAGCGCTTAAAATCTCTGACAGATGAATAAGAAACTCTTATTTAAGAGTTCGCTTTAATGCAAAGAAAATACAAATAAAAGAATTAAACATTTAATATCTAACTTGTCTTAGACAAAACAAGAATATAACATACTCAAATAAAAATAAATCGACTATAAATTAAATTATAATATAATTAATGGCACTTGGAGTATTAACTCAGTACCTACAGCTAACTTAACCAACATAAAATCACAATTTTACATAAAATTATAGTCTCTTACAATGATCACTTTATCTTAAATTATGTAACATTCTTAGTTTTGTTTTGATGTAAGTATTAAAATCAGCCTTCTAAATCAGCATGTATTTAAAAAACCCGCTATTCTCAAAAGTTACAAACATTCATAAAATGGCCTAATGGTATCTGGGGATAAGATTTTTGCTAACCAAACCGATTAGGTCTGCTTTTTTTATCAGATATCCCAGGTTTTTGGTTGTATGCTTTTTTTAATTCCAAATTTGAGATGACGTTCCTTTTCTTTTTAATAACAATAGCTTTTTAAATTGTTTATCAGCATATGAATCTTTAAAAAATAAAGCTTCAAATCGTTTTTTAGAACTCGAATCACCATAGTTTGACAGAATCATTATCTTTTAGCAACGAAAAGTTCATTTGATTAGTTAAGCTTTTCCAATCATAGAAATCTGCGAAGCACATTTCATTCACATGGGAGGGCTAACTATTCTTCCGGGCAGCCTTTATAGCACCAATAAATGCATCAGGTGTATGTACATGGGTCTAGATCGTAATTGCCGCTTAATTTCTCTCTCAATTTGAGAGTTAGCGGAATCGCCCTCATTCTGGGTATGTCCTTTTATCAAATATTTATGAGTGACTGAATTAAGATCAGGTATGATCTTTACTGAGTATGCGACATGCAGATCATAAATTTATTTTTTTTGTTGGCCCCCACAATTATCCGAATAGAATACAACATCTAGATTTTCGACTGTTTCTGAAATATTGACGAGATATGTATTTGTAAACGCTACTTGCGTTACCGCTATTTCTGTCTCTTCGCTATATTTTTCTTCCAGCTTCCTTCAAGTCTTCGTCTTTTTTTTTCCTTTTTTGTTCGGACTACAATATGGACTTTGTGAGTTTTGTTCAGTGGGGCTAACATTTTCAACAGCTGACGGTTCATTTAGGTATAATAGGGAGCGCATCGGCTCCTTGTACAAAGCTGTTAAGAATCATTTCGTGGTTTTCTGTAGGTGTACGAATAACAATTTATTGTAAAACACCATCTTAGGGTCTTTTGTTAACATTAGCAACTTCTCCGTCAGAATCTGAAAAATTTTGATTATGACGTTGAGGCTCCACAACTTCATAGTTTGGGTCGTTAACTGAATCGTCGCTATCTGTATACAGAATTAATTACGGTTGGAATATAAATAAGATTTGGTAAATTACTAAAAAAATTGAAAACACCACTGAAACACCTTCATTAAAAGATGTACTTGATGAGCTGTTTAATGATGATCATAATTAGTCACTCAAAGAACTACCGCTGCTGCTGGTCGAATCACAACGATGGCGATTGGATATTGATAAGTCAGCTTTTTTTTGCTGCATCATCCACATTGAACGTAGCTTCCTCTATGTTTGACCTTGCATCCCCTGGGCTTAACATTGCGTCCTTATGTAAAAAAAAAGTTTAAATATTTAATTTTACCACGCGCATGGAATAGTTAATAGTATAGGTAAGTACCTACCACACGTTAGAGTAGACAGGTATTTAACTCAGCCGCGCGGCGGCGGCGGAGTTTCCCTATCCGTCCCCTAGTTCCTAGTAGTAGTAGTAGTAGTAGTAGTAGTTAGTAGTAGTATCTTTCCCTAGTTTAATGGTTCAATATACAAATAGGTGCCTGCACTTGTCCCTGCAACAGGAATATTCGATTTTTCTGTTGCCACTGCAAGATTAACAAGTCTTTTACATCGCGATTCCATCTGAAAAAATAAGTACAATTAGTTATTTGTTTTAGCATTAACAAAGTAATATTTAGGAATGTTACTGTTCAAATTTATTTTATTTTGTTCAATAATGGAACATCAGCAGATAACTATAACTTGGTTTTTGTATTAGAAAAAGTTACATCATCTACAATGTTGTATCATAAGATAACACGAAGCAAAATTCTCATTCTTTCGGCAACAGTGTGACATGAGAATTTATAACAATTAACATATCACACATTTTTTTCAACAACACTGTGTTAACCCACAATATCACATTATAGAATAAAAAATAATAATTGAACTAAATCATACCTTTGCAACCAAAGAGTGGTATCGTCGTGATGTCACGTTTGCGCTGAAATTTGAGAGCATCTTCTTCTGCACGTGCGTAGTGACAACTGATTTGTTTCGTTGTCGAAACAAATCTCCGCGCAGAAAGAGACAACGTGATATCGCGATGTGACACAGTTGCGCTGTCTCTTTCACTCATAGATTCGCTATTTTACGCACAAAAGATACCACGTTTTTTAGAAAAATAAAATCGGTCACGGCGGTTTCAATTCTCAAATAATAAAAAAATTGAATTGTCGGACTTATCACGTTATTGAAGCAGAGGCGTAATATGTCAAACGTCAATAATCAATCAACATGACAACTTACCGCCATGATGGGTTTTTGTTGTGTGTTGCAATTTCAATTGTACATTCTTGCACTTTACTACCAAACAAAGCCAATTAAAAGTAATTGGATGATTGGAAACTGTTTTAATTGTGTTTCCCATTTTTTAGTAGCGTATACCTGGCCGGGGCTCCATACATTTTGAAACATCTCCTTTATTGAGTACTTTAGAGCTTCTGCCCGCGACTTTGCCCGAGTGAAATTTCTTGTCCCCTGACCTACCCCGTCACATCGCATCGTCCACCCGCGCTTTTGTTCATTATGCTCAACTCCTAAGGGTCATAGCGTGATTTTAAATAGCCTATGACCTTCCTCAAGAATTCGGTTATAAAATGCAAAAAGAATTTTCAAATCTGACTGGTTCTAGGGATTATACCCTACATACAAACAAATTTTACCTCTGTATTATATTAGTATAGATTGAAGAGTTTGTTGTGGCACATTGGAACACATTGGATTTAATCGCTCATATGTGCAAAGTTAGCACATTGCACTTGTAGCTGTGTTTGCAACTGCAAGGATTAGGCCGCAGCCGCACCGCTAAGGCGACTGCGACTTATGAACAAACTCATATAAATGTGGGAATAAAAGGGCTGAACTTAGAGAAAAAGCAAAAGAATACCTTAAACTGGTTTATTCTTAAATAAACTAGTAAAACGCATAAAAATATAACTTAATTAAAAAATCACGTCATCTCGTCTTTACTCCGTCATTCAAAAGTCAACTGTCATTCTACCTTTTTCATATCTTCCACGTCATCCCAAGCCTACATATTTGGCATATATCATCCGACTCACTTACACCTTAGCATTCAGCTCTTTCACACAGACATGCCTCATTAACGTTCCATTCCTACATTCCTACATAAACATATGTATATATGAGTTTGTTTTCACGAAATCACCGTCGCATCGCAGTCGCTTTAGAAGCGCGGCCGCGGCCTAAAAGCTACATGTCACAAATATTTACAAAGAACGGGAATCTAAAAGCCAACAACGCTTAGAATGCGTCTGCATTGTAAAAGATAATATGCGGTCATTACTTTCTAATTTTTCTTTTTCTTTATGCATTTGCAACTTGTTCTCACCTTGAGGCAATAACGTTATAAGATGATGCGCCCGCACTTGCGGTGTAGGTAACAACAATGGCCAAGCCGCAGCCAACGCCCGTCTCGCCGCAGTAGCCGCCCCCGCCCCCGCGCGTCCTTCCACTAAAGCGACCAAAGCAATATGCACGCCATTACACCAAGAGCGAGGTTCGCCTTCCGTGTCCTCGGGTTCGGGGCCACGGGAACATTGCCACGCTTGCACCTTGAATAACAAAACAATTTTTGTAACACTGGCCACCAAAAAGAAGAAAACTAAAACAAACACGCACTTTCGTGACACAGATTTGGTTGAGGGCCTTAGCACACCTCCGACACGAAAATAATTATGCGAAACCGCTGCGAAATACGAGTAGCGGAACTGGACGTAGGAACGTCATGCGAGTCAGTTGAGTTAGTAGTTTCGCTTTTTATTTTTGTCGACTTCCACAAACACGTGCAAAAACAACGCGGCACTGCAACAAAATGGTGGCCGGAGTGCGGAAGTGTGGCTGGCGACGGAGCAGATCGACGAAACCGCGCGGGGAAAGAGATAGAATTATAGTCAAATCGATGCGTTAGAACAGGCAGTTGCGTTAGTTTTTCGCTTCTCCTACATACGGACAAGACATGGCGAAATTACTGCGGTTCCGCTGCGAAACAATAACAGCGGAACCGCAGTCGTTCAATTCAACTGAGTCGCATGATGTTCCGCTACTCGAGTCGCGATTCGAGTAGCGGAATATCATGCGGTTTCGCGGCGGAGGTGTGATACCCACCTTAGTCGCGATTTGAATAGCGGAACATCATGCGAGTCAGTTGAATTGTAGCAATCGCAGCAAAATGTTGTCGCTGTACATAGTAAATACTGTATAGATCTACTTCAGACTTCTTGGATTAGTTTTTCCGTAAAATCAACATCATTTTTATAAAGTTTCGCTTTATAAACTTGTCGACTGCCACAGATAAGTGTGAAACAAACGCGGCAATGCAACAAAATGGCGCGCTGAGCGCTGAGGTGTAACCGGCTTCCGAGCAGATCGGCGAAATCACGCGGGAAAGAGATAAAATCATAATAAAATCTGTACGTTAGAAAAGACAATTTCGCTTCTGTTTCGCTTGTCGTACAACGGACAAGTGATGGCGGAACTACTGCGGTTTCGCGGCTATGGTTTCGCGACGGAGGTGTGATACCCGTCTGAGAGTCACTTACTTGCAGTCTCAATAGATTCAGGCAGGATATAGCCATACACTCGACCTCCTTTATTGTTGCGGAGCTGCTTTGTTCGACGACTATCCTCAATAACCTTTCTAGAAGTCTGCAAAAGAGTACAAGTACATTAGTAAATTTTTCTATGTATTTGGTGACGAAAATTAGATACTAATTTAGTTACTTACTTGAAAGTACTTTCAGATAAATCAATGACGAAGGGCAAGGAAGATGGTAGATCTCTAGGACTTTCTTCGCTCCATACTAAAATCTGTGCAGGACCACTGGAAACACCTGCAAAACGATCAAATATTAACTGACTATTTTCCGACGGGTCTTTGAGTGGCAACCTGAAGATGGCAATGAGTAGTTACGATGTAGTTTCTCATTACATATTATTTTCATATCATTGATAGCGGATTTCTTTTACAACTATTTCTGCCTAAAACTGCTAGCTTAGTCAAATTAACTTACCATGAGCCTTAAAGGAAGGGTTGAGTACTTGCAACAGTTGCGGCACCGGTCTCGTTATTTGTGCGCGCTCGTGTGTTCCCCACGCGTACAATGCGCCTTCTGACGTCAGAGCAACGCCGTGAGTCGAGCCCAGAGAAAGATCCACTACTCTAATACCTAGGAAAATGTTAATAATAATTGAATTGGTTAGAAGAATCATTAAGGCGGAAGCGCCAAGGTAGCCCGCGAAATTCAAATTTTCTTAAGATTTTTGCAATTTGCAGCTCAATGTCTGGGTGCATGTTGATTAAAGTATAATTTGCGACCATAACAAATATGAATATTTACAGAATTATAATTATTTGAATCAGTAATACAACTCCTTAAAGTTAGAATAATCCTCAAATGTCATGAAATAGTAATTCTATAAGATTACTTGGTCTTAGAGAGTTGTATGACTTTAAGTATTATAATATTCTGTAAATACATATTTGTTACGGCCGCGTATCACACTTTAATCAACATACAACCTAATACTGACCTGCAAATAGTAAAAAACGTAAGAAAATTTGAATTTCGCGGGCTACCCTGGCGCTTTCGCCTTAAGTAAAAATATCAACAAGTACTTGTGGAGCGCGGGTGGTTTACCTTGCAGAGCGTCCAATATTTTCGGAATCTTCACGTTTTCGAGATTGCCGTGACCGAGGCGATAGCTTTCACCTTTACCCCAAGTGTAGACTTGACCGCTGCAAATAAGACACTTGAATCATTAAAACAATTCCATTATTCAAGATAATTGTGTACATAAATAAGCAAAGAGAATAGACATAAAAGGATTATGAACTTTTATCGAACGTATCACGGGTTCAAAAGTCAAAAAAAAATTAATCATCGTGAATTTTTTTTTTTATTTGAGATAGGTTTGCTCTTGACTCTAGTCTAGGTCAGAGATGACAGAGACAAAGTCGACGATGGAGCGAGCTTACCCAGAAGAAGCCTGTTCACTCTCACTTTGAAGAGATCGGGGTTGTATGCGTTCGGAAACACAGACGCAGGCAGAGAGTTCCACTCCTTTGCTGTGCGCATCACAAGACATTTGGAAACGCTTAGTGCGAATTGGTGGGATAGCAACTAGGTAAGGATGATAAGTTGCAGTGCGTCTAGATGTCCGCTGATAGAAGGGGGCCGGCGGAATGAGGTCGTGGAGTTCTTGAGCACACTCCCCGAAGTATAATCTGTAGAAGACCGACAAGCAGGCAACCTTGCGGCGATGATCCAAGCTGTGAAGCTTGGCATCCACCAGTCTTACGTCGCCAATGAGCCTCTTAAAAAAACCACTGGCAAATCACTGGCATTTTGTCCTTTTTTTCCAATTTAGCATTTTTTTATGCTACATTCGATCTTTAAGGCGACTGATATATTTATGGTTTTACTGTAACTTACGCATCACTTAGAGCAGCATGCCAATGTTCTCCTGTATAAACGCGGTTGATCCTCAACACCGATAGTGACGTCAGAGTGCGCGGGACACCTCCCTCGTTGTCCCCAAACACTTGCACCGCACCTTCCCATGTACAGCAAAGAGTTTGAGCTTCACCCCAACCTAAAAAAGAAATAAATGTTAAGAAAACTGAGTTCAACATCAATGGCCCTGCCATTTTCCAAATGTAGGTACCCAAGTCGTTTTTGAGTCAGACAATATTACGAAGCTGCATAAAAATATTTTGCAGAGCTACGGTGTCATTAGATCTCAGCTTACTTCAGCAGGGCTTCTGTTTTTTATATTTATAGTCGCAATAATCTTAGAGGTCATTGGCTGCTTAACTAGGCTTCCCTGGGAAGCCTTCAGCGAGGACAATAAACTTACTACTAATAGCTTCAGACTGCACCAATATCCGTATTGACAGCACTTTCGTTTGTTTTGTTTTTATCTTCAAATGAATTATTATTATTTATTTATTATTTTACAGTACTATTAGAAGTCGTGTGTTACCTAACGCGACATCGATGACTCGTTCAATGTTGTGTGCGTTGAAGGACACTGGTTGCGGCGTAAGGCAGTTCTCAATAGTGCCGTGACCGAGGCGGCCTTGTGCACCTCGACCCCAAGTGTATAGAGCGCCTCGAGATGTTATCACAGCACTGAAAACAAGTGACTCAATTATGAAAGTAAATAAAACATCCTGTGAATAAGGAAGGATCTTTAAAAATCCGTAAGCCTAAAAAGCCATAAAAATATCGTGGCGGGATTTTATCGTGCACTGGATTTTCAACTCTCGGTGTTGAGCCGAGCATTGAGAATCCAACAGAGTGCATTCCAACGCGGCGAAAAACACATTGTTGGATTTACAACTTTTGGCGGTAAGCAGAGCGTTGAAAATTCAGTGCGCGGAAAAAATCGCCACGATATTTTTACGTCCGTGCCAACGTCGGCTTATTCATCTGCCAAACTGTTAGGCAAATCAAATATGCAGTTTAACCATACATCATTCAGAGCAATTAAGTTATTTAAACCAAGATGAGTTTGTTTGAAGACAGTTTTATTTTCTTTACCCTATGCCCTGATTAAGTATTTCTGTGACAGCAATAAGCTCGCTGATTTAGTGCCAGCTGCTAAGCGTAGGTACCTGCAAGCAGCACCCGCAGAAACTCTCACAACCTCATGGTGAGATAGATGGTGTAGATGCACGGGCGCATCCCTAGGCGCAGTGTCACCGTGACCCAGCCGTCCATCATCACCAGATCCCCACGACCACACTCCACCACACGATGAACAGCACAAGTAGTGCCGACCAGCGGGGTGGCACGATATTTGCGTGATTGTTTTACTCTCAAAACCTGTTGCATGGACAAGATTTTGAATAAAAATTGGAATTTTGGATATCTCTTGCTGGAAAGAAGTCCAATCAAATTTGGTTTGATTACAAGGCTGATTTCCCAAGGGGTGTCAGACGTACTTTAGTAACAAGAAATTTATATGAATACAGATATGTTTTTTTTTTTGTAGCGATTCACATGGGCTTGAGAAAAGAGTACTTTTCTGTATTTAATTTTTTGTTTGTTTGTTTCAAATTTAAAGTGTTTTTTTTTTAAAGTTAAAATCTAAATTTTTCCAAGTTTACCTGGGACTAGTTGCGGCGTCATGTTATCATACGGGAGAGTGTAAACAGCACCATCGTGAGTCAGTAGCAAAGCTAATTTCTCAGCACACGCTATTTGTTGAATCCTTAGAGTTCCCAAATGAAGTGGCCCTGAACCAACTGACACTACTTCTTGCGCGGATTCTGTACACTTAGAAAAATAACACAAGAAATTTTTCAGTATTTTAATTGTACCTTGTATTGTATTTTTGTTGTGTTTATTTGTATTGTATTGTTGTATTTTTTTTTTCAATTTATTATGTAAATGTTGGTTGTCACATTTTGTCACCTCTCTCGCTCACACGGGACAAAATTTTTAAGAATGTTAAATAAAAAGATGCTTTTTTGAAAAATGTAATCAATGGGCGACCTACTAAATAATATTAATTTAATAGGTAGTTATTAAAAACACATTTCTATTGTGTTATCTAATAAATTTAGCTCAATAAGTATTATTATCTGTTTTTGAGATGATTTAAATAAATGCCACAATAAAAATGTGTTTTAATGATTACCTATTAAATTAATATTATTTAGTAGGTCGCCCATTGATTACATTTTTCAAAAAAGCATCTTTTTATTTAACATTCTTAAAAATTTTGTCCCGTGTGAGCAAGAGAGGTGACAAAATGTGACAACCCTCTTAAGATACTTACAGTAACAAAACCTTTTAAAGGCGGTAGTAATGGTGCTCCAAGTCTGTCTAGGTGACACAGTAAGGCAATACCAGCCTTTCGTACGCCCATCAATCCATCGCCACTTGGGATGTTTAAGTCCCTGAAACAATAACAATTACTTTATATTTTATAACACTAGCTCCTGCCCGCGACTTCGTCCGCGTGAAATTTCTTGTTCCCCCGACCCACCCCGTCGCATCGAATTGCCTGCCCGCGCTATTATTTCGTTTTTGCTTAGCGTTCTTTCTGACTTTTTTTCTTTTTGCTCGTCTGCTGAGGGTTCTAGCGTGATATTAAATAACATATAGCTTTCGTCAAGAATTGGGCTACCAAATGCAAAAAGAATTTTTCAAATCCGAGTGGTAGTTCCAGAGATAAGCGCGTTCAAACTCTTCAGCTTTATTATTAATATAGATATTGATATCTATATATATGTACATGAAAATCATAAAGAATTAAAAAAAAAAGATATAAGTATTTTTACCAAAGGCTTACTTTATATTTTTACCCTCTACCTGTTTTACGGTAAAATTAAAATCACAAGCAGAGTTTCTACTTTCAAACAATAGGGAACCTTACTGACAATTTATCCCGCTAGAGGGCGCACCTGAAACGCTTGGTAAAGAGAACAACATGGCGTCCGTCTATGGTAAGACTAGCTAACAAAAAGGTTAAAGTTCTTAATAATTTTAAATTGTACATAATTTTAATAATAAATTCATTTTATGAGACCGTGCAATTGCATTAGGTAATGCAACCTATAATGATAGTTACAAGGGGAATAAATAATTAAATAAACAACGTAAACAGAAAAACAAACTTCATGTTTAGGCCTCCTTTTTCATCTATGGTTATTAAATAAAATATCTATAACTTCGCAAGCAGTAGTAAATTGCTACATTGCAAGCATTTTACAGTCACAAAACATTAAAGGTTGTGTTCTGAACATTTTAGAGCTGAAGAATGAAGGGTATTTCACAGGTCAGAGCATTAACCTAATGTAAAAACACAATATTTTTTGTGCTATTTACTTGAATGTAACATTAAAAGTTTATTGTAAAGTAGCTCAATATCACAAAAGCAAATATATTTGAAATTCTTATAAGCAGCATTCTTTCTTATGTTTTTTAACCTTTTGGTATTATTTTAACCTACAATTATAGTAACAAGGATGAGATAAAGCTGAAATTATACTGAAAAACGCTGAAAAATGTTGGCGCTCGCATTTGATAGTTTGCTTTGTTTTCTTCGTGTTTATGTGGCACCATCTGCTGTTTCAGCTTTGCGTAATATTCCCTATTAGAATCGATTAGAAAATACTTACTTGAGGAATATTTCTGTAAGATTAACTTCAGTAGTTGGTTCACTGTTGAGTATTGGATTAGGCGCTATCACCTTTGCCATACGTCTTAGAAACGGTCCTAAGGGCGCAGTACATTCTTCTAGTACAATCCTAAAATAAATGAAGATTTAGTTGAAGCTTTATTAAAACGTTAATAAATAGATGTTTCATTTTACGATGTTGTGTTCCTTTCAAGGCTCTTATGTCAATGGCAAAAGCTTCAAATTCGCGCGTCATTAAACAACATCTATTATATTATTCAAGTGACAGACAGAAGGTATTTATTTATAAAGTGGACTTACCTATTATCCGGTTGACGTTTCTGTCGAGGAGGTAAAGTGACTAGAACATCAGCAGCCTTCAATAACGTCGGTAGTTCAGCTCTCCTTGCGCACAACTCTACCCATACGCATAGAGAAGTCCGCCAATCCCCTTGTGGGACATTACAGCCTACTTCTCTGTTAATAAATAAATATTTATTAGGGATGATGCCTGGATAAAAAAGAATATCTATTTAGTCCGTCAGTCAGATAATAAAAAAATATTAGACACGTATTTTTTGCTTTATCATATTAATCAAAAATTACTTAGATAAAACGCATTAAAGATGGGGAGTGGGGGCTCGCGACGTCACAATTACATATAAAATCAAGCAAGGCGTGACGTCATGCCACATTTTAACTCAATGTATCGCCGTAATCGTTTGATTACGTAAAAAAAGAAAAAATACGTGTACAATATTTATTAATAATCTACCTGACTCAAAAAAAAAATTTTGTC
Organism: Fissipunctia ypsillon; assembly: GCA_947568875.1. Lineage (NCBI taxonomy): Eukaryota > Metazoa > Arthropoda > Insecta > Lepidoptera > Noctuidae > Fissipunctia > Fissipunctia ypsillon. The sequence goes on along the minus strand of OX387645.1, from coordinate 20,650,370 downwards.
ATCATCCCTATTAAGCTAGTTCGAAAATATATAACTTATTAAATCCATGACCGTTATTTGAAGCTTACTGTTTGAGATAGGCCCTATCTGTTTTCCGGTTATTTATGTCCTTCTCCTTCACTCCTATACATCTGTCTCTCTCGCACACTCCCCACCAGGCAGGCCCGAGCGCAGTAGGGAGGCTCGAAGGCATTCACGAATCATTGGCGTCTTGTTTTCCGACGAGTACGGTTGTCTTCACCTTCACTAAGCCGTAAATAGAAGTATCACCTGCGCGTGAGTTAATTTCATATTTAAACGGTGTTACCGTTCGTATTTCAAATCGATTTGATATTAACGTTCATAATTCAAATTGATTACGCAGGTATGTAACTTATTTTTAGCGTTATTTCTCTTGGTTTCTTTTTGTTTCTAGAAACATTTACCTATTGTCCTTTCTCCTGATCTCAGTATAAAGTGTCATAATCATACTGTGTCCTAGTTGTGAATTTTTGTTTTACAAATACCTACCTTTTCTTTTTTTTTTAAAGTTTTACTTTTAAGATGGATGATTTAGATAAAAATAGTACATGTGTGAACGCGAGTGTTGAGGAGCCGCGACATGATTTATCGCGGGATCGTGTGCCAAAGCCGGCTCAGTCGAGTTCTCGGAAACGTGCACGCTCAGCTAGGAGTTCATCATCTAGTAGCAGCCCTTCTTCGTCAAGTGATTCCACGGATTCCGCGAGCTCTTCCGGCCGAAAGAAGAAGCGTGGCCGTCACCACAAAAGAAGGGGGGGCAAATATAGTCGCAAATCACGGAAAGACAATCGGCAGATGCACAAGTTATTCCGAGAGGTGAGTGAATTACGTAATCAAATTGCTTTATCATCATCAGTGCCATGTGGCGGTGCGGAGCCCGCGTCAGTTATAGACAACGACTTGTTGATTGATGACAGTGTTAGTGGCATCTTGTACAATGATGGTAGTGACGCGTGCGCGAGTGAGCCTACTCAGGTTCAACTGCCGTTCAATTTCGATATTGAAACAAAACTGAAAGAGCCTGCGGTTCCTAAAGCACCCGATAACTTATTGAAAGCCCTTCAGGATATACAATATTTTAATAAAAGTGAATGGAGTGAGGTCAGGTACTCTGAAGTACAGAAATCATATTGCCATACGCCGGGTTTTATTGACCTAGAAGCTAATGAGGAGATTCGTGCGTATGATCAGTTGCGCCATTTGGCTTATGCTGACAAGGCTTACGCCGCTCTTACATTTTGTGCGCTGGAACAAAGGCAGGCGTTGTCATCTACTTTGACAGAACTACTATCCTGGGCTCATGCAGAACAGGGTTTAAATTTTAATAGCTTGCAGGATAAGATCACGGAGGTTTTTTCTAAAGGTGATATCCACAAAGCATCTTCAGATTTGTTGCAGCTTATCTGTGGACACAGAAGAAAGTTAAAGCTGAAGTTATACAAATGCGCCGAGATGGTTTAACTAATCACGTTCGTGATCCTTTAATAAAGGCAACGCTACGCAAGATTCCACCATCCGACCGCCATTTATTCGAAAGCGAATCGTTTACCGCTGCCCTTGAAAAAATGGGTGGGGTTAAGAAGACATTCATGCCCTTAGTTAAACCTACAAGCGGCTCTGCTTCGCAAGCAGGACCAAGCAAGACTGCACGCCACCCCCCGCAGGGGTCGGCTCACTATCATGGACCCTCGCAGGGTACCAGCCATGGATGCTGCGCCTCTGTGCCTCATCCACATTATCAATACCGCCAGTCCTCGCAGGACTGCTATCATGAACGCCCTCAGCGACAGAGCAACCAGAGTGACCGTCGCACGGCGCCTACAAGCAACAACAGAGGTTCATTTCGCTCGCGGGGTGGCCGCCAAAGCTACAAGCCTCAGAGTCAGGGCAAAGGAAACCGTAAACGCCCCGGAACCTCCTCAGACTACAACTCTGGGAACAAAAACCGTAAGTACTGACTCGACAGAATTCAGGGCGGGTCAACTAGCACTATTTTACAATCGATGGGAGGAAATGAGAGCTCCAAACTTTCTGTTGCGCTTAATAACAGGGTATCGCATACCCTTTCTTCTAAAACCACCTCTAATGTTGCCACATTTGAGGAAAGGGCCCTACATCACACAGGAGTCCGAATCGATGTCAGCACTCATCAGTCAGATGAAAGACCAAGGTGTATTAGAAGCAGTGCGACGCTCCCCGGGCTTCCTGTCAACAATGTTTCTTGTGCCAAAGAGCGATGGCTCCGACCGCCCAATATTCAACTTAAGAGCTTTAAACGACTATGTAATCACGGAACCCTTCAGCCTGATAAATGTACTTCGTATACCGGAGTTCCTCCAGCCAGGCGACTGGCTTTGCAAAGTAGACCTTTCGCAAGCCTACTTTCATTTACCAATATCTCCGGCACACAGAAGATTTTTGCACCTCATTTACCAAGGGAAGCTATTAGAAATGACCTGCTTACCTTTCGGCCTCAGTACAGCACCGAAGGTGTTTGCTTCTCTGAGCAACTGGGTCGCTCAAACATTGCGAGAACAGAATCTGCGCATAGTTGTCTACCTAGACGACTTCCTTGTAGTTCACCAGGACAAGGACACTCTGCAAACTCATGTTCATACTCTCCTGAACCGTCTAGAATATCTAGGGTGGCAAGTAAATCTAAAGAAATCCGTTGTATCCCCACAAAAGAGTCTTGTGTATCTGGGAGTTCAGTGGGATCCTTGGGCCAACAAAAAATCTCTGCCGCAAGACAAGGTCAGAAATCTTATCCACAAGGTCTCTGCAAGGCTGAACTCGGGCAAGGCTTGCCTGCAAGAATTGCAGAGCCTAGTGGGCCTTCTAAGCTTTGCAAGTTTTGTGGTGCCACAGGGCAGACTACATCACCGATCTCTGCTCAGTTTCCTAAATGCATCTCTAAATATGCCAGTCAGGAAGGAGATCCACTTACCAGACGAAGTCCTAGAAGATCTTCAGTGGTGGCTTCACAACTGCCACCAGACATCTGCAATCCATCTACCACCACCAACTCACTTTGTGACCACAGACGCCTCCGATCTGGCTTGGGGAGCTCAGGTGGACGGTTACGCAGTGTCAGGTGTGTGGACTGCTCAAGAACAACATCTACATTGCAACCTAAAAGAGATGCTGGCAATCTTAAAGGTGCTCGAAACCCACGGTCCTCTACTGTGCAAGTCCACTGCTCTGTTCCAGTGCGACAATCGAACAGTTGTGGCCCACTTGCGGAACGAGGGCGGCACGAGATCGCCACCTCTGATGGAAGTAACGTACAGAGTGTTCCGCTTACTAGATTGTCATCAAATAAATCTGACAGTCAATTATATACCCGGCATTTACAACGGACATGTGGATCACCTTTCCAGACACAAGCTAGTACCAGAATGGCACCTTCTGCCCGCTTGCACGAAGAAGGTATTTCACAAGTTTGGCGGTAGTAGACCTATTTGCGTCCAGTCGAGCAAACGTGGTAGCCAACTACGTGTCTCTGGATTTAACAGATACCCAAGCGTTATTCCACAATGCCTTTTCCCGGCAGTGGAACTACCACCTTGCGTGGGTGTTCCCACCACCATACCTGATACCCAAGGTGCTGGCCCACCTCAACTCGGCGACCGGGCTGTACCTTTTAATTGTCCCCCGGTGGAGTCGGGTATTCTGGCGGGCCGATCTCAAAGCTCGAGCAGTAGCAGCTCCGTGGTCGATCACCAATCTCAAGGAGAATCTAATAGACACCACGACCGGTCTGCCACCCCCAAGGTTCAAGAGATGGCGCTCGAAGTCTGGAAGTGTGGGGGTGGTCGAAGAGTTTGACGGGTTGGAATGAAGATCAAATACAATTAATATTTTTTGGATTCTTTTCACCCAACAGGGCCCATCGTTGCTCGATATCTAGCGGACCTACATCTAGTCGACAAGTTTTCTTATAACACTATTTTGCTTCACAAATCGGTGGTGGCTACTCTATGCAATGCCGAAGATGCTGGACGAATAAGTTCGCATACATTAGTAAAACACGTCTTAAAATCTATTGCTTTAAAGAGGCCTGTCGCCCATAAGCCTCCTGTATGGAATTTAGATACCCTGACCGCCTTTTTAAATTCAAACACTGTAGATGAAAATAACCCTTTTGCCACTTCTCGACATACAGCAACACACCTCCTGTGCTCAGGCAGACGAGTTCACGATCTGACATTGCTGCTAGTGAACTCAGAGCATTGCGTCGATGACGGCAGTAACATTATTTTAAAGCCAGTATTTGGCTCTAAAACCGATAGTGACACTCATAGGCAATCGGGATGGAAGTTACTGCCTAATACGAGTAATAAAAATCTGGATCCTGTGTTTTGGGTCAGAAAATTAATTGATCTTCTTCAGATAGAAGAGATTCGGGTAATTGTCCAAACTTATTTATAAATATCAGAGGACAAGCAAAGGCGGCCTCTCGCCCTGTGATTGCGGGATGGATTAAAACTGTACTAACAGAGGCTGGTATACCCGCTACACCTGGAAGTCTACGGTCAGCAGTATCTTCAAAAAATTGGTCTGATAACTTACCTCTGGATGAAATTTTGTCCAGAGGAAATTGGAAGTCCAAAGAGACTTTCACACGCTTCTACAGACGAGAGATACTGCCAACCTCTGCTAGCAACAGCATTACTAGAATGTTCAACCCAGCTGATAAAATTTTTATTTCTTGTATTAATTTTTTTTTGGAACACAGACTATACTAATAGAGTAACTTTTGTGATTACAGAATTGTTAAAGATTGGTTTTTGTTGTATTTATTTCTTGCACACTCCAAAGCTGTTTAATATAATAATATATTATCTTCCAAATAATGAATATCTATCGCTTAATCGATAGGTATAGATTATTTTCCTGAAGTCAATCAAACTTACTTCACATTGGCGTCCCCACCACCAGGCGATAACAAACACGTTTCAAACAGTAAGCTTCAAATAACGGTCATGGATTTAATAGAAGCGTTTTTCCTGAAATAAAACGCATATTAAATACTTACCTTATTTGAAGCTTACAATTAATTTCTGCCTGGTATTTTCGACTCAATGATTCGTGAATGCCTTCGAGCCTCCCTACTGCGCTCGGGCCTGCCTGGTGGGGAGTGTGCGAGAGAGACAGATGTATAGGAGTGAAGGAGAAGGACATAAATAACCGGAAAACAGATAGGGCCTATCTCAAAGAGTAAGCTTCAAATAAGGTAAGTATTTAATATGCGTTTTATTTCAGGAAAAACGCTTCTATTATACTCAATAATAAGACTGTCATTTGTGACTTCAATGTGTTTGATCCAAAAGTATCGAAGAATGAAAGTTTAAACAAACCCTGTTCAAGTACATTCTTACTCAATCACTCACTAAAGGGAATTAGTAACACATTCATCTGTATTTAGAAGGTTTCAACTTTAAATTATTGTTTGATTAATTATTATGGATATTTATACTGTCACTTATACATTACTTTTTATATAGATTACACAGTTCATCATTTAAAATACATACCCAATCACAACTTGATGTAGGAACTTAGCAGCACTATCGACGACTTCGGCCCATATCTTCTGTGAGCGCGGCGCAGGAGTTGATCCTGTGCCAGCGAACAGTCCCGCATCAGGGAGCGCACGCACCGCATCGAGAGCATCACGGAGTAACGCTGAACATACGTCCGCATCTTCACCGCAACGCCATGCGCGGCGGACGAGAGAGAGGGCTAAGCGAAGAGCGGCGCGGGCGCCGACGCGAGCCAGACCTATAGCACTGCACGAGAAAAGTGTGTATAATAAATATAAACCTTTCATAACAAATGCTTATTCAGGCGATTTTTTTTTTTTGTATGAGTAGGTTTAAAAATAAACCATGAGCTCAATTTTAAAGAAAATAGAAGTAACATTTATTACGAAGATATTTAACTGTAAAGAAATAAATTTATTTTAATATTCTGCCCGTTACAAACAAAATGATGTAACAGTCATTGGTCTAAGTTGCTAAAAGTTATCAAAAACATTATTTATTTGTTTATTGAACTAGTTTTCAGGTTATTTACATAATGTAGTTTTCTTACAAGTTGTTTATGGAAATATCGTTCAAATTGATTGCATTGTATAAATAGTCCACACCAAGCCAAATACAAAAAAAAGGGTTCAAGTTCTCATACTGTTTTGTGAAACCTAATGAATAAAACAAAAACCAATTGCATTTCAATGACCAAGTTATTTGTAACAGTCACAGTATAGAACTGCATCCTGCGTATTGCATGTTCATGCTTACTTAACAGTGCAAAAATAGATTATAAACCAATATTCTTGAAACTGTTCTAGACCTGATTAAATTACCAACCAAAAAGCCAAAGAGAATTCCAGCGAGGAAACATGGAAAACCTCTTTTCTTTTCATCAGTCTGTTTTGTGCCAGTATTTTTCTGTTAGAATTATTTTTTTTTTATTTCCAATATAAAACTTTTTTTACCTCTCCGAGTCATCAGTCTGTTCCTCACTATCCTCCTGGCTCTCAGTACCCCCATCACCTGGTTTGTTCAGAGTACCAACCACATTGCTCAATGCTCTGTTGCTGACTGCATGAGGTGGTTTCCTATCTATTCTCACTCTTTTTACTTCTTTGTTCTGGCTTTGATCTCTGAAAAAAGAATTATTGTAAAGTATTTCTTTGGCAGAAAATTGTTACTCTGCCACAATCTGTCTCATTTGACTTTAGACCTCATGTCTTTGTCATGTCATACATCATAAAAATTAAATAACCTTATAACAGCTACAAGATGCCTGTTGCACAACGCAATGAGTCGACGGAATTGCGATATAAATGGACAGCTAACGGCTGTATTGATTGCTCTCACTCGCTGTTCCCAGATCAGGGCCTCCATTAAGCTTTGCAGACATTCTGGACCTGAATACAGAGGTTTATTACTGGCATAACACAAATGGGATCCAAGAAGTGAAATCTGTCAAATAAATTATTTGAAGAACAAAGGAACAATGTGGTCATGGTTTTTTATAATTTTAGTAAGTTCAGAAAAAATACCTGGGTCTTGTTTCCACTTCAGATCATCAATAATCTGATGGGATGGTGATGGTGCCACCTGCTTAGATTGTATAGAGATTCTCAGCTCCTCCTCTGCTGACAGAGCACTGCAGGGTGGGCAGGCACACCCTGAGTGTGGGCCACAGAGACCATCACAACAAGTGCAGGTCAATATCTATGTAGGATAAAATAAATGTTTATGTTTCAGCTTTGTTTCTTTAATTTATATTAAATATTTACAGGAGTTGTTAAAAGTAAACAAGTGTCATGTTTACAATTTTATACAAATAGATGCAACAGAAAATACACATACCCTCAGACCACAGTAATATTTTCCACTGTCACCAAGTTTAGCAGTAACACCAGCACCATTTACAAGACCATTTCCGGCGTCGAAATATATTTCTCTATCTTGCAAGAGACTGTTGAACAGAGTGCACAGAGCATCAGGGTTATGTAGTGCATCCTGTAAATCAGGATTTAACCATTTTGCATCCAAATGCTGCTGTGGACGAAATATGAAATCGTCCTGCTCGTCAGGGACAGACATTTTAGCAACCGGTGCCTTGAACTCATTCATACACCCATTTTAAGTAATAGCAAAAACTATTTTGTGAAATTTTAACAATTTCAATCGATCGTTCTTATACTTTCATTCTAGATTATCGAGTAAAAAAATTATTAAATTAAATACATCGAAACAAGAATCGACAAATCAATCGGCCCGAAGAAAACTGTCATGTCAAATGATTTTCGTTCCGTTTTCTGGGAATCAGCTGTGTGATTTCATTTACAATGAAAAAATAAGAATGAAGACTGGGAAAATGTTTTCCTCAGTATCAGTTTTTACATCTGCTTATTTCAAGAAAATTTAACTTTGAAAAATAATTTTATCAATTAACTTGAGTACGTTTAACTGTCACATGGCAAATAAAAACTTGTCTTTTGTTATGATAAATGGAACGTTGTTACTGTCTGGGCGTCTTTGAGAGTCGTTCTGAATGTGAGTTACAAAGAAAAAATTAATGAAAAGAAATAATGTAAATTTCAAGCAAATAATCATATATTTTAGAAAAACTGTTGTAATCAATTTCATTATACAAAATAATTGTTCTAAAACCATTACTAATATGGCTTGATTTTGTTTCATACGTGAGAAAGTAAAATAAATAATAGTGAAGTGTCGAAGTTGGAAGTATTCAAATGCACCTGCTACATTGATTTGATTGCACACTATGCACACAGATTAAATATAAATTGAAATTCATCGCCGTCGTGTTATTGTGCGTTTGTGATGTGTGATTCCTACGCAATAATTAGTAATTAATTAAAATTATATTGGCATAAATAGGTCCTGTGCTATTGTGGCAATGGATACAGACATATTGATTGAGAATAAAGACTGCTTATACGGTAACTTAAGATTTCATATCTTACGCGCAGCTCCGGCTAATTTACAACAACAATGTGGTGCTAATTTCCTTTGAATCATGTTATTGACCCCTCAAACATATTTTTTGATCGCACGTGTCCTTGACTACGCTTTCGGTTTTATTGCAAAGCACGTAATTAGTTACAAAGAAACAAAGATTTCTCAGAAACGTGCCTCACGAATTCTGTTTTTATCGCGTAGTAGAGGCAAGAAAGTATATATCGTATTTTATCACTACCGATAAGAACTGTCACTCGCATTTTGCATCAAATACCTAAATTGTATTTTTAGGTGAGGATTTTCTTGATCAGTTGCTATCGAACGACTACAAATGGACGTCACTATTGGATGCGCCAGACGCCTCGCCGAGCGAGATCCTGGCTGATGCAGCACCAAGCCTGGTGCCGCCGATATCACCTATTTTAAGTATCAAGTTATCAGAAGGCAGCAGCAATTCAGATTCGGGCAGTGACGATGATTCCAAAAAGTAAGTTGTTAAGTTACTTTCAGGCCCATATTACAGAAGCATTACTTAAAACTAGATTCAAGCCATTTGATTGGTTGAAACTAGTTTTAAGTAATGCTTGAGTATTGAGTGACGTTCTGTAATATGGGCCTCAGTTTCAGACACTTTCACTTAAAAAAAAACTGGTTTTAACATAATTTTTGGAGTAAAAGCATATGCACTTTCACTTTTTAATTTGATTGCAGAGGAAAAACTTTTATGAATGTCTGGTGGTGGCATGCTGAAATAAGTAAACTCAATTATTGTATACTTGAAAGCTAACTAAGTGCTTTCTTCTATCTTGCAGCAGTTCCAGTAGCATTTCAGTAAGACACTCATCTCAGTCACCTGTTGATTGGACCTCAAATTTTTGTGAGGAACCTACCAATAACCTGAACCTTGAAGATATTGAACTGTTCCTGCAAAAAACTGGTATGTTATACTACTGGTATGAATTCTTAAAAAATTCTCTTTTAAAAATGACCATGGAAGGTAGAATCTCAGGGTTTACAAAAAAGCAAAGTACACACATATTGTCTCCGTAGAGCGAAAAGTCACTAAGTCTAAGAAGAAGAGTTAGAAGTTTTTCTCTAGTTATAGTTCTTATAATATAAACTTTATTTTATTTCCTTTAAAATAAAGCTAAAAATATAAAGGTATGTAATGGCAAGCCAAAATTATGACAATTTATATTTTCAAAAACTTTAGTCTCATTAACTCAGAACAGGGTTGTACGACTTAATGAGTTTTTGCTCTATGGGGACAATATTATTGTCTATCATGGCAACTTTTATTTATTTTGATCTCTATGCACTCATTGTTTGTGCAAATTAGTGCAATAATTGCATGGTGTGTTGCACCTTTACTAAAGTAACAAATAATGCACCCTATTGAGTCGCCTTTCAAGGAGAACAGTTTTAAGTAAAAGGAATTTATTGTCTGAACCTCACCAAGTATATAATAATAAATGTTATTTGTACACAGCTCCAAGTCCTGCTAACCCACCTTTACACAAAGTACAAACAAATGGAATATCTCCTGAAAGAAATGGACCAGTCATGGCTATTGAAAATGGTGTTATTAAGGTACTGATCATATTGTTTTAATCTCTCATCCACTTCTAATACATTATTCAGTGAAGGATCATTTGTGTGAAAAGTTACACAAGTGACTGAAAAGTTGTATGCAGATGAATGAGGAAAGTTTCGAGTATAATTGTGGATGGGTATAAGAGTAGGGGAAGACAAAAGAAACGATTGATGGACTGTTTGACAGATGATACAGCTAGAAAGGGGATGACAACCAAGATGACGACCAGACATCATCTTGGTAGTCATACTTCTGTATGGGAGACAAAGACATACTGTGCCGATCCCAAATTAATTAGGATAAAGGCAAAAGAATGATAATGACAGAAGTAGAAACTAATTGTGGAAAAGCAATCATACACTAGTGTTATAATTTGTTTGAGTTGCATACCAATACAACACAATACCAAAGCTTGGATTTTGGGAAGTTGTTTGTTATAATTAATTCTTTATTTCAGGGTATTAAAATGGAGATTGAAGACTGTGATACTGAACTAAGCAACACTTTTTCTAAGTTACACAAAGGTGAGTTTACCTATTAACCTACTAGCATAATACTTAAATAACTGAAAATTTTGATAACTGTTTTTTGTGATAAAGTAATTTATTTTTACACTATTATAAATTAACATTAGTATTAAGAAATATTAACAATACGTGGGAATGTCATTGCATGAGAACATAAAAAACAATATGAAATATTACATGTGAGGTGACCTTTGCTTGTACTAACATTAAGAGTGTTTACGACATACGGCATTTCATACAAACTTTCAAGACCTTGTTTTTCAAAATGAATGAACTGATTTTAATGAAACTTACTAAAAAGTTAGTTAAGAACATTTCCAAAAAATAGTGTTACAGCTAAATTCGACGGATTTTAAATTTTCCATAGAAACATATTTCCAATTATCTTTTTTTAAATAAAACATTTTGAAAATGTTCTTAACTAACTTTTTAGGCCTATGTATCCTGCTTATGCGTATGAAGTTTCATTAAAATCGGTTCATTCATTTCGAAAAACAAGGACTTAAAGTTTGTATGAAATGCCGTACCTACGTCGTAAACGCTCTTAACTGCAGTAGTGTAGTATTTTTTTATTTATTTATGTGCTTCAAATTGCCTTCACGAGTAGTTGCTGTGTACTGTGTACCCATAAAGTTTTATCAAGATAACAATTTTATGCTCATCCATTGTAATTTCCATCCATCATCATTTGTAAGACTAAACTGCCTTAACCCTTAATTGGGCATGCCGTGTGTGGGTTCTACTCGGTTTTATAAACCTAGTGGGAATTTTTTATTTAGGTATCAGATTAAAAAAAAAAAAAAAAAAAAAAAATTTTTATTATTTTAATAAAAAAACAACGTGGGAAATATACTCCTACTGCAAGTGTAGGGCTAAATGAAATGAGCTCTATGTGGGAAATAATCTACATGTTGGAGAGTGCTGGTCTAGAATGATAATTCTCAAAGCATGGATCAGCACATAAGGATACCAAACATATGGAACAAGAATATTTTGTCCTCTGCTCTTTTGCTCGGGTGCTACAGAATTTACACCTTCTATATTTACTAATGCGTGGCATATGGGCAAAGACACATTCTTTGTTCATATAATAATTGATATATTGTGGGATTCATGTAACTTTTGACGGCTTACAGACTCTTAAAATGATGTGGGAAGCATTCTCCTTTAGTCCAATTAAGGGTTAACATATTTTTGCCCAATATTTACAGTGATTAAAAAAAAAACAATTAGATCTTTTGGATGGAAAACTATGTTTAGCTGCTCCTGAGATAAACCCATATTCTTCTTTCAGGAAATGGTTACCATCAAAATGCATACTTCAAAGTAGTAAATGAAAACACGTATAATTCACCAAACGATAAGCAAATAGTAGTGAATGGTCAGATTCAGCTGATGGTAAATGTAGAACATAAGAAGGTGCCCAGTATACTTAAGAGGAATTCCAGTGTATTGACGAAACCCCCCAGTATTGTGATCCCAGCAGAGAGCACATTGGGCGGGAAGATTGCCATATCGCCGCTGTCGCAGACCAAGTTCAATGATGCCAAGGATCATCAAGTACAGGTTGGTATTTATACATTTTAAAAGTGTAGACTTATTTAGTTAGTCATTAGGTAGTTATTTTAATAATCAAATATTATGATTTGATTGCGGTTACTCTAAAATATGTTTATGTTACAAAGTGACATGCCAATGCAATGTTTATTATTTAGATGAAGGCCCTGTGAAATAACTAACACTGAATGCTATTTCATAACAAAGTGATGAGCATCAGAACATTTTATATACACATTGCATTTGATGAGTCTCATATTAAAATCTAATTAAGCTGTAAAGCATTTACAAAATTGATGTTTACTGCAGTGAAAAGCTCTTGTTGCATACTTCCTGCAGGTAAATCAATGAAATGTTGTTGTTTCTGTTAAGGTCACCTCACCTAGAAGCAATATAGTAATCAACTCTAAACCAGTTGTACTCACCAATGGCACAACTCCAAACTTAGTACAAAACCATGTGATACCTCCTAATGCAGAAAATGAATGTCCAAAGAGTCCTACAATAGACCTCTCGAAGTTCAGTGAAGCTGAGATCAGAGCTATCAAGAAGCAACAGAGGATGATTAAAAATAGGTAAGGATATGAAAATATAATTCATCATCAGCCTTTAGCAGCCCACTGCTAGTCACAAGCTTCTTCAATCGCACATCACTTAGATGATGTACGACTGAAGAGGCATGTTGAGACCAAAATCATCATCATTATCATTCTCTCACCCTTATCCCAATTTATTGGGGTTGGTTCAGCATGTCTTTTTCTTCTCTATTAGTCGTCATCTCGGTAGTCAATGCCTTTCTAGCCATGTCATCGTTCACACAGTCCATCCATCATTTCTTTGGTTTTGCCCTCGTGAACAAATTGTTTTTTTAGTACCTACTGTATTTAAGCTGTTACATACCTTTTCCAGCTTGACAATTTTAAAAGGGTTGATGATAAAATTATAATTTCTTGTCATATGAACGATAGCACGATATAACTGGCGAAATGTGGGTGTATTGGTGCACCTCTGCTTAACCCTTCGGGGATTACAGGCGTGATGTTATGTTATGTTATGAACGGTGGAAGGAAATGTCAAAAATAACGTTAAAAAATAAGCTAATTTTATTATGTATGTAACCTCTATTCAACTTTTTCTCCTTGACCTTTATTTTGGTAATAGTTTTCCTTGTATAACTGGTTACATTAAACCTTATTATTATAAATGAAAATAATAACTGAATGAGCATCTTTATCTTTTTTAAGTGAAACACAATACATATTTGACTTTTATGCTTTCTGCCATTGAAAAAAATTTGTTTTATCTACCTGAAATTGCACAAATCAACATTGATCAAACAATCCACATAATTACTATTCTTTATATTTTTTAGGGAATCGGCATGTCAATCTCGGCAGAAAAAGAAAGAATATGTGTCTGCTTTGGAGCAGCAGCTGTTTGAGGCACAGCAAGAGAACGCCAGGTTGCGACTAGAGAATAAATTACTAAGAGACCAGCTTGAAAATGGTGGGAGGGGTCGAAAGGTAAACATCAACTGCAGATTTTTTCACCAACTTCAAAAAAGGATTAGTTTCGGATTTTGTCAGATTTTTTTTAGCCCGAATATACTTGATTTAGGTGTAGGCCACGCGTGAGTAAAGCGGAGTTCGAAGTTCGAACTATAATAGTCCGAACTTCGAACTCACGAGGCCTCACTCTCCAGCCCGCCCCTTAACTTTTGAGACAATGCAGTTTTTCACTACATCATAACTAGCTTTTGTCCGCGGCTTCGCCCGCGTGGAGGTCGAAAATTATCCCATGGAATCGTTCTACCGGGATAACAAAAAGTATCCTATGTCTACCCATGTGCCAAACATCCAAATCCGTTCAACCGTTTTAGCGTGAAAGCGTAACAAACAAACACTTTCGCATTTATAATATTAGTTAGGATTATAATGTTTTAACAACTCCATAATTTTACGAGCGTTATAATCTGATAACACATAACATCACGCCTTGTTTCCCCGAAGGGTTAGGCATAGGTGTACCTATAGTATAGTATACATCCACATCTAAAAAAAAATCTAAATCTAATCTGATAAATATTTGCAAAATTTTTCCTCGTCGCATTTGACGCGATGTGATTCAATTGCTTATCAGGAAAATTGTACGACATTTATTTCATACTAACATTTCATAAAAATACATGAAGTTAGAACAGTTTAATACAGCTAATTATAGTATGTTTATAATGTAACAGGATACAGGTGTGTGGGTGACAATGTGACCTTGTTCTAGTTTGCATACCTATAATAATGACTTTATTAATTGCTTATGTCGTCAAATACAGATGGTTTGTGTTTCCACAGATGCCGCGGCTCGACGCTTCACTTCTGATACCTAAGAAGAACATAGCTGTTATATTTGCTATGGTCTTCATGGTTTCGCTAAATTGGAATGTTTTAGGGTAGGTAATTTGTACTAGGTACACTACGGCCGAAATAACTTGGCAAGTTTGAACATACAGCACTACGAAATTTCGTGCATGTTCCCTCACTCACACTCGCCTGTAGGTCATCATTTGGTTCTAAAAAAATGTTACTTCGCAGCCTTCTGCTCGAAGTTCGGACTCTTGATTGATGTCCATTTGTTACGGCTTTCCTGAAAACTAAAACAGCGTAAACGCACATATTTGTGACTTCCGAGTCATGAATTTAAATTTGAAGGTACATGTTTAATTTCTATCCTCATTGAAGCAGTTTCTTGATTCAGTAATCATTTTTGTCTAGTTTAGATATCAATTTTAGAGAATACATAACAAACGTTTTAGAAACGGAAAGCTTAGTTATTAGTAATGGTGTTGTTTCCTTATAATTGTATAGCCGTAAAATAAACCATTAAAGAAGACTATTTTCCTCGCTTAATCATGAACCTCTACCTAATGATGCCGTAAAGTGTTTTACTGCCTGCTGTAACGTTCCTAAGCAATGTCTTTAATTAACTATTTTCCTCATGTTTGAATGTTTTTCATTGAAGGTGGAACACAAAGCCTTTTGTCGGGCCCTCCGCTCCACAGCACACGAGACATCTACTGTGGTCAGAGGACACTGCTGTAGATATCGCAAATGGTGTGTACCCTTTCCTTTATTATTCATATTCTGGAAAATCGTAGTTGAGTGTCATAGGTATACGGGGAGTACAACTGCAACTATTATCTGATTACCTTAGCGACCGCCACCAGTATGTAAAAAAGTTCAGTACATGAGTTCGGAACTTAAGAATAGCTGCTATGGAATCCCACAAGGCAGTATTTTGGGTCCTACCTTGTTTTTAATCTACATTATATTAATGACCTGTGCAATTTGACACTCTAAAAGGGTGTAATTATGTCATATGCAGATGACATAGGTCTACAGTTCGCAGCTAAATCAAAGGCGGAGGTCTGCGAGGTAGCACAGAATGGTTTTAATACTGTGTCTAATTGGCTTCATAAAAATCTCTTAACATTAAATATAGATAAAACCAAGTACCTAATATTTACAATGAGAAACACTAATCCAATGCTTACTAACCCAAACATTCAAGCGCATACCAATTGTAATTTACATTATGCTGACATTACATGCACTTGTGCCACTTTAACTAAAACCGACCATATCAAATATCACGATTGCCACAAACCTGAATTTTTGCAAACATATCGATTTATTATGCACTAGAGTGCGTAAACTAGGTAATATATATTTTTTAAAGTGTACGTAACATAGCCGACTTTAAATTAATTAGACAGGTTTATTTGGCTTTGTGTCAATCTATTATTGCCTACTGCATAACGTCCGGGGGTGGTGCCGCTAAATCAATTTCACTGCACCTAGAACGCGCCCAAAGAGCAGTTTTAAAGGTCGCTAATTTTCGTCCATTTAGATTTCCTAAACACCAGCTTTACACGGCATGTAAGGTGTTAACAGTACGTCAATTATTTGTTTTGAATGTAGTTTTATTTCAACACACTGAACTTAATTTTAACCCAGTACCTTCAGATAAGAGAATAAAATAGTCTGTTTGTGCTATCTATCAGACTAAACATGCTTTCACTAAATGATTTTATTTATTTTTAGGACCCTATTTGTAAAATCAGTTCAACAGAGTGCTAAAGATTTATAGTTTAGTGATAATAGGTGTAATTTACGGGTACAGGTATATTTGGCAAAACTCAATTATACAGACACAGAAAAACTACTAGAAATTTTAAAATAAACTTAATAATTAGTCTCTACCTTATCTACTTTAATATTATTCGTTAATTTGTTTATCAGAATCTAACATAATATATACCCAAATAATTACGTACTCTTTTAGTCGTTAAAAATATTAAATTATTAGCTTCTTTTTAAATGATTATTGTAAATTGCTGGCCTGAAACACAGGTTTTCATAAACCTAGATCGGGCTAGTCTACATTACAGCTAGAATTAAATTTTCCTCGATTGTAATTAATATTAATCATTATCTTACTTTATACTTGAATAAAAATTTTATTTATTTATTTTTCAACGAATTTCATAAAAGATAATTAATAAGTGCACAATTAACAACTAAAACAAATAAGTTAATTAATTATCAACCTTATTTACCTGTTCTAAGGAACACAATCGTTTCAAAAGCGATTAAACCTGCTGTTATGATTATATCGTCATTGTGAACTTGACCTTTATTAGAGTCGTTTACAAAATTTTAATGTCAAAACCATTATATTTAGCTATTTCTATGCAAAACTAGAAATTGAATACCAAAGTCAATCTTTTAATCACCTTGAGTTTTAAATATGTCATTCTAATAACGAATTTTAATTACAGATGACATAAGTAACGGTACATACGTCACAGACTGTCAGAACGCGACGGTGAAAGCGACGGACTTCGTGAATATCAATCAGACTGAGAGCATACGAATAGCGGGTGAGCTGAACCGATGGATCGGCGGCGGCAAGACGTTGAACTGGACGTATGATGTGCCGAGGAAAAAACGACAAGCTTACCTGAGTGAAGAAAAGATTAATGGTAAACTTTACCCCCTTATCAATAAACTCGGAGTGAAGTTATGTCAAATCTAAACCTCGAAAACTGCGGTGCTGTTCTGTAAAAATCTCACCGTGAAAGATTAGATGAAGTGAGCTGTCAATTGTGTCAATCCATAGCATCGAGTGGAATGACAGCTCACTTCACATAAGTTTTCATGGTGAGATTTTTAACAGAATAGACAGGCTGTATGGTTAAACTGAAGTTGATATCGGTGTAACTCTAAATAGATGAACCCCGAAACTTGGTGTGAAGTTTGACATTTTCTAGGATAGCTTTCTCAAGCTCTCGATCTCTATCTCATCCACATGCCATATCACCACAATTGGTTTTATATAATAAATTTCAAATCCACAAAACAGAAAGACTCTTTATCTAGTCTTTAAATGATATCCTTTTACTAAGACTGGCTGATGCCTTTAATCATTGGCTTAGGGCGGAATAGCATCTGTATCTCTGTATGTAAATCCACTCTCTATTATCAACTACAAAAAGTTACTAAACCTGCATATATTTAAATTTCCAGGTGGTATATTAGAAACTTACAGGCTATTCAACAAACTGCAACTAGACGGCAATCTCGTCGAAATCCCTAGTGTAAGGAATCAGGCGAAAATAGTCAAAGATAAGTCGCGATTACGACGACTGAGGAGGAATAAAGAAATAGACTTCGCAGAAAACGCAGTCATAGACTATGAAACTCTATATCGGAAACCTATAAGGAAAGCTGTGAATGATTTCAATATGGATGACATGGGTGAATGGAATGCGTTACTTGAAGCATTACATAGGCGGGATGATACATTCTATATTGTGGGCTTTGGTAAAGGAGAACATTTATTGTTACCAGCCGTATCACATAATGTTACTAGACCACCGAAAATGGCGCTGATTTTACCAGCTAGGAGTGGCAATGGTAAGTTTACGAAATTCTGTGTCGTGCTCTTCAATAATGAACGTCATGAACCCTATCATAAGGTTAATTTTTGGATGAACCACTCGTAAATAACAGTTACCTGTATCGAAATTTAGCATAATCAGCCTATAATGTTCAGACTGCTGGGATTCAGGCCTCCTCTCTGTGAGAGAGAGTGGGCCATAATCCACCATGCGGGCCCAGTGCGGGGTGGTAGATGTCACATGTCTTCGAATTTTTGATTCTAGGACATGCCCGTTTCCTCACGATGTTTTCCTTCACCGTTTTGAGAGCAGTGGTGATGAAATAATTTACACAAAGTGCCTTTCTGGGTTCGAACTCACGACCTACAAACTCCAATCGAATCTTCCTAATCAGTAATTTTAATTTCAGATTCTGTGCTCAACGATCACGTGACACTGATGCAAATTGATTGTTCAGTCGTCAATACAACTCTAGTCAAGTTAAAATCAGATGCATTACCCGAGAGTTTAAGAAAACAACCTTCCAGTGATGCTACAACGGAAAATGAAGATAAACGAGAAAATACTACTAGCTATTACAAAACAAATAACGATAATGTTGATACTAATCTCTTAAAAAACACTAGTAGTAGTATATCAAATTATTCAAAAAATCAAAATGTGCCACATAAGGAAGCAGGTGTGGGCAGAGACGATTCGTTTGCCCACTACTTATTTTCTAAATACGAAAGTCGTAAAGATACTCCAGTGAAAAGGCCGCGAAGTAAAAGTGATAGAAATGTGGAAAAGGAAATTCCTACATTTTCTAATAACAGTTTAAGCTCCACCTGATAAAGTCGTAGGTAATTAGGATACATTTTCCGACTGCAAAATCAATTCTTGAGTTTTTCTTCTTGTTCGTCAACGAGCCGCGGGATGCCGGCCTAAAATGATGTAATTCAATTTAATAAGACGCTTCCTCTTGCAGTAATTCAGCAATCTTCTATAAAAATAAAAATAATATTTGTATGTTTATCCTCTATGCGTTCCTAAACCATTGATCAGATTGTGATGAAACTTTGGTAGGGTCTTCTGAGGACGCCCACGAGGGCTTCTGGTCCAAAAAATTACAACCAATCACTCTTTTAATTTTTGTGGCATTGCAACGCATGTCGGATACAGCTAGTGTATTATAAAATTACAGTCGGGAACTATTGAGCAGATAGTCACACTACGTCAATTTACCGTATTTTAACCATTTCATATAACTGACAACGAATAATAGTTGTGATTTGAGTTTTTGGAGAATTTAGGTTGATAGTAAATATGCTTATCGATCAGGTTACCCGACTATAATATAAGGATCCATGTGTGTTTTCGTTCTGTAAATCTACAGTTTCCCTAAAGGAGCGGTGGCCAACGCTTAACGGCTGCTGTGAGGGCTGTCTTAAAAATGATCGCGTAGATGGCAACGGGGTTTGACTTTACGGTGGCAAAATACGCTCTCTAGGAAAACACACCAATTTACTTTCATAAATAACGTTTCAGTGACGTCATTCGCGGGTTAATTTCGGACGCTATGCAGCACCGTAGTCTTGGGAAACCCTAGCTTAACTAATTGATTTTTTTTACTCTTCCACCGCCATTGTTGGTCTTATAAAAAGATCTAATATATCTATACTTCGACGTTTTCCATTAAACATAAAAGTTATTATAAACAATTATAGATTAAGGTTAATTATGTATCGATCTCAATACGTCGAAACCATAAGGTATGAAATTATTGTTTTGATAGCTAGAAAATATTTATGTTACAGTGTTATTGTAAATAGTCATAGAAAAAATATAAGTTTTTGACAAGCCAAACAAACTTAAATATTAAGCCAAAAGTAATATAACTGCGTTGGCTGTGTGTAATATTATTACAGGTTTGTTATATGCAATATTCCATTTATTGATCTATTTGGGTCGAATAGTTTCATCATATAATTATTCAAAGCTAGTCTTGGCCTCAAAGATGTTCGCGTGGCGTTTGCCCTGGAGCTATGATGTATGAAAGTACCTGTTCTATGTGTTTGTGCTCAATTGGCTATTTTAAGAAATTAAAATGACTTTAACGTTGTTAATAAAGTACTTTTTTATTGTTCTACAGTACGGCCGATGTATCTTGGGGGTCCTGAAGTTAGCTGTTTGGCTGCGCAATGGATTTTTTAGGAATGAAATTGTCTACTGCGCAGCTAATCAGCTAAATTCAGGACCGCCAAGATACGTCGGCCGTACTGGTCAAGCAAGAAAGTACCTACACCATAAAATTTGTCTGGAGTGAACTGCCAATTCGATGCGGACTCGTAACACTTGGCACACGCGTAAAAGAATCTTTACAAATGAGAAATTAAATTAAGATGAGGTTGTTAGGTATACTTTTTTCTAGTTCAGCTGTCCATAATTTAAATGATTAATTTTTACTATTGTATACATGTACCTCAACCTAGTTATTGTCTAAAATGTATACTGAAATGTTTCAGTTTTAATATTAGTTCTCTCCAATGCAATAATTATAATAATCGAGCTAGGACTGGAATAACTAGCTATCTACCTTCTATACATATATAATAGCTTGTCCTGACTGACTGACTCATCAACGCACAGCCTATACCGCTGCTGGGGCTACAACCTTGAAAATTTGGCAGTTTATGCCTTTTATGTTGTAAACATCCACTAGGAAGGACTTTTGGAAATGCAACTTTTAAGGGGTGAAAAGGGGGGATTTTGTTTGTATGAAATATTTTATTTTTTGAGTTAGTAAACTTGAAACTTGGCACAAATACTTATCTAACTAAATAATTTATGAAGTTTGTAATTTTTTGTTTTTATAAACTACCCCCTAAAGGGGGATGTGGGGGTGTCAGTTAGCATGGATGAATTTTAACGCGCGTTCCGATTAACTCGAAACTCAGTATTTATACATAAGACCGAAACTAAAGAATAACGTGTATCAGGGTTTTTTGAAAATCTACCCTCCACGGGGCTTAACGGTAGGTAGTCAATTTTAAAATTTAAGGGAAAGTACGAAATCCACGTGGACGAAGTCGCGGGGAAGTGCTAGTCTATATAATAAAAAACCGGCCAAGTGTGTGTTGGACCACGCACAATGAAGGGTTCCGTAGTTGGGATGAATTTATCCCAAGATCAAACTTAACATTGTAGTTGAAAAACATGTTCTCTCATACATTCCAATTGCAAATGTAAGTTGGTCGATTATTACTCGTAAACTTGTAAACCCTACTTAGCTTTTAACTTCGTTGTATATACTACTACCGTGAATTTTTTCACATATCCAAACCTAACCGTTTAGCTGGCGAGGGGGGGGGGGGGTAGCCCCCCCCGCCAGCTAAACGGTTAAAAAAAAGCTTAATATTTCAGAAACGGTTCCCTTAATCGAAAAATTGTTTTCACATACCCGCAATATTTTTGAAACGACTATCCAACAACACCCCACGCCATGGAGTAGACGAGAAAAAAAAACATCCCCACTTTACGTGTACAGGGGGTACCCTAAAAATTTTTTTTTTCATGATTTTATTTTACCGTATAGAGGCATGAGGAACAGGGTGTAAAGTTCACTCATCCTCTATGAAAAGGGAGGA
Source organism: Fissipunctia ypsillon (assembly GCA_947568875.1). Lineage (NCBI taxonomy): Eukaryota > Metazoa > Arthropoda > Insecta > Lepidoptera > Noctuidae > Fissipunctia > Fissipunctia ypsillon. The sequence continues at coordinate 20,628,588 of OX387645.1, read as the reverse complement.
TCCTCCGACCAGACGGGTGTTGTGTCTGGTGGGCTACTGCCCGACGGTTGGTGTCGGGATGTTGTATATATGCTAGTCGCGCGGCAAACTCAGATTCCGCGATGCAGGATTTTGCGTGACGTCAGTGTGACGCGTTCCATTGTTGCGATGTAGATATGCCGCCACATCACTCCCCTCCGGAGACCGGAGGTCGATAGTGGGCAGAGTCGTGTATCTTGCTATGCTTGCCAGGGCCAGTTGAGGTTCCAGTGAGTCGGAACCGGGTGCCGCATAGTTCACGGTGAGTCGGAACTGTCTGCGTAGATGCCCCCAGTGAGTCGGGGTGGCGCTGCGTTATGCTCCAGTGCGTCGGATGTGGTACAGCGCCGGGTTGAGGCTGACTGCTGGCATCGACCAGGAGGGGTTTGAAGCGCTCTGCTTGTTTGACCAGCCGAGAGTGCAGTGTGCTGTGCCAAGGTTGCTGATGAGGCTGAGGGTGATGACCAGGTATGCGCGGTCGCTGCATGCTGGTGGTCAGGATACCCGTTGAAGCCGTGGGTGCTGGCTGGCTGTGTGACTCGCTGCTCGAAAGAAGCTCGAGGAAGTGATGCCGATGACGTCACCAGGTAGTTGCACGAAGGCTACGCTGACGATCACGTCGGGGTCACCAGTATAGTGGCATGCGGAACAGGGTGTAAAGTTCACTCATCCTCTATGAAAAGGGAGGATCCTCCGACCAGACGGGTGTTGTGTCTGGTGGGCTACTGCCCGACGGTTGGTGTCGGGATGTTGTATATATGCTAGTCGCGCGGCAAACTCAGATTCCGCGATGCAGGATTTTGCGTGACGTCAGTGTGACGCGTTCCATTGTTGCGATGTAGATATGCCGCCACAACCGCTTTATCGGCGTGATTAATATGTATATCCATGCCAAATTATAGCTTTCTAGTACTACTTAAATTTCTGAGCTAAATTGCGGAAGGATGGACGACGGACATGGCGAAACTATAAGGGTTCCTTGTTGACTACGGAACCCTAAAAATAAAATGCTGTTCGTTGATAAGCGCATCACTTAAGAACGGATGAACCGATTTGGCAATTTTTTGTTTTGTGTGTAATGTTCGCTATAGTCCCAATAGGTTATTACGGATACAAATATTTTAAAAGTTGATAAAAGTGCGGGAAAAAGTGCATTTTCTATGGAAATTTTGTATGAATTTATTGACATTTGGACAGGATTACGTCTATTGGGTCAGCTAATGTTAAATTAATATTTCAACATATTTATTTATAATATTAAGAAAGAGTTGTCATATTTAACACTATCACAAAAGTAACTTATTTTATTTATATCACTTGTTGTTTATGTTGAATTTATTTCACGGGATATAATTTATTCACATATTTTAAGTTTTCAATATTGCACCGTTTTGTATAAAAATCCGACTGTAATGAGTATTGTTTTTTTATTTCATGAATTGAATATCAAGTTATAAATAAATTATATACAGTTTTATAAACAGTTCCATTTATTTTATATCCATGTTTGTTTCTTGGTAATATCATCTGCCTAGCCTTTTCCCAACTATGTTGGGGTCGGCTTCCAGTCTAACCGGATGCAGCTGAATACCAGTATTTTACATGGAGTGACTGCCTATCTGACCTCCACAACCCAGTAACTGGATAATATGATACCCCTAGGTAAGACTGGTCACAGAACATTATACACCCTGAGACTGGTTGTCAGACTTTCGGGCTTCTGACGACCTGTAACGACTGTCAAAGATCCACAAATGACAGCTGGGATCAACGGCATAACACAGAGGGGTCTTGGTATGTAAAGATAGTCGCCCATCCACGGACCAACCGAGGCAAGGGTAGCTTAACCTAATCGATCGACCCGTACGGCTGTTATTACTCAGCTACAAGCCCCTTGTGTCCAATGTTTGTTTCTTGGTAACCATCTGACAATAAAAAATGTGCATTGGTAGGTAAAGTTGGTCAAGAGTCAATTTATCAACCCTTTTTTTTTTTTGTGGATGGGAAATCATCAAATGACCTCCCGCTCTGGGCGGAGCGGGGGGGCCTCCGCTACGAGTATATGTGTTCTGTGGGGAGGGCGTGTCAGACTTTTACTGACTAAAACCCACCCGTGTTCCTTCTGTTGCCTGTGCCGGGGCCACGGTAACTCTTTCGAACATCCCGCAACCCTGGCTGAATTTATCAACCCTTGCCGACTTTTGAAGAAATGTTATTTGCAGAATCCTGTTTTATTTTATTGTGGGTAAAAAACAGTTATGACATAGTAAGTATTTACAACAGTACCCTTAAAAAAACTACATGGTGAACCAACTGCAGTAGTAATCACGACAACGTAACCGCGAGACAATTCAAGCCCAGGACAACTCTACTCTCTCTCTAGGACTGTTTTCTTAGACGCTCAGCAGAAAACTGTCTAATCCTTAAAATTAATCGGATATAATAAAAATGAGTCGAAGAGGAAACACTGGGAAAGATTTCACATTAAAAAAACCGTCCTTGTGCGTGTCGGACCATACCCAGTGAAGGGTTCCGTAATTGGGAATGTAGGGAACAGCAGATTTTTATTTCGCGATTTCAGGGTTGGTCCCATAGTAAAAGTTGTTCATATTGATGAGTAGGTAGGTACAATGACCCTTTAAGAGATTTCATACACGGCTACATATACATTTCCAGTATAAGATGATCTCTCATTGTACGGAAATCCTATACAATGCGACATCAGCTTATACTGGAAATATATAGTAGCCTTGTGTATTTACCTATTTCTCGAAAAAAACTGAAAACAAAGTTCGGTTCGGTTCTTCTGTTGTAACCGAAAATATCCAATATCTTATAAACTACTGACTGTAGAAACATCATAATCTTTTTAATTTATGGGATCCAACAATACCACACGCTTACGTGCCGCTCGATCCTCTGTGCCTACCCCACAAAGGAAAGCGTAAATTATAGTATCTAGTACATTAATGTCATTTTAAAAAAAAAAAAATTTACTTTTTACAATAATATTACAAAGTTAAAATGCACCTGGTTTTAACTCATTTTCTATGGATTTTTTACATACACAAGTACATTTTTTAAGTTGGTAGAGTCAGAAAGAAAGGCAAATATTTTATTTGCGACACGCACAGGAAATACAAAAAGTAAAAAAGGAGCTTAAAAACTAACATACTTATTTTAATTTTTTATTTGTCTAAAAAGCTGTCTTAGTTTTCCGTTTAACTTCGTTATTTAAACTACTATCGCGAATACTTTTCACACATTTAAAAACAACGGATTAGCTGGTGGGGGGATAATTATTACACATTTGTTACAGTCGCGAATCATATTTTGATCAACATACAACCTGACACTGCAAATTATATTACAAAAAACTAAGAAAATTTGAATTTCGCGGGCTACCCTGTTGTGGCGCTCGACCTTATAAGATTGTAGGTACATATCAGGTTGGCACAAAAGTAATGAGACAATTGGTTCACGTTTTATATTTTTTATGTCGTTTATTGATTTTTCTTTCTTATTATTTACATTTTTAAATATTTCTTAAAATAAAAAGATATAAAAAACATTTAAAAATATAAAAAAATAGAGTTCCACCGGTATCGGGAGCAAGGTCCAAGCTACCGGTGGTTAGGGCTGCAGAGACAGGAACCTCACAATACGAGCCGTGTCAAGGAGTACTGCCTTCTGAATCAGGCTCTTGATCCAACCGCGTAACGAGAGCCTCGAGAGATATTGGTCGAGGCTTTCGGCTATCAGGCCATTGGCCGTTACGACAATCGGCACAATGACAGCCGAGCTCACATTCCACATGTCAACAACCTCGTGTGCTAAGTCGAGATATTTTATTTGTTTTTCTTTCTCAGCTTTCACGAGGTTCTCGTCATGTGGGATGGTAACATCGATTATCATTGCGCGGCGCGCTAATCGATCTATCACCACTATATCAGGCTTATTGGCGACAATAGTCCTGTCAGTAATGATAGACCGATCCCAGTATAACGTGACATGGTCATTTTCGAGAACTGGGTCGGCCACATACTTGTAATACGGTACCTCAGAGTCCACAAGTTTGTATTTCAAAGCAAGTTGCTGGTGAATAATCCTGGCCACTTGGTTATGTCTGTGCAAGTACTCGCCGTTAGCCAGACGAGAACAACCAGAGATGATATGTCTGATAGACTCACCCGGACGGTGGCATGCCCGACGCACGTCAACCGTCCCGTCCTTCATAATATGTCTCCGGTAGTTATTCGTCAAGATAACTTCGTCCATAATTGCACAGACGAAACCTTCAGTTTCACCGAAAAGGTTACCAAAACGTAGCCAGGATACGGACGCTAAGAAATCTACACCGGGTTCATGAAGAGCCCGGTAGTTCAAGCGCTCGTGAAGCTCCTTGTTTTGCCATACCGCCTTGCGGTCATCTGTAGTAAGTACTATAGGTTTGCGCCAGTTTTCTTTAGCCATGGAGAGCGGGGTGATCCCATTGTCCACTGCGACCACATCACGGTGCATACCCACGTCGGCTTTTAAAAAATATTCCCTGAGGCTGCACACCTCGCGGTTGTGGAGGGTCTTCGCATTTTAAAAGTCTCGACCCCCGCACTTCCGCGGGATGTACAGTCTCATCGCCGATGATCGTGGGTGATGCATCCGGTTTGCGGTCAGCAGTGTACGGACCCTCCTATCCAGGGCGTCTAGTTCGGTCTGAGTCCATTTGAGTATGCCGAAAGAGTACATCAAAACCGGCATGACCCACCCGTTGAAGGCGCGCACCTTGTTTCCGCCCGAAAGAAGACTAATTAATACCTTCTTCAGGCGACCAATGAAGCGCTCGCTCCTTCAACGATTGCTTCATGTCAGCAACATTGATGCCTAACGCTTCCGACATACCCAAATACTTATAGCTTTCGGATGAGGAGAGGGATCTGAGGTGTATGGAATCCAAAAGTTGAATTCCCTCGGATTTCATAATCTCGCCTCGCTTTACATGCATGACTGCATATTTGTCCACACCAAATTCCATCCTGATGGCGTTACTGAAAGTTTCAGTTACCTTCAGTAGCTCCATCAGTCGCAATTTGTTGGGGGCAAAGAGTTTCAAGTCATCCATGTAGAGGAGGTGAGATATGACCTGACCACCTCTCCTCAAATGATAGCCTAGACCTCTAGCAGTGTGCTTAGAGGATTCAGGGCTAAGCAGAACCAAAGTGGACTCAAACTGTCGCCCTGAAATATTCCCCGTTTAATCCATACAGGTTCATCATTCCTCTGGATCTGTCCACATCCTGGATAGCGAAGGACCGTCCTCCATTGCCCCATACACGACTCAAGGAAGGTGCATAGAGTTGCATCAATCTTGTACAACTCCAGCACCCTCATGTGCCATGTATGTGGCACCGAGTCGTAGGCCTTCTTATAATCTATCCAGCATGTCGACAGATCCTTGCGGGATCGACGAACCTGTTGGCTAATGGCCATGTCGATGAGGAGTAGCTCCTTAGTACCGCGGGACCCGTTCCTGCATCCATTTTGAGAGGCAGACATTATCAAGTTACTCTCAATGTGTATATTAATTTTCGCTCTCAAAATGGATGTAAGAACTTTATAGACTGTCGACAAACACGTGATCGGTCTATAATTCTTGGGTTCCGCGGGACTACCTAACTTATGGCGCAGGTGGGTAACGCCTGTTGTTAGAAACTGCGGTAGCGACCCAGACTCTAAAGATGACTGGAACTGAGATGCCAGGCAAGTGTGTGAACTAGTTAGCCATTTCAGCCAAAAGTTGTGCAGTCCGTCTGGTCCTGGAGATTGCCAATTTGGTAACGGACGGACTGCTCTGGCTACGTCAAATGGCGTAATTAGGACTGCTTCCATTTCTGGTATTGTTTCACACACTCGCTCGACGTCCTGCATCCAGCTATCCTCAGTGTGACATACTGGCACCGACCAGATGCTGCGCCAGAATACATTCGTAGCGGCATCATCCGGGCGGCACACGTCTGTCACATTTTGTTCAAGTCGCTCCCAAGCTCTATATACCCACGTCTCATCGCTCTGGAACATGCGGTTCTGCGTGTATCGATCAACCCGCCGCTTATACCGCCAAATACGACTCGCCCATGCACAAACTTTCTGCTTCAGGAAGTCGATGCGCTCTGTGACACGGGACATGTATTCTCGAGGGCTGATTCCAGTCCCCGAGAATGCCCGCCTTACAAAGCGCATCACTCGTGGTCGTGTATTGCCCTCCCTGAAGCAGTATAGTTTGCCGATGAGTACCCTGGTCCCATCGATACGACGCTCGATCCTGCACTGCCAGGCTGGTACGGCTGGTTTTGGTCGAGTAGCTCCGTCACAGTTTGGAAATTTGACGTTAGCTAAACGACATGCAGCAACAGCCGCGCAATACAGGATCGAGTGTGTATCAACAAGATCCTCGCTGCTCTCGAACACATTCTTAAGCTGCGAGTCCAAGGCACACACCAGCGCCCTATTTTTCTTGTGCATAGGTAAGCGTGGTAATCGGGGCCTAAGTTCGGTCGGAGTTGACCGAAACGCATCCTCCAGTGCGCTCCTCAATCGGACGTTGCAATGGCTACTTACTGTGGCAACCCTATCATATTCTTCTTCAACATGATTGAACCGCGGCGGGTTGCATCTATGGGTGACGCTTGTACCGCGGTTTGTGCCGAAGTCAAGACGATATGGTTGTTCAGTACCTCTGACCGCAGCCTATCAAGTGCAGCATCGTCCAACCTGTGATTGCGTTGGATGACCCGCACCTGATCCGACAGTCGTTGGGCCGAAGTGTTGACGGTTAGTTCTAGTTCCTGGAACAGAGACAGCATCCTATTGCGGTACGCAGTAAGGTTAGTTCCTCCCTTTGTGGACCCGTAATATGCGCGCATGACGTTCTCGTTCATAGACTGAGTCCATCTCATGCGCTGCACACAACCACCGGCAGCGGGGACCCGGCTTGGGGCCGGTTGGCCCCTAAGTCCCAAGCTCCTCGGTGGCCGGCCTCTCCCCTGCCGACGTACAGGTGTTGGCGACGTCGGCGGGGAAAAATATTCGTCGCTCGAGCTCGACGCAGCTGCCATGGCCGGTATCACAGCACTCTCGATGGGGCTGGGTACCGGCAGCGGCAGGGCGGAGCTGAGCGACGAGTCCGGAGGTGGTAGGCGTGCGCGGCGAGTTGCTGATCTCGTCAACATTCCGTTTTAGATTTGGTTTTCTTCATCATCATCAATGTTGAATTGTAGACCGAATTTGACAGCCGTCATCAATGATATTATAAGTAAAAAGGTGGCCGTCATTCTTGCTTTTTACATACTTAATTAGTTGGTTTCTCATTTTCATGTTCTTTATTGTCTCGTTAATTTATTTCTAAAGGTTTTATTGTTTTTCGTACTTTCTGATACTAAAATGTGGCTGAGGTAATAAATAAATGGAAAATATGATCTACAATTAGCTTTACCCGACCTTCCCCATTATGGTAGAACATACCACAGAACATACGGTCTGTTCGTGGCCATTTTCCCGCTAGATGGCGCTATAGGCAACATTTTTAGTTTATTTTGTTTTATGTATAATTGGAACATTGGTAAGTCATAGGAGTAGTTTAGGCTGCAATCGGACATTACACTTTAAAGAACTTGGTCATAACATTGCCTCAAAATCCACCCAATTCCACAAATAATTCTCTGCCATTGAATATAGGGTCGTTTACACACACACGTGAACGAACACTGCCCTACATTTACAAAGATGAACCAACAGATGGCGTGTATTTAAAAAAAATGGGATGAACTATTTTTGTTTTTGTTTACATTAATTTTGTTTGGCCGAATTATTTTGTAGCAGAACTACAGAACGCCACCTGCTACGATATTTATATTATGATAGGAAAATATAAGTTATATTTATATAAAATCAAAGTCATTTATTCAATTAGGCTGAGAATCAGAACTTTTCGAGCGTCATAATTACATTATGACAGTCCCCAAAACGCCCGCCCTTCACCTCTTCCTAGTGCTTTAGTTGGGAACAAAGAATATACTACTCTCTGACGTGAGTTGGGAAGAAGTGGCGCAACACACTCCTCAGCAGCACAGCTGTCTGTTCAGTTAGAAAATGTTGATTCTCTAAAGTTTATAAAGTTAGTTTTATTTTATTACCTTACTTACACTATTTAAATTAATCATTTGAAAAAGGAAATGTATGTAAATGTATAGTTTTGTAGAGTGTCTCATTACTTTTGTGCCAACCTGATACATACAATTAAAAACGATTCCCTGTCGGGTAAAATTACAAGTTTCTGAACGCGACATTTTTGACCAGTATCAGTTGTCTGCTGGCTGGCCGCTAGGAGTATTAGTGTTCTGTGTGGCTGGCTGTTGTTTCTTATTTCTTGTCACTGTCAGCTAGGTGTCAGAAAAACGGAAAAAGTAACCTCACCAGGTCACCACACCTCTCGTCAGAGAGTAGTATATTCTTTGTGTATTCTTTGCACCACACCAAACCTCACTCCTTCACTTTATAAATAGTTACTACTCTTTGCCTTCACTCAGAAATGTAACCCAGCAGGCGAAGTAAATAAAAATATGACTGAATAGGACTTTGGTTAATGCTGAAATATTAAATTGTCAGATAGAAAAGTGCCAGCAAAATGAACTGTTTACGATTGCTACGTTTAGCCGAACGGCAACAATATAAAGTTTTTCAGACAGCTTCGGCTAGATTTGTCTCAAATCATCCTATACGTTTCATGGAGACACAGAATATGTGGAGAGAAAAGGATAATGTATCTAAACGATGGCAGCTGATATACAAAGCACCTATGGAAACAGCACTAAAATGGGCTTCCACATATTTAACCTTATCAACGTCTATTGTTGCGGCCGGCTCATTTTACTATGGTACTTTTGTGTATGATAAATCTGATGCATATAACCCTGTAACAGTCGGTGATAATGTCGTCATTGCTAACAGCCCTATGGAGTGCTTTATATATCTTGGAGCATTTATTGCATTACACGCTGCTGTAAAAGTTTTGATATCAAAATATGTTGTTAGATTGTATCAAGACGGCGATGAATATTTAGCAGTATTCAGAGGTCATTTCTTCAATAATATAACTAAACATCAATTCCATTTGAAGGAGTTTAAAAAATTGAATCCTACTTATGTGGTTTCATGGGGTGATGCCAGGTTTGATCTTGGTAACAAACATGGGATAATATTAGAGAATTACTTCAAAAGTCCTGAACATTTTAACTACTTATTGAACAAAAAGAGAGCCGATAAACCTGATGAGGATGACTGAATAATGTGTTTAAATATTTGTTTTGTAAAATTTATTTTTTGTAGTAGGTACTATATTTTGTTCTAGATGTAATAAGCTGTTGATTTGAATAAAGGATTGTTTTTATAAAACAAATACTTGATGTGTTTTCATTTTATCAAATGATAATTCAGTTTCTGCAAAAAATAAGATACTGAAGAATCAATAAAACCTAGGTTTTAATTAAATAATAATGTTAATTATTGTTACATAAATTTTAATATGATATCTGCTAAATAACTAGGTAATCTACACAGTAATAAAGTTAAAATCCTCCAGTAAATGCATTATTCCACTTATATCTTGAATCTCGTTTCAATGTATCTGCATCCATTTTCTTTTTACTATTTTCAAATTGTTCCAAAGCTTCAATTTGTTCCTGCTTTGGCACCAACTTCTTGGTGACCATACATTGACCATTTTCCATCAGAACCGTGTAATTGATATCATCTTTGGTTGGCTCTCCATATGGGAATTCAATTGGCGTGACCTTTATTAAATGCTTTATTTTCCAAAGCTTCGAGTTCACTTCTGGTATATTTTTCACTACAGTAACATTATTTTCACACTGAAAATAAGAAAGATATTAATTTTATTAGTCTGGGGGCCAACCACCACCTCTTAAATCAGCATAATTTTAATGTTACTTCAGTGTGAGAAAGAGATGAAGCTATACAGGACGTCTAGCTCCATCTCTTTCCCACACTCAAGTAAGATTAAAATAATACTGTGTTAAGAGCGTTGTCACATTTTGCACCTCTCTCGCTCACACAAAACCTAATTTTTAAGAATGTTAAATGAAAAAATGCTTTTTTGAAAAATGTAATCAATGGGCGGTCTACAAAATAATATTAATTTAATAGGTAGTTATTCAAAAACACATTTCTATTGTGTTATCTAATAAACTTATGTAATTAAGTGTTATGATCTGTTTTTGAGATGATGTAAATAAATGCCACAATAAAAATGTGTTTTTAATAATTACCTATTAAACTAATATTATTTTGTAGACCGCCCATTGATTACATTTTTCAAAAATGCATCTTTTCATTTAACGTTATTAAAAATTTGGTCCCGTGTGAGCGAGAGAGGTGCAAAATGTGACAACCCTCTTAATAAGAGGTGGTGGTCTAGCTCCTGATCCCACCATAAGCGAAATCTTTGCTATTCAGACTTATCTATACTAATATTATAAAGAGAGAGTGGTTTTTGTGAGTTTGTGTATATAAGGAGGGTAATCTCCAGAACCGCAGCTCCTATTAGAAAAATTCTTGAACCATTTGAAAGGTGAACTATTCCAGATAGACATAGGCTAGAAATTATGTAAACATCTACAAAAAGAAGTACTCAATAATACTAATGAAATACTATCTTGAATTCATGGAAGCCTAGTATTTTTTGTTAGGTTACTGCTCAGAACTTGTGCACGTGTTGTGAACAGAATACCCATCTTCACATGTAAATTGCACCTGTGCAAAGCCGGAGTGGGTTGCTAGTAGGTAATTAATTAGGGATATTGGATATTTGAGCAGTGATAAATTAAGTTACAAATATTATATATATTTATTCCAGTGTTTTGTGATTCTAATTGATTGCGTATTTTTCACTCACTTCTTCCAAAATGTTAAATTCCCGAAGAATATCTTTTAGCCAGTGTGTCTGGTGTTTGCTGGGTTTGATTCGTTCAACTCTGAATAACTTAGCTGGTGTCACTTCTGGATCTTTGTGATCAGGATGTCTGAAAATTTTATACTTGGTTACACGTACGAAATGCAATATGAAATGATCTAAGGATTCACTTCCTTTATAGATTCTCATACCTTGGATAATACACTATGCCCCCTGGATATCGGATTCCACCAGGCGCTTTATAGCCTTTTGATCTAGTTATTGAAACTAAAGGGCTAAACACCTTTAACAGTTGCCCGTTCATTTTTAATTGATCACAAATAGAATATTCAGAATCTTACGACGGATAACCCAATATATACTGTACTCTTTGGGGTAACCTCAAAACAAAAATATTATTTTGATAGGATTCTGAGGTTTGTAATATTGTTGCCATGCTTAAATTTCTTGGTTTCTGAACTCGAAGTTGTTAATATGTTATTATTATTTTACGAGTTCATAGAGAGAAGTGGAAAGATAGTAGGGAGGGCTTGCCCTTGCTTTGCCCTGCAGTGAGACATTATAGGCTTTTAATAATAATAGTGCCTCGTTTCCCCGCGTTCTTTCTTTCGCCTGATCCGATTTTGGTCCGATTCATTGTACACCACTAGCTCACTCTCTTTGTCGAAGTGGTCCTGTCAATGTCAATTGTCTGGCATACGTTGAATGTCGAGTATTTTCAAAAGTTTGTTGTACGGTTTGCGTGGGAATTGGTTATTATTAATTTTTAGTATAATTTGCTATTATTTTTAATCAAATATGTTAAGTTATTATTGCTAATGTTTTTACGAAGTGACTGTTATTTTTTTTTAAAGTTTCGAGGTGTATTTTGAAAAAAGACCGACATAATTAATGAAGAAAGTTCGGTTTGAGAGTCCTGTTAAAGTTTATAAATCCATCAACATGAACGAGCGTGAGTGTCACTCACCTCGTCCTCTGATTGAGAGGCAGTTACATGCCAACATACCTGACCTATATAGTCACCCGAAGGTTTTGCCCTATAGTAATGACCCAGTGCAATTGTTTGAATGTAGCAATACTTCTCCATATCCAATAATGAACAAAACACCGTTGCCGGGCTATCAGAAGGGGCCTGACTGGTCGCCGTCTAACGACTTGGAACTAAGTATGCTTGATGCTTCCTACCACGAGCCTCGAAGACCTACGTTTTGTAGGTCTGTCCTAAAGCCTGCCAATATCAATCATAATGCTATTGAAGCTAATACAATGAAAAATGTTCCTCAAAATAATTCCCAAATGCAAACTTCCATTGAGAATAAAACAGTGAAACCTCCTAATATGCTTATCAAAGATAATGATTTCTTTATAAAAAGGGACAACTTAGACAAATTGCATTTGGACATGAATCCTATACAAAAGCAATTAAGTAAGCTAAGTTTAGATAAAGAAAATGATCCTTTTACTAAGAAATCAGAAATAATGCAAATGGCAGCAATTAATCTACCTGAAAATTTAAAACAAAATGTGCCACAGCCTACTAGTCTTTCTAATATGGACTGTAGTTGTCATCATTGCATTAAACAAATTGCTTCACCGAGTGAACACTGTATGACAAAAGATCAAACACCCCAGCATCACATGGCTAAGTGTCAGCCCAATTTTATTGTTCAAAATACTAGCAGACACAGTCAGTGTCCATGTAGATTGCCTCCACCGCCCAGCAGATGCTCCTGTTGTAACCCTACACTATCTCCTAGACAATACCAATACAACACATGTGACATGGACCAGGTAGCGGGGCCAAAAATGAATGCAATTGACAAAAAAACCTGGGCTATAGAAAAATATGAACAGAGCAAGAAGACGGACTCTATGGAGGTTGAAAAACAGACAAATGTCAGTAAGGAGAAGAGAGAACCAACTGTGTCTGACCTTTTCAAGATTATTAAGCTCCAGAATGAGCAATTACAACTGCTGCATGAGAAAGTGGACAAGTTCATCTCAGCCAGTCAACAGACGCAAGTGCCTACGCAAAGCCACACCACAGAACATGTAGCTATAGAAACCATTGGCAATGAACAGCATAAAATATCTATAGGAGTCATGACCAGTTTTGAAATGGTCCGAACTTCAACAGTAATCAATAAAGAAATTTTGAAAACAAATGATAATGCTCAAATACAATGCAATAGATCCCAAATAAGTATAAAGGAGGTTCTGTCTAAGGGACAGTCTCCTAATCCAAACTTTTTGGATGGCATTGCACCTGTGGGAGAAACTATGAGAGCAGAGTTTGAGGCCCAAGGAAATGCTGCAACTATTGGTTGTATGCCGGGACCAGCTGGTATGAATGATGAGAAAACATTGAATGAGTTGAGCTTGTATAATGTTCAAATAGATAATGCTACACCTCACATGTCACCTGAGCAGAGCTTGTATTTGGATATCAGAGATTATAGCGAGTAAGTTTTATCATTACCCTGTTACTATTGGTTGATTCATTTTGTTTTATTTGCAAAATGCTGCAGTTTTTTTCTAAATACTAATGTATCAAGCTTGCTCTGCAAAATAATGCACATGCAGAAGCTGTAAAGCAAAATGCAGTCGTAATTACAAGCCAAGACGCGACGCGTGCTTTGCACCTCCACGCACTCTCTGGCGCGGTTGACGCGTCGATTGCATGAACGTTTTAAACCTACTATCTGCAAAAATCATCATCTGCCTAGCCTTTTCCCAACTATGTTGGGGTCGGCTTCCAGTCAAACCGGATGCAACTGAATACCAGTATTTTACATGGAGCGACTGCCTATCTGACCTCCACAACCCAGTTACTGGGTAATACGATACCCCATGGTAAGACTGGTTGTCAGACTTACGGGCTTCTGACGACCCGTAACAACTGTTAAAGATCCACGAATGACAGCCAGGACCAACGGCTTAACGTGCTTTCCGAGGCACAGAGGGGTCTTGATATGTAAAGGTGGTCACCCAACCACGGACCATCCGCAAAAATGCATACCAAAAAAGATGTAAGTAACAGCTACAGTGTAAATCTTGTTATCAGATTATAAATTTTGACTTTCATTTTCAGTTCAGACGCAGAATGTGATGACCAATCAAATGTTGGATGGACCTATTACAACAAAGTTATGGTAATATCATCACCAGTATTTCTATTTACTTATTTGAAGTCAAACTCAATTTTTTAAATAATGATTTATTATAATTTTCAGACTCATGTCAATGGTATGCTGCAGGATTCAGACATGCCATCCTCAGCGAGCGCACTATATAGAAATACAAGACAACAGATGCAGACTGTGCAAATGCAGATTGACAAGACAAATGTTAGTGTTACTAAAAGGTAATGGAGGTATAGAATTTCAGTTGATTGTCTGGAATTCAACAGAACACAATGTTATCTCCCACTGAATGTAACATCTTACCTACAAGTGAAGTGCAATAAAGTATTTGATTTTTGAAATCTATTTGTTTACCAAACTCACACTGAGTTTTGTGCAGAAGTAGACCTAACAAATAATTTACACTGATGGTTGTAAGGTAACAATAAAGGCTAGCGCACATCGGCGGACGGCGGGGCAAGGTATTTTAAATTTACCAACGAAAATTCGCACGTATTAATGGTAACAAAACATACGACTCCAAAGCTCAGAGACCAACCACGGAGCATCAAAGGGGATTTCGTGCTGGAGGATACCGCGGCAGGATGCGACGTCATGCGGCAGGACGCGAAGGCATGCGACGGTATGCGCCGGAGTCCGCTGGCATACGATCGCGGGATCGTAAAATATATATATATATATGTATATGATCGCATGTGCCTGTTCTTCCGTCTGCGAAAAATCGATAGTAACACCAAATCCAAATCCACCATTTTAAAAACTTCAACACAACCAACTAGAAGCAACTTTTCGACTGCGTTGCGTACTCGCTAAGCAAGCTCGAGGGGCCACCAGGCACGCTCCGTGGTATATCGCGGGATGCCGCGGGATCCAGTAGTGCGCCGGCGGCCGCTGGCGGCATCGCAAATCATCAGTGTGCGCTGGTCTTTAGCATAATTGAATATCCCTCCTTAATTTTTATTTTATTTCCTAATTTCAGAGTTAAATTCGGCGATGATCCCCTCGGGCTACATCAACCGCACATCTACGCGACTACGGACACCAGTTTGAAGATGAACCAGTTAGCTGCCAAGTACTTGAAGAACGGGCTTCCTATAGCAGCGCCACAACAGCCGTCTCCAAGGCCTGCGCCTGCGCCTATCGACATGTCTTTCGCGACCAGGAATTATATGGAAAGGCATAAATTGTGGCAAGGTATGCAATGCTGTACGACGATAATATATTATTTTGCGATTTAATTATATTCTGCGGATGCGCAGTTCCTAGCAAACAAATATTACTACTACGCCCAAGGTATGTAAAGCGGGGGCTTAGGGAATAAGGAAGGCCAGCAGCATTCTCTTTGGTAATATTCTGCAACCACCAGTTTTGAGGCCAAGTGGTTTGCTGTATGTTCAGTTTTCCGTTATTTGAAGGCATATGTCCAGCCTACTTCCAGCTAATGTAATAAGTAATCACATGTAGAGACTTACCTCCTTACTAATAAACGTTGTATAGCGTCTGTATAGTTACACAACGCTTTGTCTTCTTTCGAAAGTCAAATTACTGACGACTGAAAGAGAGAATTCGGTGTGTAACTATTCACCTGATATAATACGTTTATTAATAAGGAGGATGGTCTTTAAGCCGTATGTTGTATTTATATAACCATTCTTTGTTTCAGTTATATCACCGTCGTCAAAGTCGCCAACGCCAGGTGAGATGCCTAGATTTTTAGACATAACTGCTTTGAAACAACAGCCCAAGTTTTTATAGTTAATTGTAGTGTTTCTTTAGATTATTAATATTTTTACAATTAAGTGCAGTTCTTAGTCTAACTTTTATTATATTGTGTTAATTAGTTTGGACTAGATTTATGAATGACTTACTTAGCTTTAACGTTAGGTGTATTTATAGCCTAAAAATAAAAGAGACGCCAGATTCTGAACAGACATTTATTTAAACCTCAGAGAAAATAACAGAGTAAAACCCTACATTATATAAGTAGGTATATTTTGTTACTAGAACAGTTGTTTTAATTATATTACACCTATACTTGTTCAGTATCTTGGGTTTATTATGAAGTATTATAATGATATACATTAATTTTGTCTACGTATATGATATAAACAATAAATTTAATTTCATACAATGTGCTATCTTTTTAATTTTGTTTCACACAGTATCACATTTTGTCGAAACAGGTGATTAAGAAAATTAAGCCGCATGCACATTAGTAAAAAATACCTCGTTTGACTAGTACTGAGACTAGATTGATGTGCATTTAAAAGTATACATTTGTAACACGCATGCATTTTCATAACTAAATGCGTCGAATATGCATTTTTCATTAATGTCCATGTGGAATTTATACTCTCATTTAAAATATATATAGATCTTTAATAAACTTGTGAACTACTTTAACATCATTATAATTTTTCTTTTGGAGGTATTCAAATATCTCTCACAGGCAATTGTACTTACATAACTTTGGATAGCTATGGCAATAAAAATATTTGTATGATACACCAATTACATTTATAATATTTTCTATGATCAATGTTCTTCGTACAGATTCAAACTTTATGGCGGCTCGGAACATGAGGCGAGTCGCTGCGCAGTAACAAATTCACGTGTCAGCGGGGGTGAGGGGTGGGGTACTGCGCAGCGAGTAGCGCACTTCACAGACGCCATAAAGTTTGATGCGTACTATAACCTATAACTCTTTCCTATGTCGAAGTGGGAACTATAAACAGCACAATCATAAACTGAGAAACATTATAAAAAAAATACATTAGTTATTTACACTAGTTCAACATACATTATTGGGACACATACATAATTAGGTATTATAATTAAGAAACAAAAGAAGGATCTATATAGAGCAGTTCTACATAATATACTATCGAAAAGCTTACATCCTAAAAGACTTGTCTGTTTTACAATATTTCATTTTCAATTGGACAAAACTTTAAGACTACATATTGTACACACACAATTTTAGTTCTCATGTGATATCAGCATTCATAATAAATTCTTATGATTTAAACTTATGACTATCAGTTTGGTTCTTTTCTTTGGTTAGTAATATACATTTTCGCACGACATCGAAACATTCAACATACTACTAGATTTTCTGTAATACAAGTAAATAGGTAACTTTAATTAATACATTGAAATGTTAACACTACCGTTACTTCTCTATGTACATTTGAAGATAATCTGTATTAACACTTAAATAAGATTTCAATTCTCTTGCATCGCAAAGTATTACAGTTTTACACTATTAAGTCTAGAAAGATAACCAAATAATTGGATGGCACTTCTTTTCTGGTGTCAAATAGACTTTCGAAAGATAATATTATAATCATTTCTTCATAATTCGTTTAATCCTAAAGAGAACTATTTTACATCACTTTTTTGTCTTACATGTTGAAGTCAAGTGACTAGAATATTACATTAAAACATGAGATTCGTCATTTAATTAGAAATATTATTTATTTGAATTACATAGTATCGGTAGTTACACTGTACATTGTATATTTTTGTAAAAATTGTTGCTAGGTCATAAAATTTCTTATCCAATAAATTATTTTAACACTGAACAGCCGTCTACATCGTAACTGTAAGTTTAAATATAATTTTGTTTATACAGTATGTTTCCCATATATTGAGCATATATTTTGTGCAGAGCAATTAATTTAACTGTATAGACATTTAAATGATTCTTATTTTTCTTATTTTCAATAGCAGGGAAGAGAAATATACATCTATTGTTATAAAGTATTCTTTCTGATAAATCTCCAATATTGCAACAATGATAGAATATTATAGTAGTTAACGTAAAATAGCTTCATACTAATTTGTCCATACGCTCTACGAAATATAGTTTTGTTCACTACAAATCACCCATATTTGTTATATCACATCTTAGCCATTCAAAAGTATCCCTCCAGGCACGTATAGCATAGTTGGGATTTATCCCCCCCCGAAATCTGACTGAAAAAAAAAAACGTTTTAAGCCATCTGTTTATTTATTCGCTTGCGTGTTCTTTAATTATAGTATAGTACAGTGAAAATTATAGTACAGTGATTACAGCGATTTTCACACAGTTCACATGGTTGTTTCAATGTTTGTCCCCCCCCGAACCAAAAGTCTGGATACGTGCCTGTATCCCTCTAACATCTACTCGTACTATGTCTACATGTAACGATTCTACTTGATTTAAAAATATTTTTCATTATAGATTATTTTTTATTTTAAGTTGGCTGTACACGACATAAACTTTGAATGAAGGTCTCTCCAGTGTTCTTAAGACTTTCGATGACAATATTTGCAATTCTGAAAGTTGTGTCGTGTGTAGACAACTTTTTCCACACTCAATACCTATAGGTAGGGACCTACGGTTGTATATCTAGCTACTCATACTTTAAAATTGTGCACCTGGTTCCGTATTCGATAACAAGCTACGAAGTTTGGTTGTCTACGTATCACTTTATAAAGTTTCATCGTCACCACCGCCTCTTGATTTGCTGTCAAGTCTCAACTCTGCCAGTCTCTGCCGAATGCTATTTGGCCTGAAAATATCGAAATTGTTTGTTATAAATATTGAAGTCTAATCAGCAATTTAGTACCATTTTGGGTATTTTTTTATAGTTTTGTGATTTGGGAATACTTAAACTCCAATGGTTTAGGTAATTTAGCAACTATGGAAATAAGTTATAACGTTGCTAAATTGAAGAGTACAACTGTGACGTAGCATGACAACTGAAGTGACGGGTATTACGTTTAGTCGGTTTAGCACGTCACGTGGTTTTTTGTTTACCTTTATTTAATTACTTAACCGAATAGAGTATAGGTATAGTTGCTAGCACGAATCGTGAGCACAAATTCCACATGAACTGTTGTTGCCGTCGTCAGTGGGCTCTTGTATTCTGTTTTCTACCAGTACATAAATAAGCTTGATCTTATAACCCCTGCTCGTGTACGAATTCCCATAATAGGACTTAAGATTCGTAAGGTTTAAAAGTGGAGTTTGTGCTCACGACTCGTGCCGGCAACTGTAGGTGCAGTCAACCACTCGTCCTTGCTTGATAACAATTTGAAATTGACAGCACCTTTATGTCATAGCAGTTCGTTTTTCGTAGTGCAAGTGATACCATACCTGTCATATGGTTGAACGTACAAAATTAATTATTTTATGATAATATTCACCTGTCAGAGAAGTAGGATGTGACCACTTGGTCGGCGGAGACCGACTGTCGCTGGTACGCTCCCGCGCTCAGGTTACTCTGCGGGATCTTGTAGATGCGCACGCACCGCCCGCTGTTTTCTGGTAGTACTGGAAATGATAAAAAACAAATATTACAGTGGTTTCAAAACTTTCTTTCTCGTCTGTAAATTCTAGGAGCAGGTCAGAGCGAACTTCTGGTTGGCAATGCAGATTTTTTTGCGTTTTTTTCGAGGCTTAGTAAATATTAAACCCTTTTCCCTCTAGTTTGTCCCTTCTCCCGCTCCATCCAGCTTTTTTATTACAGCACCGCAAATTTCTGTCTTCAAGAAGAAATATAAAAAGCTCTATACTTAGCTAATTTAAAAACACCAACCTTGCGGAGAAGTGGGTGGTGAGATCGGAGCCATTCGTGTCAGTGGTGGTCTGATGTTCTCTTGCTCAGAAGAAATCGAGCTGCTTCTGCTTGACGTTGAATTATTCTCCGAAAGTGCAGTACGATTGATATTGTAAGGGTCTCCTCTGTAAACAAAAGTTTGGTATAAGAAAAGTGATTTTTTTAAGTATGGTTGACCGAGGATACGAAACGATTTCGGTCGCTCGAAGATTCTATAACAATTTAATCAGAACCGAGACCTAGCTAGCTAGCAGCAAAGCTCTGTTTAAATTCATTCGAAGTTTTGCTGGTGACAATTTAATTATGAACTTCCAGAAGTTACAGATTTGATGCTAAATTGTCAAGTAGTTTAGCGTTTTTTAATGGTCTTACAATTTTATTTGTTCAAACTTCCAAACTCCAATATTTACGCTACTTATGGGAAGTAATATCGTTGCTTACCTATCATGATTATCATCTTCATCGAGAGAATAAGGTCCGCATTGTTTGCTCATCTGTCTGACGAGCTCGTCGTGTAGGCTGAGGCACGGATCTATCTCCCGACTCAAAGGCACGTATTCCGGTGCGCATGCCACATAGAATATATCCTGAAACTTAATTTGTGTTACTAAAGTAGGCTTTCTACTGTTCCTGGCGATGATAGTTTCCGATAGTTCACAATTGCTCGAAAAGTCCTCAAGTTGAAAGCAGAGCTTAACGCCTAGATCTACCAAAGATATCAGTTGAGTAAACAAAGTCTTGACTCCACAGTCTATGAATAAACGGGCTACGAGCTGAGCTAATAGTTACCAAATATCTGGCAAAGCCTGGGATTGTCTCTTGTTTTTGCAAGACTTAAGACGTGAAATTGACTAATGAGGCGCCAAATGAGCACAAAAACAAACATTAGCTAGAATTGCGTACCTAGATAAACTAGACGTTTTTCGAAGTATCTACGAGTTTATATATTGTTAGAAGATTTACTGAGTTTGGTACTTACTCTTCGCCCACAAAGCAATTTCAGGCCAGGTATGCAGGCTGCGTGCACTAAGGATCCATTAGCAACTAGTCGTATCTCTAATAAATCTTCGGCGAATGCCATAATGTAGGGGAAAGCGCATACTGGAACAACATTAATAAATAATTTGTAAAGTACCTACAAAAGTACATGAACAAGGAAAAACATCGATGTAAAATGTTATGAAGATTTTTGGACTCAGTAGTATTTGGTAAAGAGCGTGGCTTAGTCAAGAGATTCTTTTACATTCTTGTCCGTAGCAAATGGTACGGCTTAGCTGGATATTATGTTACTAACATGTTATATTTGTCCTTACCTACTGCTGCAGGCACAGTTGTCCAATGAAAATCATATTCGCTATCACTTTCCAGTCCTTTACTTGTTAGTCTTTCAAAATGGCACGTATCTGTAAACAATCATTATCTTAGGATTTCAAATTCGGTCCCAAAAGAAAGGAATGGTGTGTTTGGGAAAGAGGAGTACTTACGATTATAACATAAAACAATTTGTCCATCTCTCTCATCTCCAATGCGTAAGGCGTTGACGAGAGTTCCACGACGGGGTCCGCTATCTTCTGAGTTTTCTGCTCGTTTTACTGCCTGCAATGTATCAATATTCTTTTTAAAGATCCTCATGGGGCCATACCACGTAGAATCCACCTACTTGTTCTTAAAATATTTATGTTCAAGTTTGACGGGTTTACCTGGCCTGTTCCAGATTCTAAAACTTCCCAATGATGCTTGTATCCAACTACCATTATTCCTACTTCGCCATCCATAAGCTTGATCAGTATAGGAGATTCACTTAGTTGGATATCCTGCAAACACACAAAATATTCGTAATTTTATATTAATCCTGTTTTGGAGAGAGGGTTGTTGAGATGGTCCAAAAGTCGACTTACTTTGATATGTGTATATTCGAAACCCATCTCATTGTCAGTCTTTGATTCTTCAATCATAAGCATTACTCTTCTACCAATTGCTACCGCTAATGTTGTTTTACCACCTTCGCCTAAAAAGCAATAACAGAATCAGTCTATTCTAGTTTTCTCTTGGGTTGGTATCAGCCGAAGTGATTTCCGCCTAGGCTCAAAAAACCGTCTCAATAGTCTCTAGGCTAAAATTCGTTCGATTGGAGGGCTCTTTTGTCATTGGTGGATGTTTTCCAATTTTGGACTGCAGTAGATAGCTGAGAAAAAAAGTTACACATACCCGTTTCTAGTAGATCAAAATAATGTGCAGTCTTAGTCCGTGGAAGCCTCGCATGCTTGCAGTCCTGCAGTGGCCGCATGGCCCAGGCGCCGGCGCACAGTTCCTGTATGGGCAGCGCGTACAGCCCCGCGCCGCCCGCGCCCCCAGTGGTGGACCCGCCCCCTGCCACCACGCGCGTGCCCACGCGGAACAGACCCGCTCGCTCGCTGACTCGAGCTGCTCGAACGCAGCCTTCCCATCTTAACACTACTCGAGTTGTCCCACTTTCTGTTCGAAGGACAAAAGTTTAAAAGTTCAAATATCGTTGAGATTTTCGTGTGAAATAAATCTGAAACTTAATATGACTTGGGCCTTGAGGTACCTTTAAGATGACAGTATTACAAAAGAAGAGCGATAAGACGACGCATTTTTACAAATAAGAATAGGCAGATTTCTTTGAGTGACCCTGAGTGGTCTCAAGGGAAACGTCTTAGGATTAAGATGTTGGACTAACGATCTTCAACGTCAGGAAAATTCAATGCAATAAAAAGTTCGTACCTTCTAAAATGTACGTGTTGGAAGTCGTAGATAGTAATAGTCGTCCCTCTGCCAGTTGTTCGGCACAGACAGGCGTAGCTGGGAGTGGTGCAGCGCGCCACACTTTACCTTCCCATGGGGCTCTCCGGGAACCGCCACATCCTGAACCCATTAATTATGTTACAACAACACGAATGCGAAGAGTTTAACAAAATCGGAAATGTATCGAATTAACTTGCTCAAATTGAGAGATCCGCAGAAAGCAACTTATAACTATTCTGACCAAAACTGATTTTTTTCTTAGTTTTGTGAGTAACAATTCTATGTGAATAATTCGATACATATATTCCATTCCACAATATCGGATATCAGACTAGCTACCTGATGATACAAGACTAGTGGGAGCATCGCCTCGCAACACAGCATCAAGTTTAAGTGCTTGCCCCACGTGCAAGAAATGTTCCGTCCGCGCTGCTCCCGCGCCGCCTGCGCCTGCGCCACCTGACCATACGTCCGATAGCGCTCGACGTGAAAGCATTGGCTGAAAATATAATTCTAGTTATTAAAAATACGGAGAAAAAATGATAAAATGGTAGAGGAAGGAGATGTCGTAAAAGGTAATTAAGTTTTTTTCTTTTCTTTCAGCATAAATGTATAGCATAGATGTTAAGCGCTCAAATATGCGTGAAAATGACTCTTCCATTCCAGCTCTCAATGAAACTGTCGCAAAATCGTGCCCATTAATTTTCCGAATCTGTCGTATGCTTAGGTATGTCATAGCACGTCGTCTTTTATTTGGGATTTGTTGGATACGTTTTCGATTGGCAAAGATTCAACAGTTATGCCTCTGGCAAGCCCTTCCTCACAGGCATGATGATAATGATATGAATATGATCTGGAAGTGAAAGAGAAACATATTTTTAGAACAATGCACAGGTAAGCAAAATGTGTTTGTGAAAAAATAAAACTAGTTAATACGGAAAGGTATAAAACAAAAATCTTCTTTGTGCATGAAACGATGTTATTAAAACTTTTTAAACGAGTACAATATGTAGTTCTTTAAGTAGAAGCTCAATTTCTTTAGCACACTACAAGCTTCGCTGCTTTGTTAGATCCTAACTAGAAAGCTGCGCAAAAATATATTCCAACAAATGCTTGCGAGTGCTATCTGCTGCTAACTAATTTACAAGCGCGTGTGGTATGAAACACTTACGGCATTGTGTATAATTGTATTAACTATAAACTAAGCTGAATTTGACACGGTTCTTCTAAATTTCAGAATCTTAGATCCAGGGGCAATTAAAATCACTAATTAGAAAACTTCACACAGGTATGTCCTTAACAGAGAGACTAATTAAAACTTCCAATCTAAGACGTAGACAAAGAAACTTAGGAGCAAGTGCGTGTCAAAATGAAACTTACCACCTTATGGTCGGAACAATGTTCCGCGTAGATGTCCCTTATGAGCGAGTCCAGGGTTCGTTGTCGTTTCAATGCAAATGTAGGCGTTTGGAAGGCCGCTTTCTCTCCGTTCATTAACTTTACCTGGGGATTTTGAATTGTATTTTGTCAAATTAGAGTTTTTATTGTAAAATAATATTTCTTAGAAAGCAAATCATCAAAGGAAAAGGGTCTGAGACCAAATGCTTAGACGGTTGAAGATTTAGACGAGATAATTTACTTCCGAATGAACTGAGAAGCAATAAACATCGCATAAGTATTTTTAGAAATTGTTTGCTAATCATGAAATTGCAGACTTATATACCTGAAAAAGTTAACTCACCAATAGAAATTCCCTAAATAATTGTGGATCGTTGAATATCGGTGGACAAGGTAACGAGGGGCCAAAGGGGGGCACTGTATCGTCACTGTATACGCTGAGCTTGTATCCTTCTTCCACCTCTGAAACTACTGCGAATATGTCTGTTTTATCTATAAGGAAAATATCATCCACATCTCGCTGGATAAAAAACTTATTATAGAACCCCAATATCAGCTAAGAAACTAGATTAAAACAATAGCCAGTGGCGCAGTTCAGTTCTCATAAACTCAGACAAAAAACTGTAGGGTTTTAATCTTATGATTTATTTAACTGGTATTAAATATAATTATTTAATGTGATGTGTATGACAGTTACACACAGGTGTACCATATTTTTTGGCAATAGGTAGTAGATTAGACATTAAGAAGAGCGGTTGTTCCGAAGGGAAGCCGATAGGAATTGGGTTGTATGAAGGCTACGCCCCTGATAGCGAGCTTTAATACAGAAAACATGACTGTTTTGCAAAGCAGTTGGTTAACCTATAATTGGCGACTGTGTAAGTCCAAAACTAATAATTATTACTTATACTTGTAATATATTGTACCTATACAGAAGCTGTTTTAAACCTTTATAAATAAATAAATAAAAGCGGTAAGCAGTGTCCTTTTATTTCTGTTCAAATTTACACAGAAATATATTCAAAAGTAAAAGCAAAAAATTCACTACCACCAAAACTGACGTCTATAGTGAACAATAAAAATCCATATGCATGCAGCTGACTGAAAAATATTGATAAAAGGATACGTGTGAAATGGCTTTTGACGCACTGCGGATTAAATGTATTGTGCACCGAGTCGTCAGTGAACACAATGTTGACGATGTCGTTGCCGATGTGGCGCTTCCTCTCCAGCTGCAATAAATACATGCAAAGTTGCAGCGATATGACTACAGTTAACGGTTACTTCTGTAAAAAATGGTGGATTGGGTTTCGGATTTCCGATTACTTTGAACTGAAGTTTCATGATTCCAGTTTCAATTGTACGGAGCCGAACTGCAGGATAAACTTTGGGCCTTGCTGATCTCCCAACAGTCCTAGAGCGTACACTGTTTGTTGTTTCGGTTGTGTTCCCGCTGTGAAGTATGTTCTACTATAGTTTGCAAACATTCGGCTGCCGTCAACAACTAATGAATGACTCCTTATTTACAGAAAACAACCGAAATAACTACCGAAGTGCAGTCGAAATGTGGAAGCCTACAGTCAGCCTCAGAAAGATGAATAATTATCTATTGCATAACATTTTCTGAAAGTTTTGGCTTAGCGCTCTTTGAGTAGAAAACGTGAGATTATTTGAGTTCTTTTCATTTATTTACCAAAACCTACTTTATCAAAACTGGCTAGACTCCAATAATTTATTATTAAACTAATTAAAATCACCAGGCTACCGCCTGGAGGTGCCGCAGGGCGACTTAGCTATCCTATCTCTGAGATCCTAAACGAATTTCGAAGTATAAAGTTTAACTTGGATGTCACAGTATTCATTACAAACTTGTAAATCTTACAATATAATCTGCGGCAATTTGTTGAAAAAATGCCGCAAACATTTTGAAAGACTCATCTTAGACCCGAAGTTTAATGGAGTAAGTTAAGCTGGTTTTCTTAGACAGCACAAGTTTACTGAAGTTTATAATATCAGATTTGGGATGTAAGAGGCTTTTCGTTATTAAACGAGTGCACTGATACAGATAACTAGAAACGTAGAAAAACTACATTTTCAATGCAGATTACCTGTGCTATATGCACAAAATGAAATGAATGGTTAGAAGAATTTAATTAGAAGATGTAACATTAAAGTTTAGGTAAATGCCCTTTATTATAATTTTATAACGCTCACCTGTTGCTTATTATCCTTGGAAAATGGTAACATTGTCGAGACGTGAAACATAATTTCGTGTCCTTGATGCATCGTGTAAATGGAATGGCTGCCAGTCATGTCACCTGTAACAATGGGTACAATTAAGATGATTCTGGATAAGACGAATTTAAGTAATTTATTTTCTTTTTATGCTGAAGCTACACTTTCTGGGCAGCTTTTTGGTTAGCTTTTATTTTTATTAATAACTCCTGTTTACTTCGATACTCCGAAAAGTGAGCGTACGTGAGTTTCGCCGAATGTTTTTGGTCGGATTTATCGCGAAAACAATAATCTTCGCTGTAGTCCTGGCACGTGTAGCCTCGGGGTCAAAGAAAATAACCATTTCTACAGTTTGTTTATTGCGTAATAAGTTCTAACAAATTGAAATATGAATGTTACCTTTGACGTCCAGGCCCCCTCGAAAACGGTTCCAGCCGCGCAATCGAATTTTATCTCCCAAAAGTGAAATAAATTTGTCCCATTTCTCGTCACCTTTCTCTGAAAGATTTTCAACATTTATAAGTCCTTTCTCAGAAATGTATTTTGCTTTTAATATTTAGTGTTATATTTACCGTTGGAAAGCATTTCGTCGTCAGTCTTTTGGCCGGGTTTCATTAGCATAACTCCTATCTTAAAATTCACAGAGCCTTCCTGTTCTTCCAGTAGTAGAACGTCTTTTTGTAGTTCGGCACATGTTATCTAAATTATAAAACGATTACATCACACGTTTGTAAATGAGATAGTTAAATCATGATAGTTTCAAGTGTAACACAACTAACCTCTCTTGGGACCTTATCGACTCGTTCCATTGATGGGAATTGTCCTAGAATCTGCTTCACTGTTGGCCTAGTCGGCGCCTGTCCACCGCCACTGTTCCAAGCACTTGGCGGCAGATATATCTTATGGGCACCCTATAAATGCATTTTATTTTTATTGACAAATCAAGAAACTGATCTTTTTAGGGTTCCGTACCTCAAAAGGAAAAAACGGAACCCTTATAGGATCACTCGTGTGTCTGTCTGTCCGTCTGTCACAGCCAATTTGCTCCAAATCTAATTGACCGATTAAGTTGAAATTTGGTACACATATCAATTTCTGTGACCCAAACAAGGACGTGTTACGTAAATAAATAAATTTTAAATATGGGGGTCACTTTTGCGGGGGAAAAAAAAGTTTTGCAAACTATACCGTGTGACATATCAAATGAAAGGGCTTACTGTGAAGGCCCCGAATAGATTTTTTAAAATATTTTTTTAATTCATACTTTTAAAGTTATTTAAGAAAATAGACGAAAATTTACCCTACCCCTTATCTCCGAAACTACTGACCCTAAAATTTTGAAAAAAAAAACAAAATATACAAAAATAAGAAAATAGTTCTACGTATAAGTAGGTTAGGTACAGGAAAACCTTTAAGAAGTCTATGGTCATAAAATAACGGGTAAATCTCTCAATATTGTGCGTACAAACTTACATTTGCAGTTGGCATGTACGGGAGCACATGTTTTTCAACTACAATGTTAAGTTTATTCTTGGGATAATTCTGTCTCTTCTTTCTTCATCTAAACTACGGAACCCCTCATTGTGCGTAGTCCGGCACGCAATTGGCCGGTTTTTTTTTATAACGAGCCAGTTTATTGTTGACGAACCAATTAACGTTCTTTTCCTAGCTTTCCACTTTTATAGCACACCTTAGAGACTACGCTCGTAAATGGTGTTAAGCAAGAGAAGTGAAATAAGTTTAATTGTTATTAATTCGTCAGATGAAAAAATTGTAAAGCAATCAATAAAGATGAAATCAACTGTTTTACGTCCCACGCTACAATAAATTAATTATTTTGTCACAGAGGCCATTTGGAACTAGGTATAGCAGTCCTGAATATATCAAGCGTAATATTTTTTAAATTTAATTGTCTGGGCGATAAGGGCGTTATAACTTAGAGCTGACGTGCAAAATAAAAGTGATTGAAGTCTTGAAGGGCGCGTGCCGTAACTCTAAGTGGCACTTCTCACCATTTTATTGAAGAGGATGGCTCGTAAAAGTCCCGCGCCACCTTCCTGCACCACACTTAACAGGTACGGCTCTCTGGATCCATCCACTCCGATGTAGTTCTGATGCACTGTAAACATTTTATGATGGTAGAATATTATGGCTTTCGATGCAACTGGACTGCTAAAAATCGGTTTTATAAGTATCCTGTATAACGCTTAAATAGATACACGCTGTACCTATTCGGTACTCGACATACCGATGCTTGCAACCAACTTTACTAAGGGAAATAATAATGGTTCCGAAAAACAAATTAATCTCCAGCGATCTGTGGCCGACTATTATTCTAATTAACCAGCGTTATAATGAATTACCTACAAAAAACCCAAAACATAAACGAAAAAAAATATCCAATTTAACAACAAATAAGAGCATGTTCAAATTACATTTTCTCCTAAAAAAAAATGGATCTTCGAATAACAAAACTAAACTTCCGAATAGAATACTGAACCTCCGACAAAATTACTAAGTC
Organism: Fissipunctia ypsillon; assembly: GCA_947568875.1. Classification (NCBI taxonomy): domain Eukaryota; kingdom Metazoa; phylum Arthropoda; class Insecta; order Lepidoptera; family Noctuidae; genus Fissipunctia; species Fissipunctia ypsillon. The sequence goes on along the minus strand of OX387645.1, from coordinate 20,599,916 downwards.
ACCGACAACAGAGGTGTATAACCACTCAGAATAATATTTTCAGTATAATGTTACAGTTAAAATAGCACCACAGTCTATGAAATATGAAAGGTAATTTATGAATTAATAGTAGGCAAGTAAAGATAACAATTACAAAGCATAGTTTTCAGTAGAACGTAATTTATGCTGGTAGAAAAGTATAACAGCAATAAACAGTCATGTTTATTTTTCGAAGATTTCAGTATCTCATTCGGTCGTTTCGTCATTTTTATTCGGACAAAAGTAGTCGGAAAGTTAGTATTTTAGGCAGTAGATTTAATATTTTGAGTAAGGACAATTCTTCTTTTTTTGTCGGAGCTTTTATTACTACCCCTTTACTAAACTGAAAGCGCAAACGGAATTCAATGCGCAAACATAAAAATCTTGGTCTGCTATAAATTAATAATGAAAATGATATCGAACACTAGGTATGTAAGAGCAAATAGATGTCTGTGTATAACCGTAAAGTTAGCCACTTCAAATTATATTACAAGAACCGACACCTGCCGTACGATGACTTTGGATTCTATCAAGAAAGTAAACTTTACCTAGGACCCGTGTAAACAATTTCGGGAAGTGCCACTAAACGTAGTGTAGGATATAGGACTTGGTAAAAAAAAATATAAATGCTGGTTGTTTTTGTAGAAACATGTACCGCGGACATTTCGACGGCGAAGTGCCAACACCTACCTCCTAACTGACTCCTAACAAACATGCGACTAACGCCTTTAAATTCAAAAGAATAAGGCGTTATTCGCATGTTTGTTAGGAGTCACTTAGGAGGTATTGGCACTTCGCCGTCGATTTGCGGTAAATCACTTTTCGACCTTATTGCTAAGGTAATAAGGTTGAAAAGTAGTTCACCACAAATGTCCGCGATGGTCCATTTAACCATCATCTGTATGTTTGGATTTAATTTTTGCTATAGGTACACATTGCCTTATACAACATGTTTCTGGACGTACGACATTAAATGAAAACGAGCACAGTAGTAATCCATAGAAATATTTTAAAACACGAAGATTAGTAGTTAATGGAAAATTTGAAAATTGCAGTTTTCCAACAAAATAAATAGCAGAATCAACTGCATAAAAAATAAACACGCTTTATCTACGCAAAGTCACTGAGCAACGGTGCGGTGCGGAGTGCGGGGCGCGGCGGCGGCAATGTTTACCTATAATATTATTACGGACTCAGATCTACATCATGTTGAAAAATAAGAAAATGAAAAATAATTTCCTGTGGCTAAAGTATTCATTGGATTTGACTGATTTTTTGTATACGGGCAAAGAACATGATTCTCTTTACGTGGTTTAAAGGAATGTCAATCGTCCTGTTACACGTGGTATAAGAAACAAGGTTTAATTTTTATTACTGTTTAATTTAGACTATGCTGTCGAAAAAAAAACAATATGGAAATTCCAAACAATATGAAAATCAGCATACAAGGTAAACAAAACACACTGAGGTTTTTGTTTGTTGTTTACTCAGTCAAGCAAGCCGAATGTTTTAGCCGATTAAATGCCTTATTCATTGCTGTTTTATTTTCCCAAGAGAATACATAAATGAATTATGGAGAGGTCCCTTGAAACTGGATAATCTAATAGGTATGACGACTACTTTGATTCGATAAAGTTTATAAAAATCAAAAAATACTTTGTATAAAATCACACAAAGCATGTTTCATATAGCAAACAAAAACAGTTTGAAAATATCGCCATTTTTATCGGATAATTCTAACCTCAACGCTACAAAGCATCATGTTTCCATTTTCAAATTCCACGAATTTCATAAACGATATAAATAAATGGAAAATGTTTTAAAGGCTTTATCATACACCTATACATTTTATTTGGAATTTTAGTTTCGGAATGTAAATTAAGCAGGTCCGTGAGCGTTCAGTCAATTATAAATCGAGAATAACGAGGGTCAAAGCGAGTTAAAAATAGACTATTTAGGTTTGGTCTAATATTTGTTACGCGAAACGTAATAGAAATATACATCATAGGTATACCTACACATTAGTTTTCTGCTTTAAACTAAGAACAATAAAAATACGTAGGTAGTAGGTAGGTATAGGTACCTACATCTACCGAATGTATGAAGTCTTGTTGATAAAGGAATTCAATAACTTGGAGCCTTTATGCTGGCTTAGAGCTTGAGATCAAATACGACTTTTATTTCTATTGTGAGTACGCATTATATTCTTTCATGTATGTACGTACCTATATACTATCTTCTCATAATACACACGCGAATAAAGTTTGTTCGAGGCATGTGTGTGTGGCCATTGGAAAATGAAATTATACCTCCTTTCTCAGTTTCAAACTTCCGGTGTATGGAATAGATTAAAGGAGCCCCACGTTCTGTATTGCACATCGATGAGCTAAGAGCGCCAACGTTTATCTACGAGTCTTTTTTTTTCAAATTTAATGTTACATACTTAGTCATAGTGCCCTTTACACATAAAAATATAGTTTTTACAATTCGCATCATAAATAAACGTGCAATGTTTACTTTATGTTAACACTGCAAATTCTGTTTAATAAAGCAAGGCGACCTTGTTAAAAATGTTACATTGGTAAAATCTTAATAGAACATGGTTGCAAAAAGTCTTAGGTACGATGATGCAAGAAAGTAGCATACAATTTTTCTTAATTTGAATAATACCGTAATTTATGGGCCGGCCATATTAGCCGTAGAGCCGATGATCGTTGGGGTAGACGTGTTCTTGAGTGGAGACCGTGAATCGGCAAACGTAATGTAGGACGCCCTCAGGCTAGGTGGAGCGACGATCTTCGCAGGGTGGTTGGTAGCAGCTGGATGAGAGTTGCCTAGAATCGAGCTGAATGGCGTGCAATTGGAGAGGCCTATGTCCAGCAGTGGACTGCTGTAGGCTGATGATGATGATGATAACAATTTATAGTTGATAAGAAAAATCATTTACTATTTGTTGGAGTCTTAGATAAGACTTATGAATACGCATTTAAGTGAGATACCTGATATAAAAGTTTATTTCTAGTTCAGGTATAATCCAATTAAGTATTATATACCTTAACCTCTAGTTTAAGGTCCTATTTTGTAAATATATAAGTAAATAAATTATTTCAATAAAAACAATTATTTAATTAATTATGCTCAGTTATGAATATCAAATCCGCAAAGCATGCCCAATTAGGCTTAATTAGAATTGAGGTAATTATTATACGACTATTAAAACAGTCATTTGAAGGTAGGTATTATGTATGTATCAACATTGATTAGAATTAACCAAGGACTTGCATAATTTTCGTTTTTTGCCACCGACTTCCGAAATTAAAGTTATTTTTCACATTGTTTTTTTTGGAAGTCGGTTGTTTTTTTTTTAAATAAGTTTTTATTTTCCACTTTTTAGGTGTGGTACTTACCCCTGATGTTAATACCAACAAGTGACGTAAAAATTATTCCTTACATAATTTAAGTACCAATAGTACCATTGTAATTTATTGTAGGTGGTTTAGCAACAGCCTTTTGGTCGAGACAAATAAAATTATTAGCTTAAAGGAGTGAACTGTAATGTTCAGTTGTGAGTGGATTAGGTACAGGGTCGTCGTCGGCTGTAACCTCATTGTTTCAGGTTCGGTGGACATCTCTGTCGTTGACAAAGGCTCTGCGACGCTCTTATTTTGTCGTACAAAACTCATTTTCCTTTTAGGACATAATAAAATGCGTTTGAAGGGATATAAGATCAGTGCTATGTGAAATGCGTGTCTGTCGTGTAAGCTATCAGTAGGTACCTAAATTTTTTTTTTGCAATACAAAAAATTACCGACTTCCAAAAAACACTACAAAGTGAAAAATAACTTTAATTTCGGAAGTCGGTGTCTTTGGATCTGTATTTTAGGTTTTTGCTACCGACTTCCGAAATGAAAATTATTTTTCACTGTGCAGTGTTTTTTTTTGGAAGTAGGATGTTTTTTTTTTGCAAAAAAGTTTTTTATTTTTCACTTTTTAGTGGATTGGTTTGTAATTTATCTACTTAAGTTACAATAGCTTAATGACAATTGTCCATCACCTTTTACAAAATTGCTTTTCCCAATGCAGGGACGTTAATTGTTGAGGAGTTCTCCTGGTACTTCACCATCAGCTCCACTTCACCAAATGGTGTTTTCCAAGAGAAAATGAACAAGCTACTATAAAAAAAACCCAAATCGCTATAGGTGTGCCTATAATAATTGAAGAGTTCCCTCGATTTCTCCAGGATCCCATCATCAGATCCTGACCTGACGACAATAAGACCAACTGGAAAGTATACTCTTTAAAACAAAAAAAAAATAATTTTCCGAATCGGTCCGTCTTCGAGTAATCGGGGAAAACACATAAAAAAAAGACTGAGGAACTGAGAACCTCTTCCTTTTTTTGAAGTTGCTTAAAAATAGCTGCCGTAGACTTATTGGTAAATTCGAAGTACTTAACAAGTAGCAGTAAAATAAAATTTTGGTAACCTCCTGAAACTATTTCCAAGACAAAACTTAATATTACATTACATAATTATATTGTATCACCATCTGCGTTCTATTATTAAATGTAATTTAGTGTAGGTGGAACTTAAACAATTAAATAAACAATCTTCCGGAGAATTTAGCATTTAATCTGTTCAGTACAGTAGTTAGTTTTGTTGAAAAGTTCCCAGCTGTTAGAATATCGTTGATATATGTATATCAATTGTATATCTGACAGTGAAGAATGTTTGCGACGCTGAAATGAAGTAAGTAGACATTGAGATAAGAGCTAAACGATTGACTGTTAAGACCCGCATACTAATAAAGTTAATAACTATTTCAACTGTTGTTACAAAGTTGGCATAATAACTAGCTACGTGTGTCGTGCCCTGAAATTAGTAACATTTGCTGAAATTAATTTGAACGGTCTACATAGTGTAACGTTCGTCGTTCGGTGACAGATACAAGGTGAAGATAATATAGCTATAAAATCAGAAGTTTCAGCGATTCATGATGGTATGATTACGTCACGCAAGTACGATAAATTCGCCGGGCGCTTATACCAAATAGCTGGTGATGAAAACGACCTGCTTCCTACTTTGATTGCGTTCAACAAGCTCTTAGCGTTGTTTCTAAAAAAATCTTGACACCAGCCGATCTATTCTGTAAACATCATACCGTGAACACCTAGGTGAAGTGAGTTTAAAGTGAGCTGTCAATCCCTAGTAGAGTAAGGTGGGATGACAGTTCACATCACGCTCACTTCACCGAAATTTTCACAGTGGGATCTTTACAGAATAGCACCACTGAACCTGGAGTTAATGTTCAATATTCGGCAAAAATACAGGCCCGTCTTCAGTTACTTGTTTTAGGAGGAGCAATATTTATTGTAACGATTGCTGAAAGAGAAACACACAACATTCTCCACAGCCAAACACCGCATTTTGCTGTCATATCTAATATGTATGATTCTCCGACGCACACCACACAAAATTGGGCTCTCCGAATGAAGGAGATGCTCAATTTGGACTCACGTGTATCATGCAAGTTACACAATCTAGACTTCTAGTGCACTGGAAGCCATGTTCTTATTTTGGGAGCTGTCCGGTGGGACATGTACCAAATTAATTTCTGCGCACTAGTTTAGTATATTAAGATTTTATTGTGCAAATGATAAAACATTTTGTTAGAGAGTTGTACCCAAGTACATTTAGAATTTAAGATGTTTTAGCCACGATGGCATAACGACCTATACATTTAATATACTCACTTCACTCACTCACTTCATTTTCACTTCACACATACTTCACACTTTCTTTTTCATATGCATATTGCAATATACAGGGAGTAAGGGACAGCCCTCCGCAAACTAACAGGGTACATTTAGCTCCTTATTTTCAATCATATTCCACCGGAAATATTGTCAGGATTTTTTTAAAAATCGTAATTTCAGTTACTATTCCTTTATTTCAATGTTAATTTAAATTCTCTGTACGCAGCGCTCCATTTATGTAAATAAAACAGCTAAAATCAAAAAATCAGCAATGGATGTTGAAATACTCGGCGGTCGAAGGATCGCTGCGCTGCCGTCCGCTACGCGCATTTTGCCACGGTTCCACAACTGGTTTATTGGATTCTCATAACGTTCCTGAAAACCGGTCATCTTAGTATAATATACTGAAATCACCCCATCAGTCTGCGGACGGCTGTTCCTTACACCCTGTATTAGAGTTAGATTAGAGTGTCATCATAAATGTCCGCCTGGATTGAGCCATCACCATTACAAACTGGAAACGGGAATGGCAATTTTTCACGTGAACCACTGAGACGGATTTTGCAGTAAAACGCTCGGGATTTTTTATGGGTCTGTATTTTCTGCAGATAGGAAAACTTGGGAAAACGGATACCTATCTAGACGGTTCATTCGTTAAATCTATAAGATTGTTAAAGAAGACTTGACTATCGAAAACATACAACTGAAATCTATGAAAGTAGGTATATTCTTTGGTTCAGATATCAATGGAAAATTATTAGGTATATAATATTGATTTTAAGTTATTTACCCCAGGAACTGCCTCGCTGGAGAAACATAATCGTTAACTGTAATAAATAATCCGTCCAAATACAAAAGGTGGGTACTTTTTTTTTTTTTTTTTTTTTTTTTTGTGGATGGGAAATCATCAAATGACTTCTCCCGCTCTGGGCGGAGCGGGAGGGCGTGTCAGACTTTTACTGACTAAAACCCACCCGTGTTCCTTCTGTTGCCTGTGCCGGGGCCACGGTAACTCTTTCGAACATCCCGCAACCCTAGCTGGCATCGGCCCTAGCGGACCCCGTCAATAGTGCTGACATCTCTTTGAGGCGCGCGTGGAACACGACGCGCCGTCGACTCGGGCCTGGTCCTTACCGGACGGCGAGCTACCCATTGCTCGCCGTCCGCAAGCCCGCGCCTACGGTGGCCGGGAATCGGCTGCCGATTCCCGACGCCCAGGGCGTCTCCTGCGGCGACTAGGGGCGTGAGGGTGCAAAGCTTGCCTCTCCCTCACGCGTCCCGCCTCCTCCTTCACGAGCATTACTGCTTCGCAGAAGGAGGTAATGGCTTCCCATGCACTCTCGCTCCGTACCATGGCCTGGACCAGGGCCGGACGCGAGAGATCGCCGCCGCCGATCGCTTCCGCGAGGACACGGCGGTGCTCCGCCCAAGCCGGGCAGACCTCCACCGTATGCTCCACCGTGTCCTCCGGGCGATCCACACAGTGGTGACACCCGGGCGTTTCCTCCCGCCTTATCCGGAACAGGTACCTCCCGAAGCACCCGTGTCCGGTGAGGACCTGCGTCAGGCGGAAGGTGAGGACGCCGTGGCGCCTCTCCAGCCACTCCTCAAAGAGGGGACTTATCGCCGCAATTGTGGCGTGCCCAGCGCTGGGTTGCGACAATCGCACTCTCCATGCCGCCATGAGATCCTGCCGGAGCTCTGTCCGCCGTGCCGCGATTTCTCGCGGCAACGGAGTTACGCCCCGGCGTCCTGCCTCCTCGCGCCACTCCCAGATGTGCGCGAGGACTTTTGCCTCCAGATCCCATGGCGGTAATCCGGCAAGGAGGTTCGCCGCCTCCCCGGAGACCGTGCGGTATCCCCGGGCTAACCGGATGGCCATGACCCTCTGGGACGCGTTCAACCGACGGACCGGTCGCCGCCTCACGGAACGCGCCCACACCGGAGCTCCGTAAAGGGCCATGGACCGCACAAAAGGTGGGTACTGCCACTGTCACAAACAGCTGTTGGAACGGCTCGCTATTGTAAGTTGTAGGTACACACGGCTACTTATCAAGCTGTAAATTTCCTGTATAAGGTGACCTCTCATTAAACGGAAATCCTATATAATGCGAGATCAGCTTATACTGGAAATGTGTAGCTTGATATGTAGCCGTGTGTACATGACAGAATTCATTCTTGAATCAATTGACGTAATAACAACAAACAATTACAATATTATAGTATATCAAGTAAGTAGTCAAATAAAAGCCCTCTTCCTTTCTCCTACTTTTGCTGAGCCCCACAGGGTCCACAATGACCATATTTTTGTAAAAACCTACCACCTAAGTTCACATGTGCAAGCATAGAATATCTAGGTTAACAGCCGCACGGGTCGCTCAATCAGGTTAAGCTACGCTTGCCACGGTAGGTCCGTGGATGGGTGACCATCTTAATATATCAAGACTCCTCCGTACCTCGGAAAGCACGTTAAGCCGTTGGTCCCGGCTGTCATTCGTGGATCTTTGACAGTCGTTACGGGTCGTCAGAAGCCCGAAAGTCTGACAACCAGTCTTACCAAGGGGTATCGTATTACCCAGTAACTGGGTTGTGGAGGTCAGATAGGCAGTCGCTCCATGTAAAATTCAGCTGCATCCGGTTAGACTGGAAGCCGACCCCAATATAGTTGGGAAAAGGCTAGGCAGATGATGATGATGAGTTAACTTTACTTGTTTGACGGTTTGGTTGCCCTGTGAGTATTCTCAATAATATGGATACTAATTATGATGTGTTTATAAAAGCTGGAGGAAAGTTAATTAGGTATAATTCCGTATGATGACGAAATTCCAATATAAGGGTTTGGCCTGACTTTGTTACACAAAAGTTTTAATTATTTTAACAAAATTACTTATGTTAGGTGTTACCACTAATAGTAAAGTCGTAAGAAAACATTAATGTCACAAGTTATTATATTTATAAAAATAATAATGACTTAGGTTCCCTACATTATTTAACCGTTAACTTTTCTCCATATAAAAATACTTATCCCAAGCGGCTTTGCCGAGCTTTGGTTAAAAGGTTTGAACTTCTACTTGTTTGAGGTTCACAGTATAAGTTTGTAAAGACACTAGACGAGAAACTACACTAAAGGTAGAACTCTTCTCGTCATCGCTCCCTTACGGGTCATGAACTTTCTATTCATAAGAAATGCACTAGAAACAGACATTCACATTTCAACCCCACCCTATTAACACAACATAGTTTTGAAACAATAAATTAATACCATCTAACAAAATCAACAGAATATTAAAATTTATAACAACATAATTTTGTTTGTAAAATGGTTTTAGGTAGATACCTATTCCATACAAATCCATATCCATACTCTACAGGGTGGCAGGGATATCGACGCGCTACCTGTTACTATGGATTCAGTACATGATTCTGGACGAGGGGCGAAGCCTTCATATATAATAGAATAGAATAGAATATTCTTTATTGTACACCACAAAAATTACAGATATAAATGTAGAAATTTTACAAATAGGGTGATACAATGGGCGGTTACCATATAACATAACCCACACATAACCCATAGGCATATAACCCGATTCCTATCGGCTTCTCTTCGGGCCAACCACTCTTAATGTCTACTATTGCCAAATAATATGGTACATGTGTGTATGTAACTATGTATCACATCACATTACATAATTATATTTAAATACCAGTTTAATACATCATAAGATTAAAAACCTACAGGTTTTTGTCTGAGTTCATGAGAAGTGAACAATTTTTTTTTCGGCTTCCCTCTAATGATAATTGTAGCTGCGCCACTGTTCCATCGTCATCCTGTCGTTTTCAACGCAGGGGGTCCAGAATCATGTACTGAATCCATAGTAACAGATTGTGCGTCGATTTCCCTGCCATCATGTTACTTTTTCACCCGTTACGGCTGAACAGATTTGGATGTTTATCACACAGATAGACCAAGACCTGGGCATAAGATACTTTTATCCGGGTAGTAGGTTCTCGTGGGATAAATTCCGAGTTCCGACATCCACGCGCGAGCAACCGCTAATTTAATTATATTATTCTAACATGTTTGTAATTCATGTCGTCGCGAGTTCATTAGTACCGTCTATTCAGCAAAAAGAAGCCTGAATACACTATAATTTAGACGAACACGACGTAATCATTGTGTGTCTATGTTTGAGACAGAATATTTTACTCCGTGGACTGGATAGAATAGGGCGAAAATGCCTTCCTGAATTAAACCGTCAAGTTTTCAGCCAACCCTGAAATACCGAAGAAACAAAGGGACAGCAGCTTCGCTATTTCAATTTAATTCACTAAACATAACTTCTTTGTAAGTGGACAACTCAAAGGATATTACAATAATTTTCTTATTTCCTTTGACTTCTCGGAGTGGATAATTCCGATGGAAGAATGCGAGTTGTTAACGACTCTTCACTGTTATTTATTTTATTTTACCATTGTTTAGTACCCACTCTATTTAATTTGTATTTAATAATTGTAAGGTTACATATTTTTCCAATTCAGTAATTTCTCATTGATTGAGAATTAGGTAGTATTTTGACTTCAAAAGATCGTGTTAAGAAGGTAAGGTGACAGTGGTGGTAGGTATGTGGGGTGGGTGGGGTGAGTGGTGGTTTAGATGGTTGGTTGGTTTGGTTTTTGCTTGGTTAGTTTGTGGTTGGGTTGGTGATTTAAAGTAATTAAGGTACCTTACCTATACACTGATGTCTAGAGAAAATGAATGAATTAATACTCACTTTTTCCAAGAAAATACTTGAAGTACCACCGTGTTTGAAACTCGGGGTTTTCCAGCACAGGCGCGCTCGGAGGTCCAAATAACTGAAGAAACAGAAACAATATTAAATTGATGTAAGGTAGTCTTCCTAGAAAAAAAGATGTTAATGAGGTTTTTTTTATCACAGGTATATGATTTGCATGTACCCATTTAATATATTTTGGACTAATATTTTATTTAAGGAGGCATGAGGTCCTGGGTTCGATTCCCGGGTCGGGCAAAGTGTTATTGGGTTTTTCCATCTGGAATTTCTCAGTGGCAGCCCGGAGTCTGGATTTGTGCCCGGTTGATGGCAATAGGCTCGCCCCTATTACATGGGACTTAAACATAACTGGCGAAATGTGGGTGTACTTTAAGTACACCTCTGCGTAACCCTTCGGGGAAACAAGGCGTGATGTTATGTGTCATGTTATCTTCTGATAACTTGAGGAAACGGTCATTAGTGTACTATCTATCAGTTCATAAAAACTTTTTGTTTACAAGCCGAGTTTATGTAACTCGACAACTTGCCGCGCGGCGAAAGAAATGTTCAAGGACTTATTATTCACCAGGAGGTTGCGCGGGAGCCGGATGTGTGAGTGGGTGTTGTGATAGATATCTATCGTTTTGTTTGAGCTCACAAATGAAAGTGAGAGCGTCCTTCAATTAAGAATTAAGAAATGGTACCAATAATGTGAATAATGAAATATTAATAGCCTATGTAAAACTTTCTCTTTAACGCAAATAAAAGCCTAAAAGGTCAGTATTTTAATTAAAAATCAAAATTTTAACGGAATCTTTTTTAACCTTTGACATTTCAGCAACTCACTATGTAAAAAGCTCTTTTCAAAAACACTTTTGCCGAACAGAATGTTACTCAATATAAATCAGTTTTCGTGTTCCTGTGAACTACGTAACTGACAGAATGTTAATAGAAAAATCTTTTTTTTAAATGTTTTGTAACGATTTTTTATGATTTTTCATGTATTTTTTTTGAGCTAGTAGGTATAATACGTGCTTTAAAAATGTATTGAGGAATCCGTACCTAGTTATAACGTTACTTTGTAACTTTTAACAAAAGGCTTTCTTCTTTAGCTTATAGCTACTTGTTAATGAATAAAAATGCTGATACAATAGAAAAATAATCTTCAGCAGACGCCTTTTAAAGTCCTTTTACTCATAAAAAGGTGTCGTTTAAACCAACTGCGTATAAATGTCGTGAAGTTTTATTCCCACGATTAAATGACTGTGACTTTAGAAACTTAGTAAAATTTATCTCTGAAACATCTGTCGACTCTCCATTCTTTTTGTGCAAGTTATAAAATAGGGTTCTAGTTTCTCCAAAGATTTTGCGACTGTAATTTGTGAACATTACCTACGTAGAAAATATGAACGTATACCCTACTTAAGTTTAAAAGGTCAGGTGCGTTACGTGTATGACCAGCACCTTAATTGCGTAACACACTATCAATCACAATCTGAACGATTTTGAAGCATATTGCTAATCCATTGCTTCATTGAATTTGTCTGCTTAACAACGTATATAACGCAATGAATTTTGTTGAACTGTCAAAATGGAACCGATTCCTACTGTAAGCGTTACGCAATTAGGGTGCTGATGTATGAACGTCAACGAAACAGAGGAGTTTATGTAAGGATCGTAGCAGGTGCTGTTCTGTTAAGTTGAAAGCCAGCGTCAGGTACTAGTTGTCTGGCATTTTTGCTGAACTGGGCCTTTTTGGCGCAGCCAAAAAATACGAGTATGCTTATGTTGAACGATGGCCGTTTTGTGTGGATGTGACGCATATTTTCCCCCCAACTTGTTTCTTTTTTGTGTTTGTGTTCTTTTTTGCGTCATGTTTACCGCAAATAAACGTATTTTCTTTGTTTCTTTTTTTTTCTTTCAGCCGTGAGGCACACTTTCCAGCTAATTTATTTATATCGCACTTTACACTTTTTATTTGATTTTGATTTTTTTATCAGCTGTTTATTATATTGTGTGCCTTTTAGTCTGTGATAAATAAATGTATTTTCTTTCTTTCTTCTTTCTTTTCTGTAGTTTCTGCCTGCACCCATGGAAAGAAAGCGTGAGTTTATGTATGTGTATGTATGTAAAACATTGGTGGAAATAATAATGTTGTTAGCTGTACTGATGCCCCTAATTGCATCCGTCATAACATGCGATATTAACTAATCATTGCTCGCTCAGTCCATGGCTACTAAAGCAGCAAGTACTTATGTATAATATATCTATGTATTCATGTGTGAGATGGATACCCTACTCAAATTCCTGAACATATGAGGCTGGGTTGCCCGGATATTAGGCAATAAACTTTTGACAAAGGCCCACTGATGATTTTTGTTGTGGCTTCATTTCGCTATTTAACATTTTTGATGATAAAATATTCATCTCTATTTTATTACGGATGTTTTTAAAGACTATATTTTTGTTATATAATGGTGAATGAGTAATTACGGTCGTTATGTCATTGTGATGATGTATTAAGTGAGCTCGGGGAACGATGTTACCAAATGGGTCAGTTCTATCCTGAGGGAAGGTTTAACGCTTGCGTTTATTTTCCGAATCCTCTGTATGAATATCGATATGAAATGAAGTTTACACTACTCAGTAACTACCTACTTATTTATTTTAAATTATCGTTGCATAAACTATCTAAGCACTAAGGAGTAGATATGTATAGAACGTGGAAGTAGCCATGAAAACTACACCATAAACTAAATCGAAGGTGCTCAAAACATTTTCCGAAAGTTTTCCAACAGATAGAAAAGGAATTCTTACCTCATCTTTCTCCCCCAGCGAGTTGCCGTTCTCAAGGCGATATCGCCGTGCCACTGCGTCCAAGGCCCCGGGGTCGCCGGACGCCGACAGCTGCGAAACAAACATTACTATTAATGACTGACACTTTTAATCATTCGCAAAGGGTACGAACTAATAAATAGCTTCTTGTCGAGTCACGTCCACCCGCAGGCGTTCGTTGCATGTATGTACGTAGGGTGTTCTGAAAGTCTTGAGATTTCATTTTATTTTTCACAGTTTTTCAAAATAATTGCCACCACAATTAATACACTTCTGTATTCTTATAAACCAATCACTAAAAATGTGTTTCCATTTTTGTTCAGGAATTTCCGCGCATATATTGTCCCAGGCCGAAAGTAAAGCTTCTTCGTCCCGAAATATTTGCCCTTTCAATTTACTTTTTACGAAAGGAAACAGTCCAAAGTCACATGGTCTGGGCTGTAAGGCGGATGTTCAAGAAGTTTCAAGCATCTCGCAAAAGGCATGTAACGTCAGCACGATGTGCCGGAGCATTATCATGATGAAGATACCAGATGCAAAGTTGTGACTTTGGACGAAGCTTCTTGAATTCCTAAATAAGTTGAGGTAGGCAGACAGTGGTGTACCAAGCAGCGTTTACAGTATTCTGCTCACGGAGAACTACTTGTTCAATAATTCCCCAAATACCGAAAACAACCACGATCATTTTCTTTTTTATCGACTTAGATTTTTTTTACTTTAGTCGGAGTTTCTTTGCCTTCTATCGCCCATATTTTATTTTGCTGCTTTGTGGGCAAGTCGTAATAATAAAGCCACGTTTCATCGCCCGTGACGACTGAAATAATGTCTTTAGATTTTCCGTTTTCAAACTTTGCAATCATTTTTTTACACCATTTAAGTCGCTGTTCCTTTTGTTCATCGGTAAGTTTATGTGGAATCCAAAGAGTACATACATACATACATACATAAACTCACGCCTTCTTCCCATGGGGTTAGGCAGAAACTACAGAACGCCACCTGCTACGATCCTTACATACTCCTTTTGCCTCGTTTACATTCATACATCTGGTCATACACGCACGCCGGTTGCGAGTACTACGCACCTGACCTTTCTGAAGAACATCACCAATAAGATCACTATATGTCTTCTTAGGGCGTCCTCTTCCGGCGTTTACACTCACATCTGCCGTGTAAATACTTTTTGTTAGTCGACTTTCATTCATCCTCTCAACATGACCAAACCATCTAAGCATACTCTTTTCAATTTTTGTCACTACATCTTCTTTTAAACCGCACCGTTGCCTTATCACATCATTCCAAAGAGTACAAACTTTTCTATAACCTAAATGATGCTGAATAATTGAATGTAACGCTGCTGAGCCAATCTGCAGTAAGGAATCTATTTGCCTGTAGGTTATTCGCCGGTCAGTTTCAATTACATTTTTAACTGCAGAAATAATTTCTGGAGTAACTGCTTCCGCCGGTCTTCCTGAACGCGGGTCGTGTTCTAGGTTAAAACAGCCATGCTCAAACTGTCTGTACCATCTGTAGACGGTTGCACGAGAGGGACAGTCATCACCAAGGCTTCATTTCTTCTAAACAGTTTTCTGGACTTAAACCACGTAAAAAGTTATACTTAACGCAAAATTGCGCGATATTCGATAGTCATCCACGAAGCCATTATGGTGAACTTGTTCAAACGCGATCTGCGGCAATACTGAATGCAATCAAATGACAACTGACGCTAACGTATATCATAACATAAACAATCAAACTACGTGCTCGCGTCGGCCATTCGCCTTAGTATTATTAAGTTTCTCAAGACTTTGAGAACACCCTACCTACGTACATGAAGGATGCCTGAGGCACTTCAACGGATAGGCCTATAGCGCTTGATAATCGGGCTGCTTACAGTCATAAACTAAAAAGTTTAAAAACTGCCTTTTATCAGTTTGCTGTTTTTATCTTTTTCTGTGCTTTTTGTGGATCGTAATATCCTATTTAAAAAAACTATATAAAGGTAAGTAAAAATAATAATATGACCTTTAACATATACAGAACTAGGGATTGAGTATTAATAAATAAATTAATGATCCAATAATAAACCGGTTAAACTTGTAATATGCCTTTAAACCTTACACCCAACTTTATTTTAGCGCCATTAACCTCGATTCTATTTTTAAAAAAGTTGTTTTGAAATGAAAGTAAGTATAAAAAGTTTTTACAGATTTTTATACTTAGGTACTAATTTCAAACGCAAATGGGATGAAATTAAATATTTTGAATAATTTATCTATTTTCCTTTCTACTGAGCACAAGTCTCTTAGGATTGTTAGGTATCACTAAACCAAAATGGCCATGCCTATCAAAAACTCGACACCACAAACTTTTCACATTGTTTGACCTCAAAAGAAAAAGAAATACGAAAATAAATAAGTACCTTAATATAAAATATAATATTCAAAAGAAGAAAATGAATACCTCTCAACAAAATTTTACTCCTACTTTGGTTACTCGATCCCTGAGACTACGAAGTTTTCAAATTGGATGATAGGAACGGAAAAACCCAATGATGCGGATGAAGACTGTTTGAAACTTTCGTGAGTTCCAAAATGTTTGTATTATTATGATATACGATACTGGTCGTAGGCATAGATATGGCTTTATTTTAATGGCTTTAGTTTAGACCTATGTATCCTGCTTATGCGTAGGAAGTTTAATTAAAATCGGTTCATTCATTTCGAAAAATAAAGACTTGTAAGTTTGTATGAAATGCTAAACAAATGAAAAACCGCGATGTAAGTGACTGATCAAGCTACGGTTTCTTGAAAGAGCGGTGGCCGCCACATAACGGCCGCAGTGATGGTTGTCATGAAAACGATGGCCGCGGGGTTTGATTTTACGGAGTCAATAAGAAACTTTTTTACAAAAAAAAAAAACCACCGACTTCCAAAAAAAAAAAAAACAAAACATTACAAAGTGAAAAATAACTTTAATTTCGGAAGTCGGTGTCTTTGGATCTGTATTTTAGTTTTTTGCCACCGACTTCCGAAATTAAAGTTATTTTTCACTTTATAGTGTTTTTTTTGGAAGTCGGTGGTTTTTTTTTACGTAAAAAAGTTTTTATTTTTCACTTTTTAGTTGGTCAGTTTGTAATTTATCTAAATTACAATAGCCTAATATCAACTGCTCATCACCTTTTACAAAATATTGGTACATTGGGACGAGCCTAAAATGCTGAGCAACCATATTAAAGTAATCGAATCGCAACCCGTGAAATACTTATTATTAAGTAGTTCCGGTGGTCATCTGTAGTCTTCATCATCAGTTCCACTTCACCAAATGGTGCTTTCCGAGAGCAAATGCACGACTTACTATTTAAAATTCCCAAATCGCTTAGGTGTGCCTATAAAATTTGAGGATTTCCCTCGATTTTCATGGGATACCCTCATCAGTTCTGACATGGTGATAATGGCACTACCTCGACAGCGTACCCTTTCAAACAAACAAAAAAAAGAATATTCAAAATCGGTCCACAATTGACGGAGAAATCGGTGAACATACATAAAAAAACATAAATACAGACGAACATAATAACCTCTTCCATTTTGGAAGTCGGTCAGAAAACGCTCTCTAAGAAAACTTACCAACTTACTTTCACAACGTTTCAGTGACGTCATTCGCCGGTAAATTGCGGACACTATGTGGCGGCCACCGCTCTTCTAAGAAACCGTAGCTTCACACCTACATACATGTCGTAAATCAGGGCAGCACCTCAACTTTACACTAAATTATGCTTTCGGCTCGATCTGAATGTGCGAATCTTGTCACAATTACGATCAATCTGTCTATAACGGATAGGAATCGTATTATCGTGACTGACAGATTTAATTTTCCTAATGCTCCTGCGGAAATCTTCTATACATCTCTACAAATAAATAAAATTAAGCGTCTGTTTGTGATGTCAAAATAACAGCTTTTTACTAAATGCATAATTCGGTACTTGTTACAAAAAAACAATTTTTATAATTTTTGTCTGTTTGTTTGTTCCAGCTAATCTCCGAAACGGCTGGGCCGATAGCTGATGTTACAAGGAGTAACTTAGGCTACTTTTATTTTAGAAAAATAATTAGGTTTCCGCGCAAAAAAATTAAAATTCATGCAATAATAATAACTCTGGAACTACCAGTCGAATTTAAAAAAATGTTTTTGCATTTGGTAGGCCAATTCTCGAGGATAGTTATAGGCTATTTAACATCACGCTACGATCCTTAGGAGCTGAGCAAAAGAAAACAGCCAGAAAGAACGCGAAGTCAGAAGTAATAGCGTGGGCGGGCGATGCAACGCGGCGGGTCGGGGGACGAGAGAGTTTTATTAAAGTGTGGCTGTTTTTTAGTAAATTGAGTATCTTACGACTTCCACGCGAACGAAGTCGCGAGGCACAGCTAGCCTGTTCTAAAATAGCTGCCAAACATTTGAGGACAGATTCTCTATTTAAGCCGAGGCATGATGGTCAGTTGCTGGTCGATTGAAATCAATCAAGACTAACGAGAATTCAACTCGGATTGAAGATCCGAAAAGTGAAGTAGGCGTATCAAAATCAAATAAAACCAATTTACATAAACGGGGAACGTTAGGAACTTATCCAACTTTTCAAAATTTCTCATTCTTATGAATATTCGATTGCTTTTCCCAAGGCGAGGCCAATGAGACGTTATGAATATCTTACATGTCATTATTCTGTAATAAAAAGAATAATTACAAATGATGATACCCGCAAAGTGTAAAGGTACTCATTTCGCCACATTAAACAAAATCTTGCGTGAATAGAGTTTATTTACGAATTATTAAACTTGAGTCGAATTCATTTTTACGAACGAATTGTGCTTGAAATCAAATATACTGAGAGTAATAAATACGCTTATTTGATTTTCAAGTACCAATTTCAAGGTTTGAAAAGTTCTTGAAAAATACGATGCGGGCCATAACTTTCAAGTAATTTGATGTAAGTAAGCGATGTCAGCTTTAATCGAAATATTACACACACACACACACACACACACACACACACACACACACACACACACAGCTACATTTAGTATTAAATAGTTTTACTATCAAACTCTCTATCCCTCGGTTAACAGTTTTCTATTCAGTCGCTGAATATAATCAAGTAAACAATGCCTGTCATTACTGTTGGTGGTCTAGCAACAATAAGGATTCAATGGCGGATTTAATTATTTCATATTTTGACCAACACATTTTAAACAAGACTATATTCGTACCTCACATAATAGCTGAGCTGTTTTCATATTCCCTACAGACTTCAAGGCTAATGAAACTACTTCTGACTGTAATGGCTCTGACCCAACAGCGAAAACTGACGAGCAAGAAGTTGTGAGTTCGATCCTTATATCTATGGTTTGATTTGTAGAAATATATTTCTTATATCTATGGTTTGATCTCAGCTGCTCGAAGAAAAACATCATGAGGAAACTGGCATGTCCTAGAACCAAAAAGTTCGAAGAGATGTGACATTCACATCAACCAAATCGCACTGGGCCCGCGTGGTGGGATTCGGCTCACTCCCTCTCGCAGAGAGGAGGCCTGTGTCCCAGCAGTGGAAAGGCTTATACTTATGCTAAATTCTAGCATGAGATCTTACCTACTTGAGGGATTAACAAGAAATCAGGAACACACTAGTATTGAACCCACGTTGCTCTACCACGTTACCTAAGTAAATATACCCACGAGAAAGTTTTATCAGTCAGTATGAATTTGGTCGAAGTTCTTTTACGATTTCTGTTTCCTTTCCCTGACTCATTGTTAGCAAAAATAAATATATCAAATCGTATTATATGGAAAGTAGGCTTCGCATAAAGACGCCATAACTGCCATAACGAATGGCCCTAGGGGCGTTGGTGATCGCGGTTTGATATATCGCACTATGGTTTAATATCCCTTAGCCGTGTCGCCCGTGTCTATGGTACCCCGGAGATTGTGAAACGGGGTACAATAAAAATTCATGGGGTTATTATTCAATCATGACTGAATTCTTTTCTTATTCTGGTCTCGTAAATATGTAAGCTTGGAAATACTTCCAATTACCTACTATCATATATAAGACTTTGCCTACACAGATCACATTTAAGCCTCAGGCCAGCCTATACGTTCTGTTTAATATCAAGTCCGCCTGGTAAGCAATGCGACGCGTTACAATAACTGTAAACAGACAGTACAGCTGGTAAATACGCTACAACGAACGCGACGCCATGTTCAGAAACATTGTTCATCATAAAATGTGCATCGATACGTTAATGGCGAATTTTGACACATGGTATGCGCGCGAACGTGGCGGGGACCCGTTAGCAAAATTGTTTATGATCGAGTTTCGGGTTCATATAATCTGCGGAGTGTTCTGTATCGAATAACGGATGCTGATGCCGATATCGAGTGAATTTGACAATGTATTTAGTTGAGGGGCAAACAATGGATAAAGAAGGGTATGTTTTGAATGTGATACAAAAAGGATTTGCCGACATATCCAAGGATCAGAAAGGTTCATCCATGGTATTACAATTGCTAACAGTATTTTTTTATATTTTATTTGACAATTTTCCTGTAATGCCTGCCGGTTTTCTGAGAACCTCATAATTTTTTCGTGCAAAAATCCATCAAACCGGCTTTTCGATACGTCTGTTGAAAAACTAGGGCGCAACCGTCGGCCTAAATATAAGGGTCAGTTCATATTGCAAAGTCACGCGGCTTTGCGGAAAGGGCGTGACGCAGAGATACAATGTATGCACGATAAGGTTAACAGCGGTCTGTCACGTCGTCACGGATCAAGGTGCCTTTAGATACCCACAATTACTTGTACTTTCCCGACACAATCTACCTTTTTGATGCTGTCAACATTTATTATTCGATTTTTTTCACGGTGGTAACGGTGACCTGCAAAATCTGACTTATCGGAATTATTGGCTATCGTGTTCATGTCCGTCATTCACGTTGATCTCTCTCTCATTTCTAAAAAATAGCAACCCTACAATAGAAAACCATTTTAGCAATATTTCTCAGTAGGTACCTTACCTACCGCAGATTCTATTACATTTTATTACACATATTTTAGCTGCTATAACAAGAAATAAGCTTAGGCATGGATCGCTGCAAACCGCATTACATAATTTCTCTGTTAGATAAGCAGACGTACGAAAAAGAACTGAATTTCACAGCGGAATTGTATCCATAAAACAATATTTATAGTTTTACCTTTGCGTTTTGGATTGACAAACGAAAGTATAGAATAGGTAGCTACCTAATAGAAACCGTCTGCTATAGAACATGAGAACATGTTAGGTTAGGATAAGTAGTTGTTTTGTTTAGGTTCAGGTGATAGTGGAGCGGAGTAGGTACAGTCAAGGAAATTAATTGTTAGGAAAATTGACACCCTACGACAATAACGTAAGAAAGAAAGAAAGAAAAATACACACATCAAAAAAGTCTAAGCAACATGCATCACTTACAGAAACTGCATGTTTTATTAATTGATATTTTATTTTTTTCTTAACAAAGTAGATTGGTATACAATATTTTTGTTCTAGGAAACATAAATATTGGCTGATTTTAAAAATAGAAACTTTTCGATTGTGTTTTGTTTTCATTAAAATAAATGCTAATTATTTTTCCCGATTTCATGTTTTCGTTGCTTGATTGGTATTTATCTCACTTTTATCATTTTGAGATATACAGTTTTTGAAAACATTGAGTGGTGAGTCATTAGGTGCCCAATTAGGTGCCCACTTATACGCCATGGGAATCGCGCCCGTCGAAACGAATGGTGTAGGGAACGGAACACTTGACATGGCCCCAGAAGCAATGGGATAAAATTGTATTTTGCGTTTGGTCCCGGTTTGGATTTAGGCCTGATACGAGAAGGGTTTAAGTGTATTGTCGTCCCGGAAATACTGAGATGCGTCCAGGAAGTGCACCCTTACAGCGGCTCCACAGTGATGGTATGGGCGGTTATTATGAAGAACAGACGAACTGAGCTACTGAGCTCGTTTTTGTAGATGGCAATATGAACGCTGAAAGTTACGTTGAAGATGTCTTCGAGCCTTATGTTCACCCATTTGCACAAAGTCTTGGCTCATATTTCTTGCTGATGCATGACAATGTGTGTTCGCACACAGCTCGGAAGACCAGAGAGTACTTGGCAATGAAAAACATCCGAGTATTACGCTGCACAATCGCCAGACCTCAATTCCATCGAGCACGTATGGGACATGCTCCAGAGACGTGTTCTAGAGAACCTGGACGGAGTGTCGACAACCCAACAACTGAAGGGCTTGTTAAAATTTCATTGGGAGTGATTGCCACAGGATCAGATAAATAATCGTGTAAACTCAATGTAAAATCGTTGCCGACAAGTTTTAAACAACAGAGGCGGTCACACTTTGTATTGAATTACCAAATAATAAAAAAAATGTCGTTATTTAATTTAGTAAAACATGAAAAGTTTAATTTCGTTTTAACTTAATTTTATACTACGTATCTTACGGTACATATATTCTTAATTATTGTGATTAAATGAACAATTGAATGAAGGATTTTGTTGCCTTAGTCACTAATGCATCAAAAAATGCTTAGTTATTATTTACAAAAGAAATAATATATAAATATATTACAATAATAAAAATCGTTCAAAAGTTCACAACCGTACATGTTCCTTAGACTTTTTTGACGTGTGAATGTTCGTGTGGATGTTTATCTGTCACAGAAACACGTGCGTACAAAAAGATAAGAGTAATCAGAAAAATAATCACGAGCACAAAACAGAAATAGTCGGCAGCTGCACGTCATGACTGTGACAAGAAGGCTTCCACTCAGCATGACCCTGTGCTATGAGGGACCCACAGCACAGCGCTGATTTTCAGTGGTTACCCGAAAAAGAGATACGAAACAGAACTTCACGCCTGTGTTCCCCGAAAGGTTAGGCAGAGGTGCATCTATAGTACATCCACATTTCGCCAATTATGTTTTAGTCCCATGTAATAGGGGGCGAGCCTATTGCCATCAACCGGGCACAAATCCAGACTCCAGGCTGCGTCCATTTTCACTTGTGATTTGAATATTTAAGTTGGTAATAAATGTGATAAACATTTTAATCTCCCTGAGTTTACTAGTTTTGTACTGTAACGATTCGCGGTGCTTTCGACGAACAGTTATCTCTAGGGAGATCTGTGTGTATAAATAAAACGCCGTAACACTTTTCAGTATGCTTCTTATCATAAAATAATCGTATTACATATTTAATTACAGCATCAGTCAGAGCCGGGGGGCCGACTGTCAACACCATTCATTTTTCTTCACCTATTCTAAGTTTAAAAATCAATGTTTGTCTTTTAAAATCAATCAATCAACTTGCGAAGGTTTCATGATAAAGGCACGCCCGGTTAAAGCCTCTACAGTACCTAATAGATAATATTTTTTTTTGAATTACTAATTATTACCTACATTGAAAACTTTTATCTTTTTCTACCACCAGTTTTGGCATACTGGAGATAGAAAAACCTAACTATCTATGGTTTTAACGTCCCAATAATCTTAAGAGATTATGGAATTTTACCGGCCTGACATAAGGACAGATAGAATATAGTATACTGTCTACCATCAATAGCGATCTGTCTTTTACTGAAAACAGATTATTGGATTCGGCCGTAAATCTCTTCTAGACCGATAGATATTTCGTGCCTTTTTTTAATGACTCCCAACTTACTTTTTTTTTGGAGAGACTGACCGCTACAATGAAAACTGGCCGAAAATTAACAAAAAACATGTAAACTACGGATTACGAACTAAATCACGTTTTAATTATTTTTACTTTGAGAACAGAATTTAGATAGCTTGTTGGTTGTGATTTCTGTAATTCTGAGAAAAATTTCCTTCAATAATAATAGTAAAAATATTTATTTCAGACACTTGTTCCACAGATCTTTGTTAGTAATATGGCTTACATCACTATGTTAGTACTTATACTTAATTTACAATTACTCTTATTTAATATATTTCCCTGCAGCATCATCAATAAGTTAATAAGGTAATAGTTTAGAACGTTAGACTTGTATGAGAAAAGATTTTTTTGCGTTTTATGACTTTTGTAGTGGCCGGTCTATCCATCTTAAAAAAGTAAGTTACAAGTCATATGTAGTTTAAACTCATTTCCTACGAAATGTAGGGGAAAAGTGTTTTACGATTTCTGACTTTTCTAGTACTCAAAACTCAGTTGCTTCAGTAGAATTTTTCGATCCTTATAAGAAAAAGGATCGATTGGCATCAAAAAAAGTTGAAAATGGCCCATTTTCTTGCCGACTGTACATTTTTTCAAAATCTGTGAATGGGGATCAAAATTTCATACTGGAGTGTCTCAAAAATCCACTCTATCTAGGTAAGCACTGTATCTGAAAACAAACGTATAATCCTTCCACCTGAAATAACTGAATTATATTTATACGCTAGAGTTTCAGACACATTTATCAAAGCGTCGTCGTCGACCTACATCTCATAAATCCTTGTGTACAACCACAATATTTAAAGAATGCTTTGCCCCTTCAGCCTGTATAAAAAATAAGGGGTTTTCGTCACTTTCGCTGTGATACCTAAAACAAACATGTTCATTTGCTACTTATTTCATGTTAGCAATTTGTCCCTGCTTCGCACATTAAAAAAGGTGAACGGCAGATTTAGTACAGCAGCATACTTTTTTTGTTGTTCTGTTACAGAATTTGTACCACTTATTAAGGCAACTAAGCCATTTATTTTCACGTAAGTGTTTAGAACTTTGGATTAATTAATAATATCAATAAAAAGATTTTAATAAATAAACGTATTGCCTTAATATTTTTTTAATATTTGCCGTTCATTTTAACGTAATAAAATTGTAAATTAAACGCAGTTATGTTTTTAGAAGTTGCCACATGTAAAATAACACAAATATCGAAATGATAATTAATTATTTAGAAATAGAAATAACATTAATATAATATGAAATTAGAAATAGACTTAGAAATAGGTATCTCCTAATGCACCCCACTGAGTAAGAGTAGGTATGTACGATCCTCATCTCAATCTACCTACTTAATGGTAAGTAAAACACAACAAAGATAGTGACAAGCAATCTAGAACATGTACTTTATCACCAAAACAATGTTTATGTACCTTTATGTAACGATCTACATTGGTAGACTAGAACATAAGCTTAAAAAATAAAACTGGTTATAACTTTTACGTCCCAAGTTCTAAAAATCTAAGAATTTAAAAAGGGCTCGTCTATCATATTAACTGCCAATTAAAACAAAAAAAAATCTCAAAACACGAAATTTAATTAGCTGTACGAAATTCCCATACAAGCCTGCCGTTTGCCTTTAGATATTAAAAACGAGAATTCTCTCACATAAAGGCGGCCAAGAATTACCCCGGAAGTCATAAAAAATACTGTTTGGGTAATATTTAGATGTGCCAAATAAATTATCGGTTTTCTCATAAGTATGAGAAAACCGTAATTCAATTTTAGTAAAGACCATACCTATAACTAATTTCCTGTAGATGTTCAGGAAATCTATACAAATAAATAAAATTGAAGTATCTGTTTATAATGTCAAAATAACAACTTTTTACTAAATGCATAAGAAAGTATATACGGTACTTATACCAAAAAGCAATTTTTTTAAATTTTGTCTGTTTGTTCCGGCAATTCTCCGAAACGGCTGGATCGATTTTGACGGGACTTTCACTGGCAGATAGCTGATATTACGGGGAGTACTTATATTTTAGAAAAATAATTAGGGTTCCGCGCAAAAAAATTAAGACCCATGAAATTGTGAACAAAAGTCGGATTTGAAAATTATTTTTGCATTTGGTAGCCCAATTCTCGTGGCTATTTAACATCACGCTACGACCCTAAGGAGCCGAGCGAAAAGAAAAAAGTCAGAAAGAACACTAAGCGAAAACGAAGTAATAGCGCGGGCGGGCGATTCAACGCGACGGGTTGGGGGACTAGGGAGTTTTATTAAAGTGAGGCTGTTATTTAAGTATATTGTGAAAATCATAAAAAAAGACTGATAACGTACAAGTACTCTGTGCCCGCGACTTTGTTCGCGTGGAAGTCGTAGTGTGGCTGTCATTTTAGTATATTGTATATCTTACGAATTCCACGCGAACGAAATCGCGGGGCACAGCTAGTTAACAATATGATTACGATTATTATCAGAAATGGCCACTGACACAAAAAAACAGTATCCTTATGACTCGACAAAAAAGGATCGGTAACTTGTTACGACATCGTAGCGACGTAGCTCATTAGCTACGCCGTAGCAGATACGCTACGCAGACCCCTTATTTTATTTCTGTAGGTAGAGATAAATTAATGAGTTTCTTTAATATTTTATTTTGGAAAAAAAGAATTAATACAAATAGTGTCATATAAACCATTATTGATGCTGATTATCGATAACCCTCTTGATGTTCGCTTCGGTGTAATGTATATAGGTATACGGAACTTTTTTACATGGCAGATACTCGAATTCGTTTACATCCGGAAATATTTTGTCATCACTGCCACAGTTTGGTGACCCGATTATAAACAGCACGGTGGATGAACACAAATCGTGGATAAGGGTTCGATTTCCAAACTGAATAAAATATTTGTTTGGCCTCACGACATTTCTACTGGTTTGGGTGTTTTTGCACGTGAGATTTCTTTTTGTAAACGAACTCAAAATATCGGTAAATAAACTTATATAAACTACATTTACTCGCAAAATATCAATGCTGCTTGCAAAGTCACACATAAAATGTTCGATCATACGTTTTCCTGAATTTGATTAAACTTTGCGCGAGTTTGATAACCGAAACCAACTTCTAAAGGTCAAAGCGGTAAGTGAAAACTTTGAGCGCCCGCGTCGCTAAATGAAAATTGAGAAACATGTTGCTGTTTCATTTCCTGGTACAAAGGAGAATAGAACCTCTTTTTTATACAGTTATGAAGTTTTCCCATAAAGGTATTGTCGATTTCTTTGAAACAAAGGAAATTGCAGTCGATATTGCTTATTTTGTTTGCTCAAAACGAAACAGTGATGAAAAGTGTTTTGTTATAAATTAAGGGAAATTCTCACTGAGGCGTGAAATTAACTTTAATAAAATACGCTCCATTGAAACACATTAGTGGTCGTAATTCTGCCGAATAGGCGTATAGTATACAAGCTATTTATCACAGACAGGAAGCTCGTATCGATCAATAAAGTAAAACATAGTGTAAAGGGTCCCCACATTGATGCGCAAATTGATCGTCTATCAAATGCAATTGAAGTGATTGACAATATTACTACAATATAAATTGATGGCAATTGATCGTTTCGGGGATCCCGGTGAGGTTCGTCAAAAGTACAAAATAGCAGAGACGAGACAGTAAGTATATTGTAGGTACCCACGTTGTTTGGAACCCACTATAAAAGCTGATATTTACTGAATAAAATTATGATATTACGTATACCTCTGTCTAAACCTTCGGGGAAAACAAGCTTGTAATGTTTTATGTGTTTATGTATGGATCGATCTTTTTTTTTTCTTCATCTGTTTTAGATGTTGTTTACGGATATTCCTGGGACAGACAGGCCGCGGGTGAACAGAAAATATATGAGTTAATAAAGATTCATCAGTTAACAACAAATCCCAAATAAGAATAGTATAGCTCGTTTGCTTTTATTTCCATTTATTTATTTTATCTATACATAATAATATAATAAAATAGTAACGAGGTCAAAACTGTACATTGAATATTTTTGAAATAAAAAAGTAATTGCTTCGAGGTGTGGGAATGTATCTGATGCCGAAAATATATAAGTAGTTTTTAGAATTTTTGCCCGTTTGTATAGCCCGTTTATATAGGTATGTTCCATATTGGCGCAAAAACGGCTTAGCGGATTTGGATGAAATTTGTCACATAGATAGTTTATAACCTGGATTGACACATAGGGTACTTCTAATCCCGGTAGTACGTCCCGTGGTATATTTTTCGACATTCACGCGGGCGAAGCCGCGGGCAAAAGCTAGTATTTTTACGAAGATTTAAACTTTAATATTTACGGTGTAATATCAGGGAGTCTAAAATTACTTTATATATGGTACTAAGGCTGCCAGTGCGTGCGTGCCCTTAATAATGGTGCGAAGGATTAGGTAGACTTATTACCTGGATTATCCCTTGAAAGCTGCGTATGCTTTTAGCCTACCAAGGCATTAGAACATTGCAGTACTTAGGTCGTTGATAGGGTTTAAGTAGGTCATATTAGACGCAGTTACCTATGCTAGGCAAACTACGAATACACATATACAACGTGCCGCTACAATGGCGACATTAATTTAACACACGGGTAGGGCTAGTGACCAGTAATCATAAAAATAATAATAAGATAAAATAATTCGTAAATTGAAAAATTTTAATTTTCAAACAAACTGGATAATTAAGCTCTCTTTTCCTTCAATTCGCCTACTCTTTGCACGTTATTCGTTTTAATTTCATTGATGCGGTGTTATGATCCGTGACCCCGGCAAATGACCTCTGCGCTACAGTTCTTTAAGTATAGGTTGCTCCAAGATGCTGTTTTAGAAAATTGTAAATAAATAAATAAATAATAACGTTTAATGAAATTAAAATATTTTCATAAAACGAAAACGCGAAACCGTATACGTGTGTAAAATGAATGTCGCCATTAAAGCGGCACGCTGTAGATTAAGTTCGAAATAGTCTCACTAACTGTTTGAAACTTCCCAAACTTATTTTCGTATTTGAAAAAAAAAAATGGTGTAGTAAAACAGAAAACAAAGTCATTCAAGAGGACTGTGAAGGGCCAATACGCAGCGAGAGTAGGTATTTTCAAAAATGCTATCTGCTTCACACTTGCTCTCTCTCCCTCCGGGCGTGAACATATCTTGCGATAGAGCGAGTTGCTCTTAGAGGCAATTACCTATATTTCCTTTTTGAATTATTGTTTCGGGCGATAACGTTTTCACCTCCCTACACCTTTACGAAATGAGACAATTTTGGTCTCATTAGATTCAGTACACCTTAATCTAGGTCTGTACGTTTTTATTTTTTAGTAGCTCAGTTCAGTTAAATAAAAAAAGAAAAAAACACGCTCGAGGAAGTTTTTAAGTCAAAAATATAGATATTTAGATGCTAATAACTTATATCTTACGCAATATTTCGTTATAATAAAAACTTACGGACCTAGTTTTTCATTATATCTACAACAGTTCCAAAAATTATGAAAATTAGACTATGTTTACAGGGGAAAAACGTTATTGCTTTTGTATCAAAATTTACAGCTTCACAATCCTCGTTAAAGTTACAAAACTAGTTTAGTAGTGTAGCCCGGTCTGTCCCCTTGACGAAACAGTTATTAGTGTACTATCAGTTCATAGAAACTTTTTGTTTACAAGTCGTGTTTATGTCACGCGATAACGCGCCGCGCCGGCGAAAAAAATGTTCCAGGACAATTTAGCCCTCGTTGTACCGGAGGCCGGACATATCACTCATATCAGTGGATATCTTAATTTGAATCTGCTATGTTAATTTGATGCAGTGTTTGCGGATGAAGTTCAAGGTCAACTAACCCCGCCCCCTTCTTTCGCTTGTTTTTTTAGATTAATTTTACTATACTTTTACATACACTCGGCGTTAGTTTATCTATTAACGCAAAAAATATAATAACTCGTATATTTTTAAAAGCGATTCTTGGCCCTTAACTATAATGTGCTATAAAAGAACAGCAATTGTCCTATAATAAATTGCAATCAAAGTTCGAAACTGTAAAGGTCTCTTTGAGTGCGCCGCCTGCAATAAAACAATGAAGTACACCTCAAAGCTCCTGCAAACAGGCGCGATGCGACAGTGCGACGCGACTAGTAGAGCAATTTCTATGAAACCTTCATGGAAATTGTTCTACTAGAATCGCGCTGCACCGTCGCGTCGCGCCTGTCTGCGGAAGCCTTCAGAAAAGCATTTCCTTTGACAGAACCTTTACAAGTACCAGTCTACACGAGTAGACTGGTACTTGTAAAGGTTCTCATTGAAATAGTAACACTAAGGTGCGTTCGAACGCACCTTAGTGTTTCTATTTCAATGAACGAAGACCCATTGTGCAGATTCAAGAACGTTTATTGGTACCTTCGTATTTATACCTATACTACGTATTTAGAAGTGGGAGTGGGCTGGCCACGTCGCACGAATGCACCCGGGAAATGGGCAAAGATCGTCTCGCACAGGACGCCAGAGGGAGGACATCGCCGTCGTGGTAGACCGCGGCGAAGGTGGTGTGACAATCTGACCATGTGTGCAGGGCCCACAAGCCCAGAGGTCGCACAACACAAAGGTTTAGAAAGAGAAAGGGGAGGCTTTACCCAGCAGTGGGACACAAAATAGGATACCAATAAAAAAAAACGTATTTAGCGTACCTACCTAACCGTAATATTTCAAGTAGGTATGTCGTTTTTCAATTTCTTAATTGGAATATTTCAAGTATCAAAATAGTGGCACCACAATACAGTTACGATGTTTCATCAAGTTTTTTTTATAAAATGGTAACTATTTGGTAATTATTTAATTAAATAAATTATTTAACCAACGTTTGATATATTTTATCCGCGGAATAAAATTGACGTCTGACAGTTTTTGTACGGAAAATCTATCAAAAATTAAAAATTTATTCGCTGGATTAGATTTATACTAGGTATAAAAGTTTGGTCGATTTCGCCCTTAGTCAGCCGTAGCCTTCATAGAAAAACATATGTATAGGAAATCCCTGGGTCATACCCACGTATTAATCAAGCGCATTCCGACTAAGCGATCCGATTAAATGGAACACTTGTAAACTCATGAACATAATAATTATTATTATTGAAGCGAAAGGCTGCAGGCGTACTAATTACCACTTCAAATCAAATTTGTTCTAGTTTAGTTAGCGGCTTTAATTATGACGTTTAAATTAAGGTATATTAGCTTTTACTAGTTTAGATTTTGTTATTTAGTATTTTAGCCATACTTCTAGAGATTAGATTATTATACAAATTAGTTGTTTTTTAAATAAATAATATTTGTAACCTAAATGTATGAGTTATTAGTTCGCTACTACACACCTACGTCCATTTGAGAACACAAGGCTCTAATAAAGATTGACAAACGAAGATTTTGTAACAATCCTATTGAAGGAGAAAGATATCAGCATCTCCTTGTGCCGCCATTGTTACGCAAACTTAGTTTTTGGGGTTTTATAATCTCCCTCATATGTGTCAAATTGTCAATAATATTTTATGGTAAAATAAATTTCCCTTTTTATTTCCTGATAATCGTTTCTTATGCAACTGATTCGCAAGTATAAACCTAGGTTTTGTCGGTACACGGATTTTTTATGCGGAGGACAGGGTGTTGTGGCGCAGCCTGGGAAAGGCCTATGTCCAGCAGTGGACTGCGACAGGCTGAGTTGATTGATTTTTTGACGGAGTTTTTATACGAACCATTCGTTGTAAGTTCGGTAACCGAAGTAAAAATGCTGGTCGGGTTCACGATCACGACGCCCTGTAAGCACTCTATATTGACATATGTGACTGGAAAGTCGATGCCACTTGATTTTGACTAGGTTTGCAGCTCGGAAAAAGGTCTTCAAAAATATATTAGGTTCGTTTTTTCCTCATTATGTCTTTATGTAGTATTTAAAGACCCAAAATGAAACCAATGACGGCTTTTTAGAATCTTTGTTCAAAACTCTCAACTTCTTGAATACCTAACTTGTCAAGGGTAAATTCAGAGATTATACCTGCAGGTTATTTTTGCAACACTAAATTACAGTACATACCACTAAAATACCCAGTAATAACCCTTGGTACCTGAACCAACAATAAATTAACATAACATCACATCACGCCTTATTTCCCCAAAGGGTTCGGCAGAGGTGTACCACTTGCGGGATGTTCGAAAGAGTTACCGTGGCCCCGGCACAGGCAACAGAAGGAACACGGGTGGGTTTTAGTCAGTAAAAGTCTGACACGCCCTCCCGCTCCGCCCAGAGAGGGAGAATGATTTCCCATCCACAAAAAAAAAGAGGTGTACCACGCCCACATTTCGCCAGTTATGTTTAAGTCCCATATAATAGGGGCAAGTCTATTGCCATCAACCGGGCACAAATCCAGACTCCGGGCTGCTACTGAGAAATTCCAAATAGAAAAACTCAATAACACTGCCCGACCTGGGAACCGAACCCAGGACCTCATACTCAGAAGTATCGCTTGCGACCACTAGACTAACGAGCCAGACAATAAATTAAATTACCCCTATAATTATTATTAATTACCAACCAGTTATCGCAGTGCGACTAATATCGTCACCAGAGCTTCTCATTGTCACCGACATGATAGTTCGATCGTTTCATACGCTCCGATGACCTGTCAAATTAATTAACTAATTAGTTCTGGGTCCCTATGATCTCTATTAATCGGTGTAACGTTCTTGGAACTAACCTTTGATGATAAACGGAATATCTGAATCGGTTAGTCTATGTAATTACGTAATACAGCGGTACGTGTAGGGGGTATTACGCTGGTTTTCGCCAACAGGTTGGGTACAGGCGATAACACTATTTACCAAGAATAGTGTTTGCTCAGGGCAAGGCTCATCATCAGCCCACAAACGTCCGCTGCTAAATACCTTCCAATGACTGCTTCAAAAAATTGTCGGCAGGAGATCATCTGCCTAGCGCTTCCCCAATTATGTTGGGGTCAGCTTCCAGTCTAACCGGATGCAGCTGAAAACCAGTATTTTACATGGAGCGACTGCCTATGTGACCTCAGCTGCTCGGGCTGCAGAGGCAAAGGCTGCAAGGGCCAAGGGGTATTGTGTTACCCAGTAATCGGTTACTGGGTAACACAATACCCCCTTGGCCCTTGGTGAGACCGCCTATTTTGTCACCCCTTGTAAAATTTCTACTTTTATATTTGTAATTTTTATGGTGTACATAATAAAGAGTATTCTATCTATCTATCTATCTGGTAGAAGAAGATATCGCCAAAATATTTATGTTTGGTAGAAGGATTGGTAATCGCAGTGATGGTAGAAGGATTGGTAATCGCAGTGATGGTAGAAGGATTGGTAATCGCAGTGATGGTAGAAGGATTGGTAATCGCAGTGATGGTAGAAGGATTGGTAATCGCAGTGATGGTAGAAGGATTGGTAATCGCAGTGATGGAAGAACGATTGGTAATCTCAGTGATGGTAGAAGGATTGGTAATCGCAGTGATGGTAGAAGGATTGGTAATCGCAGTGATGGTAGAAGGATTGGTAATCGCAGTGATGGTAGAACGATTGGTAATCTCAGTGATGGTAGAAGGATTGGTAATCTCAGTGATGGTAGAAGGATTGGTAATCGCAGTGATGGTAGAAGGATTGGTAATCGCAGTGATGGTAGAAGGATTGGTAATCTCAGTGATGGTAGAAGGATTGGTAATCGCAGTGATGGTAGAACGATTGGTAATCTCAGTGATGGTAATCGCAGTGATGGTAGAAGGATTGGTAATCGCAGTGATGGTAGAAGGATTGGTAATCGCAGTGATGGTAGACCGATTGGTAATCTCAGTGATGGTAGAAGGATTGGTAATCGCAGTGATGGTAGAAGGATTGGTAATCGCAGTGATGGTAGAACGATTGGTAATCTCAGTGATGGTAATCGCAGTGATGGTAGAAGGATTGGTAATCGCAGTGATGGTAGAAGGATTGGTAATCGCAGTGATGGTAGAAGGATTGGTAATCGCAGTGATGGTAGAAGGATTGGTAATCGCAGTGATGGTAGAAGGATTGGTAATCGCAGTGATGGTAGAAGGATTGGTAATCGCAGTGATGGTAGAAGGATTGGTAATCGCAGTGATGGTAGAAGGATTGGTAATCGCAGTGATGGTAGAAGGATTGGTAATCGCAGTGATGGTAGAAGGATTGGTAATCGCAGTGATGGTAGAAGGATTGGTAATCGCAGTGATGGTAGAAGGATTGGTAATCGCAGTGATGATAGAAGGATTGGTAATCGCAGTGATGGTAGAAGGATTGGTAATCGCAGTGATGGTAGAAGGATTGGTAATCGCAGTGATGGTAGAAGGATTGGTAATCGCAGTGATGGTAGAAGGATTGGTAATCGCAGTGATGGTAGAAGGATTGGTAATCGCAGTGATGGTAGAAGGATTGGTAATCGCAGTGATGGTAGAAGGATTGGTAATCGCAGTGATGGTAGAAGGATTGGTAATCGCAGTGATGGTAGAAGGATTGGTAATCGCAGTGATGGTAGAAGGATTGGTAATCGCAGTGATGGTAGAACGATTGGTAATCGCAGTGATGGTAGAAGGATTGGTAATCGCAGTGATGGTAGAAGGATTGGTAATCGCAGTGATGGTTATTAAGACTTGTAGGTATATCTTAACATGATAACTTAATTAGGAGAGGCTGATTATTCTACATACTGAATAAGCAATGTATCTACCACAACTAACTTAAAATCAGGAGGGCATTTCCCGTTTTTTTAAGAACGTTTAGAATCTAATTTCAGTCTCAATTTGTCAAAAAAAAAACCTGTAATTTCCCTACATTTTTGCCAAGTTTTTTGACAATGATTGTCACTGAGATGAGATTGCGATTTGCGACTTGAATTTGAACAATTTTTAAATACGAGAATTGGCCTTCTGACGAAAATTAGGAAAATAATTCCATGACACTTTATTAAGTACCAAAAAGGTTACATGAGGTTTTCCAAGTAAGTTTTATCCCTCTAAACATTTTGCTCTTTTGATGTTTGAATTCCTTTTAAATATTACTTCAAAGCATTACTCTAAAAAAAGTCAACAATGCGTTAAAAGCTTCAAGTCTCAAGTTGAACGTAGTCGCTTCTAGGTTTGCGCTGGCGCGAGAGGTTTCATGTACCGGTGGTTGTAATTATTTCTCTAATATCATATGAACCTGAACCTGTGTACTGTGTAGGTACGATGGGTACAAGTGGAAGGTTTCAACTTTATAAGGTGAAGTTTAACCAAACACAGAGTTGTGTGAACGTTTGCGAAGGCAAATTTTGTTTGAGGGAGATGAAGTGAGGACTACTCAATTGTGTTTGGTTTGTTTTACTTTTGATAATGTCTTGGTCTTTTTAATGTTCCCCTTTATAAAAAGCCAGCCTAGCTAACTAGCCTATCCTAAAATCCTTAATATTATAAACGGGAAAGTGAGTTTGTTTGTTTATTTGTTTGTTACGCTTTCAAGCTAAATGGCTGAACAGATCTGGATAAAATTTGGCACATGGGTAGACCATAACCATGAGAATGACATAGGCTACTTTTTACCTGGATCACAAATGAAGTCGTGGGCAACAGCTATTATATCATAAACTAGATTTCTACATTTATTTTAAATTTTTACGTACAAACTTAGTAAGTTCTTTTATAAATTAAGAAAAACCGTGTTTACGTAATCAGTCCTGCAAATAACTACTCTCAAAAAAAAAGCTAAAAATTATAGCTGTTTCCTAAAAGGCTTTTTCCAAACTGCTACAGGAAAGCGAGAATGAGGAAAATTACTTCCTGAATTGACGTCACGAAAATTGGCTTCCGATGACTGGTGCGAACAGATATATCACTACCAAACGACACATTGTATCCTGTCAGAATATACTATAATATACCTGCAGGATGGAAATGAACGCTACTTGAAGAGAAATAACATTAGATATTGAATCATACAGAAGAAGCATTTAAATTGATCTATGGTTCAGCTAAATATTTAATGTTATCCAGTGGCGAAAGCACCATATAACACGATTCCTGCCGGCTTCCCTTCGGAGGTAGCATCAGCAACCGTACCGCTATTGGAAAATGGCACAGTCAGTACTGTCTACTATTGCCAAAAAAGTTAAAACCGGCTTTGCTTCGGCTTCTCTCTTACAAAAATTGGCACCTTGCCGCTGATCAGTTTCGTTGCTATTAATAACCCTCATTGGATCTTTAGAAAAAGGATGTTAAATATTCGGACACATAATAACTTACACACATACCTGTGGGTTAAATACCGAAAGACATTGCCAAGTTGCCATTTTAGCTTAACGATGTTCATTATTAATGTTACAATATTATGAAATATCTCATGTTATTCCATTACCGTGGCATTATTACAGGGTAACAACTGAATTTCAGTTGTTAGCTATTTTCGTGGCTCTCCACGATGCTCTTTAAACCCTTGCCCTTATTTAGGTACTTGCGTATCATTAGGGCACAATCCCACTAGTGCTGACCCTTCCCTAATAGGGCTTGTCAAGTGGATGTAACTGGGGTATGACATTTGTGAATTTGTGGCGTCATTCTGTACCAAAGTATGGCTACCTATATGGGAGCAGAAGACTGGTTGAGTATACGTATTATTATTATTCTTAAATAGAGAATTTGTACTTAAAGCTTTACAGGCATCGTCATCATTTCAGCCGAAAGACGTCCACTGCTGGACATAGGCATCCCCGAGCACCGCTACTTCGACCGATTCTGTGCTTCTCGCATACAGCAGATTCCTGCGGCCTTCACAAGGTCATCGGTCCATGGTAAGTATTTTTAAGCCTATTGTTTATTTATTGACTGCCTCGTTGGTTTAGTGGTCACAAGCGCTACTGCTGAGCATGAGGTCCTGGATCCGATTCCCTGGTCAGGCAAAGTATTATTGGGTTTTTCTATCTGGCATTTCTCAGTAGCAGTCTGAATTTGTACCCGGTAGATGGCATTAGGCTCGCCCCCTATTACATGGGACTTAAACATAACTAGCGAAATGTGGGTGTACTATAGGTACACCTCTGCTTAACCCTTCGGGGCAACAAGGCGTGATGTTATGTTATGTATGTTTATTTATGTTTTCTCTTTGAGTGAATTTGTAATTCTTCTTCTGTACTGAGAATTCTTTAACTGTAATTTAATTCTCAGTACAGTGTCAGCAACATCAAAAACACAGAGATAGAAATGAGGTCTGGCTTTTATGTCGCCGTATTTCAAACTCAATTATTGTTTGTATGTCATTCCTATTTATTTGTTTATCTGTCACTTCAGGCACACTACTGGCTTTTCGCATTTATCTCGGAAACATTGAGATAAGTACTAAGAATAAGGGATCAGCTGTCCAAAAAATGTTTACGAAGAATTTATTGTCTGTACTACCCTACTGCGTGGAATTAGTATTTTGTTTTTGCGATGTTTTTTATTAACGAAGAGATGAACATAAAATCTGACGTAAAAATAAAATTAATTTTAATTCATTCCTCTTAAAATGGACAGAGGTGTGTTCACTGTAGCGATTAATAGAATTATCTGCGATTTCGAAATCATGAAAGGGTTACATGGATACTGGAAATTTTCGCAAAATTTTGTTGAAGGCGTATTTCTTTAGAGGAATTAATAATTTTCCATTATTACCAATTTCATTTAGAAGACCAACCCAACTGTGGTATTGAGAAGAATCACTTGTTTAGGGCTTTGGGTATAGAGTAAAACTACCGAATAATCAGTAAGTACACAACTACTCAAATGGAACGTCTTATCGCCACAGGGGGTAGAGCAGGACTGCTTGAGGCGCTACTATTTGAGTTGTGTGCTACATTCAATAGTATATCACACCAACCACCATCATTCAAGCCCCTAATGAAGACCAACTCGTAATTACTTTGAAGACCTTTAAAACCACAACTACGCATTGGTTTTATTAACGCAATAAAACTTAACACAAAGGCAAAAGTGTCTATTCACTAGTAATGCGGGACAAGTATGAACAATGAGCCATTGTCAGCAGTTATCACACAACAATGGCTGTAGAATTGATACAGCCCTTTGAGCTGAATCATCGCGCTAAAGATTTATATTTAATACTTAAACGTGCTCGGATGTACTTAACCTTGTATTTCAAGCGAGCATAACATCGTTGATACTGCAAAATATCATAATGTCAAAAAATATTGAAATTCGGTTTTTGGTGCAAAAGTATCCAAAATCGTAATCTTAAGAATAAAAAAAATTAAAAAAGATTGGCTTGGTATAGCTTGCTTATATTATCTACGGTACCTAAACAATTATTGTTAGGTGAACTCTCGTCACCTAAAAGTTACTACTTTTATTCCGCAATAATTATTTGATATCAAAGTTTCAGTCTGATGGCATTTAGGTACTCTATGTAAATACCTACCGATATTAAAATGCATCTAATGGTAATAAGACAGGAAGTCAATCCTAACAACTTATTCGATTTTATTCACACATTTATTTCGGGTTCGCTCGACTATTCTACCTTGTATGGAGCTCTTAGTCACGATGAGCACCATCATGCAGCGAGGTCGCGAGAGGAACTCCAATACTAATAAAATAAACCGTAAAACTCTCACGAAACCTTTTATATACAGACCCTTACAATGCCCAACATAGCTGCAAAAGCTAAAACAATACTTGGCATATATATGATAGTAGCTCTTATCATAAACTACAGTCGCTTTTGTACGGCGTTCGCATTTCGTACCTACATACAGGTTGGTTCAAAGAGTGACGTCTCATACCCAGGGGTATTCGAGAATACCCCATGTTATGTTCCGCGATTTTTTTTAGTTTTCGACTTATTATTTTTTTTTTTTTGTAATTTTTTAAAGTTTTCTGCCGGTGGAGATTCAAAGATTCATATCTTTTTTTTGTAGTGGGTATTTTTCAGTTTTTTTTTGTGATATAATTGTCTTGAATGTTACTTTCATACTTAAAATAATAAACTTCCTAACATTCCTGTAAGTCACTCAAAAAAGTATCGATAGCAGCGATTTAAATATATAATTAAAAAATTAATTTAAAAAAATTTAATTAAATAAATTGAATGAATTTTATATATATATATAATATAGGTATATATTATAGTAGATATGTATGTATGTGTATTATAAGTTTATGACTTATTTATGTACAAATTGTTCCATTTCTAACAGAGCACCTGCCATCTAATCTCTTCACCACCCTTGGTTGACTGGTAGAGAATGCCTAAGGCATTAAGTCCGCCTTTGTACTTTTTTAAGTGTGAAAAGTTTAAATAAATAAATAAATTTAAGTTTTTAGTGGGATATACTAAAATTGTAAATAACTCGAAAACTACAAAAAATCGCGGAACATACATGGGATATTTTCGAATACCCTATGTATGTTCCGGGTATGAGGAATTCAGATTTTTCTTTTGGACGTCACTATTTGGACCACTCTGTATATTCATTACAAAGTGAATTGAAAATGAGCAGTTTTATTTATTTTGCATCTGCTTTTCAGCGCACTGAAGTTTAATTTTGAATATCTGGTAAACAAAAGGCTTTGTGACTTGAGCTTTTTGAAAGCGCATATTTTAAATTACCAAAGTTGCCTCGTAAGATATTCTGAGGATCATTAAAACGTTGTACAGTGCGTAAACTTACTTTGCGTATTCGTGAATAAATGAAGATATTGATTCCTTTTGGGGGTTGTAAATAGACTTAGTTACTAATGCCCTTTCAAAAATCCTAATTAAATGAATATTTTAAAGTCTCACAATTTCCAGTATGTGAATGTACACACGGCTTCATCAACTAGGTACCCCAGCAAAAGAAACGCAAGTTCAAATCCGACATAGCTGCTAAACAGTTTTATGTATTTTTACAAAAACATATCACACACAAGAACACAGAAGAACATTTAAGTAATTTTAGTATCCGTCAAGTTAGCTCGGAGGTATCACATATGAATGACAATCATTAAATGTAAGTAACAAATTCATTTCTAGTTGGTCAAAACTGCCGATATTGAATGGCCTTGGGCGATTCGCTTGTGTGTATACCTGCTAGCTTGGGCTGACGGTCAATTTACCTACAGGTATCAGGTACTAAAGATACGTAAAAGTATTACTCACTTTTCTTAAAGTCTAACTGCTGATTTTCATAAAATAAGTAAGGTCTGGTAGCCCGGGGATCTTGCTCTATAACAAATTCAATGTTATAGCAGAATAATCTCAACCGAACGATCTCAATCGTCATTTCTCCACTGTTCCGTCCATGGATCGTCTAATCAAGCAACAAACTTTGTCTCTAATTTCTGGTCTAACGCGTCCTCATATTAATCCTTTCAGATTCGTTCCCAGTTGAACCGGGAGAGATCAAATAGATCATCCTATCCATTAAATCAAAAGCGGTAGGATGTGATAATATTACCCGTGGTATGATCATAACTATACTGGATCATCTCCTACCCGCGATTACCCACATTGTAAATTTTTCCCTATACACCGGAGTATTCCCTTCCCTGTAGCGCAAGGCCTATGTTCGTCCGCTACCTAAGGTTCCTAATCCCTCTCTTCCTAGCGACTTCCGCCCCATTTCTATCCTTCCCTTCCTATCCAAAGTGCTCGAGGCCTGCGTCCACAAACAATTCTCCACTTTTATTCATCTTAATTCATTCATTAGCCCTCTTCAGTCCGGGTTCAGGCCCGGGCACAGCACCGTTTCCGCCCTCCTTAAAGTGACTGGCGATATAAGGGCAGGACTGGAAGACACCAAAGTTACTGCACTAGTGTTGGTCGATTTCTCGAATGCCTTTAATACCGTCAATCACGACATCCTGCTAGCCATTCTGTCCTATGTTTTGGTCTCTCCCGAGACACTGGGATGGTTCTCCTCTTACCTTCAGGAGCGTCAGCAGTCCGTCCAGGTTGGGGATTCTTCATCATGCTGGTGTGATTTGGTAACGGGCGTTCCTCAAGGCGGCATTCTTTCTCCTCTTCTGTTTTCTATTTTTATTAATCTTATAACTTCCGAACTTCAGTGTGCGTATCATCTGTATGCTGATGACTTGCAGTTGTACTGTCAAGGGAAGGTTGACGAAATACCTGAAGCTATCGACAAATTAAATAGAGACTTGATAGCCATAAAAACCTGGTCTGATAGATTTGGTGTTGCAGTAAATCCTAATAAGTGTCAGGCAATCATCATCGGTAGTTCTCGGAGTATGAGTAAGGTGGATAGTACAACCTTGCCGCCAGTTCTCTTCAATGGTACAATCGTTCCATTTAGTACTGACGGGAAGGACCTAGGCTTGCACATTTACACCCTGAACTGGCGTATCCAAGTCGCTAGGGTCAGCCAGAAGGTTACTGGAACATTGCGGGCTCTGTACTGACTGAAAAATTTATTACCAACGAGAACGAAGACAATGCTTGTGCAGTCCTTAATTTTCCCTATCATCGATTATGGTGATGTGTGCTACTATGACCTGAATGCAGATCTCCTCGACAAACTTGACCGTCTTCTCAATTACTGCATTCGATTCGTTTTCAATCTGCGTAAATATGATCATGTCTCTGCGCATCGGTCGCTTCTTAAGTGGTTGCCTATACGCCAGCGCAGAGAGCAAAGGGCGCTGACCACTTTGTTTTCATTTCTTGACTCTCCCACTTCCCCTAGTTATCTTGCCCCCCACTTTCAGTACATTTGTGCCAACCACAATAAAAATCTACGTTCATCAAATAATCGCCTTCTTCAATGTCCCTCTCATCGCACAGACTTTATTCACTCTTCCTTCTTCGTTCAGTCTATCTCTCTGTGGAATGCGCTCCCCCTGGAAATCAGGATGGCAACCAACCGATTATCCTTTAAAATAAAAGTTCGCGAGCACATTCGTAAGAAGCTGGCAGTATCATCGCAACGTTAACGTTTTCCCATTGTTTGTCTTATTTGTTTTAGTATATTCGTGTATTTATGTATATATTTATTTACGCTTATTTATATATAATTAGGTATATATTATTATATTTATAGTTGTAATAGGTATATGTGTATCTTTATATTTAAATAAATATGTATTCCACAATTTCTCATAATTGCACCTACCACTGTTTGTCTCTGCATCACCCAAAGGTTGACTGGTAGAAAATGCCTATGGCATTAAGTCCGCCTCTGTACATATCTGTGCATGAAGTATTAAATAAATAAATAAATAATATTTTAAAACTTGAGAGGTTCCCACATAGTGACGCTGTCTGTACATACCTGTGTTATATTTTTAGGAGTATGTAGTGGTGTACATAACTTTATTTTTTTATTATTATAAACAAAAACAATGAAAACTTTCACTTCATCAACAGCCGTCATGCGTTGGCGTGATATTATTAATTAAAGCAATTTTCTTTATTACATTGAAATGATTGACATTCAACAAATTTTTTCCAAACATTAATTCGATTACAAATTAAGGCTTATTTTGAAATGTAAAATTAACTCTGTAGTAAGTTGGTTGTTCCATTAGAAATGACTAGTACCTACGTAACCCGGAGTCTGGATTTGTGTCCGGCAGACTATACACCTCTGCCCTTAGGAGAATACAAGCATGATACTTACTATATTTTATAAAAATAATAGCTTCATAACGATAAACAGTTATAAAATAACAGTTATTGTTCGATTATGCTATATTCGAAACCCCCGTATGCGCTGCAATCTCGCATGCACCACTGCCCCCGTTGTTTTTGACAGTGTATTGAAAGCTGGCCATAGTTATTCTTTTGACGAATAATTTTTAAGTTAATGGTTTGCCTCATTAGTTTAGCCGTAAGTTAAACGGGTACGAACCCTTCGGATCTTGAAGTGGATCATTTTCGAGGAATGCGAAATTTGTCGAGATACTTCCAGTTAATGTTGGGTAAACACAATCAGACCATCCTATTCCTTACAGGTACCGTTCTAAATTGTTATACAAGGACAATGTTTTGGAATCTGCAGTAGGATGCCAACAAGGTGATGCTCTCGGGTCAGTCATTTTCTGCTTGACTATTTAACCAATTATCCAGAAACTAAAGTGCTATTTAGATGACGGAACGCTAGGAGGTGATGTAGACACCGTTTTGAAAGACTTAGAGTTGCTCAAACAGCA
Organism: Fissipunctia ypsillon; assembly: GCA_947568875.1. Taxonomy (NCBI): domain Eukaryota; kingdom Metazoa; phylum Arthropoda; class Insecta; order Lepidoptera; family Noctuidae; genus Fissipunctia; species Fissipunctia ypsillon. The sequence continues at coordinate 20,557,539 of OX387645.1, read as the reverse complement.
ATTTAAATCTATTGGCTTGGAAAATGGAAGTGTGAAGTTTACCTTTCTGACATTACCGACGGACCATATTGACGCTAGAGAAATTTAATGCAATAGCCCCACAAATCAAAATTTTAGAATAAACGTTCACTGCACCTCCTAGGTTCCCCAATTTTAGAAGACAGCTTTTCTCCTTTTATCGACGAATAAAATAAAAATTTCAACAACATTTCGTACAGACTCTCCAAAATTAATTACATTCGGCATTCACCCTGCATTAGATACTGTTGTTTCGGTCCAAATTTTATATACTTTCTACGTTCTTCCCCTTTATAGAAGCAACTACATCTCTTGGACATAATTGAACAAATTATTCGCAGCACACTAACATCCATTTTAAATGTGGCCTTGGACGACCGAGCGTGGTTGTAAGCCACACTATCCATCCGTTTTGGTGGCCTCGGCTTCCGCTAAATTACCAGTATTAGCTTACGTTCTCCTGTCCTCTGTCCACAGCACTGAAAAGTTGACCGAGAAAATTTTAGCGCCCTCCCTGGTTGACTCTGAAGTGCCGTGCTTGACCGACGCGGTGAACGCCTGGAAAGTGGCTTGCTTGGATACAGATCGGCCCATGAATCCATCTTCCCAGAGGCAGTGGGATGAGCTGCTCTGCAGGTTGGTACGGAATAATCTTATTAATACGTCCACCAATACTGCTGAGCGTGCCCGCCTGCTGGCTGTGGGTGAGTGGGAGTCGGGCCTCTGGCTTCAGGCACTACTGTCACCCAACATAGGCACTATGTTGAGTGACACCACCTTCCAGCTCGCTACTTGTCTGCGTTTGGGCGCTCCTTGCTTGGCTCCGCATCGCTGCCAATGCGGTGAAGGTGTCGACTGCCTCGGACACCATGGCCTATCCTGCAGTAAGAGCGCAGGCCGGATAGCACGGCACGCCGGCATCATTGACATCATGTGTTCTCTCTCTTGTCAGCTGTTGTTGCAGCTTGTTGTTGAGCTCTGGTCAGCTGAAAGCAGATGGAAAGACCATAATGCCTTATAAGGTCCAACACAAGTTGCATCCCACACCAAAGGGTAGACCTTTGGTGTGGGATGCAACTTGTGTCGACACCCTTGCACCATCCCATCTTCCAAGCACGGCGCGCTGTGCTGGGGTGGCTGCTGCGGGTGCGGAAAACCTCAAACGGTGCAAATACTCCAAACTTATTGGGACTTATATGTTCGAGCCATTTGGGGTTGAAACACAAGGGCGATGGAGTCCGAGTGCCCCCTTAGTTTTTCGAGACATTGCCAAAAGGTTGGTCGATTCTACACGTGACCAGAGGGCTGGCCTATTTTTTGGCCAAAGAATCAGCATTGCCATACAACGTGGGAATGCTGCCAGCCTTTTGGGCACTTTTCCTGTTGACAGCGATGCGGAAAAACATTTTGATCTCCCTCTGATTATTTCCCCTCCTTTTTATACTTACATATTGTACATATTATTATTATTTTAAGACTGTTAGCTTTTAAATTATGAAAATGTTAAAAGGTTAAATCTGCTATATTCGTTCCCTACTCAGCCCGGGAAGGATGATAAAAAAAGGATATAATCATGTAAGCTTGTAATTAGAAACTAAATATAACAAACGCGTGGGGCGGACGATAAACAACTCGATTTATTTTTATAAACAGCGCCCTACACTAATACAGATTGTTACTTTTGCTGCTACCGGCTTTGAAGTGTTCCCCTAACGTACCTACAATACATACATTTTTAGAAACATAACATAGCATACCATCACGCCTGTATTCCCCGAAGGGTTAGGTTGAAGTGTACTTATAGTAGGTACACGCACATTTCGCCAGTTATGTTTAAGTCCCATGTAATAGAGTTCGAGCCTATTGCCACCAACCGGGCACAAATCCAGACTTTGGCCTGCTATTAAGAAAATCCTGATGGAAAGACACACACTTTGGAAACAGAAACAAAGACTTTGTCCGACCCGGGAATGGAACCCAGGACCTCATGCTCAGAAGAAGAAAAAAAATACGTTTATTAGTGGTAAACATGTCGCAAAAAAAGAACACAAACACAAAAAAGAAACAAGTTGGAGGAAAATATGCGTCACACCCACACAAAACGGCCATCGCTCAGCATAATGCTGCGACTCTATGCGAGACAGAGCCCCGGCGCTGGTTTTCAGCGACAGCCGGCGTTGACGTGATGACGTCAGCCGGTGCGCAACAGTAGCGCTTGCGACCATTAGACCAACATTGCGTCTAAACTTTGTTATCGTCAGAGGTGTATGTTCACTTTAATTCAAGTAGGAGTCTTCTACCTAAGTTTTTCACTATTTGTTTGGGGAAGTTTCATGAAAACGTGCAAGCCGGCATTGTACTCAGTTACTGGGGGCCTACCATGCACTCTTATAGCAGGTCAATTTTAGACGGAAAGTGAACTGTCGGGCTATTTTGTACCATGAACACGTCAAATAACAGGCGAGCCAGCGATCACGTGACTAAAGCCGGTCAGCGGTCACGTGACAACATTTCACTGGTCTGACCTGCGATAAACTGTACCATCAAGTCCTTTTTGACAAGTAAACACTTGAAAACTGAACTGCCCTGCAGTCATATTAAGCAGGCGTGAAAAAGTAACTTTTATTGAACTGTTTTCTTTAATTTAAAATAAAATACGTAAATATATGTTAATTTGTGAATATAATACTATTATGGCGTTTATTTAAAATTAGAGAAAACAAAAAAACAATCTCTTTGCAGTTTATTTTAGATGTGTAACGAAGATGAAATTTTTGAGTTTCTTGAGAAAGATGGTGATAAAAACAATGTGAAACAAATCGCTAAAATCCAAAGGAAAGTTATGAGAAGCACGATAAAACCTTTTGACCTGCAGGATGGCATGTTTGTGGACGGGTCAAGAATATAATCCTCCTTCGTCGCCAGGAAAGCGACTCGTGAGAACCAATGAACCCCGTATGTGCCCGATGAATGGCACTAGGCTTGCACACCTATAACATGGGACTTATTACCAACGGCGAGACGTGGGTGTATAAACTTCTATAGGGTGGGCCAAGAATTCGTTAACATTTAAATGTAACTTACCGCGCAAACTATTGCCGCGCGGGGCGCGGGCGCGGGCGGGGGCACTAGCTCGCTTCTTGGAAATTTAGTCGCAATGGATCGCTTCACGGGGCCGCAACGCGCTTACTGCGTGAAACAGTTTTATTTAAACAACTTTTCGCTCATTACTGTGAGACGCTTATTTCGCGTTGAATATGGTTTACACGACTTAAGTCAGTGTCCAAGTGCTCCTTTAATAAAGAAATGGGTGAAGAAGTTCGAAGAGACGGGATCTACACTAAATGTGAAACAAACCGGCGGCCCGCGGACTTCTCGGAGCGAAGAGAACGTGCAGCAAGTTTCCGCTTCTGTTCGACGTGATCCAGATTTATCGACACGCAAACGTTCGGCTGAATTAGGATTATCCCGCACATCATTACGCCGTATTTTGAAATTAGATTTGAAATTACATCCATATAAGATCCAGCTAGTGCAAGAACTAAACCCTAATGATTTAAATTTGCGTAAGTCATATGCCGAAACAATGTTAACTCGATTCAGTAATTTTCACAACATCTTATTCTCTGACGAAGCCCATTTCCACCTAAATGGACATGTAAACAAACAGAAATGCAGGTATTGGAGCAGCGAAAATCCTAAAGCTAAACATGAGAGGCCACTTCACTCTCCCAAGGTAACTGTATGGGCTGCAATTTCAGCAAAAGGAATCATCGGACCTTACTTTTTTGAAGATTCTCGAGGCCGTTCAGTTACTGTTAATTCTGCCGAGTATGTGAAAATGTTACGGGAGTTCTTAGCACCGATGCTACTGGAATTTGCTGGCTATAATCGTAACACATGGTTTCAACAAGATGGAGCCACGTGTCACACATCGAACGAGTCCTTGCCGGTGGTCAAAGACATGTTTCCGGAAAAGCTGATATCCAGACGGGGTGACATCCCATGGCCACCCAGAAGTCCAGATCTATCACCAGCAGACTTCTTTTTATGGGGTTATTTAAAGAGTCGTGTCTACATTGATAAACCGAATACACTGCGTCAACTTAAAGAAAAAATCATCGAAGAGATGTCGGCGATCTCGCGGCCTCTTTGCAGAAGAGTATTCGAAAACTTTAGGACTCGCTTAGATGAGTGCAAAAACCGAAACGGTGGTCATTTAGACGAAATAATTAAAAAAAAATAAATTACAACTAATTAGCTTTCTCGTAAATAAACGATTTCTAAAATATGTTAAATGGTTTTTTTTATACGATTTTTTCAAATGTTAACTAATTCATGGCCCACCCTGTATAACAGGGGAACACCTCTGCCTACCCCTTTGGGGATTATAGGCGTGATAATATGTATTATTTAATTTCATAGAAAAGTAAACAAACTTGTATGATCTAGAAAGAAATACAAATCAAGAACACAATACATAGAAATAAAAACCAATGCATTAATGTTTGATAGAAGTTTAGGCAAAGACAAGACAAGATACATAGTAATATAAAACTAACTTACAGCTGCCTAGCCTTTAAAATCTTTGATAGCACCACCAACACAGAATTAAAATTTTTGGCCACCTCTGTCCACAATCTGCCGGACATTTCTCGAGCTTGAGCACTTTTATTGAAGCCCATTGCAATGTCCTTGTGATTATTAAAAAAAAAACCCACAGTGTTTCCAATTGTTCATATGAAACTCTCCTTGAAGTCATGATCACCAAATAACTGCACTTTCTTACCACTCACAACAACGGACACGATACAAATGTGTGAATTTCTAATTTATTTCCAGAAACACAAAAAAGGAACCCACTTGAAGTTCCAAAATACAAAATGAACTCATAATATTATGTTTGTGGTTGTGACAATAAATTTATACTTAATAGCCTAGAGTCGTTCGAAAATAGCTAAACTAATAGATAACTTTGGAAAGTTTCTCAAGTAGGTACTTACCTACCTTTCTTAAGTATCTAAAAGGGTCTCCATGCTACAAAACATAGTTTTTTAGAATTCTCTTGATCATTATAAGTCGTTATTAAATTAATTTTATCTAGTTCTTTAAAACCGTAAAACCGGTAATATTGCGTAAAAGTATTTCGGAACGTTTGTTTATAATATGGCGTACCGGCCAGCGATAACGTAGCAGGTCTGAAGTTGATACATTGCAGGTCAGACGGAAATGCTCATGGTACAAATAGAAAACCTGTCAGGTTAACCTGCTAAGTTGACCTGTCATGTACTTGGCAAGTATTTTAAATGTTGATGGTAGGGCCCCTGTACAGTCACGAGCACTAATTTGTATACAGTTAGCTACTTTTAAAACTGATGTTCTTGACTGTGTTGTTGTGTGATGTTGTGTGTATGTATTGATTGTAATTTTTTATGGTTACGAACATAGTGTTTTGGAACACATAGAATTATGAAATAGTTAGGCATCTCTAAGTTGCTATCGTTATTCCACGAGAAAATCGCTTTTGAATTTCCCTAAGTGTATACATATTAGTGCTCGTGACTGTACTCCTTATCGCCATGCTTGTGAACGCTTGCTAGAGTCAGACAATACCTTTGCAAGGATGTGAAACTCGGTTCAAGAAGACAAGTTTATACGGAGAAAGCTCGCCGTTTGAAGTCAATCAAAAGATTGTAGGTAATCTAAGTTGAAGAAGTCACGGGGAAAAGCAAGTTTGTGATATAAAAGGTGAAGAATGTTTTGAAGGAAAAAAGGGGAGAAGTTGCCTGAATAGCAGTTAAATAAACTGCTATTCAGGCAAAAGCAAAAATACGAATCGTTAGTAGTAGGTAATGGCGGAAACACGTGTATTTATTAAGTCAGTTAACAAGCCGAGCTAATTATTTGTATAAACTTTGTACTTTACTCGGAACTTTCGTTCAATGAAACGTTAATTAGAACCATTTCACAGAATTGTACAGTGTTGTTGTATTGTTGAAATGTGGGTGTACTATAGGTACATCTCTGCCTAATCCTTCGCGGAAACAAGGCGTGATGTTATGTTTTATGTTCATAGAATAGTCTGACGATGTTTCATCATAAACAATTCTTGTTTTTCTAATTTGATATTGAAATTTTAGTTTTTTGTTTCATGTTGGAGACTTAGCGAAATTAATTTCAGGCCACTTTTTGAGATAAAAAAATAATTAAAGATGACATTGAAATTAATTTTGTGGCATTTTATAATGTAGTGACCTACACACTTAAGTCTAAGTAAATTAATAAATTAAGAGTACAACAAAAATAAAATTAATTATAATTTATATACACATATTTACAAAAGAACTTAAAACTAGACTTATTTATAATCAAAATTAAAATTTCAATTTACTTAATATTCAACGAACAAACAGACCAGTACAAACATTGTATTAGTAGCTAATTACTTATCAGTTAGCCGGCGCAGCTATGACGCGTCTATTGTTCTAGCGCCGGCCGGTCGCTCGCGCTACGTCATGCGAGCCGTGTGCATGAGCGGGACGGCATCATCGTGCGTCGCACTCATGCACCCGCGCCGTACAGGCGACGCGCGCGCACCAAGTGACTTGCAAGTTAATACTCACTGCGCGCTCTGCTTTATGTCCTAATCTCGCGATCCTAGTTTTCACCGCGCTAACTAGTAACACCTGAGACTTTCTTGTTTTTACGTTTAACTGTTCTCTGCCATCTATATTTCTACCACTCCTTCTTAACTAAGTGTAATACTTGTGTGTGTGAACTGAAACCTGTGTCTGTGTACCTACATAATAAACTTTCATTCTTCTTCTTGTGTACTTGGGACTTATTACTTTACTTCCTATTTCTACCTACCACACACACCCCCTATGCTTCATTCAATAAGAGTTTTAAAATCATATTTTGCTAATTTTCTAGATTACTACGTTTGTCTGAAAGATTAGATATCTACATTTGTGATTTTTGACATATTGAAAGAGAAGGGAGTGAATGATAGCATGACGCTTGACAGGGGTGAATGGAAAGAGAAAACGTGTTACGCCGACCCCAAGTAACATGGGACAGGAGCAGGAAGATGATGAATCTGTCAAAAGAATATGTCAAAGTAAGCCTCTTTCCAATTTTACCCAATACCAACAATCAAAAAGGTCACTTTGGATAATTATCGACTAGAAACTTTAGCTAAGTTGAATCTAGATGAACGTCAACCCAGTTATGCGAAAAATAAAAAAAATAAACACAAACTTTCGTAATAATCGCTCGTCACAAAGCTAAATAATCAAATTACGACTAAAAAATAAGGTCTACAGTCTAGCTAGAAAATGACTCGGCTAGATTTGTAATAAACATTGCATGATAAGAATTGCAGAAAGAAAAAGCTTCAAAAATATTTTAGCTATGAAACGTAAAAATGCGGCTTTGATGGTCGGAGTCGGTACCACTAGTTTTAGCCCCGTTGTGCACGGTACGGTTTCTTTACGGTACGGCGTGTTAGCCGCGTCCGTAGAAAAATCGTGTGAGTACGTATATGCATACGGCGACGGCGCGGCGCCACGCCGTGCCATAGTGCAGCCGTGTCTGTCAACAAGCTACCATAGTGATCCATACAACACCCACAGACGGCAAATCAACCGTAGTTTTTCACGGCAAGAAAAACGTCTGTGTACAACGGGCCTACAGTTCACCAACGTCGGAGAATTGCAGCCACTCCATATATTTATTTTATTGGAGTTCTCAGACATATAAAAGAAGATGTATATTGTTAGAACTTGATATTCTTCGCTATAAAGTTTATATGCTATAACGAAGCGAATGAAGCTAGTGCATTATTTAAGGCACTCGAGTGGTTCTTACCACCCTTATTTAAACTCTTTGGCTGATGTTTTGACAGAAGAATTTACGTTATCTGTTGAAAATGGGATTTTCAATTCTTATTTCTTGAATATAAAATTATTTGTCTTTAGATAGATAGAAATACACTCTATTCTCTCTTTAATTATGTACCTACAAGTATGTAAAAATATTTATCGTAATTTTATTTCTCGTATCTATACTTACAAGCTAGGCTAAAAAACTGCGCAGCACCGTGCGTGGTGCATCAAAGTACATACTTTCTAACGTATAACTATAAACTATATGTATAGTATAGTGTATTAAAATAAGTTGGAAGCAGTAACACGCATGGTGCATCATAGTATATTTTCAATAGTCTGATGAAAAATTCCATAATCTTAAAGACAACAAGTGCGTAGTAATAGTAATAGGGATGATACCTGGGTAAAAGAAAAAGATATTATATTTAGTCCGTCAGTCAGATAATAAACAAAATATTAGACACGTATTTTTTGCTTTATCATATTAATTATAAATTACTTAGATGAAACGCATTAAAGTTGGGGAGTGGGGCCTCGCTACGTCATAACCCATTATAAAATCTAGCAAGGTCATACCACACCAACTCAATGTATCGCCGTAAAAAGAAAAAAATACATGTCCAATATTTTCTAATAATCTATCTGACGGACAAAAAAATTTAGTCATCATTCCTATTGACTCTATCTAATAATCTCATATAAGATACCTACTTAGTCTTTGTTAGTTTCGTGTCAATCAAGTGGCATACACTACATACTACTTATAAAAGATACAGGAATTTTTGTAACAATATCTTAAAGAATTTGAAAAGGAATTACGATAAAAATGAATTAAATAGAGCAGGAAACAATAGCAAGCAACTTTGGAAACATATAAAAAACGTCACATATATGTCAAAACAGCGTGAATCAAATTCGAGTTTATTGTTAACTAATAGTTCACCTCTTTCATCAGCCAACCAGGTCAATAACTTTTTTATGAATGTTGGGAAAACTCTTGCCGAACAGATTCCTCAGCATTACAGTGATCAACCACCTTCCCAAACATTGAATAATAGGCACACACTACAATCTTTCGGTTTGCTGGACACTGACGAAGACGAAATAACACGAATAATTAGTGGACTAAAAGATGACTGTGCTGTCGGATGGGATAATATTAGCAGTAAGATCCTTAAACAATTCAAGCACATTTTGGTACCTCCCTTAACCCATATTTTTCGCATCTGTTTATCTGAAGGCATTTTTCCTAAATGCCTAAAAAAAGCAGTTATAATCCCTATATTTAAATCCGGTAACAGACACTTAGTTAATAATTATAGGCCTATATCGTTACTCTCATCAATCTCTAAAATTCTTGAGAAAATTGTAAACAGCAGACTAGTTAATTATTTAGAAAAACATAATTTACTATCATCTATGCAATTTGGTTTTAGAGCCAAATTATCCACAGCCGATGCGGTGCACCACCTGACTGATTATGTCTCAGAGGAACTTGGCAAAGGAAACCAGACGCTGGGGGTCTTCCTTGATCTAGCGAAAGCTTTTGACACAGTGTCTGTTTCTGCGCTCCTAAACAAATTAGAGACTATGGGAATAAGGGGAACCCCGCTGAAACTCTTTGCTGACTACCTAGGCGACAGACATCAATGTGTTAAAATAGACAATATCACGAGCGATGTGCAAAAAAATACTGGTTTTGGTGTTCCCCAGGGCAGCATTTTGGCCCCAACCCTTTTCCTCGTTTATATTAATGATTTGTGCAATTTGAACATACTACATGGCAAAATTGTTTCATATGCTGACGACACGGCCTTAATATTTACCGCTAAAACCAGTAAAGAATTGTACGAATACGCTCAATTAGGTTTCAATACTTTGACTAACTGGCTTCAAAGTAATTTACTAACGTTAAATGCTGACAAGACAAAATATATTCAATTCTCCATGCGCAAGCCTCAAATTAATATTACTCATCCTCATCTTTTTGCTCATAAATGTGCACTCCACACAATCAGTACATGTGACTGTCCTTTTATCCTTCAAACATGCAACATTAAATATCTCGGAGTAATAATAGACGAGACTCTCTCTTTTAGACCACACATTGAGAGTCTGATTAAAAGAGTGCGCAAATTAATCTATGTCTTTAAAAAACTGCGAACTATTGCGGATCCAAAAGTAATCACACAAGTTTATTTGGCCCTAGGGCAATCCGTAATCCAGTACTGTATCACTTCATGGGGTGGAGCACCCAAAACTCACTTACTCCCTCTTGAAAGAGCTCAGAGAGCCATATTAAAAGTAGCCAATTTCCATCCCTTTCTCTATCCCACAGATCTCCTATACAAATCCTGCAACGTACTGACAGTTCGCCAGCTTTTCATTATGCAACTGGTATTAAAACAGCACACCATGCTTACTTACAACACGGAAAATACTAATAAGAGACGGAATGATATTGCCTGCGAGTCTAATTCCTTTTCAAAATATGTTTTTATAAATAGATTTTTTACATTTTTAGATCCATTTCTATACAATAGACTAAATAAGAAACTAAGTATCTATAAGTTAAATTATTATAGCTGTAAAAAGACAATTGTGCAATATTTATTAAGCATCTCGTACGTAGAGACAGAAGACCTTCTTTTTGTATGTAAATAAAATGTGATGTGTCCTCTAATTTTAAGTTTTTATTATAGGTAATTGATAAATTGTTATTTTATTATTGATGTGTACATAAGCACTATCTAGCCTGAAACACAGGTTTCAACCTAGTTCAGGCAAATCAGCAACTGTGTTCTGTAAAAATTGTTTGTAAAATATTTTAATGTAAATGTGCCCTGTTTTCTAAATAAACGATATATTATATTATTATATACATATACTTAGATATTTGTATAGTTCTAGCAAGAAGACCCAAGAAAATTTTCGACATAAAATATTTTCCTACAAGATTTCGTCCGTTTCAGTACTTACGGGAGTTCGTATTTCACCTATTATATACAGCGTAACTTCTAATGCTGAAAATGATGGCTACATTTACCAGCTGAAACGCTCTGCGGTATCTTACACTTCGCTTCAAATGCTCCACTGAACATTTTACCTGTTCTGTGTATCGTTTACTGGTAAACTCTGTTTCATATCTTTTTTTTTTGGGTGGGAAATCATCAAATGACTTCTCCCGCTCTAGGCGGAACGTGAGGGAGTGTCAGAGTTTTACTGACTAAAAACCCACCCGTGTTCCTTCTGTTGCCTGTGCCGGGGCCAGGGTAACTCTTACGAACATCCCGCGGCCTGTTTCGTATCCTGCACTTTGATTAATATTGACAATGTGTGTCTGTGTATTGTTATTGTGTGTTGTTACAGTAATCTAAACTATTAAATAGATGGTAATGAGATTTAGAAAAAAACGACTTGATATATCATGAGACTCGCGAAATATCACCAGGATAACACAATTAATTGCCAAAAAGGAAACTGTAGTGTACCCAAAAAAGATTTGACAGTCTACAGTTTGTAGATTTCACGTTCTTGAAAATGGTTTTTTTAATTTTTTCATAAACACTGTAATAAATAATAGGCATCCATCTAAGCTGTGTAAATACTCAGCGATCCAATTTAATTTGTAAGTTAAAGTGAGGTTAACTAAGAGAAAAAGCGGAGGCTTTCACGAAGTCAAATATTTTTAGAAACTATAGTTAGATATTTTTCTTCTTTCTGTATAGAAACTGTACCCACTGGATTCTCGTTCAATTGTCTTTTAGTTTTAATGTATTTAAATTGACAAAGTTCATTCGTGTCAAATGTCAGGAAAAGGTTTGTGTTATTTCAAAATAATTAATTCCTGGAAGATTTTTGGTACTGCCTGTTATTTTTCTAGGCAATTCACCAACTAAAAGTGGGGACACGGTCGGGTTTGCTCCTAAACCAATGCTACTCGATATGGAATATGTTTGCCGTCGTTTCTGTTGTTGTGATATTGCAGCCTTTACATTTTTAAGTTTAAAAAAGGCATAAACTTAACTTACTTGTTCAACGGATCCATACTGTCTTCTAGAAAACACGCCGCGCCTCGAGATTAACTCGCTTGCCGATGATCTGTAGACAAACATAATAAAGGGTTAATATACATAAACGTAGTAATATAAACATGTGTTTAAGCTAACCTAGTATAGAGCGTGTATCAGAAAGGTGTGGTCAAATTAAAGGTTGTGATACAGACCATCAAACTAAACTAAATAATCAACTGTCTCATACAAAACTTCAATACCTAGTCGACCCAAATGTATGGGACGGCTGATTATTTTTTCGCGATTACGATGTTGATCCCATGGAGAATTCACTTTGATGGTCTGTACTGTACCACAATTTTAAATTTGATAGCACCTTTCTAATACATGCTATGTAATTAGCTCGATCAATAAATACACGCATAAAATACAAATGCACGCAAACAAAACAATATTGTAGCTTTTAGAAAAACAACAAAATAACATATAAAGCGTTAATTCCGCCTTTTCCTGAGGTTGTAACGTCACTAACGCAATACCTACTATTTACAAAGGAATAGCATTAAAACTTCTCCGAAATCGTCGTTTTAACTTTGCAAATAACGTTGGTTCAGATAGCGGAGAACTGCGAAGTGCTATCGTGCAAATTTTTCACCGTTCGTTCCCGACGTTCGGGACTTTAGACAGAATGTTTCGAATTTTTATATCCTACCAATCTGAAAAGGTTGCCGTGAATCGTGTTGGTTTATAGATGAGAGAAATTTTGTGTTTAACACCTATTTGATAGCGTTATACAATTATTTTTGTCAATAATTAACAAATTGGTCTCTCAGCAGATAAACGCCCAATATAATACAAGCATCGTACATACTCCATTTTAAACAGAAACGAAGATATGATACGTTAATTCGCCATTTATTTTCACCGTCTACAATAAAAGTAAATCGAAAATGTTCACCACAGGACCGTTAAACTACTTTACAACGCAATACCAAAGTGTAATTTATTCGAATCCATTCCACGCAGACCGAGCTAATGCCTCCCTGATAGTTCGACATCACAAAGTTCAAGCGAGTGAACTATCGGGCAGCATCAGTAGATACCATCAGTCAGATTTAGAGCCCCAATTAACTCGAATACACTTCGAGAACTAGTTTCCTGCGAGTTAATTGCAATCCTAACCCATCTGACAACTTTAACACGCATCTAACTGGTTCTGAAAGGTCAGATCTTTATTGAATTTAATGTATCTGCGAAGTTAGCCCTTCGTGACCTATTACGGTTATTCGGCGGATGGAAGCACAGGCAGTTAGAGGTCGAGACGCGAGAGTCCAGCAGATGCGGTAGGTGCAAGCTGATTTGATTTGATTGATTGGACGTTCCGAATACCTGACGTGGAACAACCAAGCGGACAAGTGAAATTGACATTGAAAAACTGAAAGGTTACTAAAAACGTTTTGGTCCGTCGTATTATATTCTTCGGGCTAAAATGCAAAAATGCGACAACTCACATTAGGAACCGTGGTGACCCGCACCGCAACGCAATAATTGTTTCAGACAAATTCAAATTTTGAATTTGAACTATTTCCACTCCAATGCAATAAGGCTCGCGCACATTGGGCGGGCCGCGCCGCAACGCAACGCATTGCAAAAATCTTCCTGCATCACTTTAGTACATTTTGTATAAACCATCGCATACTGCAGGCGGTCCGCACCGGGCCGCAGCGCAACGCACTGGCGGATCGCGCGCCAGGCGTATTTTAGCTACTGCTGTTATGCGTTGCGATGCGGCCCGCCTGGAGTGTGCGATGGTTCATACAAAATGAACGAAAGTGACCTAAAAGGATTTTTGCAATGCGTTGCGTTGCGGCGCGGCCCACCCAAATGTGCGCGAGCCTTATTGCACTGAAGTGGAAATAGTTCAAATTCCAAATTTGAATTTGTCTGACACAATTATTGCATTGCGGTGAGGGGCGCCACGGTTCCTAATGTGCGTTGACGCATTTTTACAATGGCGTGCTGCGGCCATGGGTGCCTTCTTTTCTATTGGCAGCTTTCCTTAGAAATATCGAATATTCTTAACCATAAAAACTAGCTTGTGTGGAGAAAGGAATTGCTACTTAGTCCTTGGAGCCGTTGATTAGCTGTCGGAGTGAATAATGTTTTAAGATCGTTTTGTTCGGAGCTTCATTCAGTACTAACTTTTAGTTAGCAGAGCTATAATTACGTGTCTATGACGTTTGAATGTCGTTCACCTCACCAAGTTGCACAGTAGGTGATGTATGTAATACCGAAACGAAGTTTAAATTCTTCCTAAATGTTTTCATAACGAAAGTGGTTTTAAAATATGAGTGTGCCTCTTTTTGGGCGGTAAAAATTGAATAAAAGTTTACATTATCTGACCATAATCCTTCTCGGTAGATAAATTATTAGTTACGCTAATGAATTTTGGACATAATTTATTACTACTGCTTATTTTATTACTGGTTCGTGGAACATCTTATGAAGATCTTCGTATAGCCAATTAATTCACGGTATCTAAGTCGAAAACCAAAAGTTTCGGCGATATACCTAAAAAGAAACAAGTATTCCCTTTTGTAATCTGGATAAAAGAAAGGGTATTCTTTTATCATTAAAGGAAAGCAATCTTGGGATTGACGTTCACGTGACGTAAGGACGGACGTGAGGGACCAATACTCTCTCTAAACACAATACCTACGCACTTTGATACTTTCTATAGAAAAGTGACTGTTTCGAAGTGTACTTAAGTACCTGCTTGAAACAGTACCTCTGGCCAAACTGAAGCGAATCCTGCGCGGGATGTGAGATGAAATTCGCTCGCGCCAAATGCGTCAACTAACTTGTATGGAGGTGTTCAACAAACTGGTGCAACCATTCGCGTGACTTCTAATCATTAGGACGACACCGCGCGCACAGTGGCGCCCTCATCGTTTGTTTGGTTATTTCTTGTATTTTAGAATGAAAATGCAGAAAATAAGCATGTTACGTTGTGCTCCACAAGACTATACGTTATTGTTATTACAAACAGTAGTTTTACATTGTTAAGTTTTATTGGAGTTTACTCCTTAAGATTAAGAATCGATTTTCATGTAAGCCCGGTATGGAAAAAAACGGTTTTCTGCGCAACGTACCTTGCACACCTTTCACGGAGTAAACTCCAGTCGTGCGTCGGAGCTGACACACGCACACTTTTTTTTATAATCCTTAAAATGGAAAATAGTGATCACTAAGCTCTGTTTTAAGGATTATAATAAAACTTAACAATGTAAAACTACTGTTTGTATAGTTGTGTTTCTTTTTAATAACGTATAGTCTTGTGGAGCACACCATAACATGCTTATTTTCTGCATTTTCATTCTAAAATAAAATAAATAACCAAACAAACGATGAGGGCGCCTCGGCTCGCGCGGTGTCGTCTTAATTATAATCGAATAAAACAGGTTTTTCTCATTAGAAATGCTAATTTTGAGGAAACTTTGCGATTTTTTTATATCGAGCCAAATTATGGCAATCGTGTTTTGGCCCTCATAATTTACTAAAGAAAATCTAAAATTTTTATAATCATGAAAAAGAATAAGGCGAATTTGTAGTTTTTGAGGACAAAAATTGATTATGCGTGCAGCCGAAATGTGTCAAAATATCTTCATTGGAACCCATTTCGCCTGACTATCGGCGCGCACAGTCGCGTCACGCGCGGGTTTTCCCTCATTGTGGCCAGAGCTGTATGTCCGTGGTTATGTTATATCATAAAATTGTTCTTCTAGTGTTAGTTCAACCTGCAAGTCTCATGCTTCTCGACGATGTTTAATTTTACCTAGTTTATCAGTTATCACTTCTTGTTCCTGTAACTACATGGAAGGGCATTGATCCCGAACACAAAGTAACAGACATGTGTTCCATATAAACCCTGTATAGTGTTCAGCACAGCCTCCGAGACAGTCCGTAATTTCATCATGTCCGGCCGGACGAATGGACGGTCAATACCCGATGCTATCCTTCACATCAACTCTCTTTTGTTATAAAATTTCTAGGGAATGCCTTCAATTTTCTGAGAGATAAATGTGAAGAGGAACTTGAAAACATGCTGTAGCGTGTTATACAAAAATGTAGATAGTTACTAACCCACGAAGTATACTTACCAAAAAACAGACACTTTTTCAAACCAATGTCATGTCGCAACACACTATTGTGGTAAGGCAGATAAAATTTGCCGGTTTAAGTTTAAAGCTAAAAGTATTTGCTACAGATTTTTTCTCATGAAGTAGTGGATCTATTATATAGTACCGATAAAATGAGGGAGAGGATTAAGTCCTTTCTAAAGAGCGAAAAATAAAAAGAATCCTAAGCGCTTCCTTCTTTTTTGCATAGCAAATCCACGACGCGATTTTAAAATGGCATCTTCGAGTTCTCATTAACAGCTTAGATTCTACTACCACATTTTTTATTGTAAACAATGATGTTTTTACACTTAAACAGATCACGCTTAAATAGCTCACAGTAATGATAGTGTGATCTGAAGCCCAATTCCCATAACTAAAAACGTTCAAAATCTAGTCGCAATCTGATCTCGGCGACAATCAAATGTCAAAAATGTAGGGAAATTATAGGTATTTTTGACATATTGAAGTCAGACTGTGAATGTTCTTAAAATTACAAGAATTACCCCTCTGTTAATAACGTCCTTATGAAGGCTTGACACACAAAACAATGAAAAGACCATTGGGTTAGCACAATGTAATCAATTTAATTACCGAGTTTTTGAAAGTTACACATTTACCAAAAAAAATGTTGAGTTTTTTCCTCATACCAATTCAGTATAGGAGAATTTATAACCGGAAAAATATGTGAAAAGCGGAAAACTCAGGAAAAGATATATGTACATAATATGACAATAAGCTGAGAAATAATACCTACACCATCGATAAGAAAATACATTTATATCGATGTATGAACACGATTCCTTTTCCCCGTCGATGCGCGATGGTGTAATTCCTAGCATATGTCATGTCATCTCATGATTTCCAAATCTTCACGACTGATTTGACGAGATGATATGACTTATACGAGTATGTAGGATATTGGCCTCGTTGGTCTAGTGGTCGCAAGCGCTACTGCTGAGCATGAGGTCCTGGGTTCGATTATCAGGTCGGGCAAAGTGTTGTTGGATTTTTCCATCAGAAATTTCTCAGTAGCAGTCTGGATTTGTGTCCGATTGATGACAATAATCTCGCTCCCTATTACATGGGGCTTATTTAAGTATGTGTGGTGACCATCTTTACATACCGAGACTCCTCCGTGCCTCGGAAAGCACGTTAAGCCGTTGGTCCCGGCTGTCATTCGTAGATCTTTGACAGTCGTTACGGGTCGTCAGAAGACCGAAAGTCTGACAACCAGTCTTACCAAGGGGTATCGTATTACCCAGTAACTGGGTTGTGGACGTCAGATAGGCAGTCGCTCCATGTAAAATACTGGTATTCAGCTGCATCCGGTTAGACTGGAAGCCGACCCCAACATAGTTGGGAAAAGGCTGAGCAAATTGACTTAGTTAAAATTTGGAAAAAGTTAATAAATTTTTAAAAACATAAAAAAAAAAACTGGCTTAACGGGCTTAAACATAACTGGCGAAATGTGTGTGTAATATAGGTACCTACACTTCTGCCCAACCCTTCGCAAATAATTGGCGTGATGTTATTATGATATGTATTGCAAAATCATTCATCACTCTCTACATATAAAAATAAAGACTACATTTGCATGCAGCAATGGAAAATAAACACAGACATAATATCTACATAAGTGATTCATATTGTACAGATTTACATACGAACATCTGTACTTATTTATTCATAGTAGAACAAGAACGTCGTTTCTATTATATTCATGGGGTATGTTAGGACTTCCCAAGTTATCATTAGGATGACACTCAGATTTTCCCCGTCATGGGGTTGTGACGTCTGAGCTGTCCCATCCAGAGAGCCAATGGACGGTAATAAAGTTGTTTACTAATTGCATGGGAAGAAGGTCATTGTTATGAAGTTATCGTAAACAGATTTAATACCCATAACCCTGTAACGAGAAGTGACTCTAGCTCAACGGTTTTGGACCTGAAACAACGGTTTTGAAACCGCTTGTGCTCGAACCTCACCTGTTGTTTTGAGTTGAAGCCAGTATTAGAAAAAGCACAATTATACAGAAATACTAGTTATTTAGTTTCCATATTGCTAGCAAATCTATCTAACAACAAAATCTTTTTAACCCTTCGTATTCTTCTTCGAACATAGATCTACGCGAGACAAAATGGCTTCTTGTTTCTGTAATTACCGATATAAGAAAGGTAAGTTCGATTCTGTTCTTAGGTTTTAAAAATGGCTTCTGAAGAATCTTTCCCGATACCGCATTATTTGATATACTACTGATTAATATAGATATTCATTGATTTGGTTTAGATATTGGTTTGATAGTTCTAAATATTATTGGCACGAACACTACCTGCCAATTGTGTTGTCACAAGAACGTACTTTGTTCCTAGAAAATATGTAGTTGTCGTCGCAGTAAAGTTAAAACTTATAAGTTCAATAAGATAAAGTTGGTGACGGCCTTGTGACCTGATAACTTGAGGGTACAATAGGTAGAGGGTTTTCAGAGTTTGGAAGTAAATAATAAAGTAGAGGCAAAGAATATGTAGACAGTGCCTTCTTTTCTTATGGCCGAACCCAAATAACCTACGAGTATCTATCACCAGTTTTGGCATACTGGAGATAGAAAAATCTATCTATGGTTTTAACGTCCCAACAACCTATAAGAGATTATGGAATCTTACCGGCCTGACATAAGGACAGATATAATTATACTGTCTACCAATAATAGCAATCTGTATTTTATTGAAAACAGGGTTTGGCCGTTAGCCAAAAGCCTCTCAAAGGCAATGCATTTTGACAGTTCAACAACATTAATTGCGTTTTGTTGTTGAGCAGTCGAATTTTTCGAAGTCAAGAGGATTAATTAATAAATGATAAATGATTTTATTTCTGTAAGTAGATTTTTACAAACACTTCTCCAAAAACTCAAACTGAAACTCTCAAACTCAAAGCATTTATTTCAATTAAACCAATTACGGGCACTTTTGAATTGTCAAAGAGTCGATCAGTTAGTCAGAAAATTGAAGCTAGTCGCCCATTCCAAAACGTAGATCTCCATGGAGAAGAATGGGCAAGAAACTCCATGGACACTCTTTTAAATCAAAATTATTACAAAATCCTGGGTACATTGTTATTGTTGCTTCTGTATGTGAGAACAATGTAAAAAATAAATAATTAAAAACAATTAAAAATATAAGATTAAAAATAAGCTCTGGCAGTTAAGAGATGACCAGTCTCTACTGACGGCGTCCGTTTACGAACATGACCCGTGGATCAGCGCCATCCAGCTCAACCATTTTGTAGGGAACCAAATGATCCAACACACGTGCCACCATCACGTCAATAACATAATATAACATCACGCCTTGTTCCCCCCAAGGGTTACGCAGAGGTGTACCTCTATTACACCCACATTTCGCGTTATATTAAAGTCTCATGTAATAGGGTGCGAGCCTATTGCTATCAATCGGGCACAAATCCAGACTCCGGGCTGCTACTGAGAAATTCCAGGAGGAAAACCTAATAACACTTTGCCCGACCTAGGAATCGAACCCAAGACCTCATGGTCAGTAGTAGCGCTTGTGACCACTAGACCAACAAAGCAGACCCAGTAGTTTAACACATCAATCATATTTTAAAAACTAGATGAGGTCGGCGTTTCCTATCTGGAGCTAGACCACCTCCTCTTAAAGCAGTATTATTTTAATATTACTTCAGTGTGGGAAAGAGATGGAGCTAGACGTCCTATATAGCTTCATCTCTTTCTCACACAGAAGTAACATTAAAATAATACTGCTTTATGAGGTGGTGGTTGGCCCCCTAACTACTCTGAGAAGAAAGGCCGAACCAAACTCAGAGGTCAGGGTCTCTTTTAAAGTCCAGACATAATCTTGGTCAAATCATGTGAATACCATGTAGATTGGTGTCTGAAATGGTCCTTTGTGGAAAGAGGATTACATATGAGTTTAGCAATTTCCTTCAAAACGTTTTAGATTGTGATTGAAAATGTGTTACGCAAATAGAGTGCAAGTATTAAACTAAGAGCATTAATGAAATAAACTATCTACCGACCGTGGTGATTATGACAAACTAGCTGTGCCCCGCGACTTCGTTCGCGTGGATGTATCTTTATACTAAAATAACAGCCAAATTTTAATAAAACTTCCTCGTCCCCCGACCCGTCGCCAACCGTCGCATTGAATCGCCCGCCCGCGCTATTACTTCGTTTTCGCTTAGTGTTCTTTCTGACTTTTTGCTTTTTGCTCGGCTCCTAAGGGTCGTAGCGTGATGTTAAACAGCCTATAACTATCCTCGAGTATTGGGCTACCAAATGTAAAAAGAATTTATCAAATCCGACTTTATGTTCATAATTTCATGGGTTTTAATTTTTTTTGCCTGGAACCCTAATTATTTTTCTAAAATAAAAGTAAGCTATGCTACCCGCCGTAACATCAGCTCCCTGCCAGTGAAAGTCCCGTCAAAATCGGTCCAACCGTTTCGGAGATTAGCCGGAACAAACAGACAGATGGATGGACAGATAGACAGACAAAAATGTTAAAAATTTATTTTTTGTTATACGTACCGTTTATACTTTCTTATACATTTAGTAAAAAGTTGTTATTTTAATTTTACAAACAGACAATTTTATTTATTTGTATAGATATACTTCAAGTATTCTTTGTAGTGGTTATTGGAAGATCCATGGTCAGCAGCTGACTTTTACTGGAATGATCTTAACTGCACAGAACAACAGCATTCGTTATATTAATCGCTGACCGCGTAAGTTTTTTTTTTTAATGTTGAATATATTTAAATAAATTCTTGGGTAATATGTTAGTTTAAGACCATCTAAACGAATGTAACAACATTCAACCCTTTCTAAATTCTAAAAGCACTTTGTAAATGCACCTTTTACTCCAACCATTTGTCTAATGAAAAAGATAGAGTTCCTAATTTCATTGAAAGGTGTTTCAAATGGATAAGGTCCATTTTGTCCGTTGGCGTCGTTTCGAATTATACGTGCCTTGAACCTTGTTTACGTACAAACCAATTGTTTTTGTGCTTGTGGAGGAGCTAAGCAGGAATTTATTCTATTGACGATTCTAGGTTTTTATCACCTTGTTTTTCTTCTATAGAATACAATTTCTATGTGAGATAAGTTTTGTGCTAGACTTGTTGGCGGTAAAATATAATGTAGTAAGAGTATTTAAGACCTTATTTGTTAGGTTGTTCAAAGAAAAAACTGGCCAAGTACGTGTCGGACCACGCACAATGAAGGGTTCTGTAGTTGGGATGAAGAAAGAAGAGACAGAATTATCCCAAGAACAAACTTAATATTGTAGTTGAAAAAAATGTTCTCCCACACATTCCAACTGCAAATGTACATAAGTTTGTACGCACAATATTAAATAATATTATAGATCATAGACTTCTGATCATAGACTGGTTTTCCTTATTTTCAAAATTTTAGGTAGCAGGGTAGGGTAGGGTTTTAGGTATTGTAGTTTCAGAGATATGGTCAATTTTCGTCTATTTTCTTAAATAACTTTAATACTAAAATTATAAAAAAAAAATCTATTCGAAACCCCTACCGGTATACCGTGTGACATATCAAATGAAAGGGCTTACTGTGGTTTGCAAAACTTTTTGTTTTCAATTTTCTTATTTGGCCCCCAAAAGTGACATTCAAAATTCATATACGAGTTATTATAATAATTATATGTTAAAAAAAACTTAAAATATCTTTTTCTACTAACTAACGAACTAACTAACTATACAAATAAATATACAAAACAAAAGGAAACTTAGGCGTCGAAGTACTCGTCCGCATCGCTGTCATCCGGAAACGTGCCCAGAAGACTGGCAGCATTGCCACGTTGAATGGCAATGCTAATTCTTTGGCCAAAGAACGAGCCAGCCCTCTGGTCACGTGAAGTGTCGACCAGTCGGCGAGAAATTTCCTTAAAAAGGAGACGCGCACTCGGGCCCCATGACCCGAGCGTTTCGACCCCAAACGGCTCAAAACTGTAGTTACCGATAAGGTTACAGTATTTGCGCCGCTTAAGGGTCTCAGCAGCCGCAGCAGCGGCGCCAGCACAGCTCGCCGTGCTTGGAACATGAGATGGCGCAAGGGTGTCGACACAGGTTGCGTCCCACACCAGAGGTCTACCCACCTTCCAAGGCAACAACGTCATGCCGTCTGGTCTCTTCCCATCGTCACGTACCAAGCCGCTTGGTTCTAATATCGCTGGTACGCCGGCGGTGACAAGAGCTCGACGAATAATATCGTTAATGCTGGCGTGTCGTGCTATGCGGCCTGCACTCCTGCAGCAGGACAGGCCATGGTGTCCGAGGTTGTCGACAGCTTCACCGCAGTGACACCGATGCGGAGCAACACAAGGTGCGCCTAAGCGGAGACACGTAGCAAGCCGAAACGAAGAGTCATCCATCATAGTGCCTATGGTGGATGACGGAAGCGCTTGAAGCCACAAGCCTGACTCCCATTCTCCCACGGCCAGCAGACGGGCACGCTCAGCAGTATTAAATGACGTATTTACTAGGGTATTCCGTATAATACTGCAGAGCGGCACGTCCCACCGTTTCTGGGAGGCTGGGTTGTCAGGTAAATCCGTATTGGGACAAGCCATCTTCCACGCGTTCAACGCATCGGTCAAACACGGTACCTCAAAATCGACCAGTGAGGAAGATAAAATTTTCCTGGTTAATTTGTCGGTACCGTGGACCGAAGAGAGGAAGGCCGGTAAACTTATACTTGAAATTTTGCGGACGCCGAGACCACCCAGGCGAATGGGAAGTGTAGCTTGCTGCCACGCTCGGTCGTCCAGGGCCACATTTAGAATAGAAGTTAGTGTGTTTCTAATAATTTGGTCTACTTTTTCTAAAAGTTGTGGATGCTTCCATAGATGGGAGGAGCGAAGGCTATACGTAAATTTTGGTCCAAAGCAGCAGTATCGAATTAGTGTGAAGGCCGAATGGATGTTAATTTTGAATAGTCTTTCCGAGACGTCATGAAAATTTTGAATTTTTTCCTCAACAAACGTTGGAAAGGATTCGTCAAAAATTGGGGACCCTAGGAGGTGAAGAGAGTTTCTTTCCGTAATTTTGATATTTGGTGCTATTGTATTAAATTTTGCTATGGTAGTCTGTCTGTCAGTGGTTTGGGGAAGATGAATTTCACATTTTGAAAGGTTAAGGTCTAGGCCGATGGAACTAAATTTTTCTTTTATAAAAGCTAAATCTTTTAAGACTGTGTCTACATTACCTCCTAGGGTTCCGTCATCCAAATACCATACGTTGAATTCAGAATTTAGTTGTCGAATAATTGGATTTATTGCCAAACTAAAAATGACAGGCCCAAGAGGGTCACCCTGTTGACATCCAACGGCTGATTTCAAAAGGTTGTCTTTATAAAGTAATTTAGAGGGGTGCCTGTAACATTGATATAGGAAACTGTAAATTTTGGGTATTTCTTTTTGGACTTCTGTCAACAAGGTGTCCCTGTTTACGGAATTGAAGGCATTTTTAATGTCAACCTTAAGGATGACCTCACCTTTACCGCTGTTGAGGTAAGTCGATAATGCATGTACCGCAGCCTCACAGCCCCCTTTCGACCCGAAGCCCAGCTGTAGGGGCTGGAATTTGCTGGCCAGTGTTTCGCTGTAGAAAGCACAGCAAATTTTGGCTGCGGTACGACGGTAAGTGGACCCTACGGCAATGGGACGAATGCCGCCATCCTTCTTGCGCAGGGCACACAGACTTGCCCCATACAAGATATCAATGACGGATTCGTTCACATTGCCGGAGAGCATGAGATTGATGAGGGCCGTCAGCTCCTTCAGAAGAGACTCACCAGCTTCCCCGGCGCCTGAACACATTAGGTCCTTCAAATGTTGAGGTGTCAGGCCGTCGAGACCGCCGGCGGAGCCACTTCGAAAGGAGCACACGGCCGCACACACTTGTTGAGCTGTAATTTCAAGTGTGTTGGATTCCGGATCGGGAGGGACAGGGAAGGAGAGGTCATCTGCCGGGGCGGGATGTTTGCTCTCCAGGGCTGTAAGTGTCTCTGGAGAGTACGGCGCAACCACATCGCTGCTAAAGATGATCCTAGCTGCACCACTGATATCACCTTCGCCTAGTTTAGATTCCACATGGTGCAATAAGCCTCTTTGGGGGAGGTGCGCTGTTAATTTAGAGTCGAAACTTTGGGCCGAAATGTTACAATTATCCTTGATTTGTGCTGTTAAAGATTTTTTATTTGCCAAATTTTTTTGCACATGTAGAATTCTAAACGGGAAGGTGAGTAGTTGCTCCCAAGCACTTTGAGAGTTCTCTCGGGCGGCGAGGCGAACACAACGCGCTAAACTTGAAGCCACGGATGGTCTCGCGCCACGAGGAACTCTCTTTAAAACTGGGGTTGAAGTTTTTAATTTTGCAAGTGTTTTCCAAAAGGGTTGAGCGGGTGAAATAGGTGTAAGGGAAGTGGGTATTGTCGGGCAGGATGAAGGCACATTGTGGAGCTTGTGTTTCTTACCCCAATGTACCTTCAAGCCACGTTCACCTTTAAAAAAGCGTGCTTGGGGGCAATGAGGGCATCTTACTAGGACATCCAACGATGTGGCAGGTTGACTGGCGCTTCGTACGGCGTTACTACTGTCGTCATTGTTCAGCATTAATAATAAAAAAGACTACTTACACGATTTTTAGCAAAACAACACAAAAATAACAAAAATGACGTAATAAAGAAATCTGTCAAAAGCCAACTGAAGCACGATGACAGCTGCGCAGTCGCGCTGGCGGCCTGGGGCGCCGCGCCGCCGTATGTCATTTTGGCGCAGCCCCGGCAACCGTTGCCGTGAGACAGCGTCGGCGTCGCGTCAAAAAGTCAGTTGGCGTTGCTTTAAATTATGTCTGGATCTCCAACTGAGCTTCGAGAATCGCAGTTTGCACTTAGTGCCACGGTATATGGTGTGGAACTGTAGGAATCGGCAGGAAATGCCGATACTGATCCGCTTCTGTATCGCACAGATTTTTTCAATGCGCTCTTATACTGGTAGCAGCGTGACGTGTTTAATTCTCCATATTTTGTTTTTGAGTTCAATTTAATAGTGGAATGGCTAATATTCACATGCTAATCAATTTTTATCAAATCTTGATAAAAAATTTATATTATAATTATTTATATTTTAATTTGGAAAAAATAATTATTTCATTGTCAAGTTGACAGCTTCCAATCAATCAATCACGTGTTATGTATATACGAGTAGTATATACATAACACGTCCGTGTTTGGGTCACAAAAATTGATATGTGTACCTACCAAATTTCAACTTAATCGATCCATTAGATTCGGAGCAAATTGGCTGTGACAGACAGACAGAAAGACAGACAGACACACGAGTGATCCTATACGGGTTCCGTTTTTTCCTTTTGAGGTACGAAACCATAAAAACTGGTTAAGAAACTTTTATGGAAGCTTTTCCGAGTAAGTATATGAAGCATGTTCTTTGTTTGTCTACTAAATGGGCTCTACGTTCTTAATATTTTCTTTAATTTATTTCTATTCTGGTCTGAATTTTAGTCTAACATCGTGGTGCTTCATCGTACGTAACATTATTAAACTAGGAGGAATATTACAAAATATTATGGTTCTGTTAACTTGCATGTTGCAACTTCATTCGCAACAGCTGCAATTATTTTTGTTCGTTTGTTTAAATAACATAATATGAACACAGTACGTGTTTAATTATTAGAGCCAGCATTTCTATATTTACTTGAACCATGCCACGAGTGTGGTCGTGAATTTGGTATGGAAGCGAATGATACGTTTAATATCTACCTTTCAACATTAACATAAAGACTGAAAATAAGGAAAAAGTTTCATAACTGAAACGTCGTTACGTAATGATATCACTGTGCCAAGTGTCGATATCACCCTAACATCCGTTCCATTAAAGAAAATTTTAATGAAGATGCAAAAAAATCTGCTTGTGACGTTATTTCATTATTAAAGTCCCGAGACGCTATCCTTTTATTTTTTTCTTGGCCAGGACACTTTTAATTTAGCTCAGCTGTTTTACTGTTCGTGAAAATTTTCCAATATTTGGAGTGCATTGATCTGGTGTTGGGTGACCTCTCTCGAGGCTATTGAAATATCGCTTACCGCGACCCTCGCTGCAGAATGGCACTCGACACAACTCAAATTCAATGTGGAGAGGGGACTCCACTTCTTTGGCGACACGATCCAAATCTTACATTGTATAAAGTGTTATTATGTTGTCTATATGGCTTTGTGAAGAACTAGACACTGTCTTTCGGAAAGAGGTTTGGAAGCGTCGCAAGAAGGAGTATTTATAGTGATATGTTCTTTTCTTTTTTGCAGTACAAGGTGGTATGAGTCTTGATCTGAAAACGAAATTAAACAGTTAAGGTTTTAAGGATTTTTCAAATGGACGTGATCGTTGGTAACTCATAGTACTCGTATTTCTGAACAAAGTAATTTAACAGACGATTTTTAATACTATAGGTAACAAAAGCATGCATGTCCGGTGAATAGTGATGTTAACAATAATTTTGTGATAACCGTGACTATAGTTGTCGCGTCTTAGCATGACAACATACCTATGTTGTCATGCTAAGACATGTCATGAGAAGAGAAAAATTCTAGAAAATTTAGACGGGTCAATGACCTCATTGACCCGTCTAAATTTTCTAGAATTTTTTATTTCAAAAACTGGAATTAAGTCTGTTAATGTCCTGAATCAATATCTATGTGATGAACATGTTCCAATAACGAAAAACCATACATACATAGTTTATTGTAAGGGTTACTACGTAGAGATATTAGTGAAAGGGTAATGACCGCTATTGCCATGATAAAATGCAACAACTGTAGGTGAATTTATTATTCTATACCTATACCAGCAGTACTATACTATGCAGTACCTACTTCGTAACAACTCGACAACAACGCAGCGATTTATCAAGACGTTTTTCGTTTAAAGTTGTTTAAAATCGTATTGAAACTTTCTCGGGGCATACCCATACTATTTGCTCGTTAATCTCCTTCCGCTAAACCTCTTTCCAACTAAATGAATAACCGAAGAAACCTTTCTTAATTTTTTCTTTATATCCGGAACTCAAATACCGACTGTACAGGTATAGATAGAACCTTTTTTATAATAATACTAGCGACCCGCCCCTGCTTCGCACGGTTTTTACGACTTGTCAAAATATCGAAATTTCTTTATTATATGAAAGTTTTATATGTATTTATATATTTTATATTATACACATAAACCTTCCGGAATAAATTCTCTAAATGTTGGTGAAAACCGCATCAAAAGCTGTTGCGGAGTTTGAAAGAGCAACGCGGTCACACAGACAGACACGAAAGCGACTTTAATTTATAATTTGTAATTATATGTCGCAAGCCTTTCAGTTAACAGCCTAGCGGCTAGGCTAGGCCCTAGCCTTTTAAGGGGGAAGCGCTAAGGTAGCCCGTGAAATTCAAAGTTTCTTACGGTTTTCGCAATTTGGAATTCCGTGTCTAGGTGTACGTTGATTAAAGTATGATACGCGACCGTAACAAATATTTATTTACAGAATTAAAGTCATCAATACAATTCTGTAAATAAATATTTGTTACGGTCGCGAATCATATTTTAATCAACATACAATCTAATACTAACCTGCAAATTGCAAAACAATGTAAGAAAATTTGAATTTCGCGGGCTACCCTGGCGCTTTCACCTTAAGTAAAGGGTGCCGTTCAACCAGCGGCCTAAATGATATTCAATTATACATTAGGTTGTAACTGTAGCCCACCACGCGCGAGCCGAATTGGTCGCAGTAACTAAGCCGGGGCACCCCGACGAAATGGGTTAGGTTAGAACTGTGACCAACCGCGTGCGAGCCGAGCGAGCGAAGCGAGCGGCGCCGCGGTAGCGGCTGACGATCGCTACTTCCAAAGGCTAGGTTGTTAACTAAATGGCTAATTATGCTAGTTGGCTGCGACATGTAGATAATATTAGAGAAGTCCTGTTTCACTGTCTCCGGAAATTACTATCTATCAGATTGATTTAAAAATAGAATATGAAATTATTTAGAGGTGCTTAAAAAGGCCACAATTATTTATTCTTATTAAAATAAATGCATTTTTTTCAA
Organism: Fissipunctia ypsillon; assembly: GCA_947568875.1. Taxonomy (NCBI): domain Eukaryota; kingdom Metazoa; phylum Arthropoda; class Insecta; order Lepidoptera; family Noctuidae; genus Fissipunctia; species Fissipunctia ypsillon. The sequence goes on along the minus strand of OX387645.1, from coordinate 20,529,276 downwards.
ATTCCACATATTTTTGGCCATATTTATTCACAACATTCACTTGAATTCTTGATGTTTCGCATTAAAAACATCCTTCATCGGCTATTTAAAAGCCGGTTAAAAAAACATACGAAGGCCCTTTAAACTGTTCTAATCTCGATCCGAGGGATGACCAGAAATGTCAACTCTAGTTACCTGACCCTTTTCTTTTCAGAAACAAAAGCATACATACGCCTACAGAAAGGGTTGGAGTAGTCAAGTGGGATATTTTTATCTAGAGGGGTTATACCTATAGGTGCCTATATTATATAACCTACCTTCTGGCGCCAGTCCCACCGCCGGTGATTAACGAGAAGCGAGTAGAGCTAGCAACTAAACACGAGTTGGCGAGCAACGAGCAGCGAGTGCGCGACGGCGGCGAGCGATTCGCTGGTATGTGCTGGTATGTGTGTGTGTGGTGTGTGTGTGTGCTGGTATGTGGGAGCGACTCTTCTTTGATAGCTCTTGTCGCTGCGGCAAACGAGTACTCGCCGGCGCGGCGGTGAGAACAGTCAGCGATTAACTATATTAATCTATGTATCTTTCTTTTTAACCGACTTCAAATAAGGAGGAGGTTCTCAAGTCCTTTGAATCTTTTTTTTATGTGTGTTCCCCGATTACTCGAAGACGGCTGGACCGATTTGGAAAATTCTTTTTTTTTGTTTTAAAGGGTATATTTTCCAGGTGGTCCCATTGTCATCAGGTCGGGATCTGATGATGGGATCCTGAGGAAAACGAGAGAACTCTTCAATTATTATAGGCACAACTATAGCGATTTGGGTATTTTTTATAGTAACTTGTTCATTTGCTCTCGGAAAGCACCATTTGATGAAGTAGGTAGTACTTATGATGAAGATCACAGATGGCTACCGGAACTACTCAATAATCAGTATTTCACGGGTTGCGATTAGATTACTTTAAAGTGGTTGCTAAGCAAATTATGCTCGTCACAATGCATATGGTGAAGTGGAACTGATGATGAAGTACCAGGAGAACTCCTCAACAATTAACGTCCCTGCATCGGGAAAAGCAATATTTTGTAAAAGGTAATGTTGTAAGTAGTTGTCATTAGGCTATTGTAACTTGGATAAATTACAAACCAATCCACTAAAAAGTGAACATCATTGATAGCCAGTCACCTCCCTGTCGCCGGTGGGACAGGTGCCTTACCTACCGATTGTTACCGGTTACGTGGAAATTAGCAAACGATTTAGGCAGCGTTCTAGTTTAGCAGTTTCGGCGTAAAGGAATTTTGTATTTGCTTGATTGACTATTCCACGAACGTTCACTATAAAGACGTTATTTTCGGCTTAAACATCGATTTCTGTCAAAACATCTGACAGGGAAAGAGAACTGTGTTTATGATAGAAACAAGTTTTGTGGCGTTATAAATAGGTTCTTGATGTTATTACCGGTAATATAGGCTAGTTAAGTATTTTCGCAACGTTATGGACGATTATACAGGGTGAAATTAAAATAGTGAACTAAACTCTGCATATGTGATGGGTAGGAGCGTTAACTAAACACAAAATACTCTAAGTATCAGTTTTTTTTTTGTAAACTGCTCAGATGTAATAATGGGTATCGATATCTAAAAACGATAAAACAAAAAAATCTGATTTTGTCAACTCATACGTCAAGTATCAGTAGCTACTACCATTTTTTTTGTTTTTTCATGTTTAGTTATCGATACCCCATCACGTCCGCAGAGTTTCGCTAGCTAATTTAATTGAACCCTCTATATGCTGGACCATGCCGTATTCGAACCGAGGCTTGGATAAAAAAGTACATAGATCCTGTGCAATATACCCCCTGTGCAAGTGACACACCGTACTCTGTACCGTAAACGACAATATTTCAAACTAGCTAGCGCGTAGATGTTAATACTTCCCTATTTGAATCGGATTTTGTTCACAATTTCATGGGCTTTATTTTTTTCCGCGGAACCCTTAAGTTACTCCTTATAACATCAGCTATCTACCAGTGAACGTCCCGTCAAAATCGGTCCAGCCGTTTCGAAGGTCAGCCGGAGCAAACAGACAGACTAAAATTCTAAAAATTATTTTTGTTATAAGACCCGTATATACTTTCATATGCATTTGGTAAATAGCTGTTATTTTGACATTACAAACCGACTTTTAAATTTTATTTATTTGTATAGATTAAATGCTAGTAACAAATTAGATCCAAGGCTCACTCGTGTCAAAGCTCGGACACAGCCCAGCCTAGGTCAAATCATTATTAATTTAGAAGCTTGCAAATGACCTAAGCATTGTGAATTCTCGTCCATACAAAGTGCACTGTATCCCATCTAATATGATTACGCTCTAGTGTGAGGCACAGTATTGTATCCTGTATGTATAGGAAACTATCTCAGTAGCTGAACACAATGGTACACGCTCTAATTGGGTCTGACTCCGGATTGACCATATGCGCATTGTTGCCATGCCGGGGAGACACGGTCACTGCGTTTCGAATAAGATGTTTGCACGTGTAGGTTTAGTGCTTTTCTAAGCACTGATGCAGCTGATAAAATACAATTTCGTTACTGATATCTGAGTTTTTCACGCACAGTAGGAATCGGTTTCATTTTGACAGTTTAACAACATTCATTGCGTTACCTACGTTGTCGAGCAGACAAATTTTTCGAACATCTGAAGCAATGGATTAGCACATTTGCTTCAAAATCATTCAGGTTGTGGTTGATAGTGTGTTACGCAATTATGGTGCAGGTCTTGCGGGGCCGCCTTTTGGATGAACTACTGTACAATTACTACTGTAACGTTAGCAGCGTTTCGCATTACTAACAAATTCTAGCCGTGTTAGTCCGTAAGTAAGATAAGATAAGATATTTTTATTTTTGTAAAAACATGAGTAAGTACCTACAATACATGTGCATTGTGGATGGAATTAAAAAATAATAAAAATGAGCTACATGTTTTGCCCGTTAAAGCGTACAAAAATCAGGAATTATGGTTACCATGCATGTTATGCCTAACTACATTATTAATACAACAGGTAAATCGACGATGACAAACAGAAAGTGTCGTAGATGAATGTGTTGTCGGTAGGATGCGGATACATGGCGCATCATGCTCGAGGGTAATTAATAACAAGCAGCTATTGGATACAGTGCCAAGAGATTAATTAGCTGTCATTGAAGGAGAGTGATCATTTACACGACAACAAGCTTTGGTACAATGTGATGTGTTCATTTGAACAGTATAGTAACTATATTAAAAAGTTAGTCAAGTTGATGTTTAGACGGTTCCAGTTTCTAAGTAATCCAAGGTAAGTTAGACAATTGGATGTTGGTGATATTATACAGTTGTATAAGTGAGATTTAAAAAGAAAGTATAAAGGAAAACATAAAAATAATGTGTAAGTCATAAACAGTTGTTTAGACGGTTCGAGTTGCTGAACGGCTGCGCTGCCTGTAGGTGAAGATCATTAATAGCAATGAACAGATTAGTTTACGGAAAAACCCTTTTAGTTAGGATAATAAAATGCCAATAAGAGTTTGTTCGACTGTCTTTTTGACACTTTGTCAATGGCAAACACATACGGGGCATAACGTACAAATTATTCAAGGAACAATCACCTTTCTAGAGCTTATTTACGGCCGCTTTCTATATCTCAATCCCAATCTTGATTCCGATCCTTGTCTGTAACAAATCAACGGCCGAGTTTGTCAATCTGAGTCTTTAAGAGGGCGAATCACAAGCAGCCGTCAAAGACTGCGGATCAAGATTGGGATTGAGATACATTATAGAATTCTGGCTTTAGATAGCCATCTACGTTTCACGTTACTAACAAATTCTAGCCGTGTTAGTCCGTAGGTAAACTGACGATGACAAAGTGTCGCTAATAAATGTGTTACCGGTAGGATGCGGATACATGACGCGTCATGTTCGAGGGTAACATAACAAGCAGGTATTGGGTACAGTGCCAAAGATTACTTAGCTGTCATTGAAGGAGAAGATCATTTACACGTCTATTAGCGTTAGTAGAGTGTGATGGGTTCATCTGATTTTAGAAATTAGTCATGTTTAGTTCAAGTAGTTGATTAGACGGTTCAAGTTGTTGGTTTAAGTTTCAATCTAATTAGCCCATCGCTGAAAACTGTTGTTTATATTAAACTTAAAGATATGAATAAAAAATATTTTTACTTAGATGAATAAACACCTGCTTCAATTATCCGGGATCACAGAAGTCAATGGCATTGTGTTTTAAATAAAAACACAAAGTAAATCTGCATTTTTTATTTTTTTTTAATTTGAGATAGGTTTGCTCTTGACTCTAGTCTAGGTCGGAGATGACAGAGACAAAGTCGACGATGGAGCGAGCTTACCCAGAAGAAGCCTGTTCACTCTCACTTTGAAGAGATCGGGGTTGTATGCATTCGGAAACACAGACGCAGGCAGAGAGTTCCACTCATTTGCTGTGCGCATCACAAAAGACATTTGGAAACGCTTAGTGCGAATTGGTAGAATAGCAACTAGGTAGGGATGGCAGCCTACAGTGCGTCTAGATGTCCGATGGTAGAAGGGGGCAGGCGGAATGAGGTCGTGGAGTTCTCGAGCACACTCTGCTTACCTATTATGAAGATATACAAGTTTCTTGCAAGGCAGAATCAAGCAATGCAATGAGTCGGGAAAATGCTTGGAAGGAAAATAATTTCTGGCACAGCCGGGCGGTAAAATCGAATATATGTATGTAGATGTGAACAAGTGCAGTAATTGCTTCGGGCGGGCTAAATACTGCCGAACCGACAATACCGGCCCGCTTATGTGTGTAGCAACCTACCTATCGTACCTACCTATCGTGTAAATTTTGTCCTTCGGATCGTAAATACTTTTGTATGTCTTTGTTAGAATCTAAGCCCCCAAAAACATGCACGCTAATAAATAACCCATTATTTCTCATATTAAATACACACACGCACACACAGCCACATCTCTACCCAACCCACCGGGGAAACAAGGCGAGATTTTGTAATATGTTGAAAATTATAAAAATCGTAAATTTTCATCATGCATGAAATTCGAAAATGAATATTTTACTGTGACAATTTTTGTTCAAACATTATGAAAATATGTGGAAATGACAGTGTCCAAATTAATAATAATAATATGTATATTTATTTTTTCTTCACTAATGGACAGTAGTAGTGCTTAAAACTACCTTATGGATAAGTTCACAAGTCACAGGGCTCCACGACGCTGCATATGTATAATACAAGCTTACACTGGGTCCTTTTTAAGGTTCCGTACCTCAAAAGGCAAAAACGAAACACTTATAGGATCTCTCATGTGTCTGTCTGTCTGTCAGTCTATCACAGCCATTTTGCTTCGAATCTAATGGACCGAACTAGCTGTACCCCGCGGTTTCGTTCGCGTGGAAGTCGTAAGATACACAATATACTAAAATAACAGCCACATTTTAATAAAACTCCCTCGTCCCCCGACCGTACGCGACCGACCGACGTGGGCGTTATATCGCCCACCCGCACTATTCTACGTACTTCGTTTTCGCTCAGCGTTCTATCTGACTTTTTCTTATTTATGCTCGACTCCTAAGGGTCATAGCGTGATGTTAAATACGCTATAACCATCCTCGAGAATTGGGCTACCAAATGCAAAAAGAATTTTTGAAATCAAACTTTTTGTTCACAATTTCAAGGGTTTTAATTTTTTTTCGCGGAACCCTAATTATTCTTTTAAAATAAAAGTAACAGTTACTCCCCGTAACATCAGCTATCAGCCAGTGAAAGTGCCGTCGAAATCAGTCCAGCCCTTTTGGAGATTAGCCGGAACAAACAGACAGATAGACAGACAGACAAAAATTTTAAAAATTGCTTTTTTGTTAGAAGTACCGTAAATACGTTCATATGTATTTAGTAAAAAGTTGTTATTTTGACATTACAAACAGACACTTTAATTTTTTTTTGTATTTGTATTGATAAGAAGTGTCAAGTTAGAGGAATCAATAATTTTTCAGTTGCAATCCATAGTTTTAAGCTATTTACTCACAGAAGCCTTACAAACCATCTCTTGGGCTTCTGGTAGATGTAAAGAGCGGTGTTTGCATTGTTGCAAATGAATGAACCAAGGAAGCAATAGAATTTGTGAGAAAAGCTGGGTTTAAATGAGGGTTTATGGCATACCGTACTCTTCCTGCGTTTTCCTTTTGATAAGTCATTATTGTACTTCAACTGGGAGTGTTTTTTTTTCCATTTACAAATTATTATACCGTCTCGCTTTTATGAGGTAGAATTAATAAAAATGTACTAAAGGAAATAAATGAGGAGATATATAGAGATACGATAAAGGAGCTCGTGGCTAAGTAATAACAGCCACACGGTCGATCCATCAGGTTAAGCTACGCTTACCGGGGTTGCTCCGTGGATAGGTGACCATCTTTACATACTGAGACTCCTCCTCCGAAAGTACGTTAAACCATTGGTCCCGGCTGTGTCCTTCGTGGATCTTTAACAGTCGTTACGTGTTGTCAGAAGCCCGAAAGTCTGACAACCAGTCTTACCAAGGTGTATCGTATTACCCAGTTACTGGGTTGTGGAGGTCAGACAGGCAGTCGCTCCATGTAAAATACTGGTATTCAGCTGCATCCGGTTAGACTGGAAGCCGACCCCAACATAGTTGGGAAAAGGCTAGGCAGATTGATTGATTAAAGGAAATAAATTCGTTTCCTGTTTTTACCAGAAAGATGTGCGTCCGTTTATTTGTTATCGTATATGTATATGTGGGTTGTTTAAATTAGTTACAGAAGACACCGATTTACCTATATTTATTTTGTGTGGAATTTCTCAATAGCAGCCCGGAGTCTAGATTTGTACGTATGTATAAACCTACATGGGACTTAAACATAACTGGTAAAATGTGGGTGTGCTATACCTCTGCCTAATCCTTCATGGATTACAAGCGTGATGTTATGTTATTACTACTGCCATAGATAGGAACAGTAAAATTTTCAACGGTTTTGTTCTTTATGTTTGAAGTGTTTTATGATTCAGAAGTCTTGAAAAGCAATTTATTATTGAGTAAAATAAGAGGTTCATTTGAATCCAAAATGAATTGGAGAACTACGAAACAACCGCGCGAGTACAACCGTAAACAACAATAAGTTTTAAGTATATTCAATTTGGATAAAAAATACCTCTTGACTTCGACCATAGACTACCGTTACTGGAGAAGGCAATACTCGTTATATACCCTCATTGTAACGAGCTCCGGAACATAAATCATGGAACACAAAAAATATAGCACAACAACTCTTGCTGAAACATGCGACGACAGGGAACCAATACATCGCCCATACAAATGTGCTGCGTTGTTGCCGAATTGCCGCCGAGTGCGAGGCATAGGTATACGTTTGATATGGAATAGAAGCGAAACCAAATGTTCATTTCTATTCCATATTCAACTTTCTTCATTCATGATTTCGTAAAAAATTATTGTAGGTGAACAATTCATTTGAGCTTGAAGGTCAAGCTTTAAACCTACAATATAATATTGTAACTAACGGCCGAACCCAATAACCTATTTTCAGTAAAAGACAGATCGCTATTGATGGTAGACGGTATAATTCTATCTGTCCTTATGTCATGCCGGTAAGATTCTATAGTCTCTTATAGATTATTGAGACGTTAAAATCATAGATAGATAGGTTTTTCTATCTCCAATATGCCAAAACTGCTAGTTAGGTTATTGAGTTCGGCCGTTAGTAGACGAATGCAGTAGTCATAAGTTGGTAGGTAGATACATAAGTACATACAGGTTGTCCAGCATCTCTTGGCAGCTTAAAGCAGCAGAGCTCGGAAAGCCGACTGTCAAATATAGGCCAAGGACCCTACATTACTATGAAGATACCAAGTTACTCTGGGCAGGGCTTTACTATCTGTGGGGCTAGCATGAACGCACAGAGTCAACGTAACGTTTAACCGAACGAATTTGAAATTGTAAAAGCTCATTCCGCACATCATATTTACTAGTTTGAAGACTTTATTCAAATCTATGGGTGATACCAATTGTGCATGTCGAAATTTTTTTAACCAAAATGCTAAGGGATAGTTGTATTTTCGATTCACAAATCGTTTTCGTCGCGCGTTCTTGCTAGGGCCTTAGCCGACGTACGCACGGACTTAAAAATATCGCGGCGGGATTTTATCGCGCACTGGATTTTCAATTCCCAGTGTTGAGCTGAGCATTGCATAGCGACAAAAAAAAAAACACTGGGATTTTCAACTCTCAGCGCTAAGCAGATCGTTTTGAGAATCATCATCATCTGCCTAGCCTTTTCCCAACAATGTTGGAGTCGGCTTCTAGTCTAACCGGATGCAGCTGAACATCAGTATTTTACATGGAGCGACTGCCTGTCTGACCTCCACAACCCAGATACTGGGTAACAGTGGCGAGGCTTGCCATTTCGTAGGAGGTAAGGCGAAGAAGAAATTGTTCAGTTATAAATAGTCATACAAATACGATTATCACGTTGTGGCGCCGGCTTATATAGAACAATTTGTGTTTTTGTTGGAATATATATTACTTGGCAATCGTAGACATTACTGAATGTGCTATTTTTCAATGATGGTAGGTGAAGTTACTCTTTCGATCCTCCAAAGGGAAGCCGGGAGGAATGGAGTTGTTAGCGCGCTTCGCCTCTGCTGGGTAATAAGATACCCATTGGTAAGACTGGTTGTCAGACTTTCGGACTTCCACCAACCGCGGTAAGCGTAGCTTAACCTGATCGATCGACCCGTGCGACTGTTATTACTTAGCCACAGGCCCTTCAGATCGTTATGAGAATCCAGTACGCGAAATTTTTACGTCTGTGCGAAAGTGCCACACAACCTAACCTAACGTTTGACGTAGTTTGTGAAGCCGCATTAAAGTTTACGTGTGCCGCCGAAATTCTCACCGTGTAATAACTAATACTAGACTCGACTAATTAATGCTAGATGTTTTGGACCACCATCTTTGGATGTAGATCGGACAAAACTAGTCTAGCGTATCATCTTTCAACTGTGTTACACAATTGCCCCGCAGACGTTGAAAGTTTCAACATCTGCGGGGCTATTGCGTAACACACTTACATGGCAGTAGGAATCGGTTTCATTTTGACAGTTCAACAACATCCATTGCGTTATTTACGTTGTTGAGCAAACAAATTTTTCGATCATATGAAGCAATGGATTAGCAATATGCTTCAAAATCATTCAAACCATGATTGAAGGTTTATTACCAACTTAATATTACTTGCTAGTGATTTTTACGCCTCATACGACCATCCAGAAATAGTCCTTCATCTATCTAGTACTTACTTCATCGTATAACACCAAATATTTACAACCAAGAAAGCTATAAAGACCGCTTGTAATAGCAAAATTTACACGAAAAGCGATCATTCCTATTTTGTGATATAAATGCCAATAATATGTTACCGAGTAGATGTACGAAAACATTTAATGGGATAACCACGCTTCACAACATGGATACACGCGCGATGGTGTGGTGTGAACAACGATATTTAATTGACTTTTCTTGTTCCCACTATAATGCTAAACTTATTAGGTATAAGCTTATAACAACTTGCTTCAGGACTTACTAGTTAATTTCTGCTTACATTTGTACATTGAAATTAATGAACGTAGGCACTAAATAATGCATAAGGTCTGAAAAGGACATTGTTCGCGTCCATACATCGTCCGCCTAAGAAGCAACAGAGAAGTGAATTTACTTTCTGTGATCTAAATAATGCTTATAATCAATTGAAACTAAATTAAAATCACGGACACCTCTGTGCATTGTAAAAAATCCAAAATACTTTCGAATTTTGAGGTTATATTAGGCCAATAGAAATATACTAATTTATTGTTTATTAGTGAAAATACATTGGATTTTATCTTTAAACGTTTCATTACATAATATTAGGTAGTCAGAACTATTCGTTCTTTATACTAATTTATTTGTAGTTATGATTAGATTAGGGCTATGGACTGTTTCGTTTTTGTATGACTTAGGAGTAAGTATTGCATTTTACTATGAATATAAAATCTTGCTTGTTTACCCAAAAGTCAAACTGTCATCTGTCAATGATGACACTGACATGATGATGTTGCTCGTTTGACACAGCGCTGAGAGTGCCGAGTTTTGTAATTACGGTGCACACTCTAGGTACCGCTGCGTACAAAGACTTGGCTGTATGAGCTACAATGCCCTTCGCCTATTCAAAACGTCAAATTGAAACAAAAAATAATGGCGCCGGGGAATAAGACGGAAGTGAATTACTTTTCAAAATGTTTTCGAAATTCTGAAGTGCCCGGTTCTATTGTAATAATTGTAATGTAAATTATGAAAAAAGCTAGTAATTACTGTAAAGGTTTCATACGTGTTGATTCATAGGCCATTTTTAACAATCTCCTTTCCGGTCAACTTTTAAGAAAATATTTTGGAACATTATCCATTACTAGGGACCCGCCCCGGCTTCGTACAGGTAGCACTAATGTATCTATAGCCAGATGACTTATGGTGGATGATTGAAATACTATCTTGAATTCATGCAACCCTAGTACTTTTTATAGTTTTTGTTAGGTTACTGTTATAAAAAAATATAACACAAATTACCAAAAAGCCAAAAAAAATAAACCTGTTGATCCGATCGCTACTAAACTTCACAGGATCATCCGCTGGGCTAATCTGAAGATTGCCTGAAAATTTAATAAAAAATCGCTCCAGCCGTTTTGGGGTCATATATACATACACACATCCATTTTTAGGGTTCCGTAGTCAACAAGGAACCCTTATAGTTTTGCCATGCCCGTCCGTCCGTCCGCAGCTTAGCTCAGAGATTCTTAGTACTAGAAAGTTATAATTTGGCATGGATATACATATTAATCACGCCGACAAAGTTGTAAAATAAAATCGAAAAAAAAAATTTTAGGGTACCTCCTGTACACGTAAAGTAGGGATGTTTTTTTTTCTCGTCTACTCCATGGTGTGGGGTTATTGTTCGAAAGGTCTTTCAAAAATATTGCTGGTTTGTGAAAACAATTTTTCGATTAAGGGGTCCTCCTTTTCTGAAATATTAAGCTTTAAAGTGCTAATTTTTGTTAACCGACTTCCTCAGTACTCCGTCATTTATAACCCGATTTGGAATTTTTATTTTATTTCAAAAGACATACTTCCAGATTGGTCCCATTTTTATCAAAATCCAGTTCTGATGACAGGATCCATGAGGAATTGAGGGAACTCCTCAAATATTATAGGCAAACACATAGTGATTTTGATATTTTTAACAACAAATTAATTAAAATTATAATTATAAAAATAAAATTAATTATTAATTATTAAATTATATTTAATTATAATTATTATATTCATATCAGAGAGCGCTGAGATTTTTGTACAATGTGAGACGACATTACGACAATAAATGAAAACACTGGCAATACTAATGCATAAGAGTATTTTGGAACTATTCAAATAAAGCCAATTCAAAATTTAAAAAAATATTTTTTCAAACAAACTAAATAATTATGTAGTAGTGATGGGTTAAAAAAATCACTGAAAGTTAACAAACTGTGTCATTTTTTGTGATAGTGTAGTTAGAAAATGCTCACGAGGAATAATTTACTTTTCCGAGGTATACAGGTAGACTTTCATAAACTCTGCAGAGCTTGAAGAAATCGTTTATTTCATCCATCGCAGTTTAAGTCAGGCACAAAATGATATTGAGCTTTAAGAATATTTGATGTTGTAATCATTTTACGGTAATACTGCACGAAGTATTGTTTTCATTCAAAGGTTATATTAGTAAAATGGCTTAGGTATAGTTCATGTTTCTGACTGGTATCGATTTTGAAAGCGAGAACAAGAGCTGGAAAGATTTACATAATATGCCTACCATAAGAAAAATCGCACATATAAAATTATTTGAATGTTTTTACGAGCGGAAACAGTCGTGAATGGCAATTGCCAAGGATTGAACGGAAGGAGAAGGAAATGGCGATTGTAAAAATCCCGGATTCCTAAAAACTCTTTCTTATTCAATTTCTGGAAGGATCCGCTTTTGTTGAATGCTTCGAACGGAACGCGTTCAAAGTTCTTTATACGAGTAATGTCACTGACTCGAACCTAATTGTTTATTTTTTTTTTCAAAAGAAAGTTTAAGACGATCGACGAATAAAATTAACATACAGTAAAGAATTTCTAAAAACTCCGGGAAATTACCAACTCTGATTTTACTGATACTGCGATTTTACAGATATTTACCTACTTAGGTTTATTCTGCTGACCTGCTTTTCAGCGATTTTCTGCACGAAGCTATACCATCAATCACTTTTCATCCAAGTAGATGTATCGACGAGGAGGGATGAGTAGGGATCATACTTATGTAAAAACATGCTAATGTTATAGTCATTTACTGGATAAGCTGCTTGCTACCAAGATCTACACCATAGTTTATTGCTGACTTACTTGACCTTAAACTTTAAGGTCAAGTAAGTCAGCAAAAAACCAAATGCTTAAAGTAAGTAGGTAGATATTCTTTTATAGAATCAACAAAAATAAAAAAAGAAAGGCAACACTTAGCTGGAATAGATATCATATAAGGTACTTATACAAACAGATTTCTAGACAAAATAAAACAATTTCATCATAGATATCTCAAGATAATTCAATAAAGCTCATAGCGAAATACTTTCTATTCATTATTGATATCACACACAGCGCGAATATATGGAACAGATACAGGAAATGAACTCGTCATCCATGCATACAATGTCAGGAAAGATGAATAGAATATTGCAGAGGAATGCAATAATATCGAATGCTCAAACTATTGAATACGGTAGAATGGTGGGCAATACAGTTTTTGTAGGTAAATGGTTGGTTGGTTGTAGCTTCGTTGTGCAATTTGCGGTTTTAAATCGTGCTTTAAAATGCCAATAACCAGCCCGCTTGTTTGTTTCGATACCGTTTGCTGCACCAACTGGTAAGTTATCTAGATACCTATACCTACAATGCTGCTATGCCACATGTGAGAAAGGTCGATTAACATTCACAATTTAATATCACGGAATCTCGCTCTTAGGCTCGGACTACAAGCATCCGGAATCTCCCGGGCCCGAAAAAAAACGGCCCCGGACAAGCCCGAATTCAATCCGTCTCTCAAGCAATCATTTGATTTGTTCCTGTATTGACTACATAGAATCAGATGCCATCCGATTCCGAATTTCACCCGGAAACCACCGGATCATGCTCTGGTTCTCTCCGCCGCACCCGGTCCGTTATTTTTCGGTACAAGGGGCGGGACCTTTCAATATAGTATGTAGTTGTATGGAGCTGACCACACGACTCCGAAAAACATTCGTTCCGGGCGCTTCTGGACGAACTACTTCATCATTTTTGGATATGACTTGTGGAATACTCCTTCCGTTATACGGTCTACGTGAAAAGGATGAACCCAGTATCTTTTTGCTTTCCTTTGTTTGATGTTCCTTTTTTATTAACGGCCACAGCGAAACACACAACTTCAACTAAAGTTAAAGTTTGCATTTGAAACACCATAGTAGTGACTATTCACTGTAAGTGCTAGCGGCCGACTGAGTAAATTTCTCTTCGGATTCAAACGGGCCGCGTGTAGTCGCTCTATACCGCAACTAAAGTCATATTAAACTAAATGCAGATAACAATAGAACTATAATACGAAAAAGTATTTAAAAAAAAAATTAAATCGACTTCAAAAAGAAATTAACTCAAAATTATGAAATGACTTTAATTTCGGAAGTCGGTGTCTTGGGATCTGTATTTTTGTGTTCTGCCACCGACTTTCGAAATTGAAGCTATTTTCTTTTAACACTCCACCTCGGACTTGAGCTTAATGAAATTTCATCACGTCCTTTTCATTAAAACTGTGTTAAAATATTCTAATTACGAGACTTATTAAGATTTTAGTCGACGGTGGGTTATAAGGAAATATCTTTTGAATCACTTCCCTTTAATTTGATAATCAATCACAAAAGAGTATTGCTGAAGACTTAATACCTTTCTATTTCAGGAATTATTTTCGTTGGCAAAGGGAAAAAAGCGGTTCTCTCATAGCCAATTGTGGGTACGTTAAAGAGAAAACGATGAAGATAAACGCTCGGTACAACAGTTGGTTTTTGTAGGTATTGTGAGTAAACACTGATGTGTGAATAAGAGCTTAGAATGTGCCCTCCTATTGACAGAAGTTATGGTGGAAATATTTCTAGGTTTGCTTTAGAAAGGAACAAAAATATGTACAGCATAAATGTATAGAGACAAGTTAATCTTCCAATCATCACTACGTCGGATTCGTGGCTAGGATTGCGGTTCACAAGCATGCATAAGAAATTGATGGGATTATCCGATTGCCGAGCAGAATCTTGTCTCGCCAAGACGTTATCAAAGCGGAGATATCTAACACGTAGGTATAATTTTTGTTCATAAGACGATTTGTGATTTTAAGCATAATATAATCAGCCTATAATGTTTCTCCTCTCGCTGAGAAGGAGTGGGCCGTACGTAATCCACCACGCGAGCCCAGTGCGGGTTGGTAGATGTCACATGTCTTCGAATTTTTGGTTCCAGGACATGCCGGTTTCCTCACGATGTTTTCCTTCACAGTTTTGAGAGCAGTGGTGATGAAATAATTTACACAAAGTAAAGCGCATGTCCGGGTTCGAATCTACGACCTACAACCCGTAATTCGCGGCTGTTACCACTGGGCCACCACATGGATTTTAAGCATAAGCTTCAATGATATTTTGTGAAAATCTAATTCTAATTATTAATTCTATTTGAGAAAATTAATTTGTAGTTTTTTTCATAAAAATACATATAGGTATCTATATTTTTTTTTATGTGCACTTAAAATTTAGAAATTATTTCATACTGGTAGAATTGCTATGTGGCCAGACATTTTAAAGCTAGACCCGTATCATTACATTGTGAGTCGAAATGTGTCTGGTATGTGAGCGAATCTGCAAGAATTTATGTCCAGTGTCAACTTGAACAGAATCCTGAAAGTATCTCCGTTATTTCTAACAATTTGTAGAAAGGATAACCCTTGAAACGTTACTGATTGAAATTCGTTGATCAAATTTAGGGACCTGCCTTTAATTAAATAATGTGTGTGGAGGACCTCCCCTATGTATATTAGCACAGTTCACATAAATATGTACTAGATTTTGTCTGACAAAATCGAATCAGCAACTACATAAAAAGTTTAAAATACGTCTTGATGCCGATCACCCCTGTACAGAACGAATATAAATTGAACAAGGCCCATAGTATAGTTTTCTTTCCTAATTAACACCATTCAATTTGGGTCTCCGTCCCGAATTTTAATCATCAACGAGAGTCAAATCCAATTAAAGCATTTAATTTTGACCGAATGAATAATTATATGTCCAAAATTGAGTAGGGAATCTAATACGTATAGTCACCAAAAGAGATTAGTATAGATGTGCTATAGGATTTTTTGGCACGTGAACAAAATTGGAACTAAGGCCGCCATTTTGTTTTTTCAACATACTTCACAAAACAATTGTATAAATGTTTATCAACAGCGTAAAAGATTCTTGTAGCATTGTATGCAGGCAGCTTTCAACAACTACTGGCGTGTGCTGAGTACTGAAATCCTTGATTTTGGGTTATCATAGTAATGTATAGTTAAAGTATGGCAATTACAACAATGTTTATTCCATTTTTATACCACACGAAATTCTTGTTGACTGCCTAACTATTAATCTAAACAGCACAACAGTTCACACAATCGAATCAATGTCTGTTATTAAAACAGACTCAGCTTTTGTCTGACACTTTCCACCTTTGAGTTAAATAAAGTGCTAACCCGGTATTGTCTTCATATTACTTAGTATAAAACACAGATGTTCTTAGCTTCAGTGCTGTGATAATAAATGGATTTGTTCCACTTTACGTTAGTAGAACTTTATTGGCCGTAAATTGTAGTTGACTAGTTATTCAAACTATCTCGACTGTAAAAAATATTCAAAATTAATTTTCAGCACGAAGCCCGTTTCTGCGGCATTGCATGGTGTTACTCTACCATATAATTAAATCAGTTAAAATAATGCATTTATGCACATATTGTAGTATGTTGCTAATCCATCATTCATAACGCCTAATGACCGTAATATCGGTATTGCCGTATGAATAATGTATAGGTAGAGAAATTCTTTCGTGCATAGGAGCCTATATTTTTATTTCATGTATTTCAAGTAAAGGTTATCGTTTATTTTAGGTTTTCAGGTGTAAAATTCAGTTAGAAATTAAGTTCATGGGAAAACAAATCAGCTGCTTTGTAATATTCATGCAGTGTGATGGAAAATTTCAGAAAATTGAAATCGTTACACGCAGGCAAAACCAACAGCCAAATCTAAAACACATATTAAGGTTAATTCCAAATTAATTCTGATCATCAATTCACCGAACAAGTATGTGGGCGCATTTGCACTACATATTTCACTGCGCTGTTTAACATTCATGAAACATGGTGGTCAAAATTTACATGTTGCATGCCTGAAGTGGGGCATCGTGGTAATAAATGTCAACCGGGGTAACAGACTTGGTAACGGGGTAAGTCAGCTGACCGAGAGAGCAGTAGGCGTTTTAGACCTCGCGTATATTTAGTGTAACGTAATTTTAGATTCGTGAATTCAATGGAAGATACCTCTTATGTATCCCTTACTTAGAGCACACTTTGAGCACACGTAGGTAGGAACTTACTTCATATGTTTCCTGATTATCTTTCATTCATTGATTCCGCGCGGAAAATATCTCAACACTTCCTCATTCTTCCTCACCTTGACTAAAGAAACGTTCTGCAATAGCGTTGACACCCGTAATCAAATCGCTTCTTTACCTCCGCTCAGTTCAACGCACCCTCGCTGGATTAAACTCCTCAATTTATTATCAAATCACGGTCTGAATGAAGGGGCGTTTCTTTCAAGATCTCGAAGTACTTCCTCCAGGCAGGTTAACGCAGTAGAAGAATTAGAACGCGTTTGTTTGATACGCGTATTACGCCAATTCCACAGCGTAATGAAAAAGATAAACAAATCAAGTATCTTGACTTGGCCCGCGAGGTTGTCGACATGTGGGATGTGGAGTCAGCGATCATTGTGTCGATAGTCGTATCAGCCAATGGCCTAATTGCCAAGAGCCTCGACCAACACCTAAAGAGGCTCTCGTTGGGCAGCTGGATTAAGGGCTTGATTCAGAAAGCGGTACTTCTGGACACGGCTCGCATTGTTAGGAGGTTCCTCTCTCTGGAGCCCTGACCGCCGGTAAATTGGACCCTGTTCCTGATACCGGTGGGCTACTATTTTTTATATTTTTAAATGTTTTTATAATTTTTATATTCTAATATTTAAAAATATAATTTATATGTAATTATTTAATGTAATAAAGGAGATAATAATAATAACTTTATTTCCAAATTTACAATTTACATAACGGCGATAGGGTAATACTATGACAATACTGTTTTTAAATCACTGATTATCTCTACTGGCACCCAAGCTAAGATTAAACTTGTGTTATGGGTGCCAGGGCTCTCTCTATTGATAATTCGTAGTATCTACCAAAGCTAGTCGTAAAACCAAAGTACAAAAGCTCTAGAACTAGGTTTTTCCTTTAGCCCAATTACATTACGTATTCGAATTCTAGGCTTGGTCCTGGACTACCGGCGGAATTGAAAATATATGGAACATGTGAATACAAATCTATTGGTAAGTCCTAACTTACAGGGTGCAATTTTTTTAAAGATGATGTTTGAAGCTATCATAGATCATTTTAACTTACCGATAAACAAGTACCTTTTGGCACTCGAATGACGTTGACAAGGGGCGCTGTTGGTTTTGAGCAATTGTTTTTGTTTGTGCAATTGTTTTGGGAAATGTATTGAATAACAAAATGGCGGCGTTAGTTTCGATTTCGGTCACGCGCCAAAAGATCCTTGTAGCAGGATCTTTTGGCGCTCGAATGACGTTGACAGGGGGAGCGCTGTTAGTATACATTGGTGCAATTGTTTTGTGAAATGTATTGAATAACAAAATGGCGGCGTTAGTTCCGATTTCGGTCACGCGCCAAAAGATCCTTGTAGCAGGATCTTTTGGCGCTCGAATGACGTTGACAGGGGGAGCGCTGTTAGTATACATTGGTGCAATTGTTTTGGGAAATGTATTGAATAACAAAATGGCGGCGTTAGTTCCGATTTCGGTCACGCGCCAAAAGATCCTTGTAGCAGGATCTTTTGGCGCTCGAATGACGTTGACAGGGGGAGCGCTGTTAGTATACATTGGTGCAATTGTTTTGTGAAATGTATTGAAAAACAAGATGGCGGCGTTAATTCCAAGTTTGGTCACGCGCCAAAAGACCCTTGTACAGTTGTAGGTATATCTTACACATAGGTAAATTGTCAAAATATAAGGGACAATAACATATATGCAATAAAGTGTTATCTTCACTGCAGTAACATCTAAGCTATTACTAGCTGCTTTGCGGAAGCCCAAAATATGCTAATTATATCCCCGAAAGCGAGGCAAAATGTTTTTAAGTTAAAACAAATCTCTTTATCGGTCTGCCTCATTCGTGGATGCCGTAATATATTGCGCCCACGCTTTTGACTTTTGTTTTTCTTTTCATTTAAACATCCACTGCTTTACATGGCTTTGCGGACAAATAGGAAGTAGCATTTACATACTGGCCAGATGGATTAGTGATCGCATTCTTTTGTTTTATTTTTTTGGAGGACTGACATTAAACCTACTGACCGGATGGGTTAGAGATATTATCGCATTTTTTTAGGAAAACGCTGCTCCTCATAGACCTCCTTCCTTTTTATCGAGCACGTGCTCGGTATGCTCAGGTTTGAATTTTATTGCTGATGAATTTAAGATGATAACGTTATCTAAAGTGTTTTGCGAGTCTGTATAAGAAGTCAGAGTGAAATGATTTACTTAATTAGGAAAGTATCGCTAATCGAAGAACAAAATAATTATGCGGATTGGTCTCTCAGTCTCATACTACAAAGATCATAACTTCTGCATTTGCATTGCTATCGTCTAAATAATTAAACTTCCTACGCCACGGATTCCCAAACTATGCTAATTGCACTATCCCCGCCCGCGAGGCAAAGTGTTTTGCAACTAATCTCTTTATCGGCGACCCTCATTCGTGAAACCCGGTAATATATTGTGACAACAGTTTCATCCTTTTGTTTGTTTGTTCCGTGATCTAACATTTCCTACAATGCTACATTTCCCCGTAAAGAGTCACGTTCATTACCCACCTTTTTGTGAAGACATTGTTTTAAGACCCTTTTTTGTTAATCGTGGGTGAGATTTACACATTCATGTCATAATAAATAGTAAAAGGGTTTTCTTGTTAAACTTGAATATTGTTTTTATTCAGTCCTGCTAAAAATAAAGCCAATTTTGAACATAATGCGAACCACACCCGAAACAATGAAATGGTGTTAGTCAAAATGTTAAAAGTTTTAGGTCAAACAATCTAGTATCTGGTAGGTATTGTTCAAAGTTCAAATATCTCTGTTTTTGGCTGCGTGTATTTAAAACTATTATTGCATGTACAAATAGTGGTTCTTTAAAGTATACTTTTATTTCATAAAGCAGCACTATCGTAGATACTTAACACTATACTGTAATGATATTATTATTCAGCTATAAGGTTTTCTAGTGCTAAGAAGCGTCTTTCCTTTGTATTCTCCTTTAGTACTTACTCCGGAGTCAACACAATAGTACTCGTTATTCGTTAAGGCACTTGTGTTAATGCTTTAGTTAGGTGTTGAATGGAATTTGTAGAAGGACCTACTAATGAGAATCTGTAGGAGAATTTAACAAATAAAAGAGTGAGTGTGTAAAATGCTTCTACGCTGCTACACGAGCCTTTATGTGACAAGTGTTCACACAAGTACACTGAGGCATGAGAGTACGAAACGCGTCTCTTGCATTCAAAGTCTATTGAGAGCTAAAGGTGCCTTCCCGATGTTGCTCTAGCGCCACAGCAACATTTCACTGACAAATTGCGAGCGCACCACGTCCGCGTCATAACAAAAGTGTCAATGTTGTCACAACCGTTAATACAACTGTCCACAATCAAGATTGGAAACAACACAACGCAATTTCTGAACACTATTCGAAACAAACAAAATTAGTTCGCACTTGAACCATCTATCTGTCTGTTTGTTCTATGGATATAATATAAACTCGTGTTAGCATCGTTTGCTTTGAGAATACAATTTTAATGAGACTTCGCCGCTGTTTGCTGGTTCGTGATGGCGATACTAGTGGTGTAATAACGTCTCTTACAATACTGGCGATATAAGCTTCTTTGTATCGCGTGACCCGCTTTGTGGAACACTCAAATGTGCAGAGATTGCAGCCAATGACTGTTGTTGCTCTTTGGTCGAGCACATGGGGCCTGCCCCGAATATGCGAGATTTCATATCAATTGACTGCCTCGTTGGTCTAGTGGTCGCAAGCGCTACTGCTGAGCATGAGGTCCTGGGTTCGATTCCCAGGTCGGGCAAAGTGTTATTGGGTTTTTCTATCTGGAATTTCTCAGTAGCACCCCGGGGTCTGGATTTGCGCCCGGTAGATGGCAATAGGCTCGCCCCCTATTACATGGACGGCGAAATGTGGGTGTACTATAAGTACACCTCTGCCTAACCCTTCGGGGAAACAAGGCGTGATGTTATGTTATGTTATTCATATCAAGTTGCGAAACAATTTATATTTTCGTGTATTCTTTTCTTTATCACTTATTGTGTCTTTAAAGTGAATCCCTAACAAAAAAAGTGTGTCTGAATGCAAAAATTTACAAATGTAATTTGGTCGTTTGGAACGTTTAGGTACATAAGAACCAACACACAACACAAATGCGCGTGGAGTGTACACGTAGAGCTAAACTGTCAGAGATGGAAGCTTATTTTTGGTTTAAAATGACGAGAAAACCGTGTCTTTCCTAAACCATGATTCTAGACAGTCCATCAGTATTAACCAATTTTGCAATCGATAACTATAGATTCGACCACAAGTCGCAAAGCCCCCAAGCATGCATAATCAGCGTGCAAATACTTAAGTTTATTATGTTTACTAAGAGAAAATGGATACAATGTAGGAACAACACAGCACAAGAATAGTGGATCAAAACATGAACTTACGTAGTTGCTAGGTGATGGAATAGTCTGACTTAAGACTATAAATACAATTCACAAGTTTGCTTGTTGTTCGAATCACCGAAAGTTAGCTCTCTTAATAATATTGTTGTTTGTGCTTCAATTTAGTTTACACTGAACGAAACGAATATTGGAGGTGCTCTTTCAGTCATTTTTATTTACCAGTTAGTCGTGGCTAAGTAATAACAGCCGCACGGGTCGATCCATCAGGTTAAGCTACGCTTACCGAGGTTGGTCCGTGGATGGGTGACCATCTTTACATACCGAGACTCCTCCGTGCCTCGGAAAGCACGTTAAGCCGTTGGTCCCGGCTGTCATTCGAGGATCTTTGACAGTCGTTCCGGGTTGTCAGAAGCCCGAAATTCTGACAACCAGTCTTACCAAGGGGCTTAGTTTTACTCGTTTTATCCAGTTACTGGGTTGTGGAGGTCAGACAGGCAGTCGCTCCATGTAAAATACTGGTATTCAGCTGCATCCGGTTAGACTGGAGGCCGACCCCAACATAGTTGGGAAAAGGCTAGGCAGATTGATATTGATATTTATATCCCTCGTAGTACAAAGTCTGTGTTTAATAATACCGCTATCTACATACTGAAAGAAATGAATGAAAAACCTTTTTTTTACTTTCCTTTGATGCCCAGTTGGTGTCAATTGAATATCCGCTTTCCCCATATTAACGAAGCAACACGTTGAACGCAGCAAAAACATAAGTTAATTAGCATTGGCAGCACACTTTACACTTTGTCCGCTCACATCACCCGGATTTTGTAGGGCTTTACCTGTTTTAATCCCATACATAACAGGATTTTGCGACTCAATCCTTTCACGTCGTTGTGAAAAGTAAGAGTAAGTAAAATAGAGATGAATGGCCGCCATGTCGTTTTAATTAGTACTTAGTGGGTTCCGTGTCGGGCTGATGACGGCAAGAATTTCTTTATGGGAACAGCTTAGAGGGATAATGAAAAAACTTTCCGCATTATTTTCTTGTTGGGCCCGTAGGTATTTTTTTTATTAAAGTAATAAGCGATTTTAATTAAATGAGGTTTTACTCAGCAGTTCTAGTACCTACCTACCACCTACGATTTCGTCTACAACAACTAAGCTAAAACATATATCGTTTAAGACTATTATGCCCAGGCAAACAAAGATAGTTTTTTAGGCATTGTCATACATTAGAAGTAGGCATACTTCATATAAATCCCAGTTCCCGAAGCTCAACTACTTTATACTGTAGGTTTACTAAGCAGCTTAAAAACTCTAGAACGACTTTAAAAGAAGATTCAGGCTAAAACACTAACCCTATTCTACTCACACACTTTATCATGTGAAAATATATGTGAAAGTAACCTTTTATGTGTCTTTGATAACATGAAAAGTTTTAAATAAGAAAACTGAAATCCATACCAATATTATAAATGCGGAACTGTCTGTCTGCTACCTTTACACGCCTTAATGCTCTTGCAAACAGGCACGACACGCGACGCGACACAAAGGCACCGCGTGTTGCGCGACAAGCGGTGCCTTTGTGTCACGTCGCGTGTCGTGCCTATTGATGGAGCCTTTAACGGTGGAACGGATTGCTCGATGTGGCTTGAGGTAGACTATGACTTGGGTTAGGACATAGGGTGCTTTATCACGTTCCTGTACAATCACGCGGGTGAAGCCGCGGGCAAAAGCTAGTCTTTTATAAAATTACTCTATCCGCTAGTGAAATGATGACCCGTCAATAGTTTTAAACTCCGTATCCTAAAATATTAAGCTAGTAGATACCTGTATTTAAAGCCCTTTCATAGTACAAAGGGCAACTTGTGGGTCAAGTTGTCCTCTCTGCTGTGATCTCTCACCTGGAAATTGGTAAGGGAGTTACTTATACATGCATATTATTTGCTTGGAACTAAACGGCATAAGGGCTCCCACACAAAACTGCGAACTCGCTTCGCATTGCAAAAATCTGCGAGCTGCGCATTGAATTGTAGCTACAGTTCAATGCGCAGCTCGCAGATTCTTGCGATGCGACTACAGTTCAATGCGCAGCTCGCAGATTCTTGCGATGCGACTACAGTTCAATGCGCAGCTCGCAGATTCTTGCGATGCGACTACAGTTCAATGCGCAGCTCGCAGATTCTTGCGATGCTACTACAGTTCAATGTGCAGCTCGCAGATTCTTGCGATGCGACTACAGTTCAATGCGCAGCTCGCAGATCCTTGCGATGCGACTACAGTTCAATGCGCAGCTTGCAGATCCTTGCGATGCGACTACAGTTCAATGCGCAGCTCGCAGATCCTTGCGATGCGACTACAGTTCAATGCGCAGCTCGCAGATTCTTGCGATGCGACTACAGTTCAATGCGCAGCTCGCAGATCCTTGCGATGCTACTACAGTTCAATGCGCAGCTCGCAGATTCTTGCGATGCGACTACAGTTCAATGCGCAGCTCGCAGATTCTTGCGATGCGACTACAGTTCAATGCGCAGCTCGCAGATTCTTGCGATGCTACTACAGTTCAATGTGCAGCTCGCAGATTCTTGCGATGCGACTACAGTTCAATGCGCAGCTCGCAGATCCTTGCGATGCGACTACAGTTCAATGCGCAGCTTGCAGATCCTTGCGATGCGACTACAGTTCAATGCGCAGCTCGCAGATCCTTGCGATGCGACTACAGTTCAATGCGCAGCTCGCAGATCCTTGCGATGCGACTACAGTTCAATGCGCAGCTCGCAGATTCTTGCGATGCGATGTCGCATCGCAGTTTTGTGTGGGAGCCCTAAAGCAGTGAATAAGGCCATAGGCAACAATCGTTCTTTGCTTGAATTTCAAAACATTGTTGATCAGGAACGCGTGGAGGTATCAAGTTGAAATTAATATGAAATACGTCGGTCTATAGTCTCTTGGAGCTTTAGAAAAATCAAGCTTCTCAGTCAACGCAATAAAAAATACGGCCATTTATGCGACATATTTTGATACTCGTTAATAAATCAAAACCTATAGGCTACCACTACTTCCCGTTGACCCACGATCATGAAATTTGGCAAGAAGCAAAGTCTCATAGCAAAGTTAAAGGAAAAAGTCTGAAAATCGTTAATTTTTAAAAAGATTTTTGCGACTACAAACTTAAATTTGCAGTTGGAGAATTGGCCGTGACGTATATCAATATATGGGAGAACATGTTTTGCAACTACAATGTTAAGTTTGTTTTTGAGATAAATTCATACCAACTACGGAACCCTTCATTGTGCATGCTCCGACACGCACTTGGCTGGTTCTTTTTTACAAATTCAGTCCCTGATTTTCGGATACCACTCGGAAGCTTTATTAACATTCAAAATAAAACATATCATGACGTACCTACATGGCCCGGGGACGAACATTCCAGATTTAAATAAACTGGATTTTAACGTATTCATGAATATGATAAGTTAAAATAAATATTGTAGAATATGTATGTACATTCCATTTCAGTGATATTTTTTATTTTTTTTTTTATTTGAGATAGGTTTGCTCTTGACTAGTCTAGGTCAGAGATGACAGTGACAAAGTCTACGATGGAGCGAGCTTACCCAGAAGAAGCCTGTTCACTCTCACTTTGAAGAGATCGGGTTTGTATGCATTCGGATACACAGACGCAGGCAGAGAGTTCCACTCCTTTGCTGTGCGCATCACAAAAGACATTTGGAAACGCTTAGTGCGAATTGGTGGGATAGCAACTAGGTAAGGATGGTAACCTGCAGTGCGTCTAAATGTCCGCTGATAGAAGGGGGCCGGCGGAATGAGGTCGTGGAGTTCTTGAGCACACTCCCCGAAGTATAATCTGTAGAAGACCGTCAAGCAGGCAACCTTGCGGCGAGGAGCCAAGCTGTGAAGCTTGGCATCCACCAGTCTTACGTCACCAATGAGCCTCTTAGCTCTGCGTTCCACCGAGTCAAGCGCGGCATTTTCAAGGTATTGTAAGAAAAGGAACAAGAGTAACGAAAAATCTAAAAACTAAAATAGTCACAGTAAGTTTAACGTAAACTCCAAAATTTTAAGACGGAAATTCATGTAGAAGCTTAAATACTTAAAACAAACTAACTACATACACCTCATATTCCTTAATCTACTCCGAAACAGTTGAAAAACTTTCAGTGGTATGAAAATGTAAACCGATTTGCTCTCAGCATAGTGCACACTGCACAGTTCACAGACGGGTTAAAAGGCAATTATAACTTTACTAGGCACTTAAAAAAAAAAACAGTTTCGTGTAAGTGGATTTTGTATGGCTGAAATGTGTGTATGGCGTGAGTTGAAATGTAAAATGCAATTCAGTCTTTAGAACTGTCCTAATTTAGTTTATGTAGCTGTTTTTTTTTTTGTTGTAATTTCACACGCATGGAAGTAGTTAATTAACAATATTAGTTAGATCTACGCAAAAGTTAGCTTACCTTTACTTCTGTTCCTACTAAGCTTAACATTTTTTCAGACCCTTTTAAGGCAAGTTTTACGGAAGAATAAAATATTTTTTCTAGCTACATTCTGCCAGCCACAATAAAATGAATGAAAAATTAACGATTGATAGATATTGGTTGAATAGAATTGTAGTTATTACCTTAGTCGTTTCTGGGGCTAGACGTCCTGTATAGCTTCATCTCTTTCTCACACTGAAGTAACATTAAAATAATACTGCTTTAAGAGGTGGTGGTTGGCTCCCTGTTCATTCTTAATAAAGATTTTAACGATACCCGTAGGTACCTACAACTCCGGCCTGCCTCACATGGAATGTTGACAATGTTTAATTAAAACGATTTAGAACAAAAAAATGTATTGATAAATTGTAACTGGAATGTTCTACTGTAAAAAATAATTGTCACTTCGCTGTTGAAATGCCTTCCGTAAATAACGATGTCGCCCAAAAATTGTTGGAAAAGCAAGACTCACATGCTGCAATTTAACTCACGGAAATGTTTTTTTTTACCCCCGGACAACGGGACGTGAAAATCCTCAATTTGTTGGTGCCGCTTTTCGAATTCGGTTTTACTAAGGTTTTATTCAGATATAAAAAAAGGTTAGGAATTTTGCAAACGACAGAAGTATTCGGGAATTCCGAGGATAGCTTAGTAATGCGGAGCAATACCGCAGAAAAAAACTCCGTTTTCTTCAACATTTTTACAATTTGCACATAATACTAGATACTAGTAAACAACCATTTTGATGTGTCCGTTAGCTTCCTTTGTTTCTTTGTATTAAGACTTAAGTAGAGATCAACTATTTTAAAACTGCACGCCCCTCCACTAAAATTTTAGTACAAACATTTGAAATGTGTATGCACAAAGCAGTGGAGGGGCGTGCAGTTTTAAACTAGACGATCCCTATCTATACTCGTAAAATGAGACAGCTACAAAATATAAGCCTAAAAATTGTCACATACAGAAACGCGTCTGTCATAACATAAACACGAAGTGAAAAGGGGACTAACACAAACCAATATTACTACATACAATAAACTGTATTGTTAGATGTGCAACAATATACGAGATAAGTAGAATCATCTCTGTCTCCGTTATAAAAAAACTAAACGGAATAGAAATGGGGACGAAATGGCAGGAAATGAGACGAGTAATAGACCGTCTTCGCCGACCGAGTTGGGACTGTACAAATTACAGCGAGGAGCACTCAAATGAACGACAATTTATTAAATTAAAAAATTGCATTAAAAACTTATGCTTGCACCATCTCGTTGAGCTACTTTTTATTACTTTCCTAGGTGTGTTTAATATTTGCCATGTTTGAAATCAGTTGAAATTACGATAGGCACATGGCACAGCAATCATTTATAACTATCGGAATAATTATTTACCTATTTGCTATAGAACCGCCGCCACTAAGCCGCGCCTACGGTTTGCCGTAGTAACACGTTACTGAACTTCCTGTGTTAAAATCATATGCAGCAAACACATAGGTAACGTTTTTCGAACCCCTATCACATGGAATATTGAGAACAAAGTGACACCAATAATCAAAACTTCATCCAAATAACAGAGACAATGGATCGCGGTTTCTGGTTCTGCGATACGCAATGGTTCGATTGTTCTATTTCTGAAATTCAAACGCAATATTTACTACCTCTGTAAGTCCGTACCTAGTGGTATTTAGAAATGGGGTTGCGCGACTCATAAAGAATTAATTGCTGCTGATCATGCAAGCTCTGTGGCAGTGTAGGCTTGAATCAACAGCTGTTTTAAGTTCATACCGCCGATAGGCATCTATAACAAATCATGGTAATTTATTCATGTTTTTTTTTTATGATTGAAGTGTTTCTACGAAAATGCTTTTAAATTCGAGCTATTTGTAAATTGAAAATGCTTTTTCAATGGTGATGATGATAGAGGCATAAACGGTTTTTTGTTGAAGCACACCAAAGTGACATCACGCCTGCTTTTCCCTAAGGATTCGGCAGAAGAACACCCACATTTTGCTAGTTATGTTTAAATGCAAGTAATAGGAGGCGAGTCTATTGCAATCAATCGGGCACCAATCCGGACTCCGGGCTACTATTCATAACGGAAAATCTCAATTACACTTCCCCCGACCTGGGAATCAAACCCAGGGCTGGCAGCAGTCATGCTTGCGACTGCTAGACCAACGAAGCACACCAACTTTCCTAGAATGTGCCATCCAAGTAACATCCATTAGATCTAGTTATACATTTCCAATATCTGATTCCCCTTCTCATGTTTCGCGACTTTTTCCCGGTAACTCGACAGCGCGGAGCTAAGCACTTATTTTTCATATCATTTTCGATTTATAACTTAGTAGAAGGTAAATCGGGAGGATCGAATGCGAAAAAATATGATACCGAAGAAGGTTTTCAGTAAACCAACAAGTGAATTATATATGTATACATAAATTATATCAGTTGCGTATCTTACTTTCGTGACGCTTGACGGACAGGCGTAAAATGAGGTCGAACGAGATTTCTTTGCGATAGTTCTAAGGTAGGTAGGTATTTTGGGCAAAAGAGATAAGTATACAGCCCACTTACGAACTATATTCGCATTTAGTTTTTGCTATAGGTTAATAATATAACCATAATAATAATATTTATATTTCTTTATATTGATTTGTGTTATTTTCTGCACCGGTAAAAACTTCTCGCCCAGACGCTAGCTCTTGTTGGATTGACTGCCTTAGTAAATCTGATTGACAGTTTGAACACTTTCAAAAAGACTACCGAAAGACTATCTATAAGTATAGTCCATAGATTTCCACTTAGAACAAATTGATTTGAAATTGTGTTTCAAAGAAATTGGGAAAAAGGCTTTTTCATCCAAGTCAAAGCCATTTTGGTGCAGGGGTGTAAAATTACTTTAAAAAATGATCTTCTACGATGATTTAAAAATTTTGACACAACAATATTGAGCTAAAATCTTGTTTATAATAATAATGTAATGCTGGAGTGAAAATGAACCATTTTGCTCGTTCCCACCTTTTCTTAAAGAAATATTAAATTTTCCAACGCCATTTCTCTGTATTCAGTTTGAGGAAAATGAAAAGCAAAATATTCGCGAAGAGAAAAATATTTACGAAATACTTGTGCTCTAATGATTGCTCTTTACACCTCAGGACTACGCTATGTTTTTTATGTATGTATAGTGGTGCAGTGGCGCAGCTACAATTATATTATCATTAGAGGGAAGCCGAAAAAAAATTGTTCATTTCCCATAAACTCTGAAGGTTTTTAATCTTATGATGTATTAAACTGGATATATTTATGTAATCTGATGTGATACACAGTTACACACAAAGGTGTACCATATTATTTGGCAATAGTAGACATTAAGAAGAGTGGTTGTTCCGATGGGAAGCCGATAGGAATCGGGTTGTATGAAGGCTACGCCCCTTCAATGACGTATAATCACTCTTACCAAGGGGTATCGTGTTACCCAGTAATTGGGTTGTGGAGGTTTGATAGACAGTCGCTCCATGTGAAATACTGGTGTTTAGCTGTATCCGGTTAGACTGGAAAAGCTCGACAGATGACGATGTACAATGGCATATAATGCTAAATTCTAGTGTAACGGAAAAGCCATGTCGTTTATTTTCCACGACGGTGGCCATTATCGGACAAAACACCATTTCAGTAAAAAAAATTCCGCATTTTGTTTCCCAATATTTTTTAACGATAATCATAATCGTATTTTCCACACGAAATCCCATTTCTGTTCCATAAATTGTGGTTCATGACAAAAATTAATAGACATCGAAGTGTACTTTATTGAAAAGCATCGAGAGAGCAATTTGCCCCAACTCTTGTATCCAGTTTAATGGACACTCATGAACCGAATTTAGAGAGAACTATAAAACATACCGTTAAAGCTCTATAAACGTATGTAGGTAGGTACTTCTTTATGTTTCTGTTTAGCTCCTAAACTTCGTTTTCACGGCTACACTTAGACCGAAATTAGACTGAAAGCGATAAACGAAACTAAATTGAATTTGTATAGAGCCTCTAAGAATTTTGTGGAGCTGTTAATTGCTTGCTCAGAATGACTTGTGTGAGCGAATCTTGTAATTCTTTTAATTTTGTAATGAATGTGTTCATACTGAATGAGATTTCAAAATAGAAATAGTATTTGTCTGAGTAACATTTTCCTTATTATTTTATTTTTATCTATTATTTTTATTTGGTAATTAAGTATGTACTCTTTCCACGCTTTCTTGCTGAGTGGCAAATTTTTGAACTATAGCTATGCGTCATGACTTCACGAGCTATTGTTTTAGTGGCAACACGCGGCATGTAGACTGACCAACGTGGTACTGCAATTACCGTTTTTTTCTTTCATATTCGTAGGTACTGTATTTTTTTTTTTATACCTGGCGAAATGTGGGCTTACTATAGCACCTTTGCCCAACTCTTCGGGGAAACAAGGCGTGATGGCGTGGCGTGATGTCACGCCTTGATATACATACAGGGTGTAAGGGACAGCCCTCCGCAGACTTATGGGGTGAATTCAGTATATCATACTAAGATGACCGGTACATGAAATTCTTTCAGGAACGTTATGGGAATCCAATAAACCTGATTTGTTTTATTGCCACACACGCAATGTATCGTTACCGTGGCAAAACGCGCGTAGTGAACGGCACCGCAGCGAGCCTTCGGCCGCCGAGTATTTCAGCAAAAAATCAGCAATGGAACATCCATGGCAGATTTTTTTATTTTAGCAATTTTATTTACATAAAGGGAGTGCTGCGTACAGGGAATGTAATTTTACATTGAAATAAAGGAATAGTAACTGACAATACGATTTAAAAAAAAAAAAAATTTCCTGAGAATATTTTCGGTGGAATATGATTTAAAATAAGGAGCTGAATGCACCCTGTTAGTTTGCGGAGGGCTGTCCCTTACACCCTGTATATAATTATATGTTTTCGCCATCTAGGAAGCGGTGAAGTGATGAATGATGTGCTCTTTTGTTGTTGCGGGCTATCTATTGTGGTTTTAAGTTTATGAAATGATTGATATTCTGTTTTATTTGTATTGAAATTTTTAAATAATTTTGTTAGAAGCAGGAGTCTATGTATTGCAGTGCTTTTTCAGACGGACACAATTTAAAATTCTAAAGTTCCACAAACTCTCAAATTGAAATCCAGTTCACAACACTTCACGTTTCGAATCGCTAATTCCAAACAAACCTCTCCGCCGAACTTGAATCAAAACAGCCAACCGTAAAATCGTAAACCGGCGCGTAGTTTGTAGTTTCTATTTGACATGAGAGGCAATCGGTGCGGTCTGGGCGAATCGATACGACCAACCTGCCCCTATGACCGACGTGACTCGGATACCAGTCGCACACTCGAACCGATTGAGACGATGTCCTATTAACTGGCAATTAATTTTGTCGCAACTATACGTGCATAGACAGAATAAGTATACCACTTGAAATACTATTAGAAAGATAGGAATGTATAGGTATGTATGTCCTTTTTTATGTGTCATGTATTGTGTACATATTTTGTTGGAGATCCTAAATAAATAAATAAATAGGAATTAACAGTTATGTGTACAAAATATCAGGAAGCACCGACTGTTCAAAATTATCTGAGCAACGATGGATCAAACTTTATCTAAATTGGATAAAAAGCTTATAAGAAATAAGAATGAAATATTATTTAATTTGTAGCCTTCTGCTTAGTGCAACTATCAGCTTGTTGTGATAGGACTGATTTTTTTGCCCCCAAGTATGAAGGTAAGTGACGGCAAAACTAATTTTTTCACTTCCCTCAGATAACTAACACCTACAGAGATTTTCCCATTTTGATAACATTACTTAGGTACTGTAAAGGCAACCTAAGTATCGTTTGCAGTTGTACAGGCTGTTAGGAAAATAACTATGGTTACATTCGATCAGTGGTTCCCAAAATTGACTGAACCTAACCTAACCTAACAAAAACTTCCAAATTCGGGACTCACTTCCTGGCTGTCATGGATAAAAAAGGGGCGTGACTATATGAATAAAGGACTATTCAAGTTGCACTCCTTCTACTTAATTTAACAAATATGTACATCCTTTTCTCATTGATATTTCATTAGTTTCATTAGTTTTATTGTTTAATTTTTTTGAGAAGGATGTATTTGTTTCCTACTTTTTGTCAAGCATACAATTCAATTTTAGTTACTTTTATTCGCCATGAGTTTGATACGTCCAATTTGTTTCGGTATTTAGTTTTAATTTTAATCATAGCCCAAGGCCCACCCAATATTTGCTCGCTACTCACCAGTGTATCGATCATTGAAGCAAGTGTGGAATTACTTTTAAATAAATGAAGGATTAGGTTTTTGTTTGAAGAAAAAAACGATTGAAAAGTAGTAAAGTTGTGTATGTCTTTTGAGATATACTGATAAAAAGAAAATTATGTATAAAGTATATAGAAAGAAAGAAAGAAAAATATTTTATTTGAGACACGCACAGGAAATACAACAATAAAGAACACATTAAAACTAACAATATCTTAAACACAAATAAAACAAAAGGAAAAAAAAACAAAGAAGACCTGTGCGAGGCCAAAAAAGCTCCTATCTCAGCAGGACGC
Source organism: Fissipunctia ypsillon (assembly GCA_947568875.1). Taxonomy (NCBI): domain Eukaryota; kingdom Metazoa; phylum Arthropoda; class Insecta; order Lepidoptera; family Noctuidae; genus Fissipunctia; species Fissipunctia ypsillon. Next base: position 20,496,927 of record OX387645.1, on the reverse strand, counting down.
TGCATTATTTGAAAAAAACAAATACCGCAGCGCTGATATTCTGACAGGGCCCACTATGATGTATATCATCTATTATTGTAGATTCGCCTCCCACAACGTAATTTCTACAGGACCTATTTCTTACTAAGTGAAGATATTATAAAATCGATCTAAAATAAAGCGAGCTCTTACTCAACAACTTAGCTTGAAAGTGGCTATCAGCGATTATGACACCCTATTACTTATTGCTCCTACCCTTAGCTTCCGGTAAACGATTTGAAAGGCCAGTCTCATTTATAGCTGCTTTCAGGCAGAGTTCCAAAGTTTAATGCAATTTAACAGTCTCCAACATTTACGCTTTGTAATTGAACTACCAACTCTGCTGCGGACCAATAGAGCTGTTAGCAACACACTACTATTAACTTTAATAAACTACTGGTAATTTGTTCATTGGGCGTCCTAGGAATTGGTCGTTTTATACGGAAATGTTTTTGATTAAATGGTATAAGCATAACATGCAATAAGGTTTTCTTAATTAATCCTTTAAAAACTCATGTTACCTAAACTTTTTCTAGGCTAAAAAAGTAGCTCTTTATCAGTATTCTGTTCATGATAAAAGTTAGAACAACCGAACTGGGTTTAGGTAGACTTGGACGTAATAAAATTCTGTAAAAGAATATTTTGGCAATATTCCAGCGTAACGAAAACACTAATGAAACCAATTAAAACTTCTTATTAATTTCCAAAAAAAATCCTTTTCCTTTTCCAATTAGCAAGGGTAGCGAAAATGTCTAATTACAAAGAGCAATAATTATTCCACAATGTCTATCGCCTTAATTAAAGTTTAATGTTTAATGTACATTTTGATTGCTTTATACGTGCGTACGTATGAAATAATTTGCATCGCGTCATGCAAACTGTGTTTGACATTTGATCGTGTCAAAAGCATTGTTTGGCTAGGCCCACTTGCAAGTTTAGTCGGGTAAGCCCCACTTGCGTGTTCATGGGTTATCCTATATAATTCGGAGTTAACAGCTAACTCAGGGATAATCAAATAATTCAATAAGTTATTTTAATAATTCAATTAAATTCATTATTTCAAGAGTTAGAGGTAAACCTAGAGTTAAACTTTTAAATATTTAACCCACCGATGTGGGAGAATTACGTCGCTAAACTCTGGGTCAGTTGTAAGTAATGTCAAAATAAATTGACGTTATGAGGTCCCGCTGATAACTTATTTTATATTGTACGACGTTATAGTAAGTGAAAATTCGGTACTATATCAGCAGGAAATAATATATTTATGAGCTCATATAAAAATGAATACAAATTATAAAAAAAACCTTAAAACATATTTTTCCATATGTGACGTTTTTTTTTCAATCAATAAACTAAGTCTCCATGGAAACCACATACAATCGATTAAAATGAAATGTCATGTTATAAAATTTAAAGACAAGAAAGTATTACGTATCGTAATGTAATGTAAGAGAGATGGGTATAAGATTTCCGTTCATTGTTCGTTAATTCATCTTTGATCGGATTACATATCAGGCCATAGACACTGCAATCCTATTTTATGTTTCGTCGATTGAACTGCAATGTTCCCAACCAAAAAATCACTATTGTCAGGATATCTAACTCGGTGTTACTTTTAGTGGCGCAATGCGTAAGAAGAGTAGTATATTAGTTACTTAACTCGTAGTTTGCAAACTCTACATTTATTCATTTAACCCGACTAAACATGCAAGTGGGCCTAACTCTAGGTTTACCTCTAACTCTTGGTGGCGCAAGAAGAATTATTTGATTATCCCTGAGTTAGCTGTTAATTCCGAGTTATATAGGATAGCCCGTGCACACGCAAGTGGGCCTTAAAGGAATTGTTCCACGTGAGTATAAATTATACATTTTGTTTCGTGCGACGGTCCTATTATATAAATCGTGTAATTACAGATAAAATGAAAGTGCGGCTGTGCGGCTCATTTGGCAGCTGACTTACATCGTTCTTCAAATTCTTATCCTTATTTCGTGTGCTCTGATTTTTCTGTTCGTAAATAGCAAGGCTTTTCATATGTAAGCCAAATGTTGAATTTCTTTACTAAGCAGGTCTGTTTTAAGCCCGTCAACGCTTAAACTCGGTCACCGACAAATTAATCTGTCGTTTGCAGCACGACAACTCACCAGCTTTTTTCTCGCTACTCATAAGATAGTCGACGAAATTAAAATATTGCTGCTACATGTAATATAAAAATAGGTATGTAGTTAGTCAACTATACGTGCATGGTGAAAGTATGACTACGGCAGCGCCTTTATTTGGTAGCAATAAAGGTTGCTTTCGTAATTTTTTTAAATAATAAGAGCTCATCTCGTATAACTTTGTGTTGGCGAAGTATGCTCCGCATATGGATATAATAAAATTATAATACAAAGATTCAAGGTTGCTTTGGTCACATTGCCCGTCGGGAACCAGATAACCTTGAAAAGTTGGTGGTCTTGGGTAAGGTAGGAGGGAAGAGACCTCGCGGCCGGTCACCTAACCGCTGGTCAGATTAAATAACCGCCCTCACGGGACCCTCTGTTACGACCGCCCTGAGAGAAGCGGAGAACCGAACGAAGTGGAAGAACATCATACCTAAAGCCACGAAGGCCTTTGAGGGACACGATCTTCAGTAATGAAGTATGCACCAACAAGAAGAAGAAGAACTATGAAAGTTTTACCAAGCATTCTATTGAATTGTTTGTAATCAACTTACAGCAGATATTAATTGCATAAGCGTAATATGTTTATGCAATTAATATCTGCTATAAGTTCACTGTGTGTGGAAATGTGAAATGAGTGGGAAAATTCATAAACATAATGTTCCCACTGCTGGGACACAGGCCTCCTCTCTTTGAGAGGGCGTGGGCCGTAATCCACCACGCGTGCCCAGTGCGGGTTGGTAGATGTCACATGTCTTCGAATTTTTGGTTCTAGGACATGCCGGTTACCTCACGATGTTTTCCTTCACTGTTTTGAGAGCCGTAGTGATTAAATATTTTAAACAAAGTAAAGCGCCTGTCTGGGTTCGAACCTACGACCTACAACTCGTAACTATTGCTAACTCGTGATTTTAATTTATTTCGCTTAAAAAAACTTTAGAAGTTCAAGTCAGTTGAGATTTGTAACCTGCAAGCAGTCCTTGCTATGATCAAGAAAAAACTTGCTTACAAAACTACGGCGATTAATATTTTCATTCTAATAATTAAATTGCACCGCCTACCGAGGCTCGGGAGCATTTCATTACTTTTTTTAATTGCGTGGTGGGATGAATGAAACTACTGTTTTTGTTCACAACAATCATGCTGTGAGAAGTTTCAATATTATTTGCACCGTGCTTTAATGTTATTATGAATGTTTACGAGTTTCAGGTCAGGTGTGTAGTACTCGCAACCGGCGTGCGTGTGTGACCAGATGTATGAACGTAAACGAGAAAAGAGGAGTATGTAGGGATCGTAGCAGATGTCGTTCTGTAGTTTCTGCCCACTTTCTGCCTGCCCCCATGGGAAGAAGGCGTGAGTTTATGTATGTACGTATGTTTACGAGTTTTTTTTCTTGTTTATTATTGATTTGTGTTTGGAATGTCGTTTTCTGTTTCAGTAGGTAAATTATGACGTTCAAGGCAGAGTTAGAAGGAAACTTGACAAGTCAGCAAGACGTAAGGTGGACGGGAACTCAGATAAGAGTGGCAGCCTAACTCGGTTCAGCAACAGCGGATTAGGTCTACAGCCCGCTGAACAGATTGCATCCCCAGAATTTCGAATACAAAATTGTGAAAGGGCCCACAACTCAAAAGATGGGAATGGTATGGATGGGGATGGGTATGGTATATGGGCTGAGAAAACAGTATTTATTCACTAAATTAAATTGAATTTAAACCCTTTTGTGCGCTAATTGCTTTTTATTAGACTTTTACCTCCAATTTTACCCCTACTCAATCAAGTACATAATGAACCCATTATTTTATGTTTGTACCTACAATAAACAAGCACGTATAGTAAAAGTTGAGTTATGAGGTTAGTAATTATATTTCCTTTAGTAGGTCGCCGCGATTACATCTTACAGGGACCGATAGCGCCCCCTGTGGCTTTCAGTGGAATCGTGTCACATTAGATTACGATAATGTGCTAAGTTGTAACAGCTGTGCGAAGGGGCTAGGGAGAATAAACAGTATTTTAAGCTAGGAGAGTAGAAATCTCAAGTCGTAATTTACGGGGTTGGAACTACAGGTGCTTTTGTGGTAATAAAGTTTATTCCTTGTTTAATTTTCAAAAAAACGTGACGTCTTTCATATGTATAATAGTACAAATCTACATAGATGCATATAATGTGCTATGTTGCGCCACGTGAAAATGGCATGTATTTGAACCGTAGTTAGGACGTTCATGATACGTGGAACGGACATTTAAAGGACGTGGACGTCATGTTGAGTTCGTATCGGGGGTCTACTCCCTAAGTCCGTCAACGAAGATACGGGCCCGTCCGAAAGTAGTTAATCCGTCAAAACAAGTGTAAATTTAAAATTGTTGGACGGGCAAAAATACATCGGGCGTAGGGACAACTGTAAAATAGTGTTGTCATGCACTCTTAGTTCGGAAACCGAACTAATCTTATGTCCGTAAGTGATACGGAGTAGGAAACGCCAGGAACTTCGGCCGAAACTACGGACTTCGTGCTTAGGGAGTAGACACCCGTCCATGTTATACTGACATTGTGTTTGGCAATAGACAATAGTAGCTTAAAGCTTACTGCAGTGTAATGACCAAAATGAACATTTCCAGTTGTGTGTTATATAACGAAAATACAGAAGAAATAGCCTGTCAGTGTCACTTTAAACTTTGTATATCACGACATTGCGTTGCTGTGGTACCTACGTACCTAGGTACAAATACAGTATGTAGTTACGTACTATCGAGGAAATTTACATCTGACCAATTTGAAAACAAAATCCCGTGCACACGATGACTACATCTGTTAGCAAGCGTTAGTACAGCGGCCGAGCGCTGCAAGCAAGAATAGTCCTTACGGTGTATAGATGTTCGTTTCTCCCATGGTACCTTGGGTTAAAGACTTCAAAGAGTTCAAATCAAATCAAAGAAAACCCGAATGTTTGTTTACACTTTCCTATTCTTTGATTGGTGAACTACGTAAGTGTGTGTAAACTTATAAAGGACACGTCACACTCGATCGCCTTACAAACATTCCTCAACAGTTAATCGATATTTGCCGCAGTGGGAATCGGTTTACTGGTTCTTTTTGATCATTAAACTGATACGAGAGTCAACACCTTGGTGTTTGTGTTTGTTTTGCTGTTTTATAAGAAAATACAGGTTTTCGTTTACAGGTATTTTTAAACGAAAACCAATATTTTCTTATAAGTGAAAATCTTGTAGACTTACCTACCCCTGCGTTAATACCTGAGTAACAATTGTTTATTTGCAAACTGTTAGTTAATATAGAATACGAGAATGATCCGAATCTAATGCAATTTGTGTAACACCAAAACCACAATTTTCGAAAGTGAACTTACATAGCACCTATGTACATATTTCTCACTTAGAGCCACCATCTCAAACCCCAGGTCCTCAACCCAAATAAAATCGAAACTATCCTCCTAAATCCCAGATGAGTACCTATAACCAGAAACAAAAATCCTCAGGATTACTGCGATCGAAAGTATCCGGTAGATGGTATCCGCATTCAATTTATCGACTAACTTATTTTATGAGCAAAGTAGGCGGTCGGAGATTTATGAGAGCGATTTGTAGGCACGGCCTATCTGCCGATAAGTGACCCTTCTGCTGGCCAATGGTCCTTTAGGATACCAAGCTAACAAGCTTACTGGGGACGAAGGACCACTACACTTCAAATGTTTACATTTTGTTAATGTCAGGGATTTATTCGGTGACAGGTTTTTAGAGCGAATTGTTAATTTAGCAAAATGTTGTTGAAGCACATTCTTAGGTACTTAAGTAGAGCTTGTCTAAGCTGAAATGACGCACCCTAATATCATACTTAAATTAAAGAGCAGTGGTGACCCAGTGGTAACGGCGCGACTTACCGAGTTGTAGGTAGTGGGTTCGAACCCGGACAGGCGCTTTACTTGGTGTAAATTATTTCATCACCACTCTGCCCTCAAACGGTGAAGGAAAATATCGTGAGGAAACCAGCATGTTTTAGAACCGAACATTCGAAGACATGTGTCATCTACCAACCCGCACTGGGACCGCGTGGTGGATTACGGCCCACTCCCTCTCACCGAGAGGAGGCCTGTGTCCCAGCAGTGGGAACATTATAGGCTAATTTTGACTAAGTTAAATTAGTATAGGTACGTGTATGTATACTACGGTAAATACGGTAGTGGAGCGCGTCATTTCAGCTTAGACAAGCTCTAACTTGTTTTATTTAGACAGTGTCATACATTCCAAGAGGATGGTATTATGGAAAGCATCGCTTAAATACTGCTGTCTACTTGTAAAGTCTGTACTAAGGAGGAAGCGCTAAGGTAGCCCGCGAAATTCAAATTAACTTACCTACCATTTTTGCAATTTGCAACTCAGTGTCTAAGTTATCTTGATTAAAGTATGATTCGCAACCGTAAAAAATATGTATTTACAGAATTATAATCATTAGAATCAGTAATACAACTCCTTAATTTAGTATAATCCTGATTGAGGTTAAGATTTCATGAAATAGTTATGCAATAGAATTACTTGGTCTTAGAGAGTTGTATTGACTTTAATCAACATACAACCTAATATAGTTGCCGGCACGAGTCGTGAGCACAATCTTCATATTTAAACCTTACGAATCTTATTTCCTATTATGGCAATTCGTACACGGGCAGGGACAATGGGATTAATATAAGATTAAGCTTATTTATGTACAGGTAGAAAACAGAATACAAGAGCCCGCTGATGACGGCAACAACAATTCTTGTGGAATTTGTGCTCACGATTCGTGCCGGCAACTATACTGACCTGCAAATTGCAAAAAACGTAAAAAAAAAAAGAATTTCGCGGGCTACCCTGACGCTTTCGCCTTAAGTGGAATGGTTTTTAGTAAACAAAATTCATCATTGGGACTCCCATAGTCAGCAGGGAATGTTTACGGGCTGATAATTATTATGACCACGGCATGACCACGTGTATTATTCGATCACGTATAATACACGTGCTTATCGACACCATCGTGACGTGTCGAAGGTTCAGTTTACCCTTCATAATAAAATCAAATTTGTGTAACGTTGATAAGGCGACCGACACACGCCTGTCGTCTAATGAATAGTTGAAGACATACAGCGCGAGCGTGATGAGGATATGCAGGGCAACATATATTACAACATTCTTCAGCACTATGATTGATATTTGAGGCCAATAATATGATTACACTAAGGAACATAAGCTCTGTGTCATAAGAACTACGTTTGAAGTTAACTAAGTTAAAGAAAATACAGTGCATGTGCATACAGTGAGTAGGTATGTTTATCCTAATCTATACAAATAAATAAAATTTAAGTGTCTCGTTTGTAATGTCAAAATAGCGACTTTTTATTATATGCATAAGAAAGTATAAACGGCACTTATAACAAAAAAGCAGTTTTTAACATTTTTGTCTGTCTGTTTATTCCGGCTAATCTTCGAAACGGCTGGACAGATTTTGATGGGACTTTAACTGGCAGATAGCTGATGTTACGGCGGGTAACGTAGGCTACTTTTATTTTAGAAAAATAATTAGGGTTCCGCGCAAAAAAAATAAAACTCATGAAATTATGAACAAAAAGTCGGATTTGAAAAATTATTTTTGCATTTGGTAGCCCAATTCTCGACGATAGTTATAGGCACCACGCTAACATCACGCTATGACCCTTAGGAGTCGAGCAAGAAAAAAGTCAAAAAGAACACTAAGCGAAAACGAACTAATGGCGCGGACGGGCGATTCAACGCGACGGTTGGCGACGAGTCGGGGGACGAGGGAGTTTTATTAAAATATGGCTGTTATTTTAGTATATTGTGTATCCTACGACATCCACGCGAACGAAGTCGCGGGGCAGAGCTAGTCTTAAATAAAAAAGTAAACTTCAGCTTCCACAAAAAATCTTGTTTCACAAAAACAATAAGCTTTTATTTCAATAAAGTGGTACAGTCGTAAACTGAAGAGGTCTAACAAGGCAATGGCAATGGGGTCTTAAAGACATTACATGCGATTAGCAAAGGTCAGGTTTATTGTCATACAGCTCTTTACGACTCCGTCTGGAGACGCCAGGGGTGACAAAAACTGGTCATACTGTGTAGTAAAAAAAAACCGAAGTTTCTGAAGTTTGTCTTTAGAATTTATTTGAAAACAAAACATTTTCTCATAACTAAAATCAGCCTCTGATTGCTCAATAATCAAGAAACAGACAGTCAATACACGGTACTTATGGAGTTTTCAACCATTTTTTTTTAGCGATGATATGCAATTTTGCTGTCGAAGTCTTGCGGGGTAATTGCGTAATACACTTACAGTAGGAATCGGTTTCATTTTGACAGTTCAACAACATTCATTGCCTTGGTTACGTTGTTGAGCAGAAGAATTTTCGAACATAAGAAGCAATGAATTAGCAATAAGCTTCAAAATTATTCAGATTCTGATTGATAGTGTGTTACGCAATTACGGTGCTGGTCGAAGGCCTGGGTTGAACGTGAGCTAAGCCTAAACACGCCAGTGTGTCTGCCACATACGTACACCTATAGAACATATAGTTGAATGACGAACCTGTGATTGCTTCGATTGGTTGCTACGCTCAATCTTCAGTACTTAATCTACGTGATTTGTCACGTAAAGGTCACAAATAAAGTTGGACTTTATCAAGGAACACAAACAACTTGTTTTGACAGCACTGGAGTTACAGTAGGCCATCTAATTTATGAAAACTTTTTGCCGACTTGATTTACAGTTGATTAGTTAGCAAAGAAATAGTGTTATAAAGTGAGTTATATTGTTCTTCAGAATTAATAAATAAAAGATGAAAACTAGTTTATGAATTGTTAGATATAATTATTTCAGAATGTTTTACATATAGTTTACAGTTGAATATTTCCCTATTTTGTGGGCTGGTTATCGCAGTGTGTTCTTGTTATATTTCACAGGTTTGCCGCCCTTGATAAAATCTCTTTGTAGTTTCTACGACGCCTATGGGAAGCAATGAGGTTACCAAAAGATAAATTTTATACCTTCAACGAACATTTGTTTTAATTTGAATAGCCTCGTTTTATTAAATTTGCCCTGTCTAGGTTTATACATCAAACGGTAACGTAAAACGCAAAATCTAAATAAATTAGTTCATACATAAGACAAAAATAGTGTGGGCTTTTCAATAGTGTTACTTTACACGCTTACTTTATGTAGACCATTAGAGCCCGTATATTTAACATGATAACGTCAGAAATAGCGTGCAGGTGTTCGTCGGTAGGTATAACCCTTACATGCCGAGTGTACAGAAAAAGTGAGCGACATTTAACGTCAGCCGAAGTCAGTGGCGTGACCAAGAGCTGTAAAGCTAATTTAGAAATCAGCATTTTGTCCAATTACTCAGTTCGCCGCGTCCTGTCAGTTGAATGTGATGTCATGGCTATTCTTGATTCAACCAGTTAAGTATGGGCATGTCGTGTAAAACCGCTCGTTTTATGTTACTTTTATTTCAGTCTGCTCAAATGAATCTGATAAAAGCGATGTACGTTCGGCGAAGTAAAATAAAAGGGAATGTATGTGTTCCAAATGTGGCGTTTACTTTTTGTGATTTGTTATTTATTACGAGACTCAGAAAAACGGGAAAATATCAGATGCGTTAAGTGTTCTCCTTGTCTTATAAGAGAACATCTCCGTCCCACCTTTTGTGATTCGTCGCGTCACTGGCTTTACTGGCTTTAATATAACGACTTGCTTGTTATTTCGGATACATTTTTTACGTATTTAGGTTCTCAGGGTACTCGGACAAAATTAATTTTTGTTTCATATTAATTGCGTATTTGATAGGTTGTAGCGGGGATTTTTCATTCTTGATTAATTAAATCCTAATTGCCAGGATTTTACTTTCATTCAAAAATATTAAGTTGTTATTAAGCACACCGCTTATAGTAATTTATGAAATAACGAATAATGAAAGACAAGAGGGAATTTTAAATGGCTCGTGACCTATTTTTAGACAGCACAAATTCGTGTACTTACAATTTAATAAATAATACTTAAATGGATGCTTCACACTCGGTGCTCCTTAGTTGAACTTTATGACGTAGGTGCCATACACAGACTATGCATACTTCATGCATTTCTAAGGGCTCAGACAAAGTCCTTGCAACAGTTAAAAATATAATTATGGATCTTACATCGACCGAATATTAAGTGAAAGTATAAGATAAGAAAAGTATTTTCACTTATTTCCGATGTTACACATTTTTCCTGTCCATGTCTACAACAGACATCCGTAGGTCACACATATTTGACATAACATATTGTATGCAAGAATCGTACGACAAAAATATAAACACAAATCACCTGCAGCATTGGAGTAGCCACAAGGTTCACGACCCTTGGCACTATTTCCTTATGTATTGCCACAGCAAAATGAGGAAGATTTATCACACGTATCATCCATCCTTACCATGTCTACTTTGGTATGGTTGCAGGCGCCGTGCGTCACAAAGTCATCGACGCGGGAACTGGGTCGGCCATATTTGTCGTTTTGGCGGCAAACGGCGTCAAATTGCCGCGCCATGGACATGCGCCACAATAACACCCTTCGTATGGTAAACATTTGTAGCCTGTCATCATTAACATCGGTACGATTTACTAATTCTGACGGCCGCTATCGTTAGATCATAATATTATTTTGTGTCACTGTCACATGTATGAAGTAAACAAGCAATTTATGTAATCCAAAGGGTTTCTTAACAATGGTGAATTACCCTGCTTGTTAGAAGGACAATGAAGATAATATCCATCAGATAAGCTTTGTATATGTTTAGATTGTAAATATTATATTGAAGCAAGTAAAGAACTACTCTATTTAATCATTCACATACAAACAACAAAATAATATTACTTTTTATTTAATATTATTTTATAAATAATATATTATTAACTCATGAAGTGTTAATAACATAACATAACATCACGGTAGATGGCAATAGGCTCGTCCCCTGTTACATGGGACTTGAACATAACTGGTGAAATGTAGGTGTACTAAAAGTACACCTCTGCCTAGCCCTTTGAGGAAACAAGGCGTGATGTTATGATGTTATAACATCACGCCTTCTTTCCCCAAAGTGTTAATAATATATATTGTTAACACTTCATGAGTTAATAATATATTATTTATAAGTAACAAAAACAATTTCAAAATGAATGACACACAATTTGTCATAACACAACATTTTGTTCTGTGATTTACGAGTGGGACATGGAAAATGATTCATAACATAACATTGCCGCTCCGCAGCACAATTTCGGCCTCATTGTGCCTATCGTACCTACGTGTGTAGGTATACTACAATAAGGCACCTGTAATGGATAAAGAAATATTTCAAAGCCTATCAAACTAGGTCGGACGTGCCTGCAGACCATCAGAAGAACAACGGTAATCAATCTTGACCTCCTGGGAACTTTTAAAAGCCTTCAAATGTAACTTTTAAAGTGCTACCTCAAACTTAACCACGAGTGTATTGTAAGTCGGTGTTAAAGTAGATCCGTCCTAGGACATGATCTACGTCGCCTTTCTTGTGATTTATAAATGTAATAAAAGCTTCTTGTACAAGCTGAAGAAGACGTTAGCTTACAATTTGTCTTCCACACTGTTCTTACGATGTGATAAGTTCATTGGTATAGCACTGTTTCGAGTATTTCACGGGAATAACAAAAGCTCGCAGACGACAATAGCGCGCGGCTCCCTAAATAAACATTACAATACTTGAGTCACGGGTTCGCATTGAAGCATAAAAACGTCTTCACGCTTTTTCAAAAGCTCTACGATATCTATATACGAGCCAAACAAATCTAAATGTATTTTCTGAAATACGGTTGCAAAACCGAGTCTTCAGCTAGCAATTCTTTTTTATCAAGTCGAGCGTGAAAAAAATGTGTGAGGTGACTTGAAAAGTATTGGTGTCACGATTTGGAGCGTTTAAATTCATGCCGCGAGTCGTCGAGGTGTGATTTAATTCGGACGTAGAAGCTAGTTTTTTGCCATGCGAAAGTAATAAGTCACAGGTTGCTACGCCTGACTAATACGGGCCGTTTCTAGGTTGGTCTCGGAGCGCGTGACTTCTGTTTGAGCTATTTTCAAACTGAATTGAGAATGTAGATTAGGTTCGATGTTATTTTAGAACCCTAAGGTCGACAGTTGATTGTTAATTCTTGGGCGTAATGTTTCTAAAATGGATTTGACTCGGGGTTTACGGTTGACGAAGCAAAAATACCTACGAGTACCTCCCTATAGAAAAAAACATTTGATCGGAGATTTGGTGACATTCACTTATTGAAATGATACAACAAATACAACAAAAATATGATTGATCATTGTGAAACCCAGTAGGATTAAACAGCATAATTTCATAAGAAAAATAACAAATGACAAATCTTGCGCGAAATAACATTCTGGTTATAAAAATAATTCAATAAAAGGGCATAGCGCCATAAAAGTAAATCACTTCATTGACCAACATTGAGAGGTATTTATCAGATCAATTGATGACACTCGACTACACTTGAGTGGCTGGAATTTAATGAAGGCACGACTGATTACTTTTATCGCATTGATATAATTAATTAATTAATTATATTTTGCACCTTTTATACCAAATTATTTGCTATCTAACTATTGAGTGGAATATAAGAATATCAGGATTGTGTAAAGTTACTTATTTGTTTTACTGTTAGGTACTTATGAATCTGTATTACTTCGTATCTGAAAATAGGTTCTTTAAGGGACCAATATTTTTAGATTGTCACCAAAATTATTGTTTTAAAATAGAAAATAAAGAAATTCTGCGAGCTTGGCAACCGTTTCACAGCTTAATCTTGTGGACCAATTCAATGGTTTAGTATTGAAAAATATTTGATCAGAGTTATAAATTAACATTTACGACGACGCCTGCGTGCAGAAAAATGGGCGACCTTTTGACTAGAGACAAACATTTCAAATAAAAGCATATTTTAAAAATAAATGTTTTCTATTTATTTTATGTCAGTGAAAAAGTATGGCTATTTTTACCAAAAATTTATCTGAACAATGCTATTAATTAAGTATATAACAAAAAGGTTGCCTTACGTAATTTTGATGAAAGATATTTTGGTTAATCGAAGGTCTGAACGGATTAATATTAGATTGCCCATAATATGACGGAGTGTGTTAAATATAACATAGAGCTATAATTGTTTTCATAATTATAAAGACTGACGTTGAGTTTCATCCTTCACCAGTTGGCATCAATTCTAATGTCAAACTTTGAGTAGGTTGGTTTAGGTGCCTACTTATACTTTGCTAAGAAAATAACCTTTTTGAGTTATTATAACTTTGAAAAGATCGCTATTGGACACTATATTTTAGATGAACTGATGGAATTATCTTTAGCAACACGAAAATTAATTTTACATGTATCGTAAGACTGAGTTACACCAACATACCATAATCAGCTTAAAGTGTTCCCACTGCTGGGACACAGGCCTCCTCTCTTCGAGAGGGAGTGGGCTGAATAATCTACCACGCGGGCCCAGTGCGGGTTGGTAGATGTCACAGGTCTTCGAGTTTTTGGTTCTAGGACATGCCAATTTTCTCACTATACTCACTCAATCAGTTACACCATAATCACTCAATCAACGTCAATACACGCAGCAAATAATACCAATGATGATGAATGACCCAGAACAGCTGTAGAAATGTACAGACCACCAGAAGGCTCTATTTATAAATAATTATCCGCAAACACTTGCACGTTACACAAATAAGTAGCAAACAAGTTCTAAGTAAGGCAAATCCTGTTTTTCACGGTCCGTTGGTCGCGTGGACGTGTCCTTAGGGAGCAGGCTTAGGCCATCATTGTCGGATGCGTGGTGTAATCACCCGTTTTCAAAGAGACCGCGTTTATTTAAACTTCGGTGATCCTTGTGTGGGTAGGTAGGTGCCGCATAGGAATCACCGATCCTAGATTAATTGATGTGGGAAGCGACAGCGGTTTGGGATGTAAAAATGTTATCAGTTTGATTGGAATTGGTTTTGTTTTTCCCTGAATCATGGTTGTGAGCTTGCCTCTTGAGTGTCGCATGATAGGTACCCCATAGGTTCAACTTTTTGGAACGAAGAACTTTAACGCGGCTTGCGGTAGGAGTAAACTAACAGAAATTGTCACGCGAAAAAGCGTTCATACTTGTATGCCCCCTCTTTGCGACTTTCTTCTCTCAAATTCACACTTTCGCTCACTTTTCATAGAGAGAGAAAGTGTGAATTTGGTCAAAATGAAAATCCAAGATGTCGGCTGCAAAAATGTAAAAATTTTTCGTCATGGGTGTCGTTTTAATAGTTTTCGAAGGTGCTAAAGCCGATAGTGAGATCAAAATGTAAATCCAAGATGGTGGCTGCGAACATTTTGTTTTTGTTTTAAATCATACTTGAGAAGGAACTTTGTTCCTAACGGGAGTCCCCCGACCATACTTGAGAAGGAACTTCGTTCCTAACGAGAGTCCCCCGACCGCACACGTTGTTAGGGTTCCGTACCTCAAAAGGAAAAAAACGGAACCCTTATAGGATTACTTCGTTGTCCGGCTGTCTGTCTGTTTGTCTGTCAGTCTGTCAAGTTCAAATTAATATCAAATACGTAGGTCTACAGTCCCTTGGAGCTCTAAAAAATTAAGCTTCTAAGTCAACGCAATAAAAAATATGGTCATTTATGCGACATATTTTGATACTCGCAAATAAATAAAAACCTATACGGTACTTTCCGTTGACCTAGAATCATGAAAGGCAAGAAGTAAGGTCTCACAGCAAAAGTAAAGGAAAATGTCCGAAAATCAATCATTTGTAGTTTTATCATATGATAAATATTTTTTACATTACATTTGCAGTTGGAAAATTGACCGTGACGTATATCGATGTATGCGAGAACATGTTTTTCAACTACAATGTTAAGTTTGTTTTTGGGATAAATCCATCACAACTGCGGAACCCTTCATTGTGCGTGGCCCGACACAAACTTGGCTGATTTTTTCTCATAAATATTCCACCAATTGTACCTTGCTTCCTACCACCTTACCATAAACAAATATAGAATTAAATTGATATTAGAGTGTACCTACACGTTCGGTACTGTTTAACTTGGGAAAGCGGATTGTTTACCTAAATCCATTACTCGCTGCCAGGACGTATTACGTATATGTTAGCGCAGATTGTAGCAGCTCTGAACAGTTTCAGTAATTAGATTGACTTGCTGCACTCCGATATTATATGTGCTTCACGTACTTGAACAATAGTGCAGTTAAAAATAATAAGTTTAAAAATAAAATTTTAGTAGTCATTTTAAATGTAGATATAAGTAGTCATTAGCGACACGAAATGGGTAATGAAGGGGTACCTAATAGTTAAATAAAATGGACTTGTTAAGGGTCCCCGAAACGATCAATCGCACTGGTCAATTTTTACGTGATTGGTAGTACACATTGATGCGAAAATTGACTGTCAACCAATTGCAATTGAAGCGACTGTCAATATTACTACATTAGAAATTGATGACAATTGATCAATCGGATTTAAAAAAAAAAAAATATTTATAAGTTACAGCATGCTAATTAAAAACTAAGCCCCACAAAACTGTAGTAGCGGTTTGACTGTGGAGTCTGGCGAGCTTTTATATAATACTAAAACACAGAAAGAAACTTAAATACTTAAGGCTCAGGTTAGCACTTTAACAAACATTGATCGTTTCGGGGCCCCTTCATTATTGCGAGTTGTTTGTGTTCATAAGTAGCCGCTGTTAAGATTTTGTGATTTTACGAAGAAACTTCGAAACAACGCTTACCTACGCAAAAGCTGTTAGTAGAACGATTGTAAAGCTTTAAAAGCGCCTACCAACTAGGAAAGTCCCTACCTAACTTAAATAAAGATTCAATTGTAACATGTACATCATCACCATACAATCAATCCAAAGCGTTTAACTTTTAAGTAGATGGAACACAGCCTTTATTGCCTGGCAAGCAAGCGATAAAAACAATGACAGCGTGAATTAATTCATGCCAAAGTTTAAGCAAATTAAATGGCTGCTGTTTTGCTGTCGCCTCTTACCTATTAATCACTCTGTGGAAAGACAAATGCATCCTTTATTACTGTTTATTATTGAGTTCACGCTTGAGGAGGAGCTCGTGGCTAAGTAATAACAGCCGCACGGGTCGATCCATCAGGTTAAGCTACGCTTGCCGGGGTTGGTTCGTGGATGGGTGACCATCTTTCATACCGATACTCCTCCGTGCCTCGGAAAGCACGTTAAGCCGTTGGTCCCGGCTGTCATTCGTGGATCTTTGACAGTCGTTACGGGTCGTCAGAAGCCCGAAAGTCTGACAACCAGTCTTACCAAGGGGTATCGTATTACCCAGTTACTGGGTTGTGGAGGTCAGATAGGCAGTCGCTCCATGTAAAATACTGGTATTCAGCTGCATCCGGTTAGACTGGAAGCCGACCCCAACATAGTTGGGAAAAGGCCAGGTAGATGATTGAGTTCACGCTTGCTTTTTTAAATATTTTTCCTTTCCATATTACACACAGAAGAGGTAATTTAAATTCCCTTCAATAAAATAATACATACTACAAACAAGTAACGACAAAATATATTTTTTATTACAATTCATAATAATTAGGTATTAGTAAGATGTCGCCCATTGTTTGAACTTTTGATCGACAAGTTGATAACCTACATTGTAATTGTCGCACAATTATAACAGTGTTTTTTACTCAATGAGGTTCAATTTTTTGTTCATTATTTTCAATATTACTTGACTTTCAAATGACCTGTCAAAGTCGACAGAACAAACGACAAGTGGCTACTAAGTATCTGGCACTTGCTTTTCAGTACCAAAGGCATAGAATTTAGTATGTACTAAATATTACGCCAAAGGCAATATTTAAAAACGGTATTCAATATTTTGAGCCAGTCTTTCCATCATCTACGTCTATAAAAGACAAACGAAGACGTCTGCGTTTAACCTATTTCTGGGCCCGAAGATAAATGTATTATTGGAGGTACCGGAGTACCGGCACGTATTGTATTATTGATTTGAGTAATTACTGGCTGTGGCCGGCGCCGGCACGGGCCGGGAGCGAACCGGGACACGTCCGACCTGTGAACGTTCCGGTTTTGTGATTGATAGCGAGGATCGGAACGAATTGGAAATGGATGGTACTTTTCTTTCATTGTGGGAACAAGGCCATGTAAAATTCATTTCCTTTCTTGTGATGTAACATTTTTATTTATATTATTTTAGCAAGTCGTTCCCAGAGCTGGTTCCAAGAGAGACTTCGTGTTATCGCACGTCTTGAATTCGTAAGAAGTGACACAAAAATCCTTTGAAATGAATGAATGAATTCGAATCTAAAACTCTAAACGAATGGATGCTAAATATAGTAATTTCTCTCGAGATATGTTTTCCAAGAATACATAATTCTTGGAAAACATATCTTAATACATAATTTAGGCCTTAATATGATGCATGATACTTGGAACCTTTGAAACGAAATACATCTATATCTAAAAAATAACAACAGTACAAAATAAATATTGCCCGCAAACGAACTTCCCGTAACCAAAGTGCTACGCTGCTACGCGGCTACGCCCGCTACGCCAAGTCTACGACACTCGTTAATATTACCTTTTAACTTTTTTCTTACACCAAAGGCATACTTAAACATCCCATTTGCATCACAAAATACTTACTTGAGGCCCATACATTTGCATTTTAAGCTAGTACGAAATTAATTTTCAGTAGCTCTTTGAGTAAAATAGAATTTCTCCTGACCGCGCGGGCTCATTTGCCTAGCACTAAAATGTATTTTTATTAATTTTCATTCTACGTCCGATGATGAATTTTAAAATTTGTTTATCATAAAATCAATTAATCTTAGTCAAAGTAAGAATATAAAATGGTAATTCATTCCCCGCTGCAAATTGTGGTGTTATTCAAGTTATGCCGATTAGCTGTATTTTATTGCGGTTTCTTCGGCACGTTATGTTATGTAAATTAAACGGTGCCTTAGAAGTAAGTATTTATTGTATTATGGACGGAGGTAACTGGAAATCGAATTGGCTCACGTGACGTCAGCTTACCGCTCCACACATTTTAACTGTTCGTAATTTATACGGCTACCACATGATTTGTGATTTGGTTTGGAATTTACAAACGCATTTTATTGCTGTACTGCATGCCTGGTCATATTTATTAAGGGTGTGGTACAGACCATCCAACTGAACAACTTTCTCCATGGGACCAACATTAAGATCACATGAAGGAAGTTGTTCAGTCGAGAAAAAATAATCAGTCGTCCGTCTCATTTGGGTCGAGTAAACAACTGATATTTTTAGGGTTCCGTACATCAAAAGGAAATAACGGAACCCTTATAGAATCACTTCGTTGTCCGTCTGTCAGTCTGCCAATACCCTTTTTCTCAGAAACGCGTGGAGGTATCAAGTTGAAATTAAATCAAATACATAAGTCTATGGTCCCTTGGAACTCTAAAAAAAATCAAGCTTCTAAGTCTACGCAATAAATAAATGACATATTTTGACACTTGCAAATAAATCAAAACATATAATGTACTTCCCGTTGACCTAAAATTATGTTTGGCAAGAAGCAAGGTCTCACAGCACAAGTAATGGAAAAAGTCCGAAAATCTTTAATTTGTAGTTTAATTATCACATAAAAAAAACATTTTTTTGCGATCACAAAGTTATATTTGCAGTTGGAGAATTGACCGTGACGTATGATATATCAATGTATGGGAGAAAATGCTTTTAGTAATATAATAATAACAAAACCTTTATTTTCAGACCACAGAAATCCGTATAGTGTTAATAAAGAAAAACTAAATCTAATGTTAGTATCCTAATCATAACAAGAACAACAAACAACCACTTTCCGTTTTGTTTTTTTCAACTAAAATGTTAAGTTTGTTTTTGGGATAAATTCTTTTCAGCTACGGAACCCTTCATAGTGCGTGGTCAGACACGCACTTCGCCGGTTTTTTTGTAACATGCTGTATATTTAGTACCTACCTAACTAAAGGTAACAGACGAAAATAGGGTGTACTATAGGTACAACTTTGCGCATCCCTTCGGGGAAACAAGCGTTATGGTATGTTGCTAACTAAGGGTCTTATATCCGTGCCAAAATATCTGGCAGATTTCAGGAAATTTTGGTCCTAAGTTCCGGTATTACGGTGAAAGCGCCAGGGTAGCCCGCGAAATTCAAATTTTCTTCTGTTTTTTGCAGTTTGCAAATTAACAAATATGTATTTACAGAATTATAATCATTAAAGTCATGAATACAAGACCAAGTAATCCTCTTGAATGACTGTTTCTTGAAATCTTGACATTTGATGATTATACTAACTTAAGAATTTGTATTACTGATTCTAATGATTATAATTCTGTAAATACATATTTGTTAGGGTCGCGAATCATATTTTAATCAACATACACCCAAACATAATCATTAAAATCAGCCTATAATGTTCCCACTGCTGGGACACAGGCCTCCTCTCTTTGAGAGGGAGTGGGTTGTAATCCATCACTCGAGCCCAGTGCGGGTTGGTGGATGTCACATGTCTTCGAATTTCTGGTTCTAGGACATGCCGGTTTCCTCACGATTTTTTCCTTCACCGTTTTGAGAGCAGCGGTGATGAAATAATTTATACAAAGTAAACCGTCTGTCTGGGTTCGAACCTACGACCTACAACTCGTAAGTCGCAGCCGTCACCACTCGGCCACCACTGCTCACTGGGTACACCCAGGCACTGAGCTACAAATTGCAAAAATCGTATAAAAATTTGAATTTCGCGGGCTACCTTAGCACTTCCCCCCTTTTTTTTTTTTTTTGTGGATGGGAAATCATCAAATGACTTCTCCCGCTCTGGGCGGAGCGGGAGGGCGTGTCAGACTTTTACTGACTAAAACCCACCCGTGTTCCTTCTGTTGCCTGAGCCGGGGCCACGGTAACTCTTTCGAACATCCCGCAACCCTAGCTGGCATCGGCCCTAGCGGACCCCGTCAATAGTGCTGACATCTCTTTGAGGCGCGCGTGGAACACGACGCGCCGTCGACTCGGGCTTGGTCCTTACCGGACGGCGAGCTACCCATTGCTCGCCGTCCGCAAGCCCGCGCCTACGGTGGCCGGGAATCGGCTGCCAATTCCCGACGCCCAGGGCGTCTCCTGCGGCTACTAGGGGCGTGAGGGCGCAAAGCTTGCCTCTCCCTCACGCGTCCCGCCTCCTCCTTCACGAGCATTACTGCTTCGCAGAAGGAGGTAATGGCTTCCCATGCACTCTCGCTCCGTACCATGGCCTGGACCAGGGCCGGACGCGAGAGATCGCCGCCGCCGATCGCTTCCGCGAGGACACGGCGGTGCTCCGCCTAAGCCGGGCAGACCTCCACCGTATGCTCCACCGTGTCCTCCGGGCGATCCACACAGTGGTGACACCCGGGCGTTTCCTCCCGCCTTATCCGGAACAGGTACCTCCCGAAGCACCCGTGTCCGGTGAGAACCTGCGTCAGGCGGAAGGTGAGGACGCCGTGGCGCCTCTCCAGCCATTCCTTCAAAGAGGGGACTTATCGCCGCAATTGTGGCGTGCCCAGCGCTGGGTTGCGACAATCGCACTCTCCATGCCGCCATGAGATCCTGCCGGAGCTCTGTACGCCGTGCCGCGATTTCTCGCGGCAACGGAGTTACGCCCCGGCGTCCTGCCTCCTCGCGCCACTCCCACATGTGCGCGAGGACTTTTGCCTCCAGATCCCATGGCGGTAATCCGGCAAGGAGGTTCGCCGCCTCCCCGGAGACCGTGCGGTATCCCCGGGCTAACAGGATGGCCATTACCCTCTGGGATGCGTTCAACCGACGGACCGGTCGCCGCCTCACGGAACGCGCCCACACCGGAGCTCCGTAAAGGGCCATGGACCGCACGACCCCCGCGTAGAGCCTCCGGCAGGAGGCGTTTGGACCCTCCAGATTGGGCAGGAGCCGCCCCAAGGCAGCCCCGGCCCGCTCCAGTCTGGGAGCCAAACGTCGGAAATGCTCCACGAAATTCCACCGGCTGTCGAGGACGAGTCCCAGGTACTTCATCGTCGACTCGACACCGATGAGAACCCCTCCTACCATTATTTGGGAACCCAATGGTGGCGCGTTCCGAGGACCATGAAAACACATGGCCTCGGACTTGTGCAAGGCCACCTCGAGTCCCAATTGCCGGATCCTCTCTACGATTGTCGCAACCCCGCGTGCCGCTAATTCGGCCGCCGCCTGGTGCGACCTCCCCTGCGCCAGGACCAGCGTGTCGTCAGCGTAGCAAACTACGCTGACACCACCAGGGAGGTCGGCGCGCAGCACCCAGTCGTACCCGATGTCCCACAGATGCGGTCCCAGAACCGATCCCTGCGGGACACCGCACGACATCTCTCGCCGGTTCCACTCTCCCCGGTGACCGGCGTAGATGACGGCCCTGTCCGTCAGATAGGCCTCGACCACGCGACAGAGGTAGGTCGGCACTCGGTGATACCGGAGTGCCTCCCTGATGCAACTCCAGGGCAGGGTGTTGAAGGCATTGGCGATGTCTAGAGACACCGCCAAGACGACCCCACCCCGGGCCACAGCATCCCCCGTCGTGAGGGCTCGAACGCGCATGATGGCGTCCACCGTAGAGCGCCCCTTGCGGAAACTAAACTGGCTCTCCGGCAAATCCGGCCCCACCCTCACCAGCCGCCCGAAGAGGCGGTCTGCAATGACTCTTTCAAAGATCTTGCCCACCTCGTCGAGCAGCACGATGGGCCGGTAAGCGGACGGAGAGTCCGCAGGGCGCCCCGGCTTCTTAATGAGGACCAGTTTCCCCGTCTTCCATTGAAGTGGGAACCGGCCCCTCTCCAAGCATGCGCTTAGGAGCCCCCTTAGTCGAGGCCCGAGAGCCTCCAAGGCCAGGACCCAGGCTTTTCCAGGTAAGCCGTCGGGTCCTGGGGCGGTGTTCCTGGCATTCAGCCTGCGCACCGCCACTCTCAGCTCTACCTCGGTCACCTCAGGAGCATCGTCGTCATCGTCGGCTGTGTGGTCCGCATCGGACACCGCAGGAGACGGAGCCATGGGCGGGGGAGTATGTTCCTCTCGCAACGGGAACAGAGCGCTCACCACGTCCTCCACGAGCTGGGGCCGGAGACTCTGCGTCAGCGGGGGAGCCCATGGGCGGAGTTTGTTCCGCACCATTTTATACGGGCGTCCCCACGGGTCCCTGTTCAGAGCCTCCAGCGACTCCTCGTGGGCCAGTCCCTTGGCCCGCAGGATCTCCGCTCGGAGGGCGGTCTTCGCCGCTCTGTACCCCTCGTACAGCTCCGCCTGAATGGCTTCCGTATCCGGAGGGCGGATACGGACCCTGCGGTGCCTGGTGTACCGGCGTCGCGCAGCAACGCACGCGTCGCGCAGAGACGTCAACTCCGGCGACCACCAGCACACCTGGCGCCGGGCGCGTCCGTGCCGGACCCGGGGCATTGCCACGTCGCATACTTCGGACATGGCCTCCCAGAACCACCCCGCCTCGTCATTGATGTCAGCAGGCCTGTCCAGTGGTGACACCCAGGCCTGCACGATCGAGGCTTCCAGGAGGAGCTCCCGGTCCAGCTGCTTCAACGCCCACCGCGGACCACTCGGGGCCTGTCGGACCAGCGCGCTCGAGGTCTGGGCGGAGACGTCAAACCGGATATACCGGTGATCGGAGTAGGTCTTCACCCCCTCCATGACGTGCCAGTCGACGACACGCGGTGACAGAGCGGGGCTGGCGAACGAAATGTCCACCACTGACTCACCCCGCATCCGCACACACGTGGGGACAGAACCCCGGTTTAGGACGACCAGGCCCGTCTCCAGAGCCCAGTCCTCCACCATCCTGCCCCGTGTGTCCGTATGCCGGGAACCCCAAGCCACATTCTTGGCATTGAAGTCCCCAAGGACGAGCACAGGGAGGGAACGGAACCCGACGACGACGACTCTCAACTCCGCAAGGGAGTTGTGGAAATCAGCGAGAGTTCGGTTCGGGGAGAAGTATACCCCTACCACGACAATCTCCCCGAACCGTGCTGCCACGCAACCCCGTCCCCTCTTGACCGCCTCGAGGGACGGGGTACCGGCGGCGGCCGATGAAATTAGAGTCACTGAGCCGCTCAGGTCCTCCACCCAGTCATCCCTGGGCGGGACAAAGTACGGCTCAGCGACCACGGCGATGTTAATCGACCACTGCGCCATGCTCTGGAGCAACAGATCCTGAGCGGAGGCGCAGTGGTTGATGTTCGCCTGGAGGAGGCGTAATGGGGCCATTATTGGCACTCCATATCAGCCCCCTCCCGAACCCCCTGTGAGGGCCCTGCCGCGGTGGTTGCGGCGGCGGCGACAGTGGAGGCGGCGGCGGCAGCGGTGGCAGTGGCGGCGACTGCGGCGGTGACGACGGTGGCGGAGGGCTTGCTGGCCCTGGGTTTGGCGGGTGGAGTGCAGGCCTTGCTCCCAGCCCGGTGATTGGCCGGCTTGCCAGCTGCCGCACACGCGAAGCCGTGCGGCGTGGCTTTGCACGAGCCGGCCTTGTGACCGGGCTGACCACAGCAGAAGCAGTGGCTGCTACGATCCACCTCCGAGGTGCATTTAGCTCCCACATGGTTGCCTACGTGGCAGCGGAAGCACCTCAGAGGTCTGGGCTCCAGCAGTTTCACCTGCGTGGAAACCCAGCCCACCTTGAGCCTTTGGCCCTCCCCGGTAATTTTTTGGGCCACCGCCACGGGGCAGCTCACCGTAACGGTTCGCATCCCCGTGAAGTCAGGACGGATGGTGCCTACCCTAACCTGCTCGGCTAAGCACCCTCCAGTCCTAACGACGGCGGCCACCACCTCTCCCACCGTCGCTGAGTCGTCCAAACCCAGTATGCGCATATCAGCACGCTTGGTGGGTCTGGACACTCGGGCCTCGTCCGCATTTAGGGACGCCCTAAGCCTTTCGGCCAGAGCGTCAGCGGTCGGGCCGCTGGCCGCACCGGGGACCTCCAGCATCCGGGCCCCAGTCGCAGTGACCTTTACTCGGACGCCATCTGCGATACCGAGCTCGTCGAGGTTCACCGCCGCCCTCGCCTTGGCAAGCACGTCACGGTAGGACACGCCCTTCTTTTGCGCTTCCGGCTGTAGTGTGATCACTACAGCTGCGGACTTCGGGGCACGGAGCCTAGTCGCGACGCTTCGCTCCTTGCGCCGCTGCCGCCTCTCCTTTTTTTTGGCCGCCCTTACTGCCTTACCCGCCTTCCTCTTCTCCCCGGCTACTTGCCATTCGGCGTCAGCCGGAGGGGATTTAGGAGGCGGGGGCGGTCGTTTCGCCGCCGGGGAGCACTTCCCCTTTAAGATCCAGTCGAAAGATGTCACTGGTGCAAACAAAGAGCTAAAATTAGACGCGAATTAGAACAGAAACAAATCACTTCTTGCATGTGCACTTAAAATGCAAATGCGTTCCATATCTAAGAAGCGCCAAACTTGTGCAAGTCACAGTGAGTTATGGTCCACATATGTACCTGTCTCAGTGCTAAGTATTAGCAACTAGTGTAGCAAAAGCACTTTGTTCTATCCAAAGACTTTAGGTTAAAATTCAGACAGGAATACATATCTGCGAATTCGTTATACGGAGATTTATGGTCTAAGTTTTTGTTAAAATACTATAGGAGCATTACTATTTTCCAAGTTTTTTCTTACGTTTGATATTTCTCGCAAAGTTTGACCACGCACCGACTAACTCCGTGATACGTACCTACTACGCTGGCATCAGTGCCTATTTTAAATCTTATTTTCTAATCTTATACTTACTTTAAAATAAATTAGAAAACGTTCTACACGAAGTAGTAGGTACTGATGATCATTGATAGAGTTAGGCATACATCTTCGAAATAGGCTAGTAATTAACTGTACGACTGTTAGTCAGTTAGTCTATTCTCATCAAGGACCATTAAATTCGGATTTTCTAAATAGATTTCACCATTAATCACTTAAATGATAAGCAGAAGAGAAAAATACAATCGCATTTTACCCGATGTTGGAAATTAAACTCGAAAGTCAACAGCTGCGTTAACATTTTTGATGGATAATTAAATTAATTATGAAATTAATTCCGTTATTATAGAGAAATAATATAATTGCAGCTGTATTTCGAAGAACAACATCCGGAACATATGTGGTGTTCCTACACTGTAATTTATTACGTAAAGTTTCACGCGGCTTTACCGGAATCGTAATTTAAAATTACGGTTCATGTACTACCAAGTTTATGCTCGGCCTGCTATCTCTCATGAATTTCGAGCAGCGAATAAATTTCAATTTAAGTGATACTGATATCTCTTTATGTTGTGCGAAATGTGAAATAACTTGTTCTTATTTTAAACCCTTGAGACATTATTCCACCCAAAAATGTGCTACAGGTTTTTTACAGGTAGGTACAGTTTATATTGAATCAATTATTGTCTACTACGAAATGCAATAAGTCTTGATATAATTCAGGAGCAACTGGCCGTATCATCTAACAAGAGCTTTTAAGAGCATGTGACATGAGCACGCCTGGAGCCTTCAGTATTAATTTTAACAAATCTTATCTTTAGACCAGTAAATAACCTTTTAACCAAGGACCATTGCCCTCACTATAATAAAAAAAAAACTTATTAAAACTCTGAAATATAAAATATCTTTCTAGAATATAAAATGACGAATAACTTAATATAACTTTGAGCTCTCATTGAAATATGTTCGGGCAATTCGCCCGAGTTAGCATGTCGAAGCGCGCATTAGGAGCAGGACCTGCTTTATTGCCGAAGTTCTGGTGGAAACTGTTCTACATACCAACACTTGACTGTCGCTGTATTAGTTCTCTTTGTATTGAAACTTTCCTGATAGTTCTGCATGCCTGGTACTTGCTGCTGTCTGATTAATAATATTTGCTTCAAGATTTGTGTGTCTACAGAATGATATGAAGATATTTGACAAGTTCGAGACATTCTTGTGGGTGAAGAGAAAATTAATCTAGTTAGAAATATACTCTCCCAAATGAAACTTTTCTTAGTTCTAACATGCCTCATTAATCAGCATAACTGATCACAAAACCCATAACTAATAATGACTGACAAACTACCACCACAAAGACTTCAATTTCAGGTGTGAACATGAATATTAGGTAATATGAATAAAAGTGGAGCATGAGGGCCGCATAAACCTAGTTTTGTGGACCCAATCGTGTCGTTGTCGTCAGGTTTTATCGCCCACCCTACCCTTAGCTTTTAATTATCGGTTTGGTCAATGAACGGTGTGTTTACCTTGACGCAAACCGTGGCGAGGATTGCGGACGCAAACAAAGTAGATTGCATGTGTTTATGGCAATAAAGCCGTCTGATCATTCGTCTAGATATAACGCTTGTTAAACCTACTTCGACTGATTACAGAACACGGTTTAGTTGAACGGAATTATAGACTGACATTTATGTGTAGTCTGAGACTGTGGTATAAACAGAAATAAACTATTTTTGCTAGATAAATATTTTTCAATCATATTTTCTTAATATAGGACTATAATTGTATATCCATGAACTAGACGGTAATTATACCTAGAATATATGTACTTTATATTCTTTTACATTTATTATTTTCTATTTTTCTTATTTTTCTATATTATATTCTTCTAATTTTTATATTTAAAAATAGAATATCAGCACAAATATTATAGGCCAAGGTTCATGCTTTCGGGGGTCATGTAATAGATTATTATCTATTAGGATAACCATCCTTTTGTATTCAGTTTTAACATTTTCGCTTTGTAAGACAGAGTCCGCTCATTAATACTTAAGACTTTTAATTAAATATCACTGACGCTTTTTTTTTTTTTTTTTTTTTTTTTGTGGATGGGAAATCATCAAATGACTTCTCCCGCTCTGGGCGGAGCGGGAGGGCGTGTCAGACTTTTACTGACTAAAACCCACCCGTGTTCCTTCTGTTGCCTGTGCCGGGGCCACGGTAACTCTTTCGAACATCCCGCAACCCTAGCTGGCATCGGCCCTAGCGGACCCCGTCAATAGTGCTGACATCTCTTTGAGGCGCGCGTGGAACACGACGCGCCGTCGACTCGGGCCTGGTCCTTACCGGACGGCGAGCTACCCATTGCTCGCCGTCCGCAAGCCCGCGCCTACGGTGGCCGGGAATCGGCTGCCAATTCCCGACGCCCAGGGCGTCTCCTGCGGCGACTAGGGGCGTGAGGGTGCAAAGCTTGCCTCTCCCTCACGCGTCCCGCCTCCTCCTTCACGAGCATTACTGCTTCGCAGAAGGAGGTAATGGCTTCCCATGCACTCTCGCTCCGTACCATGGCCTGGACCAGGGCCGGACGCGAGAGATCGCCGCCGCCGATCGCTTCCGCGAGGACACGGCGGTGCTCCGCCTAAGCCGGGCAGACCTCCACCGTATGCTCCACCGTGTCCTCCGGGCGATCCACACAGTGGTGACACCCGGGCGTTTCCTCCCGCCTTATCCGGAACAGGTACCTCCCGAAGCACCCGTGTCCGGTGAGGACCTGCGTCAGGCGGAAGGTGAGGACGCCGTGGCGCCTCTCCAGCCACTCCTCAAAGAGGGGACTTATCGCCGCAATTGTGGCGTGCCCAGCGCTGGGTTGCGACAATCGCACTCTCCATGCCGCCATGAGATCCTGCCGGAGCTCTGTCCGCCGTGCCACGATTTCTCGCGGCAACAGAGTTACGCCCCGGCGTCCTGCCTCCTCGCGCCACTCCCACAAGTGCGCGAGGACTTTTGCCTCCAGATCCCATGGCGGTAATCCGGCAAGGAGGTTCGCCGCCTCCCCGGAGACCGTGCGGTATCCCCGGGCTAACCGGATGGCCATGACCCTCTGGGACGCGTTCAATCGACGTACCGGTCGTCGCCTCACGGAACGCGCCCACACCGGAGCTCCGTAAAGGGCCATGGACCGCACGACCCCCGCGTAGAGCCTCCGGCAGGAGGCGTTTGGACCCCCCAGATTGGGCAGGAGCCGCCCCAAGGCAGCCCCGGCCCGCTCCAGTCTGGGAGCCAAACGTCGGAAATGCTCCACGAAATTCCACCGGCTGTCGAGGACGAGTCCCAGGTACTTCATCGTCGACTCGACACCGATGAGAACCCCTCCTACCGTTATTTGAGAACCCGATGGTGGCGCGTTCCGAGGACCATGAAAACACATGGCCTCGGACTTGTGCAAGGCCACCTCGAGTCCCAATTGCCGGATCCTCTCTACGATTGTCGCAACCCCGCGTGCCGCTAATTCGGCCGCCGCCTGGTGCGACCTCCCCTGCGCCAGGACCAGCGTGTCGTCAGCGTAGCAAACTACGCTGACGCCACCAGGGAGGTCGGCGCGCCCAGTCACCCAGTCGTACCCGATGTCCCACAGATGCGGTCCCAGAACCGATCCCTGCGGGACACCGCACGACATCTCTCGCCGGTTCCACTCTCCCCGGTGACCGGGGTAGATGACGGCCCTGTCCGTCAGATAGGCCTCGACCACGTGACAGAGGTAGGTCGGCACTCGGTGATACCGGAGTGCCTCCCTGATGCAACTCCAGGGCAGGGTGTTGAAGGCATTGGCGATGTCTAGAGACACCGCCAAGACGACCCCACCCCGGGCCACAGCATCCCCCGTCGTGAGGGCTCGTACGCGCATGATGGCGTCCACCGTAGAGCGCCCCTTGCGGAAACCAAACTGGCTCTCCGCCAAATCCGGCCCCACCCTCACCAGCCGCCCGACATGGCGGTCTGCAATGACTCTTTCAAAGAGCTTGCCCACCTCGTCGAGCAGCACGATGGGCCGGTAAGCGGACGGCGAGTCCGCAGGGCGCCCCGGTAAATATCACTGACGCTGCCGTCTAAAAGACCAGAAAAAAATTGTAGTCCTATATTTTAAGTTGATAGATGACTGTCGTTTAAAAGATCTGGTACCGTTGTGTTTACTTGAGATAAAGTTGGGACGGGAACAAGAAAGCGGACCTCGACGCCAGACAAGACAAACACTTGCAAACATTATGTTCATTTTATTGGATGAAACAAGGATAGAACACGGAACTGCAAATAAGAAGGAGAGGAATGTATTCGATATAGGGGTGCTACAGTACGGTACGGTACGGTACGTACACGGTTGATAGTTTTATTGGTGCAGTAGCTAAGTTAGTGGCTTTTGTACGAATAAAGTACAATTTACACTGGCCGCGCCGTGTCAAATATGACATTTAACTACTTCATAAAGGCATCGATTTCCTTTAACACATTTTAAAATGCGCTCCGATGCGGCTTACCGCGCGCCGCCGGCTGTTGTAAATCGTACATTACATGTTCGATTCCCTCTCGGAACAAAATAATATTGTACGGCCAGCATGTATACAAATCCTTCTTCATGGCAAACCTTGTACTGTGTTGTGCTAAAGAAGCTTTTGGGCAGACAATTGTAAATTAATTTTACAAACAAATTTTTCAAACACATGAAGCAATGTTATAGGACTTTTTTTTTTAAATCCTGCGGATTGTGATTAAATCGCCAGATTTCAATTTCAATGTGTATCATGGTTTGTACGTTATACATCTAGTCTAATAATTACTCCTGTTCACCCCACTTGGCAAAGCGTAACTATAATGAATATAGGACCGTTGATAGTCCAATAGTCGGTACGTTTCAATTCAGAGACGGCGGATCTTGTTTTGTTCACATTGGAGAGTGGGGAAAATAGCTACCAACTTGCCAATAATAGAATAAATTATGTTATTGTTATAAACTTTTATGCAAATTATTCAGTTTTCATGTATAATTTAATTTTAGTTTTTAGTTTTCTATAATTAGACTTTTAACTTTAAGTAAAAGCTATGTTATAAACAATAATTTTGCTGTGCCCTGACAGGGTCTACAACGGCTCTTAGCTCTAAGCCTTTTGTTAAAATCTTGGTTTACCTTGTGGAACGCAAATAAATGACTATGAATATGAATGGGATGCATTTCATTGCCCATCTCTTTGGCAAGATGACCTAATTTGAACAGCCACGAACTAGGACACCATTGTTATAAATAAATATTTGTTTCCTTTTGTTTCCCCATATGAAGAGTTTGTTGGGTCATTTCATTTTATTGAAATGTTATCGTGACGGTTGCTAAGTTGTGAGAATTCAAAACCTTCAATACTATTTGAAGTTACTTTCTAATAATATTGGGTACTAATGGGAAAATTTAAGCAAACTTCGTAAATTACCTGGGTTTATTGGTCGGAAAAGTCAAACACGCAGTCAGTAAGCGTGTCCGTCAGTTATCCTTTGAAAATGCTGCATTTTTATTTCCACCTATAAGTAAACTACTTTTATAAAATTCTTAAGAATCAGAGAAGACCTGTCCTTGGCAGAACGTTGCGGTTTATGAGGTACTTCTTCTAATACTTTAATGGAATCCTGGAATTAAACGGCTGCAACGTCTTGATACTTGATAGCGAAAGAAGCCGTAAAGAAAATGTTTGGAGATTTGGTAAGAAAGAGGATAAAACAGAACCGAGGGCTACAATTTGTTTTACACGTCATAATAATACTATTATTCTGTTGTAGAGGTGTCATAGTGTAGGTTTCCACGGGTGAAAGACAACATGACGCTTTTTTCGGAAAGGCTAATCGATCCCCGTTCAAAAAACACGTCTCCGAAAGTCTCAAATCTCATGTGGAAAATACTGTCCTCCGCAAACTAGGCGTCTGAACTATGCTTTCCCTATCGGACAATACAGGCTTAAAGTATTTTTTCTTATACCTCAATCCAAAAGTTTCTGCGTAATGTGACGTAAATAAAAATCGAAAAAACTTATTGTTTTGACTCACAAACGGCCCAAATGGTTCGATAAACATATTTTATTGTAAACAACCTCAACGTAAACACAACGTATACATAGAGAAAGTTTTAAATAATATTAATGGGCTCTTAACGATGTATAAATTATAAACAAATACGTTTTATTAAAAGCCTCCTATTGCTTTAGCTTCGTGCTTCCTTATTTAGGGAGCAGACATCTAAATTGTATAAACAGATGTTGGTACATCACTAGAAGTCGGGTTTAGACCGCAACCCTTCTTCCTTAATCTATGCCGCAACCGGATACTTACATTGAGTCACGAACGTTTCTCTATTTTTTTTTAAGTGAAAACTTCTTTAGGCGCTCTTTGCGCTCTTACTGAGCAGTGAACGAAACTGAACCGTCACGCTCGGGGCGGTGACGCTGAATCGCGTATACTCGGCTCCAGTCGTAATTTTTTTTAATGTAACTGTACAGTACGCCGCACATCGTTGGTAACTCTGACCTTGAGCTGGCTTAGCGGCACGGAGTTTCTATAGAATAATATGCCAGCTTATATTGGTTTTGTTACTACTGTACTAGCAAAGTGGGATGTTTAGTAACATAACATCACGCCGTGTTTCCCCGAACGTTTGGCTGTTTAGTAGTTACAATATTATAGCCCCATCAACTGAAATGATAAGCTAAATTAGTACAAGTATGCACTGGATATAGTAATAGGTGCTAATTATGAGTGGTTGTGTGAAGTAATAAATACTAGGGTTTTGTAAATTAGTTTTCCTGTTTACTTGCCTATATTAGAACAAAGACCCCTTGCCTATATTAGAACAAAGACTATTTATTATTAGGTTTTAGTTTTAAACAATGATGGGGGCTTGTGGCTAAGTAATAACAGCCGCACGGGTCGACCGATGAGGTCAAGCTAAACATGCCACGGTTGGTCCGTGGATGGGTGACCATCTTTACATACCAAGATGATGATGATCAGTTTGAACCAGTTGATGTCATAAACAGATATGCAACACGCTGTTGGTGTGACGTAGATAATAGATATTATGGTAACTAAATTAATTATGTGTCATACCTACATATCAATGAAAACATGTGTCACACTTAAAACAAAGTGTTGATATGAATAGCTATATTATGTAGAATAGAAGAAGACCAAGGAAATCATGGAGTGATTGTCTTACCGTGGCCCCGGCACAGGCAACAGAAGGAACACGGGTGGGTTTTAGTCAGTAAAAGTCTGACACGCCCTCCCGCTCCGCCCAGAGCGGGAGAAGTCATTTGATGATTTCCCATCCACAAAAAAAAAAAAAAAAAAGACCTGGCTGGAAAAAGGGTTAATTCGAAGATGACGGCTCATAGAAAGGTAAAATATTGAAGAAGAGACATGCTGCGCCGACATTCCAAACAGATGGTTAAGGGCAGGAGTAGGACTTAGGCCCCGTTTACGGAGACGCGGAGCGACGCGCGTCGCATGCGGCGTTTACAGACAGGTGGCGCGTGCAGCGGCCCGCGTTATAACACGCGCAAACAAACATATGGCAATGTACGCGTGCGACGCCGTGGGTGCCGCTACGTTTTACCGTGAACAGAGAATTGCAGGGATAGCTGGCCGAACGTCACGCGCGACGCGGCAATACAATCCGCGGGCTTCGCCTGCATTTCAAGCAAACGCGTGTAAAATCTCTTCTCCGTAAACGCTCTCATACAATGCCATATGTTTGAATTTAGTGCGGGCCGCGCCGCCCAACGCGACGCGCGACGCCCCGCGTCTCTGTAAACGATGCCTAAATAACAATAGCAGTGACGGGTCCTAACTTCCAATCAGTGCTGGGCATCTCCGAAGTTGTGTAGCAATAAAGCTGTTTTGCTACACAAGTCTATTTTCACACAATCTGATAAACCTACTTGCAATAAAAATATTACAAAGATATTATAATACTTTTGAGTCACGCTTACACATCAGCGCTTTCACTATGGGCCTAAGCAGAGTAAGCAATGCCAAAGCTACCAATACAAAGTGCACTGGAGCAACTCGGCGGGTGGTAGACGGCACCCCAGTAACCTATTTTTCTTAGTTGGCCCAACGCAGTCACGACTTGTGAAAAGATAATCAAATGATATATTTTATGATATTATTTTCCCCCCAATCAGTGGGGATTGTCTTCTTCGTTTTGCTTTGTTTATTGTTTTATTTTGTATAGTAATCTGCCTCATTTTAGCATTTTAATTTTTTATAAACAACTTGTCAACAATTTATGGAGATCAAAAATGGTATGTACAAACTTACTTATAAATGATTGCTTTAGGAAAATATGTATTAATATGAATAAAACGATAACAAAGCAGTATAATACAATGTGAGAAGTAATATACCATCCAAATATATGTAATACAATATATCACAACAAAAAGGCCAATTTGTGTCAACGTGAGTTTCATTTCATGTTACGTTTCCCAAATGTGTACCCAGCATACCGAATGGCCAAACCAATTTTGGATGAAAGAAAGCGTCCAAAAGAAAATAATCAAAAATCTTTAATTTGTGTAGTAAGGTCAAAGGTTAAGTAGATTTATAGTTATAAATGATGCGGATACAGTGGCTCTACATTTAGAGGCCTGGATCGTTAATTACTTGGTAGAGGCACATT
The DNA here is from genome assembly GCA_947568875.1 of Fissipunctia ypsillon. NCBI lineage: Eukaryota > Metazoa > Arthropoda > Insecta > Lepidoptera > Noctuidae > Fissipunctia > Fissipunctia ypsillon. Next base: position 20,463,134 of record OX387645.1, on the reverse strand, counting down.
TCAACGTGATGGAACTTTTGTAAGCTATTATTATTCACTGATAAGAGCTACCGTTTCTTATTTCAGTTGGCATTTTAATTTACTGATTGAAAGCGGAGATTACTGTGTGTTGATAGCATTTGTGCAAATAATTTGTAGGCACCATAGGGCCAGCGATTATCCATACGAATGTATCCCATTTTTTCTTCCTAAATAATGCCTCTAGAGCAATCATTTATTTTTCATAAAACCAAGGTCTGCTGTAGACACGTCCCTGTCATTTTCTTTTTTTCAACAACTAATAAGTAAAGAAAATATGACCCTCCAACAATTACAAAACATTAAACAATTTTTACCGACGTGATTAGAGGACTACCAGACAAATTTGAAAAGTTTTTAACATAAAAGAAAATAATAGGAACCTAGACATCTCTTTCTTGAGATTTTAATGTAAAAAATTATTGAACCGGCTCAGTTTTCGAGGAGAAAAAAGGGTAATACGAAACGTCGATCGCCTCAAAATTTTTGTGATATGAGCTGAGCTGCAGCTGTCAATGTCTTTAAACTTGATTGTTCGGGCGCAGCGCGACGGCAATAGTTACTTCAAATACCTATTTATCAAATTCCTTGTATGCCCCGTCCCCACTTAAGCCTGTGCTTGAAATCCTAGTGTATGGGCCATTTATTTAGCATATTTTATTGTTATTGGATAGTACCTAACCATAACCTATAAGCCAACAGGAAGGCATAGCCATGAAGGCACACAATAGCATTGATGATCCCCCTTTAACGCCTTAAACTCCCAAGGCCTTCTACACGACTGAAGGGAAAAACAAATCCTAAAAATCTTGTAATACACTTTCCGTCCACGCACCGGATTACACAGTTTTTCTTTCATTTTCCCCATAATGGGTTGAATAGAACTAGAGTACCTTTTACGGTTGTTTTTATTCCTCAACTTAGTTTTATCTAGACACATTGAGCGAGAATGGCCACATAAAATATCTTTTTGTTTTTGCCACTGACTGAAACGTATTTGGCAGTAAAAGCATGTGATTTATTGGTAATATATCTTTCTTTTGTGACATTATCTGACTCTGGGGTCAGTAGTCAGCGTCCTCAGGGGTCAGCAGTCAGCATTTTCAGGTGAATGTTAAGAGTAGGTAAGGGAATCGGAGAAGACTGTTGTCTAGATAACATGGGAAATTTAGTTAGGAAGCTAGTAACTAGCTTCATATTTTTGACTGACCGACTCCTTGACAAGTGTTTTGAGTGCTTTGAGTTTGAGGTCATGAAATGAACGTTAAAGTAAACAATGACAGCGTTTGAAGAAGCTTACTGGCTGTGTTAAAACTGACATTCGTGCTTCTATTTCCAATGAAACGCTTGCTGAGTAGGTCAGGTAGCATCTGCTGGTAGCACTGCCGCTAACTTTACAGGAAATGCTTTGTACCTAATATGGTTGTAGTAAAATGTAAATAACACAAACTGAATCGAACACGATTAGGTAGTTATTGTAAAGAGGAAAATAATTCCACCACAGGAGTGGTGTGGTGTGACTTTGTTATGATTTGATACCAAACAGTGGACTCAAATAAATAAACGCGCTACATTATATGAATTACATAGTTGGTAGGTAAATACATACCTATATATAAATATACAGGGATGATACATAGGTTTATGAATAACGCACTATCAAGAATAACAATACAAATTAATATTAGTTTCGTATATGTAATAGGCGTAGATATTTAATAGGTTCATTCGATTGATAACTGCAATTTTATTGTGTCCATTGTTAATGGTGACATAATATTGTAGTAATAAAATGTTCTTTAAACTTGAACAGTGGTTTTAGGATGTCTCGTAAAAGTGATGTTCCATGTTGAATAGTTCAAAGCTTTTTGTAATTAAACGATGCATGAAAAGTTTATGATGCACCGTTACCAGTAACGAGATACTTCTAATATAGTCAGTAAAATATTCGAAGCTTGTTCGTGTTTGGAAAAGTCCTAATTAAATGTCAATTATGGAAATAATTTCCCAATCCAACAAAAGGAAAGAGGAAACCCATAAAATTTATTTTGAGCAAGTATTCAACTTACATAGCACTGCTAGCTCTCCTATGCAGTAGCTGCAGCAGGCTGCCGTCGGCGCCCGAGGAGCAGAGGCTGCGCGAGCGCGCGCGCCGCTCCCCCTCCCGCGCGCTGCGCTCGCGCCATCGCGCCATCAGCGACTCCAGGCACAGCATAGCGCCACCATCGCACACCATCCGGGTCCCCTGCCCCAACCAGCCTTAACCACCCTCAACACTCAACACATCAAACCTCCAACGTACTTCTTTTACAACTAACCTCGATATCTTACGATCTTTTTACCGGCCAGCTGCACCGAGAACATTAATGGCTCAGCTCGAGACCACACTACGAACGTGACTCATTCAAATGTATGAAGACGTCGACATTGCCTTCTCTATGCATTAAAAGTGCAACTCACTCACTAGCCCCCAACTAACCACTCAAACAAATTATGTACCGTATGCCGTAGTCTTATATAAAATTTAACGCAAACTTTTAAACTTCACGCACATTTTTCTTCAATATTTGTGGTTCAAGTTTCTTTTTTGGTGTTATAACGGACGGACGCCACCGAGAACACGCCAATTAAATATTCACTCGAACAATTAAACTTTGTCAGGCGGCCCAAGTTAGTGATGTGCCACTTCACGAACAAAGTTAATCACGGAGTTTATCATGTGGTAGACGACGGGCGATATGAAGTGTGCTTACACGGAGAAACAATCGCATTAGTAAATGGGGCAAAGTCATAGTAGTAGGTACATCACGCGAGGAGGTAGGCCTGGCTTTATCGGCACTGACAGAAAGTGCAGCAAAACTTTTTAGTTAAACTTTATTGACAGCCGCGGCGGCAGATATAGAATCGGGAGTAGATAGCGAAGTAATCGGTATGTTTATTTAGAAGAAGTTTCCCGCCGACGCGGGGTGCGAGCGGCCGCCGGGGGCGGTGTCGTGTCGCACGGAGCGCTTCTCGCCGACTGACTGAGCGAGCTCGGCGCAGTACACGCGGACGCGGTAGCCGTACTAGCTACGCGACGTCGGAACGCCTTCCACCGCGTCCCGTGTCCCATCACAAGCGATATAATAGCGCACCCTCGCGGCTAAGTTTGACGCCCTGTTGTCACCCAAACTATCGTAAAGTTTGACTGCTATATCATGGCGGGTTTCACATAAGTTCCATCGTCACAAGCGCGTACAATTTAATCACGACGGTAATTGCTTACATTAATAGACGCATAATATATTGTGGCTCATTTGTGGAAATATATTGGTTAGGTATTAGTTTCGGTTGGATTTTTGTAAAAAGCTAATGAACGAAAATTGATTTTTTAATGTGTGTTTATAGCGAAAATACTTTCCAACTATTTAGTATGCCGAAACCCGCATTACGACTATTTATTACGATAACTTACTGATCTCTAGGTCTAGATAATATCAACAGTACTTATGTTTACTTTGAATGCTTAGGTAGGTACCTATACAAGTTACGCATATATAAGTAACGCAAAAGTTATATAATGTAGGTACCTACCATCATCTCCAGGGCGGGTATGTTTTTCATTGAAAACATTTACATAATGGAAGATAATATTATTACCCATAACATAAAGCTTATAACAATTTACATGAATCTGAGTCTATGTTATGCGTAAAAGGAATCTATTCAATGTTTATAGCTACTATAATAATTTGACCCATAGGAATATCGTTCACCCTGGGCTAAAGGTATTGCAGAACTAAAAAGTGTTTAGGTTAGTTACATAAAATGGTACAAAATATTATTTTTATAAGTAACCTAGCCAACTGAATGCAGAATTTAGAGCGTCTATTCCTCGAAACTTATTTAACAGCTTTTTAAGTATGTTAATTAGTACATATATAACACATAACATCCATGGGCGCCGGCAGAAATAATTTCCAGGTGGTGCAGATTTTAGTTTTCTTACAATCTTTGCCGTATATGATTGTTAATAAAAAGATGAAATTTTAGTCTGAATGTTCGAGACATTTACAAATTTCTGACTATTCATTATGAATTTATTATATATACATAGGTACCCAGTCGTCACGGCTCACACCTATTTGTTCACGACGATCGAAATTTAAAAATTCTAAGTTGGTGGGCCAGGAGTATAAAATAATGATTTCCAACAGACGGCTTTTTATTTCAATAATTCCTGTTGATCCCGAGATTCCCAAGGTCCCGAGGTGCCAGGGGGTGCAAGTGCACCCCCTGGCACCCCCCTGCCGGCGCCCATGATAACATCATACCTTGTTTCCCCGAAAGGTTGGGCAGAGGAAAGGGTTGTTTAATTAGTATTCATTTGGATTTACCAAAACGCTTGAAACGAAAAGCAATCGTCGCTTAAAAAGAGGTATCATTCAAATAAGAATTTCAAAATTCAAAAACTCTGTTCCTGTTTTAAAGCGAGTTCCTCGCGGTGCTAGACCCCTAGTGGCACAACACTTAGCAGATTGCGTTCGTCTTGCTGCCCGGGAGAACTCGCAAAGTGCTTGGGAACAGCTGCTCACCTTCCCTTACAGAATTCTACATGTACAAAAGAATTTGGCAACCAAAAAAACATTAACTGCACAAATTAAAGAAAACTGTAATATTTCGGCTCATATTTTAGATTCCAAATTACAAACACAGAGATATACCTCTTCAAGAGGTATATCCCATCTGGTAGAATCTAAGTTAGGGGAAGGTGACATTAGCGGAGCAGCCAGGATTCTTTTCAGTAGTGATGTGGTGGCACCATGTTCTCCAGAAACGCTCGCAGCTCTGGAGAGCAAACACCCTGCCCCAGCGGATGGCCTTTCTTTTCCCGAACCCCCTGATCCGGCTAATCACTCCCTCACCGTTACAGGTCGAGAGTTGGTCACTGCCGTTTGCTCCTTCCGGAGCGGCTCCGCTGGCGGCCTCGACGGCCTGAGCCCTCAACACCTTAAGGACCTTATCAGTCCAGGCGCCGGGGCAGCTGGTGAGTTACTCTTGAAGGAGCTTACGGCTTTGATCAACCTTATGCTCTCCGGCAAGGTGAACGAGGCCGTCATCGACGTTCTGTACGGGGCGAACCTATGCGCCCTGTGTAAGAAGGATGGCGGCATTCGTCCCATTGCCGTGGGAACTACTTACCGACGTATGGCAGCCAAGATTTGTTGTAAATTTTATGGTGAGGTGGTTTCGGAAAAATTTCAGCCCCTGCAGCTAGGTTACGGCTCCAAAGGGGGCTGTGAGGCTGCCGTGCACGCCCTGTCGACCTACCTAAATTCTGGCAAAGGAGAGGTCATCTTGAAGGTTGACATACGGAATGCCTTCAATTCTGTTAATAGGGACACCTTGCTGGCAGAAACTAAAAAAGAAATACCCCAAATTTATAGTTTCCTTTGGCAATGTTACAGGCACCCTTCAAAATTACTATATCGGGACAACCTTCTGAAATCTGCTGTTGACTGTCAACAAGGTGATCCCCTCGGGCCAGTGATTTTTAGTTTAGCCATTCACCCAATTATTCGACAGCTAAATTCCAAATTTAACGTTTGGTATCTTGATGATGGAACCTTGGGTGGCGATGTAGAAACGGTTTTAAATGACCTTCAATTCTTAAAAAATGAATTTCATTCCATTGGCCTTGATCTCAACCTTTCGAAATGTGAACTATTCTTAGCAGACAGTACTGACAGACATTTGACACTTCCCAAATTTAACGCAATAGCCCCAGATATCAAAATTATTGATAAAAGCTCTCTCCGCCTCCTTGGTTCCCCAATCTTTGAAAATTCCTTTCCCGTTTTTATTGAGGAAAAAATACAAAATTTTAATGACGTTTCGGAAAGATTGTTCCAAATTAACATGCATTCGGCCATAACCTTAATTCGTTACTGCTGTTTCGGCCCTAAATTAACATATTTCCTTCGCGCTTCCCATTTATGGAAACACACTCATCTTTTAGACAAAATGGACCAAATTATCCGGCATACATTAACTTCGATCTTAAATGTGGCCATGGATGACCGAGCCTGGGCACAAGCTACTCTTCCCATACGTATGGGAGGCCTCGGCGTCCGCAAAATTTCTAGTATCAGTTTACCGGCTTTTATATCCTCGATCCACGGCACTGAGAATTTAATCAGGAAAATCCTAGCCTCGAAACTGATTAATTTTGATGTGCCGTGCTTCACCGAGGCTATGGATGCCTGGAGACTCGCTTGCCCGAATTCAGATCCACCCGACAATCCATCTTCCCAGAGACGGTAGGATGAGCCGCTTTGTAGAGTAGTACAGAAAAATTTACTTGACACGTCTGCTACTACTGCGGAGCGTGCGCGCCTGCTGGCTGTGGGTAAGTGGGAGTCGGGTCTGTGGCTTCATGCACTACCGTCGTCGAGCATAGGCACTTTGTTTGACGACACTACTTTCCGCCTCGCTGCTTCCCTGCGACTAGGAGCCCCTTGTTGCTCTCCTCATCGCTGTCACTGTGGCGAAGTTGTCAACAGCCTCGGACACCACGGCCTGTCTTGCAGCCGAAGTGCGGGTCGCATAGCGCGGCACGCGAACATTAATGACATCATCCGACGGGCTCTTGTCACCGTCGGCGTCCCAGCTGTATTAGAACCCAATGGCTTGGCACGCGACGATGGCAAGAGACCGGACGGCATGTCTTTATTTCCATGGAAGGTGGGTAGGCCTTTAGTGTGGGACGCAACTTGTGTCGACACTCTTGCGCCATCCCATCTTCCCGGCTCGGCGTGCTGTGCTGGCGCTGCTGCTGCGGCTGCGGAAAACCTCAAGCGGCGAAAGTATAATAACCTTATCGGTAATTATACAGGGTGTTTGGAAGGTGGGTGCAAAGCCTTAAAGGGGAGTTAATACAGACCATCTAGAACATTTTGAGCCATATTTGTCCTAACCAAAGTCTGATATTTATTTTTTTAGAGAACTTTTACGATTTTGGTACCAAAATCCCAAAATTTTCCAATTAAGGCCTAATAACGCAAAGATTGAGTGAAAATTTCTATTTTTTTTAATTTACTTTATTGGCCTAATGTGTGTTTAATGGTATGAAATCATTTCGAAGCACCGTATTTACTAAAAAAATAACTTTCAGACTATTTAAAATAAAAAGAAAAAAAAAATTAAAGAAAAAAAATGGATTTTAATTGACATTTAAAAAATAAATAAAATAGCTACTGGTGTTCAAATAATTTTAAAAACATGCTGAGTTATTGCTCTTTTTTTTAAGGTATCATTTACTTAGATAGCTTTACAATTTTTGAAGTTAGGGTGCCTGAACCAGTTAAAGTCGATTTTAAGGAGTAAAAAAAAAGACAGTTTTTGATTTGATTTTTTAATTTTGATGTTCAAAATGGCTTCCGCCACAGCGTATACATTTACGACAGCGATTTCTAAGTTCTGTCGTGGTGATTTTAAGCTGCATTTCTTCTTTCATTGTTCTGAAAGCTGCTTCTATTCTTTGAATTAGTTCTTCTCTTGTTGAAATCTCAGTTGTGTATACGAGCTCCTTTGCCCGTCCCCAGACAAAAAAATCTAACGGCGTCAGGTCGGGCGATCGCGCGGGCCAAGGAATGGGCCCATCTCTACCTATCCAGCTGCCTGGAAAACAGTTATCAAGATGTTCTCTGACAATCAATGTCCAATGAGATGGACATCCATCTTGTTGGAAAATTATTGGCCTGTCCGTATTTAAAATGGGTACTTCCGCATCATCCAGGAGTGTTGGGAGATCGTTTTGTAGAAAATTCAGATAATTTTCACCGTTTAAATTATCTGGTAAAATGTGGGGCCCAATCAACGTCCGTCCAATTACTCCAGCCCATACATTAACGGAGAATTTTGCTTGGAAAGACACCTGAAACAAAAATTAATTCTAATTAAAGTGTTCTTTGAAGATGTGTTGAACATCTGGACTTAAATTAATAAACATTAATTTGTATACCTGTTTTTTCCAATGCGGATTGTTGTCCTTGTCAGCCCATTCATGTAAATTATGGAAATTCGTGATTCCTTCTCTAGAAAATTTGGACTCATCAGTCCAGAGGATAGATTTTAGAAACCATCTGTCGTCAATGTCGCTATTGAGCATAAATCGGCAGAACTGCATCCTTCTCCCAGGATCGGTTTCTACCAAGCCTTGCACGCCTCTACCGTGAAACGGATATTTATGTTCCCGATGCATGGTACTCCACACTTTCCATATTGAAAGGTTTAAGTTTCTCGCCACAGTTCTGACGCTGGTTGTAGGATCCGCTTCAAAGGCTGCAAGTATTTGTTCTTCAACGTCGGGGTCATGTCTTCCTGGATTCACTCCGGGTACTGCATGATGGATGCCAGATTCCGAAAGTCTGCGATACGTGTTGTAAAAAACTCGAACATTAGGTAGCCTGAAATGAAATTGTTTATTAGTAACGTCAGTTACAAATCAACATGGCAATTGAAGTAATAATGTTAGTATTAGAAGTTACTTTACCTGCGGTTCGGGTAACGTTCTTGGTACAAACGTCGTGCCAAAGCTCCGTTACCATCAGCTCTGCCATACATAAAAACGATATCCGCTTGTTCCTGAGATGTAAATGCAGCCATGGCAATCGTACATACACTCAATTAAAATGTCAATTAGTTCAATAGTCCGAAATAACACGTGCAGGAGCGTAAAGCTACAACTGAACACGGTAAATCACAAACGCAATACAAGTAATTCCAAAATTAATAATCAACACGCGCAGGAGCATTAAGCTACGACTGAGTACGGTGAATCAAACGTCTACTCGCAACGCGCAAGGGCAGAGCAGTGAAGGAAGAGAGAGAAAAGATGACATCACCGAAGCGACGGGTCGGGTCCATCTCAGGTACTAACGAATTTATAAACTCAAAAAGCATCTTTACATCCTCGGCAATAAGACCTAAAGTTGTCTTTATCATAACAAAAGAATCAAGAGCCCTTTGTTATCGTACGCCGCCCGGTCCGCCGGCCACCACGGCAGCCTTTGTTTCGTTTTGTAAGGCCGACTTTTTTTAAGTGCGTCTAAAAAATAACCACTTTAGACTTTAGTTTAAAGTTATTTGAGGAAAAATCAGGTTGATTTTAATTTTATTGAAATTTGAAATTTCTTACCCTTAATTGGTCCAGGCACCCTAACTTCAAAAATTGTAAAGCTATCTAAGTAAATGATACCTTAAAAAAAAGAGCAATAACTCAGCATGTTTTTAAAATTATTTGAACACCAGTAGCTATTTTATTTATTTTTTAAATGTCAATTAAAATCCATTTTTTTTCTTAATTTTTTTTTTTCTTTTTATTTTAAATAGTCTGAAAGTTATTTTTTTTAGTAAATACGGTGCTTCGAAATGATTTCATACCATTAAACACACATTAGGCCAATAAATTAAATTAAAAAAAATAGAAATTTTCACTCAATCTTTGCGTTATTAGGCCTTAATTGGAAAATTTTGGGATTTTGGTACCAAAATCGTAAAAGTTCTCTAAAAAAATAAATATCAGACTTTGGTTAGGACAAATATGGCTCAAAATGTTCTAGATGGTCTGTATTAACTCCCCTTTAAGGCTTTGCACCCACCTTCCAAACACCCTGTATTTTCGAGCCGTTTGGGGTTGAAACCCTCGGGCCGTGGGGTCCGAGCGCTCATGGTTTGTTTAACGAAATCTCCAAACGGCTAGTTGACACTTCCCGTGACCCAAGGGCCGGCTTTTACCTTGGCCAGAGGCTAAGCATTGCCATACAACGTGGCAATGCCGCCAGTCTCTTGGGTACATTACCAGTCGACAGCGATGCGGAGGAATTTTTCGACGCCATATTTTAGTTTGTGAATAGTTTTAGTTAAGTTAGGATATAATTTTGTTATTTTATTAATTAATTAGTTATAAGTTAAAATATTAATGTATTGAAAAAATAAATAAATTTATTCCCAATAAGAATGATTTATAAAAGTTTTCTTTCAGAAAAACTGACTGAAAGTGGAAAAATTCAATTTAGAAACCTTGCAAAGAATAAAACACTTTTCTAGTCAGGTAGAAGTATCTCAGAACTTGGAAAGTTTGAGCTGTTGCAAATTAAAAACGTGCCTCGAAGCCCATTCAGCTACTGCAAGCGCTTTCAATCGCAACACAGCGATAGCTACTGTTTCCAAGTAAAGGACTACGGGAGAAAAGTAAGAAATATTGTGTCCTGTATTGAAACACGTGTAGGTATTGGAACCTTCCAAGTTATTTCTTAGAAGTCAAACGCATATATATTATAAATCAAAGTCGCTTTTCGTCTCTGTGTGTGACCGCGTTGTTCTTCTTAACTATGCAACAGATTTCGATGCAGTGTTCACCATTATTTAGAGAATTTATTGTGGAAGGTTCATGTGCATAATATATTAATATTAAACTGACATATAATAATTAAATCTCGATGTTTTGTCAGATCGTAAAAACCATGTGGAGCAGGGGCAGGTCGCTAGTGTTTAAACGAGGACAATACACGTGTCCTTAATCGTTAAAATGTTCTTATAAAAGAAAATAGGACTCGTTCTGAAGCTGACAGATTTGAGGCAACTTTGGAAGGGAAACGAATCGCTCAAGGGCTGACTAATGCGGCTGTTTGAGGGCTGCTAAGATTTTTGGTAGTCTTGTTTTAATTTATAAGATTTCCAATTCCCATAATAATGAGCGGTTGTCCGCTTTCAGTTTGACCAAGATTATTTTCATGGAACGAAATGCTGGACTGCAAAGATTGCACGTGTTAGGTATTAGGAGTCTATTATTCAGTTCTCGACCCTAAGAGCAGGCCCATCCCGCAATAAAAATAAGAACAAAATAAAATGACTTCAATTAATATGGTTTGTGTAGAAAGATGCCATTCAAAATTTTGGATTTTCTCGAATCGGAATCCCATGGATTTTTGCCTAGGCTATATGGGGTGCTTAAATGTTGCAAAGGGGTCAGTCACACTATCACGACCTGGAAGGAATACGTCACATTACAGTTCACCTGTATAATATTATAACAAGTGCAATAGGTAGGTATTACTATAATATTTCTTGCCAGAGCAACGTTTCCAGCTCAAGGTCATTGGGTCCTATTACGATTAGGATTGCGCCGTATCCCCTTGAGGGTCATAAGAAACCACTAGCAGGTTGTTTTGTTATAAATGTAAGACCTGTGAACTAATAACATTGTTAAGCAATCTAGACAAAGATGAGTACTTGTAAGGCATAGATAAAAAGGTGCTTTAAAAGAAAAAAGAAGCAAGACTGTTCTCAACTGTACAAATAGATTGCGATCGATCGATGTCAACTAATCGATTTTAATCGCCTCAAAATATAATCGCTAGTCGATTGATGAACAAAGTTCGGATCGATTCGGGTGATTCGAAATCAGAACGCGCAGCACCCGCAGTGGTGCAAAAGAAATTCTGGAAATTCTGGCTGCAGATACAGCCGATACAGATACTTAAATGATAAATGATTTTATTTCTGTAAGTAGGTTTATACAAACACTTTTACACGTCAAACATTTTTTTTTAAACTAGATGAGGCCGGCGTTTCCTATCTGACTACTCTGAGAAGAAAGGCCGAAACAAACTCAGAGGTCACAGTCTCTTTTAAAGTCCAGACATAATCTTGGTCAGATCATGTGAAGACCATGTAGGTTGGTGTCTGAAATGGTCTTTTGAGGAAAGAACCACACAGATTGAGTGGACCTGTCCAGTCAGTTCAAGCATCTGTCAGTAATCGTACAGCTCAACTTAAAAGCTAAGGAGCTCAACGATTCGACGAACAATACCAAAGAAAGGACATTTGGGTAGGCCGCATAATTTACTCAAACTGGCAGACTATGATTAAAGCTGAGAGAAAAAAAAAAACAAGGACCCACTTGACTACTGAATTTTACTTTTGGGGTAAATTGTAACTGGCCAAATATAACTAAGATTTTCCTCCTGAGGCTAAATACCTATGCTTAATTATAACTAAGTTTTATATCGAAAGTGGAAACGTCCGCTGCAGATGTTGACACTGGCACTCGGTCGCCGGGTCGAGTCAACGCACGCTTTATGCACGGAGCCCTCGCCAAAAGCCGCGCCATCCATCGTGTGACGTCATAATATCAATAAACGATTTTGAACTAGTTTCATCATAGTACCTACCTACAAATATTTTGTAGTAGGCTTTTGTCGCTGAGCAGCGTGAGATATACATATATGACTACTTGTATCGTAAAGAGAAGACGAATGTTGTATTAATCCTGCAATTAACAATAGCTTAGTTAGCTTGCTAATTATAGTAAACTCCAGCGGCGAGGTGTTAATTTTTGTAAGAGAAAAGCCGAAGCGACTACTACTATTGACTGTGTCATTTTCCAATGCACACTTGCTGATACGAACCTCCGAAGGGAAACCGGTAGGAATCGTGATATATGGTGGTTTCGCCACTGGTAAACTCCCTAGAACCATAACCCAGTTGAGGACGTTGTAAGAGCTATAGAAAGTAGGCATGTTCAAAAACGAGATAGTTTAAGTGGATAGAAATTTCATTTTGATAAAAAAAAAAAAATCTTTACTGTCGCCAGTTAATACATTCGCCTTAGAGAAATCCAAGATATGCATCGTATTTATGTATTGCACAAAAGATACTGCTACTGATTCCCAAACTAAGCTTGAGCTTGTATTTTGGGAAACAGTGTTCAGCCGCAGGAAGACTTAATAAATAAAATACGAATACATTGGTTTGAATGTCGCTGCAGTAGAATTACAATATTGTTAGGGTAACTTTCCGTAAACCCGTACCTAATTAAGTTTACAGCGTGTTCAAATGTGAGTTATTATACGTCAAATTCGATTTAGTAATCTGTACCAACATGTACCTATGTTGGTACAGATTACTAAATCGAATTTGACGTTTGGCTGACACATCGGAGGCAGGCGCAACCACTGCTGGTACCTTTGGCACTTTATGATTATGAATTTACTTTGTATTTTACGTCCTCGAAAACTAAACGATTGTACTTTAAAATTTTATAGACGTCGTTATAGCTCAAAATAACAAATATGAAAGTTAAATATGTATGACTTCATAGCCCATAAAGTTGTGAGTGCGAATGTGTTACTAAACCATTTTGTATTAATGTTGAATACAAAATAAGGTACCAAGGTATCAAATGATCCAGAATTATTATTAGAAATGTTTTTAAAATATCCACTAGTCTCATCAAGTAATTAATCAATAAAGATATCATCATCCACGAACTCTAAAGCCACATTTACACGATGCAAGTTTCTTGCATGTGGCATACAAAAAACTTGAAGCAACAAATGACTTACATCGTCTATACAATATTTTGACGCTGCAAGTTTTATTGTGGCTTCAATGGTATGCCTCAGGTAATTAAATCGCACCGTGTAAATCAGGCTTATGTCTGCATAAATAAAATATCATACATTTCCCTTGGGCGAACATAACAATTCCACATGAGTAAAATCTAGTATTGGATGTCCACATGTCATAAGCGCTTACGCCCTTAGCTCACGGGAAAGTGAAATGATTTTACTTCCCCTTCGCGGAGCTAAACGTTATCTCAAGGGCACATTTCTGGAACAGAATAAGTCGATCCACAAGGATTTCTGTACCTCTATACATACCCTATAGGTACTAACAGGGAAAAGGTTAAAAGCAATACAGTGCAATTACTGTCATTCGTGTGTAACTACATACCTATATATACATATATTAATATCTCATCATCTGCTTTTACCAACTATGTTGGGGTCGGCTTACATGGAGCGACTGCTTATCTAACCTCCACAACCCAGTACACATATTATTATTTGTAGGGAAATATTTAATTGATCCCCTATGAACTTATTAACCTTCTTATGATGCTCGCTTTTTTAAATTATTCGTCCTCTTTTTAACATTCTGGCCGTCCCTCACAGTTGACTGAAAAATGTATGGGAGTGAATTTAAAAAGTTGCCATGGATACCTCTAATCTATTTTGCGCACTGTATATACAAAAGAAATATCCCTGAAATTTGTTATAATCGGGATCACCTAACAAAAATATGATAAATTTTGAAACTCGAAACGATTTCTGTGTAGCTAAGATTAGGTAGGTAATAAATACCGGCAGCGTTCATAAAACCTAATTTAAATATTTGGAGTTCAGTGGGACGATAATATTGGTTTTATATTTTTAGAAAGGTTGTTTATGTGAACTCGAAAATGAATCCTAAAATGTACTTCGAAAGTCGGGAAACGTAAAACAACACGATGTATTTTCTTCATTTGCCAGAAGATAATATGGGATCAACGTACCGATTTACTGAACAGCGCAATTTTTATCTAGAAAACAAATAATCGAATAACGAATCACGCGGGGATTACTAAAAGAGACTAGCAGTGAGTACTTTAGTAGGTACACCCACATTTTTCTGGTCACCATAATTTCAGACAAGATAGCACGATTTTCCAAAACCAACTGGGAATAAAACCGAAAGTCGTCACCCATAGGAGTCGGGTTTGCAACAACGAAATCAATGAGGCAGTTTATATTCAAGTACTAGTGTAAGTACATACCAGTATCTCGTATATCGTAAAACCTATTTGCCGTAACCAAACCTCGTCAGATCTCAGAGCATGTGTGGGTATCATCACATAAATTGTCATACTCGAGTGAACCATTATGACTATAGTATTATGTTCAACTTGTCACTTCGCTAGCTCTCGTGATTTTACAATCCAATAAGCTACTCTGTGAAAGGCTTCACGTGCTGGTTACAATGTAGGCAACCGTTAACCCGTTTAGTTTGACTTTTATCGACTGAATCAAAATTGGCTTAGAGACATCTATACCTGTCATACATAACCAGCGCTGCGCTGTAGGTAGCAGTTTTTTGACCCAATTTATGTTAATTAGATGTTCACAAACTCAACAGCAAACCAACATTGTCTTTTGCAGTGCCCTGACAGGGTTCATAATAATCAGTGATCGGAATAGGTAGTGCTAATTTGCCTAAACTTCGAGGAAGGAAGTAACATAGAGTGGATAATACCTCCTCTAAAATCCCGGAATAATTTTAATAACGTTTAAATCCCGGGATTTAAAAACCACGAAT
This sequence comes from Fissipunctia ypsillon, assembly GCA_947568875.1. Lineage (NCBI taxonomy): Eukaryota > Metazoa > Arthropoda > Insecta > Lepidoptera > Noctuidae > Fissipunctia > Fissipunctia ypsillon. Next base: position 20,447,936 of record OX387645.1, on the reverse strand, counting down.
TATTTATTGGACTTTATTTGTAGTTAAAAATTATTGATTTGAAAAAGCATAACATTTTTTAGGGTTACACACACAAACACACATTTATATCCGTAATTTTTATGGTGTACATAGTAAAGAGTATTCTATCTATAAATAAATATAAATAATTCGTGGTTTTTAAATCCCGGGATTTAAACGTCATTAAAATTATTCCGGGATTTCAGAGGAGGTATTATCCACTCTATGTTAATTCCTTCCTCGAAGTTTAGGCAAATTAGCACTACCTATTCCAATCACTGATAATAATGTAGAAAAACTGACACTAATCTATTGTGAAATGTGTGATGTGCATGAGAGCAAATTAAATAAAAACGTGTACGGTTGGGGGGCCCCCGTCAGGAACGAAGTTCCTTCTCACGTATGATTTAAAACGAAAACAAAGTTTTCGCAGCCGCCATCTTGGATTTACATTTTGACCTCACTATTGACTTTAGTGCCCTCAAACACTATGAAAACGACACCCATGACGAAAAATTTGAAAATTTTTGCAGCCGCCATCTTTTTTTTTTGTGGATGGTAAATCATCAAATGACTTCTCCCGCTCTGGGCGGAGCGGGAGCGCGTGTCAGACTTTTACTGACTAAAACCTACCCGTGTTCCTTCTGTTGCCTGTGCCGGGGCCACGGTAACTCTTTCGAACATCCCGCAACCCCGGCTGGCATCGGTCCTAGCGGACCCCTTCAATGCTGCTGACATCTCTTTGAGGCGCGTGTGGAGCACAACGCGCCATTGATTCGGGCCTGGTCCTTTCCGGACGGCGAGCTACCCATTGCTCGCCGTCCGCAAGCCCGCGCCTACGGTGGCCGGGAATCGGCTGCCAATTCCCGACGCCCAGGGCGTCTCCTGCGGCGACTAGGGGCGTGAGGACGCAAAGCTTGCCTCTCCCTCACGCGTCCCGCCTCCTCCTTCGCGAGCTTACTGCTTCGCAGAAGGAGGTAATGGCTTCCCATGTACTCTCGCTCCGTACCATGGCCTGGACCAGGGCCGGACGCGAGAGATCGCCGCCGCCGATCGCTTCCGCGAGGACACGGCGGTGCTCTGCCCAAGCCGGGCAGACCTCCACCGTATGCTCCACCGTGTCCTCCGGGCGATCCACACAGTGGTGACACCCGGGCGTTTCCTCCTGCCTTATCCAGTACAGGTACCTCCCGAAACACCCGTGTCCGGTGAGGACCTGCGTCAGGCGGAAGGTGAGGACGCCGTGGCGCCTCTCCAGCCACTCCTCAAAGAGGGGACTTATCGCCGCAATTGTGGCGTGCCCAGCGCTGGGTTGCGACAATCGCACTCTCCATACCGCCATGTGATCCTGCCGGAGCTCCGTCCGCCGTGCCACGATTTCTCGCGGCAGCGGAGTTACGGCCCGGCGTTTTGCCTCCTCGCGCCACTCCCACATGTGCGCGAGGACTACTACTAATCTTGGATTTACATTTTTACCTATTTCACAAGTGAAGTGTGAAAGTGTGAATCCGAAAGAATGAAGTCGCATGGAGGGAAAGTCGATACAAGTATGAACGCTTTTTCGCGTGACGATTTCTGCCAGTTTACTCCTACCGCAAGCCGCGTAAAAGAACTTCGTTCCAATAAAATTCATGCAACATTGCCAAAAATTTAAGCGTCGTAGTACTCGTAGCGTACTGCTAAGCTACGCCATAGCATAGCGCGTAGCGTAAAAGTAACCTCCAATTCGCAGATAAAATCATAAAATCTAGGTTGCAAAAATTTTGGCAACAGCTTTTCATGGAGCACTTTACATAGGACGTAAAGTCTAGTAAGTAAACCAACTATTTATGAATCGACTTCTCTATTTACTGTCCTAAACTCAGGATAGGTATTATTACGAGGTAGATTCAACAAACAAGTTGAATGTCTCCATAAATAAAAGAGTTTTTCCATGTTCCAACATCATATTTCAGTACGTCAGTGTTACAAGTGTTACAAGTACGAACTAAAATACAAAACACCTTACTAGACTCGTTGGCGCCTGCTAGTCTACTTTGACATACTTGTTCAATATACATATGTATATCTAGATACAACTTTAAGCTCAACGTAAGGAAATAAGTAAAATATGAATGAAAACATGTTGGCATGTTTGTTGTTTAGTACGACTCAACACACATAAATTTACATACGTACAAAAGAAGGCATATTGAAAATGGGAATGACAAGAGAAATATGTGCAGAGCGCAACGTGAACGTAACGTAAATTCGAACGATTTTTTAATCGAAAATACAACTATCATATAGCATTTTGGGTTGCATTTTTGCAACAAGTACAATGAGAGTTTTCTGAAATTACGTGCACTAGGTGGCAGCACTGAGACGTCAGGTCCGGGCATCAGCCGTCAAAAGTGTCAAAAAGCCTATATTTTCTTTAGTCGTGAATGAATGATGAACGATTGAATGAAACGGATGACGGACGTCATCATTATTTTATATTCATTAAAATAGTTCAAATTTACGTTTCGTTTAGGTACTATGCACGTTTGTGCTTGGCCGAAAAAAATGTTTTCGGTGGTCATGGAGACATTAATTAGGAGGATAAAAGACCATTGTTGGATCGAGGAGTTCCTATGTCCCTCAGCTTAATAAGGACCCAACAGGCTAGTATATGAAGGATATTAGTATTTCTAGGTAAGACAATGCAACATAGATTTAACAACTTTTCCAACAGAACTTGCAAACGGTTGCTGAAATATTTAAAGTGCCTCGTACTTAGAAACATTTGCTACATAGTTCCGTAACATATGGCCATTTTATGGTAGGCAGTAAAGCTGCCTGCTTGCACGGAATATTTTAACGAGTGCCAGTTAAATGCGTTACTTACGTGCCTTATTATTCCAGTTTGGTAATAAATAATTAATTAAAGAAGAAACTTCAAAATGAAAGCGAACGCCTGTACAGGGTGTAAGGGACAGCCCTCCGCAAACTAACAGGGTGTATTCAGCTCCTTATTTTGAATCATATTCCACCTGAAATATTCTCAGGAAAATTTTAATTTTTTTTATCGTATTTTCAGTTACTATTCCTTTATTTCAATGTAAAATTACATTATCCGTACGCAGCACTCCATTTATGTAAATAAAACAGCTAAAATTAAAAACTCAGCAATGGATATTGAAATACTCGGCGGCCGAAGGCTCGCTGCGCTGCCTTTCGCTACGCGCGTATTGCCACGGTAACGATGCATTGCGTGTGAGGTAATAAAACAAATCAAGTTTATTGGATTCCCATAACTTTCCTGAAATAATTTCGTGTATCGGTCATCTTAGCATGATATACTGAATTCACCCTATCAGTCTGCAGAGGGCTGTCGCTGACACCCTGTATACACAGACTCGACCGATTTATTAATTTTGTTTTTTTAGTCGTCCTTGTATTGATTTATCACCCTTAGACTGTTTGTCCACCGCACCGATAACGGGTGGTCAACGAGAAACGAGATTATTCGGCCAAACTAAATGTACTATCGCTACTTCGGCGCCGTCATCTTTTTTTCGTTGACTTCCTGTTCCTGCACCGCACCGGGAACGGGACGTCAACGAGAACGGGATAACGGCGCCGAAGTAGCGACAAAACATTTACTACGGCCACAGATTACCAGATTAATCACTCCATACAAATTTTTCGATACATACTGGTATTATAACCTACACCTTCGAGTCGCTAGACGCTGCGAACGAGAATGTACCTAACCTTACAAGCGTAAAGTGAGTTTTGATTTGTAGCTGCGCACCGCCACGTGGTTATTGTGAATTGCCAGGGCTGCCTTTTTGGTGAAGATGTCAGTAGGTATTTGTAGTACACTTCATGAAATAATATGAAATAAAATAAAATGCTTTTTAATGTTTTGGCATGTTTAAATACTTGTGAAAGACCGAGAAATATTTTTATGCCACGTAACTATTTCGTAATCTGTGACCTCACCCCGAAACTGCAATTGTAAGACAGGTAAGACACACATAGTAGTACCTAACTATTTAATAATCAGTGACGTAACCACTCCGTATGGCCACGAATACGAATGAAATACGAAATGGAGGAAACTGAAAACACGATTAATTGATTTGTTCATTCATTTACACAATTAGCGTAATAGGTAACTACTATGCTTCTACACTATGAACGAACCTGCGCTGGCGCCATATTGTGACATCATGCACGTTTTAAATACACAATAATCATATGATAATAACATTAACAAGATAGAAACTTCAATTTTTCAAGTGACATTATTATCAAGTTTATTTAGTATGTTTCTTTTATTATTTGCAAATTGATACGGTGAAATGAATAAAACTAAATTGTGCTATTAATTGTAATATTTTTGCAAGAAAATGTATTATAACAATAAGCTTGTGATTTGCATGCCTCAAGGTGTAATATGGTCGGACTGTGCTTTACTCTCAATAACTTTGTGTAATTACCCATATTAGCAAATAAATGATTATGAATTATGAATTATGATAATAACGATAATAAATATTATTGAAAATTAATTTGCACAAAGTAGATTTTTGCTAAACGTAATTTTCAAATGACAGTTGACAAATGGAGGTCATTGCCTTTCTAGTCTTCTCAGACGCGTAGCGGAAGTAATTACGTACCTACCAATAAAATACAAAACACGAGACATCAAGTTTAAACAAGTTACCTATTTATAAAACGATAAAAACTGTAAAACTGTATCAGCAGGTAAACTGAAAACAGATAAGTTTTTATCTCTTCTCTTGCTGGATCTACATCCAGCAACTGCACATAATACACCATAACCGGCCATATCATAAGAATTTGAAACTAAATACCGTCGACCGAAATATATGCGTACGTACACGCCTCGCGGCTGTCGGCAACCCAATGGGTCGCGTGCGAATCGGCGGCCGGTAGGTAGTTAGCGCGGGTAAGTACATGAAGTGATTTATCTGGTAATCTGTGCTACGGGTGCGTGTCCTCCGAAAAACGTCAACCGAGCGCCGGGATCCCGGCCCCCGAATTTTCAAGTAAATCGACGCGACCGTCGCACCGGCGCTGTCCGCCCGGCTTTTGTTCTGTATATTATATTGAAGGTCTAGAAGACAAATGTTGTAAATGAAATTTTGGTAATTTTTCAGGAGAGCAGTTTAAATAAAGTTGAACGTTTATGACGTTATTGCATAGAAATGTGCCGTGATAGTGTCTTTATTATACAAGGTGTAATTTTAATCTCTTAAGGGGTCATTGTACTCATCATTATGAATAACTTTTACATAACAACAACAACTACGGGACCAACAACAACACGGGAACAACTTTTCCTACGGGACCAAACGTGAAATCGTGAAAAAAAATCTGCTTTTCCTTAAATAATTTATGTTCGCATAACTCGTCAAAATGTAGCGAACACCTGATTTTTTTTCGCGAAGTTTGAATTTACCGTGAATTGTTATCAAAAGTGGTAACACAAATACGATTTTTTCTGTCTTGCAGCCAAAATAAATTAACGTTATTTACATAATATCGTATATATTGTGACTTTTCGGTAGCCATGCTTGAATCTCTATTACAGAGTGTACAGAGTGTTTACAGAGCGATGTTCGCAGTGAGAGGTTGACGCCTGACGGCAACATTTTGATTTTCATTTCCTGCTCCACAGAATTCGGTATAATTCCAGATTGATATGGAATTGCGGCCACAAATATACTTACACATAATAAAAACCCTTTTGCCCACAAAACGTAATGGAATTCGCCTTTGACGAAGCAACAGAAATATATGCATGACAAATAATATAACATCAACATGCAACATTTTTATGTGGACGAGTTTAGTACGTTTCACACTAGATTTTTATTTTCTTATGTTTTCGTAGTAGCTGATTTATTAGATGATAAAACTATGAAAGATTAGTTTTTAAGGGTAGAAACACTAAGCATTAAATGTGGGAAGATTTGTTCTTTTATTAAGATAGATGTTAACTTAATAAGATTATATTTTATTATTGTAGTCCCACAAATTAGGCTTCCTGTACTGCCAGCTTCTAAAAACGTGCCAGTTAAGTGTGCCAAAATACTTTTAAGTGCATTAAGTTCAAATAACGTTTTTTTGCTTAAAACAACGAACAAAAATTACAAAATATTTTGGCACACAACAAAGATACACGAAAACAACAGCAGACCAATAAATATCATCATAATAATCTCAAGCTATGGTCTCCTTTTAAGCTCTCGCGGGCTATTAATTAGTCCCATTTCAGTCTAATAAGCTAATATGATGCTCCGGCGCAATTAGTAGAGTGGTCCAATGGAATTCTGACGGTTAGTCGATTAGGCAACAATAATATGCTCTAAACAAGAAAATTAATGACGTGACTATGATACATGGTGCAGGTATGATTTGAAACTGGACTCCTATTAAAATCGCGGCAAGAGTGTATGTAGATATAAAATCAAATCAAATCAAATATTTATTTTTGGCACCTAGGCCCTATTGTTAGTAATATTGTCCTTAAAACTACTGTAAGTAAACAAACACAGAAATAAAAACAAAAAGAAAATTGCAAGGTCTTCTGACCAGCACCTCCACAGCATGCGACAACCAAGGTGCGTCGTACTTACCTACCAACATACCTAGGATGCCGTTGGAACTAGACCGCGCTCTTGACGAGATGCTATTTGTTTTTTTGCGCATTGTGGCGTAAAAATCATCAGTATGCGCAAATGCGAACATACCTGACGCACTACAATAGCGCAGCAGTCCCAACAGCATCCTGAAGCAGTTGTTATATTGAATACGCAGGGCGTCTAGCGATCTCTTAGTATGCCTTAACCGCAGGCCGGTCGAGTAAAATGATTGGCAATACGCTTTAAATAGCGTAATCTTTACCTAAATACTACAACGAGCGAACCTGTGTATCAGCATGTTGGCCCTGACCGCTAGCGCCCTGCGCTCTCTATTTATATCTACATCGTCTTTGAGGTCCCCGGTTAGAAAATGTCCTAGGTATTTAATTTATCAACTCTTTTGAGTTGCAGCCCGTTCAGCATTACAACTGGGTCGCTATGTACACGTCTACCGGAGGCCTCAAAGGTTTTTACTTAGTCTGGCCATAAATACTGTTACAATTAAAAATAAACAAAATATTACATTTGAATTTGGAATCTGTCATTTTTATATCATCATTGGTAGGTATGTCATTTTCATTGAGTTTTCTCACTTTAGCGCCAATACATTGTACAATATTTTGCGATATTAAAATGGAGTGGGGTGATAAAGAGAACCGACTCGCTGTGATTGCATTACACAAAGTAGGTATGGAGCCAAATGCAATTTTTAAAACTCTTCATACGCTTGGTATTAGTAAAATATTTGTGTACCGGGCTATTAGTAGGTACAATGAGACCTCCTCTGTTTGTGACAGAAAAAGATCTGGCCGTCCACGTAGTGTTCGTACGAAAAAGGTGGTCAAAGCGGTAAGGGAAAGAATTCGAAGAAATCCTGTCCGAGCAAAAGATTTTATCTCGGGAGATGAAGATAGCACCTAGAACCATGTCGTGTATTTTAAAAGATGACTTAGGACTTGCAGCCTATAAGAGACGTACTTGTAATTTCTTAACTGATAATTTAAAAAAGAATAGGGTGGGAAAATCGAAACAACTACTGAAGCGGTACGCAAAGGGAGGTCACAGAAAAATTTTGTTTACAGATGAGATTTTTTTTACAATTGAACAACATTTTAACAAACAAAATGACCGTATTTATGCTCAAAGCTCTAAGGAAGCTTCCCAATTAGTCGACAGAGTGCAACGTGGGCACTATCCGACTTCAGTGATGGTTTGGTGGGGTATTAGCTATGAAGGAGTGACTGAGTCATACTTTTGTGAAAAAGGTATCAAAACATCGGCACAAGTATATCAAGATACCATTCTTGAGAAGGCAGTGAAGCCCCTTAACAACACCATGTTCAATAACCAAGAATGATCCTTCCAACAAGACTCGGCGCCGGGTCATACAGATCGGTCAACGCAGTCTTGGTTGGAAACGAACGTTTCGGACAGAGCTGAAGACTGGCCGTCATCTAGTCCCGATCTTAATCCGCTGATTATGATTTATGGTCAGTTTTAGAGACTACGGCTTGCTCTAAACGCCATGATAATTTGGAGTCCCTAAAACAATCAGTAAGATTGGCAGTGAAGAATTTTCCTATGGAAAGAGTGCGTGCTTCTATTGATAACTGGCCTCAACGTTTAAAGGACTGTATTGCAGCCAATGGAGCCTTTTTATATTTTAAATGGTTTTATATTTATGTATTAAACTAACACACTGTAAAAGTAATAAATGTTATTTGCAATAGAATTTTTTTTTCTTTGTTTCAGTATTTATGGCAAGACTAGTATACACTTTTGTTTACATTGTAAACAAGCCCATGACTCGTGACATATCGCTCACACACGCGTAACAGCTCCCTGATCGAGCCGGCCGTTGGGCCCAACAGCACCATGTCGTCTGCATAACTTAAGTTGGTTATAAGGAGGCAAAAATGTAATTATGTAACTAAGTATTTGTAGCCAAATCAAGCTTTAACTAAAGTCGATCTGGCATTGGTAGTACCCATTTAGTCAAAAGAAGTAAAATCAAAATATTTTATTTCACATAAGCCTACATGGGCACTTATGAAAGGTCAGAAACTAGGTGCATGGTTCCAATTTGTCGTTTCCTATGGAGAAGAACCGACAAGAAACTCTACGGTTACTCTTTTAAAAATAATTGGCTTTTACAATGTTTTCAAATAACAGTGTGTGTATTAAACATGGGAGGACAGTGTAGGCCTATCGACAAGTACCAGTAAAATATAGTATCATAGAATCAAATTAACTATCAAAAACCGTAGCACCTGGTAAACTTTATTTATTTATTTTCATTCATAATGTAAGGGAAAGATAATGAACGAAACAGTGTAAGTAATAAATGCACTCGAACTCTAACCATTTCCATGGCTGGAGAGTAGTGGTGAGAGCTTTTATTTCTACATATATTCCCACTAAGCCAATTTAAGTTGGATTTAAGTATGTCTGGTTTTCTACTTTACCCGCAGCATTCGTTCCGTGCAAGCAAACGTTTGTATGTACAGTAATTAAAGGGTGTGGGTGTTCAACATACAACTTCGGTGAAAATAATTATGGTAATAATTATAGAAAACAATGAGATTGTTTAGTATTTTATAAGACAAATTGGGAAATTGGAGGGGAATTGAGTCGAAGCGACATGAAATGAGCACGATCTTTTAGGAGGGGTTGTTATTTTTGTTAAAGCTAACGCAAATATATGAACAATTTAGCAAATTGCATCTAATAAAAATAAAATGGAAAAGAGCTCCTTCTGGGTAAGCTCGCTCCATCGTCGACTTTGTCTGTGTCATCTCTGACCTAGACTAGAGTCAAGAGCAAGCCTGTCTCAAATAAAAAAAAAGAGCTAGAACAAACTATACAGCAATGCACAAAGATGTTTGTCAATGGCTCGTCCATGGATGGATGATGATGATGGATGGAAGATGGCACAAAGCACACACAGTCTTCCGAACCTGCATCTATTAAGGTCTACGTCCCGTCACCTCTCTGATCAGTGCGCTTTTAATGCTATCAAGGACCACAAAAGCCGACATTTATGTGATAATAAGAGGTGATATGTAGATGTCCAGTGAACAAAATGAACGCAATTAGGGTACTTATCTCCCTTATTGCGTTCATTTTGTTTTCACAATGATTAGGCCGTCGCGTTACAGAAACATCGTTAATATAAATAATAATTCATACGCCAATACGCCATGCGCCTCCCTGAACACTGAAGGCCTTCAGCAAAATCAAAGATTGTTAATGTAGGTAATAGTACCAATACTCTTTTAAAAAACATCTGGCCCGAGTTTCTGCCAAGAATGGCAAGAATTAAATATTGTATTATTTTATGCTTTATATCAGTTCTATGTAGGTTTAAGCAAAGCGAATACTTTGGTATTCTACTGTTTGTTTATTTTAAATCTTTCATACAGTTTCACTTCACTTGGTGAACGAAATACCGAGCGGTAGCTATCCCGATATGTGTTGTGCTGGTATCGTTTGTAACAGCGATATGTTCAGGAATATAGGTCTGCTTTTATGCTTCCAAACAACTTATAACACAGCTGGTCTTTTATGAGGTTTGCTGCGTTTATTTTTATTTTCGTTTAACACGGGACCGCCCGGAAACGAACAAGAAGTGACACCAACCTATTTCCATTCCCCGGGGATCCCGGAACTGGCATTGCAGCTCAGCAAGAACAATATTTTACAAGACAAGAGGTAAAATCTGCAGGATACAAGTAACCACTGGTTGCCGACATGCATGTTAGTTTAAAACAATGACGCGACGACTCGTCTGAATAAGTAAAACGACCCCACAAGTTTACAAATTAAAATAGAAATGTCTTACCAGATCTAAAAGCAGACCACATAGGGCAATATTCACCCAAGTGACTCATCTGATAAAAATACTCCCATTGACTGCTGCCAATTATAGCTCGATAGCTCCGTGTCTTTTACTCGCATCCCTTTAGACTATAAGTAGATACAAATGACATTGCGTAACTTATAGAAATATCTACACTACCGGCGACCCCTATGCATCGAGTGGGTTTCGTTACCATTTAGGGCTTGGGCACTTGTTTATATTTGTGTAGGAAGTCCAAGATCTGACGTAGGTGAATTTCTAAGACTTAAGTCTGGTACTGGCTTGCAGTTGGACCGTTTTTTATTTAAAAGTCGTTGTTCTAGTAACTTAATCTTCTGACTAATTCGTTAGGATTCTGCCTAATGCTAGCCACACTCGTAACGATTTACTTGCGCTAATTTAGGCTTGCGCAAGTAAATCGTTACGTGTGTAGGATGAATTAGCACAAGTAGGTATCTGAACCATTTGGTGTCACGCAAATTTGCGCAAGACTTGCGCAAGTAAATAGTAACGTGTGTGGGCTAGCATAAGATGATATGTTACGTTACTAGATTAAACCAGTCCAGTTTTGACGTAATAATATATTTGTTTAGGACTTAAACCAGCGGCATTCTTCCCCAGCCCGCGCCCAAAATATTTCAACATTATATTTTAGTCCCCTTATTATAAATCCGGTACCTAACCCCGTTTTAAAGCTCAACTTAAATGAACACCGTTCCAGTTTACTGTCGCCGTAATCCCAACTTAAAACTTGACTCGCAACAGACTCCATTTAAGTTGGTAACTTAGAAGACAATCGCTTGCCTGGCACCTGTCCAAATCACGAACTATTCTTCGATTACACCTCGGAAAGATCTCCATTCCTTTACTGATATGCAAGTTTAAAGGTATTGGAAATAAATGTGTTTGAAAATGTTCAGTTTGGATTTTAAGTAAAGTTACTTAGGTATGACTTGCCTCAAGTGTAGTGAATGAGGAATTGAGGAACGACAGCTCAGCTAAGGCATCGAAATAATAATTAGATTGTAAGTAAATTATACATATACTTTATTGGCACAAACACAGGTTACAGAAAAAATGTGTGACCCTGTCTCCAGAGCTAGGTTAGAGTACAGTCACGAGTACTAATATGTATACACTGGACAACTTTTAAGTTCAATCAATACAGTAGGAGAAAAGTCATTTTCTCCTACTGTATTGATTGTAATTGTATGTTGTTACGAACATAGTATTTTGAAACCATAATTCCACGAGTTGCAATCGTAATTCCACGAGGGAATCGCTTTTGAATTGTGCTAAGTGTATACATATTAGTGCTCGTGACTGTACCTGCCTGTATTTCAGGAGCCAGTAACTTCTTTCAGTTAGGAGTTAGATAATAATTAAGAGAGTAAATATCATGAAGATCGAATGAATCTATTCCCAGCTACAAAAAAAGTGATTTTAAAAAATCTTAAACCCGACTGCGTAAAAAGTGAACTATAAAAAAGATGGAAACAAGATGACCTATTTTGTCTCCAAACAATCTCATACAGTCGGAGGCAATAGCTCTATAATGTTAAATTTTTTGGAGACAAAATAGGTCATCTCATCTTGTTTCCATCTTTTTTAAAGTTCACTTTTACGCAGTCGGGTTTTATATTTTTTAAATTAACTTTTTTTTTATTTTACACTTTTTGGTTAGGATTATTTTTCTCTCACTGTATTAAGTAACGATCGTAAATACAATACCCGCTTATAATCGGGTAATACTCGCTCACTCCAAAAGTTTGGGATGGATTTTTTATCATTTCTCAGTCTAAATTACATTTAAACAATAAGTTGTATATATTTTTGTAATCACTTTTTAAACCCCTTCATTTTGATACCCCACTCGATAGGTTTGGGAGATTTTTTTTTTGAAAACATACATATTGGCGCCAAAAATCCGCCATTTTGATTTTTCAATTTTAATATATCCAGTGACACTAGCGCAATAAAGATGAATCTAATGATCATCATCAATATCCGTTCAGCCGTTTAGTAGTTACGAGGGAACATAGGGTCGGACATACAAACTTGGATACATAGATACAATACATACAGATCAAAAACATAACCCTCCTTTTTTGGCTTTGTCGCAGTCGGGTAAAAGCACGTGGAGTCGGTGGAGTAGGTTGGTTAATAGTTTATAAATACCGACCTACCTGCCTAATTAATTATTCCGTCTGATTAAAATAGTTATCTCAGCAGACATCGTGACGTAGGTTACCTACCTAATCAGAATCAGTTAGGGTTATTAATTAGCACCTAATAAATATTACTGAAAATCTTTCAACATGGTTGTTCTCTCGTCGTCCGCCTACATTTGACCTACAACGCCTTTGATAAACCGAGTGGCAACCACCTTTATATGACACGAACCTACTTAGTACGTTTTATGTTAAGCCCCGTGACCTTACAGTGACTTGTTCGAAAATAATACCTACAATAAGAAATGTTCGCAGAAATGTGACGAGACGCGTAAAGGGTTTGGAGCATTTGTATGGCCAAACGACGCAAATAATATTTCTTTTCTATACAATATTTCTTTTTAAAATCCTATAAGCTGTTACATTAAAATAAACCCGAACGTGTAGACGAAATTTTATTAATCGAATAAAACAGATTTTTCTCATAAAAAATGCTAATTTTGAGAAAACTTTCCGATTTTTTTTGTATAGAGCTAAGTTGTGTCAATCGTATTTTAGTCCTCATCAAAAAAGAAAAAAGAAAATCTTCAATTTTTATAATCATGAAAAAGAATATGGCAAATTTGTAGTTTTTGAGGACAAAAATTGATTTTGCGCGCAGCCGAAATGCGTCAAAATATCTTCTTTGAGACCCATCGTTAAACTTAATCATCAAATATAGACCATTTAAACAGTGTTAACTATAGCCATAGATCTAGGAATGAAGCCTATAGCTATACTTAGATTAAAGATAAAGGGCCACTAATGACAAATGGCAAGGTCTTTTTGCGATCTTGCCAGTTTCCAAAAAATCTGAAGACCGGTTGGAGAAATACAGAGACCAATATAGGTAGGTCAACCTGTAGTGACACTGACAGCCACGTAAGCAAATAGGCAAAGCCCTAACAAAAAAAGGCGATAAAGCTCGTAATCGTGTTAATCTCCCATTTGGTACATAATTGGTAAGAAGAATTTAGGTAAGTAGGTACCTACTGTGAAACTTCCTATATCTTCCACTTACCTACCTTACCTACCTATTTCATTTACCTACCTAACTGAAACAGTAGGTAGCTACCTAGATAGGTACGTGGTGATAAGGTCACTTATTAATGAGTAAGAACTGCCACAGAAGTTAATTTTGCTTGACATGAGCGGAGTTATATGAGTTTAGAACAGGGTATCCGAACCCTTCTCGTGGCGGTGACAGATGTGACCAAGTTATAATCGAATTCGCTCGTTGGGGCGTCGACCTTGTCCTAACGTGAGCGGAAGCACGCTCTTCATTGGCTTGCCTGCTGAAATGCAGCTGTTTTTAAAATACCTACTATCCACAGTTCTTTCTTCCCAGCGGGGACCGAGCGGCCGAACCCTAGGGTTCGGCCGTTACACACAGACACACATCGACACACACCAGAAAGATCGTTATTGATGGTAGACAGTATAATTCTATCTGTCCTTATGTCAGGCCGCGCCGGTAAGATTCCATAATCTCTTATAGATTATTGGGACGTTAAAACCATAGATAGATAGGTTTTTCTATCTCCAGTAGGTATGCCAAAACAGGTGATAGATAGGTTACTGGGTTTGGCCGTAAAACAATGAATAAGTACCTACATACATGATGCATTTTTTCAATTTCTTCGATTTCATATTATGTAGGTCTAGGTAGGTATCTACTTGAGGTACAGAGTTATTTAGGTAGTGTACCTACAGTTTGACAACATCGTTTATTATCGAAAAAACCGAACTTTGCCGAATTAAATTTGATTGGTACCTACAATAAGCGAGTGACGGAATTAGTGCGACAGTCTATAATTTAGGTGAGAATATAAATCAATTTCTATTGGTCACATTTCATTCGCTATATTTCGGTATTTCCGAAGATAAACGATGGTTCCTTTGAACGTTCTCAAACTGTCCTTACTTTTGTTTTTATACTTTAGGGTAAATGCGATATTACCATAGATATAATTTTATATTTCTATGTATGTTACACAGGTCTGTACCTACCTACTGCAATCTAATTGATTCTTAATCAGAGCAAAATCCCCTAACACTAAGCTTGAAAAAAACAATTTTCTTGGACCTTTCACGTCACTCGATCTAGTGGACCAAACATACCTACCTACACTAAAAATATGCAACAGTAAATACAATGTCTTAACAGCAGCAGCCGTTTCCGCTGCCGATTGCAACTGCAACCAGGGCCGTAGTTAGGGGCTAGCCAGGCGGGCGGCTGCCAGGGGCGCAACATTTAGGGAAACGCACTTTGCAGACTCACAGCCTGCCTCCATTTCTTTATGAATGGCCAAAAGAAAACCAAACATAAAAATGACCAAAAGACATTCCGACCGACTATAACAAATAAGGAATTATATTACTAATTTTAATTATTATAATTCTGTAAATACTAAATTGTTACGGTCGCGGATCATATTTTAATCAAGATACAACCTAATACTGACATACAAATTGCAAAAAACGTAAGAAAATTTGAATTTCGCGGGCTACCCTGACGCTTTCACCTTAATAATTGTTTAAAAAGTCAATTTGTATCAAAATGCGTCCCAATTTACAAAAATTAAATAAGACTTACATGCACCTACCTAGGCAACGCCCTCTGTCACAACACAACCATCATCACACAATCCGGATTTGTTTGAACGATGTGTTGCAGCGCCATCTATCTTTCTCATACAAAACGAATCTTGTTGTACGAGCAGCAGCATCTATTGAGGTTTACAGACGAGTGAGTGTCTTTGGCATAAAAGTTCAAACTATATTCACTAGAGGGCGCAAAATACAACGTTCGTGGGTGCGTTTTGTTATTCTGTACCTGACTAGTCATATCATAAATAATTGCACCCAAATTTTTGTCTAATTCATTACGATTATTATTTAGTAAAACATAAGCTAAAGGCATAGTTCCTATTAATTAATTCAGTTTGCAGTTCCATTTTTCTTTATTCGTACAATCGTTGTTTTGTAGTATTAGATGTTACTGTCAGAAACGTTGGCTTGGATCAATGCAATGAAGATTCGGAACGTAATCATTTTGACGTTTTGGACATAGGGTGACGAATGAATCGCCGAGTATAAATTGAAAAATAAATAGTAAACAGTTAAGTTATATACAAAAACATTATTACATTCTTATTAATTTACTTACTTACCGTCCAGACCATCCTTCGAGGGAAGCGCTCCTATATTCAGGTTTGCATTTTTTCTGTTGCACACTATTTAGTTTGTTTTTAATTTTTACACTCAACCTCTTTGGACTACCCGGCAGTTTCATACCGGAACTAACACTCATTTTGTTATAAAATTATAGCAGAATTGCTCTTGAATAATAAATTGTTTCTTACAGTTATAGCCATGGATATCATAGACTCTGAAAACATGGACTCGGATGAAGAATTTGCCTTTGAAACGGACCACCTGGCTCTTCGCGGGAATAAAGATTACTGTGACTTGCTGAAATTTATCGTCAAATTAGAAGCTCAAAAAGTGAAGACATTGAAAGACATAGAAGAATTATCAGAAGCTCAAAATAGGGCACTAAATGATCCGTTATCTTTTCTAAACGAAATGAAAGCAGGGAGTGCAAACTTTCCTCCCCGACAAAATATTGCTGATCTGCCAAACATTGACTGGACAAGCTATGGAATAGATGCGACAATGGATGGTGATGATATTAGGGACACAAAGCCAAATAAAGATGATCTAGATTCTAGTACTAAAGTTAGGGGACGAAAGTTCACAGATAATAAACCTGAAACATTTAATCAACTATGGTCTTGTGAAGAGCAGAAAAGGTTGGAAGAATTACTTGAAATCTACCCTGAAGAGCCCATTGAGGCAAGACGGTACAAGAAAATAGCTCAAGCATTGGGAACAAGGACTCCAATACAGGTAATGAGCAGAATACAGAAGTATTTTGCTAAGTTAGCAAAAGCAGGATTGCCAATTCCAGGTCGAATACCAAAAGGTGTTGGAAGGGACAAGAATAAGGCAATGTTCTATAAGAAATCCACATTCTTCCCTCAGCTGCATGTTCCTGTTACAATGGACGATCCATATGACTGCGGCGAGGCTCATGACAGTGTGTCCACACTAGAATTGAAGAACAGTAACAGATATATGTTAGAGTTACTAAAATCTGCAAAGGAACAAAGGTTATTAGATGAAACAGCACCCGTTTATCAGACTAAGACAATGTGTGTTGGATGCCTCAAAACTGGTTTCTTAGGTGCGAGGTGGACAGATAATGCGGGCACTGACTACTGTACCGATTGTGTCGTGAAGCTACTACCAGCTGAGAGACTTATACCTGTGCGACAACCTGTGTAAACTATAAGAGAGCTCATTATTTATTTGTACATTTATTATGTTGACATGATATTATTATTATGACCTGAAAATCAAATCCAGTGTGACAACCTGTGTAAACTGCAATAAATCAACTAATTTATTTGTAAACTTGTTTATGATTTATTTGATTTTATTTACTTAACTGATTCCTTTGCAAATTAATTTAATTTTAAAATTAACACCACATCACCAAGTTATGTATTAAAATCATGCCACTATCACTAAAACCACTATCACACAAGGCACACTATTTTTGTCTAAATGATCTAAAAGGCTCATTTTATTCATTTACACAACAAGCAAAGTTTGAGTGAGCGTTCCCAGTGGGGCGGCCGCGGCGACTGATGAAGATGCACTGGCCTGGAACACTGAACACGGCTCGCACTATATTGTACCCTCCATCCTAGATAGATACCTATAGAGATTGAAGGGTAACAAAGGACATCAGCCACATACTACTCTCACCGCGCGATTCTTTTTAAAATCTCGATTGCATGCACAATATCGTTAAGCGCTTTGCAAATCGAATTCGGTCGAGTCTATTTCATTTCAAAAAGCGTGTCAGTGCAAAGCACACTACTGAATCAAACAAACTCACCCAGGTCCACTTTTGCTTTGATACACTGAAAATAATACAATCAGTTAATTATTTCTTTAATATTTTGTAGTTAAGCTAGTTTATGATTATTTTCGCTATGTTCTAAGTAAAAATGTCCCGCGTGGTGAGTAGCGCGCTCTAATATCTTATGAATATGACAGACTGGCTGTTGCCCGCGGCTCCGCCCGAGTGGATGTCAATACTTCCCTATTTGAATCGAATTTTGTTCACAATTTCATGGGTTTTAGTTTTTTTGCGCAGAGCCCTAATTCTTTTTCTAAAAAAGCCTAAGTTACTCCTTATAATTAATTAGCTATCTGCCAGTGAAAGTCCAATCAAAATCGGTCTAGTCGTTTCGGAGATTAGCCGGAACAAACAGACAGACAGACCGACAAGCAAAAAAATTTCAAAATTGTTTTTTTGTTATAGGTACCTACCGTCAAAACTTGCATGCATTTATTAAAAACCTATTACGTTTGACATTACAAACAGACACTTCAATTTTATTTATTTGGATATAATATGAGACAAAGTTTGAACCTACATCTTTTAAGGCTATTATGATTGACGCGGTCTTTCAGATAAATCCTCTCCTGAAAGTACCTACTTATTATATTTAGGTACGGCAAATACTTGTTGAGACCCTCACCAGTTTCACAACGCTAGACGACGACGACGTTCGAAGATATGAAAAGAAATTGTGTTAGCATTATTTGGTTGGTAGGCGGGAAAAAACAAGAGTAGGTACCTAAATTAGATTCCTGAATAGAGCTGTTAGTAATGATACCAAGATCATATAATTAATATGTACGTACATAATGTTTGTTTGTCAACATTGTATGATATGTTTTATTTAGATTTAGGTAGGTATGTAGTTTATGGCGTTCCTTGTTTACCCTCCGTACCCGGGATTTACCCTGTGCTGTCATAAATCGATTTGTGATAAATGATTTCGGTGTTTCTTGCTAGGAAACTTGAAAAACCTACCCATCACCGCTTATGCATAGTGTATGAAGGCCTCGCTACGTCTTTCACACGTTCAGTCATTGCTTTCAGTAAGTTATATGTTACGGCACCAGTGCAGTGGTGTGGCGTTGCCGAAACATGTTTTTCTTCAAAAAAATAGCCTTGCCGAATGCCGACCCATTTTTTGTGTGATAACAACTTATTTTTTGCGTCGAATATCGGCTTTCCGAGATATCGTTAGTCATAATTTGCATCTGAATGAGATTTCAGGACGTCTTTAACGAAATTGAGACGTTATTTATCTGTCCAATTTGCTTGCCTACGTTATGGAGACATTAGATAGGCACTTAGCTGTAACGTATTCTCTTATTATGTATTCATCCAGCCCCTACTTAGGTAGTACCAAGGTACCTAAATTTTTACCTTTCCTAGAAAAAATAACAATGTTTTGTTAATTGACTAGCTTTACCCGGATATACTTAGGTTGTGTAGTAGCCGCGGGCGGTGTAGTTTCCAATTACCTAGCAAATTATACAAGGTGGAACAGGACGATTGACACTCCTTTAAACCACTAAAGAGAATTATGTTCTTAACCCGTGTACAAAAAATCAATCATATCCAATGAATACTTTAGCCACAGGAAATTATTTTTCATTTTCTTATTTTTCAATATGATGTAGATCTGAGTCCGTAATAATAGGTAAACATTGTAAGGTCAAGAACCTGTACAAAACATATGATTCTATTATCTGCGTTTGTATTGTTCTCCGACTAAAGTGCCTGCGCCTACATACCTGCGCCCCGCACTGCCGCCACCACGCTCCGCACCGCACTGTTGGTCAGTGACTTTTCGTAGATAAAGCCTGTTTACTTTTTATGCAGTTAATTCTGCTACCTATTTATTTTGTTTGAAAACTGCAATTTTCAAATTTTCTATTAACTACTAATCTTCATGTTTTAAAATGTTTCGATGGATTAGTACTGTGCTCATTTTCATTTAATGTCGTACATCCAGATACACGTTGTATAAATACTAGATAATTTTCCTAGGAATAATAAGTACCTACTTAGGAGTAGGTAGATAATTTGCTAGGTAATTGGAAACCACACCACCCACTGCTACCACACAACCTGTATCCGGGTAAAGCTAGTCAAATAACAAAACTTTATTATTATTCCTAGGAAAGGTAAAAATTTAGGCACCTTGGCACTACCTAATAAGTGTGTAAGTACCTACCCACACACTTATTATTCCTAAATTGATAATTATCGAATGCTCATTCTATCCCCACTCCATCAAATTCTTTTGGTGTAAACAGAGACAGAGCATTCTTTCGTTGTTCTATCTTGTTTGCGGAGAATACTCTAAGAACGCTCGCTCGCTTGATGTAAACGGCGCACGAGCGTGCGAACAGTTGCTTCTTAGAGCGTTATTTCGTGTTCGGATGTGCGCGCTCCTGGAAGCGGTCTCATCAAAGCGTTCTTGTGTTCTAGCGACTTTACCGATAAATATCTTATAAGTATAATTATGGACTGGTCTCGTGAAAAATGTCTACATGATAGAAGCCCACCATAATTTAAGATGTTTGTGGGATCCTAATGAAAATTATAAAATACCAGCCACAAACAAGATGCTTGGCAAGAAATAGCAAACCTGCTAGAATGTAGTGTCGAACAAGCCAAAACCAAGACGGACTCTCTTCTTGCTTCTTATCCACCGTTGTATCACCCACTTTATCCACATCTCTTTTCTCTCGTACACCTTCTTTAATTCAATTTTTCACCCACCAACGTCTCTTCCTTCTATTTTTTAATTTATGTAAATGATAAATGGGTAAATCTTGAGATTGAGAATATTCAGTTGATTCCCGTGGCGCATTTTTATTATTATTTTTTTTTTACAAATTATAGTTTAGTATGATTTTTAGCCGAATTATAAACACATTTATCAAATAGGGGTCAGTTTTGAACGACGCATTACAAAGATATTTGAAAACATATTTTTTGGGCCAGGGGAATCAAAATACGATGACAAGGGAATCGAAATTAAAACAAAGGTAAGTAATAAAACATACCATTTATGTAATAATTAGTCTGTTGTTCTCAGTTATTGGCACTTTTACACCTAATTATCAATCACTTTATTCCTAAGTAATAATGATAAAATGTACATACTAAATAATAAAAATTGAAAACAAAACTTTTCTTTTTAAACGAACGAGCGCGAAGTTCAGGGTCACTCTTGATTCGCAATAATCTACGGCGCTCAGCAAGTCGTTTTTTTTCTGATCTCTCTTGTCTCGTTTGTTTAGGAGGCATTGTAAGAATCTAAAACAGAAACGTACAATATTTTGAAATTAGATACCTAATGTAATAGTTGCAATACTGCTAATCTTTATACAAAATGTTCTTATTAACAGGAAATCTGCGGGCACGGCACACGTAGGTCCTTGTTGGTAATATCTGCGTGCAATAGGTATAAATCGCATAAAGATGCGATACAAACGGATTATAACTTATTTGAATAAATACTTAGATAACCAGGCAAAACAAAACACTCAACACTGTCTGAGCAGATCGTGCAATTTGGAATGAACAAATAAATGTAGATACTACACGAACTAGAAAATATTGATTACCCTGGCAAAAACACCAAGGTAATCAACAAAAGTTTGTTTTTTATCGATTACGTAAAAAGTTAAAAGTTCTAAGCAATAATAATAAGATTAGTAAATCAATAATGACAAGATTAGTAACAATAATAAAAAATATTAGTAAAGATATATCCGAGAAAAAACTTATACAATTTTTTATGCAGTCAGGGTAATCAATGACCTAGTGAAACAAAACCAGGGGAATCAAATATTTACCTTCGTAATTTTGTCCACGGGCAAAGTGAGACGCGATCTTCCACCACGGCGTTTTAAGCGCGACTAGAGCTCGCACGAGAACGAATAACTGCGCTTCGCTACCGCTACACTAGCGATCTATGTCTAGTTATGTAGCGCGCCATAGGAATCACTGTTTAGCTCTGGACAAAACTTTAAATCTATTTCTATGTAAAACTATGCGGTAAAATAAAAGCTGTATATTTTTATTTTCAACACATACTAATCTAGTTGTTGAAAATAATATTGCAATATTGCGGGTACTTTATACCTCCGGACATCATAAATTGAGCCTCTCAAGATTCACCCAAATGCAGAACTTGTAATTACAATATTACTCTCAGAGTCAAACGTAGTCTACAACCGGCCAGACACTTGACGAATGAGCAATGAGCACTCGTTCGCTTGATCTAAACATCTCTAGAGCATGTGCAAGAATTCCAGTTCTTGTTTGTTGTCATTCTTGCTCATTGGTATTATATATTTTGGTGTAAATGATGAAAAGGAATTATCGTTTACACCAACAAAGCAACAAACAACAACGCTCTTTGCTTTTGACTCTATATCTCTAGCTCTATACTAGTTTGGTCTAAACCCACCTTAACGAATATTTTCAAAAATGGGATATAAAATAGGTACCTACCTACCTACTCAGGTAGATACCTATAGCTGGCAAAATGTGTTCTAGACACCACTGTCAACTCTTTCGGTAAACACATAGTAAAAAGAGAGGAAGTATGTTATCTTCATACAAACGCACCGCGCGCGGCTTGTATGTGTGCGCCAAAGTATCTATGCGTCGCCGCACGCACACTTAAACAAATCTCGGCCCGTTTCGCAGTGCGCCAGTCGGGGCTAACATCGCACGAGGTTCGCGCGTCACGGCTTTTCGGCACCGCTAAATGAATGAAAAATGTGTGATAATCGCAGGAGAACGTATTGCTGTGTGTTTGGGTGTCTTAATAATTCATCGATTCCAGAATTGTCTCTGTTCAAATTACCTATTGAACAGGAAAGAAGTCACTTTTTCTAGCATATCATTTTTACTTGATGATGAGATACCTACTTACTTATTTTTTGTTGTATTAGTTTTCTATCAG
This sequence comes from Fissipunctia ypsillon, assembly GCA_947568875.1. Taxonomy (NCBI): domain Eukaryota; kingdom Metazoa; phylum Arthropoda; class Insecta; order Lepidoptera; family Noctuidae; genus Fissipunctia; species Fissipunctia ypsillon. Next base: position 20,425,303 of record OX387645.1, on the reverse strand, counting down.
ACAGAGGAAGTAGGTAGGCCTACATTCCCACTAGAATGTACTAGGTACTTTTGATCTGTCAATTGATTTGCCGCTATTGCTTTGTTTATGTTTAGTCATGCCGATTTCTCAGTACCTATTGTAGGTATAGTAACTAAGTACCTACTTACAGTTATAAAATCGTACTTAAAAAATAAGTAATTGACTAATTGTGAATCAGATAAATAGAGCAGTTCGAATCACCTACCGTTTACTCGTGCTCATCACCGCCCCGCGCCGCCCGTCTGCTGGTCCGTCGCTCTTTCTTTCATCGTGAAAGGTTTCATCATCGTTTAGGTACCCAGACAATACAAGTAAAAAATACAACTTCCCGACCCTTGCCAATTTATCGGCACTGAATTAAAATTTAACTAAAAGTGACAACCCTGAGACAGTAGGCAATTATATCGCGGATTGTGCCGGAGATAACCTACTTCCTCTCTTTATACTATGGTAAACACCTTGCTTAGGCATGATGTTATGTTAACATAAAATATTGCAGAAATCGTAATTAACACCCAAAGTTCTCGCCATTGATTGCCTCCAGTCAGTAAAGACATTTATTTGTGCTGTGGCCTATCCATCTCTCAGATTACTATGATTGGGTGCAGTGGAGCGAATCGGAACAGTCTCCATCTCGTCCTACTGTTAATTAACGCCACGGCCACAATTTGCTTCAACAATACCTACCTATACAAATGTAGGTGCTATGGATAGAAACAGGTCGTGGAGGCCTTCACCTGATTTGAAAATAGCCTTTGATAGTAATTTTTGTTATGAACCTAGGTTCAAAATTGTTTTCTTGGGAAAAGGGTCGAATTAAAAGTTCTCCTATAAGGACAGCCTATAAGTTAGTATCCATCGGTAGATAGGTAGGTAACCTAGGTATCAATCAGGGGCCAACCACCACCTCTTAAAGCAGTATTATTTTAAGATTTTCTTTTTTTTTTAAGATTACAATAATACTGGTTTAAGAGGTGGTGGTCTAGCTTGTAGTTTCATTAATTCTATTTTATATTAAAAAAGGCATAAACGCCAGAAGTCTCTATTGTCAAATGTACAATTTGCATTTCAAATTCATCCTATTTGAAAAGTAAATATAAGCTTCTTTGCGTTTTGCGTAGAATTCAAGACTGATCCTGGCTTCGTTGTTGGTTTTGTCAGAAAGACGTTTGCACTCGACGGGATCATGTAGCCCCCTTATTGTTTGCAGCTCAGCTATAAGGAATATAGAGACTGCATAAAATGTTTATGAAATCTTAGATAGGATATTTTGCAGACTTCAATGTTTTACTTATTGGTGTTATGCTTCGCGTACTCATGTGTAGTATTTGACCAGTCAACCACTCGATACACAATCGGAATCCCAATATCTATTCGGCTTTTAAAACATGCAATGAGGTCAAATAATAAAAGGCAGGCAAAATGCCCAGTTATAACAATTTCATACTAAAATGTTTATGACTTTATGAGTTTCAAACATGGCACGTTGCTCCACTCAATATGAATGTGAATTGTAAACTATGCTCTTTTATGAAACAGCTGCAAATTTGAATTTTATAGACATAATTTAGTTACCTACCTAGGAGTACCTAAAGTAAAGTCGATTGGCCATTATAAATAAGAAGTATGTTGAGGTTTAATGAAAATAACTTAGTATTTTATGTAAAAGCAGAAAACTTTAATCTTATGACAATACTCGTAGCTAGGGATGTCCACAGAGCAGTAGTTACCCCCTCATGTGTGGTTCACTGTAGGTACTATATTGTCACAGTAACTACTAATGGTAGTGTAACTAATGACTTGTGCAATGCAATTTACGAGGTGTACAAAATAGTATCTACCTATCCACATAGACCGTACGAAAGGCTAGACCTAAACCCAATCCTACATAGACGTGTTTTCAGCAACCTTCAATAGTGTGACTGACTCGTTGGTCTAGTGGTCGCAAGCGCTGCTGCTGAGCATGAGGTCCTGGGTTCGATGCCCAGGACGGGCAAAGTGTTATTGGGTTTTCCTATCTGGAATTTCTTAGTAGCAGCCCGGAGTCTGAATTTATGACCGCTTAATGGCACTAGGCTCGCCCCATATTACATGAGACTTAAACATAACTGGCGAAATGTGGGTGTACTTTATGTACACCTCTGCCTAACCCTTCGGGGAAACAAGGCGTGATGTTATGTTATGTGTTCAATAATGTTCTCCTAAGTAGTGCCTGCTCCACTAAAGATCCTTGTATAGCAATGGAAACAAATTTAATTTGGCGCGCACCCAATAACTTATTATCGCTAATAGGGCTCCCGTTGTTCGGTAATGGATGACACTGGTTTGTAAGTAGCTTTACTATTTATGTACTTATATTCCACTAACATTGCCTCACTTATCTAATAACAGGTTTTCAAATAATCGATACAGTTGCATAAGACTTTGGTACACAGAACGCGAGTTGGTAGAGCGGAGATGCGAAAGTTTCACAGTACGACTGTACCAATAACGATTTTCTCTTCCAGTTATTTGTTAAGACTGGAACTAGGCTGCATTAAGAGAACGCGTATTTAAGGCTTCAGGAATTCTTGAAAATCACTTCCTACCTATACCTACCTACCATCAGTTCCTGAAAATAAGATTCGATCGTTGAGTGGAGAACAATCCTTATTTGGTACCAAATGATTTTAACCTTTCTCAACAAGCTTTTAGGACATGTCATCATTTGCCTAGCCTTTTCCCAACTATGTTGGGGTTGGCTTTCAGTCTAACGGATGCAGCTGAATACCAATATTTTACATCGAGTGACTGCCTATCTGACCTCCACATTCCAGTTACTGGGTAATTCGATACTCCGTCGTAAAACTGGTTGTCAGACTCTCGGGCTTCTGACGACCCGTAACGACTGTCAAAGATCTACGAATGACAGCCGGGACCAATGGCTTTACGTGCTTTCCGAGGCACGGAGGGGTCTCGGCATATAAAGATGACCATCTTTAAATGCCGCGGTTGGTCCGTGGATGGGTGACCACCCATTCACGGACCAACCGCGGCAAGCGCAGCTTGACCTGATCGATCGACCCATGGGGCTGTTTTTACTTAGCCACGAGCCCCTAAGCCCCACGAGCTTTTAGGACTTGCGTGGGTGGATAAATAAAACCCTTGATTGATATAATTTTGTTAAAATTTCTAGAAACGTGTAGGTATCTACTTAAAGTTAGCCCTCGTCTCGTAGGTACCTAACTGAATCTCTTTGTGCAAACTATATCATAAAGGAAAAGCTTTGTTATTTTATTAGGTAAAAGATTAATGTGTTCATCAGTCTGATTCTCGAGTTTTTCGTCAGATTACCTACCGACATCAAAACTGTTGTTTTCTCGATTGTGAAAAGCATTATTAAAATCAGATAAATCACACATTAAAGTTTTGCTAACATTACGTTATTCCGCAGTCATAATTTTTCATTTCGGTATAATGTTGTCATCATAACAACAACTTTTAAGTTTCATTATCAGGATGCCGCTGCGCGTCATAAAATTTTATTTTATGTTTCATAGTAATAATTTGAGATGAAACTACACAGCGCTGGACGATACATTGCAGACATTATTCATTTTGAAGGCCGCATTTTTTATGAACACTGGACAGTAAAGCTTTAATTACTAATTTTAATTAGGTCACCACGGATTAAGCTGGGCTTATGACGGGGGCAGACAAAAAGGTAGTTAGGACTAACTCTATGTTTTACTAAATGAAAATTAGTTGGTTTTTTTGAGGACAGTTGTGTTTATTAATTTACATATTCCATCCATCTCCATCTTCAATGTAGCAAAGTCTACGTCTTATTTTATTATTCTTAAATAAGGATGAGTGAAGAGCGAGCGGTGGATGAGCGAGATACTTAATTTTGGTAGCTCTTCTACTGCGTAATAAAAAGGATGCCTATTTCCATTTTCTTCACAATTCTGAATGCTCCAAAGGATAACCTAAATATCAGTTTACTAAAATTGAATAGAAATAAAAGCGTAACATTTATATTCTAGTAACGAAAAGGAAACTAATTTTCTAAGGACAAAATCTAGCTTTTGCCTAGGTATGCGCCTAGACGCTTCCAGGACAGTGTACCTAACGAAATTACTAATAAAACTCAACGAATACTAAGTAATAATAATAATAAATAAATAATCTTAATTTTTTTTTCACAAACTTTGAGTACATGTTAACTTAAATACCACACCATGAGTGACGGATAGGAATATTACAGCTGATAGCGGAGCAAACCCCAGTTCCATGCTAGGAATTAACTCACTAGAAACATTACTTCAGACGTCTGTAGTATAAAAAATATTGAGTAACTGGATTCCCAGTATTTTTTTTATGCGTGTAATGTAAGGTTGGCCCGCCATTAGACCTTCCAAATGCGTTTACGTAGGTATCTACTGGATCTAGGTAAATCTACCCGTATTGCAGACGGATTGGAGCAATGTATCAGGGGCTAGAATAAATTTTCACAGTAATACCTCTCTATTTATTTAGGACTATCTGGATCCAGCGACTATTGGACACGTGGACCTGTCTTTTTTATATGGAAAGTGCGAATTTATTTATTTTGGTAGAATTATAGATTTGTGAATATTGCTTTCAGTGGGCGGTACCTTGGTTGTAGTTTCTATATGTACCTATGTAGATCATACGATATTGAAAGTTTTTTAATGCAATATCACTACCGTTTACTATATCCAATAAGTTTTGTTTCTTAATATGTAGGAATTCTATAGGCAGGAATTATAATTTCAATGTCATAAAAACAAAACAAACAATGTCCGTGAACCAATAAAAATGATGTAAATTTTTAGTCACATTAACTAACGTTTTCATCTATCATATCATCGTATACATCACTTATTCTGATACGATCTGTACGTCTACCATGAGTTGTTATCGAAAACCTACTCGCTAGCGTTAAGAGGGTTGTCACATTTTACACCGCTCTCGCTCACACGGAACCAAATTTTTAATAATGTTAAATGAAAAGATGTATTTTTGAAAAATGTATTCAATGGGCGGTCTACAAAATAATATTAATTTAATAGGTAATTATTAAAAACACAGTTTTATTGCGGCATTTATTTACATCATCTCAAAAACAGATCATAATAATTAATTACATATGTTTATTAGATAACACAATAGAAATGTGTTTTTGATAATTACCTATTAAATTATTATTATTTTGCAGACCGCCCATTGATTACATTTTTCATAAAAGCATTTTTTCATTTAACATTCTTAAAAATTTGGTTCTGTGTGAGCGAGAGAGGTGCAAAATGTGACAACGCTCTTAAGGCGAAAGCGTCAGGGTAGCCCGCGAAATTCAAATTTTCTTACGTTTTTTGCAATTTGGAGGTCAGTATTAAAGTAATAAAATATGGTTCGCGGCCGTAACAAATATGTATTTACAGAATTATTATCATTAAAGTCATCAACATACAACTCTCTAAGACCAAGTAATTCTAAGAATAACTATTTTATGAAATCTTGACATTTGAGGATTATACTAACTTCAGGAGTTGTATTACTAATGGTAGTAATTATAATTCTGTAATTACATATTTCTTACGGTCGCGAATCATACTTTAATTAACAAACACCCAGAAACTGAGCTGCAAAAGGCAAAACTCGTAAGAATTTCGCGGGTTACCTTGGCGCTTCCCCCTTAAAGTCGCTAGCGTATTAACGTGCATCGAATACGTAGATTTCGATAATGCTTGCCCCATGAGATTTACGAAGTCATACACAGGCGCTAAGGTAAGCTCGATAGATCGTGTCGTCTAGCTAACTTCACTCCATAAGTTTTGTTTCTTTCTTTCTCAGTAATAAGAAGAGAGGTTCCCATGTCGTCTATTCAATTTGTAATTTTGTTTACGTTGTGCGGTTCGCGGCGTTTTTGTCTTAGATAAGCCAAGCCACTTGAAACTTTAAAAGTGTAATAAATTAGGTAAGCTCAAGTGTCGTAGGTAATAAAATGCAACATTATTCAATAATATGCGTAAATTTTCAAATGCTTCTTTAGAGGGTCTGTAAAGGTTAATAAACTTTCTTTCACTTAGGAATATTTTCCAATTGGTATCCAACATTATTTCTCATTTTGGCTTAAAATTCACGTTATTTACGTTGTTGGTCTTTAAATTCAGCGGCCACTAGCATATTCCATGCTAAACAAGCTCTTCCATACGTTATTTTGACTTTAATAGACTCAAAAACGTATCTAATTATAATGTAAACATATGTTTCACACCTCAAAACGCTAGTGAGCTACGTAACTACTATCGCAAGCGTATTTTTCGATAGCGTCTGTCGAATTAGTGACTCATGGCGCCGTTTTGTGTGGTGACAGCTGAAAAACGTTAGTGACTGTCGAATAAATTACGTTAGGTTTCTTACCTATCGAAATGTATAGTGCTCATGGTAGGAACTTTAATTCTTTTTGTGACCGCTAGGAGCGCTGTACAATATATCATACATATCAGTTACGGAGACGCTAGCGAGTTTTGGCTGAGTAAACTCATGGTAGAGCCTCTGATCATTACGAATAAGGGTTCGTTTGGTAGGTTTCATTCATTCCAATCGCTTCTGATGGATCGTAGAAACTCAATCTACAAGATCGATGGTCACGATCATTCAATTTTGACACCTATTCTCTAGGAGTGAAGATCCAATCGCCAATTTTAGATAGTGCTATGTATACAGGGAAAAGTTTTTTGTGTTGCTTCGTTACAATGAAAAACAAGTTTGCTATAATGGTTCCTCTAAGCGAGATTGTTTTGTAATTGGTGTTAACTATGCTGCCCTTATTTCTAGTTACTTCACTATAACAAAACGAAAGAGGATTTATGTAGAAATTAATTCTGTTTAATTAAATATTCGAGTTATGTATTTGGAACTTGGCCTTCACCTCGACGATAAGGTGCACCAATCTTATTTTTCCATCAGTATCATCAAAGTTGACTATAATGACTGGGACTGCTTAAATAATACGAGATGCAGCATCATTTGTAATGAATAATTATAAATTGAATCCAATCCGTGAACTATGCACCTACGGCTACGCGAGTGCTACGCTGCTCTACGCTGCTACGAACGTAGCACGCTGCTTGCTACACTCGCTCTAGCTACGATCATACCAAAATCAGTTCCCGGACTTAAACGTATGTGGGTGTTTTATTAAGTGCTGAATAAATCCCCCTGATTCGCTGTTAATAGCACTATGTTGTAATTAACTCTCAGAAGGATATTACATTAAGAGAACCCATTCAACTCTAAAATGATGAATGTACCGTAACACGTCATGAACTTAAACCTATTAATTATTTAAATTGTTTGTTCAGCATTGAAGTTAGTGCTCAATGGCGTGCCGTGTCATAAATAGGTAATAAGCCAATGTATTGAGCTGATAGTGTTTTGTTTTATATTGTTTAATTATGCGTATATGAGTAATTAATTAGATTTATAATCAACCAAGTCACGGAACCTGAATGCGTACTAAATTATTTATAGTAATAAAAGATTTCTAAATGACTGAACTACGGGCGTATTGAACATTATTTTGGGAAATAAGAATAACATACAATATGCTCGCCCCCTATTACATGGGACTAAAAAATAACGGGCGAAATGTGGCCGTACCTCTGCCCAACCTTTCGGGAAAATAAAGCGTGATGTTATGTTATGTTAAGAATAACATTTCCAGTCCACTAACTTCCATATTACAGCAAGTAAGCCATGAGTGTTCTGAATTGCGTACGGCTAATTCTAGTTTTAATAAATAACACGTATAACGACTTTAACATATTAATTATCATACCCAATTAACCTTTCACTGGTTTCATTTTCCTTCTTTCTTTATTATTTCATTTTAATGACTTCATTTCATTATCCTTCCTATTATTATTTGAAATATTATTCATCCATCTAGTAAAAATCCGGTACGGTCGGCTACTAAAGTTGCTGAATAATAAATATAGAAGAAACAAAAAAAAATATTTTAGCTACTTGAATGACGCACAAAAACACCAAAAAACAGTACATTATCAATAAGTGAAGCAAAATGTTTGAAAAAATGAGCAGAGAGCAGTGCCATAGGGTTGAGTACCGTGGTTGAGTATAAGAAACAACATCCCAAGCTCAACATCTAAATTTTCAGAATACCTTAGCGCCAAAACTTCCAATAGGTTTTATATGATTTTTTTACCTTATCGTTAGGTAACAAGTTAAATATCCCCATTTTTTCCTATAAAGCATTATCAGCAACAAATTGAAAAGTAGAACGTAAAATTCACAGTTTTATTTGCTGTCTTTACACGGAAAAGGTGTAGGTGTTCTACACATGTACTGGTACACGTTAGTAGCCGGTTAGGGGTGTCAGGTGTCTGGTCGCATCACCAATTAATCCTGGTTGTTTGCTCGTAACCCGGCCAACTCCGCCTTTTGCTCATTAGAGGAATAAAAACAAAAAGGATTGCGAGTAACCGCAGATCTCGTTGTACTTTGTTGGAGTGTTGTGTTACAATGTACAGATTACAGACACGTGTAAGCTGTAGGTACCGTACCGTTACGTAAGATTCAAAATCGATTTTCTCCTAAGTACTGACATATATTTTAACTACTCTCATAACGTAAATTTCGAATTATAAACTTCAAAACGAGTTTATAATGACATATACAAGGTGTAACATAATTAATGTACAACCTCTTAAGGGGTCATTGTACTCATCATTATGAACATTTTCACTATGGGACCAAAACTGAAATCGTGAAAAAAAAATCAGCTGTTCCCTACATTTTCACGAGTTATGCGAACATAAATGTAGGCAGCAGCTGATTTTTTTTGCGATTTGTTGTATGTTAATTAAAAGATCACTGATTGAATAAAACAATACAATAACGCAAAAAACAAATAAAACACACACACACACACACACAAACATAATAACACAATCACATAATATCAAATCACAATCAGAATTTACATCATCAATAGAGTCAAGTGTCATTTGTTAATTATGCACTAGCGACATCGTCTTATTAAATTTTGACAGACTCGTAACGTAACAAGTCCCCCATCTGCCATTATTTTTAATTTGTCGAAGGCATTAATTATTTTAATTCTTAAATCGTCCACAGTATTCAATTCTCGTGCAAACATCTCGTTTTTTACGGCCCCCCACAAAAAGAAATCCACTGGTGTCAGGTCAATAGCAACAAAAACTTTAAATAAAATCACGACAATGCGCGCGCGGCTCGTCTCGTGATAAAAAAAAAATACCGCGTGCTCTTTTCAAAGGGCGCCGGTGCACTGACTGACCTAATTATCGAGTCCAACACATTTTGCCGAAAAAATTCCGCTCACACACACACTCGCAATTGTCTATGCACCACTAATGCATAATTTGCACAAGCATATTGAGACGCAGATAATAGAATCATATGTTTTGCATAGGTTCTTGACCTTACCGTGTACCTATTATTATTACGGACTCGGATCTACATCATGTTGAAAAATTAGAAAATGAAATATAATTTCCTGTGGCTAAAGTATTCATTGGATTTAATTGATTTTTTGTATACGGGTAAAGAACATGATTCTCTTTACGTGGTTTAAAGGAATGTCAATCCTCCTGTTACACCTTGTATACTATTATGGTGTTACGAACATATGTAGTACATATTATCGAATTTATCAAAACCATACTATTATGAAACAGGTCTTTTATTTATTTATTTTATCCGGGAAAACAAACAGTTACACACATATATTAAAATAAACAGGTAAAGAGAAAAAAAGAGATTACATATACATAATATATGTACTTCGTGACGTTATCCACATCTTGAATACTTCATAATTATTAAGGAATTATTTGCACAAAATGAAACAAAGATAAAACCTAAGGTTTTCTCAAAGTTGGCAATTTTTTTCACGAGATTCAGTGTGAGAAAGAGATGGAGCTATACAGGACGTCTAGCTCCATCTCTTTCCCATACTGAAGTAAGATTACAATAATATTGCTTTAAGAGGTGGTGGTCTAGCTCCTGTAAGGTATTTGTGCTCGTGACAGTACCTACACTTTACACTTGGTACGTCTATGCGTAGGTGCTCAAAAATTTTAAGTGGTCCCTGAAACAATCAATTGCAATTGATCAATTGCCGTCAATTTCTGTTGTAGTCATATTATCAATCGCTTCAATTGCATTTGGTAAACGATCAATTTGCGCATCAATGTGTATTAACTGGTATCAAGCACGTACAAATTGACAATTGCAATAGATCGTTTCGGGGACCCTTAACTTCGACTTTGATTGAAATTAATAATGTACTTAACAGATACACGAAGACAATATATTCTACTAACAAACGTAATAGAGCACAAAATCTCTTGCAAAATGTAGCTAAGTGACTACCTCCAACATTTTTTTACTTTTGTTTGACTGTAGGTGCCTACTGAAATCAGTTTTATCAGTAAACCTAAATAACTTAAGTAACTTTTATTATAACGTTTCCATAATTACCTATAACAAGAACATGTCCAACTAACTACATAAAACATAATAACTTCCATAATAATCATAATAACTTTCTTCCTCTTACGACAAGTATACGACATATTCGCAGAATCATTTAATGATACAAAAAAAAAACACATGCAAACACACCCCACACACCCCCACCTACATACACACACAAACAGAAATAACCATTTTGTATTTGTATTTTTTATGATTCCTCATTATAATGTACCACGTAGGTACATTTTATAATAGATATTAGGGCTCGTTCACACGTACCACAACCACACCACATCGCAGCGACTAAATGTGGGCAAACAGTGTGGTTGCGTGTAATAGTGTCACTGCAACTTCTTGCAGCTGCGTTGTGGTTGCGATGTCGCTTATGTAATTGCGATGTGGTTGCGTTGTGGCTGCGATGTAGCCTCGATGTGGTCGGTATCGCCCGCACGGTTGATGTTGACAGTCAAATGTGATCCACGTGAATAAACTATTCATTTTCATACAAACTAGCACCCGTCCACGTTGTCGTTGTGGTTGTGGTACATGTGATCTCTAAAGAAGACAACCTGAATAGGATATATAATTCCATGGCCGGAGGGGAGTGATGTGGCGATGCCGCCACATCACTCCCCTCCGGAGACCGGAGGTCGATAGTGGGCAGAGTCGTGTATCTTGCGATGCTTGCCAGGGCCAGTTGGTTGAGGTTCCAGGGAGTCGGAACCGGGTGCCGCATAGTTCACGGTGAGTCGGAACTGTCTGCGGAGATGCCCCCAGTGAGTCGGGGTGGCGCTGCGTTATGCTCCAGTGCGTCGGATGTGGTACAGCGCCGGGTTGAGGCTGACTGCTGGCGTCGACCAGGAGAGGTTTGAAGGGCTCTGCTTGTTTGACCGGCCGAGAGTGCAGTGTGCTGTGCCAAGGTTGCTGATGAGGCTGAGGGTGATGACCAGGTATGCGCGGTCGCTGCATGCTGGTGGTCAGGATACCCGTTGAAGCCGTGGGTGCTGGCTGGCTGTGTGACTCGCTGCTCGAAAGCTCGAGGAAGTGATGCTGATGACGTCACGCTGTAGTAGTTGCACGAAGGCTGCGCTGACGATCACGTCGGGGTCACCAGTATAGAGGCATGAGGAACAGGGTGTAAAGTTCACTCATCCTCCATAGAAAAGGGAGGATCCTCCGACCAGACGGGTGTTGTGTCTGGTGGGCTACTGCCCGACGGTTGATGTCGGGATGTTGTATATATGCTAGTCGCGCGGTAAACTCTGTTTGCGCGATGCAGGATTTTGCGTGACGTCAGTGTGACGCGTTCCATTGTGGCGATGCCGCCACACGTTACTGATTAATTTAAAATTTATAGAATTAAATATTCTCTTCATAATTGGCTTCATTATTTGACTTTTGATTTGATTTCTTGAGTTCGTAATCAAATATAAATTATATTATCAAAATATCAAACGAGAAATAAGGTAGTATGTATGTACATACTATAGGTGCGTCATTACGTCTTTCCTGATTTTCAGTAGGTAAGATTTTAATGATTTGATTTCTATATTTAAATTGATCAATAACCTAGTAACAAGCTGTTTAAATTAAATTGTTCGTACATAATGTGAGAATTTCGCTGGAAATCACCAAATGATAGCAAGCTCTGAGTGTGAGTAGTTCCTTGAAAACCAGGCTGATGGCACCACGTGTAACGTTGGTAGGTAATAGATGAGTTTATTTATTTATTTATTGTGAGTCCTCACATGATTTGACCAAGACTATGTCTGGACTTTAAAAGAGACTTTGACCCCTGAGTTTGTTTCGCCATTTCTTCTCAGTCAGATAGGAAATGTCGACTAGTAGCTTATTTTTTTTTATTTTTTTTATATGACTGCAAGGTCAACATTTACTATTAAGCCCTCAATTTAGCAGGAATATTCAACAAACTGTTAAAGTTATATTTTGAGTAGAGAAACGAATTTGATTCGATTGTTCAAGAACTCCCACTCACCACCGTGAGACCTATTCAGAAGTAGCCGATCTATTCTGAAATGTCTCATCGTGAAATCTTAGGTGAAGTGAGCTTCAAGTGAGCTGTCATTTCAGCTGATGCAAGAGATTGACACTATTGAAAGCTCACTTCATCTAAGATTTCACGGTGAGAGTTTTCCTTAATAGATCGGATATTTTATGTCAAGTGAATCACAACAACTATTGACTACGAAAAATAAAAACTGGCCAAATGTGTGTCGGACCACGCACAATGCAGGGTTTCGCAGTTGGGATGGCTGTATCCCAAAAACAATCTTAACACTGTAGTTGAAAAACATGTTCTCCCATACATCGATATACGTTACGGTCAATTCTCCAACTGCAAATTTAATGTAAGTTTGTAATCGAAAAAAAAATGATTTTTGTTTATGATAAAACTACAAATGATTGATTTTAGGACTTGACCTTTCTTCTTGCCAAATTTCATGATTCTAGGTCATCGAGAAGTACCCTATAGGTTTTGATTTATTTACGAGTATCAAAATATGTCGCATAAATGGCCGTATTTTTGTATTGCGTTGACTTAGAAGCTTGATTTTTTTAGAGCTCCAAGGGACTGTAGACCTACGCACTTGATATTAATTTCAACTTGATACCTTCACGCGTTCCTGAGAAAAAAGGGTCTTGACAGATTGACAGACAGACAGACGTATGTACAACGAAGTGATCCTATAAGGGTTCTGTTTTTTTTCCTTTTGAGGTATGGAACCCTAAAAATAAATATACTGTGCCCTATATACCTACTCATAGTTACAATTTGTTATGTAAACCTTCAACTGGTCAAATTTTTATTGTTACCGACCACTTAGCCGGTCGATCGACAGCTGAGGGGCTAACTACTAAGAAATACGGGTCTCGCTATGGCAAGTATGGTTTTTCTGTTTCGCAAGTACCTACGTAGGTACAAAAACTTTCTCTAACACTTTCGGATTTCAGGCTTGAAGGTTTAATATAACTGGGTAGGTATATGTAAACGAAAGGGCTTTTACGATACAGGACGCAGATGTCAGGGTCGTAAACACAGTAGTACTTTACAGAAGCATCTTAACTTATATTACAAAAAAAAATGACCAGTGTAAATTGGCACGCGGTGAAAATAGGAAACGAAGTTCAAAAGTATTGAATTTGACTTCTTGTCGACGTTTGTCTTTGCGATCAGTGTCATCTTGAACTGTCAAAGTAAAAAATACTGGACATAATAGCTGGTCGATAAGAAAAAAACTAAAACTGATACTTTCTGTGACCGGAAAAATATAATTAAGGAATCAAAAGAATAGAAATTGTGACACGTAGAGAGAAGGAATATCAATAATAACAAATACAATGACGGTCAAGGAAAATCATTCTCTTTCCAGAGGACGATGAAAGGAGATGCTTATGTTGCGAGAAATAACAACTGCTAACAACAATCAATCTGCCTAGCCTTTTCCCAACGATGTTGGGGTCGGCTTCCAGTCTAACCGGATGCAGCTGAATACCAGTATTTTACATGGAGCGACTGCCTATCTGCCCTCCACAACCCGTAACTGGGTAATACGATGCCCCTTGGTAAGACTGGTTGTCAGACTTTCGGGCTTCTGACGACCCGTAACGACTGTCAAAGATCTACGAATGACAGCCGGTACAAACGGCTTAACGTGCTTTCCGAGGCACGGAGGAGTCTCGGTACGTAAAGATGGTCACCCATCCACGGACAACCCCGGCAAGCGTAGGTTAACCGGATGGATCAACCCGTGCGGCTGTTATTACTTAGCCACGAGCTCCTCGCTGCTTACAAAAATAATATCTAATTAATTACCCGACTGTACTTTTGACTTTAGGAATGTACTGGGCTGAGGTAGGAAGTCTATTAACTTTCAGTTGTATTTTCCTCATATCTTTGCTCTTTGCTAGTCACTATTATAGTCACTTATATATTGTATATCCGTTTGGGGAGGTGCTCCGAAAACTACACTCAAGTCTGTTGAGGTTGCCCATCGTGCAATACTAAAGGTATACCTTTATACCAATACTTTTCTCCACTGCTTTACCAGTTGTGTGGAGTACTAACTGTGAGTCAATTATTCATATTGAAAATTATCATTATGCAACATATTTCCACAAATTACGACCCCCAGATTTTGAATACACGCAGATATCCACTCAACACAGATCGTTGCAAGAAAAAAGCATCGGAATACCTACAAGGTCTCACAGACTGAGCAACTTCTAACTGTACCAAGTAAGACAGTAAATAATGTTTAATGTTAGCAAACATTCATTATCTATAGACAAATGTACCTAAACATTACACTGGATGTTTTTTTTTACCGTCTCGAGATTTTACAGGGTGTTCTACCCATGAACATGAACAACTTTCACTATGGGACCAACTATGAGATCACGAAAAAAAAAAATCTGCTGTTTCATACATTTTGGTCAAGTAGGTTTGAACTTTTCTATTAAACAGCTGATTTTTTTTTCGTGATTTCAGAGTTGGTCCCGTAGTGAAAGTTGTTCATATTCATGGGTCCTCTGGGTCACCCTGTAAAAATTTCGAGACGGTAAAAAAAAATGATCCAGTATAAATATTCACTATATCCGCGTATCTCGCTAATTCATGTGTTCATTCATAAAAATCACAAGCACACTCACAAATAGACACACCCTCTCACACTCACTCATTCAGCATGTCTCATAACACAAAGAGAGGTGCAGACCATATAACAACCTTAGACTATTATTATTCCTTTTATTGTAAAATGCTAGCATTTAAGAACTCTAATCTAATGTAACTCGAGGGGATTGGCGCTGTTAGCCGAAATACAGGTTCCTCCTAGTCCGGCTCCAGATACTACAACTTTTGTGTATTTTTGTTTTATCATAGCACTTATACTGTTACGTAATCTAAGAACTGTGTTTATGAAATAAAGCTTTTTATTATTATTATTTTTTTAAAGTAGAAATAATTATTTCGTTAACTAAACAATTATTTCAACTTTTTTTTTTCTTGTTTAAATACGCCACGTACGTAATACGTTCATTGTTCAGAAACCGAAATATTTAACACATTATACTATTCAGGTACATGTCTTCACATTCTCATGGTTTTTGCTAGAAATAAGAAAAGAATACAAAAGGGACTGCCTAAAATGTCAACGCGCCGGCTCTACGCTAAAGAACATGAACCCAATTACTCTAAACACATTGGTTGTACTACATTTTGCCCACGACTGAGTAGTAAGAGTCGAGCTACTTAAAATTAATCCTCTAAGCTGGTCTAAAGACTCCTTTATAAAGCTCCCTTGGAACGTTGAAATCTCTCAAAAATTACTCGTAAGACAATGTAATTACTACACAACTAATTTGAATATTTTAATGTAGTTTTAGTCTGAAGAATTAAAAGCTTAGAAATAAAGGGACACGAGTTTACAACTACCCGTTTAATACATAAAGAAAACTTTACCAAGATCTCAATATGGAAGGCAAAGGCACTTTACATAATCCTATCGCGAATGTTATCCGACATGAAAATCCAATTTCAAATTAAATAATTTCCACTTTAGCTAAATTCAATTTTTTTTTTTGTCATTTTGGGTATCTGGTCGGGTGTCTGGCATAACGCTTGTGCGTCAGTGAAACAATGGCTGGGGGCCCGTCATTGACTACAGGCGGTGAGCGGGAAGCGAAGGGACGAGAGCGGGATGGGAGCGGGACGTGAGCGGGACGAGAGCGGGACGGGTGCTGGAAAGCCTGCGCTCATTCGCTCAACAATAGGCGATGTGGAGATTGATGAGTTAATTATTACGAGCAGCTCGCTCCCTTTTACGTAGATATATTAGCGTGAACAGTTTTTACATCCGCATCGGAAAAAAAATGGACCTGCCCCATTTTCCTTTCGGAACAAACTTGTTTTAGGTTTTGGTTGTAGTATTCTTGTAGGTTGTAGTAATTTTGAAGCAGTTGGTACACAAATGGGAAAGTCTTCAGATTGTCCTTAAATGAATACATATCCATTATTCTTGTCCTATTTAGAAGAAATGAGGTGACGCTGGCTGAATAGAAAGTACTCAGATATAGCTTACGCATGCTTTCGAAAAAATAGAAAAAAAAAACTGACATTTCTAAGCCCATTCTCTTAAAAGGAAATCCAATACCCAAATTACTTTTAAACACAAATATAAACTTGTTTTTCGCCATGCCTTTGGCGGGTTACAGGACTAACCCCAATAACATTAAATTTCTAACGTTACAAAAAAACAATGCAATAAAGTAGTGTTGTTTACCTCATCCTTAAACGGAACGAAAACACACAGAGAGGCTGTACAGACGTTATCTCTTTCTAGTAGTCGTAAATTTTCTTGCGGTAATGTTGCTCGTAAAATATAGGGTAACTTGGTACAAGGGGACTAGGTGTGGTATCAACATTGTTGTAGTCATGTCGCGTTGCTGTGTAAGGTGTGTTGAATTTGCACCTTTTGTTTATTATGCAGGCATAAATGTAGGGAGAGTCCGAGGGAGATGGCCCTACTAACATTAAAGATCTATAGCCAGGAAACCAAGTACAATAAAACAACCATTTAAATCACAAACAAAACAATATTTATATTTCTAATCAAATCTTAATTGAACACAGTCTTTGAATCAACATAACATAGATATATTTTAGGTAAAAAAAAATACGACTGGCCATCTCACCCCGAGTGCTCGGGGGTAATGGCCACAGAGCTCGAGGGGAGATGGCCAGTACTTTTTTTTTGCCTTTTCCTTAGCCCTTCCTGTGTCTAACCTTCTCCTTTTCTTCATTTGCGCAGTTTGAGTACATGGCTTCAAACTCTGTGCAGTTTTCATGTGTACAGCTTGCATATATTACATTGCAACCAATCTTCGACTAGTTGTGTCTTACAATAGTTTTCGCTGCAGCCTCGGCAGTTGTCCACTTCATTTTCGTCTACTTCACTTCGAGAGGAATCGCGAAAATCTATTGGTGTTCGTAACTGCTGTCTGAGATTCGAAGATTAGCTTTACGCTTTCTAACAGTCCTTTTTTCTCTATTTTATGAGTCTTTTCTTCTCATTTTACAATCCGCAGTTTTTTACATTTATCTTCCTTTGATGTTTTTTCTTTTTCTTTTATTTTACGTTTTTCAATATGGTACTTGGATGTCAAAATAATGCTTATCTGCCTCATCCCACGTACCTCTAGCAGACATCGCTTTTCGAACGTAGTTACATATTTGGCATCTGTAAATAATATTTGATCAAAGCGGCGAGAAAGACAATGAATATTAAGGAGGCAAAAGATGTATAGCCAGGGTCGCTGCAAATAGGAATTAAAAACCCTTGCTTACCCCTCTGGGAGACAGGCGTGAGCTTATGTATTAGTATACAAGCGGCGAAGCTATAATACCACTTAAAATTTTGTGGCCATCACTCCCTTAAAAATTAAGGCCATCTATCCCAAATGCACGGGAGAGATGGCCTTATCAATTTCAAAAAGTATGATGCAATCTCCAACGACCGTTTTTAGGTTAGAATACGAAAAAAAGTTGTTGACTTCACAATAAACATAAAAAAACAAGCGAAATTGAAGAAACCTTTTTGTGACCACATAATATGTTAACACCTTACCTTAGATCACGCACCTGTAATAAAAACAATGTGGAATTTACTTTTATTTTTTTTTTACAAAAAAAAAAACACGCAGCAACTTGTCGCCGATCGATCACACAACGAAGCGAAATAAATTAGTATTAACGGCATCTGTTGTTTGTAACTCGCACTACTTTCAACTGGCAATCTCTCCCGTACGGCCTTCTCCCCCGGACTTACCCTAGATGTTTACATACATTTGCGAATGTAGAAGTTATGGATGAATTGTTTGTTGATATCTATCTCGTGGTGCTAACGCCAGCTTGTTGTCTTTGTGGGACGTTTTTACACTTAGGTTGATACTTATAATAGCCTATAACGTTCCTACTGCTGGGACACAGGCCTCCTCTCTGTGAGAGAGGTGGGTCCAGTGCGGGTTGGTGGATGTCACATGTGTTCGTATTTTTGGTTCCATGACATTCCGGTTTTCTCACGATTTCCTTCACCATAGTTTTAAAAAGAAAAGCTGTAAAAAGAAATGGACATCGGTGGCTTCAGGGGCATCCCTAGCTAAGTGCATATGGATAAAGGAAATGCATTTTTGGTCGACTAAGTACCGTATTTCCTTTAAACTTTCGACTTTAGACTTTCGTCTTGTTACCTTATTAGTAACCTTTATATCTACAGCGTTTAGTATCCTGAGATATTATTATTTAATTTATTTTATATAAGGTAGCTTCACAGATAACAGTAAGTATAACATAATTATTATTCCAAACATTACGCCAATTTTGAAATACACAGAAAAACTAGAAATACAGAGAGTGACATAATTATATCAGTTTTTCTGAAGCTTTATTAGGGCTCCCACACAACACTGCGAATTCTCATCAAAATCAAAATTCGCAGCAATCTGCGACGTCGCATCGCAGTTTTGTGTGAGCTCCCTTTAATGTCTTTTACAGTTCAAGCAGTATGGTTATGGAATGCCTTGTCCGTGTCGATACGGCGTGGCCAATCTTTGTCCATTTTTTAAATTATGCTAAAAAACACTATCTCTCTTCATACACGTTATTTTTATGTTCTTTGCACGTGCTTCATGATTATTATTGTATAAATATACAAGGTGGAAAAATTCAATGGACCCTGAAGGGAAACCGCCTTAATCCTTAAGATAGATTATAATCTATAAATATACAGGATGTAAAAAATCAATGGACCCTGAAGGGAAACCACGTTAAATTCTTAAGATAAGGATAAGGATTTAAGGTGGTTTTCCTTCAGGGTCCATTGATTTTTACATCCTGTATATTGATATAGATAGATAAGTAAATGTTTCATGTATGTAATTATAGTATACAGGTAAATGGTTCACCACAGACTACCTGCAGTACTGTCTCTCCTTTCTCCCTTAATCCATTCAAAGGTTGTCTTTAAAAGATCGCTCTTAGCGATAAGACCGCTCATTGTGTCACCCCTTGTAAAATTTCTACATTTATATCTGTAAGACTTATGGTGTACATGATAAAGTGTATGCTATCTATCTAATATATAATGATTCAGTAAGGCTTTTTTCTTAAAACAAGCCATGGGGTTTCCCATCGGCAAGAATGACGAACGTCCATACAAACTTTCATTCTCTATTTAACCCCTTATAAGGGATGAATTCTCTAAAATCCTTCCTTGTGCTCACTTTCGATATTAAAGAAATTCTTGTGCAAAATTGCATGCTTCTAGAGCCAGCGGTTTAGCGGTCTGTCAGTGAATGAATGAATTTGAGATTTTTATAAGTAGATGTAGTGAGGCTTTCATATTAAAACATCCGAACTAGTCATCATGCCCTTGAATCCCTTTGTCCCATTCATATTTCCGCGTCCTTCGCAGCCTAGTTTTTTTGTAATCCCTGAATATGACAATGGCATACCGTTCTGGTCAACGCCTAAAGAAGTTCGTCGATACCTATCCGTCTAACGGCTGAACCCAATAACCTATCTATCACCAGTTTTGGCATACTAGAGATAGAAAAACCTATCTATCTATGGTTTTAACGTCCCAATAATATTTAAGAGATTATGGAAACTTACCGACCTGACATAAGGGCAGATAGAATTATACTGTCTACCATCAATAGCGATCTGGGGGCCAACTACCACCTCTGAAAGCAGTATTATTTTAATGTTACTTCAGTATGAGAAAGAGATGGAGCTATACAGGACGTCTAGCTCCATCTCTTTCCCACACTGAAGTAAGATTACAATAATACTGCTTTAAGAGGTGGTGGTCTAGCTCCTGCCTTTTACTGAAAGTAGGTTATTGGTTTCGGTGGTAAATCGTATCGCGAATATTTCATATAAAGGTTACACACTACACTGCGAGCATTCGAAAGCGATTCAAATCGATGTGAAAATTCCATTGCGAACTAATCATTAATTTGTAAACCAATTATAGATAGAGTGATGCGAGAAGGGCTGTCGATCTTAACAAAAATAAAATTGAATTCGGTTCTATGCATTCACAGCTGGGTTCTATGCTTCTCATAGAATAGTGTAGACGCACCTTAACTGAATTTAGTTCGAGATAATTTATCTCTGTGATGAGTTCAAAATGACTAGAGTTACGACATTCCGCTGGGAAACATTTAATGCTAAAGTAAAGTAATCCCACGTCGCCGTGCCGAGTAGGTACTATGAAGTAATTTTATAGCTAAGTACAGCTTGGGTTTACGACTAAAACTTTGTTCTAGATTTGATGTTGTCCTCTTTCACACAACAGACATAATAATGCTTATAAGTGCAATCCATCCTTCATTTAATATCCTGTTATGAAAGGAATGTGGCATCAACATCTGGAACATATTCTTACAAAAAGTTTCGTTAGCTATCTTCATTTCGAAGTCCATCGCCCTCTTTTTATATCCTTGCGAACAAAACACTGAAGAAAAACTGCGATGGAATAAAAAGTGGGACTACCGTGTTTTGTTACGTTTTGATATTTGAGCCCTTAGTAAGCGGCTGGTATCAAATTATCTTGCTCTAGCGGCCCGCGAGATAGATATCCCTCCATTTATTTGCGTGTATACAACGTTACTTTGTAATAATTTACTATATGGAAATGTTAAGCACAAAGTGGAACAAAAGCTTAAATTACACTAATCGGGTGAAGTAGGTTTCTGAATATGAATAAGGTAATGAATTTACTTTGTGTATTAACCCAGTTATTAATATTGAAATTGTGTTTTGTATTACCTATAAGCATACTGGTATTATGACCATTATATTATATTTAACTATGGAAAGCACACGCTCACGGTTCTAAGCGAAAGAGCGGATTTAGAAATACGGATTTTTTAGTTGGTGTACCTAACTAATATTGCTTGTGGATCATAAAAAAACCGGCTAATTGCATGTCGGACTACGCACAATGAACAGTTCCGTAGTTGGGATGAATTTATTCCAAAAACAATCTTAACACTGTAGTTGAAAAACATGTTCTCCCATACATCGATATACGTCACGGTCAATTCTCCAACTGCAAATATGAGTTTATAATCACAAAAAAAAAATATGTGATAAAACTACAAATTAATAATTTTCAGACTTTATCCTTTACTTGTGCTATGAGACCTTGCTTCTTGCCAAATTTCATGATTCTAGGTCAACGGGAAGTACCCTATAGATTTTGATTTATTTGCGAGTATCAAAATCAAAATATATCGCATAAATGAAGCTGGATTTTTTTAGAGTTCCCAAGGGACCCTAGACCTACGTATTTGATATTAATTTCAACTTGATACCTCCACGCGTTCCTGAGAAAAGGCTC
Organism: Fissipunctia ypsillon; assembly: GCA_947568875.1. Taxonomy (NCBI): domain Eukaryota; kingdom Metazoa; phylum Arthropoda; class Insecta; order Lepidoptera; family Noctuidae; genus Fissipunctia; species Fissipunctia ypsillon. The sequence goes on along the minus strand of OX387645.1, from coordinate 20,403,308 downwards.
TTGACAGACTGACAGACACGCAGACAGACGGACAACGAAGTGATCCTATAAGGGTTCTGTTTTTTCCTTTTGAGGTACGGCAACCTAAAAAGGTAATAAATAGGTGCATATAAATTATACTTTCAGTATAACTCCAGTTTTTACCAAATTTATTCATTTCCTCAATAATTCAACTTCTCTATAAACATTTTAATTACTTTTTATTAATATTTTAACTTTGTTATCATAATTGTTGACTTCATTGTGCATGCTGTGGACTCCTACTGATACCTGATGTTGCCCCATTATTTATGTGTCATGTGTGTGTGTCATGTGTGTGTGTATGTCTTATGTTGGAGATCTTAAATTAATAAATACATAGTAATATACTGGAAGTTTACTTCATCAAAGTACTTAGATAATTGAGTAGTGGAAAATTACCGAATTAAAAAAAAACAATTTCCGTTCATTACCGTAGTAACCTACACCTTCAACAAATTATCTAATTTATCTGCCAAAAGGTCTAAAACCGATCTATCTTCATGAGTCACGAAGATAGATATTGTGGATAGTCATGAAGATAGATCGGTTTCAGACCTACTTGCCTTTGTTTAAAGTCTAAAAGGAAGGCAACTAGGTAATGCGAACATTACCCGCATAGCAGCAAACGTTAAGTCATTGTCCGGCTAAAGTGGGATCCTTTATTCAAGCCCCAGAATATTCATTGATGATAATGAGGGCGTTAGATTAATGTGATCCGTGCGGTTTATGTGGTGGTAGGATTTCCTTAATATTTACTACCTATAATGTAGGTACTACTCACATACTTAATTTCAACATGAATGATGTAACCAATATTTTGTAACAATATTTTGATGAGAAATTTTAAAAGAGTGTCCGTGGAGTTTCTTGCCCGTTCTTCTCCATAGAGATCTACGCTTTAGAATGGGCAACTAGCTTCAACATTCTGACTAACTGACCGACTCTTTGACAATTCAAAAGTGCCTGTAATTGGTTTATTTGAAATAAGTGCTTTGTGTTTGAGTTTGCATTTTTCAACATACTTGCTCGTAAAGTGGCTCCATATTGAACCACTTTTAGGTTCTTAATGCAGTGTATTAAACACGCGTGCTTTTTACTTTATATTACCGCACTAGTGCGATAATAATGTGCGTTACTGATAACTATTTACTAGTCGGAGATGTACGCTTTTTAATCTCATCAGAGACTTACCATAGGTACAATATATTCAGTTATTATGCTTCTATTGCGTATGTTGCGTATGCGCGTATTGTTAGTTGGCACATTTGATTTCTGCTGATGATTGAGGTTTCACAGTTCAGTCAATATGGACTAATAGCACTACACGGGGTTCGATGTGGACTCTAGTTGATGATTTTGAAATTTTTACTATTGGGGTGAGTTTTTGAGTAAGGTGCGATCAATATTATGCAGTTCTGACTTTCCCTTCTTCTGACTCCATTACGTTCGATGAAGTTTAAGTCATTGCTGTTTGAGGTTTTAGTATACTTAACCCCATCTGGGCTGATGTAACTTGTCATGTCATATTGTTTGCTCGTAAGAGGCTGTGTCACATCTTTTTCGCCAGTTTTGGCATGACGAGGCTTAAGCATGACAACGTTAGTTTGTATTGGAGCACATTAGCTTAAATTAATGTTTGATTTGATTGACACTTGTCGTGGCGTCAGGATATCGTGATTCGTTCGTCCTGACTTAAGCTTAAGCCCCTTGCAAGGGACAGACCTCATATTGTAAATTTTATTTCTGGCGTTAGGTAATTGTTCTTAATAGACATAGGCAAGTATATGTAGCGTTTATCTTATAGGGATCAAATTGGACACTACGTTAGCCCTATTTTATCCAGTAGGCGCGTAGCTGATGTAGAGATTATGACTTGCATGGTTTGTGGCATGCAACCTTTTCTAGTAATTATAAGATAATGGTATAAAACTATGAGATAAACGCTATTACGAATTTAGAAGGCAGAAACAAGAATTAGGTGTTAGCTTAGAAAACCGTATGTCAAGAGAAATATGTGAAAACGTAAAACGATTCCGTAAATAAGTATTCTTTAATTCCAAAGAAGTGTTTTTTTTATGTACCTCTCCTACGTCCCTACCTACTCTTAAACACACATTACAGTATATCTGCGCAAACTATAACAGCGATGAGTGCTTCAATATATTTTTGTTACGCTATTATACTTTACTGTCATGTACTTGATGACAGCCATTCTTATCATCCAGAGAATTTTTCTGTTAGGGATAAGAGCCACTCACAGAACACTTTGCGTTACTAACGGACCTTAGTTACTTAGTGCTGATTTCACCAAGGAAACTGAACACGCTCAGCACATCTAAACCGCATTCAAGAGCTGTCAGAGTCAGAATTGTTGTGAAGGGTGTCTCGACACTGACAGCTCTTAACCGCCTTTAAGCTTTTATGATCATTATAATCTTTTGTGGAACTAAATCGCTTTCCTTCGGCTGTAGAATCGGGTAATACACATAGTCATGTAAATTTCGTTTGTGTAAGTCTACTAGTTTCAGCATAGCAGACCTGCAAAGTCAGTAAAGTTCAAAGTTTCACGGTTACTGGGTCGTTAACCTTATCTATATAGTATACAACACCGGCCAGATAATTTAACCGAATTTATCTCAATTAGAATAAAAAGCAAGTCATCGTTAGATAGGTAGTCCGAAGACTAACGGACTATAGTAAGTAACTAGGCCTTCTCTGTAATTAAAATTAATGCTTGTAACGAATCTGGCAAAGACCTAAATGATAGGGTCGCTATGCTACAGTTCTGAACATTTTCAATGATAAACTAGAAGGTTTAAATTACGACCATCGTGTTTAAGTGAGTAAATTAGTTGCTATCATGACCAAAAAGAAAATTCAATCATTCGACTCAGCCTATCGTAGCCCACTGTAGGACATGCCTCTCCCAGGCTGCGCCACAACACCCTGTCCTCCGCCTTCAGCATCCAGTCCGTCCCAGCCACCTTCTTAATGTCGTCGGTCCATCTAGCTGAAAAGAAAATTTCCCACCTCTTTATTCCCCAAACAGCATTTAAGAGTTCGAAAACCAAATAAAATTTCCCATTTTAACCGTTTAATCGCTATCAATGTAGACATAAAAAGAATTGTACTCAAAAGGTGGCAACAATACGATGCCTGAATAGCTCGTTCATCCTTGTCATTGTACGACCAACCAAAGTTTGTTTGCGAGCGATTTTACGCAAGAACTAGCATTGCCGCTATTTCACAATCGCATTGGAGGCTCGATCAATGGAAACTTGACCGACCTTGACATTGTAGGAGGTTCGGTTAGGATCTTGAATTGACTTTGGGAAAAGTTTTGTCGATTTTGCGTTCTTGATCGTTTTGCATATCACCTGGGATTTTTTAAAGTTTTGATACCCCTTCAGTCTTTCAAGCACTCAGATATTCTAGTCGATTTCGCACTATAAGGTACATAAGGTACCTATCTTATGCGCATAATGAAGGTAATTTATTGTAACTAATACCTAATTATTCATCTTCGCTGGAGGCTTAGGCTTAGGTGGGCTGGTTGGGCTGTCTCCTAACTAAAAGCCGCCATGTAGGTACCATCGCGGACATTTGCGGTGAACCACTTTTCGACCTTATTACCTTAGTAATAAGATCGAAAAGTACTATCTACACGCTGCTAATTATTCAAATAGTCGGTTGTATTTTCCGTACAACCATCAGGCAACTTTTTCAAAATATAAGTACCTAATGAGGAATAAGAATTTAAAAAAAATATATACGTATATGTACCTGTCATCTATGTAATAAAGGTTTCTTCAAAAAGATCGTCGCTTAATTCACTTAAATCCAAAGTACTAATAAAAACGGGAAGAGGTCATTTGCAACAACTTAGCTTCACTTGAATCACGTAAAGCTATATTTTTTCCGTAATCCACGCTTGCTAGTCTGTTTCACTACTTTCTACGAGAATAAAATGACTAAAGTTAAGAACTGAAGCTGGGAAATAACTCCTTGAAACTTGAGCTTTGTTTAAATATATTTTAGACTTGGCAACACTTACATTCGGATCAGAAAATATAAGTTGACGGTTTTAGATTATACTCAGATTTTTAATTTGCTAGACCAAAATGACAGCCGCGATCGACCTTTTTTTATTTTGACATTTTAGTCACGATAAGTCATTTTTTAGTCTAGCAAATTAAAACGCAGAATTTAGTTAGTCAAATAAGTAAAGAGGGTGTTTATGACACCACACCACACCATTGAAGACCACACGACCACACGACTGAAGTGAAAACTTACGACGGGAGCCAAGTATACGCGACTCAGCGTCACCGACCAACTGGAGCCGAGTATATCCGATTCAGCGTCACCGAACCGAGCGTGACTGTTACATTACGTTCACAGTTCAGAAAGTGCGCAAAGTGCGCCCCGGTTAAGCCCCACCCGGCGCCTTTTCGGCGTCGGTGACTCGCGCGTTTCACGCACGGATAAAATTACTACAATTCAGTCTTATATCGGCTATGGGTAGTTTTACTCTATGGTATGGAAGATATTCTCGTCAAATAAATAATTCTAAGCCAAAAATAATCGTATGGCAATTTTTGTGAGCGCAGTCACAAACGTACCGTGCCATCGGAATTCTCCCGGGGCTTGAGCGTCGTTGACGTCATCGCGTATTAGGCTTAGCCGGTTTTAAAGAAGAATTCATTTCAAAAAGCAGTTAATAAGTACTACCTTTGACAGGTGGATATAAAATTGATTTTAGCTTGTTTTTATCCTCGACGAACGATAACCGGTAACGAACACTCGTTGATAGGATTAATAAATTATTCTGTCTCATCCGCGTACTGGCAACAATCATAAATAAATTTCTTTCTGGCAACTCGTTACCTACCGTGACAGTATAAAAATCTCCGTTCATGTGACGTCATACTTTATACTATCCGTTATGTAACAGAAAAAATAATAATTTGAATGAAGGTTCAAAATGAGATCAGATTTTTAAATTGGTTTGCTTTGCACTCTGAAAATAAAACAAGAACAGAAAATTGAAGTACCTATAAAAGGTGCTAAATTTTTCCTGGTTTATAAGAAAAATACTTGTATTCATGGATCAATTTTATTAACACTGAAGATGATCTAGGTACATATTGTTCACAAGATATTGGAGAGGGTTCCACAATAAATTTCGCATAAAGTGTATAATATTTATGAGCGTTACGTCCAACAGCGAAGCCATATATCTGCGGTTGAATAAACGAGTATTGGGGCCTGTTTATATTTAAGGCTCTAGCTCTACTGTTACTAACAGCAATTTATAATAATACCCATTAAATATAGAACCGCCATAACTGTAATAGAAAATCAATGATATTGGAACTAATGGCTGGTTATTCCAACGCCAGATATCTTTATCCGTGAGATGATTTTGAACTTTTGTCAGTTTTTCATACAAAACGTCAATTTACCCTGCGGATAAAAGATATATATGTTGGTACCAGACGCGAAGCGCGCTAACAACTCAATTCCTACCGGCTTCCCTTTGGAGGATTGAAAGAGTAACTTCACCTACCACCATTGAAAAATATCTCATTCAGTAATGTGTACGATAGCCAAATAATATATATTCCAATAACAACACAAATTGTTCTAAATAAGCCGGCGCTACAAGGTGATAATCGTATTTGTATGACTATTTATAACTGAACAATTTCTGCTTCGGCTTCCCTCCTACGAAATGTCAAGCCTCGCCACTGGTTGGTACAACCAGCCACTGGTTGGTACAACTAGCGCTAAGTAGATACTAGAGTTTCACGAGTGTCAGCAGGTACCACAGTATTAGCAAAACTCATAAACGAATAAAAATATGAATAGAACCTAGTCCCTAAGGTCTGTCTGTGTCTGTCTGCTGTCTGTTATCATACATTTTACTGTAAAATCTAAGACCAAAACAAAATACTCCAGTTTATTTTCTCAAATTAGTTCATAATTTATGCAAAAGGGATCATAAGCCTACAAAATCCATCTAAGAATCAGTATCAAATAAATAATAAAATTATTGTACAATATTTGACGTTACATACAAACTCGTCAGTAATTCAGGACCAAGATAATTTGTTTTTATTCAAAGTGAATACTTAATAATTTTACTGTTTTACGAATATTTTAGACAGGACTAAGTATAAAACAAACCAGATTTTCGTGAATATGTTACGAAACGTGAATTCTTAAGGGCTGATTTTAACAAAGCCAGATATTTTTTATCTGCGGAATAAAATAGACGTGTGACAGTTTTTGTATGGAACCATAACATCATAACATCACACCTTGTTTCCCCGAAGGGTTAGGCAGAGGTGTACCTATAATACACCCACATTAAAAAATAAAAATATGTCATGTGTATGGAAAATCTGTCAAAAATTAAAGATTTATTCGCTGGTTTAGACGTATACTAGGTATAAAAGTTTGGTCGAATTCGCCCTAAGAAAAATAAGAATAACGTGATATTTATTGCAAGTCCTTTAATATGTAAGTTTTATGTACCTAACACAAAGTTTGCCTGAGCTCGTAATGTAAACATGTTTTGCTGAATCGTTGCTAGGTAGGAATGCCGTATAATTTTAGTAGGTACTGAATAACAAAATTGAATAACAAAATTGGTACACACGAATAGGTAGATTAGGTAGGAAATTAGGAACTAAAATGCTCTAACCACGAGGCTCGGCTGCCGTTACTTAATTAATCGATATTAGCATAGGTACATAGATTTTGCTATTTACCTACCTGTGATAGAAAACATATTATTATTTGGTTACAACAGTTTCCCACATTTTAGATGCGAATAATTTTTTATAGAATTTCGTAACAAGGAGAAAGTTTGTTACAGTACCTAGTTGCATAAAAGTCTTCAGGGACCACACATCGGTAAACAAATTACAAAAATGTAAGCACTTTTGCACTGAACGATATCTAAATATTTAAAAGCTTTCGAATAACACTTTGTATAACCTATCTAGAGTATCCGGCACCTGGGACTTCAATATCTTATTTATATAAAAGGATTCTTTATGTAAAGTACCCGTAACGAGTCTTTGAGGTACCCTTCGGAACTTAGTTTCAGTCATTTCACAATACATTCTTCCAGTAATTTGCATAATAATTATCAGCGCTGGACTAACCTTCACTTTGCTGTTCTTCAGAGTAACTATATTATATAATAATATTGATTTACTCTATAATTTTAATACCCCATTAATAATTAAGTATGATAACTTTAATATGGCTAAGTTTTATTCTCTTTTTATTTTTAATTGTATAAATCCATTACTTTGCACGTCACGTAGTGACAAACATGTTGGACTTAATTTACTTTATCATCTTGTATGCACTTTCTATGTATATACACACATGTTTAAGCAAATAAACAAATCTTATCTTATCTTATCTAATATCTAATCTTTATTAATATTTCTGCTTTTCTAGATCTTTCTACTGCTTCAGGATGTTGGACGATAAATCAAACTCAAGGCTGACCCATTTTGATATAAATTGTCGGGATTATATCGAAACATCAAGATTTTTTGTTTCTGATATTTTTTTCATCATTATTAATCTTGATAGGATTCCGGCCTTTTATGATAACCTTCAGCTGGTCATGATTAAGGGTAAAGTCAAGTGAAAGTAAAATAAAGATTTATTACACTTATAAGTTGAAAAGAGTCGCGCCCGTCGAAGTTTATATTGTAGAGTTGCCAAACGGAAGCGTTGCCAGACGGGCGCGACCCGTTGAAATCGTAGTCGGTACTTATAGCGCTCCTAATGAAAGTGATTTAGCACGGAAATACTTTAGTTCGTTTGTTTGAAGTTCAGAAAAAATCAAACTACAATATTCGAAGGTATCAAGAACAGAACACAAAATGGCGACACTTTGACCATTGTCATTCAACAATGGCATTCAAAGCCTGTCCGGATGACTATTTATTATCAGTGGACTGAAATAGCTCCACAATTAGGTACCTACCTGACCCATCCGTCAGATATAAAGGCAGTTATCATATCTCTTTGAATTATGTAACGTCTTCATACGTCAGGGCAACTCATCTCGCTACATCGCATCTGATTGATGAACATTAAAGCTCCATTTACGCAGTGCAAATTTATTGCCTGTGGTGGACCATAAAATTGAAGGGCATTTAACTGGCGCCTAATATTGTTGCACGGTACGTGGTGCAAGTTAGTTGCCGTTCAAAACTGGTCTAAGTGTAAACAGCACCTACAATAAACTTGCACGTGCAATAAAATTGCATTCAACTCTGCAAGTATTCCCCCCGCGCTATTCGGTACTTCGTTTTCGTTTAGCGTTCTTTCTGACTTTTTTCTTTTTGTTCGGCTCGTAAGGGTCGTAGCGTGATGTGAAATTACTTATCACCATCCTCGAGAACTGGGCTATCAAATGCAAAAATAATTTTTCAAATCCGACTTTTTGGTCACAATTTCATGGGTTTTCATTTTTTGCGCGGAGCCCTAATTATTTTTCTGAAATAAAAGTAGCATTAGTTACTCCTTATAACATCATCTATCTGTCAGTGAAAATCTCGTCAAAATCCGTTCACCCATTTCGGAGATTAGCCGGAACAAACAGACAGAAAATTTAAAAAAAATGTGTTTTGATAAGTACCGAATATACTTTCATATGCATTTAGTAAAAATGAGAAATGACAAAAAACCATCCCAAACTTTTGGAGTGAGCGAGTAAGAGGCCGTTATCACCCGATTATAAGCGGGTATTGTATTTACGACAGTTACCTAAAGCGTTACATACTAAATATAGTGAGAGAAAAATAATCCTAACTAAAAAGTGTAAAATAAAAAAAGTTAATTTAAAAAATCACTCGCTCGGCTCGCGCGTGGTTGGTCACAGTTCTAACCTAACCAATTGGTCAGAGTGCCCTACCTTAATTATTGCGACCAATTCGGCATTATAATGCCGAATTATAAGCCACACATACAATAAGGCTGCAACACGATTAGTCCGTATGCGTACTGGTACTGTATATTATGGAATAAGATAGTTAATTAGGTCACTACGAAGTATACGCGAGTATTTGCGTACTAATCTTGTATAGATTGGAAGACCTTAGTAAAAATGTGATTTCCAATCTATACGCGATTATTTTCACAGCCTTGCGTTCTGGCCTTGTACAGAATGGAAAGACTTCGTAAGATAAAATACTATACTAGAAATACAAGTTATTATTAATGCCATATTGAACTTGTCACACCTATGTAGTGTAGTGCTTGGCTTAGATATTACTGTGCCCCAATATTTGATACTATCAATATCAATTTCATTAATATGACTTTTCAACTTTTATCGATGTATTGTTTTGTTAACGATTCGAACGATAAAAGGTAAACCGTATCCGACAAGGATCATTATGTATAAGTACTTACTAGTTGTTTTGAGTATTTTAGTACATCTATCCATGTGGCACCATCGACACCGTGAAGTTATGTTGCTCAACAAATTGAAAACGGTTTACGTTCATTCCGCTTATTATAGATAAAGTAAGTAATCCATCCATCAGTATGTTGAACTGTACGATTACTGACAGATGCTTGCACTGACTGGACAGGTCCACTCAATCTGTGTGGTTCTTTCCTCAAAAGACCATTTCAGACACCAACCTACATGGTCTGACCAAGATTATGTCTGGACTGTAAAAGAGACTGTGACCTCTGAGTTTGTTTCGGTCTTTCTTCTCAGAGTAGTCAGATAGGAAACGGCCTCATCTAGTTAAAAAAAAAAATGTAACGTGTAAAAGTGTTTGTATAAACCTACTTACAGAAATAAAATCATTTATCATTTATCATCTCTGCATCTTTATTAGGACCTTCATACATATAACTTCTTGTGCTCTGACGTCACTAAATGCAGCTCCTACTTATATAAAAGCAGTGTAACAACAATATCACGTAGCGTGATCGACGATTTAATGTTGCTCCGGTTCGGAGTGGGTCAGCGCCGCGTCATAAATCTGCGACCCATGCACTGGGCTGGGGATCAACTGTTGGGGTACTGTGTTACAAGCGTTCTAGCTGCTTTATGTAAGTTACTGAAAATAAAGTGTTCGGATATCCTATTGTTGTATGGTAAAACGTCGATTCTAGAAGATCATTACAACAGATGATTTTAACATGACATCCAAGGCAGTCGTACAGTATGCGTGGAAGAAGATACGTGTCTGATACTATTATATAGGTATACGACTCTGTAATATTTTGACTCTGTACATATACCAGCATCTATGCAAGTTCAGTTTAGGTCAACTGGCCTCTCATAGATACCTACTGTGTCGTTCGCAGTAGAATCAAGTAGCAAACCTCTTTGTACCAGCGGGTTTGCTATACTAATTGGTAATTTATTACCTACTTGCTCCAAGAAGATTTCTTGCTTATTGAGCATGAGATAAATTTGCAGGGGACGGCTGCTTTGCGATGAGAGATGGTTAGATAATGTATGTAATAATATAATATTTTAGGTACTTCTTACTTACCTACCAACAAAAGTAGTCTCGTATAGAATCTGTGCCTAGGTACCTAAAGGTTAGGTTATGTTACGTGAGTTGCCGTAAATATATCTACCTACCACCTAGTATGTATACATAGATAAACAATAAACCTGATGACTACGTGAAAACAGATTGTCCACCCAGTGAATTACTGCGGTTTTGAATGCAATCGTTTAAATTCAGCACGGCTCTAATCGGTGTCGAATGAATGCGTTCCGGCGCACTCGTTGAAAGGCTGGACTCAAGTTTGTTGAACAGTGAATCTGTTAATAAAATTGTTTGATAAATTAATTATTATTTACTTATAGGTGTTTCTTTTTTTTGTTTGTGGGACACACTTATTTGAAAAGATGATGATTCGAATGTTGTACCTAAATTGTTATTTTATTTGTATTAACTTTTATTTTTTACTTGCTTAGGTACAAGCTAATTTTGGACAACTACCTCTTGGCCTACATAAAGTTTATACTGTGAGAACCTAGTTCATTATCTTCATTTAAGTTATCAAAATACCTATTATCCTCCCATAGGTACCGATTAGGTAATACTGTAATTTGAACATTGTAAAAGCCAATCATTTTTAAAAGAGTAACCGTGGAGTTCCTTGCCGGCTCTTCTCCATAGGAAGTGACCAGTTAGAACCGTGCACCTAGCTTCTGACGTTTCATATGCGCCCATGTAGGTTTATGTGTGAAATAAAATATTTTGATGTTGGTGAAAATCGATAAGTGAATCGATTCTGATTACCTAACTGAAGCAAGAAAAGAATCAGGAGATATACCTATTTATCAAATAGGTATATCTCAGTCGGGCCTCTGGCTTCAAGCACTACCGTCACCCAACATAGGCACTTTGCTGGGTGACTCCACCTTCCGGCTCGCTACTTGTCTGCGTCTGGGCGCTCCTTGTGGGGCTCCACACCGCTGCCAGTGCGGTGAAGCCGTCGACTGCCTCGGACATCATGGCCTGTCTTGTAGCAAGAGCGCAGGCCGGATAGCACGGCACGCTAGCATTAATGACATTATCCGTCGTGCTCTTGTCACCGCCGGGGTGCCAGCTGTTTTAGAACCCAACGGCTTGGCACGCGACGATGGCAAGAGACCAGACGGAATGACCATAATGCCTTGGAAGTTAGGCAGGCCTTTGGTGTGGGATGCAACATGTGTCGATACCCTTGCGCCATCCCATCTTCTTAGTACGGCGGGCTGTGCTGGGGCGGCTGCTGCAGGTGCGGAAAACCTCAAACGGCGAAAATATTCCGAACTTTTTGGGAGTTATATGTTCGAGCCGTTTGGGGTTGAAACACTAGGGCCATGGGGTCCGAGTGCCCACTTGGTTTTCCGAGACATCGCCAAGCGGTTGGTCGACTCTTCACGTGACCAAACGGCTGTCCTATTCTTTGGCCAAAGAATTAGCATCGCCATACAACGTGGCAATGCTGCCAGCCTTTTGGGCACATTTCCTGTTGACTTATTATTTTATCAAAATATATTTTAGTACCTATCTAAGTATGTTGGTAGATTAATATCAGTTCTGCTAAGTCCTTAGCAGAAGAACATTCTAATAAAAATCCTAACATTGTCTAATGCAAATGTGGAGTAGGTAGATATTAGATATATGCTGTTCAAAAATGGTTAGATTTGAGCAATAAACAGAAACCTTGACCTTTTCTTATTCTCACACAGACATAATGTATTACGTCATCAGTACCTAATAACAAGAAACTGGTCCGTATACCTATAACTGTAATTAAACGTGTTTACAAGATTTTATATGCGTAAAAATCTAAAGATGACTTTGTTTTGTTATTGGAGAATGTACATGGTAATTTTAACTACTTTTACAAGCGGCTCGTTGGTCTAGGGGTATGATTCTCGCTTTGGGTGCGAGAGGTCCCGGGTTCAAATCCCGGACGAGCCCAAATCTTTTTGCTTTATTTACTTGTAAAAACTACACTTCTTAACAGATATGTCAAAGTAAATTAGTTATAATAGTCGAGCAGTAGATAAGGAAAATCACAGTATCTCATTTTTTTATCTAACATTACTCGTTTATGAGCATTTTTACACACGCAATCGTTATTGTTCTACTCAAAAATGTCTATAAAACTCAAATAAAATATTTATGGCCATGTTCCTTATTTATGGTGCATATAAAAGTTATGACCCCGTTCCAAATTTACAGCGCTATAGCCATTTAGTCTGACACCATGATTCAGTCGCTCCGAGTGCATGCTACGTTGCAACACTTGTTCGCGCCGACCGCGACAGATGGCACTGCAAACGCCTATGTAGTGTTTTACTACCCATTCACTTCATACAAGTACCTACTACAGTTCATTCTATTGTCCAACACGTTTTTATATGGCTATTGATTAAACTTTCAACTATATGCAAACATTTTATATGTGCACGACACCTTGATAACACACGTAATATGTACTATCATAACAGTGGCAGCGTCTAAATTAATTAAAACAATTTGATAACATAACACCTGACAATTTTCTGCACGAACATTGAATGGCATAATAACTCCATAATTTTACTATCTAGGGAATAAAGTTAGGTAGGTAAGTACTTCCTGTTTTTACGACCCGTCCTTAAGAGGGCTGTCGCATTTTGTCACCTCTCTCGCTCACACGGATCCTAATTTTTAAGAATGTTAAATGAAAACGTGTTTTCTTGAAAAATTTAATCAATTGGCGAACTAATAGATAATATTAATTTAATAGGTATCTAATTATTAAAAATACATTACTATTGTGTTATCTAATAAACTCAGCTCAATAAGTATTGTTGTTATTGTACCTGTTTTTGAGATGAGTTAAATAAATGCCACAATAAAAATCTGCTTTTAATAATTAGATACATACCTATTAAATTAATATTATTTATTGGTTCGCCAGTTGATTACATTTTTCAAAAAAAGGATCTATTCATTTAACATTCTTAAAAATTGGGTCATGTGTGAGCGAGAGACGTGACAAAATGCGACAGCCCTCTTAAAGTCCCTTCCTTATATTACCTACCTGCCTCCTGCCCATCTGAAAATTTGAACTTACATCCTCACCTAAGGCATTAAGATTGTCCCGAGTTTATAGAGGGCTATCCACGTAAATGTTCTTAACCTACCGGGAGCGAGCGTAAATGTATCAAATATTTGAACTTGGGTGTTTTTTTCTAAATACGTAAGAAGTATAAAAACTTGAATCAAGTTGGACTACTGCTGTAACAAAAATTATGCCATATTTATTGTTTTTTGTAGCCTCCTTCTAATTGTATGATGTTTGTAATTGTAGGAGTTACTTTTTGGATCCTAAGATACCGACCATTAAGGTTTAGGTATGTGATAGGATTAATTTAGAACTGACCAGAGCAAGAAATAAATTAAAATACTAACAAGTTTCATAATAGGCGTTTCATGTAATTTAATCGTGGTAATAATTCATCGTTATGGGCTCTTTCCCTACATCATTTCTCCATAATTTCCGCTCATAAATGTTCGTTGGCAAACAGGACGAGCTATTCTAGGTACCTACTTATATGTAGGTAACAAATATTATATGGACAAACTGCTTAACTTTTAACCGTTTATTATTTATGTAGATAAACCATTTATTTCGTGCCCACAAAAGAAATAGCACAACACACAAAAGCACAATTAAAAGATAACAAATTAAGTAGGTACATGAATATAAAGAAAACACTTATTATTTACACGTGTTCTCGAACATCAATCAGTATCTATCTAATTCAAGACTTCCCTTTTGTACCTATTAAGTACTTATTCTAATTCCTCATAACTTCTCATAGCGCACACTCTACATCCTATGGCAAAAATATCTAATCACAACAAGATGTTATAAACACAGTCACCACAGTACCAAACCCTTCGCATGTCGATAAAGTAAGCTTTCAGACGATAATACCGCTTCGTACAAACATTTCAGTGAAATGTTCCCGATAGGCATAAAATTGACGGCCTCAAAATGTCACGCGCATAACTAGGGTTAACGCTCGAAAGTGCCTCTACATTAGTGAAATACAGAGCTCATGTTTCATTAATAGTGTTTGTTTTTGTGTTGATTTCATAACTTACCCAGGAGGTAATTTTGTGTACGAAAATGTGGGAACTTAAATACGTTGGCTTGTGAATTTGTGAATCCTAGAGTGTTTGACAATTTACCAGTGAGCTTCAAGACTTTTCCATACTTTCTCATGTTTGCCGTGTACCTAATACTTTCCTATGTACCTATTCGGGAAAAAACAGTTCAGTATTTTTTTCATCATTAGGTAGGTAAATGAATTGAATCATTATTGAGTTTGTCTTAGAGTGATCAGCACCCGAAAGAGAAATCTCTTCAATCTTTCTTTTTATTAAATTCTCCTGTATGTTTTGTTAGGTATTATCATCCTTCGCCTACTACTGTTCAAACTTTGAAAGTTGAACACCACTGTTCGCGGAAATTAAAGCTAGCTTACAAACCAACCTTCTAGGGATTCGGTTTCATAATTAGTCATCCTTACACCTACAACTCTACATAAATAAATTGAAAATTTGTTCAATAAATAAAATTAGTTCTAACTTATCTTCTACTCAATAAAAATCTTACAGACAACCGTTGTGTGATTGTGTCTAGAAGCATGAAATTTTGCACAAAAGTTCCTTATTTTACAAAAGTCCTTCCTTAGTGCTCAATAAGGAAGGATTTTTGAAAATTCATCCTTTAAAGGGGTTAATTATATGGGATGAAAGTTTGTACCTATGGAAATTCGTCCTTTTTGGCGACAGGAACTCCCATCGGGCACATGGCTTGTTTATTATTAAACACAAGGTCTCTTTGTGTATCAGGTCGCTAGTGCGCTTATAATTCGGGAATCATTTATCCGATTTACGTGATTTTTTCTGAATAGGTATTCTTTCGGTGCCTAGTTTTGAATTATATTCGTCCAAGCAAGCAGATCCGCACCCTAATTGCGTAACACACTATCACTCGGAATCTGAATCATTTTGAAGCAAATTGCTAATCCATTGCTTCATAAGTTCGAAAAATTTGTCTGCTCAACACGTAAATAACGCAATGAAAGTTGTTGAACTGTCAAAATGAAACCGATTCCGATGGATAATGTGTTACGCAATTGCCCCGCCGGGCCGTGGGCAGACAGCTAGAAGTTTATATTTATGTAGATGTAACTACCTCGTATTTTAATATAGAAAATGTGTTGCACAAACAATCTCCTACAATGAACAAGAATAAGAATGAAAACATTTTAATTCAAAAACACAATGTGAAGAGAAAGACAAAAAAAATCCGACTCCATTTCCATAATTTTCAATTTCCATCTGAAACAAACGAGTACTTACTTATTAGAGAAATAATTGCATGTTGATCATTTCTAAAGAAAAAACCTAAGTGTTTTGTTCTCAGGTAGGTTCTTTGTGGGAATGAAAAACCATTATTTATTACAATTCCGAGGAAGAAAATAATGTTAGTTTTAGTATAACCATAATTAATGTTTTACGGATCCAAAAACACAGAACTGTCTTCTTATGACACAACTTTTCCAAGCGAATTCTGAAAAAAACATTGATTTCACCGCTCAGAAAACATAGGTACACAAATTTTAAATATGTATTATGGTTCAAAGCCTTCACGAAATCACTCGTCTAAAAGGGCTTAGCCTCCGGGAATTACAATACCTTGGGAGGGCAAAATTAATTTATGCGTAACTTTATTTATGTAACTCAGATTGTACCGCTAACATATCTTAGTGAAGCTAGAAGTATATTTTTCGGCTACAATCTAAATTTAATAAGTAAACCATCTTACAGGTTGTTTCAGGCAACATCAACTCGTGTAGAAATAGAATTAGTTTCACGAAGACATAACGGACCTGAGTCTCAGTGAGTCTCAGACCCGCGGGGCAATTGCTTAACACATTATCAATCGGAATCGGTTTCATTTTGACAGTCCAACAACATTCATTGCGTTATTTACGTTTGAACAGACAAATTTTTCGAACTTACGAAGCAATGGATTAGCAATTTGCTTCAAAATGATTCAGATTCCGATTGATAGTGTGTTACGCAATTAGGGTGCCGTTATATTTAGGCCTTGAAAAATCCCTAAATCATTAAGTTTATTCCTAATAGGTGCAAATATTATTTTACCGTTAATATTGTTTTCCATCAACAACGTAAGAATTTTCAGCTCTGTGGACGAGTTTATAAGAAAACTAGCTTTTGCCCGCAGCTTCGCCCGCGTGGTGGTCGGAAATTTTCCCGCAGGAACGTACTACCGGGATAAAATGTATCCTATGTGTTAATCCAGGTTAACTATCTGTGTTCCAAATCTCATCCAAACCCGTTCAACCGTTTTTGCATGATTGAGTAACAAACATCCAAACATACGAACTTTCACATGATAAAGAATATCGCGACTCTCCTATATAAGAGAATCGCTGACGACGTCAAGGTAGACTATTCTGAAGAAGTGTTAAAGGCAACAAAATCCGTCTACAGTCAAGCTAGGGCATAGTTACAGGCTTTGAAGGTATGTGTATATTAATCTCGCTAGTTCTCCAGCCCGGTTGCTCTATCACGGTCTGGGTACTCGACCTTAGAAGAGGTACTTACTTATAGGGTTGCGGAAGTCGGCTGGCAGTTGTTCCTTGTAAAATGCCAAGGTCCGTGAATCAACTCAGCCTATCGCAGTCCACTGCTGGACATAGGCCTCTCCCAGGCTGCGCCACAACACCCTGTCCTCCGCCTACCGCATCCAGTCTGTCCCAACCACCTTCTTAAGGTCGTCGGTACATCTGGCTAAGGCGCGTCCCTCACTACGCAAGTACTCAATGCTCAGTACTTTAAAGGTCCATAGTTGCAGATAAACGGTGAAAGATGCCAGAAAATGGAGCGCAAAACCTAGCATATGTGGGTAATTTATCAAATGAACAAACATTCTGCTGACAACATTACCAAATTAATTAACTAACGGGAGCTGACTTGAATTAATAGTGAACACGTTTCTATGTGTTAGGTTACATACATAGTGTATTCATATGTATGTAACCTAATACATACAAACGTTTACAATTAATGCAAGACATAATATGGGACCGATATTAATATTACATCGAAAACAAATTATTGTTAGCAACCGACTTCCGAAATTAAAGTTATTTTTCACTTTACTTATATTGTTTTTTTGGAAGTAGGTTGTTTTTTTTTTAATATTTTTATTTTTCACTGTTTAGTGGGTCGGTTTGTAATTTATCTAAGTTACAATAGCATAATGACAACTGCTCATCAACTTTTATAAAATTTCGCTTTTTCCCGATGCAGGGATTTTAATTGTTGAGGAGTTCTCCTGGTACTGCACCATCAGCTCCACTTCACCATATGCATTGTGACGAGCTTATATTGCTTAGCAATCATTTTAAAGTAATCGAATCGCAACCCGTGAAATACTTATTATCGAGTTGTTCCGTTGGCCATCTGTGGTATTCATCATCAGTTCCACTTCACCAAATGATGCTTTCCGAGAGCAAATGCATAAGTTAATATAAAAAAATACCCAAATCACTATAGGTGTGCCTATAATATTTGAAGAGTTCCCTCAGTTTCTCCAGGATTCCATCATCAGATCCTGACCTGATGACGATGGGACCATTTGAAAAGTGTATCCTTTCAAACCAAAAATACAGGATAAGTTTAAAAGGAGTGCGAATATTTCAGGAGGTAATCAGGTGCATAAAACTGGATAACTTTCCCTAAGGAACATAGGTCGAAATCTTAAAATTGAAAATCGACTTTTCATACAAAGTGACTGGTCACGTGACTTATGTTTGTATGAGAAGTTGAATTTTATTTTTTAGATTTCGACCTATGTTCCTTGGGGAAAGTTGTTCAGTTTTATGCACCTGATTACCTGCTAAAATATCCGCACTCCTTTTAAACTTATCCTGTATTTTTCCAAATCGGTCCAGCCGTCTTCGAGTAATCGGAGAACACACATAAAAAACAAATTAAAAAGAAAATTATTCCGACGAACTGAGAACCTTTTCCTTTTTTTGAAGTCGGTTAAAAATGGGGAAGAGCTCATTGGGAGTCAAAAAATTCGTCCGCATCGGTGTCGATGGGAAAAGTGCTCAAAAGCCTGGCAGCATTGCCACGTTGGATGGCAATGTTGATTCTTTGGCCTAAAAATAGGCCAGGCCTCTGGTCACGTGAAGAGTCGACCAATTGCTTGGCGTTGTCCCGAAATACTCGATGAGCATTCGGACCTCACGGCCATAGTGTTTCAACCCCAAACGGCTCAAACATATAGCCCTGCGCTGTTTGAGATTTTCTACACCTGCAGCAGCCGCCCCAGCACAACCCGTCGTGCTAAGAAGATGGGATGGCGCGAGGGTGTCGACACAGGTTGCATCCCACACCAAATGCCTACCCAACTTCCAAGGCATTATAGTCATTCCGTCTGGCCTCTTCCCATCGTCGCGTGCACAGCCATTGGGTTCTAAAACAGCTGGCACCCCGGTGGTAACAAGAGCCCGATGGATGATGTCATTAATGCTGGCGTGCCGTGCCAACTGATCAGGGGGCCAACCACCACCTCTTAAAACAGTATTATTTTAATGTTACTTCAGTGTGAGAAAGAGATGGAGCTATACAGGCCGTCTAGCTCCATCTCTTTCCCACACTGAAGTAAGATTACAATAATAGGTACTGCTATAAGAGGTGGTGGTCTAGCTCCAGCGCTCTTGCTGCAGGAGTGTATAGTGTCCGAGGCGGTTGACCGCTTCATCGCATTGACAGCGATGAAGTATTTGTTTGAACTACTGATTTGGAAACAGATACGACGACATGAATAATATAAAAAAGCGTGTGAAAAAAACAAAGTAATGTCAATCAATCTGCCTAGCCTTTTCCAAACTATGTTGGCGTTGGCTTTCAGTCTAACCGGATGCAGATGAATACCAGTATTTTACATGGATCGACTGCCTATCTGACCTCCATAACCCCGTTACTGGGTAACACGATACTCGTTGGTAAGACTGATTGTCAGATTTTTGGGTTTCTGACTACCCGTAACGACTGTCAAAGATCTACGAATGACAATGGGATCAACGGCTTCACTGCTTTCCGACACACGGAGGGGTTTTGATATGTAATGGATGGTCACCCATCCACGAAACGACCGTGGCAAGCGTATCTTAACCTTCGATCGACCTGTGTTATCATGTAGCCACGAGCCCCCTTAACACAACGTAATGTTTAAAACCGTCATGAGAATCTACTTGTAATAGGTCACTCAGAAAACAATAGGTACCTACCGAAAGTGGTTTTAATAAGTACCTACTCAAAATGTCTTAGAAGTTGGAAAGCGTTTTGTTCGTACCAAATTATTGTAATGTAAATCTTACTAAAAGCAATCACATTAGTGTCCCTGTTTTCAGCAAAGCAAAACAGACGGCGAACGTTAAACTCCGAGTTCAAAAGATGTAGCTCTAGCTGTCTAGGTACCCAGTTAATGTGACATTGAAACTATGGCACTAATATTTAGATAAACATGATTAAAAATTCATGACAATGTATCAACAATATCCCCGAAGGTGTTGTTATACAGATAACATGGGAAGTTTGTAAGCAACTACTAATATTAGAGTTTGTTTATAATTCCCAGGAGCCCAAAATTCGGTGAATTAGGCATCATTCCAATTCCTGAATAAAGCTGAATTAATTTACTGGCTGGCTAGCCTCATTGGTCTAGTGGTCGCAAACGCTACTGATGAGCATGAAGTCCTGGAATCGATTTCTAGGTAAAGTTTTATTGGATTTTTCCATCAGGAATGTCTCAGTAGCAGCCTCGAGTCTGGATGTGTGCCCAGTTGATAGCAATAGGCTCGCCCCCAACAGGGGGCAAGCACTGGCGAAATATAGATGTACTATAGGTACACCTCTGCCTAACCCTTCGGGGATTACCGGCGTGATGTTACGTAAAACTGTTAGACATCATTTTAACTTTATATTAATTCACTAAATCAAATTCCTAACATATACTTTATTAACTGAATTTTTTTCATTAACTACAAAAAATAAATTACCTTTCAGGCTAACTTGAGAATCGAAATTAAAACTCCAAAAGCTTAGCAAATACACGTCATATTATTTTACTTTGAAAGCTATTTAGTGGTTAAAAGAAGGTAAGAATCGGGCAGGAACAGATTAACTACAGGGAGATCACAATTTGCAATTAATCGTCGCTTTTAAAGTTTCTGCGGCGAGTAGCTTTTTTCTACCTTTTACGAGCACACTGCGGATAATCCACGAAACAATAGGCGCCTCTTTTACCTCAATATATGGCCATCGAATAGGCTACACATAATGGAGGCTTGGATTAAGGACTTCACACAAAACCGCTCCACACGTTTTAGTTTATAACGACTTTTTTCTGAGTCTTTTTACTTTCCCCGATTGATGTGTGTACAGTCACGAGAACTAACATGTTTTCACTTAGTAGCTTATAAAAGTGATTCTCTCCCACTGTATTGATTGTAATTTTATCTACTTTCATATCGTGAAATTCGAATTATAAACTTAAAACGAGTTTATATTGGCATACTTTATAAACACAATACCGAAAATTAAAAATAAAATCATATTATAACACTTTTTCTCTAACAAAATAATGTTATGAGTTATAACTGCACATAACTAGATATTAAAATACTCGTGTGATACTATTAAAAACCTCGCCTGCGGCTCAGTTTTTAAACTCACACTAGTGTTTTAATACCTACCTCAATAAGCAAAAGTTTCATAAACTACTAAGTATTATGTTATTACGAGCATAGTATTTTGGAATCCATACTATAAATGAAATGGGCCGTATTAATTACAAAGTTGCAATCGTTATTCCCCGAAAGTGCTAGTTATATAACCGACGTTCGGTCAACATAAAGAAGGTTTTCCTTTTCGCAGCTTGTGCTGGAGCGGAAACGAACAACAATATATGACTCATCGTCGGTGGCCCGTGTGTAGGGGCTCTAATTGAACAGTGCAAGAGCTCCCCAAAAGAGCTCATTGACTAAAGTATCTACTCGACAAGGCCGTCAGACCAGGTTAAGATGTTCATCTCACCTTGTTTAAGATTGCTCAGACACATACTTGTGTCTGAGCAATCTTACACCTACATCCTAACGGAAATTACTGACTAGCTGCAAACGAAAAAGAAATGAGAAAAACGGAAAACACCTTGGAAAAGTTGGTTACTTCCTATCCCGTGCCCGTTCGTTCGTGTCCGTGTGCGTTCCTTCTCCGTGTTACTGTGTTATAAATGCTAAGTGAATTCTTGGATTTGTTCGAGTTTTATAATATTAACAATGACGTAATATCAGCGATAAGAATGTCTAAACGTCGCATTTCACATTCTTAACGAAATAATCACTCACATAATTACATAAGAATTTTCCATTTCCACGGAATAAAAAAACTGATTTCCAAGTCAGAACGTTTACTTAGTTTTTATTAATAACTAATAAATGTGAAAGAAAACGTATTTCTTAAGAATAACATTAAATTATGATAATCTTTTCTGACGGTAAAATTAATTCGAGTTTATGTTCCAAACAGCTAAGAGGATAGAATTGGGTTATCTGATCTTAAGGGTCAACTTAAAGTACAATAAAACAGAGACCGACCTTCGAAAGTTATTATTAAGGAAAGTATTTCCAGATCTTGAGCCTTTCTGAAATCCATTAAATTGTAAGTAAGTAGAGAGGCAGAGGTAATATTCCTTTAGGTAATATTTTACCCAAAAAAATATCACCTCTGTCTCTCTAAATAATATAATAATTATCAATATCAATATATATTATATCTAACATATTTATTAGCATTCCGTAGCCAGATGTCGGAAAATTCTCGGTCTAAACTAAGTTTTTATTTTGCGAACGTAATTGTTAAAAAAAAACTGTACCTATAGGCACTTCGCTTGTTTTCGCCACCAAGTTTTTGCTTGATTTTGAGGTCTATTTATTAAAGTTCTGGCTACCTTTGATGGACTGGATACGTGTATTTGTGGGCGGCCAAGCAAATAGAGTCCAGTATTTAGTTAAGACCAGATTCGGTATCTAGATTGGTCAATTGATAATAAGGATTTTAAAAAAAATTAAAAAACTGGCACATTTTTTTTTATCAGACATATGAAGTTGAAACTCTGAAAACACTTGATTTGAGAAAAAGCATTTTCAAAGTTCGATTTTTGGTACAACTTAGTACATTTTCTGATGTTTCTAAGTACATTTTCTGGTACTTAGAAACATATTAAATAAAGTCATTTACTATATGAACTTGTAGATAATTGAACATTAATTAATAATCAATTAAAATCGAGTAATGCAATTTTTTCACCCAACTTTACAAAACTGCGTATATCTCGGAAACTAAATGCTGAGAACTGGACCCTTTTTGCTTGGAAGCTCACATTTAGTCTTAATTAAACGTGCTCATTACAATATTTATAATACGACTTTCTAAATAATTAAATTTCCCAAATTTCTTTAACAATCTTTTAGATACTTTGTTCAGTAAATATTAGTCAATTGTAATCAACTTTTTAAATTTCAGAGTAATCGAGAAAGCATTGACCTTTTCAAAACTGAGTCACTTGTTAATAAGTTTGAGTTATATATAAGTTAAGCTATACGATTACTGACAAATGCTTGCACTGACTGGACAGGTTCACATGGTCCTTACATGATCTGACCAAGATTATGTCTATACTTTAAAAGAGACTGTCACCTCTGAGTTTGTTTCGGCCTTTCTTCTTAAGAGTAGTTGGATAGGAAACGCCGACCTCGTCTAGTTTTTTTTTTAAATATGATTGACGTGTAAAAGTGTTTGTACAAACTTACTTACAGAAATAAAATCATTTGATACCTGCAGGCAGTCTGTCATTGCCGTGACGCTATAATAATCAATCAGCCATATTGTTCAGTCCTATAAATACCCGATAATGATTCCTTTGTATGATCCAAGCAGACGTATAGGAGTAATCCTGTTAAAATTACTTAGTCCCGATTTCTGCTCATAAATATTTATTAGACGTGTCACAATAATGTTTCACATCCCGCGCCCGATTAGCATTAATCAGATTAGAGATGCCTTATTTGTGAAATTTTGAAGCTACGAAAATATGACGGTAAACAGGATACTGATAATATATACTTTCGTCTTATGTTAACTTTTTGCACCTCTGCCTAACCCTTCGGGGATTGCAGGCGTGATGTTATGTTACGTGTGTTAATTTCTTTTTCATAGTGCCAGAAGACGTTAATGATTCAAATGATACTTTTGTAACTAACTACACTAGAAAAATAATCAAATGTAGCGGATATGGGAAAACATCCCGAAAGCTACGGTTTCTTACGAAAGCGGTGGCTGCCACATAACGGCCGCTGCTGAGACGGCTATCATGAAAATTATGGCAGCGGGGTTTGACTTTACGTTGTCCAAAAACGCTTAAGTACCAGGGATACACACACTAACTTACTTTCACAAATAACGTTGCAATGACGTCATTTGATGGTAAATTACGGACGCTATGTGGCGGCCACCGTAGTCTTAGAAAACCATAGATAGAAACTTCAAGGAATCAGATATCGAAATTATTGTAAAAATGTTGGTTTTCTTACTATAATTTCCGGTCATTTGTGACGTCTTGTACAACGGTGCAATAACTTCGTTGTCCACATTCATTCCGACGGCGTCGCACATATCACGTCGGTTAGCCGCAGCGTCTGTGCTCAGCACAACCTGAGGATGTCCCTGTGTACACACACGTCGCCCACTGTCACCCACTGTCGACCAGTGTCGCCCACAGCGTCCATGAGACACCTAATTTCCGAGCCGTTCGTGACCGCACGTCCACATTTCACCGAACTACGTCTGAATAGTATAGGCATTGTTAACAACAATGTCTGCAGCTTCGTGAACAAATTGGAGATTAGCATAAAACACTGTGAAGTTGAGCTGATACGTCTCAAAGCGGTTCCGAATAAATGATGCTTTGAATGCATTTAGAAGTTCTAGCCAAGATACGACAATTGTACCAAAAAAATTTGTATGTCATGCTTTGTAATGTCATTGAACTGCTGTTTATGTTGGAAACTTTACACAAAAATAAGTTCGTTGAATCGTTGAATAAACTTTGTCAGTCTGTTCTGAAATTAACTTTCATTATTCTAATTTGTTTAGGAACTTTTGCATCTGTTTGTGTCATCTTCATCGTACGACTTGGCTTCCCAAAACAATTCATTTCTTGAAAGGAGAAATTTAAACAGTACCTACCTAGATCATCATTTTCATGCCCTTGTACCATGTATCGCGGGGTCGGCGTAACACGTTTTCTCTTTCCATTTTCCCCTGTCCACCGTCACGCTATCATTCACTCCCTTCATATAATTTCATTCCTCACACAATCCATCCATCTTTTCTTTGGCCTTCTTCTCCCTGTCCAAAAAAGAAACAAACAAACAAAAACAACAACAAAAAACAGTACCTAGATATTAATGGAATAATTTAGGTTTCTATATTGCTAAGTGACCAACGCTATGATCACCACGCTTGGTCGATGATTTAGTGATTACAGTTTAATACCTTATTATTAATTATCATGAGAACGCCACTACTCATGGTCTGGAAGTAGTCTCTTGGTACCTCCTAGGGCATCCATCAACAGCCAAATGAAGGCCTATTCTTTGTCAGCAAATACAGATACCACAAATGCATTAAATAATAATCATTCATATTATTCCAAAATAATGTCCATGTTGAATAGCTGATCGTATAAAATGAGACGAGCTACTTACTTAGTACATTTTCATGTAGCTCTGTTCATAAATAATTCATTGGTACTAGAGACCTTACTTAGACAAGTTTGTAAAGGAAGGAAAGGGTCGTAAGGATCCTTTCCGACGATTGCTATAATTTGCCAGTCGTTAGTTCATTCAACCTTGCAGGCAACACATTATTTGTATCGCCCATTCCACTTCATAGAAAAAAGTGCTTTGGTATTTTTGAGGGCTTAGTAGGTATATATCCTATGTATAAATCTTGCGACTCTTCGTGGGTGTCTTTAGAAGCCATAATGGCAGGTAAGGATTAAGGAATCCTTCCTGCTATTGACAACAATGACCTACCCATTCGTCGTTTGTAAATAGTGAGAATTCTCAGATAGACGATATCGCGTCTGCGGCATTATGTTTTCTTTTCTGCGCCACATTCTGGTGTACTTATTTCTATTTTTGTGAGGGATCTATGACGTTCTAACGTAACAGTCAATAGACAGTAATAATTCTTGCCAAGGCGCTACTTATGGCGCCGAAAACCGACTTTTAATGATTTTATGGGGGAAGCGCTAAGGTAGCCCGCGAAATTCAAATGTTCTTATGATTTTTGCAATTTGCAGCTCAGTGTCTGTGTGTATGTTGATTTGAGTCTGAGAGAGTATATGGTGATCTGAGTGTATGATTCGCGACCGTAACAAATATATATTTACAGAATTATAATCATTCGAATCAGTAATACAATTCCTTATGTTAGCATAATCCTGAAATGTTAAGATTTCATGAAATAGTCATTCAATAGAATTACTTGGTCTTAGAGAGTTGTGTTCATGACTTTAATGACATAATTCTGCAAATACATATTTGTTACGATCGCGAGTCATATTTTAATCAACATACAACCTAATACTGACCTGCAAATTGCAAAAAACGTAAGAAAATATGAATTTCGCGGGCAACCCCGACTTTCGCCTTAAACTGAAAATCACGTCTAAACGAGTAGTGTTAATAATTTGGAAAAATATACTTATGTTAAATTAGAGCATTTTTTTAATAACTTTATTAAGTTATGTAATATAAACATAATCTAAAATATTCACATATTTATGAATATTTTAGATTATGTTTATATTACATAGTGTAATTGATTTGTAAAGTTATGTATAACGCGGATATAAAAACCAAGAATCACGCAAAAACTATGAAGCGTATTTTTATGAAACCTTCACCATTTTAAAGATAATTTCATTATTTATCTTTTAGTACGTATACGAGTTTTAATATAATACCTTTTGTTTTATGTATAATAAATTAATAATGCGTCTAATTTGGGACAGCGCTCCTTGATGGGCGAGTCCTATTACTGGGTGGACGTACGACGCGTTGTGTAAGTTCAGCACAGAACATGCAAGCTATGCACTCAAGGTCGTTGGCATATATCTGCGTCTTAATTGTACTTGACCTGTTTCTAGTTTTCACAAAAGCAATCCTCAATAACTCTAAGCGTTGCTAATTGTCAAGCCTGTTGGGTTTTGACAAAGATCGGAAGTGAATTAAAGAATATGCGGGATGATTGTGTAACACACATTAACAGACAATTGATCGCAATGCATTTCTTTTTGACAGTTCAGCCACGTTCATTGCGTTATTTACGTTGTTGAGCAGATGATTTTTTTTTTAACTTAAGAGGCAATGGATTAAGAATTTCCTTCAAAATCCTCGGGTTGTGGTTGTAATGGAAAGGGTGTTACGCAATTAGGTTACTGGTTAATCATTTTGGGATATTCATACAGAAGAGACGAAGGTAATAATAGAACCATACTTAGCCCCCAAAAACGTTATTTCCACGTATTATCTATCATAAAAGGTATGAGGCCTGCTAAAAACACAAAATGATTATTATTACTAAGCCACCACTACAAATAAAACAAGCAATAAGAACTTTAATTTTATTCTTCACACGAAATGTAATCAATTATTGTCAAAAGAGTCATAATATGTCATTCCAGATTTATCACTGTAGGTCGTGCCTTTAAATCATTTATACACGCTCAGTGATTTATTTCGAAATAAGGTCCCCGCCATAAATAATGAAAATTCAGTAGTAACGTTTCCCAGGCAGAAAATGGCTTACTTATAAATTAAACATGAAATTGAACGTGAAATTAACTATTGTTTGATTTTATAATGAAACATAATTTGTATCATAATTAAACTTTCCACTTCTTTTACCTAATTAATACTTATATTTTTCTGAATGAATATTGAAAAGGAATTCATATTTTTATGGACTTCCGCAATATTTTTGCTAGTAGACATCGAACCAGCAGCCCGCCGCCCGCTGCGCGTCGTCGTTGCAGCCCGGAGTCTGGATTTATGCCGATTTTCATGGCAATAGGCTCGCCCCCTATTACATGGGACTTAAACATAACTGGCGAAATGTGAGTGTACTATAGTGGGTATAGTAGTACGACTATAGGTACACCTGTACCTAACCTTTCGGGGAATGCAAGCGTGGCATATAAATTGCTTACCCTCAGGGTTCACTCGGCAATTCAATGAGTTACTTCTGGCCCCTAGAGATTTCAATTTTATGTATACTATCCATTACAATTTGTTGTAGTTTGAATAACTTATTTTGTATCTATTTACAAACGCGTGGATCTGAAAACCTTCAACTTTCATGTAAGTTGACATTTATAACAATGTGTACGAAATTAATATTTGCACTTGTTTTAAATGTGTAATTAGGTCAAAACAGCTGTGTTTTGCACGTGTTTTACTTTCCAGGGAGTAAGCAGACGTCCAACTATTTCAACGGTTGGTGTGGAGCGCAATAAACTCTAACTTTGTTGAAAATAAATACGTTGACCGCATGAATACCACACAAGGTTGATTAATTTGTCATGAATTTGCCCCGAAAACGTGTGTTGTTTTGATAACGAATATAGTTTGTCTTTTCCCGAGGGTGATATTAGTTGAATGGGTAAATTATACACTTTTGTTATATTTTAGTCCACAATGTTATCCATCTCGCCTGCCAATCGTACTTATACTTAGTGCCAGAAAAACTGACGCAGTTACGAACTTCTAGGCAGTAGAACATTTTGCTGAATGAGATTTCACAACCTTCATTTATCAAAGCATAGTTTTATGGGCTTCAAGATAGGTGATATTCCATGTGCATGAATCCTCAACATAAATAACCGGATTGTTTACCAAGAAAACAAACTCCTTCGGGTTGTTTTTCTCATGTTACCAGACTGGGATAAAAACTTGCTGAAACTTATATATTTTATTGTAGTTAGATACCAAAGTGATGATACTGGTTCAGTGTTTGTATTACAACTTTTTTGATCTAAGTTCATGAATTACACTGATGCGATCTGTGGAAAGTTTTGTTTCAGGCGCTGAGACGTGAACTTGTTCCCAATATTTATGTTGTCTCAGTGCGAAGTATTTGGTAAACTTAAATTGGAAAAAGAGAATAATGGTATTCAGAAATTATGTAAGTTCGGACGGAGTATTATAAGG
Source organism: Fissipunctia ypsillon (assembly GCA_947568875.1). Taxonomy (NCBI): domain Eukaryota; kingdom Metazoa; phylum Arthropoda; class Insecta; order Lepidoptera; family Noctuidae; genus Fissipunctia; species Fissipunctia ypsillon. Next base: position 20,374,333 of record OX387645.1, on the reverse strand, counting down.
ATTTATTAGTCTCATGTATACAGGTACATTATACCAATATCTGGACTGCCTGCCGCTTCCTGAACGAGCTGTGGACGCGAAGAAAAAGGGATTGGTGCACTGAAACAGCGAGACGTGGCTGCGGTAGACCACGAAGAAGATGGCAGAACGACTTTTTTTTTTTTTTTTGTGGATGGGAAATCATCAAATGACTTCTCCCGCTCTGGGCGGAGCGGGAGGGCGTGTCAGACTTTTACTGACTAAAACCCACCCGTGTTCCTTCTGTTGCCTGTGCCGGGGCCACGGTAACTCTTTCGAACATCCCGAAACCCTAGCTGGCATCGGCCCTAGCGGACCCCGTCAATAGTGCTGACATCTCTTTGAGGCGCGCGTGGAACACGACGCGCCGTCGACTCGGGCTTGGTCCTTACCGGACGGCGAGCTACCCATTGCTCGCCGTCCGCAAGCCCGCGCCTACGGTGGCCGGGAATCAGCTGCCAATTCCCTACGCCCAGGGCGTCTCCTGCGGCGACTAGGGGCGTGAGGGTGCAAAGCTTGCCTCTCCCTCACGCGTCCCGCCTCCTCCTTCACGAGCATTACTGCTTCGCAGAAGGTGGTAATGGCTTCCCATGCACTCTCGCTCCGTACCATGGCCTGGACCAGGGCCGGACGCGAGAGATCGCCGCCGCCGATCGCTTCCGCGAGGACACGGCGGTGCTCCGCCCAAGCCGGGCAGACCTCCACCGTATGCTCCACCGTGTCCTCCGGGCGATCCACACAGTGGTGACACCCGGGCGTTTCCTCCCGCCTTATCCGGAACAGGTACCTCCCGAAGCATCCGTGTCCGGTGAGGATCTGCGTCAGGCGGAAGGTGAGGACGCCGTGGCGCCTCTCCAGCCACTCCTCAAAGAGGGGACTTATCGCCGCAATTGTGGCGTGCCCAGCGCTGGGTTGCGACAATCGCACTCTCCATGCCGCCATGAGATCCTGCCGGAGCTCTGTCCGCCGTGCCGCGATTTCTCGCGGCAACGGAGTTACGCCCCGGCGTCCTGCCTCCTCGCGCCACTCCCAGATGTGCGCGAGGACTTTTGCCTCCAGATCCCATGGCGGATGGCAGAACGACTTGGATGTCTGTCTTATAAATTGATAAGAAGTAACACAGAAGCGAGACCGAAAGAAAGAAGAGAGAAACTTGGCTCAGCAGTGGAACGGTACGGTCTTGAATTAGTATAAAAAATAACGCGCTCGTTTTACCTACCAATATAAATTCATTTCCAGCAGTAATTAACCAGTAAATAATGTGTAACTTAATTGGCACGTATTTAACTAAATTGAGGCATTTAGACACGGTACAGATAGACAATGGTAGTATGTGTGAAACAATGTTTAATGTAAGATCTCAGTGTACCATATATTGAGAAATAAATAAAAACAATACAAATAATAATTAGTGATGCATGTTGCACATTGGATTGAATATTCTAAACATTTATTTTTTTATAACATTAGGTATATATGTATTAGATATTTAAAGGTGTTGGATCATTAAGTTCCCTTCAAAATGGTTGAACTGAATTGTGCTGATCCATGCGTCATGTTCGTGAACGGGTGCCGTCAGTTAGGACTGGTCATCTCTTAGCTGCCACGGCTTATTTTAATTTTTGAATCGTGTTTATCCTTTTATTACGGTCGCTTTTAACGTGCACGTTTGTCTACATTATTCTCACAGACTTATATAATATCAAAATGAATTATGCAACCAATATTTTGTAACAATATTTTGATTTAAAAGTGTCCGTGGAGTTTCTTGCCCGTTCTTCTCCACAGGAACCTACTACGCTTTGGAATGGGCAACTAGCTTCATCTTTTTGACTGACTGACCCCTTGACAATTTCAAAAGTGCCTGTAATTGGTTTATTTGAAATAAATGCTTTGGGTTTGAGTTTGAGTATAATCATAATGTCTCTTTCAAAATTGTTTTATCAATTAAGTAGGTATTCTTATTATTAGGTATCATTTCCATACAAAGATAGGTACTTATGGAAATTAACTGTCTAAATTCTAGGTAGGTATATAGTGTTCTATATGTAAATAAGCAAAAACCTTCGGGAATTCAAAATATTACATTTTTCATATGTATAACAATCTCTTAGGACATTACTAATTCAAAAGGATTTGTCTGTTACACCTGAATTATCTTAAACATTGTATACCCTACACAGAAAAGGATTAATTTTAACCCGTGTTATATTTTATAAACCCTTAAGGTACAATCTAGGTAACAATTGAGTCTCATAAATCATGTATACCCTTATCGCCTAGAGTGCCAAAATTCTTATGAAACGCGACGTTTTAATCTGGGAACAAAACCTATTGAGATGTTCTCACGTACCTTACCGTACCTACTAAGTTCACAATAGACCCTCATAATACCTATAATAAAGGTAGGGACCAATTTTTCACCCATAGTAGGTACAAGATTCTCGTTACTATTCATACGTAACGTTTTAAAAATATTTCGCTTTCTTTGTAGTGTTCGTTTCATGAAAAACATGTGACTAAACATTGTACAGCTGTATCTACAGCTCCACCGATTCCATTCAATCGTGTTTTCCTAAAAATCTATCATGTGTACCGTGTATACGACTTACCGCGTCAAAGTATCGGAATACAAATCGAATGCTCGCTATTTCTCGATTCTCGCGACTCGCAACGTATTTTCAAAATATTATAGTAATATTCTTTGAGAATTCACATCGGCTTGCGGCTGTGGTAAAAGCGACACGTTTATCGTATGATTGAGATATTAATCTTTATATGTATACGTATATGTCTATCACACTCCATTTCTGAATTGCTTTTTGGAAAGAGTTTTATGTTACTTATTGTAGGTAAATATGTATGTAATTAGATTGGGTACAATGTTTATTTTGTAAAAACCTTGAAATTATGAAATTGGCCAAGTATTATTTTTGAGCTTTGTAAAGGATTTTGAGACCAACTCATTTTATATAAGTAACTGCTGTCAAACATGAGAGACTTTAAAAAACGAAGCTTGAGTAAACTGTCCTAATCAACCTACCAACGTCTTTACGTAGAGTAAATTCATTCACTACATTGTACCCTGCAATCAACCAGTATATCAACGGACACACACATCTCCCACATACTCTGCTACATAAAGAATGGTACTCACTGGTGGTCCACTGTAAGGGCCCGCCTGGGCGGAGCGACCAACGCCACGGGCCACGCTGCCTGCACTAAAGACTCCCTCACGAACTGCTCCCACGAAGGTGAAGTTCCTACGACAAAAAGGTTGGTTATTAAAGAGATTACTTTACAAAAGACAAGTACAGTGTCGGAATCCGAAAGTTGAAGACTCACTTCTTAAACTAAAGACTGTGAAGCTACCTGGCAAGACGTCTATGTAGTACAGTTAGATAAATAAATTGTTAAGCAAATTGACACCCTACGTCAATTAGTCGTTTTAATATAGCCATTTCACACCACTGTCAAAGAATGACAGTTGTCATTTGAATATAGGGACAATTTAAGTTGGTAGTCTCCTTTTTAAGGAAATTTCTCGCCGACTGGTCGACATTTCACGTGACCAGAGGGCTGGCTCGTTCTTTGACCAAAGAATCAGCATTGCCATTCAACGTGGCAATGCTGCCAGTCTCCTTGGCACTTTTCCAGATGACAGCGATGCGGACGAGTACTTCGACACCTAAGTTTCCTTTTGTTTTGTATATTTATTTGTATAGTTAGTTAGTTCGTTAGTTAGTGGAAAAATCCAGTGTATGTAGGTATTATGATTATAACATAGCATATTATTAAAAAAATATAGTTGGTAGTCAATTGCTTAGCAATTAATTTCCCCGACTTTTTCAATATGCTATGTATCTACCTAGTTTCTAACGTAGCATTTGAAAGGAAGAAAAATTAAAGATGACTAGTTTTACCCCGTTGGTAGGCCTATATTTAATTTGATCATAAGGTTCACGATAGCGCCATTTGGCGTGGCTCCAAACGACTAAAGTCAAATGTAGATGGAGCGATTGGACATCCATAATTTTACATCACGATCAAATTTTGAATGTTCATCACGCCATTTGGCGCGATGGACTGACCGTGAATGCCCACCTATAGTTAAATCGTCATGATGTATTTGACTGACTGTCGTTATTGTTTATTCTTCCTTGTCACCTTCGAATTGATTAAATCTTTTTTGGAACGAAAGTCATGCTAGACATACCTCTTGCACTGACCTCCTGGTTAGTTTCTGTCTTTGACGTTCCTAACTACGTTGTAACATCTAACAGCCGAACCCAATAACCTATTTTCAGTAAAAGACTGCACCCTAATTGCGTAGTACACTATCAATCGCAATCTGAATGATTTTGAAGCAAATTGCTAATCCATTGCTTCATATGTTCGAAAGATTTGTCAGCTCAACAACGTAAATAATACAATGAATGTTGTTGAACTTTCAAAATGAAACCGATTTCTACTGTAACTGTATTACGCAATTAGGGTGCTACTGGTTAGGGTACTGTCCTTATGTCAGGCCGGTAAGATTCCATAATGTCTTATAGATTATTGAGACGTTAAAACCATAGATAGATAGGGTTTGGCCGTAAAGCAAATCAACAGGATGTATGCAACCGTTATTAAAACTCTTACTCGGAGGAAGCTGGCTTCAACTCTTGGCATAACTAAGTAAGCAATAAAAACATACAAGTAACTCCTTACATAACTTAAAAGTATGCTCCGCATGTACGCTTCTCTTCCTAAAGTTTTAAAGCATTCGAAGTTTCGAAGTTGTTTACGAATTTCATGAGACCACATAAAATATAGGAATTTGAAATTGAATTCTCCAATTGCTTTCGGCGTAATATATTACCTATTAATGGTTTACAAAGAAAAGTCAGGTTTACGTGGTCTTTCTTTGGTTTTTAGGAAAAATGTAAAACTCATAAAAGAGGTAGGTATTATATCTAGTAGGTATATAATGCAGTTGGTCAATGAAATTTTAATGAAATCCATAGAATCAGCGGGGCAATTGCGTAACACACTCACAGTAGGAATCGGTTTAACTTTGACAATTCAACAACATTCATTGCGTTATTTGCGTTGTTGAGCAGACAAATCTTTCGAACATAATATGAAGCAATGGATTAGCAATTTGCTTCAAAATCATTCAGATTGTGATTGTGATAGTGTGTTACGCAATTAGGGTGCAGGTCATGGAAAGAATTATGGATCATAATTTCTAGCCCGTGCTGTCCCAATTTGGAAAATCCCTATTCTGCTTTTCCATAAACTTTTTATCATGTTTTTAGAATTTTCTCTACTACATATCCAAAGAAGTAACCGTTTAGAAGACCAAAGAATACAATAATAAAAGCATATTAATAATAAAATTGTTTATCAATTATCTTGACTTGGCCCGCGAGGTTGTCGACATGTGGGATGTGGACTCCGCGATCATTGTGCCGATAGTCGTATCAGCCAATGGCTTAATTGCCAAGAGCCTCGACCAACACCTAAGGAGGCTCTCGTTGGGCAGCTGGATTAAGGGCTTGATTCAGAAAGCGGTACTTCTGGACACGGCTCGCATTGTTAGGAGGATCCTCTCTCTGGAGCCCTGACCGCTGGTAGCTTGGACCCTGTTCCCGATACCGGCGGGCTACTATTTTTCATATTTTTAAATGTTTTTATACTTTTTATATTCTAATATTTAAAAATATAATTTATATGTATTTAATTAAATAAAGGAAATTGTTTTATTTTCATACATGGCACAGATTCTTCGAAAAATAATGATTTTTCCTACATAAAACTTGCATTGTAACGTTATTAGTGTACCAAAGTACGCCATAGTTTTATTGGTAACTGCCTATCATTTACCGTGCACTTAAGTCGTTATTCAAACTACTCGATACCTACCTACTGAAATAATGAGAAGCCGACCAAATGCTCCTAAAACAATGGAATTGATATCGCATTGATGATAACGATCAATGATTGATATTTAGATAGTTTGGTAGTAAGCACGTTTATTGACCTGTGTAATAGAATCTACCTAATCTATATTTTGGCATCCTAACTGATATTATAAATGGGAAAGTGAGTTCGTTTGTTTGTTACGCTTTCACGCTAAAACGGCTGAACGGATTTGGATGAAAGTCACATGGGTAGTTCATGACCTGGGAAGTGAAAAGTGTCCTAAGTCGGGATCGAGACTTACCTATGCACGTGAAACCGCGGGACGAAGCTAGTAGGTAACATTAATTAGGTGCTTACTTACTTTTATCTTGTAAATAAAATTGAATATGAATTTTTAACGTAAATAATGTAAGGAATAATTAATTACTTTTGGATTATATCTGACGTAAACTTAACTACTTATTAATAGCGAACTAAGTATGCGGGTTTCGTTTGAACTAGCTAAGCTGCATTAAGATAGGCCAATCAGTTTTGTTTCTCAGCTAAGAATAGATAGACTGGTATTTCCAAGCTTCCAACTACAGCGCTCGAAGCTGTTCGAGCTACAATACAAAAAGGTCTACAAAATTCCACTGCATGTACAGTCACGGGCACTAATATGTATACACTTAGGAAAATTCAAAAGCGATTTTCTCGTGGAATAACGATAGCAACTTAGAGATGCCTAACTATTTCATAATTCTATGTGTTCCAAAACACTATGTTCGTAACAACATAAAATTACAATCAATACAGTAGAAGAAAATCAGTTTTAAAAGTAGCTAAGTGTATACAAATTAGTGCTCGTGCGTGACTGTACACACGGCTATATGTCAAGCTATTAATTTCCAGTATAAGCTGATCTCACATTGTATAGGATTTCCATACACTGAGAGGTCAGCTTATACTAGATATGTATAGCTTGATATATGTAGCCGTGTGTACGGCATTCAAAACTATTTGACACCCACATTGAAGAGGCACACGAGTCACAACGACGAACGAACGACGAACTCGATCCTTGACCTAGCCGACACGACTCGTGTTCAGAAACCGCGCAGCCAATTTTACCGTTAATTGAGTTTTCGGGTTTAAAAGCCAATGGCCTCAAAGTGCGCCGGTACCCAACACTAGCGACTAGTCGCCTTTGTGGAGCCAGAGGAACCATTTTGTACGGCCTGACAACAGACGGAAAATTCAATTCACTCCTCTTTTGTTATTTTATTGTTTATGTTCATTAGGTTCGTTCAGACCAGCGAGCTGAACGAAAGAGGGTATTAATCGTTCACGGTGTTACCTCGCAGTAGTAAATTTTCATTTTGTTCAGTTATAAAATATTGCGTCCCGTGTTCAGTGCTCTACGTGTTGCAGTTGTTATTTGCGCGATGCTTTTGTTTCAAGGATGTATGGAAATGAGTCAGTATTACAAATTAAAAGGTAGTCAATATTGATGTGGTATTGTGCTTATTAAATATATAGAATACTCTTTATTATGTACACCATAAATATTATAGATATAAAGTAGAAAGTAGTTGTATTATTCAGTATTTTTATTCTTTATCTGTCGTAATTATCAACCCTTACGATTAGTGAGCAAGGACCGTAGCGGAGCTTACTTGTTGACCAAGTAGTACTCAAGTATCATCACTCGTTAAAACCCTTTTAGTATATTTTAAATCAAAATCCGTAAAGCAGTCAATGAGATTTTCAAAAATATTCAGTCTGAAAATATCTAAACAGTTTCAGTTTCTATTAAACCGTTTAAAATCGAAATGAAAATTAAATAAAAACAGAATCTAAAGCTTCGTTTTCACAACGCCGTATTATTTTACTGTCTGCAAAAAGTTAGCAATTGGAAATCGTAATGACCTTTTAAAAAAGCCTTTTTCAATTAGAACTTTTTGCTGACTTGTGAAACAGTTTTTAGTCTGCAATTTAATTTTAAACGAATAAGAGGACTACAATGTGCAAATTCCACTTCAATTAATGTTAGTTTAGGACAAGTTACCTATAGTACTACAGTTACAAAGCTTATTTAGGATTGTTAGCCCGACGCAAAGGACGCAATAAAGATTCCCTTATCAAAACACAGCAACAAAGTGCGCAAAGCTTAAATATTGGAACTAGCTAAGAGCTGAGCCAGCCAATCAGTGCCGCCCATTAAACAATTTTCTATCGATAATGGCTTGGGTTATTGTATGTGTGTATTGAACAAACTGTGTGTGAACACAGATATAAAGTATAAACCGCAAATTTGCCAAATGGTTATCGAAAATCGAAGCAAAGTAGTGAATTCAAGTAACTTTTAACTAAAACAAATATTGAATTTTCATATTTATTTAAAACTGTCAAATAACAATCATAGGGAGTCGGAACTAAAACTGAAACGAAAGCAAAACTTGCACATTTCTCCCAAACTCCATCGTAGGTACTATCGGAAAAACTTAAGCATGCTCAGTTTAGAAAATGTGTCTGCCGACGTGGAGCTAGTGACAGACCATACCCTTTCCTGGTTTCGCCCAATTAGACGATATGCATTTGTGTGAGTACAGGGCACAAAAAGTAACAACAAACATTAGCCAGTGCCAATTTGCATCTCTCCTTTGTCATTTTTTCGCGAACGTATTTTAGGGCCCTTCTTTCAAGCCGTCCTATTCTTTAAGGTAGATGCGTAAAGGTATCCTGCGAAATTTAAATTTTCTTGCGTTTTTTGCAATTTGCAGGTCAGTGTCACTGTCAGGTTGTATCTTGACCAAAATATGATTTGCGGCTATAACAAATATGTATACGTTTTCGTTCTGGAAATTTCGACCTTCAGAACCAACCCCGTGTACGGCCGGAGACCAAAGTGGAAAATGAAGAATTAAAGGCTATTGTGGAAGCGGATCCATCACAAAGCACTTCAGAGATAGCTGCAGGCTTCGAGGTAAGTGATAAAACTGTATTAATCTACTTGAAGCAAATCGGGAAAGTAAAAAACTTGAACGATGGATACCTCATGAATTGTGTGAATCGAACTTGCAAACACGCGTCGACTGCTGTGTTACTTTGCTCAACCAATACAATAATGAAGGGATTTTAAATCTAATCATTACTTGTGATGAAAAGTGGATACTGTACGATAATCGGAAGCGCTCGTCGCAATGGCTGAACCCTGGAGACCCAGCCAAATCCTGCCCTAAACGAAAATTGACTCAGAAAAAGTTACTTGTGAGTGTTTGGTGGACTAGCGTCGGTGTCGGTCACTACAGCTTTCTAAAATCTGGCCAAACGATTACGGCAGATATCTATTGTCAGCAACTGCAAGCCATGAAGGAAGAACTAGCCGCTAAACAACCGAGATTGGTCAAACGCTCTAGGCCACTGCTGCTTCACGACAACGCAAGACCACACACTGCACAAAAAACAACCACTAAGTTAGATGAGCTACAATGGTAATGTCTGCGACATCCACCGTACTCCCCGGACCTTGCTCCAACAGATTACCATTTTTTTCGGAATTTGGACAACTTCTTACAAGGAAAAAAAATCAACTCCGATGCGGCAGTCCAAACCACCTTCAAAGAGTTTATTGATTCTCGCCTCCATGGTTTTTTTAGTAAAGGGATCTATGAACTACCTATGAGATGGCAAAAGTGCATAGATAACAACCCCACACTAGGAATTTACAAATACAGAAACTCACAAACACAAACGCCCAGACCCGAAACAACTACTTGTAGATCATACAAATATTTGCTCCGTGCGGGAATCGAGCCCGCGACACGCAGTGCAGCAGTCCAATCGCTCAGCCACTGCGCTAACCGTGCCGCCAATTCAATCAAAATCAATCAATCCAATTAAATATATTATACAAAAAAAAATTACTTTATATTCCTCCCGTACAAAACGCCAATTTCATATGTAAGGACTTAGGTCCTTACATATGAAATTGTTATGAAATTGTTTATTTACATAACTATAACCATAAAAATCATCAATACATCTTTCTAAGTTAAATTTGTTCTAAAATGTCATGATTTCCGAAATCATTACATTTTAAAGTATTAGGATAGAATTGATGTAAATTGTTGTTTGACATTTCTTATTTCTGATTATTATATTTTTGTGGAAAGTTGATACACAAACAAGTTAACACAGCACGCGCCTAGTGTACTCACACTAGGCGCGTGCTGTGATCACTTGTTTGTCGTATATTAATACAAACACGACTAAAATACGCTTCATGCATCCTATTGGTCAAAACGCATGCATCGGGCGATCGAGTCGTGAGCCGTGCTATGCGATTATCGCCTTAAAGTTGAGCAATACGGAAGTTTGGCCGATAGTACTTACACAAAGAACGCCAGCTTGCCATATCTTTCTCTACATCTGTGGTGTGAACAAAGAATGTAGTTTGCACTACGTGGCTTGGGTAAATGAACTGTAGGAAAATTCCACACAATTCTCAATAAAACGGCGTGTGTTATGCGGTATTTTTTTTCCGATGACTTCAGTTAATATTTTTTCCTGTAGCGATGGAATATTTTTTATTTTGTTTTCGCTCGCTTTAAATTATTTTCTCTGGGTAAATAAGTATCGGAAAAAATATCATTTCGTTGAGTAATTGCACTTAATAACGTCTCTTAGACGATTTACGTTGACTTCATATACTTTGGTAGGTGGGTACGCTACTCTACGTCCCGTACGACTAATTGCCGACATACTAAGCCGACAGACTGAAAACCGACAAGACTTTACTACGACGGGACTCTTCGCCGACAGGATACTTCGCCGACAAGGCATCCTTACTTCTGATTATGCCGAATCTGACCCGAAAATCCTAACCCTAGACAGTCGACGTCAGTGGCACCTCGAGGTTCGGTTTGGTTATGTTCCTTTTAACCCTGCAGACAGAAATAGGAGCCTCGCGTAGCGGGGCTCTGTCGGCGAAGTGTCTTGTCGCCGAAGAGTTCCGTCGAAGTAGTCTTGTCGGTGTTCAGTCTGTCGGCGTAGTGTCTGTCGGCGTTTAGTCGTACACTCACTACGTAGGTATATTTAATTTTTAATTTTAATTTTTTAATTTTTATTTATTTATTTCATAAAAAGTATGAAATATGGTGCAGTATTAATTTTAAATCAAACAATTTTGTAATTAAAGGACATTGTAATTTGATTAAAATATTGACAGGCGGACGTATGTAGGTAGGCTACATATTTTTTAGACTTCGCTAAAATGACAAAGTTAGTGCGCCCTAAATAAAAATGAAAGCAAAACAAATATCGGTAGAGTTTTTCAATATTTCGTCGCCACGGCACCTTCACCAACAATTAAAGATTACCTACCGACGTACAAAGAAGTCTAAGGCCGTTTGTCCACTGCCACGTCAACCGGACGGCAACGAGAACGAGATGACGGCGCCGAAGTAACTTATATGAGTGCATCACTCATTATAAGTCCACCACACACCATCGGGATGTCACGTTCGATTCGAATAATCTCGTTTCTCGTTGACGTCCCGTTGACGTTGTGCGGTGGACAAACTATGTAACAATAGCTTTCTAAAGGTGACGGAAGGTTGACAGCGACTAGCATTTGTCAAGATAGACATAAAACTTCAATAGAAAACGTCTGAATCCGAAGGTAAACGATTATTTTCTTCTTTTTAATATCAGTGAAAAGGAAAAATTCTGCGTGCGAATATTACCTTCATATTTTTCATGATAGACGTTTCCATGGTTTATGACTCTCCCTGGCCTCATGTTACCTACTCCATGCTCATAAATTCAGTGGATAGAATTAAGGCCATGCGTAGAAACCAAAGTCAGCACCATTGTAATCTGTATTTTCAAGAGCAAAAGGTTAAAAATAATCTAGCCGACAGTACAATAATACGCTAATTCAGGAAAACGCTTATTTATACAGCAGCCACGAGTTCAAAACAAAGTTTCAAGGTAACGTTACTTTTCACTTTACGTATGCCACATACGGAGTTTTGATAATTAATAGCAATTCCTGGATTAACTTGCACCAAAAACGGTAGAAATTATACAACAAAGTTGTATTTTAAAGTATTATGATTTCACTTTGGAATGATTAAAATGGATACGAACATATTTGTTCAGTTTTTAAGTTGAATATTGGTTGGGAAACAGAGGGTGTCAGTTGCTTGCTTTCCCGTCTGCGACGTGACAGCGGGAAGTATGTGTCCCACATACAATACATTATGCGACGCTTGTTCATCATTTGAGTGCTGTTACGTTCGTGTTACCATTTTTGGAGCTTTTAAAACCTACTCATTTTCGATTTGTTAGGTAAGGCTAATATTAGGAGTGATTATAGTGGAAATTAATTCTTCCCCGATTATTGATACTGAGCCCATCGGCATCAAGTAGTGTCGTTTGAGAAATGCTTTCCCTCAAATAAATATGATGATCTTTTGTTGAACTAGACAAAATCAAACTAGTTGCTATTTAAATTGTATTGTATAATTTATTATTTTTTATGACATTGATTTTACGTTCTGTGATTACTTTAGCTCACACACAAGTTAAGTTATTATTACATTCTTCTCCATAGAGATCTACGTTTTGGAATGGGCGACTAGCTTCAATTTTCTGACTAACTGATTGACTCTTTAACAATTCAAAAGTGCCTGTAATTGGTTTAATTGAAATAAATGCTTGGAGTTTGAGTTTGAGTCTTGTTAAAATTTTAGGAACATCGTACACTTTTACAATGCTTGTGAACATGTGAGCACCGTGTATCTAAAACATATTTAATTTATCTGTCATTGCTTCATTTTTAGTTCATGTTTACCTATTGTGGTATAGTAATTTCATTCTAGGTGCATCATCTTCACATATCATTATACATAATAAATGTACGTTTATAAAATATTGTAAAACATTTAAAAAGAGTAATGGTGGAGTTTCTTACCAATGGGCAAGAAACTCCGCCATTACTCTTTTTACGAATCCATCCATACGAAACTACCTTTTGGAAGGGCCGACTAATCAATTTTGTAAATTTTGACGTTGAAAAGTGCCTTTTATGTGCCTATTTGGAATAAATTATTTGACTTTCACTTTGAACTTAACCATATAAGTGAATAAACAAATTCTCAAAACAATTAGTAAAGAAATAAAAACAAATCTCAAATGAATTGAAAGTAATTGGTTGACAACATAAAACATGGCGCCCCCAATCAATAATGTGACTTTGAGCGGAAAATAGAAAACTTATCTTGTTTGTCACCCCACCAAAAGCTTTCTGTCTACAAAATTGCGAGAGTCTGCGAGACAAAGAATTTCTGCTTTTCACTTGTTTTGGCATGTTTTGCAAACGTTTTGTTTTATTACGACCTTTTCATTTTATTCAACGACTAGCTTTTGCCCGCGGCTTCGCCCACGTGTATGTTGGAATATATCAAATTAGTACCTACTCTACGTGTTAATCCAGGTTCTAAAACATCTGTATGCCAAATTTCCTCTAAATTCAATCAACCGTTTTTGCGCCAATCCGGAAGATACATCCCGACAAACAACAAACGGACAAAAATTCTAAAAACTATAGTGTGCGCAACAGACTCGTTCAATCACTTCTTTTTAAATATATGCAATGCACAGTTCTGACTTCGTTACTATTTTTAACCGACTTTAAAAAAAGAAGGAGGTTATCAATTCGGTTGTATGTTTTTTTTAATGTTTGTTACCGTTACTCCGTCATTTATAAACCGATTTAAAAAAATATTTAATATTTGAAAGGATTGGACTTCCATTGGTCCCATTTTTATCCGAATCCAGTTCTGATGATAGGATCCATGAGGAATTGAGGGAAATCCTCAAATATTATTGGCAAACACATAGTGATTTTGGTATTTTCGTCAATAAATAAAGTAATTGCATTCAGAAAGTATGATTTGGTGAAGTGGAACTGACGAAGAAGACCACAGATGGCTACAGGAACTCATCAATGATAAGTATTTCACGGGTCGCGATAAGATATCTTGATTAAGATAGTTAAACGACTATGACGAAGCAAATTTAAATAAATGCTTCTGATGAAAATGGTACCATTGAACTCAGAACAGTAATAAAACAATATATCCTAGCCGTGTTGGGGCTTATTGGAAATGTCATGAGATGCACTCTGGCTATAAATTATTTTTAACCGACTTCAAAACAGGAGGAGGTTCTCAGTTCTTCGGAATCTTTTTTTTATGGTTCCCCGATTACTCGAAGACGGCTGGACCGATTAGGAAAATTCTTTTTTGTTTCAAAGGGTATACTTTCCAGGTGGTCCCATTGTCATCAGGTCAGGATATGATGATGGGATCCTAGAGAAATTGTGGGAACTCTTCAATATAGACGCACTTATAGCGATTTTGGTATTTTTTTATAGTAACTTGTGCATTTCCTCTCGGAAAGCAACATTTGGTGAAGTGGAACTGATGACGAAGACCGCAGATGGTAAGATGGCCACTGGAACAACTCAATAATAAGTATTTCACGGGTTGCGATTCCATTACTTTAAAATTATTGCTAAGCAATAGAAGCTCGTCACAATGCATATGGTGAAGTGGAGCTGTTGGTGAAGTACCAAGAGAACTCCCCAACAATTAACGTCCCTGCTTCGGGAAAAGCAACGTTTTGTAAAAGGTGATGAGCAGTTGTCATAATTAGGCTATTGTAACTCAGATAAATTACAAACAGACCCACTAAAAAGTGAACAATAAAAACAATCGACTTCCAAAACAAACACTAGGGCAAAACTTGGGTAATCGGTGATAGTTTTGTTTTTTACTTGTAAAATTCGATTCATTGATCAGATTATTTTTTAAATTTACTGCAATATAGTAGACAAAAGAAGCTTTGCTAACTTATATCTAAAAATGTGGCAAATACTATAATGATTGAAAAATATACATTTATCAAGTCAGTAGTAACTTGGTAATATAACACATATTATCTCACCGAATAGCTGCATATCACCAATTAGCCAAGTTTTGCCCTACAAAGAGAAAAATAACTTTAATTTCGGAAGTCAGTGGCAAAAACCTAAAATACAGATCCAAAGACACTGACTTCCGAAAAAGTATTAGTACCGAGTTTCGAGTTAATATGACAGCGCGTTATTTTCCTTACTGTTCTTACGGTCCTAGTGTTCCTTACTTGTTTTAAAAAAACTAAGAGTGACAATTTATATTATTTCCTGAGGCAAATATTGCCATGTTTCAAGTGTATTAACCAAAGGAATAAGATTTTTCATATAATCTGTATCCCCTCTTTTCACCCCCACAGGGGTGGAATTTCGAAAGATCGTTTCGGATTTTTTCCCAACTGAAATCAAAGATTTCTTATACCAATTTTTGAGTTAAACAAGCCACACAGTAAAATCCTCCTCTTAAAAATCTAATTACTCCTTCTCACCCCGTCAGGGGTAGTTTTGTAAAACTAATAGTAAGAAACTTTATTGCTTATTTAGGCAAATATTCGTGCCAAGTTTCAAGTTTATTAATCAAATGAATAAGATTTTTCATCTAAACTATATCCCCGGTTTTCACCCCCACAGGGGTGGAATTTTAAAAAATCGTTTAGGATATTTCCAAAACTTGACTCAAAGATTATTCATACCAATTTTCGAGTTAATCAAGCTACGCAGTAAAATTCTCCCCTGTAATATTGACAGCCCCTTTTCATCCCGTCCGGGGTAGATTTTCGAAAAACCATGATACAGGTTATTCTTTATTTTTAGACTTAAGTATAAATACTGAGTTTCGAGTTAATCGGACTGCGTGTTAAAATTCTTCCATACATTTTTTGACACCCCCCAATCCCCCTCGTGGGGGTAGTTTAGAATAACCAAAAATTACAAAGTTCATAATTTATTAAGATAAGTATTTGGGCCAAGTTTCAAGTTTATTAACTCAAGGAATAAGGTTTTTCATACAAACGAAATACCCCCTTTTTACCCCCTTAAAGGTCGAATTTCCAAAAACCCCTTCTGAGTGCTCCCCTACATTATAAAACGAAGCCGTGTACAAAATTTCACGTTCCTAGTCCCAGTAGTTTCGGCTGTGCGTTGATATGTCAGTCAGTCAGTCAGTCAGTCAGTCAGTCAGTCAGTCAGTTTCTCCTTTTATATATATAGATAGAAATCAACAAGCTCAAGCAAGATTTTTATTCATCTTTTTTGCCTTATACTTATAATATATTAAATGCACTTCTTACAAAAAATACTCCCAGGGGAAATACTCTCGGCTACAGCCGTTTTTCACACTTGATTAAAGAATCTTTATTTATCCCGCAGAACCACAGAAGGGTTTTTGTTTCCGGTACACAATCAATATAAACCAGTTTTCCTACGAAAACTTTGTTCTAATCTTTTTCCCTTTCATTACGTAGGAATACATACAAATGTTATCATCTGCCTAGCCTTTCCCAACTATGTTGGTGTCGGCTTCCAGTCTAACCGGATGCAGCTGAATACCAGTATTTTACATGGAGCGACTGCCTATCTGACCTCCACAATCCAGTTACTGGGTAATACGATACCCATTGGTAATACTGGTTGTCAATAATCTCGTTGTTTCTTTGGAATACATACAAATGTATTCCGCCAAAATGAAAGTGTAAACGACAATATAATATTTTAGATTTTTTTAATTTCTTCGCAGTACCTAAGAAAGACGAAATTTATTACATGCTTAAAATAATTCCTTTGAAACTAAATAAAAGCAGGACATCTTTAGTTCTCACGACAAAAGATGGTTGGTTGGATGGTTGTAGGTAAGAGGGTTGTTTTGCAGTCTTAATTTAAATAAGTAGCAAAAGTTTTGTAGGAGAAATGCATATTTTATTATAAGGGAACCCTGACACTGTCAACCTCGGGAGAGTAATAGAAGTTACCACTTTGCGGAATGTTTCTACAGGCTGAAATAGCAATATTTTCGCGTTAAAATATTTACTGGAAACAAATTGGAACGGTTCGGTAGGTAGATTTGTACAAATGCATGTTATAAATGGCACATTGGATTTCTCTTTCCTCACATGCTGATATTGCGAAATAATTAATAGTATTTTTGAAAGTTTTATATCGTGAATAAAATATTGATGACCTCTGAACTAACGTTGCGGTGTGTTGTGGCTAAATAACCAAGTGAATATAGATAATGATGAGGTAATAAATCGATGAGAATGTTTATTAAGCAATTTATTTTATTTATTAGCATGTTAAATTAAAATAGTGGCCTTGCCACAGACAAAATATAAAGGCAGATTCGCCTTTTTGAAGCCGGATATACATTAGGTACTAGGGCAGAACTTGGGTAAACGGTGATAGTTTTATTTTTTAGTTGTAAAATTTGATTCATTGATCAGATTATTTTTTAAATTTACTGTGATATAGTAGACAAAAGAAGCTTTGCTAACTTATATCTAAAAATGTGGCAAATACTATAATGATTGAAAAATATACATTTATCAAGTCAGTAGTAATTTGGTAATAAAACACATATTATCTATCACCGAATAGCTGCGTATCACGAATTAGCCAAGGTTTGCCCTACTTAAATAAAATTATACGTACAATCCTTTTCTAAGGACTGTAGCACCTATATCAGCCGACCTAATCTGTGATCTCACCGTGAAAACTTAATTGAAGTGAGCTGTCAATAGTGTTAATTCCAAGCATTAGGTGGAACGACAGCTCCCATGCTATATTTTAACCGACGAAAAAAAAGGGGAAGTTAAAGTCGACGTGTATATAATTATTATAGTCCGATTTGTCTGTAATTTACATAGCAGGTAAATTACAGACAAATTCAGGTAATTACAGTATTCGAATTTGTTTGGGGTAGGTACCACAACTAAAAAGTGAAAAATAAAAACTATTTTATAAAAAATAAAATCGACTTCCAAAAAAATACACTACAAAGTGAAAAATAACTTTCGATTTCGGCAGCAGGTGGCAAAAAACAAAAATACAAAACCAAAGACGAAACCGAAATCGAAAGATATTTTTCAGTTTGTAGAGTTTTTTTGGAAGTCGGTTTTATTTTTTGTAAAAAGTTTTTAAGTTCCATGCTTATTCAAACACTGTACAAGTGCATAGCTATGTTTTATTCCGCTGTGTACTATGCATACACAATCGGTAAGAGGAATTCTTGGAATAACTTCCTCGTTCACTTTTATCACATCCTATCGTGGCAATCAATGCATAAGGTTTCTAATGCCTTTTTACAAAAATAGAACTTATTTCAATGGAGATTAGGTTTGTTCTGGTATCTGATAGTTTTCGTAATTACATCCGTGTACATCGCGTCACTTTGTGGGTTAAGCCGGGAAAAGATTGGTGAAACGTAACATGAAAAAAAACAAATGAGCCGTCCATATTAATGCAATACAAAATGAAATGTAACACAACAAATAGGCGAATTTCTTTCAATATGTGTTGTGTGTAGGTTAGGTTATACATATTCACATACATACTAGCTCAAATTCTTCCTTACTTACATTTTCCTCTACCACAAATTTAGGAGATAAGATCTTATTTAAAGTTGGGACTGGTATAAGCTAAGTATAAAACTTTGTACCATTTAAAATGAAATAACAGGCTATTCTTACCCGCCTACGGGAAGGGCAAAGAAGGGATTTTTTCTCGTACGGATGTTACTACCACTTCCTAAACGCCTCGAGCAATTTGCTCAAATATAGGATATGATTCATTTTGGGAAAATGCCATCGTGTGACGTCACGGTAGGAAATTGAATTTTGTAGCCGTTAGCAGCCATCTTATTATTTTAATACTTTAGCAACATTTTGTGATGTGATATATCTTAATACGCTTTTAGGTTTGGCATCTTCAGTGGTAACTTGCCTGGCATGTTTTAGTAAAGGTATTAATGTATAGGCGGGGCCAGAGCATAGGTATACAAAATTTAAGTATTTTGGACAATGCAGAACAGATAATAAGATAAAATATCATAATTATTTCACCCAAAAGAAACTGCCCATGTACAATATAACTCACAATTTCCTTAAACGTTCCGAAGGCAACTCAATCGTAACAAAGATTAGGCTACGCCGTATCTCAGCTCGTAGCGAAGTACATATAGCGTGTCTACGCGATTATGATGATTAGAGTTTTATTTCTAGAAATATTATATTTCTTCATATTTGTCCGTTCTTTTCATTAATGTTAAATAATTCCTTCAATAACAAAAGGAGACTTTTACTACACAAACACATAGTGTTTAAGTACACAAGGCTATTTCGAATCATTCAAGATATAAATTGTATTAAGTACGTCCTAAATATTCTAGTCTTAAGACTGACAACAAATTGCTGTAATCAAATAAATTGGTGGGGTAAATAGTGACAAATACTGGCTATTCCCACCACAAAATATATGAGAAACATTTATTCGCTAATGGTTCTTACATAACTTTTTTGGTATTCTGACATAACTCTAGTAATTTATAAATGTGTTTAAGAAAAAGGAACTTTTTCACTTGTAAACACAATTAATTCAAAATCGTTGGAGCCTGTATCATTGGGGCTATGATCCCTAATTATAGTTTCCGGCTAGTCTATTCTGTACAAATCTCACCGTGAAAACTTATGTCAAGTGAGCTTGAAGTGAGCTGTCATTCCACTAGTCGATATATTCTGTACAAATCTCACCATGAAAACTTATGTGAAGTGAGCTGTCATTCCACCAGTCGATCTATTCTATACAAATCTCACCGTGAACACTTAGCTGAAGTGATCTTGAAGTGAGCTGTCATTCCACCAGTCGATGTATTCTCTACAAATCTCACCGTGAAAACATAGCTGAAGTGAGCTTGAAGTGAGCTGTCAATAGTGTCAATCCTTAGCATCAGGGGGAATGACATCTCACTTCCCCTAAGTTTTCACGGTGATATTTGTAGATAATACATCGACTGGTGGAATGACAGTTCACTTCAAGCTCACTTCACCTAAGTTTTCACGGTGAGACTTGTACAGAATACATCGACTGGTGGAATGACAGTTCACTTCAAGCTCACTTCACCTAAGTTTTCACGGTGAGACTTGTACAGAATACATCGACTGGTGGAATGACAGTTCACTTCAAGCTCACTTCACCTAAGTTTTCACGGTGAGATTTGTAGATAATACATCGACTGGTGGAATGACAGTTCACTTCAAGCTCACTTCACCTAAGTTTTCACGGTGAGATTTGTAGATAATACATTGACTGGTGGAATGACAGTTCACTTCAAGCTCACTTCACCTAAGTTTTCACGGTGAGATTTGTAGATAATACATCGACTGGTGGAATGACAGTTCACTTCAAGCTCACTTCACCTAAGTTTTCACGGTGAGATTTGTAGATAATACATCGACTGGTGGAATGACAGTTCACTTCAAGCTCACTTCACCTAAGTTTTCACGGTGAGACTTGTACAGAATACATCGACTAGTGGAATGACAGTTCACTTCAAGCTCACTTGACATAAGTTTTCACGGTGAGATTTGTATATAATACATCGACTGGTGAAATGACAGTTGACTTCAAGCTCACTTTAGCTAAGTTTTCACGGTGAGATTTGTACAGAAAACATCGACTTGTGGAATGACAGTTCATTTCAAGCTCACTTCACCTAATTTTTGACGGTGAGATTTGTAGAGAGTACATTGACTGGTGAAATGACAGCTCACTTCAAGATCACCTCAGCTTAGTTTTCACGTCCTCGCGCACATGTGGGAGTGGCGCGAGGAGGCAAAACGCCGGGGCGTAACTCCGCTGCCGCGAGAAATCGCGGCACGGCGGACAGAGCTCCGGCAGGATCTCATGGCGGCATGGAGAGTGCGATTGTCGCAACCCAGCGCTGGGCAAGCCACAATTGCGGCGATAAGTCCCCTCTTTGAGGAGTGGCTGGAGAGGTGCCACGGCGTCCTTACCTTCCGCCTGACGCAGGTCCTCACCGGACACGGGTGCTTCGTGAGGTACCTATTCCGGATAAGGCGGGAGGAAACGCCCGGGTGTCACCACTGTGTGGATCGCCCGGAGGACACGGTGGAGCATACGGTGGAGGTCTGCGCGGCTTGGACGGAGCACCGCCGTGTCCTCGCGGAAGCGATCGGCGGCGGCGATCTCTCGCGTCCGGCCCTGGTCCAGGCCATGGTATGGATCGAGAGTACATGGGAAGCTTTGCGCCCTCACGCCCCTAGTCGCCGCAGGAGACGCCCTGAGCGTCGGGAATTGGCAGCCGATTCCCGGCCACCGTAGGTGCGGGCTTGCGGACGGCGAGCAATGGGTAGCTCGCCGTCCGGTAAGGACCAAGCCCGAGTCGACGGCGCGTTGTGTTCCACGCGCGCCTCAAAGAGATGTCAGCTCTATTGACGGGGTCCGCTAGGGCCGATGCCAGCTAGGGTTGCGGGATGTTCGAAAGAGTTATCGTGGCCCCGGCACAGGCAACTGAAGGAACACGGGTGGGTTTTAGTCAGTAAAAGTCTGACACGCCCTCAAAAAAAAAAAAAAAACTAAGTTTTCACGGTGAGATTTGTACAGAATAACCCGCCTGGTAAACAATTGCGTATTATCTCTAACAATAACATACTATAAACACCAACTCGTTTGCCAGTAATAAATGCGTGCTATAAAGGGTAGTAATGTAACCTACTTATGAGTAATAACGCATATTCAGCAGCGATCATTTACGAGCTTTATACGGGCAATATACTCGGCCGGGGTCAATGGGGTTTAATCCAAATCAGCATAAAGGGTTTAAGGCAAAAGCGCCCGAGAAAATCAAATTTTCTTACGTTTTTTGCAATTTACAGGTCAGTATTGGTTGTATGCTGATTAAAATATGATTCGCGACCGTAACAAATATATATTTATAGAAATATAATCAAAAGCTATCAATACCACTTTCTAAGACCAAGTAATCCTATTTAATGACTATTTCAGTAATCAAATCAAATCAAATCATTTTTATTTCAGGCATTGTATAAGTACATACAAATACATTTCACCCATAGAGAGAGAGTAATACAACCCCTTAAGTTAGTATAATCCATACTAACTTAGGAAGTTGTATTACTGATGCTAATGACTATAATTCTATAAATACATATTTGTTACGGTCGCGAATCATACTTTAATCAATATACACCCAGACACTGAGCTGCAAATTGCAAAAATCGTACAAAAATTTGAATTTCGTGGGCGACCTTAGCGCTTCCCCCTAAATAGGCATTATAGTAAAAATAACAAAACATTAACGCATGGTGATATCCCCCAAAGGGTGTATTTAGTACACCTCATAACCTGCCTATGTCTAGTCTAACCGGATTACCTGAATACGGCAATTAAAATAAAAAATAGGGGGGGAAAGTGGAATAATCCAAAATTAAAAGGGGGATTTCTGGATTTTTTTACATTAGGGTTCAGTTTTAGGGGGAACAGTGGAATAAGCACCTGAATACCAGTATTTTACATGGAGCGACTGCCTATCTGACCTGCACAACCCAGTTACTGGGTAATACGATATCCTTTGGTCACCTATTTCGTCAAATACGAGGCGAGCTTGTTGCTATTAACCACGCAGAAATCTAGACTCCGGGTTGCCACAGAGAAACTCTTGGTGGAAAAACTCAATGAGACTGCCAGACCTGGGAATTGTACCCAGGAACCCAAACTCAGTAGACGTATTTGTGATCACTAAGACCAACCAATGCTATGAGGCAAATAAATTGGGTATCATAGCAGCTACTCCGTGGTCATCATATACACACAATTAAATTATATGTCCCGCTCCACATTCGCTTCATAAAGCGCAGATCTTCTCAGTACTAATGTTTATTCAAGCGCTGTTTTCGCTTCGTTTTCCGCTCTATATTCATTTCTGTGAAAACAGCCGGTAATTCTGTTCAAACAAACATTTGATTGTATTTGTTTGCGCTGCATCCTAGGACGTGGAGGTGGCGATACAAGCCGTATTAGTCAGCAAATATGCAAAATAGAAACAATTTTCGCACATGACCATACGCTTGTTTGTAAAGGGTAATGTGGGCTGTATTTTACTGTTTTTAAACGACAATGTACCAGTGGTATCACGGATTCTATTTACTAGTTCCCATGAATCCACACCAATAGAATAGTGATTGAACAGATGGATTACAGTGACAAAATAATTTCAATAGTCTAATTTTAATATTTATTTAACGCAATTTCTCCAATGCGTGGCCCAATGTTATTTCTCTGTTCAGAACTACTATTAAATCGTCATTATTGATGTCTGCTTGTTTCCGTTTTTTAGGCATTGCATTCAGTTTGTAAATATTCTGCAATACGTTTAGTAAACCCACGAGTGGTAACCTTCTAAAATGTTATTCGTCCTATGACGCTTTCCAAAGACGCTAAAAATCTCAGGTGAATGTACGCTGAGCCAAAATCTTTCTATGTACTTAATTGATGAATTTTTCCATATCGACAGTACATTCGGATTTGATATATTCATAGGCCTCTCAAATGGTATCAGATGATTGATTTGATTTTTAAAGGTCTTTATTATTACACAGACTGTTAAAATGGTGTCTACAAATGATCCTATTCGATTTGTACACACATAGTGATTAACTTTGTTACATAGGCTATATTTCCCCTTTACAAACATTAAACCATGTTTTTATTATCTTATTTTGCGTTGAAACGAATTAACTTATAGTGTACATCGTTTAACAACTAGGTATGTGCAAGTCTTAGTATGGACCCACATAATGTTAGGCCCACAATTCTTCTTTCAGCTTTTGTTTTAGTGTACCCCAGACTTTGCTTTACTCTGTTGGGAAACACTTTTAAAAAAGCGTTTATTGCTCCTTTTTTCGTGTTCAATGTACTTTGATGGGTTCCCATTGTGGTATTTGCGACTTAATTAAGCTTAACAGGATGTAATAACTGTGCTCCTTGCGGTCTGTCATCAAAGCGAAAATTATGGGCTTCGCCTTAGTGTATGTAATGGTACTGTTCATATCTCCGAGAAAACTATACATCTGGACAAATGGACTCGGACAACTGTGAAATGTAACATCAGCGAAATATTCTTTAAGGTTCGGAATTATCTTTCGAGATTCTTTTGAACAAATACGTGTATTCCGTGTAGTGTCCCAGATATTGATAATCTGCCGGTACAAATTCCTGAGATTTCAATGGAACTTCAACTTCATTTGTTTTCCTGCAGACTTGTTTCTGGCAGAATAAAGAAAATGCTTAACCTCCCCCCACCCCCCCGTAAGCTGGAAATTTCTGGGCTTTGTTGACAGATTTATTATGTTATTCTACTACTTTATTTATTTATTAAAACTTTTCACACTCAAAAAAGTACAAAGGCGGACTCAATTCCTTTTTTTTATTTTGAATTTCTTTTCATTTATAGTTTCTGGACTGGTTCATCGGATATAGGTAATGACGTATCGTAAATCGCATATGTCTATTAATATCTCAGAAACATTGTACCTACGTGACTTCGTGTTCGATATTTTTAATACGACTTTTCTTTCCTAATTTTTTTATTAAATTTATTATTATTATTAATTCTTTTTTTACACGCGGACAATCCTTAACCGTGGTTTGTGTTGGTCGCGTTCAGTTTCATTGGTGAAATTAGCCCTTAATGAAACTGCTGTTTATGTTTTTAAATGTATAATAAATTAAGCTTATTTCGTTATGTGTGGTCACAGTGCCAAAGTGCTCGGAATCGCAATTGGCATAATTATGACAAATTAAAAGTTTATTAAACTGCGATATAATCTGAAAGGTTGCCAATATATACTCGTACTGTTTATATGAATGATACCGTGATTCAGTAAAAACTAATACGGAGGACAGTGTGATTTAACTCCAAAGTACCTGATACTGATTAATTAAAAGTTTTTATCATTTAAAAGATAAAGCCAATGAGGTGTTTCAAAACTACGCTTTTAGTCGGACATAGGAAACTTTAGTTTGACAGGTGGTAGCTTGACTAAAATCAGTAAACGAAGATCTATTTACAATTCTTACACAACACTATTTTATATGAAACTACTTTGATTTTGTCTGAAAACTTTCGTTTACCTACTGAAATAGTGGTTAGATCTATTTGGGTACTTCACATTCTGACCCAAATACACCTCACCAGTTTTACTATAAGTATAGTTTTTATTTAAGTCAATGTTACGTTCACAGGCGTCAACGGCTCGATATTTACTGCCAAGCCCGTGACTGATCCCCTGTGAGAGATTATTCAAATAGGATTTAGGAAACATTCGTCTCTTTTCAGTCCATTGGGTGTAAATGAGAAAGAACATTAGACGCTGAGATGCCAACATCAGCTTACAAACAGCTGGCAGTGGCTTATAGAAAATTCCAATCAGTATTCAATTAGTCTTGGTATTTAAATAACTTTAGTCGGTAGAACTATTAATTGTTTTTGAGATAAACTTCTTATAGGTACTAAATTAACTAACAAATTATTAAAATAAAAATATAATAACCTAACCTAACTAAAACTATTAACAAACTCAAATATGGCGTCGAAAAATTCCTCCGCGTCGCTGTCGACTGGTAATGTACCCAAGAGACTGGCGGCATTGCCACGTTGTATGGCAATGCTTAGCCTCCGGCTAAGGTAAAAGCCAGCCCTTGGGTCACGGGAAGTGTCAACCAGCCGTTTGGACTTGGAGAATTCGTTGAACAGACCATGAACCCTCAAACCGATGGTTTCAATCCCTAACGGCTCGAAAATATAATTACCGGTAAGGTTATTATATTTTCGCCGCTTGAGGTTTTCTGCAGCCGAAGCAACAGCGCCAGCACCGCA
This sequence comes from Fissipunctia ypsillon, assembly GCA_947568875.1. Lineage (NCBI taxonomy): Eukaryota > Metazoa > Arthropoda > Insecta > Lepidoptera > Noctuidae > Fissipunctia > Fissipunctia ypsillon. The sequence goes on along the minus strand of OX387645.1, from coordinate 20,348,534 downwards.
CGCCGAGTCAGGAAGATGGGATGGCGCAAGAGTATCGACACACATTGCGTCCCACTAAAAGCTCCGTTGCTTTTTAGTTAGGAAAAGATTAACAGATTTATGAGCTTAAGATAGACTTTGTTTTCTTTGCGCAGGGTTGTCATGAACACCTTGACACCTTGTATTCAATAAACTCAGCCTATCGCAATCCACTGCTGGACATAGGCATCTCCCAGCCTGCACCACAATACCCTGTCCTTCGCCTTCCGCATCCAGTCTGTCCCAGCTACCTTCGTCGTCGGTCCATTTAGCTGGGGGCCGTCCCACACTACGCTTGCCGACACTTGGTCTTTACTCCAGGACTCGTCTGCTCCACCGGCTATCGGTCCTTCGACAAACATGGCCAGCCTACTGCCACTTCAGTCACCTTGTATTGTTGCAATATATTCTTAGTGGCTGGATTAATAAGATAACTAGCGTACTAGGTGATAAATGTGTAAAATTTATACATTTATATCTGTAATTCGTGGCTAAGTAATAACAGCCGCATGGGTCGATCCATCAGGTTAAGCTACGCTTGGCGGGGTTGGTCCGTGGATGGGTGACCATCTTTACATACCGAGACTCCTCCGTGCCTCGGAAAGCACGTTAAGCCGTTGGTCCCGGCTGTCATTCGTGGATCTTTGACAGTCGTTACGGGTCATCAGAAGCCCGAAAATCTGACAACCAGTCTTACCAAGGGGTATCGTATTACCCAGTAACTGGGTTGTGGAGGTCAGATAGGCAGTCGCTCCATATAAAATACTGGTATTCAGCTGCATCCGGTTAGACTGGAAGCTGACCCCAATATAGTTGGGAAAAGGCTAGGCAGATGATGATATCTGTAATTTTTATGGTGTACATAATAAAGAGTATTCTACATATATATCTATCTAGGGGTCATGACATAGAAACCACGATGGTATAGCAAGGGGTTTTCATACTTCGGCAAGTGTTTTTCAGACAAACATGATTAATTACGAATCTATGACGACTTTTTTGTTCACCATGGTATCAGTATTTTCGTTTTTAGAAAAAAAAAAAACTACAGAGAGAAAAGTTTCGGCAAAAACTGTAGGAACACCACGGTCCTAAGGTATTAGTCAAATTACTACTATCTATCAAATGGCGATGGCAAAAGGCTAATTTTCAGGACTCCGAAACTGTCTAGCTAACATATTGCCTGAAGGCTTGACAAACGATGGACGGATAGTCCTGGGAGGCTGTCAGCTCCCGCATCACTTTAACATAATGATTGCCTAAATAATTACTTGAGCCAATATCTTAGTTTGTAAAGTCGTAATTCTAGAAGGGTAGTCCAAAGGAGCCATACAGCACCCATATTGTCCCGATATCTATTATCTCGTTTACATGGGTGTTGAGTGTGGTCTTCCTCTTTTGTATGCTTTTCACACTTAATAATTCACCAGGTGTGTAGCAATTTTCACATACAACAGCTTTTTCCTTGCAATCCAGGGCTAACGTAGACCACTGGTCGTTTCGCTGCGACGCGACGCCTTCTAGTTGACTCACGGCTCCACAACTCCACATAGTGAATATTTTGGCCCACAGCACATTGGACATGCAGCAGACGTGGCCAGCCAGTCCCACTTCAACTTTGCGACTTGTTGAACAACGTCAGTAATCCGTCCAGAACACTGCGTTTCTCATAGCTAAACCTTGAGTTGGGGTAGCATTGGGATGATACCGGCTAACAGTAACAGCTTTGTACACATGATAAATGAATAACATGATTTTGATTCATAATATGCAAGATGGGAGCATGAGACCATTTGTCCTTTTGGGAACCTTTCACAAAAGGATGTTCCGGTTGTGATGAAGGTGAGATTTACACCGGGACAAGGACGGATTACGACGGAAAATTTTCTGTCATCCGTCTCAGAAAATTTTAAACAGGTTAAAGCATTGCAGTGTTGTTAAAAGCGTAGTTAAAACAGAGATACTGTAGCTAAACTTCTTGACATAATTGACCCCTTGTTTTGAAACCGAAGAGATAGGTAACCTTTTTCATAAGTTTGTACTCCTAAACATTTAATACGTAGAACATTTGAAACCCAAATACTTACAAAATTGTCGCTAAAACAACGCTAAGTAGGAGATTATTTTAGTTCCCAGTGTATACAGTCGTACTTAGTTATTGACCAGCTTGTTTAGGACTAATTCCAGTTATTAACCACTGTTGTATATTAATGTTCATCTCAGTCGCCATGCTGGAAGTTAATTTGTTCTAGTTTGGTCGCCCGAACTGAAATTAGCTAGTAATATTGTACGTGATAATATTGGTATGCAGAGTACCTAGGAGCAAGTAGGTTGGACTTAATAATATGACTTTCGTCGTTGAATCTTCTCAGGGACTGATATTAGGTATGAGTATGGGTTACGAAGTCTATTCTATGTAGCTCAGAAAATATGTATAAATATTTTTATATATATATACAACAGCAACCAACTTGAAAAACACCAACAACAACAACAATTAACTTGAAAAAGGAAATGTATAGAGTTTTGTAGTGTCTCATTACTTTTGTGCCAACCTGATATATTACCTATATACTTATTTTCTGTGCTACATAGCATAGACTTCATAATTTATGAAAAGACCATACCTATGGTATTATCCCACACCAATTTTACTAAGCTTGCATGTCAAGGTAAAGTTTGTTATAAAAAAAAATGTAATACCGCTTAATGCCGTTAGAGAAAACAAGAGTGCACAAACTTACAAGTTTTGCGTTAGTTCCGTCGATGTTTGATTAAAGTTCACTCAAGTTTATATACTCCGATCCCCAATAGAAGTTCATCAATACTGCGACGGTTCTCTCATGAATTATTTATGCTTACATCAACGCGTGTACCCACATAAACAACTATAGCGGATAAAATATGAAGGGATGTGATCTGGAACCCTTAATAATCACACATATCGACAAATTATCAGCTCGTTACCTTTCACTGATTAACAACGAACTTAGGCACTTAACGACAACTACAGTGAAAAATCAAATGCAATATTGACACAATCAAGTTTGGTTATTGAAATGGAAATGCGTGATTGTTGTTACAAGCAGGAGCAATGGACACGTTGCGATGAGTTCGAAGTTAAGGGAAACCTCGCAAAAAAAACTTGGCCCCTATATTATCAGACTAGAATCGCCATCCCGATATGAGCAAGCATGGTGGTCAAAGTTATTTTTTTCCCCTCTATTAGAAGAACAAGTTTGTCCTGTGGAAAAATGACTGGCTAGTAAAGAACACAGATGTCCATCACACGACCGAAAAATAATAGAAGCTCTCAATTCAAATGTTTTTGGAACGAAGTTCTTTTACGCGGCTTGTGGTGGCAGTAAGGGCCTCACACAAAATTGCGAATTCGCATCGCATGGCAAAAATTTGCGAGTTGCGCATTGAATTATAGCTACGATCACGCCGCACCGTAGTTTTGTGTGGGAGCCCTAAACTGGCAGAAATCGTTACGCGTTTGGTCAAAATGAAAATCCAAGATGGCGGCTGCGAAAATTTTCAAATTTTTCGTCATGGGTGTCGTTTTCATAATTTTCGAGGGTGCTAAAGCCGATAGTGATGTCATAATGTAAATTCAAGATGGTGGCTGCGAAGGTTTTCAAATTTTTCGTCATGGGTGTCGTTTTCATAGTTTTCGAGGGAGCTAAAGTCGATAGTGAGGTCAAAATTTAAATCCAAGATGGCAGCTGCGAAAATTTAGTTTTTGTTTTAAGCGTGAGAAGGAACTTCATTCCTGACTAAGGTCCCCCGGCCGCACATGTTCTTTTTTTTATAAACTGCTGTGGTATGCCTAGTTTTATTAGCTAATGAAGTAGACTCTTACTGAAGTGCGCACCGTATGAATATATATATATGTGTGTTTTCATTCTTATTGTATAGATAATGCGCTTTTACTCTGCGTAACTTGTTAATATTGTATGAAATAACTACAAAACAAGCACATACTTTTATGACGGCTTTGTTGTTAAGTAAGCATGGAAAATCATGAATAAATAATATATGTACGTAATTTTTGTCTGGTACGGCAAAATAATGATTATTATGTACATTTATAACTAACTTTTATCTGCAGACTATTCCGCATGAAAAGGCTGAAATTGTTTTGAATTAATGATCAGATGGTAGCTTCACTGCTTTAAAATTATACGAATTACCCGTAAAACCTTTTTCAGTTACGTCACAATACAGCAATCTTATTTATTTTATAAGTCACTTTTGCCGCAGCCTATTTCGCATGTAAAGATAGCCTTTTTAAAGGATTATTAGGCACTATAGTTGCCCGCGATTACGCCCGCGTGGATGCCGGGAAATATCTCATGGAAACGTACAACCGGGACTAAAAGTAGCCTATGTTTTAATTCAGGCTATAAACTATATCTGTGATCACTTTCATCCAAATCTGTTCAGCCATTTTTATTTATTTATTTATTAAAATTTTATGCACAAGTAAAAAAATACTGTACAAAGGCGGACAATGCCTGAGGCATTTTCTACCACTCAACCTTAGGGTGATGCAGAAACAAATCATGGCACGTGCAACATACGGGATAGATAGCTCGGAAATAATTACAAATACAAAAATACATACTAATACATAGATACATACATACAAACAAACTTTGTCAGAGAAATAACGATCGATAGAAGATAAAACGACTGCAGCAAATCATCGCTGGGAAGATTCCGCCAACTTCTGACGAATATGTTCACATGCCTTCACTTTAAAAGATAACTAGCTGGTTGCCGTCCTGATGTTCAGAGGGAGCTCATTCCAAAGAAAGACCGCCTGGATAAAGAAAGAAAAAAAAAAGAAAGAATTAATGAAGCGAGAATGGTGAGACGGACATCGTTGACGATTGTTGGTGGAACGAAGATTTTTATTATGGGCAGAGCATAAGTATTAAATTTGGGAACTCAGATAAGAAGGAGAAGTGGGTTTGTCAAGAAAACAACGTAGACAGAACCCTCAACTATCTGCGCTGACGAATGGGACCATTTTAAAAGCAGTCGGTGCGCGGATAAATGGTCATACTTACAAGATTGAAAATGAAACGAATGCAGCTATCGAAGACGGTCGAGTTTATTGCGGAGATGTACCTACATTCAGGTTATAGTAACACACATCACGATAGTCAAGTATGGGGAATATTCCGGAACGTTCCGGTGACTTTTTGACTTACAGTCGTAACCTGTTTTCGTCAGTCAAGACAGGTGTCAACATGCAGACCAAGATCCTTAACATCGGAGCTAAACGGGATGACTGAATTATCGAAGACTACAGGAGACACAGTTAAGCCATTCAGCTTTCTCATACTGTACTATGATAGCCTAGCTACTATGATAGGGTGGGAAATCATCAAATGACTTCTCTCGCTTTGCACCTTAATTGCGTAACACACTTAGAGTAGGGATCAGTTTCATTTTGACAGTTCAACAACATTCATTGCGTTATTTACGTTGTTGAGCTGACCAATTGTTCGAACATATGAAGCAATGGATTAGCAATTTGCTTCAAAATCATTCAGATTGTGATTGATAGTTATGCAATTAGGGTGCTGGGCGGAGCGGGAGGGCGTGTCAGACTTTTAATGACTAAAACCCACCCGTGTTCCATCAGTTGCCTGGAGGAGCTTGTGGCTAAGTAATAACAGCCGAACGGGTCGATCCATCAGGTTAAGCTACGCTTGCCGGGGTTGTCCGTGGATGGGTGACCATCTTTACATACCGACACTCCTCCGTGCCTCGGAAAGCACGTTAAGCCGTTGGTCCCGGCTGTCATTCGTAGATCTTTGACAGTCGTTACGGGTCGTCAGAAGCCCGAAAGTCTGACAACCAGTCTTACCAAGGGGTATCGTATTACCCAGTAAGACCAACATACTTGGGAAAAGGCTAGGCAGATTGATTCCATCAGTTGCCTGTGCCAGGGGCCACGATAACTCTTTCGACCATCCCGCGGACTATGATAGCCTGACACTTGGTTGGGTTAACCGCCACCCTAAATCGATCGGACCAGTTTTTAACGACATCTAAATCCCGGTTTAGCTCCTCAACCGCATCGGATATATTGTCAACGCTTGCCCGGCAGTAAACCTGCAGATCGTCGGCATAAAGATGATACGCAGTCCAAAGCTCGGTAGTAATGAGATTAATAAAAATGGAGACTAAAAGAGGAGAGAATATACCGCCTCGAGGGACGCCAGCGGCAAGCTCACACCAACTCGACGAAGACTGACTGACGACGAAACAGACTGCTGACGCCCCCGAAGATAAGAGAAAAACCATTCCAATACCTCCGGAGAGACCATAAGATAGAAAAGGATGGACAAAATAACTTCGTGAATGACGGTATTAAAAGCATTGGAAAAATCAATTAACACTAAGAACTTTAGTATTAGAAGAACTTAGAACTTAAGTAACTTTAGTATCTTCCATTCCCCGCCTTATGTCGTCGGTCACTTTAAGGAGAGCTGAAAGGGCCTAGGGGTACCTGGGCCTGAAACTGTTTTTGCGCCAATCTGGTACATACACCCAGACAAACAGACAAATGGACAAAAATCAGACTCGTTCCCATACCTCGTAGCAAATACATTTTTCAAAAATATAACCGATTTTGAACGATTAGATTAAATGATTAATCATTTCTATTTTTAATTAGCCGAACAGCGAGATTACCCAATAAAAGTATGCTACAAATACCTACACAATCTTGTATTTAATTCAATTTCATGTTTATTTGAGAACAAATTCTTCACATAATATTTGCCGGAATATTTTCTTTACCATACAAGACGAATAATGTATATTTAATATGTTTTCTTCACAAATAACATCTTTTATTTACCTTAATAGTGGCCGTGTTTGTCATGTAGGTAGTAGGTATGTACCTACATGATAAATTGATGATGATAAAATGTACGAGGTCAAAGCCTCAGGCTATCGTTACTCACGAGAAAAAATAATGTTAACCAACGTTCCACAATTGTAGGTAAATTCATGCATATTTTACAACTCGATTCGTTCGCACTAAGACTTTATTATCCAACAAATTGCTATTGTAAGATGGTATTTAGCCAGTTAATACAAAAAGCCAATTTTCTACTAAGGTACTTACAGTGCGTTAGTCTTCGTTTTCTATGAACATTCTAGTGGGTGTATCTACTCGGTGGGATTTTATTTTTTAAGGAGTTCTTCGTGTACGTTTCAAGCCTATTATGAGCTAGGTTTTTAGAGAAAGTGTTAAAGCTTTTCCTTCAACAAAACTTGGGTTTTTAGCCGACTTCAAAAAAAGGAGGCGGTTATCGATTCAGTTGTTTTTTGTGTTTTTTACCTCAATACACGGAGTATTTATAAACCGATTTGGATAATTCTTTTTTTATTTGAAAGGACATACTTTCTAATTGGTCCCATTTTTATCAAAATCCAGTTCTGATGATAGGATTCATGAGGAATTGAGGAAACTCGTCAAATATTTTAGGCAAACAGCGATTTTGGTATTTTCATCAACAAGTCAAGCATTTGTGTTCACAAAGTATCATTTGGTGAAGTGGAACTAACGAACAAACCACAGATGGCCACGGGAACTCCTCAATGATAAGTATTTTACGGGTAGCTATAAGATGTCTCGATTAAGATAGTTAAACGACTATGACGAAGCAAAAAATAAATGGTTCTGATGAAAATGGTACCATTGAATTGATCTGATGATGAAGCCGGAAGGTAGGCACCGGAACTCCGTAATAAAACAATGTATCCTAGCCGTGTTTGGGCTTATTGGAATTGTAATTAGATGCACTCTGACTATAAATGTTTTAACCGACTTCAAAAAAGGAGAAGGTTCTCAGTTCGTCGGAATCTTTTTTTTATATGTGTTCCCACATTACTCGCAAACGGTTGGACCGATTTAGAAAATTATTTTTTTGTTGGAAATGGTATACTTTCCAGGTCACCAGGTCAGGATCACACACACCTATAGCGATTTGGGTAATTTTTTATAGTAACTTGTGCATTTGCTCTCAGAAAGCACCATTTGGTGAAGTGGAGCTGATAGTGTAGCCCCAGGAGATCTCCTCAACAATTAACGTCCCTACATCGGGAAAAGCAATGTTTTGTAAAAGGTGATGAGCAGTTGTCATCAAGCTATTGTAACTTAGACAAATTACAAACCAACCCACTAAAAAGTGAAAAATGAAAAACTTTTTTGCAAAAAAAAAACAACCGACTTTCAAAAACACTACAAGGTTAAAAATAACTTCAATTTCGGAAGTCGGTGGCAAAAACCTAAAATACAGATCCAAAGACACCGACTTCCGAAATTAAAGTTATTTTTCACTTCGTAGTGTTTTTTTGGAAGTCGGTTGTTTTTTCCTATAATAACATAATACGTTGTACCTATCTACTGTAGGTACTATACGTAATTTCAAGATAAAAAAAATTAAGTTTTCGAAATAGATAAAAAACATCTGTTAATCGTTAGGTAATGATCTTCTATCGGCACAACCTTAATTACAAAAATAACACACAGTTACATACATCAACATATCTCCACGTAACTCTATATAAAAGATGATGGGGTAAGTAATAATAATATACTTGTATCCCTCAAAGATGATATTGAACCCGTATACGATATTTATCTTTCCATTTACGAAAACACCTATAAAAGTGGGAAGTGAGTATCTACTAACACAATTTATATTTCGGCCGCTTTCGTGCCAAATAAATTTTGCTGACTGGAGAAATTCTTCGATTTTCGCGATGTTATGAAATAATAATATGTGGTGCTGATTAGCGTTGATGTTCAATTTGTAGGTACCATGGGAGAAACGAACATCTATACAACGTAAGGACTATTCTTGCTTGCAGCACTCGGCCGCTATAGTAAGGCTTGCTAACAGATGTTGTCATCGTGTGCGCAGGATTTTGTTTTCAAATTGGTCAAAATGGCAAAATGGGTGTTTCCTCGATAGTACTTTACATCGTCAGGATGGTAGAGATCAACTATTTTAAAACTGCACGCCCCTCCACTGAAATTTTAGTACAAACATTTGAAATGTGTATGCACAAAGCAGTGGAGGGGCGTGCAGTTTTAAACTAGACGATCCCTATAGAAGGTTCATCATCATTATCATTTCAGCCGAAAGACGTCCACTGCTGGACATAGGCCTACCCCAAGCACCGCCACTTCGACCGGAAGGAAGAAGTATGATACGTTGTGTCTTATTTATCTCACTATGATACAAAAAACACCCATTTTGCTGGACTTGTTATCAAAACCGTCCAAGGGCGTATCGCACCACGCACAAAGGGTTCCGTAGTTGGGATGAGTTTATCCCAAGAACAAACTTAACATTGTAGTTGAAAAACATGTTCTCTCATACATTCCAACTGCAAATGTAAATTGGTTGACTATTACTCGTTAACTTGTAAAGCCTACTTAGTTGTGATAGTTTTCCTTTTAACTTCGTTGTTGTTACTACGGTGAATATTTTCACACATCCAAAACTAACCGTTTAGCTGGCAGGGGAAGACACTTGACAGTTACATAAATTATTTCTGAAACGGATCCCATAATCGAAAAAATTGTTTCCACAAACCAGTGGTCTCGAACCTACCGATTTTTCGGTATTTCTACCGATATCGGCTCTCGTTACAAATTAGTCTGTAAGTTTTTTTTTTCAATAAATAAACGAATTTGATTGAATATTGTATTTTTTTTGTCAAATACCGATTTTGGGTACAAATATACCGATTTCTACCGATCTCGCTCTATGACGTTCGAGACCACTGCCACAAACCCGCAATATTTTTGAAAGACATCCAACAACACACTATAGAGTAGACGAGAAAAAAACATCCCCATTTTACGTGTACCTCCTGTACACGTAAAATGGGGATGTTACGCAATAAATTTTTGTTGGAGGAATTACCCTAAGGATTTTTTTTCATGATTTTATTTTACCACTTTGTCGGCGTGATAAATATGTACTCGTATATCCATGCCAAATTATAGCTTTCTAGTACTAAGAGTTTCTGAGCTAAGCTACGGACGGACGGACATGGCGAAACTATAAGTGTTTCTTGTTGATTACGGAACCATAAAAAGGATGACAAGACAGCCCAATTTAGGAAGAAAACAATGATGTCGGTAAATTGCGATTTATTAAATGTAAGGATCCCACATGTCACTGACTTGAGCTTGGAAGCTCGTCTTACCTATGCTCCTCTACCAGTAAAAGAAGATTTATTGATCGCACAAAGTTTCTGACATCGACTAATGTTAGCATTTACTAAGCCTATCCTTAACAATGGTGAAAAGTTAGTTCTACTTAATGGTTCAGATTACATCCCGATCCTCTACAAACTTGTGCCCGTCTGTTATCTTCTAATAAATTCTCTACGTCACGTCCATTGCCCGGAAACACTTGAACTTTAACATCTGTCAAAATAATATGGCGGCCATGGGAGGTCATTGATAAATTGTGTGATAATTTGAACCGGGCTGCATGGCAATGGATATTTTTCGTACAGCCTACCTAAATGTGAATTTATTTATTAATTTATTTTTAAAGTCGATTTGATTTTTTTTTTATTACTTTTTTATATCGTAATTTTTAGTTTTGAGTTAAAACTGGAATATTTGTTTATAATCAGTCCTTAATAGTTTTGTTGTAAATATTGCACTAGAATTTTACCAAGGTTTTGAGATATTTTCCTTTGACACCACACCGTAGCTCGTATCAATAAGCCAGGCCGTCACACTTACACGTATTAGTTCATATCGTATCTGGAAAACTGCTGGACCGATTTTGATGAAACTTGCACTGTTCCCTAAGTTGAAGTAAACTTAAGCCAATAATAAAATGGTCACAATCCGAATTATAGTTTCGTAGAAATGCGTGGACAAACATACATACATACTTACACCTATAAAAATTTGTATATTTGTTTTGAAGCCCTAATAGATTAACATTATGTGAATATATTGCAATTCCAATAATACATACATTTTGTAAGTTGTACAAACAGCCAAAGCTATGGAAGTGCGGAGTCTCCTAACACAGGCGTCATCATGCTTAAAAGGAGGCTCCAATCATAAACTAATGTAAACTAGTTGGTACAGAAATAAACATTTTGTATTTGTACATAAGTGTCGAATTGATAACTTAAGTAGGTAAGGACTAAGTAATGTAATGCAAAGTAATCATTTCTTGAAACACCGATAACTTTCTTAATTACTTAATTAGGCTCAATTTGAAGGTCTACGGCATTAACAATAATGCAAGTAAGTATAATGAACCTACTTACTATTTCTATTTATCTCGATGGTATTTCAAGCTTATTCCGACGAAAAGTAGGTCGTAACAGGAAGAAATTTAGAATACATGAATAAACATTTTTAGAAGCCAAGTACAATCTATAAGGTACCTACATAGTTTGGGCTAGTACCTACGGTCCAATTTATCAGAGCAATCAGCCAATATTGCTCGCCATTTCGCTGAACCAAACCGCCGTTTTGATCAGCAATTGACCCCAAAGTATGAATATAACATGAGCGAAATATGTTTCCTTTACAAAACGAATCAAAGCGGCCACCGATGCGAGTTGGTACCAAACGGCCAATCCCGTTTCGGGCACAAGAATTAATGTGTATACGTTTGTATGGTAAAAAATGCCGGGCTTTGTTATCTGGCTTGTATTTTACACTGTGCAATCCCAGGCTTTGGGCGCCGAAACAAATGGCATCATCATACAAACATACAATGCATCGTAGGAAATACATTGACAAAGTGTACGCCGTTCCATTCGCGGCACACAGGTTTCCGAATACGGTGCGAAAATTCAAAATAGTCAATTTGTAAGGAGGGTGAACGTGTTGAATGCCCACATCAAATGACGCAATTAAGTGTTACGTTATGCGTGATAAAAATGATAGAATCTATTTAATGACAATATTTGATGGGTAACAAACTTCTAACGGGTATCAACACGTGATAACAAAATTAAGGCCCGAACTCCACCAAATCGGAGACGAGACGAGAAAAGAGGAGATGTGTTTTAAACAACCAATAGAATTTCGTTATTCACACATCTCGTCTCCACTCAGATTCAGTGGATACCACTGAGCGGAGATGTATCATATTTGTATGGCGCGATCGAAGCGGAGATGTGAGTTGTGCCTCACCGAGGTTGAGCTGGGCGGTGACGGCGCGCAGTGGAGACGAGAAGACGTGTGAGCGGCGAGCAGTGAGCGGCACCGCTAGTTCCCCCCACGTCGCACTACCCGCCAGCCGCTCTAGCCAGCACACATCTCCACTCCAGTCAAGCCAGTACGCATCTCCGCAAAGCTTCGGTGGATACACCCTATCTGAAAAACATCTCCGCACATCTCCACTTTGGTGGAGTCCGGGCCTGAATAGCACTACTAGGTACCTATCTAAATGAAAAATATAGAGAATAGGTGTACTCTATGAACGTGAAACTGAAAACTATTCAAGTACTTGTAATAAACGTCAAAATCTTTTGAATACTACTGAAGCGCTGAAGTGCTTGGCTAGCATTTGCACGCTTTTAAAATTGGAACAGTTTCAATCCGAACGTAAGTAAAATATCATATCGCTTGCATTACTCGTACCGTACCATTGGGTACTGCACTACTTCTAGTGCCGCCGCCCCCGGCGCCGGCCGCTTTTCTTATAAAAATACACTGAAGGTACCGATCTTATTTAACAGTTATTATAGCGAGTTCATTCACCATTATTCCTATTAATATTCTGTAAAGTTCTGGACTAGTATTCGTTTCCACTGACTATATTTTTGGAAAATTCAAAAGTTAATTCTATTAGGTAGGTGGCTAGCTGTAAATGCAGGATAGAACTGATAGCAAAAGCATTATCTCAGTCTGGTCAATCTGCTAAATATTTTATTAACACAATATCATATTAAATTATTTTCACACAAAACTATGTTATTCGGATTATATCGCTAGCAAAATTTCATAATGCTGTCCGTAAGAGATCGTTTAAGTCGACGGCCAAGTGCCCCTTGCAATACCAACTCCGAAGTTACTTCGAAAGTGCAAAATTGTGTCTCAAACTTCAGCAACTCACGTAAATTTCGTCATGGAAGGTAAGAAAGCTTTGTACCAACTGCATTCTGGTTTTGCTGCCAGAACAATGAAGTTTCATTATTAAGATTAAACGGGATTAAGTGATCACCGTGTCGCACTTTCGAGATAATTTACGAGACTTTAGCAACACTGAGTCGTAACTTTAAAGTTACTAAAGAGCTGTAGTTAGATTAAAATATAGTTTTTTTTTTTAAGTGAAAACTTCTCTAGGCACACTTTGCACTCAAAGTCAAATCATTTATTTCAAATAGGCAATATAAGGCACTTTTGAACGATATAATTTACAAAAAAAAAATTGGTTCAAGTCTAAAAGGTAGTTTGGTATGGACAAGAATGGGCAAGAAACTCCACTCCCCTCTTTCCACTCCACTCTCTACTCTCTTTTAAAATGTTTCACATTATTTTGTATATATATCTATACATATATAATTACTTGTCCTGACTGATTCATCAACGCAGAGCACTGAGCGCAGAACGTCCACTGGTCCGCACCGAACGCAACACACGCACGGCACGCAACGAACTTTCGTTTGTTTGTATGAAGAAATGAACCGAGCGCTCGGTGCGGGCGGTACCGATAGTGAACGCAGTGCTATATGAATTCATACAAAGCAAACCAAAATCCGTTGCGTGCCGTGCGTGCGTTGCGGGAAAAATCTTATTTCTTGAGTTAATAAATTAGAAACTTGGCATGAATACTTATCTAAGTAAATTATGAAGTTTGTAATTTTTTGTTTTTCTAAACTTACCCCCTAAAAGGGGATTGGGGGGTGTCAAACTTTGTATGGAAGAATTTTAATGCGCAGTCCGATTAACTTAACACTCAGTATTTTATACTTAAGACCGAAAATAAAAAATAACGTGTATCAGAGTTTTTTGAAAATCTACATCTAACGGGGTAGGTACTAAAGTACGAAAACCACGCGGACGAAGTCGCGCGGGAAGTGATCGTTATATAATTATACCAAGTACAAATATAATACGTATGTGAAGACGATGCACCTAGAATAAAATTACTATACCATAATAGGTAAAAAGAATTAAAAATGAGGCAATGACAGATAAATTAATTAAGTGATAGATACCAACATGGTGCTCACATACATACAAACATTGTAAAAGTATACGAATTTCCTAAAATTTTAAGAAGTAATATGTCAGTGAGTGAGTTAATCACAGAATGTAAAATCAATGTCATAAAAATAATAATTTATACATTAAATTAGCAAGCAGTTTGATCTTGTCTAGACTCTAGATTGTCCTATGGAGCACGACCTGCATGTGCCAAGCATTCTTATCTTGGATATAATCCTCTAATTTGTAATATGCTTGCTTACAAAGACGGGAAGCGCGCGGCGTGACGTGTACTTTTAATATGAATTTAAAAATGTCTTTCATTTAATTGTAAAATATCAAAGAGTATTTTATTTTAACATTCAACACAGTACCCCATAAAAGATATATGAACATTAAATAATCTGAAAAATGGTTATATGGCTCTTTCTGAACAGTGATCGAAACTGTGGTTGGCCCCCAGGGGGCCAACCACCACCTCTTACAGCAGTAATATTTTAATGTTACTTCAGTGTGAGAAAGAGATGGAGCTATACAGGACGTCTAGCTCCATCTCTTTCCCACACTGAAGTAAGATTACAATAATACTGCTTTAAGAGGTGGTGGTCTAGCTCCTGAATCGTAACGCTCGGGTCGGTGACGCTGAATCGCGTATACTCGGCTCCAGTCGTAAGTTTACACTTCTATCGTGTGGTCATAAGCCGACGCCCTCTTTTTTTTTACTTTGAAACTTAATAATAATAATATTTTAATTATTTAAAATATTCTTAACGTGCCGTAAGAGCATTTAAGACAAAACTCAATATTTTATAATTAGGTTAGAAAATTGCTAAAGTATGTGAAAAATGTAAAACAGGCGCCCTTTGAAATTGAATCATGAATCCTAATCCAATTTCATGAATAAACGTGCTGAGATTCTGAGCAAATGAGATATTAAACGCTGAACGAATAAATGTAGCTACATGACTGCCGATGTATATACATGGTGGCCCGTGAAACGACGTCCAAATAAAAATACGATTTTTAATATTTTTAGGGTTCCGTAGTCAACAAGGAACCCTTATAGATTCGCCATGTCCGTCTGTCTGTCCGCGGCTTAGCTCAGAGACTCTTAGTACTAGAAAGCAGTAATTTGGCACGGGTATACATATTAATCACGCCGACAAAATGGTAAAATAAAATCTTGACAAAAAAAATTGTTAGGGTGCCTCTCCTACACGTAAAGTGGGGACGACTTTTTTTTTCATGTCTATCCCATAGTGTCGGGTGTCTGTAGATAGGCCTTTTAAAAATATTACGGGTATGTGATAACAATTCGTTGATTCAGGTATCCGTTTGTGAAATATTAAGCCTTAAAGTGATAATTTTTGTTAGAGTCAAGTTTCGTCGTCGTCCCCCCGCCAGCTGCTAAATGGTTGTTTTTGGATATGTGAAAAAATTCAAGGCAGTGTCGCGAAAAAAAATCAGCTGCTCCCTACATTTATGTTCGCATAACTCGTCAAAATGTAGGGAACAGCTGATTTTTTTTCGCGATTTCAGGTTTGGTCCCATAGTAGAAGTTGTTCATAATGATGAGTACAATGACCCCTTAAGAGGTTGTGCGTTATTTATGTTACATCTTGTATACAGGGTGTAAGGGACAGCCCTCCGCAAATTAACAGGGTGCATTCAGCTCCTTATTTTGAATCATATTCCATCGGAAATATTCTCGTTAAAATTTTCTTTTTTTTTCTCGTATTTTCAGTTACTATTCCTTTATTTCAATGTAAAATTACATTCTCTGTACGCAGTGTGTCGCATTTATGTAAATAAAACAGCTAAAATAAAAAAAATCAGCAAGGGATGTTGAAATACTCGGCGGCCGAAGGCTCGCTGCGCTGCCGTTCGCTACGCGCGTTTTTCCACGGTAACGATACATTGCGTGTGAGGTAATATAACACATCAGGTTGATTGGATTCCCATAACGTTCCTGAAAAAATTTCATGTCCCGGTCGTCTTAGTATGATATACTGAATTCACCCCATCAGTCTGCACAGGGCTGTCCCTTACACCCTGTATATGTCTGCGTATCACTGCTCAGTTTCCCTCAGACGTCAGTTTATTTCATTCGTCAGTTTCGTTGATTAGTCAGTTTCACTGATTGGTTACTTTTTCCGATCAGACAGTTGCGTTAACTCGATAGTTTCCAGTGTTTGCCAGTTTTCGTCGATTCATCAGTTTTATCAATTCATCAGTCAAAGTACCTACAGTCAGTAGAAAACTGCATACACGTCTGCTAATTTAAATATATATTAAGATCTTTTTGACAACTTTCAGCCATATGTATGGAATAATAGATAAACTCGTTTTGTGAAATTGTCGAACTGACATACATATTTTTATTTCAAAAGCTCTGGCCGGATTCTCGTATCCATAATACTAGTTATACGCATATTATTTTGTTGTTAAAATGAACGAAGAATCTTTTAGTTTCATTCAAAGTGAAATAGGGCGAAGAGTCATTAAGAAACGGTCATCGAAACCATGTGCAAAACAATAAAAACGGCTCTTCGTAGTGGCATGGCGTTGTGGGAACAGGTCATCAAAAAAAGATCTCATAAATTGGACGAACGAATTAAATTAAATTAAATATTCATTTATTTCAGGCTCTTGTCCCATAAAGTGTTAGTGTACAATAACTTAAACTATGTTAGTAGGTGCAAATTATAATCTTCTATTTTCCAATGTCAACTGAGCATTCCATATCATGTCAATTCTATTAAATACATTGTCATAAAGCTGTTTAATTATCAAGTTATCACTTTTACTGAGCCGTAACCTAAACGAACAGATTTTCTTCCTTCTAATTGCAAAAAAGTCATCAACTCTGGCATCAGCAAACATGCCCGAAGCACTGCAAAACTTAGGGAGACGCATTAGAAATCTGAAAGCATTATTGTATTGCACTCTGATAGTATTAAGAGCACGTCTTGTATGCTGAAGCCAGAGGTCACATGTATAGAAGGACTGACAGTAGCTGCGAAACAGTGTCCTCTTGACCTGAGCAGAACACCTGACAAATCGTCGACTGAGCATGTTGGATCTGATTGCCAGTGATCGTCTTTCTCTTTCTAGATCAAGATCATCGTTCAATTTACTGGGGACGTGATGACCAAGATACACAAAAGAATCCACTAACTTGAGCGGCTCATTGTCCAAGTAGACAGGTGGAATGACTTCAGGTCCTTTTCCTGCTCTAAATACTAACAGCTCGCTCTTTTTTGCGTTATATAGAAGACCGTGCTCTTTAGCATAAGATTCGCATATTATCAAAAGTTTTTGTAATCCCTTTATTGAGGGACACAGCAGGACTATATCATCAGCATAACTGATATTGTTTACACAAGTATCAGCTACGTGACCACCAATACCAGTCCTGCTGAGCTCCTCAATAAGGTCATTAAAGCTGAAGTGATTCCACCTTGCCTGACCCCACAATTAAGTTTATACGGGTCTGACTTGCTATTTCCCCATTTAACCTCATTTGTCTGGTTTTCATACCAACATTTTAAGATTTTAATCACTTCTCGTGGTACGTCCGTTTTTAACATTTTTTCCCATAACTTGCTATAATCAACTCGGTCAAACGCTTTGCTCAGGTCAAGAAAACAAGCGTATAATGATGTATTACGTTCCGTATACCTAAAGGCACAACGTTTGAGAGTATAAATGGCCATATCAGTTGAAAGGCCTTTCGAAAAGCCGAATTGTTTGTCATCAATTTTAACATTATTAGTCAGATATGGCAACAACAGGATTTCAAAAAGTTTTGATAAATCAGTGGCAATAGAGATTGGTCTGTAGTTAGCCGAGCTAGTGGAATCACCCGACTTGTTTTTGATGATAGGGGTTACAACTGTTTTCAACATATTTGTGGGGAGATAGTTATATTTTACACATATATTAAATAGGGAGGCTAGAAACTCGTTAAGAAGCGGCCCTGCATGTACCAGATGTTCCACGCCGAGACCATCATGACCAGGTGCTTTTCCACTTTTCATACTCTTAATGGCTTTCCAGATGTCACTAGGTTCAAACTGAATATTTGCACATTGCGGGTCATCGAAGCTCATAAGCGGGACACGCTGGTGCAACAGGGACTCCACTCTAAAATTATTTTTGAAAATATTTGCAATCGATTTGTGGTCCTGTTCGTTGTCTATTTGGTCAGGCAATTTCCTACGATACGACATATTGTTTGTAGATTGCCAAAACTTAACAAAATTCTTATTAGAGTGTAAATCAGCTAGTTTATCAAATTTAATTTGCTCTTTATTTATTTGACAATGTCTCAAAGCATATTTAAAAGCTTTTCTAGAACTATGCATCTCTTTATAAAGATCACCACTTGATGGTCTACCACGAGCTAAGTATCCACTCGAGAAATTTTAAGCGAGCATCAGCATCATTAAAAACATTGTTGATGACTTTATAACAGACATACCCAAAAAAAATGACGTTTGGGAGTGTTTAACCCCATTAAGACTTAATATAATAACATAAATAGAAAGATGTTAAAAATAATAAATTAATTGAAATCCGAGATTAAAACAAATGTTTTTAAATTCTTCGATCGAATTAATTTCCATTTTAATTGACTCTGTTTTATTTGATTTGAATTTACGACATATCGTTATCGACATATATTCAGATTTCAGTTAAGTAAAGTACTAACATTGTTTTAAATATTAGTTTATTAGATGTTATGTTAAAAATACAGACTGAAGTTTGATTTTAATAAGGTTAGTTATTCCTTACAGCAGCTAAAATTATCCACATAAATATTGTGTTTATTCAACACGTAAAAACTTTTTCCCTTGACCAAACTGACGAATCGACGAAACCTGGGCAACACTGGAAACTGTCGAGTTAACGCAACTGTCTAATCGGTAAAACTGACCAAACTGATCATTTCATGAAGTGGCCAGCTAAAATTGGCCATATCGTTTAAACGTCAACGTTTAATGATTTATGTCATTCGACGTTTGGCCATATCATTAATGTAGGTACACAGGCGAGGCATGACATTTCGTAGGAAGGAAGCCGAAGAAGAAATTGTTTAGTTATAAATACTCATACAAATACGATTATCACGTTGTGGCGCCGGCTTATTTAGAACAATTTGTGTTGTTGTTGGAATATATATTACTTGGTAATCGTAGACAATACTGAATGAGCTAATTTTCAATGGTGGTAGGTGAAGTTACTCTTCCGATCCTCCAAAGGGAAACCGGTAGGAATGGAGTTGTTAGCGCGCTTCGTCTCTGGTAGGTTATCTGTCGCGGTCTGATCGTAGAAATAGCCATATCGTGACGAAAGCAACCTGTATATCGATATTCCCAGCTGACCACTGGGCATATTGCAAAGTAGACGCATTTCACGCCGCGAGTGGTACCCCGACCAAATGGGTTAGTTTAGGTTAGAACTGTGACAAACCGCGTGCGAGCCGAGCGAGCGAAGCGAGCGGTTCTGCGGCAACGGCCGCCGAGCGCTACATCAAAGTCGGTCGCAGTTACTTGGGAATTATTCGAGTAGGAATAGATGCAAAAACAAAGCAAGATCAACACCTACACAGGTGTATAATCTAACTATTTTATGATTACTAATATTTGGCTACAGCCAGTGGTCGATGTTCTATTTCATGAAATAGTCGAACATTATTTTCATGAAATGATCAATTCTAAGATTTGGCTACGACATATATAATGAAGTTACAAGGAAAACTCTCACAGCTAAGTAGGCTTTACAAGTTAACGAGTAATAGTCGGCCAACTTACATTTGTTGGAATGTATGAGAGAACAATGACATGTTTTCCAACTACAATGGTAAGTTTGTTCTTGGGATAAATTCATCCCAAGTACGAAACCCTTCATTGTGCGTGGTCCGACACGCAGTTGGCCGGTTTTTTGGGAAATTCTCAGTTGACTTCAGACTTTTTTATTTTTCTCTTTCTGTGTCGCATTTTTTAATGTTTTTAGGGATTCGGACCTCAAAAGGAAAAAACGGAACCTTATATGAACACTTTTTTGTCCGTGTATCAGTCTGTCAAGACCCTTTTACTCAGGAACGCGTGGAGGTATCAAGTTGAAATCAATACCAAATAAGTACGTAAGTCTCTAAAAAAATCAAGCTTTAAAGTCAACGCAATAAAAAGATACGGCTATTTATGCGACATATTTTAATACTTGCAAATAAATCAAAACCTTTAGGGTACTTCCCGTTGACCTAGAATCATGAAATTTGGAAAAAAAAATTGAAAATTGAATTTGGAAAAAGTAGGTCACACAGCACAAGTAAAGGAAAAAGTCCGAAAATCATTAATTTGTAGTATTATCACATAATTTTTGTATTGCGATTACAAACTTACATTTGCAGATGGAGAATTGACCGTGACGTATATACGTCCGTGACGTGTATGGGAGCTACAATGTGAAGTTTGTGTAAGGTTTTTAAATAAATTCTACCCAACTACGGAACCCTTCATTGTGGGTGGTCCGACACGCACTTGGCACTTGGGTATTCTTATTATGAGTCCTTAAATTCTGGTCTACGATCTATATAAAATACTCTCTGTCTAAACATCACCCATAGTGAATTAAATTTAAAAAAAAAACCTAAAATAATAAAAAATTATATATAAATAAATAAAATATAAATAATCGCTGCACATACACGGGAGTGTTTGGGAGTGTTTCAGGAAGCAGATGGGGAGAGGCTTTTGAAATTTTTCTTTGACCGTCGTTACACGGGCCACCCTGTATAACGTTAGTCTTTATTCTACTTTATTCTGTCGCTTTAGGAAATGTTATCTTCTGTTATGAGTCCCTGAATCCCAAAATGAGTTTGTTTGTCTCATTTTCACCGCTTTACTATTCAACCAATCTCCATTAAACTTGACTAAAGGTTTCTCGTGTCGAAACAAGCCATACGATAATCCTTAATTTAAAAATATTTCCTCTCTCTGTCTAGTGCATTTTTTGAGAACTACGGTTCTCAGTACCAGACCATGGAGCCTGGTACTTGCATTACAAAGATTAGCCAGTCAGCATGGTTAGTGGTGTAGCTGTCTTCCAAGATATTTCTACGAAACCAGGTATATTCTTTCGTGCATACAAAAACCATATTTACCTGACATAGGCAAATAGTATACGATAAAATGGTCTAAATCAACGGCAGCAGCACAGCCATGCATTATCGCGGTATCGCCCGCGCTGCCGGGAGCCGACCGTTTGTGTATCTGTATGTCAGCCGCGTGTTTCTGTCACGGGGTAACATGTGCTCACGGTTGTGCGCTTAAATAAAGGGACGTTATTGTTTATGGAAGTAATAAGAACGTTTATGGTAATAATGGCGGACTGTGACTGTTTCAAATGGAGTTGCAGGCTTCTTCTCCTAGGGTAAATACAATAAGTATTAATTAAATAAGTTAAATTATTATTTTATTAAATTAAACTAAGGCGACGATTAAATTAACGAATTTCCTAATGATGTTGGTATGAAAAACACCTTTGCATTAATAAAATTAGTCAGGAACATTTATAACAAAACGACAACTAAACAAAAACCTTGACGGTACTAATTAGACCGTTTTACGAGCTTTAGGTTCAAGGAACGTTGAACAAAAACAATTACAACACATAATACGCCTTAAAATCATCCCACGAAACCCAACAAAGCAAAAACTGCCCCTGAAATGCGATGCTACGCGTCCTAGATATTTAATAAAGCTGTTATGAAACTCATTTTGGCATACAAGAATTTGTATGTTCATTCCTTGTTTGTTCCTCTGAGTATTATAATGTTAGCAACAAGCAGATTATAAGCGCTGTGTAAATAGGTAAATACGTTGCCAAACGAAATTCTAGACACCTAAATCATGCCTCAGCTGTACGCGTCGAACGAATATTGATTTTACAAGAAAATAAAAAGCGTGTCACGTAGTCTGAACTGAACAAAGGGCTGGTTCTGAACCTCCGTGAATAATAACTTAAAACGCCTCTACTGTGGTTCGCAGATAGTGGGAACGAGCTTGGAAGCTTGCCAAATACAGAACTGTCCTGTTGATACTCCGGCCGTATCTTAATTAAGTAGGTAGGTACGTGTGTGGCCTATACAGTGTACTATGTAATGGCATGTACCGGCTGGCAGAAAAGTTATCATCTAAGAATGGTTCAAATAGAGAATATTGCTCTGGATTCGGATACTATCTCCATAAGGAGATGAAGTTTGAATTATTGTTCGGCCGACTTTTTGGAGTAGCACGCAGACGCTACGCCGTAGCACTCGTAGCTGCTATCTCGACAAGTTTTGGTATTATTTTCATAAAAGTCCAGTATGATTTGCAGAACATATCGAAGACCGCGGCGGAAACATTAAAAGCTTAAAAAAATTATAGTTGCATTATGGAGGACCCGTGAATAAATAGTGTTTTCATACACCTCAGCACCTCAAAAAAGCAGGTTTTGCTGTTTAAAGACAGTGAGCAAAATTCGATTTTGCTGCGAGCATGAGACAAAGTAACTTTTTTTTAAAAGCCCATAACAGTGCTGGGTGTACTCACAAAATTCGAAAGATTTTAACTCCACTTTGTTCTGTCACTTTCACTTCGATACGAAATAAGCGAGAGATAGAAACAAGTCGATACTAAGTTCGATTTTGAAATTCCATACCTAGTTGACCCAAAAAATAAACAAAAATAAAACGTTCGGATACACATATAACCGCAAAATTACAAATCGTCTGTTAAGGTTATATGTATTTTTTTTTTTTTTTTTTTTTTCTAAATAATCGAATTTAACTTTTAATTTTTGATATTGTTTGTTTTACAAATATACATGCGGTTTAATTTTTACCATGTTGTATTTTTTACCTTTAGGTAATATGTTCTTGCTGCTGAGGTGAAAAGGTATATGTGTTACACGAGACCAAAGTTATTTGCATTTCGTGTCTTTGAATCCCTCGCTGCGCTCAGGATTCTAACCTTGAAACACTCGCTACGCTCGTGACCCAATTATAGAATCCTTCGCTTACTCGGGATTCAAAATCAACACTCGCAGCAAAAACCAACTTTGCTCTCTTGTTGCCCAAATAACTATTCCATCCTCAATTTTCATTTTAGTAAAAGGAGAATGACTTATTAGACCCGTCAATGTGTCCCTCGTTCGAAAAGTTGTCAAATACTATAAACTGTCCGTTCTTGTAACTTGTAGTGAAGCATTAAAAACTCTTGTCAATGTTATAACTGATCAACTACTTACCGTGCCCATTGCTTTCCATGAGGTTCGAAAACTTTTCTCATTTCCGTAGCAAGCACAAGAAAACAGCCTTTTAGCGTGTTTCTAATAACAATTTGAATTTCCTTTAGGGCTAATGATTGATGACATTATGCTTCGAGGTTAACAAATTAGGTAAGTTGAAGAGTCGTTGTTGAACTTTAGACATTAAGTAGTTTTTACGTATACATTTCTTTTTCTCAGCGATCTAGAATAGCCTGAAAAAGTTTAAAGTTTCTGTATTGAAAAACGACTGTCGTAAGACCCCAGTTACGAATATTTGCATAGAGAAACTAAATTCCACCAGGAAAGCAAGACAAGGATGAGTCGTGAAAAAATATTTAATAGGTTATTTTTCTTTTCCACCACATAAAGAAACCAAGTTTTCTACAAATAAAGTTACACATTAACGATGGGTACTTAATAACTTTGATTACATTAGGAGAAAATATTAATTGTATAAAAGCTTATAAGTTCAGGGGCGATGATGTTTATAAGGTAGAAAAAGAAATGAATAGGTATATTTTACATTTCATGTTGTTCTGTATGAAGTAATATAATAAACTAGCTTCTGCCCGCGACTTCGTCCGCGTGGAATTTCTTGTCCCCCGACCCACCCCGTCGCATCGCATCGCCTGCCTGCGCTAATTTCGTTTAGCGCTCGTTCTTACTTTTTTTCTTTTTGGTCGGCTTCTAAGGGTCCTAGCGTAATGTTACTTCAAGAATTGGGCTATAAAATGCAGAAAGAATTTTTCAAATCCGACTGGTAGTGATAGAGATTAGCACGTTCAAACAGTCAATAAAAAATAAAATGTGTAGGTAACTAATAGACTAAGCGCATTTTTCTTACTTTAAGCATTTTTATACTCGTCGTAATTTCTAAACGAAAGGTTCGAGTTGAATAATTCAAAAAGGAATTTACATGTACTTAATCAGCCTTGATGATGAAACTATTTATTTGGATAAGGATTAATACCATGTTTATGAAAACACATTCGCAGATAATGCATTATTTTATAACAAAATTGATTACCATTAAAAAGGTTATAGTGAGCCAACCTTAAAAGATAGACATACCTATGCTATTGCGGACTTTTTTTAGAACTTTTTAAGGGGAACAATCCCGTCGATGATTTTTGCATATCTTTAACCGTTTACGCAGCGCACACAACGGAAGCTCGCAAAAGTAATAAATTTCCCCCGTTTTTGCAAAATTTTTAATTGATGCTCCGCTCCTTTGGGTAGTAGCGTGATGTTATATAGCTTATAGCCTTTCTCGATAAATAGGCTATCCAACACCAAAAGAATTTTTCAATTCAAACTAGTAGTTCCTGAGATTAGCGCGTTCAACCAAACAAACAAACAAACTCTTCAGCTTTATAATAAATATTAAGTATAGATTATCATATCATTAGATGACGCGTCTCTTTGTCACAGATATACTCCCAGCTGCGTAACCAATATGTCGTTAATATTAAATATGTGTGCACTTGTTCGTATGATTCAAACGAATCTTCCACAAAGACCTTGACGTAACGCGATCTCGTTTGTGTCAAGACACCAACTTTTTCCCAGTTGTTATTTCCAGTGTTTTATTTCAAGCGAATCGATTTGATTTATGCAAAAGTTTGGTCGAGTTACGGCTTTATGGCCCTCCTGGGACTTGAGAGGGACAAAACTGCCGAACTGTTGCTCAGGTGTAAGTAGTTGATTGGTGTTTTACTGACAAGGACTTGGGCACATTTTGATGATTCAAAGTCTGAAAGTCGTGGCTCCACTGTACATTAACAACCGCGCGTCCGAAGCTTCACAATTTTATAGCGTGTAGCTGTCCTCTTGTAAATCACTTTAGCAAAATTTCACACTGCGCAAACGCTAAGTTTTTGAGAAAAAAAAAGTCCTGAAGTTTCAGAAAATTCAACAAAATTACACAATAAAATTGACATTTTACACACAGATAATGGACGAATTTCATTTCTTGTTTGTTCCGTGTTACGTTCAGATAAAGTGACAGCGGATTTTAATGGTTTTTTGTATAAATATTGTAAGTATTAATTTAAATTCATTTTTAAACAGCTGCTACCGTAATGAACTCAGTTATGAATCTTAGTTAAAAAAAATAAAACTTAAAATAATAAAGTTTAATTTGTACAGTATAGAAGATTGTTGGTAACGGAACGTAATCGAATGTAAATGGCACTCCAACGTTGTCCCTTATCGTATGTACTCACAGATAATGAACGAATTTCACTCCTTGGTCTTTCCATGTTACGTTCAGATAAAGTGACAGGGGATTTTAATGGTGTTTAGTATAAATATTGTAAGTTTTAACTTTAATTCATTTTTAAAAGTGGACTTAGGACTTGGAACATCCCGGCTCGGACAGGTTAGGTTCGAAGGGGATCATTATAGGGTGAAGCTTAGTGAAACCCGAATATGATTGTTTAGGTTCAAAATCTGTCACAGAACCGAGTTAGCCAACTCCGACTCCACGTGGTACTTGTTTGCCTAACCCCGAGAGTGCTTTTTAGGCTCCACCCGCTCGCTGTAGGTACTAAGACGTACGCACCATGCGAGCCGTAGCGGCCGAGGCTGGTCGTCAGAGGCAACCAGTAAGCCGAGGTTGCGGAGGCGAGCATAGGTGCTAGCGCCTTATTAAGCAAGGGTGAAGAGGCTGTACTTCCCGCAGCGCCGAAGAAGATGCGATTCTCAAGATGCTGGCAAACTTTGACCTCGAGGTCATTTGACCTTGACCTCGACCCCAAGGTCACTTGACCTTATAAAAAAGCGACTTTTGTTTTCTCGGCGCCTATGATTTTGCACACTGGGGGTTTTCAAAAATAGACTAAAACGGGTCTATTGTATATAAAAGCAACGGGTGTTAAAGTACATTTGCACGACCGAAAGGTTGAATATAGTGTAACAAACAAATTGTATAACATCTAATTACATCCTATATTCTAGCAAATAATCATTCATTCATACAGTGGTTCCATAGAAGAACGAAGAAGTCGTTTACGCTATTTAAGTAAAAGCAAAACAATTTATTTATTTTAATGGATAAACTGAAGGATGAGCAATATTTTTAAATAAATTAGTACCTAATCATAAAGTTTTTCAAAACTATATAGTGTTTTCTATTCCAAAATATAAATCTAAGAAGGTTTTATCCGCTAAGAAGCTTAAATAATTCAGGTATTTTTTCAATAAAATCACTAATGAATACCATTTGTTATTAAAAGAAATAAATTAAAAATAATAATTTAATGGCGTTTCATTATTTTTTCACCAGAAACGGCCAGTGGTTCATATATACGTGTCGAAAGAGGTTCACACATTAAAGAAGTGAAACCTCTTTTGTATGGTTAGATCAACCATTCCCATTATTAACTTTCAGATTTTTTTCGTGTCCACAAAGGCCAAAATAGGCATCGTTCAGTAATTTATGCATGAATTATTATTATTAAGTTAGGTAATTTAGACCCAAATAAAGTAAGAGGACTGTTACCCCATGTTAATGAGAAACTTTTAATTACAGACGAAATTCTAGCCCGAAATGTTAATCCGGGATATAATAGAATTATTTAGCCCATTCTGGATAAGGGATTATTGTGAATAGGGTCGTTGGACGACTTTCAGCCGACCAAAGGTCGTTTTTATGATAATATTTCAAGTTTGAATTCAAAAGTAATTTCTTGATTATCATGCTGCTCGATTTAAAAGAGGCAACAAAGGAAAACGATTACAAGGAAAGTTTGGATATTACGTAACCTCCCATCTTAGCTTTGGGAGTCTTTAAAAAGTGGTGTGAGGTAGAATCAGTACCGTAATATTCGTTTATAACTAATTTCGTTCTTTGACTTTTTCCTTCGCAGAACTTAAATCCAAACATTTCGTTTTCTTTTTTCTTATTCCTAGTTTTATTTAAATTATCTTGTTTTTAGGGTTCCACACCGGAAGGGTGCCAAACGGAACCCTATAACGAACCCTCCGCTGTCCTTCCGTCTGTCTGTCAGCGGGCTGTATCTCATGAACCGTAATACGTAGACAGTTGAAATTTGCACAGATTTTGTATTTCTATTACGGCTATTACAACAAATAATCAAAATAAAATAAAGTAAATAATTAAAGGTATACCCCATGCAAGAAATGATTTTTTTTTTCACTAAAGTAAAAAACGTAATGTTAAATATTGTACGGTGGTACGGAATCCTTCGTGTGCGAGTCCGACTCGCACTTGGCCAATTTTTTATCGTGATATTACTATTATGGGTACATTGCGGTCTGCGGTTTGCTTTCATTTTCCATGTACAGTCGTAGCGCAATATTTTTCTGCAGTTCCTACTTGTTTAAATAAGTACCAAGAATAATTATTGCTTTTAAAGGCGAAGGAATGCGTAGTTTTTATTTTAGCTTTATAATAAATTATTTTCTTAGCTTGTCTATCATAACTCTCAAATATACTTTTGCAAATTGCTCTTTTTCATGATATTTTCATTTTAGTAGATGGGGAGAGATCGTGAGGCGAGCTACGACTACACGTGTGATTGGACACAATTCATCGTGACCACGACCGCTCTGTCAAGAGCGGAGCGTAGAAGACGAGACATACATTTTATTTCATATACAAAAATAAATTGAACATGCGATTCATGTTTCGTTAACTAAAAAACTACATCAAGGGAGGTAATCTAAGTTTATACTAACACAGGGCTGTGTATAAAATTATAGGTAGTAGGGTATTATTATTGAGATATTATTCTAACCTTGAAGGTAGCCGTAAGTAACCACTTTGCTTCAAATCGAGTTATTTACTAAAAAATATATACAGCCTTACTAATAAACGTTGTATAGCGTCTGTATAGTTGCACAACGCTTTGTCTTCTTTCGAAAGTCAAATTACTGACGACTGAAAGAGAGAATTCGGTGTGTAACTATTCACCTGATATAATACTTTTATTAGTAAGGAGGATAGTGTATAAAAAGTTTATTTTCAAAAGACAGTGTGGAAGGTAAATAAAGATTATACGTAGTAAAGCGTTATCGTGGAATATCTGGCACTCGATTTATCCACGTCCGTCGGCTCATAGCCTGGTGACAGGTGGAGCGAGGCAACGTCCTCAAGGTACTACCTGCTAACATTCCCTTGAAATATCAGTTTATTTGTGACCTTGAAGATTTTTCTATGTTATTCTTAGAGCTTTTCTAACCCTACCTAAGTATTCGTTATTTTAACCCTCTCACTTTATTGACATGAAATGATACACACACAACCGGAACAAGTAGTAAACGTACAGATTTTATGAATAAAGGATAAAACAAGAAGTAGACTTACTTAATTCATGAATTTCTAATAGCTTGGAAGTTTTGTTGCCAAATCTTGGATCAAACATTAAATCCTGATGAGTATAAAAGCACGTGATACCGCCCAAATATCTCAATTAGTTGCAGACGCTCCGAGTATTGACTGTTGGCACTGCTCTGACTTCTCCAAATCCCCGTATGCTTGGACAAATAGTCCGCTCAAAAACTGTGATCCAACACGTAGTTTTTACCGAACATTACTCGTCATTCCACAGAAACAAATAAGCTATTGATCAGCTTTGTCCGGGAACTATTAACGTGTTTTAATAAAACTTCAAGTTGCGCTTTGATATTCCAGTGTAAGGTCACAGTATAGCTGTTTCAGAATAGTTTTAAATTTTTCGTAACATTTCGTGGAATTTAATTGGCACCGTTATGAACAGTTTTAGAGCAAGGCCGTCGGGCGAGGAAGGTTAGTTAAGGTAATTTATTGTTTATTATGGCTATTTTGGACACTCTTTCATTTGCTATTTTTAGGACGTAATACTTTGGGATAGTTTGTAAACAATGGTGGCGGTTTTGACATTTTAATTGCACAAAATAGACAGATTTTTGTTTGGTTAAGCGATAAGTTGGCACTATGTGGTTAGCTGGAAGATAACACTAACACCAAAACAATCTTATGTAAAATATAAACAGTTGGCATGAACTTGGCAAAATATCATTTTTATGTTTATAAAGTGAGAGCGCAACAGTTTATACGACTATTTTAGTTTAAATGACATTAAGACCCACTTGCGTGTTCATGGGTTATCCCTTATAACTCGGAGTTAACAGTTAACTCAGGGATAATCAAATAATTCATCTTGTGCCACCAAGGGTTAGAGGTAAACCTAGAGTTAAACTTTTAAATATTAAACCCACCGATGTGAGTGAGTTACGTCGCTAAAGTCTGGGTTAGTGTAAGTAATGTCAAAATAAATTGACGTTATGAGGTCCCAATGATAACATAATTTGTATTTTATATTACTCGACGTTATAGTAATTAAAAATTTGTTACTATATCACCAGGAAATATATTCATGAACTCATATAAAAATAAATACAAATTATAAAAAACTTAAAACATATTTTTCCATATATGACGTTTTTGTCAATCAATAAACTACGTCTCCATGAAAACCACATAAAATCCATTAATATTTAAATATCATGTTATAAAATTTAAAGATAAGAAAGTATTACGTATCGTAATGTAGTGTAAAAGAGATGGGTATAAAATTTCCGTTCATGGTTCGTTAATTCATCTTTGGTCGGATACTGCAATCCTATTTTATGTTTCGTCGATTGAGCTGCAATGTTTCCAACTCAAAAAATTCTAGTATCAGTTTATCTAACCCGGTGTTACTTTTTAGTGGCGCAACGAATAAGAAGGGTTAAAATGTTAATTACTTAACTCGGAGTTTACATACTCTACATTTATTCATTTAACCCGACGAAACATGCCAGTGGGCCTTAATCGTATGGCCCACTTGCACTTTAGTCGGATTGTACTACTCTACAGAGCGGCTCATCCAACTGTCTCTGGGAAGATGGATCGTCAGGTGGATCTGAATTTGGGCCAGCGAGTCTCCAGGCATTCATAGCCTCGGTGAAGCACGGCACATCAAAATTAATCAGTGTGGAGGCTAGGAATTTCCTGATTAAATTCTCAGTGCCGTGGACCGTGAATACGAAAGCAGGTAAATTGATACTAGTTTATATATATATATTATGACTTACGGAGCCGAATCATGGACACTCACGGTACGGCTGGTCCATAAATTCAAGGTCGCTCAGCGAGCTATGGAACAAGCTATGCTTGAAATCTCTCTGAAGGATATAATACAGAACGAGGTGATCCGGCAGAGAACCAAAGTTGTCAACATAGCTCACAGAATAAGCAAGCTGAAGTGGCAATGGGCCGGCCATATTAGCCGTAGAACCGATGATCGTTGGGGTAGACGTGTTCTTGAGTGAAGACCGCGAATCGACAAACGTAATGTAGGACGCCCTCAGGCTAGGTGGAGCGACGATCTTCGCAGGGTGGTTGGTAGCAGCTGGATGAGAGTTGCCAAGAATCGAGCTGAATGGCGTGCAATTGGAGAGGTCTATGTTCAGCAGTGGACTGCTGTAGGCTGATGATGATACATAATATAAAAAAATATAAAAAATTAACTGATATTTCAAATAGGTACCTAACTACAATACCTACGGTCGTTGACCCCAAAAAAAGAATCCTGAAATATATATTTTTTTTTTGTATTATCATGTTTATATACCCATCACGTTTGCGGATTTTCGCTAGCTAATTTAATTAAACCTCTATAATGATTATGATTTTGATTAAAAGACTGCACCATTATGGACGTAACTGTCGTAGAAGTGATAACATGTTAAGTGATGACTACGTTGGAACTTAGTATTTTGGTAGTTAGCAGTTTCCGTGTCGTCATTGTACTCAATATCAAATGTTTCAATGTGCTGCATGATTAATTACAAACTTAAGTACACCTGAACAGAGTCGACACATATTTTCGTAATTAATTTCACACAGTACACATGAACATCATCTGCCTAGCCTTTTCCCAACGATGTTGGGGTCGGCTTCCAGTCTAACCGGATGCAGCTGAATACCAGTATTTTTCATGGAGCGACTGCCTATCTGACCTCCACAACCCAGTTAGTGGGTAATAAGTACGATACTCCTTGGTAAGACTGGTTGTCAGACTTTCGGGCTTCTGACGACCCGTAACAACTGTCAAAGATTCACGCATGACAGCCGGGACCAACAGCTTAACATGCTTTCTGGGGCACGGAGGAGTCTTGGCATGTAAAGATTGTCACCCATCCACGGACCAACCGCGGCAAGCGTAGCTTAACCTGATCGATCGACCCGTGCGGTTGTTATTACTTAGCCACAAGCCCCACACATTACACATGAACACGAGACTAAAATATACCTGAGTATTACAATGCCTAATATCGTATATTTTTTTGCCAGCTTCAAAGCATTTTTGGCCTAATTATTTTTTAAATGGAACAGCAAACGGCAACATATGTATATGATGCCAGCTAATTGTTCGTTAAACACGCTTCGTTTGCAAAAGTACGCGTATCCGGTCGGTCGCGTTTAAAAAATACCAAACATGATAATGTTATGCTCGCTCATCAAATATTTAAAGGTCAGTCCCGTTAGGAGGCAGAATGTGTACATATCGTATTTATGTCAAGCTTATGATGTAGCATTAAGGCCTTGTATAGTTAATTGAGTTTTGAACATAGATAGGAATAGGACCCGTTGAAAGCAGATGTTCCCGTTTTATTTACTGCAATCGTATAGCTATAGAGCTAATATTGTGTTCACCACGTGTTTACGATCGCTTTAACACTGCATCAAATTTTGTGTGTGGTACGCTTGTGTGCGACAAAGTGCGGGCTTATCTTTGTGCTATGAACACCTGCAGTAGCACAATCCGCGTAAATGATACCCTTTTAGTATTTGCCACATTCCTATATCCTTTTGCACGGTACGATTTTGCTCTGACCTTTTTGAACTTGACCTTTCTTACCCCTTTAGTCGGGCACACATAAGTAACTGCAGTGCTGAATTGGAACGCATAAACAACATGCGTTGAATCGCGCGGGACACGTCACATTGGCCTTAGTTAGAGAACGTCGACCCATTCTTCATTTCGAATCTATCTAAGGTACCTACTATTGTTTTGCGAAATCTTTATTTGTCAAACTCTTGCAATATTGTGCAAAATACTACATTTAATAAGTTGTGTCTTTCTGGCGTAGAGTTGTAAAGAGCGAAACTCAAAGAACCCTCCAGGGGAATCGCAAATGGACACACAACGCAGAATAGCTCTCTGAAAGGATGTTGAAACTTGGCCCCGAGTGGGCATAAATTACGTATAGCCGTAAAGTATTCAAGGTACAGCTGGATTTTATTTCTGTTGTTACGAACAAAAGCTCTTCGGTTTAAATTTATATTTGAATCATGCCTTTTGACCTCTTAGTTTGTCTATGTAATGTAAGTATTGATATGTATGTAAAAATGTTTGTGTTGCTATATTTTTTTTGTATTGAACGAATCACATATTTAATTTAAAAACCAAAACTTTCTACTGTCATATCTATATCTATACATAAAGTCTATTTTCGTGTCTGTCTGTGTGGCCGCGCTGTGCTTCTAAACTGCACAACGGATTTTGATGCGGTTTTCACCATCATGTAGGTATAAAATTTATTAAGGAAGATTTATGTCTATAATACATTAATATTAAACTAACAAATAATAAAGAAATGTATTGTCAAGTCTTTAAAACCGTGCGAAGCAGGGGCGAGAAGCTAGTATCTCTATAAATGACTAACGTTTACTGCTATCAGGTGCCATGTTATGACGTTCTAATGCCATCAAAATTCCACTGTGTGAGTGAGACCTAGCTATACGTGACCGATAACACCATCCCTTTTTCGGGCTGAAATCATGATGGCATTAATATTTCATAATACGGCCCCAATATTGGTTTTTTAATCGTTTGACCTTAACCAGACCATATATGCAGATGGTCGCTACCCCGCCACTATCACCCATTAGTACTCAAACCCCAAAGGACGTCATGAAATATCACTTATCAAACTTTAGTAAACAAAGATTTAAATCGTTAGATTCGCCCGCGTCAAAAGATTGTTGTGTGTCTGTTTAGTTGTGACATTTCTGATATACAATGACGCTCTGACTTGACTTGATTGTCATGGAAACGCTATTTAATAATGTGTGAGCGCACTCTTCTCAGTATGGGCACGTTTACGCGTGAATAAGTTCGGTGAGGGCAAATCGAGAGATCTAAATCCTTGTTGCTAAACTAATCTTTGAATGACCCACCAAATTGTTGAAAACTTTCGTTAGTGCCAACAATACTGAGGAGAAACGCAAATATATTTGGAGTCAGCTTTTAAACTAATGTAAATGTGTTTGCGTAGCCATCTAAATTTTGCCATCTGCTAAGTTATTCTGTAAATGCTCAATTCTGTACTCGCAGTATCAGTTTTCAGGCTCGTTTTGCAAAACTATGCTTAAGCATAAACCTCGTTCAGAATTAAATTTAAGTAGAAAATTAAATCTGTCAGTTACGGAATTGCAAGATGTCTGCAAATAAAATGATACACTAGCTGTGCCCTGCGACTTCATTCGCGTCGACGTCGTAAGATACACATTATACTAAAATAACAGCCACATTTTAATAAAACTCCCTCGTCCCCCGACCCGCCGCGTTGCATCGCCCGCCGGCGCTATTACTTACTTCGTTTTCGCCTAGCATTCTTTCTGATTTTATTTCTTTTTGCTCGTCTCCTACGGGTCGTAGCGTGATGTTTAATAGCCTATAACCAGTGGCGTGCACAGAGATTTCAGACAGGGTATGCACAAGAAAAAAAAACTTTTCAGCAGTTTCAGCTTGTTGTACCTACCCTAAGTGGGTTCCCAAATTCCCATCATATTTATTTAGCCAACAAATCTACAAGTTCCTGAAAATTGCCTTTACTAAACGACAAGCTGGATTCGTCATGAACACTGAATGCTAATTCTTGTTTACCTAGAAAACAAACTACCTACATCAATCAACCGTTTGAAAATGTTTCTATTTCTTTCAATTTTCGCGTTGTGCCTTTCAATATCTAACTTTAACTGGCTATTCAAACTAGTCTCTATTCTTCTTTTACTAAAAGTTTGGAACTTTAAGCAGGATTCTAGATGTTTTTCAGAAGAATCATGCTTAGCAGCCGCTTTGTAAAAATTATTTAAAGATGAGTACCCGCTATAGGTCCAAACATTCTTTTTATCTTGATTAGTAAACAAAATGCTAGGGAAACAATACAATGTGTTTGTGTGTACACAACCAGTTAGCCAGTAATAGTTATCATAAAACTTTTTATGAAAATAACGAGTA
Source organism: Fissipunctia ypsillon (assembly GCA_947568875.1). NCBI lineage: Eukaryota > Metazoa > Arthropoda > Insecta > Lepidoptera > Noctuidae > Fissipunctia > Fissipunctia ypsillon. Next base: position 20,313,662 of record OX387645.1, on the reverse strand, counting down.
GTATTACCTTTTCTTTGAGTTAAATCCAACCCGGGTACACACCTTCCCTTTGCAATCAATCTAACTTTTTCCTCAAAAGATAACGACGAAAACGCGGCGGATTTTAATTTATATAAACACACTTCGCCAGCACAGGTCTCACATGTATAATTTTCCATATTTTACAATAAACTTGCTAAATAATTACTCGACAGTTGCGCCAAGAAAAACAATATGGCGAAAAACCTGCAATTTATTACATTACGAACTAATACGAAAGAATGAATTAGTTGGTAGTCGGTCATTTGGTCAATCCGACTAAAAAAAGTCGACCCTCTGCAATGAACAATTAAGCGGTGCTTTTACGGCTTCTCAATTTGGACGGGTTGCAATGTAAGCTATGCTTCTAAAACTCCAACACGCGCACACATTTTCACACACACAGTCACACTTTTGCTGTGTACTACACGAGATGCGTTGTATGAAGAATAAGCAAGGCGTAGTAATGCTTTTGCTCACGGGAGCGCTGACTGCGCGGTGCGCGCGGCGGTGGATGTTCGCCGCTCCAACGAGTTAGTTCAAATAAAAGGTAATAGATGGCGCGTAAGCTAAATTAGCATGATTTTTTTGAATTATAGTTATTTATCATTTAGAGGGGCATGTATGTGTAGGACTACAGGGTATGCAGAGCTTATTTGCATGTATGGAGTGCACGCCACTGCCTATAACCATCCTCGAGAATTGGGCTACAAAATGCAAAAATAATGTTTCGAATCCAACTTTTTGTTTACAATTTAATTTTTTGCGCGGAACTCTAATTATTTTTCTAACATAAAATTAGCCTAAGTTACTCCTTACAGCATCAGCTATCTGCCAGTGAAAGTCCCGTCAAAATCAGTCCAGCCGTTTCGGAGATTAGCCGGAACAAACAGACAGACAGGCAAACATTTTAATAATTGCTTTTTCGTTATATACGTAAGTACCGTTTAGAGGTACTTACGTATATAACGAAAAAACATAAAATGCATTTAGTAAAAAGCTGTTATTTTGACATAACAAACAGACACTTCAAATTGATTTATTTGTTTAGAAGAATACCTACCCAAAGAGCAAACCAATTGGCAAACTTTCCAGTTTCAGTCTACCCGCAACAAATGTCTAATATTGATACCTATTACAACCGGAGCCAGCGACTCAACGTGCGCTGTGAGGTACAGAAGGCTTTTGAAGTGAAAGTAACGGTAATCCGTCCATCAATTGACCGCGACAACGCTGCTCAAACTTGGAGATACTCATCGACATAGATCTGAGAAAGTAACTGAATAGAAAAGGCGATATTATCACGCAGTTGCCCGCGGTTTCACTCGCGTCCTAGAAGAAGTACATTCTTCTTTGGAATGCGCTACCTCTTGATATCAGGATGACCACCAGTTGGTATGCATTTAAGCAGAGATTGCAGAGTCATTTTCAAAATAAATAGCGTAGTCATCTCAAAACCTCTCTTTCTGGAATTTGTATATATAACATAACATCACGCCTTGTTTCCCCGAAGGGTTAGGCAGAGGTGTACCTATTATGGTACACCCACATTAAGCCAGTTATGTTTAAGTCCCTATTTGTATATATGTATACGTATTTATATTATAGTAAATTTGTATGTTTTATTTGTATGTATTATAAGTTTATACCATAGGCACTATGATGCACCATAGGCACTATGATGGAGATGACTCTTCGTTTCGGCTCGCTACGTGTCTCCGCTTAGGCGCACCTTGGGTTGCTCCGCATCGGTGTCACTGCGGTGAAGCTGTCGACAACCTCGGACACCATGGCCTGTCCTGCTGCAGGAGTGCAGGCCGCATAGCACGACACGCCAGCATTAACGATATTATTCGTCGAGCTCTTGTCACTGCCGGCGTACCAGCGATATTAGAACCAAACGGCTTGGTACGTGACGATGGGAAGAGACCAGACGGCATGACGTTGTTGCCTTGGAAGGTGGGTAGACCTCTGGTGTGGGACGCAACCTGTGTCGACACCCTTGCGCCATCTCATGTTCCAAGCACGGCGTGCTGTGCTGGCGCCGCTGCTGCGGCTGCTGAGACCCTTAAGCGGCGCAAATACTGTAACCTTATCGGTAACTAGTTTTGAGCCGTTTGGGGTCGAAACGCTCGGGTCATGGGGCCCGAGTGCGCGTCTCCTTTTTAAGGAAATTTCTCGCCGACTGGTCGACACTTCACGTGACCAGAGGGCTGGCTCGTTCTTTGGCATTTTCATTTGAATTAGCATTGCCATTCTACGTGGCAATGCTGCCAGTCTTCTGGGCATGTTTCCGGATGACAGCGATGCGGACGAGTACTTCGACGCCTAAGTTTCCTTTTGTTTTGTATATTTATTTGTATAGTTAGTTAGTTCGTTAGTTAGTGGAAAAAGATATTTTAAGTTTTTTAACATATTTATTTATTTATTTAAGGTTCACCAACAGTTGTTACAGATATTATCAGGTAGGTACATACAAGTAAATGTGTCTTAAATCTAACTGCACAACCAATTACAGGCAAACACCACATGCAAGATGCTCTTAGTAATTATATATTTTTTTTTAAACTTAATGTACTTAAATTCTAGATAATTATATTAAATACTAATACTAATTGTAATTGATATATCAAAATAAAAGTTTAAAACCTATTTATATACTTATGTACTTATTCTATTTGTGCCTAATTCACTATTATATATTTTTAATCGTTTTTTTTATCATTGTTCCTCTCAAACAGAACACCTGCCAATCTCTTCACCACCCTTGGTTGACTGGTAGAGAATGCCTAAGGTATTAAGTCCGCCTTTATACTTGTTTGAGTGTCAAAAGTTGAAATAAATAAATAAGTACCGACTTCATGTACTCGGATAAAATGTGTTCTAATTTTCATTGGATTCATCTACAACACGTCCTGGAATTAACGTACAACCTCTTAAAGGTTATTGTACTCATAATTATGAACAACTTTTATTATGTGAAAACCAGCGCTGGGGCTCTGTCTTACATAGGGTCGCAGCATTATGCTGCATTATGCTGTAGCGATGGCCGTTTTGTGTGGATACGACGCATATTTTTCCCCAACTTGTTTCTTTTTTATGTTCTTTTTTTGCGTCAGGTTTACCGCAAATGAACGTATTTTCTTTCTTTCTTTTTCTTAAACCTGAAAACGCGAAAAAAAATCAGCTGTTCTTAGGCAGATTTTTTTTTTGGCGATTGCAGGTTTAGTCCCATAGTAAAAGTTGTGAGTAGGATAATGATGAGTAGGTACCCTTAAGAGATTGTGCGTTAATACCGGGACATGTTGTATATTTCCTAGAAGACATGACCTATCTGTATGCCTAGTTTCAGCAAAATCCATTCAGCTATTTATACGTGATTGAGTAACAAACATCTCCACAAACTTTCAATTTAAGTAGGTAGAGACAGAGAAAACAAACAAACAGTAAAAAAAATCAAAAGTAATTTATTCAAACTAGGCTGTGAATTAGCACTTTTCGAACGTCAAAAATTACATAAGACAGTCCCCGTAAACGCCTGCCCTTCCCCACTTTAGCTGGGAAGAAGAAGTGGCGCAACAAACTCCCCAGCAGCAAATGACTTTCCAACTATCACCTCAAACACCACACAAGATTTCTCTCAACAATGAAAGCACACTCTCAATATAATGTTCCTATGTTCCACATTATAGTCTTTTTACTTCCTGTTTCTGCCGCTGCCGCTCCGCTGGGCACAATGGGCCGGATGAATTTAAGTCCGCCAACAGGCATCGGTGTCAGTACCTCCTTTCTTCTGCGACACAATACGGGATCACACTCACCACTTGTGCCTGCACTTGGGTTTGTTTCTTTATGTACTGGTTGTATACAGCCTGTTTTGAAAAAGGGCACCTGGACTTTGGCTTTTCTGCTAAAAATACTTACAATGTGTTCACTATCACACAAAGTACACATAGAATAAAGAGCAAAACCTTGAAAGTATTCATAAGTGCATTGGAGGCCACCAAGTTGAAACAAAAGTCTAACAAACAAAACACTAACTTTCTGTAGTTCAAACTTTGCCGGGGACTATTTCACAAGCGCAACGTATTTTTGTCCAATGCAGTTTAATTTAGACTGCGTACACAATCCATTCGGACAAAACCGCCAATGCACATTAATGCATCTCCACCGCTTACTGGACCGCAAATTGGGATATATTTCAACGATCCGGAAACGGATAAATATTCGAGTAACATTTTTTTTGACGCTAAATATGTTCGTATAAAATATTGCGCTTCAAGTAGGTACAACTTTATGTAAGGAGCTAAACTTGAAAGCTACTTAACAAAGCAATATTAAAGATATTGGATATCTATACCAGCACAAATCAACCCAAATATAAAAGTTATAGTAAATAGAAAGAAATATTATAATGTTTATCACTGTTGTTTTTGTGGTCATTTCTTGTCTGCAGGTCAGTACCCCGTCATTTTCTAAACCTAACTATATGTTCCACAACTGAGATAGATTTTCTTCTCATTTCAATTAAATTGCTAAAATGTTTGCCCAAATTATTGCAGGTATGTAATGTATGTATGTATGGTATTCACACAAATACAAAACACCACATTAAAGCACGCCATTGTTCTTACATAGTGCGAAACCTTACGTAACACTGAGGCGAACCCCCAAAAAAATGTACACCATCGAAAAAATCCCCACTTTTTGCGCGGATCACGTTCTGTCCATATTCAAATGACGCCGTCCGCATTCACCATTACGTGACAATGTGTTCCCCCATTCGCTCGTAGCGAGGTAAGTATCATCCGGGCCCAAGTGGAATCCACCTACTCCAACCACGCCGGATGGAACCTTCCGGTCGCTTGAGTTAAATACCGCTCTTTCAGGCACACAGACGGACTAATTTCAACACGAGTCCCTTTGAGAATAGGGAGCGCTTTTATTCGAATGTGACTGTATAACATGTGTTCTGTAACTTAATACAGGGACGTTGTTTGGGTATCACTGTCACATGAAACACAACTATGGATACTGGATGGAGGGATGGGTGGAAGCCTCAACGAAATCTTGGTAAGAATATGTTATAACTGTGTGGGTATGATATACAAACCATAGTAGAATTGTGGATATGAGGTACTCGGTTCGGGTTTTCAGTTTTAGAAAATTGACCAGCAACATCACCCTTGAAAGAAGATAAGCCCTATATTTGAAGGACTAAAGAAAATAATATTTTGTTTAGAAAGCCAAAATAGTAGACGTTTCTGTAGAGCATAATTATTTTATTCAGAAAAAATTTCAAGATGTAAAAACCTGACGAAGACGTCTCACGTGTCAGACGTCTCGTGTCGTCGTTGTCGATGTCGTGTCGACGATCTTCGTTAGGTTTTCCCAATTCACTTCAATTTCAACATTTCAAACGGATCTTTCGGATTTCCGCAATTTTGTTCACATTATTTCTCCAAACGGATCTCCGTCCAATATTGACCGGGATTTGCGCCATTTGCGTCCTTTCTCCCAATATGTCCGCAGCAGCTCAATAGAAGCCTTTACAAACCCTCACTAATCCTAATTGAGCCTGTAGGGCTCTCCGTTTCCTTACAGAATTAACACTTCGCTGGTGTCGCGAAAAACATCAGAAGGAATAAGGAAATTTATGAAGAAAATATTAAGATGAATGTATAGCAACGTGATTGTGCACGCATTGGTATTAAGGAAAATCACATATGTGTGATTTAAGGCTCGTGCAGACTGGCGCGACGCGACACCGTTAGAACAATTTCCATGAAGTTTTCATAGAAATTGTTGTTAAAATTTGCTGTTCCATGCCTACATTTTGACCGCGTAGATATTATTGCACTTTTGTAGGAAACAGCAGATTTTTTTTTTAATAACTGACGAAAAGTTTTAACGTAGGGGGTCCAGAATCATGTATTGAATCCAAAGTAACAGGTTGCGGGATTCATTGAGAAAAAACCTCCGTTTAAAATGAGCTAAAGTTTATATCAGAAATCCATACTAACTTAGTCACTGTCAAAAGCTAATTCTTACATCAATCTATTAGTTTGTAATGCTTTACAGTCAACCTTAAACCAATCAGCCCACAGATAACATAAAACTAGGTACCTATTATTTAACTAAAGCTTTATTAAGAAAAAATCACACCAAACCGGAACAAATGAAAGAATCAAATACGAAGCTTATCTCAGTCGTTTCATTCGTATCGATTAAAAGATTATCCACAAGTCTTTGATACGCATCAAGATTGAGTAAAATTGATATTAAAAAAACCATTGTTGAAGCAAAAGAAAATAAAATACCTATCTGTTACGCGAAGTAAAAGTCAATTGTGTTACACTTCCTTGCTTACTGAAACTATCGAACCGACACGGAAAGACAGTCGAAGTCACTCGAAGTCAGCCGAAGTCTGTATGCTCATTGTAAATTGACTAGAGCTGAGTGCTGGCAATCGATATGTTACAGTGAAAGCCCTACTCGTCTCGCTTGCCCTCGGTGGTTCATTGTGCTATTCATTGAAGTCGAGTAATAGTGAAGAATTATGCCTACGATTGGATCATATTTTTCGATTAAGATGCGTGTTTATTAGTCCGCTACTTTTGAGAGTCATGTTTATCCAAATGTATTTTACGTATGTTTTTATACGGTGTTGCAAGGACAAAATAAAGAGGTGGCCTCTGTGTCTCAATAAGGTTGACGACGGTGGAGCTAGCCGGTGGAATTTTAGGACTAATAAACTCATTTTCACAAAGAAAATATTTTGAACGATTAACTGACCTGTTACAAAATATTTGCAACTAATAAACTATGGATAATTATTTAGTAAAATTTTTAAATATGACCGACAAACAAACGAATTACATTTCATAAATGCGGTTACAAAAACTGCACAGTTAAAACCACAGATCTAGATCTTCATAATTTACATGCATACAAACTGTTATGATCAGTTGTTCAACCCTCTGATTGCTGAGTCGTTCAATGCTATTTTTAATTTCCCCAGCGCTTAGGAAATGTTTCCATTTTTCCTTTGTTACCATAAATGTGAATGCGGCCGAGAACACTCAGCTTTTCATTTATTGAAATGCTGAGGGACAACAGAGATACTTTATCTATCCCTAAAGTAAAGCGATAAAATGATACATTTGTTTTTGTTCGCTTCAGAAATTGTACAATTTTGTCATGACAAGAATCGAAGCCACTCATAGCTCTGCTTCAAAACGGATCGTTTTTACCCGCTCGATGTCAAAAAAGTCAAAAAACCTTTGTGGAATCTATGCCGACGATCACCCATCACAGTTTCGTTTTACAACGTCACTGACAGTTTCGCCAAATCGTTTGAGTGTGAACCAGACCTAACCAGACCTCCAGCATTGACGCTTCTATTCTTCTTCGAAGGATTTCCTTTCACCATCTTTTTGGTTGAAAAGCGACAGAGGTTGTAAACCATTCCCAAAAAAAAAAGTGTGTGTGTGTCAGCTCCGACGCACGACTGGAGTTTACTCCTTACGTATACAGATGTACGATGATTCAAAAGTGAAAGGTGCGCAAGATACTTTGCGCAGACAAACGTAACGCTTTTGAGTTAAGAACGTTTACGACGTACGACATTTCATACAAACTTTCAAGTCCTAGTTTTTCGAAATGAACGCACCGATTTTAATGAAACTTCATACGCATACGCAGGATACATAGGTCTAAAAAGTTAGTTAAGAACAATTTCGAGAAATAGTGTTACAGCTAAATTCGACCGATTTTAAATTTTCCTTAGAAACAGAGATTTCCAATTATCTTTTTATTAATAAGACATTTCGAAAATATTCTTATGTAGGTATCCTTCTTATGCGTATGAAGTTTAATTAAAATCGTTTCATTTTATTTCGAAAAACAAGGACTTGAAAATTTGTATGAAATGTCGTACGTCGTAAACGTTCTTAACGCTTGTATTAATTTCACTCCTCATAAAATTTCCATACCGGGGGCCTTAAACGAAAATCGATTCTTAGGGAGTAAACTCCTAAAACTGTGCGCACATAAAAATTGTTCCCAATTTAAATGCTTTAGGCAAACATCGTAAACAGCCACACCTTAGCATAATGCTAAGCGTGCTAAGCTATGCTGAGGATAAGTACGGCCTGTCACGCTGACGTGAAGAATGGAGCTCGCGTGTGTACTCCTCCTTACATCAATGTGACTAATCTGTTTCACCATTATTTTTAGCACATCCGTGTTACATGCTCTTTGCTCGTATATTCTGAACAGAGCTAGACCTGTACCCAATAAATATCATGGTGTTTCTTGCAATGGTTTCAGATATTTCTTATCCGTATTACCTACGACAAATATAAACACATTTGATAAGAGATTACAAAAGTCTGTACGCATTTGAAAAGGAAATAACTAATTTAATTGAGATACGTACGCCATTATCGTCCTGAGAAAATAACCTCATATAGTCGCCGGCACGAGTCGTGAGCACAAACTTCAGTCTTAAACCTAAAGAAATCTTATTTCCAATCACGGCAGGTAGCACACGCGTGGGAGCAATGTAATCAATATATGATCAAGCATATTTATATACAAATAGAAAATAGAATACAAGAGCACGTTGACGAGGGCAGTTAAAGTTAAGATGGAATTTGTGCTCACGACTCGTGTCGGCAATAATACAACGCTTACTACGAAAATTACTCAAAAGCATACATATTAAAGAAGCAATTTGGAAATAAACCATCAAACAACTTTAACGTCAACCAACCCATATTATTTTTACATAAGCCTTAGTTTCACGAAGTCAAAGCCGAAGCCCGTTCAGCCGTAACATCGACAAAGACTAAATAAATAAAACTTCGATGAATTTAAATCAATCCGATCCATAATCCTTGTATGTACGAGTAAGTCATATAGGTACCTACTTGAAATTCAAGCAGAGGAATAAATCTGTTGGATTTAATAGTCAGAATCGAGAATGAAATATGTTAATGTGCTCATTTTCATGCATCGTAAGTGCACATTGCATGTCTATCGCTGAGCTGACTGGGGTTAATGAGGAATTAGTCGGTATTTCATAAATCCGATATGCCTAGTTTTCTTATTTGGTTATTTTTGTGTACTCAGGCTAATTTTTTTTTCCATAACGTCATTTGATTTCTTCTAAATTCTTCTTAGCGTATCGATGGCAAACAAAGTGGCCACAAAATTTAAACATTATATTTTCTAAATTATTTTCTTTGTTTCTTTCCTTTTACTTATAGACATATTATAAAGCAGGTATTCATTTGCAAATATGTAAAGTACATTATTCTATTGATTTAATCATTAATAAAATGTTATTCAGCTTACATACAGGTGTATGTACCTAAAAGCCTCACACGGTTTGTTGTACCCCTTGAACTAAACTTAAATTAGATAGTTAATAGTTACCACTAACATAACATAACATCACTCCTGTAATCCCGGAAGAGGTAGGCAGAAGTACTTTTAGTACACCCATATTTCTCCAATTAGGATGTTTTAAGTCCCATGTAATAGGGGGCGTGCCTATTGCCTTCAACTGGGCACAAATCCAGGCTCCGGGTTACAACTCAGCCTTATATTAAAAATAAAAGAAAGCTCGTAATATCTTATGAGGCTTAATACTCGGAACCTTTCATTTTCCACAATATTATACTAAGTAAAAGCCAGTTATCTGTTCTCATTTTATAGGTTTTCCATAACCATTTTATTTCATTGTCTTTATGGATAGGCTGACCCCACATTTGGCGTGCGCGATCCTCGGGCGTGCGAGTAGCGCGAGCGCCGCGCGCTCGCTGCGTGAGCGTCGGGTGTTGCCGCCGTGTGACGTGCATGCAGCGTGCGCGCAACGCGCACGCCCGAGGATCGCGCACGCCAAATGTGGGGTCAGCCATAAACTAACTACGTCGTTCAACTTCCCCTTGGGTTACAAAAAACTTAATACTGAGAATTTATATGCTAAACTTTGGAATATTTGAACAAGCTAAGTTCTTCTTCATCATAGCGTTAGGTGGTCTTGATGGGTGAAGTTTTATTAAGATTAAAAGTATTTCTATTTTCATCGCCCTAGATTCAGTTAAAATAAATACTTTTTTTTTCTAATTTTGAGAATTGTAACCCAAGAGGTCCATTTTATCCTGAACAAATCTTGCTCAACCTAGAGAGAGAATCATAGCGCGAAAAATGGTCATCAGGACTCGTCTTACATGGAGTAATGAAAGTAGTGGACTTGATTGAAGATTTAAATCGTTCTCTTAATTGCTCAGTATGTCTTGCTGTTTCAGGGATTCTCACAATGGCATGGCCACGGAACGGAAGGACTGTTCCATATCAAGAACCAGCTACCACTGATACAATTTCAACGTAGGTACACTTAATATTAAGATAATGTCATGTGGGAACTATTCAACACAAGAAACAGAAGCACGAACTTTAAACAAGCATATAGTTGTTACATCCCTTTACCGTCCCCTTTTCCCTTTCCATTGAATTTCGCTTCTGGTTAGATAAGAACATACTCGGGCTAAATGCGGAGCTACACCAAACGGAATCTCTTTGGTAAAGTCAGGGAAATTTGTTGTTAAGCAAATCGACTACCAACTCTAATTTTCCGTATATTCAAATCGTAACTGTCATTCTTTGACAGTTGTATGAAATGACAAATTGACGTAGGGTGTCAATTTGCTTAAAAATTAAATCCCTGATTGTACATCATTAGGTACAGTACGAATATGTATTATGTAACATTTACATTACTAGATTGTACCAGAAACTTCATACACGACATCTGTTAGCAAGCGTTACTATAGCGGCCGAGTGCTGCAAGCAAGAATAGTCCTTACGGAGTATAGATGCTCGTTTCTCCGATGGTATATACCGTCGTACCCTTTCAGGACTGACCTTAGTACACCTCAACACTTTTAAAAGAAACATACCTACTTACTTACTAAACTTGAGCATATACAATAATATTTACATGCTACAGATATCAGACAAAAGTGGAAAACAAAACTCATAGGACATCAATAAATTCATCCACAGCGCAAAAACGACAACGGGAAAGGTGCTATATTCAAAAATTCAAATTGAGTGTATACATTTTTTGTGCATGTTTTAGGCTCTGTGCGTTGCCTGTCAGTTAGTCATCAGTTAGTCACTCATTGAACTGCACCGTAATTGCGTAACACACAATCAGTCACAGTCTGAATGATTTTGAAACAAATTGCCAAACCATTGCTTCATATGTTCGAAAAATTTGTCTGCCCAACAACGTAAATAACGCAATGAATGTTGTTGAACTGTCATAATGGAACCAATTCCTACTGTAACTGTATTATGCGATTGCCCCGTTGGTTTATTAATATGTATAGTATAGAAACACTAGTTCACGTACACAAACCGTTTAATTTCCATTCTGCGTAGGTACCTACAAGATTTATTTAAGAATCTGATAGATATGGTTTACGCTCACTGCATAAATTAGTATTGGTACGTCTGAGTTTCCGGGGCTTTATCCTTAGTTACAATTAGATCATTTCTAACTAGGAGAATTTGTATGTTCAGATGTTGTTGCTGTCTACATAAAGCTAGGTTAAAAGTTTTCGTGTCGTCATAAAGCTTGGTAAAATAATTAGGGGGATACAGGTAGCTAAGATGTTATCCTAGTAGACAGTTAAATGATCGATGATTGAAGAGAATGGGTTTTGGCATGACATAAATGTAGGTACTCCAAAGCCTACAGTTATCTTAGTGTGTACTAGCTGTGCGCCGCGATTTCGTTCCCGTGGATGTCGTAATATTGTGTATACAATATACTAAAATAACAGCCACATTTTAATAAAACTCCCCCTCGTCCCCCGGGACGAGGGAGTTTTATTAAAATATAAAAGATTAGCCGGAACAAACAGACAGATGGATAAAAATGTTAAAAACTGCTTTTTTGTTATAAGTACCGTTCATACTTTCTTATGGATTTAGTAAAAAGTTGTTATTTTAACATTACAAACAAACACTTCAATTTTATTTATTTGTATAGATAGTTGTGCCCCGCGACTTCGTTCGCGAGGATGTCGTAAGATATACAATATACTAAAATAACAGCCACATTTTAATAAAACTCCCTCGTCCCCCGACTCGTCGCCACAGATTACCAGATAAATCACTCCATGTACTTACGCGCGCTAACTACCTACCGGCAGCCGGGCCGCACGTAGCCCATTTCTCAGTAGGTAGCCGACAGCCGCGAAACGCGTACGTACACATATATAGTTTCAAATTCTTATGATATGGCTGGTTCTGGTGTATTATGTGCAGTTGATGGATGTAGATCCAGCAAGACGAGAGATAAAAAACTTATCTTTTTTCAGTTTACCTGCTGATACAGTTTTACTATCGTTTTTTAAATAGGTAATTGTTTAAACTTGCATGTTTCGTGTTTTGTATTTTATTGGTAGGTACGTAATTACTTCTACCATGCGTCTGAGGTAAGAATAGAAAGGTCAATGCCCTCCACTTGTCAACTGTCATTTGAAAATTACGTTAAGCAAAAATCTACTTTGTGCAAATTAATTTTCTATAATATTTATTATCGTTATTATCTTGTTAATGTTATGTTCATATGATTATTGTTTATTTAAAAGCGTGCAAGTGTTAAAAATTCGTGCATAACGTCAAAATATGGCGCCAGCGCAGGTTTGTTCATAGTGTAGAAGCATAGTAGTTACCTATTACGCTAATTGTGTAAATGAAAGAACAAATCAATTAATCGTGTTTTCAGTTTCCTCCATTTCGTATTTCATTCGTATTCGTGGCCATGCGGAGTGGTTACGTCACTGATTATTAAATAGTTAGGTACTACACGTTGCGTACGATGTGGGCCTTACTTGTCTTACAACTGCAGTTTCGGGGTGTGGTCACAGAATACTAAATAGTTATATAAATATTCCTCGGTCATTCATAAGTATTTTTAACAATTGAACATGCTAAAATATTAAAAAGCATTTCATTTTATTTTATATTATTTCATAAAGTGTACTTCAAATACCTACCAGCCCTGGCAATTCACAATAACCACGCGGCGGCGCGCAGCTACAAAGCACAACTGACTTTACGCTTGTAAGGTTAGGTACAATTTCGTTCGCAGCATCTAGCGATTCGAAGGTATAGGCTATTATAGTAGTAGGTATTGAAAATTTCGTATGGAGTGATTTATCTGGTAATCTGTGCCGTCGTGTTGAATCGCCCGCCCGCGCTATTACTTCGTATTCGCTTAGTGTTCTTTCTGACTTTTTTCTTTCTGCTCGGCTCCTAAGAGTCGTAGCGTGATGTTAAATAGCCTATAACTGTCTTCGAGAATTGGGCTATCAAATGCAAAAAGAATTTTTCAAATCCGATTTTTTGTTCAAAATTTCATGGGTTTTAGTGTTTTTACGCGGAACCCTTATTATTTTTCTAAAATAAAAGTAGCCTAAGTTACCCGCAGTTACATCAGCTATCTGCCAGTGAAAGTCCCGTCAAAATCGGTCCAGCCGTTTCGGAGATTAGCTGGAACAAACAGACAGACAGACAGACAGACAAAAATGTTAAAAATTGATTTTTTGTTATAAGAACCGTTTATACTTTCCTATGCATTTAGTAAAAAGTTGTTATTTTGACATTACAAACAGATTTTATTTATTTGTATAGAAGATGTATGTATGTTCCTTTATTACTCCAAAAGGTCTGGAGCAATTTTGATGAAATTTTCAGGCAATCTTCAGATTAGCCCAGTGGGAGATCCTGTGAAGTATGGTGGCGATCTGATCAACAGATTTTTTTTTTGGTAATTTTGAGTAATATTTTTTCTGAACAGTAACCTAACAAAAAGTACTAGGCTTGCATGAATTCAAGATAGTATTTCAATCAATCACCACAAGTCATCTGACTATAGATAATTTGTGCTACCCGTGCGAAGCCGGGGCGGGTCGCTAGCATAATGATAAATTAAAGTCGCTTTTCGTGTCTGCCTGTGTGACCGCGTTATTCTTCTAAACTAAGCAACGGATTTTGATCCAGTTTTCACCATCATTTAGAGAATTTATTCTGGAAGTATTATGTGTATAACACATTGACATTAAATTTATATTTAATAAACAAATATCGCTGTTTTGTAAAGTCGTAAAAATCGTGCGAGACTGGGGCGGGACGCTAGTAGCAAATAAATACACTTATACAAATATACTTTCACATTTATAATATGTATTACTAGCTTTAGCAACATAAGCACGTTTTCAGCTTCACAATATTAAAAAAAAATCTAATTAAGTAAGAGCTACTTATTTGCAACAGAAGCCTCTCCAATGCAATGCGCTAAAGCTCAAAGGTTTACATCAAACGACAACTTTTAATATCTACTGTTGCTGTTTCAGTTGCAAAAAAAAACGTTCCTCAGATTGCAGGGTTTTATTTTGTTTTTTTCCTGCAGGAAAAGGGCTTGTAGTTGGATCTCGTCTCGCGTCAGTTGACTTGTACAATTGTACAAACAGTAGGTAGGTACAGGTACTACCGAGGAAACTTACATCTGACCAGTTCGAAAACAAAATCGCGTACACACGGTGAACACATCAGTGGTGCTATTCTGGAAAGATCCCACCGTGAAAATTTAGGTGAAGTGAGCGTGATGTGAACTATCATCCCACCTTACTCTACTAGGGATTGAGTCACTTCAAACTCACTTCACCTAAGTGCTCACGGTGTGATGTTTACAGAATAGATCGGCTGTTAGCAAGCGTTACTGTAGCGGTCGAGCGCTGCAAGCAAGAATAGTCCTGACGGTGTATAGATGTTCGTTTTTCCCATGGTACATGGCTTTGGGTACAAATCGAGAAGGCCTGTTTGGACATATGTGAGGACATAAGCATAAGTTTGTTTTAGGGATGGTGATTTCGTCATTCCGTTAATTTAAGACATGTCAAGACAGCCACTCGCTTCTCATGCACAACGGTATGGGTTAGAAACCGGGCAAGTTGCAATGTGACTTTTAAAAATTCATGTTTATCTATTCTTTTCTAAGAATATCTTGGACATCACTGGCATCTATGAAGAAAAACATCGTGGGCAACCTGGACTGTAGCTTTTGCTAGCGGCTTCGCCCGCGTGAATGTCAGAGATACCTATGATCCCACTGGAACGTTTTAGCAGGTTAATCCCGTTTATAAACTATCTGTGTGTTTTCCATCAAACTATATTCAGCCGTTTTTGCGTGATTGAGTAACAAACATCCAAACATACAAACTTTCACATCTATAATATTACTAGTTTTTACCAGCAGCTTTTCCCGCGTGGATGTCGGAAATTAACCCACGGGAACGTACTACCGAGATAAAAAGTACCCTATGTGTTAATCCTGGTTATAAACTATTTGTGTCTATCCAAATCCTATTAGAAGCATAATACCAATTATTGAAATACTATCGTGAATTCATGCAAGCTTAGTACTTTTTGTTGCGCCTTTCATTCATATCCTATTAGTGGGATAATACTAATGATTGAAATACTATCTTGCATTCATGCAAGCTTAGTACTTTTTGTTGCGCCTTTCATTCATATCCTATTAGTGGGATAATACTAATGATTGAAATACTATCTTGCATTCATGCAAGCTTAGTACTTTTTGTTGCGCCTTTCATTCATATCCTATTAGTGGGATAATACTAATGATTGAAATACTATCTTGCATTCATGCAAGCTTAGTACTTTTTGTTGTGCCTTTCATTCATATCCTATTAGTGGGATAATACTAATGATTGAAATACTATCTTGCATTCATGCAAGCTTAGTACTTTTTGTTGTGCCTTTCATTCATATCCTATTAGTGGGATAATACTAATGATTGAAATACTATCTTGCATTCATGCAAGCTTAGTACTTTTTGTTGCGCCTTTCATTCATATCCTATTAGTGGGATAATACTAATGATTGAAATACTATCTTGCATTCATGCAAGCTTAGTACTTTTTGTTGTGCCTTTCATTCATATCCTATTAGTGGGATAATACTAATGATTGAAATACTATCTTGCATTCATGCAAGCTTAGTACTTTTTGTTGTGCCTTTCATTCATATCCTATTAGTGGGATAATACTAATGATTGAAATACTATCTTGCATTCATGCAAGCTTAGTACTTTTTGTTGTGCCTTTCATTCATATCCTATTAGTGGGATAATACTAATGATTGAAATACTATCTTGCATTCATGCAAGCTTAGTACTTTTTGTTGTGCCTTTCATTCATATCCTATTAGTGGGATAATACTAATGATTGAAATACTATCTTGCATTCATGCAAGCTTAGTACTTTTTGTTGCGCCTTTCATTCATATCCTATTAGTGGGATAATACTAATGATTGAAATACTATCTTGCATTCATGCAAGCTTAGTACTTTTTGTTGTGCCTTTCATTCATATCCTATTAGTGGGATAATACTAATGATTGAAATACTATCTTGCATTCATGCAAGCTTAGTACTTTTTGTTGTGCCTTTCATTCATATCCTATTAGTGGGATAATACTAATGATTGAAATACTATCTTGCATTCATGCAAGCTTAGTACTTTTTGTTGTGCCTTTCATTCATATCCTATTAGTGGGATAATACTAATGATTGAAATACTATCTTGCATTCATGCAAGCTTAGTACTTTTTGTTGTGCCTTTCATTCATATCCTATTAGTGGGATAATACTAATAATTGAAATACTATCTTGCATTCATGCAAGCTTAGTACTTTTTGTTGCGCCTTTCATTCATATCCTATTAGTGGGATAATACTAATGATTGAAATACTATCTTGCATTCATGCAAGCTTAGTACTTTTTGTTGTGCCTTTCATTCATATCCTATTAGTGGGATAATACTAATGATTGAAATACTATCTTGCATTCATGCAAGCTTAGTACTTTTTGTTGTGCCTTTCATTCATATCCTATTAGTGGGATAATACTAATGATTGAAATACTATCTTGCATTCATGCAAGCTTAGTACTTTTTGTTGCGCCTTTCATTCATATCCTATTAATGGGATAATACTAATGATTGAAATACTATCTTGCATTCATGCAAGCTTAGTACTTTTTGTTGTGCCTTTCACCCATGTCCTATTAGTGGGATAATACTAATGATTGAAATACTATCTTGCATTCATGCAAGCTTAGTACTTTTTGTTGTGCCTTTCACCCATGTCCTATTAGTGGGATCTTGGGATAATACTAATGATTGAAATACTATCTTGCATTCACGCAAGCCTAGTACTTTTTGTTAGGTTACTGCTCACGTGGTTGCTGCACAACGTGTCGTGTACCGTCTTGTATGCATGCAACGTACTACCGGGACAAAAAGTATCCTATGTATTAATCCAGGTTAAAAGCTATCTGTGTGCCAAATTTCATCCAAATCCGTTCAGCCGTTTTTGCGTGATTGAGTAACAAACATCCAAACATCTAAACATACAAACTTTTACATAATTTATAATATTAGTAGGATAGTAAGATACAAAATCTGAAATTTCCAATCCGCCTTGAGTAAGCGCGGTGAACAGTAATAATAATTAATAATTATTGAAAAATGTAATTACACAAGAAACAAAAATTAATAAACGAAATTAATAATTCAATTATTTATTCAAGTAACAATTTGAGTCATAGTATTGTAACAATTTGACTTATTTAGTTTGCTAACATAGGTTAGCAACCTAAATTAAATACAAATAAGGAAATGCTGAATCACGCTTTAAGTCCAGCAGAAAAATGCTCATACCATATCTATATGAGACGAGGCCTTTGCCCTGCAGTGAAATAATAATAGGCTTGCATTATTATTTTATGAACATAACATCAAGCCTGTAATCGCCAAGAGAAGGGGGTAAAAGGGTTAGGCAGAGGTGTACCTATAAGTTAAGACCCATGTAGTAGGGGTCAGCCTATTGCAATCAACTAGGCACAATTCCAGACTCCGGGCTGCTATTGAGAAATTCCTGATAGTAAAAAAAAAATACACTTTACCCGACCTGGGAATCGAACCCAGGACCTCATGTTCGGCAGTAGGACTTGCGACCAATAGTCATCATATCGCAGATTCAACGCCCACACTCCACAGCCTATACTGAGGTTATAATTACATGTTAGTGTTGCTAGCGGTATAAAATAAATAGGGCAAAACTTGGGTAATCGGTGATAGTTTTGTTTTTTAATTGTAAAATTCGATTCATTGATCAGATTATTTTTTAAATTTACTGTGATACAGTAGACAAAAGAAGCTTTGCTAACTTATATCTAAAAATGTGGCAAATACTATAATGATTGAAAAATATACATTTATCAAGTCAGTAGTAACTTGGTAATAAAACACATATTATCTATCACCGAATAGCTACATATCACGGATTAGCCAAGTTTTGCCCTATAAGCCACATTAGCGATACAGTCACAAGCACTAATATGTATACGCTGCCACCTGTGGACTTTTAAAAGTTTTTTTTCCTACTGTTTTGATTGTAATTTTATGTTGTTACGAACATAGTATTTTGAAACCCATGCTCTTAAGAAAGAGGTCTTATCTCAAAGTTGCAATCGTAATCCCACGAGAAAATCGCTTTTGAATTGTGCTAAATGTATACATATTAATGCTCGTGACTGTACAACATTGCACATGACATGCAATGTTGCAATTACGTTCGATGTTCGTTTATTGTACTGAATCATATTGGTGGGTTTATATTTTGGCACCCTTCCTATGCCTTGAACAATGGTAAAATATTCTTAGAATAAGCGTTTCCAGCATTGCATTGCTTGTGGCCAAGTAATAACTGCCGCTCGGTTCGATCGATCAAGTTAAGCTACGCTTGCCGCGATTGGTACGTGGATGGGTAACCATCTTTACCTACATATCAAGACCCCTCAATGCCTTGGAAAGCACGTTAAGCCGTTGGTCCCGGCTGTCATTCGTGGATCTTAGACAGCCGTTACGGGTTATCAGAAGCCCGAAAGTCTGACAACCAGTCTTACCTACGGGTATCGTATTACCCAGTTACTGGGTTGTGGTGGTCAGATAGGCAGTCGCTCCATGTAAAATACTGGTATTCAGCTGTATCCGGTTAGACTGGAAGCCGACACCAACAAGCTTGGGAAAAGGCTAGGCAGATGATGAAGCGTTGCCAGCGTTCCGTATTCTAATATAAAGGGTTTTCCAATAGGGACGGGTCGATGTTGACAGTCTGTGGCAGCCATACTATT
This sequence comes from Fissipunctia ypsillon, assembly GCA_947568875.1. NCBI lineage: Eukaryota > Metazoa > Arthropoda > Insecta > Lepidoptera > Noctuidae > Fissipunctia > Fissipunctia ypsillon. Next base: position 20,294,344 of record OX387645.1, on the reverse strand, counting down.
TTGGTGGGATCTGTAAAATCTGTTGTATATTATGCAGTCAGTGATGCCAAATCACCATGGCAAGTTACACGGTTGAGCAGCATGTGCAAATGATAAAACTTTATTATCAAAATGAGTGTTCGTTAGTGCAAACGTTGCGCGCATTGCGCCCATTTTACGGCAGACGCGGTGGCCCTTCAAAGACCACTCTCCAACGATTGGTGACTAAATTTGAGACGACCGGTTCGGTAAACAACCAACCAACACCTTTACGTCAAAGGAACGCGAACATCGCCGCTGTACGTGAGAGTGTTCAGGAGACTCCGAGGTAGTCGATTTCTCGCCGTGTTCTAGAACTTGGCCTTTCGCAGACCTCAACGACTCAATCGACATTCTGCATGAACGGTTTGAGGGTAGAGTTATCTCTCGCAGAGGTGACGTGAATTGGCCACCAAGATCGTGTGATTTGACTCCGCTAGACTTTTTCTTGTGGCGTTTTCTGAAGTCGCAGGTCTATGCCAATAAACCACATTCGACTGTTGCCCTGAAAGCCAACATAACGCAGGCCATCGCTCGGATTCAGCCGGATCTATGCAGCAGAGTCATTAAAAATTGGACCTCTCGGATTCGTGCCACCATACGAAGCCGCGGCGGACATTTGAACGATGTCATATTCCATCCATAATGGCATAAATGGGCCTTTTAAATAAAAAATAAATTTCGTTAATATCTCACACACATCTTGTTTTATTCAATTTTAACATCGACCCGTCCTTGTTGAAAGACCCTTTAGTACCTAGTACAGTTAGTGGTTCCAATGTCTAAAATAATTGAGCCAACCAATCACAACCTCGATAAGATTTAAGTAATTTTACCAGTAAAGTAAGTAAGGTAATTTTACCAGTAAATGAGAGAAATGTAGGTAAGTTTTAAGTTACATACTGGCAAAAATGTTTAGTAAAGTAAGATAGACATTAGTCGATCACAAGCCGTTTTAACGAGCCTTGTCAAGATAGCTACTGTAGTGTTTAACTATAAATAAGTAAAAATTACTATCATACACAGTACTATGCACATCAGTAGTGAGGTAGCTGTCACTGTCAGTCACCTGTCAGTCACCACGAATGGCGGGAAACAGTTGAAAGTCAAGCGGTGCCTGCACGAGAGGCTGTGTGGTGATGAGCCAGAAATACGGGAACAACAGGATTCTACAGCATCTTGGCGCTAGATCTTCCTAATGCGATCACAGCACTGCAGCCAATGTGATCCTCATCTAGTTAACGAAGATGGGCCAATACAACACGAAGGCCACATCATAATCACAACGTTAATTTAAGCTGTACTCTTAAATGGTACTTAATTAGCCTTAATGACACGATTAAGCCCTTAAGATTTGCGTGCAGACAACAACAAGGAATCGCGTTACCTTGATTACTCCCCAACACGCGTAATATATTGTTTTTACAGCAGCTTTAAAAGCGGAATTAACATTACAGCGCTTCGCTTACGAAGCGGCCCGGAAAAGATGCTCAGTAATAAATGAAGGTGGACCGGAATGTAATTACTTACTGCGTGTTTCTTTGATATATTTATAACACATAACATAACATCACGCCTGTAATCCCCAAAGGGCTAGGTAGAGGTTATCAGAGGTGTACCTATAGTACACTAACATTTCGCCAGTTATGTTTTAAGCCCCACGTATTAGGGGGCGAGCCTATATTTATAACTAACTTTATAATTCTCAATTTATATGCTGAGTTGAAATCGAGAGCGCGAATGGTGTTATAACGATCTCTCTTTTGTTCTGATAAGCAATTCTCTGGTTTCTGTCCGAAGTTCTGAATAACATAGCTTTAAGAAGGTTTACACTACCACTTAATATACCCATATTATAGCTATGCTGTATCGAAGAGTCTCAAGAGTAAGATGCAGAAATAAACGGTGGTACTTCTCCGTAAAAAACGATTCACAACACAAGTTATCCCTTTTAAAAATACAACCTTATAGGTGTGCCTACATAAATGTTAATTCACGTTAATTCCAAGATAATGTGAAAATTCACAAAAGGCAGGAAATTAATTTCCCGTAGAAACGTATGGAATTAATTTCCTTTAAGTTATTGAGTTTTTCCTGTTATTTTTTTTCTTCTGTTTGTTGAAAACTCGGGCTTCGGCTGTAACAACCTCTATAATGGAAATTTACTTTGCCCTTTTAACGGAGCTCTACGAATCATTAAAGACTCAGAAATGATTTAAGTGTTGTTTTAATAAAGGAAAGTGTAATGTGATTACTTAATAATACTGGTGGGTGGTAAATTATTTGTTATCTGAACCCGTAGTCTATTGCGTACCAATAGGTATCGTCAATCAATTAATCCTAATGTACCAGCGCCCTAATTGCGTAACACACTATCAATCAGAATCTGAATGATTTTGAAGCAAATTGCTAATCCATTACTTCCTAAGTTCGAAAAATTTGTCTGCTCAACAACGTAAATAGCGCAATGAATGTTGTTGTACTGTCAAAATGAAACGGATTCCTATTGTATGTTTTGCAATTGCCCCGCAGATCAGTAACCAAATAATACAACCCAAGTAAGACTAGATAAATTATGTATTCTTAGGTTCATAGTTCGCAAATTGTCCCTGAAAGTATTATAATAGTTCTGTCTCAAAACTTCAAATAAGTATAATTTATTTTATTTATTTCTTAGTTTTAAGTCGTGAAAATAATTGAGACAGAATTACAGAATATTCCAAAGTCATTGCATGTCGACTCCTAATAAAATAAGATCTTGTATTACATGACCTTTCTCTTTTTGATAATATAATATGCATTAAAAGAAACATATTGCCATTTAAAAACAACATTACCTGCCGACGGTAGGTACATTTAAAATACAAACAGGCCCTACGGGACTCTTTGATCCGATAAAATAAAAAATGTGGCCCGTCCAGCCAGCTTAATAGACGTGCAAATGTTTCTTTATTTTGTTTAGAGTTATTTATTCGTGCAATTTCGGCGTATACGTATAAGCAACTTTTAGGTAAAACAATATTCATTGTTGGAAGATCTTCACGTAGTAACAATATTTCTAAGAGTGCCAAACTTTTTGAAGTCTATCATATCGGATAAAAAACAAAGCCTCCATCGTGGACGTCACCACAGGCAAAACCCAACGACAAGAGGATAGGTAGCAATGACCTTTCCTACAAATAAAACAGCCCCAATTTTTGAGGAGGTCAAGAATGAGAAACTTTTAAGTATAGCGATTTGGAGCTCGTTAAAACTTTTCACCCAAAAATATTTCCTATCAGAAACTCACAATACCAAACATTTCAACAATGTTCATTTTTCACGCAAAAAAAAAGAATTTTTTTTATATCGAAACATTCAAAAGGCCGTATGCCACAGTTCGATTGTGTCGTATCATAAATAAATAACATCTATTTCCGTGCGGACGGCGCCACAGGCAATAGCTAGTTCATAAATAAACCTATTGAGCGGGCGTTGGACACGTATCAATGTTGGCGTTCAGTTTTCATATTCATAAAAGAAAATATTTGCATTGGCAACATTGGTAACGAATGTGACGACGTGACGTTGAATATTGTGAATTCGATGACGTTAACCATAGTATTGCGAAAACTGCAACGTTTACCTACATGATACTTTACAATACACAATAATAAAGTTGTCAATTATTTGCCAGCACTTTCTGAAAATAAGGGTAACTAGGTAAGGATGGGAGTGTTTAAAAAGTTTACCGTACCTATCCAGCTGTGGATGTGCCACCAGAGGGGCAATTGTGTAACACACTAACAGTAGGAGTCGGTTTCATTTTGACAGTTCAGCAACATTCATTGCGTTATTTACGTTGTTGAGCAGACAAATTTTTCGAACATATGAAGCAATGGATTAGCAATATGCTTCAAAATCATTCAGATTGTGATTGATAGTGTGTTACACAATTAGGGTGCAGGTCCACAACGTAGCGATCACATGAAGCTTCTCACGCCACTACAAAAATCAAATTACTTGAATTTTCATTCGATCAAACAATTATATATATGTAATTCGTTTTGGAACCCATTCCGAACCATTCTGAACTTCACCCAAACGCTTTACAGAAATTATAGCAAACCCTTTAGGCAAAATGATTTCAAAATGGCGCCTGACTGCGACATTGAGGTCGTAAAATATTAAAAAGATACAACCCAAATTCTCCTTCCCGTTTAAAAAATGCCCTACTTTTTTAACAGTCTACAAACATGATAATATAAACAAAAGACTTTTATAATAAAACAAACCGCGTTTAAGCCCTCGTTTCGTTTTAAACAATAAGTTATTACTTTTTAATGTTGTTATTTAATGTCCGCTATGAAAAAGGCTGTCTGTCGATACCTACCGAACATTTTGATTGGGGCTTTGTGTAAAAAAGTTACCATGAAAATAAAAATTGGGATGCTGTGTAATAAAAAAACATTTACCCTCGGTGTGTTTAAAAGCTATGTTTATTTTATATTGATATGTTTTCAACAAAAACCACAGTTTTTGTTTTTTTTTATTTTTATTTGAGATAGGTTTGCTCTTGACTCTAGTCTAGGTCAGAGATGACAGAAACAAAGTCGACGATGGAGTGAGCTTACCCAGACGAAGCCTGTTCACTCTCACTTTGAAGAGATCGGGGTTGTATATGTTTGGGAACACAGACGCAGGCAGAGAGTTCCACTCCTTTGCTGTGCGCATCACAAAAGACATTTGGAAACGCTTAGTGCGAATTGGTGGAATAGCAACTAGGTAGGGATGGTAACCTGCAGTGCGTCTAGATGTGCGATGGTAGAAGGGGGCAGGCGGAATGAGGTCGTGGAGTTCTCGAGCACACTTACCGAAGTACAATCTGTAGAAGACCGACAAGCAGGCAACCTTGCGGCGATGAGCCAAGCTGTGAAGCTTGGCATCCACCAGTCTTACGTCGCCAATGAGCCTCTTAGCTCTGCGTTCCACCGAATCAAGTTCGGCAAGTTGGTACTTAGCTGAGCCATCCCAAAGGTGGCTGCAATACTCCATGCAGGATCGGACTTGCGCTTTGTAGAGAGTTAAAAGCTGTCCAGGCGTAAAGTATCGCTTCACCCTATTTAGGATGCCCAGTTTCTTAGCCGCAGTTTGAGCTTTGTACTCGATGGTGGCTCCGAAGTTGAGACATGATGTCAACTCCATGCCTAGGAGCTCGAGCCGATCAGTTACAGGAACAGATGTACCCCGAAAAGTAGGAGTTTGATCGAAACGACTCCTTTTAGCGGTAAAAAGACACGCCTGTGTTTTGGTAGCGTTAAAAGAGACCAGATTATCATCACCCCACTGGGAGACAAGACTTAAGGTTAAATCTGTCCGCTCTACCATGGCCTCTCTTAAGGAACGAACTTCGGCCCCACTGGTTTTTGCGCTCGACAAGTATCTTTCTGAAACTGTACTGTCATCTGTGTACCCAACAATACCAGGTTGAAGTAGGTCATTGATGTACAGCAGGAAAAGAGTTGCAGAGAGAACAGACCCCTGAGGAACTCCGGCATCAATAGCCATAAGGTCGGAAGAGCAGCCGTCAACGACTACTCTGATCGACCGTCCACTAAGGAAGACTGATATCCAGCTACAAAAATCAACTGGGATGTCATGAGCAGGAAGCTTGCTGAGTAGACCAGCGTGCCAGACACTGTCAAAGACCTTCGAGATATTAAGCGATACAGCAAGTGCTTCGCCGTGTTTCTCGATGACCTCGCCCGAGCAGTATGTGACATACACAAGAAGATCGCCAGTTGACCGTCCCCGGCGAAAGCCATATTGACGGTCACTGAGGAGATCATTGTTTTCAAGGTAGGTCAGCAAATTACTGTTCAGTAGTACCCTTTCCATAACCTTGTACAGAATGGAGGTAATGGCGATCGGACGGAAATGGGCAGGGTCTACACGGACGCCCTTTTTGGGCACTGGTTGCACATTTGCAAGCTTCCCGGAGTTTGGTACCGTCCTTTTTTTAAGAGAGAGGCGGAACAAACGTGTCAACACAGGAGACAGTTCAGGCGCACACTGCCTCAATACTCTCGCTGGAATGCCGTCAGGCCCGCTGGCCTTGTTCACGTCTAGACTGCACAATACTCTTCAGACCTCTTTAATGTGAACTGCGATCAGTACAGTAGGTGGTTGCTTGGAGCCAGCGTTCAGACGTGAATTGCTTGCAAAGAGAGATGCAAATAGATTTGCTTTCTCACCTGCAGAGTGAGCCAGCGACCCATCAGGTTTCATCATTGGAGGTAAAGTGGGTAGACAGAAATTCGCTTCAGCCACTTTAGACAGGGACCAGAACTGTTTACTACCCGGAGGGTGCGAAGCCAGTTTGGCCCCAATACGTCCGACATGGTCAAAACGTGCCCCACGTAAAACTCGCTTGCAGAACTTGGCGGCAGAATTAAAAGCTCTCTTCTTCGCGCGAACCCTACGCGCTCTAACTTTACGGTCGCGGGCCTTGACCCAGGCTTGGTAAGCAGACACTTTCCGGGCCTCAGTGTGGGCGCATTTTGCATTATACCAAGGCCGAGATTTAAGACCGAGCGGGATGTCGGAGAATGGAATAAAATACTCCATCCCCTGCCGAATCACGTCTGCAACCACGTCAGCACAGCACGAGGGGTCACGCGAGGAGAAGCACACTTGCCACCAAGGATAAGACGCAAAAAAGTGCCGCACCTCATCCCAGTCTGCTGACTTGTATCGCCATACTCGCCTCGTGCCTCTAGGACTCTCATCTGGAGGAGAGCAGGTCGATATGGATTTCACCAGACAGTGGTCAGACGTTCCCAGCGGGGCTGAAACCGATACTGAGTGACTGTCCAGATCAGATGCCAGCAGAAGGTCCAAGCAATTGGGTGTATGGCCGTCAACATCCGGTACCCGCGTTGCCACATTCACCATCTGGGTCAGATCTAGCGTTAAAGCAAACTTGCGCGCCTCTAACCCGGCATGGTCAGTTTTCTGGTACGGGAACAACCACTCTTTATGATGGGCATTGAAGTCCCCCAGAAAGATGAGCTTCGGTGTTTGGTAACGGTGCTGGGTTACGTCAGTCGACTCCACGAGGAAATTAAAGAGCGCTGTTGTCTCCTGGTCACCGCTATGCGATCGGTAGACGCCGATGTAGAGAGATTTCTCCACGCCAGTGTCCACAAGTAGCCATATGGCAGAAAAACCCGATTTCTCAAAGCAGCGGAGACGACGACAACAAATGTCATCGCGGACGTACACACAGACCCCAGCTTGCTTCTTAAACTTGTGTTCAAGAGAGCAACCCGGGTAGTTGAGATACGCCACATCCGATGGGGTTGTTATCTTCGTCTCCGTTAGGAAAAACAGGTGCGGCTTCTCAGTCTCAAGGTGGTGATGGACCGGATTGAGATTGGAGTGCAACCCCCTGATGTTAGTGAGATGCACTTTTAGAGAGAGGAAGTGCAGCCGTTGTCTAACCTTGTTTTTCTTTTTTACTTTGGCCATATTTGTGAAGAGTTGGGGAAAAAAGTCGACTTGTCGAGGCGCTGCTCAGTAATCCAAGTGGAACACTAGAGCTAACCAAACCTATGGGGAACTCATTTGGAGACTGCGGGGACGCCCGAAACCCCCGGATATGGCCGCCGGGTCCTCCCATCCAGTCGCTGGCTGGCACGGTGGAGCATACCGGGATTTTTCGCGAGTTGGCGGGGCAGCCTTTGGCACGTGGCTGGCGTGCTACTTGGGCCCCCTACTGACTGCGGTCGGCCAACGGCTCGCACCGTGCTTCGGATCCCGCTACCCTCCAAAATGAGTTACACGGCTAGTCATGCCCAGAGACCAAGACCAGTTCTGAACAGCGCAACTGACAATCTTCTTCTCCCCCAAAGGCACTGGCACTCCCACACACCGACGGAACACAGCAAGCTGCTTGGCGCCAGACTCCGGTTATTATTAATTAAAAGGACTATTTTGTAATCTACTTTCTAAAAATGACTGTTGTAAAACATTACTGGCGCCTTCCTCCATTTTTGCGCAGAATCTCATTTATACTACAACATCTTACCCACAGCTGAGCCTAATCACACTTTCCATCCGCCATTCAAAATGAACCCGGAACCTTATTTTACGTGCCATACTTAAACGAAAACTTAAACTTTCCCTTTCAAAATTCAATTGAAACCATTCTGGGAGAAAATATTTTACGATTTCAGCAATATGTAAGTATGAGTCCGATTTCAATATTTTTATAGCCTTGCCAGCGCACCAGCAGACATAAATCCGTGTCCCTTAGTTGACTGACAACTTTCCTAAGTACACTGCAAGAAAAATTTCATGGAGTGTTCGAGGTCCTTACGACCCAACACTGACCGTCGCAAAATGGCTTAAATAGACCCTTATCACTAAGCATCCTTCGTACAAGTTCAATCCCATGAAATTCTAGTCCTTTTGAAAGGATAAATGCATCTGACAGCACAAGATAAATCGACCGTCCAGTGTCGATTTCTCATAATGAGGTAGATAATATTTTTTCCGAAGGTATCACGAAAATTATTTATGAAAAGGTAAGTGAAAATCTATTATACGCGTAATAAAGTTAAATTATTCATTCCAATGTTACCGAAAATGTCGTTGGTCCTATTCAGGGCACATAATTGCTTCCATCATTACTCTTTATCTCGGTGAGATCAGAAAGTCATTTATCACGGAGCCAATGTGCTCGCTCCCGTCGATCACAAACTTATTGTATGTACCAACTTTTCTATCGCTTGCATTCATTTGCTACTAGAAGACTTTTAGAAGGGATTTTTTTATTAAATACTCGGTCTTTTTCAACCTCTTTTCGTTATATGGGTTAAGTAGAAAGTGCAACCACGATGTTACTAATGACTACATTTCTATAAACAGACTTATAAGGATATCGCTGTAATCTCTTAGTAGTAGACAGGTCGGTGATTAGAATATTCTAAAGAGAATCCATAGCAAGATCTGTTTCTGAAGTCCGCTAATGAGGAAAGCCTCGAGGCAAAAAAATACAATTTCTACTTACCTGCAGAAAACAATAAAAAATTCGCAGTAGTACCTAACCCTGGCATTGCTACCGCTCCAGAAAAAGAATGTACAATTTATATTTCACGTTTTCAATTCAGATGGGTCAGTGGCGTATTGCTCTTAAACTTTAGAGGCTCATAACTTCAACCAAAACCTGTTGAACTATCGACCTACTTTAAACAAAAGGCAGGAGAGGGTTATTTCACAATATCTTCGTCAGAATCTGTAGATATTACCCGTATAAACTGGCAAGCTGCTATAAACTTCCATACGTCGACAAGTTGACATAAGGAAAATCCACTTGGTCTCATAACTTGTGTATTCTCAGCCCCAAAGATAACGGGATTTTTTCTTGGGATACATGTAATCAGCAAGTCCTTCACGTGATGGGATATCGGGTAAATAAGAAAGAAACGAGTCTAATGGAGACTAGATTTGTCGTCAGTCGTCACCAATATTACAAAGGAGTTATTTAATTTATGTAATTTACCAGCTTCTACCGATATAGAATAAACCTGTATAGGAAAAAATTTTGATTGCACTAAAGAAACCACACTTCTATTAATTTATGTATTACATAATAAATAAATATGTACCTACATTATATAATGTATTAAAATCTCATTGATGTTCGGCATATGACATTAAATATTTACACGATTTAGGTAACATTCTCTATAGACAGACACATGCTTAAAGTGAAAACAGTCCTTATTGATTTTCTTCTTCAGCCCAGCTGTACCGGACGCGAAGCGTCTCGCTGTGAGCACGAAATTTTTATTACAGCTGATATTTTTGCAGTAAAAGCGGATGTTCTTAGCAAGCTTATTCTACAGTAGTCTTGATTTATATTTGTAGAATTTTAAAACCGTTATAACAGCATGACATGAAACATAAGTTTGAAACAATATTAACCAGACTTCGGTTAGCATTATAAACTAATCTAATTTTCGATCCCGCACTGAATCAAATCCTAATTTATATTCCATTCAAACTACAATGTTTCTCGTACAGCGAGTTAAGTAACACAACACAATCAGATTTCAATGCTGAAGCGTATTTGTGTAAGTATATGTCTTCACAAACATGGCTAAGACCGTGTGCACACAGTCACCGCAGGCTTTTAGTGTGCGAGGCAGCGACCTTGAATTCAACTGGCGAAGGACTGTAATGTGTACTCAGACTCAGTAGCTCGGAGCAAGCGGATCGTGTTCATGTGCACTTGTTCAGGAGCGGTAATATATTTACATATCCTAATTAAATTGCTAGAAACCAGTGAAAAATGGAGATGATGGATATTAAGGGTGTTTATTAGGACCCTAAACTTAAACTCAAACTCAAAGCATTTATTTCAATTAAACCAATTACAGGCACTTTTGAATTGTTAAAGAGTAAGTCAGTTAGTCAGAAAATTGAAGCTAGTCGCCCATTTCAAAACGTAGAGCTCTATGGAGAAGAATGGGCAAGAAACTCCGTGGACACTCTTTTAAATCCAAATGATTACAAAATCCTGAGTACATTGTTCTTGTTGCTTCTATATATGAGAACAATGTAAAAAATAAATAATTAAAAACAATTCAAAATATAAGATTAAAAATAAGCTCTGGCAGCTAAGAGATGACCAGTCTCCACTGACGGCGCCCGTTCACGAACGTGACGCGTGGATCAGCACCATCTAGCTCAACCATTTTGTAGGGAACCGAATGATCCAACACACGCGCCACCATCAGCGAGACATTTAAAATAGTTAGTATAAGGGCAGCAGGATGCTGATCCATCCAGCGGGCAATGGAAGGCATTTTGGAACTGATTTATTTATCTAACAGCGCCCCGCGGTTTCACCCGCATAAGTCTCGATCGCGTAAGGATATCGGGATAAAAAGTATCTTATATGGTAATCCAGGTTATAAACTATCTGTGTGCCAAATTTCATCCAAATCCGTTTTGTAGTTTTTGCGTGAAAGAGTAACAAACATCCATCCACCCTCACAAACTTTCGTGTTTATAATATTATAGTAGGATAAGAAGGGTAGGATTAGATATTCAGTATTACTTTTAGGCTCGTAGGCCATTTCTCTGCAAAACTTCTGCCGATAAACATTGGGCAAAGTGGTATTTGCCCACTGTTTAATGTTTACTGCTTAGTGGTCTAAGCAGTCAGTCTCAACGAGCCGCAAACGATTTCACGGTAAGTCTAGAAGGAGATGACGAAATGAACTTAAATCTTATTCTAAAAACCCCTGAAAATTAAAAAAGACCTTTTCCTTATAATTTACCTGTCTACAGTTCTTCTTAGACAGCGTGGAGCTTTTCAAGGTGCATGAAAACAAACTAAATCAAAATATTTCACATTAATCTTTATGGGCACATAGGAAACGTCAGAAGCTAGGTGCGCGGTTCCAATTGGTCGTTTCCTGTGGAGAAGAGACGGCAAGAAACTCCACGGTTACTCTTATAAAAATTATTGGCTTCTACAATGTTTTCAAATTACACTGTCACCTAATAGGTATGGGAGGATAGTGTAAGCCTGTCAACAAGTACCAGGTACTTAACAAAATAGAATAAGGTCTACAAATCTACAATCTGATTTAGCCTACAACGTTCTCACATTCACAAAACATAAAATAATCTATATATAAGATAATAAAAATAAAATCATATAAACCAAATGACATGATTGCCATTACGACTGTAACAAATCTGGATTAATGTCCTGTCCACAAAAGCCACTGATAAATAGTTGGAACTATAATTGTATGTATACAATGTCAAATAATAAGAGGAGCTCGTGGCTAAGTAATAACAGCCGCACGGGTCGATGCATCAGGTTAAGCTACGCTTGCCGGGGTTGGTTCGTGGATGGGTGACCATCTTTACATACCGAGACTCCTCCGTGCCTCGGAAAGCACGTTAAGCTGTTGGTCCCGGCTGTCATTCGTGGATCTTTGACAGTCGTTACGGGTCGTCAGAAGCCCGAAAGTCTGACAACCAGTCTTATCAAGGGGTATCGTATTACCCAGTTACTGGGTTGTGGAGGTCAAATAGGCAGTCGCTCCATGTAAAATACTGGTATTCAGCTGCATCCGGTTAGACTGGAAGCCGTCCCCGACATAGTTGGGAAAAGGCTAGGCAGATGAATGTCAAATAATGAAAAGATAACATATCCGTTAAAATGGCATACGCATAAGAAGTATGCAAAAAGGAAATTAACATCGTAATTTGGGAGCAGTTAATAGACATAGACATTGTTATGCCGTTAACTCAGACCAACAAATGTGTTGATCTAAGGCCGTGGGATTGGAATTCGAAGTGGCACTCTTGTAGTAACAGTTTGCAAACCTGCGAGAAACAAAAGGCTATTTGTGATTCTATCCACCGGATGACAGGTACGGAAATTAAGAGCGAAGTTATTCAAGAACGAAGTATTTACTTACATTGTTTCGTTCTCGTGAGCCACTTAAATAAATAAATTGTAGCTTGTAACATAAGGAATGTTATGATCAGTAAGGCCTACATCATACATGAATGTATCATAGTATGAACATTAAAAAAGGATGTAACTCTTAATAGGTTTTTTTCTTCTGGAATTTTTCAGTAGCAGCCCAGGGTCTGGATTTGTGCCCGGTCGATGACAATAAGCTCGCCTCCTATTATATGGGACTCAAACATAACTGGCGAAATGTGGGTGTACTAAAAGATACACCTCTGAAACTCAACCCTTCAGGGAATACCTGCGTTATGTTATACTATAAACCTTAATTAATACACTCAAACACACCCTTTGTGTAACAATCGAATTAAACCGAAATATAAAGCAACCAATAAATAAATCTCCCTAGCCTTTTCCCAACTATGTTGGGGTCGGCTTCCAGTCTAACCGGATGCAGCTGAATACCAGTATTTTACATGGAGCGACTGTTTATCTGACCTCCACAACCGAGTAACTGGGTAATACGATACCCCTTGGTAAGACTGGTTGTCAGCCTTTCGGGCTTCTGACGACCCGTAACGTCTGTCAAATATCCACGAATGACAGCCGGGACCAACAGCTTAACGTGCTTTCCGAGGCACGGAGTCTTGGTATGTAAAGATAGTCACCCATCGACGGACCAACCACGGCAAGCGTAGCTTAACCTAATGCATCGACCCGTGTGGCTGTTATTACTTAGCCACGAGCTCCTCCTCCTCAAAATATAAAGAAACCAATATCACAATAATCCAATTTCGGTTCTGTGATATTATCAGAAAAACAGTCAAACTCAGCAAAACCCAGTGGTCCCGGGTCCCGGTACCGAAGCTTCAAATTAAATCGACTCTGCTAATATTGACCTATTTCAATTTGCATGTAAATCAGTTAGCCATGTTGCCAGAGTTAGGAAATTTACTTTAGAAAAACTGTTTTATGATCACTGCGGACACCCACGTGTTTCAAACAACGGTATTAGAAAAGGTTTTATGTACGGTGATACACCAAACAAAATGGGATTTTTTATATGCCATATCAGAGTTAATCGCGTGAAAACTGTGTGAGTGAGTTTTGATAAAGTCGTATTATGGGGTTTTTGTTTTATCAAAGGGCTAATAGCCTTCACGTTGCTATTTTTATGAGTGAAGAGACACTGAAAATAAAAAAGCTCGAACATTTTTTTCAATAATTGATAAATGACTAGGTGACAATATTGGCAATATTGTGTCGGCTATCGGCCGTAAAAACTATGCCCATGTCATGGGCACTCAATAGAACACAATATTGTGTCGGCTATCGGCCGTAAAAACTATGCCCATGTCATGGGCACTCAATAGAACACAATATTGTGTCGGCTATCGGCCGTAAAAACTATGCCCATGTCATGGGCACTCAATAGAACACAATATTGTGTCGGCTATCGGCCGTAAAAACTATGCCCATGTCATGGGCACTCAATAGAACACAATATTGTGTCGGCTATCGGCCGTAAAAACTATGCCCATGTCATGGGCACTCAATAGAACACAATATTGTGTCGGCTATCGGCCGTAAAAACTATGCCCATGTCATGGGCACTCAATAGAACACAATATTGTGTCGGCTATCGGCCGTAAAAACTATGCCCATGTCATGGGCACTCAATAGAACACAATATTGTGTCGGCTATCGGCCGTAAAAACTATGCCCATGTCATGGGCACTCAATAGAACAAAATATTGTGTCGGCTATCGGCCGTAAAAACTATGCCCATGTCATGGGCACTCAATAGAACACAATATTGCAAAATCATATTATGAATTGGTGTGTTTTTTTACTTGCAAAGGTACTAACTTACATTACATTTATTCAAAGCCAATTTCTCAGGCAGCCAAGAACAACATAACAGAGAAAATACAGCGCTTCCCTCACTAAGCCACATCTTACATATTTGCGTAAGAAACAGCGGCCAAGTGCGTCGTACGCACACGATGGGTTCCGTGTTAGATATTGTAGGGTGGTACGGAACCGTACAATATCTAACACAACATTTTCTTTTAATACTTTTGTAAAAAAACACGTTGCTTTCAAGGGGACTTTATTTTATTCTAATTATTTGTTGTTAAAGCGGCCATAGTAGTACACACTCTGTGAAAAATTCAAGTGTCTACCTATTACGGTTGCAAAGATACAGCCCTGTGACAAATGAACTGACTGCGGAGTCTAGTAATAGTGTCCCGTTGGCACCCTTCGGGTAAGAAACTCTAAAAAAGAACATTGAATTGAAGAAAAGCGGTTAGAGGGCCGGATTGAAACAAACATTACGCTGTGCTTTGTACTCACTGACCCAAATTACTCCACTTTAAATGCAAATCATTCACACAACCACCGCTTCACAGAATGGCGTTTAATTTCAACGTGTATTTGTTTTGCTTATCGATGTAGTCTGTGGGCGGTAATGAGCGCGTTGAATTGCAAGTAATGGCGCACCACCTGGCGGGTAGAAGCAAAAAGTGCTGGTTAATGTCACTTTGGAAGGTATATTTGTGTTAAAAATTAGTAGATTGGATCCTTTACAGAAATTCTCCCGTACTTTTGTTGTACCTACTTCGGACCAATAAGGAAATTTTGGGTTATTATGAGTAAATGACGTGATAGTAAAAGCTAAACGACCGCGTTCTTAAGAGAAATTCGTTTGTTTTTGAAGCCACTAGGAGAGTAAAAGTATATCTGGCGGTACGATCGAAGTTGGAGTAGAAGTTTCTTACGAATTTATAAGTTTCACGTAAAACGAAGAGACCACAACCTCATAAATATCAATTTTTCGTAGGTACCAAGTAGCTTTGGTGTTATCAGCGCACACTTGAACGCTCCACATCCTCCGACACTTTTTTTTGTTCCTCGCGATGCGACAAACATGAGGAAATAAGAGCCAAAAGGAAAATGCGGCATATTGAGGTAAATATATACGCGTATAGCATAGCATAACATGCATGACAGATGCTCATATTGCTGCCGTTACAAGTAATGGAATGGAAAAGTGTGTAGCCAGTAGCATGTCAGTGAACAGTGACATGAACACACATGTTATGTCAAGCAAAACCATCACACTTGAATACAGTGCAACTAATGTAACTTTTGAATGTAATATAAAAATCTTCCATGTTAATTAATCCGTTGGTTTCCTCTTTAACATTTGTAGTTATCGTAAGCATGAAACAAAGATCATTATATCTGATGAGGCGAGGCGGTAATTGGGCGGTGCCTCTAACTGTCCACAGCAGTGGTCATAACCCATTTTCAGCAGTGTTTCCCACTTGCAGCAGTGTTTAAACATGATAAGGTAAACGTAAATTAAGATCATCAATTAATTCCTAATATATAACATATACATTCTAATCTAATCTTATCATCTGGCTAGCCTTTTTCCAATTATTTTATGGTCGGCTTCCAGTTAAACCGGATGCAACTGAATACCAGAATTTCACATGGAGCGACTGCCTATCTGACCTCCACAATCCAGTTACTGGGTAATACGATACCCTTTAGTAAGACTGGTTGTCAGACTTTCGGGCTTCTGATGACCCGTAACGACTGTCAAAGATACACGAATGGCAGCCGGGACCAACGGCTTAACGCACTTTCCGAGGCATGGAGGGGTCTTGATATGTTAAGATGGTCACCTATCCACGGACCAACCGCGGCAAGCGTAGCTTAACCTGATCGATCGACCCGTGAGGCTGTTATTTCTTAGCCACAAGCCCATCTCATCTAACTAGCCTATATTGTCCCACTGCTGGGCAAAGGCCTTCCTCTCCCTTTTCCACATAATTCTGTCTTTTGCTAGTGTCGGCCAGTCCTTTCGGTAGGAGTCATAGGTAGTAGGAGTAGGAGACATATACGGGTGCGTCTCATATCATATAAAGTTATTTGGTATATTTTCATTTCAATAACGTTCACAAAATATAATAAACGTGAGTTATACCAACTGTTGATATAATTTATTTAGATATAAAATTTATATACTCTAAAACTTATGTCGTATAACGTTTATTTAATCGAAAATCATTAGGTATATCGGTTAAAATATATATTGACATTATGGTTAACACCCCGATTCAGAGCAATCCGACTCGGATAGGTTAGTTTAGAAGGCTAAGGCGGGAGCGGAGCAGAGCACCGTTGTTTTTATTTTTTGGTGGTTTGTGGTTATTGGTTTAGGTTCGGAATAAAAGGATAATTCCGAACCTGACCCGAAAATCCTAACCCTAGACGGTCGACGTCAGGGGCACCCCGAGGTTCGGTTTGGTTAGGTTCCTTTAAACCCTGCAGACAGAAATAGGAGCCCCGCGCAGCGAAGCTCCGTCGACCTGCTGTCAGTTTATGCTTGCATACTGCATGTATGTATATTAGACTAAATGGGATTTATGTCTTTTGAGTGGTATATCAAACGATTTTATATTCAAAGTAGGTATGTTATGCTTATAAAAAATTAGTTACTTTAAAATTATATCAATCGTTTATTATATTAACTGATTGACTAAAATTATAGATTCAGTTGTTATATCTTGTAAATATTAGAGATTTTGTAATTATATCATATATTACTTACCCGACATATATGTACATTTACTACAATTATTTGCATGCAACATACTTTTACACATGCGTAAATTAAAGTGTTAAATAAGACATTACAGGGATGTGGTAATATACAGGGTCAAATTAAATTAGCTAGCGAAGCTCCGCATGGTGAGGGATATCGATTTCTAAACATGATAAAACAAAAAATGAACTAATTTGATGCTCTTTTGTGGGGTCATCGACCGCAGTTAGTGTAGTCACTTGAAATTAGTTTAAAATATTTGTTTTTTTCTGTGGTAACTTCACAGCCGTGAGGGGTATCGATATTTAATCGGATTAAACCAAAGAAAACAGATTTTCTCAACTCATACTTCAAGTAACAACACTACCAGCGGTCGTTGACTACCAAAAAAGACACATCAAATCTTTTTATTTTATCGTGTTAGGATATCGATACCCATCACGTCTGCAGAGTTTCACTAGCTAATTTAATTTAACCCTGTATACGTTAATTTAGATGTGTCATCGTTAATGACGTCTAACGTCAAAAAACGAAAACACCGCTTAAAATAACTCGGGTGGCGGTTGATTTTTTCGACACATCAAAGATTTTAACACGTTGAACATCGATCACTAATTTATTAATGATCGATGACACAACACACATAACATCACACCTTGTTGTCCCCGAAGGGTTGGGCAGAGGTGTATCTATAGTACACCTACCTTT
Organism: Fissipunctia ypsillon; assembly: GCA_947568875.1. Classification (NCBI taxonomy): domain Eukaryota; kingdom Metazoa; phylum Arthropoda; class Insecta; order Lepidoptera; family Noctuidae; genus Fissipunctia; species Fissipunctia ypsillon. Next base: position 20,276,513 of record OX387645.1, on the reverse strand, counting down.
CGCCACGAACGATCAATCGATCGATGACTGAATAAATAACGCATCAAACCGGCTACATTAGCGCTGTTTCATTTTATGCGCAGCACGCGCAGAGGTCTCAAAGGGCCTCAAAGTACCACAGCATGACCGCCGCGGCTTCTACCTCCATTTGGCACTAACTTTTGGAACTGAACCACATTATTGTAGCCAATCGTTTAACGGGCTATTTTTTAACGCCATAGTTAAGGAGAAGTTTGGCAGAGACGTCAACATTAACGCCCGTATAGCAGGAGCATAATAGGTACCGACCGGTGTCATCGCCAAGGGTGCGGACTCGTGATTGCGCCTAAGAGTTTTTGAGATAAGTGCACTGCGGGGTCGGTTCCGGCCCGGCCCACATCCGCCTCTTTATCTCGGTAACATCGTCTGAGACACATATAGATACTTGTACACAAGCCTTCTTTGTTTTGACACGGGATTCGATAATAGAATAGGCAATTTCTTTCCGTATGGTGCTTTTTTTCGCATGATGAAAAGGCATTATTAGAATGTAGGTAGGGTACCATAAGTACTTACTACGTTTATTAAATTAACTAGACATGTCCATTACCATGTCTATATTGTCATTTGTGTTCTTATTAGGTCACATAGGTAAAGTACCTAATATACTTTTCATTAGGAATGTTAGTTCAGTCTTATACCTAAACTGGATGATGAAAAATGCAGTATAAAAGGTTTTATAACATACATAAACTTTATATATTCTTAAATTCTTTTTTCAGCTTTAAGTTTGGTGAAATAATAAGTTAGAGTTAAATTTCTTATTAGTCTATTAGGCTAGATTGTAATTCATTATTAAGAACTAAAAATAAAAATTGGTGAAAACCATATTTAAGTACGAAGATTTAATAAAATAAAGGCTTGAAATCTCACCTTGATATTTTATTAACTTTTTAAAATAAAACAAGAGTTTTTATAATTTATTACTTTCCTGCCTTTATTACATAATAGATCCCACCCAGGGTCTCACCAGCGAGAAATTGGCGCGTAACCTCTTTTGTTCTATGGAATTCAGCAGATACTGGCAATTTTGGGTAAAAAAAATTTAAGATGCCATAAAATTTTACATTTTATTAATTTTTTCTTTGGCAAGTAATGGCATTCCAGGTTTTTTTTTCAAATAAAGTGCCCAGTATATTTTTATTATTTTCGCGGCACAGAAACTCTTTCGTGTTAACTGCCTGCTTTTACAGTGCAAAAATACAGGCATAAAAAATAGTTGCAGTGTTTTTACACACCCATATGATACGAGTAATGTTTTCACGTTCGTGTTTTGATTACTGTTAGCCTGTAATTTCGTGAAGTGTATCATAAATAATCTACATACAGATATCTCACGCTGACCTTACTTTACTACATTTAGGCACGAAATGTTAATATGAATGGATGAAAACCGCTGCGGAAAAAGTTGCCTCCCTTAAAACTTCCTTTGAAATGTTGCCAACAATTTTGGAATTTGGGCCTGAAAAAAAAAACATTATTAGAGGGCTTGTTTAGCAACTTACATAGCTGTATAAGTGTACACCGAACTTTGTCATCCGCTAGAATGATCTTGAAAATACGATTAATAAGTAAAGTTGATTAAGCATCTGTAGTATATCAGGTCCAAAGTAGCGTCTTTTGCTTGCCTTAAGACGCCCTAGATTATAATTATATTTTCTTAAAGATAAATTAGCTAACACACAAGCATCAATGATTATTTTGTCCAAAAGATTTCAAAAGACCCAAACATAATTAGTTAACTAAATAAAAAAATTTGCTAATTTATTTTCATCTTTATTTATCTACTTTGTAAACCAAATACATATATTTCTAGCGGAGAAGTTCGTTAATTATAACACAGCATTCTTTAATCAAGCAACGATTAGCAGTTTCCATTGTTTTTTCGTGTAGGTAAAGACTCCATAAGACTTGAATCTTTGACTTATAACTTTTTATATAAAAGCTTGACGTATTCAACCTTTTATAATTTTCAGACAAATCAAAACTAAAATCCGTATTCTGAGCATAGAATGATCATAAAGCAAATCTCGATTAAAACTGAGAGATTTCACACTAATCTATCTAAAAAAGTCGAGAGAACGAAGTTCCTTTCACTGTATATTATGTATTAAATAACAGGCACAATGGCAAATGAACAACTCTGGAGAGTAACTAAATGAAAAAAAAAAGTGTCATGTTATGCTTTTTTCGGTCTAGCTCCCATTCGCCATGTGAGTATAAAGTGTGGTAATTTCGTTCCAAAACCCACTTTTTACCTTAAGAAGAATATGGGACTATATTAAATAGTATTGTTATCTTATGCACCATGCAAAACTAGTAGTACATACAGCAACTGTTCTAAACTAACGCAGTTCGTAACGAGCTCAGTACAAATTTGTAATAGGTTGTTAGGATCTGTTGACATGTCATTACAGGGCATTACTGCGATGTTATCTCATGAAGCCTCGGGAACGCTTAACACAATGCTGTTGCATGGTTGAGCATATAGAACAGTAGCATTTGTGTTGCAATCTTATTGATTTTGGTTATAATACCTGTTTTGAAAAATTTATAGATATACAGATCTGACCCGAAAGTCTGACAACCAGGCTCACCAAGGGATATCGTATTGCCTAGTAAGATAGGCAGTCGCTCCATGTAAAATACTGGTAAACAGATGCATCCGATTCGAACGAAGCCGACTCCAACATAGTTGGGAAAAAGCTAGGCAGATCATATGATGATGGAATAGAGCAGATCTGCGACCTGCTCGATCTGATATGAACAGATCGGAGAACGTGTCTGATCCACTACAATAGAGGGGTAATAAAACCTTAACCATATATCCAATTAGCCACTTATAGAGATATATTGTATATGGGCTACAAAAAATTAACACATCGTCACCATGAAAACTAATGATACGAATAGCAAATAGGAGCAATATTACCTATATTACTAGCTTCTGCCCGCGATTTCGTCCGCGTCAAATGGCGGCCGCCCTCGGCCCTCAACCCACCGCGTCACATCGCAACGTCCGCCCGCGCTGTTACTTCGTTTTCGCTTAGCGTTCTTCCTGACTTTTTTTTCATTCTGTTCGTCTCCTAAGGGTCGTAGCGTGATGTTAAGCCATAACCTTCCTCAAGAATTGACCTATCAAATGCAATTTCAAATCCGATTGGGTAGTTCCAGAGATTAGCGCGTTTAAACAAAAAAACAAACAAACTCTTCAGCTTAATCATATTAGTACCTATATTATATTAATTATAGAGGCCATATTGTTCTACAAATGCAGCTGAATCTACAAACTAAAATTGCTCATCTACAAAAGCTTATCGGATAAAATCCTCGCTTCAGCTTCGTCAATGCCAAGAGAAATTATTATTCGTGCTGAGCTCGTTCCCTTCCAAATTGATGACCGTACGGTCGAGCAAAAAAAATGGCCGCTTGTTACTTGCTCACAATATAGTCCTGTCTGGTAAACTAGACTTCAGTAAAAACGACCTAAGTACCTATCTACTCATCGTTTTAAATCGATCCACGAAGATGGAAATGATGGAACGATTTTAAAACGATTTCCAAGAGAATTCGCAGGATTGGATAGATTTTGTTATGACAGCTTTATATCTGCAATTCACAGGTACAAGTAATATTCGGCTAACATTATTGTCTTACCGATTGAGTCACATTATGTCTTATCACTTCTGTGCGCTAGTGTACTTTTTTCTTAACTTTCTTGCATAAAATTAAAAATGTGCCAGTTGCCTAATAACTCTTTTTGGAATCGTCGATTCGCCCACCTTCAAGCGAGTCGCCACCGAAAAAATAATATTATTAAAAAAAGGACAATTCGCCCGAATCGGGCGAGTAAATTCGTGCGACTCGACTAATAACGCGCAAACACAAAATATTTGAATTGTTTTCAACTAACAGACATTAAGTCATATCTCACAAGTACAAACAGACTTCAGACCATTATCCTAATGGGCAGCAGAATATTCTATGCTCCGGGCAATAAACAAATAGGTACAAATACCGTAAACAAATATCGTCGGACATTAGAATATTACCCGCCAATTATCTCGACGCAAATCTCGAGGGAATCTCGCTTCCAGCTCTCCTGTATCGGGATGCAAAATCGAGAATTTAAACGAGGGTTTCAAGGGCCTTGCATGATACACGTAATCTGTATAGCGTGGTAATAGCGATGCCGACTGACTGTTGCTGCCTTGTCGGTGGCTTACACCCGCTAAAGTAAAGACTCTCGAAATAGGGTGTCTCAGTAAGAGTGCACTTTTTCATCTATACTAATATTATAAAGAGGTAAAATTTGTAAGTTTGTAAATTTGTATGTAGGGGGTAATCTCTGGAACTACTGCACCGATTTAAATGAAATTTGGTACAATGATAGTCCATAGCCTGGGAAGTGACATAGGATAGTTTTTATCCCAAAAATCCCACGGGAGCGGGAACAACGCGGGTGAAACCGCGGGGGACAGCTAGTTTTAAAATAAAAACAAGTATTTTATGACAGAGTTGTGATATTTTTATTGTATTGTAAAGAAGACATGTTCCGATTAAGTATGGAATAAAATATCCGGCAAATGACCCCCACGGCTCCGATGACAGGCCATTACTCTTTTCATGAAATTATCCATAACTTTTGCACAGAGAATGTGGCTGTATCTCACCGATGACGCGTTGGATTTCCGATTTGAGCTCAGGAATTGTTTCGGGTTTATTCGCATAAACCCGAGATTTCACAAAACCCCAAAGAAAAAAATCGCACGGCGTTAAATCGCACGATCTTGGTGGCCAGTTGACATCAGAATTTCGTGAGATAATGTGTTCTGGAAATCGTTGCTGCAATAAGTCGATTGTTTCATGCGCGGTGTGGCAGGTTGCGCCGTCCTGCTGAAACCACATGTTGTCCAGATTCATGCCGTCCAGTTGAGGCCACAAGAAGTCCGTTATCATAACGGACTTATTCCGTTATTATAACTTTCCCCATTTTTGTAATGAGTTTTCACAATTATAACGCGTTGTTCTTCCGAAAAGCGCTCCATTTTTAATAATCGGAACAAAACGGAGGTGACAGCTGTCAAATTTCAGAGTTGCCACTTGCATGAAAAAAAAAATATTCCAATTTTAAAAAGTGCACTCTTACTGAGACACCCTATACAAGCTTAGGTTTTGTTTACCCAAAACCTAAATATGGGTAATTGTACACATAATTAAAAACAACTTTTACTATGGGACCAACCCTGTAATGGTAAAAAAATCAGCTGCTGCTGCTAGCGTAAACAAAAGCTAAGTTTATATTAAATCTTTCCTGTTTAAATCTTTAAACTGATTTGGGTGTGCTTTGTCGGTCAGTAAGTTAATCTTGGAATTGTTTTATAAGTACTTAAGATGGACAGATGGATGCGGCTTCGCAACTTCCGCATATCGGTTGCCGAAATTCAGCGCTATAGCGCTGAATATGACGCATCTCGCCCCATGTTTTTGTTTACCATTTTTTTTCTCAATTTTAGTTTTTAATTTTGTGCACGTAATAATAAAAAAAAAGCTGCGGTATCCTAGAAGAGTGGTGGCTGCCACATAACGGCCGCAGTGACGGCTGTCATGAAAATGATGGCCGCGGGGTTTGAGTTTACGGTGTCAAAAAACGCTCTATAAGAAAACACAGTTATATAACTACCTAACGTATCAGTGACGTCATTCGCCGGTAAACTGCGGACGCTATGTGGACTGATTAATTTTCGAGCGCTAATTAACGTTGCTTTCGCAACGCTTTTGTAACGCTAGTTTTCGCTTAATAAGTATTGCAGGAAGAGTGGTCCTGTTTTTATTCCACCACTATATACAAACAAAGGATCCATACAATTCATACCTAGCAACAGAATAGACAAGTTTACGACCACTTACACGTCGGCCCATAAAAGTAGACCGCAATATTAATAGAAGTGAGATAAATAAAACTGCTTTGAACGTACCAAGGTGTCTTAATTAGACAGGATTTTGATTATGTGTCTCATATTAAATCTGTAATATTACGGAGATTTTCTGAAATCTTTTTCTGAAAAAGTTGCTGACTGCGATATTGAATTTTTAAGTTTAATTTATGAGTTCTATATTGTAAATCAAATTAGACAGTTGTAATTTCTGATATACTCGTAGATCACATCTGTTGCGCTAGATACTTAAGCTTGACGAAAGACATAATAACATATAGGTAATACGGGCTGTAATAATATATAATAACGTTATACATTTCGTCATGATTTTTATATCAAGTTATTTATAACAGCAGCTTCAAGGTAGAGGTATTTTGTAAATATTCGTACGCCCACCCTCCAAATAAAAACACTTTGAGTCATAAACAATTCAGAAATAATTAAGAATTTGCTACGAAATGAAATGAAATTTGTTTAAAAATTTACAGAAACAGCAGATTAATAGAATTTTGAATTAAAATCGAAACTGTTTGTTGTTTATTATGGGAATTTGTTTAAAAATAATCAGAAACGACCTTACTACAGATAACCTATTTATTAGGATATCAACACCAGGGAATCCCAAATGTATCAGAAAGATAAAAAAAAAAACTATTTAAAGATTAACGCGCAATCTTTGACCCGTGCTCAAAACAATAAATAAATCGGGGACTTTCCTTTTTAAACGAGATAATATAACAGGCGGGTCGATTTAAGCATAGAACGTTCTTTATATAAAAAGCCCTGCATCTGAAACTTGTATACATAGTATAAAACACAGTCACTGTTCGTGTCTGTCTGTGTGACCGCTTAGATGTTCAAAACTACTTAATAGATTTTGATGCGCTTCTTACCATCATTTAGACTATTCATTTCCCGGAAGGTTTATATGTACGTATAATACATTAAGAAAGAAGTAAGAACAAAGGAAGTTGTTGGCTGTTTGTGAGTCCTATGCTGTGTCACATGGACTCATATAATTATAATGTTAAGAAAAAATTAACTGTTGATTTTTAAATCTAAGTCTAGCTCGTTGGATAATGTTCCTCCTGTGACTTTAAGCAGAAAGCCACTACAGAGGGTCACACAATTCAGACACCTAGGGCATGAAGTCACGGAGGACTTATCTGACGATGCTGATATAGAGAGGGAGCGGAGGGCGTTGGCGGTTCGATGTAATATGGCAGCCCACAGGTTTCAGGTTTCAAGGCATACTGCCAAACCTTCTACACGTGCAGCTTGTGGATGAAATATACACAGAGAGCCTACAACGTCCTGCCGGTACAGTATAATAATGAATTTAGGGTGTTGATGGGGCTTCCACGCTTCTGCAGCGCTTCGCAAATGTTCGCGTAAGCCCATGTTGACGATTTTCATGCCATTATGAGGAAGAGAACAGCGTCAATTGGTAGGTTGTGAGGAAACTCCAACAGCATCCTAAAAACATTATTACACAAAGCAGATAGTCCCTTTATAAGGCACTGGGTACGGAGGCATGTGCCAACGTGTTGGGCCACGTCTTTTTTAGTTGTTTTAAGTTTGTAAGAGTTTACTAACATTGTTATTAAGTCATTGTTATAGTTGCCGGCACGAGTCGTGAGCACAAACTCCATTTTTAAACCTTACGAATCTTATTTCCTATTACGGCAATTTGTACACGGGCAGGGGCAATGAGGTTAATATAAGATTAAGCGTATTTACGTACAGGTAGAAAACAGAATACATGAGCCCGCTGACGACGGCCACAAAAGTTCGTGTGGAATTTGTGCTCACGGTTCGTGCCGGCAACTATACTAATACTATATGGATTGTGTGTACTTGTATGTGTTGTCCGAAATAAAGAATATACATATTAATATTAAACTTACATTTAATAAAGAAATCTCGATGTTTTATCAAGTCGTAAAAACCGTATTACACATCAATTGGCTGGTCGCTCGTCTACTAATAAAAAGGCCGAAATAAAAGTGCATATGAACGTTTAAAAACGCCTTGCATTTAAAACCGTCTACTAATAGAGGCTAGATTATGAGATAATAGCGAGAACAACGAGCAGGGAATGGTACATATGTCCTCATACCTCGTTTTATCTTCATAAAGAGCTTTGCACACCACGCCAAGCTTTGTTCATTACGTTTTAATAAAGAGTCCGGATTTAAGAGTAAAAATGCTTTCGTATTTTCAAAACCATGTTCTCGAAAAATATAAATGAGACTTGAAAATAAACGACTATTTGTTACAGGATCTTAAGGAGCCGTCCTCAATGCCTTTTAATTAGATGATAAAACAAGAAAGTCGTTTAACTTATTATAATAAAGTTACTTCGTCTTGTTTTGTAAATCGTAAAATATTTATCTAAAGATGATTTTATTACATAAAGAGCGTGATAAGCGACTAAACAACCTAGTGAATTAAAAAAATAGGCACAATAAACATTTTCCGCGTAGATGAAGCATTTCAAATAAAAAATGTTTATTCATCGTATTTCCTTTATCATAACAGATCGTTAGGGTCCCCGGGTGAATCCCGCCATATGATGGACTAATGGAAGTGAAGAATTCCTCAGAAGACGTACTTACATACATACCTACCTACCCTACTCTATTGTTGATAGCAGGTATAAAACGATTTATTGTACCGTGACGTCACAGGTACTGTCGGCGTCAGAGATATATTATCTGCTGCCATAACTAATATTTCCTTGGACAGTTTTGCACGAGTAAAAAGTAGTGGCTTAGTTTCATTTTTGGATGTGTCTCGCTGGAAGCACTCGGATTTTATTTTTACTTTATTTTTATTGTGTCATGACATGTACGAAAAGTTTGGTTGAATTGTGTACCTACACATTCGGATGCTTTTATTCTAGCCTACTGAAAAGCGTGAACTACCTTTGAAATATTAAAAAGGGACAAATTAAACACAAACACTCCTCGTCACATTCGTTTATTGACAGAAACTGTCAAACGCTATCTAAACATAACCTCAATCTTCCTAAATCAACCAACCAAAATTGACGTATTTAGAGCCTTCAAAAGTTATAACTGAATTACTTTAACGTAGGTGAACGACGTACCAAAACTCATATGTCAAGTTTATTATGTTAGTGTCGGAAAGTTTGGAGGCCGAGTTCGAATAATACAATAGATAAGTACATACAAAGCCGCACAAGTGATGATATACATCGGGCGATGAAATTGCCAATCTGTACTTCAGTACAGGGGCCATGTAGTGAAGTGTAAAGCGATCATTGTTCTGTGGCGAAAAAGGGATTGCGCTATTCATCCGGTATACCTCCATCCCTCTCCCGCACTGGAACAATGATAGCTTTAACGCTTCACTATACGGCCCTTGATGAACTTCGCAACGCTCAGATTGTGAGAATCAGTTTAGAAAACAAAGGCATTATGTCTTATTTTAACAGCAAAATCATTATGAGAAAAGTTTGGGCCAATTCTAGTCGAGAAAAGAATCGTACATAGATAAAGAGATTAACGGCTGATTTCACCAATGAAACTGAACGCGATCAGCACGTAAACCACGTTTAAGGGCTGTCAGTGTCATTATTTCCTGTGGAATATTGACACTGACAGCTCTTGAACGCAGTTTAGATGTGCTGATCGCGTTCAGTTTCTTTGGTGAAATCAGCCCTATGAGGCTACCGCGCAAACACAATATTTTTGTGCTCTTTAAAATACTTTTGTATGCATTTATTGTAGAGTCCAGGAGCGACGTTTCCAAGTCCGCATGTCACGTGCACTGAAACTTGCGTTTTCTAGAAAACGTGTGAAAAGTTTATCTCGTTCTAATTAACGCTACTCAACATGGCTGCAAAAGTGTCGATGATTTTCAGATGATGCGTAGAAGGGACTAAGAATATCTTTATTAGTGATGAAGTTTTTGTTTTAACATAGGTTTTCCTATGAAACTCGGCAATAAAGTTTCCCATTAGTGAAAGAATTTTCAGAAGCGGGTCAGTCGTTCCGAAGATTACCCCCTACATACAAACTCACACATTTTACCTCTATATAATATTGTAGATTAAACATAAGGTAATGACAGATATTGACATAATACGAGTATGTAGCATATTGAAGAGCAAAGCAGCGAATTCGATGAATCCGGCTTGTGTGTTCAATGACATCAAAGACTTTGAATATTTGATATAATTTTGAGTAAATTCCATAACTATGCTAAGTCTATATTAAGTTTATATTATAGGTACCTATCTAAATACTTGAGTGTCAAAGCTATTCCACAGCTAGTGCTATCGTAAATATGTATACTGTCTGTGTTATAAACTTGGTAATACTGTTATTTAGTGCGGTAGCATCACCAGTAACTTTGGGTGTAAACCTACCTTCCAAATTGAACATAAACTATTTGTTTCATAGCTCTCATCGCACAAGGAAAGTAATCTATTTTAACGCTTTCAGTATTTGTTTAATAAATCAAACTTGTTGAGCTTCAAAATAAAATACTTATGTACTTATTCTTATCAGCATAAAACACATATAGGTGAGCATGCTTTCGCTCAAACGCTGCGCTAGCGTCGTGTAGACGTAATTGTGTCGATACGGTGTTGACGTGACGCTGCTACGTTATTACCAACTATAGTAAAACATACATCGTCAATTCGTAACTTACTACTACATCCTTGCATGATCCATTTTCAGTCAAAACAAACTGCCCAACAAACTTTATCAATTTCCAATTCATTTCCATCATGAGTAGGTAAATTGATACTTAGAATTTATTGCTCTTGCTACTTCAGGTTCAGTTCAATAGTTTCGGTCACGGAATCGTTTCTCGAAGTAAACAAAAATTCAGTACCTTTTTATCACAAACTAGTCTAATTAAAACTAACATTTGCTTTTACTACTCTTTCCCAAAGATTTAAATAGCTAGATTGACTGCCTCGTTGGTGTAGTGGTCGCAATCGCTACTGCTGAGCATGAGGTCCTGGGTTCGATTCCCGGGTCGTGCAGTGTTATTGGGTTTTTCCATCTGGAATTTTTCAGTCAGCCCCCGAAGCCCGGAGTCAGGATTTGTGCCCGGTTGGTGGCAATAGGCTCGCCCCCTGTTACATGGGACTTAAATATAACTGGCGAAATGTGAGTGTACTACTATAGGTACACCTCTGCTTTAACCTTTCGGGGAATACAGGCGTGATATTATGTTTATTGTTTGTTTGTTAAATCGCTAGATTTGCCCTTAGGGTACTTAGTCACACAAAAAGTGTCCATACTGAGAAGAGTGAGCTCACACATTATAAATTAGCGTTTCCATGACAATCAAGTCAAGTCACTGTCAAAACCAAACAGAATCGCGACGATCTTTTGAACCGGTAGGGCGCATCTAACGATTTAAATATTTACTTTTTCCTGATTATAGTCTCATGAAAATTAATGGTTCTATTTACTAGCAGAACTTGAGTAGCTCCCTTTCGAATGTAACCAATATTTTTCTTATTTTCCAATAAATAAAAGCGAAAATGTCTGTCGAAGATAGAAAAATATGTACAACAAACAAAAGTGAAGATAGAAGCCCATACGTCTTATTAAATATACACACCTCATACCAGCGAATACAGAAGGTGAATGGCGCATAACCGACATATCTGAAGCCACAAATTGAATGAAACTCTGGCCCAAGAATCTCCAATAAGTACTTACTTAAAATACTTGCCAGGTTCCCTTCATAAAAATGCAAATGGCAATCCGAACGTTATAAGACAGCTACCGGTCCTGGATTATTCCACCGTGCGACCTTTGAAGCAACTATGTCCCTTATAATAACTTTTTATTTACATACAGAACGACTGACGACACGAGACACAAAGTGAGATATAAAGATATATGAAATAAAATATGAAAGTACCTACGATCCGGAATAAAAAACCAACCTTTGAAAGTCGACATTATTGTATATTTTGCATTTACAGCTTGTATTAGAAATGTGTGGTCACATTGCAGACCTTTCAAACTAAACAACTTTCTCCTTGGGACCAACATCGTAATTGCGAAAAAATAAACGCCCTTGACCCCTTCTGCCCGCCCTTTCTGAAACACGCTGAATAGTATTATAAAAAATTGGTATTATAAATAAATACATAGGATATATAAATAAATTATTTTTTACATGCAGATCATGAGTAGGTGCATCTAATTTAAAAATGGAAAGAAAAAGGAAGGAACCCCTAATCGAGCAGCTCAACCTTGACCGAGTTTCCGAGAACGTCTGAAGTGAAGGCTTTACGTGTAAGTACATCAGGGACTGGAGAAAAATTGCGCAGTAAATGCTACAAAGTTTACGAATACACACGTAAAGAAACGATAGGTAAAGATACCGATATTTTAAATACAACAAGAAGAAAGCTGGACAAAAACCTCACATGAATTTATCAAATAATTTCGAAGGGATTTTTCCGTAAAAATCGGCCTTTTTTACTCAAACGCAAGTTTTTTTACTGTATTCTTGTGAACTCGAGTGACAATTGAACAAGAAAACAACAACGCAACACAACAATTGAACAACAACAACAACTCGAATCTGAACAACAACTGAATGAATACGACCACGGATATCTATGACTAATACCTACTATTCTCCTGACTTCTGCTGACACCACTTCTTTGTTACAGATTGCATTTTTGCCTTTTAAAATATTGTAGATTTTCCTGTCTTTCTACGCTACACATAGTATATACAATAATAAGAATATATCAGGGGACAAATCCAGACTGCGGGCTGTTACTGAGAAATTCCAGATGCAAAAATCCAACACTTTGATCGACCCGGAAATCGAACCCAGCACCTCATGCTCAACAGTAGCGCTTGCAATCACTAGACCAACTAGGCAGTTGATAGACTCACCCCCTATTACATGGTAATTAAACATACCTGGCGAAATGTGGGTGTACTATAGGTACACATCTGCCTAACCCTTCGGGGAATACAGGCGTGATGTTATGTAAGAATATAACTATCATGACGAAATGACAAGAAGGTAGGTAGAATTTTTTTATTATTATTCTCAAACATACATTATTTTGTTTTTACAATTTTTACTCGCCAAACTTTCTAGTTTGATGGCGAGAAGCGCTTGTTAATAATCATAATGTAGTGTAAAACTAACCTTAAAACTACCAACTATATATGTACTATTTATTGTTTTAGGTAAATGTGTTCTTTAAACAGGCATGTTTTTTGTTCAAATGTTGTTCAAACGATACAAAAAATTGCTCATCAAATTATCGTGCTCTTTCAATCAGTTTTCTTCGGTACAACAACAAACGAATAAATAAATATTTAGGGTAGGTATAGTATTGCGTTAATTGTGATCTACTTAATTAATAACTGAAGTAGGTAAGTAATTCATCCCCGTACTTAGAAGGGTATCAGTTCCACAAGCGGCTTTGTTGGCAGGCCTATAATTAATTAAATACCTCCATGAGGAAACTAGATTCGTCCAGGATCGCACTTTCCTCCTTGGTTGAATATTCGAGAAATTTGAAAACAGCTGTGAATCCAATCATGGGCGCAGCCTTCATACAACCCGATTCTTATCGGCTTCCCTTCGGAACAACCACTCTTCTTAATGCATACTATTGCCAAATAATACGGTACACCTGTGTGTGTAACTGTGTAACACATCACATTACATATATTTAATACTAGTTTAATACAGTCATCATAAGATTAAAAACGTTACAAAAATGCCTGCAATTTTTTGACTGAGTTTATGAGAACTGAACAATTTTTTCTTCGACTCCACTCTAATGATAATTGTAGCTGCGCCACTGAATCCTATTGATACGCTGCAATAAATAGGCTGTGGTTCATCTGTGGCTAGAATAGTAAACGTGTAATTACGTGTAGGTACTTATACAATAAGTATTTATGGTTGGAATGGAACTTGAAAAAAATCTGCAAGGGTATTTTATTTTTATTCATTAATGGGTCCGCTCTTGACGTTGATCTCGCCTGATGGAAAGTTATGGATGAGTCTACGATGAACGAGCATACGAAAAGATGCCTATTCACTTTAACTTTAGGGATTAATGGGCTACAGCTAGTTGTGAACCTGGCTGTGCACATAAGTAAAGCCAGAGCTTGGCCAGAGTCAAACTGAAGCGAACGAGCGAGCGGGATGCGGGACGAATTTAGCTCGCGTCTATTGTGTCAACCATCTTATATATAAGCCACCTTACTAATAAACGTATTATATCAGGTGAATAGTATATACTCACCGATTTCTCTCTATCAGTCGTCAGTAATTTGACTTTGGAAAGAAGAAGACAAAGCGTTGTGTAACTATACAGACGCTATAGATACAACGTTTATTAGTAAGGAGGAAGGTGTATTATTGTGTCAACTAACTTTTATGAAGGTGTTCAACTGGCGCGAATAGTCGCGTGACTTACTAGTCATTAAAACCACAGACGCGCGCTGCCACATCCCGTACTCCGTTCGCTCGCTCGCTTCAGTTTGGCCAGAGTTTCATGAAGGTTGGGGCAAAGCGCCTGGACGTGTGAAAAGTACGCAACGTACTCTTTGCTCAATGTCAACTTAAACAATAGGCACAATCGGTGCAAGTTGTGCAGCTAACCAAACAGTTGCTGACCTAAATAAAATTATGGTCACAATTCATACGAATTTGTTAAAAAGCAATTCCCGTATTTTTAAGACATTCGCATTGTAATCTGTCTCAATCTGTCATAAAAAACCTCGAATTTAGTACATACTAATTCCATGGCTCGAATTCACCTATTCACCTACATTTTTGACATGTTTTTGACATTGTTTATCCCTGAGATGAAATTGCAACTTGAATTTGAACGTTTTTATGCTAGGTACGAGAATTGGTCTTCTGGCTACTGCGCTAGTCTTCGCCTTAATTTTAACACTTAAGAATACCACATTGCTTTTAAAACTATTTTATTCCAACGGTCTACATTAAAAACGTTACTTTCTGAGAGGGTAATAGTACCTATCTACCGCAGTATTACAGTTGTTCAAGACAATGAGAATATTTAACAATGGCTGCCCGCCACAGCTTTGCACAGGCAAAATGGAGTCTTAACTGAACTTTGTTTTAATAATATTTTATTTCTGTCGGTATGTATGGCCGACTTTTCCAGCTTTGTTATTATTGAGTGAAAAAAGTCGCCATGTGGCTTATATCCAGTGAAAAATTATAGAATTACTATAGATTTTAATGTTATAGTCTAAGGTGTTCTATGAAATGGGGTTTCTAAAAGTTTTATGTAAACTTAGAACTACCACCTTTTCACCCTTCTGCATGACCGCAATACTTGAAGAGACATCCTGTTGACATAATATCTAATTATACGTTAATTTGAAAGTAACTCCGCATCCAACAACTCAACGGGTCCTATTAGTTCGCAAGTTCTCAAACAACTGACTTCTTGCCATTTTCCCTAATGGAGGGACAGTTTAATCCCGTATTCCATCCATATTTACAGTAGTTAAACAAATTAATTCAAGGCTTCGCTCTGCACGTAATGGTGCCCACGGGGATAGTGTCGAAGACTCGTATTCTACGACCAAATCATAGTAAATTAAACGAAGTTAAAGCTATACAGGGTGTAAGGGACAGCCCTCTGCAAACTAACAGGGTGCATTCAGCTCCTTATTATGAATCATATTCCACCTGAAATATTCTCAGGAAAATTTTTATTTTTTTATCGTATTTTCAGTTATTATTTCAATGTAAAATTACATTCTCTGGACGCAGCACTCCATTTATGTAAATAAAACAGCAAAAATCAAAAAATCAGCAATGGATGTTGAAATACTCGGCGGTTGCGTGTGAGGCAATAAAACAAATCAGGTTCATTGGATTCTCATATCCGCGTCCAGTACAACAACGCGTTCAGGGCGATATTGGGGCTGCCCCGCTTCTGCAGTGCCTCGGGCATGTTTGCGGATGCGCGCACCGACTGTTTTCACACCACAATGCGCAAGCGGTGCGCGTCCTTGGTGCGCAGGGTGCGGGCCAGCTCCAATGCTGTCCTGGCGATGATCGCTGGACGTTTGGACTGCCCTTATATTAGGAGGTGCTGCAGTAGGCATATAGCCAGAGCATGTTAGCGACTAATTTAGATTTTTGCTGAGTTTTTATTTTTATTTGTTATTAATTGATGTTATACTATTTTATCCAAAATGTGCCCTTATTTGTATTTGTATTATATATTATTAATTTAATTGCAGGTTAATTTTTTTTTATGTGACATCTGACATCATTCATTTGTGTTTCATTTGATTTCCTTGACATTGTAGTACTGATTTGTTGACATTGTTTTTATTATTATTTTATTTTTATTATTATTTTTACATTTTCATTTTAAATTGAGATTTGTATGTATCTTGTTGTCGTAAAGGTGTATTTTTTTTTAAATATGGGAGATCCTGAAATAAATGGATTTGATTTGATTTGATTTGATAACGTTCCTGATATAATTTCGTGTACCGGTCATCTTAGTATGATATATTGAATTCACCCCATTAGTCTGCGGAGGGCTGTCCCTTACACCATCTACCTATATCATCTTTAGTTTTTTAATCAAAAGTTACTTCACTGTAATGACGTTATCAGTGAATTATAAATAAAGCATTAATAACTATCTAATTCTTACTTTGGGTCTGTGTTCTATAGCACGATTTATAAAAAGTTTAGGATATGCCTACATAGATATGCTTGATAGATATAAATAAATAAAGATCTCTTAAAGTAAAAAGAAAATAACAGAAAGGAAATGAAATAACGTATTTGGAAAATAAACAATACCGAAACATGAATAAATAAAATGATGAATGATACCCGGATAACCGAAAGGCGGAATAATTGTTAAAACGTCAGCTCGCTTTCACAATATTATTTTAAGCCTAGTGAAAAATGACGGGGCGCGGATAAACGGCGCTGTTATTCTTTTGAATGGAAGTTTAATCACTTTTCAATTACTCTATATGACATGTGAGTGGGGTTCAAGAAGCTAAAACTAAAAGAATATTTGAACGCCATTAGTCATCATTCCAGTATTTATAATTTTGACTGTTGGTCTAGTCCAGTGATCACAAACGGTACTGCTGAGCATGAAGTCCGATTTCCGGGTCGGCCAAAGTGTTATTGGGTTTTTCCATCAGGAATTTCTTAATAATAGCCCGGAGTCTGGATTTGTGCCCGGTTGATGGCAACAGGTTCGCCACCTTATTACATGGGACTTAAACATTACCAGCTATTTTGTACATCTCTATACTAACCTGTCGGGTAAAACGGGCGTGACGTTATGTATTAACGGCCGAGCCCAATAACCTATTTTCAGTAAAAGACAGATCGCTATTGATGGTAGACAGTATAATTCTATCTGTCCTTATGTCAGGCCGGTAAGATTCCATAGTCTCTTATAGATTATTGGGACGTTAAAACCATAGATTGATAGGTTTTTCTATCTCCAGTATGCAAAAACTGTTGATAGACAGGTTCGGCCGTTAGTAGAGCAACTTATAATAGTTTTCGTCTGGAATAAAAGGCACATGATACATTAAATGTATCATGTGCCTTTGTTGACGTGTTATACAGTGTGTTATGTTAAACGAGGGACTTATTGAGTATTCAGTATTCGATCACCGACCACGAACGACGCGTAAATTTTTGTCGCTGGTTTTTGTTTAGCACAAGGGTGCATACACGTTGCGAGACTTTTTGCGAAAATTTTGGTAGGGTTCTGTCTGTTATTTAACAGTGTTTTTTTTTGTTCAATTTTTTTATTAGTATCATGTAAGCCCCTCGTTTAAACTAACATCCATACTATCCATACTAATATTATAAGTTCGAAAGTAACTCTGTCTGTCTGTATGTTACCTTTTCACGCCTAAACCACTAAACGGATTTCGATAAAATTTGGCAAGGATATAAATGGCACCTTAGGGAAGGACATAAGTTACTTTTTGTCTCAAAAATAATCCAACAAGGGGTAATATAGGGGATCAAAGTTTGTATGGGAAACCCAGCATTTCGTAAGTTAGGGATATGAAAAATCAAATTTATGCTTTTGGTAGAAAATAAAGAATTATATGGTTCAGCGTTTTTGAAAAATCATCCCCTAAGGGGGTAAAATAGAGGTTGATTTTAAAAAAAAATGTGTACCTCTTTTTAAGAGATTGGGATTGGAAATTGAAAATGAGGGGCTCGTAGCTAAGTAATTACAGCCGCACGGTTAAGCTACGCTTGCCGAGGTTGGTCCATAGATGGGTGACCATCTTTACATACCGAGACCCCTCCGTGCCTCGGAAAGCACGTAAAGCCGTTGGTCTCGGCTGTCATTCGTAGATCTTTGACAGTCGTTACGGATCGTCAGAAGCCCGAAAGTCTGACAACCAGTCTTACCAAGGGGTATCGTATTACCTATAACTGGGTTGTGGAGGTCAGATAGGCAGTCGCTCCATGTTAAATACTGGTATTAAGCTGCATCTGGTTAAACTGGAAGCCGACCCCAACATAGTTGGGAAAAGGCTAGGCATATGATGAAGGGATTGGAAATGTAGTCATAGTTCGTATCTTGACTTCTTGAGGTAACTTCGGTTTCGGTTTAAAGAAACTTTATTCCCAATAAAGACATAAGTCACTTACTTGAGAACAATACTAAAAATATAGATTACAATAATGTTCGTCATCAGTATTACAATTTAATAGTTACCCATACAATGCATTCATTTCTCCAGAAGTGATCGATCCGCAATTATGTGCTGGCTAAGTTGAGTTTTGAATGCATTGTAAGAGTGTACATTTCTTATACAGGACGGTAATTTGTTATAAAGCTGTGCTCCTTCAAAAGTTAGCATTTTTTTGCCATAGTTAGTTCTTGTTTTTGGTAAAACTAGCAAGCTAGCTCGCCGTGTACTGCGTTGACTAACTTGTTTATATTGAGAGAGTGTTATGTTTGAGTGAACGCTTTTGTTGAGAATATTTCTGATGAAAATGCATGTGTTGTAAATATATAGCTGTTTTATGTTCATTATTTTTGTGTCTTGATAAATTTTGCTGGTAGATGTTAGATATGGGTAGTTGAATATTATTTTTATGATTTTATTTTGGGTAGTTTGAAGTTCTGATAATTTTGTTTTAGCAGCACTGCCCCAAATTTCGATTAAATTAAGTAGATGTGGCTTTACTAGGGAGTTGTAAATAGTATACCGCAATTTTGGTGGAATACAACGAACAATGTTACGCAGTGACCCGGAGAGTACCGAGAGTTTACTTTTTATATGGTCAATATGAGCGTTCCACGTTAGTGAGCTGTCCATTCTTAGACCGAGGTATTTTTCGCATGGTTTTTGCTGTAGCGGGATATCATTTATTGTTAGAGGGTCATATGAGGGAATTGATTTATTTTTAGCCTTAAATATTATATAACATGTTTTAGAGATATATATTGTTAGAAGATTTAACTGAAACCATGCCAATAGGGTATTTAAATCTTCTTGTGCTTGTGAGATAATGTGATGGATGGAAGATCCGAAGTAAAATAAAAAAGAGTCGTCGGCGTATAAGGTAAGGTGACCATGTAGTTTAATTTCGTTTATATTATTTATATATATTAAAAAGAGTAAGGGACCCAGGATAGATCCCTGTGGGACGCCACATGTAATAAGTAATGCATCACTTTGGTGATTACCAAGTTTGACCACTTGCGAACGATTTTTTAAGTACGACTCGAGCATTTTTAGAGCTTTTCCCGTGATTTTTATTGATTCCAGTTTTTTTAGGAGTAGTTCGTGGCTTACCGTATCAAAGGCCTTTTTTAAATCAATAAAAATGCCCAGGGCTATGTTTTTTCTGTTTATGTTTTGTTTAATTTTAGTAATGAGATCAATAGTGGCTGTAGTAGTATTACTTCTGGGTCTAAATCCATATTGTCGATCGGTGATGAAGTTAATAGAATTAAGATACTTTTCTAATCGGTTGTGAATAATTTTTTCTAATATTTTTGACAGTATAGGCAACACTGAGATAGGTCGATAATTTCCTGGATCTGTTGTACGGCCTGATTTATAGATTGGTGTTACTTTTGCAATTTTTAGTGTTTCAGGAAAGTTCCCGTCATCCAGTAATTTATTCAGACATTTGCTCAGATCGTTTACGATTAAACTTTTAACGGTTTTAATTACTGTAGTTTTTATTCCGTCTAGGCCAGTGCTGCAATTTGGATCGAGCTTAGTTATAATGGTTGCTATTTCATTAGCAGAACATGGGCTGAAACTGGAGAGCTTCTCAACGTTTTGGGTTATAGGATTTGGTAAAGCGCGGTCATAATCGTTATGAAATGAACTAGGTATTTCGTTCGCTAGGAGTGATCCAATTGTAGCAAAGTATTCGTTAAATATTTGGCAAATATGATTTGGCTCCGTAATATTATTGTTGTTTACTACTAATTTTGGAGGAACACAGCTCTGTTTTATTTTATTGCTTGTTAAGGTATTTATTAGGCCCCACATTTTCTTAGGTTTATTAAGACATTTTTTAAATTCATTATAATAGTAGGAATTTTTTGTTCTTGATATTAGTTTAGCTACATAGTCTCTTTTCTTCGTGAATTCTGTTTTTACTGTGTCGTTACTAGGGTTATTTTTAAGTTCTGTCGCCAGTATGTTCCTCTGGTTGATTTCAGCGATAATGTCCTTGTTGATCCAATCTCTTTGTGGAGGATTGAGAATCTTGGTCTTTATAGTTTTAGCTTCTTCTGTAAATAGTTTTATTTGATTTTCAAACACTAGGTATTCGTTGTTAGGATTTTTGAACTTAGCTGTTTCAACAGTGTTATATAATTTTGTGTAGTTTATTGCTTCGTATTTAGTTTTCATTTTTGGAGGGGTTTTGGTTTTTTTAAGTTCTAGGTACATCTGGTTGTGATCAGACATAGAGAATTCAATTATTACCACATGAAAGTAATCGTCTTTTAGGTTGGTGCTGATATGATCGATGATAGTCTTTTTTGTGTCGGAGTTTCTTGTACAATATTTTTTGTTTATTTTATTTAGTAGTGTGTGTCCAGCTTCCTTGACTATTGCCACAGATTACTGAATAGTTACTACGTAACAGATACTTCACTCAGTAGAAAATTTCCAATACCTATTACGATAATTGCCTACTCCCTCGCGTCAACAACCACTGTATGCTAAAATGCGCCTAAATGCTCAAGCGTACAGCAGTGATTGCTTCGCACCGCGCGATTCCACAGTAATCGCAGGGCTGCCTCTTCGATAAAATTAAATTAACATAACTTTTTATCTATGTTATTGAGAACTGTGAATATGTTCTGACTTTTATGTGGCAGTTAAAAATTTTATCATTTATAAAATATTTAACCAACTTAAAAAAGGAGGTGATCAGACATACAGGTCAAACTGAGAAGTTTGACTTGTATGGTTTGTAGGTATGTATGTTTGTGCGCGATAATCTCGCGTTTGGCTAAACCGATATCGATGCGGTTTTCAGAAAAGGATTTGTTACATTTAGGAGAACGTTTTAAAATAAGTATAATACTTCTTAGTTTGATGATGATCTTCGGAGATGTTCACTAGAAATGAAAAAAAAAAGCCTTAAAAAAAGAGAACCGACTTCAAATAAAGCACTAAGCCGTAAGAAATAATTTGTTTTTTTTTTATGTTAGTGCTAACAGCTGGTAATTACGAATCGAAAAAGCACCGACATCAAAGAAGAAATTATTTCTTACGGTTTAGTGTTTTGAAGTCGGTTCTCTTTTTTAAAGTTTGTTTCGTCATCGTAATACGCGTACGAACGAACAGCACTATTAAAATTGAACGGCGTGCGCGCGCTTCGCTTGCGAAAACCGCACTGAATTTGATCCGCCGGCGGACCGAGACCGCTCGGCTGGGCGGTAGGCACTTATAGCGCGCAAGTACATGGAGTGACGGAGGCCTTTTTTTTTTTTGTTTTTTTTTTTTTTTTGTGGATGGGAAATCATCAAATGACTTCTCCCGCTCTGGGCGGAGCGGGAGGGCGTGTCAGACTTTTACTGACTAAAACCCACCCGTGTTCCTTCTGTTGCCTGTGCCGGGGCCACGGTAACTCTTTCGAACATCCCGCAACCCTAGCTGGCATCGGCCCTAGCGGACCCCGTCAATAGTGCTGACATCTCTTTGAGGCGCGCGTGGAACACGACGCGCCGTCGACTCGGGCCTGGTCCTTACCGGACGGCGAGCTACCCATTGCTCGCCGTCCGCAAGCCCGCGCCTACGGTGGCCGGGAATCGGCTGCCGATTCCCGACGCCCAGGGCGTCTCCTGCGGCGACTAGGGGCGTGAGGGTGCAAAGCTTGCCTCTCCCTCACGCGTCCCGCCTCCTCCTTCACGAGCATTACTGCTTCGCAGAAGGAGGTAATGGCTTCCCATGCACTCTCGCTCCGTACCATGGCCTGGACCAGGGCCGGACGCGAGAGATCGCCGCCGCCGATCGCTTCCGCGAGGACACGGCGGTGCCCCGCCCAAGCCGGGCAGACTTCCACCGTATGCTCCACCGTGTCCTCCGGGCGATCCACACAGTGGTGACACCCGGGCGTTTCCTCCCGCCTTATCCGGAACAGGTACCTCCCGAAGCACCCGTGTCCGGTGAGGACCTGCGTCAGGCGGAAGGTGAGGACGCCGTGGCGCCTCTCCAGCCACTCCTCAAAGAGGGGACTTATCGCCGCAATTGTGGCGTGCCCAGCGCTGGGTTGCGACAATCGCACTCTCCATGCCGCCATGAGATCCTGCCGGAGCTCTGTCCGCCGTGCCGCGATTTCTCGCGGCAACGGAGTTACGCCCCGGCGTCCTGCCTCCTCGCGCCACTCCCAGATGTGCGCGAGGACTTTTGCCTCCAGATCCCATGGCGGTAATCCGGCAAGGAGGTTCGCCGCCTCCCCGGAGACCGTGCGGTATCCCCGGGCTAACCGGATGGCCATGACCCTCTGGGACGCGTTCAACCGACGGACCGGTCGCCGCCTCACGGAACGCGCCCACACCGGAGCTCCGTAAAGGGCCATGGACCGCACGACCCCCGCGTAGAGCCTCCGGCAGGAGGCGTTTGGACCCCCCAGATTGGGCAGGAGCCGCCCCAAGGCAGCCCCGGCCCGCTCCAGTCTGGGAGCCAAACGTCGGAAATGCTCCAGTGACGGAGGCCTGCTATTGCTTTGTATTGTTTTGTCTCTTTGTTTTTCTTAGTTAGTAAATCGACGTTGAAATCTCCAAAAACGATTGTTCTTTTCCTTTGTTGTAGCTGCGAGTCATACTCTTGGAGAAATTCTTGGTAGTCAGTGTTTCCGAGGTAATATATGACTCCTATTTCAAGCGCGTATCGTTCGAGATTTATCCATAGGTAGTTGTTTCCATTTGAATACTTGGACTCTGATAAATTATGTCTCAGATCATTGTGTACGTAGGCTGAGACTCCCCCTCCTCTAGAGTCGGTTCTGTAATTATAATAGTGGGTGTAATTGTCTATTTGTAGTGCCAAAGCTTGAGCCTCCGAGCGAATCCAGGTTTCTGTTACAAGAATGACGTGTGCTGTTTTCGGTAATGATCTTAAGACGCATTTTAATTCATCAAACTTTCCTTTTTTACGAATACTTCTAGCATTGAGGTATAATAACCTGAGGCGAGATTTGGTAGCATTAATATAGCGGTAGTCATTGAGTACTTGATACGTGTTGCAATTTGTGTAGGTGGGCTTAGTGTCAGTCGTTAATTGTAGTTTTTTGGAGGGTTTTTTTATTATCGTAGGTGTACCGTGGATGTATTTGATTGTTAGCTCATTCTCGCCATCATTTTGGCGACGTGCTAATTCTTCTTTCAGGCTCTTTAGATACTGCTGCTGCGCAGGAGTTTGATCGGAGAATATTTTAACATTTTCAGGTAATTTGCCCTTGTTACGTAGGAAATATTTTGCGGTAATGGCAGTATCAAAACAAATCTTAACTCATCGGTGTTTTCCAGGTACGTATTTTCATATTCTGAAGATCTTGATAGGCTTTGGTGGATTTTGGCACACTTGTGAAGTAACATTTAAAATATCTCTTTCGTCTCCAGACATCCTCTCTTCCGCGGTGGTGGAAGTCTGCTCCGGCAATCCAACCAAAACAATATTTTTTTCCCTGTTGTTACGATTCATTATTTCCTTAATTACTTGCTCGTTCGAAGATAACTGGTTGTCTGATTTAGACGCAGATGGTTGGACAGTAGACAGCTTGAGGTTATTCAGGTCTGACTCAAGAGAAATTATCTTTTGTTCCCCTTGAAAGATTTGCTTTTCTAATTGCGACACAGTTAGATTTAATGATTTTTGTTCCATTGCGATGTTAGATGTAGAAGATTTGATCTCGTTAATCTGAGTAGTATTTTCTCGAATCAAGCGTACAGTTTGTTCGTTAGATGATTTTAGCTCAGACATTTGTGATTTAATCTCAGTTATATTTTCTTGCATTTTATTCATAATCTGTTCGCTCGAACCAACATATTTTTCAAGCAGTGAGCCGATACGACTCAATTCCGAACGCATTTCTATAATTTCATTTGAGCATTCACAATTATTGTCCGACGGTTGTTTGCGTTTGCGGAAGGTAATTTGTGACTCTGCCGCAAGCGCACTTAACTGTGATAAATCGGGGTGTGAACTGTGACCAGTATTTGCAGCGCTGCTCATACCCGTGTCAGTGAGATACCGTGATGGTGATGATCTTTGAAGATTCATTCTAAATATTTCGTTTTAATAAATAGCACGAGCAGGTAATCGAACAAAATTTTGCTTTCGTGTTAAAGATAATAGTTATTGATACCTTGTTGTCTTAGCGTAAAGTATTCAATCCGTGAACGCAGAGTCACTGTGCGAAAGAGTAGTAAATATCCAATGTTCTGTTCTCGCGGGGGTGAAGTGCGTTACGCTCGAACGCGGAGTCACTGTGCAAGCGAGACGGAGATAGCCCGTCTTCGTTGAGGCACTGTGAGCGCGGAGTGTGTGCAGAAACAAAGCGATGTAATTAACAAACACTGTTTGCACAATTTAAGTTCTGATTGTACTTAGTTACGAGTTATTTTTGAAGGACACTGATTTGAATATTTTTTAAGAAAAATGATACACGTCCGCTCTGGGTAGCGACGAATAACTTTAAGTCTTTATTTTTAACCGACTTCAAAAAAGGGAGGTCGTTCTCAATTCAATTGTATGTTTTTTTAATTTGTTTTTAATGTTTGTTACCTCAGTACTCCGTCATTTATAAACCGATGTAGAAAATTCTTTTTTTTATTTGAAAGGACGTAGTTCCAGATTGGTCCCATTTTTATCAAAATCCAGTTCTGATGATAGCATCCATGAGGAATTGAGGGAATTCCTCAAATATTATAGGCTAGCATAGCTATTTTGCTATTTTCATCAACAAGTCAAGCATTCGCATTTAGAATGTATCATTTGGTGAAGTCGAACTGATGAAGAAGACTACAGATGGCTACGGGAACTCCTCAATGATAAGTATTTCACGGGTGGCGATAAGATATCTCGATTATGATAGTTAAGCGACTATAACGAAGTAAATTTAAATAAATATTCTGATGAAAATGGTACCATCAAACCGATCTGATGACGAAGCCGGAAGGTAGGCACCGGAACTCCATAGTAAAACGATGTATCCTAGTCGCGTTTGGGCTTACTGGAATTTTCATTAGATGCACTCAGTCTATAAATGATTTTAATGGTAATATGCTTCAAATTGCGCTACTCTAGTCGTATGTTTAGTGTGGCCTTGATTGTCAGAAGACAGATTTCGTCAACGATCTGTCGTCGTGTGGTTGATTCAATAATTTGTTGATGACGGCGTCCAAACCTGATGAATCTACGCTTTCAAAACATCTGACACGACTTAGCACGACATACATTTGACTTTTGCAAAGTTTTTATTTGAAGGAGTATACTCCTGAGGTGATTGCATATACATTTGGTCAAATTCTGATGAGTGGTTTTAGAGTTAGCTTCATTAATACGTATTTTTTTCCATTTAGTGTATGTTGATAATGTTATAATAACTTTCTATCGCTGTTATTTACATAGCAAGTAGTGGTATACGAATTTGGGTGGGGTAGGAACCACAACTAAAAAGTGGTAAATAAAAAGGTATTTATAAAAAAAAACAACTGAATTCCAAGAAAAACACTACAAAGTGAAAAATAAGTTTAATTTCGGAAGTCGGTGGCAAAAAACGAAAATACTAAACAAATGACACCGACTTCCGAAATTAAAGTTATTATTCACTTTGTTGTGTTTTTTGGAAGTCGGTCTTTTTTTTTAATAATAAGTTTTTATTAAAATCGATCCACTCGGTCAAAAGTTATTTCTTATTTGTTATTAGAGTGTGACGGGCATAATTTTAACTAAACATAGTCCTCCCGCCGCCGCGCCGCGTCTGTCTGACTGAACGCGATAAACTCAAAAACTACCGAACGGATTTTCACCCGGTTGTCACCAATGGACGGAATGATTCATGGGGAAGGTTTTTAGGTGTATAATTCATTAAGATTTTGTATAAATTGGCTGAAATATAATGATATGACGATTGTTGAAGATGTCCGAAAAAATCATGGCGACTGGGAGCTTTCTGGCATGCGCCGCGTAAACCAATACAGTATTACAGAACATATTATGGTAGGTACTTTTAATCCAAGTAGTAATTAGTTCCTGTAGGATATTTTCCGACATAGTATAAATTTTTAACTTTGTCCGTGACGTATATAACACGTCGACAAACCCCTTGATGTTGCAGGTTTGAGCTGATCGCAAAAATAACATGATCACACTAGCGATTAAATATAGAGCGATTAAATATATTTCATATTTGTAACTTTACACAAAACTAAAACTTCCCTCGAACTTTTAGATACAGGTATCAAGTTATCAAATGTTACCGAACAGTTTAATATAAACGGACCACGACCGAGTTTGACCCGAGAAGCCAGAGTTTAATCTTCATAAAGTCAACGGATATGTGGTAACTATCGATTGGATACCTCTATTATAGGATCAGTTATGTTACCGATGTGAATTTTGGAGTGAAGCTAAGATATTCACCATGGCAACGTGTGGCTTGGGAGTTTGGGAGTTAAGTTTCAGCTGGAGCTAAAAATAGGCCCATCTCTCTCGAGTCTCGGGTGTCAGATGCAGCGGTATTCTGATCAGCGATAACTAGGTAAATCATTATTGAGTATTTAATGTGTAATAACTAGGTAAATGATTATCAGTATTGAGGGGATATGGGGGGAAATAAATCAGCATGGGCATTAAAAGAGTTTGTACGCTCAGGCAAGCAATCAGTCCGGCTATATAGCAATCGAACGATCGAACGGACTGGCTAATCTTTTTGATGCGCCACGAGCCACGTATAGCTCGTGCAGAGAACACAATGTTCAACTTACAGAATATTAGATATTCCATTATTATGCCACGTTCAGCGCTGTCATTTAATTCGTAGATCTCCAGTGAACCCACATTTTGGTCTATATCGAAAACATAGAAAAGGTTGTTACCATGTTACTTAACCGTTCTTGCCAACGACTATTTTATACGAAGTTATAAAATCGTAAAAGTGATACATGGACAAGACGGAAGAAAATTCTGAATTCTTTAAAACAGGTGCACCGTTTATTCAACTGCAAAAGAAGGAAGGTCTTGAACAAAGAAGATTCGCAGAAAGTTACAGCATTTTGTTTCGGCACTGCTGGCGCGCATCCAACAAGACGCGGTTATGGTTGACCTCTTACACTTGAAATGAGATGTCATGGAGATTAAAAATTATACCTCTATTATTTGTGCCCGGTTGATGGCAATAGGCTCGCCCCCTATTACACGGGACTTAAACATAAGTGGCGAAGTGTGGGTGTACTATAGGTACACCTCTGCCTAACCTTTCGAGGAACATAGGCGTGATATTATGTTATTATTTGGAACATACTACAATCTTAGGTTTAGTAGAAGACAGAATACAATGGTAATTTGTCGTCATGTTAGGCGCTTGTTATTCAATGTCTATGTGTAAGCCTTCTTCATCAGACGTAGGTATTTTTGTAGGGTTAAGCTCCCCCAATCCATTACTGGTATGTACCTACCTTCTTTGATCTATAATCAATCCTCACGTAAAAGTATCGACCATCATACTGATTAGATTTTTTAAACTATTTACCCACAATGAAACATGAACACACAACAATTATTAAAAGCCGGTGATGCCCCACTGCAGGGCAAGGGCCTCCCTACTTTCTTTCCACTTCTCTCTGTTTAAAGCTGGTAAGGACCAGTTATTTTTGAAGGAGCCCAGTTCATCCCGCCATCTCCGTCTGGGCCTGCCACGATGTCGCTTGCCATTTAGAGGGACCCATTGGGTCGTACGTTTTGCCCATTGGTCGTCTGACATGCGGCAGATTTCACTTTTTTATACTTAAAGCATTTTAAAACTACAAAATGTTCACGAATGAACAGTTGGCGAGTCCAGAATTATACTGTTAGGTACCTACACTACATAACAGTGACAATTAGAGAGAATTGTTCTAGCAACTAGCATCTAAGAGGATTCTTAAATGTTACTTTTATTACTGCACTAGCTTTCTTAGTTACATTAAGCTTCTTTTAAAATTTTACGCTGAAAATAGCACTTAAGAGGAAAAGGTCTTGACTTTTTATGATGCCTTGGCGAATAAAAGAGAGTAAATTCAATTAAGGGGCAGTAGTTGTCGTGAAAATTTAATGTTCCGTATACGATAGCCTTTTAGATAAATAATTCCTTGAACATACACTATGTACTCGTAAAAAGTAATTCGCTACCATTGGGCGGTGACCGGTTCAACCAATAAAACACGTAGGTACCAAAACTTGAAAAATTAATGCGATTGACAGTTGTAGTAATCGAAGTCACTTGATCGACTTTTAGCGTAACGTTAGTGCGAACCTTTTCCAGGAACTGAGTTAGTAGACTACTAGGCAGTTGGATGTTAACTTTTAGTAGTTAGTAGTAGTTAGAACCTTAACAATTTGGGATGATTCAATTTAATAGTAACATACCCTCCCAAAAAGTTCGTAATCTTTTTAATTAATCTATATGAACTACTTTATTCATTATTTATTCACGTGATTCTAGTCAAATGACACAATTTGTCGGGTTCTGTACTGTAGGTATGTACGACAAAGGTAGGTATGTACATACATAGCCACTGTTACGTGTAAATGATATTCCCTAATGGAACCTTTTGTTTTCGTAAAAGATATTATAGTTTAAACTGTCTGGACCGGCTCTCGGGTCTCACTTACATTATTGTAAGAGGTGTCTGTATTTTATAGGATCACTTCGTTGCCCGTCTGTCTGTCTGTCTGTCAAGACCCTTTTTCTCAAGAACGCGTGGAGGTATCAAGTTGAAATTAATATTAAATTCGTAGGTGAACGCAATAAAGAAATACGACAATTTATGTGACACATGTATTTTGATAATTGCAAATAAATCAAAACCAGGGTACTTCCCGTTTACCTAGAATCATGAAATTTGTCAAGAAGCAAGGTCTCACAGCACAAGTAAAGGAAAAAGTCCGAAAATTGTTAATTTGTAGTTTTATCACATAATTTTTTTTGCGATTACAAATTTACATTTTCAGTTGGAGAATTGACCATGACGTATATAGAAATATGGGAGAACATATTTTTAAATTACAGTGTCACGTTTGTTTTTGGGATAAATTCATCCCAACTACGGAACCCTTCATTGTGCGTGGGCCGACACGCACGGGGCCGGTTTTTTTATTGAAGTGTAGCTTCTGTGTAAGGTTACCTACCTTTACATTGTAGGTAAAGTACATCGTAGGGTAAAATTAACGTATTACAATAAATACTTCGATTTCCGGAATGGAGACCAAAGATTGAAACTTAAATTGAGGATTACGGTACCGACACGATCCGACGAAATATCATAGATTATCTCGATTCTCTGTCTATCGTTATACATTGGGCTCAATTTAAATACAAAACTTTAAAATTACAATACAATAATTTAATATACTTAAATGCTTATTTATTTATTTATTGCATTCATGTCGTTTATAAGGTCTTGTTACAAATATGAGTTTCGTACATGAACCCTGCTAGGGCACCGCAACATTGTTTCTTAATTATAAATTAAATTATTATTGCATGCTTTAATACATAAAGTTTTTAAAAAAATATATATTATTACATTATTATTGTCATCATTTCATTATTAATTAATTTAATATTGGATGTCTTTATTACATTTCTACATTATTACATTGCGTCAATCTTCAAATAATCTACAAAATAATGATATTACAGAATGAACTCATTTAGGCTATAATAACACTTCTGTATTAGGTGCATTTTAAGTGCGTTTACAAATTTATTGTCAAATTCTATGTCTTTAATCTCATTGGGTAATTTATTATAAATTTTTATGCACATTACAAGAGGTCCTGAGTGAAACATAGCTAGTTTTGAACTCGGCAATGCTAATTCATTTTTTACTCTTAAGGAGCGTTGCAGCGGTCTTTGATTCTTAGCCACAGGGAATAACGACGCATGTTTTCTAACAAACTTGCTTACTTCCATAATGTAAATGCTTGTTAAGGTGAGCATTTTATATTTAATAAAATAAGGTTTACAGCTCTGCATTTGGTCTATATTCGCAAGAATTCTTATACATCTTTTTTGTAAAATAAAGAGTTTTTCTACGTCAACGCAATTTCCCCACACTATAATGCCATAGGTTAACCATGAATAGGCGTAGGCGTAGTATGCTATCATCGCTGTTTTGAAGTCAGTTGATCGTTTCAACTCATTTAAAGCATACGCGAAACTTGCAAGTTTGTTTGACACAACAATAATATGTGCCTTCCAATTTATATTCGTGTCAACTGTCAGACCCAAGAGCCTAAATTCATCGACGCACTGGATCGGTATGTCATTGAACGAGTAGCTAATATTTAATTGTCGTTTTTGATAAGGTCTGTATTGCATAAGTTTTGTTTTAGAGAAATTTATTTCCAAATTGTGGTCCTTTAGCCAATTTACTATTTTTGTAAGTATATCGTCCAGTATTAAATTTAATTTGCTACCGTCATCACATGGAAACACTATTGATATATCGTCAGCAAAAAGGACACTCCGGACATTTATTTCTCTTGGCAAATCGTTGATATAGATAAGGAATAATATGCACCCTAGTACACTGCCTTGTGGTATAGACATATTTACGTGCTCCATTTGTGATCTCACGTGGGTCACTATGCCGGTATCTGGGTGAATATATTCCACTTCAACGTACTGTGTGCGATTTTTTAGGTACGAGCAAAACCACTCATACGCGAAACCTCTCACACCTATTTGGTACAGTTTATTTAATAAGACCCCATATGATACTCGATCATAGGCTTTACTCATATCTAGCAGTAGCCCAACTGCATATTTCTTATTATTTATTATTTTTAATGCTTCTTGGATGTAATTAAATACTGCTAATGTTGTAGACTTATTTTTCCTAAATCCATTTTGACTAGTGCTAAAAATCTTATACTTCTCGCAAAAATTATTTAGCCGTTTAGACATTGCGGTTTCAAATATTTTTGAAAATGTAGATAATAATGCAATAGGGCGATAATTTCCTGCGTCAGTTTTTTTGCCCTTTTTATATATAGGTTTTACTATAGATATTTTTAGTAAATCTGGGACAACACCTTCCATGAATGATTGATTGATGAGAAAAGTCAAAGGCATTGTTAATTCGTCTATACATGATTTAACAAGCATTGGTGGTATTTCGTCATGACCAAAACTTTGCTTATTCTTTAAGTTTTTAATGATAAGTTTTACTTCACTTGGATCAACTGTTTGCAAATATATGGAATTTCCGCAAGGAGTAATAACATGTCGACCAGGTGGGTTCTCGTCAGATCTCGTAGCATTTGTTTTTCCTACCGATACGAAATAGTCATTAAAGGCGTTTGCGACCAATCTGGGATCTTCAACAAGAATATTATTTACGTCAAGTTTTATACTTTCTCTGTTTTTTTTTGTCAATTTGTTAGTACGACTTTTTATAATGTGCCACATTGATCTTGTTTTATTACTCGATTTTTTCATAAGATTTACATAGTTAAGTTTTTTAGAGGTAATAACTGCCCTTTTGAGGATTTTCTCGTATTGTTTGTAATATCTTCGAAGTATATGGTTATTAGTAGAATTGATTAATATTTTTAGTTCACGTTTATGTTTACAAGCTGTTTTTAGGCCAGTAGTTAGCCATGATTTTGTTGTCTTGTTTTTGACCTTTATCAACTTTTTTGGTATACATAAATTTAATAGTTTTTGTATAGTTTTATGGAAGGATGCGTACTTTTCATTTATATTTTGGTTATTTTAGATGATTTGATTCCAATCTACTTTGCCGAGTTCTGATTTGAATAGTGATACATTATGGGAATCATATAGTCTCTTTTTCGTATAACGTAGTTCGGTTCGTTCCGATTGCAAGTTGTTATTTGGTAGCTTATGTTACGTTAAACGAGAAACTTATTGAGGGAGGGTATTCAGTATTCGATTCTCGTCCCAAATATGTAAAAAATCTATTACCTTAATTTGTGATGTAATTGTCCAATAAAATACTCATGAACACTGAGCGTGCAAAAAGTGAACTTGTAAACAGTAAAGGAATCACGTGGCAAAACAAGTGCCGATCCTGCCAAAAGGGAATCCCGTGCGCAAACCCCGCCTCTTTTCTTTATGTTGTCTCCGATGCACCGACACAGGACACATTTCCGCGCTGACCGTAGTCTATACGATTGCGCCGCTATTTCCGCATGTATAATTGCGCTTCCGCTCATCGCTTAAACAACCCCGCTTACTTCGAGATAAATGTGTTCTGTAAACGTGTTGTTGAATAAACAAAAATAACGTCTTATCAATATTCCAATGTAGAATATTGGGATATGGTTCGTGCCTACGCGTTATCTAATGATAGTGTGCGAGGAGCCATTAATTTGTACCGAGAATAGTTTCCCAACCGCCAGATTCCGTCGTACAGTCTTAGCTGTCAACCAACGATTGCGAACATTCGGTCAATTCACCGTACCGACGCATGCCCAAGGACGAAGAAGGGAGTCATTACCCAGTGCACCTACAAGAAGCCATTTTTGAATACTTCGAGCAATTCGCACATGAGAGTACTCGAAATGCTGCAAGACGGTTCGGTGTATCGCACTGGACTGTATGGAAGCTGCTGCATGAAGAAGGAATGCACCCATACCATTTTAGAACCGTTCAAGAACTCGGGGTCAACGACCACGAACCACGCGTGAATTTTTGCCGCTGGTTTTTGTCTAGCGCAAGGGTGCATACACGTTGCGAGACATTTTGCGAAATTTTTGGTATGGTTTTGTCTGTTATTTATCAGCTTTTTTTTTTGTCTGTTATTTATCAGCATTTTTATTAGTATCATGTAAGCATGAACTATTGTGGGTTTGAATACGTCCCTCGTTTAAACTAACATACTGTATATGACGAAGAAGAGTACATTTCTCTAGTTATCGTCAACCATATTTTAACTACTGTGGGCGTGCTATGGGTATTGTTGGTAATTGCGCAATAGAAAAACCGTTTGCAGTTCGAATCAAATAATAATTTACGTTCAAATTAATCAATGCGCGACAGTTTCTAAACGTGTTCACTGCGCGACAGCCATCGACAAACTCTGCTTAACTCACGTCGACGAGCGTTATGTTGTAGACACACGATTGCCACTTGGTGGCGATGGCGTCCCGATTAGTCAAACGACGACTAACGTATTTCCGACATATATTTAATAGTGGCATATAATAGAGTCACTAAACCAATTTCTTAATACTCTCCATCTTCATCACGTTTAAGTACTGATATATAATACTGATTTATTATAAGAGTAGGTATATTTATTTTCAAAACAGTCTATTTAGCATTGGTTTTAGCCACAAACGAAAACCTCTCAGGGCCATTTGTGTGCTGGAAAACTGTTTAAATTTTGAAACAATGATGCTTACAATATAATAAAAATAAAAAAAACAATCATATCATTTATTCAATACTTTTCTACATAATACATATCGATGTCTAACAGCCAAAAAGGGATAAGCGACATTTTTTGCACTTTTTATTTTTTTACTTAGTTAAGACATAGTTAAAGCAACAATAGACAGATTCAGATCTCATCCATTCAGCCGAAAATGACCCATTGCATCATTGCTTTGTATTTAGCTCTCATTAATCAGTGGTTTAGCGTTATCATAAAGGGAAGCTACCTTGAAATGATCTCTGTAAATGTCGCTCTGTGGCACATGTAGGTACAGAGCGCCTGAGCTTTGCTTTGTACTCTGTTCCTCGGTTTACGTCAGTAGTTACTTTACGTTATTGCTATGCATAAGTGCTTATTGTTTAAAATGAAAAGAAAGTTCTAACAGAAGAAAGTTCGGAAGTTCTAACAGATGCTGTGTGTGCCCGATGGGATTCCCCATCGGCAACTACTCAGGAGTCTTAGGGAAAAGGAGTTTCCAAAAAATGATGATACAACTAACTTTTACTTACTATAAACAGAAGACGTCTATGATTCTAACTTCAAAAATGACGAACTTCCATACAAACTTTCTTTTCCTCTTTAGCCCCTTAGGGAGTGAATACTCTCACTTTGTTATAGAAGGAGTTCTTGTGCATTTCATGCTTCTTAACTGTGCGTTGTCTGCCACTGATTATATGAATGAATTCAATATTTTTATTAAGTAGATAGTAGTAGATTTTATTAAGAAACTAGCTGCGGCGATGTAACGCGGCGGGCGTTACATCGCCGGCCCGCGCTATTATTTCGTTTTCGCTTAGTGTTCTTTGTGACTATTTTCTTTTTAATCGGCTCCTAAGGGTTGTAACGTGATGTTAAATAGCCTACAACTATCCTCAAGAATTGGGCTACTAAATGAAAAAAAGATTTTTTCAAATCCGACTTTTTGTTCACAACTTTATGGGTTTTAAGTTTTTTTCGCGGAACCATAATTATATACTTTCACATGCATTTAGTAAAAAGCTGTTATTTGGACATTACAAAAATACACTTTAATTTTATTTATTTGTATAGATATGAAATCCATGAAATTTAATATAAAAGCAATTTTCAAAAATACTTGCAATGACATAATACTTGTGTACAACAGCTCACGTTCGTATTTTCAACAGTCAGTCCAATTGCCATTACAATCCACATTCGGATGAAATTAAACTCGCTTTTGAGAACCAACCGCATTCGGACATGTTTGGTCCAACATTTAATGTTACCTAGAATTATAAACTTTTCAATAAAGCTTCTAGATGTGGCATGTAACTGAGCAATATCTGCAAGCAACACATTAAAGTAGCGTAATCAGCCTATAATGTCCCCACTGCTGGGACACAGGCCTCCTCTCTGTGAGAGGGAGTGGGCCATAATCCACCACGCGGGCCTCGACACACGCGGGTCACATGTTTTCGAATTTTTTTGTTCTACGATAGGTTTCCTCACGATGTTTTTCTTCGCCGTTTTGAGCGTAGAGGTGATGAAATTTAAAACATAAAGTAACATTACCAATTACTCCCTAATATCCCAAGTCATTTGAAAACGATTATCGATTGAAAACCTTACTATTTTTTTTACGAAAGGTTTATTAGAAGAATACTTTATATGCAACAACACGTCGTGTCTTCTAGTACAATAATTACCTCTACGACAAGCCGCCATTTAAACGATAGGTACAATGAGGAACCTATACCTAGGTAATTGTTCAATGAATGAATATAACGAAGCATGAATAAAACAGATCGCTATTCAACCACTTGACTACTTGAGTACACAAGTTGATGAAACAAGCGTACCTACGTCTATAAAAATCGCTAAACACAGATTTTCTTTCACATTAAATTGCTTCATTTCCTCATTTTATTTCTCGCCGCGCGATTTCTACGCCATTGGCATGAAACAGCATTACTCAGGAGCGAAGGGAACGGAAAATGTTGAAATAAAAAATGAAAACTGGAACTCAATGTTCGTATTAAACGTTATCTGTACCTACTTATCACTTTG
Source organism: Fissipunctia ypsillon (assembly GCA_947568875.1). Lineage (NCBI taxonomy): Eukaryota > Metazoa > Arthropoda > Insecta > Lepidoptera > Noctuidae > Fissipunctia > Fissipunctia ypsillon. The sequence continues at coordinate 20,240,314 of OX387645.1, read as the reverse complement.
TGTACCTATACACGAGTAAGCTTTAATATTCGGATTGTTTATTCGATTCTGACTGTTTCTGGCCGTGACCTAGATTGGGAATAGACTCCGTATAATGTCAGTCAAGGTTATCATTTGCACTGCAAGTCTGCACAGCAGGGGCGTAGCCTTCATACAACCCGATTCCTATCGGCTTCCTTGATTACCTACAATTTTTTTTTCTGAGTTTATTGGAACTGAACATTTTTTCTTCGACTTCCCTCTAATAATTAATAAGATAATTGTAGCTGCGCCTCTGCCGGAAGCTGCTGTAAGCTGTTACATGCTAAAAAACTAATTTCGTCGACATTACTGGCGCAGTTACCGGTCGTGGGATTGATTCTCGTACGAGACAAACATTTTTATGATCTACAGGTAGTTGTTCCGAGTGTTTAGGTATGCGAGATTAGTGTCAGTAAAAGAACTGACGATGTATTTAGAGGAAGATCTTAGAGACTAATTATAAAAAAGTCTCACGAAAAGGCCATTTAAAAACATAGTCTGCGGGAGACTTGTGGTTACTGGTTAGCGTTATGCTAACCACACACGTAACGACTTACTTGCGCAAATTTAGGCTTGCGCAAGTCTGCGTGACACCAAATGGTTCAGATACTTGTGCTAATTCATCCATCGCACGTAACAATTTACTTGCGCACGCCTAAATTTGCGCAAGTAAATCGTTAAGTGTGTAGCTAGCATTAAGATCCTCCATCAACATTTCTTATTTCAATTTCAGAGTCAAATTACTCGCTTCAATTTCAATCAATGCTATTTCAAACATCATTTATGCCTATTGTGTAAAAAAGTAAAAATACTTAATGTACCTAGAGATTATTTTATAGAGATTTTTTTATTTTATAGTTGCTACGTCAACAACACCGCATACATCAAAGATAATTAATCGAATAAAGTAAAAATATCGCAGCGATTTTTCTTCGCGCACTGGATTTTCAACGCTCTGCTTAGCGCCGAGAGTTGGCTCTCTCTCTAGCTCCTGAAATACAGAGCCTAGACCACCACCTCTTAAAACAGTATTATTTTAATCTTACTTGAGTGTGGGAAAGAGATGGAGCTAGACGTCCTGTATAGCTCCATCTCTTTTTCACACTGAAGTAACATTAAAATAATACTGCTCTAAGAGGTGGTGGTTAGCCCCCAGGTATTCTAACCTAGCTCTGGAGCCAGGGTCTCACATTTTTCTGTAACCTCCTTTTTTACGGCAATAAAGAAATTTATTAATTTATTAGTTGTTAATGCAACAGTGTGTTTCGACGCATTGGAATGCACGCTGTTGGATTCTCAATGCTCGGCTCAACACCGAGAGTTGAAAATCCAGTGCACGATAAAATCCTACCGTGATATTTTTACGTCCGTGCAAACGTCGGCTAACTTCATTACATATCAACATGCTACAATACATACCTTGGTCTTGGGATGTGGCTGCTCGAAGTCGACCTTCATCCGATCGTCTCTCCATCTCAACAATCAATATCACTGCCACATTACATTGTATCAGTATACTGAACTAAACAACACTTCAACTGAAACTTTCAGATATTAATATAAATTAGTGGTAACTTCGGAAATTTAAGGAATTGAAATTTTAGAAAGTTTGTCTTGAATATTAAAACAAGCTAAAAGCCAAAGGTGTCGGGGACCGTAACAAAGGGAACCAGTATCTACGAGTACCTACCTACCCGTCAGTTAGTCCTGTCGGTGTTGGTCTTTCAATTAGGTTTCCTACCTATCGCGCAGAAAAAAAGCTGTTTTATCTCAATAGGGAAAGGGAAACGGAATCGAAGGGGAAACGTAAATCAACATCCGATTTTCTTTTCTGGTTGTCGGCTACTAAATTAAACTTGTTTGTAAAAAAAAACGTTACACTCCTTGTTGGCCAGTCGTGTATTGATCGAAGAGCCGTGTAATAAGGTACGTCTTTGATGGGTTTTTGTTTTGTTTGTAAAGACCATTGAATATTAACCTCCTTACTAATAAACGTTGTACAGCGTCTATATTAGTTCACAACGCTTTGTCTTCTTCTTTCGAAAGTCGAATTTCTGACGACTGAAATAGAGAAATCGGCGTGTAACTATTCACCTGAGTATAGAATAGAATAGAATAAAATAATTTAGAATAATTTTATTCATAAGTTCACACATAAGTTGACATAAGTATAAATTACATAGAAGTTATATCATTACAAAGTTAAATATTAATATTATGAAGAAAATATTAAACTATGCCTAAAATAAATCTAGTGTATAACTTATATATAAGTATATTGGTTAAAGGCCTACTGAGTTCAATAGCGACCTGCCTGAGTATACTAATACGTTTATTAGTAAGGAGGTTAGACTAGAAGTTTCAATTTATTTGGGGATGAATAGGAAATCATTGAACCTACTTAATTAAAGTGCGGTTTCGTCTTTTGCTGTTCTCAACACAGGATAACGATCGGGACCATTGCCCGCGGCTTCGCCCACGTGGATGTCAATATTTCCCTATTTGAAACGGATTTTGTTCACAATTTCATGAGTTTTAGTTTTTTTGCGCGGAACCCTAATTCTTTTTCTAAAAACCTAAGTTACTCCTTATAATCAGCTGTCTGCTGGTGAAAGTCTCGTCAAAATTGGTCTAGCCGTCTCGCAGATTAGCAGGAACAAGCACACAGATAGACAGACAGACCGACAGACAGACAAAAAAAAAATTGTGTTTTTGTTATATGTACCGTGTATACTTTTGAGTAAAAAGTTGTGATTTTGACATTACAATCAGACATTTCAATTTTATTTTTTTGTACAGATGTATAGAAGATGTTTTAGATTAGCTGAGCGGAGAGCTTCAGGTCTCCAATAGTAAAGCAGTTTGTGCGGAGGCTGATTGTACTAACACTAGATAATAAATTGTTTTAATATTTTGTTACTAACACTCTATAGATTCTTTGATCCGAAATAAAAATCACTTTTTTTTATTAGCTGCTGTATTTCTTAAAGCGTGAAACGAAAGCTTACGTACAATTCAATTCGACAAAGCAAATTGTCATATCGTATAATATCTCTATTTTCGCCGTGTAATATTCATATAAGCATGATTTCGATTATAGGTACACCAGACTCAGAAAATTTATATACGTTGCTGGTAACCTAAAAGCACGCTTGTAATCACGTAACATTATATTCGCGAACAAGTAAAACATCCCAAGGTTACAAACCTTTGACATGATGATACGAAATATGTAACATCTAAATATATGTAACTATGCTCGTAAATTCTCAAATTCATTAACATTACATCAGAGTTTCGTAATTTAAAAAATATCTGATGGCTTTTTGGGCGGCTAGTACTAAATCAAAAGTAAAGGGATGTCTGGTTTTTTATTCAAAGGCGATTAAGAACAGAATTTTTAACGTTTTCTTTTTACAAATCTCTTTTTAATACATGAGGCGCGTAGCTAGGTATTAAATTATATTATAAACTAGCGACCCGCCCCTGCTTCGCACGGTTTTAAAGACTTGACACTACATTTCTGTATTATATGTATGTAAATTTAATATTAATGTATTATACACATACAACTTCCGGAATGAATTCTTTAAATGATGGCGTAGTTTAGAAGAACAACGGGGCCATACAGACAGACACAAAAAATGACTTTCTTTTATAATGTATACAGATTTAATTGTAGATGTGACACGAATATTTCTAACAGGGGTCACACACCCTTCTGCTAACTTTCTGTCTAATCTAATTTTAAAACATACGTAGACACATCGACTTCATTAAAGCGACAGGTGTAATTTGTTTTAGGGCCTTTATCGGGGGCTCTTAGCTGCCTCGTCACGTACTCGCTCGCGATACGCATGCCACATCTCAGTCCGAAAGAGCCCATAAAAACAGATAGAAAGCTCACTAAAAGCAACCTACGTCCAAATTATTTTTATGTCCCAAGCATGTTGTAGCACTTTATTGCTACGAGCGGCTACGCGGCGTAGCACGCTACGGTATACTTGAAATATTTCGTAGCTGAATTACTTTGTAACTTTGAATATAAAATTATGTTTTAGTTAATTTTTCATGCATTTTTGCTGAATTTAATTCACACGCCACGTAAGAATACGTCGATCATAACCTATATGATAGTAAAATGCTTATTGCTTATTTACTACATATGTAAATGACGAAAATTGACTCAATGACAACACTTATTGTCTCCCGCAGGTACATAACAATAAGTCAATCACTCCATTCAGCCAGTTATTCAATTTGTTAACATTATTTCCATTGATCTTTTGTTACGCCTTCGCTACGTCGCTACGCCGTAGCGGGTGCTACGTTGAATTTTAAATTAAAAGTATAAGTGATAGATACAGTTCATTTATGATTCAGAGGTCAATTGCCTACGAAAGGAGCTAGAGCACTTATATTGATCTATGTTAATACTAGGCCTGGCGCTAGTACTAATAACAGATACTAGATGTTTATTTAAGAAAGATGTTACGTACAAAATATGAATGAATGTTGAAAACCCCTTATTTCAAAAATGGTTTTACGCAGAGTCATATTACCGTTACAATCAAATAGTTTTAATTTTCTAGCTAGAAAATATTTTTTTAAATACCTCAAACACGACAAAAAGTTGCTTCAGAATCTGTCTCATACCTACTTGACAAAGTTTTATCAAACCTTTTATCAGTTACTATCAATAGTTTCACTAGCACCACTATCCAAACGATACGTAATCAAATGACGGCTAGTAAAACTATTATATAGACACACTAACCTATATAATATATTGTCATACTCTTCTATTAATGCTGTAGGTACTAAAACATGCGACAAAATAAGAAATAACGCGGTTTGCAGCAAGTCTTTCATTACATAATGAAAGACTTTCTGCAAATGAATATAAACAATGAAGAAGTATGTCTCAGTATACATAGGTTGACGAAATAAATTAGGTAGGTAGGTAAGTTTACGAAAATACATAAAACCGTTAACACAATACATGTATTCATATTTCTTTCAATAAAGGTTTTATGAGATCCCTCCTACCTGGAGCAACGATGAATTTGGGTTGTTTTGACCTTGGACACATGAATCGTATGGAACAACATGTACGAAAATGGGTGTATTTTATAAACAACTGCGCAACATATGGGTTTTTTATAACTTTGTGTACCTACCTCACAATGTTGAGTACTATTAAAGCTAAAATAAAATTATGAAAATTACTGGAATAGTAAATAAAATTTAAATAGTGTCTTAACTATAACTGGTGAACCAAAAAACTAATAGTCTAACACGAAAAGTGAGTAGTGATTTTACTAAAAAAAAAAAAAAAACAAACTTTATATACAAAATTTCCCACGACCGCCTTTCGCGCTTCATGCAATATTCAAAACTTTTCCAATAGAGTTAGAATGACGAACGGTACATCGTGTCGTCAATAAACTTTGAAAAAAATACTTATGGTATTCAATTTATAGTTACCACAAATTTTGTATTATTTTAATTAATATTTATATTATATTATCGTATTGTGTGCGGGGCGGGTTTATGCTGCGTTGGAAGCGAGACGCGCGAACCGGCAGCAACGCAGAACGCGACTGACCGTGGCGCGGCGCCCGTACTGTAAGTATGTATGTACCTACCCGTAGTACCCGAGCCCGCTGTGTTCCCATACGCCTCATCACAGTGCCGCACTGGTCCCTAACTTCGCTTATGTAAGCTTCTTGTATACCGCACGCTGTCGGCCAACTTTCATTGGCCAGAAGGTTCTCATGATTAACGTGACATCAAGATAAATGATGGTACTAAGTAGGCACCTTGGTATAACCCAAAAAAGTTTATGCAAAGAATTGCCAAATTAGGTATACATATGTGCAAACAGCAATTAAAGTAGATTAACAAAACCGGAACAATTATAAAATTAAAATAATACAAACCACCTATAACATGAAATGCTGAAAAGTGTATTGAATCATTTTGTGTCAATTTATACGTTAGGCAAAAGTATGTCACCAACTGATGGGGTCCGCTAGGACCGATACCTGCCAGGGTCGCGGGATGTTCGAAAGAGTTACCGCGGCCCCTGGCACAGGTAACTGAAGGAACACGGGTGGGTTTTAGTAAAAGTCTGACACGCCCTCCCGCTCCGCCCAGAGCGGAAGAAGTCATTTGATGATTTCCCAACCAAAAAAAAAGGCATAACTATGTAATGCTGACCGTAGGCGCCTAAGGCCTAAAATACTGAGTGCAACCATTTCTTCTAACTAAGCCTTCAATCTTTTTCGGAAGAACCTATTATGTATATGTAGGTACCTACATACCTACCGTAACAAAAGTCTAGACACCATAGCTATTTTTACATACGCGAGTTAATAATATAAATTTATTAAATAGGTAATAACTTACCTGGTAGGTATTATATTTATAACCAGCTTCTGTCCGCGACTTCGTTCGCATGGAAGTCGTAAGATAATAATTAACCAAAATAACAACCACATTTTTATAAAACTTCTTCGGCCCCCGACCCACGGCGTCGCATCGTATCGCTCGCCCGCGTAATTACTTCATTTTCGCTTAGCGTTCTTCCTGACTTTTTCTTTTTGCTCGGCTCCTTAGCGTCGTAGCGTGATGTTAAATAACCTATAACCTTCCTCAAGAACTGGACTAGCAAATGCAAAAAGATTTTTTCAAATCCAACTGGTAGTTCCAGAGAGTAGCGCGTTCAAACAAACTCTTCAGCTTTATTACTAACCTAATCTTACCTGTAGATTAACCATTGTGTTACTTTACTTTACAAAACTGTAATGGGCATAGCCACGCAACACACCTAGGAAAATGTACCTACTTACACTTTTTCCTGTGGCATTTAGTTTATTCTCGCGTGATTTGTCACCGACTCGCAACAAATTGCTTTTAAATCTGATGGCCTTCGCATTAGCAAAATATTCATGTAATTGTCGCAAGAAGTAGGTATGTACTAGGTACCATCGCGGATATTTGCTTTGAAAGTGGTTCACTGCAAATGTCTGCGATGGTACCTACTTGTTAATCTACTAGTTGTAGTTTGTGAAGAAAGTCATCCGGGGAAGTACTCAAGTACCTTATTCCAACCATTACATAGGTATGTAATCTAGTATATTTATACTACATCTATGGTAATTGGTATGGAACCGGTACACAGTAACGCTGGTTGATGGCACACATACCTATGTGTAACCACCGTTAGTGTGTACCGGTTTGAAAAATGGGCGCCATCATGCCATGAGACATTACAGCTTTGTCTTTGGGATGGTAACGAGTCTGCGATGCCTCAGACCGCCCCGATACAATCAATTGCAATTCACAATTTTTACGTGATTGATACACATTGATCAGTGAATTGCGAATGTTCTAAGAGTTTGGATCTAACGCACAACGCCTCATCCAAATAGGTAGGTATATAGGCTACTTCGAACGGACTTTTCTCGGATTCGCATCGGATGCAGTAAATATCTACCACCTACCTACCATAAAACCTAGCATAAAAATATTCCTCAGGCTTTCATAAGTATTTTTAACAATTAAACATGCTAAAACATTAAAAAGCATTTTATTTTATTCCATAAAGTAAATGACATCTTTATCGAAAAAGTCAGCCCTGGCAATTCATAATAACCACGCGGCGGCGCGCGGTACATTTTCGGTCGCAGGATCGACTCGAAGGTGTAGTAGGCTATTATAGCAGTAGGTATTGAAAATTTTGTATGGAGTGATTTATCTGGTAATCTGTGCCGTCGCGTTGGATCGCCCGCCCGCGCTATTTCTTCGTTTTCGCTTAGTGTTTTTTTTTACTTTTTTCTTTCTGCTCAGTTCCTAAAGGTCGTAGCGTGATGTTAAATAGCCTTTAACTGTCTTCGAGAGTTGGGTTACCAAATGCAAAAAGAATTTTTCAAATCCGACTTTTTGTTCATAATTTCAAGGGTTTTAATTTTTTTTGCGCGGAACCCTAATTATTTTTTCGAAAATAAAAGTAGCCTAAGTTACCCGCCGTAACATCCGCTATCTTCCAGTGAAAGTCCCGTCTAAATCGGTCCAACTGTTTTGGAGATTAGCCGGAACAAACACAGACAGACAGACAGACAAAAATGATAAAAATTGCTTTTTTGTTATAAGAATCGTTTTTACTTTCCTTTGCATTTAGTAAAAATTTGTTATTTTGACATTGCAAACAGACACTTCAATTTTATTTATTTGTATAGATGTAGGGAGCAGAAGATTTTTTTTAACTGTTTAAATAAATTGTAAATAAACATGTTTATTTAACTTTAAATAAGAAATGTCAATTTATGATAAAAAACACAACGAAAAGCCACTAAAAACTAAAAAATCTTCACTTTTTTTCTTCTCTTCTTCTGTTTTATAATAACGCGTATGGCCCTCCTCTTTTAGCTATGCACTCCTGAAGCCTGGAATGAATGCTTTGGATCAAATGCCTCACGTTTTCAGCTAGAATCTCTTCCCAGGCAATTTTCAAAGCGTAAAGCGTTGTTGCTGGTTGCAGACCTCTTGCTCACTCTCTCTAACCCTTCGTTGGAATTGGTCCCACATGTGCTCGATTGGATTCAAGTCCAAACTGTTTGCTGGCCACGGTAAAACTTGGATGTGAGAGTATTCCAGCACAGACTGGGTTGCTTGAGCTGTGTGCACGGGCATCGTCCTGCATCAAGACGAACCCAGGGCCCATTTGCTGTGCAAACGGAATCACATGAGACCTGATGACTTCGTCAATGTAACGCTGAGCAGATACGGAACCCTCATTTAAAATAGCGAGTTCAGTTTTGCCGTGTAAGCTAATCCCACCCCAAATCATTACGTTGGGACCACCGAAACGGTCAACTTCATGTATGCAGGCTTCCGATAATCGCTCGCCGCGTCGTCTCCACGCCCTAATGCGCCGATCATCATAAAAAAAAAATATTTTGCACTCGTCGGTGAAAAGATGGTGCTTTTCACCGACGAGTGCAAAGTAAAAAAGACGAGTGTATTTACCAATTTTTTAAAATTACCATGGCCCACTGATATAAGCCCCAGTCCAAGTATTGACGGGAAAAACTTAAACGATTGGCACGTTGAGCCCTGGACAAAGAAATTCGAACAACTCATCGTTTTGAAATTTGCTGGTCTTCGTGCAATCGATTCCAGATAGTTTGGTCACTGACACGAGTAGGTACCCGTTGTCAACCGTAGGCGATTTTGTAAGTTACGAGTCGTCACTGTGCGTTCTCGGCGGGCACTTAGCCGGATGTACCGATCATCGTGAACAGTTGTAATGCAAACTCTTACCTGAACCTGGTCTTCTTGCAACACTGCCGATCTCTTGGAAACGATTCCAAGCATTTTGGATAGGTAGATCTTCGAGAAGAACCCAGTTGCAAACCCACAGACCGCTGCGAATTTCCTTCTTGGATCATTGTAACGGCTCTGGTTGCAGTAATTGAGTCCATATGTCTTCATATTTGTGGCATATAACGCTAGATGTTGTCTTAACAAGATAACTAAACAAAATCATGATAATTTTCTGAGTACCAAGCCGCTAATTGAAACAAAACATAAACAAAAATCGAAACAAAACTACAAGAAAATTTAAAATTCACTTTTTTTTAATTATTGACAGTATTTGATCTCAAGCATAACATCAAAGAGGTTAGAATAGAAGAGTTCGTAACATCAATAGTTTGCTACTTAGCAATTAGTTTATGTTCTATAAATTACACTGAAATGTAAAAATAACTAGTGGCCCTTATTTTGTTTTGAGTAGTATATATTACAATACGAGGATTATCCTGTTTCCATGGTTTATGGCCGGGTTACTCCCAGCTCCCAGATTCGCGTCTCTGTAATATAGTAAAAGTACTCTGTGGTCCGTCTACGTCAAACACAAATATGAAGTCAAGACGTCTCCCAGTCTTGCTAGTTTGTGAAAAAATCCCCAACATACGGGGAATTACAACGGAAAATGTACATAGGTATGCTAGTTTATAAATAAATTAACGGTTGCCCGGAAATCGTATCCATAACTTTAACTTCTAACACTAATTCAAGAGTTGGATTTAAACGATTAAAGGGGGTTTTTGCCTAGACCACCACTCTATATTATTTTACGAACTTGGGGGCTAAAACGGCCACTTTGGCAGAATCATAATAGGATAATATTATGAACTTGTGCTTTGTGCCACAATAGATTTGATTGCACTGAAATCACGAATAAATTATGTTATACGGTACCCAGAAATGTAATTAGGCGTGGGACTTGCGTGCCCCGCCTGTTCCACGTGAATTCATGTAAGACCAATGCCCGGGGCACGAGTTCCTCTTCGACGCCTTGTAGAAACTTATAACGTACACTTCATGGATGTAGACATTTTCTTATTCTCTAATAAAAAAATTAAAACTCTCGCTATAACTTCCTTAGTATCAACATTTTAAATTAGCACTTACTTCAAGTAACATAAATGTTTCTACAGTATTGTTAAAATCAGCTTCGGATTTTGACTTATTTATTAATCCGTGGACAATAGTGTGGGTTATATGCTTAATAATTTATCTTAAGAATCTTATTGTATCGCTTTAGCATTTAACTGTTTTTTGTCCCAAATAAATAAAATAAAATAAAACTTTAGTTAAATTAATCGTAAAATGGTCACAAATTGACAATTCATAATATTAACTGCGTACAATTCATATCACGCAATTCATCTGTTTGACAGTTTTGTACGGAGATTCGTAAAATGGTGCACAAAATAGGAATTGCTTTAATGTCAAATAGCAGAATCATAAGAAGTTATATAGTCAAGAGTAACATCTTACAAACGAAAAATTTTTTTTAAATAAATTTAAATATATATATATATATACAGGGTTACAGGGAAAGTCGTACTGAATATTAAAGGATGTTATTATTCAGGTCATTTCCGATGAATTTCATTCTGAAATAAAATGTCCGAAACTTAACCGTTATGGAGATATTAAATTTTAAAGATTATTTTTAAAAAACCTTTATTTTTTGGCTTTTAGTCGCTTGTAGTCGGTTTTTTGGATGTATCTAGTTAGAGGACATGTCCATTAATAAAAATGATCAACAGAAACTGAACCTACTACTAACAGCTTAAAAAACTGCTCGACAACGGTTAGCATTATGAATTTTCTAATAGAGTGTTCTTAACTTTAACAGGCTTTTAATAAAAAATATTGTATGGAACTTATTCTGCAAATAATTTTATAAAGTTCTACGTCTCTTTAGCTATTCAAAAAGGTATAACACTTGCTATTAAATAGGCAAAACATTGCCCAAATAACAGTTAAGTTAGGAGAGGGTACATTTTTAGTTTGAGGTAAAAGTAGCTAAAATACGTAAAAAAAAGACAAAAATTTTAGCAATATTTTTATAATTCATGTTCTACATGGCCGTCGCTATTTCTTACACAAAGTCTCATTCTTTTTCTTAAATTACTTTTCACGACAGAAGTTCGTAGGTTCCGCCTCATTTCCTCAGCCGCATCAATAATTTTTTGTCTTAGAATATCGACATTTGCGATCGGTGTCATTTGGTCGTATACTAGGCTTTTCATATGACCCCACACATAAAAATCCATCGGCGTTAAATCGGGGCTCCTCGCCGGCCATGCTATGGGTCCGCCTCTTCCAATCCATTGGTTTGGGTAATTCTCGTCCAACCATGCTCGAACACTTCTTCTGTAGTGCGCTGGGCAGCCATCATGTTGAAAGAACATGTCTCGTCTCAATGCAATAGGCAAGTTTTGCATTAAAGAGGGTAACTCCTCTCTCAAAAAGTTTTCATATGTCTCGCCATTCTCGCCAAGTTATCGGGCAGGAAGTATGGCCCTATCAAGTTATTTGATATTATACCCATCCACACATTAAGACTGAATCTCCTTTGTGACCCTTTTGGTCTTTTTTTCTTGGGGTTACCTTGCGCTTTGGGAGCCCAATAATGGGTGTTATGATAGTTTGTGATGCCGTCTTTGTCAAATTTCGACTCATCTGTCCACATGATTTTCTTTAAAAAATCCGGATCTTCATTATCGGCATTGAGCATAAATCTGCAGAAGTCTAGTCGTCTCAATGGATCCCCTTCTTCAATTACTTGCACTGGCGTGTAATGGTAAGGGTATTGCCCAGAACTGTGCATTACGAACCAGACTTTCCACTGGGAAATACCAAGCCGTCGAGCGACAACGTTTGTTGACGTGGTTGGGTCGGCTTTAAAGAGACGTCGTATTTCATTATCTTCGTCGTCGTCATCAAGAACACGAGGTCGTCCCATGTCAGTCCGACGTACTAGCACAGAACCAGTTTCTCATAGTCTTCGATAAACTCTGTCAAATACGCCAATATCAGGTACTCGGCGAGTAGGATACCTTAGCATGTATTCATTGCGTGCACGCAACGACACTCCTTCGCAAAATCCATAACACATTAGGATGTCAGCATATTCCTCGTTGGTAAATGTTGCCATGTTCACAACATAAATCAAAGTCCAGTTACAAGCCACGTCACACAGTTAGAAGATGAAACAGTCCAAAAATCCAAGCCAAGTCGCGTTTTTACAAAAAAAAATCGGAGGGCACGGATAACACATCTACCATGGAAGAATCGCATGAGCAGACTAAACAAACACCACGATCCACGATTTGACAATTCAGACATTTAAAATGACATAAATACCTGTCACCGCACGTCTCCCGGGCACAAACAATGTCTACCCAAACCTTTTTTCATTGTTTAAAAGTGCCAGGTAGTAAGCCGGATTCTTTTGTATCGAAATTCTGTTATGTTGTACTACCAGATGGGCCTATTCTAATAACATTATTTTAAGATTTTATGAACAAACCTAGTAGATGATATACCTTTTTGAATAGCTAAAGAGACGTAGAACTTTGTAAAGTTATTCGCAGAATAAGTTCTATACATTTTTTTTTTAAAGCCCATCAAAGTTAAGAACACTCTATTAGAAAATTCATAATGCTAACCGTTGTCGAGCAGTTTTTTAAGCTGTTAGTAGTAGGTTCAGTTTCTATTGATCATTTTTATTAATGGACATGTCTTCTAACTAGATACATCAAAAAAACCGACTCTAGGAGCTCTAATCCCAAAGAAAACGACTAAAAGCCAAAAAATAAAGGATTTTTAAAAATAATCTTTAAAATTTAATATCTCCATAACGGTTAAGTTTCGGACATTTTATTTCAGAATCAAAATCATCAGAAATGACCTGAATAATAACCTCCTTTAATATTCAGTACGACTTTCCCTGTAGCCCTGTATATATATCTTTGTAGCTTTTGAAATTCCGGACCTAGAGTTTGTTGGTACCTATTACCTAGGCTATTTTCATTTTCTGAAGAGCTACACTTCGTCAGCGATATAAAATTATTTAAATAAATAAATAAATAATAAAATGGTATCCGTAACACGTGCGTCCTCAACGAAATTTACATAAATGCCTAAATCTGCCATTACAATATTTCTTCACAAAATCTTCAATATGAATTTGTAAGATGTTGCTCTTGGCTAACTTCTTATGATTCTGCTATTTGACATTAAAGCAATTCATAGTTTGGGCACCATTTTACGAATCTCTGTACAAAACTATCAAACAGATGAATTGCGTGATATGAATTGTAAGCAGTTAATATTATGAATTGTCAATTTGTGACCATTTTACGATTAATTTAACTAAAGTTCATAATATTATCATATTATGATTCTGCCAAAGTGGCCGTTTTAGCCCCCATCCCAGTCTCAATATGTCAAAAATACCTATAATTTCTCTACATTTTTGACTAGTTTTGACATTTGATTGTCGCTGAGATGAGATTGCGACTAGATTTTGAACGTTTTTAATTACGGGAATTGGGCTTCAGGTTATACCTACTCATAAACAGTTTAAAAACTAACGTTTGAAAATTCACTAGAATTAGCCCGAGTAATTAGCCGATCTGCCGACTGCTGATGATGCCACTGACACGATTGGCGGACAACTCATTCATGCATGCATGCATGCCGCAACCTGCACCGTTGTACACACAGCTACATATCAAGCTATAACTTCCAGTATAAGCTGATCTCTCATTGTACGGAAATCCTACATAATGTGAGATCAGCTTATACCTACTGGAAATTTATAGCTTGATATGTAGCCGTGTGGATATAATATTCACATTATTCACAGTAAATAACTGCTGAACATAAAATTGACTCCACAAAACAAAATATTATTATGTGGCGATTTGAACTTGATCGGATCTGGCTCTTGATCGGATTGTTGCACTATAACAGCAGTTTTGTCTGTGGTTATATCTTCTCTCTCTGTGCCAACCTTACATGCTCTGTGCCAGTGCCAACCTTCCTTTGACAGGTACAGGTTGACAGTTGTTGTGCTTAGGGATGAAAGAAGTGCCAAAAAGTATCGATATTATAATCGTGTTGATATTTAAAAAATACATTGATATTGATTTCGATATATTGAAAAAAAAACATTGGTATACATATATTGGGGAAATGATCAAAAAAAATATTTGTACTTTCAGGAATTCTATTATGTTTGTTTTTGATTCATATAATTATAAGATGAAAGGGATGAATATAAATGTGAATAAGACGAAGGTCATGGTGTTTGAAAGAGAAGAGGACGTATCGATGTGTGATGTGAAAATAAATGATAAAAGTGTGGAGCAAGTAAGTGAGTTTGTATATTTGGGGAGTCCGTTTACAAGGGATGGAAAGATTGATAACGATTTGGAAAGCAGAGTTAATGCGGGAAATAAAGTGAATGGTGCTATACATGCTGTTGTGGTCAACCAGTTAATGTCCAAAAAGGCCCAACTGGCTGTTCACAATGGTGTGCTGGTGCCTACGCTTATGTATAGAAGTGAATGCTGAGTGTGGCAAATGAAGCATGAAAGTAGAATAAATGCTGTGGAAATGCGTTCCTTGCGAAGCATGTGTGGTGTGACTATGAATGATAGACTGAGGAATGATGTGATAAGGCAACGGTGCGGTTTAAATGAAGATTTAGTAACAAAAATTGAAAAGAGTTTGTTTAGATGGTTTGGTCATGTTGAGAGGATGAATGAAAGTCGACTAACAAAAGGTATTTACACGGCAGATGTGAGTGGAAACGCCGGGAGGGGACGCCTTAAGAAGACATATAGTGATCGTATTGGTGATGTTCTTCAGAAAGGTCAGGTGCGTAGTACTCGCAACCGGCGTGCCGCGTGCGTGTATGACCTAATGTATGAATGTAAACGAGGCAAAAGGAGTATGTAAGGATCGTATCAGGTGGCGTTTTGTAGTTTCTGCCTACCCCCATGGGAAGAAGGCGTGAGTTTATGTATGTATGTATGTAAATACCAAATTAGGAACACGATAATTTCTGATGTTCAAACATAAATTAATAAAACTTTGTTAAAAATGTCTACTTTTTTACAGCTCTGAATTCCAGTAGTCTTAGTAGTGGCGACAACAGTGTTGCTTTTGGGAATATATCATATTTGATATATTTCCAATACTTGATATTTTTTTATCTATATTATGGAAATAATAGATATCGACAAAAAATATCGATATTTCGATACATCGATATTTTTTTACAAGCCTAGTTGTGCTCTTAAATTGTTGATACTCTTTAGTCGTTGTGATGGGGAATTTCAAGTGATTAGGTGATTTCAGTGATTTCATTCTGCACTGTTCAGTTTTGTCAATTTGCACTGAGTTTATTATTTAACATTAATACGATACACATAAGATTTCAAGTATACGTGCCTCTCTTACGGATTCCTAGTATTAGGCGCAAAACCTACAGTGAAAACAATTTGATTACAATTTCGTCGAGACGAAACGTATGATAGTGAAGAAAACATGGGTAATTCGAAGAATAAAAAAGTGCCTAAGAAACGAAGAGCTTCAAATAAGTCAAAGTGCAAAACTTCATCGGATCAAAAAGAGAACGTGCCGAAAAATGAGAAGACTCGAGCTATTAAACCCGAACCTAATGATGGCATTGCAATGTCTAAACAACTGTTATTAAAGAAAAATAACGTCCGGGCGCAAAGACAATCATCATCCAAATCGGAAAGGATTTGTCCTAATGGTAAGCCTTTACCTTCTTTAACCGAACTTAAAAAATATTATGAAGATTCTGATGATGATGATCAAACTCCAAAAACTCCTACTCAAAAGTCAACATGTACAACATCAACACCTGAGAAGCAAACATCTAAAAGTATCAGTGAAAAGAATCTGCTCACGCCTACAACAATTAATAAAATAACTGAACGATTATTGGGTTCAATACAAAAACAAAACTTCCCTGATCCTAGTGAACTGCTGGAAGCTACTTCACTGTTTCGTGAAAAGTCCCCACCTCCCGCTCCTATAATTCCACCTAAAAAAAGAAAAAAGCCAGAAGTTCCATACATTGTTGGCTGTAAAGACCGCCCAAAAGTAATACGCAAACCTAATACAAATTTCTGCAAAGGAGATGATGATTATGGAGTAGAAGCTTCAAGTGAAAATCCAGAAGAACAGACCCCAACAAAACGAGCTAAAAAGTCAAGGATACCCAAATATACAAAATCTATTTTTAATGCTCATAGTGATGAAATTGCTGAGAGACTGACCAAAGATGATGCTGGTGTTCTTAGTGATGCTAGTTCAGATAGTAATAAGACAATAGAGTATTACCCAACTCTATTCCAAAATTCAAGGCCACACTCATTCTCCCCACTGCCTAGTACATCTACGGATAGGGAAACTTTTATGAAAAATGATGAGCTTTTTAATGAAAGTTTCAAGGAAATTGAAATAACCAAGGAATCGACACCGGAAATAAAAGATGACTTACCAATGACTGAACTATCAACACCAAAAAAAAAAGATGATGTTTTTTTTATTACTAAAGAGCTAACACCAAATAAAAAAGATGACAATCAACAGTGGATGGAATCAAAACCGGAAATAAAAGATGACATACTAATTACTAAACAGTCAACACTGAATAATACCGAAGATGATGTGCAAATTATTGAAATTCCCTATGATACCGTTGTAATTGAGGATATTTTTGAAAGAACTGTAGGAAAACAACACACCAATAACACTATACATATAGATAGTAATGTTATTGAAATAAT
The DNA here is from genome assembly GCA_947568875.1 of Fissipunctia ypsillon. Classification (NCBI taxonomy): domain Eukaryota; kingdom Metazoa; phylum Arthropoda; class Insecta; order Lepidoptera; family Noctuidae; genus Fissipunctia; species Fissipunctia ypsillon. Next base: position 20,223,095 of record OX387645.1, on the reverse strand, counting down.
TGAGCCAGTAGAATCAGAGGTTGTCAAACCAAAAGAAGAAACCATAATTCATAAAATACCCATTCACAATGATGAAGACTGCATGATAATTCCAAGTTCAGTAACAATAAAAAATCATAACAATTTAAAGTTCAATGAACCTATAGTTATTGATGATGAATATAGTACCATAAACATGGAATTTGATTCTTTTAATACTGAACCAATTGAAATAATTGATGTTGATGATATAATTGCTGAAAATAAGTCTATACTTGAAAAATGGAAAAATTTAGGAGCCAAAGAATTAAACAAGATGAATACAGTAGTTGATGTTCCTACTACATACAGGAATGGAACTGTGGCTCTACATACTACTGTTACACCAAGCACTACAGTACAGACAACTGTTACACCAAGCGCTACAGTACAGACGAGTGTAAACCCAAGTGTTATAGTACAGACACCTTCAACACCAAGCTCTACCCTGCAAGCTGGTGTAACACCAAGCACTACACCTAACACTTCTTCAACACCAAACCCTAATAATAATTTAAATATAACAAATAGGAGCAAAGAAACAAACTCTCGAAATAATCAAAGGCAATCAACATCAGTCAATAATACACAGAGATCTGTAGCATTCCAAAATATACTAGATGATTTCTTTGAATCTCGACGTGATAGAAGTACAGTTGATTTAGATTTTGGAAATGGAATAGCAGCGTTTTTTAGTGAAATGGTTAATGCATTACCAAGACCAAGACCTACTAGCAATAGAATACCTTCTCATTCTGTAAATAATGCTGTGCCTGTTACAACCAATGCTACGCCTGTTTCAACTAATGCTATGCCTGTTTCAATCAATGCCTTTCAAAATGGTGGTAACAGGCAAAGATATGATTTTGTTGAATTAACCAACCCATCAAGTCATTCTGGAACACAACAAGCAAGCACGGCTATCCCACCACCCTCACCAATACCTTCAAGGAATATAGGGGATTGCCCTATCTGTTTGGATCCTCTTAATTCTTCTAATGGGATTGCATCAACCATATGTGGTCATGTCTTCTGCTTGAAATGTATCCAAGCATCAGTGAAAAGTAATGGCAAAAAATGTCCTACATGTAGAAAAGCACTAAAAGGTGCCGGTGGAGGATATCATCAGTTATACTTGTAAAAATACTATTTTTCATTATTTCATGTTGTTAATCACGTCTATTTTGAATAGCTTATTAAAACTAGCGATATAAATTATTCACTACACAATTTGTTTTAGTTATTACTAGTCACACAACTGTGCCATTTCTTAATAACATGTGATTTATATTGTAGAAAAAATATCATCTTGGGTATGGGTAGGTCATGTGAAATGCCTCTGATACAAGTGGGGTATTGGCAGTTACCGCATTAGTGACTGGCAACCAGGTCACAGTCTATCCTTTAGGTATAGATCACAGAACAGACAATGAAATGTATCCAATTCCTTATACTTATCAATGACATTGGAGACTTGTCTGTTCTTAAAGATTGCATTTGCGTTTACTTCAAAATTATTTCTTGAATATGTAATCTAGAAATGTGTACTTTAATTTTATGCTGTCACACATTCATGCTATGTGTGTAATAATGCAAAGTAAATAGTCCATTATATCCTCATCAATTATATGTGTAAAGCCAATGGTATGTATCAGCAGTTCTTTATAGTATACTTAATTCCTTAGTTTTATAGGCACATTCATTATTTTTCTTAGTTGTACTTTAGGTTGATCCAATTCATATTTATTATGGATACCTGGGTACGAGTGGGATCAAGAGCCTGCACAGAAGCATCTAAAACAATAGAATTTAAGTTACCTATTCTGTTAATTGGCACATACTTGAAAAAATATTTTGTAAATTTTTAATGTTAATCAGCTTAAGTACCTATATAAAGTATGTTACAAAAGATACCATGTTTATAGGTTTATTGTATAACTTTTATGATAAAATTGTACTTGTGATATAGAATGTGATAAATGCTGCTATGATACCTAACTTCATCTTTACTAATACCTGCAGGTATAGATGGCTAAATAAACAGTCTGTTCACACAAGCAGGTACACTGGATGTACTGCTTTCTGTACATAGGTACTTGTGATTGTTAATGTATAGGTATTGCAATAATACCCTTTCCCTGAAGTTGATTCAGTGCAGTCTGCTCCATTCCTTTTACTCCATTACTTTTAGGATAGAATAGGGTAAGTACTCTTTATTATGTACACCATAAAAATAGATATGACCATTATAAACCTGAATTCAGAATTTTATATTATGTATTATCAAGTTTTGGAAACACAATCTCATCACAAAGTTCATATTCTATTGCAACCTTAGATCATACATATTTTCGTCCTCTTTATTACAAAACGGTCACTCACTCAAAAATCAACTTGCCTAAATGATGTTATGTTAGATATATTAATAATGTAAGATTCTGAATTCAAGTATAACTCACTTTGCAGTGGCCGGTGGCACAGAGTTCAAAGGAGCCAAGCAGATTGGGGCAGACTACCTATTCCTAAAGGCATTAATAAGAAATAGGTTCTCAAACAGGTTAAGTTTTATAATTAAGCTATAAAAATAAAAAATAAATCATTAATTTATTCCTTTTTTTTATTCAATGTCACAATTTATTATCCTTAGTAACTGAAATGATAATCTTATTATTTCCAGTAGGTACTGGCTGGAATGTCCAAAAACATTCAGTGCATCAGAATGATGAGTGATTTAGAATATATATTTAAATATGCGTACACATAAACACACATAGCTTTTTTCCCAGATAACATTGTGATAATTATTATTCTGAGTCATAAAACTCAAAAAAAGTAATGTTTGTTTTACTGGTCTATATTGAGTTTTGTGGGAATAGCTTTATACAATAGATAACCTTATGTCCTTGCCTTTTGCATAATCAACCTATAATGTTCCTACTGCTGGGACACAGGCCTCCTCTCGGTGAGGGGAGGCCTGTAGGGGTTGGTAGATGTAGTTCTAGGACTTGCCGGTTTTGTCACAATGTTTTCCTACACCATTTTGAGAGCAGTGGTGATTAAATAATTTACACAAAGTGCCTGGGTTCGAACCTACAATTCCTATGTTGCAGCCCTTACCACTAGGCCACCACTGCTCCTTGCCTTTTGGGCTATAAGTATCTGCACAAACAATAGGTAATTATTATTTTTATTGATACTCTACTATGATTGAAGTAAAGCTATGTAGCCTCCTTTTCAGTGCCATTGTCATTTACAATATTATCATCAGAATGCAAGTGCTCAATAGAGGCAGAAAGTTGTTCAAGACTTTGAACAAGCTGTGCCATCTTGTCCCGAGAGGCAGAATTTTCAAAACTATCTTCAGTAGGCTTCTCAACATCTGCACATAGGCGGAAATGTAAGCGTGCCAAGTGCTCCTGCTGATCTCTAATGTTTATCATTTGTTCCATACTACATCCAGTACCAAATGCACTTAACTTTCCAGTGTGGAAATCATCTAACAATTCTAATAGAGCCTTTTCCATGTTTTTTACATCAGGTGTTTCTTTAGGTATGGTTTTCGGTTTGTTATTGGATCCGATCATATTATTATCTCTATTTATCCGCTTCTCACTAACATATGAAATTTTTGTCGATTCATTTACACTGCTATTGCCAACCCCTGAGGTGGTTTGGCCCAGATTCTTCGATGTTAGGCTGGCAGCGCCACTCGATAATTTATTGCTTGCAACTGGAGATGTCGCCGCATGAGTAACTTTTTGTTCATCTTCTTCTCCCTCATTCTGCATAAGTTGTTGCGTCTCGTTAACTTCTTCCAAATGTAAGCTCATGTAGGCTTATGTACCACTAGAAGCAGTGTAGTGTTGAAATGCAATAAATAGACTATTTTTGCAAAATAAAATCGGGAAATATATTGTTTGTTTATTTTCTTTCTCCCGAAATTCCTGAACACAAGTGGACTTTGACAACTTACAAATTTGAAGTTGGGGTTGACATTGACAACCACTGTCACTAGGGATGGTTCGATACATGTGAAAAAAAAATTCTCGATATTGTACTTTTGTTTCGACACCAAGGGGATTAACTCACAAACTATTGACCTAAATAAAAAAGTATTTTTGTTACAACCGCTGAAATAACTTTGTTTATGATGATTTTTTCAAGAAATACTGTAAAATACAAACTTATTTTTGCGGCCAGTAAAACCAATACATTGCATGCGTAAATATTCATCCTAACTATGGAGCCCTCATTGTGCGGCGTAGTCCCACAGACATATAAAGAGTAGCGTAGTCCGGTACTTGCTTGACCGGTTTTTCATTTTCTCAAAATAAATAATACTAAAAGACTTTGTTCTAAGTCAAAATCTTAAAAACAAACATGTCATTGCCTTGATTTGATTTGATTTGTCAATTTCGACAGAAAAACGGGAACGGACAAGGTACTTTATTTTTTACAATAATTTTTAATGATTTACTAATGTACTTTTCCTTCAACATTTTTAGAAGATTCCATCTTCCTGTTGGAATATTGGACCATTATTTTCTTAGTCGGTAGTTCTATAATACGCTGCTACTATAGACTCAACCTCCATTGTCCATTTTTTCTAGCCACATCCTCAATTTATTGTGGCACATGTTTCGCTCGAATACCTACAAAAAATTAATAGTTTCAACATTCAGTGCATTTACCTTTATTCACCGTATTATTCTCAGGTTAGGTGTGCGAGTCTGCGACGGTACATTCGGGTTAAAATCTGGATGCTAATACGACGCTTCAATTTGCATCGTACATGCAATATTTTGTATTATCAAGAGCATACATAAAGTATATTGTAAGGCGGTAGTTAGAACAAGTGACTATGGCAGAGCCGGCGACTCTTGAACCAGAGCTGTGTAACAGACTGACCCGCTATCTCCACACGGGTAATGAGTTACCTAGATACTACCCGGGGTGTTGGACCACTCACAAGTATTTTGAAGAGGACAAGCTTCCAGTCATAAGTCAGATTATGGAATTGCATCCGGGTAATGTTGAAGTGATCAACATTATTTTAAAGGTAATTAAGTCATATTTTAAAAGTAATAATTTGTTATTGTTTATGTTTTGTATATGGCTCAGATTTATTAGGTTTTTTTTAATGAAATATTAACATTTGTGTTTATTTTTATGCAGCTTTTGTCCTAATGCTCTGCTGGGCAAAACCCACCTCATAAATTACTCTTTTTTATTTTCAACATATATTTTTTATTATTTATTTAATAAGTTAGCCAACAATTGTTTACACAATACATTTAAAATAATTTCCTTAAAATAGAACATTTATAAATGCAACAATTACTAACAGACTAACATAGCATGCACCTTTTAAAATTATTTAATAATTATTGGTAATAATTAATATGTAACAATAAAGAATTTAATTATTGAGGGATCATTGATTAATACTATGTAATGTCAATATTACCAACTTAATTTCAATGCGCTTATTTCTCCGGTTATCAGCGAAAAACTTGCTTTCTTAATTAGTCATAAACCAAAAACGTTTTTGTTTGGAATGTTCAGTTTGACTGCATTTGATGCATTATTTATGAGTGTTTCTATTACACCTCATGCCACACATCTGGAATGAAGGCTACAGGATTTATTACTTTTAGGCATGCAAGGACGGGTGGTACACACGGTTTGAAACTATAGCTTTTGCTTTGGTGAAATGTGTGCAATATGGGAATTGTGCTGTTAAGGAAGCTGCATACAAAGCATCGCTGCAAATATGTGACACTCCAGAAAAGATGATGCTGTTCAATAAGTACACACGGCTTCTGAAAACTGGTAAGCTATATTAATTAAGTCACTAAAACACTTTTAGTAGTCCCAGATTTATTCAAATATTGGGTCAAATAAATGATATTGTCCCCGTTGAGCAAAAAGTCATTATGTCGTAAAACCCTCTTTTGAGTTAATGAGAGGGGTAAAGTTTTTGAAAACATAAATAGCCCTAATATTGGCTTGCCATTACATACCTTTATGTTTTTAGTTTTTTTTTTTTTTAATAACTGCCATCAGTCCTTTCTGGACTATTATCAGTTTCGTTGAATAAAGTTAGTGTTTCAGGTACAGGGGCCTTTGCCCACTGCTACCTCTTTAGATTACTTGACTTCTCTTAAGTCGAAGATTGGCTGTTGTCCAGCAATTTAACAGCCAGAGGATTTGGGTGGGTGGCATAACGCTTTTTATGTTTATTAATTTCGTCAACAATAATAGGAGTGTTGAGATAATCATGGATTTCTTCATTTCGTGTGAACCATGGTGCAATGACAATATTCCTGAAGATTATGTTACTTTTGCTGGCCACTCCCTATACCAACTTCTAAACTTCTTTTTGCTTCTTCGCTCTATGGGAATGATATCTATAGCATTATTTATGAAATGTTAATTTTTTGTTAAAAATAAACCTAGAAAAATTTTAACACACCCCACATACTATCACTCATTATCAAGAACATTAGGTTCCCAATTTTCCAACATTACTTTATTTTTACATGACTCATGTTTGGGCGTACTTTGGACATAACAATCATCCTCATGATGGACGTAGCATTGGTGCATGCTATCACACGCCTTAAAATTGCACACCTCTCTTATCCCCCAGGTAATGGCCGAGGTTGGTGTAACAGCATCAAGGAGTGGTACTTAAGGAAGGACCCAATGGATCTTGTGAAGGAGATGACAAGAGTGCGCGCGCGTCATGGACGGTCTCATAAGACTCTTTTAAGAAAATCTCACGTGAAAATTGATGAATCTGATTATGGTTAGTAATACAAATATTTTACGCTTTTAAATGCTAGTAATGCTGATTTGAAGAGTCTACAATTGTAAATTATTGGTGTGCCCATTGCCTATGTGTCTATGATTTAACAGTTTAATTGCCTAGAATCATCTATTACCGCTTGAAGAGCTGCACAGTTTATTCAAAGTATGTTATACTTATCCTATTATGTGATAAAGTGTACAATGTGCGTGCCACTAAAACTCAGAAATGATTCCCGGTATGATCAAGGGAGTTATATGTTGTGGTAGCCCTCTATCTCCCATCCATGAAGAAGGTTCCCGTTTTTACCTGAAGGGTGGGATTTTGAAGATATAAAGGCTGGAAGTTTCGCCCTCTAGAAATTTCTAGAACAGTCCAGAACATTCGAGATTATTCTAGAGCATTGCACAAAATTCTGGAATGTTCAGGGACATCCCAGATCATTATGGAATATTCGGGAACAACTCCCTGAGCGAAGCCTGGTAACCCAGCCAGTAAAATATAAAAGAACATAATGTCATTCATAATTATTAATACAATTTTTTTTAATCTTTTATTTTTCATTTTAACATATTTTAGGTTTCCATTTAAATAACTAGTTAATATGAACTACAAACATGTTCCTTTATTGGTTCAATCAAACCGGTTATAAAATTGGTTGGTCTTTTTGCTTCCCAGGGTTACATTTATATTTTGGGGAAGGTGGGTTAAAGTGGGTTTCAATTCAAACTAGTATTAATTGTAGGATCTTTTATTTTCCTATGGCCTTGATTAGTTAGCATGTGTGCCAATCCTGTTTGTAAGCGCACTTTGAATTCACCCCTTTTATTGTACTGGCAACATCCAAGTTCATATGTCATTTTTTGATAGAAAACTGCCATGATTGTATTGTTTAAAACTATAATTGGGATGTATTTCTATTTCCTTTTACATGCGGCTTTATAGTCGGGGATAGAGTGCTCGAACCTTTAAAATTTTACGGTTGGTAAGATAAATAAATAATGACCAAACAAAATGGGAACTTAGCATTAGTTTTACACATTTCTTTGATTTTAGCTCGCGATGCAGTTGTGAAATATGCGATATTCGGTTTTAAGCGCGCCAAACAGTTGATTGGCGACAAGCAAGGGACAAAACCAATATTTGACTACATTCAGAAGGTGGAGGATATGCGACACTGCGAAGACCCGGTAGCCGCGGGTGCGCTAGCCACTCAGAACCAATTCACTCTCGACCACGTGCCTGGTCATTTACTGACGGCTCAAGAAGTATGTAATCAGCCTAACAATATGTTATTCTAAATATCTTCATACATAAAAGAGTCATCAGTATACAAATAGAAAAAATAATGCTTAAAATATACTAGTTGCAAACCTTGCTACCTTTAGTAAGTTATATCCTAACCAATGTTTGGCTACAGTGTAATAGGTAATTGTATTTTCTGCATGCAGAAATCGAGGATGAATTTGTGACACTAAGAATCATGTTCGTAATGCCTTAATTGTTATTGCTAATGGCATTTAAGTATGTCTCGTACTATCAAGCAATACACTAATAATTAACCCTTTAATCGCCTGCGCCGGATAAGTCCGACAAATATTTTCGTGTCCATTTCGCTTAAGTCGTATATTTACGACCAAATACCGTACGAATTCACTGTGCCGGGCGCTGGGGGCACGACAACTGATATGAAGACGGGCGGTTAAAAGGTTAAAATATCTGTGTCAGGTATGGGATGCAGTGCTGCCTCATTTAAGTTTGGAGGACATGCTGAACTACATCCAACGCATCCACAACATGGGCTTCTTGACCAGCGAGTCCACCACCACCGCCATCTTGGTGTCGCTGCTTAACGAACAGGAGATCATCAAGAAGTCGAAAATCACCCCAATAGCTGCGTACATCGCTATGTCTAACTATAACATGAAATCGAAGTAAGTGATTATAGTTGTTTGCTTTACAGTTTAAAGAAATATGGTTGAATAGTTTCTTTTCTAATGGAGTATGAAAATAAGCAGTCTGTGATCCAAATTGTTTTCAGAAAGCTGGTGGATTGACTGCATCAAGTTTCTTGAGACCACAAAATGTTGTAACAATATCCAACTGGACTTACAATGTGACTGCTTTAATTAATTTATAATGTACACTACCGCTCAAAAGTATTTGGCCACCTAGTAAAATACATTTTGTAAAAGTTTGATTCAATGAAACTATTAGCATTTTCAAAACATAACAATAATATACTTTTTAAATTTTGGACTCGTCTATGTGTCCACCTTTATTTTTAATGACAGCTTCATAAAGCTTCGGCAACCTAGCTACTAATTTTTCCAATGTTGTCTTGGTTATCTTCTGCCATTCGTCTTGCAGTTTTCTCAACAAGTCTTCCTGAGATGTAGGACAACGTTTCCGTACCTGTCTATCCAGCTGATCCCACAATAGTTCTATCAGGTTTAGGTCTGGGGACTGTGGAGGTCATATCATAAGTTTCAACACCTGTTGTTGTTCTTTTCCCTTTAAAAAGTCCTTGCATAGTCTTGACGTGTGTTTCGGGTCATTATCCTGTTGAAATTTAAATCCCGGACCAATTTAATGGGTTCCAGAAGGCACTGTGTTATTCTCCAATATATTTTTATAACCTTCTTTTTTTTAAGATTCCTTGTATTCGCACAAGATCTCCAACGGCGGAGCCACAAAAACAGCCCCAAACCACCACAGACCCTCTGCCGTGTTTAACCTTTTAACCGCCCGACTTCATATCAGTTGTCGTGCCCCCAGCGCCGGGCAACTTGAATCATTACGATATTTGGTCGTAAATATACGACCCTGGCGAAATGGACACGAAAATATTTGTCGGATTAATCCGTCGTAGGCGGTTAAAGGGTTAACTGACGCTACAGTACAAGCGTCATTCACCCTTTCGTTTGCCTACCGCCGTACGAAAACTCTTCGTTTGGATCCAAAAATTTCAAATTTTGATTCATCCGTCCAGAGGACCTTTTCCAAATCTGCTATTGTCCAGTTCTAGTGTTCTCTAGCCCAATTAAGTCTCTTCTTTTTGTTAATAGTTTTAAGAAGTGGTTTTAACACCGCTATGCATCCCTTAAGTCCTGCGTCACGGAGTCTTCTTTTGATTGTGGACACACTGACTGGTTTATCACGATCCACATTAAACTGTGCTGCTATTTCCGGTGCAGTTAATCGTCTATTCCGTTTGCTTTTAATAACTATACTCAAATCTTCACTCGAAGTTGTGGCTCTTGGTCTGCCTGAACGACGTTTGTTGCAAATTGTTCCTTCAGTCGCAAATTTTTTAACGATGCGATGTAGTCAACAGTTTGCCTTGGTATCTTCTGCAGTCTTGAAATCTCACGATTACTTTTACCGGATTTATGAAGGCCGATTATTATGCCTTTGATTTCTTGGGAATATTCCTTAGTTTTACACATTTTCTTCAAAAAATAAAACTCAGAAGTGAAAAACAAGAAAATATTATTAGACTAAGTACTGAGCTACGGAGAGCGTGTAACTAACGTAATAATATTTGGTTATACTACATTTTAGTTATGTTTATTTCTCAATAACTAAATCAAAACAAAACTGTGACTTCAAAGATTAACTTCGAAGAAATTCCGACAATATCACTATTTTGGTTTTATGACCAGGAGTCGGCAAATAACAATAAGTTGTTTACGATTTTACCGTATAACGGTTGGTAGATAAGTATTTAGCGGTGATATACAAACAATGAAACCTAATAAATGTTTTTGCTTTAACGTATTGTTTGTAACTTAAACAAAATGCAGATGGCCAAATACTTTTGAGCGGTAGTGTGTGTATGTCAGTCAGAACTCCAACCGCCAGCATTACAAAACTATCGCATTGTTACTCGTCGCACTTGAGACCTTCTTCTATTTAGACATTTCACACACACATACACACCCGTATATTGCACTCTTTCATCACGAACGAAACAGAAAAAGCGCGGTATATGGTCATCATCATAGGCCTATCGCGGCACGCAGTCTTTTTCTGATTATGCTAATGAGAAAAAGACAGCGAATATTTTAAACTAGTCATATAAAAGTTGCGGGTAGATTTGAAACAAAATCAATTTTCTGACTGTAGTTAGAATGGTATGACGTTGTTAGTTGGTGAACTTAGTTACGAGCGTTTGTGTTATTGATATTAGAGGTGTTGAGTTTGAAGACTTTTATTGAAAATGCAAGCAAATATAAATATTGAAACCAGGGCGAACATTGCAGCCTTGCATAACAATGGGTGTATATATATATCTGAATTATCCAATGAAACCGGATTTTGTGTAAGTTATTTTGTTGTTTTTGATTTTATTTGTTCTCATAAGTGATGCTTCAAAGTGTGTAATAAGGATTTCTTTTTTTTAAAGAGATACAGTGAGACGTTGGGTGAGGAGATTTGAGGAAGAGGGGAGTCTTAACCTTTAAGTAGGGACACAGGGTCTCACAGACCTTGGTTACTTGTCGTTGACGTGAAATAAAGTACTTCCCCGCGCCCCCCGTCGCTTAGCGGCTCAGTAGCTTCGAGTTTAGTCGCGAAACCCCCAACGAAGGAGAAGGTTGCGTCGTGCGGTGCAAAATACGTAAGTTATATGAATTTAAAGTTTAGAATGGGTCTGTGGGACCCTATGTCCCCAGATCTCTTATAAAATAAATTGTATAACATTTTTTTGTTTGTTTCAGATTTTATATCCAAATGGCCGAAAATAGTGAACCTAGTACTTCTGGTTTGAAACGACCATTACGAGATGTACCTAGGGAACAACAGTCGAATAAAATATTACGTCTGAACAGTCCATCTTTTGAAAACGAACTGAATTCTATTTTGTTGGCTTCGGATGACTCGGATAATGAAGAAGAAGTCGAAGATCTTCTTATTGATGAAGCTGAATTTCGCCAGCGCCATCCAGAATATGATGAACAAGATCAAATTGAAGAAGAACTACCCTCTGATTCAGAAAATGTGATGATCGAACACAGCTCAAGTGAAAGTTCAGAAGATGATGTGCCGCTTTCAGAATTATCTACACCTAATTATTATTACGGTAAAAATCGTTACAAATGGGCAAAAACCCCACCAAGTAGTAGGGTAAGAACACCACATCACAACATTGTTCTGCGTACGTCTACTTCGAGGTTGACTGTGATGAATAGTTACGAAGCTTATGATATTTGGAATCAATTATTTGATGAAGATATGCGGCAAACTATTCTGAGGTGGACCAATGTGAAAATAGCTTATTACAGAGAACGGTATAAACGCCAAAATAAACCAGAACTAAAAGATCTAGATCTGATAGAATTGAATGCTTTTTTGGGTCTTCTATTTTACTCGGCTGTTTTAAAATCTAACCATGAAAACACATCTTTCATATTTGCAATGGATGGCACAGGGTGTGAAATATATAGATGCTGTATGTCGGAGACCAGATTTCTTATTCTTCAATTATGCCTGAGATTTGATAATCCAGCTGATCGAGCAGAACGACAAAAGGCTGATAAAGTGGCAGCTATATCAGAGATTTTCGAAAAATTTGTTGCCAATTCTCAGAAATTATATGAACTAAGCGAGAATATTACCGTGGATGAAATGCTTGTCAAGTTTCGTGGGCGGAGCCACTTGATTTCGTATATGCCAAAGAAACCTGGAAAATACGGTATGATAATTCGTGCTATGTGCGATTCTAAGACTTTCTATTTTTACAATGGATATTTATATGCTGGAAAAGGCTCTAATGGTACTGGATTGACGGCTAATGAAAAGAAGTACCTTGTTCCAACACAATGTGTCCTTCGCCTGACGCAACCGATTCAAGGTACTAATCGCAATATTACAGCAGATAATTGGTTTTCTTCAGTGGAGCTCGTTGATGAACTTGCTAAGAGAAAATTGACTTATGTCGGAACAGTGAAAAAAAATAAGCGGGAGATACCAATCGAATTCTTACCACATAAGAATCGACAAGAATGTTCGACATTATTTGGATTTACTGGTCAAAAAACGTTATGCTCTTATGTACCTAAACCAAACAAAGCTGTGCTCTTAATATCTTCTATGCATCATGATGATAAAATTGACAATGTTTCTAAAAAACCTGAAATGATTTTATATTACAATTCAACAAAAGGAGGGGTAGATGAAACTGACAAGAAGTGTTCTATTTACTGTAGCAGCCGCCGAACTCGAAGATGGCCAATGGTGATATTTTTTAGGATTCTTGATTTGAGTGGTGTCAATGCTCATATACTATACAATAAACATCAAAATAAGGATATAGATCGAGGTATCTTTTTAAAAAAATTAGCCCATTCTCTCGTTGTACCTCATATGCAAAGAAGATACACATCAAACAAAAATTTACCAAGAGAACTGAAACTAACCATGAAACGCATTTTGGGTAAGGATGTGCCCCCTGATGATGAACCAACTCCTGAAGAAAATCAAAATAAGAAGAAAAGATGCTACATCTGTCCATCAAGACTTCAAAGGAAAACTTCCTACAGCTGTGTTGCATGCAAAAAGCCTATATGTCTGCAATGCTCCAATCCACTATGCAAGGAGTGTCAAATATAATGGGGTAATTGACCCCCTGTCAATTTTTTTTTGTTTATTGTTAGAGTTACAAAAAAAAATTTTTCTTATAAAACAAAGATTATTTTTTAAGGGAAATATTTAATTTTGTTGATTATTTAGGAGAAAAAATATTTAGTACATCATAAGTGATCTCATTGCGAATTGAGACTGAACAGTGCCTATTTTTGTTTAGTTTGTATTTAAAATAATAATTCTTATAAATAAATGCTAAAATGTTCAAAAGTCTATTATTTATAAGCCTATCATTCACACTGATTAATTAAAATATGATTTATTTTGTTATTTCATATCAAAATAATAGAAATATTACAGGGGTCTGTGGGACCCTATGTCCGTTCTAGTGTTCCAAAAAAAACATGTCCCTAGTTAAAGGTTAAGGGGCATGTAAGAAGTGGTAGGCCGCCACTTATACTTATTACTTTAGTCTCTGCGACGCTGTATGGTTGGTGAATATGAAACAAATGGTTTCATACCTACAAGACGAATTGCTGAAGAATATGATACGTCATTCCGCACTGTTCGCCGTGCACTTCATGCCGAAAAACCGAGGAACGGTTGCGTTTTGCATGAAAATATACTTATAATACACTTGTATACTTACATATAATAGACTTTGATTGGGAGACTACTGTATTTACTGACGAAAAGACTTTCAAATCGTGTCAAAAAGGAAGACTTCATTTGTGACGCAGAGACAATACACGTTGGTCTGACAGTAATATTATTAATAATACAGAGTCAGGAAGAATTAGTGTGAATAAATGGGGGTGGGCTCAAGGGCCGGGTGAGTTGGCATTTATACCGATGCGGGCCAACAGCTTCAATTACGTCGAGGTTTTAAGCGATATAATGCTACCTACTGTTCGCAATGTTTATCCAGTGGATGAAATTGGTGAATTTTATTTGGTTCAAGATAATTGTTCGTGAGTGGTTTAGTGAACATTCGGATGTTAAAGTTAATCCGTGACCAGCGCGATCCCCTGATTTAAACCCTATAGAAAATGTATGGGGTTTAATGGTGCAAAGATGGGAAGCGCGAGACGAAAGATGTCTCGAACAGCTGAAGTCCCATTGCATAGAGCTGTGGGATAGTTTACGTGGCACAAATATTTGCAGTAATATTGTGGCCTCCATGCGTCGACGTCTTCTTGACTGCATTGATAATAACGGAGGTCACACTAAATATTAATAAAAAAAATATGATATTAAATGTTATCAGGGGAATTCAGGGGATACACTGGCCATAATAGTAATAAGTTAGTGATCGTAAGATTGTAGGATTGAGGTTTAGTTTCAATCTTCGTTTCCTTGAGAAAATGAATAAATTAAGTTATAACCTCAATAAACCAAAAACATCCCGTTTTATTAGCAACCAAAAATGATTTACGAACAAATTAGGTATTTATTTCAAACTTTGGAATATGTTAAAGGTTGTTAATAACATCAATAAATGTTCCTATGAAAAATAGTGTTTTTTTTTTAAATTAAATTGCCTATAATACTTTATTTTTACCTTCTATACCCTATTGTGACATGAAAACGAAAAAACAAAGAGTCGAAAGCGCGCACTGAAGTTCGAACCCTCTCCACTTCACGCACACACAATAACAGCCACCCACTCGTGCGAATCTGCCATCGCTGCTTGTAATTTTCACTTCAAATTTTAGCATAGCTTTTAAATAGGCGTTGTGGTCCATAATTTATTTAAAAAAAAAACAAGTAAGTAGTTGTAGATATCTTTATTTAGTGTTTACCACACATGCATCTGACCAACCAACAACGCGCTTTCGTAGTTATACTGTGTGCGCATTACTTTCTGCATTAAAACATCACATACATACAGAGATAGGCGCAGATCTGACATGCAGGCCAAAATGATCATTCCGGTGGCAGTCCACTTAAGACCGTTGATTGTACATAACGCTCTGTATACTACCTTTTACTCTCATTATTTTATTCCATTGCGTCAGGCCAATGAAGCACGAGAAGTCTAAAGTGGAGGCGGAGAGGGAAGTGCGCCGGCGCACGCGTCAGATGTTCGACAACAAGACGGGAGTGTGGCAGTGGACCACCACCAAGCGACACCCCAGGGAGATTAAACATTGGGGTAAGTTCTTGTTGGATTATTGCAAAAACAAATTGATCCTATTTCCTACTTCATGACTATAGTCTTTCTCATTCAAACTCATAAATATTATTTTATATTATTCGAGCCCGCCCTAACCACTTGACTGAAATCCTATTCCTACTCCGTACCATATTTTAGCTTTGCGTGGAATCACACGTCTCACGTAATATTATTAGTAAAACACACCTTCCAATACGTAAATAAAAGATAATAAATTTAATATTGAAATCCTATGTTACTGGGACTAGTTTCCGCACTTAGTCCTTCAAGTGAACCTCGCTGCTCATTCCAACCAGAATTTCCATATTGAAGTACTTAGAACAGCCTTGCTTTTGGTGTACCCTAATAATTATTACGATGTTTTAAAACTACAGATTTGCTTTAGTGAAATATTGGAATATTTGATGCAGTTTATGAGATTTTTATATGCCACAAATATTTGTATGACCACCCAGGCCCACACTAAATTTGACTGAATTTATCTGCTCAGCACAATTGTTTTTTCCATAAAACCAAAAATATAATATTAAAAAGTAATGTGCATACGTCTTATTTCTAATGAAAATATTTATGATCCAGTGATTATTCCCACTGCATGTACCACATCATTTTTATGAAACTCCCTTACTTCAAAAGGAAAAAAACGGAACCCATATAGTCTCACTTCGTTGACCGTCTATATTTCAAAACGAAGAGAACGTGAGGAGGTATCAAGTTAAAATTGATATCAAATCCCTTAGAGCTGTAAAAAAGTCATGCTTCTAAATCACCGCAGTAAAAAAGTATTAATTATTCTTTAAAAGAAGACAACCGTAGCATAGTCAGAAGATATAAGAGTTACGCGATAGAAAGAGAGGCAACTTCTAGGTGAATATAACTAGGTAATTAGCGCTGTACGACTTGATTTGCACTTTATTGTGTCGCAGCAAGAGTTGCTATTCATTTAAATGATTTTACAGAGTGAACCCCCTGTACTTGTACTATTATGTATTCTGTTCAGTGGGACAATACAAGCTAGTTCGATTAGATTAGATAAGAAGGTCTCACAGCACAAGTAAAGGAAAAAGTCCGTTATGTAGTTATAAGTATTACATTTTTTGTTTTGCAGAAATACCTTAATATAAAATATAAACTTATTTTTGCGGCCAATAAAATCAATACTGTGCATGCAAGATTTATCCCGACTACGGAACCCTTTACTGAAATCTGGAACCCAACTGTGTTTTTTCGTTAGGTATTGACTTGCCGCCGAACCCAGCCGTGTTGACCGCGCTGAACAAGCTCGTGGACCTCACTTGGACCCTGACGCCACCCACCAACGCGCGCTACTTGATCACTATGGACATGAGGCACCACATGTTCAAAGGTAAGCTTCTGATTATATAATCATTTTCCAAAATCGTAAATATATACATATATATAGGATGACTGGTAATTAGTGACCGATACTTAAACACATGATTTTACACATGATAACAAGCAACTTTTACTATGGCACCAATCTTGAAATCGCGAAAAAAAAAATCAGCTGGTCCCTACATTTTGACGAGTTATGCGAACATAAATGGACGTAGTTACACGAAAAGGATCCAATCCACACATGACTTTGTGTGGATTGGATCCTTTTCGTGTAACTACGTCCAAATGTAAGGAAGAGCTGATTTTTTTTCGTGATTTCAGGATTGGTGCCATAGTAAAAGTTGCTTGTTATCATGTGTAAAATCATGTGTTTAAGTATCGGTCACTAATTACCAGTCACCCTATATAGGTAATATTCACTGTTTAAAGTTCACTTTGTAAAACCACAGTCAAGTATGGGAGAACTTTACCGTGGCCCCGGCACAGGCAACAGAAGGAACACGGGTGGGTTTTAGTCAGTAAAAGTCTGACACGCCCTCCCGCTCCGCCCAGAGCGGGAGAAGTCATTTGATAATTTCCCATCCACAAAAAAAAAAAAAAAAAAAAAAAAAAAGTATGGGAGAACTACAAAATTATTTTTTTAAAAACTGCTTAGATAGATAGATAGAATACTCTTTATTATGTACACCATAAAAATTACATAGGCATTTTACATAGGATGACTCAATGGACCGCTTACTTGTAAACAAAAAAACTCGACACCCTGTTGAGTCGACAGTTTTTCTTGGAATTACTATTGACGGTAAATTACAATGGGGCCCACACATAGAAAAATTGTCAGGAAGTCTTAGTTCGGCAGTCTATGCTGTTAAAAAAAATTTGACAGATAACTGATGTAGTTACAGCCAGAATTGTTTATTTTAGTTATTTTCATAGTCTTATGTCATATGGGATTCTTCTCTGGGGAACCTGTGCGGACATTAAGACGAGGTAGACCCTGCGAAGTAGGTATTTAACGCTACCAACCTACCCACGGATCGAGCCGTGCGCTTACGTTGTCGGCGTGAACTTACATGAACCCAAAATGTGTCACAGTATAGGTAAGCGTGTCGTGTAGGCAGTAGGTCAAGTCATTGAAACGAAGTTCGCGGCTTGGCAGAAATCGTCAAACGAAAAAGCGCGTTCATACTTTCTTCTTTGAAATTCACACTTTCACACTCTCTCTCTCTGTATCAAGAGAGAAGATCAAACTTTCCTTCATAGGTGTCGTTTTCAAGGTTTTCGAGGGTGCTGAAACCGATAGTAAAGTCAAAATGAAAATCCAAGATGGCGGCCGTGAACATTTTCAAATTTTTCATCATGGGTGTCGTTTCCGTAGTTTTTGAGGGTGCTAAAGCCGATAGTAAAGTCAAAATGAAAATTCAAGATGGCAGCTGTGAAAATTTTCAAGTTTTTCATCATGGGTGTCGTTTTCATGGTTTTCGAGGGTGCTACAGCCAATAGTTAAATTGAAACCAACATCCATGACTGAAAATTGTGAAACTTTTCACAGCCGCCATCTTGGATTTTTATTTTGACTTTACTATCGGCTTTAGCATCCTCGAAAACCATGAAAACGACACCTATGACGAAAATTTTAAAAATTTTCACAGCCGCCATCTTGGATTTTCATTTTGACCAAATTTACACTTTGAAAGTCGAGTCGTGACGATTTCCTAAACCTTGTGATAAAACCGTAAAACTTGACATTTTAATTATTATGCAAAATCATCATTATTTATGTAATATTTCATGTACAAAATGACATGAATATTTACTTTGAAAAATATTAAATTACTTTAATTATTGTGAATGTGAGCACTATGTTGGCCATCTATTTTTTTCTTCTTTCTCAGTTAATTTTAATGAGTCTGGCATTTTGAGTACTTTTTGCGGCCTATCCAAATGTCCTTTCTTTGGTATTGTTCGTTGGGTCGTTAAGTCCTGAGTTGAGCTACACGATTACTGACAAATGCTTGCACTGACTGAACAGGTCCACTCAAATTTGTGTGGTTCTTTCCTCAGAAGACCATTTCAGACACGGATCGACATGGTCCGCACATGATTTTACCAAGATTATGTCGGGACTTTAAAAGAGACTTTGACCTCCCCTTTTTTTTATGGGAAATCGTCAAATGACTTCTCCCGCTCTGGGCGTAGCGAGAGGGCGTGTCAGACTTTTACTGACTAAAACCCACCCGTGTTCCTTCAGTTGCCCGTGCTGGGGCCACGGTAACTCTTTCGAACACCCCGCAACCCTAGCTGGCATCGGCCCTAGCGGACCTCATCAATAGTGCTGACATCTCTTTGAGGCGCGCGTGGAACTCAACGCGCCGTCGACTCGGGCTTGGTCCTTACCGGACGGCGAACTACCCATTGCTCACCGTCCGCAAGCCCGCGCCTACGGTGGCCGGGAATCGGCTACCAATTCCCGACGCCCAGGGCGTCTCCTGCGGCGACTAGGGGCGTGAGGGCGCAAAGCTTGCCTCTCCCTCACGCGTTCCGCCTCCTTCACGAGCATTACTGCCTCACAGAAGGAGGTGATGGCTTCCCATTTACTCTCGCTCTGTACCATGGTTTGGACCAGAGCCGGACTCGAGAGATCGCCGCCGCCGATCGCTTCCACGAGGACACGGCGGTGCCCCGCCCAAGCCCGGCAGGCCTCCACCGTGTCCTCCGGGCGATCCACACAGTGGTGACACCCGGGCGTTTCCTCCCGCCTTATCCGGAACAGACTTTGACCCCTGAGTTTGTTGCGCCATTTCTTCTCAGGGGTAGTCAGATAGGTAATGTCGACTTCATCTAGCTTTAAATTTATTTTAATAAGACGTCGAAAAGTGATTCCGATATCTTATTTACAGAATAAATATTATTATTTCGTATTTCCTGCAGGAAAACACTTCTGCAAGAAATACACAGCATCAAAGAAGGGTAAGAAGACAGAGACAAAGACTACGCCGGGCGCCGGTGGTGACGCTGACACGGAGAAGAAGAGCAAGAAGAAACTTCTGGCTGAGTGCTTCTACAACACGAATGTTACTCCTGGACGTGCAGGTATATATTATTTCCTTTATTTCATTCTTATACATATAAATTACATTTTTAAATATTAGAATATAAAAAATATAAAACCATTTATAAATATAAGAAATAGTAGCCCACCGGTATCGGGAACAGCTACCGGCGGCGGTCTGGGTTTCAGAGAGAGGAACCTGACAATGCGAGTGCCGCCGTGCTGCCGAGAGTTAGTGCTGTGAATGTGCTGCCGTGTCCAGAAGTACCGTTTTCTGTATCAAGGCAGCTGCCCAACGAGAGCCTCCCCAGGTGTTGGTCGAGGCTCTTTGCTATTAAACCATTGGCTGTTACGACGACTGGCACAATGATCGCTGAGTCCACATCCCACATGTCGATAACGGACGTGTATTGAGTTTTCATACAAATTAATGGCTCTAACGCCTTCTGTAGCCGGATCAGACTATCGGATCCGACAATTTGATGAAAAAATCTGACGTGTAATGCCAGTCTTAATGGGGTTAAATAGGGGATGGAAGTTCGTCATTTTTGTCGATGGGAAATCCCACTGGGCACATGGCTTGTCAAAATATTCTTAGCAATACATCTTCAAATAATATAGAATAGGCCCAATAAGGTTAACCGTTAAAGCGATAAGTACGTTTTATTTTGTCTGTAATTTATATTTTATTTATTTTTAGCTATAATCCTGGCTCTTCAAATCCTGAAGCGTGAGAGCCAGGTTGAGTTAGCAGTGTTCACTGAAGAAGGCATCCAGGTGGTGACCATCGAACGCAACTTTAGCAGTATCGAAGAGGCTGAGTTCTTGTTTAGGGTGAGTTTCGTTATGAATAATAAACTAACTCTTTCTACTGTGTAATGTGTCGGAAATTACATAAATTAAGTAAATTGATTAAGTAATATAAGTAAAATTAATTAAGTAAATTGTACTTTTGAGATTATGTGTGCTTTTACTGTGATCACCAATCTGTTTTAAAATGTGTTTGCTTGATGTATTGTATGTGGGCATTTACATTCCCTTATTTTGCGGACGCACATTATCAATATTTAACGAGTGTTAATGTAATGATTACAGATAGACATGAGTATGTGGAGTATCTGTAATCATTATGTTGAAAAAGTGACGTCAGTCGTCAAGCATCATCGTTGTATAGTCAGCAACTTGAAATACTCGTTCAAAACCGCGACACAAGCTAGGTACTGTTCTGTGTCTCCTCGGCTTAGGCTGGATTATATGCGACTGTGCGGCCAAGTTTGAATAAATGTCTGATTATTCGGAAAAATTAAAAAAATATATAATAGGTACTGATTACGATTTTTTTTAGTTTTTTTAATAAAACGATTATTGCATACAGCTGGTTCCAATTCGTGTAAAAAAAAATCTCGTGAGTGCTTACGTTTTTTAGCAGGCGAGTCTAATGTTTTTCTAAATCTCCCTTTTTGCAACACTGGCGGCTTGGTCGCTCTGCTGCGGGGCTCTATGAAACTATTCGCAACGAAAATCCAAGCAAAGCAAATTATCTTGTTCATTCTTACAGAAAGCAGACCTAGGCCGCGTGCAGCTAGACGCGCCAATCGAGTGGGCCACCACGAACAAGAAGAAGTTCGACGTGTTCATCAACATGGTGGACCGCACCACACGCTACATGGAGCTGGAGCTCGCCAGCCGCGGCGGGCGCGGCCCGGCCGGCCGCTACGGGCCGCCGCCCGCGCCCGACAAGGAGCTGCCCGACCACTGCCCCGTGCGGGCGCTAGAGCGGTACAGGAATGCTGTTGGGGTTCATGAGGCTAAGTAAGTATAACATCCTTACTCCTTCATCGTATCGATGATTCTCTTTTATTCATTTTATATAAGCTTCGACCAGAATTCAGCTACTTCGACAGCATTAGCGTTGACCTCGCAAAGGTCTTCCATAGTGTAGGTGTTTTTACACAGAGAGCACGACAAGAGGTGAAGCATCGTTTGTGATGTGGCTCCACAGTCGCACTGTGACTCATCGGAGTACCCTCACCTGACTAAGTTGTACCTGCAGCGACCCACCTGACTTCTTAGTCGGTTAAGGGATTTCCAGGTGGGCCATGATAGTTGATGGCCCCGCTGGGAGCTTTTTTGCAGGCTAAATGCCATGAAGTAGTAAAGTTACATTAGGTATTATTTTAACACTATCTGCTTGACAGCACTAAAACAAGCACACTGAGGAAATGGTGATATTTTCTAGGCTTGTTAAAAATAAATGATACCTAAATAAATCGATTCTCTCACCTAAGCGACTTAGTTCATAATATCTATATCAGCTATACATATTATAAACTAAAAATGCTTATCGTGTCTATCTGTTTGACCGCGCTGTTCTTCTTTAATACGTAACGGATTTTGATGCCGTTTTCACTATCGATTAGACAATTTATTCTGGAAGGTTTATATGTCTAATATATTGTTAATTAACTAACATATAATAAATAAATCTCGATATTTTGTCAAGTCATAAAAACCGTGCGAAGCAGGGGCGGGTCGCTAGTCTAACAATAAAATAAAATTATACTAGATTGGGTAATGGATTGATTTTTACAGTTTTCATTCCTCTCTTTGAGATACTCAGTTCATACGTTAATTGTATATTTTTGTCCTTCCAGGTTGATCGTGATGAGCCTGGCATCCCACAAGGTGTCGACGACGGACGGCACGCACGAGGGCGTACTGGACATCGTCGGCATCGACGAACATGTGCCCAAAGTCATGGACGCCTTCGTGCTCGGCCAATTCAAGTGAAACTGTCACGACCACTATCTACAAACGCTTCGCAAAAGTCTTGTCAATTTTGAAACGACCACAAAGTCATAATCTCGATCGAAAACGACGATCTTTTACCTCAGTATTTACAATAAACTCGTCTGTAATAATAAATTATTACCACCTCGTGGTCCGCAGCTGATACGGAACTGAAAAAAAAAATCGAAATGTAATTCTGATTATCTAGAGATCTTTAAACTTTATTTGCGTGTTTTTTTTTTTGTGTTAATTTTGTTTGTATTCGCTTATGAGGTAGTTATGGAACAGTTTCATATAAAAGAACTGTTCCAATTAAGCCTGATTTTGGATCTCTGCTTATGAATTATTTGTAGGATCACACGGTTTATTTTTAAGCTAAAATCGCGAGTATGCTTTATACTCAGTAAATAGGTTATATCCGATTTTGGAACATTTTCCAGGTGAAAAATCCTATTACCAGGGAACAGTTAAATTATGTTAACCATGCGATTGGTTACTACATTATTGCTTTTACGATTTAGTTGTTAAGTTTATATGTCTCACGTGTTGCTTGTTAGCGTAGAAGTTATGTAACAATTACTTATTACTTACGGTGAAGGAAAACATCGTGAGGAAACCGGCATGTCCTAGAACCAAAAATTCGAAGACATGTGATATCTACCAACCCGCACTGGGCCCGCGTGGTGGATTACGGCCCACTCCCTCTCACAGAGAGGAGGCCAATGTCCCAGCAATGGGCACATTCCACATTTGGCTGATTATGCTAAATGTGACTTGGCTTTATGCCTTCTTGTGAGGGAGTTTTCTTTGCTTACCGGCTATGTTTACTAGACCTGCGGGGTAATTGCGTAACACAGTGGCAATCGGTTTTATTTTGACAGTTCAACAACATTCATTGTGTTATTTACGTTGTGGAGCAATAAACTTCAAAATCATTTAGATTCTGATTGATAGTGTGTTACGCAATTAGGTGCTGGAAGACCAGCACCCAAGAGGTTTTCATAATAAAAATCTTTTTGAGACACATTTAACTTCGTTTGGTAGCAGAACAAATTCTGTTTTTTACGTTCGTAGTGTATTTATTCTTCTTTTTTATGCGATTATGAAGTGTGTAACTTTAGATATAGTTAAGCTTAATATGTGTAGCCTAAACATTCGTAACAGGGTCTTTTTGTTTAATCAAAAATTGGCACCTGGCGCTCACTATTCAGTTATGTGTTCAACGATACAATAACTTGTAACGGGGGGTCAAATGTTGGCAATAGGGGGAAATGTCTTTTATTTAAAACCTATAAAAGAGTATTTCACACGGCTGTCGTAATTGCACCTCCGGCTTATGTTTGAACGCCAGTACTTTTGTAGTAGTTGTTGAGTTTCAAATTTTATTTATTACTGTTTGACCATAGACAATGGTCGTTAGTGAGGTTGTGTGTTTTAAGGGTTATAAGCGTCTTTGTATTTGCCAAAGTAAATATGCATTTGTAATTTTATTCAAAGTGTACTGGCCTGCAAACGTAATTAGAAATTAGAAACTAATATGATAGCATATCTCGATAATATAGAAGATGATGAAAACAGGTACATGCTCATGATTTGTTTAGCGTTATAGTTGAATTATTTGTTACTAAGTGAGCAGTAGTTGTGACTGTACATAAGATGAATCAGTCAAGCACTAGAAGTGAATTAATAGATAATAAATAGATGGGCATGCATCGGCTTTCATGTTGCGTAGGTAATAGGTGAATCCGTTTCAGAACATTGGTTACTTTGGTACTGATAGCTGAGCGGACTTTTCAAAATCTGTGATCACTTGGTACTCTCTCGGGATTAAGTAATTTTTATACCTGTAAAAGTTAATAAATTCAAAACTTAGGTGCATGAACTCGAAATTGCTAGATATGCTTTTTACTGTATGTATCACTGTTTCGTTGAGTACTGTATTAGAATGAAACTGTCTAGTATTACGGTGGTTGACGCAAGATTAACTTTTTGCTGGTTGATAGCAGGCTAACCTAAGTAGAAGACTTCATAAAGATATTGTTGTGGACCATCACAAGTACTTATTTATTGTTTTGTGATTCGAGGCATCTGTTTCCAGCGTATGGTTCGTATCTCAAAAATAGCATTCTGTGATTTATAATGCCTTGGCAACTCTGCACTTTGGTGATATTATTATTAATCGGACTGGTTTTCTTTTAAATCCAAAATAATGTTGTAAAATTTAAAGAAAACAGCCGGTTTTAGGTTTAAATAATAGCTTAATAGTATTATGACAATACAAACCATAACTCTGTTGTTAACCGAAAACAAGTACTTTCATTGTCGTATTTTTTTTAATAACGTACATTTATTATGAGCTAGCTAGTGCATTTTTACACAAAAAATAATAAAAGATCCGTCCCAACTACAAATTGTCTGTTGTATTCCAATACCTAATGTGCTTTTAGCATTAAGTTAAACTAGTACATTTATAATCATGTTATTTTAACCCATTCACAGCAGCATATCAAAAAAGCACCTTAAACCTTAGTAATAACAAAATGTATAACATTCGGAAAATGTACTTGCATGTTTGTATTCACGTTAATAAATTCTTAAGTATATTTTTGTTTTATTGTAACAACATTACACCTGTATTCCCCGAAAGGAAGGTGGAGGGTTATGACACCTCAAACTCTAAACTCAAAGCATTTATTTTAAATTAAACCATTCACAGCAAATCACAGGCGTTTTTGAATTGGCAAGGGTTCGTCAGTAAGTTGAAGATAGCTGCCCAAGTGCCCATTCCAAAACGTAGATCGCTATGGAGAAGAAAAACGGGCAAGCAACTCCATGAACATTCTTTTACATCAAGATATTACAAAAACCTGGGTAAATTAAATTCTTGTTGCTTCTATATGTGAGAACAATGTAAAAAACGATTTAAAACAATACAAAACCTACACAAAACTGCGATGAATGCGAATTCGCAGGTTTGTATGGGAGCCCTTAGGCCTCTGCCTCGAATTTTGCGGGCAGCGGGGCGGCAGCAGTGGCGGCGCGGGAGCGGCAGGATTTTATGCGTAAAATTAAATGGACCGGACCTCGAAAACAGCGGCGCGGGAGCGGGCGACGAGCGGTGCACTCCAGTCAAGCGGTGACCGCCGCGCGTCTGCATTGATAGTGCTGCGCAATTTATTTTTGTGACGTATCGAAATGTCCTCGGACGTGCAGGAACAAATTATTTCAGCTATTTTTGATAGGACACCGATATGGAACAGCAAAGATGTGAACCACAAAAATAGGAGGCTAATTAATCAGATTTGAAAAAAATTAAAAACGAACTAAATATTGCAGGCAAATATGTTTTATTATGTTAATAAAATAACTAGTAATTAATGGGAAAATCTACAAAATATTCTTGTTGTTCAGACATTTCGTTCGCGAACAAAAACAAATATCTCGACGACACAACACTATGCCGCTATAGTGCCGCGCGATCTGCCCGCTGGTTTCGAGAACGGGTCTGCGTTGCCCGCGCCGCCGTCGCCGCCGCCCCGCTGCCCGCAAAATTCGAGGCAGAGGCCTTATAAGATTGAAGATAAGCCCTGGCAGTTAACAGCAGTGGTGGCGTTAGGTGTCAGCGACGACGGCCTCGCACCCGCTGACAAAAAAGTTTATTTATTTCCCCTCCTTCCACCGGTCTTGGGTGGCCCCCAAATCTCGAGAAGTACTTTTTAGTCAAATCGCAAACAAGACCAAAATATGTTCAGTAACAAAGAGGCAATTTTGTAGTTGGAAGCCCCCC
Source organism: Fissipunctia ypsillon (assembly GCA_947568875.1). NCBI lineage: Eukaryota > Metazoa > Arthropoda > Insecta > Lepidoptera > Noctuidae > Fissipunctia > Fissipunctia ypsillon. Next base: position 20,196,517 of record OX387645.1, on the reverse strand, counting down.
TACGTTTGCAAAATATAAACGTAGAATGCTAAATTGTTGAGTTTGCTACGCTCGTTCTACCCTCGTACATTTTCTTCGTTTTCAAACGTCGACAAAATAACTGCATTTTGGTTGGAGTGTAGCCCTCGGGTTAACCTTGACCATAGAAACCATTTAAGTTCTGAGAAGCATGTGCACCGTTTCCAAGTTAGGAGTTTTCGATTTTTTTTTTTAATAAAATGCTCAAGGTAACTGTGATGAAAAACTTTTCGAGAACTTAGATGGTTGCTATGGTCAGTTTTTTGTATATCAATGTATGGTCAAGGTAAACCCGATTCTGCAATAAATTACATGCATTCCTGTCCTGAGCAGCTGCCCATACAGTGGGTGGATTCATTATAATCACAGAATATATATATACCCTGAATCAGGGTTGGACCGGGGACCCTGATTATAATAGATATCTATTAGTTATACTCTTTGGTGGGTGGATCCCCTCCGCGACTTTAGCAAAAGTACTTTTGTTCACTTTGTGGGGTTCGTTTTATAATATTGCAAAAGAATTTTCGAGTTGGCTTAAAAAACATGTTAGTAACAGTATTCGTAAACGCTAACCTATTGTCAAAAATGACGGCAACTATTTCTCACAGAATAGAGATGTACTATTCTGTGGTACTATCAAATGATTTTGTGTATAACCTTATCGATTTATCACTTTCAGTTATCAATTTTTTTTTTGAAATAAATATAAGGCCTGATTCTAAAGGATTAGCTTCTTTTTGCTCAGTAATCAAGATTATTGTAAATATTAAGTCTCGGAAGTGACAACAATCACTCCGAAACAAAACTTGATTAATTACACCCAATTTCGATTCCAATATTGACATCATGAATTGATGACTCGGTAAGTCACACCCCTAACCTAATCTCAAAAATCGTTGGCTGTATTTAGTCAGGAAAATAAACGACCCCTTTTTTCGTGAATTACTGCACAAAATGAGTGACGTGGATAAGTGGATAGAGATCGCGAAGAGGTGTAAATATTTACCTGAAGATGACTTGCGCGAGCTTTGCAATATTGTATGTGACTTGTTGTTGGAGGAGCCCAATGTTCAACCGGTGCAGACACCTGTAACTGTCTGCGGTGATATACATGGCCAGGTAAAGTTAAATAATAATAAAAAACCGGTATGTATTAGTTGTGGAACTTACTTTACTGAAGTAGAGAATCTGATGAAGTATAACCATTATAAGAAGTCCTGTCCCTGACATTATCAACTCTCCTACCGATTTTGAGATGTATCTCTCTTGTCTTCTAAGACAGATCAAATACCTATCGTTAGACGACTCCTCAATGACAGGGAGATAATTCTTTGTTTGTTAACTTATTTCCTTGTTTACATTCCAATAATGTACATTTTTCACTTTCCATGCTTTCCTAAGCAAACAAAGCAAATTATTTTTTTGCAAGAACTCAAAGATAAGAGTATTATAAGTATTATTTGAAATCTACAGCAAACTTATAATGATTTTACAAAAAGAAATTATAATGTATGTACCTAACCTGTTATGTTATTTTTTTAAACAAAGAAGTTATACAAGGTGTGACATAAATAACGCACAACCTCTTAAGGGGTCATTGCACTCATAATTATGAACAACTTTTACTATGGGACCTAACCTGAAATCGCGAAAAAAAAATCAGCTGTTCCTTAAATTTTGACGAGTTATGCGAACCTAAATGTACTGATCAGCTGATTTTTTTTCGCGATTTCAGGTTTGGTCCCATAGTAAAAGTTGTTCATAATTATGAGTGCAATGACCCCTTAAGAGGTTGTGCGTTATTTATGTTACACCTTGTATATTGCATGTTTTGTACTATTTAGCATACCAACTGCAACCAATAGTAAACCCATCAAACTATTCAAAATGCTCCGTTCTAACAAAGTGCTAATATGAAAGCCTGTTGTCTTGTTCCAGTTCTATGACCTAGAGGAGTTATTCCACATAGGGGGCCAAGTGCCCCACACAAAGTATATTTTCATGGGAGACTATGTTGACCGTGGCTACTACAGCTTAGAAACACTCACACTACTTATGGCACTAAAAGCGAGGTATCCTGACAGGTATGTCATGATCTGATTTTTTATACTAATACCACAAAGCCCCTAGTATGTCCTAGTTATTAATTGTGACAAAACTTGCTGTATAACCACTTGTATGTAAACACAATCAAATCATAGTGTCTTGTACAAACCTACTCTTTTAAAGAGTAGAGAGGTGTAGTCTGTAGTTAAACACATTAGGGGTGTATTTTTCTATGAATTCATTGGGTACCTCACCTCGCACATGCAAATACCTTAGAAATGGGATTGACCAGCATCCATCCATATACACATGTCGTGTTTTTCTAAACACTGCTTATGAAATACTAAACATGTCAACAACTATACCTTTCTTCAATCAAATATAGTAGTTGTATTTCTTGTATTTTTCAGAATTATCCTACTGAGAGGGAATCATGAGACATGTCAAATTACGAAGGTGTATGGCTTCTATGATGAATGCCTGAACAAATATGGGAATGCTAATGCATGGAAAGATTGCTGTCGAGTGTTTGATTTGCTCACAGTTGCAGCGGTGAGTGCTTGAATTTCTGTTTTCTAAAGTATGGAATTCTAAGCAATAACTAAAACTATAGAGATTCTGATAATTGAATAATAAAAACCATTTGATTAATATTATTGTATGCATTTTAGCTAATAGATGAGACAGTCCTATGCGTCCATGGTGGGCTATCCCCAGAGATATCCATGTTAGATCAAATTCGATGTATTGACAGAAACCAACAAATACCACACAAAGGAGCCTTCTGTGACCTCTTGTGGTCTGATCCAGCCGACGTGAAGATGTGGTAAGAAGTTGTTCTAGTTTATTTTATTTCTGGTTTTTGTTGTTAAACTTTTTAAACTGACTAGTTTGGCACAGTAACCAATATAATGCTGCTACTAAAAATACTCTTGAATATTTTATCCATCAATTTAATAATTCTTGATTTATGATTAACAAAACATGTGTATTTGTTTGCAGGTCTGTGAGTCCCCGAGGCGCAGGATGGTTGTTTGGTAGTTATGTGACTGAGCTCTTTATGAATTACAACAATTTGAATTTAATCTGTCGAGCGCATCAGCTAGTAAATGAAGGTCCGTTTTGTTATCATATCTTCATGAACATACACAACAGGTACTCTACTTCTCTGGATACATAAAATCTTAAATAAAATACTTTGTTCTCAGGTTATAAATACATGTTTGACAAACGTCTAGTGACGGTGTGGTCGGCGCCTAACTACTGTTATCGTTGCGGCAACGTCGCGTCCATATTAGAGTTCAACACAGTTAACGATAGAACCGCCAAACTATTCCAAGCGGTCCCCGACAGCGAAAGAGAAGTTCCCCCACAACATACTACGCCCTATTTCCTGTGAAATGTCACATAAGTATATGTGAAAAAGTATTCCCCAAGTGTAATAAAATAATGTTTTTTATAATAAATTGTTGCATATAATGTAATTTTAGAATTAGGTATTTGTATTGATTTTTCCCATTATAGGTACTCTGAATGAATGAAGGAAGCGCCTTTTGAGTTAGCTGTAAGTGCAGCACACATGTTCTGTTCGGGTCGGCACATTCGATTCGGCAGTAGGGCAAAACTTGGCTAATTCGTGATATGCAGCTATTCGGTGATAGATAATTGTGTTTTATTACCAAGTTACTACTGACTTGATAAATGTACATTTTTCAATCATTATAGTATTTGCCACATTTTTAGATATAAGTTAGCAAAACTTATTTTGTCTACTATATCACAGTAAATTTAAAAAATAGTCTGATCAATGAATCGAATTTTACAAGTAAAAAACAAAACTATCACCGATTACCCAAGTTTTGCCCTACTTATATTTAGTTGAAAAACAGCCGACCTGAAGTAATTACTACGCAAATTCGGATTTCATTCGACTCGGGCCGATCGGCAAATTAAGTTCGGCATCTACGCAGCGTTAACAGAGGCGAGGTCTTTTTACGTTCTGCCTAGTATCGCTAGTGCATCGTATGTAGTATGCTCCGTTTACTAAGTCTTCTAAGACCCAGATAAGACATGCAACTTGATGACCAGAAAGATCTTCAAACTGATCTGAACAGTTGATGAAAAATTAATTATTCTTGACCTAGGACGTCTAGTTGCCGAGATATTAAAACTCAAAAAGGGTTAAGTTAAAGATGTCATCTGGATCTTAGAAGTACCTAATTACTTTTGCGTAAATAAGTATTCGTTGTTTAGTGATGTCAAGAGAGGTAATAGGCGATCTGATAAGGATTTACTTCATGTATAACATGCTATCTGGCGGATAGCTGAATCAGTTCAAACTGATCAGATTAGTTGCAAGATCCTTCTGGATAGTCACATCATATTGAATGTCTTAGAAAGTTTTAGTAATACAACTGCACTGGCGATACTAGGCGGCGCTCGGTGAAAAGAATTTGCCTCTGTTAACGCTGCTTACGACATGACTCGCCTTTATGTACGATAACAAAAGTTAGATGTGTGTCGAATCATGCCGAGAGTGACCTCAAGCTTTGTTTTTGTGATCTATACTAATAATAAAGCTGAAGAGTTTGATTGAACGCGCTAATCTCTGGAACTACTAGTCAGATTTGGAAATTCTTTTTGCATTTAATAGCCTCATTCTAGAGGAAGATTACAGGCTATTTAACATTACGCTACGACCCTTAGGAGCCGAGCAAAAAGAATTAAACGTCAGAAAGAACTCTTAAGCGAAAACGAAGCAATAGCGCTGGCGGGCGACGCGATGCGGCAGGGTGGTGGGTCGAACAAGAAATTTTACGCGGACGAAGTCGCGGGCAGAAGCTAGTTCATTATAAATAGATTTCAGTAAATAATGGCAAGTGAAAGGATAACAGTAGGTATCCTACAATGCTAACATTCTGCAACCACATCAGTTTGTCATTTCATCAATATTCTGTCTTGTACTGGTGCTATTTATTTGGAACTAATAAGGCTATCATTAATATGCCTTATGTAATTTTGACTGGAGTTGGGGTATGAATGAAGTAAAACAAATATTTTGACCATTTGTTAGAAATCAGTTTTATTGACATTTAAAATATTGATTAAGTTTACTAATACCTCGCTTATTTTTGTATTCAATCCCTGTTGTAATCAAAGGTATAATCAAAGTAGGACTGATCAAAGCTCTGCACACGTACGTAACCATCTTCTCCGCCTGACGCGTAGCTCTTACCGTCAGGGTGGAATGCTAAACTGTTGATGGGACCGAAATGTCCCTTGATGCGGCCGAATTCTTCTTCGAATACTAAGTGGAAGAAGCGAGCGTCGAACTTGCCCTGGCGAGTTGAGGTTGTGGTTACTTCCATGGCGTCTTGACCTCCTCCGAGAACGACGTGGTCTAGGATGGGGCTGAGAGCCGCGGAGTTGACCGGCCGCTCAGTTTTGTACTCCTTGAGGAGTTCCAAGGAGCTGGTGTCGAATAGCTTGGCGGTCTGGTCCTTGGACGCGGTGATGAACATTGTGCCGTCGCGAGACAGCTGCATGTCGTGGATCTGGTGCGTGTGCTCCTTTATTGACTGGATTTTCTTGCCAGTCTGGAAAATAAAATGGTATAGGTATATGAATGTTACAAGCAGAGGTTCATAATTGCCTACTTTGAATAAAATAAAATTTAAATGTTAATTGCTATGGAAGATAATGACATAACTATAACTTACACTACACATTTGTCAAGTAATAATTGGCTAGGCTTCTTATTGTAATATTAATATTACTTACCATTCATGGACCACTTTCAATTAGTTGCCAAGTTATTTTAAAATTGCCAATACCATAAATGTAAATAACTGCTTACCCTGAGGTCCCACTGGATCAGGTCACCACCCTCGTGACCAGTGATGAGCGTCTCGTCTAGGATACCCCACACCATGGAGGTGACCTTTGTGTCTGTGATCTCCCACTTCAGGATCGGAGCCTGGCTTGAGATAGAGTCATCAACTGTTCTTGTGTCAACAATGAATACCTGTAATTAAATTAAGAAATCTTTAACCAACACACCACTTATGTATACCGAAGGAAGAGGAATAGATTTCTGGAGAATTTTTAAAACTACCCTTTATAGGTTAGCAGCGGAGGAATGCTTACAATTATGGTTACACACACAGCATTATCAAAATAAAGGATAGTCCGGTTATTTATACATTCTAAAATTTATTTTCTTTTCTTGTTTATGCAAATAGGAAAGAATTGATTAATGAGTGACTTATAATGTTCATGTTTAGAGATTGTGTTATCAGTATTTACCAAAAGGGGTGATATTTATTTATTACTGAATAAACAAACAGAATGATTATTAGGATACTTTTACAGCTAAAATTCTGAGCAAACTGTTGTTTTTGGAAGGAAAAGTTAAGCAATTACAACCATTTTGAGACTGCACATTACATGGCAGTCTTTCGACCATGTACTGGTATAATATCATACTGCCAACATTCTGAATACAAATGACAGGTTTTTATGGTGGTATGCAGGAAAGGACTGAATTTGAGAATTGCTTAACCTTTTCATACTGACATTACAGAATTGAATGAGAGTTTACCTCACAAGGGTGACCCATAGCCTTGTCAGTGGTGTATGCAGCCTGGTAGGCACTGTAGCTGAAGTTACATGTCCTCACTGAAGAGTTTGTCTTAATTGTAGCTATGTTCTTGCCAGTCTCCAAATCCCATAATCTGGAAAATATTATTATTATGTAGTTAAAACTAGTGACCAGTGCATGCTTCACACAGGTGCAATTTATTTATTTAAAATAGGTATGCCAACAGCAGATACATTGTACATTAAATAGCTAAAGTTAACAGGTGTGGGTTCTTATTTATATACCAATTACAGGTATACACGACATTCACATAAAACAAAGCAACCTTCGTAAATTATATAAAATTAAAATATTAAAATAATTCATTAAAATGAAAAATAAAATTATAAACAAAATAGCTTTGACTTAGGTCTAAAAAAGAATAAAAAACTGACTTACACAAATATCAATAAAGATATAAAAACTAACTAAAATAGCTTAACTAAGTATGACATTGGCCGTTTAAACGGTTTGACAAGAACGGTTGATTAGAATGGTTATGTTAGACAAGAGTGCATTTTGTATGGGCCCTAGAATATATAATAAATTACCTAATAATATAAAAGAAGCAACGAATTTTATATAATTTAAAAATAGATTAAAGACATTTTTGATCAATAAAGCCTATTATAAAGTTAATGATTATTTAAATGACAAATTTAATTACATTTTTAAAAGAATTACTTATTTAATGATACTAAAATTATATAATTATTATAATAATATGTCGATAAATACTCTAATATTAATATTTGTTAAAGAGAATGATTGTTGTTGATTTGCTATGTTTGAACGTAAACGAGGTAAAATAAGTATGTAAGGATCGGAGCAGGTGGCGTTCAGTGCTTCCTGCCTACCCCCTATGGGAAGAAGGCGTGAGTTTATGTATCTATGTGTTTATTTTATTATAATAGATATTTGCACACCTATTTAGGTAGGATATGGTCTTAAGAACTTATTTTTTCTTTGTAATTATGTAACACCTCATGTACCACCCATATTCAAGCAAATAAATGATTTGATTTGATTTTTTGATTTGATTAAATGTATGTTTAAATGACTGCGCAAGAGGGTTATGAATTGCGGCAGGGAACCATGGTGCATTATAAGGTGCAATGGCGACACGTCAAAAAATCGAGATTTCTGTGCTTTACCTAAGTTAAAAACACCTTCCAGAGTAAATGCTGTAAATTAGTAATTAGTGACTAGTGATTAATGTACTTAGTGATGATAAAAACTGCATTAAAATCCATTGTGCAGTTTAGAAGATCTAGCAGAACAGACACAAAAAGCGACTTTGTTTTATAATCAATATATATTATAAAAGAAAGTGTACAATGTGCGTGCCGCTAAAACTCAGAAATGAGTCCTGGTACGATCAAGGGAGTTATATGTTGTGATAGCCCTTTATCTCCCATCCATGAAGAAGGTTCCCGTTTTTACCTGAAGGGTGGGCTTTTGAAGATATAAGGGCTGGAAGTTTCTCCCTTTAGAAATTTCTAGAACAGTCCAGAACATTAGACAGTATTCGAGAGCATACCACAACATTTGTTCGGGAACATCACAGATCATTGTGGAATATTCCAGAACACTCTCAAATGTTGTGGAATATTCTGGAATAACTCCCTAAGCGAAGCCGGGTACCCCAGCTAGTATAATATAATGAAAGTGAGACAAAGAGTCAGAATAATGTGGATTAACTAACCGGTTACTTTTTAATTGTGTCAGTAATTACGCCATACAACCGTATGGGGTAAATACAGACACAATTAAAAAGTCATTGTGCCTCGCATAGATCCGTGTTTCCGGCAGTCGACGGGTTAAGAATTTACTGAAGCTGGAATGATTTTTTTGTCAACAAAATACTTTTGTTTTCTATTGTTGTGGTTACTAACTGATAAAACTATAACAAAATATTGACATTCAAAAAACTTGAAGCTATGGTATTCAAAATGACCTTAAGTTGCAATAAAAAAAACATCTATGGAGCAATTTAATCTAATGCAGTTTGAAGTTGGTAGGCTGATAGTATTATTTTCTTACACATAAAATAATGTACATAAAAAATAATACTAATTTAATCCTATTTTTTATTTATGTACTATGTATAATATGTGTGAGAATTAACAAAAACATTTTCCTATTACTGAATCTTCGCTTACAATGAGGAAATTGGTAGGTAACCAAACAAAATGCAACATCATTGGTGTATCTTCGTTGTAAACGCATAACCAAACTTATTTTCTAAAAGTACCTATGCTAAATGTATACAAACCTGCATGAACTGTCACCTCCACCGGTGATGAGGTTTATGGTCTGCCAGTCTACATCCAGGCACCACACGACACCACCGTGCCCATTGAAAGTACCGAGGCGTTCACCGTTCAAAGACCACCATACGTTCGGCTTCGAATCTTTAGCGACGGAGAACAACAAGTCACCTTCACGGTTATACTTGATCTGCGTGATGGCACGCTCGTGCCCTTGGAGCATAAGGGGTTTCTGAAACGGAATTATTCATGACACCATGCTAACTTGTTTTACACCTAGTTGCAAAACATCACTATCTTGTTCATTTAAGAGGTTTTATTAACAAACTATGGATAGAAAAGATCTACATACCATTTTGTGTGATTGTTTTACAGTACAATTTTAATTAAATCTGGTAAAACCACTAATAATTATTGCCTGACATGTGGCAAGCGGCAGCTAATTTTGACAGAAAGACATGGAGCTGAATCATAGAGTTGACATTTGAGAATTATATTCACAGACAAAATTTGTTTTCTTTTAGGTAAATCATTGAATCGAATTCGTGATATTAAATTGTAAATAAAAAGCTATGATTTTCTTATTTTGATACCTATTTTTTAAACTATAACGTGAGTGACCAAAATTATATTTGCAGTTTCACTTTGCCTATGCTGTCATCTGTAAGCGGTATGAGTAGTTTGCTTAGTCAACAGTTAGTGTCACTACTCGACGCTAGAGGGCAGTCTTTGCTTAAAATGCTTTTCGAAATTCGTTATCCTGTCGACAAAAAATGTTAACTCGCTTTTGCCGTTTTCCTACCTACAATACATACCTTTTTGATATAGGCTTTACCACAAACTTCTGTCGTAATGATCTGCGATGTGTAGAAGATATGGGTAGAAGATACACTTTGAGTTTGACAATAAATAAACCCACCGTGAACGAATCCTTTTTTAGGGTTCCGTACCTCAAAAAGATAAACGGAACGATTTATCTGTCTGTGTGTTAAGACCCTTTTTTCTCAGGAACGCGTGGAGGTATCAAGTTGTAATTAATTCGTAGTTTTATCACAATTTTTTTTCTTTGTTTTTCGATTACAAACTTACATTTTTAGTTGGAAAATTGACCGTGATGTATATCACATATATGGGACAACATTTTTTCAACTACATAGTTGAAACTTAACTTTGTAAATCTAAGTTTATTCTTGGGATAAATTCACCCCAACTACGGAACTCTTCATTGTGCGTGGTCAGACGCACTTGGCCGGGTTTTTACTGAGGCTTTACTAATCTTAGCTGCCTTTATAAATAAAAAAATTGGTAATCGACTTCCTTTTGTAAAACTAACTGAGAATCTTTCTCAGCTCCGATAGGGGCTATGCTCTGCTATACCTACTTTAATATTAATACCTGAACATACACCAGGCGAAGTTAAGTTAAATCATTTAACATTTGTATTTTTAAAATGATTTAAGCTCAATTTTAATGGTTATTCTTGTATAAATTTTTTGTAGAGCCTGGTGTAGCGGAGACGTAGTACGCTCGTAGGCGTCGTAGCACGTGCTACGCAGAATTGAACTTATTTTTAACCACTTTATTTAATTTTTTCTCACCAATCATGTTAAACTTGCTAGTTCTAGATAGAATTACACTGCTTACAAGATAAATGAGCCTCTCAAAGCTACAATATAGGTTGGTAGGCTGTAAGTTATCATAGTAACCTGTTTTCTTCAATTAATGGTTACGATTTGTTTGTGTTGGCTGATAAGCTAAAGATAAGCAGTTGCACGATCTAGAGAGTCGAGAGTCTACACTTAGGTGCTATAGGCCGGGGACACACACAACATAACATGACGCCTTGTTTCCTCGAAGGGTTAGGCAGGGGTGTACCTATAATACACCCACATTTCGCCAGTTATGTTAAAGTCCCATGTAATGGGGGTGAGCCTATTGCCATATACTGGGCACAAATCCAGACTCAGGGCTGCTGCTGGGACCTAGATTCTTTTTTAAAGATTTCATTACTCATTTATTATAGGTTTAATTCCAGAGCTAAATGACAATAATACATTAGCTTCTCTCTAATTAAACGGATCTGAATTTCGCTAGAAGGGCGTCTAATAGCATACGTAGGCGTATGTTCATTTGCAGTGGATGTCAATACCTATTGGACTAAAATATCATGGTGCCGGTGGACCGCGGTGAGATGAAGTTTTAAGTTTTGTGTTGTGCGTTTTGTTTTGTGTTTTGTTGTATTCGCTTTTTTGGTTTTACCTGTAATTAGACGTTCCTTGATAGCTATGTCAACATTACATCGCCACGATTTGGCACGAAGTAAAAGTTGTAAGTTGTAGTACAGGGTTCAAGATCAAATAAAATCAATCAATATATTTCACATACAATTTATTTTCTTAAATTATTAACCATTGATTTCCAAGAGTACAACTAAAAAACAAATTAAAGTACAAACACGTTATGCATCGCTAACTAAACACAACTGTAGGTAACTTCTCTTGGCAAACCAGTACACATGCGGTTGACTGCGCAGGCGCGGCGCATCACTCAACGAGACGTACACGAAAGACAAACTCCTGAGTACTGCTAACAGTCACAGTATATCTTAACTTGGTCGAATTATAACAACAGCCTTATTCCATCGAGAACAGTACAGCAATCAGCAACTAATGTGATTTGCTACGTATAAACATAGAACCCTAATGTATCGATATACTTAATGTATGCTAGGTCTGAAAGCGATAAGTCTTGGTATTGAGCGAGCCCAACTAAATAGGTACGTGAAATACAGCACACTCAATCACATTGAACTCTTATAAATAAAATGTAGCCGCTATCCAACGAAGTGTCTACTGTGTCTAACAATGAGGCACTTGCAGTGACACGGCGTGGCAACTAATACAATCTGTGACTTCGACCATATTCTATTTTGAAAAATTGTAAAAGTGGACACAAAATGTTTCTAAACATTGAAATTAGTAAGAAAAGCGAAACGTGTTTGTTCGTGTAAACTGTAACAAAATTGATTACTGTTATTATTTGATTAAAACATGAAGTATAACTCGTAGAATATATATCTATATGTACTTAGAGTTCAAATATCCATCTGTGACATGTAATTACATACAACAAACACTCGTCAACGTTTCCAAATATAGATTCTCTTACGGCGTTACACTCGATTTCATAACTATTTTAATACAATGTCTAATGTACACAAATTTTAACCCTTCTTTTACCCGAAATACTTGAAACGCTATTTTTATACACAACAAACCTTACACTACGAATGTGAAAATATTTCGTCACAATATGTTACATGTAATATCTTACACGTAATTAATTATTCTCTTATGGACTGTAAAGAAATGTGAAATGCATTAAGTTTTTGTTACACCCTTATAAATATATTAACATTATTATGTTTATTACATAACTATATCAGTCAAAATATTTTCGCAGTAATATCTACGAACCGGCTTCGGAGCCGCCTGTGTATTGTGATCATGATGATATTCTTGATATCAAATATCCTACAGGGTACCTTTAGTAACGTTATAGTGATAATTGACGATCGTAGTTAAGTAGTATGTTGAATGTTGATACTGGTGCATGCAGCTCAGAGTGACTACAGGGACTCTGAGCATTGCATGGCAGTAGGTATAAATATACCTATATAAATATATAACTCACGGTGGTATCAAATACACAAGCCGTCTGAAGCCGGTTGTAACCGTCCGAGCCTCGGGTGTGAAGTCTATCTCCGAGGCAGGCGGCACTAACGTTATGCAAACTCATTAAAAATTAAAATAGCAAGCAGAAGCAAATCATTAATAATGTTTTCTATGAATCGGTCAGTCAATTTTGATATTCAAAGGTTATAGTACGAGTTCCATTAAATTAGACGAAGAGGCGAACAAGCCCTATTTATTTCACAGTAATAGCAAATAATTCAGAAGTGCACGGAAAGCGAGCGGCCGCCTTACACGTCGAAGCATAATTTGTATTTACATATTACATGAATGTATAGCCTCAGCGGGCTGTCGTGTACTATTCTAATTAGGTACTCGCCAGTAATGCGCCAATTTCATTGTTTAATTACTAACAATACTATCCTTTGTACAACGCCAATAACATTCTTACAAATCTAATTCCCATTTGATACACTGCCGTTAGTTTCGCCTTAAGAATACGCTATGATAAGTGTCAATATTACTGACATACATTATCATTTACATACATATTAGTAGAACGATGCACGATTCGCGATTATAGTTATATTTACGATTTCCGTCATTCATTACATGTTTAAAAATCTATAAAGGCATCTTTACCTCAGACTTTAGATTTAACACCGTCGTTCTGATGGTGTCGTTAAGAACTAATTAATTATAATTAAGTTAGATAAAAATGAATAAATAAATATAGTTACCCAATCGTCGTGTAGGGTTCACGTAGTGAGACCGAATATTAGTGAAGGCGCGCGCACCGGGCGGCGGCGCCGGCGCAAGTCGCCGCGTCGCGCGACTACGAGCGCACGCGCGAGCCCGGCCGCGCGGGCCGCACGTGCCGCCTACTCCGATATCACTGTTTACTATCACAATTAACTAATAATTTCACCAACGTCATTAACTTAATTAACCGTACGTAAATTATAACAAAATTAATTGAAAACTATTTAGGCATTTGATGGCAGTATCGTAACTGGTTGTATTCAAACTAATTATAATGTACAAAACACATTTAATAACCGCTAATACTTAACTAATGGTAACACGATGAGGAACGGACGTGTATCGCTCATTCAGGTAACAGGATTATCTAATATTACAAGTTGTTTGTTATGTCGACTGTTCAGCTACTTAACGCGATGCGGCGTGTGCAAGTACCTTCCGCTAACTTGACATGTCCACAACCTAAGTGAACGAGACCTTCGATTCTTTTGATCTATTTCCTCGGTACTGACGGGTTGTGAAGCTATTTATATAAGTGAGATAGGATCTGGCTACTATTTGCTCTGTATACGCTGAAGTCGACCGTGAGAAAGCTAAGGCATAAAAAAATCTAATTAACTAGAACCTAAGTCCTTAGAACGAACTTTTTGGTTGTAATTACTTAATTTTAAACAAGGCTACATCGCCCCTTATAGCTATAGTGGTAACTGTTCACCGTTGATGGAACGTTTATTACAAATTTTAACATTAACGATTAATACAAAGAGTTATTTAACGATAACGGCGAATAAATTGTAAGAAAATGAAAGGCAGTGTTTACTGACAGTAGTAGGTTTGAAAGTCTTTTCGTAAGTTTATATAAATTATTTTTTATGATCATGTAATGATACATTTTTTAATATTGTTAGTAACGCCTATTTTACGTGTATATGGAAATCGGTGTTAGTGATCTATAGGTACAGAGTTCGGGGCAGTTAGTTGCGTGAACAGATGAGATGGAGTTCTACTGATGACTTTAAACATGACGAGGAATGCTAGAGGGCTGATGATCTGATGATGACAAATGATGGAATAAATTCATAGTTACTGAAATGTCTTTCACTGTCTCGATACGATGATGAATGATGCATGCTTTTACCAGTTTTGTAAGAAAATTAGAACTTCACAATTAAATCACTTATTTATTAATAGTTGCAAATCAATCAAATAGTTTATGTAATCGAGATTTAACGCAATATGTACAAAATATTTTATGTATATACAAAATGTATCGATCATGTATCTACAACTCTAGAGGAACGATGCGCGAAAGGATTTCAATGGTACGATATATAATGACACAAACGATTACTATAAATTTGAATATCCGAACAAAATCACGGTATATTGAGCACAATTACATTTGAACACATCAAAGGAAGCAAAGTATAAGATCAATAAGTCCGAAGCACCTGCGCACATAAAGATAACGTCGTCAGCTTAGAAATGCATCGAGTAGTCGGCGCGGGCGCGTTGACGTCACGGCGGTGACGTCACCGCCGTAACGACAGCGGCGCGCACCGACTCTTACAGCTAGTTAGACCAGAATAGAGAAGTGAAACATCAGAACGAAACATGCACAAGTAAGTGTTATGCGAAATATTGGCAATAAAAATGCATAAGTTGTGACTAAAAGAGCCGCGCGAGCCACCGCGCCGCTACGCTAGTGTATAAACAGTTCAGTTGTATACAAACAGTCTTGGTAGACACCGAGAGTATGTACTTAGTGCTACTTACATTATGTACGAACAAGTCATATAAAATTAAATTGAAATTCTCAATATTACACACCCAGTAATAATTAGTCTACTGGTTAATCCTAGACGATATAAAATGCAAACTAAAACAGCAGTATTTCATTTACAAGAAACAATTCTGTGTAAAACAACGTCTTAATTATATAAAGTTTACTCTATATTTACAGAAATAATATATTATGCGATTCTCCGACTGACAAATTTAAATAGTAACATAATATATATTTTATTCTATTTAACACTATGTAGTATAACACTACCACGTATAAAACACGCACTCAAGTCCCTGGTACCTTACGTAATAGCTATTTTAATAATAAATCAGTCTGTCAATTGGGACGTTTTAATTCCTCTACTAAACAATAAACCAATACACTCATCGACTCAACAAAGGTATAAAAGTACCGCACTTGTGTTGACTGTCACTGTTTGTCGCACTGGGCGGGCGCACTTATTGTCGGTGCTCGAGTAGGAACATTTGTACGAACTCTTGTGCAGGCGCGGGTCGCGGGTCGCGCGGGTCGCGGGTCGCGCGGCGGCGCGGTGCTGCGGCGGGTGAACACATGGTGGCGAGTGCGATCATAAGACGGGGGTGCGGCGGGGTGGCGGGCGCGGGCGGGGAGTCAGCCGCTCGTACATCGAGAACTAGACGCCCTGCTGCGCCATGTACTATCTGATCTCCGCCGAGTTCAGCACGAACGGTACGTAGAACATTTTGCTCTCGAGCAACAGGTTCGCCGCCGCTTGGATCTGTAAGTGAAAACCACAACTTAGTATCGCGAAATCAGAAGTTTTCCTTCCACTTTCTATTGTGAATGTGCCTTGTAAATTTTACTTTGCGGGATAGTCGATAAATCTGCTATCTTATCCCTTGGTAACGAAGCCGGCTGTATAAATTGCGTATTTATGCAACGTTATTGACAAAGCTACAGCATGCTGAGTGATCTATAACGACTCTCTCTACCGAAAAACGATTTATTCGTCCGTGCTGAAAATGAAGAGAAAGCATAATGTATGGCCGGTCTTGCTTGACTTGGCGGGGGGCACTTTAGAGAAAGCAAGAATGAAATGTTGCAAATTACCTCAGGTATCCTGGCAAAGAGTTCCTGTAGCCTTCCAGGATGATGCGGAGCAGCGTGCTCCAGATAACTGCGCAACACCTGCACGTACCGATCCTGAATACCCTCCAACTCAACTTCTGAAACAAACGAAAAGAAGACGTTTAAAATCTGCATTAGCAAAATCAATACGCAAAGTCGCTCTTATGTCCGATTCGAAATTATTCAACGGTTATTCAGCCGTAGTAGTAGCGAATAGCATTGGGTTGTATTGATTAATTATTATATTTCCTACAATCATGTAATGACGATCACGTGTAGTGTGCCTACTCGCTTGTAGATGGCGCTGAGCGGTGGCGGTGAACCAATGCCACGGCGCGCGCGGTGCGGCGGTGACGTCACGCGCTCAGTAGGTCACTCCGATAGCAGGGCAACGACCGCGGCTAGCCGTTGACCTCCGCTCGAGCTCGCTCGCGTCCTCAGCGATAATGCCGTCTCGCTCACGCGAGCGCATTTTTCCACGATATTGTACGCGCGGCTGTTTCGTGTGTGCTGTTATTGCGACTACATTTAATTGATGTTTGTTTATTTTTGCTGAACAATATACTTAGAATAAATTGTAGAATATATTACCTACTGATGAGAATTATTTTGATAAAATTATAATTGTGGCAATATAAAGTTCTGCTTTTACGCAGCTACAAATAAATTCGAAGTATGGGTTTATCATGTGGTATCTCAGTGTGCATTTGAGCAGCGCGCGCATGTAGTAACCAGTTACGTAAATGAATGCGCGCGAGACGTAGCGGTACTCGTTCATTCTATAATCTGCGCTTGCGCTTTTTTCAATGCGCGCAGTGCGCTGCAAAAGAGAAAGTTCGCCTTCCGCGTCGCGCTTTCCGCTCCGAGAGTGAAATGCTGTCCCGTTTTAGCTGACGTAACTAACTCTACAATATTATACGCAATGCGCTTTTCAATGCAATGCGACAGTTTTAATTCTATTCGGGTTAACAACCTATTGCTGTTTGATTTAATTACACAGTAATTAGAGTGTAACGAGTTTTTTACTGAATTCTATTTGGTACTTTAATGGTGAATGTTTTACTTTGCCATTTATATCTAATAAAAGCGAAAAACGGCGAATTAGCCACACATTCACATTGACAAATACGGCGATACGTTCCTAAAATTCTAATGCATTACTCAACTCGGCTCACACGCAACAAACATTTTGTTACAAGTATCTAACAAACACACACACACACGAAGCGGTACAGTCGACGCGGGCGCAGTTGCGCAAGCGCTTTCCATTTCACCGTAGTGCGCACTAGTACAGCTATGGTACCAGTACTCACAATACAAACACGTGTGTATGAAGTGAAAATAAAAATGCTGTGACTCACACAAGTACCTACTGCTATTTATAGGGACAGTTTTCCTCCTTTCGAAAATCATCGTTTCTATTTCTATTTTCGGGAAAATCGAAAGATTCTTTTTTATAGACTTCGTCAGAAGTATTAATAACATTATTCCTATTGTGAATTTGTGGTCGCACAGTAAAAGCTCAGTAGAGTTTTCCATGTCAGTCATTAACTTTTCTCAAAGCAGTGATTGCTATAAAACAGTGTACAGAGGATTCAATCAGCTCATAAGTAGGTTATCAACAATATCAATTTGAAGCCAATTCTGTTCGATAGTTCGCTTCATTGACAACCGCACATGAGTGCCGTATTCCTTGTGTACACATGCACTGTTTGTCAGATCTAAGATTTGATAACGACATAAGTACAACCATGACTTTATTATGTTAGATTTACGGATACATGCATGAGGAAAAGTCCTTCGGTTGGCGCAATTCATATACAGAAACAAATTAGTCACCTTTGCCTAGCTAGTAACATTTTAAGAGGATCTTGAAGAGAGTGGACTAGTTTCATAAATTTTGATGATGTCAGCATCAATTGAGGAGAATTTAACAGGCTCGTAATGGACTTTTAAACAAATGAAATTTCTTGGGTGTCATGTTCAAACGATATTGCCTTTATGGAGCGAAATGATTAATTATCCAGTTGGTTCGGTGTGATGACGGTATGTAAGTAATCTGTTTAACTTTGAAAACCGTTGCAATTGGTAAACATAATAGTATTTATAGCATTATTATGTTAACTCCAAAGTTTAATTTACTTAACCATCGTGCAACATAATACGTGGTATTTCCGAGCGCGGCTAAACACTCACTGAGTACTTTTATAGTTTGATAAACTGCGCACCTACTTGGCGTATAAATGTGCATGCGCGGTGAAAATAATTTTCAAACATGGCGCTAGAGCGTGTTGCGGCCTAGTTGATAGCGATAACACAGGATGTCACAGTTTCCCTGCCATAGTACTAGGACGAGTACTACTGTGATTAACCATGTCCAACCATTATCGCCGCAGGTTAGATGTGACCGCGTCGACGTCTTGCGCTGCAGGTACATTCTATTGCGTCTCAAACTTGGTTATTGAAACTTAACTCGCAGTGTAGCTAATGAGATTACGTTTTCAGTTTCTGTGTATATTTTCACAAGGTTATGGAGTTCTTACTGTTATTTTATTACCTGATTTAATGAATCATATCTAAATATGGATGGAAACTTTGGATAGTAATGTTACTGCAGCCTACAACCGCTGTTGCCACGTGGCGTAGTTGTCAAAGTACATAAGCCAAACTTTTCCGAAACAAATAACGCCAATTATCTGGGAAGATATCTGAAGACTTTCGTATGTCAGCGGAGTTCACCAAGTGAAATTGTTATCAACGTTGAGAAGTGGTTCCTAATCGGTGTCGCGAGCGACTCTCGACTCCACATCTGGGTTACTTGTAACATAAATCATAATAATATTAACGAACACTTTGCACTGCGTATCGCACTCACTATGCGTCGAGATTTTTATAGTCTTGTCGCATTTCGTATTGTGTCCATTAATCATACGATAAAATCTACCGTTACATTTATAATCCTTTCGTATAATATTAGAAAGTACATTTTTGAGCTCTCTTTACCTTTCTTCGAAATGACAAATTGCTGTTCTGTTTATCGCAATTGTAGTGTTTCGACTATTGAAAGTGAAACCGCGTTGATCTTGTTAGAAAGTTAACATAGATCAATTACTTAATTTGAAAAAATAATTGGTATTTTATAAAAAAAAAATACTAAGTAATCTACTTTTCATCCGGAAGGATACATAACAAATCTCATAGAGGAACATCTTTCTAAAGCTGGTTTGACGCTTCACGTCTCTGCGTGTAAAGGCTGCTACTAAATAGTTATAAAGCGAGTAACATAATGAGTCAGGCGACGTCACAGCGTAGGATACCTAACTTGCGTAACAGTAACTGACCTACATGCATCGTGGGCCGATGCACCCCTCGGCCAGTCTGTAACTGGATTACAATGCGGTGCGTTGACTTACTCAAGTAATGAGCATATCTCCGCAGGGTTGTGTACACATGGCTTTATGTCAGCTTACTTACTTTAAATTGGAATGAGGAAGTCTTAAAGTGTTGATCTTATTAATGTGTCAACACAACAAGCATTTCGATAACTTTTTGGAGATCACGTGAGTTTAAAATACTGACCGTTTTTCAAAAGGTTATTGTCCGATAAATCTAAAAATGGAATATCCCAAATTCACTATCGCTAATTGAATAAAAAAAACTGTATTCGGTTTCGTAAACAAGGAAACTTGCCATTCATTCTATTTACGTAGCCTAAATAAATCCGGCCTCATGGCCTGCAACGCGGTGAAAGGTTATCCAGACGCCAATTAACACAATTAAAAAACGAAAGATTCTTCTCAACTGTGAAATTATGACGTCAATCTATTATTTACAATTCAAGTTTTTATCAAGGATTTAAAGTTTATTTCTAATACGCAGATAAGTTAATAGGGTATTAACGGTTATAAGTAACTGGCGCTTTGTTTGAACACATTCAAGTTTATTTAGCTCTATGTCACAGGAAGTCAACATTTTATAAAATGTTTGTTGGCTTCTTCTAAGCTGTTAATAGTTCTTTTGAAGTTTTTAACTGCATTTCTCTCGTCCCGTTCCCGATCACGCCCTTAATTTGTTCAGTTATTCTATTAAAAACTTTTAGTTACTTTTTTTGTAAACAACAACACAACAACAGATTGTTGTTGTTATTGTCCCACTGTAGTGCAAACGCCTCTTCTTACACAGCATTGATCACGCTTGTTCAAGACGGGTTGGCGATTTCAGACTTAAGACGCGGTGAGAAGTAAATCTTTAGGTCGGTATTTCAGGAGGTAGACAAATACTTGAAAATGGCGATGCATTTGATTTTAGTTGAGTCTCGTGTATATCGCCAATATGAAAGTTATTTCGCACTTTTAATTTAATTCAATTTAATTTAAAAATAAATACACCAATAAGTTAAAATATTTTTACATATTTCTTTAGTTGATAAAATTTTCTTTTTTATAGTTACAAAAATATGAATAGTTGTCGCTCCAAATTCGAGGCAAAAAAGTTTTTTCGTGTTCTTTCGTGCGATCTTTTTTTTTCAAGATACTAGATCATTTCTATGTATAAAATATTTTTGTATATAATGTATACGTCTTGTTTTTACACACTTGAGCGTACACTCTTATTGTTGAGCTTGTATAAAGTAGCAATACGGCTAACTGTGCGACAAAAAAGTGGACGTCGTACGGTGTCCCTGATCGGGCAGCTTTCTTCGCGATATTTTCCTTCACTGATGTCAGAATTGTCCAAGATTGTACTCGTAGAAAGTACATATGAATTGCAAAATAACATGCCCGGATTTGAACCCACAACCTTGTGCATCAGAGGCGAGACCTCAACCATAACCTTACACTGTATCAAAATTAATTTAGCAGTTTGTAATGGAAGCTCTACGGTATAGACAAACCCGACGCCATCTGGATACCTGTATGCTCCGAATTTAGACCAACTAGGTAGGTACATATAAAAAAATAACTGAAAACTAAAAATTTTGTATTTACCTTGGTTCAAGAGTATGTAGACCTTGAGGCAGACGTACTCCTCCATGCGGAGCTGGATGCGGCGGAAAACGCAGGTGATCTGCGTCATCTTCTCCACCACCAGCCCCACGTCCAGTCGCAGCTGTTCCAGTGTGATTGGCCTGCCCATCAGTGACGTCAGACAGTTCTGCAGCGTCCGGAGGTTCGCGTTTACCTGGGAGAAGGAGTTCATTTGTCAGTATTTTCTAGTTAAAAGCTTTAGTTGAGTACAAGGAATCAAACTTGGATGTTTTTTTATGTTTTAACCGCAACGCTCCAAGTCACATGTCACGATTAACTTTTTTTTTTACAAAAAACAGATGCTAATTTATTTCTTACATTTAATCCATAAATACAGGCTGTTTTTTTATTCTAAAAGTCATGCAATATTTTCCACCTTTTGCACATGCGTTGAAACGTCGTTTTCTATAAAACAATTGCTATACTAGGTACATCTCATAAGTGAATGCAAATGAGGCATGTCGTTTGCCAAGGGCTCTTCTTGTGACTCATACACCTTATTAGCATATTATAAAACCAACATCGTTTAATAACTAGAAATAGTATAAATACTAGTCCATTTGCATATGCAATAATTTTAAATAGCTTAAAAACGTATGTATGGATGTAGCACCGAACATAATACGCTATATTTAGGTAATATCGAATGAATAAATAAAGAGGAAATGGTCTAGACAATGAAAAATACTTTCTGTATAACTACCGGCCGTTATTACGTTACGGCACCGCATGCGCAGCTTATGTAACGCATGCAATTCTCAGATCGCGATTCTGTTTGTTGCATATTGTTCGAGCAGGCAATATAAGTATTGTGTTTATTTTTCTAGCTAGACTGAACATAAATAAATACGGCTAGTTTAATAGGTACTGCCAAAGTATTGAATTCAAACGTCTTATTGAATAGTAAGTAAATATTGTTCTATTAACAGTTACTAAAATCCCAAAACGTAGAAGATAATAGAAACGTTCAGCGTCTGGTACACTGCATTAATTAACTAGTGTAACATAGCTGGTTATGCGGCGAGTGTGCAAACGTCCGAGTGCAACTAGTTGTCTGGCAGCCGCAGCCGGCGACTTTCTACCGCGGTTGCGCAAGCGATGCAGATCACGTAACTGCACTCCGGCGCATGTGCGGAAGTCTCTGGAGCGAATGTGACCCGGAGCGTGCTTGAGCCACATCTAGGGCTCGTTAGTCAAAATGTGTGGAAAAAACACTTTTATGAGAATTTCGTAAGAATTCCACTAACGCTGTAACATTTAATTTGTACTCACCTCTTGCATAAAGTCTTGTTCATGGTCCGACGAAGGCGGCGCGTGCGCATGCTTCCCGTGCATCGCCTGGTACGCCGCCGTCGTCAGTACTGAGATCTCGTGCCATTTCTCCATCAACAGCTTGGAATGTATTTCCATTGGTATTTCCATAATGAATGGTAGTTTTTTGGTCCAAGCGACCATTTTGTGTACGATCGAGTCCCCGATCTTACATAGTTTGTCCCCTATTTCTGAGGTGTCGTGGAGCAAATCTGGTAGATGCCGCACCGTGGCGATGTCTTCCATGGCATCGCAGTCGATCAGCGCTCGGATCATGTGTAGCGCCCTTTCTAGGGGTACAGCACGATCTCGCGATGACGACACGGCACTTTCTAACCGTGCTCTTAAATGGACAACCTGGAAGAAAAGGCCAAATGTTACAATGAAAATAATAAATGAATACGGCTGACAAAATAATATTTTTGTAATGTGACTTACCTCGCTAGGGTTGGTGAGTGCAGTCTTAAGAATGGTGCCGTTGACCAGGTGCGATGGGATAGGCGGTAAAGGGTCTTTGGGCTTTTCTGGCGGTGACGCTCGACTCGTCGTCGTCGCTGCTTTGTTCGCTTTCTTATGCTTTTTGTATTTGACTTTGTATAAGTTATAGACGGCACCACTATTTCTTCCACCTGGCATCCGATCCTCTCTTACCGCTGTAAAATAAATTTTGTTAGGAGAAGAAATTAATATTTGTTTCTGAATTATAACGAATTGTATGTCGATACACACCTTGTAATACCATTCCTTGTTCGATACACTTCTTGAACCGGCAATATTGGCATCTATTCCTTTGCGCTTTTGTGATTTCACAGCCACCATCAGCGACGCACGTGTAGACTCGTCGGTTCTGTACAGTCCGTTTGAAGAAACCTTTACACCCCTCACAAGTTATAATGCCATAATGAAGACCTGTGGCTTTGTCTTCACAAATCATGCAGATCATGGGTTGTTCATCCTCATCACGTTCTACTTCAGGTGCGTAAGCACGGAGCTCCGGCCTGGGAGCCAGGGCTAGCGCGCTGGCTCCCGCCATCTGGGATGCTCCCGCAACACTGCCGGCTGCAGCACTCAGGTTCAGTGCGGTGAGTTGCTGGTGCGCGGGCAGCTGAGACACATCTCCTGCCCAAAGTAATTCCATATTCAAAGGGGGCCCTCGTGGCCGCCTCAGCTCACCACCTAGATTGAGCAGTAACCGCGCGGCTGACTCTTCGCTGCATGTAGACGGATCAGGGGTGGGTGGCGTTGGCGTGTGCGACGCACCCGCCGCCGGTTCTCCGCTAGATGTAGGTGCCGGTAGCGTCCAGAACATTGTCCGTACTCCACCTGACTCGCCCATGATCACGGCCGGAGTGCCTCGCCATTGCGTGGAACCTCGCGCGCCTTGTTTGGGCTCGAGTGGTTGCGGTGGGAAGTGTCCGCCAATCAGCTCCGGCTTAACACCATTGATGCAGGCGGCTGGTGGCCACGGTCCTGGTGACAGCGACGGGTGGGAGCCCTGCGGCGGTGGAGCGAGAGCACGCGGCCTGTAGTGTTGAGGTGCTTCCGGGGTGCCTTCTAGCTTTACAGAGGATAGCTGAGGTGACGTCGCATCAAGTTTGTTGCTGGCTGGCGAGCACTCTGCCTTAACAGAGGCTGGCCCGCTCTCAAACTTGATGACGGAGTAGGGTGGCGCCGAGCGGATGACGGTGGGGTGGCAAGCTGGCGAAGGCGTCGGAGAGCCGCCGCCGTCAAACACGGGCGGCGGATGCGGCGGCGTGCTGCAACCCGCCTCGGCCATGCGCGGCGACGGCGGGCCGGGGTCCGGCGACGACGTGCTGGTATCGGCGGCCGACTCGCCTGTGGGCACAAGCGCTTGGGTCAACAACAGTGGCAAGTGACCTCTCGCCTCACCGCGATACATAAAGAACACCATAGACTTTTTAGAAGCGACAAATAGAAACTAGGTTAAATGTCAACGACCGCGCGGCGCGATCGTAGTTAGAGCGCGCGGGGCGCGACGCGGGGACGCGACACTGCACTTCCCGACGCCGCCGACTAGATTAGCTAGCCGGTTGCGTCACGATGTGAGCGCCGCCGCTGCCGTCCCGGCCACATTCAAAACTAATATATTATATTTATGGATAAAGCTTTGGAACACTTTTAATCATAATGAGGTAAGATGTCACCAAATTATGATTTATGCGATTGTAACTAATTACTTAATAGATCTTATGAAGTTTGGGTGCCGAAAGCAGTAATTTATGTAACTATCCGGAATAGATGTGGAAAATGTAGGAAGCGTGGATGCGGGTCGCGGCGCGAGCACGAGATGCGGCGGCGCGCGCGAGGAGAAAGTGAAAGCGGCGCGAGCGCAGATGCGGCGCCCGGAAGCGTTGCGCCTGCGCCCCGCACACACACCACAAAGGGCTCTACGTCACACAACAATAATGCCTATTATGTTATAAATATGATTATAATATGCATAGATTGATATACACTGTGTATGAAACTTTCAAATAGTTCTAAAATAAATATTAAGCACTGCTTACCTAAGAAAAACTTCTTATGAGAGATACTTGTACTAAGTTCGGTATAGGAATATTCAATGTGGTGGGTTCATTTGTTATTTGAATAAAATTATTAATTAAAAAAAGTAATTGCAAACTATTTCATAACTATTCTTTCTTAAGAACAAGAACACAAAACCCATGTCAAAGACTGAAAGAGCTGAAGCAGCATTGCGAATGTTACAACAATACAAGATTTAAGAAAAGGCAACTCCATAATGTAGAACCCTAAATCCCAAACTATGTACTTAGAATGAAATCTCTATCAAAATTAAATAATTACCATACCACAAATTCTAAACACTAAACTTTACCGACTTTTTATTACTAAATCCATAGGCGTAGTTTACCCTCTCACGTGACCTGGCTTTACATCGCAAACACGGTCAACAGTCCGATGAATTGTGTGAACGATCTAATTATTAATCACATTATTGTCCACAAGGGTCTTATTGCAAATTTTAAGATGATATTTGATAATTTAAAGAAAAAGTAAAAGAATTGTGATGAAATAATTAACTTCATTTGAGCAAAGGCGCGCGGTTGTTCAGCCTGGATACAGGGACGCGCGGGCGAAAAATTTTGCGCGGTTTTGTTTACACGAGGAAAAGTCGCGAAGAAAGTTTTCCACTGTTGGCGGCGCGACGTCGGACGGCGGGCGCGCGCAGTGAGCCCGACCTACCGCACGAGCGGCAGCCGCGCCCCGCTCCCCGCAGCGCTTCCCGGTCCCTCCCTCCAGCCGCTATTAGGTCACTCAGACGACCGTGCGTGCGAAGTGCAACCGCACAATGACTAGTGCAACGCGTGCACCGCTCTCGCTTCGAGGACGAGCTCTATTTCACTCCGCGTCCTTTGCCACATCATTGGTGGGGACCGATCTTTCTAGCGGCGTGATGCAATAGCTCTAGAGGTTCTAGGTAGACTCACACAAGCGCCTAGATAAACGTCCCGTTCTGATTACTTGTTTATGGTAGTGGTAATGTTGCACATAGCTAGTTTTCCTGTATCTCGTTGCCTATGCGTGAGCGTTAGAGTTCATTATTTTATGTAACAAAGCTCGCATATTGCTGCTAGACCGATCTAATCAACGGAGGTGGTATTTGTATTTGTATGGTACAAAAGTTGTGGGAGACAGACAACAAAAAATACATGGTTACGCAATCAGTAAGTCTTTTAGTTCGGGGCGGATGAACGATAGTTTATTCGGTCGGTGCAGGCACGAAGGTCGACCGCGGTCACTGACACATGCGAAAGTGGGTCACACCCCCTACCCGAGGTTCCGCGTCGCCATGTGACCGCGCCGCACCGCGCAGCGCCGAGCTACGCCGGTCTGCCGGCGCTCCGACGTGTACGTATCAATCACTTCTTTCGCGAAAGTCGCAACTGGAATACGCGAGGTATATGAAAGTAGTAATTAATTATATTCGTCGACGTTACTACAGAAGGCTGAAGATAATTTTTCAGTTTCATCATATCCCTATCCTACTTCCCAGACACTTTCGGATTCCCGATTTTTCCGGAAACGACAAATCCGCCTCAAAACAGGAAACAAAGCCATATAAAGTTAAATTGCCTTTCATCGATATCTGTAAACGCTATGCGCAAACTATTTGAAGAAGCTTCCGCATTCAAAATCCTAAAGTGTGGATGTATTGACAATTTGATGGATTGATCGTCGTAGTATCAACAATCGAGATACTCAGGGTGCGGGGAGTTTGTTCGAGGTAAAACCAAATGGAAAACTGATCGGTATCACGTTGGTTCTGAGCTAGTTTATTCCTGTTAGGATACAAAAGCGTATAACACAATCTAAGGAGACCGAGTTCCGTATGAATCTCATCATCAGAACGAAGTAATGAACCAAAACATTAGGTAAAATACAACCACGATAAAGTAGAACTTAATAGTCTTCGAGAAATCAATTCTCGTAAAAATTACTCAACCCCAAGTTTATGCACTGCAGTGATCGCTAATCTTATCACATACGGTTGGCCTCCAGCCTCCTGCGATATCAAAGTACCTCTCTCTGGTACCTCAAGTGCAGCTGACCTCGCGAGCGAAAATAGCGTGACGATACAAACAGTTTTACTATTTCAGTTGAATCTTGTAGTAATTTATTTACGCTCGGCGTTATCATGAGACCTTCGGTAGCCAGTACAACGACTTTGTGATTAGGAGTTCTGGGTATGTATAGGTTTTCACAACTGAAATGTTCATGCATTTACCTCGCATATTTATAAGATTTTATATACCTAAACTGCAGTTTTACATACTTAGGCTATGAATCTATAATATCGAAGCGAATCATATGTATATGCGCCGTAGCCAACAGGTATTGTTTTAATTATACAAAAGTATTAATAATGTTACAGGAAAGTTGATGCTATTGATTTATTTATAAAACGTTGAGTTTAATGCAGCCTTTTATGACATATTTCCTTTTTGCATTACATGGCAACTGCAGATAGGTATGGACATTTTCCCATAAATTTCCATGAAGCTTTGAGTTTGGAATAACAATTTTATACAAAAGTAAAAAAAAAAACATTACTTACATCGAGAGAAATTGTGTGAAATACAATATGCCTTGCATCTATTCCGAATAATTCGCCCAATATTAATTTGGTACGGCGTACCGTTTCAGGAATTCACACCCTAATCCCTTTCAACAACAAATTAAATGGGCCGAAACTTATTAGCTATGCACAATTAAGACAGGCCAAAAAACAATTGGTTGGGTCGTTATCTCGTAAGTAAGTACGTACAAAGTGGTGTGTCACAAACGTGCGTGCGAGGGGCGCGTCACGATGACGCTCCCCGCGCGCCGCGTCACGCCGCGGCCGCGTCACACCCCACGTGAAGCGCTTTCCTCGCTGCCCCGCTCAGCTGCTCCCAACTTAGCTACACCGTTACTCATTTTTATGCGAATATCTCAGTGATAACCGTCCCAAAATAGAATCCGTCTATTCCTGGATACAATTATTACAATTTTAAATCACGTTTGACGTGGGATGTTGACGCGCGGATCAATCTACTGTTTTGATTAGGCAGAATAGGTAACTGATCTTTGCCTATGTATTTCATGTTGAGATAGTGTGCAGCCCACATCATAATACTCTAGCTACCTAATTCTTTGCTGCAGCGATTTTCAATCGCTTAAAAAACTCTGAAAGAAAAATTATTTTCCGCATCAGGAAAATACGGTAAGTTCGACGGAAACTGCTGTTTATCTAAGTAATAATATGATTGGCACTACTGTCAGTAAAGCTCATTGTCTCAAAATACTTCGCAAATAACACTACAGTTTAGATAAAAAGCAATTCATTTCCATTAACAAATTAATGGCACTTTATAACAGGAGAAATATGCAAAAAAATAAAAGATTGTGTTCTTAAATAATGTTCGGCATTAGCTTGGGGCGTGATGTTACGTTAAATGACAGTGAATACATCTTTCTCTCATGAATTATTCATGAGGCCACAATAGCAATAATTACAGCACCGGTATTTATTGCTTTCACCTTTCGTGGGTTTACGTAAACTTTCTTCATCACAGTGACTTCACTCGCTACGTCATTTCTTACGTAATCATTATGAATTGGTAAATGCAAAAAATATTAACATGTTAATTGTAATTTTTGCAAGTTCACTGTCCATTGTGGGAAAAAATGTAGCGTGTGATTTTATGAAGAAAGCTAGAAAATATTTTACTGAATTTCTCCAGGGCTTGTTGGATTCAACTTTATGCAAGGTTTTTTATTAGTAATTTAAACAGGACTATTTTTATAGTCTTGCCACCGAAGCCATAGCAAATGAAGGCTAGGTGTAATTCAATAGGTATTTGCCACTTGCTTTTCGATTTTAATTTTTGTAAGCTTGGCAAGACTGTTGCGCTTGAACAATGTTGTCTCGATTCAATACTTTCAATAAAAAAATGTTACTTAAAAAATTATCGTTCTGTCTCGTCTGTTATATTAACGGAAAATAAGATTATAAAGATTATTCCCGCTATTCATAATCCGCATGACGGCGACTGTATAACTTGTTGAACCGGATCTTGTTTTTGGAAGTTTATTTTTTATATTTTATACTAAAGTGAAAGTTTGCATTTCTCGGAACCAGTCGCGACTCTCTCACGGCTTGTTATGTTGAGCTGTTATTTAACTTTCAGTGACGATCGTTATCAAACTCTAATTTGTTTATGAATATCAAGTTGTGTAATTCGATTATGATAATATTGATTTGACTGGATTGTATTGATTTTATTCATGCATTTTTTCGAGAAAGAGTTATAGTGTTGTTATTTTTTTTCATTTTCGTTGAATTTCGTTAATTGATATTCTAGGTGTTTGGCCATTATAGCTAAGCTGCGACAGGCAGTCAATGGTTTTAAATTGTAGAGCTTGAAGAAGATTTATTTTACATTAACTGGAAGAAAATGTTTAATGTGAAATTTTCCAAGTGCAGAATCAATAATAAGCTAAAGTTATTTAAAAAAATAACGAAAATTCTACAGAAAACATACCGCACACCCACCATTAGTGGCAACGCGAGGTCACGTTTAAATGAAAATGAAATTACTTGTAACAAAAGACTTCACAGCGACAGAAAGTGATAGCGGTCCGTGATCCGCGTCACAACTATGGAAGACATCTCGACACGAATAACAAGTACCTACCGTCGTACTGCGACCTTACGTCTCCCACTTTATCTATTTATTTACAATAACAATCCGTAACGTCTGCTACCGGCCTGTCTGATAGCCCTTTGTGTTCGAATGACGCGGGAAATGAGTTGGAATCAGTCTATGGTGTTCTTTTTTTAAACGTTCGACGACGAGAGTATATGGCATACAAAAAAAAAACATTGGCAATAAAAAGCTGAATAACTCGAATCAAGACTTTATCGACGATATCAATATTGGCAAATTAATAATAAGTTAACAAAATCATGTCTCATTACAGCTTCTTACAGTCAATCGGAAGGATAAAAATAATTATTGATTTACATGCGTACCATCGCTACTACATCGGGAGTCAACTTTCCGCCTCTTGAGTTTGAGGTCTTGGAACAGACTCATGTTGTCGAGGTCACACGGGCCGCGGCTGAGTGTCATTATTCCTGTGAACAAAACAAACACAAACATTAGAAACAGTCAGTAATAATCTAAATCTCTTTTGTTTCATAAAATACAGACACGTATAAAATCCAGTGTAAAAATTAGGCATCTTTAACAAAAAAACTGTCTTCTAATTTTGAACGCGAGATGTCTGGTGTCTGCCAACTTTTGTTTAACAGACAAAAATTAACGGTTATGGGATTTAGTGGATTAGTGAACTTAATTTGGAAGTTTACTTCATTACACTGTTATGTTTATTTATTTTTATATTATTTAATTCGGTAGATTACCGATTTATGTAGTTTGTTTGTAAATAATACGTTTGATTTTTATTAATTTTATTTAATTAATGTATTTCTTTGGTCCTGAAAAAAATATGTTTTATTAAGTAATTGGCTCTCTCTCACAAAGAGGAGGCCTGTGTCCCAGCAGGGGGAACGTTATAGGCTAATTATGCTAAGTAATTGGTTAAAGCCCGTTTAAGCTAAGGTAACTTACGGCAATCCGGTGACATCTCTGGCCTAGACACGTAGTAAGGTCCAGCTATGATCGGGTATCGGTCGTGCATAATTTGTGAACTTTGTTTATTTTCCGAGATTGAAAATATTATAATTTTTCAATGCCAACCCGGTTCATGGTTGGTGTTGACTACGGGCGGAGAGCGCGTGACCCTAGGTTTTATTCCGAATCCATTCATCTTACGTACAGTACATTTTATAGCTTTGATAACGCAGGTAATGGAATTTGTAGTAGATATCGTGTGCCCACGTACGTTGTGAGGTCATACATGAAAGTGCAAAGCATTTCAACAAGTAAATATTAACTGCGTCGTTCTTTCACACGTCATTGTTTGCGTAACGTGTTTCTTCTTTAATATTCGATGGATGTGCCATTACTATTATTTCTACTATTAAATAATTGGATATTATTATTTATTGTAATAAGTACAACTCTTCTTTTCGCTCGTAATAACTAATCAATAGTGTAATCTGTTACGATGTGTAAATTGACAAATATTTGAGCAGACATATTCGCTCCACAATTAATAAAACGAGGACTTATTTCTTAAAGGTATTTGTACATAATGACATGCATAATTCATTTAAACAACTAATTTAATCATTGTGACGAAATTGTCGTCACGAAAATCATGACCGACAATCGATGTCAATTGATATAGGTATTCGCGAAACCATTACGTACCTTTACACGTATATTATACAAGTATATTATACAAGTATATTATACATAAATACTATGTACTAACGTAAATGTAAGTACGTGACAGGTCAATGGACAGTACTCATCGGGCGTGACACATGGCTAGTGAAATTCGACAATAATTTTATCAAAATAGGTTCTTTAACCTCGGTTTTAAAATACATGAGTTTATGTATCTCAGCGTTGTTGATACATTTTGTTCATGAATACAATGGTGTGGGTTGTAATGATCTGATTACGTCATCATGATACGGACTGTACTGTTTATGTACGATTTAATTTTTGAATATTCAGATACATATTTGACCATGATAATCACGAATTAAATATTATCACCAGCGTCATATTTATACCCGGAAACTATATCAGATACAAAGTCTACGTATATTTGTGTCAACGAAATCATGCTTATTAAACTTTAATACGTTTTCCACAACAATATCATTGCGTGACTGCATTGAACATTAAACTGTGGTGCGTATTTGTAAACTAGTGCTGTAACATTGACGTAGAGTACGAGAAAAAATACTCGTAAAAATATTTATAGCGCACACCGGCGCGGGCGCTTGATAAGAGATTGACTCATTCAAACGTCACTTCACAGTTTAATGATAGAGATTGGTTGGTACAATGCACCGTGCGTGACATAGCAACTGAAATCCAGAGTTCTTTTTTTAAATACCCATCTTATCAAATGCATAACCGTGGAATGTGTACTTTGAGATGACGATGACGTAAGGACTTGTGCGCTTTACAGGGATCGCACTTTTGGTCACTTGTACCTATGCTATATTTGTACATATCTACGCATATTTTCAAAGTTGGTACCTGCCTAGGTATGTGAAAGGCACACAGCATCGTAGTATCACAAAGAAACAACACTTGATCATTCTCTGAAATTAAAATAGCCATTACGTCAAAGAGATAAATAAGTTAGTCACGACGTGCTGTTTATCGAACCGAATCTAGCAAATTTATTTAGAATCACAGCTGAGTGCAATGTTCTTTGAAACTATTTTGTCAACATTAAACGAACTCTAGACTCTCAAATAAACTGGAATGAGTCAAAGACCTTGATAGTGACATGTTAATGAGTCAATAAAATTACCCGCGGATTCGGCTCAGGCGACGAGTCGTTTGCGAGCTTTTTACGAGGCCGCGAGCTTTGACTTCCGCGGACATATACTATGTAGGAAATATAAGTAATACCTTTATAAGTATACAAATATATGATGATATAAAATGATGATAAATTGACTTTAAATAACCCTCTTCGGGTCGACCAAATAAACCGAGATTGGAAATACAATTTTGTTTATTGAGTTGTTTTAATTTAATATGCGATCTTATATAATCAATTCTTGTTACTAAGTTATTATATTTTAAGCTCAAGTGTTTGGGGAAACGGAAGTATTATTTAGTGCCTTTGCTTGTCGTTCTGAAGACATATAATTTATATAATTAAGTAATTAAAAATAATAATAATTAATAATTAATTGATTTAAATATGTAGGTGATTTCAATATTTAGAATAAGTCAATTTATTTTTTTAAGAAAATAGATGGTCTGGAAGTATTCATTAATTTTCGTAAGAACATTGAATATAATGTAAGAAAATTTAATACCTACAGTTAAATTATTTCAAACTAAATATTTACTTAGGAGAGTTTTAGTATAATTGCATTGTTCCATCGCTTAACCCAAACATTTAACATAAATAAATTCAAGAAAATTAAACCAATAAATCATAAAATTTAAATACAGACTTGTTTGATTACGTTCGGCCAATACATATTCAATATTCATGTTTGTGTATGGATAAAGGGATAATAGAATTGGTTGATCTTGAACGTAGCCTAATAAAGCAAGATCACACGGAAGCACGCGTGCGTCCCCGCCCAGGGTCGGTCACTTGACCGCTCCGCGCTCGTCTGTTCGGGCTTTGTTTAATTGCATTCATTATTGTTGTTCATTAAATAGTACGGAGGTACGGTCTCAGTTGTGTCCTCGGGACGCGGGTACTACTCGTATGTTGGAATTTGAGAACTCTGCGTACAGCATGTTCAATTGTTTTTATTTTCTAGCTAATTTTGAAAAAGTTAAAAGAATAACTAGTAGTACCTAGTAACTATACTTCTCTATTCTAAACCATATTAAATTACAATCAGAAACTTTGGAAGTTACACAACAAGTCCTATCGCGGGAAGCGATCATTTACAGACAACCGTAGGACATTATATGATGAAGATTTTATAATGCAATTGAAACTTTTTCAGCTTACAAAACTAAGCACGCATAATGAGTAGAGGTCATGGAAATTATACTTAAGGACAGTATTTCCTACTATCCAAGGCTGGTGCAAATTAAGGGCCAGATACACGTGTACTGGCCGAATGTACTTACGGCCGGAAGTGCTGTGACCTCTGCCGCGGTGGCCTGCTTATCGCCTACGGTTCCGCTGTTAGGGTTCCGTCTTCTTGGACTATTACACCCACATGCACACATTTTAAGAGTTCATTGAATAAGTATAGCAATAAAGGAAAGGAGGATAATAATAATATATTTATTTACTCAAAACATGGTATAACAAATCTTACAGTTAAAAATAGTACAAACATGTTTTGCCGGGCTTAGGCTCAGCATGCAAATTCGAAAATAAAAAAAAAATTAAAAGTACTTAACTAACGTTTTGTGTCAAAGAACTGTTTCAGACTATAAAAGTTATTTTGGCTTAGCCATGCACTCAATTTCCGCTTAAAACAGTATCTCGTATTTAACAACTTGAAGTCACCAGGCAATTTTTTATAAATCCGTACACACATATCTAAGCAGCTAACAAATAGCAATGAACAAATAGTTTTGGTCTTATGTTTCATATTTGTTTACTTTACGAATACATTTTGGTATAGGCGACCTACATTATTGTAGCCGTCCATGCTATTCATGAACCCACAGTGAGGCAGGTTCATTGAAACTATGTGTTCCACGTCCGCAATTCATAAATATTATGGTTAGCTGAACTAAATAATCTACGAACGTATATTTAGATGTTGATTGCACACAATACAGAAATGTAGATGGAAAATCATTTCGAAGCAAACGTTGTAGAATCTTTGAAAGAGTTCCTGAAGTCATCATTATTGAGCCAAGAAGAGATAAAACATTTAAGACAAGAACAGTTAAGCGTACCTTCCTAACGATGTACTTATGAAATCGATTTAATTATAAAAATTCCTCTTGAAAGCTATTGAGCGCTTTGGCAGCCCGCCACGTGATTGAACAAAATGTTTACTAAACCATAAAAAGTATCGCTTTTTTCGTTTACTGTACATCGGTGCAATGCACTTCTTGTTAGTGTTCATCTGATTAATCTTGATGTGAAAGTGCAGCACTTATTCCTGTAGAACAGTCTTCTAAAAGAGTCGATTACATGAGCTTCATCTTTAAAAACGAAACTTTCTTCCGATTGACTGACAGTAATTTTGGATTTAAAAGAAATTTTTTTATAGATAGACAAACAAAATCTCTTTTGCTCGGTTGAGCAATTAGGTTTAATTTCATTTGAAGATACATCCAGACATTTCCTAACCGCGTTTAGCTAAGTTTGGGTGACGTCACAAGTTCCGAAGATTGTTTAGCCAAACGGACGTAGAATGTATCAAGCCAGTCTCGTGTGAATGTTGTAAGTTGTCAAGGTTGCCTGTACTAACTGGTAGTTCTTCTTGCATCATGGCCGGCTTAGCGAGTTGGTGTATTCGGAAAATGTAAGTCACAATTCTAATGACCTAGTTTGGCAGATTTAGTAGAACTTAATCTTAATAAATAATCTGGAAGGTATGTCCAAAAGTATGTTTATTTAAACCAGTTTGCGGGATAATGTGAGGAAATAACTACTCTTGAATAAACAAGTACACTTATTTAAAATAGGAATATCGGTGACCCACTCGTATGATTGAGTGGCATGTTTATATATAAAAATAAATGAACTGCTAAAAAGACGGATGTTGTACGAAAAAGTAAGTTGGTTCGAGTTATATTTAGCAAAATAAATGGTATTCCCGAAACATTGTGATTATCCGACCGATTCATGTTGGTTCATAGATATACGAAATATTTCAATGTGTGGGTTCTTCGAGTCTAATAACAGAATAGGTAAGACTGTACATCTTATGTTGTCCGTGTTATGTGTCAGGAAGTGGTCGAATGGTTCCGGACGCAATGTCAGTGTCACCGGCGAGGTCGGCTGCCCGATTCGGCGCCAACGACCGTCCGAACGTGGCTCGGCTCGAGGGCCTGAGTGAACGGAGTGCGTGTACGCATGTTCCTTGGACACTTCAGGGCTGTGAGGTAACACCGGTAGCTTGTAGGAGCTTTTATCGGATTTTAATTCGACATGGTCAATGTATTTATACATTCTTTATTTGCATACGTGTTCGTCGTTGATGGCAATAGACAACGTTGGCATACCTAAGTGGGGATTGTTGTAGGCATACCTATTCTTTTAAAATGTAGGTAGAGTATAATGTCTGTCAGAGTAGGGCAATGACCTCAAAGGTTTAAAAGGTGTCAACGGTATTACCTTAAATGTACTTCCATTTTGCCGCTTTTACTTCAGCAGATTTTTTCGACGTTTTTATAACAACCTGCTATTAAGAAAATCGTCGGATAGTGACTGATGATTTAAATTACAGTCTTTTGTAACAAGGCATTTAAGAAAAAATGCGATATTATATTGGTACTATGAAACAATAACTTCTGAATGAAAAGAATAGAATTTACATGTAATTGTACACACACTTTTACATAGCTGAAAGCCGCGACTTCATTTGCACGCATCAATTCCAACTCTTTTATTTATAAGTGATGAATTCTACGAAACTCTCTTAGCAGATGCCTACGACTTTTCAGGAATACAGAAACAGCAAATTGAAATCTTCAGATTTCACACAAAGAAAAATATGTAATTTTTCTTTGTATGATATCTGAAGATTTCAAGTTCAATATGGTAGATACAAAATCGTCGCTCTCATTTCAAAAAGTCGTAAGTAAAATTTTTGTTTTTAGTAATATAAGCATGCTATGAATTTTGGTCAAAATGCGTAAGGACTTTGAAACAACCGCATTTCGTATGAAATTAATGCAATCGTTTATTTCCAGATTTAGTAGATCCGACTTGGAGATGAAGGCTTTTGCCCTGTTTGAAATAAACGATTTCATTTTATTTCATAAGAAATGCGATGGTTTTGAAAGTCCTTACGCATTTTGACCAAAATTCATAGCATGCTTATATTATACTAATATTATACTAAAAAGAAAAGTTTAACATACGACTTTTTGAAATGACAGCGACGTTATTTATTTCGACTTTATCAAAACAGATCACTACAGTACATGTATTTTGGGGCCCCAATGCTGGGCCTCTCATGGCCTCTGGCGCAGACGCCTTGACATTCAGGTTGTGTTGCGCGTGCGCTCACAGCTAAAACGTTCCATTTTTAAACATTGACACTTCCGATCCGATGATTTCCTATTTACCTACCTGTTTTATACTAATATCAAAGTTATTAGTATTGTTTGAACAAGTTTTTGTTCTGTTATTTTCGTGTCGTGCGATACAATAACTAATATCATGATAAAATGATAATTATTTAGTCAATTAGGATAGCAGTAAGGACCTAGAGGGTGGGGGGGGGGATGCGAGTGTCGTACACATGGAGTCTTTTAATGCGTCCTTACGACCTTAAGGATACAGGAAAATAATTATCAAAATCGGTTATTTTTACTGTAATCTTGAATTTTAATTTCGGTTTAAATATTACATATTTTTAGCTCTGGTATGTTCCGTAGTTCCGTGTTTCCGTATACAAAAAAATCACCTACAAGATCGGAAACTTGAGATGCCATTGGTAAGGTCACAAAATATATGCTGCGAGGCATTCGTGGAATTTGATAGAGCCATGTTAGATGTGAAGAGGCAATACTACAGAGTGAAGAGTACTTTAATTTGATGTTCACATCAAATACTTTGATTGCCTCATCCTGACATGTTATCATAGAAGCTTTTTACTTTATGGCAGAAGTGTTAAACCTGACCGAAATCAATTAGAACCTATCTCACAAAATAAATCGTCACTTTTATTTGACGGCCCTGTTGACATTGCCAGCGTGTCTTCTATTCATCTAACCACGTGCTTTCTTATCCCTGCACGCCTCAAGCATGTTTACTTCAGCACACATGCTTGTCTTGTATACGTGTTATCACCGAGTACATGGAGCGCAACGAATATAAATACATATGTATTCGAATTAGTGAACAATAGCGTTTTTTGACAGGCGAACTAACGCACCTATTATTATCGAAACTCGACAGCGTCCTCCCACTACAATGCTTTGAAAGGAAGCAGTGACATTCTGTACCTTTTCGCTTTCACCGCATTGGAAAGTGAGCGTAAAAAACGTATTTCGGCAACGGCAAAATGGCGGGAGATCAACAACCTCACCGACTCATAGAATATAGACAAAGGGCGGCCATATTGTAAGGAAAGTAAAAGTAGCCGGTCATAGTCTATGAAGTCACGCTTGTGATCCACGAGATGATTTGGGAATGTCATGGTTACCGCTCAATGGTAAAACGGTACCGCTTTTGTTTTGCAACACTATGCAGAATTTTTTTTTAAACTATGTCTGAATCCGGTGTGCTTGCTCAGAAAACATTGAGCCAGCAAATACGTGTGCGGTTATAGATGTTACTGGTTTCGATACAAAGTTCATATTGGCATGCGACCTGAATATACAGGAAGTGTTTTCAAAAATACTTCTATGTAAAATTGTAACAATGACCGTCTACTGTTATTATTCCTGTCTATTTTTACATTATACAAATACAAAAGGTAGCACTAACACCTCTAAAGACCGGTTTCTAGGAAAACACTTGTATAGTTTATGTATTTTTCTACATAATAATATTAAGAACTTTAAGTTCATTAAACTTTTGCTTAATTATCCGTACGCATTTAATTATCGAGATTATATTAAATAAGTAGATACAATGCAAACTTTATAATACTCCGTATAATTAATTTTCGTGAAACTGGCTTTTAATTCACTGAATGTATAATTTAGGACGAAAATCTTCTTAAATAACTAACTTATAGTAAAAATAAATTTTTACATTACCAGGAAAAATAATTATCCAGTATAAGTTATCAACTCCACTGAGAATTCGCTTCGTAGCAAGTTCGTAGCAAGGTCTACGAGACTTGTTACTTCATGAATAAAGCTTATATTATTAATATTTTAGTTTTTAGGTAAGTATATAATTATTATTGTTTCCAAGCAATCGTGCAATATATAATAATGTTTTAGTACCATGATAATATTACAATATTTGTAAATACCAATGCCAAAAAAAAAAAAAATACAAAAAGTTACTTAACTTACATAGTTGAAAAAAAAAACAGTTCAAATGAAAAACATTAACAAAAACTACCACAACATTTCATATCAGTAACTAATGATCACGAATCACTTCATAAAATGTCTGAAACGATATTGTAACTCGTAGCGCGTAGCAAAGTGCTACGGGACAGCGATTCCTTTACCATCAGTATACGCACATCCCAATGTGAGTTAGTTTCATTAGTATTATTGTATAGTATTAGTAACAAGTATGATAATTCAAAATATTTACGACATGATAATATTAGTATTATACTAATATGATTTTATTTTATATTTTTTATGATTTTTTTAGTTTGTTGCTTGCTGGACGTGTTTGTTATTATTTTTTTTGCGATGTGGGGTCAGGGTGATGTTTTGCTCTATAATCACAATATTTACCCATGGTGGAGGTCA
Organism: Fissipunctia ypsillon; assembly: GCA_947568875.1. Classification (NCBI taxonomy): domain Eukaryota; kingdom Metazoa; phylum Arthropoda; class Insecta; order Lepidoptera; family Noctuidae; genus Fissipunctia; species Fissipunctia ypsillon. Next base: position 20,157,114 of record OX387645.1, on the reverse strand, counting down.
TCGTCTGCAGTTGGTGCGCGTGAGTGGAGGCGTCCAGCGCCTCGTCAGGCCCCAGCCTGTCGCCTGCCGACAGCTTGCTTAGCGCATCAACACGCACATCACACGAAGAACCACCTTGTTCCGAATTCACCGATCACCTTTTTAATTTACGTCTCCGAAAATTTTTGGACACACCAACTCTCAGCATAGTTTTTCAACGCAAGCACTAGACACGTTCAGCATGCAGAGTCCGGAGCACTTCCTGCGGAGTGAACACTTTAGGGTTGCGCGGGCGCGGATCGCAGGCGCGTCGCGGTTGTCTGCGCACTCTCCGAACCTCTCGATTCGGCAAAATCACGATAACGACTGCGCGCGAATGTCGTCATGTCGAAATTCGAAACACTTTCACCTAAATATTCCGCCTCCGTTTCGGCGGACGCGGGCGTCGCTCTCGGCGCTCACGCACACACCGCTGACTCCGTCAGTGCTCAATTACGTACGCTGTAAAAATTGCGTCAGTGTTTTTCGTAGCCGACCTTACACTCGACGAGTACACTGCCGAAATATAGTTATCTCTGTCTGGTACTCATTCACCGTTACGCGAGAAGTTTTTTGTTTCATATTTTTTATCTGGCCGTTTCGTCCATGGACACGCGTGTGAGTGTGCGGATTTCGATAGCGGGGTCGTTGAACTGCCGAAAAGGGATTCAGTATGGTTAGTGGTGATGTTTCAGTACTGACTAGGATGGACCGCAGTAAACTTGATGGGTGCGATGCGTGGCGTGGAAGTATAGCGTGTGTGGTCTGATGGCAAGTACTGTAATGGTCGCCAGCGCATAAGTAGGTCAGCCGCACGCGCACGCGCGGTTCCTCATGACCGCGCAACGGCCACTCTACACACTGACAGTATTGTCTTCAGAATTTTACGAATGCGATTGAGCACTCGATTTATTTACCAAACAATAAATACGTTGAACGATATACAAAATTACATCCATTAAAACGTTTCAGTTCAAAAATGGTATTTTTCAAGATTTTGCAACAAAGACCTTGTAATTACCTCCTTAATACAAACGGCAAAATTTCTACTGTTGAAAAGAGACTTGGTATTCACTATTTCGACAGAAGCATGTTTGGAGGTTACCGACTTTGACTGTTGATAATGTGTTATTAATTCGGTTATCAAGAATGGTTTAATTGTAGTCATGACAATGCATAGCCTAGTTAGCCTTAGTTCTTGTCTGAAAGGTTAGCCAGGCCGATGGCACACTTGTGTGGCGGGTTACATTAAAAGTGAGTTCATTCGCATCGGCCGCTATTCACCAGTAGGTACACGTAGTCTAGATTACGCCTTTGATTCATTTGGAACAAAGTTCTGAATGCTACTAATGTTACATTCACGATTTATTCAATAAAAATTCTAAGAGTATGTGGAAATTGAAAGTGTCAATTCTTTTAGATATGACGTAACTTAAAAAGATCTAAGTACTTATACAATTGTATGTATCGAAATATTCAGATAGAAATTCCTGTAGAATGTACGGTAGTATCATAAGGTGATATGATCACACTCTTAGCGAATATTGCAGAAACTTGTTAGACATTGCAAAAGTGAATTACTTAATAGTGATGGGTAGCCCGTTACCTTCAGGTGGTTTTTCAACACTATTCTGCTACCAATGCCTATTTTGATGTGTTTAAAAATCTACATTTGCCTTATGCATGTCCTCTAAAAACGACGTGCAATATGGTCTATAAATATTTCGAAACTACAGGAGTTTTTTTCTCGGCAACCATAAAAGTTATAACGCTAAGTTATGTACGCAAAAATTGTGTCCTCATCTTTGTTAAAATAACTTGAAGACTCGCAAGTTTTTTAAAACTGGTGAGTTGCTACGACTTCGGTAACAAAACTTTGCACTTTTACAATGTTTCAACTCTAAAAGTTAATTTCAGCCTGTTATGACAGAGATAGGTATGGACGGCAGCACATCAAGCTACTACAATCTGTCAAATTTCTTTAATAGATTTTCAACTTTATTACTATAGCATTAGGTTCAAGATTGATTGGGAAAATTTGACAGTTTCGTGTAGCTTGACCTGCTGGCGTCTGTATTTGCACGTCGGCAATTTAACTCCACGTGTTTTAAAGTACCAATTCGTCACTCCACGTGTTTTAAAGTACCAATTCGTCTGATCCATATCCGATAGGATTCTACGTATGCATGAATCACTCAGCCAGCCAGTCAGTACAACCCCTGCCAACTACTCTTAATATTTAAAATAAAAGATATTTTAAATAAGATTGACAGCATGTCATGCGGTTTGCTGCGACCATGCGCTGGTGGTATGCGTTCGAAGTCAGGTAGCTGCGGTATATTTAGCCAGGACCGACCGAAACTGGGTTAACTATTCTCCCGAGAAAACACGGCCACTCGAAATATTGACGCAACGCGCTATGTATGGCTGGCCTATCTGAAGAATGGGTGAAAGCGAGCTGGACCGAATAACCCCATTCTTGGCGCTGCGAAAACAGGAAGTCCTGCAATATTCGATCCCATACGTTATTGTCTTAGACGCGTGTTTGTTTAATTTTTGAACTATATTTAGTGACAATGATTTTTTTCATGGGCTGTTAATCTGTTATGTAGCTTTATGAGTCAGTGAGTCGGACTTAGATGTCATTAGACACACACGATTTAGTTGAAGGTATTTATAATGATGTGTTTTACGGAAAACTACGTCAATGGAGGTTAATAACACGTAGTTAGTAAACCATGTGATGTTAATAACGTCAAAGTACTTAAGTCGAGAATTTTTTGTTGAGGGTATTTATGAGAACACGTTACGGGTCGTCAGAAGCCCGAAAGTCTGACAACCACTCTTTATTTATTTATTTATTTTATTTGGGACAAACAAACAGTAACACATTATATCTGCGCAAATAATATAAATAAAGATATTATATAAATGTGAAACTCACACCGTTATCCATTACCAAGGAGTATCGTATATTACCCAGTAACTGGGTTGTGGGAGGTCAGATAGGCAGTCGCTCCATGAAAAAAAGTGGTATTCAGCTGCATCCGGTTAGACTGGAAGCCGACCCCAACATAGTTGGGAAAAGGCTAGACAGACGATGTTACTTAAGAGACCACACCGACTATGCAGACCAACTTATCAACCGATTTTCCGAAGAACCCGGGTCATTTTACAAATGTGCACCCCCAATATGTTTTCGAATAATATTCCAACTATCTAACAATTAAAATGTCTGCAGTCTGCGAACTACTTTACTAAAAAAATATCATATACCGACTGAAAGATAAACTTTAAAACAGTAAATCAAAAATCAAAGAAATGAATTATACGCATTTAAGATATTGGAAGAGAGCAGTCTCCTAACACAGGCTTATGTGCTTAAAAGGAGGCTCCCATCACTACTTGTTAAGGTATACTTGTAAAAATAATAAACTATTTCCATTTTTTTTTTGTTGACGCTGCAGAGCTCTATCGATGACAAACAAGTCGAAAGATAACATTTTCAGACAACGTGACCAACTTTCAGTAAATGTTATCGAAACCTGAACTACAGGTGTATCAAGTCTTGCCTAAATACTTCAATTGAACAAATATTTGACTTTGATATTAGGGAAAGAATTCTGCTAAAGTTATCTTTGACAAACTGACATTCTTTGTTGAATTTCGAGTTAACAATAAGATTTCGCAACTGCATCATAGAATTTAGAATTTCGTTCCCATCGTTTGAAATGTTTATCAGTTGCTTAGCGAGGCGTATCGACGAATTCATTGTATCGATACGTTGGCTGTGCTGTGGATGTTTTTCACACGCTTCGCTGAGACTAGGTGATCTAGTTGAAGTTGAACGACCTACCTTAAACGACAGCTAGTAATTAGTCATTAGTCATTTATTCATGAACAATAAATTGTATCTGGAATTACATTGCATAAAAAGAAAAGAAAATTAAATTACGGAAGGAAGAAACACGCTAGGTAAATATTACAACAATGCATAATTACAATATATAGGAATTTCGTTATAGATCTTCAACATCATAAAGACACTTACTCAACAGGAAACTTTTAAGTTGCTTTTTAAAAGAGCTCGAGTAAATAGCGCTTTTTACATCATTACAGCGTCTTTAATCTTGTATAATTCGTCAAAATGTATAGAAACAACCAAAATCACGAGTCATTGTTTGATAAGGCCACCGGTTGTTGATAAATTGATTTTATACTTATGACGACAGTTCACGAAACGAACATAAATTGAAATATGGCGATCGCATGTTTATTTTCTGGAACACCTGTTCTTATCTATAAAATCAGAATTCAAGAAATGCGTACTGCGAGCAATGTTGTTTACCTGCAAACAAACGTGGAGCGAATAATAAATTATAATAGTAATTCGAATCCGCAGTTGACATTCAATTATTTTAATGGAATATTTATGATAAGTAATATTAGTTTGAAAAAATATCTAATTATCCGGGCTCGGATTACATGCAGTAAATCCGGTCCTGTACCTACCTACAAGCACGTAGACTCTACCTGACCGATTACAGTTTCTAAACTGACGTGTTGTTGTGATCTCTTTATGTATCAGTTGACGGAACGTTTGCTTGGTGACAGTCTGAATTCTGCCGAGTCGCACGATAAAGGTGTGAATGACCTCACCCATTGGTAAACATCGCGGCATAACGTACCTAAATGAGTATACTTCAACGTTTCCTCATCCTTAATTTTATTTTGTTAATTGTAGACAACTGGCTGTGCCAGACCTCGAGAAATATGTAAAGATCTTGCGTTTTTTTACCAAAATACAAATTGTTTTTTTTTTTGTAAGAGTTGGTTTTCATACAGTAAATATCACTTTTATTAAAATGAGCATAGCTTGGTAGAACCAATTTAGACATATTATTATGTAAGTGAAACCGGCAGTCTATGTAAATTCAATGGAAATCGTTTTTTTTTACTTTAAACCATAAGTTAGCAACTTAATATCCGCATAATTGTTTTAGTACATACAAGATCATCATAATTTTATTTCAACTTTACAGAATATAATAAGCAATTCAAACTTATGTTCGTACAAAATGTTCAAGAACGGTGGCTTGGAAGTATAAAAGTAAAACTGCGTCAATTTAACAATGAACAATAGTTAAGTCAATGACACTAATCATCACCATTGTTATAAAATTTGGCTGGTACCAACCATGACTGCAAATACTTTGCCAAAAATATATGTATGCCTTTATACAGATCTTATCTACTTTGAAAGAAAGTCTTGTTAAGTGCCGACCGAACTTTCATTAGTTTTATTTTAAAACTCAATTTGAATTTACGAGATATTTTATTTCTAAAAAATCCATCTAATTTCACAGACTAAAAATGTTATTTACATATTTCATAGAAATTTCTAGAGTTGAATGTCAATGGCATGAAATTATGCGTACGATAATAGACGCGAAGTTGTTTAAATGACCCTAACCTAACAATGATTGTGTAATGCGTAGAAAGTTTTAATGTAAAGAGATGGACTGCCTACAAATTATAGTCCTAATAAAAAGGGCAGATTATTGACGGCATGCGTGACGGTTTTTATGACACATGTTGTGACAGTTAGTAGGAATCAACACTGGCATGCTTCCTATTACATAAGAGCATGTCGGCCAGCCGCGGCGCCCGCGCACCATCGTCGCGAGGCCTCGCCGCGGAGCCTAGTTTCACAATCGCAACGCTCAGCCACCGCAGCCGTTTTCACTTTTTCGCTGTCAAGAACGAGCGCTAACGATAAACAAACTAACATTTTAGCCGTCACTGCCAACCTATAAATTAAACACAATATGTCAAAACTGACCGTTCATGCCAAATGATTTCGAAATCTAATGCTTTGGATCTGGGTTCAAATTTCATTAAAATAGCCGCGTAATCTACGACAGAGTTCACTGTGCACGTCGTGGCTTGAATAGCGAAACGTAAGGTCTTTATTCACGAACATACAAATGTAATTTAAACCTTATTCGATACGGCTTAGTATTGAAAATAGAGTAGCATAAAATATAATAATTGCTGTTATGTTAAACAAGGTTCGGTTGTAGAAATACCGAGGCTGTTCATTGACCTTTTTAGGCACATAACACAAGCGAAACAAAAGACGAATTTTATTAGTTATAAAGAGGAACCTTGATCTGCAATACACTGCCTTGTTGTGAAACAAGAAAACCATTTTTGGTAATATCTATTAATACCCATGATGTCTTTAATAGCGGTATAAATTCGGCAATGTCCAAATGTTCATAAAATAGTTTAGATTGAGGAGCATTGTCATTGAAAAATTCTTCGACGAATGACTTTACAGTCAATGTAAGATGTGAAACATTGGCGTAGCAGTTAGTTCGTAGCGGCGTAGCTCGTAGCACAATTTTCGTAGACCCCTTTAGTTTACGTGCATGACATTGGTAAACACTAACTTTGATAATATTATGGCGAAATCAGGTTGTTACAAGTATTTATATCGTTAAAACATCTCAGTTTTTTTACTTAATATTTTGAAACTTGGTACGAATTAAATGTTCATATCATTTGACCTCCACCTTTCATTTGTACATTTGCAAGTGCATTAAATGCACTGTCTTTAACTGGTGTTAGTTTGTAAGGCCAAAAAAATAGTAAACAAGAGTATCTGCAGTCGAGTTGATCGGTAGCAGGGCATTGTGTGGTGATCTAAGACTGCGTAGCTGTCATAACAATCGTAAAGGCTGACATTGCCTCTCACCGGGCCACGTAACACTGAGTTACATAAAAGGTCTTTGCCCTTGTTTATTTGGGACAGCTACACCAAAGAGATGTTTTAATTTACTTTAGTTTATTTAGTATTAGCACTTGTCCTAATCATTGAGTAACTTCGTACAGTACTACATAGCGCTGGCGATCACAGCACATCACTTTTCAATTTGTGTTTGAGCAATATCTCGGAGCTTTTAGCAGTTTGTCGACGACTCACAGTTTGCTTTGTGTTTGCGAAAGATGGCTTTCGAAGATCAGACGGTAGGGTGTGGCTTCTAATAAGAAAAAAATATAATTTATAGCTCTGAGACTTTTAATCGATGTCAGTAATTATCAAAATTGATTGGTCCCAATTTACGAAATTACTGGTTTTTCTAAAGATATTGAACCTTATAATTGTTTCAATTATCTTTTACATAGGTATTGCGGTGATATAGTTCGTATCGAATTTCTTATAACCCTTAATTTATATAACGGCAAATAGAAACTCGTACCTACTTGTCAACTCCCGTCATTATTCATGGGTAAATAACCTTAATATGGATTTAATAACTAAAAAACTGGCCAAGTGCATGTCGGACCACGCACAATGAAGGGTTCCGTAGTTGGGATGAATTTATACCAAGAACAAACTTGACATTGTAGTTGAAAAACATATTCTCTCATATATTCCAACTGCTAATGTAAGTTTGTACGCACAATATTGAGGGATTTACCGTGTTATTTTAAGACCATAGACTTCTTATAGGTTTTCATGTAATCTATATAAGTTTAGAACTATTTTCTATATTTTTTTCAAAATTTTAAGCTCAGTAGTTTCGGAGATAAGGGAATGGTAAATATTCATCTATTCTCTTATAGCTCTAAAACTATTTATTTTAAAATTATTAAAAACAAAAAGTATTTGATATGTCACACGATACAATTTGCTAAATAAAAATAAAAAAAAACTTATTTGCCTGTTAAAAGTGACCTTCACAATTCATTAATTTACGTTACACGTCCGTGTTTGGGTCACAGAAATTCATATATTATTTGTACTAAATTTCAACTTAATCGGTCCATTAGATTCGGAGCAAAATGACTGTGACAGACGGACAGACAGACACACGAATAATCTTTTAAGGCTACCGTTATTTCATTCGGACGTACGGAACCCTAAAAAGAGCAAAAATGCATCGAATGTTTCGTTCAATTAGCTACTGCGCTTGCGGCTACCAAGCACGATTTCACAAAAAATGGTCTAGACGCAAATCCTAGATTATAGTTTGAAAGAACGTATTGTATAACAGTTAATTAAAGAGAAGACAGTTTTTAATATGAAAATAAGTTGCTTTTGCATTTTTTGGACTTTAGAAACTTAACAAACTAGAATTAGTTTCAATGAGTTGAATAACTTTGTAATATTTGGTTTAGACTCATCTGGATATGCATGAACAGAAAATAATAAAAATATATGGGATCGTCCAAGCAAAAAGGGTCCAGTTCTCGGCATTTAGTTTCCGAGATATACGCGGTTTTGTAAAGTTGAGTGAAAAAATTGCATTTCTCGATTTTAATTGATTATTAATTAATGCTCAATTATCTACAAGTTCATATAATAAATGACTTTATATGATGTGTCTAAGTACCAGAAAATGTACTTAGAAACATCAGAAAGTGTACTAAGTTGTACCAAGAATCAGACTTTGAAAATGCTTTTTCTCAAATCAAGTTTTATCAGAGTTTCAACTTCAAATGTCTGATTAAAAAAATGTGCCAGTCTTTGAATATTTTTTTAATCCTTATTATCAAAATTGACTATTCTAGATACCGAATCTGGTCTTAACTCAATACCCCACTACTGGACCCTTTTTGCTTGGACGCCCACATTTACTGAATTACATTCCTACTAATGCATTCGGAAATTAAGGTGTTGAAGTAAATTTGAAATTGCCACCTTCATTAACTGTCAACATTTTCGTTACTCAATTTTTTAACTTGTGTGTCAATCTGCCTTTGCTTGTCTTGTGGTGTAATATTAAAACATTCTTATTTTTATTTTAGGTTTTTGGCTGAAATAATGGAATACCCGCCGTATGCATTACTAACGCTCTCCAAACATTCCTGCATGTCTAATGCAGGTAGTGTGAGCAGCAGCGTTGCCCTTAACAATGCACATGGCTTACACTTCCGCAAGTCCCGCTGATGGCCAGTGCATCCTTGCGTAAGCCGGCGCAGGCGGCGGCAATGTCACACCTTATGTAAAATCGGACTTCAAAAATCACATGCAGCACTTTTTCCTTGTTCTATTCAGGACGGTTGTTCCAGACGTAGATGCAGCATTACTTTTGTTTTCAATTCATAACTTTGTAACAATGAACCGTCAGAAAAGTTGCGATTGCCAGTCGAATGGTCGAGATACAATCGCGAAACAAGCAATTTGTCAGACTTCCCATAAAGCAACATTAATTTAAAACTTGTGTGAAACTGTTGTTTCGTAAATAATAGGGTTCTTCTAGTTTATAAATTTACACTTGACTCACCGCGGCCAGTTGCACGCAGTTACGAAATTTTCTCGAGACCAAAACGCTAAAACGTATTTCCTCATATAAACTGGCGTTAACCCAGCTACGAGAAATACTTGTTGCGGCGTCATCCGTTATGTTTCATGGTATTTTAGTTTCCCTGTTTACTAGTCGCATCTATTTTGCTGCTCTGAAACACGATACGCGTTGCAACATCAACGACATCAATATGCATGTGAAATTCAGCCCGAAAGCTACATGTTTCCAACGATTAAATTTGTCTTTCAGTCAACAAACAATTTGCTGCTAAAACATTATAAATGAGGGTCATGAAAATATATCTTTGCCTGGAAAAAATCATGACAAACAGGCGGCAGTCATATGTTTAATGTCTCTCCAAATGGAAGGATAAATGAATGCGCTGACAAGCTTAACAGCTTTCTTTCGAAACAACAAAACGGCGTGTAAATGTGTAAAAGTATAATTTCGAAAATATGTTGCCTCTAAAATTATTTTGTTAACACATACTGAGAATTTTATTTAGCGACATTTTAAAATACCTGGTAAAACTTGTAGTTCATAAATGCTACTAATAGATGCATCCTGATGCTATTCTAGCTAAAAGCAGCCGTTATTGCAACTGTTACATATTTGTCTCATGCGATAAGATAATTAGGTCTGCAGTTTTGAGTGGTTCGGATGTGGCGGGAGGGTTAGTGGGGGTGATTGAGCACGCGAAGTAGTCACGCGAGCGCCACAGTAACACACTGCTAAAGAAACTGCGAGGAAAACGCCTTCCGGGGTGAATGGCCGCGTTGCGTAAAGCGCCCGCGCAGTGGCGCAACCGACCCCCTCCGCAGCGCTCCAACGTGACCCGGTGTGTGCGCAGCGCCATCTAACGGACGCTTTCATTGTCATTGTATGTGTACCTACCATATATACAGATGTACTAAAATCGCAAGTGTTTAGTTGTATATTGCATGTGATTGTTTTGTTATGGCTGTTTTCCTGTTTGGATTTCCAGGATAGAAATGTGTTTAGTCCTTCAAAGATTTTACTGGATTGACAGTAGATATATATACCTATATTGATCTATATTTTAGAAGTGAAAACACAAAATATTGAAATAACTGTGCAAAGATGCGCTCAACAGTTTTGATTTCGACACGTTGCCAATTTTAAAACTTTCTTTATTGCTGAGTCCGAAAATATAATGTAGTCGTTAATGCCTTTCTTCATTAGCTTGTAAGCATTTGTCAGATTTGCATCGTCAAGTGCCTAAATACTTTTTTTTTTTTTTGTGGATGGGAAATCATCAAATGACTTCTCCCGCTCTGGGCGGAGCGGGAGGGCGTGTCAGACTTTTACTGACTAAAACCCACCCGTGTTCCTTCTGTTGCCTGTGCCGGGGCCACGGTAACTCTTTCGAACATCCCGCAACCCTAGCTGGCATCGGCCCTAGCGGACCCCGTCAATAGTGCTGACATCTCTTTGAGGCGCGCGTGGAACACGACGCGCCGTCGACTCGGGCTTGGTCCTTACCGGACGGTGAGCTACCCATTGCTCGCCGTCCGCAAGCCCGCGCCTACGGTGGCCGGGAATCGGCTGCCAATTCCAGACGCCCAGGGCGTCTCCTGCGGCGACTAGGGGCGTGAGGGTGCAAAGCTTGCCTCTCCCTCACGCGTCCCGCCTCCTCCTTCACGAGCATTACTGCTTCGCAGAAGGAGGTAATGGCTTCCCATGCACTCTCGCTCCGTACCATGGCCTGGACCAGGGCCGGACGCGAGAGATCAAGTGCCTAAATACTTAATAATCAACATAATATCACTCACACACTTTGCATTTATAGCACAAACGTAGTGGCTAATAAATTGCAATACGAAGCGAATAAAGCGGGGGTGACGAAATTAAATTTAATTCCTAGGTCAAGGTTTGGCTTCTCTTCGAAATGGGAAAATTGCCACATATCGGCGACCTTAACTCGGCGCGAGTCCGCCAGTTTCGTAAGACGGCACCGCGAATAAAGCCCCGAATACACTGCCAAAGTGAGTTAACACGTGGACACGACTATTAATTTTGATGATACTCATTTATAAGGCGTTTTGAAGTAATTGGTGACAGTTATGCGGATTTCGTGAGTCACACAATCTTGCATCAAACCAAACTTGTACAAATCTATGTGACATCATTCCATGGGCCGTAAACATGGCGTGTTATGTCATGGGAAATGTTGAAAATTATCAGTTGCATGTTTTGATTATAATTTCAAATTAAAAATCAATTTTGATAAAATATTATCGGCCGATGCAACATTAAGCTCCATGGATATGAGGCTTTAAACTCTGCCAAAGAAATGGAAAGTGTGTTATACAACGTCCACCTGAGTTCGCCGTGAAAGGCGCGTGAGTTTTTAATGTCAGCCAGCCGTGGTCAAGGCTCAAGTTTTTTGAATGCTTGCTTCACGCGATTTTATCTTCTGTTTTAGTACTCGCTTACGGACTGTGATTGACGTCGTCCGCACTTCGCTGCTTTGATGCCTTATTTAGTGTTGGAATTAATCTAATTGAGCAATCTGACCTCTAATGTATTACAACGAGGAATTAGATCGATAAAAAAAATCTCCATTTAATACGATACGTAATCTTCATTTACTTTGATCTCATAACATTGTTGAAGGCCATGTTAAACACATATAAGGAATTCACTTTTAGAAACATCTTAAACAATTCACATAAAAGTTACTTAAACAGTAAGCACAATAGGCATCAATAAAGCGAAGAAAGTTCATTGTCTTCGGAAATAAGATTTAAATCGAAAGCGAGAGTAATTGGCGGTCTATGCGGCGCGGGCGCACTCACGTAGCGAGCGGGCTCGTCGCAACGGTACCGGGTGTAAGTTACGGTACTTCCCGTAGGAACGGGTCCGCGGCATCCCGCAACACACACTAGTGATGCTACGATTGTTGATGAACGTAAATATCGAGACATGGAATTATCTGAGAATTGAGACTGAGCGTACGTTTTTTTGAGCTTTCACATAGAATTGAAGAAATTTAATTGGTTTATCTTATTCTTAATGTTATTGATTAATCTTTAAGCATTTAAAGATAAGTTTTTCAACATAATTTTTGTTGGTTTTAATGGAATGTTTATATACGTATTTTTTAATTAGTAGCGCATAATATATAATGCTGTTAAAATAGTGTGTAGCTAATGTAGTGCAATTACAGCGTAGAACATTTTAAGCACATTTTAAGTATATTTATGAGTGTAAAAACATTGTTAGTAATAAAACATCGTGTTAACTTAATTTTACCTTGCGTAAGAGTGAAATATGCAAGTCATTAGTTTTAGACTTTTACTTTCTATGTTCATATTACTCGAGAAAGAGACAATATTAGAATCTCAATGTTCAATAAGGATTTCTCAAATATATTTTTGGATGAATATTTTGCTGCTGCCATTCGCGTCATGTGGTAAACTATAAAATTGATCCACCAATGATGGCATGCTTGAAACTACTTAAAATGTGTGGAGAACTGCAGCTTTATGAGTATAAAATTAGGTTAAACTATTCTAAGCAGTTTTAAAATATACTTTCAAGTGTTTTCGTGTATAATAATATGTGTTACACTGTTACAAGGACAAAGCCGAATTGCGCGTACCTACGTCGAGAGGTCAATAGCACCGGACTGGGTTAGCGATGATATTCATCGATAGCACAGGCGGTAACGCGACAACACTACTTACTTGAGCACCGGCCAACCACCATTGAAACCTTAACCACTTTCTCTTTCGATGGCTGCTGATCGTGCTTGCATGTACACACAAACACATGCTGAGATTTTACGTGTTTTATGTCTGTGTGCGTGTGTATTGTCGGTTACATCACGTAACTTTGGCTGACGCATCAGTGGAGCGAAAGGTCAGTACCTATTTATAGTGTAGCTACGCTCACTTTCCATAAGAATGTCCACGAGATCTATTCGATTTCAAGATCGTTCACCTCTGTTGATTAATTGCTCCACGTGTAGGTACTTAGTTATGGACATGTCATTAATTAGTAATGACCTGTGTCAAACGCGTCACGCATTTGTCACGGGATGCGGGAGCGAATATTAATGAAGTCTCTTTGTTTATTATGATGATTTGGTTACCTTAGAAAAATTTTAACGCCGTGTTTCTGGGGCCAGGAAGTGTCTGTCGTATTTTTGTATGTGTCCTTTAATAGAATATTCCCAGAATAGTTTATCTCTAGATGATCATCAATCATTAATGTAGGTATTTGTTTTCACAAAATAACTCACTAATCGAAATTCTTGCATGTGCAACAAAGCAGGGTAGTTTGAACTGAATCATTTGCGTCAATGAGATTAACACAATAGTGGCCGCCGAGTCCATGACTCCTCGATAACATTGTGCTCCTACGCACAAAGGTTTAGCGACAAGGCCACCGCAGGGCTGCGTGGGAAACCCTATTGCACTCACCGCCTAGATTGTGAGTTGTTTGAACTTAAATGTTGGTAGCGTTTGCGCAACTTTACGCTGTTATGTTGTCAGTTAGTTTAATTGGAAAACATGGGTTAACAGCTTCCGCGTTTTACGCAAGAAGATTATTTGTGTTACCCTTTTAGTTATGAGTTAATGAGTTTTTGGCTTATTTATTTCTTATCCCAATTTAGGGCTGATTTAACAATAGTTACATAACTTTTATCTTAGGAATGCATATTGCGGTTTGACAGCTTTTGTACAGAAGATATAAATATGTCAAATATTCTTATTTATTTTTCAGATAAAAGGTATCTGATTTGTATATAGAAAAACCAGCCCTTACTCTTATAAAATAATGGAAAGTCATCATTAGGAACTACATTACCAATTTCTTTCTTATTTTGATTAAAGTCAAAACAGTCATGTAGTAAACACAATACGTTTAAAAAAAAACCTAATAGGATACTTCAAGTTGAACTATTGCCATTTTACTGCTAAGACAGGTGTGGCCGTACATGAGCTTAAATCATAGCTATTTAAAAGTCCCTACACTAAGTTTAGCATTGTGTTTTATAGCCTAGGCTTGTTTAATGCTTGCCTTAACGCTTGCTTAAACTTAGGTTACAAGCAGTCGTGGGCGGATGGGCGGTAATCGCCTACTATATCCGCTGACAGCTTTGTGATTGATGTAAATCAAATGTACGATATACATTGTTATATGTATATTGTAAATTATGGACCTATTTGGATAATTGGATAATAAGTTATTCGTATATAATACGTACATTATACCGTCTTTTGATGTTAACTGATATGACATTTTGAGTTGAGTTGTTTTTTTTTCAGATTTGCTGTCTATGACTTTTTCTCTCCGTTAAATAATGGGGTTACAAGGAAAAAATAAATGTATAAAACTAGACAACCTACAACCAAAAAATCAAGCCAGATCATCAATCATTTTCATCGTGACCTTGCCCCAATCAATACTCTTCGAAAAATCTACGGAATACCTACACTTGTGCATTCCGGAGCACCACGAAGTACTGTCGCGTACAAATTGCTAGTGTCGGCGTGGTACAGTCGTAGATGACGGTTTTACGGTCTTATCATCATTGACCCTAATTTTAGACTGCGCATACCTCCCGCTCGCGTCTCTAACCATCTGTGAATATGTTTTATATTTCTTTATTCGTATTTATATACCTACTTAGATACGCTTTGTTTGGCCACACGTGTCTTTTGTATAGAGAATTTATTGGACGCAAGGATATTTTATTTTTTATAAATTGTATAGTAATTGTTGTAACGCAAAAATTGCCTGACAGAGAGACCACTATCAGGCAAAAATTGCCTGATAGAGAGACCACGCAAAATAACGCAATAATAAAATTGTTAATTATTTTGATGATACGTTGGATTTCGCCGAATGCCTAAAACATTATGATTCATTAGTTCAGGAAATGTGATAATGATACTTACTAATCGTCTACCTACAGAAAAAATACCCAAACATTTGTTGATGTTTTGTGCGTCTCTATACGTCTGACACACATCTTAAACTGTCGTTTATTTTACGTTTTCGTCGTATATATTCTGATGCTTCTTAATTTAATAGAATTGACAATCTATGGACAATATATTATAGTTTATGGGTAATAATGCGACGTTAGTGAACGCCTGCGTAGCATGCCTACTTACTACGCGAGTGGAAACTAGGACGGACGGACCGACATCCCGACTGACTGGCGTATCTAGCGTTATGATCTCTATGTTATTGTTATTTTCTATGTGAATTTTTAAATAGTTCTCTGTAAAGACTGCAGGATTTAGTCATTTACATTCGCCTACGATATTCTATGATGTGTTAGTGGAGCCTTTATGGACTGACTTAAACAAAACCCCATACTCATACATACCCTATACGTTCCTGTTGATGTAGAACCCGTACCTACTGCATATTTTAATATTCTACTACGTTACGAATGGCCATTAAGACACTTATATCTTTTAAAGTCTGTTAATTCAGACAGTTAAAAAAAAATACTTTAAGGCTCTTTTTAATATTTTTTTTACCTCCCTTTAAGTTAACACTACATTCAAACCTCTTTATTCTATTACACATTTTTTTTATCAGTTTTAGTCCGATACGAAGCAACCAACGCCATCTATTAGTTCCGAGCGTTAACAACTAGATAAATGAAACGCTGAATGAATACAAGTGAGATGACAAAGTTCGAGCACTTTGATTAACTTAGTATCATTATTATTAGTGAGTGGCTGCATACTAATACTTGTTTATAGTACAAACGGATGTGTTACTCATTCATGCTTCCAAGAAAAACCTTATCTTTGATATTGCATGGGATCTTATTACACAAATAATTAATTTATTTTATTATCTTTCCCCGCAGCTTTGTTTGACCTTCGGAGTTATGAAATAGGGTTGCACATAGTGCGCTAGAAAAAAAGCGTCACGACATAACACAGGCTGTTTCTGCAGGTTGTTTATGTTTAATATACATAGCTATTATGGATTAAAAAAAAACTAACTTAGCTAAGCAATTTCTTGTGTACTTATTGCAAATTGCAACACATAAGTAAAATTCAGGTAAAAATGAATGTAAGTTTAGTTACCTCTATGTTCGCATGAATAAATGGGAAAGTTGCCCTACATTTGCTAAATATTTAAATTTTGTTATGTTGTAGAGAGCAGTGGTAGCCCAGTGGTAACGGCCGCGTCTTACGAGTTTATAGGTCGTGGGTTCGAACCCTAACAGGCGCTTTACTTTGTGTAAATTATTTCATCACCACTGCTCTCAAAACGGTGAAGGAAAACATCGTGAGGAAGCCAGCATGTCCTGGAACCAAAAATTCAAAGACATGTGACATCTACCCACCTGAACTGGGCCCGCGTGGTGGATTACGACCCATTCCTCCTCCTCTCACAGAGAGGAGGCCCGTGTTCCAGCAGTGGGAACATTGTAGGCTGATTACCCATGTTTTGTAAATAGATTTCGTTAGGGTACAACCCCTTATTCTCGATCCATGAGTTAACAATTTCACATAATCTATCTACATCGATCAACAATGTTTATTTGATGCACCCTGTACATATGTAACAGAGACCCGTTACATTTATATAAATGTTACGTTTATGAATTTCTCAATGTGCAACTCTATTACGCACGTAACATCACCAGTATACCTAATACATTCCTAGTGACAATGCGTCACCTTGCCAGCGTTCGTTGACGCATCTACGTTTTGTCCAACCGACCTTAAGCCTAAGCGTGTTAGACTAACTACTAATAACAACAACCAATTTGTAGCATCCCGCTCGCTCTAATAGCTGTTATCATAGCCTAGAATGAGACGTAACTACGTGAATGATGATTTGAGTTGGTACAACACCAGCGTTCACCTTCATAAAGGTAAAGTATGGACGGCGCTAACGAAAATGAAGGGCGATAGTAGTTTCAAGTGTTTGAAGGTAACGGGCTTAGGTTGAGTACTAATTGCTAAGAATTTACGCTTGTAAATATCACGATGCCGCGATAGGAGTGATCGTCGATTGGCCGACACATGGCAGCTATTAAAAAACATCTGCGATCACATTATTTTAACATTAATGCATTTTTTATTTTATTTTGTAAATCTCTATCATTGAGTGCTTCTAATGATTAGTCAGAGTCACTTTAGGTTAAAGAACAGATCATAAAATATGATCTGTGGGATAAATTCTGAACACATTCAGACCACTCAACTTGAAAAGATTTTTGAATGTGCATTGTGATTTGTGTACACCCTTTGAGGTGTGCCTAATTGGGCAAGTATTCCTGAAAAAGTGATATTTTCAGGAATACTTGCTCAGTAATGGAAAACTTTACGTCTAAGATACTCATTTTTCGGGAGTTTTCCTAAAAAACTAATTTAGAAAACTAGTGCACATTGTCTATATCTAAATAATGAAAAGTGATTTTCCCATAATTTTTGTGAAAGGATTTTCGAAAAATCGAACTGTAAACGTCAAAAGTTATGACGTCACGTTTGCACATCCTTTCTCTCCGCTTTCACCGTCCTTGGCGAGCAAACGGTAATAGGTGCCTTACAAAGCTCTATGTATAACGCGAAACACAATAACGTCCTTAACTTTACGAGTAGAAGGTTCACAGTTGATTGCACTCAATTTGCAGAAGTGCAGTTGTAAGATTGTTAAAAGGTACATGCCAAGTCGCAACACTTCATTGGTATTGCACGCGCTTGTCAGTAGGATCTTATCAGCGGAGCAATTTAGCGGTTTAGACATAAAAAAGTTAAATGAGCGTGGTTTTAATATTAGAGAAAGCAAGTCGTAGCCAAATAAGTAATATAGTGGATTTCTCCATGTAGGAGGACAAGTATCACGAAATCAAAACGGTCTTGGATTAAAACTTAAATTATTTATTGTTTTGGCTAATGAAAATTGGTTTCTTCCAATTTAGGATGCCAAGAAAACGAATGGACTGATGAATATTGATTATGTCCAAGGTTATTATAAGCTAAAGATCTATCTGACACATACATTGTTTCACGCAGATATTATTTCTAGGTCTAGGTAACAAAACAAACAGTATTCACGACCAATAAAGTCGTTATATGATTCAAAAGAGGAATTCCATTTTTAAACAAGGAAAATGTGTGAATCAGGAGAGTTATTTTTATATGGCTGGAGTAAAGAGGAAGATAATACGGTGAACAGGGATCGCTGAAAAAATATCCAGTTTAAAATATTGAACTTAGGAATTGGAGCACAGTAATTAATTATGATATAAAAATATATCAGAAAGGGGAAAATACTGGTGATCAGTCTCACTCATCGTATCTAGATGGAGGCGTTGAGTTTAATATCAAAACCATACCAAAACTTGGAATACTACGAGGTTGAAATGACATCTGTGAGCAGTGGAGATAAGGATTATCAATCACCATTTTCAGAATCGTTTCCTCTAATGCATTCTAAAGTAGGTATTAACAATGTGTGCATGTGCACTGTGTCACACAACGTGATTATTAATCAGTGTAGTGCAGGAGACAGGTTGCCCGACAGATAACCTAAACGAAAACGCGAACGCATTGATAATGATAACAACGCGACTCGCGAGGCGCTACGGGCCTTACGCGCCCGCCGCACAATCGTTAGATAAACATATGGGTCACTGAACTGACCCAGTTTTGTTCGAGAGCCCACACGATGGGCCCGTGTGCGCGTTTTACTCAAAAATCCACAAACACAGCCGCAACTCCTCAATCAACGCACACATTCACGTATTTGCGTACGACACGCACATTTGTGAACACTTCACGAATTAGTAGCTACCACGCAACGAACTCACATAATTCTCGCTCTAAATATTATTGACCAATACCAAATACGCGACATTGCTCGTTGAATAAATTCGTGTTTACTGTTTAAACGAGGAGCCGCTTAAACGTATTTCGAAACTGTATTACAGCGCTATGTAATACCTATTCTACTTATGTAATAAGTGTAATTATCACTCTAAAACAGCAATAATAATAAAAAATTGCTTTAATTTGATATCTCTACATTTTATAATAGTTAATATAAATAGCGCTTTGATATAAATAGCAAATTAAAAAAATTGTCTACCATGATTGATTTTGTTTCTTTAAAATTGACGTTAATTCATTATCGGTCATCTACATTGCTTAAAACTTGGGCTCAATTTACATCGCCGTGGAATGGAATGGAAGAGATTTTTTGGAACGAAATTGTACAAAGCTTACCTAGTAATGTTATGCTTCTTAATTAAATACATATTGGTATTAAAAGTTATTGAACAAGTTTCAGTATTAAAATAAGAATTATCATAATTTCATACAGGGTGGACCGTACACTCCGTACAGTGGCAAAATATTTTTGTACGTCCATTAAAATAACAGGTACAAAATTTCGAAAGATACATGGTCAATGGTCTCCGGTAGGCCTTGGCCATGGCGATTACAATGCTGTCGAAATATCAACAGAGCTCAACGTCTACCTGACGAGTTTCAATTTCAACCCTTTCACAAACCGAGGTAATGACAAAGTTAGGTGCTCTTTATATTTGTGCTACCAGCTAGAGTCAACTTTGACTGAAAGTTGATCCGTACATTTCGGGAAAATTATAGAACTGTCATTATGAAATTATTTGACAACAAGCTTAAACTTTTTTTTTTAATATTTGCAACCGTTAAATATGTATTTATGTGTCGACGTTTGATGTTTCAAATTTTAAAGTAGACAGATTATAAATGAGTGCTAATTGCAAATATCCGTTTGAAAACAACAGAGAAATAGAACAGATTATGTTGTACATATGGCTGCCAGCTACACACTTGTTCGGGTAGGCATGATTCGGCACAACTGGGCGGCAAAATCAAATATTATATGTTCGGAAAAAAGCCGCTCGGCTAAGCTCGAAAACGGAACATTGATGTGATTCAAATAAAGGTCAAATATTTTTTTAACAAACTGTATAGTCAGCCTATAATGTTCCCAGTGCTGGGACCCATGCCTGCTCTCGATGAGAGGGAGTGGGCCTTAATCCACCACGCGGGCATAGTGCAGGTTGGTAGATGTCGCATGTCTTCGAAGTGTTGGTTCTTGTTTTCCTTCACCGTTTTGTTTGTTGGTTTGTTTGAGAGCAGTGGTGATGAAATAATTTACACAAAGTAAAGCACTTGTCGGGATTCAAACCTACGACCTACCTACAACTCGTAAGTCACGGCCGTTACCACTGGGCCACCACTGCTTTTTCTTACTAAACTGTATTACTTCAGAATTATGTATCCATCAATATTTTTGATTATATCTTTTTTAGCAGGAAATTAATTTTTAAAAGGTGCAAAAAAAAAACCGAAGAAAACTCAAATATTTGAAAAGCGACGCCATTGATCAGAGCGAAAGTAACGTAAAAGTCTATGACGAAGATAAATGTCAATGTGTTTTGTAGGAGTGTTTACGATTCAGTTTCGTTGTCATAAAATAGGACGTGACACCAAGTGCGCCAAAATGGAGGGCGTTTAAGGTGCGCGTGTCGGTTGGCTATTTTTAACTTTTCAATTGCTTTTTTGCCATTGAATATTTGTTTACTATTATAGGGCGAAGTAAACTATCGAATAAAATATTTAAAAAATACATGTATATTATATTCCCTTTTGTGCCGAGCCGGCTCGGACATGATTCAGCGAGAGTGCCTAGTGCCGAACGGATTTTACCGATCGGCACGAGCCGAATAAAAGCCAAATATGTGAAGTAACGGCTTTTTTGTCTAACAAGTACGCCTGTGAGAAAAGGAAGACAAATGTGTCTGTTGCCATCAACTGGGCATAAATCCAGACTTCGGGCTGATTATTTACTAATTAGTAAACTTTAAAAACAAGCTATTAAAAGCTGTTGGGTTCTTGTTGATGTCGATTCTAATAAATTTAAGTAGCTACTGGTTAGCCTAATAGCATAACCAGCCTATAATGTTCCCACTGCTGGGACACAGGCCTCCTCTCTTCGAGAGGGAGCGGGCTGTAATCTACCACGCGGGCCCAGTGCGGGTTGGTAGATGTCACATGTCTTCGAATTTTTGATTCTAGAACATGCCAGTTTCCTCACGATGTTTTCATTCACCGTTTTGAGAGCAGTGGTGACGAAATTATTTGCACAGAGTAAAGCGCCTGCCTGGGTTCGAACCTACGACCACAATAGCTAATGCTAAAGAAACGCAAATACTCAATCGAAACTAAAACATCTTCCTATGTTGTTAAACAATAAAAGCTATGGTTATTATGTGTAGGAAAATGTACATTACTATGGAAAAACTAATCTTTCCATCAATCTTGAAGGTACCATTTAGACACTCGCCACCTATCGTATGAAAATGAAAGTAAATCGAAACTAATTCAATTCGAGAAATTGTTTATCTGTTATTCAATCACAAAGCTTACTTCAATTTAAGTTTATCACAGCCGGATAAGATCAAAGCGAGAAAGTAGCGAGTTTAGCAGTACCTAACTGCAGTTACTAAGTGCCCGTTCACGAGTACTTACGTCTGTGAATAGTCAAAAGCAACAATATGTATAGTCAAGGGAAATCCAACAACGATTTTCTCCTAAAGTACTTATTGATTGAAAATATGAGAGGCTTTGCATTTGGATATTTGCACGCAGACTTTTGCGAATTGTGTCACATCTTAACAATTAAACCTCTTCAAGAAACTCGCTTTTGAATTTAGCTTCGTATACCTATACATATTTTTATCCTTGACTGACTGTATAAGTATGACTACGTAGGTCCGGACTCTGTGAGTATGGTTAGCGTAGCAGTTGAGCGGCGGTTAAAATATTATACGTATAACCGTGAGATCATCATACTGGGATTAGTGCCTAAAGTATAAAAATAATTCAACCATATGTGGGGTTTTCGAACTGAAATGTCGAATTTAGCCATTTTTTTTTTTTTTGTAAAAAATTGTCGGTAGATTCTTAGGAATAGTACTTATAATTTTTGAATTTGGAAAAGGGTAAAGGTTTTGATCATGATCGTAGGATCATGCTCTTTAGATAATTATGATAGTGTAATATCCCCCTGCCGGACGTAACCCAATTACGAAACGTAAATTTTATTTCCGGAAAAAAAAATATGTTTCAATAAGTTACTAGGTATCTGGATTGAATGTCCTAAATTGATTAATTTCTCGGTCATTCCTTCGAGTAATATATGAGTACCTCTGACTTATTATTAATAATTATTTAGTTAGGTTATTAATATTATGCAAGATAAAGACTTGCAACAAGATAACCTACATTTAAGTGAATTTAATTTCAACATTTATAATTCGCAATCTTTTAGTTAAAAATATACACAAACAGAAAAATTATGTGATCAATAAATAATATTAACGTCATTAGTCGCTAGAGGGAGACATAAGCAGTACATAGACAAATCCAACATGGCCGCCGATCTAGAGATATATTTTTAGTTTTATGATTTGGTAAATACATGGACGTTATTATTTATTTAATTACCTATAGGTAATAGTAATTATATAATATTAGTTAAAATTAATCCACACGACAACTAGGTAACTAAGAACATTGACACAAAAGCGAAACATTAATTTATACTGCAACATAAAAAGCTGATAATTTTTCATTGAATAATTAGAAATGCAAGATATTCAATTCACAATAACTACATCATGTTTTACTGCTTAGTTGGTCTAGATGATAAAACAATGATAAGAAGTAAAAAGTGGTTTTCTGTCTAGCGGTGCCTAAGATACTGTACAGACAGGATGATAATTGGATTGTAGTTAAATTAGTTAATGCAATAAAGCCGAGAGTACACCGATAGTATAATGATTAGTATTCCATAGTACTTTGTAGAATATTTGATGAGAAGATAATAAAGAAGTAGATCATGTCTAAAAGACTTATCGATAACGATTAAATTATTATATTCATCGGAATCTCAGATATACACGTTTTTTTTACGTGCAGTGTGTGCGTGGCCGTCGACTAATAAACAAGGAATGAATGAAACGACGAGACCGCAAAGTGCATGCTAACGTGAAAAATAAAACAACATAAAAGCTATACAAGACGTACACAACGTCATCTCACCATAAAACATTTTGTTCAATTGCCCTTGTTGTCCGATCAGCTTTATCGTGTTTGTGTCCATTCAAAGTAAACAGCCAAGCCAGCCGGTTTAGAGAGTCCTAATTAATTTCATAAAATAGTTCATCACTACAACGTGTCATAGGTAAGGTACGTGGGCCAGCGTGGGCCAGCGGTGCGCACACAGGGAGCGTGCAACGGAGCGGGAGTCGCGCTCGCGGTTGGCGCCCGCACGGAAGTAGGTTAGTAACTAAAGTTTTGTTTGCGTGAGGCTGCGACTCGGTGCACTCGCTCGCTAGTGCGGGCGCGCGGCGTCGCCCGCCGTGCCGCGCGCCCCGCCCCGCGCGCGGCCCGCCGCACCCCCGCACCCGCGCATCTTTCACTTTCGGCCCGACTTTGCCCGGCGCGCTCCGCCCGCCCTACGCGCCCATTGTTGCGCCCCAGCAAGGCACCGCTTTCCACAGCAAACTTGTCTCATTCACAGATGTAATAATCGACAACTTTGTAGTAACTTCCGAGCTAATTACAATTTGGATTCACATTTTCACTTGTTATTTCATTCTTATTGAACAGGTTCATTGACTTGTTAAACGTAATTTACAGTTTAATTAAAGGGATTTTAAGTAAACTAATTGTTGCTCAGATTGCTCAGGAAATACCAAATAATTGTATCAGGTGTTACCTCCACGAGCATTGAACCTAGGTGATTTGAATGATTGAACAGGCTTGGAGATAGATTGCAGAATATCTTACAATATCACAAATATTTTTCAGTTGTAGTTCTTATCCGTTACAACTATCTCAAAATAAATTGATATTTACACAATATTTTAAGCGCAAAACTTGTAGAAATTATATACGAGTATTTTGCTTTGCGAGTTTTAATAAACATGAATTATGTAGCTGGTTTAGCTTTAGGTTCGTAATATGGTTTTGACATTCGTTGCGTATCCTAAATTTTATTTGAGCACTGACCTTGACAACAATAACAACATAGAAATAAATACCGTACAATTGATGGTGCACTCTTCTCGAATATTCCTGATAATGCGTGCCTAAATGAATTCATATGACTGTTTAGATTAGAATGCATGGACGCCAGTGGTTGTATGGGCTAAAGAACAGTCGCATCGAGCGGCTTCGGTGCCGGTGTAGCAGCAACAGTGTGGTCGGCTGGCACATCACACGCATTCGCCGAGCGCTCATTGTCGTTGGTTATGTAAGGCGGAGGCCGCGTCGATGCCGTTGCGCTGCTGCGAGTCAACGAACGGCATTGACACGCGCCCGCCTCCCGCCGCTGCCGCTGCCCCCGCGCACCGCACGGCCCCCGCTGACTCCCCTCGCCGCTGCTGAAACCAGCAGCTGCGAAATTGGGTCACGAGCTCCGAGCCACCTCACGTACACATCGACCAGCTAACCGAGACCTCTGACAAGCGCACGATTCCCTCCACCTCGCGTCATGGAGCTAGTGAGTGACAGGCAGCAGGGGTCTTGAGTAACTGGTGCTGTACTTGCAAGACGACAAATGAAATAAAGCTTCTGCCGTTTAAAATAACTAAGTGTTTCAACATGATAGATCGGACGCGGAATCGCGGTACATCCAGCAGCAGACCTTGAATTCTATGATCAAAGAGCTGGTTACGTATCAACTTACATGTAGGAAGTTTCCTTCGTAGGTTCCAACAATGCTTTTCCTAATTTTCCGAAGTTTTCAAGAATTTACTTTAATTTTCTTGATTTTCTGTTATGTGCTCGATTAATATTTTACGATATCCCAAGAAAAACATGACTGATTTGATTATTATAGGCACTATAAATATTGAATTATTTGCAGCATAGCTTCTACGAAAATTGTACCCATTTCATTTCTAAATATGCATTGTATATTCAAGGTTAATTATATTTAAATGCAAAGTCGCGTTTAATTTCGCAAGATTTCTCTAAGGTCATTACTGCAGAATAATATTAAATAACTGTCTAAAACAATACTGTACGTTATAATGAAATTCGTCGTTGTTTACGCAGACATCGATAGGAATTGTAAAGCAAACATTATAACAGAAGCAGCTTCAATAGTTTCTAATATCAATGCATGAAAACGGAGAAGGAAAACAGCACTGCGCCGGCATCGAACGCTCGAGTCAACGAACGTCATTGACGACAGCCGCCAAGCAATTTTCTATGCTCCGTGAGTAGCTATAAAGTTTCATATTCAGTGGGACGGTGGCTCAACCTAGCCTTGGCTCCTACTGGCCTGGCTGACTTAGACATTCTATCTACTTTTACAAGTACATGAGCGAAGGCTCCAGTACTGCTGGGTACTTATAGTGCAGTCAGTACTTAGATGCAATAAGTTTATCGCAATCGTCAGCGTGTCCTTACTCCTTATGTAATGTTCTAATTCTTGGTACTCTCTCATTGGATTAGCGTCGTTGATGTTTACCTGTTGTTCTACTTGGTGGTACCTATAAGTTATGCCACAGTAGTCGCATGTACCTATGCATGTATGTACTGTACACAAGTAGCTTCTAAGCAATTGTCAATTTCGCAAATTATACTTTGAGGTGAATTGCATAATCAACGAACGTAAGCAAGTCAAGTATTATTGCTTAATTCACTTGATTTCTATCCGTTTACACACATAACATAACATCACGCCTATCAAGGCTTCGGGGAAAACATTCCCGAAACATTCCCGAAGGGTTGGGCAGAGGTTTACTTATAGATAGACTATAGGTAATATATTGGGGCGAGCCTATATTGCCATCAAACGGATACAAATCCAGCCTCCGCGCTGGTACTGAAAATTTCCAGATAGAAAAACCAAGTAACACTTTGCCCGACCTGGGAATCAAATACAGGATCTCATGATCAGCAGTAGCGCTTGTGACCACTAGACCAACGAGGCAGTTCTATCTGTCTATCTAATATAATTGAGAAATCCAGGACCTGCAGTATAATTTATGTTATATTATCTGTTATAGGAAAAAATAAACGCTTACGCATGACCTTGCGCACTAATATTGTCTATACTTGTTTACAAAAGTACAAATAAACTTGAATATATTACACTTAATTACAAACGTAATCTATAGAATTTACATTGAAAAGCTGATCGTTGAAGGTCAAGTTAATATTAATAATTAATTAGTAACCTATAGTAGTAATTACCCATTGTGAGACTGGTTATACGAACGTAGAGCTACGGAGCTCATGGCACGATAATATTTAATTATAATCTAATAATCATTGTTATATCAAATTAGTTCAAGGGGGATGTGGGGCGGGTAATGACGTCACCTTTTTATTCGGTTATCATCAGTATCACTATCACTGCAATATATTTCCTCCAACATTGACTTGACCAAGATCTTGTTTTATACAAAATGATAGCTTGTTATTGTATTAGGGAATACAAGAAGGAAAATACTATAAATAAACAAATGAAGGCGAATATTACGTAAGCAACGGACCCAAATCTGACCTCGGCACGGCCCTTCCCTATTTTTGTTGTTGCCATAACAAGCCAGCAATCCAATTACATTTCCGTCAGTATTACCTTAGTTTCATCGTCATTAAAAGGAAACAAAGGGTTGTTTTGAGGACTACGTATTTTCATATCTTGGAAACCGATGGCATTGATTGATCTATCCAAGTGTGAAATACGGCACCCTAAGTGCAGTTAAGGTATATAAAAGAGGGGCTAAGAGCATCGAGCGTAAAGCTAGGGTGGTAGGTAGCCGCCCTACTTTCAGAGGGCGCAGGCTGCACCGGGTGAAGGAACGTCATTGACCCACCTAGTACCTGCGCGCTATCGCCCCGCCCCGCCCCGCGCTCCCGCACCAGGCCAGACTGATAAATATAGCGATCTCCGGGAATATGGCAATGAAACTGTTGTGTACCTACCGCCACCTAGACTGTAGGTGGCGGTAGGTTAGTGCGTCAAATGTGCATACGTCAATGTTTCAATCAATAGGAAGGATTGGGAGGAGTGGCCGCCTGACCTGTGACTGAACGAATCTGTTCGCACAGCGTCGCGTTTACAGATGAGGTTTTAATTAAAATATGTAAACCTTGCTTATGATTTGTAGGCAGTTACTATGCGTACCTAACGATTACGTTCATATGTTGATTTAAACTCTAGTCACGTGCTTGTTATGTAATAATTGGACCAATAAAACATTTTCCTCAGACTCCATATAAAAGTTTAAAAGCAGCTTTACCGTCACTAATCTATATACTACTATTGAATAGGGTAGCACATCATATGTCGTTGCACATATTATGTACATAGGTAATCATATAAATTAAAATAAATATTATCTTTTTGTGTTAAATGCAATTGTAGTAGAGATAAAATCTACCAATAATTTTACAAATAAATATGTCATACAACAAACACATGTAGCTAGATAACAAGGACATTCAAGTATCAATTTCAGTTCATTATCTACAATAGCAAAGTACAGTATAATGTACTAAATATCGATCGAACGTCCACGCGTTACTAAAGTAACATCGCGATGCATAGATTTAAAGTTACAGGTAGTATTATGATGGATGCGTAAAGGCAGGTGAATAATGCATTAATTGAGGCATATGGAAAGGTTAGCAGCAATCACCATAAGTTTCGAGGCGGGCGGGGCGAGGTGGGGGTGTGTGCAGGGTGCGGGGGTGCGAGGCCAACACGTGCGGGTTGCAGGCGGGTCAACGAACGTCATTGACCCACCTCCGGGGCCTACTTATATCGGGCCGATAACACCCCCGTCGATACGGCGATTGTTTCGTCTGTGTGCCATGTTAATAACAATACTACATTGACGGCTTACTTTGAACAATTGCTCATGAGTGTGCACATGTCCTCGTCAATGTATCTGATAATGTAATAATTGTAGTAACCAAGGTCGCCGCGAGATTTACGCTGGAAACTTCAGTGTGAAAATATTTTGTTTTATACCTTCGAATTAATTTCTACCAGTATTTACATTAAAACAAATTATGAACCCAACTGCTGAGAGAAATAGTACCTATAATTTAATTTATGGTTAATACTATAAACCGCTTGTCGCGGTTGGTCCGTGGATGGGTGGCCATCTTTACATATCAAGACCCCTCCGTGCCTCGGAAAGCACTTTAAGGGGGAAGCGCTTAGGTAGCCCGCGAAATTCAAATTTTCTTACGTTTTTTGCAATTTGCTGGTCAGTGTTAAGTTGTACGTTGATTAAAATATGATTCGCGGCCGTAACAAATATGTATTTACAGAATTATAATCATTAAAGTCATCAACACAACTCTCTAAGACCAAGTAAACCCCAAGAATTACTATTTCATGAAATCTTGACATTTGGGGATTATACTAACTTAACAAGTTTTATTACTGATTGTAATGGTTATAATTCTGTAAATACATATTTGTTATGACCGCGAATCATATTTTAATCAACGTACAACTTAACACTGACCAGCAAATTGCAAAAAACGTAAGAAAATTTGAATTTCGCGGGCTACCTTAGCGCTTCCCCCTTAAGTCGTTGGTCCCGGCTGTCATTCGTGTATCTTTGACAGTCGTTACGGGGCGTTAGAAGCCCGAAAGTCTGACAACCAGTCTTACCAAGGGGTATCGAATTACCCAGTAACTGGGTTGTGGAGGTCAGATAGGCAGTCGCTTCATGTAAAATACCGGTATTCACCTGCATCCGGTTTGACTGGAAGCCGACTCCAATATAGTTGGGAAAAGGCTAGGCAGATGATGATTACTATAAAATATTTTCCCAGTAGCGTCAGTATAAAAGTTATGGAAATTCTTACCTAAGTAGCTACGGATAATTTTACTCCCAGCTCGTTTATTAGCAGTACCATTTTCCTTCTAGCCTAATGATGTTATGGCAATGTCAAGTGTAACTGGGGTATTCAAATGACACTCACTGTATAAATAATAAACTTTATTAATTAATTTACTTATCAAATTCGTAATGACCGCAAACTCTTTAATACATAGAAATAATTATGTTGTTGTTGTTGTATTTTATTTTATTAATTTCTTTATTGTTTTCAACAGGACACTGTACCGTATTTATCTAAAAGACAGAATTCAAATTATAAATAGAAAATACAAGTAAATACTTCAACATCTACTTATGACATTTTTTACTTATATCATTTTTTTACTTATATCATTTTTTTACTTATATCATTTTTTATTTATTTATAACACTATTTGACGTGTATACACACTACGTTAATTTTACTGGGTTATAGGCTGAGGGCTCCGATCCCGCTGGTACACGTCCCGGAGGAGCACGGTTTCTTATTATCTCGATAAAGTCAATTTAGTCAATCTTGTTTAAAAGTACCATCTGCAGGAAAAGTTTGAAACCAATTTTTTAAGTACCTATTATAATATTTGACATAACATTAAGGATCAGGAATAAATTATACGTTCTAGATCATGATTAAAATAATCGTATATCGATATAGAATATTCTAGTCTGCTGGAGTAATCACAGGTTTTAATTATCATAATAATTAGTTTGTCAATAATAACGTAATATACGAAAATAACACATCGCGACTTGGTAAAACGGCAATGTTACTAGGAGAACTTAGGGTGCAAGAGCGAGTGAAGCAAGCTTGGGGCTTGGAAACAATAGAAAAAAATAACAAAGAAAAAATGCGACTAAATTTATCAAAATGTGGCCCTCCGGGACGTGCCCCTGCGGGAACGGGGCCCTCCGGCAGGAACCCATTTTACTTACTATACTGGATGATTTTTTTTACCGTCTCGAAATTTTTACAGGGTGTTCTACCCATGAACATGAACAACTTTCACTATGGGACTAACTATGAGATCACGAAAAAAAATCAGCTGTCTCATACATTTTGGTCAAGTAGGTTTGAACTTTCTATTAAACAGCAAATTTTTTTTTCGTGATTTCTGGGTTGGTCCCATAATGAAAGTTGTTCATATTCATGGGTAGAACACCCTGTAAACATTTCGAGACTGTAAAAAAAATCATCCAGTATATGTAAAATACCGCTCGAAACGAGGGGTAACGTGGTGAAAATTCCAGGAAATTCGTGAATGAACTGACAAATCTGGATGCATCTCTTCAGCCAGCTGTTTTGAAATACACTTGTTGTATAGTACGTTGTATTTAGTACGTATCAGAAACTAAAGAAGCTATCGACTCCCTCGGACACATTGACATATACGTAATATTTGTTCATTCACCCCTAAATACCAAAGTGTGCTCGGATGAGACCAGAAATTAATAATGTTAATTTGCACTAGTTAAAACTGGCGACAAATTGCCATGATACAGGTAGGTAGTAGAGCAGTTATTCATTTCTTAGAATTCATTGTTTCCGATCCAAGTATACACAACCTCACGAAAGGGTTGAACTTGCATTGGTCAGTTGGCAAGAAACGAGTGTTGTTAAACCTCTAGAAGTTTCTTTAGCCGAAGGTGGTGTTAACAGCTCATTGGAGGTCCGCTGCACCGAAGTCCACTTCCGGCCTCGACAGGGCGATCAATACGTATCGGGGAACGAACTCCTGACCTCGAGCTGGGAACTGGGGCGCCGCGCAAGCGCTGCCCGTCGTGAAAGCCGCGGCCGCGCCGGCCGGTGCATCTTCTTAACACTCCATTTTGAATTTCAAATTTTTCCTCGAAAATTCGATGATCATCATCCTCAAGGGTTCTTAAAGTATCCATAGAGACCAGCGCCTCTTTTATATCCTCTTTTTTTCTGTTTTTATGCAGTTTCATAGAAACAAAAGGCAACCTCGTCCGCCATATTGGTTGAACTCTTGACATTCGACATTTAAAGATCAATAATATCATGGCAGGGGTATCTGTTATATTATTCAAAGCTGCAGGCGCGGTTGGTGCTTGTTGAAAATAGGTTATGAACTCGTGACTACTTATAGCAGTAGCTTATGTTTCAATTAGTTATTTTATATACAAGATGTAACATAATTAACGCACAACCTCTTAGGGGTCATTGTACTCATCATTATGAACAACTTTTACTATGGGACCAAACAGAAATCGCAAAAAAAAATCTGCTGCTCCCTACATTTATGTTCACATAATTAAGTTCCTTTTTAGTTAATAAAGCCTACTACAATATTTCTGAGTTTATTGCAGAAAAAGAAAATGCATTTGTTTGATTATTTTTAAAATCATGTTCAATTGAATTATAATGTTGAATTGAATTATTAAGTAGTCATTTCGTCTGTTGCTGGTCTCGTACCTTTCGCATGCCTAAGTGTAAAATGTGGCTGAACCTATAAATGTATTCGTCATCATGTACTGTACCCATATTTGCGAAATAAATTATCTTATCTTATCTTATAACTTGTCAAAATGTAGGGAACAGCAGAAGTTTTTTTTTTGCGATTTCAGGTTTGGTCCCGTTATAAAAGTTG
This sequence comes from Fissipunctia ypsillon, assembly GCA_947568875.1. Taxonomy (NCBI): domain Eukaryota; kingdom Metazoa; phylum Arthropoda; class Insecta; order Lepidoptera; family Noctuidae; genus Fissipunctia; species Fissipunctia ypsillon. The sequence goes on along the minus strand of OX387645.1, from coordinate 20,125,243 downwards.
TTCATAATGATGAGTACAATGACCCTTAAGAGGTTCTGCGTTAATTATGTTACACCTTGTATATAAAAATTGCACTTTTATGGGATTTGTGCTGATAAATTCTACTCTCATTTAGGTAGGCGTTACGCTAGTGAGATTTAATGGGTAAGTACTTAAGCGGGCGGTTGCATTTTGTCACCTCTCTCGCTCACACGGGACCAAATTTTTAAGAATGTGAAATGAAAATATGCTTTTTTGAAAAATGAAATCAATTGGCGAACTAATAATATCATCCTCATCTCAAAAACAGATTATAATACGAGTACTTATTGAGTTGAGTTTATTAGATAACACAATATAAATGTGTTTTTAATAATTATCGATCCATTTATTAGTTCGCCAATTGATTAAATTCTTTAAAAAAGCATCTTCTCATTTAACATTCTTAAAAAATTGGTCCCGTGTGAGCGAGAGAGGTGACAAAATGCGACAGCCCTCTTAATTGATCTTTTGAGTTTCATTTGTTTTTTGTAGAATCTTACTTCATTAAGTAGTAGTACTTGGTTCATCTTATCAGTCATCTATTCCATTGCGTATTCTTTTATGAATCTTATTTCAAAAGGCAGTTGAGTATTTCGCTCACCGTCGAATACCAAATAATAATAAAATATTTTCAAAAGCCAAAGACTATGTACCTGCCTACCTACTTAAATATTTGGTTTAGTTTTATCTTCAAGGAGTTATTGCCAAATTGCATCAAGGCATTTTAATGGCGTAATGCGTTTTCTTTTTTGTTTCTACAGCTAATGGCGCAATATCGCGCACTGCGAGATTCGATCCAACCAGATAGTGCCCGATATTAACTCCGTTGACCTTTACAATACACGAAGTACGTGCACTGAACAAAGCTAACACACCGAGCCAACTTCTATAATTAACAATTGACTGTATTAAACGTTTTAAAAATAATATAGAGGAAAACAGGCAGCCATCAGAAGGCATTACAGTACTGCTGAAGGTAAAGACAGCCGATATTGTTGTTCGATACTTGGTATAAATTTTGAGGCGCGGGCTTTTGAATGCGGCCCTGCTGCAATGCCAAGGCGACTGCCAAAAGGCGGAGTGAGGTCAAAGCCCAATGTCAGGGGCCCTAAGAATTTTGTCTCCGCTGCATTTTAATGCGATACATTCAGCCGAGTAATGAGCGACTCCATTCAGGAGTCACGAACTTCGACGAGATGTGTTTATACACTTCTGCGAAACTAAAAGTGAGTTACAGTTACAGCCGTTATCAAAATAATTTACAGGTTTTCGACGCTTTCGTAGTAATCTGTTTTCGAGTTTACGTGTAGGTACCTAATGAGTTCTGCTTTAAAAAGTTGTATTTCCGTACATAAGTAATGAATGGCTTCTTACATATGCATAAAAATGAGTTCATGGGACAATTTTTTAATTTAAGGGTTCGAGACCAGTACCGCGGTCAAAAAAGATCTGAAAGAGGCTAACCGGCCCTTGCTAGGGTAATAGAAACCCTAGTTTCTGTACTTCTAAGCATTGCATTCGGTTGCCATTCTTCTTCTTTTCTCGTGACAGCATGATCTATGCACGTATGCAATGCGCTTATTGCATTATATCCATGCATGTACATATATAATACTATAGTATAAAAGTATTTATAAATCAGCAATGCGGGCTTTTTTTAGATCGACCCGGGTTGCAAAAGAACTCCGTGAAAATTATGAAGAAGGTTCAGAAGTTCAAAAGTTCACCATGACCGTCATTTTATCCGATCTTACAGATGGTGATACAGGGTGTGGGCGGCAGATGGCACATAGTGGTTGCGTGGAAAATTGTGTACATGTATTGCGTTGCGGGTACTGAAATTCAGCCGTCGTTGTTTTTATAGAGTGGTCATTCAATATGTTTATAACGGGCATATTAATCCGACGATGCCTCTAAGTACTTGTTATGATTTATTTGATCATATTAAGAATATAAAAGCATGTTATCGTAAGTAATTTGTCATGCTTCACAAATGTGTCTATCTATTCACTCGGATGCAAGTCCCATTAATACTCATCTTATTTCAAAGTTAGAGGTTGTAAATTCAAAAAGCTTAGGTAATAAAAACAAACTTTTAAAAATTGATTTTCCTAATATTCTGTCATTGTACTGTGTCACTATCTTACACTAGTATATTATGATACAAGTGTGTAATGATCAATGCACACGCGTTCCATACGACGTTTTTCAATACACTTGCGAGCCAATAAAGTTTCATAAACTAATTACCTATGTAAAAAAATATGAAATATGGCCCGTGGATTCCTTTTATCGCGGTGTCTTCACGGGTTGAAGGAGAGGCTAAGGCACGAAGCCGTCGATCAGTCTAATAGGTATTAAAAGCATAAAAACTGAATATTTTGTATGTTATTTGGATGTAGAACACAAAAGAATATTATTTTTTGACAAAAATAAATAATTTGATGAAATATTATGTTTAGTAATTTATCATATTTTATTTATGTACACAGTAGGCATAAAAGGCATAAAGTCTCTTTAATGAGATTAAAAAAGCGCACATCTCCGGTTAGTAAATATTTATCTGTGGCGCTCATTACCGCACTAGTGCAGTAATATAAAGTAAAAAGCACGCGTGTTTAATACACTGCATTATGATCCTAAAATAGCTCAATAAGAGCCACTTTATGAGCAAGTGTGTTGAAAAAAATATTGTCACTGTCCGCTTCCCCAATAGTGCACTGTCATTCGGGCATTCAGGCTGTCACATTAGAAATTATTTAGAAAACGAAACACTGGCGTTCTTTTAAGCAGAAATTAATAATACGGTTATCAGTGCACTGTTCTCCTATATGGATCTTAGCTATCATAATCCTCAAATCCTGCGAACAGTTTACAAACAGAGTGCAACAATCATCTCAGTCTCGAAATGTCAACTGTTCCCATGCGCATGCTGCGGTATTATAAAGGCTATAACTGACTTTTCCCGGTACCAATAATAGTTAACAGCGAGAAATTTCTTGTCTCCCGACCCACCCCGTCACATCGCATCGCCCGACCACGCTATTAATTCGTTTTCGCTTAGCGTTCTTTCTGAATTTTTCTTTTCATTTTGCTCAGCTCCTGAGGGTCATAGCGTAATGTTAAATAGCCTATAGCCGCCCTCAAGAATTGGGCTATTAAATGCAAAAAGAATTTTTCAAATCTGACTGGCAGTTCCAGAGAAAACAAACACACAAACTTACAAACAAATTTTACGTCTTTATAATGTTGGTACAGATGAGAAGAGGCTTCTGCCCTGCAATGGGACAACAATAGGCTGGTATTATAACAACCAAAAGTTAAGTTCGGGATAGTTGAGGAGGTCCTTCTTTACTACCCGGACTTTTACTATCTCTTCTCTTTTTGAGAAGAGGCTATTGGCTTGCATTAGAACTATTCACAGCCATTACCAACCTCAAATTCACGCACGGAAAATTCCGTTGACGATAGTCTCTGAATACCAACAGATTTCAGGAGACTGTTCTACACGTTTCTCTAAATCTGCAGGACGTGAGCCCAGACTACAAGCCCTCCATTTAGGACATGTTTTGTGTTCGGCTTGGAACTTATGTCCAGTTTATTGTCCAGGTCTTGCCAACAAGAGCAATAAATAAAAAATAAAATAAAAATAAATAGTGTTTTATTACAGGCGAAACAAAAACCCATATACAAAAAAAATTGAATTGAATTAAAACATGGGGGTATGTAAAGGTACCGATACTCTTCAAAACAATAAGTCCATCGTCAATTTTTTGTCGTCATTTTTTGTTCTCACTTAAGTGAACAGAAATCCAGTGCACAAATAAATCAATCAATCAATTAATCAATGTAATCAGTCTTTTTTGGAATGTTTTTCCAGTCTGAACTCTACAGACGTGACATTGTCGTCACCTATCCGCGCCTCACATGGTTGCACCGGAAAATACTGGTTCATCGCATTAATGTGTATTTGAAACGAACCTCCGCAAAACGACTATAAAAACTCTCCTTGATAATGTTAAATTACCTGATAAAAGTTTCCTGCAAAAATGATGAAAGCAAGAAAACACCATCGTAATTAGGTCACATCCCTCGACGGCTGAGTGGACATTATATAAAAATAACATTTTATTTTCACTCCATTGTGTACATATTTTAGTATCTTTGTAAAAATATTTAGTCGTAACAGGGGCCTTTAAAATCAGCGGCAAAATAGAGTCAGTTTTTACAACAGAAATATATAGTGAACTCTCTTTAGACCAGAGCCTTATAGGGGATGCGCTAAGATAGCCCGTGAAATTCAAATTTTCTTATATTTTTTGCAATTTGCAGCTCGACTATATGTATTGATAGAATCGTAATTATTAGGAGTCATCAATAAGACTCTTTAAGTTAGAATAATAATTTAATTGGCCTCAAATGTCATGATTTCATGAAATAGTTATTCAATAAGGTAATTCAAAGTTAGAGAGTTGTATTTATGGTAATGCTGATTTATAATTCTGTCAATACAGAATTGTTACGGTCTCGCATCATATTTTGATCAACATAAAACCTGAAGCCCAATTCCCGTAACTGAAAATGTTCAAAATCTAGTCGCAATCTCATCTCAGCAACAATCATTAATGTCAGAAATGTACAGGGAAATTATAGGTATTTTTGACATATTGAGACTGAGATCAGACTGTGAATATTTTTAAAGTTACGAGAATTGCCCCCCTGATACTGGCCTACAAATTTAAAAAAACTTAAGAAAATTTGACTTTCGCGGGCTACCCCGGCCCCGGCGCTTCATATATTGTCATCATCATCTGCCTAGCCTTTTCCCAACTATATTGGGGTCGGCTTCCAGTCTAACCGGATGCAGCTGAATACCAGTATTTTACATGGAGCGACTGCCTATCTGACCTCCACAACCCAGTTACTGGGTAATACGATACCCCTTGGTAAGACTGGTTGTCAGACTTTCGGCGCTTCATATATTGTGACTGCAATTAATAGAAATCAGTCCTAACTAATTACTTTAAGTAACTCTTCTCTACACATCTTCACAAATGTTTAATTACATCTGATCCCACAAGGGACACCAAACAAGATTTTCCCACTAAATTAACCAAACATAAATGTTTCACCATATATGGTGAAAATCCCCTCTTACGTAACGGTTCAAAAATACACGAGGCGTAACCATGGAAACCGTACAAAGTCCCAGGTTGGCCATAAGATAAGTACCGGTATGATGACCTCTTGAAATTTCGAAGGTCGTTACTCGTGCCTCCATTGATTTTCGTAGATTTGTAGGAGCATACACACTGTGTCATGTCTGTGGCTGTGTGCTGTGGCAGTGACAGTGGTTCGGCCCCCTTTTGACCTATTTTCAAGTCCCTTGTACCAGCGGGATGGTGACGCAAGCAGGCTCGGAACAGTGCTGCTGCGAACGCTGAGAACTTCTGACAATGAATCATTTGTTTTAAGGACCTGTTCGTTATTTTTGTTTATTGTGCAAGAAATTAAAATTGGTCAAGTGCGAGTCGTACTCACACATGGAGGGCTCCGTACCACCGTACAATGTACAGTATTATTTTAACACTACTTTTTTTTCTTTTGTAAAAATTAAATGGCCCCATTTTTAACCTTATTTAGTTTTTATTATTTGTTCTTATAACGGCAAAAGAAATACACATCTCGACGGTCCCTACGTAAATAAAGGCAAGTCAAAAATGGCATTTTTTATGGCTTCTTGGCTTTAGATTTTCCATATGCACATACCTATATAAGTTTTTTTTTAAATATTATGTATTTAACTGCATATACAAATCATATAAGAGAACAAGTATCATAATTACAACGAATAAGTGTCGTAGATGCGGATATCTATACGTATCGTTTCGTACGGTTTTTGACATGTCTTTATGTAAGTAGGGATCGTCGATCTGTGAAAATTTCAACTGTCTACCTATTACGGTTCATGAGACAGTCCGCTGTCAGACAGCCGGACAGGGGAGGCTTAGTAATAGGGTTCCATTTGGCACCCTTCGGGTACGGAACTTTAAAAATAAGGCCTCGTTATACGGCCCATAGTAGTATTTCCCTGGCCCTTAGTTTGTGTAATGCCCAAGCGCAATACAATGTCTACAGCCGCGGTATCAGTTAGTATTCGAGCCAGCAACTACCTGCTCCACATACTAGTATTTTCATGGAATCCAAACCATTTTATTTTGCTGTAACTTTGGTAAGTGATTACGATTTTGAATTACCTAACTAGACGATTTCAAAATATTCATAACTAACTTCTGTTCGCGACTTCGTTCGTGTAGAGTAGAAGTCATAGAACACCGCAATATATTAAAAAAACAGCTACATTTTTATACAACTCCCCAGTTCGTCCTGAGGTCGACACCCGCAGGCTTCAGTGGCAATTTCTCATTGCTTGCGCAGCTTTTAGTTTTGAGTGAAATAAATGCCTGCGTTCCTGTTTATACTACTACCTAATGGTACAGCGCTGATACACTGACTGTTGCATCCTTACAGATTATTTCTGACGAACAGCTATCACTAAAATAATATAACAGTAGATTGTAAACAAACGGGGTTTCTCATTAACAGTAACCTAACCATAAATATTTATTTTTATTATAACCATAGTTAACAGAAGAGCCCTAAAATATAACAATATTTTGGTATATAGCGGTGTCTTACGACTTCCACGCAAACGAAGTCACAAGCAGAAGCTAGTTATAACTAAACACAAAAACTATGAGGAAATTCAATGCTGTAGGTACATAACATATTCCAAGATTCCAATGAATCCCAAAATACTTTATGACCAAGAAACCTTGAATAGGTTTAAAACAAACTTTAGAACTTCGATCAACAATACCACCTGTTGATCGAAGCTTTAGAAGATTACAAGGAGACGTTTTCACTATCGAATAAACTGCAAATCAGTAAAAATATTAATGAAATGCGACAGCTTCGTAGTTAATGTGGTCGCATGTCATGCGTCCGGCGTTTGCTTCGCGGTATCATCGCGAGTGGCTTGTTGGGATCCCTTGGAGATGAAAAGTCAGTAGCAAGTAGGTACATAATGTAATATTGCTACTCTACTGTACGTTTATATATTTTAAAAAAATACGATTTTCTGTATATTTTATACAAAGTAATCAAAGTATGTGTATGTTTAGCTACAGTTAATTGTAGCACCAATTACAAATTACAAATACTTCGATAAAACTAAACAACTCAAAGATAACATTACAAGTCAAGAGAAAATTCTATAAATATCTTCCTAACAATAACGTAATACGAAACGACCCCTCTTGTCGACAAAGCGGGAATTTGGAGGCATTAGATTGGGCCTCGTCTAGGGCGGCGCGGCGCGTTGCCATGACAACGCTGCAGCCCGACGACGCACCGACCTAGTTCCCGCCCAAATGTTAATGACCTCCAAAACCCAGGTCGAAGTTCACGCGCGTTACACGAGTAAGGGATCTATCCATGTACCCCTTGGACGTTTTACGGGTCACACCATGTATTGATCCGTCAGATTTTAAGATTGAATCTAGGTTAGAGATGGTGTCGATTCCTTGTGGAAATTTATCTCTACCCTTGAACATGACATTTTTGGATGTCGAGCGGAATTAAATGCATTTTATTTTTCAAGTTGTTTTGTCTTCGTGCTTGTTTATTGGACAAGCGGATCCATTTATTAGATGTTGTCATTGTTGATTGTTGCTGTTATATTATAAATTGTGGCTAATTGTTTAAAATGTTGTTGACTTGTGTTGAGGAGATCGTTAACATGTTTGCGTGTGAAACAAACTGCCCTTTATGAAGGAGACGTCGGTTGTCGCGAAGGCGTCGCATCTTCAAACGAGTGTGTTCTTGGGTTACTATTGTTACATCTTCAGGTCAGGTCATCAGCCTAGCGCGGGGCTAATAACCTGGACGGTGGATAGTGTCAGTGTGTATTTATTTCTACTGGTTAACAATGTTAACGATGTTTGTGATATATCGGTCTGATTAGCTTGTTTGTTTTTGGAAGAATGGTTGACTAGTGTTCAAAAGTTCAGGACTCCGTTTTGTAGACAAGGTTTATCTGATGTAGACTACTACTACTTTTATTTTTTAGGTCTCAAATGGTACCTAGGTATACTAAGTATTCATATCTTGTATGTTTCGCTTCATAAACAATATTATTATCTACTTAGTAACCGTAAAACTATCTAATACCCCGGCTAATAAAAAAATATCTAAATTTAAACTTAACACGTACAAAATACATGTGTCGCACACATGTTAGCGAATTCCTAGTTGTGTTGCTTATAGATGGAACAGAAAGGAAATTGCAAATAATTTTAGCTCATTACAACGACTGTGCCTAGACTGAGCTGTGTTAGTGTGCGTGTGTATGTGCACACGATCTACGCAATTACACGTAAAGAATAGTGACAACGCACACAGACGCCAGTGTAGTCGACGGACTGCGCTGCACCGCGTCGCATGCATTTGCAGAGCTAGTTAGGGTTGCATCTAACTGCATTTAATATGCAGTTAAAACTGACATTGCAAAAAAAATACAATTACTGAAACTGAATAAATTTGTCACGATTTTAGCTCTGTATCTGTCCTTTCTTTTGTTTCATAAAACGGCTTATTATCAATAACTTTGTTATTATAAAGATATATAAAAAAAATCTGCTGGTCCCTACATTTTGACGAGTTATGCGAACATAAATGTACGGAACAGATGATTTTTTTCACGGTTTCAGGTTTGGTACCATAGTAAAAGTTGTTCATATTGATGAGTACAATGACCCCTTAAGAGATTTCGTGTATGAATAGACACACCTTATAAATTCTTATCACTTGAGGTGACTTCACATCTGGTGTTGGTCCAACGCAGGCGCGTATAGGCGAAGCGTAGGCTATGCTGGATAAACGCTTAGTTCAAAGACACTCTTAAGTAAAGCAAAACTTCTCTTTATGGTACAGTGTCCACGGTTTTATATTCAAAGTCATCATTATATATTATAAAAACGCAGTCTCTTTGTCTGTCCGTTAGATATAAAATTGATAGTCGCAGAAAAGCTGCCTGTCTGTATTACAACCCTGCGATGCGCTAGAGTCGCACAGTCGTAACTCATACACGCACATAGAGTTGGTACTGGCTGGTACTTCCATCTATTTCGTGATGCAATGCACTCTTGCGCACAGTTTTACGACGACCGACGTTATTTACTACTTAATAAGTTTAATCGATTTTAGTCTCAGGTATCCTTAGTTTTGTGTGCCTGAGTTATTTATGACAGGCTCTAGTAAGCTTCTTATTCAAAGATAGAATCAATTTATCGCAAAATTTGTTGTGAATTAGGAGGAATTACAAAGTAGTAACACTGGCAAGTAGAAACTTGTCGCTAAAATTAAGATTATTTTCAGGAAATGAAATGAGTACTTAGTGTGTAATAAATAACCAATTATGATAAAGTTTCAGACAAAGGGATAACAAAGAACAAAGGAAATTTTCTATGCAAGTTTTAAACAATTTTAACTATTTTATTTTGAAACTGAAAAGTGAAAATTGCTTCCTTTACTTTAGCATAGGAAGCTCCGACTGAATATCCGAAAATGGGATCTCACAAACTCACAAGGAAGGTGTTTTCACATTGTTTTAAATTCTACTTTCCCAGCTACCCTTACCAATAGTGAAAACACAAATTTTCTGTCCCATTGGTCCGCTAACACTTCAATACGCGAGTGTTTGCGCGTGTGAAATGCGTTCTCTTTGGGTGCGGGTCGTCTGTGGGGTGCTTAATGGAACGTATTCACGCGCTCATTAACGAACCTATAGATCGTCGTGCTCGCTTGGGCAATGTGCTTATAATGTTTACTTTATTTATGGCAAATGTCGGTGTAATATAGGCACACCTCAGCCTAACCCTTCGGAGAATAAGGGCGTAATGTTATGTTACGTGTGTTTATTTATGGCATTCAGTAAAAGTTATGTTAAAAGTGATCATGTTAAGAGGAAGTAAGTACTCTCAAATGTAACCATTTTACTAATTGAGGTTAGTAATGGCGTTTGTATCAAATATAGTTTACTAAGTTACAGATGTAATTAATATTCAAAGAACTGAGTAATGTAGTGAAATATTACACCAAAGTGGGGACACTTCCTTCTCACGCGGTTAAAGTAAAACAAAACTGCGGGGCAATTGCATAACACACTAATAGTAGGAATCGGTTTCATTTTGACAGTTCAACAACATTCATTACGTTATTTACGCTGTTGAGCAGACAATATTTTCGAACGTATGAAGCAATGGATTAGAAATTTGCTTCAATATCATTCAGATTGTGCTTGATAGTGTATTACGCAATTAGCCTACTGTTCAGCCAGATGAAATAACAAGGCATTGAATAATTGCATAGACGACATAGACGTCGACTGATAAAACAAGAAACAAAACATCTTACAGATCAAAACAGCTTCTAAAACAGACGATAAACTCCTCCGACCTAAAAAGCTGTAAATCAAAAGAGGTTTTCTTTCAGCACGTATAAAAGGGTGTTTGAAAGCGCGGCATGTAGGATGAAAAGCTTGTATGTGTCCTTTAACAAGCCAGTACTTGGCTGGTGTAGGGCGCGAAGCGGGGGCGGCGCCTATTCCTAGCGCGAAACTAGGCCGGCCGCCGACCGCTGGCGGATGGTCTAACGGAAAAGTAGAAAGCGGGATTAGCTGCAAGGTTGGAGTGGTGTAGATGCATGGTTCCCAACAAATTGAGAAGATTAATAAATTAATAGAGCTAATCGAGTAACATTAAATTGTAATGTTTTGCGCTACAAACATGTACCTAAATGATTTAAAATTGTATCAACGCAGTTACGGTCAAATTATGTGGTTTCATTAGGCAAAATCATTCTTTTTTTTATCTGTCTGTAGACAAAAACGTTATTCTGTTTTTAACAAACATTTATGATATCAGATTATATGAACATGTCTTGGAAGAGGTTTTACGATGATGACTAAGAATCTCGTTATAAGTCAATTATCTGTGTTTATTATTTAGGTCAAATTGTATAGAATAAAAAAGTGCATCACTGCTAGTCAAACTCAACATTTTTGTTATTGCTCATTTATCGTATGCATATATTGAGAACAACTTTATCTTGATCGGCACACTTTCCTATATGAATCATAGTTAAAAATCCGTGAATGCAAAGTTCAATGTTGTTGGACGGAACAAAAGTTTGAGGCCAGTATAGCAATGAAAGTTTGTCAGTGCGGTGACAATGTGTATCTGTATACTTAACCTTAATAAGGAGTTACGATTTCTTTATGACAACTTTTACGAATCATCTATGACACATACATAACTTTTTCAGCGTCATAATGGCCTTACACAAGTACCTTCAACTTGAACTACGCGAGCCGCCTGTGACTTGGGCCACACGACGTTTTAAACTCCGGACGCATGCAGTGCCAACACAAAAATTACTTCTCAGAACAGAGGTTCAAGAATCAAGATCTATGTCGTTTGAGAAGACTTAAATATCAGATCCTCTTCCGAACGTATTTGTGTCAGCGAAAATAAAACGAAACATCGATACAAAATGTTTGTTTGTGTGTTTTTAATGTTACCAGGAACCATCGGACCGATTGTTTCTTTTCAATTTGTGCCATTTTTACTGTTTGGCCACGTGGCTCGTGTTCCTGTGTGGAGAGAGAGAATTTATTATTTGATTTTATAATTAATTGTACAAGCATCACAATTCTCTTTCTAATAACATTACTTTCCAAGATAATATTTACACAATTTAAAGCTAACAGTCTTAAATATGTACAAGTATATAAAAAAGGAGAAGAAATAATCAGAAGGCATAAAAAAATTCGTCCGCATCGTTGTCAACAGGAAAAGTGCCCAAAAGGCTGGCAGTATTGCCACGTTGTATGGCAATGCTGATTCTTTGGCCAAAAAATAGGCCAGCCCTCTGGTTACGTGTAGAGTCGACCAACCTCTTGGCGATGTCTCGAAAAACTAAGAGTGTGCACTCGGACCCCATGGCCCTTAGTGTTTCAACCCCAAATGGCTGGAACATATAAGTCCCAATAAGATTGGAGTATTTCCGCCGTTTGAGGTTAAACGTTACTTATCAATAGTAAACTTGGTAAAGCTTCAGAATGTTAAAGTTAGGTTCATGATGTAAAAGAAAATATGTCGGATCAGACCATTTCTGGTGTATTTTCAAATAACTAAGCTTTCTTAAGGGTTTCTGTCAAGCTAAGCCTGTCTAGAAAATTTCACATTACACTGCTATTAAGGAAGACTATGCAACTCTCAGAAACGTTTGGATCTTCGCCATCAGAGTAATGTTCGCTGTCTTTAGAAATATTGAAGAAAAAGACAAACAAATTCTCATACAGCGACTCGTTCTAGTTACATAGAACAGACGCACAACACAGAAAATAAAATTACCGTAAGTAAACAAGTAGGTATTCAATGTTTTCTCAAAACAACTTTTTTCTGTTTGGCTTCGCAAGCTGAAAGTATCTATTTATGTACTAGTCTCGAATTACAACCATTTGTTACATATTTATGAAGATCTGTCGGTCAAACATTGATACATGTGTTAAGTGACGTCTGTGAAAATAATAAGGTCAAAACTTACAATATGTATATTTATTTTGAGGCTTTAAAGGGGACGAAGATAAAGCAGAGTGGAAACTTTCCACTCAAAAGGTGGTCAGCTTCATGATAAGACTCTCATTCGTTTACAAGTATTTACACAATATTTAGTCCTCATGCTGTCTTGCAAGCACACGTGCCATTTTATGTGCTGTATTTTACAGCAACGTTAGACACAGTAGGCGCTTCCTCCACGACGTTACTCAAAAGTAACTCGTTACTTTTAATTAACGTCGTGGATGATCAGCCTTAAGTTGACTTATTTTCCATATTCAAACATTTGATTTGATCAAGAAAAACTGAAAGTCGATACAGCTATCAAGTACTGAAGTAATGGTGCCACTATATGCTTGTATAATAGTCTTGTAATATTTTTAATACAAGGTCAAGTATCCCGACCCAATGTTGTATCCACTATCAACCTAGTCTTCACTCGGCCTTGATTTCAATCGTGATTCTACTTGTTGGAATTAAACTGTATTACCAGTTACGACAAAACACAGCACGGTAATATTTAATGACAGCACTTTTTATTATTTGCTTACGTTAATAAAAACATTCCAATTACTCAGCAAGTGCAATATGCATTAAGGTCTGTGACCTGACCTCATCCGCGTAACGTGGCCTTACAGCGTAATGAAAACTGCGCAAACGCAAGCGGAGCTCGCCAATTATATTCCCGCGAGTTAATTTCAAACGGCCAATGGTGATGCTTCTATGATGCTATGAGCCAATGGGAATTCTTCATTAAATTAACAAACGTTTTTATTGCAATTTGCAGTGCAATGGTTTGGTCCTAAAGTATCTAGAATTGGAAATTAGTTCTGGGATTTGATTTCAATTCGTTTTCTAAATGAAACACACACCATCATCATCTTTATCATTTGGCTAGTCACACAATTATTGATTAAATTGTTAGGAAATAAATGCATGGCCTTTAAATTACTGTGAGATAAATCATATTGCCTAGATAAGCATCTTTGCTGAAGTTTTAGATAAAATCAGTCCGTTTGAAAGGAAGCAGGCTTACCTACTATGAGCTGTTCAAAGTTATTGTAACTTAAAGTCAGGTTAGACTTACACTCAGGACTTAAAAGCAGATTAGCGAGCTAAAATTAAAATAATTTCAGTTCACTTTCAGTTAGGTACATCCCTAGATTAGGCAAAAGCACTCCACATGTGCAATGTGAAATGCATTTCTAATTTGATTGTTAATCTCTACTCTCTACAACCATTCTAAATGTAGAGATATTCGATTGCAATAGGGATGGTCTCAAAACTCTGTTAGAGGACGTTTAACTTGTTTGAAACCGTTATTTAGCTAAAAGAAGCGTAAACGTAAAATGACTTATGACACAGTCTGTTAATATACGAGCAATTAAATGTATCCATTTTAATAGAGTTTAACGTTTTTTTATGGATTTTAAAACAAAATATCTTGTCTAGTCTCACAAAAGTAGCTGCCAACTACAACTACGAGATTGTTTCCCCCAATTTTGAATAAGTTTCGTGATTCATTCACTAAACTAGATTAGGGGCTTTCAACTCAAGACAATTAAGAATCCATACAACATATTCGAGAAACCAACACAGGCGTAGACGAATCGAGTACAATTCGATTCGAATACTCGTGTGTAACGAGTGTGGCGAGTATCGACTAGCGCACTTACTAGATCGCCAGAGCTATTGCGAAACATCCGCATTCGTTAATGTTCTCTCAGATGATCTATGGAGCGCGAACAAGATACTCAACTGAACCACATCTCGCTTGCACTTTCGAAAGTAACTCTTTGTTTTCACTTTTTAGCGGTAATTTATAGTAATGAGGAGAGATCATTGTACGCACTTTTGCAAATCGTTTGAGTGAAGTCTCGTCGTATTTGGCGAACCGCCAAATGTCGCACATTACTTTTTGATTTAATGGTTTATGGTGAAGTTTTGATTTTAATTACTCGACGTTTAATATAAAGCTTGATAAGTGACAAAAATGTGGTCGATTTTACGTCATGAGCCTGAAGTTTTAATTTTGAATACAATTGTTTTTTTTTGTGCAAACGGAGCTTGTTGACTTTTTGTTTCATTTATGGACTAATGAGAAATAATATGATATGTAGATTTAGCAGCTGTGTCTCTTGAGATATAAAAGAGCTCTCACTATATTTTACCTAATTGAGTTTTTAAAAGCCATGTTTACCGTGTACTTACTCCAAAAGCTTGTAATAAGAATGTATGAGTTGTAACGATTCAATGCAGGTGTTAAAACCTTGGCAGTTGCTGTAAACGCACTTTCACTAAAATACGTTCGACTGCGGGAACAAATGGACATACGGAATATAGGGCAGAACACATTGACTCACTCGCATACAAACGAATGCAGATAGTACCAGAACCGCTCTGTATTCTTCAGCAACAATAATATACAAATAGCCTTGAATACTAACACGAATGTTAGTCATGAAAATATATTTTTCAAAAATATAGGTAATCAGTTTTGCGGTGTTACCGCATTAACTAAGAAGTGAATGTGCGTGAATTTTGTGTCATCTTATCGCAAAAATCCTTCGTCTTTTTAGACTAAAAGATATAGTTAGTTGTAAACAGAGTCATGGCCGGTTGTCGATCTCCTAATTTGATGGTCACTCGGTTTATCATTGCTTTATACGCGTTGCCTTGAGATGATAAAACGGTTAGTATATAGTCTAAATATATCATAATAACACAACATTTGAATATTACATTAGAACTTTGTAACGTTCTTTTGATTCAATATCCACAAACCATTGGCAATAATGACACATTCATTAGGTATTGCCAATAGATTTTCAAGGTCTGCAAATGCAATTACTAAGAAATACGGTTGAATCGTAATGTTAATGTCAAGAATTTTCTCTTTTAATTCCACGATAAATACGAAAATTGGCAAAAATATGAAGTGTTTACACAGGCCACGGTCTGTGGCTCGAACTTGCCCGATTTTTATTGCGAGTTTAAAGAAGCGAGCGAACTTGCCCCAGTGACCACGGGTAGCGGTTGATATAAATATAATACATAGGCCCACGTCCAATAATAGAATTGGTCGGTGGCACATTGCCGCCGCTCTACGAACCAGAGCCCAAATTCCTAACTATACTTACCAACTCCTCCGTTGCTAGTCGATATGCAGCTACAATGCACTTTGACATTTCAAAAATGGAATCATATTTCCAAGTGATTCGTTATCTGTTTAGTATCGGCTACTGTCAAACACTTTCAATTACGTCTATTTACTCTTTGAATTGTGTAATCGATGTGTTTGAGAGTTTTCTCAAAGGATGTCAGTTACATAGAAACGGGCTGTGCAATGGCTTTCTTGTTAACCTATTTCTGTCTGTACCTGCGCAATATGCATCTGTTCTTTCCAAGGAGTGTGCATTTGACATTTTCTTGTTGAAAAGTGCACGGATCATAGAAGTAGTTGCGTGGTGTGCGGGGCGGTGGGGCGAGGGGGGCGCTCGCCGGTTCGCGCGGTGTAACCTACATACCGGTCAACACTCCGGCTCAGTCAACACTCGCTACAGGGACATTTGGAGCGTTTGATGAGCCAGTGCACTTGTACAAGTAACTTAGGTAAGTGCCTCTAAAAAAGTAAGTTAACCTTAGCGGAAATATTACGACCTATTGACCAGAGGTTCCAATGTTCACCGTGCTGATGGCGTCGATGTTCATGTTGTTGAAGCAACTCAAACAGGTTGATTATTCCCTAGATCATCATGCTTTTGTGGAAGGAAATAGCTTTTATTATATGTATACATATGTACTTACCTGTTCATCAGCTCGATCTCAAAAAATAAATAGCACTCACCTGAAACAAAATAAAAACATTGGTAAATTAAATGCTCAACACAAGTATCTGTTTCCGCGTAAACTTAATAACCATGCCAATGACCGTAAAATTTGTTTTAGCTTGTCATATGTTTAAACATAATTTTTTGACATAAATACGCTGTGTAAGTGTGCAACCTACTAAATTAGTATTAATTGGAGTGTTTAAGTGTGTGAGTAACACGATAATCTAGCACAGTGAATTATGTTTCACTTTTAAAATAGAGTGCAAATATCCAAGCCAGTTACTGGGGCAAGTAGCAGTGCGGTGTAAACAGACTAATGCCAGCATTAGATGCGACTAGACAAGGCCATAGCTATCAGTGAAATGTCGAGAAGGAAAGAGATGGATACATAAAGTATTTATTGCACACGTAACAACACTACAAGTGCAATTCACGCACACACGTACAACTTTTCTATTTCTATTACATGTTCTAGGGTTGACTACTGGTGTTAATAAAAACGGTTAAACTAACTACGTCAATTTAAATTGTTGGTATTAATACTGTGCTAAAAATCTTGGAGATAGCAAATACTTACATGCGCTAAAGTGTGTCACGGGCGCAAATACACTCCCTGAGATTACAGTCTTAAAATTTGGTAAAAATATCTAGCTAATTAAATAAGATTGAAACTCTTGAATTTGGCTTTTCAGCCGTTAGTGACTTCCAGCTATTAACGACATTCAAACCATAAAAATTTAATGACGTCACAGAATGTTTATAGGAAGCTTTTAGTTCACTTACATAGGTACAATAAACTTCCCGCTTATTTGTAGGGTTTCCTAATATTCTTAAGGATCTATCCTAAATAAATACAGCTGTATACAATCATATTAAAGCCTACCTTTTTGCATAAAACAATATCTTCGACAAACAAAAGAAAGTCAGAGAATCATCGAAATACTGCTAATAATACTGATTAAAGCAGGAAAAAGGTGTTTCACCATCTAGGTCGGTTAAGGAGGTTACCGACTATCTTCAGGAATTGGGTGAGCGAGTGTATAATGCGCACTTGATTTACAAACTACCTATCTTGATAACGATAAGCGTTCCGAACTTGCCAGTTGCGACAGACTGTCCTAGAACCCGATTTGAACTCAAGTACCCTCAATAGCTCAGCCCAAATGTTTATAATAATTCATCGTATCAGTATATTGCGCATGATTCAGTACGTAAGTACTTGTTGATCGCAGATGCGGTGCCATGGGCTGTGTAGTTTGGACTGGGTCAATTTGATGGCGGTTGCTCGATCGTAGTCACGTGACTGTCGTGCCGTGCTTTAGCAGGTGCTAGCACACCTTGTGTTTAACGGTTTGAAGCTCTGATCGAATATCCAAAGAAGGAGATAATAGGTACCTACTTGTGTATGTTAATTTTAAATGTAGAAAATTATTAGCAATAAGTCCATGTTTAACGAATGTTTGTTACAACTAATCTATGTATATCTATGTACACTCAGTCTCAAAATTTTATTAGTTTCCCATACTTTGTTACTAACAAGTCAATACTTATGTTCAGAGACATTAAATACTCCTAAACCTAATTAGGTACTTATACGAAATACCTTAAACATCATAGTGTTACTTCAAAACATACCTACCTATTGCTCCATCAAACATCCATCTATGTTTATGTATTAGTCATAAGGAAATGATATTTCTGTATTGTGAAAGACAGTGGCTTAATAAACAGATGTCACCCAGATCTTCAAGTTGAATGTCTATCTCATTTAGTATAAGTATATGCAATCAAAACTCCGAATAGGATAAAATATTAAACTTGACATTTTACCAAAAACGGACGGATTTAAAACGATCATCTAACGTGAAGCGTTTCAGGAAACTGGTATTTTTTTAAACAGATGCTTTAAGGGCCTATACCTCAAATGGCTTAGCATGATCCTCCGTTATGTCGAAAATACTGCAGCTTTAATTTTGAAATTAATATATAGTAAAGTTGAGAATTAATGTTAAGTACTATGTTTGCCGAAAACACGATTCCATAAAATTTTCTCGACAGAAAAAAATTCCAAAGTTACCTCCAAACCGAACAATAAACTGCTGGTATTAAAAAAATACTTCAAATTAGATCTTGAAACTTTGCATACTAACTGAACTAACTATAAAGCAGGTCTTATGTTTTTTATTTTTTTTAAATTACTATTATTTTCACCGTGAAAAGCATTTACCTAAACAATCGGCGCTCCCTGCTTCCCAGCACCGCACTCGGTCCCGCTCTCACTCAGTCCGCGCGCAGTATATCGTACGAGCCAGATAAAGAGTGAATTTTAGCTGAGGTAATAAAGGCTCTTAACTTTTTACAAACATTCTGTTAACTTATTCAAGTAGGCAATTCCGCTTAAAAAACAGAAAGACCAGTTGCACCGTTTACTAGGAAAAACATAAACTAGAAGGCTTCGTACACCATGTTGTTTGGCATAACAAAACTTTATGCAATATTTGATCACGTACAGTTTTCATCTATGTGTTCCTAGCACACTGTCCCCATAGAAACGGGGTTATCTTGATAGATTGCTCTCTTGATTCCGAAACACGATACCATTCGCTGAAGAAGTATCAGGTGCTGAAATCTCAGGCTTGATATATGTGTGTCTTCAGGCCGGTTTTGAAATGTAGTCGAAAACGTGTACTTTATGAAGTAACGTTTCCTTAAAAAATTAACAGAATCAAAATATGTGATTTCAAGAAATTACTGGATGGTCTAAATATGTTGGTTATCTATTTCAACTCAAGCATGTCGTAAACAATCGGATCCAGTTCATTCATTCTTCGTGTCACAATACGCACATTTCGTAATCGAAGCCATAAAAAATATAGTTAGATTCGTCTGCGAGCTTACTGTGTCAACATCATAATATTTTATGACACTTGGACTCATCTGAAAGCGATGCACGCTAACCTTTGGGAAGTGTTGTGTATGGAGCAACAACGCCGGACGCCCTATATTCACATTTCTGTCTGCCGGCTGGCAAATTGCCCAAAAATAATTAGTCATCATACGCTCAACTCCTTAGTCGCGATCCTAGGATAAGACGATTCCCAGAACATGCTACGGTTTCAGCGACCACAAAGCATCGATTGCATTTCGAACGAAATATGAAAATGGGTCATTTATGTGGGTTATTAAATTCGTTGTATTTTAAGATTTAATAGTGCAGACTGTAGTTTAAAGTACTATTTTATATGACTGATGCTTTCGACTATTATAATAAATATTTATCCCTAGTGCACCTTGTCTGTTAGAGGAATTGCAAATAGAAATCAATGTTAGGTGAGAAAGCATAATAAGATATGATCATAAGCCATAATATTGATAACATAATAGTACATTTCCAAACATTGCCACTTTCAGTAACACATTACAAATTACTTTACACAACGGCCCTCTAGCGTCGAATTACCGAACTTTCGTTGTGTCCGCTCCCCACTAGATGGCGCGGATAAACGAATGGGCGCTGTCGTGGCATGTCGTAGCTTAACGTCTTATTACAAACTCCGACTATGACAAATTATTTTAAAAAAATAAACCAACAGTAATACATCTTTATTTGATATAATTGATTTTGAAAAGCCCTACTTCAACATTTCTTAAAAAAATAGTTGAATAATATTATTATATTTTCAAAAAAAAAGCATCAGATTTATAGACAAATAACTATTTCTAGTAAATAAACAATTGCCATATGCAAACAGAAATAGTAAAAAACGTCCTTACGCTAACTTCGTAGCAAGTGCTACGGCGTAGGCATTCAAGCGCAACACTTGAAGAGTTTCATCTTGCGTTAAAGTTGTAGGGCTACGAGCTGCTACGAGGCATAAAATATAATTCCATATTCAGCAAGTGAATATTTTAGTTAATAGTTTTGATGCATTGTTTTAATAGGTTTGTATTTGTTTAAAATTATTGTTTTATTTATGTTTCACACACGTGTTTGGTCCGTCTCGTATAATAATTTACAAACAGTTGAATGTTTCCGGTTTGCTAAAGATTTGTTCTCATTCAAGGTTATTGTTATTTAATTTGGTATTTTGTTTACATAATTTCAATATTATGTTGTTATTTTAGGTTTTACGTGTGATAGATTAATGTGGAGTTCATGTTATGCATCATATTCAATTTATAGCATCTGTAATTTTTGGGAACAAATGTTATATTATCTATAATTACTTGTCATGACTGACTGATTCATCAACGCAGAGCCTGAACCACTGCGGCTACAAACTTGAAATGCACACGGCTTCCTTTTATAATGTAGGGAAGCACTAAGAAGGGGTTTTTGGAAATTCGACCTTTAAGGGGGTCAAAATGTGGGATTTTGTTTGCATGAAAAATCTTATTCCTTGAGTCTTAAAACTTGAAACTATCTTATCTTATCTTAGTAAATTATAAAGTTTGTATTTTTTTTTGTTTTTCTAAGCTACTCCCTAAAGGGGGAAAATTGTTCCATACAAACTTTGACACTCCCCAAGGTGTCAAAGTTTGTATGGAAGAATTTTAACGCGCGGTCCGATTAACTCGAAACTCAGTGTATTTATAGTTAAGACAGTGTATTTTTACTTGGAGTTTATAAAGAATAACGTGTATCAAGGTTTTTTTTTAAAATCTACCACTAAAATGCGACAGCCACGCGGACGAAGTCGCACGGGGAGTGTTAGTTGTTAATATTTAGGTGTTGTCAAAATGCTCGTGATTTTAATCATCTATATCTATACATAATTATTATAAATTGAAGTTGCTTTTCGTGTCTGTCTGTGTGACCGCGTTGATCTTCTAAACTACGCAACTGATTTGATGCGTTATTTACCATAATTTTGAGAATTTATTTCGGAAGGTTTATGTATTACTTGAAACTTATATATGATAAAGAAATCTTGGTTGTTGTCAAGTCGTACAAGCCGCGCCAAGTATAGGTGGGTCGCTAGTAATAGATAAACAAGAGTTACTGTATCTATTATCAAAGCTCCCATCCATTTGTCAAACGCGTCGATGATGCCGATGTTGCACCTTAACCGTACCCCGATCACAAGTTGTTGTATGTTTATGATATGAGAAATCAGATAGCATAATCAAGCACATTCCAAATTCAAATAAAAGAGATAGAAAACAAAGTGTCCCCAAACCCTTTAATAAACATAAGTCTTTTGTCCTTGACGCAGAGTGCAACATTATGCTGAAAAGTTCAGATGCAAACAAACACATGTAGATAGCATGTATATGTCTACTCCCTCTCCAATAGCATAATTGAACTTCACGTAAATATTGGATGTGCGTGTGTGTGTGCTGCATACAATGTGTACTAGGCACACAGGCTTAGGTCTTAGTGCGAGTGCACCGAGCTATGTTAGGGTAGGTCGGGTCGTGCGAATTAGTATGTTCGTACGAGATTTGAAACGCGAAGAATTTGTTATTATGTTTTGATTGCTGGAAGATTTGAGGTTTCGCTGGCTTAGAGCTTGCAGCATGAGCATAATGTCATTCTTGAAGTCAGTTATGAATGTTACGATGGTGAATTTATTTTGGATTGTGTGATAAAAATATACCGAGTTACGGGAAGTACATCTCATTGTACTGTATTCGGATCGGTTGACGACGCGTGCATGTGTTATTAGCAAGGTACTTGTGAAAAACTACATTAGTTACGCTTCAATTGCAATCTTTTTATTAAATCAATACCAGTATCAATAACAAGGTTTCCAATAAATGATTCTGTTTTTGCGTTTGCGTTATCAATTTTAGGTTTAGTTTTTTCTAGCATGCCCGATTAGAAATGAGATTTTAAACTTGGTTGATTTTAAATGACGCTAAAGTCCACATGGTTCTCTATCTCAAGTTGGGTATTTGACAACAACTCAATCAGCAGATGCCTGTTGATTGTCATTGTCATCAAACATCCTAACCTCTCCACTTATAAATACTTAGAACAAAAACAAAAGAAAAGTGAGGGAATAAACTGCACGGCGGCGGCGTCCCCATATTTAACAAATTGTTTTGGTGGTAAACAAATGCTGCGGTATGTACGTAGCTCGTACCTATAGATATTGTCAACGATGCATCACATAGACAGGGCGGCGCATCGGTGTGCGTGCGGGACTGTCCAGACATCTATCTAGATAGCTAGATGTGGGTGCATCGGTGCAGTGTTGGCGTAGGTCCTGGGGGGTAGGTCGGGTAGCTCGCACACCCACTGCCCCCCCCCCCCCCCCCCTCCCGCACTGGCAATAACTACCATCACGTAATCAAACGCTCCGAGTGGGATGCACCTGCTATGGGACTCCAGTCTTTTTCACTATAATGAGTTTTTGTTGTTCATTCGTCGTGGAACGTATTTAATTTAGAATGGCAGTTTGTTTGCTGAAATATTGTC
Organism: Fissipunctia ypsillon; assembly: GCA_947568875.1. Lineage (NCBI taxonomy): Eukaryota > Metazoa > Arthropoda > Insecta > Lepidoptera > Noctuidae > Fissipunctia > Fissipunctia ypsillon. The sequence continues at coordinate 20,102,285 of OX387645.1, read as the reverse complement.
CATATAAAATTGTGGAGCTCTACAACAAATTAAGTCGAACAGATTGGAATTAATGTTGTTTCGCAGTCGAGATTCAAACGCTGTAATAAAATTGCAAGTTCATTTAGTTATATGAAAGTTATTTCTAATAGGAGTTGGAAAAACCATCTGTTTATACTTCTATGAGCAATGGTTTTCTCCACTTTCGATGTGCATACGCAATTTAATTTTATTCAAGTGCAACATTAACTGAAGGTCTCATAGCTAAGCATCAAAACAGGATCTTTACATTCGCCTTTTACAAAGATTAGGTAAATTAGCTTATTTTTATTAAAAGTGATCACAGCTCATTACTTCCTTATCAACTTCATGGTCCTTTCGACTGCCGGAAACGCGGATCTACGCGAGACACAATGGCTTTTTAATTGTTTCTCTAATAACGGTATTCAACCGGGTAATAAAATGTGACTTATTTATAGATACAAACTCTTATGTAATGGTTCGATGCAATTTACATCAATAATATTTCATGGTATCTGTTCACGGTTCAAGTATTTCTTAATGAAACATTTTCTGTTTCGTTGTTATTCTGAGAACCTATACCTACTTGCTCGCGTCTTCAGCACCTACCTACCTTCCTACGCAAGAAAAATCGATAGAGGAGGTACTTACACAGGTATAACCTATGTAGGAATATACAAGGTGTAACATAATTAACCCACAACCTCTTAAGGGGTCACTGTACTCATAATTCGCGAAAAAAAAATCAACTGTTCCCTACATTTTGACGAGTTATGCGAACATTAATGTACGGAGCAGCTGATTTTTTTCACGATTTCCGGTTTGGTCCCATAGTAAAAGTTGTTCATAATGATGAGTACAATGACCCCTTAAGAGGTTGTGCGTTATTTATGTTACATCTTGTATATACAATTTTGTATACATGAAGCCAATTTCACTTTGTTATTAAGTGTGGGTGTCCAAACTGTTATTAACTCCGCTTAGATTTCTCTCGATCCCTCTAGAGAATGTATCAACCTTGAAATTTAATCTAGAAGGATTTCTCTACAGCGAGCGCAATGTTTTCAGTAATCATACCGTTTGAAACAAGTGAGTAAATGAGATTCCTGAATATTGCATGATGAATTTAATTTTGTTTTGAATAAATACTTTAAATACGGTTCTATTAATTGTTGTTGTACTAATATGAGTCACGCGTAAAAGGGGAAGAAATGACAAAGCTACACAATACAGTATACAATAATTCAACTATATTCGAATTCGGTTCGTATACGCATAATATGTTTTTCAATAATTTCTCACTAAAAATGGAACAGAAGCGTTGCATTTCTGTGAAGTATTTTAAGTAGTCCTTTCTAAAATAATAATCTATTCAGACTGATCGCCCTCATCTAATTATTGTATACCTATGAACGAATCTTTAATTTCATTGAAACCTACAGTGTTCCCAACTTAAGTGACTTCCGCGTTGTAGTATCAAAAAAAAAACATCAAAACAAAATGAAAGAGTGCAAAATATTCCAAAACACATTGAGATATTCAATCAAAACGTGGAATCAATACCGCCTATACATTATAATTGTTATGTAACCCAGCATCAATGTTTATTTACCAATACGTATGTCGCTGCAGGTCGTCGACCCCGGCTCCTGGTCGGGAAATTTCGGCGGTGTCCGCACTTTAGAGGGGGATAGACTTATGCAGGGTACCGAGGGTGCGAGTGCACGTCCTGGGAGGGTAGAGACCTTGAGCTGGCAAAATCAAGGGTAAGCTGGTGAGCTGGTGTGCGTGAGTCCTCGGAACCGGCTTTGTGTTTGTGCATCGATAACTATACACACTTACACCTATAGCTAATAATATATTCAGCATACACACAGAAAGAAGTCGGTGCTTATGTGTGTATATATATTTGCAAGTCGTCTCCTGTCCACTGAACCCTGAGAATAAGAAAATGTTAAGCAGTCTTGTCTGGATATAAAGTGCTGACTCAGACTTATACTTTTTAAATGTTATGAGTTCGAGTTAGAATGTAAGTGCTTTGACACGTCTTCAGTATTACTGGTAGTTGGATAGTGATACCAAGTAAACGAAATCACTCTGTCTTCACAATTAGTGTAAATTATTTATTTATTTATTTTTATACCATTACATTGATGATTTTTAAAATAAAATATTTATAATTCGCCATATGAAAGATAAAGCTTTTCCGTCAAAGTTTGACGTGTGATTTGGGCTTGACCATCTGTTTGGATATTTAAGAAATCAATTTACAACCTACCGAGGCTAATTATAAAAAAATGAGAGGGAGTCCAAGAAGTAATGCAAAAACATGATAACGCAGCTCCTTTAAATATGATGACGACGGCAAAAATATATTAAGATTTCCATCAGTCCAATGTCCGAAAGTGGTGTGCTTAAATCGATTTACGCATATAGGTAATGCATTTAACACGATTGACAGACTGATTCCAATGTCCGGAAAATTATAAAATATTGAGAAAAACTACAATGGAAACGATAATATTTCAAGAAAAACCGCATAGGTAAACGTACTCAACTACAACATGGTGTATCGTAAATCACAAGAACTTAAATTACAAACAATAACACAATTCAATTAACCGATCAAACCGTAGAGCCGCCATAAAAATAAAAACGCATGTCAACAAGCAACAACTACGACCACGTGCTCAACCCAAAATAGACGCGCACACACACGCGCGCGCTGCACGCACACACCGCACGCACACGCGCGCGTGCCACGCGGCCCACCGAGCCCCGCGGAAAAATCAATATTTTGAGCAAAACTACTTCCCTTAACGCAGCTGTGTGTGTCGGCTACCTCCCCGTATCCGAACTCAAAAAGCTCTATCGTCGATTTAGTGGACAAACTGAATCATACCTTATCTGTTACGAAACAAAGTGTTATTTCCCCTATTAAGAGCCGGGGTAGTTAGATCGTGAGGGTATGAAGAGGTAGTGCCGTCCCGCTCCAATCAATCGGATTGTTCGGTCGCTCGGCCGCGTGGCGCCGGCCGACGACCCCGGCCCGGTCGTTACCCCGCGACAGTTGCACCCTGCTACCCCGTACCGACAAGTACGCACCCTTGTTCTTGCCGCATCTTGGACCCACGCCTCGCCGACGCTGACATTGACTCGACGAGCGGTTCAACGACCTCCGCTAACGCTTCCGCCTTCCGGTGTGCTCTATCGAAATTCTAAATAATGTTCTTAAAGTGGAATTTTATTTTTATTACACCATATAAATTTCATGAGCACACTTAACGAAGAAACTTGATAGCTATACAAATAAGACAATAAAATAACGATATTCAAGTTTTAAAAACATTTCATGACTCATCGTTTTTCACCTGCCTTTGAGTATTGGGGAGCCCTTATACGAGTCTCGGAGAAATAAGCGTAACTCATGTGCCGACATGAGATTTCCTTAATATATTACGTTGAACGTCTCCAACGTTTGGTGAAACGTACATATGCTGTGTTTAAGAAAATAGAAAGACTGTATACTAATACAGCATTTTATTACAACCTACTGAGAGTACGCGATAGGAAAACAAATTATTGTTATCATTGGTAGAAATCCTAATGTTTATAATGGATTCAGTGACTCACGTCCAATTAAGTCCAATAAAAATAAAACACAATCCGTTACTCAATGAATGAAAATGAATGACCGTCCATGCGTGTGGGCACCAGAGCAAACAGACGCTAATGCAATGAAACCAGAACACAAATCATTCCATATTCAAAACGAATTAGGCGCAAAGGCACGCTGGAATCCGACACTAAACAAAAAAAAGTTAAAAACAAATGTGCCATCTCCGCTCAGTAAAGCAAAAATTAAAAAGAAAAGGATTCCGGTGCACCTTCCCGAAATTAACGAAGTGACTAAGTGAGCATTTGAGCTGCGCTTACGCATCCTTTTAGTACGAATTATTTTCAACCAAGACGTGAGATTTTGCTGTGGATATGGTCGGGTGCATTAAAAGTGAAGTTAATGTGAAACACGTAAATTAAAAGCACAATGCAATTTTCAAACCGTGAGATATTTTTATGTTGAGTTACCAAAGTTACGAAGAAAATTGAAAGTATTTTTTCAACAAGCTTTTATCTTTTCGTCAAGCACAACAATGTTGTTAAAGCTTATAAAACTTAAATAAGGTTGCGCTGAAAATGTTCCTGTGTAATATTTTTCACCTTCCTAACGGTGGAAATTGTAGTTTTTGCATGAAATAGCTCACCAGATGGACAGACAGAGTTTGCAGCATTGTGATTACAATAGAGATTGCATTTTAAACTACCTATTATTAGGGCTAGTTCCACTATGCAGTATAAAATTATTTATATTCCTGTTTCATGTTAATATAATCAGGGTGCCTTTATATTACACCCTACATAGACGAGAGAGGAGTGAACGTTAGCCAGACTCTATTATGAAAGTAAAAAAAACACGTTATGTTTAAATAATAGTGATTCATTGTAAAGTTAGTCTGTTAAGTCCGGTCTATAAATATACATAGTAAATGACTACTATTATCCCTTTCCATTGGTTTTTACCTACGAAGAGGCCTGAAAACATTTAACAGTGGGAAGGTTCACTATAGGTATGATAAGAAAAGAAGTAAAAGATGTACAGAATTACTGAATGTATAAAAGAAAAAATCTGTTAAGAAAAATGTTTCAGTGAATACCCTTTATGTATGGAGGATAATGCAATGAAAAAAAGTTAAAAAGATATCCGCATTAACATTGTTGTCGTTTACGAATCATTTCGCGGTATTGAAAGATAAACTTTTACGCTGCTTCTTTCTAAATATATTTGTCAAAAGGCTCGACGCGTGCGCAGCGCGTTAACCCGGCGTCAGCTTTAATTGGCTTTAAATTTGTTCAATAAATCTCTTCCCGGACACGGTTAGAATGTTCCGGGATTGAAATTTTTATCGGATTTTCCGGGATCATTTCTTTTGACGTTTCCCTGCTCTTGCGTCGGTTAGTTGCGTAAGTTAACAGAACTGATCAATAAAACGACATAACATAGACCGAGTTTTGTGTAATAAATACTTTTCCTTATCTTTCTCTTTATGATTATGACATTATAAATTAAAATTATAGTTTTAATAACCATTTAACGGCGCAAAGATATAGAAATCCGTTTGGCTTCCCGTTTTCGCAAAGAAATAGAGTTAATTAATTTATAACTTATGATTTTTCTTATCTAAAAATCTGGACACATTTGACGATAATTTAGAGCTTCCAACTTACGTGGTTACATCAGACACTTAACAATTTAACGCTCAGCTAGACAGGTCGACATCATAATATTATCTTGTTAGTACAAAATTCGCCATTAACACCTGAGCAGAGCAAGTGTGCAAGCCATTGCATAATTCTCTTCCGCGAACTAGATCAGAGAGTCGGCTCGCGGTCAAAGAGGCGGTTAAACGTGTGTGCTGTAATAATCCCTAATATATGTAGTGTTTACTGCGAACACTCGTAAAGCTTGCTCCTTACTTGTAATATTTTGCCGTAGCTATCGTATTGCCGGAGAGTATATTCCAGGACTAGTTGTCTCGGGATAAGTTTCGGTCGCACCATCTTCTCTATATTGTTAATGATATATAAAAAAAATCGTGAGCTACATTTTCACGCTCACGATTTTTTCATCTCATTAAAAATATAGGGCTAAGACGCGAGCTGCACATCAGTACCAGCGTAGCGACATACCTGCCAAAAATTACGCGACGGAAAATCAGCGTCGTTACGCCTACCATGCTTTGAAAAAAACATGTCACACATCAGGCAGAAATTATATCCCGTAATTTGTATTAAGCCGAATTTCCTTCGCGTAATTTTTGGCAGGTGAGTTTCTGTGATTAGGCATTCTTTTTCTTTTTACTTTCAAAATACTAAGACAAGAAGAAATAGAAAATTGATACAAGTCAAAACCCAGCCTTATGTATCGTTCAATATGCAGTGAAATATTGGTAGAAGTTTGTGGCACGAAATAAGTACAATTTTGCGTATTATCCATTATTTATTACTACTGGATACTGGAGATAATTAGAAGCTTACATACCTAAATAACTGACTTGCCAAAGTTTAGCTTAAAATGGTAATGTTACTGCTTACGATGAAATTTTAGATTTGCTTGTAAAGTTTCGAAATGTGTTAAAAATATTCTGCTAGGCAAAAGGTAAGGAAGCACTATTTTTCTTTAACACACTTATGTACTTACTAGCAGCGCCCCGCGGATTCACCCGCATAAGTCTCGATCCCGTAGGGATATCGGGATAAAAAAGTATCCTATTGTTAATCCAGGTTATAAACTATCTGTGTGCCAAATTTCATCCAAATCCGTTCTGTAGTATTTGCGTGAAAGAGTAACAAACATTCATCCATCCTCACAAAATTTCGCGTTTATAAATAATAATAGTAGTAGAATTAAAAATATCTCAAAATCACTAACATAACTCCGGGTTTATTTATTGCAGGTCATGAAAGGTTTTGTATTTTAATTAATGTGCAAAAGAGAGGTCGATTCTGTAAGATATAGTACTTAATTTCGGTACTAACAAACGACTTTAGGGATCTTTGATAACTTTTTAGAATGCTAAAAATTCTTAATGTTAATTTAGTTAATTAATAAAGCTATCCAGTTTTATTATTTAACAAACGTATACGCCATGTTTGTGCGACGATCAAATTGGTTAGGATGCTGGGTTACAATGATTTTTATTTGCTATTGTGACATGTTAATTTTATTATATCTCAGTTCCTTCATCTTTTGAAACAGTTAAACCTACACTTATGTTAAAACTACAACGAACACACACAAAAATCCAAGCATATGAACTCACAGTGGCTCCTCCCTTGATCAATCATGTCCATCTTAAGCTCGTGTCCAGCGGGGGTGGCTCGTGGCTAGTGGCTACACCAGGCGTGGGGAGTGTCGCCTCTTTATTGCACTTTCATTAATCTCTGTTACATACGCTACTGGTTTTATTAAGAGGGCTGTCGCATTTTGTCACCTTTCTCGCTCACACGGAACCAAATTTTTAAGGATTATCGATGAAAAGATGCTTTTTTGAAAAATGTAATCAATTGGCGAACTAATAAATAATATTAACTTAATAGTTAATTATTAAAAACACATTTTTATTGTGGCATTTATTTCAAAAACATATCGTAATAATTATTGAGCTGAGTTTATTAGATAACACAATGGAAATATGTGTTTTAAATAATAATACCTATTAAGTTAATGCACTCAATTGATTCAATTCCAGTTATGGTCATCAATGTATTGGAGCGTTTTTAACGATTTCGTATATATACCTAATTACAGTTCGAGGTGGTAACTAAATCTGTTTTTATAAGTTAAAAAATGTACTACCATTGACGCTGCAGCAGGTCCTCCTGTGTTTAATCCCATTTTTAAGTTTGCTTACTACTCTCGCGTAAAAATCAACGTGAAACGTATTGTAGTTTTCGATTGCTTGCCAGAACTAATTTGACACGATGGAAAAAAGTCACGAAGATGCCTCTAAAAATTTCTTTTAACAATTAGTAACCATACTAATACACGCAATGATTCTGATTTTTGTCAGATTATTCTAAAAGCAACATATTAACGTAATAGTGTTTTAATTTTTTAGTCCAATCAATAGATTTTTGTAAATAGATAATTGCTTTATATTTTGCAATAAATTACCAGCGTTGTGTCATCGCGCTTCTCTTTCCTTTCTATGCAATACGACAGTGACCGCGCTTTATCTGTTGTCAGCCTCTTAAAGAAAAGAATTATAGCAAGATCCAAAATACATCAACCGTTCAATATTGTACATTGGGGTTTAAGTCAGTGACATTCGGCTAAGATGGCTTTGTTCGACTTTGTAAAGAGCGCTTTCTCCTACTCACATTCCACTGTCAATCTGATAATCAATGACGATACGATGACGATTTTAATAACAAATTACACGTTATCAACTGACAGCACTAACTCACAGAACATGTATTTTCACTCTTATTGAAACTGTGACTCTGTACATCACAGTATTCTGACGGTGTATTACACGAAATTATATCTATTTCCTATTAATATTATATTAATAGATATAATTTCGTGCTATTTGCTAACACAAATCTTCTATTTTTTCAGGTGTATTATTTAGGTACCTAGAACATCAATTTCTAACACTAGAGCTGCCTCTTGCTGGATACTGTTGCATCTGTTTGATGGGCAGACGTCGGTACTGTTGGCTGTTGTGCACATTGTTGAGCGTGAGGTATTTAAGTATTTTTATCAAAATGAGAGGTGAAGCGACTCTTTTTTAGATGAAATACTATCTAAGTCGTCTGACTGACGTTGAAATGAATATACTAACTAACTTACAGTAACAAAAATGCTTTGATACATTGTCGTCTCCGCTGTCGATCGACCAGTAGCTTGTAATAGATATTTATAGGTATAGTAACGCCATCTAGTATCGAAATACCAAATTAAATAAGTAATCCGTGTTCACTTTTTATGTATAGCCATAAGCCTGAAAGGCTGCATGACAGACTATTCGAATGATACCTTGATGTGTATCAATATCCGCCCAACCATGAATATTGAGACAAGCAACGTTCCCAAAAATCGCTCATACCAGTCTCTTAAGGAAAGCCACGAAACACGAGACCTCCTCAACCTCTTGTACATACCTACCTAATCTATACAAGCAATATAGCTAGGGTGATTCATCGGAAACCTAAGGAATGGCAAATATCGCTACGGGTGTAATTAAACAGTTACTAACATGTAGGTTTTACGTAACAAGGCCGAATATAGAATTTTCTTTGCACCGGTCGATGGCAACGATCAATGGCGAGCCTTTTCCATATCTCAGAAGTTTCGTAAAGGCAACACGTTTTATGTTTACGTAATAAATTACACACCGGTAACATTATTGATGTGTTATGAATATTTATCGGCAATATCTGAGATTTATTAGATTACTTTTTATTAGGACTCAAACATTATCGTATATCTTTTTAATTAATGATCCTGTGAGCATGACGTGAAGTGCTTTGAGGTGTCTACCAGCTCAAATACAAAGTATAGTTACTAAGATTCTTCACCCGAAAAAAACTGTCAAACCGTCACGTGGCGTGTTCATATTAATATCTGACTCTTAATGCGGCATTTATCTAAGATCTATGAGATGTATGTACTTAGTAGGTGGCGGCGAACATAAATAAACGCATCACGAGATGCACCGCGCTAGATTCTGTAACAGCTGTGTGTTCAGGCAAGCCCGCTCGGGGTCAATGCCCACCCGTATTTTCAACATGAGCCGACGTTTTCCGCGTTCCACGGAAAGCGCTCGCTTGTCATTCCTTCGGGAACCTCCGCGACGCTTCGGGAGTCTTCGGGTTTCAGTACTTCTTAGTTTCGTAAACGAGGGAATAATGGCCGCTCGAAATATAAAGTGTTTTTTTTTTAAGTCTCCTGCTATTTTGTGTGCTCATCAAATTGCTTTTAGTCGTGCATAACAATGTTCGGTGTAATGGCTTGTTTATGCAATGCGGTATGGTGACATGGGTCGGTGCAGCATCCTACAGATTGTGTTTTCTTTGAAAGAGTAGATACTGCACACGATGAAGTTTCATGAAACGTACCTACGTAGGAAATAGATATATACGGACTAGTTCAAACTATATTTTAAACTAAAAAGTAGTTAAAACTACAGTTATTAAATATGTGGTTTTGATGTTTTCCATGATAATGGAAACCTTTTTCATAAGGAAATACTACAAGAGTAATTACGGAATAATTACGAATTCAGTTATACTTAATCAGACTTCAAAGTTTAGACTCATATGAAGAAAGATACTCGTATCTACAAGATACCTTCCTTATTACCTTAGTAATAAGGTCGAAAAGTGGTTAACCGCAAATGCACGCGAAGGTACATCATCTTAGTAGTTATTACATATTAAAAAACTACACATGCATCGCTCAAACGATCTTTCACATCATTTGCAATTAGCAATCATGTATAAACACTAACTGCACAGTGAATACCTAGTTCAAACACAGAGTGGTCAAAAACAAAAATATTATCAGTTGTGACCGCGTGTTTATATAACAGTGTCTGGGACCACCGGGCGATGACATTGGACACGCTGTGACATCATTAACACCTTATATTATGCCAAGGTCTTGTTTTAAAGCTGTATTTGATGTTTGTATAATTATGGGAACGTGATCAGTTGAGAGGGATTTAGTTTTGGTTTGTTTTTGGTCGAGATTAGTGCTCAAAGGAGCAAAGGTGAGGTTAATGTAAGAATTAAAAATTAATGTGAAATAGAATGTATAATGGCCAACCAAATCCCGGTACATATGTTCCACTTAGTAGTTAAAGTAGTAAGTATCTAATCTGGAGCCTGCTTTAATCAACTCTTAGTAAGGTTCTACTCAGAATACTAGTACTACTTAGTATGGAAACCAATTGTTCTGATGAACATAACCGGTAAAGTTCGTAGTACAAATAAAAATAATGCTCAAACATTTATTAAAATTCAGAGATAGTCAACCTTTTTGCTGTCAACACTACCAGTGCTATCTAAACTTATATTGTTAAACTTAAATATTGTTTCATGACCACGAGTCGTGTTCATCTAGATTTACATGCCTTAAATGTTATTACATGAGAAATATGAATATGTTCCTGGCTCATTCCCTACGCGGCGCCGTCGTGGTAGTTAAAGGATGCTCAAACAAAAGCTGTAAAATCATGTGCATCATGATTTCATGAGCGAATGAAAGTTCTGAGGAGAAGGGTTTATTCCTCGTATTATATTAATGAAATAGGTGCTCAGCATTTTGCTAACACTAATCATACAAAAAAAGTAATTCAAAAAATTGTTATGAAATAACTTGAATTTCGGAAGTCGGTGTCTTGGGATCTGTATTTTAGTTTTTTGCCACCGACTTCCGAAATTAAAGTTATTTCATAATTTTGAGTTAATTTCTTTTTGAAGTCGATTTATTTTTTTTGAAAACTGGAATATTTGTTTGTAATAAGTACATAATAGTTTTGTTGTAAATATTGCACTAGAATTTGACCAAGGTTTTGAAATTTGACACCACACACCTGTAGCTCGTATCAAAAGCCAGGCCGTCACACTTACACGTTTTAGTCCATATCTTGAAAACTCTTGAACCGATTTTGATGAAACTTGCACTGTTCCCTAAGATTAAGTAAATGTAAGCCAATAAAAAAATGGGGACAATCCAATTAATAGTTTCAGAGAAATGCGTGGACAAACATACATACATATATCTATAAAATTTTGTATATTTGATTGGAAGCTTTAATAAATTATTATACGTCAATATATTGAAGTTCCAATAATATTATATACCTGCATACGTGTTGAATTGATAACCTCCTTCTTTTTTGGTAAGAACATCATTATCGCTCTACAAACGTCCATTGCTCAATATATTTAGGTACCTACTGGGCCTCTCAATGACTACTACGACTTCTACAAACTATGAATAGCTCTGGAACTACCTATCTACCACTTTGTTCATTTGTTATAATGTGCTTTAAATCATAATTATTCATCATCTTAAAAATTTCCCTGTTTCGTTACCTAATTAGGAAGCCGTTTGTGAAATATTGGCTTACGAAATAAATAGTTTCTTGAACTTTAATTCTGGATTGACAGAAGAAAATTTATCTTGTCTATACTACAAAAATTATATTTTTAAATGCAACTTAAAACAAAACTACTCGTGCTGCATAACCGTTAAACCGAGAATATCATCGACCTCAAGTTTAGCTATTCTGAATTACGATGTCGCTTTGCCAAGGTTACACCATCCTACAGACTGTAGATAGGTACTATAGATATCTGTATATATTTGACGTTTATTACGTAGAGCTGCCCTTGAATCTTTGAACTCATTACGAGTGAAGGATCGCCCGATAACGGTAAAATATTTGGTAGTTGTGTTTTCGCTTTGTAGCGGAATATAATTGGTTTAAAGCAGCGTTCAATGTTTCACGTTCTTTTCTTGTACGGTGGGCCGTGGGATCCTTAACTATACAAGAAGTATGTACAACTTTTCATATCAAATTCAATTCAGAAAGTTGATAACTTTAATCAAATCAAAAGTCATTTATTCAAACTAGCCTGAGAATCGGCACTTTTCGAACGTCAAAAATTACATGAGACAGTCCCTCAAAACGCTTTTACTTCGATGAATCTAATAAAATTTAGTTTTGACTTTGTAATAAACAAAAGTTATTGTGATTACGTCCAGTTATCACAATACCTTCACTTAAATAGGTACATATAACTTTAACTGATAAAGTGCAGATGATCTTCTTCAATTTCTAAGCATGTTTACGTCTGCTGTGACCACAAGATTAATAACGAACAATCAAACATTTAGTTGTTCAGAATACTGTTAGCATAGTTATATTTACTTGAGTTATCGTTATGTAGAAAAGAGTGTAGCTACGCCATATAACATTGCCAAGTCAACCAACATGCGACGCATACGCAGTCAAATGCGAAATTATAATGATACATAAACAATGCAGATATTTGAATAAAGAAAAACAAAAACAAGTCGCGTACGTACTCAAATATTCCTGGAAGCAGCACATTGATAGCATTCAACGACCATTACGACCCCTCGAAATTACTGGCCGAAAACATTTTTAGGCAGTAATTCCCGTTTTCTTTGATTGGCTGAAGGTAATAAAAGCCAATCAATCTCAATCGTCAAGGGCGGGCGTGGACAATGGCCGTCTCAATTGCATTCAGTTGCATTCGCACAGATGCTCAGTGTTTATGGTTTCGTAACTCCGATGGTTGGCATGCGTGAGTCATGGCCGGCCAAGTTCATTGTCGTCCGCCCGAACTTGAACCCGCTGACGGCATGACAATTACTACACTACAAGATATAGAACATACCGTAATATAGCGAGCAAGTCTATTTATAGCCGAGCTGTGAAAACGATTTTATGTGAAAAGGTATGAATGGGAATGGCGATATGAAGGAATGAGGAAAGTTATTTTAGGGCTGATGACGACCTTGCGAAATTCCGTATTATTTTTGTAGCAACATATGTTATAATAAAAAAAAGGAAATCTTAATCCTTACCAACTAAAACTTTTCAAAACGAAACATATCCAGAAGCCCAATTCTCGTAATTAAAAATGTTCAAAATCTAGTCGCAATCTCATCTCAGCGACAATCAAATGTCAAAAATGTAGGTAAACGCTATACAATTTTTGACATATTGTCACGGAGATTAGAATGCGACCGTTCTTAAAATTACCGGATTTGTCGCTCTGTTATGAGGACACCAAACCAACAAATGGGAAAACCGTAAGCCCCCTACGATTTCGCTGTAACGGACATTCGTCACCATTCAAGAAACCTTTCATAGTTTCGTTTCATAATTGTGACCGGACGATGATAGGTAAAAGAAGTGAAGACTCTCTTTGATAGCATCGCTCGTACAGCTGGAGGTATAGCACCGGGCCAGGCATGTTATTGATAAGGTAGGTAAACAGTGCGTCCACAATGGTCGCTGTATGCACAGTGTACGTGACAATGACTCCGCACGGCCCGTCTCCAGATATCAAACGTTACACATGCTCAGATAAACGTCCAATCACACCGATGTTTACTCGCTAATGTGAAAATATTACCACTGTACGAGTGTACGGCTATACATAACATTACGTGTCGCTTATGTCGGGACTGTGCAGCGAACCGTATTGTTTTGAATACTTGTACATTTTTATTATGACTATTTGAATAGGAGTTTCACAATGTAATCGAATTAAGTCATTATTGTAGATACATTTACTGTATCAGGTAAAACTAGTTATTATCATGAATGAGATATACGTACGATTCTACAAGGCACGATTGCTATTCAAATGATAATTTACACTTGTCTTTTTTCGTCCGAAGTGCTTGATGACTTCGTTTTTTTTTTTTTGTAAAAGTCCCTGATTTCACTGCAGCTTGTATTAAATACAGCTACGTGTTTATGTTATGTGTTGTATTGTATGCATAATTATCCTCAATGTCATCAGGGAAGTGACGCACAAATGTCCATGAACCTGACGACTTTGTTTCAAGATCATTGCAATATTTATCGTTATAAATAAACATACAAGTTACTGTGTACTGAATTTTTCTAGGTGTGAATATTTGTGATATTTAGAATAGTATGATATTTACTTTATGTTAGAAATTTAATGAGATGTTAAAAATCCATGTAGTTCTGTACCTATTACATTTTGTACATCAAGAACAACTTCCAAAAGTTCTGAGTACTTGAATGCGAAGATATCCTAGCGTTCGTGCTAGAAAAGAGCAACAAATATTGGATTATTTATTATTCCTTCCACGTGAAAATGACAGCGCAACCTTCATCAATTTTCGCTGAAAGCAGACCCGAACTAGGAGACTATTCTTCGTAAGTTTGGAAGTAGCTACAATTTATTGGTTCTACTACTATTATCTGCACGAGAATAATAATTAAAATTAGAAAATAAATAAACAATAATAATAATAATATACAATTATCTTTGTCTATATTTAAACGCAAGTTAATCAAAACCTTGGGGTCTATGGCACGCCCGATAAATTCTACAACCAGAAATTATTAATCATTGTCTTTGTTGCTATTGTTTTAATTATTATTTGTATGAGTAACCCGGCTGTGAGTATACCGGCGCAGGAGTCGTCACCGAGCCAATGACCTCGCGATAAACTATAGGAAAAGAATTTAGGATATGTACCGATGATGACGTCACTTTCAATGTCAACGTCAGCTTGCTGTCTTAGTGTCATTGGTGACTTAGAATTATGGACAATTAAATTAATAATATGAAATTAATGAGGTTTTTAGCTATGGTGGAAGTTATCCTGAAGTATTTTTCTATTTATATTTAATGTTGCGTGACTATAATAGACGAACTGTGACATAAGTTACAAAAGCGAATAAACAAACAGTTGATTACTTTAAAAATATTAAACACAAAGCTAGTTAATCAAATATACACCTACACGGTATTAAATTGACCGTAACAATCTAAAAACATGACATAACTGAAACAATTATATTAATAACATAATTAGCACTTTACCAACATACTACGAAATACGTTCTAAAGTTACATACAAGCGACAAAATTGAAAGCTGATATTGCAGCACTAATCTATTAGAAATAATTACCTGGGATCTCGTAGCAGTGCGTCAATCGGCAGTAGTGCAACCACGAACGAATTAATGAGCGGGATCTCTGAGAGTGAACCAGTACAATAAATAAACGCACACGATAATATTCGGAGTTCACTTGCGGGCGTCCGCGGGGCCAACGACCGTCCTTAGCACAGCTGCGCGATCCTCACAGACCTATGTCTGTCTCTTTCCCACGGATATTGCGCGCTACCGTACCGATTTCCATATTATTCAAATCAATTAAACACTGGTTGTGAACGAATTTTTATACGGCATCTATAATGTGTTGACTGAATGATTTATTTATGAAACCACCGATTAATGTTGCGGCTGTTTACACACTGATTTGTAACTGAAGTTCACTGAAAATGTCGTTTAAGTAAATATGTGTTTTTGTGTGAACATTGTGTACCTGGGTCAAATAAATTTATTTTCTTTCTTTCTTTCCCTAAAGTATTTAGTTGAAAACAATAGAAAAACTACGTTTTGTTGTGTACTTTTGAATTCAATGTTATAAATTATAACCTTATCTAACGATCTACAACTTTTGACATTTTTAATGATAAATAATTAACCCCCCGACGGAAACAGAGGGGTGTTATAAGTTTAACGTACACATGTTAAACTCTAAGTCGGTTCAGTCGTTTGGGAGCTACGATGCCACAGACAGATACATATCTGTCTGTGGCATCGTAGTTCCCAAACGACTGAACCGATTTAATTATTTTTTTTTGTTTTGTTTGAAAGGTGACTTGATCGAGAGTTTTCTTAGGTATGATTCAAGAAAATCTATTCAGCCGTTTGAAGATTGTCAGCTCTTTTCTAGTTGATGAATAGATTTGAGCATCTTCCACAGGTCTGATCGAGTCGAAATTTGGTATTCTGTTACATCAATGACATTAGAATAACATAGTAACCTTGAACTGATGCTGCAGAATTACTTGGAATTTTCAGGATACCCAACTCCCTCATCAACTTACAGCAGAGGTATCGTGTTTGGGCTCATTGGAATGGTCTTAATGAATAAGTTATAGATAGATGCATATCGGGGGTTTTTAATTTTTTAAATTTATAAATATTATAAGTATTTACTATGTAAATAACAACATATGCAAATATAGACGATTGTTGTTTTACCTTTTACTTTAATATTCATTGGATCAGGGAGCTGTCTTGCAGCTAGTGACAGCCTCTAATTACCCACGGATAACTATATACAAATAAATAATAATTGTTCAGAATTATTACACAGATAAATTGCGTTCTTAGTCATCAACTGTTTTATAGAATAATTTAGGTTGCCTAAAGACGTTGAAGAAGCAAAACGCTCATATTTAAAATACGCGAAGGACGCATCATTGTTTTAGAAATAGACTGGACGGAACTCCGGGAACTATCATTGCCTCCCACGCCCTCTGCAGCCTAGTTTTAGATAAAAATAAATTCAGTCACCTGTTAATGTCGCAGATAGATTGTCAAACCAGCTGTTTTACAAAACCGATAGTTGTTTCACAAAACGGTTCCGTTATGTAAAATAGCTGAACGACGTTTAGCAGTTTTTCTTATTTACTCAACTTTAACACGCAGAATTGCATAAATGTTTTGTATTAATCAATGCAACGGGTCTACGATTAGAGGTTATGTAAAACAGCGTGAAATGTAACGTCAGATTGAAGATTTTGGTGCCAAATTTGGTCGCTCGTGGCTCTATGTGTCATAACAACAATAAATGGCGTCCGAAACAGAAATAAATATAACGGGTAATATGAGTGAAAATGCCCTTAACTTAAGTGAAAAAAGTGATTTTAAGGACAGTTTTATCAGAGTTTTATGAAAGTCAGTAACTGCGACCAACTTGGAAGTAGCGCTTGCCAGCCGCTGCCGCGGGACCACTCGCTCCGCTCACTCGGCTCTCGCGCGGTTGGTCACATTTCTAACCTAACCAAAACAGCTGAACGTTGTTCAGCTGTTTTACATAACAGAGTTGTTTTATAGAACAACTAGCCGTTTTGTAAAACAGCGGGTTCGACAATCCATCAACGACACATATACAGGGTCAAATGAAATTAGCTAGCGAAATTCCGCAGACGTATTGGGTATCGATATCCAAGCACGATAAAACAAAAAACCGGCCGAGTACCGTAGGTACCGTACCGGTACCGTAGTTGGAATGAATAAAGAAGAGACAGAACTATCCCAAGAACAAACTTAACATTGTAGTTGAAAAACATGTTCTCCCATACATTCCAACTGCAAATGTAATCTTGTACGCATAATATTGAGAGATTATGTTATTTTAAGACCATGTACATCATATAGGTTTCTCTGTAAAAAAATCGGTTCGAGACTCTCACAGTAAGCCCTTTCAGTTGATGTCACACGGTATAATTTGCAAAACTTTTTATTTTTGTTTTCTTATTTGCCCCCCAAAAGTGACCCATATATTCAAAATTCATTTATTTACGTAACACGTCCGTATTTGGGTCACAGAAATTGATATGTGTACCAAATTTTAACTTAATCGGTCCATTAGATTCGGAGCAAATTGGCTGTGACAGACGGGCAGACAGACAGACACACGAGTGATCCTATAAGGGTTCCGTTTATTTCTTTTAAGGTACGGAACCCTAAAAACAGATTTTCTTAACTCATATTTCAAATAACTACCAACCATCGTTGACACCAACAAAATAACACCAAATATATTTCTTTTTGTTTTAACGTGATATTGATACCCATCGTGTCTGCGAAGTTTCGCTAGCTAATTTAATTTGACCCCATATAGGGAGATGGCCAAATTAGCTGTGCAGAATAAAATAATTACATTTTAATAAATAGCACGGAAAACGGGAAATAATGGTTGTCGTGTGAACGCACCTGGCGCGAGCCGATGAACCCGCGGCCGGGCGGCGCTCCCGTGACGTCGTCGTCTCGCACCCGTCTACGCTGACGTGCCATCGCGCCTACGCAACCACTATTATATGACTATTCAGGGGCAATGATTCTTGTTCCGGGTACCGGTCGAATCTGCATGTTTCCTTCATACCCCGTTCCTGAAGCCAACTGTCATATCAATCGCTACAAATAACTATAGTACCTAAATATTTTTCAAGGAAGTCTCTATTCTTGCCACTTATTTTTCTTCTGTGTGATCGATGGCAATCTAAATTGTATAAGGCCAGAACTTCCCTACTAGTGTAATCACAATCAATAACATCCATAACTTCCTTTAACTTCTCTTTATTTAATTCCGTTTGTACTCCATAAAACTCTCATTAAAATAAACCAAGTTGTTTCCACAGTTCTATCGCCTACAATAGACTTACATCTCCCGGGGACAATCCGTGACTGTATTTCTATAGTGCAGCCGTACATTTCCCGGGCAGTGTCTCGTTTCATTTTAGATTAAATTCTCTAAAGGCTCTCGCAGGCCCTTTGCGTGTTATACTCACGAAGAGCCTTTTCAAAGACCGGGATGCTACTTTTGAGGATTACTCGTCAAAGAGAGACAAATAATACCTGAGATTCTCTCTCCTATGTGTTAAATATTGAAAATTGGGATGGTCGATTTCACGATGATGCAGCCGAATTTTACCTTTATTTCTTAAGCAATTCGATTCAGTATCGAAAAGTTGAATCGAGCGTTGGTCAGACCGAAAGTAAACTTCAATAGTAGAAGGCAAAATGATAATTACAATACCGCAGAGCTTTAATAGTAAATAAATATTTAAGGCGAAAGCGCCAGGTAGCCCGGGAAATTCAAATTTTCTTGCGTTTTTTGCAATTTGCAAGTCAGTATTAGGTTGTATGTTGATCAAAATATGATTCGCGACCGTAAAACGTATGTATTTACAGAATTACAATAATTAAAGTCATCAATACAACTCTTTAAGCCCAGGTAATTCTATTGAATGACGATTTCATGAAATCTTGACAATTAGGATTATAAAAACTTATGGAGTTGTATTACTAATTTTGATGATTATAATTATGAAAATGCATATTTGTTACGGTCGCGAATGATACTTTAATCAACATACAACTTAATACTGACTTGCAAATTGCAAAAAACATAAGAAAGTTTGAATTTCGCGGGCTACCTGGCGCTTCCCCCTTAAATAAAATAGTTAATTCTGTATTGTTAGATAATAATTAATAAAATTAACATAAGATTGTCGGACAGAAAGGTAGCGTTTAAGATTTCTATGATTAGTATTCATTAAATCGAACGACAAATATGTATGAGCCTGTCAACTGTTAATATGAATACATTGTGAGATAAATATGTAAAGGAAATTATGTGGATTCGTAGGAAAGCTGATGAATAAATATGTGGGTAGAAGCTACGCTAGCCACGGTCAAACTTTATTATCAGAAACCTTTTGATCGTGATGCGTCTTATTCGTGGCGTATCATCATCTGTCCAACCTTTTCCCAACTATGTTGGGGTTGGCTTTCAGTCTAACCGGATGCTGCTGAATACTATAATAATTAGGTAACGTAATTTGTTAATTAATTTATATAATTTTACTTGGAACGACTGCCTATCTGCCCTCCAAAACCCAGTTACTGGGTAATACGATACCCCTTGGTAAGACTGGTTGGCAGACTTTCGGGATTCTGACGACCCGTAACGTCTATCAAAGATCCACGAATGACAGCCGGGACCAACGGCTTAACGTGCTTTTCGAGGCACGGAGAGGTCTTGGTATGTAAAGATGGTTACTCATCCACGGACCAACCGGCAAGCGTAGCTTAACCTGATCGATCGACCCGTGCGGCTGTTATTACTTAGCCACAAGCCCGTGGCGTATATGATCCAATATTTCCGAATTCCAGCGCTATTGAATTAACAATAATAAGTCACTCCTCCTTTTACAAGAATTGGGCAGTTTTGATTGATGTGAATATATTAATTTACTGTTTTTCCAAATAAAGCCATTTACCCGTATCATTCCACGTCTAGGCAACGGCACAGCCTACGCTATTATAATTGAAGCTATTCTAATAATCACAGTAATCATAATTCTCCTGCTCTCCTGCCTTTATCCCGATTTATTAGGGGTTCTTGTTTATCCCTACGTCGATCGCTACAAGTCGTCATCTCAGTAGTCACCCCCTTTCTTGCCAAATCATTTCTCATACAGTACACCTATCTTTTCTTTGGTCTTTCACACACTCATTCATATTCATACTCAAAACTTTCCTCACAACATGTTCCGACGAGTGATAATATTAAATATGTCTGCCAAAACAATATCGCACTTTATTGCAAGGGCAAACTTTCTTTATAATGTCGTTGTCACTAATGCATGGCCTGCTGTCTCGCGACATGTAATGCATTTCCAAGCATCGAATGGATGACACTAAGCTTGCTGCCTGATCCGAGCCTTAAGGTCGCTCCATATGTGTTCGGACGAACACGGAGCGGTGCCAGTTAGGAAGAAATACGTGAACTGTTTATATTCGGCGCAAAGTGCTGTTTGGTAATGATGATGTGTGAAGTCCTTAAAATAATGGAGATCAGATATTTGCGCTTTTAGATTGCATGAAATGAGCAATGTGTCATTGACAATCATCATCGCGAGCCCTTTTATCAATATTCTGTATTAGTACAGTCTAAGCATTTCTAACTAATGATCTTTAATTTTTTTTAATATTATCACATCACATCCCAAGAAATGGTCACAGGGTTAGTAAAACTTCTGTTGCCATCACACTAAAGCTCAATAATAGCCGATAGCTATAGTATAATAGCAATAGTATGTAGCTGTAGTATAATAGTGAGTACAGCAGCAGCTAGTGAAAAAAGTTATACATATGTATACTAGACCTTATTAGCACCATATAAGAGTTGCCGAGTGAAACTGGGTACCTAGTTACTACCCAGTTTCACTCGGCAACTCTTATATTCAGTACATCGAGGCGGTCTAATCTGTAAATCCTGTGATCCGTATCTGTGCTGAGTCGGAAGCCTAATATATTGCCTTTAACTTGAATATATTTACGAGCGGCCGCGTCGCTACATTGTCGCCCTTACATGCGTGTACTACTTTGAAGTAGATACAATTAAAATTAACGTATGAAATACTGGGGAAAATGACTTTCTAAAGTTGGTTTCGATTCTTTCTTCCGAATACCAAAACATTGTTCTGGCGTGATCGCCAGAACAATGCACGATTTGGAATATCTAATCGTATTTCAAATTGTGGATTTTATTGATATCTAAACCCAAAAACTGCATTTCTAACAAATGCTGTTCTGCTGCTATTCTAACAAAGCTAAAAACTGCTATTCTAGCAAATGCTATTTTGCTGTTATTCTAACAAAAGATAGTTTGCTGCTATTCTAACAAAAGCTATTCTGCTGCTATTCTAACAAATACTATTCGGCTGCTATTCTGCTGTTATTCTAATATACCCAAAAACTGCTATTCTAACAAATGCTATTCTAGTTTCATTTATTTATCGAAACTTCAGTTCACACGTGCAAATACGACAGCCTCATACTCATGATTACATATTTAATTAAACACTAATGGGTGCGTCTAGTTAGTTACATCATGCATTACTTCACTCGCATTCACTTAGTTCCTATTTAAATGTCTACGCGGCTTGTATAAAGAACATTAGAAATTTCCCAGTGAAAGTGCAATAGACGATACTCCTGCCTCTGCAAGAGAATACATACAGGGAAGTAATAAATTAATAATAGGCGTTGGTATTGGAGACGGCAAGAAACAAGCGAATACTTTCAAGACTTAATTGTTTTTAAACGTTTTTCCGTATTTTGATCGTTGTGAGGTGTTGCGTTGTCTATACAATCATAAACATAACTTTATTATTATTGAAACGATATCAATAGGCTGGAATCAATGTACTAACTGTAACTGTAACTAACATTTCCATTTTTATTATTACATTAATAATATAATATATTATAGGAATATTTCTTTAGCCTACCTAGTAGGTATCTACCTAACCTACCTACGATTAGAGCCGCGTGCGCATCTTTTAGGGCTTTGCATCAAGGTTTTTCCGACCACACCGTTTGCTTTTGGTCAACAACTAAGTTTTGTGGCATTCTGAAGACACTACTCACGTACACACCAATAAAAATAAGAAGCTTAATAAAGAATAAAGATAATAAAAGATGCAATCAAGAACATAATGCAGGCATTAGATTTCTCGCGCGCACTCGCTGCATTTTCCTTCAGCAAAATAATTCTGCAGTGAACATTCAAAGCGCAGCGGAGGCGGAGAAAGTGCAAGGCAAATGCGGAAGAGTCGAGTTGCACGGCTGGCCACAGTTCACACCGACGCTTTGTTGTGCCACGGTAATGAATACAGGCGATTAACGATCTCGGATGCGTGTTTGTTGTCGGTATAACTGAATAATTAGTTTGTTTATTAATGAAACTGTGTTATCTTAAAATGTGATCGTCGGTACGACTGTTCATTTATTAAAGCTGCAGTTCTAAAGTGAAAGTAATAGAATTAATTGAGCCGGCTACCTATTTTATTGAGCAACTTATTATTTACTGTTTATGGCTTTCGCAAAATTAAACCTTTCATCAAATCTTAAGAACAATTTATTTGCGTAATCTTCAGATACGTAGTTATATTACGAAAATTGAGAAATTACGAAAATTCTCATTAAGTTTCATGATAATAAAATAATAGTAATTTTCCTAAACAATAAGTTATAATATCGTGCTGAGTGTACACGATGATGGCTTGTTTCCGCCTCAACGAGAGTGCATGACGCGACGTGACCGTTCAACGAAAGTAAAACCGTTGATGATGAGCGAATGCCTCGAGACGAGGCTAGTAATGACAGTCTGTAATTAGCCAAATTGACTTGATTTATTGATTCGAATATTTCGTAAGTTCGAGATGAATTTTAGAGCAGTTGAGTGCAGTAGTTTATGTGGGTCTAATAAGCGGCTTACGGTTTCCTTCAAGCTGACTCTGCCGGATATTCGAGAAACTTTTGCCGTAAGCTCGTTTTCAGTGTTCGAAATTTTCGAGGATCGCTATTTACTGATTCTAGATCCGTAATGAATTTTGATGTTTTCGAGTTCTGGATGACTTTGAGTTACGTTACTGTTCATTCGCTGTGCTGTCGGAAGTATTTGGCCGTAATTGAATTTCGCCGTGTGCAGCAGTTAGTTTTTCTTGTCTTGTCCCCAGTGTGGAAGTGATAAAACTAAGTTCCCGTAAACCAAAAAAAGAGATGCGTGTATTGCTGACATTCTTGCTTCAAGTGTATTCAAATTTCGAAAAAAATAGAAATGCGCCCCATTTTCTTGAAATTTGACCTAATATTACGTTACTATAAATAATATGTATTGTCAATTCCGTAAACGAGTATGTACCTATTGGCAACCCCTCTAGGTGACATTCACACAAATAGCGTTTTGCGTCACAGACTGATAAATGAGTGTCATAGTTAGACTGTGACTATACCTTTCACACTAGACTCATCGGTAGATGTTGCAACACTAGTCGGTGCAGCGACGCGAAATGCAGTTACGTATAGTAAACTAAACGCTTCCGCGTGCGAGCAGGAAGAACTGAACACTTTCCCTTTTGCCCGCGCGCAGCAGCCGACCACTCTATGCATCACTATAATCCCACTAAACAGAGAGACATCAATGTTCCACCACTAGTCTCAACCACACTAGCCCTCCTCAACTCAGCCGACTTATAATGCAGTTAACCAACAAATGAGGTTAAGTGTTCGCTGCTTCATGATGCGTAGCAGCTGCTAAGCATTTGAATTAAGGTATCTCATCGAACCTAAGATTGTGATCAGACATGTGGAAAATTGACAATTAAACCAGCTCCACTTCCTATGGGTTCATTGACCATTGTTGGCGAAGCTATTGTCAGGCCGCAAAATATCAAATGTTGCATTTTTAAATAACAATGGAGGTTAACGGTCTAGCTTTCTAATCCAGGTTGATCAGGATATATTTTGCATGAAATGTTCTGTAATCCAGTTATAATTTAACCCCTTCCGTACAACTGGCTACTTTATAAATAATTCATGATAAAATAACCGGTTATGAATTGATGTATGAATGCCGTGTTCATCGTAAAAGTCACGAAAGAATAAGGAGTAAAATTGATAATAGGTACCTGTTTTCGAAACGGGTTCTAAAAGAGTTTTCTAAAAGTTGTTAAAGCCAAAATCGCGTACCATTAGCGTGGCACAGCCAGGCTGACATAACACAGACGACGAGGCGCCTCCAGTTGACCTATATACCACTCGCGGACATTGACCCCATCGCACAGACTCGTGTGGCTGGACGAATCGCAATGGGGTGGCTGACGAAATCTTTCTCTTAGCTCGAGAACATTGAGCCACTAAAATGAACTTTATACGTACGCAGGTAGGTATAATGACGTCTAAAAATAACTGTTGCAAAAGAGTTCATTCGAATCTCATTAGCGACATTTTTTTGGAACCAAGTTTTTCCATAGCAATTCTATACAACGATGATATTACGACTAACGATATTTGTAGAACTTATACATTCTACATTTGTTTGCTTATAACCAAAAATATTTTCGGAAAACAGCCTGCATAGGCCTAAAAATGTTGGAATAATAAAAACATGAGGGCGGTAGCGATCGAACGGAGTGCAGAGTTCACGATCGGGCGGCGACCTCCTGAAAGTGGGGCGGGCCGAGTCTGAAGGCTTGCGGAACGCCATCATTTCCACAGTAAATCCGTTCTGTCTCCGACGAACCTTCGGGAAATTCTCGAACGCTTCATTCAGTTTCCAATTTAGGGAGATTCCGGGCTTCGACAACTTTAACCAATTATAATAGGTGTCTAATCGAAATAACAATTTGGCTAACAAAATGTGGTAGGTAATTGAACGAAAAAATAGTTTCACAAAAGGCTAGGCTGAGAATTTCATTTTGTGAACGGATGTTCTGATTAAAAGGGACAAACCTAACATTTTCGTGGCGGCGGCGGCGAAGCGATTTAGCTAAGTCCCGACTCCGAGAAATTTCATTTACAACTTCATAAGTAGCTTCGCAAACGACGCTCGCTTCCTTGTTCTAACGACCAAGATTTACGTTGGCCCAGTTAATAGAAAAGTTGAGCTTATAATAAAGCTTACATATCAGTGAAGTAACATTGATTGCACAGATGTGGGACATGAAAACAGTAAATTAATGGCAGTATAATATGTGCTACAACAATAAGTCGATAAGGAGTAAAACAATGCAGTTCGTATCGAGGACGCGTTAGACCTTAGGAGCAGAGCGTCGCAGCAAATCGTTAACCTGCATTGCCTTCTTATATGTAAATACTAGTTTTCTTCCGGGAATTGACTGTTATGGAATTACCTGCTGACATTATGTGTAATATTGCTGTAACATTGCTGCGTTTATGCAGATGCCTCAAATTAGAGTAAGTAATTTTCACGGATGTTATTTTTTTTCAGTAGCAGCCCGGAGTCTGGATTTGTGCCCGGTAGATGGCAATAGGCTCGCCCCCTATTACATGGGACTTAAACATAACTGGCGAAATGTGGGTGTACTTTAAGTACACCTCTGCCCAACCCTTCGGGGAAACAAGGCGTGATGTTATGTTATGTTTGTTATGTTATTTTTTTGGATATTATTTTTTTGTGACTGACTGACAGACAGTATTATTTAATTTTGTTGTTCAAAAAATACTGATTCTCAGCCAAACAAATCATTTTTGATTTTGATAAAATATGTTTAGCCTAGCGTCATCATGCGTTCATTAAACGATTTCTTTTGTTAATAAAATAAATTCCTAAAAGAGCAAAGTTTGTATATTGTACATACTCAGAATGATTGTTTACAAACTTATTTTGTTCCTAATTTTCTTTACAAATGATTGAATTCATTGTTTTTGCCCAAATGGTTTCTTTAGCTCGAAGTTATTTTATTAGAACTAGATAAGTACATGTTTACGAGAAAGTGGGCGTAGTCGAGTAGGAGTGTTAAAAATAAAAGTAGCTTACTCTCAAGGATATCTGTGGTTTATCTGTACGATTGTCCTTTCGTGATACGCCCTCGTTTTAGACCTGGTTGCAATGATAGAAGTCTAAAACAATATCAATGTTTACTTACACGAAGAAATTGAGCAAGAATACAAACTCTGGTACCAACCAATAATAAATATGTGGCCTTCCTAATAAGATTGCAAGGTCTTCTCCGTTAGAACCGTGGAATCGAAAAAATATTATAAAAAGACACAGTTTGGACATGTTCTCAATTAATGGTCATAGACGGGCCTCCTGCCACATGCGACCCCTCGTGTGCACACGGACACAATAGGACCCTCTGCCTAACCCTTCGCACAAGCACAGGTGTGACGATTCTATTCTGTTTGTGTACTTATCTCATGTTTACAGCATCTTGTCTGGGCGAGGACATTCGTTGCTTTTTAAAAATGATTCAATAGATCTCTCCTAGGCTTCCTGTGGCTGTATAGGCGCGATTTGTTGGTGGTGTTTATGTAAATTTCTAATCACATAGAAAAATACATAATTTCAAAGCGATAGCCACGACTACTACTTGCGAGCGCGGGGAGCGTTGCTAATCTAACTGACCTATATAATGTGGCCGGTGAAAGACCTCATAAACTACTGCCGTCAGTGCATTATTCCTGCAACAATGCAGCGAGCTTCGCCACGCAATTCCATATCCTACCACTCTCACTAATAGATCTATTATTGCTCGCACCGCATGCACAGAATGCGTTGTGCGAGTATGTATATACTGGCCGGTAATAGTTTCGCAGAATAATTTTGTTTAGAATACATTTATAGTTTCAACTAATATCTAAAATTGAGAACGTGCAACTGGAACTTAATAATTTTTTAAATAATGGTCGTTGAATGTTTTCCGCTCATCTGCGGATGAAAATGAAAACTATCTGTGAGCTTTAGTAAAAGTCTTGGGGGAACCGGTACGATAGGTTAGAAAGCTTTGCCAATTTGTTCATTATTAACACTATTAAGTGTAGTGTCTTATAACTGAACATGGCTGTAGTGGCATCAACACTGATTGGTCTCATTTAAAAGCTTGGCGAAAAGTTGTGAGAGAAACCAATTTGCAGCGATACATTGTTTAGTAATATTGTCGCATGCTGCAAATTGGCTGAAAGCATTATGTAATAAATTATATTGTGAGTAAACATAATGAAATTGGCGGTACCATTTGAGAATAATAATAATATTAACCATATTTGAAAAGCAAATGAGAATTTTACGTAAAATACTGGTATTCAGCTGCATCCGGTTAGACTGGAAGCCGACCCCAACATAGTTGGGAAAAGGCTAGGCTGATGATGATGATGAAATGAGAATTTTACGTCGTTGTTGAGATAACACTTCCATTTTTCATGACGGCTGTATAATTGAACTTTATCCCATGCTTTTAATTTTCCGATATATCCTTATCTACTGCAGCTTATGGAAACCCTTTCACTGCAACACCATACCCATTGAATACTACATTTACCACTTAAAACACAACAAAATGTAAGTTGGAAAATAAAGATTTATTATTTAAGAATCGACATAAGGTTGAGCTACGCTTGCCGGGGTTGGTTCGTGGATGGGTGACCATCTTTACATACCGAGACTCCTCCGTGCCTCGGAAAGCACGTTAAGCCGTTGGTACCGGCTGTCATTCGTGGATCTTTGACAGTCGCTTCGGGTCGTCAGAAGCCCGAAAGTCTGACAACCAGTCTTACCAAGGGGTATCGTATTACCCAGTTACTGGGTTGTGGAGGTCAGACGGGCAGTCGCTCCATGTAAAATACTGATATTCAGCTGCGTTCGGTTAGACTGGAAGCCGACCCCAACATAATTGGGAAAAGGCTAGGCAGATGATGATTTAAGAATCGACATAACTCGGGATTCTGGGGTTCAGAACCTTCGGAAGGCGTACGAGGGGCCAAAACCAACTCGCAGAGGTCTGTTATACGTTTTTAATGGATTGAGGCAGCAACCTACCCCGTTCGCACTATGCAAGTGTTCCCGAGGACAATGCCCAGTTGGTGCAGGACTATTGCAGGGTATGGAAAGAAAAGATATTGAACAATGGGTTTGGGTGGCTAGAGTGGACTGGTTACCTCGAACGGTTGGAAAGACTATGGCCCCTGTCTGACCATGTTTTATATACAACATACAGATACAATGACAGGGGGTGACTTATACACTCTATAATGAGCCCCAGAAAACTATGGCTAGCACATAGTGTCGTAGCGTCAAGGGGGCAACATGTCCTGATGTGCTTATGAGGAGAAGAGAGGTATTCCACGGCTATCAGGACAATCCCGGAAGTATGGTCACTACCAGCAGCTTACTGGAATAGGTACTTCCTTCCTCCAAGCACGTTTGCTCTTACGAATCTCCACTCAAGCCGGCCAATTAAGGCAAGATAGAGAAGGGAGCTCCGTTCCTCGTCAGTGTTCACTCTGGCCGGTCAATAAAGGCAAGCCAGAGATGAGGAACAATACTTCTCCCGGGAGATAGGGTCAGTGGGATCGCTACTGCCCAACAGCTCGCCACATGCTGCCTTGCGGGTTTCTCTATCTCTCTTGTTAATGTATACACCACCCACTCTCCCCACCCTAGACCTCAGTTTCGGCAAAGTAAACTCGGTAGAGAACACAGAAGCGCGCAAGCCCCACCACGACGTCAACGCAGAGATACGGCGATGGGGTAATTTATTATTATTATTGTTTTTCATATTTAAGTTTACTCTTCCTTTTTACCAATAAGTATTATAGAATCTAACAATCATATAGCATATATTTTATTGCTTTTACTTTTTATGAAGAAAACTGCATTTGATATGAAAACGGCGCGGTCTGCCTGACGGTGACTGACAATTTTAGGTTATTTAGGCGTTTCTCAAATGATAGACAACCTGTTATTTATAATGGCTTATTCGCTAAATATTTTACATTCCATATTGCCATTATGTCTTTAAGTATGACGACAAACCGCTTCGTCGTTAAAATGTATATAGGTTGATGATAGAATGCGCTATAGTTGATAGAGCGGCAATTGTTATATTTATATAAATTAAAATTTGACGTTTTCGTTGTTTTTTCATAATATTCATAAATCTCTACTTGCGTTATACCAACCTCTCCTGAAATTATTTACAAGATGCAGTCTTAGCGAAACTAAAATCGATTCCTGATATGAGTTCAGCGTAATGTACAGCGTTCTTCAAAATAGTCATTCTTAGAATCCATTAGTAAGTACTTGCTCTACGACATTTTTAAAAGGAAAGATGACGTGGATCGTCAGGTGCCGGACGAGGTCTCCAAAAACGCGTGCTTGCACAAAGGTCTCCTACGATGTTATCTCATGTCACCGGTTGAACGACCGCACAACAATGTGCAAATATTACATTAAATTGTTATTAATCATTGGAGAAATCATTTATGGTAATTGAATACCAACCTTCTTCAACTAACCGCAGGTGCATACTCATTTAAAACTGAACAATATTAGCTCAATAAACACTTAATACAAGTGGTTTAGCTCCGTTTGCATGATTTTAATTAAGTTTAGATATTGCAGCTACAAATTTTCTGCGTATGTTGTATGTATGATACTGATAATGAAAATTGTCCATTTTATAAGCAGTAATTTTTTCTAGGCGCCAAGTTATTTCTTGTTTTAATATGCAGAACATTAATATGTTTTAAAAGTGTGATTCCTTCAGTTTGAACATAATACGTAGGTATATATTGCATGTAAATGCGCATGGGTTAAAAATATATATTATTCCTGCTAGCTAACTCTGTCCATATCCATCCTTATATTGATTAGGGCAAAACTTGGGTGATAGTTTTGTTTTTTACTTGTAAAATTCGATTCATTGATCAGATTTTTTTTTATTTACTGCAATATAGTAGACAAAAGAAGCTTTGCTAACTTATATCTAAAAATGTGGCAAATACTATAATGCTTGAAAAATATACATTTATCAAGTCAGTAGTAACTTGGTAATATAACACATATTATCTATCACCGAATAGCTGCATATCACCAATTAGCCAAGTTTTGCCCTACATTATAATACAAAGCCGAGAGTCAAAACATTCAAACCGTCACCATCTTTTTTGGCTTCAAATGTCACTAAATATGGCTGAATAAGGAAGTACATAAAATACTAACTAGAATCCCACCACTAGTAACTAATCTACTCACTAAAAGAGTTTGTGTTGGCGTTATTCAGCCTTATAAGGAAATGATTGGAAGAGGTCATACCCAAAAGTAGTCAAATAACTGCAGTATAGTTCAACTTTAAATAAGGAAACTATAATATGATATTACATGTATATTTGGATTAAATCGCGCGCGTGCAATGTGTGGGTTTAAAAATATATTCGCGTCAGTTTGGCTGTGCCGCGTAACTTGTGACGTAGTGGTAGGTATCCGAGCTCGCGTCGAATCGTCATGGTGAGCTCATAGTCAGTATCGTGGAACTTCGTATACGAAGTTATACGAAATAGCTCACATGCTTGAGTATAAAAATACATTGTGACATTTCCTTTATTTTAAAAGAGAACATGGCTTTTCCACAGATTCTTGGCTTTCTGATAAGCTAGCTGAAGTAATTGATTTTGTATCAGGGTTTCCTGAAGTTGGTTGTCTTACACTAGCTTCTCGAGATGCTTAATTAAATATCAATCTATCATAATGTCATTTATATGATTGATGTACCTACCTGTCTCGGATTTCACTTCCTCGGAAGCTTTCTACCGACATTAGGATGTACACTACCGTCCAAAAGTTTTTATTTGTATTGTTTAAAAACAGGTGTGCTTCCAGACTTTTTTACGGTAGTGTGATATTTAAGAAGCTTATGCTTTTAAAGAAATCTTTCAGTATCGATTTTTCAGGAAAACATCAGTCAGGTGGCAATGTAATAAGTATCCTGAACAGGTAGAATGTACATGGATTCCTCATAACTGTAACAACTGATTTTTGTACCTATATTATTTGCAAATCTTTATATAAATAATTCTTCTGTACGTATGTATGTCACTGAACTCCTCCTAGACCGCTGGACCGATTTTGATTTTTTTTTGTGCGTTTGAGTGGATCCCTTGATGGTAATGGTGATTCACAATTGGACCCGGTAGGTGGCGCTGCGATCGAGTTCTAAGAAAAAGGACAACGTCTGTCCGCTATTAAATATATATATTCTATTCTATTGATTACAACTTTCAACTTTAACATGTAGATCTATTTATTTATAATTAAGTGTATGCCTTGCACTGACTAAACACTAAGATCTCTTGTCCCTAAATCGAGGTCGACGTGCGCAACTTGGACCATTATGAATCCATTAAAAATATGCAACTAGGCATAAAAACAGTCATTGTCCATGCCATCATCTAAACTATTTATTACACCAGTTTATTTCGAAATTTTTGAGATCAGATAACATCCTTATATTCCTTGCAAGATTTTCATAAGCTCTGGCTTTTCCATCAACTAATATAGGAAAGAGTCTTTGAGTTTCACCGCGTATATCGTATAGGGTCGAGTGGACAGAACTGTGTGCACCTTTTTACACTAAAATATTACAGGTAGTAC
This sequence comes from Fissipunctia ypsillon, assembly GCA_947568875.1. Classification (NCBI taxonomy): domain Eukaryota; kingdom Metazoa; phylum Arthropoda; class Insecta; order Lepidoptera; family Noctuidae; genus Fissipunctia; species Fissipunctia ypsillon. The sequence goes on along the minus strand of OX387645.1, from coordinate 20,070,371 downwards.
TTACATTTTTATTCCTATGCCACCAAGATACCTCGTTCAGCCTTTCTCTCTCATCTCTACTAATGTTGAGTGAAGGCGAGGTGGTCTCACGGCTGCGGACAACATTCATACATTAGTTTTTATATTACGTGTAGAAAACTGGAAAAGTTACGAGCGTCTCTTGTTTTTTGCCAATTTGAAGCAGGACAGGAAAGTTTGGTCGTTTTAAATTATTTTAAGTCGTATAGCAGCAGATGTTTATGTAAAGTATCATAATTGAGATAAATAAAGATTTGTTTTTATTAGTTTATTCTGTCATGAATTCAGAATATATTTTTGGTCCTTTTGAAGCCGCATACAGGAAATGTGGTTGACATACCACACTTTGTAAGTACCTATCGAGTCATATTACCAATAGAATATTGATACCTACTTAATAACTGTTTACGCTATGTAGTTTCTGCGGTAGGTATTTTAAATTGGGCCGAAATAGTGTGACTTCCTTAAATAATCAAAAGTCCCGTCTTTTTTTTTTCGTCCGTTTGGCGAAGAAAACAATAATTACCCTGAACTTAATTTGCGATAATAGATACGTTTGTTTTTTATTAACGAAATAAATGTTTTTTTTTTTTTATTATTCTTCGCAAAATGGTAAATGATAAATGGTGTAAGTTAAATGATTAGTAGTCCATAATGCCTCAAGTACGGTGCTAAACAATAATAAACATATTGCAAATATAACTAGGTAAGTATCTACGAAAGTACAATAAATCACGTAATCACATTATTACTGTTAATGTTTCGATTTAATTTTACGGGCAAATAATAACTGCTCGATATATTTTTAATTACGTAAATGGTCTACTTAATAGTAACTCAAGGAAAACAATAAGCTAGGCAAACACTACTTAACTTTCTGAAAAGTAAATACTTTCAGAATTTTTCAGGCTTGTATGAAGGCCCTTCGCGAACTTAAAATAAACTTGGATATAAGATTACAACGGGCCTAAATTATTTTCTTATTCACTTTTATTATTTGTTATTCCACCATAGATTAATTAAACACTCGGTACTGAGACGTAAAAAACATTTTACAAAACAATGACCTGAAATTATTACTGCAGAAGTTTCCTCTGCAGCGTTCCCGGAAAAATCCTCAGTAACAAAAATCCTCGGTAGTAAGTCACTTTCCACTATCTTACACATAAACGGTCACAATCCACTGAAAGATAGAGGCACTAGTCTGAAAAACAGAAAGATCACGTCACAAGTTCATACTAGATGTGCCATGCGTACCAGGGTAGCAGATAAACATAGGAGGTGTCGGCTACTCGGAACAATAGCAGCGCGGCGTGGAGCAGCGCAAGACGACACAGCAGCGAGCGCGCGGCGCGCCGGCAGAGCGGTGACTGACCGGCACACTGCCGCACCACCCCGCCTGGAGCGTTCCTCCGGGACCCTTCCGCCGGGAATCAGACCCGCAACACACGAGCCAGCGACGCTTTCCTCACGCGACCACACTGCACATGTGTTCGCACTACTCTTTGTGCTTCATTGTCTCAACAGGTTTACGCAATATCGTCTGGATCACGCTTCAGTTCCGACCTCTCATTTCGTCTCAGTACATTTCGGCATTGCGATTAAAATTCACAGCATGTAAACTGCAATCTGACTGTACAAAAGTATGCGGATGGTAAGTATTCTCTTCATCTGTCCGAATCTTACGTGCAGCGCGCGGTCGTTGACATTTAGTGTTCATTTGTTTTTCTTACATTATCGCGAAAATCGTTAAGTTTGCCGTTTGCATTGTGTATTGTCATACAATATGTAAACAAAGTTATCTGGACCTCCCTCGATCCCGTAATTGGACACTTATAAAAAAAATGCAGTAGTAGACGGATGATAGGGTTGTATGAAATGCATGTAGCACGGCGTGTCAGGTTTCACCCGTCAATCTAAATAGTGATGCGACTGTTACAGCAAGTGCAAGCGGTTCTATAATGGTCTCCAATGGTCTCGGTGGAGAGTGAAAGTGGTCGCGGTCTAGGCGAGCGCACCTCGCGGCAGTCGCGGGGGCACATAACGGCGCGCCCTGCGAGACCTTGAGCAAACTGTTAGTGAACCAAAACATTTGTAGTTTACTATAGAAAGTCTGCAATATTGCGAAATTTTAGTTTTACATAAATTAAACTAGATCTGTCGTACATTTAAATAAGGGTTAACGACCACGGACGTCCCTAATTCATTGACCCCCTAGTGTACCTACAGAACTTAGTTTGATATAGGTTAGAGATGTGTGACATGGCAAGTCTGGCGGGCAGTTGGAGTTGCTTTGGATGTTCCTTTTAATCTGCGAGAGGGCAGTACCTTTCTGTAATTTAATCGTTTGGGACTAGAACTAAACATGCCTAAACATTATTTGCATGAAATGTGCCTTAATCATTGCATGAATCGATTTATTTTCCTGAAAAGTCATCACCTTAGTATCCCATTTCCCCGGTATTTAATAAATATTCATTGTTATATATTTTATTATTTAATAATAATCATACTGTCCCCACATGCCCACACCAGCCTGAAAATGTTCTTCTGACTTCTGATAAGACTGCTTCTGCATATTTTTATACCCAAGTCTTCTCTATAAAATACAGATACGTTATGATTATGAACGCCACCCCGTTTACCTTTTGCTGCCAAACTAGTTGCTAAGCAATTACAACGAGTTTCCCAATAAACTGTATCCATGGAAATTAATCTTCTTGTAGCCGTCGTTTGAAGCGTGACTATAAATAGATATTTTAGCTAATAACTTTCGATATATTTTATTTCTTTAAATTCATAGTTAATTATCATAAATGATACTGAAAATATAATTATTTGACCGGGAAATTGAAGCCACAGTTTTTATTTGACTCTTTATTTTCAGACTTGTATCCACTTTGTTGTTACACACTGTTTTGTCTGGCCGGCTGAGGACATAGTAACAAATAAAATTATGTTACATTTTTGAAAGCATCCACTGAAAATATTACAGTCTCTTTAAAATTAATTTTATCCGTTTTTATGAACGAGTCCTGTTATCAGTTTTGGTTTTTCTTTTGGTGCATTTCCATATTTACTAAATAGTACTTTCATCTTTGCGGATTACTTACGCAAAACTCAGAAGTCACCACAGTATAATTGTGCAAGCTATTACAGCATTTTAAGTTGCATCAAAACTTTTGTGGAGCCGTCCCGTTACGTTCGGTATACCTTGCAGTCTCAATTTCCGGAGTCAAAGGGTCATTACACGGCTTTTTGTCACACGTGAATTAAAAATGTTGCGTAGAAATAATGGGGTTAAAAACTAAAAGCTCGTCATAGCTGGCAGCACTTTTGTCCGTCTTCAAACTGCCTTTGTTGTTTATGTGTTCACTGTTGTGTCAGTTACAAAATATACGAAAACGGGACAAAAATGTCTACGAATCTGTCTTCAGCTGACGGGTTGACTGGTTTGACTTTCGTGAATGAAAAAATAGAGGGTACAGCAGTCTTCCTCAACCTTTTATAGGTATTTTTATCACCTAGAACAGACAAAAAGGACCTATCTATGTGCGAAACATTCTAAATAACTATGAGATTCAGTGCATGATATCTGTTAATATTAGGCAGTAGGTATTTTGTTATAAGGGTATTAAATACAATGCGATTAAATGAAACATAGCGCATGCTGCTGTCGCAACTATTTCATCAGCCCATCTAGTACAGGGTCCTCTCGCTCTAGTACATACCTGGTGGTCCAGGTCCATTTTACTGACCCTATAGTCCACCTGTAGATATAGTGATAGCACCATACTTAGATTTAATGTTATTTGTTTTTGCGTGGATAAAGTTTGGCATAACGTTACTCCGCGTTTATTAATAAGGGCGATAATGCGTACTATGTATTACTACTTTAATTGAGGTCTAAAGGGTCCCAGAAACGATACATTTTTACGTGATTTATGCACATTGATGCGCAAATTGATCGTCTACCAAGTGCAAATGAAGTGATTGTCAATATTACTACATTAGAAATTGATGGCAATTGATCAATCGCAGTTGATCGTTTCGGGGACCCCTTAATTTCAGTGGATATTCCCGGAAACCGGAAATCGGGAACCGGGTTTTCGGGTTTTATGGGACCGGTCCCATAAAATGTTCAGAATCGTTTATTCCAGTCGGTAGGTAGTCTTTCCTACTTATACTTAACTAACATAACATAACATCACGCCTGTAATCCCCGAAGGGCTAGGCAGAGGTGTACCTATAGTACACACACATTTCGCCAGTTATGTTTAAGTCCCATGTAATACCGGGCACAAATCCAGGCTCCAGGCGGCTACTGAGAAATTCCTAATAGAAAAACCCAATAACGCTTAGCCCGAGCTGGGAATCGAATCCAGGACCTCATGCTCAGCAGTAGGGCTTGCGGACACTAGACCAATGAGGCAGTCAATTATTTATAAGTTTGTGAACTATACTTATGAGGATATCGTGCGCGCAGTGGCGCCCTTATCGTTTGTTTGGTTATTTATTTTAGAATGAAAATACAGAAAATAAGCAGGATATGTTGTGCTCTACTAGATTGTACGTTATTATTATTACAAACAGTAGTTTTACATTGTTAGGTTTTATTATAATCCTTAAAACGGAAAATAGTGGCCACTAAGCTCCGTTGTATGTATATTCATCCTAAGTCCTACCTTGAAAGAGGCATCATAAAGGTTTTGAAGCATTTTCTGGAGATCATCAAAATTTCAGCGAAAAGCACTAGGTCATCTGTAAATATTAAGTGAGACAGGTAGGCACCATTGATGTTAACACCGCAATAGTCCCAATCTAAACATCAACACAGACATCGTGAAAAGTTTCAGACAGGGCGACACCATTTCACCGAAACTTTGCAAAGTTTTGGTGAAATGGTGTCACCCTGTCTCACTCCTCGCTTGATCGGTACGGGTTCAGATAGGGTATAAGCATGCGGACCTGCAGAGTGGCCGAGGTGTATAGTTCCCACAGCTCGTCCACGTAACGGGAATCGATGTGGCAGGATGGAGAGCGTGGAACACGGCTGAATGCTCCATACTGTCGAAGGCCTTCTCGTAATCGACGAAAGCCATGCACAGGGGCCGGTTATATTCTTGGCACTTCTCGATCAGTTGTTTGTCCGTGTGACCGTGTGGTCATGGTCGATGGTCGAATACCCCTGCGGAAGCCGGCTTGCTCGATGGGCTGGGCTATATCAAGCTCACGGGTAAGCCGATTTGTATGGAAGTCAACTCAGACCTACTGATTTTTTTTTTAATGATTAAGCAAATTATGATTGTTATCGATTGTTTACTGTATATACATCAACTTAATTAGTGTTATCACTACGTCGTTACGGAAGTACAGATATTTGTAGGCAGTTATTGACCTTGTGGAAACGTAACATAACAACTTTGTTTTAAAAGAAAGTTCAACGACCAAAAAACAAAAAACTGAACTACTTTTTATACCTTGTTTTCCTTGTAGCGTAACATTTTGTATGTTTTGATTATTTCAGTCAGGTTAGAACGTTTCAGAAAGATATTTGTGAATAACAGAACAATATTATAAAATAATAATCTATTATTTATTTCTTACCAATACCAATTAAGTAGATTTTCTTTCATTTGATAGATTTTAACATATTTAACTATGAAATCAATGCGATTTATTAAGGGGAGCGTTTAAATATTTTCAGATCATAATCAAAAGGCTGGTCAGTGGTCAGATCTAATGATTGCATCTCAAGGCTGTTTGAGAGAGCTTAATCACGAATAGCATTCTTACATTAATGAGTCACTAAAGATCTGTGTCTGCGCCATTTCTTCTATTTAATTAATTACGCATTTTCTTTAAAGCAATAAACACATTTTACACATTGCAACACTCAACATAAATCACTTATTCCGAAGGACATTCAATTACCCCACTCCTCGATCCTTCATTCGATCCTAATCGATCACTAGTCAAAGACTCGCCCGCGCCCCAAAAACACGCTTGCTAACCGCATAATAGACGCTCCCGCTAAAAACTCTTAAAATTGTAAAATTTGTGAATACCGGTGTTGTACTGTGCCTAAAACCAATTGACTTGGTGTGGGAAGTCACAAACCTGAACCAGCCTGCTGCATTATCGAAGGGACGCAAGCTTCAACCTTGTCCCATCCTTTCCCATCCAATCTGAAGAATGTCAAATCGCAAGTATTGATCCTTGCTCGGAATTTGCGCACCGTAATGGAACTTACCTTCACAAAGAATCCATATTTTTCTTGTACGAAATAAATGTGATAGAGTTAGGTAGGTTGGGAAAATAAAATAATAAAACCTTGTTTAAATATTTATTAAAATAAAACAAAATGTACAAAAAATATTTATAACGTTACGATGTAATGTAGCTTGTGTGTACTGTGTAGTATTTACAACTAGTTTATAATGAAGTTACTATAATAAGCTAACAGTGGTAACCGCTACAGATATAAAATAAGTTGTACAACAAATGTTAAAATATGAATGAGTCTCTTCGTATTTACGATTAAACATGTTGGTTTTTTTAGTATTTTCAGACAGTTTATATATTATTACAGGTACATTTAACGAAACAGTTGAATTTTGAGCATTTTCTTTAACTTGCGACATTCTACACTTCTCATCTTGCGTCGCATGCTCTGTCACCTGTGTCCTGACTGCGGCGCGGCGTCGGGCCAAACATACCTACTTATTAGAACTTTCGTACAATTATTTTTTGCCTTAGAAAGACGATAAATTGATAGAACGATGGGGATTTTAACGGATGAAATAATAATACCGACCTGTGTGCAGAACAAAGGGTTTTTCAGACAGAGATGGAAAGATCCTTTGGAAAGACCAATAACCGTAAGTACAAAAATATCATCAAAATACAAAATGGGAATTTCCTTATTATGTAGGTAGATGCTAACTATGATAAGCCCACTGAAGGCACCTGCTCTTAGAGGTTATTAAAACGTTAATAGACGTCTGTAGAAAAAGATCGATCGTCAAATGTTATTTATAGTTTTTCCCTGTTTATGTTATTTTGCAAGTCAAGTGGACAGATATATCCCGTGAGTGTACGATTAACACCCTGACGTCGTTCGTCTAGGGTTAGGATTTTCGGGTCAGGTTCGGAATAATCAAAGTCAACGAAGTGCCCTATCGGCGAAGAGTCCCGTCGAAGTAGTCTTGTCGGTGTTCAGTCTGTCGGCGTAGTGTCTGTCGGCGTTTAGTCGTAAAGTGATCCCGTTTTCATAACGAGACTGTGGATATATCGTTAGAAACGTGTCAAAATAACCTAAAAACACGGTTCAAAATATTGGTCAACATTGCCAATCCATCTAAGCCACAGGTCATTATCCAATTTACTAAACATACCTCATTGAACACAAAACTGAAGTCAGAAACAGAATTTTACCTAATTAGTAATTAGAAAGATTTTATCACTACTAAACATTTAATTAAAATTAATTTCTCCCTCAGCTTGACTATAAACTAACGAAATGACACTTATGTACTTGAACGGATTACTACAATACATATATTTTTACATTTAATTTTTATTACTATATAAATGATATCAGAGTTCATGACGAGTACTGTGTAAGTGTGCGTGACTGTCTGTGTGTGTGTTTGTTATGTCGGGGTCTGCGTACAGTACGCAGGAGCGATTACGCAAACCGCGCTTCCCCGAGGAGTGAGGTCGTTGGCAATGGACTCGGTTCAATGTCACCAAATATATCACCGAGTAGTGTAGCGCGCGCGCCGCGACTTGATACTTGTAGGGATACGGTACTTTGAGTGGAGGCGTGTCGCGTATTTGAGATGAGGGTTACTGGTTACAGATTAAGGAAAATTGGTGGTTTAGTTTATGTGTTTACTGTATCTATCTAAGTTGTTTTTTATTTATCACTGAAAGTTTACAAAAACATAGTAGACAATTTAACGTCTCCTATTAGGTACATGTATATATTGTAGGTATGTATTTAATTAAAATCGCAGACCTGTCAAGCTTTGGGTGTAGGGAAATCATTAGTATTTAAAAAAATCACCGTTTTAAATGTTTGACCAGTTTGCTGTAATACATTCTAGTAACAATACAGTGACAAACTGGTTACGAATAAAAATATAGGAATGCAATAAATTAATAAATATAACAAGCATGAATATTTTTACATTCAACGAATCCGTTACAGCACTTACAGCTGCCGCAGCTGCGTGAGACCAAGTATCAGAGTTATTCGCGCGCGCTCTACGGCCGGGCTCCTGACCGGGTCGACGACCGCACTTTTCGGCAGGCGCCCCAGGTTTCAGCTGTAACGCGATCCTGACGCACACACGCGCGGCAAGTCCATGCAACAACACGCACGCACACACGCACGCCCACCGCGATACTATCGCCGGAAAACCATTGTCGAAATGTCCCCGTTTTCTGATATAAGTTCAGTAATCAGAACAACAGGAATTTGATGCAGTAATTAAGAAAGAGGGAAGGAAATGCCCATACAATATTTTCTTAATTAAGAGTGTTTTTGACAATAATAATATCATCTTTTTTACTGCCAGCACTAGCGTAATGCATCGTTCTATCCCTAAGCACTCCAGAAAACTGAAATGGTGTTACCCTATATAAGATTTCGGCAGACAAAAGAAGGTTCAATGCTTGATGAGAGAGAATAGAATTTGTTTGTGAAGTTTGTGGCGAATTTGGTTTAGCCATGACCTCCGTGACCTTTGAACTTGGAGGAGTTAACGTACCCTTGACTCGAGCGGAGTTCCCTCTATAATTAGACGTTGATAACTGCGATATTTTCGTTCATACGCTGTCAGCCGACGAATAATAAACGTGTGTCACTCGACAGCACGACAATGACGCACTTCCGAGAAAACGGCGTATGTCAACGTTTCCGGTAAACGCACCGGAAAATCTGACTGAAAATTTGTTAGTGGCGTTATGTACGAAACTTTTTATATCGTCCAATTTTATCGTGTCCACAGTCGTAGATACGCGTTGTATGGTAAAAATAAAATGTCTCCTCAAAGCATTAAGAGGTTGTTCACCCAATATTTGGGCATCGCCCTCCCTTCAGGGACTATTTGTCAAAGGATACAGTCTCTTGTCGTCGTACTTTTACTTTCTCATTTTACGTGTTAGACACTCGTAAGTTGGATTGAGAGATGCCACCTGTCCCAAGACACAAAATTCAACGGTCTATATAACAATTATGTTGCCTTTTTTAGAACTGCTGCATGCTAACTGTTTTGTTTTTGAATGACATTAGGTTCATTCAAACCGTCCACTTGGCTTGCGTTCTGTTACTATCATATTATTTCTGCTTCTGTACAAATAATGATTGTGACAGCATTTTTTATATAAACGTGAATAAATATTTTCGACAATATTAATAAATCGCGGCATGTTTGGTAAAGTTAATGTCTTTACGTACTGTTACACAATTTACGCCATAGCAACTTATTTTTATTAAGTCAACCTGAAACGTTTCATGGTCACGATACATTAATATATTTCATTTCAGATTTTGTAGTTAGGGATTATGTTAGATAATCCAGAGAAAGTTGGATTACAAGAAAAAAGATGTTATTAATTTTAAAAGAAAATCCTTCAAACTAAGATTTTAGCTAATCGCGGCGTTACATGTGTTACATATAAATAAAGTTGGCACGCGCTTCCCGCTAATATGTACAAAAATAAACAATCTTTACGCTAAATATAAATTTCGATGCGCTTTCCGATAATGCGGCTTAACCGCTTCATAAGCGTTGCATAATAATGTGCAGCTTACAATACGAGTACGCGGCACAGACGTAGGCGCAGCCACACACACACACACACACCACACGTGCATGTACACATGCGTGCGAGATAAGAGCTCGGTCATTGAACCTGCATAAGAAATAGCGCCTGAAATTAGTACAAGTCTTACAAGGTAGCATCTTTAAGGTTTATAAATAAACAATATAATTTTCTCAAATGTCGATCAAAGCTCTAAATAAAAGCCCTTTAGCCTTATTCAAATGGAAATCGAGCAATCTACGATCTCAGCCAATAAACAATCAAAGTAAAATGGTAAAATGCGATGTAGACAATAGCTAGTTATTGTCTAGAACCGCGGGCGGGCAGCGCGAGGTGGAACGAGCGGCTGTGATCTTGAATGGAGTGAAAGTGGCTTCGGATACTTCCTGACACGTGGAAAGTGAACGCTCATGAGCACCCAGACAGGGCATGATGCAGCTCTGCTTACCTGCCTAGTGTCTAGCTCACAGATACACATCTTCCGCGCTGGGGAAATACAACAGTGTTTTCATACTTATTGAACATTGATTTGCGCTGATTTAAGAAAAGGTGCGTGCAATAGCTTTTTGCTGTCTTAATTTTTTGGACAGATCGATACGTTTCTCAATCTCGTTTGATCACATACAACAAATAAGATTACGCGTTACTTTGTCTAATCCCTCCCAAATACGCAAAAGAAACCGCGTTAGATTCTCACAACTATGCATAATAATATTTATTGTTAGCTTATGCAAGAAAACATTCCATGTCAGTATCGTTTGGAGAAAGATAATGTACGGAAAAACCAAGAGCTATTGGCGATACGCAATACAACCTGGAAAAGGGACCAAGTGCTTCTAATTGGTAGGTATTAATTCGAAAAAAAAATTGGAATTATTGTAAGGTACCAACTAACGTACCAAATCATGGCCATTTGCTAAGCCTGGTGAATAATCGTGGCATCGAGGGACAGGTTCAGCAGTGAACGGTCTGATTGGTATAATACATAGATAGTAAACTTAGTTACTTTACTGATGTAAGAGGGCTCCGCCCCTAAGACGACTCACTGACCATAACATCAATCGATTACCAATGTATAATACTTACGGTCGGCATATTCAATACTTTTGTTTGAAATATTTCTTAAGTACCTTTAAACTCTACTTTAACAGTCATTATGGGTCGTCAGAGTCACAATCAGAAGTCCGAAAGTCTGACAACCAGTCTTAGCAATCGGTTTCGTGTTACCCAGTCAGCTTCAGGTCAGGTCCATCAGATTGCGGAGGTCACATAGGTAGTTGCTCCATGTAAAATACTGGTATTCAGCTGCAACCAGTTAGACTGACAAACATAGTTGGGAAAAGGCTAGGCAGATGATGGCCTATAAACTCTCGGAAAAATTCGTTAGCTGTCTACATTTCTGTAACATCAAAATATGTCTTTCGATGGTAACGATGTCGACTGACTATAATTTAATCAGTGAATCACATTAAATTAAAGAATGTGAATTATTGTGAAGCTCGCTGTGTCATCGTCACGAACGTGTGTGAATCATATCATAAATAAATTAGTGATTAAAAGGTATACATAATTATTAAATGCAACCAAATTACTGTAATAAAAGTGTTTACTACTTATTACTTAATTCTTGCTTTTTAATAGTGTTAAATTTTAAATAATTTCAAGTATGTACCTATCTACTAAATTATTGCTAAATATCGTGAAATATGAAAAATTCGGTACGTTAAAGTGTTGCATGACCCTAGTAGATATAGAGTGCTCGGTAGTAAAATTAATGATAATACGATCTCCAAACCGACCACAGCGGGGCAATTGCGTAATACAATTACAGTAGGAATCGGTTTCATTTTGAAAGTTCAATAACATTTATTGCATTATCTACGTTGTTGAGCAGACACATTTTTCGAACATACGGAGCAATGGATTAGCAATGTACTTCAAAACCTTCAGATTCTGATCGATAGTGTGTTACGCAATTAGGGTGCTGGTCAGTATTGGTGACTACCCATATTCTCTTTCGGCATTCTCACGATGAGTGACTGACAAGGGATTTGTGTTATCAAAGATTTATTATAAAATCTAAATTTTGTATATGTAATGAACTAATAGATAATTAATTACGTACTGCTCATCACATAATAGATACCTAGGTAATTAATATTATCCAGTCTTCATGAATGAAAATTGAAGAACTTGTCAGATCCACAAAGTTCCATCGATCCCATTGCTACACACAATTCTGTGACGTTATCCACAAATGGAACTTCATTCACTACATTAGGTGTTTACGCCACTGTCTCGAGCGGTCAATCGATTTTACATGTTGAAGCGACCGTTGTAAGTCTCATTTGATGGATGGTTTCCGGAACAATGGATAGAGCTCAAATATTGAGATGGATTCGCCAGTGCGTATGAATGAGGTGAGGAATTATTCATGTGATGGATTGGTAGGGGCGTTCACCTCCGGGTGCGGGTCTTCGACCGGCCGAGTTTCACACAGCTGATCGGGCCATGCCCGTCGCAGCGTCACTCGCTCCCTGCTCCCAACGTACTTGTGTATAAATAAATATTTTAGTTAGAACACCGCTATTTGTCATTTCGTATGGATTCGAACGGAATTATTCATTATTTATATTACATTGTACATTTTTAAGAACAGAAATTCACGATTAAATAAAGGTAACAACTACTCGACAATAGATGGCGGTATACTCAATAACGTCATTCCTATCCGTAACATGAAAGGTTTACTGTAGCTACCATAGAATGACCTACCAAACTTTAAACTGATTTCTGTGAAATGAGTACCTACTGAAATATTATTTTATATGTGAATTTAGTTATTACTTTTGTTAATACCTATTTCGATCTTTGATACTGGTTGATGACAGTAAATTTTATTTTAATTACAGAAGGAAAATGTTGACATTTTGTTCAGTGTCACTCAAAATATCTAAAGAATTGTTGTATTTTTTTTCAAAATTGCAGTATAATTCAGTAATACACAATAATACTAGTGTGCTATCATACTGTCTAAATAATAGGATTATTAGTATAGTCTAATTATTTTTGGATCAACATGGTTGAGCGAAAACATGGCTCGGAAGTTGGCCGTGACGAGCAGATCCGACGTCGTCTGCAGTTTTTGTACGCGAGCCATACTCGTGAGAAACAAATCTTTCTAGAGGATCTTAAAGAGTATCGCAGGTGCAAAACTAAACAATTGTTTCAGAGCATTACACTTGCAGTGGGACCTAAATGGTACCAAGCTTTAAGTGTGCAACAAAGGAGTGCACTAGACACTTTAGAAATGTCCATGTACCAAGATTTACTCGAAGGACGTCCTATCCGGTCGGCCGTTATTATGCATAAGCTTGGTCTGGTCCCTTGCCCACAATACACGGAACTTATGCCTTGCTTGTCTTTAGGTCGTAATGACCCAAAAGAAATGCTCGCTGAACTTTACTTTGCTACTTACGGCTACCCTATTAACGGAAAACGTACTTCATATTGTCTTAATGCCAGACTTATTTTAACAGCCATTTTCTATTTAGGACTTGATAACTTGATAGATTTGCTTGAGAAAAAATTTGCTCCAGATGTATCAACTACTCAATCTGAACCTAAACCGAAACCGAAACCACAAGCTAAACTTCCATCTCCGTATCTTCAAAAAATGGTTGCAGTATTTTATGAGCCGCCCCGAACCCGTCGCAAGCCGCCACTACCTATGCCAGATTTGGCTGAACTTAATGAACCTTATGAGGAAGAACCGGTCATGCGGAAACCACCACCGTTACCACCTCCTCCGCCACCACCGATTAAGCGATTACCGATATCATACTGCGAACAATTAGCTGGCATCAATACTATAAAGGCTCACCTGTCGCCCACGAATATTCCAACAATGAAAAAGCCTCCCCGACCCAAAGGTAAACAACGATCAAAGACAAAATTAAATTTTGAGAGTGGTACTGATAAAAAGAAATATGGCATTTGTATAGCTACACAAAAAAAAAAAACGCATCGAAAGAGACTAGTGCCCCCTACGACTGGTATGTTGAACTCTCAATACACTATAAATGGTGTTTTTCAGGTTCGTGGCAAGACATATTATGTTTTGGGTAATGTTAGTATACTACCCGCACAAGGAGACCTCATCCACGGAGGTTACGCCTCCGTAAATGGAGAGACGATTAACATACATTGCGGTTATCGTGGATGCCCACCAGAACCGAAGCCTGATAAATGTGATTGTGTAAAGCAATGGCACGACGCTGTTTTTCTTTATGCTAAAAATACTAAATGCAACTGTGGCCATTATTACGATTTTGACAACGATGGGGGCCACTTTTCACAAGATGAGTTACCCTATTTTACAAAACCTTCCCGTCACGCCCCGTTACAATTTCACTACGACACAATATACGATCTTGATTCACAAAGGCTGTTCATAGAGAAAACATTCAAGAAGGTTTTGGAGACAGATAGTGCGTTGCGAGTGGACGACGATGAAAGTAAAATTATAGACAATAAGAAGAAAAAGAAGAAAGCAGAGAAAGATTCAAAGAAGGATGGAGATAATGTGTTACAGGCGACCCAAGGCAAGCAAGCAGGCCGGCAGGCAGGCCGGCGGGGGGAGGCGGGGGAGGATGAGCCGAGTAAAGTAAAACAGTTACGTAGCGATGCATCTCATACTTGCCTAGGAATGCGTCCCAAGATATCTGATTACTTAAAGTGCGCACTGCGGTTGATGCAAAAGGTCAACGTCGCAGCGCGCCTGCCTGACGTCCATTTAGTTCCAGAGCTCAAAGAATGGATGAGACATAGACTTTATGGGAAGTTTACGAATTGTGAGAAAAAAGAATACTTGCGTAAGAGCACCACGTATTGGGATATGTTCACCACGTTCGCAGATAAAGGTTTCGGCCACGTGTCTCCGCCAAAAGACCCGATGTACGGACGCCGCACCACTTGGGCATATAAACAGTTTCTGAACGATACTTTTAAGCCGTATACTGACAGGTACAAATTGGCTTTTTTCCGATCACATGCGCGCATCTCTAACTTGCTATGGAGAACTATGTATCAGCCAGAATTCCCTGACAAAAATTTTCGAGAAATATATTTTGCCTATTTGTTTGCTAAATTAGACGATATACATTTAATACATCCTTACAATACGAGAGAGACAATGGAAAGAAAAATACTTTTGATGAACAAGCGATATGTTTGCCTACCACCCGGATACGAGGCAAAAAATTAAAAAAAATTGTTTTGTCTTTGTTTTATTGTCCATGTGCTGTTTCAGAATTACAATAATTGATTGATATATTTTCTCTTTTTATTTATTAAAGTTATTTTATAAGGCGGGGAAATCATAATGAAACTAAAGAATCGTAATTCATAATTTAATGTGATAATTTATATACCTGTGCAGGTATATTTACTAACTTGAAGTTATGGCTTAAATTACATTTTTGCTGTAACCATGTTGCATAATACGACATAAGTTGTGGTTCGAAACTTAAATTTTAAATTTTGATACAGACTTACAGTTTTAAGCATGAGGTTGTATGTTTCATAATTCCCATAGTCTAATACTCCAAAGGTATTAAAAATACATTTTGATTTCATACCACATTTAACTTATCGTATCTCTTAAGAATATTATGATACAAGTCTTATACAATAATTATAAAATCTAAACTTTTTATTTTAAATACAACACTAAGACTTCATTGCAGCGGGTTCGATTTGACCACTACAACTATAGTCTAAGGGATATTCAATCGTCTTTGGTATCATTGTTACAGAAAATAAACATGTCGACACATGGAACGAACGTTTCATCGAATTTATGAGAAATACTGATATTTATAGAAAGTTAATGTCATTTAAAGCATATTTCAATAAAACTAACGAAACAATGTAACAAAAATGATAAATGGCAAAACAATTATTGCGATACACAAGTTATAAAACAATACTTAAGTTATAAGTATAACAAATTTCATTTCCGCAATGAGTTTATTCATATTGCAACTAATGAAGATATACAACGTCGAAGAATTAAATTTAATAATAATATAGATAAATTGCGTGCAAAACTTGTTAATTGTGCATTTAACTGTATGAAACCTTAGACAAGCAAAACTAAACCATTCATTACACGAACACTCCACCAAACGGACCATTGTACCACTTGTGCGTAAAACTATGAGAATATAATTTATTTAAAGACAAATTCCGAACAAAAACGTACTGAATATTTTAAAATCTACTTGCACATAGTGCTCGAAATAAACTAAAGTCGTCTGACTGCATAATGATCCATACATTACATAAAAGCACTGAGAAACATTCGGTGCAATACTCGCAAATAATAATTTTCTAACGGTTTACACAAGTATATCTTCATTCATTAAAATCAAATGCATCACCATCTTAATATGCCATTAGTCATCCAATAAAAACGGAGATCATAATAAAACAGAGCGTGAATGTGTAGAGACAGTATTATCGGAGTTACTATTAACACTGGAAGAATGGATACACATAATATAGATAAAGGGTAACGCATAATAATTATGTTGATGTTTCCGTCATTTATAAGGAGCAATCGCTTGTCAATCGTCTCATCATGCTTTCCCAGTATTAATATTTAACCCATTATTGGACACAGCTAACGTTTACTTATGAACAGAAGTCCACCCATTATTATGCATATTAAAAAAGTGCTATAATATATTGTCATCGTACTTCATTGATGTTTAAATAACAAGGGTAGGTAGATTTTTTTAAAGTTTAAGGCTGATTATTATGTCATTGTTGTCCAAAAAAAAAAATCGCTGGTAAGAAATAAGTGAAAACGTTGTCTATTGACGAGCTTGCTGCATCTTCCTCGAATCTATATCTGTGTGTTGACAGGAGCGTGTTATATCTGCAGTTCCTGGTGCGAGTGCGGCGTGTGCGGCGGGTGGGGCGGGTGCGCGGCGTGCGCGGGCGGCGCGCGCTGCTGCAGGTGCACGAGCGCGGACAGCAGGCGCGTGTTGGCCTCGTCCAGCGCGGCAATGCGGTGCTCCTGCGCCTCGATCACGCGCTGCTTGTGTGACAGGGCGGCGGCCATCTTGCGCTGCTCGCGTCTCAGCTCTTCTTCTACGCAGATCAACCTGGAAATTATTAGGAAAATGAGGTGAGTTTTTGAGCTTATTCAATAACGTCGCCGTGCAATTAAAACCTCGTGATTGCAATAAACGTTATTTTACAAGGGAATATAAAAACTGTCGGAAAAGTGGCGGTCATTAACGTTCTACGAGGTTCTCATCATCACTAACAGAAGGGTTTAGAAGCATCTTAGAACTATGCACGTTTGTTCTAAATATGCATTACGAGGTTTTCTACAACAAATAAATAAAAATGAAACAATACATATTTCTTTACGAGGTTTTTACTGCACAACGCTAATATAGAAAAAATCTATGCCACTGGGAAAGCGTTTTTTATTTTTTTCTGATTTTCATCAAAACTGAATTTTTATGCCGAAGTAAAGTTATGCTTGTTATGAAAAATATTTACCTTGAAATAATAGCCTTCATTTTGGCGTCAGTGTGATCAACTTGTCCTGGTTCGGCTGGCCCCAACCTTCCCCGTAAAAGTTCCACAGAACATTTTAACCTTTCGATTTCGCGTTCGTACTGAAAAAAAAACGAACATTCAATTAGTTTTCTATATTATGTCATGCTCTATCTAACGTGGGAGCTCAACTCATTTAATAGAAATCCATCGACTCGGAAATTAACAAGATCACATGTCATAATAATCTCCGAGAAGATAACGACTGGTTGGCAAGTTATAGCGTTTAACAATTTGTTGCCTACCTGTTCAATGGTCCTCTGATGTTTGGAAGCGCGTCGTCGTCCTGTTGTACTATACAGGGTGTCCTCGAGCTCGTCGGAGCTGTCGGTGAGCTCCCGTGCCGATTCCAGACTGAGCCTTCTCTGCAGCTTGTCTCGCGCCACCTCCCGCCCGCCCGCCTCCCGCGCCGCGCCCTCCCGCACCGCGGCGCGCTCGCTCGCCTCGCTCGACTGCGACTCGCGACCGAACATTACTCTCGAAGGAGACTCTCGTCTCTCCCGAGGCCCATAGTATTCCTGATGCCTCTCCAAATCTTCGTTCAGTCTACTACTCGACATCTTCGCACCAGAATACGTCCGATCCAACGGATAATTCGTCTCCGGGATCGCGTTCTCTGTCAAC
Organism: Fissipunctia ypsillon; assembly: GCA_947568875.1. Taxonomy (NCBI): domain Eukaryota; kingdom Metazoa; phylum Arthropoda; class Insecta; order Lepidoptera; family Noctuidae; genus Fissipunctia; species Fissipunctia ypsillon. The sequence goes on along the minus strand of OX387645.1, from coordinate 20,052,260 downwards.
GAATACTTCTCGGGAGAATTTTTGGAGTTCTCCATGTTGTAGAGTGCCTTCTGGCTTCGTGAAATCTGTAACCTATACATTTCTTTGTTCACTTCCTCTACGTTCGAGTCAGATCTGCTCATGGGGTAGCCGGAGTCCGTTGAGATGTGGTGAGGCTTGCTTTCGTACAGTGATTCTCCTCTTTGTCCAAAGTGTTTGAAGTTAAGTTGATTTTGATTTGTGGAGTAAGAGAGCATAGGGTTTGTTCTGGGCATTCGCGTCTTACTACTCTTTCGTAGACTAGGCGAATTGCTCGACGACTCGTCGTCCCTCGTCCTCGGGGAGTGACTGTGGTTGCTCCTCTGATACATTTCGTCATAATTACAGTTATCTCTGGTGAGTTTTCGGTGGGAATTGTTGCGATTCTGTTGGTCATAGTTTCTACTATCCTCGTTGAAGTTAGTAGAACCCTCTTCAGAGTTTGTCTCGACGTTGTCTGTGCTCAAACCCTCCTCATCTATCGATGAACTGGATGAGCCACAAGGACAACGTTTTGAATTTCTGTTCTCATTGTTCTTCTTCTCCTGCGCCTGACGGTTGTCATCCATGTTGTACACTGGATTCGTGAACACTAGCGGAGCTACCTTTGGATTTGCGTTGGTGTTTGACGGTGTGTTATCCGCAGTTGTGAAATTCTGGATTCCGTACTTTTGGATGTCATAATCAATTTTCTGTTGCACTGGGCTCTTTGGATAGAACTTTTCGTTTTTGCTGTCGTAATACTGTTTGTCTCTTTGCTTCTGGTAGTTTATTTGCGAGTATCGACTCATGGGCTGTCCGCCGTTCTCGTAAGGCTGATGAAGGTGCGTCGTGTTCTCAATGGGACTTGAACTTTGGCTGTAAGTGGCGATACTTTGGTAGCCAGAACTTGCTACGTTTGATAAACCACTGATGGATACGTTCGAGCCGTTGTTTGTGTAATTAGTTTTATTCCCATTTACAATATTATTATTATTTGAAATAGACTGTGACAAGTTCTTTTTGTTCATAATGAGTTTGTCTTCGACTATTTCCGAGTCATCAGCGTACTTCAAGAGGTCGGACAGTTCCTCGAGCGTGGCGGTTTCTTTCATGATGGTCTGCATGTCAGCGGAGCAGTAGTTGTGGTTTATGCTGTCGCTGCTCGGTGACCTCTCCGTGCTGCTATAGTTTGAGTTGTGGAAGTGCGCTTGTTGTTGGTTGTTGTAGTTGTTGTTAGGTTTATACCTTTCCTGGAACCTGCGCTCTAGGCTTTCACTGATGCCGTTGCTGATGCCTTTAGGGTACTGGTCAGAGCCAAAGCCAATCTGCACGACTTTGAGATTGACGCAATGTTCTTGGTTGTTGTACTGCGAGCTGTATCTGTCTGGGTTGACGGATTGGCTGACGGGACTGGAGCCGTAGCCATTTCTGGGCAGCGTGGCTGACCGTAGGTTGAAACTGGGTGACTTTGTGACTGCTGCATATCCAGGCTTGTACTTGGACTCTTCGGCGTTAGACTTAGACGGGCTGATGTTGAACTGAACGCCGTTCTTGTTCATAATGGGTGAGCTGTGAGCGAAGTTGTTGTTAAGCTGACCGCTGCTCGCTGGCTCGGCCGGCTGCTTCGTGGGTGTATTGCAAGTGGGGTCGTTGAACCTGGAGATAAGGGTTTAGTTATGAACATTTTAATCAAGTAGGAAAACTGAAAATGGTGCAATCTTGCATGTGTGGTGTTTTGCTTACCTAAAGATGTTATCAGCGGCAGGGGGCACAGGGGAGCTGATGTCGTTGCTCAGTAGCCTCTTGCTCAATTCGTCGAGTATGTCTGATAACGGGTCTAACTCCTGAAAAAAGTGTAATATATGGGTAAACAAGTCAACAACGCAAATGTTCAGCTATTCGAAATTAAGAAGATATTTTTTTAAAGAATCACGATTTGAATTAATTTCGTGGTAAAGTTTAAACCAGGCTTTAACAGAGTTACTGGAATTTTTACAAATTATTCAATCATGTTGTTAAACAAACCTGTATCTTATTAGCCGGCAGCTTGGGCAAGCTGTCAACAAGTAGCGCATGGAGCGTCGCGAGTTGCTTGCCCAGGTCCACGTGTGGGGCCCACTCGGGGTCCGGCTCCACGGCTTCCCGGGGCCCCTCAGACCCCGTGTGGGACGTCTGCGACGCGGCCGAGTTGCGCTTACTGCCGTCCTGTTGTTGGTGTTGCTGGTTCTGCTGTTGTTGAGCCAGCTGTTGCTGGTCTTGGGGACGCGTCTGCCGATAACAGGGAAAGTATTTAGGCGATTCATTTTTACGCCGTCGAAACAATGGGCAGCTCATTGTGTGTGACTTTCACCGGTTATAAACGTCGTATTCTTGGTGAAAAGTAAGGAGAAATAAATCAGTTTTGAAGCACGTCCGGCTATTTATAGTTTATGGCAGCCGTTATCGCGAGACGTGACTAGTATCCATGTTAGGATAGCACTATAGGTCTTCATTCCGAGTTACAAGAATTTATGAACTCATTAACGTAATTCGAGCCTTTTTCATAACAATTTCAGCAAGACTAAAAGCGGTTACACATTAGCGTTTTAATTGTGCGTATTAACTTATTTTTTACGCTCGTGTGCACGCGCTTTTTCCACATGCTCGTCTCGTGCTTGAGTAGACGCGCTAACAAGCTCGTATCGAATCTGACAGGCTACAGACAGACCCACTGGTGCATGCGAACACGTATATTGGTGCGTTCGGTTTTTTGAAGCGAGACATGTAGCGCATGCAAATTAGAAGTACTATACATTCAGTGGTGACCGTGTACTCACCGATATTGCTCTAAGGAACGCCTTCATATTCGGAGCCTCTTGCTCCAGGAAGTCGTTGAGGAACTCCATGAAGGCCTCCTTGCCCTGGAAGCGCGTGAAGTTGGCCAGGGTCTGCAGAGTCTTCGCCACCAGCGTCAGGTTACGGGCCGCACGCTCATTCGGGTACTCTGAAATTGAGTTGAAAGCTATCACCTGAGTCTGTGAAAAGTGTTATTAATGCAAGGAGAGAACCGTGGAACATATGTAGATGTTGTCGTGTTGAACAAAGTTGAGAATCTAGTGTACTTTAGACCAAAATAAAGAATATCCAATGAAATAATTCGCCCGTATATTCAGTAATGCGAAGTAATTTGTGGAAAGACAAAAACAGTAAGCGGAACGCAAACAAAAACAAAACACGATCGTATCCTACAAAATAAAACAACTGCAGTCAACTATGACTCAGCAAGTCTGGTGAAGTTGCGATTGTTTCTAAACAGAGGGTTTACTTAAGTACTACATACCATGTGTGATTCCAAAGAGGCTGGGAGACAGTATAGCTGGACAAAGGAAACGAAGGAAGATCGATGCACTGATCAAGTTGTCCGAGATGTCCTCTCGGCCCATCGCCGTCAGTCTAAAACGGAAATGAACATGGGTTTAGAGCATTGTTTAGAAAGCAGACAATAGTCGTAGGTATTCTTTTGACAATGTACCTTGCTAACCTCATACATAATATTTTACGAAAGCACATAGCGGTGGTAGGAATAGATGGACGGAGTTCAAAAGGCGGTGGTACAGAACTGTTTACTTTCGTGCGACAAGTGTGTGAACGAAGTACCTAATACTCGAAGAAGTCTGAGAAGCAAGTCCCGTATTTTTAAGAACGTTCGCATTCAAATCTCACTTCAACCTGTCAAAAATACCTAAAATTTTCCTACGTTTTGGACATTGATTGTCCCTGAGATGAGTTTGTGATTGAATTTTGAACGTTTTTAATGACGGGAATTAGCCGTCGTCAGTACGATTCCGTGGCCTTAGTATATTGTATTACATTCCTTATATCCATCATTGAATTAGGTGAGACACCCTGTAATCCCCGAGGGGTTAGGCCACACCCACATTTCGTCAATTATGTTTAAGTCCGTAATAGGGGGCGAGCCTATTAACGCAAAGTTATCCAATCTAAAACTGTCTTACCTCTCCCGGAAGGTAGCGAAGCAGTCCCTCAACGGCGGAGGGAACCGTGGCGCGGAGTGCGCGATGGACTTCCACGCCAGAGCTACGGCGTCCCGCAGCGCGGCCTGCTGGCGCCGCAGCGCCGCGGCACCGCCCGCGCGCAGCGGGTCCACCTCGCACTCGGCCGCGCCCGGCCCGGCCGCGGATTGAACCGCCTCGCACAACGTGTCCTGATGTAGTGGTGCATATGATAAGTATTCTGTTTGTTTGTGCTTTAGAACATGACGCGACATTCTTTGTGTTATCTACTTAATAAAAAATCTTAAATTCATTCATTCACTGACACACAACGCACAGCCTAAGCCGCTGGCTTTAGAAGCGTGGAATTTTGCACAAGAGTTATTTTTATAACGAATTAAGTATTTTTGAAAATTTAAAGAAATGAAGATGAAAGTTCGCGCCAATCTTGCCGATGTGTAATCCCCATAGAGAGCACGGCTTGTTGTGGAATAAAACGCGTTGTCATGATATCTAAATGCAGTTCCCAACTACACACTTGTTGTGATTTTCAATCATAAATGACGAACAACACCCTTGCTCGCAATGTGTGATTGCCCATAATCCCCATAAATTTAGACCTGTATACGTGCTAAGACTATTTTCAATCATGAATCTCGATTCCAATAGACTTGATATCAATCTCGAATAGACCAGGACTAAATACTGTGCCGCTATTATGTAGGCTGCAGTTTACAAAAGACCAATGAAATCAGCACTTTTCTGAACTTACATTCTTAATAACCAGTGTCTAACTAACCTGCAGATACTGATCCCCGACAAGCTTGAGATAAGCCTCCATGCTCTTCGTGGCAAGCGAGTTGCCGCGGAAGGTGAGCGAGTGGTCGCCCGTACGTCGCACGTCTAGTGCCACCACGTCGGCGAGATAGCGCGGGGCCAGCCCTGCGCCAGCCATGCACAGCACTAGAGCACAACCTATGTCCTCTTTGGCTTTTACACCTGTAAATAAATGATTGTAACTTGAATTGTGTTGTATAACGGGCCGGTGTCCGCAACTGCACGTCCGAGCGGGTATGTTGCGCGACATTAGATTGACTTTTCTGTTGGCGCAACATAAGTGTGCAATAGGGGTCATTGCCCTTTTCCCGATAACTCTTTGTAGGAATCCGAACGACTCACTATTTTATTGTTTTTATTGGTGCAGTGTCAATGACAGAGGTAGGTATCCCTATATTGCACCAACTGACTGATTATACAGGGTGTAAGGGACAGCCCTCCGCAGACTGATGGGGTGACTTCAGTATATCATACTAAGGTGACCGGTACATGAAATTATTTCAGGAACGTTATGGGAATCCAATAAACCTGATTTGTTTTATTACCTCACACGCAATGTATCGTTACCGTGGCAAAACGCGCGTAGCGTACGGCAGCGCAGCGAGCCTTCGGCCGCCGAGTGTTTCAACATTCATTGCTGATTTATTTATTTCAGCTGTTTTATTTACATAAATGGAGTGTTGCGTACAGAGAATGTAACTGAAAAAAACTATTTAAAAAATGAAAATTATCCTGAGAAATTTTTCGGTGGAATATGATTCAAAATAAGGAGCTGAATGCACCCTGTTAGTTTGCGGAGGGCTGTCCCTTACACCCTGTAAATAAACTATACACATTTTTGCATTTGGTGAAAAGTTAAGTTAAAATACTACGTTTAATATACACATTTTACACATTTTTTATGTGTTAATTTTAAGGACGTAGTAACGGAAAGAAAACCAGTCTTACCAAGGGGTATCCGTGTTACCCAGTAAGTGGGTTGTGGAGGTCAGATAGGCAGTCGCTCCATGTAAAATACTGGTATTCTGCTGCATCCGGTTATACTGGAAGCCGACCCTAACATAGTTGGGAAAAGGCTAGGAGATGATAAGTAACGGAAAAAAAAGAAAAATAATCACTTACCAATAACAGGCTCCAGATATTCACACAGCCTCCTATAATTTCTCTTCAGATAGTCCAGAAACCGGGCGTAATGGTCGATGGGCAGCACATCCACGCTTTGGTAGCGGCACTTGATGCGCAGCGCGGGCGCAGGCGCGGCCGGTGACTGCGGCTTGTCGGTCTCCGTCAGCGGATACCAGCGCTCGTTGAGGTATCGGGAGGATACGTCGTCGACAGGGATGCGGACTGTACCTGGAGAGTAGAATAAGACGGTCAATATTTTTTTGTAGTCCTTTACAACTTCTTAGAGCATTCATCGCGCGCGGGCTGGCAACGTCGCATTTCTAGAGGTTTTTCGTGATTATTATATTTAATTTAAATCAAAGGACAATTTCCTCTGACAAATACTTAGATCGTTAGTATTTATAAGTATGTATGCTATTATTTTGACAGTTATTTTGGTATTTAATCATAAAGAATGGAAAATAATTGACAATATATAATTTTCTAAAAGGAAATAACAAAATAACTATAAAAAAATAGCATACATCCTTACAAATGATTTGAGTATTTGTCAGAGGAAATTGTTCCATGATTTAAATTTAATAAAATAATCACGAAAAACCTCTAGAAATAAAGGGCCCAAAATTTTAGCAATATTATCGTAGGTATAGTCGACCTCATAGTTGTTTTACCACTTTTGACAACAATTCAAGGTTGAAACTATTTAACTGTCACATAGTCAAAAATAAACCTAGTCGTTTCATGACGTGCAAGTGACTTCCAACCTTAGGATGATAAGGCAATTATGACGTCGACTATACCATGACTATACTTGAAAAATGCGCACTTTAGTGTTTAGCCGACACTACAAAATTTGTGTTTGAAGTGCGAAAATTCTAAAATAGGATGTAGGTAGCTTTTAGAGCTTTAGTAAAGGAGCTCATCGCAGCATCTCAGGTATGACAATTAAACAATTACCATAGCTTGGTTGCTATCCTACGCTCAAAAAAAAAATCGGTCGCATCGGAAATAATTAAAAAAGTAGACTGACCAACAAGCGCATGTTTGTCTCTCTTCCGCGAGCGCCGCTCCGGCTCTCGGTACACGTTGACATGGATGGCGCGCACCGCAGGCAGGCTCGCGAACTCGTACACCTCACCCCAGAAGCATAGCTCCGTCTTCAGCTTTGATGATGACCTGTCATACGAAACAAATACGTTACAATCAACAAATCAGTTACACTCACAAATATATTCCATACTCAAATCCTTGATATCATCATCCGCCTAGCCTTTTCCCAACTATGTTGGGGTCGCCTTTCAGTCTAACCGGATGCAGCTGCATACCAGTAATTTACATGGAGCGTCTGCCTATCTGACATCCACAACCCAGTTACTGGGTAATACGATACCCCTTGGTAAGACTGGTTGTCAGACTTTCGGGCTCCTGACGACCCGTAACGACTGTCAAAGTTCCACGAATGACAGCCGGAACTAACGGCTTAACGTGCTTTCCGAGGCATGGAGGGGTCTTGGTATTTAAAAATGGTCACCCATCTACGAACCAACCGCGGCAAGCAAAGCTTAACCTGATCGATCGACCCGTGTGACTATTATTCAAATCCTGGTTACTAATTGATGTTATTTCCACTTACGAAAATATCAACTTTATACTAGTATAAATTAAGTTGATTTCAGAATACTGATAAAGCCATTAAAAAAAGTTGTGAAACTGTACTGTGCGGGTCTACAAAGTTATTTTTCCAAAAACACATAGGTATCTTTTTACAAGCTAGGAAACTAAATTGTGATCGCAGAATAGCTTATGAATGTTTAGAGTTCCTTCGGATTGGGAAATAGGTAAGTACGTCGGACAGAACACAAATTTACATAACCACAGTCCACGACACACATTTTCATATCTATTTTCAGTAAGCATACAATTTTCAGCAGTCAGAAACCGAAACGATCAACGATTACAAACATTCGTTTAACAGTGCCAAGAGTGGCCCATCCGGCTTGATACTATGATAAGATAGTCTGTTATTTTAAGAGAAAGTAATTAAGTATGTATCAACAAGCATCAATATTTCTAGGTATCTACAAAAAGAAAGTTGTCGGCATAGCTATCTATCTATGCGGTATACCCAGCTGCATACAAGGAAAAGAAAACACGAAAGACTCAAACTCTTTCATGTGACATAGGTATCAATAAACTCAGTCCACTGCTGGACATACGCCTCTCCCAGGCTGCGCCACAACACCCTGTCCTCTGCCTTCCGCATCCAGTCTGTCCCAGCCACCTTTTTAAGGTCGTCGGTCCATCTAGCTGGGGGGCGTCCCACTCTACGCTTGCCGATACGCGGTCTTCATCACTGACTTAGGTATATTTGCATAGTATTCATCTGACCGAAGTTACGATAGGTCACAAGCGGGGACCGAAAACCTTTATAAATTACGTTACCAGTATCGAAGAGAAAAAAATTGGTTACATTGTGTTACAATTTCGTTTGCACGACTTTATTTCGGTTACCGGTATGAATACTGGTTGTATTCAATTTAAGAATTAAGGTAACCTTTAAAAATATCTGTAAATAAAATAAAGGTTGTAACCGAAATAATACCCGTATTGATCATACCGGTTTCACTCCCTGTTCACAGGTAATTACTGATTTGGTTTATGCTATGCATGTCGATAGCGGAGCTGAATGATTGTGCACACTGCGTTTATTCACTCGATTAAAGTAAACAGAGAAAGTTTTCACCACGTAAGCTTCCCAAAAATGTAAAGAGCAACCAATTATTGTATTAAAGTGGGAGCTACAGAATTTCTATTAGTTAAAATTACTGTTAGGCAATTAGACATGGGAGAATACTGCTTAGTGAGTCTCACGGTAGCCCTATACGAGAAGATCCATAATATGTTATTGCCATACACGATTGTGCGTTTTGATAGAAATTGTTTCAAAAAGTTTTTTAATGTAAGTATCATAATCTTGGCTCATAGTCCGTTCTTTCATCGGAACGGAATGTGTTTATGAGTTAAACAAATACTAAGTAAAAGAAGTTCACTAATATGATTTCATAAGGTGAGGTAATTAAAATAAAAAGTTAAGATAAAAATGGGCTGGTTTTTCCAATGTCAGATGTTTTTTATCCGTGGAATAAAATATGATGGAAAATCTGTCAAATACCTGGCGATGGAAAAGTTTATTTATTTATTTATTTGTACAATCGTACACTATCATTACCAGTGATAGGAATAGGTAGTGCTAATTTGCCTAAACTTCGAGGAAGGAAGTAACATAGAGTGGATAATACCTCGTCTAAAATCCCGGAATAATTTTAATGACGTTTAAATCCCGGGATTTAAAAACCACGAATTTTTTATCGGACTTTATTTGTAGTTACAAATTATTGATTTGAAAAATCATAACATTTTTTATGTAATTTTTATGGTGCACATAGTAGAGTATTCTATCTATCTATCTATCTATAAATAAAGTCCAATAAATAATTCGTGGTTTTTAAATCCCGGGATTTAAACGTCATTAAAATTATTCCGGGATTTTAGACGAGGTATTATCTACTCCATGTTACTTCCTTCCTCGAAGTTTAGGCAAATTAGCACTACCTATTCCTATCACTGATCATTACAGGTTCACACCCAATGCGATAATGTAATTAAATGATTATCATTTACTAGTTAATAAATCGAGAGTCACCCTCACGAATTCCGCCAATGTACAGTTAAAAAAGTCAAGCCTTTGTGAGGTGTTGTTTATTAATCGAATGCTCTTGCAACCGGTGCGAATTTACCTACGTTAGTGCGAACGACCTGAACGTCGAAAAGCCGTGCGGCGCCTGCCGCAGCCTGGTGTTTGTAACCAGCAGCCTCAACGAGTCTAATATATCAGGATTATTTAATCTACCACGAAACACTTCAAATATATTTATATTTTGCTAACGCTAAGTTACTAATTAGTAAGTGAATAAGTTACCTTTTCAAATCACAACACACAATCTATTGCAATGTATAGATATTTACCTAGCATATAACGTATCGTCGAGCAGTATCTCGCAGTAGTATCTCTTCTTGGGCGGTATCGCCTTGGCCTCCAGTAGCCACAGCTTTACAGTCCGTTCACATCGGCGCGTGCGCAACTCGTCCGGCCGCGCCGCTTGCCGCAAGCTGGCGAAAAGGCAAAGAAACATAATTATAACGAATCATTTTCAATGAGATGGCAAATGGAAATAAAATAGAGATCTCCCCAAGAAAATCCTTTCTTTAAAATATATTCAGGGAAATTAATTGTTTATCAAACTGACACTACGTCAATTTGCCGTGTTATAGTCATTTCATACAACTGTCAAAGAATGACTGTTGTGATTTGTACATACGGGCAAATTTAAGCTATTCAATTTGATAAACAATTAATTTCTCTGACTTTAAATGTTTAAGGTTCAACAACATAACAAGAAATAATTCACAGTAACATAGACAACATTCTAAGTAATAGTACGACACAGAGGACACATGTTTATGATAACACTTAACCTTCCGGATCATTTTCTAATGAGTGTAAAGGCTCCCGTAAACAGGCGCGACGCGACTCTAGTAGAACTATTTCCATGATGTTTTCATAGAAATTGTTCTACTAGAGTCGCGTTGCGCCTGTCTGCGCGAACCTTAAAGATTTATCTGTCTCATTACTTACTACGTTATGAGTGACATTTCTTTAACCCTTAGTTTAACTTACAACAGACAGCATGTAAAGCATGATCATTATACTCATACAAATTACTTTTGTCAATATTCAAGATCATGCTTATAGCAAAGACTAACGGCCGAACCCAATAACCTATTTTCAGTAAAAGACAGATCGCTATTGATGATAGACAGTCTAATTCTATCTGTCCTTATGTCAGGCCGGTAAGACTCCATAATCTCTTATAGATTATTGGGACGTTAAAACCATAGATAGATAGATAGGTTTTTCTATCTCCAGTATGCCAAAACTGGTGATAGATAAGTTATTGGGTTTGGCTGTAACTCGATCTTCCTAAACGTGTTTCTATAAATAGATATACTTTTTGTAGAGCTACTGATAGATAACCTAATTAACCCATGGGTGTAACGATACTTAGAAGCGCTACCTACACCTTCGGAGAATACCAGCTGACGTTACAAAGAAAGTTACGTTTACTTTGTACATAATATTGATTGATAGCGACATTGACGACCTACTTAATAGGGAGTTGAAGGGAGAAGTTTCATACAAACGAACCAGAATTGTTATATACTAAACTCCTTACTAATAAACGTTGTATAGCGTCTGTATAGTTACACAACGCTTTGTCTTCTTCTTTCGAAAGTCAAATTACTGACGACTGAAAGAGAGAAATCGGTGTGTAATGCACCTGATATAATACGGTTATTAGTAAGGTTATAGTAATTCTGTTTCGTTTGTATGAAACTTCTCCCTTCAATTTCCTATTAAGTAGGTCGGTCAAAACCAGTGGAGATTATAGGGCTTGCGAAATCGTATAGGTACCAATTTATTTGGGGTCAACGGCTATAATTGCGTTCCACACATCGCTAACAGCCGTCATCTCAGTCTCCTAAACCTTCCTGGTTATTTTATCATATAATCTGTCACACAATCCATCATGGATTGTGGAAGAATGTAGAAAAATGTTGAAAATGAACACTGATGAAAGGGTTAGTACTCAACACTTTTCTTGTCATGTGCTCCTCATTTCTCCGCAACATATGTTCATACTACCTACTACATAGTACTAAGACTATATGTCCTATTTGCTGGAGTGCCCAAAGGGCCCGTTCACTTGCACCTTTGATGACCTAAAGAATGCTACAGATGCCGGAATCAACGTGGCCACCTACTGGGCTCAAACAATGTAATAATCAGTTTAAGTACCGTCGAAACGAAAATAAGAAGAAAATCTGGTATTATAATATACCTGTATATCCAGCGGTCCCGCTCCTTTCGCGAGGCACAGGCGAAGTAGCGAGCTGCTCGGGTTTCTGCACTGAGCGCGAAGCAATGTGGCCTGCCTAGCACTGACGAGTGGAGAGACCGGATTTCTACCTGAAAACGCGAAATGAAAAGCTTTGTTAACATTCTTAAAAACTCAATCTTGGCTTGGCTTCAATTTGAAAGAAAGAAAACACTTTTATTTTTTATTTAACTGAAAATATCTCCAGGTAAACCGAGCATACTACAGCAAATTCACTATTTGTATAGGCATGAAAGGTTAAATGGCATGTTGAACTTTCGTAAGTTCGGACTGAAAGCATGCCAACGATGGCCTGCCCTACAACTAACAAAGTCTGGCTGCAAAAGCCGAAATAGTTTACGTGGTTTTCACAAAGGTCGGAAAACGTAAACGGAAACATACTATACTATAGATAAGTCAAGATAATGATGCATTAAACAAATTTCTGTAAAGTACTCTGTTCTTATTCAGTTATACTTCTGTTATAATCATAGAAATATAAATTATATCTATGGTTATAATAATTATCCAGCTAAGCAAACACCTAATAAAACTTCCATTTATTAGTTTTAACGTAGATAAATAAATGAATACGCACTTGATTAGGTGGTCCCAAATCCATGGTGGAAACGGCGGGTGAATGTGCAGACAGGAGACTTTCATGAGATCTGAAACAAACAAATTTGTTCACCGTTAGACCTGCGCTCTTCGAATGAATTATTTGGGCGAGAATCGAACGACGGGTTTTGGTCTCCCTTAAAATCATCGGAAGCTATTTCAAAAGGAATGATAAATGATACCGTGTGCTTACTTTATTATTTCTATATCCAAGTATTTCTTTATCTATGCTTTGGTTTAAAGACTCACAACGTTTCTTTTTAATCCGTCTACAGATACAGCAAGAGCAATCCAGGAAGTGCTATTCATTCACAGTTTACGGCCTCCATTGTGTATGTAAACGTTTACATTACGTGAGCCTTTCCATCTGTTAGACGAAAGCTTCAATAACCATTGCCCATATAAAACAGGCGTTAATTGGCCGCCAAAAGTTACACTATTTAATTAGGTCTCGATGAAGTTGTCGTGTTTGCGTTGGGAGGGAAGTAATTAAGAACATTTGGTAAATAGCCCTGAGGCAGACGGGGCAGGGCGACACTCCTACCCGTTGAAATACGACACCACACAACTTGGATAACGTTTTACAGTCACGACATATCGCTAAATTCATTTAACAGTTGTTTTTCGGACTAATTTGCGTCAGGATATGCGACAAGCCCAGTATAGTCGCATTTGCTATCCAATTTGCTGACCATAAAGTCGAGCACGTCATTGCTCCTGAACGCTGAATTTCGAAACTTTTACAACACTAACTTTGCGATTATGCGTACGGGTAAAGTGGTGGCTAGACTGGCTAGATTTGTAAATTTAATAGATAGTAGAGCTATGTTGATGAGGAACAAACACATATTAAGGGGGAAGCGCTAAGGTAGCCCGTGAAACTCAAATTTTCTTACAATTTTTGTAATTTGCAGCTCAGTGTCTAGATGTATATTGATTAATATAAGATTCGCGACCATAACAAATATGTATTTATAAAATTATAATCATTAAAGTCATCAATACAACTCGCTAAGACCAAGTAATCCTATTGAATTACTATTTCATGAAATCTTGATATTTGAGGATTATACTAACTTAAGGAGTTGTATTACTGATTCTAATGATTATAATTCTGTAAACAAATATTTTTATGGTCGCGAATCACACTTTAATCAACATATACCTAGACACTGAGCTGCAAATTCCAAAAATCGTAAGAACATCGGAATTTCGCGGGGTGCCTTTGCGCGTCACCTAAGTAAGTAATATTTATGTAAAACTTAAGGAATGTTTTCATACATAATGTAACGTTTTCATGGATAACAGAAAAATGGCGAAACGTTACGCCAAAAGAAGCTTCGACATGAACTTAACAGACCAGACATTATGAGAATTGCGTAACTTTATGAAGTACGATTTCGCAATAAGAATTTGTTTGTTTCAATTTGTTTTACGAGCACTATTTCGTCGGAAATACAACTGATATTTCTATCATAAACTAAGTTATGAGGTGAGAAGAGGGATGTTTCGTATTACACAGATTATTTTATTCGGGTCATAAAACAAATTATTGTTAACAGCAATACGTTTTCTAGTAATCTGCTGCAATAGCGACAATTTATAGCCTCCAATAAACTTGGTAGAGGGAGGGATCAACAAACTGTGACTGCTGTTCTGTGAGAGAATAAAAATGAAATATTCCTGAAAACAATTTCTTCACAGAAAAATAATATCACGCTAACGTGACTCCGATCGATTCTTTGTCTAAACTTCAAAGACTATTGTGTCTTGTATCAAGTTATATCTTTTTAAATTCTCTCCCACATCCAATTATTGTTATGATATTGTATTGAACGGTTTTAGGTTTACACTTCTGTAAAATACAGATAAGCGGCGGTCGCATGTAAAAATATAGATAAACTAGAACCGAATCCACATACAGTTAAGAGTAGGCTAATTATAAGTAGCTTAATACTTAATTATATGCACATAGTACCAACCTTGACGTCCGCAAGGCATGTGTAGGTGGATGTGTGGGTGCGGCGGCCAAGGCTCGTTCCCTCTCGAGTTTGGTCGCCGACTTGGTCCTCTTGAGGGGGTTGCTTCTGAAGGATCGCTTGGAGAAGAAGAAGGAGGCGAGGCGCGAGGGACTGTGCTGCGCCTGCGCACCCGGCACCGGTGTGCTTGGTGCTGAACCGCGCCGACATGCCTTCTCATATGAGGTGTCTGTAAATAAAGAAAGTAACAAGTCAGTAATTGCTTTTTTTTAATAAATTTTTAGAAGACATGATCAACCGAAAAAGGGTTATTACAAATTATGTACAATCAATTTATTCAAATATTACCAACGCAGCCCATCAAATGATAAAATAGAATTATAGCGCCTCATATCCCTTTGATCGAACAACACAATTGACACTGATTTAGCGTCAACCTTGCAAGAAAATTACTAGAACTATGTAGCCAATGCGCATGTAATGTTCGCGAGGTTTCATATTACAGCGACACATTACAGATAGATATGTAATAAGATATCAACTACACAGCAGTAGCCATGTACGGCGTGGTTTCCGCCGGAAGTAGCGCGCACGCCGCCCGTGACCGCTGCGCATGCGTCGGCAAATGTATGACAAAAAGTTTAGAGCAACAAATTATTATGGTGTTCGCGTCCAAAATTATGTTTTATACATTCAGCGAGCTGTTTTTGTATAGTGCCTTCTAACTTGTATTAAACGATTGTTTCTTTGAACGAATACTACGCTGCGATTATACAAAAACCATTTACTTTAATTTGTTCATAAATATTTTGTTCTTGGAAACACGATAGTCCAATGGACTGAGCCTTCATATCGAGAATAAATGTTTACGACAAATATTTGTGGCCACTATTAAAATAATGTGATGGCTATTTATGGATAGAGTTTCATGTTTGTTTTGATTCGTGATGCCATAAAACAATTGTTTACGAAGTCATTTTTGTAAAATAATAAATGTGAGAAAGCTGGGTTAGCAACAGCCTGCAATGTCAACGAGTCTTCGACGTGTGAAGCAACAGATGTTCTTTCGAACCCATTATCGTTATTACTTCGCTTTATGTGTTGTACTTTGCATTATGAGTTACGGACCCTGCACCCTAATTACGTAACACACTACCAATCAGAATCTTAATTATTTTTAAGCATATTGCTAATCCACTGCTTCATATGTTCGAAAAATTTGTCTGGCCAACAACGTAAATAACGCAATTAATGTTGTTGAGCTGTCAAAATGAAACCGATTCCTACTGTAAGTATGTTACGCAATTGCCCCGCAGTTTACTGACCAGTGACCGGAAGCAACAACAACAACACAGGCGCCGATATTTTACTGGTATGCTACTGTTCTCCATAAGTTGCAAGTCAAGCGAGCAACAGTTTTCAGAGAAGGAAATAATTACCTACAGCAGCATCGTGAAAAAATGGCACTAAGCTATAAGACAAAGCTTTCACGGCTACAACTTAATGTTGTCTAGACTCTAGAGGTCTTCGACGTTATTGAACGAAGGTTATTCGGAAACTCTGACAATCATTGCATTTACCAAATAACGTAACCTTTTACATGCCCAAGTAAATACTTGGACATGTCTTAGCCCGTTTTTAGAAGCAATTATTTACAAGCGGCCTGCGGAGTTCTCTGCGCAATCATTATGTGTAGGTACCTACTTCGATAAGGAGACGACGACGATAACAGACCACGAGGAAATGCAACGCGACGATACGATAGTGACGGTACATTAGCGACATTTTTATGTTCGTATTACGAAACATTTATGTATGTATAGAGTACATTGTTTTGAAGAAGCGACCGACTTTGAATTCGTGGCGCAGCGAATTTGAGCTAAAGACGTGTGGGGAATATTTAATAGAAACGGTAATGTAGTCTTTTGTTTACAATTTATCAAAGTGTTTCATATTGATTTAGGGCTGATTTTTCAATCGTCAGATAACTTTTATCTGAGGAATAAATATGGCGGTTTGACATATTTTCTATACAAAAGCTGTCAAAACGTCAAACTTGTTCCACAGATAAAAGTTATCTGACGATTGAAAAATCCAAAGACCTGAAAAATCAGCCCTTAGAAACCTAATTAGGTCTAGAGGCCAAAATAGAAAAGTTTACCCGCCTTTGCCATGCAGTGGGATATAACATGATCTTCAAAAAATATATGTATACCGTGTCAGACAATATTTGGTCGTGGTAAATAACACGTAGGAGCAACAAAAATAACCTTGGTTTAAATATAGTTTCATATCAAACACGGGAAACACTTCGTGTATTTGTAGCAATCCTTTGACATATTAATAGGATGATGACACAAGGGGAATGTACACTGCAGTGTTATGGGATTCCATACAATCTTTTTACACCTAAGTAAAGTAACTACATAGGTAGAATTGTTAAGGAAAAAGTTCAATATAGCTGTGATTTACGTGTTACTAAGCATTGTTCTCTTATCATCATCGTCTTCGTCGATCTACTATTATATTTCTCACATCTATGGGAAATTGTAATTTATTGTAACATTTTTTATAGGATTCAATGCAGACGTACAGTCTAACAATTGAATCATACTAATAATATTTTCATTATCTACCTGTTTGTCTTACCTTGAAATAATTATAACTTCTAGTATTCTGGAGATTTACTCTATTATTTCCTGTTCCAGTTATAAACATAAATCATGTACTGATCAACGTTGTACTAAAGTACAATTTGAATAAACCATTGTTTATAACGACAGTCATTTAGATGTAATGGGCTTTGAATAACAAGATGACTTCCACTTTCTGTAATGCCAACTTTAAGACATGATATATCGTTCGCTAAAGACCTTCGCTTCAGATCCTTGCCATGTAATTAGAGGGCATTGTTTGGCGTTCTGAACAGCGGAGTCTAGTGGAAAATACCATACACTAGTGGATAATTCGAAAGTGTTAAGTCATCCGTATTAGAATCTCGCTTAGTAAGGGCTTTCAAACGCTTTCTCCTCTCAAGTGTCTGGCATTGTCCACTAAGTGCTCTAGTGGGTACGGTGTTAGGTGATCGATCAATATAGTATACTATACAATGTATCTATTATATCGAGAACATATAACTCA
Source organism: Fissipunctia ypsillon (assembly GCA_947568875.1). NCBI lineage: Eukaryota > Metazoa > Arthropoda > Insecta > Lepidoptera > Noctuidae > Fissipunctia > Fissipunctia ypsillon. The sequence goes on along the minus strand of OX387645.1, from coordinate 20,034,572 downwards.
CAGTGTTAACTCTGAAGAGTAGTAGGTATCTAGTAACACACTTTCATTTAAATTAATAACTGCTGAAATTAGTACCAAAGTATAATATGAGTGTGAATTGCTTTTGAGTGACTCATAATGTTGTAATTGTAGTTAATTTATTTTAGAAAGGATCTTGGCTATTCATTCAATGTTAGTTATTATTTAACAATCAATGTCAAACAGGCGCACGCCTCCATATTTCACTTTACGCAACGAACTTTAACGTGCTGTTTCTATTATGGTGTAAATTATGGTCAACGAACAGAGCCGATGGGAAGTAAATTACAATTTACTCAAGGTTGGAATGAATAATGATGTTTGTGAAGGCAGATATCTTACCAGAGTGTACAGCTACATCATCGTCCACGTCAAGGTATGCCCGTCGTAAGCTCATAGGGCTGTTGGCCATCTGAGCTTCGTTTTTCTTAATCAGAGCACAAATCACTTCAGATTCACCCCCATTATTATCTACAAAATTATCATAATTTTCAGTCAAGTCCGTCACTACAGCGACATGTTCGTCGAGCCCCTCTTCGATATGTCTCGCAGTTATACTGCGCAATAAGGAGTTGCTTCGCGACAATTTTGTGCTTCGAGATCTTCGAATAAAATTCAATCCAGACATTTTTCCAGGACTTTTATTAGGACTCTCAGGAGTGACAGTTATTCTAGGAGTTCTGAATATAGACGTAGAACTACTGCTGCCTCTAATAGGCGATGGCACATTGAGATTTTGTGGAAGAGTTTTCGATTTCTCCTTCGCAGGAGACAAAAGCTTTGGCGAATCAGGTATCAGTGACAAGTTGGAATTCATAATAGAAGTTTTCGAGGGTATTTTGCTTCCAATGTTCGTGGTGGAACTATTCAGTTTGTTTGATGAAATTGATCCGCCGATCGGTGAAAATATCCGGTCGTAACGAGGTTCACACGATGTCGTGCTTCGTAATCTCGGCTTGGTATTTTTCATGACAGTGCTCTGGGCGACGAGTCTTGGGCTCGTCAGATCACGATGACCCAATCTTGTCAGCGCCTCGTTAGAGCTCGCCGTTGATGACAAAGGCCGACGAAACCGTCTTTCTGGACTAAACGCGCTCATGTCACTTTCACTTTCCGTAAAGGATGAATCACCCCGAGATGGGATTCGCAATCTGCCGCTGTCTGACGCATTCCTCCTTTTAGGATTTGTAGAGATGCTATCTATATTTTCCCCAGATATTAAAGCTTCTTTTTCTTCTGGCGTCAAGGGCAAATAATTGTCGAAGCTCTCAAACAATGGCACGTAAAAGACGGATCGTCGTCGCGCCGGCTCGTCGCCTACGTCGCAGGCGCTCGGAGACAGCGCACTCGACATGGCTGGCGCGGTCGCGGCGCGGCGGATGCACGCTGCGTTAACGCCTATTGGCCTCCACTAACTTCTCTCGCCGCATCGCCGCCGCCATTCGTTTCACTGTTCCTCTTCTAGTAATCCTTTTTCTGCTTTCATTTCACACTTTGCAACTGTTAATTGAAACCCAGAGTGCACTTTTGATTACTCACTGTTTTAGATCACTTGAAATGACTCGTTCTACTAAACAAGGACGTAAATGTTGGAGTATTACATGGCCGTACAAAGTCATAATGGATACCTAAACATTTTTCGCGTCTATTGTGAAACTAACGAATAACGGAAAATTATTTACGGCAAATGTGATAATGATAAGGCAAAGAGAACTGATTCATAAGTGGGTGAGGTAGGTACATGTATGTATACAAGTATTGATCGAAGTAAAACTGTTTTGTTTTATCAACTAGCGATAAGATTATGCACTAACAGCAACCAATGAAAATATCGTATCGAATCAATGGAAGGAGGCCAAGCAAATGTCACACTTGTACTTATGAATAAAATTACAAGTGGTATAATTTTTTTTTGTTTGTCGATAAGAATATGTTTATTTATACAGGCACTAAATTAACTAACAAACTATTTAAAAATAATAATAATAACCTAACCTAACTAAAACTATTAACAAACTAAAATATGGCGTCGAAAAACTCCTCCGCGTCGCTGTTGACTGGTAATGTACCCAAGAGACTGGCGGCATTGCCACTTTGTATGGCAATGCTTAGCCTCTGGCCAAGGTAAAAGCTAGCCCTTGGGTCGCGGGAAGTGTTAACCAGCCGTTTGGAAATTTCGTTGAACAAAGCATGAGCGCTCGGGCCCCACGGCCCGAGTTTCAGGGTTTAGTGGTATAATTGAGTCTGCGAAGTAACATTCTTTAACTGAACCAGAAAATATTGATAGTCTAACCATAATAATATGACAGAAACTCAAAAACAACATATTAATTAACTATGATGTACAAGGTGCAACTCCCCATAACGTGACATGTAAGTAATTGTATGGACGGGCGTCAGCGCGTGAGCGAAAATAGGAATGTTATTAGGGCAACATGTGCGTTCGTTTGTGTTTGTGCTGAGGAGTGGTGGGTGTCGTGCGAATATATTTAGAGCCGCCCTAGCCCATACGTACTCGCAATTAGCTTACAACATACCAATCAGTTTAATTTAATTAACGCACGCGTGCGTACCTAACATTTTGTTACAACTCAAAAGAGGCCACACTGGTAACGAAGCTAAGTTCGTTTAGCTTCGCTCATGTAGCTACCGCGTGTTTGTATACTTCGGTTCACAGCGCGAACGAATAGATGCGGTACCTACATAAGCGAAGCTAAACGAACTTAGCTTCGTTCCCAGTGTGGCCTGCGCTTTAAGGGCGTAAAGACTATGATTTATGCAAACTCGCTTTGCTCGTAAATAACTTTAAGGTGGTCGTTTTTCATTAGGATTTTCCAGGTCAAACTCATTTCCGCGTAGCTGGAGTGCATGTAATGATATCACTTAGGTAAAAATTTTGCTTCCCTAATCAGAGAAACTCAATTTTTCCTAATGACAGGTTTCCTACATTAAGTAGGTCCCAGCCATCAAGATGGTAATTTGTGCAATCATAGTCACGACGTGTTTATGGCTGCAAGTTTAAGCGCGGCTGAACTAAGCTCACTTTAATAATCCCGGAATAGCGTGCAGCCCGTCACTCAAGTCTGCAGACGAATAACTCTCAAACCGTAAGTAAAAAGTTTACGACATACTGAATTATAACTGAAAAAGGTATAATATATAATATTCGTACAAAATTTGAATAACATGGCCATTTGTTCCCCATACGAGCCTGCTTCAAGTTCGTTGTACCGTGTTCAAAGAAACGCAAAATAAAATACCGGATGTCGTGAATACAGAGGCGAGGAGCGAATAAGATCTGAGCTTGTGATCGCACGTCGAAAGCGAAGCTTGCGGAACGAATGCACATAGTTAAGCACCACAATGTAGTAGCTTACTGAATAAAACAAGTTTACTATCCACGCGATTATCTACACTGATGTAAGAATTAAAAAACAAGAGTAGCTATCGGGTCTTACATGATACTTGAGATGCTTTCATACAATGATGCTTCATCGAGGGAATCATTCGTATGTAAATTAATGACCTAAGTAATAGAGCTTGTAGTAATTTATTGATGCAATCTGAAATCTGTGCTCATAACATACTTATAACTACATCAAGATGTTTTGAAGTAGGTAGGTAAGTACGTAATAAAGTAATGTTACCTCATAGAGTAAGGAAAAAAGACGTGCCACACGTTCGTGTACATATGATATGAAATACTTTACAAAGATAACATCTCAAAGGGATTTCCTAAAGCTTTGTGGAGATACAAACCTAAACAACAACGCTCCCTTCTCAGATTTAATAATTCCAAGTATTTCAATAATTTCATTTGAGCGACAGACGGGCGACGACAAAGACAATGTGAGAACTGAGAATTAGCTAACATAAACGAAATTTAACAATCAACACTTAATTTATCAGGAGATTGAGTTGTTTAGATAACGATTTCCATCAATAAGATAGAGTAAAGATAAACCTGACGCTATAAAATGAAAAATGTTGTTTCTTTATATTATGGAAACAAATATAATGACCTTTCATGAAGCGTTTGAATGGCCTAACCATGTAAAACATTTTACAATTATTAAAGATTTTTTACCTAAGCATTGTGAACTATTCGTAACTACCAGGACCGCATAAAACTATGAAAATAAAAATAAACGGTGAGGAATGGAAATATGAGCCTTCGCTGAAAGTGGTCGAGCGGTGGCGTGACTAACGCGCGCGGACAATCATGATTCAAGGCAGCGCAGGCGCAGGGCTGCGCAACATTGTAGCTATGAGTGTCCCTCGGTCTTTCAACTCGGAGGAAAGTGGAATATCTGCTTATGTAAAGCCTTACTACGCTAATTAATATGCATCAAGTAGAGTTTGCCTTTTCTTAAGATTTCAATATTGTTGTTGTTCTACAAGTATTAAATTCAGTATTGAAGTTCTAAAACTCATAGTTGAACAAGCTTTGAAATTTAAAATTAACATCGAACATTTAACTTAGGTATAAGCAAACAAGTTACCACAGCACAGAACAACATAACAAAACAAACTTTGAATAAATACTTAATCATAACATCGAACACGCGGTGATCTCCGAGTGTGAAATATGGATACGAAAATAAAACGTTCAATATGGCGGCCAGGGCGTTTTTCTCACGCAGTCCTCACGAATTATACAACACGCAACTGAACTAAGCAATTTGCTCGTCACTTGTGCGAAGGAATAATAAAAGGATAGGTACATATTCCTTTTTTATCATTGTCCTTATGGGAATATTGTAAGACAAGCCGTTGAAAGTAATTTGTTAGCCATTAGAGATATAAAACGCATTAAAGTTTTTTAAAGGCCATGTAACTATCGTAACGGGGAACGGAGTCGATGCCAATAGGCTGGCAATTACTATCTCCATTAGGTACTGCACAGAAAATAGATACGGAACCTAGAACAAAACAAAATGGCATAACTAATCGAATACGTCAACGGACACAATAGAAAGATAATGGATTAAGTAATTAAGTAGACATTTATCTAAATGTTATTAAAAATATTTCAGGCAACCTGGAAAATGTCCAATCAATAATATTTAAATTCTAAATATAACCCTATGGTTATATTATGGTTACTGTACTATTACAGTGACTACAAAATTAATTGTAATTATAATATCTCAAAATAACCGCAGCACAACGGTAATTCTTAGAAGCATAACGTAAACGTTTGAATTAATCATTTTCCTTAATGCGAACACAAATGATATCTTAATTAGGACAGGTATAATGGAGGAAATAATAATATTAAGTGAATATTATATACTCAGGACGACGATGATAGAAAAACTCGACCTTAGGTCAAGTTATGATGGCTCATTAAAGAAAAGGAGCCTCTTAGTATTGCCGAACTCCGATGAATAGTAATAGTAACTCCACAAAGTACAACGACAAGAAATAAAAACCTTATTTGTGACTTGAATGGACTAAAGAATAAACCAGATAATAGATTAATTGGATTGCCAATTGCTATGAAGATAGATGAGCAAGTTAATTTGTGATTTAGAATCTTCCTTAATCAACTAGACAAGAGTTCAATCAAATTACAACAAGGCTATATGTGATGACTGTAACATTACGCTTAATAACTGCGACCTAGAAGATCAATGTACTGAGAAGAATCTCGAAAACTGTCAAGTATGCGGTTAAGACATTTCAGACAATGATTAGTGTCAGCCGGCGCCAGACGCATGAAACTAAAGCGGTTGCAAAAGTTTCCTCTGGGCTTTCGCAAGTTATTCCAACCGCATGCTCGGCGAATGCAACGAATACCATAAAACCACAGAACCGTTACTCTTGCGCAATCAAAATATTATGTTCTTTGAGATCATATACAAGAGTACAATGACGAAAAACACTAGTATGAAACCACATTTGAAATGAAAGAAGCGGCTCAGGCTTCGGGCTCAGATGTTTAAATTTAGAAATCCTTGTGAGAGACCTTGTATGTAGGTCTCTTCAACAGTGTACGTCTTTCATAATAATGAATTTCATACAACAAATGAAGAAATAAATTATCTATTTAGCTGTAACACTCTCTTATTACTTTGGTTACAAAGTAACCCTATGTTAATATTTTATACTTAATATTTTCTAACTCAACGGTTGATATAAGTGTTCTATAAAACAAATTGCGCCAATTAATGCAATTTGCAGCAGTCATTAGTACAAACGCCTTCAATTCATTATTTATGCAAATTATACTGCTCTGAGTTAACTCCGCGGGTTTTGTCCGAAAGAAAATCTTCCAAATGTTTCTGACAGTCCATGTTATACAAAGATATATTGCAACACTGAATCATAATAATGATGAATTTTATGACCTGGTAACATTACATTGCGTTAAAGCTATAAATTATTTCTGTGTAGGAGGCAAGTCGATAATAGATTGAACGGTCTCAGTATTATGTGAATTGCTGTTATATTCGCAGACTAAAAATAAAGTGTAGTTGCAGGAAAGCCAGAACACGGCACAAGCCGGATTTAATTACTGCGTCTAAGTGCACAAGTCCCGGAAGGTGAATGGTGTCAAAACTAGAAATGTTATCCGGTGACAACGGTTCAGTATCTGGTAATAATTCTAATAATCATAACTCAAAGTGAAAGAGCAATTAGTGCAAAACAAACACGTACCGAGAAGCATGTAGATTTAGAAACGCATAAGGTCTTTATAGCCTTCCTTGTGACTATGACCAAACAAGTATCTAAAAAACTAAATCAAAGTCTATATGAATACGACACTCTTTTCAACCTACGAGTAAAAGTTCTTTGATTGCATCATACAAGCGTAAACTCGTCATTCCTTTTACAAAAAGTCTTATTTCAAGCGAGTAAAAGAAAATCCGGTTTTATCGACATAAATTATTGACGCAATTATCAATACCATGGATGGGGCTGGATACTTTAGTAGTAAGTGTGTGAACGGTACAATAATACGAATAAAATATGTCGCTGGGTTCGTTGCTAGGAGACACCGAACAGTGCGGATGCACTCCGGTACTTCCTTGGCCCGCCCGACAAGATTACTAGCAATAGATACAGGTTTGTCGACCGGACATCGACGTGTGAGTTTATAGCAAGGCGCAGTATCGTTATATTAAAGAAATTAATTTCAATCGTACTTTAAATTAACGTTGTAACTATCAATTTGGAATGTCCCAAATAGGGCCACATTGAAAACGGGTAATGAATATAATTTCACATCTAAAACCACAGTCAAAGAGAACTTTCTTATAATCATAATTAAGTTTGAAAGCGCTTTATTAGAAGGGTTAAGTAGCGCGAAACTTTGGAATAGAAATCACGTTTCTGATCAAATCAAATCACCCAATTGAGGGAATGGCTCCGATCTTACGTCAATTTGATGGAGGAAGACGATCAAGCCTATCAATCAATCATGTGTTCTCAATGAAAAGGGTCACCGCTTGTCAATGTGTCGCGTCCAAAACGTAGGTCCAATTTATTTGGGAGTAGTGATGCGGCTATGTCGATACTTCTGAATCGTAAAGGACATGGATAAAGTATGGTCCAGCAGTGCTGGGCAAACAAGCACAGACAAAGAGATAAATACATTAAAAAAATAACTGATAATATTTGAAATCCCACCATAGCTTTGTTATTTAGCCAAATATTACAGGATTTTTTTCAATTTAAAAGATTATTATTTTGATTCAAGTATTCAGGGAGATATTTATGTTGCCAGTTTTGGAAATATGATGGTAATTGGGACATGCTTATTATAGACTTGATATGATTTCACGAGTATTTTTAGAATATAAAATATTAAAACTGTACTTATAACATATTGAATAATAACTAGACTGTAATGATCATGATATTTCATTGATTCATTTTCAATGTAATTTTTAAATCAACAAATTGGTTCAGTCTTAAAAGTATTTATGGCAGCACCTTCTTTATCTTTCATAATCACTGTCACTGCCCGTCATTGTCATGCATTTGTCATAAATATGCCATATATGCTTTGCACAGACCTATAACTAACATAGAGGGAGGCATTAAAAGATATACAATGCAACGCAATTTTTATTTTTTCTATACGAAACATCCTGTATGTTAGAAAGAGCTTTAGTACATAAATAATTATGCCATTAGTTTTTGACGTAGATACGATGATTCCTAAAATAAGACATAATTATGACTTTAAGTGATTGAATTGCACTGTTGCATCACACTTTTGCATTAGTGTAAAACCAGTGTAAACAGTTGTTAGTGAACCAATTAAACTAAATGACCCTGGTGACCCGAGGGTCTTAAGCCATATTTTTGGAATCATCTTCTCGAGCCCTTTATTTTGACGTACCTACTTATTGAAAACTTTTTTCACGACTTTACTTATTTTGTACTAAAGTCCGCCATGTTGATTTTTGTGAAACGTCACCTTTCAGTTATTCAATTAGGAATTTCCTTCAAAATCCGTCGGATTGCGATTGAAAGTGAAGTGCGTTACGCTGGGCGGTCACCACAAACTTAACGTCATGTAAATCATTAAAATGCATCCAGACGTCTGGATACTGCGAGAGAATAAATAATCCTACATTACATACGGCATAACTATGTACTTCAGTGGCGACGGCTTCATACAACCCCATTCCGACCGGCTTCCCTTCGGAATAACGACTGTACTTGAGTTTACTATTACTAAATAATAAAGTACATACATAGTCATATTACAGGTATTTAATACAATATCATAAGATAAAAGTATTAAAAAACGTGTATCTATAGTTACATAGGTGTTAAATTAAGAAAAGGAATTACTTATTGAGGTAATATTAAAATGATGTTATATTGAGTTTATGAGAACTAAACATTTTTTTCTTCGGCTTCCCTCTAATGGAAGTCGTAGCTTCGCTACTAATGTACTTACTTACCATACTAATACATGCGCCACCCCTTCTTGTTAGTCGGGTATGTCTTTGACGATTTCTATTTTATTTATAACTCTGTGGTGCTGCGTGTGACAGCATCATGAATGTTTTGCTGTGATTCCTTGTGATATGTTCAAAAATATAATTGGCTGTGTAACTGGTTATCTTTTTTACATTTCTGAGTGACTACGCCTATTTTGCACTATCATAAATGGATCTTCGCATTACAGTTTACCTGGGCTACAATAACAATACCTGTAACTCACATCTCGGACCACTCTGATTTTGCCTGGTTTCCAACGGAGATCCAACGTTCTATAAACTGGGGCATAGCAAGTGAATCATTTGGGATACAGTCGTTAGAATTGAGTCAACTTCATTCTGTTGGAAGACAGAGGATTACTCCGCGTTCGACAGGTTTGAATTTATTTTTTGAAGTCAGATTTGTGAAGGGTCTTATGTTCCTTCACAAAGTTTTTAGACTAACAAAAATATACAGGGCTATGAAATACTATTATAGCTTCATAATACATTTTGTTTTATTTGTGTTCATTGCTGGGCCAAACTTGTATGGGACCGTTATACATCCCCTTTTCTTATCGAAATAGTAGAAATCGACCATTATTCAAAATTATGTTGAATTATGGTCAATTTCTATTACAGTATAGGAAATGTGATGTTATGCAATGCAAGTAAGAGATAAAAAACGTGAAATTATTTTTTATCGATTTTAATCCCAGCTGTGGGAATGGCCGGATTAGTCAGCAATTACAAAATATAATCGGCGGCATTAACCTCGTATTGGATAAATTATTTTTAGTACTAACTATACGTTTAAGCACTAATAAGGAAGGAACAATAATTCTGAATACAGTCACATCTCTATCAAACTAATTGAACTCTGTCGAAGTTTGAATCTTCAACTTGGCAACGTAGTCAAAATCTTTGAACCAAATTGATAGTGTATAAACAGAGTTGTTATACTTCAAATCCAAGGGGTTTATATTAGATAAATAATAAATATTTATATTAAACCAACCAAGTAACATTGGAGATAAACTTGACTCCCAGGTTCAAAACAATTTTAATATTTTACGAACTCCAATAAATGCCTGCAGTAGACAAATAATTGAGTAAAGCGTAGTAAGTTGGCAGAGATACAGTAGAAGCCTGACATATTAATAACAGATATAAAGTACCGTTTTGAACTGAGAACGGTTGCCCTGGTCGTAACTCAACCAGACACGAGCAAAGTCGAACAAGTTGCCCGTAATATGTGTACGTGCCAATGTATCAGGCCATCTTCTAGCAAGTCCATTGAGGTCAGCTTGTTGTACGGTCTTGAAAGAAAGTAATTAGAAGAAAATTAATAGGTTCCCCAGTCCTTTTCGAATGTAGTTCAATAAATCAATCACTGGACACAAAAACTAGACACGTTTAAGGCTCAAATATCGATAGGAGAAGCCAATATACCCAGCATAGAAAAAAATATTTCCAACCAACTAAAAATCTTCGCCTTAATCACTTCCATAAATGTGCTGCAGAAAACGAAGCAAAAAGCAGCGCTGGCGTCCCGTTATTTAAGAGTTAAAGACTGTTTCATAAATGAACTGTACTGTAAGTACATATACAGAAGAGTTGAACTCACATAGGTACACGTGTTTGTACTAATATGCCCAAGGGTACAGTTATCTGTGGCGGCCAATATTTTGGAGCTGCAGTACAAATATTGTTCGAACGTATTTATATTGTTGTAATAAATAGGAACCGGTTCCACCACTTTCTGCTTATGTGCTACGTTTTGTAGTAGGTACAAGTGCTTAGGTTAAGTTTAGACAAATATTCTCTTTCTTAGATTCGTTTTCACCCTACAATTCCTTTAGCAAACTCAATAAAATCTTTTCAGATTCTGTCAAAAGGAGAATCAGGCCTTCGCCAAATAAAATTTTCTTTATTACATTTTCGTAAAAGCCCAAGTGCTGAAATGTATTCGAAATATGTCCCCGTTTGTCAAATATGACATGACATCACAGCCGCGGGATATAGGGCACGCGGTGGGTCACGTTAAAAGCTCTTAGTTACAGCGCTCCTCGACAAGACTACGAAACGAGGGCAAGAGCGTGACTACCAAGTACCAAGTGCAATTTGTACTAACAACACTACCGTTCATGCTCACCAAATGCGTTTTACTACGTATATGGAAAGAAACCACGTTTAATACTACCACGGGTAAACAACCGCTTACGTTTCGAAATAACTTAAACCATAATCTTCGTGCATGTCTATACATATAGGTAAGGTAACACAATATTGACTTACTACATCACTAAAATCTGTTTGCTAAGTAATCACTAGCAACATCCAATCCAAATATAGAGGTACGGGAATATGTAGGCAGTAGAAGCTAATAAAATAATAGAGAGAAAATTGTTCCGAGGAAGTTCAAAGGTGACGCGAGCGGGAATGATTGGAGGCGATGCAAACAAAGGTGACCAGGCAACGGAACGTGTTCCGAAGGTAATCACGGTTGCGTTGTGCAATAACGATTTTCTACGCCACGCCAGACGTTGTTTGAACAATGAATGCATGGAGCCAAATATTTACATCGTTGTCAAAGATCTCACCAATGTTCCTTAAATTTCGAAACGACAGATTAGAAAGAAGAATATGAGGTTAATGCATAAGAACTAAACAGGAAATAGTAGAAAATGCAATTCAGAAAATAGGTCGATGAATAAAGTTGAAATGTCGTAGGTACATATATATACGGAAACAAAATCCAAAACCAGGCATGACTCACTTTTTATTTGCGATTTTAAAGATATGAGTACACAAAAGAAAACTAAATCAAATGGTAGATGGAGTCGTGCCGAGGCTTGGTTGCATAGTAGATAGCCCAACATTCACCAACGCAAGGTCACGATCAGCCAGTATGACGACACTTAATGTTGCTACTTATTTAAATGCAACAGCCCAAGTCCGATTGCAAGCGGGTCGGAATCCGCATAATCGCGGAATAGAACGACTATAGAACATGCACATTCATGTAAATTCTGACTATGTATCCACATAGTCTGTGACTTTCAGAATTGCATGATGTTTTTACTTTTTAAAACGTTTTAGATTTAATCAAACTATTTTAAGTCCTCTTTTATCTTAAAACAACTGCTTCAATTAGTAAATGATAAGATTAATGCAAAGAAGCGACAAAATCGGACACAGAAATGCGCTTAATATAGGCGACGAGATTTGTTTCACGAAGTACAATTTATTCTTACTCACTCTCAATGACACGTATAGAACACAAATTAGAATGGTAGTTAAAAGGTCAATATCATAATAAATACAGCCCTATTTGTATGTTAAATAGCAGAGGTTTTTGTGTTTCAACATCAACCAAGTAAATATCAAAGACCAGCTGAACAAAATATGTACGTATAACAACTTCATTAGACAGCCCCAATTATTAAAATTTTGCATTCATTATCTTAATAAATTATAAAATTCTGTTAATCCATCATGTTCCTTACTTAAAGTAAATAATTACTGTCCAGTGCGATGATTAGGACATCTGCTAATGACAATATAATTGCTACATTCTTCAAGCTCATTTCTTGTACTTATCAGTAGATTATGATAATTAGAAAATCTTTATGCCAGCTGCCGTCTGCAGAATGTCGACAAAAAATCTAATTAAGAAGCCGAATTCTGACAGAGCACTTATCATCTATAATGGACCAAACGATTTCCCTCCGTCAATGTTCACTGAATTTTCTTTATCTAAAATTCGTTCTGGGTTCCGTTTAAAAAGAAAAATATTAAGCTCTAGACTACTCTAAAGTGATGTTTCAATTGGAATCAATCGCATCAATGAAAACAATAATTGCATCGCTCTTAACGGTTTCTTCCGGCGTTTAGGCGTTGATCGAGATGATTCAACACACAAAAGTGCCTATTACCAAAGTAATTCGCACGGGGTCGAGTGACTCACGAGCACAAGTCTATGCCCACTTGAACATAAACCTATAGAAAGGATAATGAACTGAACTTAAATGAACAAAACATAGAATTATTAATTAAATTATTGATAGAAATACGGGTGGCCGGTAAACAACGAGTCATGATCACAATTAAATTAAGTCATAAACATTGGGAGGAAGCGTAAAGCATTTTAGTTGTCATTGAGATAACCCGATTTCCTGTCAAATGTTTTCATGGTCTGTTATTGGTCACTAGTTGGGCTCAGTTCGGTATTTATTATGGTTATACAAAGATAATAAAAGGAATCATTGCTTTACCTATGATTTTTGGTTTTAAGTAGTTTTCATTTTCAGACATTCAGTTCATAAATCAAAAACTTGAATGTACATACTTACGTTGTAACCCTTTTTGCCCAGGATATAAGTTTCATCTGTTTTCGATTTACGATGATATTTTAAATATACACAAAAAAGACATGTCCAAGACAGGTGATCAGAATACTTTTCTGTAGTAGCTATTTTTAATTACGGATATGCATGGAATAAATTAACCGTCCAATATTTTTTGGTTGTTAATATAAATATTGTTTTTTGGAATTAAGAGCGTTTACGACGTAATGCATTTCATACAAACTTAACGAAATATCTTATCTAAAAAAGGTAATTGGAAATCTCTGTTTCTATGGAAAAATCGGTCGAATTTAGCTGTATCACTATTCATATGTGTATTTTTCGAAAATGTTCTCAATTAACTTTTTAGACCTATGTATCCTGCTTATGAGTATGAAGTTTCATGAAAATTGGTTCATTCATTTCGAAAAACAAGGACTTGAAAGTTTGTATGAAATGCTGTACGTCGTAAACGCTCTTAAGATTTTCTTTTAATGGAATGATTTGTTGAGTGTACCTATAGAAGAGTTCTTATATATTATCTTAATATTATGTAACATTACACGCACAAAGTCTGTGTAAACACGGCGCAGTCAGTACGACCAAGTGTTTTAATGCAATCGCATCAAATGAACCGTACCAACAGAAACAATAGGCAATAATTTACACATTAAATGCACTGTTACACATTGACTTTACTATTTATTTTAAACTAGCTGTGCCCCTCGACTTCGTTCGCGTGGAAGTCGTAAGATATACAATATACTAAAATAACAGCCACATTTTAATAAAACTCCCTCGTCCCCCGACCCGTCGCGTTGCATCGCCCGCCCACGCTATTACTTCGTTTTCGCTTAGTGTTCTTTCTGACTTTTTCTTTTTGCTCGACTCCTAAGGGTCATAGCGTGATGTTAAATAGCCTTTATCTATCCTCGAGAATTGGGCTACCAAATGCAAAAAGAATTTTTCAAATCCGACGTTTTGTTCACAATTTCATGGGTTTTAATTTTTTTGCACGGAACCCTAATTATTTTTCTAAAATAAAAGTAACCTAAGTTACTCCCTGTAACATCAGCTATCAGCCAGTGAAAGTCCCGTTAAAATGCGTCCAGCCGTTTAGGAGATTAGCCGGAACAAACAGACAAAATTTTTTAAAAATGCTTTTTTGTTGAAAGTACCGTATGTATATTCTTGTGTATTAAGTAAAAAGTTGTTATTTTGACATAAGAAACAGACACTTCAATTTTATTTATTTGTATAGATGTTCCGCGCTTGTACTTAGTAGGTACTACATGTCTTGGTATATCCGGTATTTCTTTTCCAATGCTTCGTGATTTTATACGGAAAGGTTGCTCATAATTGCTGGTAAAAAAAATCGGTAATATACAACGTGTTTCTGGATGTACGACATTAAATGAAAACGAGCACGGTACTAATCCATTGAAACATTTTAAAACACGAATATTAGTAGTTAATGGAAAATTTAAAAAATGCAGTTTTCAAACAAAATAAATAGTAAAATCAACTGCATAAAAAGTAAACACGCTTTATCTACGCAGTCACTGACCAACGGTGCGGTGCGGGATGCGGGGCGCGGCGGCGGCAATGTTTACCTATTATTACGGACTCAGATCTACATCATGTTGAAAAATAATATCCTGTGGCTAAAGTATTCATTGTATGTGATTGATTTTTTGTATACGGGCAAAGAACATGATTTTTTTTACGTGGTTTAAAGGAATGTCAATCCTCCTGTTACACGTTGTATAATATTGAAATAGCAATGGAATGCCAAAATATATTGACACTGGTTCTGGTGATGATTCAGATACTTATCGTGAGAGAAAACACAGAAGTGAACGTTATCTAAACAAAAAATATTAGTTCAACATAATAAATAGTTAATGGAAATTAAAGTGTAATAAGATCATAAAATTGTACCGGTTATACAGCTTCTGGTTGGATAAACAAAATCTAGTTTACAAATCGCATGGCTAAAAATTCAAATTAATTTAAAACTTCGGTTAATTAATCAATAACTTCGTTCTTTTATCATAAACTTATACATTACAGATTAATAAAGCTGGTCCAGTGTTTGGTTGTATTACATCAGCTTAGTTTTACGTACTTTGCAACACTTTAGCTTTACTTTACTGCACTTGTATAATGCTTGAACACTTATTACAAGAGGTACTTGGCCTAGTAAAACAGGTCAATACTTTTTACTATAAACTTGTATGTAGAGATTATTATTTTAATTATGTACTTGCACATTGAGATGTATTGTAAATTACCGGAGACGAAATGATGATTACAAATTGTAATTTCTATCATGTGTAATGATGAGTTCCCCGACTGAAATTATATTTTAATTGTGATATACCGTTGTATATGCATTTTTATTGATGCCTATTTAAATGCACTATTTAAAAACTATATACGCCAAGTTTCTTGAAGGAATAAATTCAATGGCCATATCTATATAACTTCTTGCGTCAAACAACATTTAATTTAAAAGAAAGGAATTTGCTTTAGAAGAATAAAGAATTCAATCTCAAAGATTTAGTGCTGTATCAAGTTATCGGTTGATTCCGACACCGGAAACGACAGTCCTTATAAATTGAATTCAATCGTTCTTCGCTCACTTAACACTTAAAAAGCTGTAAAAAAAACCTAAGAGTAAGGAAAGCCGATTCAAATCACCTGCTTAGTATGTAAAAGGACACCTGCCTCGGCAGATGGCTAACGAAAACCGCCCCCTTTGTGATGGGGGTTCGAGGCCTACAGCGAACTTTTACTGACTCATACATATGTGATCCACACAAAGACTTTGAAACAAAAATATATTTTGGTAACCAAATACATGTTACATCATATCGTAGTACTACGGGTTTCTTTAACGATTTTGCATTCCTTTTTTGAAACGAGTACCTAAAGTGATTCCGCGATACGGTTTATTTAATTGGACCGTTGCAGTTTGGTGCTTCAAAGAAGGTATTACGTAAACGGAAAAGGTAAAAGAGAAAAAGGAACGCTTGTAGTCGCGTGGGTCCGGTTTGGTGCGCCCGCGTCGGCAGCCCGGGAATGTGACCCAGACCTCGATGGGACTCGAAGTGACTCATATGAACGCACTTTTTTTAAACTACAGTTCGTCGAGACAACATCCCGCCATTTAGAAAGTCCACTAAGATCCAACGTGGGTGCTTACTCTGCATAGGTAAATAGGATTACACACGCCTTCACGCTTTTTTGTCATATAACATCCCACATGCATGTTTGATTTGAATTTATTCACGCTTGTTATTATTTTTATACGTCAATCATACGCCTGCTATTCAAAATCTAATCAGACGCCAACTGAAATGGAAATGCTCTATCCTTCAATGCAATTGTTACGTAACAAAAATCTTAAATACAAACTAGGTCAAGGGATTATTGCAAAGGTGCAGAATGTAGTAGATTTGCTATTTCTGCAAAGACTTTCTCGAGTGTAAAAAAAACAATACCGTCACTAAACAAAACGGCTATAAGGACATTAATTATATTTTAATTAATACAATGGCGTGTCTGAAACCGATATCTAAAAGCTTTAAAGGATAAGACGAGGCGGTGAGCTGCGAACTTGCTAAGAAGATTAAAGCGAGACAGCGAGTTGGATCCGACGCGGATTTATCAAGCGGTGAAGCAGCTACTGAATTTATGCACAACGCCTAGCCTAGAGATGGATTAACTCTCTATAAACAACGCATTTATCTTATCAAAGGAAGTGCATTGGAGTGGGAATAGAGAAAGATCGAAAGATTAAAGGATCTACTGTAATGTATGTCTCTATTCAACACTACTTTCTGATAACTTATGGACAAGAATGTAAATATCCAAAATGCGAGTAAGTAGGTACCAATCGATTTGCATTTTATTGATTGCGTGTAGCTATAGGGCATAAAGCTCAGATAGCTTATTATAATTCTATAGAAAAGAGAAAAAGTTAAACGATTCCCCTCTAAAACTTATCAGGGGCGTTACTCCTATCCCAAAAGTCAATTCGGAACGTGACTTTCATGTGGGTGTCACATTTCGCGCATGTTTACCTAAATGCCGGTCCATGTAATAGCTGTCTAAACACGAACATTTTGTCCCTCGGGGTGACGCAGACGCCCACACACGGCCCGACCATCAGTTAAAAGCCCTTTGGTGGAACCCGAGAATTCATGGAGCTTCGACGGTCCAGACATAAACTAAACACTTGGAATGTTTACCGATCGGGGATCTAAAACCATCTTCATAATATAGGACATAGTCCTGTCTTTATTTATTGACGCTTCTAGGGATCGACAAAATGAATGTTTCCTCTATGTACTCATACTCATCACACTTGAGATATGTGACAGAAGTCGGTTTATTCGATATTTTCTGTCTCATCTTATGAAATATGAATAGGTCTTATCAGAATATCTATTAATATTCTCTTTGCAAATTCTATACATTTATCTGTTCACTTGAAAGCAAATAGTCAAAGGACACGTTCGGATGTCTGTCTTTTAAGAAAAAAAAAAAGTTTAAAAAGTGGTGGTTATAGCTGTTCGAAGAATCCGTCACATTATTTTAAGAAATATGTCCTATTGTGTTTGCTGACAATGCATCAATAAACGTGAACGTGAGGGATCGTTTTTATGCAACAAGTTGTACACGTGCGACGCTCGGCTTAAGGGAAGAATAAATAATTAAAGAACGGTGTCGTCCCGGAAAACAGTGTGTGCAGGTCATTAGTTAAGGGGAATGTATTACTACCGCACCGGTACCAGTATGCTAATAAGTTAGCATCTACCGACCGGCACGGAGCTGTGTTTGGGTGAAAGTCACCTTAGGAACTATGTAACTTCGATAATATATTAAATAATCACTTAGATAACAATATGTAAAGTTCTAAACTTCGGCAGAAAGTTTCTGATATTTTTAACTAGTTGGAACTTATTCCTATTCTATGTATATTTTATATGGAAGTTTTAAAGTAGTCCTATAATATATTAACAATAAGTACATTAACGTTGTTAATCCATAAAATATTATTTCACAATAAACATTGCTATCCATACGATATGGCGTTCTACGGCCCTAAATACTCCAACATTCCTTTAAACACGTTTACATACCACTTTTTATTTAAACGAAATAACAGAAAAACAAATAAACACAATTTTCAAACAAATATAGCTTGTTTTATTCACTTTCACACTTTTTGACACAAAATGCACTTATAATTCGCGGTTTAAAACGGAACACGAAAGCGCGCGACCGGTCAGCATTCGAAGTCGAGTAACTTTGTTGACAAGCGCCAAGCGCACCTCCGCCGCCATGTTTGAAGGCTTCGGTAATCTCCGGCGGAGCTCGGCTGTCTTCGGGAGTGTACACTACCAATGTTACTCACTGATTCAAAGTTCTCTATTCAAACATCGTTAGAAACGCATTGAATACACGACGACGCGACGTTTTATTTTTGATTGAAATATTCGCATTTCATAAATAGGTAATGTTCTATATGGATGATGCCTGGGTAAAAAAAAGAAAATATATTTAGTCCGTTAGTCAAATAATAAAAAAATATATACATGTATTTTTTGCTAAGTATATCATTTCATATTAATAACAATTTACTTAGATAAAACGTATTATTAAAGTTCGTGTTGGGGAGTTGGGGCTCAGTCACAACTCAATATAAAATCTAGCAAAGTGTGACGTCATGACACATTTTAACTCAATACGTATGGCCGTAAACTTTTGATTACGTCAAAAAAGAAAAAATACGTGTCCAATATTTTTATAACTAGCAGCACCCCACGGTTTCACCCGCATAAGTCGCGATCCCGTAGGAATATCGGTATAAAAAGTATCCTATAATATGTTACTCCATGTTATAAACTATCTGTATGCCAAATTTCATCCAAATCCGTTCAGTAGTTTTTGCGTGAAAGAGTAACAAACATCCATCTATCATCATCCATCCTTCCTCACAAACTTTCGTGTTTATAATATTAGTAGGGTCTACCTGACGGACAAAAAAAAATTTAGTCATCATCCCTATTGTTTTAAGTTAACAATATACTTGTAAACTCTTTTGATAAAAAAAAAAACAAATTGGGTTACGAAGAAACAGGTAAATCAAGACAGACATAAACACATCATAAAAACTGAATTATATTTAGAAATTATATCGAGTTAATCTACGGTCGTAGACTCGTAGAGCCATGCTACGTTCATGCTACGCCATTTATTTTGCACTTCTTACTTCCGAATTTATACGGCCAGCATAATAACTCATTTGATTTATTTTCTTTCTGAGGTTACGATAACATACCATAAAAAAATCAGAAATGCATATGTAAATAATACACTGCCCTATTGAATATAATTTATCGATGTTAGGGACAGTGAAGATAAAAACAATGTTTCGTTGACAGTCATGCATAACCTTCGAGAAATACTTTACAATCTAACGTCTAGTGTTATTTATAAGATTTAAAGAAAGAATTTACACTAAACATTTTAATGAATGAAGCTTTTACCTACGAAAGTTCGTAGCACTACGGGCTACGAACGACACAAATGCGTAACCTTTGTGAACCTAACAATAGAAAGTAAACAGGTAATATTTTTATAAAATAAATAGTGTAAAAATTATAGAAAACATTATTCAAGGTTATATATTTGAATAATTTTATACGTTTCCGCATTCTGCGACCAGTTATACACGTTACGACGCGACGTACCTACTTTTGTTTTCAACCAGCAAAGTTTGACCTCTAGTTCCGCTTTAAAATATGCTTAATGAGCTTTTTATAAAAGAGAATGTAGGTCTAATAAAAGTGGTAACAAAGTGCGGTTCCTTTCTTGACCAGTTTTTATTCGCCGCAGGGCACAAGTACATGAATAAATCACGACAAGGCTCGGCATTATGCGAGAGGCGATCGCGTCGGTCATGAACCTACTAAACTGGTTCTTGGTGGTATTGTTCTTAGTTCACATCAAGGTAAAGACGTTACAAACCTACATATTTCTATAAATTTATATGTTATTGGAGGACATTGATGAGTATTTCTGCAAATATGGATTTCCAGATATACATATTTGGAAATGTTTTAAATAAAACTTTGTTGTTCGTCAAAACTTAAGAAATTTAGAACAAACGCTAGATTTATTTATATAAATAATAATAGGGATAAGGACTTGGTTTAAAACAAAATGTAGCATATAACGTAGAACCATTGTGTGAAGTAACGCTGCCACTGCCATCTAGCGTCAAGTAGCAGACCTACAGTTACTATACCTTAACGTAGAGGGCGCCACCAGTAGTTTACGTGTTTGATGGTAGTGAAACTTACCTGAAACAATAACATTTAAACCATTAAATACATAATTATATTAAAATTAAGCCTATATAAATACAGTAGGTACATACTTTGGTCTATTTTAACACAAGAAACCATCCTGAAAATGATTTATACTTTCCAACTCCACTCTACAATTACGTAGCCACAGTTAATAGGAAAATTATTATGTAGATTAAAATGAGTGTTGTTGGTACATATCGGTTGGCTGGTTTTGCAAAATATGTACTAATTTACATAGAAACTATCATTTCCTGCGTACGGCATACTTTTCACATGCGATAACAGTAGATTGCCATGGTTATTGTTCTGGCTTATTCCGCACTACATTTTTTACTATTCAATCATTATTTCAAATGAAAATTACGAACTGAACGTTACATGTTGCGCACAAACAGGTCAATTATGATCATTATTTCATAGCGTAATTATCCTTGAAACTCTTGAAACTAGGATTTTACAACAAGCAAAATAAAATTTAACTTGAAAATTATGACATAGGTAGGTGAGGAAAGAGTATTATTAGGTTAGTTAGAGAATTGTAGGTACTAGTAGAAATGTTGTTGCTGGTTATTAGACCGACAATCAAGTGTTTATAGAAAGCTTCAGTTTGCGTGCAAGGTTTATCCCCATTGTGTTGTTCTACATACAGTGGAACTTAAAACAAGCTTTTAACAATGCATAAAATAAACATTGAAATTCTAATAACAATGCGTTTTTCTTTCATAGCTGTGTTCAGCTATAAATCAAACTGCATAAAATGCTCAACGCACAATGACTATAATAATGTTCTTTTATGAATGACTTTTGACAGTCAAACGCTGCTCATATCAAAAACCAGCGGCTTGCCAAGAAGGAGATATAAATAGAAGACTAGAGTGCAATGCACGGGACAAATCAAAACATTTCTGACCAACTGCGAACTTGTGTTTTACTCACACAAAGAATCAGATATCTTTCCTCGCGACCGAAATCAGGAAATTGTTAATTTTCTTTACTTTTCCTATTTGGTAAACAAATATGGCGATTTCGATTTTGAGAAACTTTATGTGCTAAATTGATCATTCGAAGCGTGTAAGTAGGTATGTGTTTCCTACACAGATGCGAAAACTCTGATTTTCGTACCATCGTTTCCTACATAGAGTTGTTGTCACCTATATGGTAGAACAATTACTGCAAAGAATAATTATTGTATAAGCAGAACTGCAGAAACTGGGGAAAGCAGGTTAGTATAGTACCAGCACACAATGGACTCGCATACTTGTACTGGTACATAATGTTAATTCGCACTACTGACATGTAAGTCAATAGGTTTATTGTTTTTTCAAATACCTAACGCATCTCTTACGTAACACTAAGAATTTTACAATGTCCACAGCTTAATATTGCAATAATTTCGGAACGCACAACTACAATGTTTTGATAATGACATAGATGCACGTCGATAAGTATAATAATTGTGATATTTTGATGAGCTCACGAGTGATCTCATGCGCGTCTACACCGAACGCGCTTGAGCGAAACGAACGTTTTAATTGTCACAATTTACTTTATAATTGAACAAGGCACGACGGCTGATGAAGGCTGAGACGAGACACTACTCCGAACCATATCGTGATGCACCGTAATGAGATAAGGAATGTTTCTAAGTTTGTAACTGAGAAAGTGAACCTAAGGTATTCGTGCTACAGCTGTTTGTAATGACAATTAGCACGTGCACCTATTCCCTGGCTTCTAAACCTCATGCGTATCAAGTAGGCGCACGACAAAGGGTTAGACCGGTATGTTGGGGCTTGGCTCACAACTGCAACGTTACAAGTCTCTCGGGCCTCGGCTTCCATCAGTAATGGAAGTCTCACAAAAACCAGCCCCCGCAACAAGATGTCGGAGATAATACAGGATTGACAATATCGATGTCGACGCACTCGGCGGATGCTAATAATTAACGAAATATCTTGATTCTACGTGACTTCATTCAAACAAGTAGGGGGCCGCTTTTTGTATGTTGAAATATTAATCGGTGGGAATTGGACACGATTTTCCTACGGTAAAAGGTTGACCACAGTTGTGTAAATATAAGCGCGATGTAGATTATATCTTCTTGAGTGGCGACTACGGACTTGCTAATGTAAAAAAGTTACAATGAGCTTTCTTTATGTGAATTTGATTGTTATCCCATGGCACCAATTTTTATTCATTTTGAACCAACTTCGAGCCGCATGGCCAAGTAGCCATGAGAACATGATATGCATGTTCTATAATGTTACAAAGTCAGCAGATCGTATAAATAAAAAATAAAACATTAGTTAACCCTCCAAACTCATCCCTTTGATATGAAGTCATTGTTTGTTTAACCTTCATATTATTATAATTTGGGGCGGAAGCCGTGACTGGTACAGTCAAGGGTTGTAAAGGCAGGAACACAGGAAGCGGATGTGCGGCGTTTGCGCGCGCACATAGTAAGCACAGGTGCGGCGCTCGCGCAGCACGATTCAACTTCAAACTTTGACGTGGGCTAAACGAAAACACGTGACTTTTTTGTTTTAATAAGACATGCTTAGAATATCAAAATAAGCCAGCTACTATTAAAGCTCTGTTAAAATATAGAATTTCGAAGAGATCCGGTTGCTACGTCTGGGCAACTAAGGTTAGTGTTTGTGCATTCAGAACCCATGTTAGTTCATACATTATTAGTCTATAATTGCTCAATAAATCGGTGATTTCAACCACATCTTAGGTAGGTCGATGAATATTGAATTCATAGAGAAATCTAGAAACTACGTGCAACTAAACTCATAGTTATTTATTTAAAGTCTGAAGAGATAAAAAGATAAAGCACACTTGTTATGAACACAATGAGAAAAACTGTATTTAATACAAGATAAGATAAAACGGCATAAGGAAACAACAACCACATGGATGGACGTATCAGCACTTCCTATAAAACAGATGATATCAACGCAACGTAAGTACTTAACATACATAGGAGTTTGACCTCTATTGTCACGGAGTTACATTAAAAATCATGTCAGATGCTATGAACCGGCGATAGTACATAATACGTCAAGCTGCCCACGATCATGTAAGGAGGCAGACGTAATATACCTATCCGGTGGTATAGTGAGTCATAGTTAGCGAACACGCGAATATTACTGCGAATCAATGTCAAGACTGTATCATTGATATTATCACCTTGAATTTTTTTGCGAATAATGTTCGTAATAATGTTAGCGCTGATTGATATGTTAACGCTTTCGAACGACGTTGTTCTTTATGAGTTTAGTTAGTGACTGTATGTATTTCTTGTTCCCATGCTTCGTCAGATATTTCATACTTACGTGCCTCAATATTCAATATACCTACTTATTATTAAAAGATTATACATTAGATAACTTCTCAAGCAATCCCCATAACGCTTCAGGTATATTTGTTTGAAACTTGAAAGCCTTAAACTCTAAACTAACTTTAAGTTTGTTTTTAGTTTATGATTCTTTACGAAATACACACATCAAAAATGTCTAGGGATCAAGTACATTTTTAACTACAAAAAATTAACCAATTTTACCAAATTTAATCTTCCAGGCTGCCTTCTTACTTTAATTCCTATGTTTAAGTTAGCAACTTATCCTATATTTTGTAAAAATGAAGAAAAATTATAATTTTTGCAAATTGTGGGAAATCAACCTAAGTTAGTGTCGTCATTTTAATGGCAAAAATGAGGATGTTTTAATTTTTTTGTTGTAAAGATAAAAAAATTAATAATCTGTGTTTCCGCCATTGACACGAATCACACAATCACAGCGATCTGGCATGCTTAAAATCAGTTCATCAAAATCACTTTTAGGAATGGCCGCCCACGTTCTCTCTAACAAGTCAAAAAGTTGTTGTGGGGTATGCACGGCATCCATACTCGGCAGAGCTCTTCTTTGGAACCCACGCGTGGTTAATTGGGTTCAGGTCTGGCGATTGAGCAGACCACGGCAGAACGTTGATGCGAGCATCGGCAAGAGTGCGTGTTACGACTCTAGCCGTGTGTGGACGTGCATTGTCGTACATTAGTCGAAACGAATCACCCAACCGGTTTCGCAAAGGGATGATCACGTATGAAACAATCCTCTCCGCATAAATCTGAGCATTTAGGTTGCCCCTGATTCAAATGAGATCGGTTCTTCCACCGATCCAGATAACGGCCCAAACCATTATTGTTCCTCCTCTATAGGAATGAACTTCCTGACAACATTTTAAACGTTCTGGATGCCCACAGGTCCTCCAAACTCGAGTACGTCTTGGTATCCGGCCTCATACCGAAACGAGATTCATCGGAAATGCAAACACAACGCCATTCCCTTACCAAAAATTCCTCACCCGGTCTCACCGACCGATTTCCGACCCATTTCTATCCTTCCATATCTATCTAAAGTTCTTGAGCACATTGTTCATCAGCAGCTTTCTTCTTTTCTATCTGTAAACAGCCTTCTCAGTCCATTTCAATCCGGTTTTCGACCTGGTCATAGCACAGTAACGGCTCTTTTGAAGATTACTGACGAAATTCGCTGGGCTATGGACCACAAATCTCTCACCTTGCTTGTACTTCTGGACTTTAGCAGTGCCTTTAACTCTGTTGATTTCGACATCCTTCGAGGGATCCTTAAAACTTTCAATTTCTCTTCTTCTACGGTTGATTGGTTCGATTCCTATCTTAATGGCCGCGTGCAGCGGGTTCGTCTCGATGAGTTTTCTTCTGACTGGTGTTCTCTTACCGCGGGTGTGCCTCAGGGTGGCGTTCTCTCTCCTCTTCTCTTTTCTATTTTCATTAACTCTGTCACCAGAGTCATCGCTTCCCACTTCCATCTCTATGCTGACGATCTGCAGCTTTACAATCACTTCTTGTGGCAAGATGCGGCAGCAGCCGTGTCTGCCATGAACAGTGACCTGGATTTGATTGGCGAGTGGTCGCGGTCCTTTGGACTGCAAATCAACCCTAAGAAATCCCAGGCTATAATCATCGGCGGAAGGTATATGCGGAATAGGCTCGATGTCGCGTCGCTGTCTCCACTCTGTCTGAATGGAGTTCAGATAGAATACGCAAATACGGTTAAAAACCTGGGGGTGACCATGGACCCTTACCTATCGTGGACTGCCCAAGTTGCTCAAGTCAGTCGCAAAGTGCACTACACGTTCCATACGTTAAAATGCCTCCAGAGCTTCTTGCCCTTGAATACCAGAATCTCCCTTGCCCAAACTCTCATCCAGCCCATTATTGACTACGCTGATGCCTGTTACTTGGATGCCACAGAGGAGCTCTTAAATAAACTTGAGCGTTTGCAAAATATATGTATTCGTTTTATTTTTAATCTTAAAAAGTATGATCACGTTTCTAACTTTCGCAAGATACTCAAGTGGCTCCCTATTCGACTTCGCAAGGACTCTCGGATATTGTGTCTGCTATTTAACGTCTTTCACAATCCTAAAATGCCATCCTACCTGCGGGAACGCTTTTCCTACGCTCGTCCTTCTGATGCTCCTTGCAGGTCACATCTTAGAAATCTCCTTAAATCCCCTCCCCACTCAACCGACTTCTACTCCTACTCCTTCACTGTGCATGCGGTTCGGTTATGGAATTCACTTCCGCCTGATATTAGGGACTGCCAAACTGTTGCAGTCTTTAAAAGAAGAGTGAAAGAACACTATCTCTCCACTTCGTCATAGCTATTAGTATTTATTATGTTATGTTTTCATTATTATCGTATATTTTTTTTGTGATATTTATTTTGGTAGTATAGGTAATGTATGTATTTGTATGTACTCATATTTTATGTTTATATATATATATTTGTTTATATTCATATTAGTGTATCGTTTGTGATTTTATGTATTTTGTTTTCTCTTTTACTCTTACACACGTTGTCTACATCTCTTTATCTACTTTCCTATCGCAGGTATGCTGGAAGAGATTTCTTTAGAAATAAGCATCACCTTTGTACGTATTTTTCTGTTCCTTTCTTCTTGTTTGTTTATATGTGTGTACATAAACTGTTAAATAAATAAAAATAAATAAAAAACAACGCCAGTCTTCTTCCTCCCAATTTCTGTGTTCGCGAGCCCATTGTAAACGGGCCCTACGATTGCGGGGTGCTATAGGTGGAACTCTCAGTGGCCTTCGGGAACGCAAAACCACGGAGGAGGAGCTGTGGAGCCTCGTAGCCAACATCATGGTGGTTATGGTACGAGTCCGTCGAGCAGTATTTTGGATGTACCGGTCCTGTCTGCGAGTTGTGATGCGAGATCGTCCTCCATGTCACTCGGCCACGCTGCCCGTGATACGAAAGCGTGTCCAGAAGTGGCTTATGACGCTCTGTGTAGTGCCAAGAGGCAACGTACGTCCAGGCAACGTACTGTGGCTGTCGCACACACAGCCACAGTACGTCGCCTAGAACCAGCTTGCAACATTCCGACGGCTCTCATCATCTCTTCTCGTCTCAAATGATGTCGTCGCTCCATATCGATGCAATTTTTTTCAGTTCCGATGCAGAAATTGTAATGGTTTTGTAAAAACGCTATTACACACTTTCATAGGAATCCTGATTGACAGTTGATTTTCTAATTTTAATCAAAATTTGAAGAAAATTCTTTATTCAAATAGTGAAATTCACTAAAAAGACGATCCAAAAGAGTTAAAATAATAATCCTCAATTAAGGCGATACTCTAAACCGTACTTGATCCCTTGACACTTTTGATGTGTGTATCTACTGTTTATATAAATTAAACTTTATCATACTCCTCACAATCCCCACATACATACATTCGAAGCTAGTTGCATCAAAAATGTTATTTCTCTCAGAGTTAAATTACACACGTATCTATAAAGTTAGACACGGTTTGACTTACCTATAGCATTCACAGCCTGCGGTTAGCGGTCAGGCTGACAGTTAGCTCATCCGCCTGTGATATGCCGTAAATGTACGTAATACCTTCCTTATATGCCACATACATTTACCTGTACTTATACGTTATGGGTTTATGGGACCAGCTGTCTTTTTTCGACTAAAAGTTGTCACACTTTTTTGTGATTACCAAACAAATAGGTAGGTTACAATTACCTACCTATTGTTTTCATTATTCTTCCCTATATATCATATACATATGTATGTCAACACAGGGTCAAATTAAATTACCTAGCGAAACTCCGCAGACGTGATGGGTACCAATGTCTGAACACGACAAAATTAAAAATATTAGATGTTTTTTTTGGGGTCAACGACCGCTGGCAGTGAGGTTACTTGAAGTGTGATTTAAGAAAATCTGTTTTCCTTTGTTTTATTATGTTTAGATATACCCATCACGTCTGTGAAGTAGACACAAAAAAAAAACCGATTGTGCAACTGATATTTCAAGTGACTACACTAACTGCGTTTGATGACCCCAAAAAAAAAACTCGTCAAATAAATTTCTTTTTTGTTTGATCATGTTTAGATATCGATACCCATCACGTCTGCGGAGTTTCGCTAGCTAATTTAATTTGACCCTGTATATGCATCCGTGACATTGTAAGACGACATTGCACGACACCTATCATCAACCAACAGCAGGAATACGTAAAATATCTCTGCACTTGGCTAATAGTTAGTGCTGAGATTAAAAAGGAATCTCACAAATCACTTGATTTGAGATAGATCTCTAATCTTTCGATTGTAGAAGTTGCAATAACCGGTTGCATTTAGTATCAGTCATCTCCTGACATGTCCATACACTAACAGGCTTGTGCCTACTTTCCTGTAGCCTGTCCTTCCTTATATGCCTGACACATAGCCATATTACTATAGGCATACACGACAGTACCACTTTGAATACATTTACGATAAAAAGGACGTATGATTTACATAATAACAGATTGTAGTAAGCTTATGTAATATTACAACCTACTTTAAAAGGACCGGTTAAAAGATACTGGTTTTAATGAAGAAGAGCGAGTGAAAAAAATGTACCCTCACCTTTCTATGTATGTAGGTAGTTAGTTCCTTAGTCATACAAGATCTCTACATAGCATAAAATAAAGTCGCCTTCTACGTCTGTCTGTATATCCGGTAACTCCTCCTAAACCACGCAACGGATTTTGATGCCGTTTTCACCATCATTTAGAGAATTTATTCTTGAAAGTTTTTGTGTATAACACAATAATATTTAACTTTGATTTAGCTCAGAAATCTCGATGTTTTGACATGTGCCGCACATCAGTACATTGCTTGAACCCGTGCGAAGCAGCGGCCGGGTCGCTAGTAATATATAAAAATCCACCAATCTGCATGGGGCTCGCGTGGTGGATTACAGCCCACTCTCTCTCACAGAGGGTAGACCTGCGGGGCCATTCCGTAACACACTATCAATCGGAATCGGTTTCATTTTGACAGTTCAATAACATTCATTGCGTTATTTACGTGTTGAGCAGACAAATTTTTAGAACTTATGAAGCAATGGATTAGCAATTTGCTTCAAAATTATTCAGATTCTGATTGATAGTGTGTTACGCAATTAGGGTGTTGTATTCCAGCAGTGGGAACGTTATGGGCTGCTTATACGTGTCACTATGTTCGTACACACTAATCTCCGAAACCACCCAACCGATTTCAATGAAATTTTGAGAATGTGTATGGTTGGTTCCCGCTTGATAGATAGGACAGTTTAAGACCCGATAGGTGGCGCTATTGCCGAGATTTGCGCGGACGAATTCGCGGGTAAGAGTGAGTGAAAAAAATGTACCCTCATCTCTCTATGTATGTAGTTACTTAGTCATACAAGATCATTTATAAATTAATTCATAAACATCAGACTGCTTTGGTTATAAACCGACCACCCTGACATCTAAGGACATCATAATCGCCTGAGGAAGGATATGCGGAATTACAGAAGCTGCAAATTAGATGCAGTACGGAACGATGAGTGATATTAATTCTCTTCACCTGCTGACAAGCGTGTCAGCGCCTATATAAACTAGTTTGAGTTGTTCAGCAATGAATGGTTTTCAATACTAAAGATTGAAATATGTACGTATCTTGTAGATGTACAGTTTTCATTTACCTACATACCCTACGTGTTATTTTGTTAGTACGAAATGATTTTCTTTCTACTCTATCACAATCTGTAGCAAAATATTTAATAAAATAATTTATTATAGAGGTTTCAGTACTTTTGATATTAACTGTACCTTTATCAACCCATTAAAATTACAACACGTCTATCTCAAACTTATTAAAACTATAAACACATCCTGAAAACAGAACGCCTGCTCACCTAACAAAAATAAAAGAAACAAACAGGATGATTTGTTTGTTAAACTAAATAGAGAACTGCTGAACAGATACGGATAACAAATCTCCCGAGAGAAGTCAAACATCATCCCGTTTATTACGACGCGCGACGGAGAGAAACATAAACACCGGTGATTATTAATCTGAAGGCAGACTATAAAAATATAGTCGTCGGAATTTATAATATAATGATGGGTTCACTGACTGAGGTCCGAATAATGAGTCCGTTAATTAATAAATTCTTCGATCTTTATAATTATGTCAGGCCCCTTTGTGGGTCAGTGAGCACATTAGGTACGTCCCAGTTATCATAGGTACGAATACCCTTTGCTATAAATACAATGGTCATAACAATATTATGAGACATTCGTTACAGTTACGTACAATGGGAAAATCTAGGAAAATTAAAACATATTCGGATTCCAACGCAGCAACGAGACCCAACGAGAATGGAAGAGTCTAAAACGACTAGGTTCAACTCCCTCGTTTTTATTATTGCTAAGTTCAAGAATAATTCTTCAATTAAATAAAGGTGGCTAAGAAATAACAGCCGCACGGGTCGATCGATCAGGTTAAGCTACGCTTGCCGCGGTTGGTCCATGGATAGGTGACCATCTTTACATATCACCCTCCGTGCCTCGGAAAGCACGTTAAGCCGTTGGTCCCGGATGTTATTCGTGTATCTTTGATAGTCGTTATGGGTCGTCAGAAGCCCGAACGTCTGACAACCAGTCTTACCAAGGGGTATCGTATTACCCAGTAACTGGGTTGTGGAGGTCAGATAGGCAGTCGCTTCATGTAAAATACTGGTATTCAATTGTATCCGGTTTGACTGGAAGCCGACCCCAATATAGTTGAGAAAAGGCTAGGCAGATGATGATGCAACAGCCAAGAATTAAATACAAAACAACAGAATGTTAACAGTATTACATTATCTATAAGCATTTTATAACCAGAATAAAATGCATGATAATTACCCTAAAATGTCAAGCACGTGTTACTAAAATGTTATTCGTTTGTGTAATGTTAACTTGTTGATAGAAGGCAATTCCAATTTACGGTTACGACCGTTGCATAAATTACGTTTCGATATTTGATTAGTAATTAACAAATGGGTCGTCAATTATGCACATGGCGACGTAAATTAAAAGACTTCATGATCAATGAAATGGTGACAGTTCAGGAGTTAACCCACTACAGGTCTAACAATAACCCTTAAACTGTGACATGTGTCACATTCATTTTCCACGGAATTTTAAACGAGGGCGCGACAAAATGATTGACAACCTGGTTTGCTAGAGTTGCTAGGCCTGCCCAATAACTGACAGAAACGTATTATAATTTGCAATACATACCATTTTCATCCTGTGCTTCGAAATCCGCTAGGGATATATTGGTCAAATCCTCCACATAAACTTGTGGCTGTGTCCTGTTCAATGAGTGCCTTCCTCCGAGGGAGTGGTAGCAGCTTTCCTCATCATCAGCCGCCTCCTCTGTGGAGGACCCCTTCAAGCACGAGTGGAAACTCCGGGAGAGGCGCCTCTCTGTACTCATTGTCACTCATGTCCCGAACCACGCACTAGTTTTGAACTTCACCACGTTTAAAACAAGCAACTGCTCGCTATTTTCCATTCACTGTATTTTTGCACTTTTCTTAACACATTTAACCTTCACTGATTAATTGATTTCGTATATTACGTCAGTTTCTGTATCTTCAGGGTTCTTGCGATTGGTCAATTTATCGTTGAATGTTCCGTGTAAACTTTGCACACCTTTTTAGATAACACTGTTTATTTCATATTGTCGTTTCCTTATCATTCGTTATCGCGAAGGACTCTGTAATCGTAAGGATTCAATGATCTACTGCTCGAATGGTCTACATGCAAATAAACAGCATTTAAAATTATAGTAATATGTAATTGATTTTTCGACAAGGCTAGTGAAGCCTCGATGACTGGTGAGCATGCTTGGTGTCAAAAAAAGTAGGTAACTGCGTCTTCGTCACCGGTATCGCAATGGGAACTAAATAAATATTACGAATCATTTCACGTCTGTTATCGAAATATTATTTGCCTACATTACGGGCTCTTTACATCACGACAGTCGTCGACAGTCACGGTTAGACGAGTTTATACAATAAACGTTCACGCCATCACTAAAGCATTCGACATGCGTTATTTCCAGTTCTCAACACTACTGAATAAACCATCATTTTATTTTTAGAACGCGTAAATAATAACAATATTAGTTCTGAGTATGAAAGATAAAGAAGGACGCATTAAAGCGAAAATAAATCTCGTTATCTCAATTTGTTGAATCTCGGCATGGTGAGTGATTGCAACATCGAAACGTACCAAAACGCGCGTCAACCCGTAAAACACGTTACACGCGGACACGCAGGAAACATGACAGTTCAACGCACTCCCCAAGAATGGGGACCATGCCACATTCGGCTAATGAATGGCAGACGAACAAAGAAGCACATCTTTGTGGCGCCGTGGACCTATTCACGTATGCCTGCGACTGTCGAGTGTGTGATGTTTCAGTTTTTAGTGTCGTAACTTTTTAGTACGGCCGCCTCTGAATCGTTAACTAAAAATACAATACACCCTTTTCGTACAACAGCATCACCCGCAAAAACAGCGCAATCCGATGTTTCCTCATGTACACAAGGCTACATATCAAGCTATACATTTCCAGTATAAGATGACCTATCATTGTACGGAAATCCTATACAATGCGAGACCAGCTTATACTGGGAATGTATAGCTTGATATTTAGCTGTGTGTACTAGTAGCCCTGACCATTACTTAAACAATGGTAATGATGGAACTAATTCATAAATTAACCATTTAGCTATTACAAACCAAAGATTTCATGACAATCTACCGAAGTTTTAATTCGACGAGCATTACGATACGATTTATAACGGATTACGGTTTATTTATTGCATTATGTTCCACATAAATCATAATTTCCAAAACTCGGAGGTGACCGAGTTATTATTAAATGATTTGCAACAAACAATATGAAGAATTGCAAAATGTTACAATCTGAACCAAATGAATTACTGACTATCAACAATCATATAACCCGGTATCATTGTTAATGTAATTAGCATTGAAAATACAATAGCAGAATAAGCTCTATCATGCAACTTGCAGTAACATATAGGAACTGAATATCGAATGATATTCCGCTCACAGCAGGATTATGTTTACGCAAGAATCCGGACGTGAGTGTGAAAAAGTTAAAAAATAAACATGACAAAGCTTGCACGAACGCATTGCAGTACTTAGGCGTGTGGGAGCTCGAGGTCTTTACATAACAATTAGTGAAGGAAAAATGTTAAACCTGACTTGAGGAAGAGACTGTTACGACTGGTTTTAATTAACACCGGATTGCGCCAAGTTGATGCGTTGACAAAAACAGTGAAATCTTCAACGACCTATTGTCTTAGTGGAAAGTTCTGCGTGGGACCGTTGACGACTTGAATCGGGCTGCCGAGAAAATTACGGAATCAAGCAGTGAACTTTCATGAGCACCTACTAACTTGATGTAGAAACAATTGGTGAAATTCTGCTTTCACACTTATTTCGTACATTACAATAAACAACATCTTCAAGCAATCGTTTGTTATGGACAAGAGCACGTGGCTATTTTCACCGATTGGCCCTGCCGAGGCTCCTGATATAAACAATGCTACCAATTTCCCATTGTTCCGAAAGTCGTCTCAAGGTGCTAGACCACCCGGAATGGCTGGGTATATTATTTAATACCATTCAATTTAATCATGTTTCCATTCAACTAAAATTTAACAATGGAAGTTCAGATTCCGTAGCCATGGCAAAAACGTAATAGGAATCTTGAAGTAATGACGGAAAGTTATAGCAGTTATATAAGTCGTCAATTCGAGCTCATTACATACGAATTTACTAAAAGCAAAAATAAACTCAAAAACAGAAATCCATTTGGCATAGTGCAGTTAATCAAGCCTAGAGCGTAACCGTAACACAGAGTCGGTAAGTACAATAATGAAAACGCGCGTGAGGACGAGGACTGGCACGAAGCCAATATTTTCCGTACGAGACCGAGATTTTCCCAAGATAAAGTACGCCAGGGCTCCGACCAGTGGCCTCAACATCGCGTGTGCCACCTAAATCATTTTCAGATTATCAACACGAAAACGCCAACCGGGTTAAAATCATAATGCCAACACTAAAATTATATATTTAAGTATGTCATAAACTCATAAACGACAACCTTGTCATACTCATAATCCAGATAAAGAAACCTTTGATTCGATAACTCGAGTGTTTTCGATGTTGACATTGTTGACCTTTCTCTGAGATTTCCGTCTGAACCGTATGTATGCGATAAGATCATTACAGCTGCCGATGTTTTATTTCCAGGAGTTAAATTTAGAAAACTATATGACAAGTCTCGCAAGAATAACATAAGAATAGCGTCGGTTAATCCACTAAGTGAGACCTGTTAAGTCTCCATTCTTATAGAGCTGGTTATAAATAGTGATGGAGCAAATAAATGCATCCGCTAGCGACAATCGTTGACATGTTAACTAATGATGGGTCAGGTATAAATCATGTTTATAATAGCGAGTCAACGCGAAGATGGTCGGAGGAAACGGTCGATTTGCGACGGATATGGCGATTGGAGCAAGTAGAGCGGCGTACGCGCCGCGCGGTGAACTCGTGAACTGACTTATTAATCTCGCTCATTATGTCGGCCACACTACAATGCCGTCATTGTCCCAGTCACTACTGTCTACTAATCAATGAATAATTAACATTTTTTTTATATTTATTTTGTTTGGCGAGCGTGTGTGTATGAGTGTGTATGACACGTGTTTTGTTCTTGTATCGAATAGCCTTAAACATTTTGCATGCAAAAAAAGCCCCATACTGTCTGTTTAATGTCTTTAGCAGTCTAGCTAATCGGGTATGGGGAGCAAGTGCAAAAGTAGAAGGTTGGTTCATCCTTAGCGCAGGAATTTTAGTTACACTTAAGGGTATTGGTTGGGAGGGGAGGGTGGGTTTTCCACTAAGTGAAGAAATTATGCAACCTTGTTCCTATACATATTTGTTATGTTATGGTTCTACAGGTGATTCATAGCTAAACGTCTCATATTTCATACTTGGTGAACTACGCACTAAACTCTACTTTTTTACGACAGAGTCGTGTATAACCTTGTGTCAGCCATGATACGATATTTTCATCACCTTTATCGTCGCTTAGCTTATAGTTAGGATGTGTATTCAACTTTCTGTGCAACTACTTAAATATACGGAGAGCGAATACTAATATAAATGCTAATTAACTGTTGAAGCTATGCAATAAATAACGATGCTGTTTAATCACACGAAGAACATCACCACTGAAATAGAATTTACCCAGAAATAAATGTACACGTCACAATCGTGTTGAGCAACTTCAAACACAACACAACACTACACTGGGATCCGTACGCGGATTGGTTAGGTTATGGACCTAATCCACATACACACGGTATCGTTTGACTTTCGTACTACAGCGTAATTATAGAGTAGAACAGAACGCCGCGTGACTGTCTCCATTGACAGATAGCAACACACTGAACCAAGCGGCAAGCGGCGACTCGGTGAGGCGCGAAGACAAGCAAGAGCAGCGCGCGCGCACGCCTGTGCCCTGCCCTCCGCTGCCAACCGTTTATTTACTATTCACAGTTTAAAATTCGAACGTGCTCTAATAATTAACATGGCGCTGATAGATCGAGGATACCTCAAGGTACTATCATAGGGCTAAGGGTGAAACATTTCATAGAACAAAAATTAGTTCAAATAGGACGAAACATACATAGGGGTTGTTGTACTAAACGGATTGAGGAATCAATCTACTGAATGAAAGAGAAATTAATGCAAATGACGTTAATAGATAAAAAAATTATGGAAACCGGATCAATAATACTAGGTATATGGATAAAATCGAAAGTGAAAGTCAAGTCGTCGCCACTCACAAAATCTACTCGAGAAACCAGTTAAAAGTTTGGAACACTTTTACTCTTACGAGAAATAAAACGCCAGGTAGCCAGGACTAAGGTGGAAGGTAAGCCCGGGGGCAAAGAACTCTAAAGGGTGGGTTGCGCCAACGCACTTGTGTAATTATTTTAAGCCCGCTAGAGACGAGGACGGGTAAACAGAGAGACCGACTGGAATGTCGGCCGCATATTTAAGGAGGGCTTCCACACTGTCATAGAACACAGAAGTAAGACAATACACACTGTGTATACACACATGCGTATCTTTGTAAAACTTGAACATGATTCAAATGTAACTAGACACCAAGTTTATCAGAGTTTTGTAAACGTAAACATTATTATTCTTCTACCACGTCGTACATGTTAACTTGTTCAAATTTCAGCTTCATCAGCTAACATTCCTATGCTATCTTGATGATCTTTTGCAATACAATATTAAACAGAAAGTTTGCACAGCTACAAAGTGGAATAGTGCCTATAAACAATAAGCATGCATTTCGCTCTGAAAATGGGCGTAAACAAGGCGTTTAATCAAATCTTTTTCAAAATCAAGTCCAAAACAAAATTGAGCAGTCTGTATGAACTCTATCCATACTGTGTCCTCATTATTATGAATAACAGTACAAAACTATATACTGCAGTACAGTTAATTCTGCATCACAAGGCAACCCCATAGCAGCAGGTGGTACGCCCACCGCCTCACACCGGTTCGATTTTATTTGCGGGTATATTTACTACAAATAATAAAATATTTTTAGGGGCTCGTGCCTCGTGATCGTCCTCTGTAAGTTCTGAAACGTAATGTCATGTTACGTAAGTCGTTGCAGATACTACAACAAAGGTAAGGTATATTCTCCTAAATACTGACACGACTAATCAACTCTAGCATACTGGGACATTTTTGATGATGTTGTGTATCTACATGAAGTTTTCCTTCATAAACAAAATGTGGTGCATATGGAAAAACCATTCTGGGATTGGAATCCCAAAGAGGTTTTCATATACTTTTAAAACCCTAATAATCTCATAAATTCAGCTAAATATCAACACTTCGTCAGTGTTCCGCCATTTGAACAACAGAGTTAGTTCCACTTCAGAAGGTAAGAAACGCTCCAGCAAACACTCTAACACTGCCTACAACTTGAGCTTAGCAGAAATGACGTGCAATTGAAATTTGAAGATCTTATTGGAAGTCGTGACAGGACGCAAAACCACTAACTTTTCCCAGTCGTTTACAACACGCACAAGATAATAAGCAGTCGTTACACTGCATTTATTTTAATTCCTCGATCAGTATGCGCATAAAAAGTAAAATGCGAATTTTTCCCATGGTAACACTTTAAACTGAAGGTATGTTAGTAGTTCAAGAAGACGGCCTTGAGTACAGACTGCAGAACAATGTTACGCTGCTATACATCTTGTAACGCTGGTTCACGGACACGCGATATCTTGTCGTGCGAGATACGTGTGAGATGCACTCGATAAAAATAAACGGTAACATTCATCATTGGACGCAGCGCAGGTGCGAGTAGCTTTGAGAATGGCGGGCTAATGTTTTGACAGAATATTTAGAGCAATGGGGAAAATGGTGCAGTTTGCAGCATAAGCATGAAAAGATGCGTACGTGTGTAGACACGTCCACAAGTTTGATAATTAAGTATTAAAACTTTTATAATCTTTATACATACATAGTTGTGTCATCAGCGAACCTTCAAAGATTAATATATGTATGCATTTCTCAAAAGGACTAATGTGACAACGATTGAGTCATAAAATAAAATATTTCTATTTTGTTTATCTTACTTTTTCATTCTCAATGTCATTCTTACGAATTTTGATCTTGAGATCTGGTTTAACAGCCTAACTCTTGTAGGTATATCGACTGCCCGTCTGTCCATATTTAAAATAGGCGTATAATTGTCGAACATTAACACTTATCTGTTGTTGATCGTTACAATCTCAAATCCTAATGGATGCTAAGACCAGCTTACCGATGCTGCGTAGGCGCTTGTTTGGGCGGAGGTGGGCGACTGAACTTGGCACGCCTGCGACTCTTGCGCAACCAATACAAGCCCTTCTAGTCGTATATTCAATGACAACTCGAAAAGGATCGCATTTGTCCATAATACAAGTAAACATCCACTTTGGATGAATACACCTTGTAAATGACAAAAGGTTATTTGCGATACAATACCTATGTTGTAGTAATTATATTGTAAATAACATTAAATTAATATAATCGTAGCTATGAGTAAGTGGTATACTATGTACATATTATGCACTCATGACAATAGCTTGCGTAGGTATAGGTAATGTAAACAAAAGAAGGAACATTTATGTTTTTCCCTAACCCAGTTACTGTAAATAACGCATTCAATTACCTGCAAATCGAAATGTTCAATCTTTAAGACTTTGATAAGTGGCTAACACGGAGCGAAATACATAGCGCGTGGCATCAAATCAATTATTAAATCAAACTCTTTAATAGAACACTGGATCAATGAAGAAGTCGGTGGCAAGGAAAGCGCAAAAAGTGGAATAAATAACAAACTTTCGTTGGAGAGAAGTGTGCCAATAGAATGCCGAGGGAGTGTGCGTGTGCGCAGACAAACGGCCGGCGTAGCCGTGCAAATGTACTGAATAACTGCATGCGTAAATACTTCAGCAAACGTAAGTGAAACTGATGCGTTCCAGACACAAATACAGAATAATCGTGTAAATAATTAAACGAGTGTGAAAAACGAACGCAATGCAGCGGAGTTAGTTTAGAATTATGTAATTGGACTAAGAAATAAAATTGTGAAACAAGATCTCAAAATAGCACCAACAACTTTAAACAAAATGTTAGCGATAAACATGCAGTCGTCTTAATGAATAACTGTTTAAATGCATAACATCGAAATATAACGCGTTACTCCAACATCCATGAATATACGCTAGACGAGTCAATCAGGGTAGTAGGGTAAAAAGAATGCAGCCGCCTTACAAATGCTCAATGGAAGAGATTAAGCACGCACGCCGAACGCCGACGACGCATTACCGTTGCATTACATACATACCCAACTACTGTATATACATATGTGTTTACACTGACATACATATAATAATGAGATCATCCTTATTGCTAAGGGGAAAATTTTACATAAATACTATAATACCTTTGATGTTTGAATATGTCTAAGGAACGACGATATGATCTCGAATTTGAAATACTCAGTTTATGATGTACAAAATTTTTGCCAAGCATCTTCAATGTCGATGCAACATTTCCAATGGATTAAAGACTGATGAAGTCATACTATGTTCTAAATAATTGCCAACATGACACTTGCTATACAATAAATGTGACAAGCCAAACATAGCTAACATAAAATTTACAATGTAAAATAAAAACAAAGATCAACCATGATGATGAGGACACACAATTCCGATTTGTATGTAATGTATTCCACACCATTTCAACGCTGATTGCAGTAAGCATTTCCGCATCCGGCACGAGTCAAACAATGCGTTTTGGTTTGGATAAAAGCTTGTAAAGCCGGGAACATAATTTAGGTGACGACTCGGCTCGGTAAACAGTATCAGCTATAAACTGTTGTTTGGATGAACGCCAGCGTTGATCCCGATCGGCTGCTCCCAGAATCGATGAAACTGTATCTGCCTTTGCAATGATATTGGAACATTCGTGTATCGCATCGCGCCTCTCAATTTAGACGGCCTTACGCTGGATAAATAGCTCAATGAGATAGACTCGACTGGAACGAACGACTCCCACAGAACGCAGAATAGTTCAGTACTGACCATATTAACAAAGTAGACTACAACATGCGGTTAGAGGCGCACAAGTTTGCTTTAACGCTAGATCTAACCCAGATGGTGAATGTGGCAACGCGGGTACCGGATTTTGACGGCCATACACCCAATTGCTTGGACCTTCGCCATTACCTCCATTCTGTACAAGGTTATGGAAAGGGTACTGAACAGTAAGTTGCTGACCTACCTTGAAAACAATGATCTACTCAGTGACCGTCAATATGGCTTTCGCCGGGGACGGTCAACTGGCGATCTTCTTGTGTATGTCACGTACTGCTAGGGCGAGGCCATCGAGAAACACGGCGAAGCACTTGCTGTATCGCTTGATATCTCGAAGGCCTTTGACAGGGTCTGGCACGCTGGTCTACTCAGCAAGCTTCCTGCTTATGGCATCCCAGCTGATTTTTGTAGCTGGATATCAGACTTCTTTAGTGAACGGTCAATCAGAGTAGTCGTTGACGGCTGCTCTTCCGACCTTATGTCTTTTGATACCGGAAATCCTCAGGGGTCTGTTCTCTCTGCATCTCTTTTCCTGCTACACATCAATGACCTACTTCAGCCTGGTATTGTTGGGTACGCAGATGACAGTACGGTTTCAGATAGATACTTGTCCAGCGCAAAAAACAGCGGGGCCGAAGTTCGTTCCTTGAGAGAGGCTATGGTAGAGCGGACAGATTTGACCTTAAGCCTTGTCTCCCAGAGGGGTGATGATAATCTGGTCTCTTTTAACGCCACCAAAACACAGGCGTGTCTTTTTACCGCTAAAAGGAGTCATTTCGATCGGACTCCTACTTTTCGGGGTACATCTGTTCCTGTAACTGATCGGCTCGAGCTCCTAGGCATGGAGTTGACATCATGTCTCAACTTCGGTGCCGCCATTGAGTACAAAGCCCAAACTGCGGCCAAAAAACTGGGCATCCTAAATAAGGTGAAGCGATACTTTACGCCTGGACAGATTTTAACTCTCTACAAAGCACAAGTCCGATCCTACATGAAGTATTGCAGCCACCTTTTTTTTTTTGTGGATGGGAAATCAACAAATTTCGCTCTGGGCGGAGCGGGAGGGTGTGTCAGACTTTTACTGACTAAAACCCACCCGTATTCCTTCTGTTGCCTGTGCCGGGGCCACGGTAACTCTTTCGAACATCCCGCAACCCTAGCTGGTAGCCACCTTTGGGATGGCTCAGCTAAATACCAACATGGCGCGCTTGACTCGGTGGAACGTAGACCTAAGAAGCGCATTGGCGACGTAAGACTGGTGGATGCCAAGCTTTACAGCTTGGCTCATCGCCGCAAGGATGCCTGCTTGTCGGTCTTCTACAGATTATACTTCGGTGAGTATGCTCAAGAACTCCACGACCTCATTGCGCCGGCCCCCTTCTACCATCGGATATCTAGACGCACTACAGGTTACCATCCTTACCTAGTTGCTATCCCATCAATTCGCACTAAGCGTTTTCAAATGTCTTTTGTGATGCGCACAGCAAAGGAGTGGAACTCTCTGCCTGCTTCTGTGTTTCCGAACGCATACAACCCCGATCTTGAGAGTGAACAGGCTTCTTCTGGATAAGCTCGCTCCATCGTCGACTTTGTCTGTGTCATCTCTGACCTAGACTAGAGTCAAAAGCAGACCTATCTCAAGTTTAAAAAAAAACAATTAAGAAAGTGTCACAAGGCGAGCTAGCGGATGTAACAAGTTTATGTATTAATAAAAACGTTACTGATGTAACAACACTTTAAGAAATTCGGAAGTCTCATTTAATCCTATTAACTGAACGCATTGAAAGAATCAAACAAAGTATAAGCGCAAGTGAAGACAATGAAATGCAGTTGTACAGCCCAGATTCTAGCTGAATGAGCTTATACCACAGCTAAGTCTAATGAACACGAATAGAGTTTACATTGTAGCAAACCAGCATCATTGTCCATTCGCATAATGTTCCATCAGGATGGTTTCGTAGAACCAGACCAAGCTTAGTTACAGAGCAATGTACTAATGACCGAGGATAAGGCGCGTTCAGAATTTTAAAATAAACAAGCAATTATGTTGTACAAAGCGTAGTATACATTTATCAAGATTTCCTCAGACAGGACGAGCTCTGCAATTATGTTAGGATTAGTTTAGGCTTCAAATGAATCCGGTATTACGGATACAGATACGGATATAGAATTAGTAGTTTACTTGAAATAACATTCACATCCCTTTTTAGATGTAGCAGATTTCGGTATCGGTTCTGGTGATCTACGTGAATCATATGCGAATGGAACGTCTGATCATATTTTTCTAATAACTACGGGCGAACAGATAATAAATGTAGTTGGAATTATCTACGACATTCTTTATGAAAGAATTCTGGCACAATAGAGAGAAATAACCAAATTCTGAGGGCCACTTCTCATACTTAAAAAACGTTCAAATTCAAGTCACAATCTCATCTCGGTGACAATCAATGTCAAAAACTTGACAAAAATGTA
The DNA here is from genome assembly GCA_947568875.1 of Fissipunctia ypsillon. Classification (NCBI taxonomy): domain Eukaryota; kingdom Metazoa; phylum Arthropoda; class Insecta; order Lepidoptera; family Noctuidae; genus Fissipunctia; species Fissipunctia ypsillon. The sequence continues at coordinate 19,992,253 of OX387645.1, read as the reverse complement.
GGAAAATTAGAGATTTTCTTGACATATTGAGACTGAGATTAGAATGCAACCGTTCTTAAAAATACGAGAATTACCCTCCTTGAGCCTGGGATGCGATTATTGTTTATGTAAGTAGGTACTTTCTTTCCTTCAATATTTTGTTTTTCTTTTGTGGGATGTAACATATGTGTAAATTCAATAATATTTCATTCTTACGTACGTGTGAATGCGGCTTCTGAGATTTATGACTGGCATTTCAAATATTATAATCTACTGCAACTCAAGACTCAAGATTACGCCAGCGCAGCATATTTGTATTTATATTCTAAACATAACTCGGATGAAACCATTCTGCTGGCAGCGTGATGATTACACAAGTTCGTACCTAGTAATACTACTTTAACGGAATGCCCGCAGGACATCAATAAGATATTATTACCCGCAGTTGCCTTTAACACTGCGTCAAGAACTAGATTAGCGTTGTTTAGCTTGTAAGTCTCGTCTATTGCTTGTTTTAAAACATATTATATACTAGCTGTGCCCCGCGACTTTGTTCGCGTGGAAGTCGGAAGATACACAATATACTAAAATAACAGCCACATTTTAATAAAACTCCCTCGTCCCCCGACCCGTCGCGTCGCATCGCCCGCCCGCGCTATTACTTTGTTTTCGCTTAGTGTTCTTTCTGACTTTTTTCTCTTTGCTTGGCTTCCAAGGGTCACAGCGTGATATTAAATAATCTATAACCATTCTCGACAAAAATAATTTTTGAAATCCGACTTTTAGTTCATAATTTCGTTTGTTTTATTTTTTTGCGCAGTTATTTTTCTAAAATAAAAGAAACCTATGTTACTCCCCGTAACATCAGCTATGTGTCAGTGAAAGTCCCGTCAAAATCGGTCCAGCCGTTGCGGAGATTAGCCGCAACAAACAGACAGACAGACAGACACAGACAAAAAAATTAAAAATTGTTTTTTGTTATAAGTACCGTATTATACTTTCGTATGTATTTAATAAAAAAAAATATTTTACAGACACTTCAATTTTATTCATTTATTTAGATAGTTGCAATATTGCAATCTGTCAGCGTTTTCACAGATTTAAGTCAAATAATTTCACTTAAAGTGGCACACGGTTAAGTAGTCAGACAAGTTCCACATGCGGTCATAAAGTGCGACTCGAGTGCCGTAATTGACAGACCTTAGTGAGCTACAAGAACACACGCCCAACATGTAAGATTTCTCCACGTTTACAATTCACATGCTAACTTAATAAGATCAAAGAAATGTCGTTGTAAGTAAATGTACCTTCACGTAATAGGCTTTAAGTCCATTCGAATTTTCATAAAAGTGAAAGCTCTTTTATAACCGTTACAAGAACAAAGTATGCCGTAAAAACTCTGAAAGAATATAACGTATTATAATTTTATGTAGATTATTTCCATGTTTCCCACGTAATTACAAGAATTACTCTCATTGTAGAGCGTTCCCAAACAAGATTGAATTCGTGACTATCACTAAACGTGTATACGAAATTTCTATAAGACATTGCACGCTTTGTACCGTTTCCTACTTGCACAATCGTTGTAAAATAGACCCGATGTAGTAAACTACCAAATATCGACTTGTAAAAGGTTAAACGTGCAAGAAGTTAACAATGGTTTGCGGTAACTTGGCAATCTATACAATATATGTATAATTACTTGTCCTGACTGACTCATTCATTCATCGACGCAGAGCCTCAACCGCTGCCTGGGGCTACAAACTTGAAATGTTGGCAGCTGATGCCTTTTATGGTGAAAAGGGAGATTTTGTTTGTATGAAAAATCTTATTTCTGAAGTTAATAAACTTGAAAATTGGCACGAATACTTATCCAAGTAAATTATGAAGTTCGTAATTTTTTTTTTCTAAACTACACCCTAAAGGGGGATTGGGGTGTGTCAAAGTTTGTATGGAAGAATTTTAACACGCGGTGCTGTCTGATTAACTCGAAACTCAGAATATAAATACTGAGTAAAAAGTAAAGTAAATAAATAAGTAAGAATATACTTAAGACCGAAAATAAAGAACAACGTGTATCAAGGTTTTTTTGAAAATCTACGAAATCTACGCGGACGAAGTCGCGCGGGAAGTGCTAGTACTCCAAGACATGTCGGCGGAGTAAAGGCGTTTAGAAAACATGATATTTTAGTAGGTATGTTCTCAGTTGCAGTTCAGTAGCAAATCACTTTGGAAAGCGAATATAAAGTACTCGACACTTTCCCTCGGCCGGCTGATGTCAGTAGACATTAGCGTTAAGGGTACTATCAATATTTATCAACGGACTCCAGCGTATTCGATATGTTCTCGATTCACATCATTTTATTGAACACAAATCAAACGCTAACGGAAATAAAAGTCGACTTTCTAGTTGTAAAGTCTAAAACTGTTTGCAGTAGATAATCTTGTTAACTAAGAAAAAAATAAAAACTTCAAACTGATTTAGGAAATTATTTCTTCTTCTTTTCATACCGATGATACATCATTCTGTATATTATATTGTTTGAGTTTACTAGGTGGCCATGTTTACTGTGGCGTCAGAGGCGATGTTCAGATCGTCAAGGGCGCAGGTGAACAGACATTTGGGACACTACAGCAGATGGATGGGGATTTGGGCTGATCAGGAGCACCGCACTAGCACTGGAAATAATTTGTGCTGACGTCATTAGGTAAGTCAATAGGTTATACATATTAACACCACAAAATTCTGCTGCAGCAAAATTCCAAATGATATTTTCCAACTTACGAAAATCATCATTACGGCATCACACATATTTTTGGATGGATGATGACGACATATGTTTTTTCCTATTAGTATTCTATTCATAGCACTAAAAACCTAATAACTCAAGGATAATGCTACGATATTGGTGAATGCATGAGGGACACCATGAGTGTGCGTCAATATCCGGCGAATACGCAGGTGCCGGAACTTCAGGCGAATGACCGCGATCCTATCTGACAACTGACCACTTAAGTCTGCTGTGCTCACTGCGCAAAATTTACAATAAGTACCGTTTGCTGCCACACTAGGGGAAAGATGCTAAGATACCAGTGCTTTATAATTGCATTTGTAGGTATTTTAAAGGAGATGGAAAACGGTGGGCCCAAATGTAATAAGTTGAGATATGATCTAAAAAATTTGTCATATTTTTTTATCTTAGAATATCAAAAATCAGCTCAATTCTTAATCTGGAAGCGGAGAATTAGGAGAATTATAGTTATAAGTAATCGATTACAAAATTACAAAAAGAAAACCTTCGCACACGTAATTAACTCGACTAAATAAAGGCATTAAATATACTTATATACAATAAAGTGCATTTAATCACATTCCTTAATAAATTAAATATCAATTAATTACTGAAAAACCAATATAATGAATATCGATTTCATATCGATTAAAATCACTCTTATATTTTTAGTCTATGTCACTGACATGACAGCTGTGAGTCAGCTCAACATTGACAGTAGACGGTTGCCGACTGCTCTTGCTTGTTCTGTGTTCACTCGTTTCGTGTTTTCCGATGCGTTTTGAATGCTTTCCAGATTATTTAATTTTTAACGACCACTGCGTTGCTGTTTACGGATTCGGACCCTGCCTACCTTGTACGACCCTTGCTGTCACACTATACACCGAAGATCGCTCACACGTTTGACTTGGAATTGTTATTTTGGATTTTACCGCCGCCTTGTGGATTGGATATTGTTGAAACTATGGATCGCTGTGTGAATTGAGGGATAGCAACTAGTCACTGCAATACACTAGGCCGACGACCCTTAGATGAAATATAATAAAGATTAGTGTTTAAAGAACATCTTTAGCACTTCAGGAATCAGTTGTTAGTTATAGATTGTGACATAACCAAGACATAACCTTACTTTTATTACTTATTTTATATTTTCTAATAGCTCGGCTCTCAGATTGTCAAAACTTACAGAATTTTCAGCGAGGGACTGATAAGTTTAAATATATTAATTCACACCAATTTCATCTCGTTACATTTAGGCCCAAGATTGTATGTAATCGTTTCCGTCTCCTTTTAACATTAACTTATAATCTTATTTCGCACTGCATGAGAGACGGTCTTATCTCCTTCCTTCCAAACATCTCTATTTTGTGCTGTTTCATCAGCATTATATTCTTATTTCGTCTGTCCTGTCCTGTACTGCAGCTATATTCTGCATAAGTAATCACATGTAATTTCGTTGACCATGATTGCCAAGCTCGGCTTACTAACAGTGTACACTTCATTAGACATCAAGCTCAGTGCAATGACTTCCATTGCAAGTAAGTGAAAATCCCTACTTACAAACCATATGAAATAGTTGTATCATTCTAGCATTTGTCAAGATAATACGTTATCGGCCTATATCAATAGATGTGTGATAGGACCAAAATAACGATAAAACGTTTAGATAGTAATAAAACCTCATATAACTTGACACTGTAACGCGTATGCCCTAAATCTAAGGAAAGCTTGTATCGTAATCAACTTGAGTTATGTTCATTGGCCTTAAATGTTCCCCAAAAATCCAGGATTATCCCCCGAATGCGTGTTCTCACGGCATGTTATCGGCTTCTCGGGGAATTCGGTTCAGTGACGATAAGCACGCACTTATCTGTCGCCGGAGACCACGACCGCGATTTATAAGCTGGTGGCGATACGCTAGGGGACTCTTTTAGTTAAAACACTATTCATTTTTTCAAAACATTCCGTATTACGACGTGTTCGCTTTCCGCAAAGAAATGAATGTGAACCGCAGCTTTTATCTTCCATACACAAATATTTTAGGATTCCGGCGGTGAATTACGGAATTTTATTTGTAAGCGGGCTGCCCAAAATATTTTTTTGGCAAACAGCGGTCCCCAAAATAAATTTCTATTATGAAAACAGCGATTAAAATTCCATAGCATTTACAAGCCCGAATCGGATTCTCTTTGCATTCAACGCTAATGCACGGTGTGGGTAAAAGACGTGGTGCGATTGACAAAACAGCCCATTGGACTATTATGAATCGTTTACCTGTACGCCAGCATCGCGGACACATAACTTTATATTCCGTCAATGTTTGCAACCTCCTGCAGCCGCATGACAACACACGCATTTGATTTGCAGAATGTAATTGCGTCGATTACACAAAAGGAGCTGTGCTTTATTAAGCAAGCGAGTAGTAATAAACTATAAATAGCTGACGACGACGGTGCAAGCTGAACTTAACATTCTACTAATCAAGTGCAGCTACGATGGCGTACTTGAGAACAAAACAACGTGATATTGTTGTTCGTAGAACAAAACAAACTAAGAAGGTCCATTATTACCACGAAGAGGGAAGAAACAATGCATGGCGAGGGCAGGTAGCGGGATACGGGCCCCCAAGACGTTGTACGACCGACCACAACACACGACATGTGCAAGCGTGATTTAGAACACCCGGCACGACAGATGCTTCCATACTTTTTATAATCACCTTTCAAATATTCGCCAAAATTATTATAACTCCACATTTTGGGCACTCGATCATTAAAGGAATCGAAAGTGATTACACGATATTTTTTATCAAATGTCAGTTGGGATTACGTGAAGATCAAAACACGAATGCTTTTGTTAAAAATATTGTATACCAAATCGTTCGTGTGTATCTAAACTTTTCTTCATTGATGGCAATCGAACCGCGAAGAGTCGGCGCTCAGTCACGCTTCTAGATCAGGAGATTTAACTAAATATCTTCAATATTTGAAACTCAATTAGTTAAATCTTTCCCTGAGACTAGAACTAATTCATTTCTATACGAAATGGTAGTTATAGATTTTTAACGATCATAACCAGCAATCATAGATCGATAAATGTATAATGTAACGATGAGGCTAAAAAGATAAAAACAAACTGAAGTGAATCGATGATACATAATAGCCTCAAAAGAAACCCTAAAGAGTAAACAGACGAAAGTTACAAGAAGTCAGATAGTAAAACTTGCTTTAACTTCATAGCCAAACTTTTCAAAGGTAATCAGTATCAGAGCAGGTAAGTTAAATCTTTCGTGTTTAAATCCAATGTGACCGTCCTTCTCAATTGTTTTGGTACAACCTGTCTCCATGCAAAACATATGAAAATATCTGTTACAGAATGATACAAACTATACCATAAATAAAACGTTGACATGCTAATTAAACGTGTAGCGTCTATGTGAGTAGATGTCACCGCAAAGGGTGACTGCTATGACCGCCATACTCCGGCCAGCTATATTTAGGCTCCTCTTACACGGTGCGACCCAGCGACGTGTGATACGATGCCTGGGCCACTGGAGGCAATCAATATACTGAGTGATTAATTGATTTATTACAGAACACTGCTCTACAGGGCCACTGTCAACTTATCAGCTGACCTTATAATTTATGAAACCTGACATTTTGTATGAAGACTTATTTGCAAGAAATGCAAGACGATCCGTCAGATCAGACGCTTTCGAAACCGTAAGCTGCGTAAAGTTCAGAGTGGTTTCGAATTTCTTATTGCAGTTATGTAAGTTGAGTAAACTTGACTCGTTAGTCTTGAACGTTGCATGTAGTCATTCGATGGATCATTGAGATAAAATTAAGTTAACAGTATACACCATACAGCTGACATACAAACTGTCAGAAAATGGTCACTGAACAACACCACGACGACGTGTAACACTTGACAAAAGCACGTAATGATTCCACAAAACAAGCACAATGGTACGGTGGTTCATTGGGAGCAAACCGCAGAGTTCCTGCGCATTGTGGTGGCGCGGCTGCTAGCACACCGGACACAACAGTGTGGACGCACCTCACACAATGGTCGGACAAGCGGGGCGCGACATGCGCGCGACACGGACCGATGCCAACTGTTTACCAACGCGCGCTCGGTGTGCACCCACCACTACCAGGGCTGGCACGTGATCATTCAAATGAGGATATTGTTGTTTGTTTACTTTAACCATATGGTTTAAATCGGTGCTTTTAATGGCATTTGTAGCGGAAACTAAAACGATCAAACTAAACCATTCCCTTAAAAGAAAATTATAATTAATTAATCATCACATTACCTTAGCATTATTAAATTACAGACTAAAAATTTTAAAGTAAAATCCAACATTTTACAATATTTAACGAGCGATTTTCCTTGCCAAATGGAAAATACTTGAAACCTAGGTAATCTTAGGTACCTATACCTAAGTATGGAGAATGAACGCTGTACTTCTAGGCAACCCTATTAAAATCATAAAGCTTGTTTTAAAAAAACTTGGTCATACACGATAAGCATTATCATGTCGCTCGCGTCGGAACTTCGAAGTTTGTGTTATCATTCCTAGTTGGTCATAGAGATATAATATTTTCTCTATTAGACATAATATTGATATTATCAACATCACAATCACAATGTTTATGAGCTGCGGTTAGTAGATACGTAACATTAAGTCGTTGTAAGGTCATGTGCATAAGCTAATAAAACTAGTCTCAGCTTACTAAACATTCTTGATAAACAGCTTACATCTGTGACAACCTAGCTTAGCACAACTGTTCCATTTTTAAATGATAACATTTTTAATCCACGCTTGACTTTTAGCGGATTACGAATACGAGGAATGCAAGTGTGCATCAGCCTTAAAATGCAAAGCTTCAGTGCTCAGCGAGTGGCCTGTGCACAAGTTTATAATTATGGAACATGTCTTGCTTGACACACTTTCGTACAAAATTAAAGCACTTTTATTTATTACTTTTGTAATTAAATACGTTTCAGTGGAAGTATAGTTAAACAAACCGTACAGATATGTTAAACATCGTTCGAAGTAATATACACGTGTCTAAAGGGAACCGAACAGTGCAAGCAAACACGAACTGTGTGAATGTTGAACGTGTCATTTACTTATACATAATTGAAACTTCACTTACACAAATTGACACTGATAGAACCGGAACGGGGTCGCACGAACTCGTAACAACGATAATTTGACGGCGGTTTTCTTTTAGTCTCGTTTGCACAGCGATACGAATACGACAGAACGTTCGGAGCCCATCGTATGTAAATATCGATACGACATGTGTTCAGCACAGTTGCCCCTTATCTGCATGCAAAAATAATTGAGCAATACATTGCAGATAGCACTAAAGTGGGGCCGTTACGAAATACTTAATAACGATTTATTTTCTCATATTATAACAGCTATCTCAATTAACGCAACAATTTAAATTATAATGCATGTTCAGTATAATTTATGATGGTGTTTATACTATGAATATTTACAGCTATCGCCGGAAGAAATAAGTAAACATAAATCTTGGGCTAAAATTAGCGTCCAAACAGTGTGAAAGCCGGGCTTTGTGCCGTGTGTGCACAACATAAAAAAGGAAAAATATTCTATGGACAGGGCAGCAGTACAGCAGACCGTACATCGGTAAGGGCCGAGCCCATTGAGTCACGTTTTCAGTGTCTTACGAGTATTCACGCACGTGGTTAAGCACGTCTAAAGATAAGAATTTCTAAATAAATCGCGATAAGAATAGCTTAATCTGACTTTAATTTAAAGCATAATTTCGAGGGTAAGGTGTTTACCGCATCTGCAATTCAATGCACAATTTAAAATCAAAATTATAAGATATTGATGATCATGTCATAATGACAGCACGCCACATCACTTTTTCAAGCCGATACATTTTTACTAAATTGTTTTACGTGCATGATTACCCCTATAATTGCACACATTTACGTAGAGAAAGAATCAACGTAAGTGCTACGGTTAAAGCAGAAAAAGCGAATGCTCTTCGTGAAAGTTTAAAGTATCAAAATATTCGGCATATTATGAGCTCGGTACATGGCTGTGTCCCAATTTGTATGCGTAAAATGGCACATCTGCATTGCCGTTGAATGTGGGAATAATATTTTTGGCACGGAGTTTTAAAATCGGGCCAAATCGTCGTAGCACGGAACTATTGGTTTTGACGTAAAGAAAAAGGTGTTATTTACAATTTCTTGGTAGGAGTTGAAGATTTTAGAATTAGAAATTGACAAGAAAGATCAGAAAATTGTACTAAGTAGGACCTAAGTGGCGATGATCGAGTTATTGATGTAACACAATAAAGACCATTCAATTTAGCAGTTCACCAATAGCCATCAACTCAACGTTTTTCAAAAAGCACCACGTTAATGGAAACTTGTTTTACTAAGAACCATTTTACGGCCCGTTCAAAATGCTTATTTGTATCTAAATTCTCCATATAAATGTAAGTTTTAGTACAAACTGTTCCAAGACTCCCACACTCCTTATGCGTACAGAATCGTTAATGTGCGTGCACTATGGCTTATAGAGAAAATTGTAAATATCAACTGTATAACGATTCTAGGAAAAAATATACGGAGCCGACCACAAGAGCTTCACATTCTGTTACGTGCCTCACATAATTAATACGTATAATTTAAAAGAAATTCTGCGTTGAATGACAGTGAAGGTGAATATTTTTATATTATACCAATACCTTAGAAAATATGCAAACGCATGTGACTAAAAGAGTGATGAATATAAATGTTGATGGATGGAGAGGGAGAGGAAGGCCAAAGAAAAAATGGATGGATTGTGTGAGGAATGACATGAAAGAGAAGGGAGTGAATGATAGCGTGACTTTTGACAGGGGAAAATGGAAAGAGAAAACGTGTTGCGCCGACCCCAAGTAACGTGGGACAAGGACAGGAAGATGATGACCTTAGAAAATATGCAACTTTTAGAAACAGGTTCTTTAACAACGCACATAGGTAAGAACCATGTGTTTAAAATAAAATGCAAAACTATAATTCCATTCTACGTAACATTGTAAAGTCAAGTCCACAATTATGCACACGGTTTCGATTAAACACAATACCGTTGAGAACGGTGCTCACAAATTGTCACTAGCAGGTCATCATGATATAATCGCAACAGGTTTATAAATCAATGCATAAGACTAACAGTGGCTGTTGATTAACTCGGCTGATTCAATAACGGTGAGAGAGTGACGACACAGCCTCACACAACACGACACGCACCTGCTATCAACATGTGAAACAAAAATAACTTTGTAAACATCCTTCGGATCTGGTGTGAGATGAGGCAAGGCGAGAGGTGCAATAGGGATATTTGTAAACGCAGTAGATACTGAAGAGAGTCATGGGACACCAAATTAAAAAAAAACCATTAGATATTACTTAATATAATACAAGCTGTTGTCCGCGATTTTGTCTGCGATCCAGGATGAAAAGTAGCCTATGTCCTTCTCCAGGACCCAGGCTAACTATCTATCAAATTTCATAACGATCCGTTCAGCCATTTTAGCGTGAAACCGTAACAAACAAACTCACATTCGCATTTGAAATATTAGTTAGGATAGCTAGGAAAGGGGCGAATGCTGATATGACAACTGATATAGATGAATGAAAGACAAACACATGCTACGACGATCCCAAATAAATTGTGATAAGGACAGGAGACTGAAGTAAGGCATAATAATATTAAGGGAGCATTTTCACGACAAAGTCGCGAAACTATCCGGCTATGGTTATCAGTTCAAAACTAGTCGAGAAATCCCAATTGACTGCTTAAGAGTAAAGTCGTAAATGCTTCTCAACATGACTGCCACTCACAAATCTCATAATACCAAAGATGAATTGCTCGGTGACCCGAGCCTTCATCTAGGGTCATTAAATTAAATCGGCGAGCATACAGAATTTTCACAGACCCAATTACGCACGTCAACCAGATATCTTGTTTGCGGTCGAAACTTCGGACGTCAGCTTGAAAGCCTGGGCGATTCGACTGTGTAACCCTAAGCTGCTCTTGTTTTCACAGGCTGACGGCATCCGGGGACCGGTGAGGTGGGCCAGACCGGACGGCCTCGCCGGACTAACGCGACACACGATACAAAAGAGCTTTAATTACACCAATAAATTACTGCACTTTATTGCATCCGTTATACAATATATTCTCTTTTATTAACAGCGTCATGAAATTATCATTTTATAAGTGGAATTGCGTAAAATTCTTAACAAAATGTACTTTAATTTGTTTTTAAATAACGAGCGGTAAGTGTTTATCGGCTCCACGCAATATGAACTGTATTATATAAATGATTCAGATAATGGTTAATAATCTCTTAACGATGTACCTGCTCGTGCACATATTTTCTTGATAAGACCACAAATAGAATAAGCAAGTATCAGACCAAAACAGCGATAAACAGTAAACTTAAGAGATAGATACACATCTTGATGGAAGCAGCGAGGTAATTAGCGGGCGGTCAGTCACCAAATTAAAACTTAATTGAATTCGCACCAATTGTGTGCGAGATGAGAAGACCTTTGTTTAGAGAGCGTGAATATTAGATAAGTTATCATAAGGCACGCAGTACTTACCGTATAATGCCCCAATTATTTCGTAAAGCAATCGACACTTACCTGTAACAAAATGATTACATAATTAGTGAAAGCGTATTATTATTAGCATTATTTAAATATTTAAGAAAGTATTTGAATATATTAAATGGTAAGCCTATTACCATATTCCATCAAAAATGTTGTCAAAGTCAAATCGTTTATTTCAAATAGAAGGCACTTTTGAACGTCAAAGATTAACAAGAAAATAGAATTGATTCTAGTTGCCCCTTCCAAACGATAGTTTCGTATGGGGAATAATGAGCAAGAAACTCCACATTTACTCTTTTAAAATGTTTTACAATATTTTGTATACATTTATTATATCATTATATGTGAAGACGATGCACCTAGAATAAAATTGCTATACCACAATACGTAAAATAGGTTGATAAATATACTCGTATTGCTATTTAGCAATGTGCCTAATTAAAAGTTTATAGTCGGTATGGAGTTGGTAGGTTAGGTTAGGTAGGCCTGCAGGCTACGCTAGAGTGTGTCAATTAGAGTCGGCTCTCTCTAGCATTTACAATTAGTTGCTTACATGTAAACACTACAAATACCGGTATTTAACGTGAAATACAAAGGTAGAATACGAGATTATCTTTGTTAAGAAAAAAGGCAAGGATAAAGTGCGATATGGCCTCCACAATGAGGTGGGAGGTGACTCACTAACGAGCACTCCGCTGATTCATTGTTTTCATCGCTATAATGAAAAGTTATATAATTTGCTTCGAGACCCCACTCAGACACACTATGTATAGGACGAGGATACAATCATGTCTACCAGTCTACCCACACTCCAATGTAGTAGGTACCTAATCCTACATCAATTCTCAATTTATTCAGTAGGCACTAGGCCTAGCTGCTAGCGACTAGCGCTAGCAGCTTCTTAACATAACTCAAAAGAAATCTTACAATCTTGATTTGACATGCTTATTATTCCAGAGGATACATCAAAATCGTTTGATCGTTTGTAAATAAAACCTTATAAACAGCCGGAAGCTGTGTTCTGTAAGCATAGTACGGTAAAGCAATTTAAAGTTCAAGAGAAAAAGATCGCTAATCGTATATTCGCATCCTGTTACCCCCAGCTGCGACGAAGGTACCCAGCGTCTCCCATGTGTCACGGCCCCAACAATACATAAATAAAACAAAACTCTGCCGACGCTAATAATCATGTTGATACCATCTGACTTCTGAAAACCATCTCTAATTATTGTTGATGAGAAATCTAAAACGTTTTAGGTAGCATAAACAAAGGAACAGGTTTCTGAGAAACCTCAATAGCTTTCTGAAACGTTTGAGAAATTTTACAAACAGAGATTTAGGCAATCGCAGATATTGACGTCTGAACTGATTGCTAACCTACCACTCACTTTAACAAACATATTAAAACAACAAACAATATTTCAATTTAAGTCTGATCTCTGTCTGCCTGTCAATATTGACACGAAATATAAATATATATATATAAACGATATATAAATGTTTGATCGTCTAACAGAGCGTCGTCCCTTTAGTGGCAAACATAAAATCAAATACCGTGTTAACATTATGGTACCTACCTTTAAAAAGTCGAACAACGCCATATAAAGAAAGGAAATAAAATGGACTATAGGCACGAATGGGTATGAAGCGCTCTTAACTCTTTCCTCAAGTATACGGGCACAGTAGAGATCGGTTTTCCGTATTCATCGAAAGAACGCAATTGGAATTGCTTCTGAGAGCTTAGTCGAATAAAAACTATGGAGAATTTAGTAATGACGGCCTTCAGAGCGTAACTAGTTTTTTTTTTTTTGTGGAAGCAGCTCTCGCTTCCACATCCACAGTAGGAGGTTGTCTCTTAAACGAGCTGACATATACGGAGAATTAACTTGATCTTGGATATCGGAAGATCAAGAGCACTTTAGACTGACTTTTTGTATTTGCAAATTGTTGTATTTATGCTAAGTAGCCTCACGATTCGACATTATGGTCAATGAACGGAACATGACTATGCAGCCCTTGTTGAACCTTTTAGTAAACAAGGTAAAAGGATAAGGTGTAATAGAAAGACCTATTCGGAGAAAGCCCTTTATGCGAAGCTCGTAAGCTGACCGCAAAAAGATAAAACACGCAGTTCTTAGCACTACAGTATTAATTCGTCATGAGTCAGTTCTTAGAAAACGGAAGCGTTAATTTGACACAATTTGAACACAATAGCAGGAGCTCATTATCCGTGACGCGCTTGGGGACACGGGGACATTGAATTTTTGCGAATCTCTCATTGGATAGAGATGAAAACTCGAGAATTATTCAACCGTGAATTAAGGTGATCAACGAATTCACTGTAAGTGCATTCGCAATTACACTGAAAGACACTTGATTCACAGAGTACCATCCTATAGAGTAGAAATCGACTCGTGTGAATCACAAGCATATAATTTGACTTTAGCCATAACATTAGTAGATAATAGTGAAGGGAATAACCAAAACTGTAATTATTCTCAATTTAAAATGACTTCCGAATGTCCCAAAATCATAATATGTAATCAATAACGGACCGCAATGCGTCTAATAACACCGGATGCACTAGAAAATGTTGGCCTCATAAACTAATATATACAAACCATTGAAGGGACCCATTATGCCGCTTATTGTTGATTCAGATATGCATAAATACATTCAAGAGTATGTGCGTAGCTATGTCTGATGTCCCGAAGGAGGCGATCGTGCCGGAGACGATGGCCTGACTAAGTATGTGGGTCAAACCTGTACACTGACTCCGACCATTGAGGCTTGCGTGAGCGACATTCAGTCACACATGTGTACAAACAAATGTTACACGAACATATGTACTTATGGAACTTAATAGCTGGGAACTTTTCACAGAGGAAATTGTATGTTTTCACAAGAAATTAGAGATACAGAAGTTGGTAGTACTCAAAGTTTAAAAGATAACGATAGAAAATAACACAAGAAAATTCTACAACAGACTGAAACATGACTAGTTGAAAGACCTTCGATTCTGTGTGCATGTAAATGCCGCTGATGATTGATGTTTCCTCTGTATTCATTTACATGTTATATTTTACATTTCCAAAACTTAAACTACCTATGGAAAACTAGGTATTTAGGCATATGAGACCCCTCACGTCATCGTTATAATACTATTCTAGCCTATCGAACGCGTATTACTGGGCATTATAATAATATTTTCCATTATGGATATTTTATGTATATTAAAGTGAGGAAACATATCATTGTTATGTCTAAATGTGCAGTAATTAGCAGATTTACGTAAAGTCATGGAAACCATGTCGTGGGAGCCATATTGTCAGCGCGTGGGCAACGTTCTTCGCTATGAGTGTCAGTTTCTTTATAGTCAGCGCATTGTTAAGTAGTACCTAAAGATTACCTCTTCACATTGCCAACTGATGTCCTTTCATGATTTTTACTCGGAACAATGACAATTGTTTCCGAATAAGGATGGGGAATAAGACGAGTAAGCTCAGGGGCATTTATTCGTGGATCTTCGCTTGAGGACAACTGGCTTTTTAATTAGGAAGATGAGATTTTGATACCTATCTCAGAAGTTAAAAAATACTTATTAGATATCATTGAAAAAACTGATAGCCAGGTATTTCCCAACTAAGGCAGGTATTAAGTTATTCTTAAGTTACGAAATAACCAAAAACTATTTTCTAAGATCTTGAAAATAATAATTTATAGTAGCAACGCTTCAGTGTTGTCGGTTGTCGCAAGGGCTCCGTTTGTTGTAAAACCATGGGTCACGAGCGTAGAGTCGCCAGAAATTTAACAAAGATTGACCTCATTCAGAGAGCGGCAACGTTTGACGCGGTTGGTACAGTAAACACAATGGTATGAATCATATTTTCCCACAATTGAAGTCCGAGAGGAGGCATTGGCCATGCCATTACGCGTCTCCGCAAAAAATGCACACAATGTCATCGTATTGGTTTTCAGGTATTGTACAACAGAATATTTGAATAATTTTGAACATTCTGTATTGAGATTGCGCTCTCAGTATCTTAAAAAAAAATAGAATTATAAATTACTTATATTGTAAAGTAAAATTTAATAGAACGCAACGAAATGCAAATATTAAAATTGTTTATGCAAAGATGATTGAAATAATTATATAATAACTTGTACCATTGTTACAGTTATTTTTAAACCAACAAAATTATTACACTAGCAAACAATAAAACAATCAGTGCTGCCATCTAGCGTCGAATAGCGATAATACTTACATGCTCTCAGTGCGTCAAGAGATGGCGGTAGCGTCGCTGAACTACCTCCCTGCATTGCCGCTAGAGCGGAGTACGACTCTCGATCACATGGTAAAACTTCGCTGTATTTCCTCTTCCTGTGTAGAATCGCCTTCCACATATTAAATTTTGTACGTTTTTCCCTTTGAAGACTCATTACATAATTTTTGAATTCGCTTTTTATAACTAAACACCGCTCACTGAACTTGTACTCTTATTTTTACCGATTGTTCATTGCTGTTTAAAGATAAAATATTCTTTTAGTCTCTTAAGAATCATAAAGTTTCTGTTATAAATTGCAAGCGAGTTCAAAGGTCGAGTGAATAGAGAGAGACAATTGGCGTGTAAATCACTAGCATTACGACACGACGATGTAACGAGATAACGATAGTGAATGAAGATAGGGGCGCTGCCCTCAAGTGTCTCCGCATCATTGTAGGATGTTATGTAGTCAAGACTATTTGTCTACATCAGACCGCTGTCTGATGTTAAAATTTGTGTTAAGAATTTATTTTATTTTTATTAAATTAAAATTTCACTAAAATTAAATACTAAAGTGTAAAATAACTAAGTAGATATGATACGATACTGAAATAATTAGTTCGTTTAATTAAATGGAGCCGGTCGTTACAACTTATTCACAACTAGCTGTTGCCCGCGGCTTCGCCCGCGTGGATAAATCATTACTTCCCTATTTGAATCGAATTTAGTTCATAATTTCATGGGCTTTCATTTTTTTGCCCAGAACCCTACTTAATTCTTTTTCTAAAATAAAAGTAGCTTAAGTTACTCCTAATATCATAAGCTATCTGTCAGTGATAGTCCCGTCAAAATCGGTCCAGCCGTTTCGGAAATTAGCCGGAAGAAACAGACAGACAGATAAAAAAGTAATTTTTTTTTTTTTTTTTTGTTACGAGTACCGTGAATACTTTCATATGCATTTAGTAAAAAGCTGTTATTTTGACATTACAGACACATCAATTTTATTTATTTGTATGTATGTATAGATTGCTTTGTCTTTTTTTTTATCATATCCACATTATTATTCTTTAAAATAAGTAATTTATCGACAATAATTATTTTATTTAAGTATAAAACAATTAATCGAAAATGTGCTTGAAATTCACCAACATTCCAACACGGCTCATGCCTAAAACTGGCTGATTTCTTAATTAGAAGATCAATTCGTGTCTAACGAGTAATTATAGTCTTCTTATTATTTAATTACAGTTCGCGTATAATTATACAATGATACTTCTAATTTCAGATGTCTTCATCAATCTTTCAGAGCGTGTTATGTTTGAACAAATGACAAATTTTTGTAATCAAACGCATTGTCCGAAAGATATATTTACAGATTGTTAAAATTATACTTTAAAGAATGCGGCCTTGAAATACGTATAATAAGTACTCGTATGTTAACGCATGGTTTTCGGTCACTTACTCATGTCACACCTAAATTCCCTACTTAAGCACTTATGACAAAGTTATCAGGACGAATAACGGGCTCTTTGCATTCCGTAACGCGATGACATTAGTATGGTCTCTACACGATTAAAGCGCTTTATGGTAAGGAAACTGAATGCCAAAGAAAACTGATTAGATTCTATACTCTTTAGATTTCACAAATTAGATAAATAAATAGTTAAATGGTATGTGTTTCATCCAAGGAAAGAACAATACAGAAGAAAAAACATTGGAAAATCCAAAAGTGCACGCCTCACAGACGGAAAAAATCTAAGAAAAATCATCGATTTCTAAAATATCTTATAATTTCAGGTCTCGTTTTTAAAAGTTCCCTGATAATATGGATTCCATGTATAATTGAGAGTGTAGAAAAGATTTTATGTTGGAAAATTTTGACAAGGCGACTTATCGAGAGTACGTACACTCTCACACGCTGAAGCGTTTGAGGCGTGCAATAATGTCACAAATTGTTCATCAAAAATACTTCAATACTGTGCTGGTTACGTGAACAGTAGCAGTCAAATCGTCAACTATGTGATTCCATTGATCAAATTTATATTGGTGTAAACTATAGAATCTACTTTAGTGCATTAACAATAATTCAGGGCTTACTTCGGTACCTAAAACGAGGCCAGCTCGAGCGATTTGAGCAGCGCATTGAACTGGATCAAATAACTGTCCGTGACACTTAGAATAATAAAATCACAGGTGCACACTTTGCATTACAATTGGGTTCCGACAATTAACAACAACTCCTTGATTTAAAAGAAAAGGCACGTCCCACCGCGTTTTAAAAAGTGCTGCAAATAGCTGTATTTGTTTTACAATTAAGTAAATGAGGACGCGTGTTGACACCCTCCGCAGACCCTGGACTCCGGCCAAGAACAAATCCTAATTAAAAATCTGATGCGATGTAATCGTCACGTCGTTCACAAAATTAATGTACGCGCTTTTCGAATCCTTCATTAACAATAAGCTACGAGAACCTTTGACAGAAATTATATTTAATTAGCGATGTTTTATGATTACACAAACAATAAAGAGAATAATATGTTTACGAATGATTGTTAACGAATTAACAATGGTGAGAATACAGTACAGTTGAATAGATGTGACATTCGATCCAATTTTATTCAAATATCGGCCTTTGTCACAGCTATTGTACACTTCATCTGCTCGAAGCACACAGGTCGCACTCACAAACTGCAGTTACGAGACCGGTATTGCGAAAATCGAATTGACATATTTTTCGTTGCTAATTAGGACAGCACCTTGGTCCACTTGGTTAAAAAAGTTGAAAAAAAGGCGGGTAGGTTACTTAAGTATAGTGTCTCAACTTCCTTGGTGAGGCATGACCAAGCTTAGTGCAATACCATAACAAATCATTGGTTCTTTGTCTTAATTCGTCATTGTACCGAAACTAGCAGACGTCACTGCGGCGGTTTGCATACAATGCCGGTAACTATGGAGATGAGTCAACTGTACTCGACTCTGTACTGTGGTTTGTGAGGGGTTTGCATCACCCAGTAATTTTAATTTTGTGAGTAATCATCAATGTGGTTGTGGATGTAGGTAGGTACGTTATGTGACGTTGAAGGAAAGTTTTATTTTCTTAGAATAAGTGAGTAAATAACGGGTAAGTATCTAGGCTTAAGGAAGAAGCGCTAAGGTAGCCCGCGAAATTCATTTTTTTACTATTTTTGCAATTTGCAGCTCAGTGTCTGGGTGTATGTTGATTAAAGTATGATTCGCGACCGTGACAAATATGTATTTACAGAATTATAATAATTAGAATCAGTAATACAACTCCTTAAGTTAGTATTTATAATCCTCAATTGTTAAGATTTCATGAAATAGTCATTCAACAGGATTACTTGGCCTTAGAGTTGTATTAATGACTTTAATAATTATAATTCCGTAATTCCATATACAATACATATTTTGTTACAGTCGTGAGTCATACTTTAATCAACATACAACCTAATACTGACCTACAAATTGCAAAAAACTTAAGTAAATTTGAATTTCGCGGGTTACCCTGGCACTTTCACCATAAACGGTTAGTTTTGCAAAAAAAAAGTGACAATTAAAAGGTTTTCCTCATTAAAAACTTTGTTTTCATTGCGTCGGTTAACTATATACAGGGCATTTTTTTAATCACTATCCAAATTTTCGCAGGGTGTTCTACCCATGAATATGAACAACTTTTACTATGGGACCAACTCTGAAATCACGAAGAAAAAATCAGCTGATTCATACAAAAGTTCAATACCTACTCGACCAAAATGTATGAAACAGCTAATTTTTTTTCGTGATTTCCGAGTTGGTCCCACAGTGAAAGTTGTTCGTATTCATGGGTAGAACACCCTGCGAAAATTTGGATAGTGATTAAAAAAATGCCTTGTATATAGGGAAGTTCTAGTAGTTATAAACTGCCGGAAACTCAGAACAATTAAGTCTCCGAAGCATTTCAAACAACTTTACGTCCAACTTTCACAGACTACCAACATTAACAGCTCACTGCGGAAACGGTAAATGTTTTACAAGTTGCCTGTAAACTTCCATGACACTAAACTTTAGTATTTGATAGCAGTGGCTGAACTCGTAGACATTGGAAATTATTCAAATGAGTTTATGAAAAAGTACTTAATATCTGTAGTCATAACTAAAATGTTCTGTGAAACGCATTGATACCTTATCAATGTATTTGAAAACACATAACAAGTCCATGATTGAACCCACGACATCTAATATCGTGTTTTCATCCGATAACCTACCGCGTAGCTGCCTCTAATCTATAAAATATATGTAGGTATGTAACAACATCAAGTAGGAACGAACATTTTCAAAACAATACTTCATAAGCGTTCAATTTTATCGGTTCGCGTAACAAATTTATGAATAGCATATAAACGTGCGTACGTTTAGAGATTTATATTATACCTATTCATGGTGCTGATTATAATGTGGGTATAATAAATCTTCGCGCCTGCGCAGGAGGCGGTGCTGCCCATCCATCCCACACTAGTA
This sequence comes from Fissipunctia ypsillon, assembly GCA_947568875.1. Classification (NCBI taxonomy): domain Eukaryota; kingdom Metazoa; phylum Arthropoda; class Insecta; order Lepidoptera; family Noctuidae; genus Fissipunctia; species Fissipunctia ypsillon. The sequence continues at coordinate 19,972,041 of OX387645.1, read as the reverse complement.
GGAACTTTGCTCAACAAATGCTTTACTAATAATAGACTCTTATTTAAACGTTTCACCATCGTGTATTGACGTGAAATCACGTACCTACTCAATCCCTGGAAACGCATCGGAAAATGAAAATGGTTGCGAAGTTATTCTTGGTTTTACACTAGTAAAAATCATAAACTGTAGGTACTAACCTACAGTTTATGATTTTTCCATGGAATACCTATAATTAGAGCAAACGAGGTGTCCGTCTGTTGGCGTTAAACTAGGAACCTGTGATTTTATCTATGCTATTTTAACTCATGTAAACCAACAGAGCCTCCAATAATTCGCGAAATACTTGTCAAATTATGAACTTTTATTCGGGAGTAGGTAGGACAAAATTCGTTTAACCAATGACTTATATTAAGCTACTGAATCAGAGGCTGGCTCACAAGGAACAGTGTGCAGATCTCCTTTCATGTCAAGTCCATAGAATCCTACTACTAATAAAAGCATCCTTATATATATCATTCGTTAATCCCTTATTTACAGTTTAAGTAGTAACTTAAACTGTAAATAAGGGATTAACGAATGATATATATAAGGATGCTTTTATTACTATTATTTTTTATTATTATAACGTGTGTAGTAACACACGTTATAAACTAGAAACAAATCATGATGATACACCTCTGTTTACTTATCACTTTTGGAACGGACAATAAAATGACTGTCAATGTTTGTAAACAACATGTAGACAATGATTACTAGGACTCCATTGTCTTTGTCGTCCATAGTATTTGCAGGAATGTTTTTAATTATTAATTTAACCATTTATGTGCACACAAATAAAAAGGCAAGAAGAAGGGAATAGAATAAAACTTTTTTACAAAAAAAAAAACAACCGACTTCCAAAAAAACACTGCAAAGTAAAAAATAACTTTAATTTCGGAAGTCGGTGTCTTTGGTTTTGTATTTTTCCACCTGATTGTTTAGTTGTGGTACCTACCCCACACAAATTCGAATACCTGCCTGCTATGTAAATTACAATGACAGGAAGTTATTATAACATCATCCACATAGACTATGTGGGAAAAAAACGTATTATTGAAGCTAACTCAAAAACAACCCAAGCAAAGTTAATAAAGTTTACATTCGAAGTATACCCTCGAAATTCGGGATTCGGACGGGGATTCGGGCGGGATTCGGGAGTATACTCCCGAATCGTTAAAATCAGACTACTCTGTAAATAGAAAAATCTCTTCCAGCATGGCTCCAGTTTCCTTCCATGGTCACCCCCAGGTGACCATGGAACCAGACCAGGATCATGGACCATGGACCAGGTGTATTATGAAAACGAACTAATAAGTAGCCAAAGATGTTTTGAATATAATCGTACACGTCCATCAGAACCACAAAGGTGTCACTATTTTTTTATTTAACTGTCACTTTTCAGCAGAGAAACTAAAAGATATTTTAAGCTGCATCTTTGTGAGTAACAAAATTGAGAAATCTAGCTTGTCAGTTGTCTGTCTTTCAGAGCGTCAAGCTTTTAAGGCACGATCAGATTTAGCACGAACGTAAGTTGAATCTCTAGGAATATTAACACCACAAGAAAGCTATCTAGTTTTCTAAAATCCCTTCATTAGGTGAACGTCTTCTTAGCATGGAGGGGTAGGATTACAAATCGCATCAACAAGATTTGACAGGAGGATATAATATATCAAATCCCACATAAATTGTTGGCAGAGTAGATAATAACATTACCTGTCAGTGCTATCGATGTTAATTCAAGTAATTACCACTATCAGCGTCATATCCCTGCCATAACCTTGTATTAGTCATCAGATGTTCGCAAATCGCCGGCAGATGGCGCCGCACCAACGCCATTGTTTACTCTGGCATAGCAGTAAAACAGAAATAAGGCCGTAATCAAAAGAATACGGTTACTGTAACATTCGATACTATAATTGAAAACAGATGCAGGAACAGTTACAGTTTACTACATTCTTACCCAATTACTTCTGTAGGTAAAGTGTATTTGTAATCCATGTGGTTGTTGCCCTTATTGCTGGGTTTACAATAGAGAAAACGTTGTCTGAGTACTTACTCCATTTTATAGTAATGGAAAATCCACTTAATAAATTAATAAATTGACCTCAGAAGTTGTTTCTACGTCTATTCTTGGACAATAATTAATTAACGTGATTATTTGATTAATCAAAAGAATGGCATCTTAGATCTTACTTATTGCATACTGGAATGGCCCTACTGATAATTGCTACTCTTAAACATATGATATTCACGAAATTGAGAGGAAACCGGCGCAAATATGAAAATAATTTTAATTTTACTTCGTGAAAATTCGTCAATTTTCATGCCATTGTGACCACACCTCATTGTAACTAGTCATTGTTATAAAAATTAACGTATTTGACATTGAAACTTCTGAGTTGCGTACTTTATGCTTGCGGTTTAATTTTAATGGCGAATATAGCTGAAAGACCACGAATGATGTAGTCAATGTCATGACCTATATCATTATAACGCCTTGTATCCTATTTTGCACACACAGTTATTAACTGATCCTACATTGAATAATATGGAGACGATCAGACGACCACCTACGGTGAGCAACGACGCGACGTAGACTTTACTAAAAATACACGTTTAACTAAAAAAAATCATTTTATAGGCTAATAATATTACCCATATAAAGTTAGTCGCCGGAACGAGCTATAAACCAATACTTGTAAAGTTCATAGGAAATCATTATTTTTGAAGACCACGCTATAATATGATCAGAAATAGCATTTGGTCAGGTTTTAGAGTCAGCAGGATTTAATTATAAAGGGACTCAAAAGCGACGACCATAGGGGTAACCTTCTTTCGACTTTATTGTCTTCGAGTAAAAGGGGGGATTCGCGCATGACGTCAAGTTACAAACGCTGATCATAACATCCCGACTTGAACATCCTTGCTGAGCGGATGCTGGCACCTCGCCAAGCTTACGTTACAAACAGGAGAAATGATTTAACGCTTTATTTTCGACAGTTACTCAGACTCAGCAGTCTACAGTTTACTACCGTTGAGCCTTGGTGCGCTAGAGTATAATTTTAAAAGCCATTCTGTTATTGTACTGAACGAATTGTCTACTACGGTTCAGCTGGTATAGCTTATCTTCGTCTATTTCCTGTCTTTATTTTCTACGGTCTACTAGCATTGTAAAGACTGTCAGTATGCCGCCTACACCAACATCACTTCATCCATCTACCTTGCACTCAGTATCTCATAAATACGTTTCAATTTTCGACATAACGACAACACTAGGTCCCGTATTACAGAACGTCACTCAATACTCAAGCATTACTTAAAACTAGTTTCAACCAATCAAATGGCTTGAATCTAGTCTTATGTAATACTTGAGTATTGAGCGACGTTCTGTAATACGGGCCTAAAAGGTTTAGGACTGAGTGGCGATGGTTCACAAGAGGTAAGTATCTACAATTTCCATAGTAAATTGATCATTAGCTTTTGTAAAACCCATAGCGCGCCGTTTCTGATTATGACGTCACATATCACGCCCGTAAAGAGTTATGAATAAATCGGAACAGACCATACGACCTCGACCACGACCAGCGAAGCAAAAAACAAAATATCTATATAGGTATGGATTTCAACTGTTGACAATAATTATGTAAATTAAATTAACCGTCTGTTTATCTTTAAATGTGACGACCCGGAAAACAAGAGTATCGTATCTGGCACGCCACTATGACAGTAGTTGAAATTGTATTGCATTTGGTAATTTGAATGTGCATCATGGCTGTCGGATAGACGTTGTGTGCATCGGCACACAACGTCTATCCGACAGCAACGTATGGAACGTCACTATCGAGTGACGTTCCATATACAAATAGATTGTTTGGCGCGAAATGTAGTACAGACAAAATTATTAATTGTATTCATTTTAATTTCAGGGCAAGTACCTATACCGAATTAGAGACAGATTTATTTTGCTTTTCTCTTTAGAAAGATATAATAGATACCTACGTCGAGAGATCCAGAGGTCTGGTAGGGTAAAGCCATTCAAGAAAATAAACATATAACCGTTGAGGTAAATCCTAACGTGCCTTTGTTGACTGTTTTCTATTTGATGCTGGTAATGAAACAAAACAATAATAACTCGGCTGTGGTTTGCGGGCCTCCCATACAGGCGATCAGTTTGCTACACACGTGCTAAGAACTGCTTTGCTAGGTATACGTCATCAGGATATATGTACAAATAAATCATAAATACAACAATATTTATACCGTTGTTACGCAAGCATAGCCGAGGCAAATTGCTATAGTATACATCGCCCTGAATTCACCCGGTAACAACACCGCGCAATATCTGGAACGCTGACGCTGCACACGTGCCGCCTCGTGTCGTCGCGAAGCTGACACCGGACGCGAGCCACTGGATTTCCGCGATTCATACAATTATTATTTGGTCAATCATCGACTGAACAATACTTTTAGTAATTAGTTAGATTAATGTTATAATTGTAACTTTTTGTCTTAATTAAATTCTTATAAATAAAATCGGTTTTTTTTGCATCCTCTGCTGCCACCGAACTTAATTGGCGCAGCCGGTAGGATTTTCGAGGTATAGTAGGTACGTGACGCGTCAAGATTTCCCCTAAAATCGGACCGAAGTCCCGCGTGACTTACCGATTCTCGAGAATCCTGAATCTATATACACTGTGAGGCGCCAGCAGAGGTGAATCCAGACATCGATTCGGCAAGAAAACTATGTTGTAAGTACTTTGAATCTTTCAAATCCTTATTATCCTATTTTTATTCTAACCCAGATCCTTACCTGTCATTTACAGTATCTCTTTTTGCAATAACGCATCTTATATATAGATATTGTGTGTGTACGATTTATTTTAGTGTTTTATATAATAGTTTCAAGATTTTCCATCCAAGAGAGTCGCGTAACCCTAGTTTAGGTAGTAGTAGATCGAATAGGCTAAACACTATAGACGAGTCTAGGCGGTTAGGTGAACCAGCATTACTGGACGCAGATATGTCACACGACAAAATAGGAGAGATTTTTAATTCGCTTAAGGTTTTGCCTGATTTTGATGGTAACCCTCACGTGTTAACCCGTTTCGTAAATCTCTGTGACCAACTGGTACTTGCATATTTCAAGACAGAACCGGGTAATGAGTTAACCAATTTGGCTCTTATAAATGGCATATTAAACAAGGTTACGGGTTCCGCAGCTCGACTGATAAATACCAACGGTATTCCCGAAAATTGGATTGGCATTCGAAATGCACTAATTAACAACTTTGCTGACCATCGCGACGAGACCGCTTTGTATAATGATTTGTCATTGCAAACTCAGGGGTCTTCTACCCCACAGGAATTCTACGAGCGCTGCCAGAATCTGTTCAGTACAATCATGACATACGTCACATTGCATGAAAACGTGGCTACTACAGTCACGGCGAAACGCGATCTTTATAAGAAACTAACCCTACAATGTTACCTGCGTGGCTTAAAAGATCCCTTAGGTTCTAGGGTCCGTTTTATGCGTCCCGAAACGATGGAAAAAGCGCTCGAGTTCGTTCAGGAAGAGCTTAATACCCTCTATATGCAACAACGCACCGAAGGCGGGTCTAGTAAGAAAGATAATAATCAGCAGCCTTCCAAGCCCAATACTAATTCACCATTAAATAATTTTATGCAGCAACCTTTTGCAATGGGTACGCCCGGTCCCTCGAAACCACAAATGCATAGCATTCCTGGTCCTCTGCGTCCCCAGCAATTCTTTCCTCAGCCTTACCAAGGTTGGCGACACAATGTACCCCAGCTACAACCATTACGTGGCCCTACTCGGACCCAACAGATGTTCCGCGCACCACCCCCAAATTATAACGCTCAAGGCAATGCCTTTAGGCTCCCAAATGGATTACCCGTGCAACCCACTAATTCTAATAATACGCCGCGTCCTATGAGTGGCGTCAGCCACTTTGTGCCTAAACCTTTACCCTCGACTGGGCATGACTGGCGTACAACCGGTAATCCACCGCCCAGCAACTATTTCAGAACACGCGAACTTAATAACTATGACTGCGTATTTGATCCCTATTACGACTTAGCTTATGCCGCGTATAGCCAGGACTATGATGCTTACCAAGAGTACCTGGATTTTTACAATAACTATGGGCAATATGAAGTTCCAGTGGTAGAGGAACTTAAGTCAAACGCAGACGAATCCGGAAACGAAAATCGGAAACCGGATGGAAATTTTCCCGAGGTCCCGAAATCAGAAAAGCCAAGATAGATGTAAATTTTAACATACAGAGACAACTCGGGTACATTCGAATACATAATCCACCTTTAAAGTTTCTTATAGACACTGGAGCCAACCAGTCGTTCATATCACCTCAAGCTGTTGAAAAATACTTTTCCAATGTGCCTCTTAAATATAACCCATTTGAAGTAACCAACGTGCGCAACGTTTATAAAAATAACTATTCAATAACCTTACCTAGTTTCCCCGAATTCAAAGAAGAAGGCGATATAACTCTATTCATTCTAGATTTCCATAAGTATTTTGATGGCCTTACTGGCTTCGATTTATTGGACTCATGGGGTACTAACATTGACTTAAGAAACAAGAAACTAATCACCAGAAATACTGAGATACCCATTACCATGTATGACTCTCGCAATGCTAATCTCTACGAAGAAATCATACCAGCTCAGACATCTAAGTTAGTCAGATTGCCCATAAACTCCCACGATGGTGAGGTGTTCGTTCCTGACCAGGAAATTAGTAACTGCTTAATATCTGATTGCTTGACCACAGTAAAAAACAATAGAGGTTGGGTACAAATCTCCAATAAGTCGCCTAATGACGTAATCTTTTCTATGGACCGTCCCGTTACCGCCGAACTATTTAACGTACAGAGTGAACATGTACAGCAATTATCTGACCGCACACAGGAAGTTTTAACGCGCCTCCGCACCGACCACTTAAATCCGGAAGAATTGGCAAACCTAAGAGCTTTATGCGCACGGTATTCAGATGTATTTTATCTGGAAGGAGAACCTCTAACATTTACGAACAAAATCAAGCATAAAATTAAGACGACTGACGAAATCCCTGTCCATGCTAAAAATTATCGATACCCATACATCCATAAACAAGAAGTTAAAGACCAGATTAGTAAAATGCTCGAGCAAAATATAATCAGACCTTCGGATTCTGCATGGAGCTCTCCCATTTGGGTGGTCCCCAAAAAGGCAGACGCTTCGGGTAAGACCAAGTGGCGCCTTGTGATAGACTTTCGTAAAGTCAACGAAAAAACTATTGATGACAAGTACCCCATACCGAACATTTCAGACATATTAGATAAGTTGGGCAAATGTCAATATTTTAGCACCCTCGACCTTGCCAGTGGATTTTATCAAGTTGAGTTAGACCCTTCTGACATACACAAAACTGCCTTTAACGTAGAAAATGGACATTATGAATTCCTAAGAATGCCGATGGGTTTGAAAAACTCTCCGGCAACGTTTCAGCGTGTAATGGATAACATCCTAAGAGACCTTCAGGACATCTGCTTAGTGTATTTAGATGACGTTATCCTGTTCAGTACATCCCTGCAGGAGCATATTATTAATTTAGAAAAGGTCTTCAAAAAATTAAGGGAATCCAACTTCAAGATACAAATGGATAAGTCCGAGTTCTTGAAGCTGGAAACCCAATTTTTAGGACATGTCGTTAGTAGAGATGGAGTTAAACCAAATCCAGACAAAATTAGTGTTATAAATAATTACCCATTACCTAAAACTACTACAGAGATCAAACGTTTCCTTGGTCTCCTCGGATATTATAGGAAATTCATACCGGATTTTGCGCGTATCACAAAACCCATGACCCAATGCTTAAAGAAGGGATCTAAAATAGTTTGTGACCAAAATTACGTCAGCTGTTTCGAGCATTGTAAGACCCTGTTGACAAATGACCCAATTTTACAATACCCGGATTTTACTAAAGAGTTCTTATTGACCACTGATGCCTCCAATGTCGCATTAGGGGCCGTGTTATCGCAGGGTCCAATGGGTTCGGATAAACCCATCGCGTACGCCTCCAGAACTTTAAATTCAAGCGAACTTAATTACAGCACCATTGAAAAGGAGTTACTAGCTATTGTATGGGCTTGCAAGTACTTTCGACCCTATCTATTTGGCAGAAAATTTAAAATTATCACCGATCATAAGCCTCTACAATGGGTTGTGAGCCTTAAAGAACCCAATTCTAGACTTACAAGATGGCGTTTAAAGTTATCGGAATACGATTTTTCAGTAGTTTATAAGCAAGGCAAACTAAACACCAATGCCGATGCCCTGTCTCGCTTAGAGCTCCATAATGAAGAAGCAAGTTCAATAGTTGTAAACCTGTCTGAAAGGAATCAATCAGCTGACGGGTCCAGAACAATTACAGCCTCAGAGGCAGCAAACGACTCTAACACCTTAACAGTCCATACCGACGCTGAAAATCCCATCTTAGAAACCCCCATTACTGAGCAACCACTCAACAAATTCACTAAACAGCTAGTACTTACTATCGTAGGCGACATCAAAGGAAGACCAGCAGTCACAAAACCCTTCGAAACGCACACGCGTACCGCTGTTCAACTGTCGGAATCCAATCTGGAGGAAGACGTCATTAATGCTATTAAAGAGTATGTTCACCCCAAAATCAAAACAGGCTTACTAATAAATCCACCGTTAGCAATATATAAAGTTATTCCCGTAATACAGAAGACTTTTAAGAACTCGGCCATGAACCTCGCAATAGCAAAAACGGAATTGGAAAACGTAAGAGAGTATTTAAGACAACAAGAAATAATTAATAAATATCACGACGGTAAAACAAATCATAGAGGCATAAATGAGTGCTATTTGGCACTGTCCAACAAATACTTTTGGCCTAGAATGAGAGAGCATATCACTAAATTTATTAACGAGTGCACAGTATGCGGCCAGGCCAAGTATGACCGCAATCCCATAAAACAACAGTTTCGTCTTGTCCCTCCACCTAGTAAGCCTTTCGAAACCGTCCATCTAGATCTACTAACTATTCAGAGTGAAAAATTTCTAACTATTGTTGATGCTTTCTCAAAATACGCTCAAGCCTATTTCTTAAGGGACGGGACAGCAGTAAGCGTAGTTCAAGGTTTATTAAAATTCTGTACCCATCACGGAGTACCTTACACTGCGGTGACGGACAATGGACCGGAGTTCACCAACCAACTGTTCGCCGAGTTCACAAGACTACATAAAATCCAACACCACAAAATAGCACCTCATGCTCCTAACGAAAATGGAATTGTCGAGCGATTCCACTCAACAATCTTGGAACACTTACGTATTTTGAAAGTGCAACAAAAGAATGAATCCGTTTTAAATTTAATAAATTACGCCCTTTTGGCTTACAATAGCTCTATACATAGCTTGACGAGATGCAGACCAATCGACGTTATTACTGGACATTTCGACCCACGAGACCCATTGGACATAGATCTAACTACCCACCTGCTACAGCAGTATACAGCTGAACATAAAAACAAAATGACTAATGCTTACAACTTAATTCACGAAACTAGCATGACCCAACGCAAAGATTTAATAGATTCTCGTAATAAATCTAGAGAGACAGAAAACCAGTACTCGCCTGAACAACAAATATTTGTGAAAAATCCCTTTGCCTCTCGCCAAAAGATAGTACCCCGCTACACGCACGATACTGTCATGGCTAACCTACCAATACATATATACACGCGCAAGAAGCGTGGACCTATTGCTAAATCAAGGTTAAAAAGAGTACCTAAAAGTGCCCAATTGTTACAGGACCCTCCTAGTACTTCATCTGCTCCTGTATTCGGCCCTGACACAGGAGATAAAACTTGAAAATCTGGACGATGGCCCCGGTGTATTACCTTTTAAATTAGGCCCCTGTAGTATAGTATCTCATTACCATTCATTTTTACAACATATAAATCTTCACGAATTGCAGGATAAGGTCAATACCGTTCATAACCAATTAAGAGAAATAAGCCCCGACCTTAATAATAGAAGCCTTTCCTTATTCCAGCCCCATATTGAATACTTAGAAGATCAGATTCAATCTGTACTTAACCAATTGCAGTCATTTGAAACTACTCGTTCTAAAAGAGGCCTCGTAGACGGACTCGGCTCTGTTGTTAAAAGTATAACCGGTAACCTTGATTATACAGATGCAGTACATTTCAATAATGCCATAAAATCTCTTCAAGATAACGAAAACCAGTTATTAACAGAATTCAACAATCACGTGAGTTTGACCAAAACATGGGTAACTCAACACTCTAAATTAGTAGATAGCATGGTAGACAATCAGAACAGACTAACAGCCTTGGTCAGAAATATTAGTCAGAGCTTGGATAAAGGAAATCAAGAGTTAATTCAATATGCTCATCTAGGACAGACCATTTTAATAGTTAGCGATAACGTTGATAGGCTATCGCGAGAGATATCGAAGTTGCAGAACGTACTGGCATTTATAAGAACGTCAACGGCACACCATGACGTTATTAGTTTAGATACTATTAGATCTATAATAAGCAAATTAACTAGGTTATATGGTAGTAATAAGGTATTAGATATAGGAGCTAGAGAATATTATGACGTTATACAGCTAGGTTCTTATTATATAGGTAATGAAATAGTTATAGTCTACAAGTTCCCGATTATTCTACCCCAGACATATGATCTATACAAGATATCCATAGTTCCTAACAAAAACCACGAAATTCTCGTCCCTCACTTCCAATTCCTTGCAATCCATCCGAAAGATTTCAAGTACATAGAGGCTGAATGCCCGAAGTCCACTAAAGGGTATCTATGTGAAGAGATACACAATATACAAAGCCGAACGTCGCCGGACTGTATTGGAGCCCTCATCACCACGCAGCAGAGACTTCCTGAATGCAAACCAGTCACCATATCTCTTCAAAACCCAGCCTACGAGAAACTCGATGACCGCCACTACACCATCAGCTTCCCGACTCCGACGAAAGTACGGCTATCCTGCGAACAAGATCTCCACAAGTTGCTACAAGGAAGTTACCTCGCCATACTTCCTCACAACTGTTTTATCCAGACAGCAGAGTTCACCATCTCAAACTCCAATGATCGACTGAAAGGTCAAGCTTTGAAGATAATAGATGTTCCTAAAGAAGATACTCCCAGCGCAATGGCCCGCCCACTATTCAATCTCAACTCTATTAATTTGGATGATCTGCACGCTACCAATAAGGAGATTTCACTGCAGTCACCGATACAGTTCAATACACACTCAAATAGCAGCATCTATCATACAACTATACCGCTCTATGTGTTACTATTCAGTGCATGTGCACTAACTGGATACTTCATTTATCGAAGATGTTACCCGAAACAGATTGATCTTAACAAAGAATCCTCCGATGACAAGGAAGTTCGACCGCAGATCATCTACGCTATACCAGAGACACAAAGAGATAGAACAGATCATCTCCCAGCGCAATTTACGACCAAGGTCTTCAATAGTCGCTGTTCTTCGGGGGGAGGTGTTACGCAAGCATAGCCGAGGCAAATTGCTATAGTATACATCGCCCTGAATTCACCCGGTAACAACACCGCGCAATATCTGGAACGCTGACGCTGCACACGTGCCGCCTCGTGTCGTCGCGAAGCTGACACCGGACGCGAGCCACTGGATTTCCGCGATTCATACAATTATTATTTGGTCAATCATCGACTGAACAATACTTTTAGTAATTAGTTAGATTAATGTTATAATTGTAACTTTTTGTCTTAATTAAATTCTTATAAATAAAATCGGTTTTTTTTGCATCCTCTGCTGCCACCGAACTTAATTCCGTGAGCTAGTTTATCGAGTCATTTGTTCTTGAAAATGTTGTGACATATTTAAAAATATGTCTGAAGTATATCTTCTTACCTATTTATGAGAACTAGCAGCGCCCCGCGGTTTCACCCGCATAAGTCTCGATCCCGTTGGAATATCGGGATAAAAAGTATTATATGTGTAAATCCAGGTTATAAACTATCTGTGTGCCAAATTTCATGTAAATCCGTTCAGTGGTTATTGCGTGAAAGAGTAACAAACATCCATCCATCCATCCTTACAAACTTTAGCGTTTATAATAATGTTAGTAGGATTTTTTTCGTAAATTCGACTCATATCCACGGGGCTTGAATTTACTTACACTATTTTGTAATAGATTAAAAACGAGAACATAGTGGTAGGGGTCTTTTCAAAAAGCTTCCGCAAGTGTTGATGCTTAAGTATTTACATCCGGTGCACCCCATATTGACAACCCCATTACTAACTTTGCTGACTTGCTTGATCTTTTCCCCACGACAAGAGCGTTTCTCCCGTAACTCGGAACGAGAAGAATAACAAGGTAATGTCATGTGGGATCGTATTGCTTGAAGCTACTAGAATGAAACACTTATTAGTTAAGATAGCATAATTATTCCTTTAATAAATTACTTTTTTACATCGAGACGGGGCCTGTCAGCTATCCGAGCTGAGTGTCGAATATTTTCTTCTTCTAAATATGAATTAGTGTTTATCTCCAAAATATGCCCTTGATTATCAGTATGATGGTGGATGGCAATAGGCTCACCCTCTAAATATAACTGGCGAAATGTGGGTGTACTACAGGGGCGTAGCCTTCATACAACCCGATTCCTATCGGTTTCCCTTCGAAACAACCACTCTCTCAATGTCTACTATTGCCAAATAATATGGTAGGTACACCTGTGTGTGTAACTGTGTATCACATCACATTATATATAGCTATTTAATACCAGTTTAATACAGTCATCATAAGATTAAAAACATTACAAAAATACTTACAATTTTTGTCTGAGTTTCTGAGAACTGAACAATTTTGTTTCGGCCTATAATGATAATTGTAGCCGCGCCACTGGTGTACTATAGGTGTCTTCGGAGATTACAGGCGTTATGTTATGACAACTTATAAAATATTCGTGGACATCATCATCTGCCTAGCCTTTTCCCAACTATGTTGGGGTCGGCTTCCAGTCTAACCGGATGCAGCTGAATACCAGTATTTTACATGGAGCGACTGCCTATCTGATCTCCACAACCCAGTTAATGGGTAATACGATACCCCTTGGTAAGACTGGTTGTCAGACTCGGGCTTCTGACGACCCGTAACGACTGTCAAAGATACACGAATGACAGCCGGGACCAACGGCTTAACGTGCTTTCAGAGGCACGGAGGGGTCTTGATATGTAAAGATGGTCACCCATCCACGGGCCAACCGCGGCAAGCGTAGCTTAACCTGATCGATTGACCCGTGCGGCTGTTATTTCCACAAGCCACAAGCCCCTCATAAAATATTCGTGGACGTTGGATGAAAAAGCCATCCACGTTTAAGCCTCTTCACAATAAACGTTGGTCCTACTGGGTTGCCTTACTTGATCGTACAGAAGTATCATAACCATTAAATAATGCAAGTGATAACTTATTCACGACCAAGTCATTCTCGCAAACACTGTTATCTATATGTCAATCACGTTTAGTCTATTGCCGCCGCGGTCAAGACTTACGACGCAACTTGGTATATTAGAATCGATTACAGTACATAAGTAGACTTGAGGAATATTGATAGATTTCCTTCCACTACCACGGGGGGTTCGTGCTAGAGAAAAACGACAGTGCAAAATAAAGTTTTGCCAGGTGATTTCTTTACGCTTAGGAGTTGTTTCACATAATCAGGGTAAACATTATTTGTAACTCGCCAGATGGCATAATCAGACTATTCCCACTGCTAGGACACAAGTCACCATTCTGTGAGAGGAAGCGGATATGATGAAACGGGCCACAAACTATGCCAAACGGTGGTCAAATCACAAATTGCCCACTGAGCACCTATTTTTTGGGCACAAATGCATTAAGCACCGAAGGTATTGCATTGGTGCCCAAAAAATAGGTGCTCAAACGGGAATACTTCGATAAAATCGGTAGAAACAATAATGATTAGAATGTTATTAAAACGTGGATGTTTTACCTAGCAAAATTATCAATGGACATGATTGTTTGCAACAAGGACATTAAACTAAAGCCAGTTTTGTTTTATAAAGCTATTCAACAACCACTCAATGTTAATCTCGCGACAAGGACCAAGAAACCTCGCTGTCTACCACTTGTATCGGTTACACCACACCCGTAACCGTCCACCCCTTTCAATCAGTATATCAACGAGCTATGACTGTTTATAACTCCAAAGTAAGCTAAGATCACTTGAACAATAATACACCTGTCCTTTTATGGAAGAGTTTATTGTGTGGAGAAGACATACAAACTATCGGCATTGAATCCGTGGCGGTCGAGACCTTGGCATCGTTATCTGTTGCCGTTTAGCGTTGATTTAGCATGATTAGAGCACGAAGTCTTAAAGTGAACTAGTTTTAATTAATTCATAAACATTACTTTATTATCCTGACGTAAATACTTCGATACTTATTCAAAATAAACATATTTACATATCGCACACAAGAACGTGACAATTGCATTATTTCTTCATAGACACAAGTGAAAAACATCGTGCATGTAATTCGATATTAAAAACTTCTAGGGCTTCTGAAAACATGGATACTGCATATAATAAGATCATTCCTGTTTTATTAAAACAAAACAATGTTACAATGTTAAAAAAAGATCCTTAATCTCGTCAATAGGGAACAAACACCCTAACTCATAAATATGTATGTACTATGTACCAATTACGAGCTGCACCCACTGCAGTTGATGCTCATCTAAGCATATCGACTGCACAAATGGATTCAGAGTGCGGCCCCTCACAGGATTTAACTTTGGGGGGCCTAGGTCACCCTCCGAAGCCCCTCCAGGGGTGGCAAATAATGTGACTACCTAATGAATTGCGTCGGGCTCCCCCAACAGAAATGGAAAGGGTTCAATTCGCTAAGCTGGCGAATTTCGCAGTGACAAAACCGAACACTAGTTACAAAGACAGTGGAAATTAACTGTTTGTACAAGGCAATGATATATCTTTTGGACTGGACAAGCGTATTGATTAGTATTCGAGAGCCTCAATGGCAACCCATATACTGGTTAAAGTATTCGGAAAAATAACGAGCTGTAGGTACTCACAGTGGCACACCGTAAAAGGTTCAATTCCTTAGAACTGATTTAATCAAAGTCTTTCTTCTTAAGTAATATTCTTCAGTAATCTTTTACCCGCGGAATAAAATTGACGTGAGAGTTTTTGTATGGAAAATCTGTCAAAAATTAAAACTTAATTCGCTGGATTAGACTTATACTAGGTATAAAAGTTTGGTCGCCCTTAGTAAGATAGTATTCTTCCAGTCGGCCTACCAATAGAAGTACAAATTAAGTGCGCGTTCAATTTAAGGATCAGTTAAGATAGTTATCGAGCAGACATCTAAATAGAGGCAATAAAATTAATTATGAACGTGATCTCATTTTAATTGGAAACAATCTTATCAGAGTGTTTGCTTTCACGAGTTCGCTGGGCAAGGTATCGTACGTCTAATGTCCATTACTAAGTTAACAATGGACATAATATATTGTAATATCTAACAGTGGTGAAACTTGACATTTCGTAGGAGGGAAGCCGAAGAAGAAATTGTTTAGTTATAAATAGTCATACAAATACGATTATCATGTTGTGTAACAATTTGTGTTGTTGTTGGAATATATATTACTTGGCAATCGTAGACATTACTGAATGTGCTATTTTTCAATGGTAGTAGGTGAAGTTACTCTTCGGATCCTCCAAAGGGAAGCCGGTACGAATGGAGTTGCACTACGCACAGTATGCACTCATCCCGTTATTGATTATCTTGTGTCTTTGGCGATAAGAATTATGAATCAGCAACTTTTATGTCATGTAGCTTTGGCGCTGGCATCAGATTATTTCTGACCAGAGCCACTTCTTAATATCTTTGTAGAGATTTCTCATAACAAGCTCTCTCAAGAGAAGCTTTCCTTATAGCGTAAGTAGGTAACTCCACCTCATTTTAAGGCGAAAATGCCAGAAAAAAAAATTTCAATCAAAATTTCTAGACGTTTAAATCTCTAAGTTCAAATTACGTTACTGAATGGCTATTTCATGAAATCATGACATTTGAGACTATTCTAACTTAGAGAGTTGTATTGATAATTCTGATAATTATACTAAATGTAAATACATATTTGTTACGGTCGCGAATCATATTTTGATCAACATGCAACCTGACACTGACCTGTAAGTTGCAAAAAACGTAAGAAAATTTGAATTTCACGGGCTACCTTAGCGCATCCCCCATAAGAACAATAACCATTAAACGAACCTCTTAATTACATTAACAATTAATTGAAGTTCAAGGCAACACCTATCACAGATAATCTTATTACGTATCAGCACAATGACCGCCAACGATTGCGTCTCACGCGCCATTAATGTGTATTTTATATAATGGAAGGGAAAATGTTTCCACAATGTTAATAACGTATCGAGTCGACTTTCGCTAAAGAGTAAAGACATAAGTTTCACTGCGGTGGGGAAATTGTGGTTTGACAAGTTGCGCATGAGTGCCGCTGATTATGATAAGACTGATCAAGAGATATCGTTGCGTCATAGATTGATACAGAAACGGAATGGGCTTTTTCTTTTCCCTTTTCGAAACAAGAAAAAAATATACAAGTATTGAGTTCAGTAGGTACACGATTGAGTTAGAGAATTCTGCTGTATAAAAGGTCTACGCTAGATTCATCTCCACGTGATTTTTTTTCTAGCCGGTATGGGTAACTTCTAAACTACAGGTCATAGATGAAAACGCTGAACTGAGCTCAATTTTAATGAAAATGAAAATTATATTTTTTTATCACTGTGACATGACACGTTTGAAATGAGTTCAGCTGCGCTCAGAACATGAAAAGTTGGTCATTGCGATCAGATTATATTTAGTCTAGGACCTATCGTTCAAAACCCACCCTCACTGGCCTTGAAAAAAAATTCACCTTGAATATTGTGTGGCCCTAGCTACAGTGATATCGATGCTTCGTAAATACGGAAGATTGCTCCTAGAAAGTTGACTACAGAAACTTGCAGACGAGGCGGTTCAAAAATGCATCTGATGCCAATCTAATCATTTAGTTATACAGGCAACATTGTATACAACAAAAAAAATGCTGAATAAAAACTTCTTACAAAAAGTGTCAACGTAAATTACTGACTTTTAAGGACCAGTAATTACACTATTTAGTGCCAATAAACATCATTACTTTGTTCTGATTTAACATTTAAATAAGGAAATTACAGTTTATTGAATTACGATCATTATGACTTCCTGAAATACATTTTACCGCAAATGAGACCTTGTTTACCTTTTAATACAGTTGTTCGTTTTGATTTTATTGTTCAACTCAGCCTATCGCAGTCCACTGCTGGACATAGGGGCTGGGTGTTAGCAAAAGTGGCAGTGGGCTGGGTGGTGAGTGGTCAAGTTTGTCGAAGGACCGATGGCCGGTGGAGTAGACAAGTCCTGGAGTGGAGACCGCGTATGCGCAAGCGTAGTGTGGGACGCCCGCCAGCTAGGTAGACCGATTGTATTGTTATTAAGTGCTAATAATAAAGTGCGTTTCTGTATACATATACCTACATTTTAGCTTATACAGATATTGCACAAAGTATATGACACGCGTAATTGTAAAAATATATAGATAAAGGGCTAGTTCAACACTATATCTATAGACTACAAGTCGGTCACACTCACTCAAAGCAATAGTTCGAAAAGTTTTTCCGTACCAAACTATGCTTTATAAATATTTCTTCTCACATTTTAATTCTTTTGTATGCAAAAAGAGGAATATTACAAACTATAAAAGTAAATTGATTAAGTCGGAACGTATATTGTATAACTAATCTTATTAGTATTACTGCTGCAATTCACTACGGTTTGTCTCTTGCGATAATTCGACGTTGTCATGGCTTCTGTTTATCATATTATATAAGGAAATAGTACAATAGCTGTATACACAATAATCAGGTACAATTAATTGTAGCATATTCGATCATTATAATTCAGTCAGAGACAGAACCATAGAGCTGCTCTACATTGAAGAAAAACAATTAGCTAAAAAAAAAATCTCGAGACTATGTTAAACAATAGAATGAATCCGTTATCTCGTAATACAATCTCTGATTCTAATAGTATAATTAAAAAACTCATTATTATTTATCTTTTAGACTAAGATGTCTGACAATTACAATGAAATCCAAGGTTCTGAGAAGTGTGCAAGGAAAAGCTAAGAATAATATTTGAATTTAAAACTTAAAATGTCTTTTAACATTGTTTATAACGCAGGCAAATAAAAAAAATATATCTGCGTGTTTTCTGCAATTAGATAAGTAATTTAATTTGCATAATTTTCACTTTTATGCCATCGTTATAATATTTAATTACCTCGCTATAATTAAGTGGACATCTACTACCAACACCTCAACGACTTCGTGCAACTAGCCATCAACCGTACGTTTTCAACTAAGTACCCATAAACAGACAATTTCTTGCAGATTAAATGGCAATAACTCCTATACAGTGGCCAATCAGTCGTAACTGTTACAACTCATTTAGCATTTATCTGTCACATCAGAAAGTGGACACGTCCACATCACTAGTAATTTCCCCTCGCGTGCACATCTCCGATTACCTGCGTATTCGACTCGATAGAAACTTGCGTATCAAACCAATAAACGATTAAAGGCATTAAGTGCTACATTTGTCAAAATCACGCATGCTATTTTATCTCCTGTTGATGTTAAGATAACGTTTAGAATGGTATCAGCGAATTTGGTGCAGTATATTGTTAGTTGTTATGTTTCAGCATCTGCTAATAAAAGTTATCGACATCAACGAAGCGGGAATCGATGAGTAAATTCAGATCAACTCATATTTATTAATAAATATGTAACAATGGTCTATAAGCAACCTTATGTGGGTGATGCTCAGATGTTTCATGATTGTTATTGATGCTCGTTATATTCGTAGTTTCGTGAAGATTCGTAGAACGAGTCGGAACGAATCGTCACAGTTACTGTTAATTGCATCACACACGTCAGGAAATAGTCATTATAACACTTTTACAAGAAGGAGCACTGCTCATGCTCACTGATCAATTAACGGTTGTTCTGTTCGAGTTTGACACGATAGGTGGCCACCGCACGGTATTTTTATGCAATACCTTACTATCATAGTGGTAAGTTACATAAACTGTGAAATCGATAATAATTATGCTGTAACAGTTACAAGCACAGGTGGAATGTTTAGGATTTAATCATTACACGGTTTCGCGTTAATGTGCTATCTCAGACAATTAGTGACACAGTGATTATGATCATGCTTCCATTTGCTTGGATAACGATATAAAGTGGGCGATAAATCTTTAGCACGCAATGGAAAACGTCTTCGCCTAGATTTATTTACGACTGCTCATCTTCTACGGTTTATCAATGAAACTGGTAGCTTTAATGAGGTTGAATATGTCTCCAGCGAATGTTAGCATAGACTGCTTAAGTCAAATATCAAACACGGAATTCCCACTCGCGAGCCTGACTCATCGGGAACGAATTTTATCTGAAACTTTTCACTTGCGTTCCTAGTTTCCTAGAGCTAGCGCTTTATGCTTGAATGCAAAAACAAAATCTCAGAAATACGTAGAATTCTCACAGGTTAGTATATAAAAAAGCACTTCGATCTAAATAGACTTCAATGTGCGTAATGATAATGACGGTCGGATCGGCAATTGAGGTAAACTTGTACATTACTTTCGCGAGAGCCGCTAGGTTCTCTATAAGTTTTTATAAATGTCATTACCGTGAAAATAATTACATGAAATACGCCGGAAACTTGTATCACATTATGTCAACTCGTCGCATTATGTTAAGCTGATGCTTTTGTGTACATATTTGAGTTATGTTTGTACTCGTAAAGTACTATATTAGGACGGTATTTCATAACACTGCTGGAATTGTTTACTGTTTACATTCACCTCGCATTTCAGTGGTGCAAAAACAGAATAAGAAATGCACGTGGTACCGACAATAATACAATTCCGATATTTCAATAAGAATAAACAAGGGATTGAGAAAAAGAAAACAAAACGAGAAAAAGGTGTTTAAAGGCGTCGTCCACGTGTTTCTATCATATTTATTTATATATATGTATACTTTATTGTACACCAGATTTTACACATCTTCTCGTGGAGTAATCTATACTGAATCTACGTCAAGTAGGTACGTAGAGCATAGAGATCAATACATCTAGCTAGGACCTCATCAGTCTAGATCATCTAAATTGTCTACCTGTATTGCTAAATCGTAAACTGGCACTTGAATGAAAAGGAGAATGGCGAGATTGCATGTAATTTAGGACCCATTGATAGGGGCAGCGTACATAATAGAAACTTATAAAAAGTTTAAGAACGATATAAAACTAACAAAAAATCAAATGGAAAGAAAGTTATAGAAATTTGGAGAAAAAAGATACGCAAGGTAGAAGATTATATAACCTAAAATTAATCCAAAAGTACATTTATTAGTAGAATGTTTTTTTTTATATAAGATGTATCAAACATGTATTGTGTGAAATTAGAATACAAATCTCTATAAATAGTATACCTAAATAGTATAGTACATGTTTCTAGCCTGAGACACCTAGGTGTATATGATGATGCACAGTGTAGTAGAAGAGCTGAATTGCTGTGGTATTTTCTGTAAACAGGAGTTTGTAAGGTCAAAGACTTTTATTTTTTTTTTTTGCAAGCAGGCTTTTACAAACACTTTTTGTTGCGGCGAAAAAACGTACCGCAAGACACACCGATAAATACAGACAATGGAATAAGAATTGACACTGACAGCCAGCCTATATTGATAGCAAAACGTTCCGTTTTGAGTTACCACAAAATAATCGCCATTATATTTTTTTACGGGCTGTTTACATTTTGTTTTATTGTTTGGTTTTATATGTTTATGTGTTATATTTAACAATATTTAAGTACGAAAAGCGTGTTAAAAAGGAAAACCCTCAAGTAAAAACGTACATATAATGTAAAAAGGTGAATCTGTTGTAATCGCTACTGTAGATTGAAATGTAATCTGAAACACCTTGCGTTTCGTAACTGCACGATAACTTATTTTTTAATAAATGAAAATCATTTCTAACTTTTAATTCCCACCCCTAGCGACTCAATATTCTTTTTATAAAACTCTTATATACTTGTTATTATAATCGATATAAACTTGCACGTGAACGGTGCTTCCATAATTCTCAAATTATGTGGGTCCAACCTCGCCGTTCTCGTTTAAGCTTATCTACATAACATAGCTAGATTAATTCATTGAAGTTTTAACAGCGTAAGCTAAATGTGTTGAGGCTTTTAACATTGCCGCGTATTATTTATTATAAACATAATTATAATAAGTACTTATAATCAATTAAGACAAGGCGAGCTGTGAGAACGTAGTTGACAGACTCCTACGCATGTGTCGCCAGCGGATGCTGATCCATGGTTCTTTTTTTACCCAGCCAACATGCGAAGGTACGCATTACAATATTATGTTCAAAAAACTTAATAGTATTCTAGATTCTAGTGCTCTAGTTTTTGTTGTTGTTTTTTTTATAGGAAAATATAAATACGGTGTTATATTAAGCCATCTGAACGCGTAATAAGTGTCTGATAAGATGCATAATAGACGAGTGGATTGCTTAATATTCATACATTCGAGATGTCTAGGAATGTCTAGGTTCTCTGCTGGAATCTAGAAGGTCAAGTTATGGGATTAATTCCTATTTATCATTAGGTAGCCCGCACGTAAACGAAGCAAAAGGAGTATGTAAGATTCGTAGCAGGTGGCGTTCTGTGGTTTCTGCCTACCCCCATGGGAAGGTAGCGTAAGTTTATGTATGTATGTAACCCGCACTGGGTCCGCGTGGTGGAATATGACCCACTCCCTCTCGCAGAGAGGAGGTTTGTGTCCCAGCAGTGGGAACGCTATAGGCTGATTAATACTGATTATGATATTAGGTACATAGCGCTTTTCATATTTTGAATGAGACGTATTTATATTTATACAGTCGGTAACATAAGTCCACACAAAATAACTTACAAACAATCAGGTACGGCAGTGAGATCAGTAAGTTTTACCAGTAACTTATAGAAACTTTAGAACAACAACTTTGGTTGCCGACCATACATCAATCATGAGTTAATGACAATCAATTTAACACCTACTCGTGTACCATTAGTTAATACTTAATACATTAAGAAGGCATGTCATATGTACGGACAAGATTCAATTATAAACTATTGAGTAAAGGAAACAAATTAAAGTTAGCTAGCATAGATGAGATAAATAAGGGTTCGGTCTTGTCCATAAAATACGATAAAATTAATGAATTCTTAAATACCCTGTAGAGCCTCCAATTGGAATTTAATGGCGGCTGTCAATATTATTGTTTTGTCAATGAGCTATTTGTTACATTCGGTTGAACATCATTTATTGTCTTAGCTGAATGTATAAGTAATCCACAGCTTATTTTGCTTCTTTCGTGTAAAATTTCCATGGTCACATGGTGTCGTATTGCCAACAAGATATTTCGAAGTATTTAGAAATGCGTGTAATTCAAAACCAATTTGCTACCAATGTTTACTTAGAAAAACAGAAACCTTATGACGCTAATTCCAAAACAGCTGATCGAATCACAATACACATCACATAGCACCACACACTATCAGATTTTATAGCTTTCAGACAATTTCCACGCACTGAACTTTACTTTCAATCACAAAAGCAGCGTGTGCGCTTAAAATTTTAAAAGAAGAAAATCGCGCCCGATTGTTTTCGAAGTTTGAAAATCCGATCGGTGATTCGGCACCGAAGTGTAGCGAGTCGGAAGCGGCGTCGCACACTGGCGCGGACGCCGCGTACGCGCCTCGCGTCTGCCGCCATTGACTCAGAGAAAAGTAGGGGCGTCACTCACAATCAACGTATGTATATAATTTTCCGCTTGTTAACAATTAAAATCCGAACCGCTTGTAACGCGCACACGATTTTTCAGCGAAATGACTATAGGCGTATGCACGCCCAAGAGAAAGCACATAATATATAATTATGGTTAATTGCAGTCTTTAAATACGTTTGTTTGCTTTCCTTTATTTTTATATATACTGCTAAATATTTCACACAGCGATCAAGAATTATATGAAAATTATATGCGTTTTTAAGAGATTTTTATTTACTATTCTTACATTTCACACCTATTCTGAATACAGGAAAGACAATGAATCTGAAAAGTCTATTCTTCTTCATCGGACGTTTTCCCAACAACGAGCGTAGTCCGCCTGTCTGCGGCGTAGCAGCCCTAACAATACATTACGCAGAGACAACAGACAGTAGCTATGTATATCAGTTCTGTCGCCGACTGATATCAACGGACACTGGAAATGCATCGCATCCAACATTGGAAATATTGTGATGAATCACTCGCTGCATCCAAAAACGCCGCGAGCTATATTTGGCAGGGTTGAAACGTTATAGATGATATTCATTAACGTCGCAGACTCCCCGCCTACATACAATGCCAATACTGACTGCATGTTTATATCATGCTTTACGATCGTATTAAAATGTGCATCGATATGCTCAATGGTCAAGACTTCGATTTTTAGAACTAACAACATAATTGTTAGTTTTAAAAACAAATATGCCTACTTGTCTAGTATGTGGTTTTCTTCCCTTACAAATACCTAATTCTGTTTTAATCATTATACAATGTGTAAGGGACAGCCCTCCGCAAACTAACAGGGTGCATTCAGCTCCTTATTTTGAATCATATTCCACCGGAAATATTCTCAGGAAAATTTTCATATTTTTTTATAGTATTTTCAGTTACTATTCCTTTATTTCAATGTAAAATTACATTATCTGTACGCAGCAATCCATTTATGTAAATAAAACAGCTAACATAAAAAAATCAGCAATGGATGTTGAAATACTCGGCGGCTGAAGGCTCACTGCGCTGCCGTTCGCTACGCGCGTTTTGCCACGGTAACGATACATTGCGTGTGAGGTAAAAAAAACAGGTTTATTGGATTCCCATAACGTTCATGAAATAATTTCATGTACCGGTCATCATATTATGATATATTGAATTCACCCCATCAGTCTGCGGAGGGCTGTCCCTTACACCCTGTATTGTTGTTGTTTAAACTGTAAACGGTAAACCTCTACATAGTATAAAATACAGTCGCTGTCCGCGTCTACCTGTAAATTGCTAACTTCTCCTAAACCACGCAGCGGATTTCAACATCATTTAGAGAATTTATTCCGGAAGGTTTATGTGTATGAAACATTCATATTTAACTTTGATATAGCTCAAATCTCCATGTTTTGACATTGCTTGCACCCGTGAGTATTATAATTGCAAAGTCACATGACCAACCGGAAAGTCAAGTTCACAACCTTTACATAAAGCGGTGGGCGATCATTACTAATACATAAAAATAGACTAATATTCTCTGTATTTATTACAATAGATATTTACATAGTCATAGGGCAAAGATAACTCTATAAACACTTATAAATTTTGGTGCTGTTCTACGTTGCCTTATACAGAACACATGAATCACGCATTGTTACACATACAGGCATATATTCCATAGGGTATAGACAAGAGCGGTAATCCTTACATGAAAGTTCAATAACGTAGGTACGTCTGGCTGTGAGGTGAGGACACACCTTTTAAGTCGGGTCATGCTTTCCAGTTTTTATACTGTGACCATTTATGTTTCGAATGTTTTGGTTGGTTTTATTCCAAAATAGTACCGAGTACGAGATTAATAAAGTAAACGTAAGGCCTCGGTCTTCAGATTTGACTGCCCAGCACCCACCCTGGCAGTCAAATCTGAAGACTGAAAGTTTAGCAAATTATCTAACATATTCAATAACTCAGTGTTCATCGTAATTTTAGTGCAGGATTTTCGTGTATTTAAGTATCCACCCTTATCCAGTTAGTTCGACGGTGGATGCCGATATGGAGAAAAGAAATGGCTTGATCGAAGGTGGATGCCGATAATACAGAGAAAATAAATGGTTATAAAGGGTTTTCCAATAAGAGGTGTTATTTTGAATAGCCCGCTATTTCGGTAGATGTCACTTTTGAAGCTGTAATTTTTTAACATTTGACAAGTAGAAACTACGCCATTAATAAAAATCGAAAGATACACGCTTCAACAACGCATTGAAATTATTAAAATTCACTACAAAAATGGTGAAAATTTGGCAGAGACGGTTCGTAAAACTCGAACATTTTTGGGTCGTCGTGAAGGACCTTGTCGGACCGCAATACAGAAATTGGTGGAAAAATTCGAGCTGTTGGGACAACTTAGTGATATGAAGAATAAAAGCTGTGCACGTCGCTCAAGAACAGCCGAGAATATTGCTGCTGTAGCCGAAAGTGTTGAAGAAAACCCAGGTTTGTCCATTCCTCGTCGTTCTTTGGAATTAGGCATTCCACAAACGTCATTACACTGTATTTTGCATAAAGATTTGGGTCTTAAGGCTTATAAAGTTCAGTTAACACAAGAACTCAAGCCGGCCGATCATCAACAACGTCGTGTCTTTGCTGATTGGGTCGTTGAAATGCATGAAAATGATCCGGAATTCCATCGAAAAATCATCTTGAGTGATGAGGCCCATTTCCACCTCGGTGGCTTCGTCAACAAGTAAAATTGTCGCATCTGGGGCTCGGAAAACCCAAGAGTTATTGTTGAAAAGCCTCTCTATACTCAACGTGTGACTGTTTGGTGCGGTTTATGGTCCGGCGGAGTCATTGGACCTTACTTTTTCGAAAATGAGGCTGGAGCAACAGTTACGGTGAATGGATTGCGCTATAGAGAGATGATTAATGATTTTTTATGACCGGAATTGGATGGTATTGATCTGGACAACGTTTACTTTCAACAAGACAGCGTTACGTGCCACAAAAGCAACGAAACCATTGATATTTTACGGGAAAAGTTTCCGGACCGTGTTATCTCTCGAAGAGGTGATTACAATTGGCCACCGAGATCTTGTGATTTAACACCTTGCGACTTCTTCCTTTGGGGCCACGTGAAAGAGAAGGTCTACGCCAACAGCCCAGCGTCGATTCAAGACCTCAAAGATGGAATTCGTGAGGCTATCGAGGACATAGGGCAGCCACTTTGCGATTTGGTTATGGAAAATTTCATGAAAAGGTTATGGTCCTGTAAGCTTGGTCGTGGTGGTCATTTGCCTGATGTTATTTTCCACTATTAACGGCATACCTTCCTCTTTATAATGAAATAAACATCCGATCATTTATATTAAAAAATGGCATTTTTCTTTGAATATCAAAATAACACCTCTTATTGGAAAACCCTGTATTTGATGCCGATGATTATTTTGAGAATTATGTCGTTTGCCGGTAAACGAATATTCCACGGACTTAGGTGTATGTAATTGTTTTCAGTTCGTTTTCCTCTCTGATATAGAAATAGACTTAAACAAAAGTAAATAACTTAACAATACCTACTTAATCAAATAGTTACACTATACATATATTGGTACTTGTCAATAAGTGAACTGGCGCCATTTTTATACAATAATTATGGTATTTAGGTATTATGTATGTATATTACAGAAATATATTATTTAAGCCATTAACTGAATTAAACATTTAAAGTACCAACGTTTTTGCTAAACAGTCTCGCAACAGTTTAAGCTCGTGATTTACTGGCTTATGAATACAGAGTAGTCGACGTTAGTAGTCGATAAAACTTGAAATTTCTCGCTCAGTACTTTCACAATACGTGTATTAACAACAACTTGATCGACTAAGCGACGCCAGTTCTATTAAGAATTCAGTTTTTGTTCGGAAACCAGCCAGTCCTTATAGATAGACAATGTGTTGAATTCAAATTAATATTCAGGACGAGCGTCAGTTCATAGGAACCGATGTGTAAGCCGCCTGTACTTCCCTATCAGTCCTACTGACTCACGCTAAATTTTATTTAGGTAAACGAGGCATCGAACTCGTAATTTCAAAGATTTTGTTCATAAAAGTTTTATGTATGTTAGTAGGATGTAACTTAGTCACAGGTCAGACCTAAATAATAATTATTATGACTCGCAGTGTAGTGACAAAACCAAGAAAGGTAACAAAAGAATCACGAAGTTGACCGAAATTAATCACTCCTATCGTTAAAACATAATCAACCGAAATTGTTTTAAAATGGGTGTTAAGACACCCATTTTAAACAGGTCGCGAGTCAAGGCAACCAATAAATTCCCCATGTCAGCGACATCTTCAAACGTTTCATCGTAAAGTTCATAAAAAGTGTCAAACAAATAAACATTCCTTAATCAGGATGTCCCCGAAAAGGGTAACAAATTACAGAGAAAGATCAATGGTTTTTTTCCACGACTAAGTGCTTAGGCCGCCGCGGTTAGTTTTCCAACCACCAAAAATATTAAGGAGAGAAAAAAAAAAAGTTAAACTCTGGTTCGAAATTAGAATTTCTTTTTCGTGAACGTCCGCTATTTCGGAGTCGTCAATCGACCCGTGTTCGCTTACTGACAAAGTTTGTGTCGTGCGACAGGTCAAACAGTTGATATTTTAGTTCTTCTTTGTAACGAAAATATGAAAGCTAGGAACTGAGTGACAGTTGGTGCATTTTGTATGGTGGCGCTGCGTTCTATTTTCGATACGAGCTTCAAAGACTGATTTTCTGGAATCGTATTTTAGTCTAGGAAGTCAATGGAAACAGTTAAGTTGGTTGATTTGTTATTGAAAATATTAGGTTAAATATATTGTTTAAGTCGAAGAGTGTTCCAACTACCGTTATACAGTGGAATGAGTATTGTACATTCAAAACATGGACTAACCTTTATTCCTGTACAAATTAGGGCATATGATATAGATTAGATAGCCATATAGTGATCGGACTATCATCATAAATGTTTGTAAACAAGGTCAAAGCAATAAATATTTTCGAAGTCAAACATATGCACCTTTAAAATATGCAAGGCATTATAATAACTTCCACCTACATTGTCTATCAGACTAGTAAAACGTATAATTAATTCATTTACAATCGCATTTACCGTTCGTAATTTGGCATTTAACTCTGGATATATTTTTAACTAGCTTCCGACCGCGGCTTTGCCCGCGTGGTATCTCGATAAAACGTAGCCTATGTCCTTCCCCAAGGTTCTCGATTTTTTATTCATGTGGTTCAAAGTATTCCCATACTAAATTTAATCAAAATCTGTTCAGCCATTTAGCTGTGATAGCGTAACAAACTAAGATACAAAAAATCAAATATTTTCTCTTTACAACATTAGTTTTGTTAGATAATTAATAGAAGACAGATTTAGAACTTGAATACTCGATTGCCCGGTTCGATATCTTATATCCTTTTGTGTTTTACATTATTGCGACAAACGGATGGAGAGGACGGTACGCTTTCTGGAGGCTAAGCTCCATTATTTGTTACAAATCCATTAGTCATATTTTTAACAAATAATGATCAGTAAAATACAGGAACACCAACTTCAACTCCTCTGTTTTGTTTCGTGGTGTTGCCAGATAAAAATCGAGTGCTATACATATTTGCGTATCAAGTCAGAGATTGATAGTAGTAGGGTCGGGCAACGCACACGAGTCGAGGGACCGATGTCAATTAAAAACTGCCGGGGCCCTAATTGTGCCCATTTTAGCCCGATTGCACCAGACGGCCGAAGGGACACCGAGCGCTGTCGCGTGTCCAATTGCAATACCGTCGCGTAGTGGAAAAACATACGTTTTATATACCTACTTCATAAATTATAGCAGCTATTTGTCAAGTGGTTTTACAAGTTTTTAGTTAGAAACTTTCTAATTAGTGTTTTGAAGTGGGACCACTTCAGTAACTGTTTTGTACACAACTGTTTGCAAAAATTTCTAAGAAACTATTGGGTACTCGTACTAAGTCCTTACTTTTTAATAGATAAGGCGGTGACCTAAATAATTTAAGGTCTTTGGTTGCCATAAAGATTAAAAAACCTTTTGTTTCCTAAACGGGAACAATCAAATTCAAAATTTTCCTTATCCACGTCAGCCGCAGTTCCTGAAATTAATTAACAGTGTTGCTTTTCAAAGTCATCACCCGTGGTCATCACACCGTCAAAGTAGAAATAAGAAAACTGTGAATACGTCGAGAAAAAAGTATTTTACTGAACGTCGCCCAAAAGATAAGACAATACAATAAAATTCGAGGACTATTTCACAAGAGACAATGCAACGAAGATAAGGAATTCGTTAAAGAAGTATTCTCACTAATTTTAAGAGTAATAAAAAGAGTGACAAGTATGCAGCAGGGGCGTGAAACATTTGGCCGAAATCGATTGGTGACGGGTGCGCTAGCGTCACGGTGCGCGCCCTCCTTGCGTTATTATGGTGGCACTGTTTGAAACGTCATTCCAGCCCGACAACGCTTATTAATGAAGTGAAAACTTGTTAATGTTATACATGATTAATGTCAGAATTTTATAGAATTTCGTATAGTTTCGCGGAAGCTAGTGGGTAAATACGTTAGTTTTGCCCTACTTCGTCCAATTAACCGTTTCCTGAAAGTTCAGAGCGAAAGCTAACAACGTGTTTCATAACAGAGCTTTCATTATAACTTGGAAAAGTGTGGTAGTACTCGCCGGATTATTCAGAAATGATTTTATTTCTCCTTTCGCTAATATTGTCACTTAGGTATTAAAACATTTTCCACCTTTTCTAAAACGAATTATTTCCGAAATCCGAATTCCATCTTTATAAATCAAGGTGGCATTGTTACAATAGCAAGCTACTTACTAAACTTCAAGACTATTGTTTTAATATATTGCTGTAACCTAATTCTCACTGAAAAAAGTTTTGTCAAAAGTTTTCTGAAGTTCCATAGAAAACAATCATTGATACAGCGACATCTGTTGTGCAATGCATAACACAAACAGCGCCATCTAATATCGAGTAGAGGCAGTACAAGAATAACTACCGCGTAGCCAGCAGAGGGCGCTGTTTGTCAGTTGCAGCTACTACACGCTAGATAGCGCTGACATAAAGATTACAAACCTTGAACGGGCATCGCTCGTAGTGAGACTGCATCTTCTTCTATTTCTTCTTCAACTTCTTCCTCTGTTATCGACGGTGGTGCAGCCCAACAGCGGAGTCTGACGCCGGCAGTGCCAACGTTAGCTCCGTTGTCGAGCCTCACGCGAGGAAGACTCCGTGATGAGTATTCCCCATTATTATTGGTCTGTCAAACAAAAACATTTGTATTAGTTCTTTGTCCTGGAATGTTTAAGTATTGAAAGTTATTTGGTTTTCTATTTGGTAAAAATAATAAATGTCGATAGTTAACTGTCTACAGACGATTTTCGCTAATTAGGTATATTTAGCTAATGATGCAAAAATAAAGTAACAAAATAAAGGAAGTTACTGTCATTATCACTACACGCGTATGCAAATTGCGAATGCTAAAATTAAGCTAATCAAAACACATTGCAATGAAATTAAAAACGGATGGGGTGTGAAATAAAATGCTACTGAAATAAGAATTCATGAATCGTCTAGTAAGACCATTTAAAAAAGGAAAGGAGGAAATCGATATATGCACGCGACGATCGCGTAACCGCTTTTAAATAAGACGCAGCCATAAAGTAATAATGTTTTCTTTTCGGTGAACCTGGGGCCCAATTCTGTAAAATAGCCAACTTGTCAATAATGTGTCGGTAGTATGTCAGTAGTATCTCAACATTCTGAGCCACAAGATACAAGCGACGCTTAGTTTGTGGCTCACCGAATATGTATTCTTACTAATAATTGATTTTTACTTTTTGATTAATAAACGTTATTATTATAATAGAATAGTCATTGGTCAATGGTCATTGGTATTCTAGAAAATTTGTATAATA
This sequence comes from Fissipunctia ypsillon, assembly GCA_947568875.1. Lineage (NCBI taxonomy): Eukaryota > Metazoa > Arthropoda > Insecta > Lepidoptera > Noctuidae > Fissipunctia > Fissipunctia ypsillon. The sequence continues at coordinate 19,940,943 of OX387645.1, read as the reverse complement.
CCAATTGTCAATGCCTATTCTATTGAGACACTACTGACAAACTACCGACACACTATTGACAAGTTGGTTATTTTACAGAATTGGGCCCCTGAACGCGTGATCGCGCCGACAGAGGGCGTTTTCTGCTTTTCCGAACAAAAAGTCGCATAATAATATAATATGCACGCGACTTTGCGACTTGCTCACTTTTAAATAGGACGCGGAGTTAGGATATTAAGTAAGTATCAGGGTGGGTGTGCATATAACACACTGAGCATTAAAAACTCATAACCCTCCTTTGGCTTTGCCGTACTCGGGTCAAAAGCGACTCGCACAAGAATGTGCGCTAGCGCGCTTTTATAATTTCTAACGTAACGATACTATCGTGGACGTTCACGTTCACGACACGGCATCACGATATCACAGGGAAGTAAAATGTATGGAACCACAAGCACTTATTCACATTCCTTTTTATGGACGTGGACGTCCACGATAATGTCAGAAGCGCACAATGAATGACAAAAACTTCGCTTTTCCGAACTTTTCCTTATACTCGATGTGCTATTTAAGGCAGGGTACTGAAAATATGTTATTATGTAAAAGTTAGGTAGGTTAAATCAGTGGCGACGCTTGACATTTCGTAGGAGGGAAGCCGAAGAAGAAATTGTTCAGTTACAAATAGTCATACAAATACGATTACCACGTTGTGGCGCCGGCTTATTTAGAGCAATTTGTGTTGTTTTTGGAATATATATTATTTGGCAATCGTAGACATTACTGAATGTGCTATTTTTCTATGGTGGTAGGTGAAGTTACTCTTCCGATCCTCCAAAGGGAAGCCGGTAGGAATGGAGTTGTTAGCGCGCTTCGCCTCTGGTAAATACACAAATCACCGACAGCCGTCGAAAGAACGACTCACATTTACTTTATAGGCACGAAGTAGCAGCTGCTTACTGATAATGATACGTTATGAAGAATAAATACTGGTTTAAATAAGGCAATGTTGTGAGAAGGGATTTGTAAATCAAGCTTTGCAGCTTAAACAGCTTATCGGTGCAATACTAAGATAGATAAACGAGAAGTAGTATGTACGATGCGTTGACTGGGATATTTAATTCTTTGAATTAAGTTATAAGAATTTGCCGTAACCTTTTGTTGTTTTCTATGATGCTAATTCAAATCTTTCAAGTAAGTATGTAACGTACTTATATACCTTCATAACATCCTTGTGAACGCACAATGGTCCACTTAGAGGACTAAGTGCGGAAACCAAACCCCTAACATAGATCCTTGTGATCCTATCTACTATCGTGTTACAAAAGAGATGTGGAGAAACAGCCAAAGAAAATTGAGATCTAAGCATCATTGATTAAAATCTAATTAATTGGTAATAAATTTAAAACTCAGTTTAAACAGAATTGCGTGATTTACCTAGGTCCTTGAACCATCCAGCCACATTAGTGATGTGAAAACATTTGATTATTCAAATCCTAAACTAACATGCGGATCTCAAGTACCTACATAAATTACGTTTAAAAAAACTTGCGTGTGTTCCTGAGGATGTCACCAGTCTAAAGCGTATTCTATCGCTGCGAGTAACGGGTCAACATCCCGTCACTGCTTGGAATTATCGCTGTTTTTTTGCTAAGTTATTTTAGGAGATCCTGCCGTACGACGGATTTCGCGTAAGTCACGGTGAATGAAACCGTCTTATAACCACTTAAATTTACATGTCACGATTGCGAGCGATATAAAAATAAGATATCGGTGCCCATGATCCGATAATAAGAATTATTGACCATGCTCAATAAAAACCTGAATTCAAACCTGAACATATTTCATGACTCTTTGACTGGTATTCGAAAAAAAAAAAACTTAAGAGGATATCGCGCGCACAGTGGCGCCCTCGTCGTTTGTTTGATTATTTCTTTTATTTTAGAATGAAAATGCAGAAAATAAGCACGTTATGTTGCGCTCCACAAGACTATACGTTATTATTATTACAAACAGTAGTTTTACATTCTTAAGATTTATTATAATCTATAAAACGGAGCTTAGTGGCCACTATTTTCCGTTTTAAGGATTATAATAAAACTTAACAATGTATAACTACTGTTTGTAATAATAATAACGTATAGTCTTGTGGAGCACAACATAGCGTTCTTACTTTCTGCATTTTCATTCTAAAATTAAATTAAAAACCAAACAAACGATGAGGGCGCCACTGCGCACACGGTATCCTCTTAACAATTATCATTTAGTCACATAATTTCTGTAAGAGGGTAGAATTATGTATTTGAATTATGTGTTCTGTTCACGTCTATCATTAATTTGTATTCTCTTGTATTTTATTTTATCGTCGTTAAATAACTTTGTTTAAATTTTACTTTTAGTTTATAAGCAGCTTCTGTCCAATGTCTTTTTTCTTTAAATGTTATGTACTAATGTAATGTTATAATTTGTGTATACATTAGCAGTAATACCTTTCCTAAATACTTTTATAAAATAATGTTGAATTTTCGTCTTCAATAATATTAATAGTTCTTTAATAAATAAATAAAAGATACTTACGTGGACGAAGCAAAAGATCATACATAGCACTTAGGGATTTAGGCTTGAGTTTTTGTCTCATGTACCTATGAGTTCCACAACCAGCAATAGGTATGGTTTTTGACGCGTTTTTTGCTATGTAAGAAAAATCTCCAAAAAATAACAAACATAAAAATGCAAAGAGTCTACAGTAAATAACTATCTAACAAAACAACTGGTATCCGAAACCTTTTTGACCTAATGTTATCAGGTAATACATAGCTTAGCTTACAATTGAAATGCTTTGATTTGGTACTTACACATGTTTATATAAAACACGCCCGTACTCAGTCAACACAAGTGGTGTTATGTTATGAATAACCGTAGGCTAACGTACGACAATTAATTATCTAATTAAGTGCTCGAGCAAATTATACAGGTGTATAATTTGCTGGCCTATAATGCGGTGTAATATAAAAGTAATTAGGTACAATGTAGGTGAGCCAACCGGGTATCGGTCTGGGTATCGTGGGAACGCAACTGCATCACTATTGCTCGTACCGGATTATTTCGAGGCCTTATACGGACCCTTTCGACTCGAGATCATCTCACCCACTGAGATAGTGTTCGACTGTACGGTATAGGTAGGTTACTGGGAAATGCTTACAAAGCTATAACTTGATTGGATTGATTACAAACTAGTTGTGAGCGTTATATGTACATTAATCTGTCAATACTGTGTTGAGTGTTGATGTTAACAAGGTCTATTTGTAACTCGGTGTGGGAAATGTTTAGTAAGCCAAGTTAGTAATAATGATTGTGATGAGTTCGTAGGTAAGTAGTTTCAAAAACTACTGAAGAATATATCAATATTATGCTAACAGTCACGGTTTCAAACCAATTAATTTGCCTTTTAAGCTTTTCTATTGTACCAGAAATGAGTAGAAAATCAAAAAATACCACCTAAGTAAGTAATGGCCTGAAAACAGTGTATGGACTAAGTATTGTTTGAGATAATTAATCCTGTAATTAACGAACGCTGAAGCAGCTGAAACACAACAAACGTATTTCACTCAAACTCACTATTCATAATAATTCTTCATTAACACCACATCCATTCATAACTCTTCATTAACGCCAGCATTGCAAATCTAGAAATTCTCTTCGGTCTACATTAATCACTAATTGCGCCTCATTAATAAAGTCTGTACAACAAATGAGGTAACTATAGAAAAAAGGTCAGAATTACACACAATGCTTCCACATCGTCACATAATATTGCACAATATCGGTGCATAATGTATGTACTTAACTATGTATTGAACGAATGTCATACAATAGAGGTGTACCTAACACCCGAGCTCTGGCGGAAGAATCCGAGGCACGCGTTTATTTCCCATTATTCCCCGCGTATGACATTATCATGTGAACGGAGTGAATTCTTGGAGCGTGACGCTGATCGCCACTTGATACTAAGTCACTCAATGTCCTTGCCGTGCCTCTCTAATGATACTGTGTGACATGATCACTTGGTCACATTTAAACATAAACATGCAAACGGATTTATTTAATAATTAGCGCTAAAACTTAGTTTAAAACTGGTAAAACCAGTTGTTGAGGTATTAGATTATGAGAGTAATACTACTAAACAGTTAATTTCATATTTAATGCAATAGTTGTAATAGTAACCAATTATATTTTAAGTAGGTAGGTTACTAAAAAACCTGTATAGAAAACAACTCGAGTCAAACTCTCGACTATGAAATCAATTAGTACGTATAAACAGCAGGCTAAGTGACTTGGGAACACTGCATTTAATTAACTTGTATATTTAAATAAGTTAATTAAATGCAGTGCTCCCACGTTGGTACATTTGGTATATTTGTATCACATAGAGACTATCTCCAACCGCATCACCGTTCCGAGCCACTGACAGAAGTAACAGTTCCAAGTTTCACGATAGCGGTCGAGTGTAAGTTGACAAGTAGCGACAAGACACAAGACCCACGAGGATGCCACAAGTCCACCGACACTAGTACATTTTCCTATGTTGACACTTACAGCTGGCGTGGGCCGATAAGTAGCCGATCTTATTACACGTCAACATACATTAAGAATTTAATTAAGTAATAAAGTTAAACAGGTCTTCAAAGCATTTAACAGGTTTGTTCTGAATACGTCTTTTACTGTAATATACACTTTGTATACCAGGGTTGGGGAAATAGATTTAGAGGAGGGCCGAATGAAATAATTGAAACATTTACGCGTGCCAAAGAGCATTTATTATATGTAACAAAAATTATCAAATTTATTAATTTTTTTGCTTCGACGTGCTAGATCGGTGTGACAGATGAAATTTTGACTTTTCATTAATTATAGCGTCGTAATTTCGCTCCAAGTTAACAGAAGTAACTCGTAAAACGCACTGGAGATACAGTCAGTCAGTCAGTCATTGTAAGTTTTCCTTCATTTGTTTTTACGAAGATTCATTAATTGTTGAAAATATTTGCTCACAGTTATATGCAAATCCGACCATAGAAATAATTTTCTGAGCGTGTTTAATTATGGTGTTGATCACGGGTTTTTGATCGCGGGCCGGATTGAATCATGACTTGGCCCGCGGGCCGCCACTTCCCCATGCCTGTTCTATACTGTAGTAGCAGTGTAAATGGAATACCAACGGGTCTACTTACGTATCGTTCGTGTTATTGTTATGTCTGACAACACAATCATGTCGTAAACTCTACAAGCTAGACACAACATCATGTCCGGTTAGCAAACAAACAAACTGACATAGAATTTTTCATATTTTAATAGTTAATATGAACATAACACACAGAAGAGGATTATTTAAATAAGCAACAAGTAGGTAACGTTCAAGACTCTCTAGTTTAGCGAGGCAGGTTTTCCATTATTTCTAAGATCCGGTCTGATCAAAGACATAAATATTGTTTATTCCAGTGACATTAAGGCCCACTTGCGTATTCATGGGTTATATAACTCGGAGTTAACAGCTAACTCAGGGATAATCAAATAATTCATCTTGCGCCACCAAGAGTTAGAGGTAAACCTAGAGTTAAACTTTTAAATATTAAACCCACCGATGTGGGAGAGTTACGTCGCTAAACTCTGGGTTAGTTTATGTAATGTCAAAATAAAAATTGATGTTGTGAGGTCCCGTTGATAACTTATTTTGTATTTTATATTGTTCGACGTTATAGTAAGTGAAAATTCGGTACTAAATCAGCAGGCAATATATTCATGAACTCATATAAAATAAATACAAATTATAAAAAACTTAAAACAGATTTTTCCATATCTGACTTTTTTTCAATAAACTAAGTCTCCATGGAAACCACATACCTACAATCGATTAAAATGAAATGTCATGTTATAAAATTTAAATACAAGAAAGTATTACGTATCGTAATGTAGTGTAAAAGAGATGGGTATACAATTTCCGTCCATTGTTCGTTAATTCATCTTTGGTCGGATTACATATCAGGCCATAGATACTGCAATCCTATTTTATGTTTCGTCGCTGAACTGCAATGTTCTCAACTCAAAAATCACTATTGTCAGGTTATCTAACCCGGTGTTACTTTTTAGTGGCGCAAGAAGAGTTAAAATGTTAGTTACTTAACTCAGAGATTGCAAACTCTACATTTATTCATTTAACCCGACTAAACATGCAAGTGGGCCTAAATGTATTTTATTTTGTATTGTAAAATGACTTATGTACCATAATTCAATTTAATTACTAACAATAACTTGACATCATAAGATTGTAACTTTACCTATTTCCTATTATTATTATTCTTTTTTACTAACTACCTACTAATACAATCTGACTTAAATATGAGTGTATCTGTGTTATTATGTATTATTGTATATTGATTAATACTGATAATTAGACATCTAGACGTTATTATTTTTCTGAAATCTATTGTATTGTGATTTGATAAGTTTTTGACTCAATTTATGTTAATAACTCAATAGCAAACCAACATTGTGTTTTGCAGCGCCCTGACAGGGTTCATGTACAAAAACCGACAGTAATATTTGTAAAATGTGTGATGTGCATGAGATCAAATAAATAAATAAATATTTAAACCATGTTTAAATAACCGAATCAGTTTCTGTAATTTATTGTTTCAGTAACGTTTATTTATTTTACTTATTCATTCTCCAAAAATAAACTCAGGTACCCTAAATCGTGCTGAGATAGGAGCCTTTTTGGCCTCGCACAGGTCTTCTCTGTTATTTTTCTTTTTGTATGATTGTGTTCATGATATTGTTAATTTTAATGTTCTTTTTATCGTTGTATTTATTTCCTGTGCGTGTCCCAAATAAAATATTTTTCTTTCTATCTTTCTTTTAAATGTAAGTGCTGAAAGATTTAAGAGAAAATGGAAAATTAGAACTTATAAATATACCTAACCTAGGAAACGTTCAACTTATTCGTGGATAGAGCGAGTGCAACTAGGTTTTTCAAAAACTTTATTGCAGAGAAGAGCGCTCACAATTGACAGGCATGCATGAGTAATTAAATACCACTGGCAGATTAATGAACGTGAATGATGATGCCAACAAGGACAGGACACAATAAAGTAGGACACATGGTACTTAGTTCTATTTTCAAGGAGACATTCTCGTTACAGAGAATTAGACGACATCTAATCTATTTTTGCTAAAAAGCATTGCTAACAAATAAGACAAGCACCTACCAATTATGTTAATTCCATATTAAAAGTGGCCTGTTGACCACTGAGTTACAAAATGTCAGGTATTATGATATCACCGAAAATAATACTTCTCTCAAAGGTTACAACATTTTTTTAAATTATTACTTATAATAATTAATAATGAACTTTACAAAAGGCACGCCTTTTATTAATTAAAAGTTAAAACCTCTAGGGAACGTGTCACGATTATAGTAGATAGAATACTCATCATGAGCGAAGGTACACCATACATGCACAAGAAATACATACAGTAGATACCTAGGGGACACATCCAGCTTTACGGCCGAACCCAACAACCTATCTATCACCAGTTTCGGCATACTGGAGATAGAAAAACCTATCTAAGTATGGTTTTAACGTCCCAATAATCTATACGAGATTATGGAGAGTCTTACCGGCCTGACATAAGGATAGATAGAATTAATTATACTGTCTATCATCAATAGCTATCTTGCTTTTTACTGAAAATAGGTTATTGGGTTCGGCTGTTAGAAGAAGACTGTCATACAGATCACAGAGACGAAGCTCTATTTAGCCAATTTTTTTCTAATAGGTACCTACTTGATGTGCCACATTAACAGTCTGAAACTGGAATCTAACTATACATACAGCATAGTATAATGTTTCAACAAGATATCTGCTGTACCGCTCTTCCCGTTAGCTAGAATCTAGGTTCAAATCGAGCGATAAATAGCTTTACCATTTAATAGTCTGTGTTTACTCACTGTTCATGTAAAACAACAGACGTTATGGTACGTTCAAAGCAAGTTGGTGCATCAAACGGGTAATAAAAAGTGAACGAGCGACATAATTCACGATGTTCGGAAAGTTAAACGTGACCTAATTAGGACAGGCTTCCTCCTTGTGGCGGGACTCGATGTTCTGGGAACCAGCGAGTTACGAATGCATTGATATTCCTTATAAAACGTGTTTAACCTACATAAACCTTGGTATAACATTAGTTTTATGTAGGTAAATGTAAAATGAAAAATATTTGTCGTGAATTAATCACGAGCTTTTTGTAAGTTTCGACTAATTATTCTACGTAAACATATTATTGCAATTAAATTAAAACGCTTTGAATTCAAACAAAATTGATCACTGTCCAAACTCGTAAATATTTTAATCAATCTCGAACTACTGAACAATCACACAATTCACTTTAATGTAGCCATGAAAATTACCATAATGACATTCAATAGATATTGTAAACTATAAACAAAACGTAACGACTGTATTCCTGTAGAGGTGGGCAGAGGGCTACGGTTCACCTACACATTTGACCAGTTATGTTTAGGCCTATGTAATAAGTGAGGGGTGAGAGCTTTCCTTTAACGGGGCACACAAACACCGCGCTGCCACTCAAAATGTTCTAATAGAAAAAGTCCATAACACTTTGCCCGACCCGTGGATCGAACCCAAGCTCTTCACCGTAGACTATCTACTCACCTAGTAAACTAATAAAACCGGCCAAGTGCCTGTCGGACCACGCACAATGAAGAGTTCCGTAGTTGGGATGACTTTAAACCAAGAACAAACTTAACATTGTAGTTGAAAAACATGTTCTCTCATACATTCCAACTGCAAATGTAAGTTAGCCGACTATTACTCGTCAACTTACAAAGCCTACTTAGCTGTGTTATGTTTCCTTGTAATTTCGTTATATATACTACTGCCGTGATTTTTTTAGCTGGCAGGGGGGGGGCTTGACTCTAACAAAAATTATCACTTTAAAGCTTAATATTTCGCAAACGGATCCTTGAATCGAGAAATGGCTTTCACACACCCACAATATTTTTGAACGGCCTATCCAAAGACACCCTACACCATGGGATAGACGAGAAAAAAGTCATCCCCCACTTTACGTGTAGGAAAGGCACCCTAAAAAAAGGTTTTTTTAAGTTTTTACTATTTTGTCGGCGTGATTAATATATATACCCGTACCAAATTACACTTTTCTAGTACTAAGAGTGTCTGAGCTAAGCCGCGGACAGACAGACCGACATGACGAAACTATAAGGGTTCCGTGTTGACTACGGAACCCTAAAAATTGCTAATCTATACTAATTTTACCTCCGAAACTGCTCATCCGATTTCAAAAATTCGTTCACTGATAGAAAGCAACGCTATTGCCGAGTGTCAGAGGATATGTTTTATGTTAAAACACGCGGTCGAAGTCGCGGGAAAAAGCTACTAAAGGTATGTTTTCCTAAACATTAGATCTAGGGTACGTAATGTATGACATGTAACACAAACCTAGCGGACATTGCACCTTGTAATAGACACCTAAAAATAGGCCGGAGAAAGCTGTATGAAATTAGAAACGCTGTCGAGAGCCGCCCTTTGATATGTAGGTAAATAAATTGTGGAGACCACCGCTTTGAATTAGCTTTATTAGGACGTCATTATCACGAATGATTTTGTAAACATGGCGTTAAGAATAGTGGAAGAGCTCAGATGATAGCAGACACTGGATGACGTCAGTTGAGATCAATCTTTGCCGTCCGATCTGTCTTGCATGACATACATAGATACGGTAATCTTTCATACGATATTCTACACATACATATTATGGAATAAGCATTAAAGCATCCACGCTAAAATGAAATTGGGCTGGACACAACACATCTGCCGCATGTCAGACGACCAATGGGCCGAACTTATGACCCAATGGGTCCCTCTTAATGGCAAGCGACATCGCGGCAGGCCCAGACGGAGATGGCGGGATGAGCTGGACTCCTTCAACAAGAACTGCTCCTTAGCAGCTTTAAACAGAGAGAAATTGAAAGAAAGTAGGGAGGCCTTTGCTGTGCAGCGGGACATCACAGTATTTTAATAATAATAACCCCATACCGTATCTCTACGTTGACGTCGTGGTGGGGCTTGCGCGCTTCTGAACTCTAGGTCTGTGCCGGTAGAGTTTACTTTGGCGAAACAGGTTTAGGGTGGGGAGCCAGACCAAGAGAGATACATAAACCTGCAGGACAGCTTGTGGTGAGCTGTTGGGCAGTAGTGACCCCACGGACCCTACCTTCCAGGAGAAGTCTTGTTCTTCACCTCTGGCTTGCCTTTATCGGCCGTGAGAAGTGAACACTGACGAGGAACAGAGCCCCACCTCTTTCTTGCCTTTATTGGCCGGCTTGAGTGGAGATTCGCAAGAGCAAAAGTGCTCGGAGGAAGGAAGTATTCCAGTAAGATGCTGGTAGGGATCTTGACCATACTTCCGGGATTGTCCTGAAGGGCAATCCCTTAATTTTAAGAACGTTCACAGACTGATCTCAGTCTCAATATGTCAAAAATACCTATAATTTCCCTACATTTTTGATAAGCCTTTGACATTGATTGTCGCTGAGATGAGATTGCGACTACATTTTGAACATTTTTAATTACGGGAATTGGGCTTCAGATAGCCGTAAAATACCTCTCCACTCCTCATAAGCACCTCAGGAAGTGTTGCCCCCTTGTCGCTACGTCACTATGTGCTAGCGACCGTTTTCGGGGGCTCGTTATTGAGTGTGCAACCACCCTGCCATTTTACCCGTGTATTACATAACATTGATCCAGCAGGGGACATAGTCCTTCCATAGTTCTAGGTAACCAGTCCACTATAGCCACACAAACTCATAGCCCAATATGTATTGCTTCCATGTTCTGCAATAGTCCTGCACCAACCAGGGATTGTCCTTGGGTGCACTTGCATAGAGCAAACATCGTCGGTTGGTGCCTCAGCACTTAAAATTGTCTAAGGGGTCTCTGCGAGTTGGCTTCAGCCCCTCCTACGCCTTCCAAAGGTCCACGATTGTACTACATCAGTGGCTAATTGATATAACAGGGTTTCAGATAATCAATCTTCTTGTTAGTCTCTGTATAATTAGGACATATTTTCACTTAAGGCGAAAGCGCCAGGGTAGCCCGCGAAATTAAAATTTTCTTACGTTTTTTGCAATTTGCAGATCAGTATTAGGTTGTATGTTGATTAAAATATGATTCGCGTCCGTAACAAATATGTATTCACAGAATTGTAATAATTAAAGTCATCCATACAATTCTCTAAGACTATTTCTATGACTATTTCATGAAGTCTTGATATTTGAGACTTTTTGACTTTGAGATTTTAGACTAACTTAACACGTTCGCGTGAGCAACCTCATTTCTGAACGTTGGTCATGCGGCGGTTTTGGCTTGGAAAAAAACGTGTTGCGGCGCTAAGTAGATACGCCATAGGAATTTGCTCTTAAAATGGACGTCCAAAGACGATCCGTGAAAATAAATATGACAATCTAGAGGACGTCGTATGACGTTGCGCCATTTCAAAATTATATCAACACGACGTTGTAAGACGTTGCTCACGCGAACGTGTTAAGGAGTTGAATTACTAATTCTAATGATTATAATTATGTAAATACATATTTGTTACAGTCGCGAATCATACTTTAATCAGCATACACCCAGACACCGAGCTCCAAATTGCAAAAATTGTAAGAAAAATAGAATTTCGCGGGTTACCTTAGCGCTTCTCTCTTAAATAATGAATGTTGATTCACGATCGATGTGATTTTAATGAACATGGGTACATTACGGTAATAAATAACGGTAAGTATTTAGTAAACTATGCGCCAGCGCGGTCAAGGAACACCACTAACATTTAATTTTGTTTCTTTCACCTCATGAACTTAGATAATAAAAATAATGTTATTAAATTATAAATACATTGTAATAAACTTCGTAGTCATTCATTTACTTCAATATTTCAATGTCTAAAGACAGAGACAAACTTCTATTCAGCGATCGAAACAGAATTACAATAATACATAATATGCGTAAATTTTCGTAGCACCCACATAGCATCTTAGAGAATTGATTTTGGGAATTGAAGTCTATTTATAATAATTTTGAGTTAGGTATTAATTAAACAGTAATTATACGCTAATATCTCCATGAATAAATATACAAATATGAGCAACTGATAAGGCAGGGTTAATTTAAACGATTCTAATTAGGAAGGAAAGGATGATAATTTAAGCGATTTTTTTCGTAGCAAGCGTCCTATTTGCATAACTAACATTAGTTATGCAAATAGGACGCTTTATTTGCATAACTAATGTTTAGATAATCTTCTAAAGTTAGACCATTACTATCTTTCCAACATTTTATTTATATCTTTGTCAGATTTTTGTCATCTTTTGAATCACAATTGTCAATAATAATTCTTCTACAATACATCACGGGGCAACGCATAGCTGCCACGGAAATGCTTCATAAATTCTTCTAGGGAAGTTAAGTATAGCCAAGATTATGTATAATTCTACTAGTACTGTAAACTACAACCGTTCTAATAAATTTTACATCCTGCTATATAAACGATTAATACCATATACGCAAGTAATGCAATAAATGCAATTTATCTAATATCAATAAAATTTCTAAAGGAGGAGCGTAATGGAATATTTATTATTCATTTTATTTTGAAAGAGCTCTCTTTTATACTGTATTCATAGGTTATAGCGGTTTGTGGCCATTTTGAGATGTACCAGGCATGCACGAGGGGAGAGAGGCTATTTATGAAATGGCGTCATTGAGGTACGCATGTTTTGTGAAGTTATAATATTTTGAAGCAAGAATATTCTCCAGCTGCATCGACTGCCTCGTTGGTCTAGTGGTCGCAAGCGCTACTGCTGAACATGAGGTCCTGGGTTCGATTCCTAGGTCGAGTAAAGTGTTATTGGGTTTTTCCATTAGGAATTTCTTAGTAACAGCTCAGAGTCTAGATATGTGCCCGGTTGATGGCAATAGGCTCGCCCCCTATTACATGAGACTTAAATATAACTGGCGAAATGTGTGTGTACTATAGGTGCACCTCTGCCTAACCCTTTGGGGAAAATAGGCGTGATATTATTTATGGGACCGTTTTTAACTAGAATGAAGTTAATAGGAACTTTTTTTCTACAATCCGAACACCCAACATACGTATAATTCAAACCTACTCCGGTAGGTCCTAACAATCATAAAGCTCGCAAACAGACAACTCAAAGCAACAAAGTCTATAGAAATCCTTTTACATACAAATCATGCAGAAAATACAGAATTCCTTGAAATAAAGCTCTTCACACATCGGCGGCGTCGACCATCGCGTCTGTATGCAAACGAAGCGACGACGGACAGGACGAGACTACAATGTACCTACCGTGTAGTTACTCGTTGCATGACGTGCACGTGTGCTCAGCAATGCGACTGAACGCATCGGCCATATTTCAGATCCATACGTTTATTGACGAGGAAACTCGACTTAGAATTGCGAACGTGACATCGTTTAAGTTATTTAAGTTACCATCCCTGCCTAGTTGCTATTCCACCAATTCGCACTAAGCGTTTCCAAATGTCATTTGATGATGCGTACAGCAAAGAGTGGATTTCTCTACCTGCGTCTGTGTTTCCGAACATATAGGGCAAAACTTGGGTAATCGGTGATAGTTTTGTTTTTTAATTGTAAAATTCGATTCATTGATCAGATTATTTTTTAAATTTACTGTGATACAGTAGACAAAAGAATCTTTGCTAACTTATATCTAAAAATGTGGCAAATACTATATAATGATTGAAAAATATACATTTATCAAGTCAGTAGTAACTTGGTAATAAAACACATATTATCTATCACCGAATAGCTACATATCACGGATTAGCCAAGTTTTGCCCTACAACCCCTTCAGAGTAGAGTAGAGTAGAGTAGTAGTAGAGTAGAGTTCCCTGTCTTCAGAGTGAGAGTGAACAGGCTTCTTCTGGGTAAGCTCGCTCCATCGTCGACTTTGTCTCTGTCACCTCGGACCTAGACTAGAGTTAAGAGCAAACTTATCTCAAATAAAAAAAATAAAAAATGTGCGTTATATATAACTGTAAGTAGGTGCAAAGGTACCTTTTCTGTTTTGAAAATGGTTAAAAGCTAAGGAAGAAAGTTTTGACAGTTTTTAATATATTATTCATCGGCGTTCGTAGTGCAATTCTGTACACAGTACAATACAAACACGTAGAACAATGATGGCGGGTATATTAAAAACATCCAAATATGGATAGAAAGAAGCTATAACATTTAATCAATACTGATCCTGTTCATATTAATAAACTCGTCTTCAAGCTCTGCCAACTTTTCATGACGACATGACCAAAGAATTTATAAATTGATTTTATCAATATCCAAATACCAATCACATTATTACGATGTAGCTTAGTTATTACCAAAAATATTTCAACTGAAAAAAAAACGAGATTACGTGTTCCGAATTCGCCGTGGTCAATCAATCATTGAACTACCGCACTCGTAATTAGGTAGTTTATTACAGAACAATTTAAATAAATTACTTAGTTCCTGTAGCTTGAGTAGATTATTATTTTAAATGTTATTCATGTTACACAGCGATAAGATACAAGTATTTTTATTTCACAGATTTTACTCGCCGACTGTACAAGTATGGTCGGAAATAGGTATACCAACATTAAAACAGCATTAGTAACATGAAATATTGTAGCTTTGCTCATATTTGAAATGTTGTTAAAGTTTACTCAAGATCAAAACCAACACTGAGGTAAAACTAGTTTGAAAGGATTCAACGATGTGAAACGCAACAACTTTTCAGTGCAAGTCTCACACTTTATCAAAACACTGTTGTTAATCTCTGTACCCAACGGACTACATAAATAGCTCCGACTGTGGCACCAGTATTAATTGAGAACGTTTGTTACTCGATATTCAAGGGACAAGTGAGTCTACGCGACTGTACCGGACCGTTGAGCCCACAATTCACGCCGCTTGTTGTTTTATTAGCAATCAAACTACTGCCGAACTAGCTTTACTTATTAACTTGAACTTTAAACAAAACACTGTCGTGCAAAGAAAACAGATGAAACATAAAAAAGGACAATTTTTTGTTTTTTTTTTTTTTTTGTTTTTTCGTAGGTATTTCTGTTACGTAAACTTTTAAAGGTTACGTTCCATGTCTGAATTAATTACAGAACAATAATAAGCCAGTTGAATGGGCTTTGTTGTATTAAAACCAATGTGATCATTCTACTGTGTGGAAAAACAACTAACAACCACGTCTATGCCATACAGCCATACGTTCCAAAACGATTTGTTTTTTTTTTTATAAACGATAAGCCTGCTATTATTCGTAGTCTGAAATTAAAATAGTTTTAAAAGCAATATTTCATCCTTGATATTTTCTTTTAATTGAGCACTGCGTACTGCGTTATTTCGTAGCGATCATATCTCCGAGTGCGGACCACATGTAATGGTAACAAGCGTCGATGGTCAGGTAGAAACACCAATTACGCACGATTTTATAAGCCACGCGATTAAGTACTCGATAACCCGATTACCTGCTTCAGTTTTAATGGTAAAACATTTGCCAATTGTTCGAAAGGTCAATTTAACGTGAGAGTCGGTCGGTTTAATGTTCCACTAGACGCCTGGGAATGATCTGTCCTTGCCGTTACTCCCTTGAAAATACAATTTCAACTATTACATCAGACATACGTTGGTACAGTCTCTGCATACATATTCCACTGAATTAAGTTAAGATTTATAGGTTCTAGAATTAACTGACATGCAGTTCAATTATGGTTAGTCAGTATATTTATTTAACCGGTTTCCAGTAGTCCTGCGAGAGCGGTTTAAAATTGGCAGCTACTAAATTCTAACTTTACATCATAAAAAAGAATCAATATCCATTTTAGCTTAGCAACTCCTGTGGTTTGAAACGTGCTGACGAATTAATTAGGACAAAAAGTTCTAAATATACTCTTTAAAATATAAAAATAAACATTTCGTCCGTATCCCTCCATGGTCCGCCGCGCACATGGCCTTTATACTCGTAAGTCCATGACATCACCCAATGTGGTTCCATTTACATCGCCACCATAATCCAAGTACATCCGAGAAACAGGACAAAGAGGCTTAACTTATAAAAGCTTTATAGAACAAGAGCGTTTTGAAAAGACGCACAGTTAATTATCGTAACCGTGAGTGTTATTGCATTACCGCGAGCTTGATTAGTCATTACTTGATGTAGAAAGTGTATGTGTGTCGGATTGTTTGTGTATACAGAGTACACAATCGCTTACTTGATAAGGGATTTATTTATGTTATAAGCTTTGTTTAAGTTTCAGAACGAAGACTGTTGGTTTACAATACCTAAAGCTTATTCTATTCTTAAAACTGGGGGAAAAGCGTGGGGACAACTACTGCCTATGTGTGAGAACATGAGGACTAATGCTTTCATGCATGTCATTACGATCAAAACGGCGACTATTAAAAGAAAACAAAATCAAAAACACCACAGGAGCCAAATCAAACATAAAATTAAGGAAAATCTCCAGAAAACACAGCGAATAATGTAATATTTACACTTATTCACTGACATTCATGAATCAGGTGATAAAGAAGTGCAGGGGGCGTATAAAGCCAGGGCACACATCTTACCTTGTCCACATAAAACCCGGGGAACGACTGTCCGGCCGCGTGCAACAATACAAGTCACAATCAGTGATTTAATACACATAATACACAAGTACATAAAAGAAATTACAGGTAAAAACGTCTTTAATACTTTTTTAATGTAATTCTCATTATACTTGATCACTTTTCCTAGACTATTGTCTCCTAGCTTTAATAACTATAGTTGTCTGCTTATGGAAAACGCATGTATTCCTTTTTCCGCCTCATCCATAATACCTAAGATGCTGTAGGTTTAACGACGAGAAACCTCAAGTTGACCTCAACATGTGGTAATAACATGGTTTTAGCATAAGTTGATGTTGTCTATACAAGTTTTAATCGCCTCTTACGAGTTGCATTACATCAAAATAGATAAACCAGCTGCCAATGTGCTTACTTGGTCTCAAGTTATAACTAAGCATAAGAAAAATAAAAAATTCAAAGGTAACACAAGATTGCCCCCATGTTTCAAACAAATATCCGTTGATAGTGAAGGAAAAACAACCAAAGCTAATAATCTCGCGGAAGTTATGTGAGTCAACGAGAACAGCTGACGGTAAAGAAAACGCAAAGGAAGCTGGTATTATGGTGATCATGATCATAAATGATTACCTAACTACCCGTTAGCGCCATAAGATTATTTTAATCTTGTGCTTGACACGTCTTTGATATTCATAACAGATTTATATTATAAGATAAGAAATTGTGTATTTACAGCATTTCTTCTTTCTACGCCTGGCGTAATTACTGACTGTTAAAACCTGATGAAAAACATGATCATTGATTATTTTGGTTCAGGGTAATAACATCGAAAGCAGCTAGCTATTGTCCATATCACAGTCCATATACGGCCGAACCCAATAACTTATATATCACCAGTTTTGGCATAGGTACTCGAGATAGAAAAACCTATCTATCTATGGTTTTAACGTCCCAATAATCTATAGGAGATTATGGAATCTTATCGGCCTGACATAAGGGCAGATAGAATTATACTGTCTCCACACCGTTTCGTCCACTGTGTGTCTTGTACTGTCTGTGTTGTGCCTTTGTCTGTGTGTCGTCTGTCTGTTGTCAGTATTTCTACATTTATATCTGTAATTTTTATGGAGTACAATAAAGAGTATTCTATTCTATTCTACTGTCTACCATCAATAGCGATCTGTCTTTTACTGAAAATAGGTTATTGGTTTCGGCCGTATGTTGTCACGGTGAGATATTTACAGAATAGATCGGCTACAGTTCTCTTTTCAATTTGAACATGGATCTAACTAAACTGTCATCCTTTCTTTTGCAGGTGAACACCTACTAATCCAAATAGACCAATGAGATGAGACCTAAGCACCCAAAACAACGCCGACTCGATGACACAACGCATCAGAAGTACTTCATGATTCAGCTAGAAAGCGATGCGTCTTCGTGAGAAGCGGAACCCACTCACTCTGCGTTTCCGTCCTCATTGTTTGAAGACATCCTGCCTTTGATTAATAACTCCCTGTAGGACGTATTTTACTATGTTCTATGTATTTGGTCATAAAGTTCAAACACTAAAATAACCTCGCCCAAAAGATGGCTTCTTAGTTTGAACAAGAATGTAAATTTTTGGGACAAGAAACTCATTATATGAGTCATGTCATGATTCGCGTGTTGGCGCTCTCATGTGATTTTGAATAACGTTAAGGTTCAACGGAACAAATACTGTATAGATAATTGTATGGCTGTCATGTGAGGCTAAATTATTAAAGATACAGTAGCAGCATGATTTGCTTTTTGTTTTTGTTTTGCCTGGCCATTTATGCGGTCATGAGTTCTATTCGAAGAAACAACGTTGACGTTGATGTGGACTCTGCGCCTGCAACATTTATTTTGTTATTTGCTTCTCTCTATCTTTTCGGTTTAAACTATTAAATAAACCTTTTTTATTCTGAATCCAAGTCCCCGAGCATACATTTAACAAAGTCTTGGGCTCAGAAAATAAACATCTTCATTTCAATTCACCACAAAGTGTCTAACAAGTATCAAATAGGCCATAAAACTGCGGTTCAAACAAAGGTTTACAAGCAGAGTTCATTCGTCTTATCCTGCGCCCGCGCGGCAAAAAGCCGCTCTTAGGCGTGCAACGCATAATTTTGATTTATGCAGAGTGCCGGCCGCGCGCCCACGCCTGCATTTGTCTGTTTGTACTCAATGCGCAAGCGACGCACGACAAAAATATTGTGGCCCTATTCTAACAAATAGGATTTACATTAAAATAAAGTAGGTACTTAATTAAATTATAACACGAAGTGCAAGTAATCAACAGCGAGTGAGAAGATAAGTTTACTCCATTTACTCTCAAAGCTGCATTAATGTTGAAAACCAAACTATTAATCCATCCACTCACTGATTATTACCTACTTTATTAATGTACCTCAAAATTACTATAAATCTGTCCGAGGCCTACAATTAAGCCAAAAAAGTAAATGAGGATCTCCACCACATTGTACATCATCATTAAAACGGTTCATGTGTTCTCGTGCCCGTTTCAAATGCGTACAAATCGCGTTCTGTGTTACAACACTTAATCTAATTTCCCACAGAGTGACGTAACATCGTCCGTTGGTCCCATAGTTATCATAATGAGTGTAATCAAAACCAAAATGCTAGACTGTGCTGTCGAACGTATCGTGGTAGTATCGGTATCGATGAGTTCGAAATTCAAATAGATGTTCACTTAGGGTTGATTGGACTTTTTCCAAAAACTAACGTCTGCAACTTTGGTCTTCATACGTCAATAAGTGTTTCCACATACATATGCAGAACACATGAGTATTGAATAATACATACATATGAATTCACTATTCATTCATAAACTACTTACTCTAAACACAACTTGTATTCGGTTTCTTTCGATGTTATGCGAGTAATAAAAGAAAGAACTACTTGTTTTTTGTTTGGCTTAGTGCTCTACAAAATAGTATTATGTGTTAATGGCAGCCCTGTACAAATGTTTAAGCATAATGGTCGGGAATGTTCCCTTAGCTGCCCGATGAGCCACTCTAGCGCACGCGAGCTGCGCGCACGCAACCTCAATGAGATCAACAGTCAAATTGAGCTATTTCTAAAGCTGCGCTGTAACTGCATATGTACTTTGAGTTTTATCATTAAACTTTCAATATAAAATCTAATACAAGGAAACTTCCTAGACTTCTATAAAATACATTTTCTTTATAGATTTCCACATTTTCCACTTTCTCTCTCTCTCTGGGGTCGGTCCTTCATGTCTGAGGATCGTGGTCAGCCTGAGGGTTGCATCGGGAGCGGATGATCTGCCTCCATCGGTATCTGTCCATCGCGTCTCTTACGACCGTGTAGAATTTGGACGACGACGAGTCTTTGACTTGATCGATCCATCTTGTTGGTGAGCGACCGCGCGATCTCTTGGCTTCGGTGTTTCCAACCACTGTCAATATTCTAGACTTTCGTCGCCTCTACGCACCGTGTGGCCGAAATATGATTCTCCTTTTTATCTCGGGAATACAGCTGCCGTCATTGCAGATTTCCACTTTACATGATATATTTCCAGGTCAAAACTGTCAACCAAGGAATTATTTGCAAAATCTCGGTCGCCATCATATCTTCAAATATTATTAGGCAACGAAATGACTTGCTGTAAACACTCCATCACTTTAAAAACCATCAAATGTACCGAACAAGCAATTTTCACGAGATTAGGAAAGCGGAACAAACGAACCGACGGATAAATCGCAATTTCGTAAATAATAAAGCACCTTGTATATGTGAGAAAGTGA
Organism: Fissipunctia ypsillon; assembly: GCA_947568875.1. Classification (NCBI taxonomy): domain Eukaryota; kingdom Metazoa; phylum Arthropoda; class Insecta; order Lepidoptera; family Noctuidae; genus Fissipunctia; species Fissipunctia ypsillon. The sequence goes on along the minus strand of OX387645.1, from coordinate 19,920,409 downwards.
CCATCATTACGTATAACGAGAGTTGCTCTTTTTTGGTAAGCGATACAAAGTAGAAGTACCTACCGAAACTTATGCAAAGGAGAGGATTGGCAGATTGAGATTATAAACACAATCAAACATACAAATAAACGTAAGTATTTGATTTGACAAAGAAAACTATTCCTGTCTGTTGCGCTTTCTGAGTGCACCGCGGTGCACGGATCAATCTAACTAATCGCTAAGAACAGGTTTTGCTGAGACAGTTCTTGTTGTTGTTGTTTTTTGTTTTTGTAATTATATTTGATTACTAGTTTTTTATTTATTTATAAGTAGGTATTAAAATGATGTATTAGGTATGTTGAAACTCTTTGTACTCCCCGTCACTTGTCCCCAAAGGTTCTTTAGGAAACCAGCGTCAGACAGCATCTGTCTGGCTGTAATGCTGAAATGAACCTTTTTGGCGCAGCCTTGAGGCACACACTATTGTTGTCTGAAACATTATAAATAAATGTAATTCTTTCTTTCTTTCTTTATTCCTGACAACTTTTCTTGCAACATGAAAATTCAACTGTTGCATTCATATTCCTTATCTTTCCAAATATATGGGTTGAAATTAATAAAAGAATAGGGTAGGTACATAGTACACACATTGGCAAATAGTTTTAAAGTCTTGTTATTATTAAAATCAAGTGGCATTTGTTTTACTTAATTTATCAATAAACCTTGCTGATTGTTCTGCGGATCAGCGTAAAATAAGCAAAAAGGACGAATGCATTGTGGAAACATAAAAGGATTTATGTGCCAAATACAAAAACCTAAACGTGTTCGACAATAGTCACGCTCTATTGCACTCGAATTTTGTAACATCACCGCATCCGGTTTTCTATGATTATACGGTAATAAATAAAACCTTCGTGTTGGCATTAGTAACTGACCCATACGGAATGCTAAACTACGCGATTTATCTACATTAAATCATTATTAAAACTGGCAAAGACTGAAAAAATTAGAACGTCCTGGATACGGCGAATAGTTTATGTTTTCAGGACATTCGATTTATACGCTTATTATGCGTTTGTGAAATAGAGCGCGTGAACTAAAATTATCTTGGTCACTGAAAATTAATCTAATTATGTAGTTATTCAATAATAGTTTTAACAGTAATTCCAACGACCTAAAAGCTATACAAATCGAAGGTACTGAAAAAAGAATATATTTGAATAGCTGATAGTTCCATTTCAGTGAACAAGCGGTAATAATATGTATATTGATCAAAATAATTGTACTGGAAGCAATGAACGCTTTATTGCTTCAATCATGTTTATGCCAAATGCAATCATCATAAATATGTTAACAAACAAGTATTCTGTAATTCTTTCTTCGTATCGAGGTTTACGAGAATAGCGGTTGCTGTGGTAAAATTTTTAGCATATCCGCATAATTAGTACGTGTAGATTGGCTTACTTACTGCCCACTGCCTAGGGGCGATAAAGGACGAAGGTAAATAAGTATAATATTTAAGAGTCGGTACTTACAGCTAGCTCTTCGCTGGTGTAGGCAGTGAGGATGCGCCGGTCCTGCTGCAACACGCAATAGAACGGCTCCCAGGACAGTGGCACCCCCACGGCCGCGCCCGCCACCGCGCTTGATGCCCCATCTGGTGACAAACACAGAGAAACTTAGATACTCGTAAACTACTTAGTAATAAAGTCCATTTCAAAATGACACCGGTGCACTTTAAATGAATATAACAAAAGACGATCATCGATTCCTTTTTCAATTCGTTCATATTAATAGCACCAATACGAGTAGTTTCTTAGAGGATCCGGTTAGTGTGTGAGTTCAGACCACGAAGGTTGTGACATCACTGGTGGCCAGACCTTTTTTACGCCACATCTACTCATATGTATGCCTATAGCAATAACCATCGACCGCATTTGGGCACCCAACAAATCAATTAGCAGATACACAGACATTTCATAACATGATTTGTGGCAGTCGATGATGACATTAACGATATCATCTGTTTGTAATATCGCTCATCTTTATTTTTCATTAGTAAAAGAAATAAAGATCTACCTGCATAGTAATCAGCGGTTTAGAGGCTTCTATCTGTTCAACAAAGAAACCTTATGTTTCAGTTTGAGTGAAAGTTATGAATAATAATACAACAATAGTGCTTTGAAAAACTTGTTTCTGTGTAGTTTCTTTTACAACTTTAGTTTTATGTTAACATAAAATGAAAAAACCGGCCAAGCGCGTGTCGTACCACGCTCAATGAAGGATTCCGTAGTTGGGATGAATTTATCCCCAGAACAAACATAACATTGTAGTTGAAAAACATGTTCTCTCATACATTCCAACTGCAAATGTAAGTTGGTCGACTATTACTCGTAAACTTGTAAAGCCTACTTAACTGTGATAGTTTTCCTTTTAATTTCGTTGTAAGTACATACTACGACCGTGAATTTTTTCACATATCCGAAACTAACCGTTTAGCTGGCAGGGGAGGGGGAACACTTGACTAAGAAAAATTAACACTTTAAAGCTTAATATTTCAAAAACGGATCCCTTAATCGAAAAATTGTTTTCACAAACCCGCAATATTTTTGAAACACTTATCCAACAACATCCCACACCATGGGGTAGACGAGAAAAAAAACATCCCCACTTTACGTGTACAGGAGGTACCCTAAAAAAATTTTTTTCATGTTTTTATTTTACCACTTTATCCGCGTGATTAATATGTATATCCATGCCAAATTATAGTTTTCTAGTACTAAGCGTCTCTGAGCTAAGCTGCGGACGGACGGAAGGACGGACATGGCGAAACTATAAGGGTTCCTTGTTGACTACGGAACCCTAAAAAGTGGTGAAATTCTTCAAATGTCCAAGAGAGATTTGAGAGATCGGTGCGTTTAGCTCATAATTGTCAATATCTCTACAAATGCAACGTTCGTTATGATAGCTTAGCTAAAGAGCTACCCATACTTAGTCGAAGCAATAAGGTGATGGAGAAAAAAAATTTGTACGAGAAAATATAGGTAAGGTACTGGTAATGCATTTTGAATCTATTCGAAAAACATAAAACCGCTTCGGTAATTGTTGTATCCACGTTCTTCTATCTATCGGCTAACTCTCTTCGCAGTCACGACCAAACCTAGTCCACCATAACAACAACGTAAAAATCTAATTGAACCACCATGTAAACGTAATAAACATAATAATCCAATAACAAACACAATTATGTTACGTTATGGTACTGTAATATGAAGTGAAAGGTACTCTACCTACTAATATAATTGTAAACATTAAATGCCACAAAATACTATAACATTACGTGACTTTTGTGATATACATAGGTAAATTATATACTTCCATACTTGTATCGTGTACCGACAGTTTTTAATTACCGTATACGACGATACAGCGAGATATTATTATGGAAAGTGGGCCATTCATCTATCAGATAAAATTGGAAATATTTGAATTACATGCACGCTGCGCGGCGAGGTGTGGTGGCGTAACGTATATGTAAATTAATTTCACTGCACATAGTAAGCTAATACCTGTTGTCATCGGCTTTACAAAAAGCTCTCGTCACTCATTAGTTGATGAAGAATACTGATTACGATGGAGACTTTGGTCCGCACCGGCTGCAAAAGCACCGCACGCAACGGATTTTGCTTTGTTTGTATGAAGAAATGAACCAGGCGCTCGGTGTGGGCGGTGCCTATAGTGGACGCAGCGCTGATTATAATATGAATTCATACAAAGCAAACCAAAATCCGTTGCATGCCGTGCGTGCGTTGCGGCCGGTGCGGACCAGTGGACGTTCACCTTTATGTGTTAAAAAGCTCTTTTTTTAAGACAGACTGCCTAAAGGTAAGTATTTATTTAAAGTTTAATTATATTCAAAAGATAAGTTATGTAACATTATCATAATAATTAAGTCATTACTCATAGTAAACCCATCAAATCAGATACACCCACAATATAAGACTTGACTAACAAGCTCCCTCGTTATCTTCTAAGTCTAAGTTATAAAAAGGTTTAGTTTACAATTTAAATAATCACGATGCAACTCGCCGGCAACTAATTAGTTTATGCAATATATTACGGCATCGATTGCCGCAGACAGAGTAGAAAAACGAGTCAACCTGACGGATGATGGACCAATGTCTTAGCTGCGGCAAGACTGGTCTATTATAAACTCCGCGTCCCATACATATTTTATTATAAACCTTTCAACGCGATCTCAATCAGTAGGCACTTTATAACAGCGTGTCCACATGTGATTAGTCACAACACTACTGAATACAAGCATAAAGTAACTTCAAAACAAAGGCAGTATTTTAAAACAATATGAATAAACGGATTTCAATGGTGCCTGGTGCCTCGCTCACGCTGTTCTTCCTTACGAGGTAAACAAACGGCGCGAGAAATACAAACATGAGGTGTCCGTGCCCCTCGAAGCCACATAAGGTAATGATGCTCTGCGCTTTAAAGCTATTTGTAGAGATGCAGCTGCAAATTCATCACTTGTGTGAATACAACAGAAGCTTTCGCTCAATTAACTGTCAGAGCTCTTAAAGAGAATAGACGCTAGATATACTACCGTTGACGGTTCATTAAAATGATGAATACTTACTTTTAAATTAGTAGAACAATTTATATAAGTTTTTTTGCAATTTATATAAGTATTTTGTTCTACTGAAAAAGGCATGAGAGATAAGTTTGAGGTTACGTCAGTTTATAACTGACCGTATTCCTTGTTGTAATCTGTGGAAAATGTAGTGGATAGTATATTTGTTATTTCTGTTTATTATTAATATACTACTGTTTGTTTTCCCTTACGAAATAAATACTAACATTATTTATAAAAGCTCGTTTCTCCAGGCCAATTAAGATCGACGATCTGAAAATAACTGCTGTATTTGTCTGTCATTGTATCTGCTATCTAAAAATATCCCCTATAAAAAATTCATGGAGTCGATTTTAAACAGGACAATGGCAGTAATTGATGCACTTGTTCAGCTAATAAAAGCCAGCGGTGGTGCGACGACGCTGCGTCCACATGGATTAATGCGTTCCATTTAATCTATTAAACAGTGACTCATTGAACCGACGATTCAGTATACGATAATCAAAAGGCACAAGTATATTATTATATTGCTTAGGTTCAACTTTGTCCGGAAAATTAGGCTTAACAGTCGGGCAAGTGCATTTGATGAGTAATCATCGAAAGTCATATTAAAATTAACTTAGGTACTGTAGAGGTGCCGGTGCCAGTGACGGTGGTGCCGGTGGCGACCTCTTATGTGACAAGCCGTTAAGTATTTCTCCACAGTTAAACACCATCACGACACATCTGCTCGGCCCCCTAGTACCCCGGCAGATTGCTACAGTACCTAATAGAAAACAAAGAAATAATCCGTAAACTTCGAATACCTTAAGCTTTGTTGTTAGTCTGAAAAATTTAAATAAAGTTCTAATGTCCGTAAAATAACTGACTGAAAATTGATTCACGCAATGTACTGTACCGGCTGCAGCAGTGAAACTGTGCTACAAATAAATTTTACTCTCTTTGGGTTATTGCTATAACAGTTCGGCGTGACTCATACAGTTGCTGCGAACGCTATACGGCGCAGAATTATGCTCGTAATCGTAATAACAATCGTTTTGCGTCTATTTGTCTCGTGAAGCACGCGAGCTAGTAAACGGTATCAACGTACTACATAATACTGGATTATTAAGTCTAGTTTACAGTGGTGGAGGATAAGAGTGTAAGGTGGCATAATGCACAACAGTGTAACAGTGTATCGTTGGGCTAGAGAAAGTGCTTAGTGACAGTGTAAACGAGGCTTTTAAAGCTACTAATGGTATTTTCAGTACTCCACACTAGACTGTTCTAGATACGATATTATATGCGTCCTAAAAGATCACGATATGGAGTAAGTAAATAGTATAGTAATGTAGTGTATGTAGCTAGTCCCGTAGCCGACGAATATGATCGTAAATCGTTTCCTTTCGAAGCTTCCTCAACTTGCACGGTTTGATAAACAGCTGCCGGATGATTTTTCGTTTACTCTGAGATGCCATTGCGCCAACTAGCAAATAAAATGCTAAGTAGGTATAGCAAGCTAAGCTAGTACCCACCCACGGCGACGTACTGAATTTTTGTGATAATCTATCGTGCAAAGCACACCTCCTCGAACCAGCGCTTGAGGCCAGTCGGCAAGCCGTATTGAATACGCGAGAATATTTAATCGTGTAGAAAGCACATTTATTAACGCCCATAGAGCTTAAACATAATAGCACTATTATCTATTGTATAAATTAAATTAATTGATCTACTGGTATTGCGAATTTTATTAATAAAATTATCATGAAAAACGAAGATAATGGATTAATTAAATATTTAGATTAAAGATTTCATGTGTCTATTTCTTATAACTGACTGGTTTGTTGTATGTTGAAAAGTAAAACTGGTTTATTATTAAAAAATGATTGACGACTTTATTTGTGTAGAAACTTTTATGTATGTTATTGTGTTGCTTATAATTATGCACACCAAACGTGAGTTTTGCCTAATCGTTACTTAGCCTGTCGGGCTATTACAAAATATTGACACGAAGCTAAGTAGAAGAAGTACATTGCTCATACACCGCTGCCTCAAGGAGCACTTGAGATACACGAACATGTAAAACGAAAAGTTCTTACAATCACACCTGCATTACCAAAGGTGCATAACGTTCTTAATTAACATTAATTTCACTTGTTATCATTGAACGAAAAGTTAATGCGTTTTGTGTTGCGTAAATTTTAAACACAACACACACTTGCACATTGTGTATGTGTACAGACTCCAATTATTTTTCCCCGTGTACTTTCAACAGCATAATACATTGCTATTAAATCTTAAGAAACCCAGCCCCAATAAACCTCTATGCGCTCATATAACTTACGTCCACAATTCCAAAGCTAAGCACTATCTTATCTCTTATTTCTTTCAAGAATTCCTCAAAGCCGCCACAGAATACTTATAGTTAATGAGCGTAAACCTAGAATCGCATTTAAAAGCCCGTCGTGCTTCGAAAATAGCCGGCGGCTATCAAAATCACTATCTTCGTCTAAGTCACGCGCGCTTCGCCTCTCCGTGATATGGCTGTGAGCTAGGACGGGAAAACCCCACAATAATGATAATAAACGAAATATTTAGAAATTGTGGGTGTTACTATAGGTACAACTCTGCCTAACCCTTCGGGGAAACAAGGCGTGATGTTATGTTATTTAGAAACTATTGTTAGAGAACAATGTTGAATAACTATTAAAGCATTTTTAATACTAACATTATTACATTTTACGTAACATCTAATTAAAATTACATCATTAATAAGCTCTACTTCTGTATTGCATACATATAGCGTGACATTGCATTTTGATGCAAATGATTAATTATGGCCTAATGAATTCAACACACATAGCTCATAATTCTGCCGGTGTACCTTTCACGTAGGTAGGCGTATCCGGCGATCGTATCTTAGATCGGAGATAGCCCTGATTACCAGTCAGTGTGGTAATGCCGGTGGCACCTAGTTAGCGCCAGCCAAAGGCAATGATTCAAGCCAAAGCGAGTGCAGTTCGCGACTCGTCAACGAACAAGAAAGACTTGTCTGGATACAAGTTGCCTTATAATAACATAAAACAACCGAGCAATGTACCCCAGACTCGATTCAACTAAACCTGAACTTTTGGTAGGTAGTTTGTAAAACGGGTCAAAGCAAGAAAATACTTATCTAAAACACGTGGGTGAGACTGCATTTAAAAAGTTTTTATACGATCCATAAAATAATATACTTTAGTGGATAAACATGTAAACTGCAAGAGTCTGCACTGTGTCATTACGTTTCGACTTAGCAACAGAATCCACTCTCCAGTTTATTGTTCCCTTCTGTTGGCCTCATGCGTTCTACATGTAAACAGTAAGCAAAAGTCGGTTTTATAGACAAAGTACAGAGGCATATTAACGGCTCCCTTTCCAATGAGAGGAAGCTTTTAAGTTCGTGTTAAAATAATTTCAGTATTTGTATAGAAGGGGTACAGTTGCGTGGGAGGGCGGCGCAGGCGCAGGCGGCCCGCGGCGCGCCTTCACGCGAGATGGCGCACAACAATGAACTTGAAATAAACAGGCGAACCTCACGACCGACGCAACATGTTGCCCGCTGTTTATTTATAAACACACCGACACCACGACAGATAGATAAACGGATAGCTACTGATGGTGGCACGTTAGATCGATCTAACTTCTTCCATTGCGAATACTTTATTGTCCATTGTCCAGTATTATTTTCATCTGCACGCTATTGGGACCGAGGTAAACATTAACTTGAAAAATTTTTAGTAAATTAACCAATGCAAGTTTAAACAATTGGCTTTGCATAACATCATAACAATGTCCAATTCCAACAAAACATAATATTATCGTCCACCTCTACAGTATCTCTTTTGTAAAATCTTGACATCTTGTCAAATCTCTTACATCAAGCAGATTCAGATTTCAGAGACAAATACACAATGTTACCTAATTTGGGAACTAACTGACTTGTTACTAATCTATTTATCTTCATAACAATATGTTAATAACTTGTTATGTAAATACATTACAAAGCAACGAGTGAATATAACATTAAGTAAAATTGTTTCTCACGGAGCTGCGGAGGTGTTGTACTTGTGCTTAATTTATTTTATAAATATGTCATTAAGATTTTAAGGAATAGATTAACAATTGATTAAACTAGTTAACCTTGAGGCTGAGCTCGTTGACTGGCCACAATCAGGTTGAAGGGAGTTGAGTGAAGTATTTCTACCAGTTATTCATCTAGGTACAGTCAGCCTCAAACAAATTGTAAGCATAATATTGTATTAATGTGTTGCCACAAAACATTTAATTGTAGCTACTCATTGATAAATTATTATGAAACATAAACTGGAGACAATCAAATGAATTTTTGTCGATGTACTTAAACATCTTTTTGATGCTGACTGACAGTTTAAATAATGATAATGTTTAAAATCTATTTCAATCCAGTCCTTGACCTTAGCATTTGAGCTCATGGCTATCTGGCCCCTGTTGTCTCAGCAAGTTCCCTAAATCTATACATACATACAAACTACATAGAAATAAATAAAATTAAAGTGTCTGTTTGTAATGTCAAAATAACAGCTTTTTACTAAATGCATATGAAAGTATATACGGTACTTATAATAATAAAAAAGCAATTTTCAAAACTTCTGTCTATCTGTCTGTATGTTTGTTCCGGCTAATCTCTGAAACGGCTGGACCAACATTGACGGGAATTGCACTGGCAGATAGCTGATGTTATAAGGTTACTTTCATACGTAGGCTACTTTTATATGAGAAAAAGAATATGAGTTCCGCGCAAAAATGTTAAAACCCATGAAACTGTGACAGAATGCGATTCAAATAGAGAAGTTGTAGTCCGAAATCTACGCGAACGAAGTCGCGGCACGGCTAGTTACGAATATGTGTAAATGCTTTAGCAGAAAAATGTACCGCAGAAAATTTCCATGTTTTGCTAAGAGCGTTCTACATCAGGTATCCAAGTAAAGTCTGTTCCCGAATCGCGCGAAATCGTTTTTTCAGCATTGAAGCAGTAAGCAATTTTTAATAGCAGATTACTTAAACCTCATGTTGATGACTAGATGAAGATGTGTACGCGTATAAAGCAAACGTTCATATTACCAACCAAATCATGGACTCAATGATTGCAAAAAAAATAATTTCATTAACTAATTAAACCTGTAACACTTAACGAGGTGTTACGTTATAACATTAATTTAATTTGCTATATCGTTATATTGGTTACTCAATGAAAATTAAATTTTAGGTCAAACTATCGCAGGTTTTTAACACTTCAACCTCATTAACTTTGTAACTTATAGATTTAATATACCTACAGTTACAAAAATGAATACTTTTATAACTGCAGGTATATTTGAAATGTGTGTCGTAATTGACCAGGAATTATGATTGAAGATCTTACCATCAGAAATCTGGTGCTTCTAAATTAAATTTGAGATCATGAAAGAATTAATTTAACCAAGGAACGATAATATTCATACTAATAAGATTATAAGTGCCACATGTTTCTAAATTATATTCTTCACACAATGTAGAGTGTATGTGTATGTTTTAGAGAAAAAAAATATGCACGATTACATTTTTGTATTTCCCTGTGCCAGTTGAATAGACAAGTTAATATCTTTCAGAAACTATCCTGCATAAAAACTTGAGCCTTACTTTAGAAAAACTGAGGATTCCTGCATCTAGGTTTCCTGCCCTTAGTAGACCTAAAGGTCAGTTGTCGACCGGCTGTAAAGGTCGTCGCCCTTTTGAAGCTACGCCAAGCGGGCACAATTATAAATTATACGTTTGCACACACGGATCTACTTTATACACGTAATTATATCACCCCACATATGCATACACATACATATGTACTAGTGTCTAGTATCTACATAAAAACTAACCATTAACGTAGACTGGACTAGGAACGTGGGAATCATAATACTATGCAATTTTCTTCTTGTAGGTAAATCTATAATATGTGCCGCCCATATGCTAAAAGAGCTTACTGATTTTTAATGCATTGCCTCCAAGTTGTAATAGCATTAAGTTCTCTGGAAACAGGTGATTCTTGTTACCGCTGAGACGAACGGGTTGAGCAGGACCATAAGTTTGTTCGACTTTAACAACAATGGCACAGAAAACTAAGCTTTTATTACGTGACATCACTCATTAGTAACAATTCCACGGAGTTAAATTCAAACACGGTCTTTTCAACACGACGACGGCATACTTACATTTTCATTAATCATATTTGTATGTCATTCACGTCAAGTTCTGAGGAACGTCTTGAAGTACCAACGCATCAAATTCGCCTTTATATCTCTATCACGCCTGCATTGGGGACAATGTAAGCTTCCCGTCAGGCAGATTGTCGCGTAGGAGTTAATCTTCGTATAATATAACGCTGGGCGTTAAAAATGTGAGCGTTCTGACAGACGATTACGTAGGCATGTGAACGCCACGCCTGCACATGGGCACCGTTTGTGTCGAATTTCATGCATTATATCGTGAGCTGAATACAATTAAGTAGGAGTACCTACAAGATGTTCCGAATATTAAAAGTGGTTTGCTCTTTTGAGTATAATAGGATTGAAGAGCTTATAATTTGCTGGCTGTTAAGGGTTATGAAATTGATTTCCTTTTTTCAGCTTGTAAACTTAACATTCAGCGCTGGACGTAGATATTTGCATTCTCGCATCATAATCCCGTTTTGCATTGACACTATACCTATCATTCATTCAACCTGAAATAAATTGGGTTTAATTTATAATACAATACGTGAGTTCATACCAGGTGATAATTTCTGAAGTGCGTAGGCGCAACATGTCGACATCTCGCGCGACTTACTTTTGAGCCCTTCACGCGATGTAGAGAAAGTAGATCAGATTATCCCTACGTTGTAAGTCAACTAAATAACTCAATGGTATTGTCTCAGAAGTTGTCTATGGCATGAACATCAACATCAACCACAACGACTGTTATAGTCAATAACAGACACAGAACACAATTCATATCCATAAGAAATGTGTTTCAAATCTATCCCACTTGTAAATTAAACACGTTCTATAATCAATCTTACGTATAAATAACATGAAAAGTTATAGGAAGAATGTCTGATAGATGTAACGCTTGTAAAACAATAGCGGTTCGTTGCAGTACTTGATTATCATAAAGTGCATATAGGTTGCGTAGGCGGGTGCTCTTATTACCTATAAAGAAACCATAGTCTAACAATACTGTGATAATTACAACCGTATGCAACAGTTCCCACAATTGCACGGTTGATGTAACAGATGTGGCGTTGGATAACTGGCATTATTTGCCGCGGAAACCCTACGACCTCAAAGCTGATTAGCTGCAACATACACATCACGCGAGAGAGCAATAAACTGATCGAGCCGAGCACGAAAATCACAATCACACAAAGGTTTGAATTACCCTTAATTCCACCTTCAAGGATTTCCTCATAGCAGGAATGTTCCCTGGTCATGGTAGTAGGTAATACTATCTGGGTATTCTTTTGTAGATTCCTTTGTTTCACTCAGAAATAAAGGCGAATTAGTGGTTCACATTTCATAAGTCGTGTCCATTGTCAACGTGATGAACATTTAGCTAACTACGATGGCGTGTCCGTCGACGGTGGCTATTTCACACGCATTGGGTTGGAACATTAACTCGGCGCATTTTACTTATTGTTCATATTTCGTATCAGGCACTACATCTATGCTCTTTGTGCGCAGCCAATTCGCCTTTAGTTAGACACATGTATGTTCATAATGTTCAAGTCTTTGTAGATTAGAACATACTCCTGCATTGTTTCGAAACCTGGCGTGCCCTGAAGCAACATGTGCATCAACTTTGAATATTGTATGTTAATATGCAAAATGTTTGTTCTTTCATCTACTAAAATGGGAGATGATATCAACACGTCCACAGTAGCCTCTAAAATTGTGACAATTATTAAGCAGGCTATATATTACTAATTGTGTGTATCTAGGTATATATGGTAATACTAGTACTTCCCGCGCGACTTCGTCCGCGTGGATTTCGTACTTTAGTACCCCGTTAGGGGCAGATTTTCAAAAAAACCTGATAATCTTTATTCTTTATTTTCGGTCTTAAGTAGGTATAAATACTGAGTTTCAAGATAATCGGACCGCGCGTTAAAATTCTTCCATACAAATGTTGACACCATCCCCATTTAGGGGGTGGTTTAGAAAAAGGAAAAATTACAAACTTCATAATTTACTTAAATAAGTATTCGTGCCAAGGGGCCTACTCCGAAGCGTAAATCTAAAGTTCCGAAGTTTTCTACTTTTCATTCTATTTCGTTCGGTCAGTTCGGATCCGACCAAAGGTCAAAATGAAGTTCGTTGAACAAACGTCAAAATGAAGTTCGGTCGGATCCGAACCAACCGAACGAAATAGAATGACATGTACTAGAAAAGAAAACTTCGGTTACATTCGGCCGATACTTCGGATTTACGCTTCGAAGTAGGCCCCCCAAGTTTCAAGTTTATTTAGTCAAGAAATAAGATTTTTCATATAAACAAAATCCTTCCTTTTCACCCCTTAAAGGTCGAATTTCCAAAATTCCTTCCTTAGTGGATGCTTACAACATAAAAGGTATTAACTGCCAAAATTTCAGTTTGTAGCCGCAGCGGTTTAGGCTCGGCGTTGATGAATCAGTCGAGACAAGTATTTTATATGTAAAGGGTGTCTCAGTAAGAGTGCACTTTTTAAAATTGAATTCTTTTTTTCATGCAAGTGGCAACTCTGAAATTTGACAGCTGTCACCTCTGTTTATTCCGATTATTAAAAATGGAGCGCTTTTCGAAAGAACAACGCGTTATAATTGTGAAAACTCATTACAACGGTGAACGGCATTCGTTACAGGAATATGATAACGGACTTCTTGTGGCCTCAACTGGACGGCATGAATCTGGACAACATGTGGTTTCAGCAGGACGGCGCAACCTGCCACACCGCGCATGAAACAATCGACTTATTGCAGCAACGATTTCCAGAACACATTATCTCACGAAATTCTGATGTCAACTGGCCACCAAGATCGTGCGATTTAACGCCGTGCGATTTTTTTCTTTGGGGTTATGTGAAATCTCGGGTTTATGCGAATAAACCCGAAACAATTCCTGAGCTCAAATCGGAAATCCAACGCGTCATCGGTGAGATACAGCCACATCTCTGTGCAAAAGTCATGGAAAATTTCATGAAAAGGCCTGTCATTGGAGCCGTGGGGGTCATTTGCCGGATATTTTATTCCATACTTAATCGGAACATGTCTTCTCTACAATACAATAAAACTATCACAACTCTGTCATAAAATACTTGTTTTTATTTTAAAATGAAAAAGTGCACTCTTACTGAGACACCCTTTATTTAGGTATTCATATAAGAAGAAAGTTGGAAAATCTGCCATCAGAAAGGCAAAGCTCAAAGCTGGTTAAGATGAGAAAAACAAATTCAGTCATAAGAAGGAAGTATCGATCTCTCTATCAATCTATCACAAGAAGCTCATTATTTTAGGATAAACGATTAACTTCCTGCAAAACCAACTGTAAGATCGATCGTAAGTAACAGAGAACATCAATCACGTCGGGTTTCTATGAAGAACTCCGATATTAGTTTCATAATCTCTTCCTACATCGACTAATCATCCAAAAAAGCCGGAGACATGATGTAATGGCGACATGCTAGAGCATTGTTAAGAAAGAAGGCTTGACAACTTTCTCTGTGAGCGAGTGTTCTGTCTGCCACCGGAAACGCATTTGTTTGCGCACGCGTCACTCGTATGAGCTTCCAAGAACTAATACTCGGACCTCCTTCGTATTATCCGTATAGTATAAATTGATGTACCTAATACACGAATTTCATGAAAACCCATAAAGTAACCAACGAACAGGAAATATATGAAGAAGCCGTTATGCAAACTGCGCAGGATGTTTGAAGAATAGTAGGTAATGCGTATGGTCACATACTCGATAAGCTATTATATTTATCTGCTCACTAAATGAATTATAGAAGCTTATGAATGAAACACAGAACAAAGATAAAAAAGAGGTCACTTCTTCCGCGAGACTGAGTACATTCATTCATATAAGAAGAAATCAATTATAATCACATGAATAAACTATTCAAATTGCTATGTGCTGCACACGCGAGCGTTGTGACTTAGGAGAATTGAGTCGTACGGTACAGTTGACACAAGTCACGAACTCTCCGCCTTTACATTCAATGCATGAATAACACTTTTGTCGGCTGTACCGTGGGGTTGCAGATGTGCACAGAATTATTTCAATGCCCATTTAAAAATCATTGATCATCCGTCTTCACTGTATTTAAACGAACTTGACTTTTTAATTTATTTATAGCCGTAGGCCATGGCGTCGTTTATCTCATGTCATTTTAAACGCTTTGTCCGCATTTTATAGTTTCCTCTCGCAGCTATTTTTATTAGAAAACTAGCTGTGCCTGCGGCTTCGTTCACGTGGATATCGGAAAACAACTTCCCTGTTTGAATCGGATTTTGTTCATAATTTCATAGGTTTTAATTATTTTGCGCGGAATCCTAATTATTTTTTCTAAAATAAAAGTACCCTAAGTTACTCTTAATACCATCAGCTATCTGCCAGTTAAAGTCCTGTAAAATCGATCCAGCCGTTTCGGAGATTAGCCGGAACAAACAGACATACCGACAGACAGACAGAGAGACCAAAATTTTAAAAAATGTTTTTTTGTTATAAGTACCGGTAATACTTTCATATGCGTTTAGTCAAAAGCTGTTAGCTGTTCTTTTGACATTACAAACAGATACTTCAATTTTATTTATTTGTATAGATTTGTAAGTTTATGTAGATGTATTCTTTTTCTTAGCTTCGTTTTGGAATGGTTTATTCCATGTACTTAATGTAAAGTACGCTAAACATGGAATTTGTAAGTCTAACCGTACAATTAATATCAGTATTATGTAGATTAAAGCCGTTGTAGTACTTCAAATGCCGTGCATAATTTAATGTTACTTTCGTGAGACTAAATTCGACATTTGTGCAACTCACCGTAAAACTAATTCAAATGAATGAATTTACAATGTTGTATTCTTTGCTCGTCGTTTTACGTTGAATGTGTACATATAAAATACATATAATAAATGTTTAGATATAAACTGGTCCTTGAATGGAGACCACGTACCGAAATGAGCGTACACGAAGCGTAAGACAGCTAAAGTTACCTATGTACGTGTACCGACCTAAAAACTTAATATGTTACGTGTAAGACAAGAAAAACGTGAGTAATAGAGATATTATCAAAATACCTAATAAAATACTCATGATAACAATCAACACAATTTAACCCTACACTGCATGATTTTTTTTTCTTCAGAAAAAAAACTTACGTAATCGTATTTGTGGTGTAGAACCCGGGAAAAATAGTTAAAAAAAATAAAAAACAAATAATAATGGAGATTTTTAAATTTTTTATTTAGTTCCATATGTGGCACAACATGCAATGACCTACCTATATTTGCTACATTATTAGAGATGAAACAGACGGAAGCAGTTGTTGTCCTTGTTGAAACAAAGTTTTCGCACACAACAAACGACTTTCCTTTGCAGCCTGGATACTTGCATCGCTGGCGCTTCTGTCCCCACATTGGAAAGTGCTCACATCCATCACGCCTTACGTCACGAGGAGGAAGAATCGCTACATTGGCTCTCATTCTTTTCTTCTCTATCAAGTCATCGCTTACAGAAGACGGCTGGCCTTTTTTCTTATTCATTGATGGACCACACATGCAGAGGCTCTTTGTCACTTCTAACTTGAAGTCTTTCAACTTCTTCGGCGTTGCTCTTTGTTGCATCTCCCCAACTCTTTTATTTAGCAACCAACTATTTATGGTGGCTATGTCGAGGAAATGGTAAAATAACCTCAAGTACCACTTCTTTGTCCTCATCTTTATGAATGATACCAGTTTTATTGGTTGTCACTCATATGGCACTGAATGCAGTGTAGGGTTAAGAAACTGGACCAGTTGTTTGCTTATAAATATTATGTGTAAGCTCAACTCGTGGTGCAGGTGTAAAACAAACAATCAATGTATCACTCGGCCTTGACTTTTAGTCAGTCACTATCACTTTGAAAGTTTTAATCGATAAGTATATGTGAAGGTGACGTCAGCGTTGAACTGAGCTGGGGAAACTGGACCAGTCGGGCGAGTGGCCGCACTGGTACAGGTGCGCCCGCGCCGCGCGCCGCGGCCGACGCGCGTGCTCCAAACACCACAGCTGCCGCCCGCTCATTGAAAGCTATTCAGAAAATTCGCAATGCAGCAAAAAATCCTATGAATGCAGTACGAATAAATAATTCTCGATCTTCACCTATTGCGGCTTCGATTTTACCTAACCGGTTCTAGCTAGTTAATAGTTGTTAAATAAATCTTCGTTAACAGTAAGACAGCAAAATCTGGACGCTTGGTGAAAGGTTCTTAACATATTCAACAGTTATGCTATATCAAATAAATACCAGCCGGTGCTTAAATCAATCATACCCAAACACATATTTGAACAAATTTATGATATTGAAATAAATCACGAGGATATTTATCTCACGTACCAAAACACCATAAATTGTGGAACGACGATGGATATCGGTACTCCTAATTTATTTACTAAACGCATTCCGATACCCAACAGTATGGAAATTATACGATATACTTGGTTACTGCATTCTAGGCTTCGTAGTCCGTTCCCATGATTATCGAGGATATTTGTCTCTCTACGAATTATAAACTATCTGCAGATAGCAGTAATTTAAAGCGCTTTTTCAGTGAACAAGATACTCACAAAATGAACTATTCCAGTCAATCCCGGAATCGTGCACATTTTTCTAACACGGCAATTTCTTCTATAGAATCAATAAGGCACTGTGTATTAGTTAAGTGTTTGTTATTTCAATATAAACCATGAAAGCCCTTAATTTACACAAGATTATTAATTTATTAGTCATGTAAAACTTACATAGTAAGTTCCTAATCGATGGCTTTTGGATGAGAATGTTGGAGCAATAATACATAGTATGTATGTATTTAAAAGCTAATTAGTAATTCGCGTATTTTCAAGATAATGTTAGCATTTGAGTATGGTTTCAAAATAAAACAAGAGAACATAACCATCTTCATACCATCAAGCAAACGCATAATATGTTATGTAAACACATTCGTACGAAATACACGATTAGTTCTTGGAAACAAATATAAGATGCCATAACAACCATCAACGGTCAATATTCTATATACGGACACGTGACATTATCAGAGATGTAATTATAATAGTGAGTTTAATTAGTGATCTTATTGGTGATGTACTTCAGAAAGGTCAGGTGCGTAGTACTCACAACTGGCGTGCGTGTATGACCAGATGTATAATATGAACGTAAACGAGGCGAAAGAAGTATGTAAGGATCGTAGCAGGTGGCGATCTGTAGTTTCTGCCTACCCCCATGGGAAGAAGGCGTGAGTTATGTATGTAATTATAATAATTATTTCATTTGCCATCGCCATCCAAAACGTACGCACACTTAAACCATAATGATAAAATCACGAAATACTATACATGTAGATATGAAGGTCGCATGATTGCGTTGAAATGAAAAATTGTTCAAATTAGTCTCAATCATGCATCAAATTATTTCATTTCACAACCACACGTCACGTCACTCAACAAACAATAGAGACAATGCCCCTTGGACGGATGAAAAAACCAATAGACATATTTATGCAATCGAAGCGAACAATATACCGGTATTCGGAATCGATATTGAAGATGTCTTCATTGTAAGACATTGCATTTCCGAAGAAACGTTGTTCATTTTTATTCTGAGCAGTTGAAACGATGCAGCAGGTCGTAAAAACTTCCTTCAAACAAATGTAAGTAACATTCTTGGGAAACGCGAACTTATTTGTGAACTTCAAGTCAAGATTGATAAATATTTGGAAGGTATTATCCAAAAAAAGGCCTTTATCAATAAGCAAATAGAAAACTACGAACGCCCTCACCTTGGACGCAATGATAAACTCAAATAACTTAGTCCAGTTTCATCAAACTAAACTAAGTTTTCTGAGTCATATACACGACGGCGATTATGTATGTACTGCTATAACTTGAAATATGTATGTATCAAGAAAACACTCGGCTATGTCGATTGAACTGCATTAGGCTAGGTTGATAAAGCAAACACTATAATTTTCAAAACTTTTGAAAGGGATTTATACATTAATCCTTGTCAAGTCTCGGCAATCCTTCTTGTATAACTTATGTTCATTGGCTTGATGCCAGGATCCGCTTTCCTAATAGACTTTCTCCATTGAATATAAGTAAACAGCCAACAGGATCAAGATGGCGACAGAAATAGCCCTCAAGACGTTATTACGATTGGAAATTGTTTTATGACTGCATATTCATACATTACGACTATTACCATACCTGTGCAAACATTAAGTTGAGGTTCTAAGCTATAGGTATCTTTGAATTTTCATTTAGCTTTGTCTTCAGCATAAAATTCTAAGAATTTTGAATTATCTTTATAATAAACTTCAACTTTCATATTGAAGTATGCCGCCAAGCCTACAGCAACAACGTTATGTGTAACATTAAAAGTCCAGTACCAAAGTCGGACGAACTCAAGTAACTGTATACTCCCAAGTTACTCCAAAATACACAACCGCATATATATAATCATTATGACATAATTAGATACCGTAAATTCAATTCCGTATCCGTATTGTCTGTGAGTTTCTCATACAAATTGCTGGTTATTACGCGAAATTGCAACTACGGTAGTAGGTGACCGTCCTGGTATTTCTTTTTCTATTATCGAAACGTAAGAAGTTCTCAATGTTGTTGTGTGTTCCAATTTTGTTATGATCTCATTAAAGATAAATTGCTGTACCACATATTCTTCATTATCTACATTTTGTTTTTCTGCGTTTCTTTTTTTAGAATGTATACATTCTTTCTTATTTAATAGTCATGCATTTAATGTCTTCACATAACTAAATTATATTATACCTAAATAACTTTTTATTTGCAAGCTGAATTTAATAATTAAGTTTTCATTCTGTGTGCTTGTCGCGACGAATATAATCACCAAGTTATTAATTATTCATATTCAAAATGCAAGTGACTGTCAAGCGAATTATAGAATTATTCGCAAACTGACCGACATTTAAACTTATGTTCGTATTGAAAATAAGACCAAAACTTTCGACATTCTGACATCTAAAACTTGCAAAACTTGTATTTTAATCAAAACGTCGTGTAGTGAAATGTTAAATCCTGTGCTTGCCTCACACTGCACTGAACGCGAAGTGCTAAGTGCATGCGCAAGTGGCTTCCTTCAAGAAGCGGCTTACAGGAAGGGCAAGCTCATTAGAAAGTATAAGCAAACGATTGCATCACATACATAACTGCACAAGGATGCGCACCCAGTCCCTGATCGAGTCTAGCAAGATTATTGACGTTATAGTCTTGGGAATCCATATAAGAAACTTGAAAGAGCATGTGAGGTTATAACTGAGCGGGATTTAGTGCTGGTACCGAGGCTTGTTATTGAATTTAATCGTCCCCATCTTATAGTAGGCTCGATTTATGGCTGATGACGATCATAACTCGGACAGACGTACGACTCATTTAGCTAGTGGAGCTATGTAAATCTCTAATATCTTGTATATTGCGGACGTGTCGTAATTAAACAATACGAATGTTAGAATAATATTTGCATAGAGTATTAAGATAAGACTGCTCGTCGTATTGAAGCTTGACATGGGCTCTGATTGGTTTGTAACAAGTTGTACGGGACCGGCAACATTCTTGAGTATCGCGGAGGTGTCTAGTAGTGACTTGGTGAAGTTGATGAGTCGTCGGAAACCGTCATGAAGTAATTATTGCCGTTTATATCACTGAACGGGTGCTACTGCACATACATATTTATGATCTCCTGTAATTATGATGTCGATATATCGCAACGATTAGCGACTCTACATTTAGACCATATTTGGTAAGACATTGATAAATCTGATTCCAGTTTTTTATCAGCTTATAAGATTTTATGAAGATTGAAGACTTGTGATCTTACAAAACGAAGAAGATGAAAAAGCTCTGCAAAACAACAGTTACAAGAAGTGCACAAACACAAATAATTAGGTACTAAAATTAGTTCAAAACATACGTACTTGGCGAAATTAGTTCATAAATCAAGTTCAACAACAATAGACGCATAAATATGATGAATCACTTTCCGACTAAATCCGGTGGAAATGTTCCTTTGATACTTTGCAGTTTTTAGTTGGCACGTTGGCACAATGCGGTGTAAATCAACACAAGTTTCCTTGTTTTGCCATTTTGGGTACGCAAAGCACATGACGCAGAGGTGATCGCTCCCACAGTGGCCGTGTTTTTTAAAAACATTTGGAAAAACTGGGAGAAATTTATAAACATGAAGTACAGACAACTTATAAGTTCATGAGGAATGTTTTAAATGATAAATAAATCAACTAGCTGTCCGCCACTTTCACAAGCAAAAGTTCACTATTGTATACTGAAGTTGTTAAATAGTAAAAAGTTGTTTTATATAGATTCAAGTCTAGAATTTAGAAAATGCTAATTTATGGATGAGTTGACATCTAAATCATACAACAAAAAGAAAAATCTAATTTTATAGGAGTTCAAATACTGGAGATATAGTTTATTCATTCATATAATTTTAGTTTCGTATATTTCAAAATGACGATGCAAAAATAACTCCTAACCGTTATTCCGAAGGATCTTTACGTTACAACCGCGACAAACCCTCGTAAAATATTAACAGCAGTGACCCCTTAACTTTCTCACGTTTGTAAAATACTTGTTTATATGGTAGGCCACGTCCCGCGACTTTTAGCACTTTTAACAATGAACGCTATGACGTTTGTTATGAATGTTCTCCACTCCATAACAATGTCACGAAAATACCATTCCATAAAAATGTTTTCGTACAATTCACAAAACTGCGTCTGTCTGTAAGTTATCTGATAACCTTGAATTTAACGGCTGCGTTTTGTTGCTACTAACTCATTCTTAACTTTAACAGTCAGATCTGTTGATAGGAACGGTGAACGGAGGTTCTGATTTTTTACTAAATTATGATGGAACTGTAATAACTACCAGTATTATATTATTATATCAAGATTTCCGATAAATCTTAGACCGTACCTATCATTTTCGGTGCTAATAATGATTCAGACGATGAAACTTTAGACTGTACTGAATTTGTGAAACTCGAAGTCTCTATGATCAACCATTATAGAGTAATTACTATACTAATGAGTGTTGATTCTCCGAACTAAAAGTTTTTAACACACTATATGGTATAATATATTCGAGTATAGTTTTCAAGATATTTTTATAATACTCCATTATAAACAAAAGCATCCACTAGATCTGTTTATGTCAAGGAAGTAATGCAAAGCGTGCCAAAAAGTCACATAAATATAAAACCAGAAAGTTTGTTACCCGTCTGATCGGCGAACATAATTGGAACCCATTAAAAATCCATTGGGGCATTTTAAAGGTACGTGCTGCTTTCAACATTTAACGACCACATTACAAAATTTTTGTTCACACGGAAATAATTACATCAACGAGTACGCTTACAATTTTGAACTACATAAAGTTGTAAGCTTCAGCTCGTTATTGTATTAATTTATGGCGTATAATTTCATTTTCAAGTTATTTAAGCATTTCTAGTGTGGAATATCATTCATCATCCTCCTGCTTTTAATTTTACTATTGAATATGTGGATAAATAAGGGTCAAATCATTCATCTACATTCTACACTAAAATTATAAAGCTGAAGAGTTTGTTCGTTTGTTTGGTTGAACGCGCTAATCTCAGGAAATGCTGGTTCGAATTGAAAATTTATTTTAGTGTTGGATAGCCCATTTGTCGAGGAAGGTTATAAGCTATATAACATCACGCTTCGACCCTTAGGAGCGGAGCATCAATGAAAAATGTTACAAAAACGGGGAAAATGTATTCCTTTTGAAAGCTTCCGTTGCGTGCGCCTAAACGGTTAAAGTTACGCAAAAATTATGTATGACAGAACGGTTTCTCTTAAAAAGTTCTAAAAAAAAGTCCGCGATAGCATTTGTCTATATTTTAAGGTTGGCTCACTATAACTTTTTTAATGGTAATCAAATTTGTTATAAAATAATGCATTATTTGCGAAGGAGTTTTCATAAACATGGTATAAATCCTTATCCAAATAAATAGTTTCATAATCAAGGTTAAGTACTACATGTAGGTACTTAACTCAACCTTGATTTTCCTTTGAATTCCTTTTAAATTATTCGAATCGGACCTTTTGTTTAGAAATTACGACGGGTATAAAAATGCTTAAAGTAAGAAAAATGCGCTTAGTCTATTAGTTACCTAACATTTGATTTTTTATTGACTGTTTGAACGCGCTAATCTCTGACACTACCAGTCGGATTTGAAAAATTATTTTTGCATTTTATAGCCCAAATCATGCGAAAGGGTTAATTAACATTACGCTAGGACCCTTAGAAGCCGAGCAAAAAGAAAAAAGTAAGAAAGAGCGCTAAGCGAAAACGAAGTAACAGCTCGGGCAGGCGATGGGATGCGACGGGGTGGGTCGGGGAAACAAAAAATTTCACGCGGGCGAAGTCGCGGGTCGAAGCTAGTTTCTCCTATACCGAATTCGACCCAAACCACGTAAAGTGTCCGTTACATTTTCTCCACCGTGTGTGCTTTCAACGGGAAAAATAAAGAGCATTGACTTACACCATATGTTTGCCGGCTTGTGTATCTCTCTGTATCTTTGCTTATCTGCTCCGGTATCCATCGGATTTGCATGAGGCAACAATCGCCCTCTATCGCTACCGGTAATTAGAAACTTGCGACTAACGGTACGCAATTTGTACATAGCGTTCAATATAAAAGCTTCGTTGGCTTCCGCATTACAGAATGCTAACAGTTTTTAGATTTTTTTTCTATCACTGCTACTAGGTGGCACATCCGTGATAACTTTATAGATAACTTTTTTTCGTAACTAGTTTTTTGTCAATCTCATTTCAATACAATTATCGATTTGTCTCCTACTCGTATCGACAATGTTACATCTAGTATTAAATAAACAGGCATTCGATCAAGATCAAGAACGTGACTTGCGAAGTATGTAGGTAACGTTGCGTGTATTATGATAAGTACCTTTACGGTCTATTATGCTTGCTTGCCGATAGCTGACTCCGTTGTCACTACAAGTACCTATGACAATGCTGCTAGTGATTGATGCGATAGTAATTTCCCGCACACCGTTGTTCGTATCGGATACGAGTCGGATTGACGCAGACCACACGGCGGTACAGCGCGGCTGCTCTATTCGCCGTGCTCCTAATCACTATAATTGAGCGTTATCACAACAGCTGTTCCGGGATGCCTGCGCTTAACTGCGAATAAATTAGTCTACACGTCACTTACCAATGCTGCTGTCAGGGAGCGCGTACAATATCCCGCACAAAGTAGCCGAGGCGGATACAGCAGTGTTTCGTGCGGGCCCCTCGTCGCATTCCTCTGACTCAGTTTGCGCCGGTTCAAACAGAGCCAGGTCCAGACCGTCCATATCACTTCGGTTTGACACACCGTCCTCTTCCGCCACTCGTTCACAAAAGTGTTCTGGAGAGTCGACATCCTTAGGACTACGACTACAAACACCGTCACTCAATGGATCGCAACAACACGTGTCCGAGAAAGGCTCAAAGTCTCTACAGTCAAACTCACATCGTTCAAAACTGTCACAAGTACATGATGATAATGCATCCGAATCGGACTCTTCCACGAGAAAGACATCATTGCTTTGCACCACCTCTTTGCATGCCGTGTCAGTTTTTGCCGAGATGTAAAACACGCTAGAAGTGTATGGCACTTTCTGAACTTGTAACTTTACATTTTCCGTCGAATTTTCATCAGTGTAAACCTGGTCTTCAGTTTCTGACGAGATCTCGTCGATCTGTGGGCGGCAGTCTTCATAGCGAGCAAAGCTTGATGTATCAGTTAGGTTGGACGAACGGTCCACAGAGTAGACGTCTGCATAGGGATCTATAGGATCGCTTTGCAGAGCTGGTAATCTGTAGGGAGCGTGGTGCGCGCGAGCTCCCAGGAAAATGGTGGTGTAGGGACAAGTGTGGTGAGGTCTGCTGCGGTCGGCGCGGCGCGGGTAGCTAGCGGCGAGTGGGTCCCGCATGGGCGCCCCTTCAGTGTCGATGAACGCCTCGTTGGTCGAGAGCACGTTGTATCGCCAATCTGGCATTGCTGATCACCACCATCACTTTACGGCGACACAATAAAGAACTGTTGGTTTCATCCCAAAAGGTCACATCCACACTGACTGTTAGCTAACTAGCCTTATAAGCACATTATGTCACTCATTGTTCAACCTAAAGAAAATATCTGAACAATTTTACTACTGTCGGTGTCTGCAGCTGTACAAACATGCGCTAAAGTATTTTTTGGATCGTTTCGCGTTACAAACTCATCTGTTAGTTTTATGCCAAAATGGTCTACTACTAGGATTATTAGATGTATATTTATATTGAGCATATTAGAGGTATGTTTATACATATATTGGGCATATTTCAAAACAGTTATTCCAGCTAAAATACTCAAAATAAATTAATCAAACCGTATAAGACGACAGGTCTGCATACTGTCGCTAGCACGATAACTTAAATTTCATACATTATAGGGCTTATAGCCATTAACGGCACCAGTTTACATAATAGTAATGATACATGATATGAGCAATCAAATAATTTCTGTTTGACTGATTAATTTTAGTTACCACTCAAACACTAAACCGCGTCACCGTTTTTAATGGGTGAAACAGCTTCAAATGGAACGAGTGTAATGTGGGTCAGCTGAGCACAGCAACGCGTAATAAAACCAAACAATGAACATATGCATAACAAGCACACTACATGTCTCACGAACTCTGATAACGTTACAATAACCGTTAAGAAATAGTATCGAAATGGAATAGTAGCCATTGATCCTATATTTAACTTCACAGATATCAAACATTGAGAGATATCAAAGGATCTTGTAGTTCTATTTCCAATCTACAGTACGTACATTAAAATAGGTAATTTATACAAAGAGGCTTATGTTAAAGTTGCCGGATGTATTTGAGACTGGTTGTAGATATGGTAACAGGTCCAGTACGTTACGGTATCGTATCGCTGAACCCGTTACGTTCAAATTATTTGGACTCACGTCCGCTCCAAACTTTATTTTACTCTTACATAGCTACTGTAAGTGGAATAATTTGATCGAAATGTGTATCATATGTATGTTCTTTAAAAGATTTAGAGTTTTATATTGTAATTCATTCGTAACTACACAGTTTGAGACTGTTGACCGGTTTCGTTTCCTTCCCTCCTGGGAATTTCCTTGTGTTAGATCTCGGCAAGTTGTTCTGCTTTTATGTGTTAGATTTAACTTGGGAATTTGTTTTGAAGTATCGATTACTATTTTTTTATATCGAATTAGGGCTACATCTTTTACGTTTACTCTCCTCTAGAACCGATGGTTTTATTTGAACTGTAACAAAATAAAGGAGTGAGTGTGTAGCCCGTATCCAGCTAGTTTGGGACCAATTGAAACCCTAGTTCAAATTAATTGTCATCTGTTAGAGTATTATTATTTAATCTAACATGCCTTTATCTACTGGCTTGTTTTTCGGGCGCCTTGTGATGTTTTAAATTGAAAACCGTCATCATTCGATAAAATTGAACGATTTAGAACTTACCTACTTTAATTTCTACAAGATTCTAACAATTGAGGACTTGAAAAGCTTACCTATATTAATGCTATTTTTGTTCAGTGCTGAAAATCAAGAAGTTTACATTCATATTTGATTATACAAAAGGTAGCAAACTAGGCAAACCTCCGAATTCTAATGAAAAACCGCAAACTTTTCCAACCTATCAAGTCATTTCGCCGTCACTTTACAGCGAAATAAAAAGCATATTTTCTTCCATTAAACAAACGCTAGTAAGTGAATAAAGGGTCAACGCCTGCGAGTCGTGCTTAGAAATCGCAATTATTTGTAAGTACGTTGAAAATTGTTATAGCGGCATGATAATAAGAGATGCGACGTCGTGACCACTGGGGTACTGTACACTTTGGAAAAAAGTCCACAAGCACCGACTTACTAAAGAAATCACGAAATACGAGAGACTAGAGACATTTCGCATAATTTAAGCCCACGCTTCAACGTTTTCGCAATACAATCATAACAGATAATTTGATCGCCATTACTACAAGCTTAAATTGAGAACAAGATCCATTAAAAGCTGTTATAACAAACTAGGTCATAACTATTAAGACCTTACAACTTTAAATACCTACACTAATTACTTATTATCAACATATTTATCTTGTGCCTGTGAATACTGACTTTTACTTGACTGCTTTGATTTTAATTAGCGTAGAATTTGTAGCTAACATATAGGTACACTTCACGGATTGTTAAATATTTAATCTACATTTAATTACCATACGAATTATTTAAAGTTTTAATTTTCAGTTACTTACAAGTGTAACTTTGTATGTGATTTACATGTTAGAAAAAGTTTAGTTGTAATTTATCGGCGCAGGCGCGTAGCGGTCGTAGGCACGTGCTACAATTCCTGAGGCTCGATGCGGTGGGCGACAAAAACATCAGTTAACCACGGTCAATGAACGAAAATAACCAACCATTTTACTCGTATACCTGCGCACGCGCCTGATACGAAGAGGAAATGCTCTACATATATCATTAAATAAATCATCCTACGGGATAATGGAGAATAAACGCTTTTGTAATATGAATGTACTTTGCGCCTGCGCTCTATAGAAAGCATGCATCTAAAGTCGTTGATCTTGTGTGTCGGCGGAATAGTAACAATTAGTAAAAAGCTTGGCCAGTTATTAATTACAGCGAAAGGCACTTAAACTGATAATAACGTTTTGCCGGAACGTAAGCAAGAGAAATATATTTATATATTTGTTGTAGACGAGATATTTATGTAATGTGAAACTTTGAAATTATTTCCAATGTTCCTTATTATATTTAACATTACACTGTTAGTTAGTTAGAACATTACGAAAGGTTTTACAACTTCTAGTACACAACCTGCTAACTTTTGTGATGTAATTTGAAGTAAAACGCAGAAAAACCAGACACTTTTAAAAGTTGTAACCCAGTGTTAAGTTAAACATTGACAGAATAATTATTATGTTTTAGTTTCCTTTGCAAACTGTGAAAATACCAGAACAATAATATTATATTCCTAATGCACTTATTACATCGAAATTACCATAAATGTAGTGAATCTTTTAAAATCTCCTCGAACGACGTATCACGTACGATTTTATTGCATCGAAAAACAAAGTAAGTGGGTGTAGTAAACTCATAAAATCGCCATATTCCTACACTTAAGCACTAATGCTAGTAGATAAATAGTAAACTAGTAAAGTTTATATGCGAAGTAAGCCATTTATACCAATATAAAGCTGTGCTGATTCTTTTGGTCGATTTTGTACGCTGTCACAGAGGTTTTGAGATTTGTGGTTTGATTCTTTAATATCATCATAGATGTTCAATTGTTTAGAGAGTCAGGACTGGATGTTTGGTTTTAGCAGCCAGGAGGCATTATCGGTGTAAAGTTTCAGGCAGACAGTCAATAATGCGTTCAACTATAACTTCAGCTTATGCTTCTCGAAAAAAACTGTAAGAAAGGCATCCACAGGTTTTTCATGAGACTCTAATACCAAATGTTATAACGGTAGAAAGTACCTAATCACTTCACAACAACATCACGCCTTGTTTCCCCGAATGGTTGGGCAGAGGTGTACTTAAAGTACACCCACATTTCGCCAGTTATGTTTAAGTCCCATGTAATAGGGGGCGAGCCTATTGCCATCTACCGGGCACAAATCCAGACTCCGGGCCCTAACCACCCGCCGCCGCCGGGACCTAATCACTTGATTTTAGATAATAGTAATTTGCTTGTGATTTATGATTCTTGTAAGAGAATAATCCTGTGTAATTGATGCCTCAACACGCAACACAACTTTTCTAAGCCATTAATTAATCACTAACTATTCATTTTTTGCACCCGACTACCCATTTAGCCAATATCCATGATATGGCATTCACTTTCTATTTTATAGTTATTCGCGCATCGTTTTACTAATGAACATGTAAATATAAAAATTTTGCATTTCGCTGTTCGAATTTCGAAATGTCGGCAAGGAAAGTTGGCCTAGACATAGACAATCGCGGCCTCTTTGGAAAAGCTCCCGAGAGGTTTGACGCGACGCGGGGCCACCTCTAGATATTGCATGGTAAGTAGCGGTGAGAGTTGCACCCACTGGGCCACTATTGGGGATTATAAACCAGGTTTATTGTTGGCATCGACTGGCTCCTAGCAACGGACATCGATATTTTATAGACTCGCACTATCAGAGCAGTGCCTCTCGTGGCTGACGTAGCAACAGGCGCCGGCTAAAGCTTTCGTAGTTTGTGCGTTACTTGCGTGTACTTAAAAATGTACAAAAGCAATTTTTTTATCTTTTTGCAGTAAAATATCTCTATGGCCGTTTAAAGCTCAGATTCATTCAGTTATAACTAGAAATAAATTGCTCTACGGCAACATACGAGTATAACACACTTATGTACCTATTGTTTACCTTCAGAACATAATTAGGGAAAGAAAGAGCTTAGTAACTCGGCAAGACAATACTAACTAAACTATATTTGTGGTAATTCCTTAGAATTTCATGATTGATCTTTACCTACACACTGCAACGAGTAAACACATAGCGGAAAACTTTTTCCTCAATGTCACACAAACTCACTCTAACTGCACGTTAGATACATGTCGTCTCACACGAATTCATAGAATTTACTTTAATTATAACTCAATTACGTATAATAAAGTTTCCAGCAAAAGCTGCTGCAATCTGAACACATAAGCACTAATGAAGTAAACATGCATGTACAATGATAAACAAGCACACGGAAAGAGTCAACACAAAACCAAATAAAGTAGGTAAACAATCCGTTAAATTGAGCGCATGGACATACAAAACATTTTCTTCTCAAATACTTTCAAATGAGGTAAATCCGTAAAATGACACGTGAACATGAGACGCCGACAGTAGTAAACATAAACGACCGAATGCTCACAAAGTCCTACCGAACGCCAACACTGAACTTGACACTGAACATAAAGCTGTCACTTTTAAATAGTAATTTGACAATGGCCAGTTGACCGTTTGATTCGAATGTTTCGATAGTATTCGTTTCGTTGATGACGCGCGGTACAGAGGTGCGCGTGGCGGGTCGCGCTCGCACCGACTGTGCGCGCTGCGGCTGCGCGGAGGGCGCCTGCTCGCTCAGACCCGCTCATCTGTTCGCAGCTGGTCGCCGACGACGTACCGACCGTTACCACTCGTGAGGGACACCAATTTCAAGTCACAAACAAATCCCATTAGATATTCATAAATTCATGTCAACTATTAAGCACGCAACAAAGGATTTGAATCGAACGCGCCTATCCGAAGTGTATAGTTGTCAACACTTTTTTTTTTAAACTAGTTTGCGCGCCTAGTTTCACAATCGGCAAGGGCTAGAGAGCACACGGGGGCACAACATCATTACACCGCTTTTATAACCCAGAGAGAAGGCAGATTCATGGTATTTTTATTCTGTTAAAGTATCATAGGGGTCGACACTATCCCCACAATCTCGTCTATTAGTTCAGAAAGAGTGTCAAAAAGTTTTTTTTTTATAATAGCACAGTATTGCTACTTGGTACATAAGCGTTACTTTATCGTTGATTTCGAGCGGTAGACCGGTTCGATTCTGATATATTTGCATTTAACCGCTTGGGTTCCAGCGAGTAGAGACAACAGCCGATGCCTGTTAAGCCGAGATAAAAATAGTACAAACAAATGAACATACAGCGTGTAAGTAATTTCACACTGAGCGTTTATAGCGAGCAATTGTGCAAGGAAATTGTATTGTGTTGCTTAATAGAGCTTAATTGAAAAGTCAAAGGTCTCTTATCTTGGGTCGTTGTGGGCTGCAACGATTACTGAATTGTACAATTACAGTTCATACTCTATGTTTAAAGTACTAATTGCACAATCATATTTTCGTTGACATTCATTTGGTGCATTTGCACAAGTTTTTAAAACCGTTCTCTTAATTAGTTTCAATGCAAATTAGGCTTTTTATTCTTGAAAGTTGTTTTCGCGACTTGACATTATAATAAAACGGCATATAGAATTGTATTCAACTGCGGCCAGTGCCGACTAGTAAAAAACGCATAATTATGTTATTAAACAAACTACCTACTACAACAGAGCTTTACAAAGAGAGAGCTTGTTTCAAGCCCAATGCTTGTATATATATAGCTAAATTATATATTAATATAGCTATAGCTGTCTATAAAGATAGCTAAATTAATTGTAATAATTAGACTTTAGGGCTGGAAAGGGTTAGGACTCCGACCCTTTATTATCCAGACTTTACACTGATGCGTCCCAACAATTATTAACTCTAAACTACTTTCTAATAATTAACATTAAATGTAATTGAAACGTATATTATTGTCTATTGATACAGCAACAATGCTGATACATTATAAATTATATTTATTTCTGTAAGTAGGTCTGTACAAAAACTTTTACACGGCAAAAATATTTTTTTGAAATCTTGATGAGGTTGGTGTTTCCTATCTGACTAGCCTGAGAAGAAACGCCGAAACAAACTCAGAGGTCACAGTCTCTATTAAAGTCCAAACATTGTCTTGGTCAGATCATGTTGCTTAGTAAGCGATCATAGATGTAATCTTTCACACGGGAAGCGATTGTTTGCCGAGAGCTCCAAAGCAGATGGTTACTCGTCATTGCTCCGTCAATATTGAAGTTTACAGTAGGTCACCTAAATAAATAGTTCTGGACATTTCATATTCTGTTGGTGGCCCCCCGTTTAGTATATAAGAGATAACAAGGAGAATAGGTATATAAAGCTCTCCTATACTGTATTTTATTAGATAATGTATTAGTTATTCACAGAACAAATCCGATATTGATATAAACACGTACCGATATGGATATACTAGGTACTGTAGAGGTTTGATGCCGGTGGCAATCTTATGTGTCACAGGCCGTTAAGTAATTG
This sequence comes from Fissipunctia ypsillon, assembly GCA_947568875.1. NCBI lineage: Eukaryota > Metazoa > Arthropoda > Insecta > Lepidoptera > Noctuidae > Fissipunctia > Fissipunctia ypsillon. Next base: position 19,888,472 of record OX387645.1, on the reverse strand, counting down.
CCTAAGAACACTTTCGAACACCAGCAAATGGCGAACGTATTTGAATTTGAAGAATATGCCAATTTGTTTTGTATAGAAGTCAGATAGAAAATAGCCGTGTCTTGTAAATGTGTTTTCTATAAGCTAAAGGAAATAATATAATCCTTATTGGACTTCAAAGTTATTGTAGTGTTAATGTCCCCGTACACTTCATAACAAACATTAAACACTACACACACACAACACTACACAAGACACAGGATACGTAATAGTCTGCTTGGTCCCCATAGCATCCTCGCATATTATTACAATACTTACTACTTCCACAGTGATATGAGGATAGTGACAAACTTCGTCAAAAGAACTTAGACTCCACCATGTTCGGTAAAAGAAAAACACAGAAATTGGTAAATTGTCTAAAATCGTAAACAGCATCCCTGGACTTTTACCCGACTGCAAAGAATGTTTTTTTTTTTAAATCAAATATACCTTGTTCACTGTTAGTCATATTTTTTTCAATATTTAGCTTGTTGATTAACTATATTCTGACATCAACTACCACCAAACAATACATCAGCGCCAGTCAGCGGTCAGACCAATATATACGTATGCGTATCTATTAACTGAATTATTACTTAAAATTAATTCATACAGAGTTTGAAATAATGAGGAAAAAGTCAGCAAAAGCCAATGAAAACCTAAATTATGCATTTCGTAGCATGCCGTAGCCCGTAGCACTGATAAACAAGTGAAAACTTTAGAGAAAACTTGTAGGTACACACCTACACAAAACTAACTTGACAAAATTCTTTATCTAGCTTTCTTGCAATTTTTTTTTTAATTTAGTTAGGATACGTCGAGAGTATAAACAATAGGGATGATGCCTGGGTGGGTAAAAAAAAAGTAATTCTATTTGGTCCGTCAACCGGATAATAAAAAAAATATTAGACACGTATTTTTTGCGTTATCATCATAGAGAATATAAATAGTCTTTGGTTATCATATTAATAAAAAAATACTTATTAGATAAAACGCATTAAAGTTGGGGAGTGGGGGCTCGCTACGTCACAACTCAGTATAAAATCCAGCAATGCGTGACGTCATGCCACATTTAAACTCAATGTATCGCCGTAATCTTTGATTACGTAAAAAGACAAATTATGTGTCCAATATTTTTTAATAATCTATCTGACGGAAAAAATATTTAGCCATCATCAGATACAAACGTTTCTGATGATGGCTAAATTTTTTTTTTAAAAAAACATAACCATGTCTTTGCTATCACGCAGTCGGGTAGAAAGCTCATTCTTCCAATATTCCTATAAATGTAACACTGACATGATGCTTCGCCTTTATTCGTTGCGTTAAGTTACATAATAAACTAAACTTGGCCCTTAACCAGGAATTACTTAAACACAGGACTGGAATGAATACGTATTGCTTATTTACGTCGTCTACAGCCTCATTTGAAATACATCACTATTTTCTAGCCAAAGGAAAGGCATCTCACGTACCCATGGTAGATAGCTCTGGCTACCTACTTCCTAGCTAATGGTAGGTGTCATCTTGTGACACCATTGGGGTCGCAACGCTTGAGACCTAACGTGTTCTACACGATGTGTTACAATGCGGATCTAACAAGAACTGCCTTGAAAAGCTTGTTTCTAAATATTTAGTAATATAAAGCTTCTCCTTAATAAGTTGCCATGAAACTTTAAGCCCTGTAGGAGGTGTCCAGATAGGTGTATCTGAAAATTTTCTAGAACGAAAGCTAGTTTCGGCATGATCACACATTTTCAGCATGCGGCATCACTAACTTGTAAACTGCAGGGTTGATGTAGTAGACGTTAATTTTGACCCCAGTTCGCAATATACATAAGTGCTTACTTGCCAGAACAAATATTGCTGAAACTTTATTTATTGCCCCGCCTTCGCAAGTAACACCAATATTTTAGGATTACAGCTATCTTAAGGATGAAATCAGAGAATATTTCACGCCAAACAGACAAATGAACGTAGGCGTACTGACGCAGTGCGAATAGCATTCTCGCAGAGTTCCTCAATCCTGCGCCAATTAGTATGAACAATAACACCCACGGGGACTAAATAGGTGCTTTACAAATCATATTTTAATCACGGTGTCATTGACCGAACAAACAAAAGCGCTGGATCTATTGAGTGATTATGCTACGACATGATATGAAATAGGAAACTATGTAGCTGTTCACATGTGGTAACCACATTACCCGAGATAAATGTGATGGTATGTTTAGAGAGATTGACCCGAAAATGAAGATGCCATAGTGATGAGTGTACTCGGGTCACTGTTTTTGTGATTGTTTTTCAAAACGTTTTCTAGGTCGTTTGATATCATTTAATATTCTAGGTTGCAAATTATTATAAAAAACATACATTGTCAAAACTGGAGCGTTGCAATGTTTAGGGATTACTTACCTTTTCCAATCGAATTGATTAATTCAAAATAAATTGTGAAAGTTATTTAGCTTAACACTCTCACTGCCATGGGATCCGCTGGCGGGCCCCAAGTTTTCGAGTGCAAAGGGCCGGTCTTATTTTAAAGAAACATTAACAGCAGGCCGTGGGTGTCGCCGGTCGCCCCCAAAACATTTTGTCCGTTACGCCGCTTGTAATATTTTTTAATTTTGAGTGGCGGCCTACCGCAGCGAAATCGTTGGGACCCGCTAGCGGACTCCATAGCTTGCTGAACTGGAAACATGCTATATATTGCTGGCAGTGAGAGTGTTAAAGAAAATTCGAGTGATGGAAAAACAGAAAAAACACCGCATAGCGATAGCACACTAGCGCCATCTATTGTCAAGTAGAAGTTAAGATTAATCGAAACTTTAAAAGGCGCCATCTAGCGACGTATTTATAAAACAGAGTGACGATGAATTGAGTTTCACTTGTAATAGTTTTGCTGCTCGCTACTAGGTGGCGATGCACAATGTATTGCTGTATGTTATTCAAAATGTAATTAATACAATCTCAATCATCTTGTCATGCCTAATATTCAATGTAACGTTATTATGACCATATAATATTACATTGACTATAGGATTCAAACACAAAATAGGAAAAAATTCACTTGCTTGACCACCGTTTGATGCAGTGGTTAAATGTGCTTTGTGCCTGTTGCAGGTTCGATATCCTGATAGAATTAATATAGGTAAGTACAAGTTACAACCCTCAGTCAATTCACCCTCGTCAGAACACAGTGATTGTGACTGTGACATTTGTATCAACTGTTCCCAAGACTGGAAAAAAAACCTAGTTGGGATCGGGCCAAAACGTTAAAAATCATAATCATAAAACAAGGGGAAGATATTTCCTTGCACTTTGATAAATTATTAAAACGTGTTATTGACCTTCAGGTAAATGGCTTGTGACTCAGTACGTATGAGCTCATAAGATGTGTGTCAAGAGCTTCTCACGTTAAAATTTATTCACACCGTGGCTCATACCAGTCTTGGTCAGGTCTCGTTTCCACTGGCTATTTCAGACCTTGAACGGAAGACTATTTTTATGAAACAATATTAGATAAAACGCAAATAAACTTATTGCTTAGTTCTGATTTATTCTGTCTGTTCTATTTCTATTTTGCTAGCTAAGTATGAAAGAAAATTATATCCCCGGAGGGTTCTGTAAAATATATACGTTATCGCTTTTGTATTTTTCTTATTGTGTAGGTATTAAAGTTTTGTGAGCATCAGAACATATCAAGATTGACTTTCTATCTACCTACCTAGGGTTAAGGATAGCGTGCATGACTGGAAACTTAAGATTTCTGTTTAGCTAAATATACCTGTTATTTTACTACCACTTCAACTTCGACAATGTTTTACACAGACAAACACATCGCACGTCACATCTTACAAGACTATACCATTAGCAACTTGTCTTCGATGCTTACAATGTAAGCTTAAGTACACCTATATAACTTACAAAGCTTTGTCATACAATTATGTATGTATGAGTTCAAATAACAGGTGGCTTTGGCTTAGTTAAAGCCAAAATATGCTCATTGCTCGCGGTTAGTATGCGCAACCGTTACGATGAGGTCACTGTATTAGCGCTGCCCCACACGTCCGGCGGGTATCACAGCGGCATCGGCAGGACACAGCCCGTCCTTCCTCACCCGTCCGTCACAAGCACCAGTTTTGCGTCCATCACGCACTTACAGACTGTGCCGTTAGCGTATTTGCACATCGGCATCGTGACAGCCGTTTTTGGGAGCACAGCCATTAGAGCTTGCGATTTTTGAACACTCTTTGTTCATTGATCTGTGTAATGTTCGTTGAATAGTTAGGTCATTATTCTTGGAAAATGTTGAGCATCTAACATTGGCTACATTGTTCAATATGTGATCTACACATGTTGATAAATAACATAAAACGAGACCGTTCAAACACGTGTAGCATCAGCCTTCGAAAATTAAAGAACTGATTAGTTTTTATTGAGATTGATACGAATTGATGGCCAAATCTTGTATGGAGAGATCGCTATTATTCCACTGATAGCCGACAAATTGTCCTCCACATAACGGATGAACAATAATATAAAGGCTATGCTTGCATCCTTTGTGGGCATCACGCAATAAACTGTTTTGAATACGTAAACAGTGTCTCTATTCAAATTAGTGTGAAGCAGCCTTTGATGACCCCGGGCGGACGTTTCGACATTTGCGGTATGATACCTAACACAACGTTTGGTATAAAAATATAAAGGCAGAAGAGTATCTATAAATATTTTTGAATAAATTAGCAGGTAAAGTCATTATGTCGTTCAGCGAAAGATCGCCAAATTGATTTGATAAATCAATTCTTTTTAAATCTTGTTTAATTTCAGCTTGGAATTGTTGAAGAAAACTTTCAGCTAAGTACTACCTAATGAAATATTATATGGAGTAGATATCCTTCCGCCCCGTGGAAAAGATGCTTTTATTTCAGTGTTTCATTTTCCGAAGACCGGAAAATCCTGCCTGACATTCATTCATTGTTATTTGTTGTAAGTAGGTACTTCAATTTTCCGAACATAACACACATCCGTCAGTTTCCTGTTGGTACGTTTTCGTTATATTGTTATCCTTACTCTAGGTTCCTAATGAACTACATGTGTACCTACCATATGGAAATCCTACCACCCTCCTTTGTAAAAAAGACCGTGATATTAAACGTGTCAGTCAACAAGTCTTCTATGACTAAAATATAGGCACAATAACATAACAACACACCTATATAATTAGCACCAACGTTTACGACTTACAAACTATAAACATAAGCTCATATTCAAAATATTTATTGTGCATTATATTCCCATATTACGCTCTATCGACCACGCATTTATTATAGTTTGCCTCATTTATTTTTATTTTTAGCGATCCACACGGAAGTCGAATGCAAGTCTATTCAACAGATTGCGTTACAAAGCGCTTTTGCTATTTGGAACTCTGGGCATTTTCCGATACTTTCACAAAAACTCAACGGGTTGGGCTGTTATTGGAGCATTTCAATACATAATGGTATTGTATTTGCGCAACCTGCGAGTCACAATAATGTCCTAATTGATAAAAGGACTGGTAGGTAGGTTTAGCTCTAATTAAATTTGCTAAGTAAGTAGGCTATAATTGGATTCGCACATTTCCACGTTTTGGGAAACCGTGCCAAACGAAAATAGCATTAAGTAGGTACTTATCTTCCCGCATACAAGTCGTAAATAACTAAGGGAAATCGTTCATCAACGGTACAGTACCTACTTATCACAATTTTTAAATCTGCTAAATTAACGTTGCATCAAGCATTAGGGCAGCCATCCCACACACATCATATTTCCGCCTGGAGAATAGGCCACATCCATCAAAACAAATTCCTACCTACTATCTCTGGTCACTTTGAACCTAATGTGTTTCTATTGCACAATGTTCTTAGAGTCATAATAACTCGAAGTACACTCGCGAGCAAGCATTTCTAATAACCCATAAGCTCGCATAAATATATGTATTTTTCGAAAAATAAATAAAAAATGAGTAATAAATAATGTAATAGCGTTTTAAAGTTTGAGAGCTCAGCTTTAAATTGAAACCATTATTGTCAACATTTATTCAGAACCTATATGTATACTTTTAAAATTAATGTTATCAGGGGCCTATCGCGACAATGACAGGTGACAGGCGACAGGTGACAATTCGACAATTTGACAATTTTTTGTTTAATAAAGATTATCACTGACAAATTTGTCACGGTGGAAAATCTACAAATATGTCGACTTGTCGTGACATTTTGACATATTTCTGCTTAATAAACAATTTCTCTTGACAGGCGACAGGTGACAAATTGTCCGGAAAAACTTGTCAAATTTGTTTTATTAAACACTAAATTGTCATGACAGGTGGACATATTTGTCGAATTGTCAGAAATTTTCTACAGGCGCCGCCCTCACCCAATGTCAAGGCAATTCGGCAGTTGTATTAGTACGAATAATTTTAAAAATGGTGTTAACTTCGTCGACGGATAGCAGTTAAATACTCCCAATCCTCTCAATTGTTCTGTTATGTGCTTCCATTTATAAATTTTTATTTCGTGAGTTAAATTATCACTAAATTTGCCGAATAAAACGTCTCTGTTTTCATAGATAAGGCCTAAAATTGTTAATTTAGCGTCCATTTCAAATAGCAAACAAAAACGAAGTTCAAGTTAAAAACAGACGAAAAGTTGTTATATTTTTCTAATATTACTCTCATGTTCTCTCAAATGCATGCCTCGACATTGTATTGTAACAAATATGTCAGAAAAATTGACAAATTTGTCATTTACTATGACAATTAAGTCGGAGACAATTTTTTTATAGACTCGACAGGTAAAACCTGACAATTGTCGCCTTTATTAAACGAGTTTTTAGTTTGACAATTTTGCCATTTTTGTCAACTGTCACATTTGGACATAATTGTCATCTTTATTAAACGGCACTTGTCGCGACAATTCGACTTATTTGTCAAAAACTGACAAGATTGTCGCATTGTCACGTTTATTAAATAGGCCCCTGGGTGAGAGGGAAAATGGGAAATTAGAAAATGTGTTGTGGTTAGTTATTTTAAAAATAAAACAAAAACTGTTAAAAAACATAAAATAATTTATTGTGTCAGTACTTGGTGTTACCCCCCGGCAATACCAAGCACTGACATAATAAATTATTAGTTTTTTGAAATCTCCTACTTCGATGGTCCTAGTTTATCATTTGTGACTTCGAGTTGTTTAAAAATATAGCTATACTGGATGATTTTTTTTACCGTCTCGAAATTTTTACAGGATGTTTTACCCATGAACATGAACAACTTTAACTATGGGACCAATTTATGAGATCACGAAAAAAATCAACTGTTTCATACATTTTGGTCAAGTAGGTTTAAACTTTTCTATTAAACAGCAGATTTTTTTTTTTCGTGATTTCAGAGTTGGTCCCATAGTGAAAGTTGTTCATATTCATCGGTAGAACACCCTGTAAACATTTTGAGACTGTAAAAAAATCATCCAGTATATAAGCGGGCACACCCTTTATGCCTGGAGGCTTTTATTTAGGTATAAAGTTCTTTTACGTCTTTAGTTTTTAATTTTTATTTCTCCTTGAGTATAGTTTTGATATTTTTTTATTGGTATATTGGCGTGTGCTAGCTGACACATGACAAATAATGTTATTTAATGTTTTTGTGTTGCGTAATGTAAATCATTTTGCATACTATTGTATAGAATCAAGTTTTTCTAACTAAACAGACAGCTGTGCTGCTGGGAGTTTGTTGCGCCACTTCTTCATCCCAGCTAAAGCACTAGGTAGTGGTGAAGGGCGGGCTTTTTGAGGGACTGTCTTATGTACCTAATTTTTGACGTTCGAAAAGTGCTGATTCTCAGCCTAGTTTGCATAAATGACTTTTGATTTTGGATTATGTATACCCTTGATACAGCAGACTGGCTCAAGTGAAGCTGGGCAGAGACTGTTCGCTGACTGAGTCCTTGTTGCAACAAGGCAACACTTGAGCAGCTTCTTCAGGCGTAGTGTCCATCAAAACAATGCGTGCAATTAGCGGAGATGTGTAGGTATAGGTCAACTTCTGATAAGCGACTGATAAGGTAAATCGGCTGCGAGGGTTTTTATAGGGGTGGTTCTTACCGTAGAGTGCATTTTCCTATACGCCCGTTTAAATTGCTTAAATAAAAATGTATTGAATATTTTCTATGATAGTGGTGTTAATATAAAGCTAAAGTCTCAAGCATGGTTTTTGTAAATAAAATATGGATTTTCCGAAAAAAAATAATATGTATGCGTGCTTATGGGTTGAGTCAATTTGGTTGCTCGCGAATGTATGTACACATTTCTTGACATGACTACCAGGAAAACGTAAACATGCCAGTTCTCGTCAACCTGCAGAGACTAAAAATAACGAATTACACAATCAGTGAGGTCTAGCTGACAATATTAATAACTGTAGTTTATTATTTTGAACCAACAAACCTCTCGGTTTAATAAAGAAAATGTCGTACATGGAATCCGATTATGATTCACAAAAAAGAAAAGCAAGCGACGTTTTACTACATTTGAATTTTCATTTGATGAAAATGGTATATCCAGAGAGGGATGAGCGTTGGGGCGGCATCCGGCAATCCCTCCGGAGAGAAATTACGTTACACGCTAGGATGGACACTGCCGCCTGCACTCAGCGATTTACCGGAACGACGCAGATTAAGCTCACATACCCAGACTCATAGCGTCATAAATTCATAATGCATAGTAAGCCTATTCCAATTTATGCTCAGATCGTCTGCCTCGTAAATTGAAATACACCTACAGTAAACTTTTCGGGAAGGATATGATTTTAGTACCTACCTACACTAAAGGATTCTCTGTACCTACGATAACATACGCTCAATGCCGTCTTCTAATAACATTGTACAAACCAGCATGTTTGTACAAAGCCAGTACTTTTTCCTATGTAGGTACCTACAGAACATTGCTTTCATAAACATGGATTGAGAATCAATAAACTCGTAGTCGAGCAAATATTTTCACAATCACCTTAAAAAATAATTGTCGACAATGAGGCTACCTACATTCAAGGCTACGAATACGAAATCCCGAATATGTGTATTCATTTACATTGTGCAATACGTGAAAATGTGCTTTACTCTCCCTACGAAACTGTAGACCCGACCGTAGCGATGGCGTAGACCCTGCTACGAAAACTCCTAAACACGTAGTTTCCTGTTTAAATGGAGTGAGGCACATCCGTAAACACGTTTACTCTCAACTTATTTGACTACTTAGTTTGTATGCAAGCCAGTCGCTTGCCGACTCGGTCCCCACGTCCATATTGAGTAGTCATCGCTGACGCAGCGGTTTATTTACAATCCCGTCCACTGACTTTGAGTTGCATTTCAATATCCGTGTCAAGGGCTCAGTGGGACGACAATATCGTTACATTCAACACTATGTTTATAAATCGCACATTTACAAGCTACATTTTATTGCCCAATCTATTTCATTGTGAAGTTATTGCGAAATCAATAGCGCAAGGTCGACAACCCCTCGCAGTCGAACTTGTTTATGATTTTACGCAAAAAGCTAATGTCAATATGTCCCAAGTCCATGAATATAGAGATTCTAAAATCCATGCGAAGTAAATGTCAACGAACGCAGCTATTTGCTGTTGGGTGAATTAATAGATTTCTATTACATATCATTAAATTCTACGCTCATAGCTCCAAGAATTTCTAATGCAAGATGCGTCAGTGCGTCATTTATTGTACTCGTTGCAGATTCGTGTAAATGTCACTGAAAATTAATGGATTGGTTTATGAACACGCGGAGTATTCATAAACCTATCCATTAATGTTCAGCTCAGTTCAGGCAGGACTGTAAAAGGATTGCATCATACATTTAAATTAATAATTTTATTTAAAATGCAGTCCCGAGCCGACGAATGCAACGAAATACGCAATCAGGAAGTAACCCGAAGCCCGCAACATGAAGCACATTATAAATTATGGGTTCCGTAATAAAACTCATCCGTTCCTTTCTTTTGATCATCATAATGCTCAAAATGAAAATGACTTGTGCCGTCTGTCCTTATTTATAAGTATAAATGACGTTTTTAATTCCACAGAATACAAGCGATCATTTAGATGTTAATTATAAGTATTCGGCAAACTCAAAATAAATTACTTTAAGCATTCACCAAGTTAACCCTTGTTAAAATTATGTTTGCGAATATGGCAGATGCATTAACACTTTAAATAGCGGCCATAAACTCCCCATTGCGAATCACACAATGACAGAGACACCTTATCAGTAATGAGCACGTCATCATTGTAGGGACGTTAATTCTTGTAAAAATATATCATTGGAGGCAGACACGCGTGTAACACGGCGGCGGGTGAGGGTTGCTTCGCTCTGTCTACTTCGCGTCTGTCAATATTCGCGGGCAGCGGCGTTGTCATGGCGACGAGGGAGAGCTTCCTACATGACGGTCGCTGCCCCCTGCACAATGCGTCGCAGAGCCGCAGAGGGTCGGAGGGCGAGAAGCGAAAGAGGCCTGTTGTCTGGGATTTATGCAAGGGCGTCCCCCGTGACGCGCTGCAAAGAGCCCCGAGGAGGACTTTAATGACGTCTAAAATATTCACAGAAGGATGATGTCATGCCATGCAGCGAGTGAAATCATGTTATTAATAAATACTAAAGCTGACTCGATGGGTGGGTCCATAAATCTTGGTTTTAAAAAACAAAAAATATGGCTCAGGTTATATGTATAATATACATCCTATTTTATTTTATTGAAATATTCGAGTAAACTAGGCAAGAATCAGGTTTTCCCCACGTTTTGTCACGTAGCTTAGCTGTTCCAGTTCCCTTTACCATTGCGTAACAATAATAACAGTACAATTCCCGTTAAACTTCGCCTAATCATTTTCGAATGCTACATGCATGCAGGTTGACGAATAGAATTACCTTCTTGTGTTCAAATGTTGCCACGTAAAAGACAAACACCTCACAAAATGAAACCTCGTTCTCTACGAATGTGAAAATGCGAAGTTATACAATACGCACTGGACTTAAAACTTCATAATTACGGTCGTAAGGTCAGTAACATATTCGCCCACGAAACGTTATGAACCCATGTCACGAAACCTTTTAAACATTTCTACATCGTACACCGAAATAAAAACGCACATTATGAATGGAAATTACGTTCAATCCATTGTGACGTATAATTTTTATTGTCATAATAACAACACAAGAACCGAAGAACGGTGTAATTGTGAGGTAAATATGAAATTAATATGAGTTGACTGCGGCCAGCCTCCCACGCAGATGAAGACGCGTATGTGTCATAGTGATGAGTTCTCATCGTAACACGAGATACTGTTCTTGCAACAATGGTCGCGCTTGACCGCATCATAGGCATCCACTCGTCAGTGAAAAACGTAAAAAGGCTGTCAGACATAGATTTGTATAAATTAATAAGTAAAAATAAAGCTGAATCTAATAAGTAACGATTCGATCCGTTGGTCAATAAACAATCGAAATAAAATTTTCATTTGCACTCTTTTCGATTTGTCGAAACCACGTATCCGCTGCAGCCTTATTGAATAAATAATTTACCGCTAACTAACAAAAGGTGCCAGGTTTAATATTGAAATTAAATTAAAGCTTAAATGAAACCATTTCCATGCATTAATTATCTGCAAACCGCAAGGCAGGAATTATCGGAATTGCGGCCTGAAAACGGAAATGGGAAATGTAGGTACGTACTTTGGAATATCGATGATGGCAGAAAGCATGTTATTGTTTTGCACCTTTACAGTCGTATTGATTTTACGCTTTTGTGGAGGCCAGGCTTTGTTCAATATTGACATACAGGTACCTAATAGAGAATTTTAATTACAACCTTTGGTATTTCGGGTACCTACCTAAAGGATTACAATAGTAATCATTGAATCATGCTACTGACAGTTTACCAATCCATATAATTCACAACTTTTATGCAAGTGCGTGGGCGTGGGATGTATGAGCACAGAATATATATTAGTACTACCTATAGTAAGCTACACTTGGTTCTATAGGCGAATACGAAACTAAACAGAAGAAATAAGTATTATGATCACCTAGATTTAAAACATCAAAAGGTAGGACACTCGTGTCGGTCAGTCGAAAACCATGCAATTTCATATTTTACGCTTTCATAATCAATCTGAAGTAAACAATATAACTAATTACAAAAGTAGAATAATGTTTTTATATTATCATTTTAATTACATAGTTTATACGAGCATAACAGTTACAATCAATATTATCTGACGGATCTGGTACATGTGTGTAATTAAATTATGAAAGAGCGACTCGTAACACCGTTATATAACGTCGATGCATTTTTAAAGTTCTTTACGACGCTAGCTGTGTAAACAAATGACTTTGTTACATGTGAAAAAACTGTGAAGCTTTGTAGTATTTTTGACAATAATTTGAAGAACAAAGTTTCACCACCTCCGGATAAATTCCTGTGATCTCTTACCTGGCAAATAATTTCGGACAAATTCTATATAATTTTAATGTTTCTGTTTAGGTTTAATACCTGTTCGGAGGCGAAACTGGTCTTAAGAATCAAGTTTTTTTTTTTTAAGACAGGTGTTCATAGTTGCCACACTGCAAACGCAGTTTTCTCTTTTCTATTATTGTTCTTAACATCTAGGTAGGTCTGTCACCGATAGCCAAAATGGCACCTTGTATAATATGGAACAAAAACAAGTGTGAAAGAAACACGATATCCAAGCTAGTGTCACGAAGTCACGTTGCATTGAGTAACAGCGAATTCTTCGGTTTCGATTACCGCACATTGAGCTTTGAAATAGATCTCTAGGATTAAAGAAATTGGAAACCTATTCTGTGATCATATACAATTTTATATTTTAACAATAGGTGCGTCTGAAAATTTTATCCTTCAGTACTTTTAGGGCAGAATTTTTGCATTAGGTTTTATAATTTCAAATTGTACAATATCAATGGAATTCGACATCTTCATTAAGTCAACGGTGTAATTGGAGTTGATTTTTTAAGACTCCACGATCTCCAACTTTGAACCATCTTCGCATACCTTAAAATTGCACAACATAAGAAACTTTTCTCAATCGCAATATTCTCACACGTCAGCGACAAGGGCAGATAATACGTTACGCGTGCCAACATAAAAATTCTTTACAAAACTGCAGTTTACGAAATCGCTGGCACGGAAAACAGTCGGTTTCGACGTCCTACGAAGAAATAAAACTTGTCGCACGCCTTATCGTGATCGAAAGTGTGAAAGTAAAAATATATCAAGAGCTGGCACGACGACAGTCTACCACGAGTACGAGTTAGTTGCGTTTTCACGTCAACTTTTATAAATATGTTTTTGTTTGTGTAGGTACGCATCTACCTGACGTAATATAAAGTCAAATAGTTTGTATTTTGTCCACCTGTCCGCGACTCTAAAGACCGCGAATCTGCAAAATCTTAATGCTATTTCAACAATCATCACTGACCGTGTTAATGACATGTATTTTAATGCAACTCCTAAATTGAAGTAACGTAGACAATTAAATTAACACAATTTAGAAACGTTTAAAAATAGATACATTTTAATGGCGTCATTATTTAAAAAGATACCTAATTCGATTTTATTTACATAATACATTATCAAAATTATGTAAAAAAAAAACAAACCGCTTTTATTTAATTAGCAGGAGATTATATTGTCATTTTTACACAAAGCATTATTTTTTTTAAGATATTCGCCGTATATAATTATCATTAATTTAAAAAAATCCTAATCTGCTTTGGTCCTTCGGTACGGTTTTAAATAATTTACGGAATGCTTGGAACACCAACGTAGAAACCGTTCTCAACTGTTCAGCCATAGCTGATTAACAAAATTTATAGTACGACTATGATGATATCCATCAGATTGAGGCTAAATGTCCAGCTGACACGTAAAATCACAATTAGAAACGGGTTGCTGTTGTCACATTACCGTGGCTGGCCGGCTGGCCGCCGACCCCGGTCCAGTTCTGTTGATAAGCTGTGACCGTGGGAGGATACTCCATGACCTCACAATTCCTCTAATTGAATGATAGGCCAGTATTTCTCGTTTGTCATTATTATTAATGCAGCTGAAATGATACTTTTCTTGTTCGTTCTATTTTCTTAATGGCGTACTATTTACTCTCAAGTTACCGACTCTTAATAATGCGACGAGGACCAATCAGCGCTCACCAGCTAAGTTCAGCCGTTGCATTTTTCAGGCTGGAGTTTCAGACGTTCAATACTTTTATTTTCGACCAACCATTTCTAACAATACGTAATCAACTCTGCGCGACCAATGACCTAACATGTAATTATACCTTGAGGCGATTATATCTGCGCTTAGAATTGGGCACATCACGTAATGGAAAGTTGTACCTACACACAGAAAAAGATTATTGAGAGACACAAATAACAAACCCGAAATACCAACCTTCGTTGGATTGAACAACTGAAAAAGACGTTCCAACTACCAAATCCAGTACCTATAAAATTTAATTTAATTGATTTTCAATACTTACAGGATCAATTAACAACAGAGCTATTTAAAGAAAAGTCAAAGCGTCGAAGACATGAAAAGTATAATATGTAAAGTAGGTATATCAAGATCTAAAGTAGGTCTAGTTAAGCATACATAGGTAATGTAACTAATTATGCGTGTTTTAAAAAGCAAACGACAGAAATAGACATGTGATTTTTAACAAAAAGAAGTACTTTTTGCTTAACAAAAAAGTGTAGGTCTAGGTTCTATACTATCATCCCCTTCTACCTATCATCCTCTCCTAAATTGGCTCATTATTAAAACCTTGATCTAAACCTCAATAATTCTGAAGAATATTACGACTAACAATGACCTGCTTTGTCACAATTTGTACGCAACAACCATAAATGCACTGGCAATGGCATTATCTTGTATCTATTTGATTTGAATACTTAAGTCTTAAACCTCTTGCTAACAGGTATTTAAACTGAATGAGGATTAGAAAAGCCAATAATAATGGTTTGTTTATTCAGCTTGACTTGGTATTAACAGGAATTGCCGGTTTGCGCAATACTCGACTGTGTTCGTAGGTGATGCAAGGCGGGTGTGGACACAGATGAACTGTCCTTTTGGCGTGCCCAAACATGAGACATAACCAAGCCCCTATATCTTTAAACATTCTACGTTTCACGCAACATATTCGTGTGATTTGTCAAGCTTGTTTCCTTATATGGGAGCAGTATTTCAAACAATTTGGACACAAGGAACAGAAGCTACTTATTGCTAAAATAATACAATGACTAAATTACTATTTATAGCAACTGCAAAGAATAACTCTGATTTTCTTATTAAGTATTTCAATAACAAACAATTGTTATTTGTTCAGTTCTGCTGTAGAGGCCTTCATAACTGCACTGGCATCGTCCCAAATAGTAACTTCATCAGAGACGTTAAGGAGAATCAATTTAGTTGGGATTCCAAGAGCGTGATCAGCTAAGCCGAGTTAGCAGTGATTTATACCCAAAAGTCCAGAGAGCCCCTTGAAACGTTGCCCTGGGGCGGATAGTAATTACCCCGCGATTTGAAAAGACCCCTACACCAGAACATTTATTAGATTGTTACCACTCACCCTACAACGACCCACGAAATTACGAAGTTTTGGGAAAACTGCTACAAACTAATTGTTTAATTATCGTTCTGTACATCAATTAAAACCAAATAAAATTTGGAATGACACGCATGAGAATTTGGAAGCTGACACAATATTAACAACTTTCTAACGCAAACAAAGCCGAGCAATTAGTAAAACGGTATGATCATTAGTTAATTGTGTCGTAAACTGTGTGAAAATACATCAAACGCTAAAATACTTCTGTTTCTTTTATTTTATTTTTATTTTATGGGAGGCGTGTAGATGTAGAAAGTCGGTGGTAAAATTTCACGAGATAGAAATGTCACTTTGAAGAATAAAACAATGGCCTCTGGTTGGTGTAAAGCGAAGTGGTATCGAGGACTGTGGCTCATCGAGGCAGGGGATGTGCCTACGGTAATGCGAGACTTTACTTTCTACCGAATGTCATTCGCAGGCGCGGCACGTGCCCGGTCACTATCCAAGTCAGTATTAAAATAACGGAGCTTTTCTCGTCACGCTGAGAATGTATTACTGATCGTCGCGAACAGGACGGAACTGCCATATCCTTGTCGTTGTCCAATAAGTTTGTATTACCGATGGAATAAAATAATAATATAATGACGATATCTACCTCATTTGCATGAAGATGACATTAACTCCAAATGGCACTGATTGTAATCGTTGATATTCGTAATGATCTGATAGGCATTGGATTATGATCAGTTTATAAACACATACGACTTACTTATCCGGTCAGGTCAAAATCCAGACATTAGGTAGAGACGTAAACTAAGATAAATACAGCTTTACATTAGATATTTATCAGATAAACTTGCGACTTTTTCTCACGCTTAAAAGCTAATGACCGCTAATTGTTTTACGGAACGGTTTATTACATTGACAAATGAGTTTAGTCAGAGGTTTCCTTTTTAGAATTTGGTATCATTTTGAAGCGACTTAAAAAGAGGATAGGTTCAGTTTTTTACATTTTTGTAAATCTTAGCAGTTTATGGTGCATTTTGCAGCACCTGTTACATGCAGCAATGCAGTACAAGGCCAAATCCAAAAAAGTCGGCCGACCTCTTTACACGTGGAATGACAACCTACAACAGGACATGACTTACTTCGATAAGAATATCAATTTTTGGATGGATACGGTTGATGATCGAGATAAAATTAAGAAGGCTGCTAGCGAGGCTTACAAGAAACCTGTAACGGATAGCAGCGAGACCTCAGACGAAGACTTTGGAAACAGCAACACGTAATACAGCATGGCATAAGATTCACTGGTGAGGCTGGACTTGAAACAACCTGGCGGCGACGTCGTTATAAGATGCCCATCCATAGATAAATATTACCCGTCTCTCCAATATTCCAAGGCTTACTCTAGGGTGCATACTCGGTAGGCTATACTCCTTCCATATCCTAAGGGCACGTCTTCCCTACCATTACCGCGCCCCCCGGTCTGCTCCTTGATATGCAATGGCCTATGTAGTCTCATGAAACATGAGGCTACAGGAGCTAGTGTGAATCTTTGGGTTCATTCGAGTAATCGAGTCTGGTCAAACCACGATGGGGTCGGTGCATTTCATTCATTCATTCATTAGCGGTTTTAGCGGCATTTCGCAGTTTTTCAGGCGTAGACGGTAAACCTCAAAACAATAGATCCTGAAGTCCTTTGTACTTATTCTATAAATAAACAGATGCCATAAAGAGGTTTAGTTTAATTCACGGTAGGTATGACTATACCTACCGTGAATTAAACTAAACCTCGTGTTGAGTCAGTTGTAATTAGGTCATTGCTTTCGGTATAGGTTAATTAACTTAGTACTTCCTACCTAAGTTCCTAAAAGTTACGTTGTAAAAAGTTCGAGCAATTAAATTCTTACACACTGTAATAAAATTAGGAATGTTGCAAATGTAGTTTAAAATTGCAACAAAGTCGCTGTTGACTAGCACTATGAAGTCAGTTTATAAGTTTACAGCAAGGTCGTTGAACCTATCGTTTCGTCAAACAAGGACAAGTCTTTAACGTGTGTTTTAAAATAGATAAAGGAGAAATACTTTAATTCACTATTGTTATTTTTGCAATCTATTTCCTAGTAAGTAGGTATAGGTATTTCTCTAAACATGGTGGGTAGTCACAAACAACACACACAGCTATGAAGGGCACAGTATGACATCACTCATCCACACAGTTCGTATTTCAACATTAGATATACGGCGAGACTGAATAGCAGTAATAGGCATTAATTTGATGAAGGCACAGAGCTACTTTATCATTATGTTACCGTAAAATTGTTACGTCGAATAACAGGAACCTAATTTCTGAGTGTTATTTATTCTTCTCCGTCATTAGGCGAAAATAAGATTTGACGCTATATTATAATGTAAATAATCGAAAAATCAAAGCAGAACCAATTCAAATAGATTAGAACGATAATCAAGGTGAATGGTCCTCATATCCGCATCCGTGTCCAGACGTTGAAGTGATTGATGTGATACTATGTACATATACTTAAACTATGCTTAGACATAGGTAACTGTACAAAATTCTTATTTTGGGAATTATCGGCAACGCTATGCAGAATACAGAAAATGTAAAAAAATATCATGTCAGCCAACGTGTTAAATTTTTAAAGATTTCAGCGAAAAGCTTGTAGGTGTCATTTCGAATACAATACTATACAGGATAATTTTAAAAGGAGTGCGAATATTTCAGGAGGTAATCAGGTGCATAAAACTGGACAACTTTCCCCAAGGAACATAGGTCGAAATCTTAAAATTGAAAATCGACTTTTCATACAGTGACTGGTCACGTGACTTATGTTTGTATGAGAAGTTGAATTTTATTTTTTAGATTTCGACCTATGTTCCTTGGGGAAAGTTGTTTAGTTTTATGCACCTGATTACCTGCTAAAATATGCGCACTCCTTTTAAACTTATCCTGTATAAGCACGATGCGTTCCGTTCAGATATGTAATTAAAACGTACATATTTAAATTAAATGCGAGTAATAATACTATAGGACCAAGTTACAGCGAAACTTGTGCTTTTTGTTGAATCTAACACTGGCATTGCGGTAGGAAGGACCACAGTCCACAATATAATGGGGATTGGTACCCGAGAACATGCGCGTAGCCGCGTAGCACTTCACTCGTAGCGCATAACTACGTTATTGCAAAAAAGATAAAATGTAAAATTGGTCGTTAGAGTAAAATAACATTGATCCGAGCATTGATAATCAGACACTGATAATCCGAAATTACGATAGGTATTTATATCGACGAAGACTACGCGTTTCTACGTATTTGTTATTTGCTTTCTTTAAATACATATACTTACCTACCTACTTACCTACTTGAAATATACAAATTATTCATAATATTATGTCAAAGTACATAGTCACATACACATTTTCTTTATCCCTAAGCTACCATTTACAAATTGTATAAAAGCCACGAAATTGTCGAAATATCGAAACCTATATTAACGAATCAACGCATAACGATGATTCAACATTGCGAGGAAAGCTAAATAAGCTTTTAAGTGAATAATTGCTCTTGAAACGATTTCTAGTTTCAAAACAACGAGTTTCTTCACATTAAGTAAACAAAGACGCCCCGCGCAAAAGCTAGCATTGTATACATATAAAACAAAATCTTGGTTTTTCCGTAGCGTTCTGTATTTAACACTAGCCGTGCGCCCGATAGGATTTCCAATCCGAAAAATTACGAACTTCCATACAAACTTTCATCCCCTATTTAACCCATTTAAGGTAGTGAATATAAAAGGAACTCTTGTGCAAAAATTCAAGCCTCTAGCTAGCTAGACCCAGCGATTTAGGCTGTGCGTTGTTTGTCAGAGATTTTTAGTTGTTAAAGTTGCATGTATGTATGAAACAGGCATAACAATCAGTCAGATTGGAAGCCAATTACTTACTGCAGAACAAAGGGAAAACGTTGGCTTAGATTTTACATGACTAATATAAAGAAAGAAAATAAATTTATTTGACCCAGGTTAAGGCAACACTACAAACTCTTCCTGCTGCAGGAGTCAATGGATTGTTTTGTTTTCACTACAGATAAATGAAGCTTGGTAAACGCTCGTCCAAACATATATTTGCAATACGAACTAGAAGCACGGGTACTCGAGATTGCTTATCTAATTGCATTAGAACAAGGAAGTTCGGAAATGGTTTTTTAATTTCCAAATAAAAATTAGATTAGCGTGATCTTCAGGGTTTGTCGTTTTCAACAAATAACTAACAAATGCGCAATGGTATTAGGTTAATATCTACATGGTATTCTGAAAAACATTTGTATGTGGGAACTTACTACAGGCAAAGATCGTTAATTGGACTAGTTGTTTCTGAAATAAGCCTGAATTAAAGAATGTTACATAGACTCTACTAGAAACTTTCTTACATAATTGTAGCTATTTGTACATAAAGGTAGTGTGTACATATGCGTAAAAATAATGTTGAATTGAATATTTATTTGCATATCACTGAATAATGTAAATAATTTAGTATTCAGTATTGTAATGATGTAAGAAAATATGCAATAATGATCCACACGGCTTCACATACATGCCTGCCTATCACTAGATGCCCACTGGTCCGTGTAATGCATTATTTGTTCCAATTAACTGGATTTCAGGTGAAATATCTTCGGTCTAATGAATAAAACCAGTACTCCAAGTCTCAATGAACGATTATGTATGGTATGTATCAATATTTATAACTGCTGTAACACATTGTAGGTAGCGAGATTAATGGGAGCTTACATGAGAGCAAAACACGCATCGTTGAAAGTTACGGCGTGACTAGAACAAACTTTATTAATCTAGGCTAGAGTAGCATATCTATCCCTAGCGAGGTTATTTGAAAAGGATTCCTAGGTCAACCACTCCCCACCACCACCACCACCAACACCACCACCATCACCACCACCACCACCACGGTCACCATCTACTATGTTTACTAAGTTCTAAGCTACTTATCCCATTTTTTTCCGGATACTTCGCAATCACTCTCACGGATACCACAGTCCCTTAATTGAGACTAGAAAGTGAGTCAATTGGTCCCAGCCTGATGGACCGAAACTCGATAGAAACCGCAGAGAGCGTATAGTTTTCACTGTAAGTGGGCCATACACGAACGACCTGCTACTCTCTTGACGATAAGGTCCGCCATTGTATTAATTACTCTAGCGATTATTATTATAGTACGCGCAGTGGAGAGTAGTAAATACTAACTTGTCAGCTGCGTAGAGGAGACGTTAACCTTTAGTAGCGATAGATAGGAGCTAATTGCGGAACTAAAATATTGACAGATACGTGCAAACTTCTTCAGGCTAATATTGGAATTTTATCTGCTTTCCAATCACTGTTTTGGTATACAAACTAGGCAAGGTCTGCTTCTAACCATAAGCCTGTTTTAAAAAAGAAAGGTACCTACTTAAAACAGCAGTACCCCAGCATCTAAAAAGTTATTTTGATTGACGCGAGAGTGACTGGACAGGACGTAGCATGAAGCTTTGTTTGAACACTTAGGATAGCAAAACACCTTTCTAGTTGAATGTTTCTTTTCTGTTCGTTGCGAACATAACTATTGTTGTTACGAATGACGAGAAAATACATATATAGACAGCTTCTAAGCGTCCAGTCTCACTCATATCAATTAAGATCATTTCAGCGCTTACTTACTCGATCTCTTCAGATTATCAGAATGACTATGCAGTGTGCACGTGGTTCAATTTAGGACTTAAACAATTACTTGTAGGTTCGCGTCAAGTCAATATACATAATTGCCTGATGACGGGGACAATCGACATGGCGGTGGGACGCCCAACACCCACTGTTGTGCAATACGATAATTAAACACAATCACAACATCTCGGCCACAAATCAAAATCAATTCACGCAATAGTTCCCGTTTATTAGTCATCTGTGAAACGTTTTCATTGATAAATTCGGCTAACTGATATTACTGGTATATTTTTGATACAATGGTTAAATAAATATAAATTTATATTTATATATCCACTAAAAATAAAAAATAAATAGGGAATAAATAGGAAAACATATTATGAAAACTTTGAAATATGAAGCTTTTCAGAAAAGTTTTGTTTTTGGGTACCAGTAGGTACCTAGGTTTATGAATTTATTTCATGATTCGCTTTAGAGATCGGAAGATATCGTTGATTTCCAGACTGATAATAAAATGTACGAGTAGGTGTAAAAGATTTCGTTTATTCTCTTATATACCATCAAAATACGACAGGTGTAGTTGGCAAGGCACGTGACCTTACTCACTTGCATAGATACATAGCTTAGATAGAGCACTTATGTAAATCGCCCCAAATAACTGGTGAATAATTTCACGGTAAAAATAGCAAGCGTGGCTGAACGAAGTACCTATTAGGTAATATGTACTTACCACATCGGTCGAGCCAGCCCTCGGCGCGGCAAGGGTACGAGATCACCAGCAGCTGATCACCACTCCGCATCTTGATCACAATCACTTCTCAACAACAAACACTTGTAAAAGTCTCGCAGACGATACATACATCGCATTACATTTCACTGTACACTGAACAGCTTGTCTGATCAAGCGCTTCAAGCACTGGACTCCTCGACTACACAACACTTTCACCAGCTGCCAATAAAAAGAGAACTATGCTAATCATTGGAAATAGCAGCGCTGCAGCCAGCGGTAGGTACAACAAGATAAAAATTAAAATGCTCTATCTTCAGCACTTCAGCAATGCACATTCGGAATCTATTTTGTTCACTGCGTGTTGCGGCTTTTATTTTTAGGTGTCTTGAAAAATCTTGCATCTTATTCTGGGGTGATTCTGAGACTTATTGCCCAAAATAATAGCGTTTCCAATTATTCTAATTTCTACTTACTAAGAAGAATAAAACAAAGTATATCTACCTATGTATATTGCAAACTTCTTGGCATTTTCGTCTCAAATTATACAGAAAATAATTTTGCTAACATGAAAGTAAATAGAAAGTTTAAAGTAGATAGGTACTAAATACTTCATTTATATTTTTTAGGTAAGTATTTTCTGTTACAAGTTTACAAGACTTATACAAGATGTAGGTAACATAAATAACGCACAACCTCTTAAGGGATCATTGTACTCATCATTATGAACAACTTTTACTAGGGGGCCAAACCTGAAATAGCGAAAAAAAATCAAGATTTCAGGTTTGGTCCCATAGTAAAAGTTGTTCATAATGATGAGTACAATGACCCCTTAAGATGTTGTGCGTTATTTATGTTACACCTTGTATAGGTACCTAATTTATGTTTATTTATACATCCCCAGCTAGATGAAAATTAAGTAATATTCCTTCATCTAACTTTGAGACGCCTCACTCATAACTTGGTCGAGATTATTGGGAAATTATTCCGTTTTTAAAGTTGAGGGTAGATTACATTTTGTTTCGCCAACCATTTTCAGTACTCTACCATAATTTTCAATAATAATAAGTTGATTCGTAAAAAAAACTAAAATATTTTTTATTAAAAATTCTGTGATATTTACCTTGACTGTTTAACCGATTCTGTACCTTATATAAGTAATGGATTGTGAAAATTCACGCGCACGTGATAATAACACTAACTCGCTAACCATCAACACACCCACATCCGACACCAACACAGAAAAAACTGAATTGACGTTTCCATTCTGTTTTCCGTTCTGGTGGGAGAACGAAACAGCCATATGATCTATCTCTTTCACTTATTTATTGACCCGCCTCCTTATCATTCATGTTATCAAAATGCGCGCGCATATAAAGCCAGTTACGTATGTAATATTCATAATAAATTCTCAAGTTATCAAATTATTGGTGTAATATTGTCAACTCTACATTAGAAAACAAGTTAATTTCGACTTGCGCTACAATAAAATACTTGACCATATCAGATTTTGCGAATGTAAACAATTTGAAACAATAGTTGACATTTTGTGCCATAGACAAATAACTTCAAAGGAGCATGGCACTGGGGCATGCCTCTTGGACATGCATGGTGGCCGACAATGGCCTATATTTATAGTACATACTAATTCCATGGGCATAAATAAGTACTATAATGTTTACAGAATGACTTCAGCTATTTAGCACTATGGCCGTTAAAGTTTATATGAAACTAGCTGACCCGATAGACGTTGTCCTGTTCTTTCAATAGTTGATCCAAAAATCCCATAGAAGAAAAGACGTTCAGTTTTTCCCGAATTTGAAAATTTCTAGGAAACTTTGAAAATTTTTCTTTGCATAAAAACTTAATTTGGAATGTTAAGAACATTTTGAGGTGCGATACATGTTTGTATCGCGATAGCTTACGGAAGACAAATAAAATAATTTAGATTCGTGTAACAGAGTGCGCGACCTTCTTGTTTGACAGTCAGTTCCACTCCACATTGCTCTTTAGTCTACGGTTCAAGATGGCTCTCAAAGCACAAGTTGGGCAAAGTGAGTTATAAAAAAATATGTTTTTAGCAGTATTTCATCGCATAAAACACTTTATTACCATTACTTTTGGAAGGCAATTATATAAAACGTATTAATGTATATTTTTTTTGCTCATTGTTTATCATTTTTTATGAATTCCATTCTATCAACAGATAACAACATATCGATGACTAATACTTGGTGTTTTTGTTGAATTATTTTGATATTTTTATCTGAAATTACCTGGGGTTGAACTTATCAACCAAGTTTTTGGCTGTATACTACATTATATAAAGTTACATATAGCGGCATATAAACAAAGGGTTCCTGAGGCTTTGCTAGAATTAGACAAAAAGTGTGTTCATTATCGTTATGACGCTAAGATGCGTCTTATGATTTGATAAAATATTGCAACATGTGTAAAAAAGTTACGTGAAGAGGCAGAAAAGCCTAACACATATTATTGATTTTCTTGTGTCACTTGAAGCTGGGGGGGTGGGGTGCTACATACGTCACGGAGTGGCTGCGAATCGTGAGAAACCTGAATGTATTGTTTTCAGGCACTTCTTGTTATATTCTGATTTTGTGACGGAAAACTTGTTATATTCTGATTTTAATGAGTCATTGTGACGGAAAACTCGTTTTAAACATTTTTTCTTCTAAAATGCAATACATCAGTTCTATTTTGCGCATATCAGAACACCCCCGAGATAAAAAGGGTCCAACAAAATACAAACATTTTTTGGGGTAGGTAAATCATTCCACGGTAATCAATACCAGGAAGTAAAAAAAATAATTTGTAAATACAAATCCTACTATCCTACAAATATTATAAACGCGAAAGTTTATGAGGATGGATGGATGTTTGTTACTCTTTCACGCAAAAACTACTGAACGGATTTGGATGAAATTTAGCACACGGATAGTTTATAACCTGGATTAACATATAGGATATTTTTTTATCCCGTTATCCCTACGGGATCGAGACTTATGTGGGTCAAACCGCGAGGCGCTGCTAGTACTAAAAAATAAAATTATCAAGTTTCAATTTTCATAATTGAAAAGAAATTGATCAATATTTTCGTCAAATTTTCTTCAAACTCAGGTTTCCAAAGTCAGCGTAGTAAGGGAAAAAAACTAAAATGGCAATGCATTATTTTACGTCAGTTGCATCAAAGACCGCCATTTTCATTTGCTTGCTATAGTAAATAAAAGTATCAAAATATTAACTTTACTACTACAAACTACTATTAAAACATTAACTTTATTAATAGTAAGTTTTTGTTTAATTTGCTCTTGTTACACCCGTCACAAGCTTTGCTTATAAAAAAAAACATAATAAATCCACAAAATAATTATAATTATCAGAAAGAAAGGTTCTTGTAACTCTTTACTCAGCTATTAATTTTGTGACAAAATATTCCAACTTAGCTGAACTTGATGATTGGTCCACAAGGTAGCATACCTAATTTGTTTGCAAGAGTACTTGTAACACCCATCACAGGGCTTAAATCTATTATTGCATCTAAACAATTGAATAATTTATGTTTTTTTGTTTTAATAAAACAAAAAATTTAAATGAGTTGAATTATATTCAAAATGCAGATATTTTTCTTCTAATTTAGGCATTATAACAGTTTGAATGCATACAAATGTAACACCACAGAATGACCAGTGACTAAAATAAAACTAACTAGGCTAGTGACATCACCATTCATCCATGTTAATCAAAGCATCTTATTTGGGTTTTCTAATCTTATTTAATAAGCTTTTACCCTTGGCAGCTCTTAACAGAAAGAGGTGGAAGGAGAGTAGGGAGGCCTTTGTTCAATTGTAGGACAGTTGTAAAAAAAAACCGGCCAAGCCGGACCATGCACATTGAAGGGTTCCGCAGTTGGGATGGATTTATCCCAAAAACAAACTTAACATTCTAGTTGATGTTTTTCAACTACAATGTTCTCCTGTCGATATACGTCACGGTCAATTCCCCAACTGCAAAAGTAAGTTTGTAATAGTAAAAAAATGTTTTTTTATATGATAAAACTACAAATTATTGATTTTCGGACTTTTTCCTTTACTTGTTCGGTGAGACCTTCCTTCCTGCCAAATTTCATGATTCTAAGTCAAGGCGAAGTACCCTTTGGATTTATTTGCAAGTATGAAAATATGTCCCATAAATGGCCGTATTTTTTTATTGTGTTGACTTAGAAGCTTGATTTTTTTATAGCTCCAAGGGACCGTAAACCTACGTATTTGATATTAATTACAACTTGATACCTCCACGCATTCTTGAGAAAAAGGGTCTTGGCTGACAGACAGACAACGAAGTGATCATATAAGGGTTCAGTTTTTTTTCCTTTTGAGGTACGGAACCTAGAAGAAGAATGAACTGTATTGTATTAGATAAAAATTAAAATTCAGCAGGAAGTTAAGGTCTGTTTGTTGCTAAATCTGACCTATTGTCATTATGAGACATCATCAGTGTTTTAAAATTGTAATAAAGGCTACTATTGTACTTTTCACAGAGATTATGAACGAGGTGATCCGGTATCGGTCAAAAGGAAAAGATAAAATAGAATGGCGCGTCTTAGTTGTGGATCAGCTGTCCATGCGCATGGTGTCTGCCTGCTGCAAAATGCACGACATCTCTGCCGAGGGCATTACTTGTAAGATATTTTCTATATTTTTTAAATTATACTTTACTTCATCAAATAACTTGTTTGACACAGCAATAACATAAAAGCTGTTTAGCCTTTTTTAGGTTTTTAAAATTGGGTTTTTCCTCATAGAGAAAAATAGCAGGTTGTCAGTATTTGTTATGTATGTGTCGTGGCCAGATCATAGAATTGATCATTTCATGAAATGGCCAGCTAAAAGGACAAAGCCCATTTTCCCTACATCTTTAAGCCTACCCGTTACAGTTATGAAATTGGTGTCATTTTTTAGAGAAATACACCAGGTATAGTCTCACTTAATTTCAATTAAATTGGCAATTGCATTTCTGAGATTTTTGAATTTGAATTCATTTCTAAGTTAGAAAATGCATTAAGTGACAAACAATGGTACGATTAAATCAAAGATAATTCTTATTTTGCTGATTTGTAATGGAAAACTAGTTACAGGCATTTCGTTTTACGTTTGATTATAGCGAAACCTCATATTTTTTGTAGTATCTACCTAGATCATGCTATCAATAATATAACAGGGACTGTGCAACAATGTCAAATGTTAATTGCCTGTAAACTTATTTTTATTAATTAGGTTCATGACATTGTGTTTGTAATAGTCTGGATCTAGCACTTAGCTAGGTAAGTACCTACTGGCACTGACATTAAAAATAACTAATTTTTATATATTTTATTTGTTTTGTCATTCATCTTCATAAACAATTACTATATTATCAAGAAAGTGTGCAGGGAGGGAATTAATATTGTCTTGATACCTAGCCCAACTTAAGTACCAGATTATGGACATAGTGTGTTGCCAAGTACACAACACCCTACTATACGTCTGCCAGCAATGCAGTTACAATAATATTGCAAGATTGCTTGCCTTCCAGTTAGAAAGCTGTCTACTAAAATGTAAATAAAATAAATCTTTTTGCTTATATGTCTCGATTGTATTTTACCTCTAAGTAACCATGTAGTATTAGAAGTACACAACTCTCTTATTTTCAAATCAACAATGATTTGACGTTTGAATTTGAGGTCATGTTTGACAAATTATGACATGTATTTTAAAACCTGACACAATGTCTTTTTAGCCACATATCCATACATAACTAGTAAGATTTGTAAATAAATGCAATAAAATGCATTTTTGGCAGTTTTGCAATTGCAAACTGGATTTTTTTTTCGTGTTTATGTTTTATGATAAAATTACGATAATTTTGCAATAAAACAGTTGACTGTAACGCTTAGGCCTAAAAGTGGGTATACTCCTTTACCATATCGTTTAAACATCGACGTTTAATAATCAATGATGAATGTTTGATGAGTAGACGTTTGTCCATATCATTAATGTAGGGTATCTGTCGTGCTCCGATCGTAGAAAAAGCCATATTGTGGTCTGCCTGGCCGCTTCACAAGCTGACCACGGGCATATCGCAAAGTAGTTGCATTTCACGACGCTACTGGTACCCTGACCAAATGGGTTAGGTTGGAACTGTGGCCAACCGCACGCGAGCCGAACGAGCGAAGCGAGCGGTGATGCGGCAGCGGCCGGCGAGCGCTACATCCAAGTCGGTCGCAGTTACTTGGCTATTTAGTATTTTTAGGGCCTTAAAATAAGAATTTTTCGAGTAGGAATAGATGCACAACAAATACAAAGCAACATCAACGCCTCTACCGGTGGATAATTTATCTATTTTACGATATGATCACTAAAATTTGGCCACATCATGAAGTTTAACTGTTCATATATTGTTAAACCTTGTGTACCTATTCAATGATCTGGCCAGACCACATGATGATGTGACCAGCGGTCAATGTTCTATTTCATGAAATGGTCGAACACTTCATGAAATGATCAATAATAATTCCATCTGATATGGCCATGACATATGCCTTACAATTCAATACTTTTTCCTTGTTTTTTTTATTTTTATTAACTTTTTAGCAACCCAACACATCATACAATTGTTCTGATTTGAGAACTGTTTTTTTAAATATTTTAGTGGTGGAGGACATTCACAAGAAGAGGGAACCGCTGTGCACCATGGACGGTATCTACCTGATCACACCGTCTGAGAAGTCTGTACATGCCCTCATCAATGACTTCTCTGTGGGGAACCGCATCATGTACCGGGCTGCCCATGTGTTCTTTACTGAAGGTAGGTTTCCTTTATAGGTATTTGAATGTAATCGTCACATAATACAAGATTTTCCAATAGAATCATTAAGAAAGAAAAAAAAAACATGTTCTTAAAAATCTCTTTTTCAAGTAGGTAGTTTCTCCTTTTTATTTATTCATTTCTGCTTTCATTTTTATTTGCAATAAAATTTTTATTTTTACAGCTTGTCCTGATGCTCGATTTGACGAATTATCACGTAGTCCTGTTGCTAAATATATCAAAACATTAAAGGAAATCAACATTGCTTTTATTCCATATGAACAACAGGTTTGTCGAATGTTATTGATTCTTCGGCAGGGTGAACTCATGGGACTTAAGTGGAACTTAATCATCATGAGCCCAAAAAATTAAAAGTTAAATTGCAATACATAACCTAAGCATGGCTCATTTTTGGATTCTACTTTAGTCCGGTTCTACAGTAAATGTTGAGTTCAACCTTGGAAACTAATGTCTAACACTTGTTACACGCTGCCACTAATTAGTATGCCCTGAGGAACTGTTCAATGAACTCTGCAAGTCATCAGCAGCAAGAAAAATTAAAACTTTGAAGGAAATTAACATTGCTTTCTTGCCTTATGAAAGCCAGGTCAGTAAGAATACCTTACATACTTCATTAAAACTCCCAGATCCATTGGAAAATTACTTATCTTTCCTAATTTATTTAAATAAAATCTATGTGTCAATAGCTTAGCCATAAGATTTGCCAGACAGCAAGGATGGTAACGTGACTGACTGTCCAAGATGCGTCAAATACACCTATGTATTTGTCACTTGTCGCGGTTCTTTTACATCGCAAATCACAATAAATATTCAATATTTCGCTTTACGTTGACAGGTATTCTCCCTGGACTCTCCCGAGACGTTCCAGTGCATGTACAACCCCGCGTTAGCGCAGACTCGCAACGCTAACATGGAGCGCATCGCTGAACAGATCGCCACGCTCTGTGCTACACTTGGAGAGTACCCTTCTGTGCGATACCGCAGGTAAATATTTTTACAAAACCTACGGCAGCATTTTTTGAATCGTCATTACGATTGTACGAGTTTTGGAGCGCCAGACTTTTTATGGACTCAAACAGAGCCGTAATTCGTTAAATTGGCAAGTCCGCAATTAGAACTGTTTGAGTTCCTGTCCTAAATTCCTAACAGTAATAAACATGCATGTGTCTCACCAAAGTAATATTAAATAATTTTATTTTGGAGGAAATGTAAACAAAATATTGTTTTGCAGTGACTGGGAACGCAATGTGGAGCTCGCCCAGCTGATCCAGCAGAAGCTGGATGCCTACAAGGTAAATAAAATAATTATGTATTATGAACTCAATCACAACTCTTCAGAATCAGTGCTGTAGCAATCACAAAAAGTAATAACACTGACTACTGAATTACTTGTACAGTGCGCCGCACGTTACTGGTAACATAACCAGTATAAGTTACCAAATCACCAGACCAAATGTATGTAGGTACACATTTGTATAGTTTAACAAATAAATATTTATACTATATTATTTTTTTTAATACTGAATAATTATTTATTTTATTTTCATTCATTCAAACTGGCTCGTTATTCTATTTAATCTCCATACTACGCTAGGCCAGCTTGAGGTCAAAGTGTTACCATACCAGCGACGTGAGTTCGACTGACCTCGGAGTCTGCACCAAAATCTGATAGTTATAGTTGTTGCAAAACATTGATATTAGATTTAAACTGCAATAAGTGATGCGCGCTCGTGAAATGCATACCGTATACCATGCCGTAAAAAACTAGTAACTATTATTTTATGTATTATAGGCTGACGAGCCGACTATGGGCGAAGGTCCCGAGAAGGCTCGCTCTCAGCTGTTGGTAATTGACCGCGGCTTCGACTGCGTGTCGCCGCTGCTGCACGAACTCACACTTCAAGCCATGGCATACGATCTCTTGCCTATCGAGAATGACGTCTATAAGTGAGGAACTTTAGTATAATATATTTTTAATTTCTTTTGAACTAGCTGACCCGACATACGTTGCCCTGTCTAAATTTTAATAATTCATACAAAATTCCTATAGAAAATGCACTTTCAGTTTTTCCGAATTTTCAAATTTTTATTTCCTACCTGATTCGGTCTGAACCTGACTTGGACTATTACAAAAATTTGCCAAATCGGTCCAGCCGTTCTGAAGTACCACTTACCAACAAATATCATTTCTTTTTATAAGCTTTTTTAGTTATATAGATGATTGACCTAACTGATACAGGCAGTTGTTGAGGAGCCATTCACGACCAGACATTTACAAGCACTAATAAATGCCATTTGCTTATTAGCTACATATTTTTTTGGTAATGTAGACCAAATCATCACACTCGTTGGAGGTGTATCTATTTCAGTTCTAAAACTTTCTGATACATGTTAATTGTTTGTCGTAGATACGACTCCTCAGGCAACATGAAGGAAGTGTTACTGGACGAGAATGACGAGTTGTGGGTAGAGCTGCGACATCAGCACATTGCCGTCGTGTCCACATCAGTCACAAAGAACCTGAAGAAGTTCACTGATTCAAAACGAATGGGAGGAGGTAACTAAGTAAATTCTACTTTATTTCGACTTTATTTTAACATGCTGAGTATACTCCTAAGTAGGTGGCGAGACAAATCCGCAGTCCTGACATGCCATTATAAGAGAAAACTGAAGAGGCCAATAAAAGTAATGGGTGATAAACTCCTAAAAACCCATTCCATAATTGAAAGTGCGTAATGAAATAGTTTTTTTTTTAATTTTTAATTTAAAAATATTACATAATCAGGTGACAAGCAATCCATGCGGGACCTCTCCCAGATGATCAAAAAGATGCCTCAGTATCAGAAGGAATTGTCCAAGTATGCCACACATCTGCGTCTGGCTGAAGACTGCATGAAATCTTACCAGGGCTACGTCGACAAACTGTGCAAGGTTGAACAGGTGAGTTTTTCCTTACAAATATTTATATTACTATAATTGGCCACCTCATATTACGGGTTATTTTGCTAACTAAATTGTAGTTAAATTGGCCAGCTAAATTCCGCAGGCACGATGGGTATCGATATCTATACATGATAAAACAAAAAATTAATTAATTTGATTATTTTTTGTGGAGTTATCGACCGCTGTTATTGTTGTCACTTGAAATATCAGTTTAAAAAATCAGTTTTTGTTTTTTGAAAACTTCACAGATGTGATGGATGGGTTGATACCCATCCATCACATCTACAACGACACAACAGCGACACAACATAATAATGTAAATCCAGCTTTAGTGCTGTTACTTGAAATTTAGAAACACTGTTTTCTTAGGTTTTATTGTGCTTAGATATTGATATATCTAAGCACAATAAAACCTAAGAAAACAGTTTTTCTAAATTTCAAGTAACAGCACTAAAGCTGGATTTACATTATTATGTTGTGTCGCTTTCGGACGCAGTGTTAGCCAATCAAAAGTCGTTGAGATATGACGTGGTCCTGAACAGATTCGTTTGATTCGTCTATACTTACTGCATCACGACACACGACACCACAAAAATGTGGTTCCGCCTTGACTGTGTCCATTCCACTATAATCCTCACCTTTGAAAACTTCATGAAAATCATTTTTAGAATCCCAAAAAAATGTCAGAAATAGTCAATAATAGACCAAGATAAAAAAAAATATCATGTTATAACTCCAAAGTTATAGCTATAGGTAGGTATCTTGGTGTACAGCGGAAGGATTACAGCGAAATGGTTTCGCCATAATCCTCACCTCTCGTGCGGGCAAACGGCGGCAAAAGCGGCAAACGGCGACTTGGTTTCAATTCCAAAAAAATAGTGACCCTATGCCGAATCTTGAAAACATTCCTTCAAGAATTCCAGAGTTATAAAGGTACCTCGGTGAGGATTATGGCGGAACGCTTTTCCGCCATAACGTCACCAGTTTTCTGCTAAACGCTTACGAATTTCAGTTTAAAATTGGTACCAAAAAATAATCCCGAAAGAGTTGTCCCAAACGATAACAATTTCAACCTGGTTTACTCTGTACAAGTATGTTAAAAACCCATGTAAACTTCTACATACATTTTTCAAGTCAAGTACAGTCATGCACAAAATCATTACCTATCTTTAGTGGTTACCTATTTCGGTTCTTTTTTAAGTTGTATTATCTATTTGTATATTCGTTTTAGGTATTTTAATATTTATGAATTTTGAAATAAATATAATGTCAAGTTTTACGCCCTTAAACATGCCATATTTGGATACTTTATTATGATTTTGTCACAACAGGACCTGGCTATGGGCACCGATGCCG
This sequence comes from Fissipunctia ypsillon, assembly GCA_947568875.1. NCBI lineage: Eukaryota > Metazoa > Arthropoda > Insecta > Lepidoptera > Noctuidae > Fissipunctia > Fissipunctia ypsillon. Next base: position 19,855,139 of record OX387645.1, on the reverse strand, counting down.
AGGGCGAGAAGATCAAAGACCACATGAGGAGTATTGTACCTGTGCTTCTTGACCAGGTATGCATGACGACTTATTAAAACTTCCTTTATAATATCTCTCAAAAAAGGTGTGTGGTTTAGTAAGCCATGACTAACTCGAAAAGGTCGTCAAAGATTACTGCCTGGAACATTTTTTTTTTTCGGGTATGTGAAAGGAAAAGGTCATTAAATGAATTAAACACACAGTCGATTTGAGAAAACTCCTTTGCTTGAAGTTGTTGAAATTAAAACCCCTTTTATTGATACTTGTATATTGACTGATCATCTTTTCAAACACTTGCAGGCAGTGATAAACTTCAACAAGATGCGGATTATCGCGCTGTACATCATGTCCAAGAACGGCATCTCGGAGGAGAACCTGAACAAGCTGGTGACGCACGCGCAGCTCGAGCCCTCCGACAAGCAGACGCTACTCAACCTCGCCAACCTGGGACTCAATGTCGTTGTTGATGTATACTTATTATATATAGAATATATTTATGTATTTTTTGCATGTAGCATGGTATTTTGTTACTGGTTTTGTTCTGTTACACTGACAGTCATGTGACTGACTGTTCACTTAATCCCATTGATTTACCCAAGGTACAATATTCCTCCAAATTATGTTACCGATATAATAAGTGTCTTCGATAAACCAAAATATAAGACAAACATCACAATCTTTGATTTGATAAACACAAATAAAAACATTAAAGGTACAATTCCGAAGGCAACCGCAGCGACAAATCCGTTCTACCACGACATTGCAGCGGGCGGCAATGTCGCCATCTACGGAAGCGTTTTCATAAAGTAACATTGAAATCAGTAATGTTGCTGCGGTTTGTCATTACGATTGGGCGACTTAGCCGCTGCGGTTTGCAGTCTGCGGTCGCCTTCGGAATTGTACCTTAAATCAACTGTTATAAGATTTTTTGAGCACAATCGAAAATAGAAATAAGCCCTCAATTTTCAATTTTGCTCTCGGTGGACGTTTTAGAGTCGCTGATCGAATGTGTATCTTGGGTTTTGTGTATAATAAAATTATCAATGTCTAACCCCCGATAATTTATCGAGTTTATATTTTTCTAACCTGTGTTTTTTTATAAGTTTTATATTATTTTAGAGTTTTATAGTTGCTTCAATTATGAAGATAAGTTAAGTTTTCCCTTGTTAAATATTTGCAATTAATGTTATGGTGTAATCTTCATTCTACAGGGGAATCGGAAAAAACAATATCAAGTACCAAGGAAGGAAAGGATCACGGAGCAAACATACCAAATGTCAAGATGGACACCCGTGATCAAAGTAGGTTGCACTCACTATACCTAATTTAAGAAACCACAAAATCGCCGCAAGGTTACCAATGAATTGTTTTTGGTTTTAGGATATCATGGAAGACGCAATTGAAGACAAACTTGACCAACGTCACTTCCCATTCTTGGCTGGACGCGCGCAAACCTCTGGATATCAAGCACCAACTAGGTAAATACCGTTAAGCGCCAAATTTTTCAACACGTACATGAAGTAATTGCATTCATTGCTTGTTATCAATACATATTTTATTTGTTTTGTATTTCAGTGTGCGCTACGGACACTGGCATAAGGATAAGGCACAGCAAACTATCAAGAACGTACCGCGTCTGATTGTTTTCCTTGTTGGAGGTATGGATCTGAATAATTTTCAGTTTTATTATAATGTCTTCTCTCCACCGCGACATATAATTGGTATCTTCCTTCACCTCGCCTTACTATAGAGTATTTAAACCGGAATCTACGCTGATGTGGCTTACAGTATATATTACATTTCTTTCATTTCAGGCGTCTGTTTCTCTGAAATCCGCTGCGCATACGAGGTGACAGCCGCGCTTAAGAACTGGGAGGTGATCATCGGCTCCTCGCACATACTGACTCCAGACAACTTCCTGTCTGATCTGAGCTCTCTAACCGCCTAAACACCAACATTTCAGGAATCGGCTATCAACATACATATGAAATTTACCAAGTTAATATCGCCTAAACTTGTTTTTAGTTGTCGAAGTCAAAATTAGCAAATGGCCCTTTGTGTGTTTAAAATACCATAAATTGCATTTATTACATAAACATTAGCATAGCGTTGCCGTACTTCGACTATTTATTGTGATATTTATGCATATTGTAATATGCCATTACTAATGGCTAAACTTCATTTGTTATAAGGGCCACATTGATTTTATTTACCGCTTTTACTTACAAGTTTGAAGTACCTCCATCTGACTACATCATAATGGTTATTTTGGAATACAAATTGTGTGTACTATAATAACATAGTATTTTAAATAATTTTTAAGATCAAAATAAGTGCAAATGTGCTTTGTAATTATGTTTTATCTTTCTATTACGTTTTGTTGTATAACAGAACGATCAAAATGTTTATATTGTTGACTTTTATTTCAAAAAAATATTTAAATCAATATCAGAATTATTAGTTTTTAAGAGTTTCAATTGTATTATTTTGTTGTGCATAGGAATGTTAAATATTACATGGCATGGGTTTGCGTACTATTAATATAGACTGATTCAGACGACATGCTATTGTTAAATTATGGTACATTTAAAATTTCTATTGAGGTAACGATTTGAGGGAAGTGTAGACATAGTTTAAAAACTAAATTGTCTGCAAAATTATAGTAAGGTACAATGTCTTTTATCATGTATGTGTACTAGATGTAAAATACGCTTCCAAAAACCTTTGTTCAGTTAATTTAATGCCAAATGCTAGAATCTTAACCGAGTATTAACCGTAGATATAATTTGTTGACAGGATTCAATTTTATTGTTCTTATAACGTGCACCTTCGATTGTGTCTGTTCAACGCACCACTGTCAATGTCGCATGGCCGACCCACTTGAGGTAATTCTCGACACGCTAGAGATAGACTCGTCATCTTATATATTTTATCTATGATATTATTCTGCGTGTTTAATCATATTTATATATATATTGACAGATGCGTTTACATTAATACATTCCAAACTATCTCGATATGTAGTTGTTAGACAGTCTTACATGTTTCTCTTGAAATTCTGATTTAGTGTTTACCTCTTGTAACTTTTTCTGAACAATGTTAGGTATGTTTAACGTATTGATGATTTACAATGTATTCATAAGATAACGTGTAGTTATGGTCTAGATAGGGGATTATAATTACATTTCATAATATAATATCTATTGATCTAGTTCACTGTTCAAGCAATACAAGTCCCCGTCTGCATCTGGCCACTTATAGCCTTAAAAATGTTAAATCTATCAATTTGCATGAATTGTGTGTTAATGACGGATTGTGCAATTATGTAGGGAATATTCGTATTATAGCCAGTCTAATATAAATTTAAACATCAGTATTTAATTGTTAACAATTTCATTAAATTATTTAATCATCAATAATAGCGTATTTTTTATTTGATTTTAAACCTTGCTAAAGAACTACGAATTATCATCACACATCACACTTCTGAATCAAGTACAAGCAGACTCGACAGTCATTAATTAATTATTTAGATTATTGCCACCATGACGTCATTAGAACTCGAATCCGTGCGCACCACAGAGTACTCTTGGTGCGCACAACATCCGAAATGCAGACCATAGATAATAATACAGGTGGCCGGAATATTGACGTCCAAAAAAAATTTTGGTCCCTCGTATCGTGGGGTGTCCGAATCACCCCCATGTATGTACACTGCCGGCCAAAAGTTTGAGACCACTTGTAAAATCTATGTCACCAACAAAATATTTCAAAAGTACGGACGCCTGTAGGTCAAGCTACCCGAAACTGTCAAATTTTCCCAATCAATCTTGAACCTAATATTATAGCAATAAAGTCGAAAATGTATTAAAGAAAGGAGATGTTTCAAAATGGGCCCAGAATATGTACAATACCTCGAAAAATCCGTGGAATTCGGGAAAAATACTGATAAATTGCATAAATGCATATTTCTCTTGTAATAATTTGATATTTATCAATTATTTTATCGACTTTCAATATGGCGTCTCGCCAATTTAGGTACTCTGTGGTTAAAAACCAATGACAGTAAACCATAGATCGACCATTGATCATAGATCGTGAACTGTCTACTGTCACTTCAGTCGCTTTCGTTGTCGATCGTGTTCTGTTCTCTCGAGTTATTTTTAACAACCTGGCTTTCGTTTATCGCTACATTGTTTTTGTCCGAGTTAATATTTCGACTATTGAATGCTTGTATTCTGTACGTTTATGCTATAAGTAAAAATCTTGGCATATCGCAGGTCAACCTATGAGGTTGTCGTCTGCTTAACTGGACTATACTTTATGTACAGACGCCAGTACATCAAGCTACTACAATCTGTCAGATTTCTTTAATAGATTTTCGACTTTACAATTAGATCTAAAATAATATTGCAAAAGACTAAAAGTACGACAATGTTATGATTCTCTTTGACAATGTAATATGACAGAAGTAAACATGTCAAACGTCAATAATCAATCAACATGACAACTTACCGCCATGATGGGTTTTTGTTGTGTGTTGCAATTTCAATTGTACATTCTTGTACTACTACCACTTACCACTACTACTACTTTACCACTACTACTTTACTACCAAACAAAGCCAATTAAAAGTAATTGGATGATTGGAAACTGTTTTAATTGTGTTTCCCCATTTTTTAGTAGGGTGTACCAATACCTGACCGGGGCTCCATACATTTTGAAACATCTCCTTTGACAGATTGTAGTAGCTTGATGTGCTGCCGTCCATACATATGATCATAGAGTAAAGTAATATATCGCATATGATAAAGAGCTATTTTGGACACCTGCGTATTCTATTGTTAATAAAGAATTTCTAAGAGTAATTCTTTTTGTTTATTTTTTGTCTTTTCCTGTAAAGGTATATTGTTTCAAAACATCAATGAGTGCCGCGCAAGGACCAGGCGGTAGAGTCATTGTAATATTTTTATGAGCTACTCATTAGTAATTATTTTGGTTTTGTTTCGCGTTAACCGAAATTTAGGATTTTTTAGCTTCCTAAAACATATTTACTTCCTGAGTTTTCATGATGGTCTGAGCTCATCATTGTTACAGTGAAGACACCTTAAAATGGGAAAAGTGCGCGAAATTAGCAGTGAAACTCGTTCTGCCATAGTTGTTTTACACAACGAAAGCAAATCTGAACGTGCGATTGCCAATAAAAATGTTGTCGAAGACTTGTGTTCATAACACAATAACCCGATACAAGGAGACTGGCAGTAATCAAGATAGTTTGCGATTGGGTAGGCCGAGAGCTACCACTTCTAGCGAGGATAATATCATCGTCGTTACCAGCAAGCGGAATAGACGCCTAACAGCACCAGAAATCCGCGCAGAAGTGAACAAATCCCGATCTAAACCTGTGTCATTGACTACAGTAAAAAGACGATTGAGAGATGCTAAGTTATTTGGTCGCATCGCCGTTCGAAAACTACTTCTAAGGCCACAAAACATAAAGAAACGAATGCAGTGGGCCCTTACCCATCGAGACTGCACTGAAGAAGACTTTAAAAAAAGTTCTTTGGACAGATGAATCCTTTGAAATATATGGATCAATACGATGAATTTTTGTTCGACGTAGCGCCGAGGAAAAAAAAAGATGATGCCAAACTGTGTGGTGCCAACAGTCAAGCATGGTGGTGGTTCCATTATGGTCTGGGGATCCTTGTCGGGCCATAGAACCGGAGATTTGGTACTAGTCGAAGGAATCGTGAAAAAGAAGCAGTAGGTACTTATAAACGAATACTACTGCAAAATGCCGTTCCATTTGGTTCAAGATTAATTGGAAATGGATTTTTTTTTCCAACAAGATAATGATCCAAAACATAGTTCAAAATTATGTAGTGGTTATTTAGAACATAAAGAATCGGAAGGGGTGTTAAAAAACATGGTGTGGCCCTCTCAGAGCCCGGATCTCAACCCAATTGAGCTTTTGTGGGAAGAGCTTGATAGAAATGTACGCAGTTGTTGTCCCTCCTCGCAAGAAGACATGTGGAAGGCTTTACAAGAAAGCTGGAATAATATTTCACAAGATACAATCGACAAATTGATTGCTCGCATGCCGAGACTAGTGAATAAAGTAATAAAATGCAAGGAAGGGTTTTTTGACGAAAAATCTATTGAACATATGAACCGCATTTTTAATGGTTGATATTTTTTTGTTTTTTCTTGATTTAAGTGTATATTAGTAAATAAGCATTTTAATTAATAATTCAACCTTTTGCTTTGTCTTTTGAGTTTTATTTTATTTTCCTACGTTGATGTAGGTGGTCTCAAACTTTTGGCTGGCAGCGTATGTTCCGCGACTTTTCATAGTTTTCGAGTTAAGAATTTTGTTCTGAATTTTTGACCTGACCAACTTAAAAAAACTAGAAGACTCGAGATTTTTTTTGCAACTTAATTTTCATGAGTAGTACTTGAATAATCAGCTTCGTAACTGTGATGAAAGTTATGAAAATGTTGGTGTAAAGTGAAAAATTTACGTTCGGTGAATGAATTATGACATAAATAAGTATTAAAACTCTAAACAGGTCATTTTATTTAAGTAATTCATTTCCCTTCATCTGTTGGGCCACCCGAAACTGGTTGATACCTAATTAATTAAATTATAAATTGTCACAGATTTATGACATAAACATTAATATTTAAATTAAAACTAAACCGGTGACTTCACGCACAGAGCATGTAACTTTATGTGCGTTACTCCAGCAGGAAAGTGGCTCCTAGTGTGATTTGAATGGAACGTATAATTAGTGCGTGTTCTGTTGTAAATGTGCGCCAAATAAAAAATTTGTGCGCTTTGTCGTTTTGAAAAAAAAAACGGGAAAAAAGAATCCTGTTGGAGTAACGTTACTCCAGCAGGAAAATTCTAAACGAATGATCGGAGAGAGAAATATCGTGCATGGGCAGAGAGCTTATACTTGTGCAAAGTCCACCGAAAATATAATTTGTGCGTCTTCAGGTTTTCGAGATATTGCAATTCCTGCTGGAGTAACGTTTTGCAGAATCGTGTATCTCTAAAACCATTGTTTGTGCGCCTGTAGAATAAACATACACGAGTAGCTCTTAATTTGTGCGTATTTGTGACAAATTAAGCATTCGCACTTTTTCGACAACCCGAAAAAATGCCGCAGCGCCTAAATGGGAAAACGTATAAGCTCGCTGAAAACTGTATTTGGTCCTTCTTAGCGCTTATAATAACCATAAAAAGTTTCAAAAGTGTACATGCATGCGTTATCGAATAATATTGGTAAAAGTCAAAACGACGGTGTCATAACTTTGACGGCAAAATACAAGAAACCGGCTCAACCCAAGATGGTAGGTGCAAACCAAAAATTTGTGCGTGTAGTCAAAAATATATAGTGAAAATATTCAGCTTGGAATGTTTCGTTTTCAAACTTGCACTGGGAATATATATATTTTACTAGTTTAATTTTTCGAACACTAAGTGTCAATGTGACTCTACTCAGCATTTCTAATTTAACGACATTTTGATTCAGATGAAGTACTTCAACATGGCGTCAAGTTCTGTCAAGCCTGAAACAGTTCAGAAGTGGATACGTGACTATCCTGAGCTGATTTTTGACGCTGCCAGCTGTACTATTTAGGTACTGCACCAAGTGTGAAAGCCATTTATTAGTAAAAAAATCTAATGTTAATCGACATATTGAAGGTGCTCAACATCGAGGAACATACAAACAGCCTCAAGAAGAATTTTATTTTGACCTTAGTCAGTTTTTAATTCTTTGTAACATCTTCTGGTCGCAAATAAAAAATAATGTCTTCAAAGATTTTTTTCAAAAATACATGAGTGGTGTTTGTTGTTGTAATTGCAATAACAAAAAAGTGCCTGACGAGGCGCTATTACGAAAGGTGTATTTGAACAAATTTTATATATGTAAAATTGCCTCAATCTATGAAAACGTTAAAGATGAGAAACTTTGGTTATCGTTAGATGAGACAACTGACTTTTTAGGTCGTTATATTGTGCATTTCTTAGTAAAGCCATTAAATGAAAACTTTTCTGGTCGACCTTATTTAATTGCCTGTAAAATGCTCAAGGTGGTTAATGGCCAAACTATTTCAAAAGACAATGACCAAATTAGTATGAAGACTGGTGCGTTTTGTTTTTTTGGCGGCAGTCGATCAAATATGAAAAAAACGGTGCAGAATAATATGAATGAATTATTGTATGGGGTCTTATATCGAAAACTCAGTCTGGACTGAGTTATATCAGTTTAAAGACTAATATTTTCATACATTGTGGAATAATTCTTGTTACAAAGCATATTTTTGTCCTTCCCAAGCGACATTTACTATTTAGTTACTAGTCATATCTTCAAGTACATGTTTACATTTATTATGTATTGGTTAAAAACAATAAAACTGGTCTTAAGGAGAACTTTTTATTTTAAAAACAACTTATTACATTTGGACGTCATCGTCGCTAGGTTCATCATTAGCCTCATTTTCGACGTCGTGTCTTACAATTAAACTGTCTAAAAATAGTGCTGGGGGACTTTTTTTTTTTTTTTTTTTTTTGTGGATGGGAAATCATCAAATGACTTCTCCCGCTCTGGGCGGAGCGGGAGGGCGTGTCAGACTTTTACTGACTAAAACCCACCCGTGTTCCTTCTGTTGCCTGTGCCGGGGCCACGGTAACTCTTTCGAACATCCCGCAACCCTAGCTGGCATCGGCCCTAGCGGACCCCGTCAATAGTGCTGACATCTCTTTGAGGCGCGCGTGGAACACGACGCGCCGTCGACTCGGGCCTGGTCCTTACCGGACGGCGAGCTACCCATTGCTCGCCGTCCGCAAGCCCGCGCCTACGGTGGCCGGGAATCGGCTGCCGATTCCCGACGCCCAGGGCGTCTCCTGCGGCGACTAGGGGCGTGAGGGTGCAAAGCTTGCCTCTCCCTCACGCGTCCCGCCTCCTCCTTCACGAGCATTACTGCTTCGCAGAAGGAGGTAATGGCTTCCCATGCACTCTCGCTCCGTACCATGGCCTGGACCAGGGCCGGACGCGAGAGATCGCCGCCGCCGATCGCTTCCGCGAGGACACGGCGGTGCTCCGCCCAAGCCGGGCAGACCTCCACCGTATGCTCCACCGTGTCCTCCGGGCGATCCACACAGTGGTGACACCCGGGCGTTTCCTCCCGCCTTATCCGGAACAGGTACCTCCCGAAGCACCCGTGTCCGGTGAGGACCTGCGTCAGGCGGAAGGTGAGGACGCCGTGGCGCCTCTCCAGCCACTCCTCAAAGAGGGGACTTATCGCCGCAATTGTGGCGTGCCCAGCGCTGGGTTGCGACAATCGCACTCTCCATGCCGCCATGAGATCCTGCCGGAGCTCTGTCCGCCGTGCCGCGATTTCTCGCGGCAACGGAGTTACGCCCCGGCGTCCTGCCTCCTCGCGCCACTCCCAGATGTGCGCGAGGACTTTTGCCTCCAGATCCCATGGCGGTAATCCGGCAAGGAGGTTCGCCGCCTCCCCGGAGACCGTGCGGTATCCCCGGGCTAACCGGATGGCCATGACCCTCTGGGACGCGTTCAACCGACGGACCGGTCGCCGCCTCACGGAACGCGCCCACACCGGAGCTCCGTAAAGGGCCATGGACCGCACGACCCCCGCGTAGAGCCTCCGGCAGGAGGCGTTTGGACCCCCCAGATTGGGCAGGAGCCGCCCCAAGGCAGCCCCGGCCCGCTCCAGTCTGGGAGCCAAACGTCGGAAATGCTCCACGAAATTCCACCGGCTGTCGAGGACGAGTCCCAGGTACTTCATCGTCGACTCGACACCGATGAGAACCCCTCCTACCGTTATTTGGGAACCCGATGGTGGCGCGTTCCGAGGACCATGAAAACACATGGCCTCGGACTTGTGCAAGGCCACCTCGAGTCCCAATTGCCGGATCCTCTCTACGATTGTCGCAACCCCGCGTGCCGCTAATTCGGCCGCCGCCTGGTGCGACCTCCCCTGCGCCAGGACCAGCGTGTCGTCAGCGTAGCAAACTACGCTGACGCCACCAGGGAGGTCGGCGCGCAGCACCCAGTCGTACCCGAGTGCTGGGGGACTAAGATTAGGTTGATGTCTGCCCCACCCTAAGTACCAGACAATAGCCATCGCGTGAGAACAGCAGCCGAGGGTTCTTTTTCCTACAATACAGCTACATTAGTGGCCTATTATGGCTTCTCTTCCATGCGCATTTTCTTCATACAGTATATATACATAATATATCCGAGCCTGTCGATGTCTGGACTGAATTCTTCCCCTAAGTAACACAGGATTGGCAGATACTATTCCGTATTGTGTTATATTTTGCGTGTTAACTTCTCGGCATACTTCTATGTGATATTGACCATTATTCTTTATATGCTCGCCATAATAGCTTCGAGCTTGTTTTATCTGGTAAGTACCAAGAGCATATAAAATAAGGTCATCAGTGGTTAGTGTTGGAAAACTATTTAGTTCCGGGTTTTCTACGGTTATTGCACGGAATATAGCTCTGCGAGCATTTAGATTATTTGCAATTACATATCGGCTTAAATGGTTCTCCATATCAAATCTTTGGTGTATTTCACTCAATATATTAGTCACTAACCTGTGATCAGTCAGAGGTTGACCAAACGCATTGAGTATAGCACACGCAATCTTAATTTCATCAAAGAGGTGTGTCATTGCTCGGTTATTGTTCGTGTGCCTCAATTGCTTAAACTGGTTCTTCAGCCTGCCATTTATTGTTTCAACGACCCAGCGACAAATCGTTACTTTCCGGGATTTGTTTGCTTCTCGGGTCGTTAGATGTGAGACAGTACTGCTTTTTGTAATGGGCATTTTAGGACAATATCCATATGATTCTAACGGTTCAATCGAATCTCTGAATCCTCGATCCAAAATCAAAACATCATTAGGTCTAAAAACCCAATGAAATGGATCTTCTCGGCTTTCTAATATTCTATTCAGTATAACTGAGTCAGACGTCGTTGCATCATAGGGCCCATATACATCCACTATGTGTCCATCAGGGCATACTATTAAATATGGCTTGTAAAGGTTACGCCACTTATGCAGGCTATATGACTTTCTCTGGAAATAATAATTGGTACTTCTTTGGAGGTACATGTATGTGGCATCATGTATTGTAACAGCTCGTTCATAATTGTTTCCAAATAAAGCATTGGGTATCGCCAAACATCTTGAAACAATTTCATCGCGAGATATATGATCGTATCCAAGATGTCTCGGAATAAAATCTCGCTTCAAGCATTCTCTTACAATTGTCATCGTCCTCTCAAATGTAGAGCGGGACATTCTTAAAAGGCTGCACAATCTTTGGTTAGAATCACCAGTGTGCAGTTTCATCAGCATCGTTGCCAAGGCTGTAGCTGGCCTTCTTGTGTTATTTTCAGCAATTGAAGGTATGCTTTGCAGCATTTCTTGGAATTGAGTCTTTGAAAACCCAATATAATAGTGGAAAATACTGTCACTGATTGAAGATAGCCGTTCGAAGTTTAAATGTGAACAATGCGACTGCAATAGTCTCACCATGTCCATTAATTGTCTTGGAGAAAGCATATTGTATACGTGACGTGTACTCCGTCCGATGTCTTGCCAAGCACTATCATTTCTATGTTCTTCACATACACGAGAGCCAAAAGGTATAAAGAATTTCTTCTCTTTAAGAATAGTAGCTCTTAAAGACCTGTCAATCCGTTGTAAGTGTCGATTTTCACACATTGCAAAAATGCAAACTGGTATTCAAAGGTGCTCGATGATAACCGGGGAAATGAAAATGGCGTTGTCCTTGAACACCTCCAGCTGGCTGTTCTACAACGTTTGGTTGCGCTGCTGGTTCCAAGATGTGTGGATCCGCTGGATGTTCCAGAACATTTGGTTCCGCTGATTGTTGCAAAACGTTTTGCTCCGCTGGTTGCTCCAATACGCTTGGTTCCGCTGACACGTAACGGTCAGCGCGTTGTAAGCATGGTCTGCAAATCCGGTCCCCGACACCAAACTAGAAACAAAATGAACTACCATTAGTGAAATGAAAATCGTCATTAAGACTAAGAAACCGTTTTTTATTCAGTTAGTATAAAGTCTGAACAATGCTAGAAATAAAAGAAAAATAGCAAAAGCAAGGTGAGTTTAGTCTTAAATATTTAAAATATTCTTTCATAATAATAATCAGCTGTCTTAGGGCTCGTTCACAAAACTGTGTTGCGTCGTCGCATCCGCAAAAATCTGCGAGCTCACACGACGCATCGCAAGAACTTGCAAATTGATTCGCATTGCGCATTCCTGCGTCACCCTATTCGTGGAAGGGAGACACCTTGTCGCACGAATTCGCATCGCACCGATTCGCAGTTTTGTGTACAAGTCCTATAACACACGGGGCTCCACCCGCCGCGGCACCACTAAAGCACACATGGTATCTAGAGTACCCAAAAGTTTTTTGCCTCAAGGTGCACATGGGATCTGCAGTCCCCAAAGCGGGACTGACGTTATATTATGCCTTAACTAGTGTGTATTTCTTTATGGTAACAGTACCGTGTAATTCTTACTAAATAACAACATATATTTATGACAAACCTACGAGCTCTCATTTCAAAAATGAAAAAAAAAAATTGTTCTTTTCCGTCTGTGGTTCTTTGTTTTGGTTCTTCATTACTTGTAAATATGTAATGTAAATTGTACTGTGCAATGTGATTTTATTCACGTTTTACATTAAAAATAAACATTCCATGGATTTTAAACCTAAAAACATATAGGTTACCACTTGTATTTTTGTTTCATAAAATGTTTTCTATTTTTATTTATTTTTTAACAATTTTATAAATGAAGTCAATCATACATTCAAAGGACACCAACACATTTTGAAAGCCCTGCTCGTTAACAATAGAAAAAATATGAGCCGGAAGCAAAATACCCAGAAACAAAGTCGTAAATAGGGTTTTTGTGGATCACCTGCGTGCCACACGATGCGTGCGACCGGTGACTCATCGGTCGTGTGCGCTTAAGGTGTAAAATAGATAATAAATATGTGCGCTTCAGCAGCTTTAGGTTAGTCACATGAAGTATATATCACACTTCACATGGAAATAATATTTTATTTTGCCGGGATGTATAGTCTATTTTACTGTCTACTTCTCCTACTACCTAAAATATCCGTATAAATATATCGATCCGTTGCGGCGTAAAGGAACAACAACAAACAATAAGTTGAACGGAGACATTTTTACAGTTTTTCGTATTGCATTAATTATACTCTCGTAAACAACTTACCTCTGTTATATTTCTAATATTGATGAGATACTGCATCAAGGAAGGATGTGCTTGCATTAATTCAGCAGTTAATGGCATTGACGGTCTCCGGCGATTATTACTCCGATTTAAAGTGCGTTGGCACAACAAACAAAGTCCCAAGTCTGCCATATTGTCACAACAACAAAATCCAACACGTAAAACACAATCACAGTCCGAGTATGTCAAGCACAGGTTATCCAATTAAAGAAGCGTTTTTCAAGTCCAGATTATTAAGCCAAGTCGTCTATAAAATCACCACGAGAAACTCTAAAAAAACACACGTAAGCCACGAAGGTAGAACAGTGAGTGCTTTGTTTGCCAATGTGTAATAAACATAAAATACCTTAAACAGGCTCGTGCGCAGGTAAAAAATTCTTTGACTGTGATTGGCTAGCGTTCTAGCCAATTGGCAGTGCCGCCCGGTGTTGGCGTCAGTGAAAGCGCACGGGAAGGATAGCAGCGCATCATTTTGAAGTCAGAATTATGATCTGGCTATAAACGCACAACGATAAAACAAACTTCAAGTGGTAATTGTTGAATTATTTACAATTGTATTATTTTTTCTTTAAACACCCATACCTCAGTTCGGACTGAGTTTATGATATAAGACCCCATACAATATTTCATTTGTTATATTATTCTGCATCACTTTTTTCATATCCGATCGACTGCCGCCAAAAAAATAAAAGGCACCAATTTTACGCATTGGCCTTTATTGATTGTGACCATATGCATGCGAATATGACATCTATTTCAAAGACGTTAGCGTTCAAATACTCGTTTGCTGAATTTTATTGATTGTGACAATGTAAAATAATAACTTGTTATAAGACTTATTTTATGACGACAACAAAACGCAAAACTCGAAATCGGTACCCGCTCAGCTGTTTCACTAGAGTTCCTTTGTGAGGTCATTGCCTAATACCTATCGGGAACTTTCAAACGCGCCGCAAATTGCCGACAAAGGGCCATTGCGCCAAGCAGACTAGGTATTGTAGGCACTGTGCGGTGAATTCAAAGGAATGATGAAAACTTAGGTAAAGTACATTTCTTTTGCATTTCGCCGATTTTAACGGATTTTTGTCAGTTCCTCGTTGACATTGATCGCGAACTTTGCGAATTACGGTTATCGGAAATTTATCTAAACAATCTTTCTGTGTTTTATTTGTATGTTGTTCTGTTTTCGTGTGTTAATCTTTCTATGTAAAAAAGTGTGTTAATCGTTCTGTGTTTTATTTGTGTATTGTTTCTGTGTTTTATTTGTGTGTGATTTTTAAAATGCCTTCTGGACCTAACGATATTTACAGTGCCCAAGAATAAGGAAGTATGCTTATGTGTTATGGAGAAGCACGTGGAAACGCACGTCATGCACTGCGTATCTATGTCCAAAGATATCCAGACGCTCGTCATCCACGAGATTCTCGCGTAATAACACGAGCTTACCAACGTATCTTGGACAACCAACCAATTGTGCCTCAGCGCGAGGGAGCTGGAAGGCCCATAAGACCGGCTGTAGCGAACCGCATCCTGACTGTCGTGCGGCAGAACCCACGACTGGGAGTACGCACGGCAGCTCGTGTAATTCGTAACCGTTACAGGACCCGCGTCTCGCACTGGACTGTCCATCGGGTTTTACGCAGAGATCGGCAGCGTGCGTATCACATCCACAAGGTGCAAGCGTTATTACCTACAGACAGGGTATCCCGCGTTAGGTACTGCCGGTGGCTGCAACGACAGCACGACGAAATCTCCGACTTTAATGCAAGTGTGATATGGACGGATGAGTCCACATTTACTAGAAACGGAATATGGAACAGGCGCAATTATCATATCTGGGCTCATACCAATCCGTTCGCATTGCAGCAGACGGGACACCAAACTCGATGGTCAGTGAATGTCTGGGCTGGCATTTATAAAGACCTCGTGATTGGACCCATTTTTCTCCCGGAACGATTAAATGGGACCCGATATCACGAGTTCCTGAGAACAACTCTCTCGGACATACTTCTGGACGACATGCCTCTAAGCCAGTATCGAGTGTTATGGTTTCAGCACGACGGCGCTCCCCCACACGTGACTCTTCCCGTTAGACGATGCCTCACCGATTTTTTTGAAAATCAGTGGATCGGAAGATTTGGTCCGGAGCCATGGCCAGCTCGGTCACCGGACTTGACCCCATTAGATTTTTTTCTTTGGTGTTACGTCAAAGATAAAGTGTTTGTGTCCGAGTGTAATTCAGCAGCAGATATGAGGAAGTGTATCAAGAACGTGTTCACGACGCTGCGTGAGGAGTGTATCCAGGACCCCACCTTTCTGCCACGTGTCCACGCCGAAACTTTGCGCCGTGCTCAGATTTGCGAGCGAGTTGGTGGAGGACACTGAACCCTATTTGGTTAGAGGAGAGCGAGCTTGAGGTAAGTTCATTAATTTATACCTACATCACTGGATCGCAATGTAGGTAGCTACTTACAAGCTTCTTTATTATTTCTAACCCTTGTCGGAATCGTATTAGAAATAAGTTTATGGCTAATTAGCCATAAACTTAGTCCTGAGTGATAAAAAATTAACAAAAACACAAAAAAAAACAAGCGCAAATACTAGGTACTTAATAATAATGTTTAATACAATCTAGGTTACATACTAGGTCTTCTGTTATTAAATGTTTTGTTTTCATCAGTAAGTACATTAATGACGTTAAGTTTTTTTACTGTTGTTGGTTGTGCGTTAAATACTTAGTGTTCGTTTGTCGTAAACGTAAATGTATTTTATGACAAAGTACTTTGAAAGCTGTTGTTTTTTGTTTATATTAGGAGAAACAAAGACATAGTTACATTTGTTTACATCCCCTTCGCAGTAGACGGCGTCACGGCGCTAACATTATTGTTGCATTTATGCTAATTAGCAAACAAGGTAGGTAGTAGGTACCTTAAAGCTCTTAAAATATTCACAGAACTTTAGTTTTAAAATGCAGCCTAAATTACTGACTTGACTGTACCTGCACTTGCAGCTAAGTTCAAAGATGTCTTTAACTTTTGTTCGACCTTGTAGGTAGGTACATTTATACAAACGGAGCGAGGCGGCCCGCGTCTCCACGTCCGTGTCTCTGTGTGTAAGACGTGTAGGTAATTACGTACCTACTACGCGCTCTCGCGCGCCTACATTCATTGCGAAGCGTTGAGATCGCATTGTTCACGATACATTGCGTGCTTGAAAATGTGAATTTCTGTAACCGATCATTACCGAGATTAATGACTATCATAATTTTGTTACTGGCATTAGGTGTAATCTTTTCGCGAAGTTTGCGGTTATTTATAAGCAGTGGGAGAAGACATTGTTTACCTGGATTACTTTTAATCCAGGCAGTACGTTCTGGTGGAATATTTTCCGACATCCACGCGGGCGAAGCCGCGGGAAAAGCTAGTGATTTATAATGTGCAAGTGATACCCACGCGACCTAGAGTTACCCCACTTAAAATTTCGGCCCCTATTGCAATGAAAATAATAATATTATTTCAATCCTTTTACTTATGTATGAGAGACTTCTTTTATTACCATTTTGGTACGGAACCTCAAAAACGACCACTTCATTGAAATGGATACCTAACTAATAATAGTTAGTAGATAAATATGTGTATTTTGTGTTATCATATAATTGGAAAAACAAATAATCATGTGACCAACCAAGTCTTGGGAGCATTATCCGCAGCCTCCGCAGGTTATCACTAGTGTTGAGTGATGCGGTCACGCGGTCACAAACACTTGTCTAGAAATTGCTCTAACTAAGTACTCAGGCGTATTTGCTTGAAACAACTACCTTCCCCCCGTGAATCTCTCATATGTGTAGATACCGATTCCATGAGCATAATTCCGTTGTGTCGATAACCCTTTTTTCGTTGGTTGTGTTGCCGTGTTGGCGTAAGCAGAACTCATTCTTTGTTTTGTTTGGGATTCGAATTCGATTCAAAAAAAAATCTCGAGATTTGGGGGCCCCCGGAACTGGGGCCCGGGGTGGACCGCCCGTACCACTTCTCCCCCCTTAGTCCACCAGTGCCGCTCTCCCTGAACTCCTTAGAGTTTTTTTTAACCGAAACTAAGACGTATATAACTACCACGGTATCAGCCGTATCAATGAGCGCGGTCCAATTCTCAAGCTCTTGCATTCATTCAGTAAAATTACACAGAAAATCTAACATATCCAAGTCCAATCCCTGCTCTAATTTTTGAGCTCGCTTCGCTCGCTCCCACATTTTGTTACTAAAATCACAATGAAACCTTAGCTTAGCTCGGTCCGAGATGCTCGAATTTTCGAGCTCGCTACGCTCGCCGATACCAGTCTGGCGGCTCCATATTTCTAGTTTGCTACGCTCGCATTGCATTCTCTTAATTAATAATATCTGAGCTGAATGAGCTTAACCTTCTAAGTCAGTATGTTATTTTATTTATTTTGTATACATATAACCCTGCTTTGGCACTTCGCCGCAGTCGGGTAAAGAGGGCCAACAAATTTTAATACAAGGCCCCTTTAGGACTAGCTACGCCACTGCCGAAAAGCCCTATAGCCATTTTCTACAGCAGACAGTAAACCTACAACTTACACACCACCGGCATTCTGCGAAACCGAAACTTCTCAAGTTCAATGTAATTAAAATGGATTCGAATATCACAAAGAGACACTTCACTACTGACCTCAGGGTTATCAGCCCATTCGCGACAGTTCATCGTCATTTTCAGTTTATCGACGACTGTCTACAAGCAATCACTCAATAAGCGTCATGGCGAAAGATCTTGTTATTCTTGCCTACTCTGGTGGTCTGGATACCAGCTGCATCCTAAAATGGTAAAGTTTGTCCTAACCTCGGTTTTGAATCTTGAGGCTCAAGCAGAAAGTAAGAACGCCACTCTCTTTTCTTGAGTCTTGTAATAATGACGAAGGTAAAGGTCAAGGGCCGTAGTAACCAACGACGTCATATTCTACTTCTTTTGTATATAGCACAGATGAATGACGTACAGACGCCAGCACATCAAGCTACTGTCAAATTTCTTTAATAGATTTTCAACTTTCTCGCTAAAGCATTAGGTGGGAAACTTTGACAGTTTCAGGTAGCTTGATGTGCTGGCGTTTGTACGTCTACGTACATAGTTATTAAATCAGGTAGTCAAAGCATGTTTCCTATGATTACCAATCCTTTTGCTGAGTATCTGATTGTAGCAGCCCATTCAGCAATAAACCTAGCAACCATTTGACACTGTTTTTGATTCCCAGGTTAAACCAAAAAAACTATGATGTGGTGTGCTATATGGCCGATGTTGGTCAAAATGAAGATTTCACAAAAGCTAAGGAAAAGGCTATGGCAGTAGGAGCCAAAGATGTGAGTACCTATTTATACAATTCAAATATTGGTATATTTCGCGGTAATTTTATGTACGATAAAGAAACAATAATTTATTTTTAGGTGATAGTAGAAGATTTGCGTAAAGAATTCGTATCCAACTATATGCTGCCTGCAGTGCAGATGGGTCTGGTGTACGAAAGTCGATATTACTTGGGAACTTCTCTTGCACGACCCTGCATCTCAGTTGGACTTGTGAATGCTGCTAGAAAACTAGGTGCCAAATACATTTCTCATGGCGCCACAGGCAAGGGCAACGACCAAGTCAGATTCGAACTTAGTGTTTATTCATTGTGGCCCGAAGGAAAGGTAAGGTATATATCCAGTAGGAACTTAAAATATACGCTAAGATATTGCCTAATAAATCATTTTATCCAGGTGATAGCGCCCTGGCGGCTCCCGGAATTCTTCGAACGGTTCCAAGGTCGCAGTGATCTTATCGAATTCGCAAAACAGGAAAACATCCCTGTGTCAGCAACTCCCAAAGAACCCTGGTCAACTGACGAAAATATTATGCACATCAGGTAAAGTAAACATTTATTTTTGCATGTTGTATGAGTACCTACCTAAATAAAACAAAACCAGTTTAAAATCTCGTTACAAAATTGTTTTCCTTGCCAGTTACGAATCCGGCGTACTAGAGGATCCTGGGGTAATTCCTCCAAGTGGCATTTTCAAAATTACTCGGGATTTAAAACAAGCTGAAGACTATCCAAGTGCGATTGACATCAATTTTAAAAAGGGTGAGTAAACATTCACTAGTTCTCATTCCAAGAGTCACGGAAGTATCTTAATGTGTAAAATATGTATAAAAATATATAATTCGACAGGATTACCTATCTCCGTTCGGATACCTAGCGGGCACGAGAAGTCGCTAGTGCTGACCGATCCACTAGCTATAGTGGAAACCCTGAACAAGCTGGGTGGCCAGCACGGAGTTGGACGTATCGACATTGTGGAAAATAGATTCCTAGGATTAAAGGTTAACGCTTTTTGCTTAATTGACTCCAAAAATGTATTTTACAAAGAGACCTGTCGGCAAACCTGAAATTATGTACTATTCCTACAGTCCCGGGGACTATACGAGACACCTGCGGGGACGGTTCTTCACGTGGCTCATATAGATCTAGAGGCCTACGCTCTCGACAAAGAAGTTTTGAGGTAACGCAGCATAATACGAGGAGGGATCAAAAAGTAATGAGAATGTGATAGAATATAATGATTATTGATAA
The DNA here is from genome assembly GCA_947568875.1 of Fissipunctia ypsillon. Classification (NCBI taxonomy): domain Eukaryota; kingdom Metazoa; phylum Arthropoda; class Insecta; order Lepidoptera; family Noctuidae; genus Fissipunctia; species Fissipunctia ypsillon. The sequence continues at coordinate 19,835,155 of OX387645.1, read as the reverse complement.
CATAATAATTTCTTTTTCTACATAGTCTCCGAGTCTCTCTACACACCGAGTCCAGCACTTTTCCAAGGCTTCAATCCCTTTCAAAAAAAAGTTTTGTCTTGGTCCTGCAAAAAGCTCTCCACGGCATCCATCACCTCGTTATCGTCTTCGTACCTGTTTCCCCTTAAGTATTCTTTCGATTTGGGGAACAGATAAAAATCGCTAGGCGCCAGATCTGGTGAATAAAGGGGGTGGTCAACCAATTCGAAGCCAGCTTGCTAAATGGCAGCCATCGCAACTGCCGACCTGTGCGCGGGTGCGTTGTCGTGATGAAACAGCACGCCCCTTCGAAGTTTCCCTCTCCTTTTCTCTTTGATGGCATTGTAGCGGCATATCTACATCGCCACAATGGAACGCGTCACACTGACGTCACGCAAAATCCTGCATCGCGCAATCAGAGTTTACCGCGCGACTAGCATATATACAACATCCCGACATCAACCGTCGGGCAGTAGCCCACCAGACACAACACCCGTCTGGTCGGAGAATCCTCCCTTTTCATAGAGGATGAGTGACTTTACTCCCTGTTCCTCATGCCTCTATACTGGTGACCCCAAACATGAACGTCAGCGCAGCCTTCGTGCAACTACTACAGCGTGACGTCATCAGCATCACTTCCTCGAGCTTTCGAGCGGTGAGTCACACAGCCAGCCAGCACCCATGGCTTCTACGGGTATCCTGACCACCAGCATGCAGCGACCGCGCATACCTGGTCATTACCCTCAGCCTCATCAGCAACCTTGGCACAGCACACTGCACTCTCGGCCGGTCAACAAGCAGAGCCCTTCAAACCTCTCCTGGTCGATGCCAGCAGTCAGCCTCAACCCGGCGCTGTACCACATCCGACGCACTGGAGCATAACGCAGCGCCACCCCTACTCACTGGGGGCATCTCCGCAGACAGTTCCGACTCAGCGTGAACTATGCGGCACCCGGTTCCGACTCACTGGAACCGCAACTGGCCCTGGCAAGCATCGCAAGATACACGACTCTGCCCACTATCGACCTCCGGTCTCCGGAGGGGAATGATGTAGCGGCATATCTACATCGCCACAATGGAACGCGTCACACTGACGTCACGCAAAATCCTGCATCGCGCAATCAGAGTTTACCGCGCGACTAGCATATATACAACATCCCGACATCAACCGTCGGGCAGTAGCCCACCAGACACAACACCCGTCTGGTCGGAGGATCCTCCCTTTTCTATGGAGGATGAGTGAACTTTACACCCTGTTCCTCATGCCTCTATAGCATTCCTCAACTTGGGAATTAAAGCTGCATAATATTGGCCTGTAATAGTGGTTCCACGCTCCAGGTAATCAATCAACAATATCCCTTCTGAGTCCCAAAATATTGAGGCCATAACCTTGCCAGCCGATGCCACGGCACGAAACTTCTTCGGGGTCGGTGATGATGGCCGTTTCCATTGCAAAGATTGCTGTTTTGTCTCGGGATCAAAATGATGGACCCATGTTTCGTCCATTGTTACGAAACGAGACAAAAAGTTTTCAGAATCTTCTTGAAACTTGTCAAACAATATCTTCGAAATGTCAAGTCGATTTTGTTTCTGACTGTCGGTTAACATTCTCGGCACCCAGCTTGCGGAGACTTTTCTCATATTCAAAGATTGTTTCAATATGGATTGAATGTAATATGAAATGCCCGTTTCTTGAATAAAGTATCGGATGGTAACACTTCGATCGCTCAATACAATTTTCTCGACGTTCGCAACATTTTCTTGGGTGAATGACGTCGATGGACGGCCGCAACGATGTTCGTCTTCTGTGCTCGTTCTCCCTACTCGAAATTGAGAAGCCCACCTTGCGACAGTGGAATACGGCGGAGCAGACTCTCCTAATGTTGCCTCCAAATCGCAATGAATCTCTTGCGTCGTTAACTTTTTTAAACAGAGGTATTTAATAACGGCTCGTTTTTCTCCATTTTCGAGAACACGTTCCGACACGAAGCAAACAAATGACTACATTCAGAAAAAAACAAAAGAGAATCGAAGATTTTTTTCTTTATTAATATTAAAAATATGTATCTGAGCTATGCCTGCCAGTATTTATTTTTTTTCTTACCAAGGAGTATGTCGTTCTCACTACTTTTTGATCCCTCCTCGTATATCTAATTGAATTTACACTCTAATATAAAATTTTGGATGTAAAATATAAATTAGGATAAACTAATGAATTTGTTATACCTATTTATACAGAGTCAAGAAATATCTTCAGGAGAAAATGGCTGATTTCGTTTACAACGGATTTTGGTTTTCACCTGAAGCGGCTTACACGCGAAAATGCTTAGAATTGTCTCAAGAAACTGTAAATGGAATGGTTACAGTCCAAATATATAAAGGAAACGGCAAGTTGCAATCATCTAAACTTGTTTAATTCATTATTTTAACATTATTGCCTAATTAACCATTTTCTTTATTACAGTTACCATATTAGCAAGAAAGAGCTCAGCGAGCTTGTATAACAAAGACCTGGTTTCGATGGATATTGCCGGAGGGTTCTCGCCTGAAGATAGTACTGGATTCATCAATATAAACGCTCTTCGTCTAAAAGAATATGCAAGATTTTCGAAACAAAGTAAATAATTCAACTTTCAAAATAACTCTTCCGTTTAATGGTTTTAAAATATATTTTTATCGAATAAAAATACCGCTGACCGCATACATAAAATGTTATTTCATGTCAATTTTACTTAGGTTTATCCCACAACCTTAGTGGGGTCACAGGGTCGATTAGACCAAAGAGTATAACTATGGATCAGGGGGTCAACCACCACCTCTTAAAGCAGTATTATTTTAATGTTACTTCAGTGTGAGAAAGAGATAGAGCTATACAGGACGTCTAGCTCCATCTCTTTCCCACACTGGTGGTGGTCTAGCTCCAGACTGATTTTCAGGGCTTACCCGAAAATTTAATTTACCACGCCCACACATGGCTTATGCTAAGTAAGCGCAGCAACTCGCACCACTGCACGATGATTTCAAAATCTCACGTCAGATTTGTCGCTAGCGTTTTCAAAATCTGTGTGTGAACGTGAGATTTTGAAGTCACTGTTTGTGTAACCAGCATTATAGTGAGGAGAAATTCTATTTGCCTCCCAAAAAAAAAAAGTGTTGTAAATCAGTGTTTAAAATAAATTACGGAAGGAATTAATTAATTATTAAATTCTATAATAGACTCTCTAGTTTTAATTACCAAGCAGCGATGCAGCGTTGCGGTGGTTAACTGTTTATTGTTTGTGTCTTGTAACTTGTACAAGCAACTTGTTTAGTGCAAGGTTTAGTGTTTTCCAAATAAGACGGTAAACATTGAAACATGTAAGGGACAACAAAATGTTGAAACATTCATACAGGAACATTTCGTTTATCCAGATGGAATGACCATAATTCCTTGGAAGGTTTGCCATAGTGTGGGGTACAACGTGTGTCGACACCCTTGCGCCTTCCCATCTTCCTAGCACGGCTGGGGCGGCTGCTGCAGGTGCGGAACACCTCAAACGGCGCAAATACCTCGCAATATCTTATTGCTACTTACATATATATTTGAGCCGATTGAGATTGAAACACTAGGGCCATGGGGGCCGAGTGCACACTTACTTTTTCGAGACATCGCCAAAAGGTTGGTCGACTATACACGTGACCAGAGGGCTGGCCTATTTTTTGGCTAACGAATCGGCATTGCCATACAACGTGGCAATGCTGCCAGCCTTTTGGCCACTTTTCCTGTTGACAGCGATGCGGACAAATTTTTGGATGCCCTATGATAATCCGATTTCTAAGCTTAGTCAACGGACTTGACATATATCTCATATAAGATCTTTGGTCATTTTTTACTACGGCGACAACTGTCAAATGTATGGGGTGTTTAAGGGAAAACAACGAAATGTGATGATATTTTGTAGCAGAAATTAGTTTCATTATGAAAATAAACATAAACTTAAAATCGACTTTATTTCACTTAAGTATACTTCTATATTTATCTGACATACGAAACATAACGCCTGTATTCCCAGCAAGTGTAGGCAGAGATGCACAGTATACCCCATTTTGCCAGTCATATTATAATTCTTATGTAATAAATGTATAGGTACAAAAATAACAGCAGAACAGTTGCAAGACATGATGACTGTGATGGATGAAGCATATGTATATTTACTAAGTACTTAAGACTATATACGTTTAAAAAAAAATCTACAAGGGCGGACTTAATGCCTGAGGCATAATTTCTACCAGTCAACCTTAGGGTGATGCAGAGACAAAACATAGGAGGTGCAACATAAGGGATAGATACCTCCAAAAAAAAAAGATGGATATTTTTTTTTAGAACTTTAATGAACTAAAAAGTACTAAATAAATAATTAAATAAATAAATTAATTAATATCTTGGGACAACTCACACACGGCCATCTGATCCCAAGCTAAGCAGAGCTTGTGTTATGGTAACCAGACAACTGATATACATACTTATATAATTTATAAATACATACATATTATAGATAAATTACACCCAGACACAGAACAAACAATATGCTCATCACACAAAGTTTGTCCTGGGTGGGAATCGAACCCACGACCTCCAGCTTTGCAGTCAGGGTCACTAACCACTAGACCAACAGGCCTGCCAAATAAAACTTACGTAAATATAGAACCTTTACTTCTATCACCTTCACTTGTAAGTTACTTGTCAAGATAAATCAATATTGCCGAAACACAACAGGGCTACCTTGTTTAGTTGAGGAGTGCCCGTGACCACGTTTCGACTCCATCATCAGACCCTGGACACCTATTAGTGTAATAGCACTTGTCAATACACATCCAATGAGCCCAAACACGATGGTGCGGTCTTGTTTTGTTGATGAGTTCCTTTGACCACCTTCCTGCTCCATCATCAAACCAGCTCCATGATATCATATTTTTGTGTTGTCGCCAAAGTTATAAAAGTATGCAAAGTTTAAGCTCAATCGGATGCCAGGAAGTACTTGAAAATGGCTGACAATGGGAGTAACCGGAAACATACGAACGAAGCTAGCTAATATAAAGCTTGTAAAAAATAAAAGTAATAAGTAATACTACAGCGTGGTCAAAAGTCGTGAAAATAATAGTGGCGCCACTATCGTGCATGTTGTAGCCCTATATAGTACGACGAAAACGGTTTTGATACTTAGTTTTTTTTGACAATTACAGTGAATATTGGCGGGTTTTATGAAAAAAAAAAGAAAAGCTCTTCAGAGCTTCAACGCTTGTTCCTATCTTATCTTAATCCTACATTATGTGGGAAAATTTTATGTTTTACAAAACCCCAGATCACCTTATAGTACCCAGACCCCAGATCGCCTTATATTACTGATGGATTTACCTGAAAATACTATAGCTATTTTTGTTCAGTGATTTATGCAATATTAACAAAAAGTATCAAAATTATACGAACGCGCGCGCTGCATTCGGAATGTGTTTTGTAAACATAACCTCAAATTCGTGAATGTACAGATGCCAGCACATCAAGCTACCCGAACTGTCAAATTTTCCCAATCAACCTTGAACCTAATGCTTTAGCGATAAAGTTGAAAATCTATTAAAGAAATTTGACAGATTGTAGTAGCTTGATGTGCTGGCGTCTGTACATATGTCTCATCAAGGTAGTCTAGCCTCTTCTGATTTATTGTCCTCAAGAATATGTGTCTTCATGCCGCAATATCATATTTTTCTGTAAGTAAAGCCCGTTCATTTTTATTGTTTTGAAACTCAAACCCGTTCTTGTGTAAACATTTTTTAAGGGATTCACGGCATCCCGTAAATTCAATTGCTTCCTTCAGCTCATTGTGCAGGCTTCTCAGTGTTGGCACTTGTTTAATCACTCCATAAAATTCGTGTTTTGTTTCTCATAGCCGAAATATCAAAATTATCCAAATTGAAAGCTGACAATTTTGACAGTCCTAAAATATACCCATACCGTCAAGTCGGGTTACTTTGACTCTAGGGCATTACTTTGGCCCAAATCTAGACTTGATGTTTGAACTGCCCGCCGTGTCGCGACCACACAACCAAACATTGTATTCCTTCGGTAACCAATAGATGGCTATATAGACGCATACTTTTTTTTTCTTTTTTTTTTTTTTGTGGATGGGAAATCATCAAATGACTTCTCCCGCTCTGGGCGGAGCGGGAGGGCGTGTCAGACTTTTACTGACTAACACCCACCCGTGTTCCTTCTGTTGCCTGTGCCGGGGCCACGGTAACTCTTTCGAACATCCCGCAACCCTAGCTGGCATCGGCCCTAGTGGACCCCGTCAATAGTGCTGACATCTCTTTGAGGCGCGCGTGGAACACAACGCGCCGTCGACTCGGGCCTGGTCCTTACCGGACGGCGAGCTACCCATTGCTCGCCGTCCGCAAGCCCGCGCCTACGGTGGCCGGGAATCGGCTGTCAATTCCCGACGCCCAGAGCGTCTCCTGCGGCGACTAGGGGCGTGAGGGCGCAAAGCTTGCCTCTCCCTCACGCGTTCCGCCTCCTCCTTCGCGAGCATTACTGCTTCGCAGAAGGAGGTAATGGCTTCCCATGTACTCTCGCTCCGTACCATGGCCTGGACCAGGGCCGGACGCGAGAGATCACCGCCGCCGATCACTTCCGCGAGGTCACGGCGGTGCTCCGCCCAAGCCGGGCAGACCTCCACCGTATGCTCCACCGTGTCCTCCGGGCGATCCACACAGTGGTGACACCCGGGCGTTTCCTCCCGCCTTATCCGGAACAGGTACCTCCCGAAGCACCCGTGTCCGGTGAGGACCTGCGTCAGGCGGAAGGTGAGGACGCCGTGGCGCCTCTCCAGCCACTCCTCAAAGAGGGGACTTATCGCCGCAATTGTGGCGTGCCCAGCGCTGGGTTGCGACAATCGCACTCTCCATGCCGCCATGAGATCCTGTTGGAGCTCTGTCCGCCGTGCCGCGATTTCTCGCGGCAGCGGGGTTACGCCCCGGCGTTTAGCCTCCTCGCGCCACTCCCACATGTGCGCGAGGACTATAGACGCATACTTGCGGAACTATTGTGTGGATTTAATGACGATAAACATTTGTCTCAATTTGGGCCTAACTTATGCCCTAGAGTCAAAGTAACCTGACTTGACGGTACTAGAACTTTTGAAAATAATTCGTGGTCAGCTTTCATTGGCCAAACTTTACTAGACATTGCACCTTGAAATACACACAAGTATAAAATATCATTTAGCCTGTCATTTCAGCGGTTCTTTTATACACATCATTGAGATCGGATAAAATTTGTCCGGCTTCGAGTTGCGCCAAACATCTCACGTACAGACGCCAGCAGGTAAGTTATCCGAAATTGTCAAATTTTCCCAATCAACCTTGAACCTAATGCTTTAGCGATAAAGTTGAAAATCTATTAAAGGACAGATTGTAGTAGCTTGATGTGCTGCCGTCCATACAAACTCGACAAGGTAGAGCGAGTGTTGCCAATTATTAAATATTTTAGTTCCGTTTCAGGACTTAGTAAGAAAGTCTAAGTCTACGCAAGTGTATATTATACACTACCGTCCAAAAGTTTGGAAGCAGCAAGCTAAAATCAAATAAAACAAAACAAAGTCATTTCAATGTACTATTGATAAAAAATTTAAATATAAACAAAAACTAATTTAAGCAGAACAAAAATTTTACATACAATATAAAATTAAATTAAATTTTAGCTTCATCAAAGTGAACTCCTTTTTCCTTTATTAGCTCCTCGCATATTCTAGGCATTCTATTAATTATTTTTTTTAAATAATCTTCGTCTAATTTATTCCATTCGCTCTCTAATAGCTTTCACAAATGTTCTGAGCTCGTAGGAGAACGATTTTTCACCCTTCTATCGAGTTCATCCGAAACAAGCTCAATGGGAGAAAGATCAGGTGATTGAGATGGCCATTGCATGATGTTTAAGATTTTTTCATCTTTTTTCTTGTTGTTTTTTCTTGGTCTGGCACAGTTTAGAACTGTTTTTTCTGTTCTGTGGTTTAGAAGAATGCTTAGGATCACTATCCTGTTGGAAAATGAATCCAGACCAATTAGATTTAGTCCACTGGGTACGGCGGAATTTTGGAGAATTTTCAAGTAACCATCCTTGTTTAGTTTTCTGGTTATCCTCACATGATTTCCGGGTTTATTGTTGCCAAAACACCCCCAAACTATGATATTACCTCCACCATATTTGATAGTAGGCACAGTATATGCCTCTGAAGCCCTCTCTTCTTTTGACCGGCGTACAAACACACGTCTATTGGATCCGAAAATCTGAAACTTTATTCGTTACTCCAAAGGACATTTTCCCATAGCTCTATTGTCCAGTTTTGGTGCGTTTTTGCCCATTCTAGTCTATTTTTCTTATGTCAAATTGTTAGTTTTGGTTTTTTAGCTGCAACACATCCTCTTAGTCCCGCAGACAATAAACGTCTTTTTTTTTAGATAGGTTTGTTCTTGACTCTAGTCTAGGTCAGAGATGACAGAGCCAAAGTCGACGATGGAACGAGCTTACCCAGAAGAACTCTCACTTTGAAAAGATCGGGGTTGTATGCGTTCGGAAACACAGACGCAGGCAGAGAGTTCCACTCCTTTCCTGTGCGCATCGCAAAAGACATTTGAAAACGCTTAGTGCGAATTGGTGGAATAGCAACTAGGTAGGGATGGTAACCTGCAGTGCGTCTAGATGTCCGATGGTAGAAGGGGGCAGGCGGAATGAGGTCGTGGAGTTCTCGAGCACACTTACCGAAGTACAATCTGAGAAGACCGACAAGCAGGCAACCTTGCGGCGATGAGCCAAGCTGTGAAGCTTGGCATCCACCAGTCTTACGTCGCCAATGAGCCTTAAGAGGCTCATTGACTCGGTGGAACGCAGAGCTAAGGCTCTGCGTTCCACCGAGTCAAGCGCGGTAAGTTGGTATTTTGCTGAGCCATCCCAAAGGTCGCTGCAATACTCCATGCAGGATCGGACTTGCGCTTTGTAAAGAGTTAAAAGTTGTCCAGGCGTAAAGTATCGCTTCACCCTATTTAGGATGCCCAGTTTCTTTTTTATTTATTTTTTATTTAAGATAGGTTTGCTCTTGACTCTAGTCAGGTCAGAGATGACAGAGACAAAGTCGACGATGGAGCGAGCTTACCCAGAAACTTCAGAAACTCGTTTTGTACTCGATGGTGGCACCAAAGTTGAGATATGATATCAACTCCATGCCTAGGAGCTCGAGCCGATCAGTTACAGAAACAGATGTACCCCGAAAAGTAGGAGTTTGATCGAAAGGACTCCTTTTAGCGGTAAAAAGACACGCCTGTGTTTTGGTGGCGTTAAAAGAGACCAGATTATCATACTGTGAGACGTTGGGTGAGGAGATTTGAGGAAGACGGGAGTCTTAAGAGCCGTGTAAGAAGTGGTAGGCCGCCACATAAGGATCCCTCTTTATGCCTTTGCGTTTAATACAGTTTTTTGTACAGTTGAGATGTTATGTACAGAATAGATCACATTCCTTCAAATCCACGTCTGTGTGGCAAAATATAACATAAACTGCGAAATGTAGATGTTCCACACACTTCCGCCTACTCCTTCGTAGAATATAGGCGTGACTTTATATTGTTTTATGTTAATTCGGTCGGCAATTATTATCATCATAGTAGGTTGCCCATCGTCCTTTAAAAATAATTTTGACATAGCTAAAATCGAATTTGATCATCGCGACTCCACGTGGTACTTTTTTGCCCTACCCCGTGATTTTTTTTAGAGCCGGAGGCGCGCAGGGGGTGGCAGCCTCGACGTGTGGAATGGAATTTTTCACTTTTTGTATGGAAAATATAAAAAATTATTACCTACATGTTGAGTTTTAGGGGTTTATGGCATTTATAAAGGGGATCGAAATTTTCATTATTTTTGCGATAGGACACACCATTTCCGAGATATGTATGAGCAAACGAAAATTTAAAAAAATGATACAGTACTGTTTTTGCACCTGAAGTCGAGGTATTGGTGTGAATTTTAGTTCATGACAACACATTTTATTCCACACCTTTTTAATCGCTATTAAAAATAGTCAGATTTAGGTAGGTAGACAATCAACCAATTACTTTATGCAATCAACACTAGTCAATTTCAGAATGGGAAATCGTCGTTTAAACTAATGGTGATTTTTAGCTAGTTTAGATTGAGTTTAGAAGCATTTGTGACAAGAGAATCGGCACCATCATCTTGGAAATTGAATGATTTCGTTATTAAATTGGTTTGTAAAACATAACAAGAGTTAGGAATCGTCAATCAAGTTTCGGACGAGTGACGGATCGATACACTGTCGGAAAACAGATTTTTCTTAATGTTTTTATGTGAATGTTTCACCAGGGCAAACGCATAGTTAGATCAACTAGCATATTCATACCATTCTATGATGTTGATGACTGTACTTTTCTTTTAATACACGCAGTGAGTTGTTTAGCACAGACTAACAATTTATTTGTAAAGACAAATAGTATGGACGGCAGCACATCAAGCTACTACAATCTGTCAAATTTCTTTAATAGATTTTCAACTTTATCGCTAAAGCATTAGGTTCAAGGTTGGTTGGGAAAATTTGACAGTTTCGGGTAGCTTGACCTGCTGGTGTCTGTACATACATACAGTTTACATACATGGCGCTAGTAGTCTTACAAGTAGTTTGTAGATTATTTGTTATAAGATCAACATGGTAGCAGAGCGTGGTTCTGATATTAATGACAGAAAATCATTTTCTGGTTTCTGTTATTATCAAATACAGTCATCTCTTTTTTACTGAGAACAGGAACATAAAATAAAACAATAGTTCTCTAATGTTGTCAACACACAAAAATACTGTCGATCGGTATCAATCGTAAGTCAAAAAATGTCAATTGTCAACTTCTACTTCGGACTTCTGTCAAAGCAAGAAATTGTTTTGATGTGGATTTGATTTGCTGGTTGCTCTAACTAAGTTCTGTGCCTGAAAAGAAGCTGCAAAATAAATCAAAATGCAAAGAAATTTGCCCCAAAATAAGGAAGCATTGCTAAAATCATACACAACCCGATTAAAAGAAGATGTCAAGAGTATGTTAGAAAACTTTGAAGGTAAGTAACAACCGTAATAACACAGCTCTTGCTTGATTAACTTGAGCACTTCATTCGGGTGGAAAACAAAAATCAAAATATTGCGAGCTGCTGATCAGTTACTACTTGTTATGAAGAAATCTATAATTTGTGTTACATTGGAGAAAAATATAATATGTGAGCATCCAAGCAAAAAGGGTCCAGTAGTGGGGTATTGAGTTAAGACCAGATTCGGTATCTAGAATAGTCAATTGATAATAATGATTAAAAAAATATTCAAAACTGGCACATATTTTTTATCAGACATTTGAAGTTGAATCTCTGGAAAAACTTGATTTGAGAAAAAGCATTTTCAAAGTTTGGTGTCTGGTACAACCTAGTACATTTTCTGATGTTTCTAAAGTACATTTTCTGATGTTTCTAAGTACATTTTCTGGTACTTAGAAACATCATATAAAGTCATTTACTATATGAACTTGTAGATAATTGAGCATTAATTAACACATTCAGTGCCCAGCACCCGACTCCCGGGTCCAATAATAATTCGTTTGTGTGCCCGCAACAACAATAGCTATCTATATGTACAACCCGGCTCCCGAGTCGTACATATATGGTCACAGTCGAGGAACCTAATCTACGCGACTGTAAGAGTAATTGCTTAATTATCAAAATTGGTACAACCGCAGCAATAATTGCTATATATAGATCCCCCTCTGCTAGAAACTTGGATGCGTTTCATGCTTCCTTAAACCAAATTTTTCAAGCAGTAGGCACTTTTAAAATTGTTATACTAACAGGAGATATAAACATAAACATTAACTCTGATAACTGCAACGCAGGAATCCAAGACTATCTTAATATCTGCTCATTCCATGGTTTTCTGTCCGCACATACACTGCCTACTCACCAAAGCGGTTCCTGCCTCAATCATATGATAATCAAATCCAGTTTTTCGTATATTACGCTTGTTACTAACTCAGCAATTACGGACCATCACGCAGTTTTACTGACCCTTAACTTAACGCTTCCTAAGCAAAATCGCCCACAGACCAAAACGCAACTAAACACAAACAGACTCGAATATGATTTATGCAATATTGATTTTAGCCCAGTTTTCAATGCACCTGACGCTAATTTTGCTTTATCGTACTTAATAAAACATGTTCAATCAGCTATATTATGCAACACAACCGTTATTACAGTAAACAAGAAAAATTATAATATTAAACCTTGGATTACTCCTGGTCTAATTTGGTGCATAAGACAGAGAGATAAACTACATCAAAGATATAGGAGGGACCCAAATAATCTCGTCACTAAAGTCACCTATACCAGGTACAGGAATTTTTGTAACAACCTCCTAAAGGATTTAAAGAGAAATTACGATAAAAATGAATTAAACAGAGTGGGAAACAATAGCAAGCAACTTTGGAAACATCAAAAACGTCACCTATATATCTAAACAGCGCGAATCAAATTCGAGTTTACTACTTTCTAACCTTTCTCCTATCCTGTCAGCCAATGAAGTGAATAATTTTTTCGTAAATGTTGGGAAAACTCTTGCTGAGCAGATTCCAAAACCAGACTGGGTTCATCCTTCTTCCCAAAAATGTGAAATTAGGCTTTCCCTGAAATCTTTTGCCTTGCTAGATACCGACGAAGACGAAATTACCCGAATAGTCTGTGGACTAAAAGATGACTGTGCTGTTGGATGGGATAACATTAGCAATAAGACCCTTAAACTCTTTAAGCATATCCTGGTACCTCCCTTAACACATATTTTTCGTATGTGTCTTTCTGAAGGCGTTTTCCCTAGAGGCTTAAAAAAAGCAATTGTAATCCCTATTTTCAAATCCGGAAACAAAGACCTAGTTAACAATTATCGGCCAATATCAATACTCCCCTCTATATCTAAAATACTGGAAAAAATTATAAACAGTAAGCTAGTAACTATCTAGAGAAAAATGAATTTTTATCATCTGCGCAATTTGGTTTTAGAGCCAAATTATCCACAGCCGATGCAGTGCACAATCTAACAGATTATGTCTCAGAAGAACTTGGTAAGGGAAACCAGACCCTGGGGATCTTCCTTGATCTGGCGAAGGTTTTTGATACAGTCTCCGTTTCTACGCTTTTGTACAAATTAGAGGCCTTAGGAGTACGGGGAACGCCGCTGAAGCTTTTTGCTGACTACTTAGGCGATCGTTATCAATGTGTTAGAATTGACAATATTATTAGCGACGAGCAAAAAAACACGGGTTTTGGTGTTCCCCAGGGAAGTATTTTGGGCCCCACCCTTTTCCTGTGTTATATTAACGATTTGTGTAGTTTAAATATTAATCAAGGCAAAATTATATCGTATGCAGATGATACGGCGTTAATATTCACCGCTAAAACAAATAGCGAATTGTACGAATATGCTCAAATAGGTTTCAATACTGTGTCTAATTGGCTTCAAAGCAACTTACTAACATTAAATGCCGACAAGACAAAATATATTCATTTCTCCATCCGCAAACCGCAATTTAATATTACTAACTCCCATCTGTATGCCCATCACTGTGGAATCCGCTCAGTCAGCTTATGTAAGTGTCCTTTTATCCTCAAAACATGTAGCATAAAATATCTCGGGGTTCTAATTGAACGAGTCGCTCTCTTTTAGACCACATATTGACAGTTTGGTTACAAGAGTGTGCAGGTTAATTTTTGTTTTTAAAAAATTGCGAGCAATTGCAGATAAAAAACGAATGTCACAAGTTTACTTAGCCTTAGGTCAATCTGTAATACAGTACTGTATTACTTCATGGGGTGGAGCACTAAAAACTTACTTACTGCCTCTTGAAAGAGCACAGAGAGCAATTTTATAAGTAGCAAACTTACATCCCTTTCTCTATCCTACAGATCTGCTATACAAATCCTGTAAGGTGCTGACTGTTCGCCAGCTTTTCATAACGCACTTGGTATTAAAACAGCACACTATGCTCTCCTATAACACTGAAAGTACTAATAAGAGACGAAATGATATTGTATGTGAGTCAAATGAAACCTCTAAATATGTTTTTGTAAACAGATTTTATACATTTTTAGGCCCATTTCTGTACAATAAATTGAATAGGAAATTAAGTATCTATAAATTAAATAATTTTGATTGTAAAAAGATTATTTTGCAATTTTTACTTAGTATATCATACAGTGAGACAGAGGATTTACTCGTTGTCTGTAAATAAAACATGTTAGTTAAGTTAATTTTAGTTTTTTAATTAGTCTTCTCCGCTGTTAATTTTATATTTTAAAATTCTAAGCACAGTTCTAGCCTGAAACACAGGTTCTACCTAGTTCAGGCAAATGAGCAACTGTGTCCTCTATAATCTTTAAGTTATGTTATTGTAAATCTGCACCATTTTTATAAATAAACGATATTATTATTATTTAGAAAAAAATATAGATAGCTATTGTTGACATGTGACCATGCCCAGCACCAGCCTACCGGGTGCAAATCAAAACACGCTAATGAACAAAGAACGAATTATTGTTGGACCCGGGAGTCGGGTGCTGGGCACTGAATGTGTTAATCAATCAATCTGCCTAGCCTTTTCCCAACTATGTTGGGGTCGGCTTCCAGTCTAACCGGATGCAGCTGAATACCAGTATTTTACATGGAGCGACTGCCTATCTGACCTCCACAACCCAGTAACTGGGTAATACGATACCCCTTGGTAAGACTGGTTGTCAGACTTTCGATCTTCTGAGGACCCGTAACGACGATATATAGACTATAGATTTAGTGTTTACTAATCTTTTAATTACAATCATTGCAAACTATAGTTTTGTATAAATTAGAAGCATCTTTTCAATTTTGTAAATGTGAGTACCATGGAGCGGTTTTATGTTATGATGTAGGTATGTTGACTTGAAAAAGTATGGCAGTTGAGAGTATGTCATGCTCACTCAAATGTCTCGCTGATGGTGGCGCGTGTGTTGGATCATTCGGTTCCCTACAAAATGGTTGAGCTGGATGGTGCTGATCCACGCGTCATGTTCGTGAACGGGCGCCGTCAGTGGAGACTGGTCATCTCTTAGCTGCCAGGGCTTATTTTTAATCTTATATTTTAAATTGTTTTAGTTATCTATTTTTTACATTGTTCTCACATATAGAAGCAACAAGAACAATAACAATGTACCTACCCAGGATTTTGTAACAATTTTGATTTAAAAGAGTGTCCATGGAGTTTCTTGCCCATTCTTCTCCATAGAGATCTACGTTTTGGAATGGGCGACTAGCTTCAATTTTCTGACTAACTGACCGACTCTTTGACAATTCAAAAGTGCCTGTAATTGGTTTAATTGAAATAAATGCTTTGAGTTTGAGTTTGAGACTGTCAAAGATCTACGAATGATGTGTTAATAATCAATTAAAATTGAGCAATACAATTTTTTCACACAACTTTACAATACTGCATATAGGTATCTCGGAAACTAAATGCCTAGAAGTGGACCCTCTTTGCTTGGACGCTCATATATATGTCCAGCTCGCATAGAGTAACACAAAACCAACACTTTTTCATAACAGTAGTCTAAATTAGACACGGTTCTCCCAGCATGAGGTATATAGAAAACTGATAGATTTTGAGAGAGGATAGCACCATGCAACATCTTCCTTCCTTCTATTAATAATACATATTTATTGCTATTGTAATGTTAATAAATTGCTGTCTCATGCTCGAAAGTAGATGAAATAATAGCCCCGCCTTCTGATTAACATAACATCACGCCTGCATTCCCTAAGGGTTAGACAGAGGTGTACCTATAGTACAATACACTTTTCGCCAGATATGATTAGTCCCATGTCTTCTGATTATGTTTAATATACTAACAAGAAACCAGCATTGGAGTATGTGCCTGTGTCTGCACATTATTCACAGTTTGTTTCTATTTGTAGAAATCATAAAACTTGCAAAACTAGAAAATGAGACCCAACTGAATAGAATGACACAGATTGAACAAGATACATTTGAAATGCAAGTCAGGGCTGCCAACATTGGTAAGTTTTCAACTTTGTTATTATTTAACAACAAGTATACAGGGTTACAGGGAAAGTCGTACTGAATATTAAAGGATGTTATTATTCAGGTCATTTCCGATGAATTTCATTCTGAAATAAAATGTCCGAAACTTAACCGTTATAGAGATATTAAATTTTAAAGATTATTTTTAAAAATCCTTTATTTTTTGGCTTTTAGTCGTTTTCTTTGGGATTAGAGCTCCTAGAGTCGGTTTTTTTGATGTATCTAGTTAGAGGACATGTCCATTAATAAAAATGATCAACAGAAACTGAACCTACTACTAACAGCTTAAAAAACTGCTCGACAACGGTTAGCATTATGAATTTTCTAATAGAGTGTTCTTAACTTTAACAGGCTTTTAATAAAAAAATATGGTATGGAACTTATTCTGCAAATAATTTTATAAAGTTCTAAGTCTCTTTAGCTATTCAAAAAGGTATAACACTTGCTATTAAATAGGCAAAACATTGCCCAAATAACAGTTAAGTTAGGAGAGGGTACATTTTTAGTTTGAGGTAAAAGTAGCTAAAATACGTAAAAAAAAGACAAAAATTTTAGCAATATTTTTATAATTCATGTTCTACATGGCCGCCGCTATTTCTTACACAAAGTCTCATTCTTTTTCTTAAATTACTTTTCACGACAGAAGTTCGTAGGTTCCGCCTCATTTCCTCAGCCGCATCAATAATTTTTTGTCTTAGAATATCGACATTTGCGATCGGTGTCATTTGGTCGTATACTAGGCTTTTCATATGACCCCACACATAAAAATCCATCGGCGTTAAATCGGGGCTCCTCGCCGGCCATGCTATGGGTCCGCCTCTTCTAATCCATTGGTTTGGGTAATTCTCGTCCAACCATGCTCGAACACTTCTTCTGTAGTGCGCTGGGCAGCCATCATGTTGAAAGAACATGTCTCGTCTCAATGCAATAGGCAAGTCTTGCATTAAAGAGGGTAACTCCTCCCTCAAAAAGTTTTCATATGTCTCGCCATTCAAGTTATCGGGCAGGAAGTATGGCCCTATCAAGTTATTTGATATTATACCCATCCACACATTAAGACTGAATTTCCTTTGTGACACTTTTGGTCTTTTTTTCTTGGGGTTACCTTGCGCTTTGGGAGCCCAATAATGGGTGTTATGATAGTTTGTGATGCCGTCTTTGTCAAATTTCGACTCATCTGTCCACATATTTTCTTTAAAAAATCCGGATCTTCATTATCGGCATTGAGCATAAATCTGCAGAAGTCTAGTCGTCTCAATGGATCCCCTTCTTCAATTACTTGCACTGGCGTGTAATGGTAAGGGTATTGCCCAGAACTGTGCATTACGAACCAGACTTTCCACTGGGAAATACCAAGCCGTCGAGCGACAACGTTTGTTGACGTGGTTGGGTCGGCTTCAAAGAGACGTCGTATTTCATTATCTTCGTCGTCGTCATCAAGAACACGAGGTCGTCCCATGTCAGTCCGACGTACTAGCACAGAACCAGTTTCTCGTAGTCTTCGATAAACTCTGTCAAATACACCAATATCAGGTACTCGGCGAGTAGGATACCTTAGCATGTATACATTGCGTGCACGCAACGACACTCCTTCGCAAAATCCATAACACATTAGGATGTCAGCATATTCCTCGTTGGTAAATGTTGCCATGTTCACAACACAAATCAAAGTTCAGTTACAAGCCACGTCACACAGTTAGAAGATGAAACAGTCCAAAAATCCAAGCCAAGTCGCGTTTTTACAAAAAAAAATCGGAGGGCACGGATAACACATCTACCATGGAAGAATCGCATGAGCAGACTAAACAAACACCAAGATCCACGATTTGACAATTCAGACATTTAAAATGACATAATACCTGTCACCGCACGTCTCCCGGGCACAAACAATGTCTACCCAAACCATTTTTCATTGTTTAAAAGTGCCAGGTAGTAAGCCGGATTCTTTTGTATCGAAATTCTGTTATGTTGTACTACCAGATGGGCCTATTCTAATAACATTATTTTAAGATTGTATGAACAAACCTAGTAGATGATATACCTTTTTGAATAGCTAAAGAGACGTAGAACTTTGTAAAGTTATTCGCAGAATAAGTTCCATACATTTCTTTTTTTAAAGCCCATCAAAGTTAAGAACACTATTAGAAAATTCATAATGCTAACCGTTGTCGAGCAGTTTTTTAAGCTGTAAGTAGTAGGTTCAGTTTCTATTGATCATTTTTATTAATGGACATGTCCTCTAACTAGATACATAAAAAAAAACCGACTCTAGGAGCTCTAATCCCAAAGAAAACGACTAAAAGCCAAAAAATAAAGGATTTTTAAAAATAATCTTTAAAATTTAATATCTCCATAACGGTTAAGTTTCGGACATTTTATTTCAGAATCAAAATCATCAGAAATGACCTGAATAATAACCTCCTTTAATATTCAGTACGACTTTCCCTGTAACTCTGTATAAGTATCTCTAAATGTGATTGTATGATAGGTATATACTCTAGACTATAATCTTGTATGATACCTTAATTTAATTCAAGAAAATCACATCTTATTACATAATATGGTTTAATTAAGACATTATTATATTTTTCAAATGGAATACCATTAATTCATCATCAACTTATGACAATATGGTAGTTACTTGTTTATGGACAAGTAAGCAGTAGCATAATCTTTTCTAAAAAAAGGAACCTCTCTTGACATAGTTTTTGTGTGTTTATTGCTACAATATAGAAAGAACAATGTGCAAGCACATCAGCAATTTGCACAGATAACTTTCTTATTTTAAAAATCAAAGGGGATAGAACCGATCTGAGACATATCGACCCACCGCCATTTTGATTTTTTTTCGAAATCGCGGCGCATGACCAGTGGCATGTATGGACGACATGGGTAGAGGACACATAGACGAACAAAAAATATCAAGTAACATGGTACCCCAAAGTGTCACGTTACCGAGGTATTTGAAGGTATTATAGATTGACATTTATGAGTACAACGGCAATATATAGGACCTATTACGTGTCTTTATGCGTCAGAATGTATCCAAATAATCGTTCCCCGGTTGATTATTAAATAGTATTAGGTACTGTATATTGGAAGAGAGTAGGTAGGTACATTACATGCTACTAGGAGCACGAGAAAACTGCTACTATAATTAATTATTTGCCTACTAAATCGCATCGCATCGCAATGAAACGCTACGTGTACGTTTTCATGTTTAAGCGAAAATACCCAATTTCTCGTAACGAAATTTGTTGGATTATTGTACATCTGTAATCTGTATCACCTAACTTCATCACCAGTGATAGGAATAGGTAGTGCTAATTTGTCTAAACTTCGAGGAAGGAAGTAACATAAAGTGGATAATACCTCCTCGAAAATCCCGGAATAATTTTAATGACGTTTAAATCCTGGGATTTAAAAACCACGAATTTTTTATCGGACTTTATTTGTAGTTACAAATTATTGTTTTTTTATTTTTATTTGAGATAGGTTTGCTCTTGACTCTAGTCTAGGTCAGAGATGACAGAGACAAAGTCGACGATGGAGCGAGCTTACCCAGAAGAAGCCTGTTCACTCTCACTTTGAAGAGATCGGGGTTGTATGCATTCGGAAACACAGACGCAAGCAGAGAGTTCCACTCCTTTGCTGTGCGCATCACAAAAGACATTTGGAAACGCTTAGTGCGAATTGGTGGGATAGCAACTAGGTAAGGATGGTAACCTGCAGTGCGTCTAGATGTCCGCTGATAGAAGGGGGCCGGCGGAATGAGGTCGTGGAGTTCTTGAGCACACTCCACGAAGTATAGTCTGCAGAAGACCGTCAAGCAGGCAACCTTGCGGCGATGAGCCATGCTGTGAAGCTTGGTATCCACCAGTCTTACGTCGCCAATGAGCCTCTTAGCTCTGCGTTCCACCGAGTCAAGCGCGGCAAGTTGGTATTTGGCCGAGCCATCCCAAAGGTGGCTGCAATACTCCATGCAGGATCGGACTTGCGCTTTGTAGAGAATTAAAAGCTGTCCAGGCGTAAAGTATTGCTTCACCCTATTCAGGATGCCCAGATTCTTGGCCGTAGTTTGGGCTTTGTACTCGATGGTGGCACCGAAGTTTGAAAAATCATACCATTTTTTGGGGTTACACACACACACACACACACATTTATATATGTAATTTGTATGGTGTACATGGTAAAGAGTATTCTATCTATCTATAAATAAAGTCCAATAAATAATTCGTGGTTTTTAAATCCCGGGATTTAAACGTCATTAAAATTATTCCGGGATTTTAGAGGAGGTATTATCTACTCCATGTTACTTTTTCCTCGAAGTTTAGGCAAATTAGCACTACCTATTCCTATCACTGTTCATCACATGCCAAACAGAGGCGGGGGAATTTATCGGGTTACACAAGCCCCGTTCGTTGATCGGACTAAATATATTGTTGTTATTTGGTATGTACAAGTAGGTACCTAATAATTATCTAACTAGCTGCAGTACTTAACTAGGTACTTACTTAAAAAAATGATTTCAAGCTGAGTAACATGTCATATGATTTGCGACCAACGCGACGCTTCGGCGACATGTAGACTGCGTTTCATTGCGATGCGATTTAGTGGATAAATAATGGATAATATTTTTGTGTTCACCAAAAATCTAAAGGTACATCTATGTATGCATTTCTAAAATATTGATCTTAAACCCTCGGCCAACAAAATATGTTACATCAAACAAATTCCAAATTAACACCAAGATATAACACTTTTTTATTGTAGTGCGCTGCAAATATTCTATTGTAACAATAACTATTTTATTCTTCCCCGAAAAATACTGATCGTGCACCAAATATTCCTGAATGTTACACAAAATATTTAGTATGCATCCTAGTACCGTATACCCATTTACATATTTTAGGTTAGGTTAGGTTTCATTTTTTATTAATAAAGCTACATTGGACATTAATTGGTGTTTGATTCAAATACATTTTGCAGTGCATTATCTGAAGTAAAACTAAAAAAATAAATGCTTGTTTTTAAAATTAGGTGTATTACTATTTTTACAAATTTGCAACAGTTGTTAAATAGATGCTCGTTATGACATATTTTAATGAACATATTTTGGTGCACATTCAGTATATTTGGTGGAACACAGGCAAAATTAGGTAAATGAAATGGGAATAAATTGAAGTACTTTTAAATACCATCCATAAATAATTAATTGTAGTAGTAGTAGTTTTCTCGTGCTCCTAGTAGTGAAAAAAAATCAAAATGGCGGTAGGTCGATATGCCAGCTACCATACAAAAAAGTTCGAACCCTTTCCAAAAACTTTATTTTAATAGCTTCCAAAATTATTAACATAATGATTCGTTTATGTTTTAGTGAGAGCTGGTGAATCCTTGATGAAGCTGGTATCAGACATAAAACAATATTTAATACTGAATGATTTCCCATCAGTCAATGAGGCAATAACACAAAACTCAAAACTATTCCGCACAAAACAACAAGAATGTGACCAGAAACTAATGTCTCTCCGTGATGACATAGCAGCGGATCTCTATGACTTGGAAGATGAATATTTTACTAGTATTTATAAGTGAAATCCTAAATTGTAACTAATTTATATTAATAAAATTAACCTTCTGAGGCCGTGTGCGTTACCCCAGCAAAATAATGTCGAAAATAGTAATTTTTTATAGATAATTAGTTGCCCAGCTTCTGTAATTGTTGCGCACATAAAAATGTGCGCAAATTTAAAAAAATTTGTTGCACTTATAGTTTTTTAGTTATTTCCCAAAAACATTTCCTGATCGCTTTTTTGGAACCACCTAAACATGGCCGGGTTACCGCGGTCTTGCACTTCGTAATGACTTTTATTTTATTATCTCGTTAATTATTGTATGTACTACGCTGAAAATTTACAGGTATAAAATTGAACTAAGCAACTAATTATTGATATATCATTTAGTTTATATATCCACATACAGCTTTATCGGTGGCCAAATAACTCCGCGCGCATTATGACCGTGAACGTGAAGAACTGAATTTCATGATAATTTGTTAATTTCTAACAGGATAGTAATGAAACTTCACATACATTTGAAGGCAGTTACAAGCTACAAAATAACGTTTAACGTAAGTCTATTGAGCTCTTATTCAAGGTGTTAGGACCTATTGAAGTGTTTTTATATTTAATTAAATAACCTTCGAATGGTGCATTATTTTAGTTTTTTTATTGCACAACTAATTCTGAAGAAGTCATGTACAAAACATGGTAAGAATCCGCTTAACCGTTTCAGAGATCCAGCACAAACGTTACTCCAGCAGGATCTCGAATAACTTCGCAGCCGAAGAAAGAACAAATACAAAATAAGTTGCAACATTTACCTCGTCTAGACGACTAATTATATAGCTAATATTTATTTCAATATTTCCATTAAAAAAGAAAATGTCTGGCTGTGGTAACGTTACCCCAGCAGGAAATGTTTTTGTGAAATAACTAAAAAACTATAAGTGCAACAAATTTAAAAATGTGCGCAACAATTACAGAAGTTGGGTAACTAATTATCTATAAAATTTAAATGCCTATTTTCGACATTATTTTGCTGGGGTAACGCACACTCTGAGGCCTTACCATAATCTGTCACTACCATTCAATTTTCTACAGTATTTTTCTGAAAACAAACTGCATATTTTTGCACATTCTGTGAAGTTTATAAGGTCCACTTTAACTGTCGGGCAACAAACATTAGGCTATTAATATGATATATTGTGGCTCAGGACCAGCAAGGGAAATAAAATTACAGATTTTATAAACAACTTTTTGCCATGGTAGGTAGAAACAACAAAATGCCACATGCTACAATCGTTACATACCTACCCTACATTCTACAATATGCTTTGTACAGATCAATTAATAAGTCGGGGGGAGGGGGGGAGAACCTCAAGATGGAGAAGCTCTATGATGGAGAGGGGCAATAGTAAGGATTATTCATGGAAAATATTATATTACATACATACATAAACTCACGCCTTCTTCCCATGGGGGTAGGCAGTAACTACAAAACACCACCTGCTACGATCCTTACATGCACCTTATAAATACATGTACATTATATTAAATAAAGGATTATAAAGTACTGTAAGCAATGTTTTGTTTTTATTTCAGCCTACTTTTTCCAGTTTTTGTGGCATGTATGTCATCCGGTTTGACTGGAAGCGGACCCCAATATAGTTGGGGAAATAGGCTAGGCAGATGATGATGATGTACGAGGGCGGGTCAATAAGTCCGTGACTTTTTGATTTTTCCGCCTCTTAATTGAAATGGCAACACTGCTCCCGTCAACAGTCATCTGTCAGATGACTCCTGTCAAAAATTGAACAAGCTGTGACATTTAGTTTGTTTTTGACAGCCGTTAATATTAGACTACCGCGTTGACTGAGAAGAAAATGGAAAAAAGTGAATTTCGTGTGCTCATTAAGCATTATTTTTTGCGGAAAAAATCCATTACGCAAACCAAGGCTAAGCTTGATAAATATTATGGGGACTCTGCACCATCCATTTCCATGGTAAAAAAGGGGTTTACTGAATTCCGATGTGGCCGTACCAGCACGGAAGATGCCGAACGTTCTGGACGCCCAGTTGAGGTCTCCACATCCGAAACAGTTGAAAAAATCCACGATATGGTTTTAGCCGATCGGCGATTAAAAGTGAGAGAGATTGTGGAAGCCATAGGCATCTCGCATGGCTCAGTGGTTTCAATTTTAAACGATCATTTGGGTATGAGAAAGCTTTCCGCAAGATGGGTGCCGCGTTTGCTCACAATCGACCACAAACGCAAGCGTGTGACAATTTCGCAGGAATGTTTGGCGTTGTTCAATCGCAATATGAACGAGTTTTTGCGCCGTTTCGTAACCGTGGACGAAACG
Source organism: Fissipunctia ypsillon (assembly GCA_947568875.1). Lineage (NCBI taxonomy): Eukaryota > Metazoa > Arthropoda > Insecta > Lepidoptera > Noctuidae > Fissipunctia > Fissipunctia ypsillon. Next base: position 19,811,028 of record OX387645.1, on the reverse strand, counting down.
TGGATCCACCACAACACACCGGAGACCAAACAGCAGTCAAAACAGTGGGTTTCTCGGGGTGAATCGGCGCCAAAGAAGGCAAAGGTGGGTTTGTCAGCCAATAAAGTCATGGCGACTGTTTTTTGGGATGCACGCGGTATTATCTACATTGACTACCTTCAAAAAGGAAAAACAATCAATGGCGAATATTACAGCAACTTATTGGGTCGATTCGATGAGGCATTGAAAGAAAAGCTACCGCACTTGGCCAAGAAAAAAGTCCTTTTCCATCAGGACAATGCACGGGTGCACACATGTGCAGTTTCTATGGCAAAAATCCATGAATTGGGCTACGAATTGCTCCCTCATCCGGCCTATTCTCCCGATCTAGCCCCGTGTGACTACTTCTAGTTCCCAAACTTAAAGAAATGGCTCGGTGGAAAGAGATTTGCCTCCAACGACGAAGTCATCTCACAAACAAATGCCTATTTTAAAGACCTCTTATAATTTTAACATGGACCTGTCGCTTTTGTGCTTTTATATTATTTCTTCGTTGAACGATGTAAATAACATGGTGCGTGTATTTAACTCGCACGTTATTTCACTGTTCGATGCTCACGCACCAGTCAAAACTTGTACTCTTAAGGAAAAGTCTTATCCGTGGATAACTGACACAATAAAAGTCATGATGCGTTTACGTGACAATGCTTTAACTTGTTACAAAACTACTAAATCAGCTTCCAAAAGGGAATACTACAAAGAGTTGAAGTCCCTTGTTTTACGGTCTTTGTATAGCGAAAAAGTTGCGTATTTTAAACACAACATTAACAATAAAATAAACAATCCCAAACTATTATGGAAAAATATTAAATCCACTTTATCGCCTTACAAACCTAAACAAGATATTCCATCACATTTTTCTGATCCAGATCTCATTAACCGATTCGTTGCGATGTCTAATTTCGCTAACTTCTAACTGTGGCGTCGAACAAAAATAACGTGACACTGTTCAGTGCCCAACGCCATACGATTAGATGACACGCATCTGTGCCTTCAGCCATGCGGGAAAGAAAACAGTATTTTGACCATTTTTTACATGTTCAAAGCTTGAATACTTTTAGTTTACATTCGAAATCTAACGTGAACGGCCAGGCACATTGTTATAAGTGGTTAAAAGTGGCAAAATAAGTGTATTTCTGGAAATGGAGGGTAAGTGACTTTTTTATTACAGTTGTGCTAAACCTTTTCGCATTTTCTAATGATTTGATTGATTATTGAGGTCTAAAAATATTAGATTTAAGTCCCGTGAATATTTTTTTTCGTATTTCTGACAGCAAACCCTTTCATTTGATACCCATATCATGAAGGTGGATTTCAAACAGCCAGTCCGCCATCTTGGGGAAGCCGCCATATTGGATTTATAATGACGTTTCTTAGCTAGTCATGTATTGTCATCAGAACTCAGAGCGTGTGCAAAACATCCTAATCGAAGACCGGGAAGTGGGTCAACTTAAGATTCGAAGATTTTCTTACATACATAGTTAGTTACAAGTGAAGCTAATAAAAGCGTGTTAAAAACAAAAAAAAATCTTACAATATCTAGAAACGAGCTGAATATACGTGAAAAATTAAGATAATTTGGTTCTGGGTAAAAACCATAACTTAATCGAAGGAGTTCCTTACCATCGATTTAAAATGACACACATCCGTGCCTAACGCCACACGCAAAAGAAAGTGATGGCACTGAAACTTGCCATCTGCAACGAATCGACTTTCAACTTTCAAAAAGGTTGGTTACTCCTGTTTAAAAAAAAATCTTACAATATCCAGAAACGAAGGCTACGAGCTTAATATACGTGAAAAATGAAGATAGTTTGGTTCTGAGTAAAAACTTCCTTAACTTAATTGAAGGAGTTACCATCGATTTTAAAATGACACACATCCGTGCCTAACGCCTCACGCAAAAAAAAGTGATGGCACTGAAACGTGCCATCCGCAACGAATCGGTTAACAACACCTTTTTGGTAGTCCCAGGTAACCCTGAAGCAAGCTTGTCACTTAAGGCTTATTTTGAACACCACAGACATGGAGAAGCATTTTTCAAGCTTAATCCGGTAGAACAGAGAGACATTGCTCGTATAATTTCTAACCTAAAAAGCAACGCCGAAGGTTACGACCACATCACACTTGATATGCTAAAAATGATCCTACCGTACGCTTTAGCTACCGTAACAGAAATTATAAACCGTTCTATAATATCTGCAACATTTCCTGAACAATGGAAAATCGCATCCGTTAGGCCCATTCCGAAAATCAGCAATCCTATTGAAGTAAAAGACTTGCGTCCTATAAGCATTTTGCCATGCCTGTCGAAGGTACTAGAGAAAGTCGTCAGTCTGCAGTTAACGCACTTCCTGGAACACAATAACATATTGCCTGACTTACAGTCTGGTTTCAGGAAGCAGCGCAGTACCGCCACTGCCTTACTGGATGTAACCGACAATCTCTTATCAGCCCAAGACAAAGGAATGTGCTCTGTGTTGGTCTTGTTAGATTTTTCCCGAGCTTTTGACGCAATCAATATTTCGCTTTTGTTGTCTAAATTGAGTTACTATGGTTTTGATCCTAGCGCTATACAGTGGTTCCGTAGCTACCTTAGTGATAGAAAACAGCGTGTTGATCTACAGCTGGGCGATGGAACAGTTCTTACATCTACTTGCACTACGATAGTAAGAGGCGTTCCGCAAGGGTCCATATTAGGACCAATTCTTTTTATTTTATACTGTGCAGACATCGTCAAATGCGTCCGGAAGTGCAAATATCATATTTACGCTGACGACGTGCAACTATATCTGTCTTTTAGACCGGATGAATATGATAGTGCTATTAGGGATCTAAATGAGGACCTTCACAGAATCGCTGCTTGGTCTGAGGAAAATTGTTTGTCACTAAACCCATCAAAAACTAAATATCTGGTAATTGGCACAAGACAACAACTTCTTAAATTACCCGCAAAGTTTGGTCTAGAACTAATGGGTGTACAAATTGACAGAGTTTGTGAGGCACGGAATCTTGGACTCATTATGGACAAAGATCTTCGCTTTGAAAAACATGTAGCCGATTCGGTTCGAAACTGTTTTTACCGCCTAAAAGTTCTTTACAAAATGAGACCTTACTTAACAGAAACGTTACGTGAACAGCTTGTTGAGACTCTGGTGTTGTCTAGGCTAAACTATGCGGATACAGTTTACGGCCCACGCTTGTTGGCCCGAACCGAGCGGCTCATCCAACGTGTACAAAACGCTTGTGCCCGTTTCTGTTATAGGATTCCACCCAGGACTCATGTAACCCCTTTCCTAAATAAGCACTACACTCTCAAAATGAAATCGAGACGCAAGTTGCACTTGGCGTGCCTTCTGTTCGGTGTTATAAAATATAAAAAACCAGACTACCTGTACAATAAACTTAGTTGGATCGGGAGTACACGCGAATGTAATAGAAGGCAATGCTCACAACAACTTGCGTCTCGGTCTCACCGTACGGCGGCTTTCAGGGGTAGTTTTCGATACGCGGCATCGAAGATTTGGAATAATCTACCACCACCCATTCGATCTTCTAACTCGATTAATGCCTTCAGAGGCCGCTTGCGACAGTACCTAACTGACGAACAACGGAAATTGGACATGGTAAATATAAATGTCTCACTCATATAATGTAGTCTAAATTACAGTGACAAGTGTTATATATTACTTAAACTCACCAAATGTAATCAAGATGTGAGATCACGGAACAATGCTGCCTCTTTTCAACCTTAAGTGTAGGTGGACATTGATTCGTGTATTTTACAAAAGGAAAATAAAATAATAATTTACTTATTATGACAGTCCAACCCTACAGAAAATAACATAGTCAAATCTTGTTACGTATATTTTAAACTAGTAAACTTACCTTCCTATGCTTATTATTACTTTTTATCACTCTTTTTGGCGTTGTAAACATAAACATAACTTTTGAAATAACTACTATGCTCGTGTTTGTGTCTAATAATATCTCTTATCGTGCTCATATTTATATTTATTAAAATACCCGCACACGAAATATAGTATAATCCATATTATTTTTAAATGTGCAAGCTAGACCGGTAGTTCGTGCGTCACAGGAGGCTGCATGCAGCGCACTGTGATTGCCTCGGACTTTATGATTTACCGGAAACCGGTTGATACCAGTATTTTTAATTTTTTTTATTTCTTGTATTGTAGTTGTACCGCATGTACTGTTTACTATATTATCATAATTTTTCCGTAACATTATTCTTATTTATATATATATTTTCTCTCATATACTACTTTTATTTTAAACTAACATTGACATTCGTACACTCACCATTTAGGTTCATTTGAAAACCAGCGTCGGGCACCATTGTTGTCCGACATTATGCTGAAATGGGCCTATTTGGCGCAGCCGTGAGTCGCACAGTATTTACCTACATGCTTTTTTTTTTTTGGCTTTGATGTAGGTAATTGTACTTTTCAAATATTGTTAGTTTTAAGTTCTTTTTCTGTTTCCATTCATGATACTGTGTGCACTTGTGGCATGTGCCAATAAACGTTTTTTCTTTCTTTCTTTCTTTCTTACCTCGACAAATCATATTTTTCGGAAGGGATAAAAAAATTGGAGAAACGTTGGGCTAAGTGTATAGAGCTCAAAGGAGACTACGTTGAAAAATAAAATAACTTTTTATCTAAAAATTTGTGTTTCATTTAAAAAGTCACGGACTTATTGACCCACCGTCGTATGTCATAGCTAAACATGTGAAATGATTTGCTTTGACCTGTGGCTAAAATTTCTAGATAGTAAATTTATACATTATATTATCAAGAGGCAATCCTACAAAAGGATTGTCTTGATGATTGTGATGACAGAAATAAAAACATAAAAAGTTTAACTCATTTTATTTTATTGAAACTATTTTTTTAAATAATAATTCTAAATTGAATAGACCAGAACAATAGCTTCAACTGTTCTACTAAGCACCACCGAATGAGTAGTGAGGTCCACTTGATGGATATTGCTTAGCTGTAACAGGCCTTCCCACTTTGTAATCTTCCAGAAAGAAGAACAATGCGAAAGATCCTCCAACTACACCCAAAAACCATACCCACTGGTGAGTCAATGAGAACCTTCTCTTCATAGCTGGGTCATAACGGTCACCACCAAATATTTCCATCCTAGCATGTATCTGAAAATGAACAAACATAATTTATAGGACTAGTCATTAGCTAACAGAAGATTTAAATAATGAAAGGTCATTTAAAAACTCACAGGTTCATTAAAGTTTCTCTTCAATTCTGGATTATCATAAGGGTAGTGTGGATCCCTAGAATCCTCTCCAACATCTGGTAGTTTTGGGTAATCACCATAACCCATATGCTCGGGATACGGTTGATACTCCTCAATGGTCATGCCATATTTTTTTGCCGCAGCCACTCGCGCCTCTACGGTCCTAGGATACGGACCGGGCATGTATTGATAGTTCCAATCTAAAATGAAATGAAATGACGTAACAGTCACAACACGGGATAATTATAAACAAGCACAGCTTGGGTATTTATTATTCTTACGGTTTCGTGTAGCATTGCTAATTATTCCAACCGTCTTCCGCACAGTGGCAGGATTGAAAAAGATAGCTTTTTTGAGTAAACTCGATGCCATTTTTGTACAAATGGTACTTAAAAATTAGAAAACATTTGACAGACAGACCTGCCTGCCTGTCGACTGACACTGACAAAGTCAAGTGTGAACAAGTGACACTGTCTGTTACACTGACAAATGACATCCATGTATCCTGATGTGTCCACAGATTAGGCACTGAGATATTAATCAGGAAAATCCTAGCCTCTACACCGATTAATCACTCTGAAATACGTAACCATTAGTTTAAGAGGTAGCCTGTGCAGCCTGGACCCTGAACATAAAACGAGGGGATATTCGAATTTAAGAAATCTTTAGGACACATCTTATAGGGGCTCGTGGCTAAGTAAATAACAGCCGCACGGGTCGATCGAACAGGTTACGCTACGTTTGCTGCGTTTGGTCCGTGGATAGATGACCATCTTTACATATCAAGACCCCTATGTGCCTCGGAAAGCACGTTTAAGCCGTTGGTCCTGGCTGTCATTCTTAGATCTTTGACAGTCGTTACGGGGCGTTAGAAGCCCGAAAGTCTGACAACCAGTCTTACAAAAGTTCCTAAATCAACACATGAATATTTACTTTGTAAAATGTAATATTATTTTAATTACTGTGAATGTGAAGACTATGTGGGTCCTTGTTTTTTTTTTCTTTTTCTCTCAGCTTTAATCATAGTTTGCCAGTTTGAGTAAATTATGCGGCCTAGGTACCCAAATGTCCTTTCTTTGGTATTGTTCGTCTAATCGTTGAGCTCCTTAACTTTTATGTTGAGCTGTACGATTACTGACGGATGCTTGCACTGACTGGACAGGTCCACTCAATCTGTGTGGTTCTTTCCTCAAAACACCATTTCAGACACCAACCTACATGGTATTCACATGATCTGACCAAGATTATTCTGGACTTTAAAAGAGACTGTGACCTCTGAGTTTGTTTCGGCCTTTCTTCTCAGAGTAGTCAGATAGGAAACGCCGGCCTCATCAAGTTTAAAAAAAAAAATGTTTAACATGTAAAAGTGTTTGTATAAACCTACTTACAGAAATAAAATCATTTATCATTTAAAAAAACAAAACTAACAATTCGACATAAGAAAAATAGACTAGACTGGGCAAAAACGCACCAAAACTGAACTATAGAGCTATGGGAAAATGTTCTTTGGAGTGACGAATCAAAGTTTCGGATTTTCGGATCCAATAGACGTGTGTTTGTACGCCAGTCAAAAGAAGAGAGTCCGCTAGGAGTATTAGTGTTCTGTGAAGAGAGGGCTTCAGAGGCATGTGCTGTGCCTACTATCAAATATGGTGGAGGTAATGTCACAGTTTGGGGGTGTTTTTGCAACAATAAACCCGGAAATCTTGTGAGGATAACCGGAAAACTAAAGAAGGACGGTTACTTGAAAAGTCTCCAAAACTCCGCCGTACCCAGTGGACTAAATCTAATTGGTCCTGGATTCATTTTCCAACAGGATAATGATCCTAAGCATTATTCTAAACTGTGCCAGACTTTTTGAACAAGAAAAAAGATGAAAAAATCTTAAACATCATGCAATGGCCATCTCAATCACCCGATCTTTCTCCTTGATCTATGCTTTCTCCCATTAAGTTGGAAGCTTCAATGGGCCGTCCATACATTTTTCGATGCACTTATACGCTAAACATAGACACTCTTTGTTTAAAACGAATCATTTTATCACTTTTCTACAATGATATGTGGTTGCGTTTAACCTCTCTAGGAAATAACTTACATTATTTACTGAGAAATACAATCGTGAAATCCAGGTAAAATTTGACACTTTCTCACTGGTTTGCGTGTGTTTTGACAAGCAAAATATAACGCCATGATTGCGATAGTTTAGAAATTTTAACGCTAGATGGCGTGCAGGCGTTATAATTCTGATAAATCAATATAATATTTGTACACTAATTGATTTATTTCCTTTCCTGCTTTTAATTAAAAAAAAAAACATTCTAATAACATAAAACTGACCATATACGGTTGTTTGGGATGAACTTGATAGTTGTGGAAGGTATTAGAGAGCGAATGGAAAAAATTAGATGAAGATTATTTCAATTAATTAATTAATTTCTATTGCCTAGAATATGCGAGAAGCTAATAAAGAAAAAAGTGGACACTGATGAAGCTAAAATTTTATTTTATTTTATATTGTAGGTATATATGTAACATTTTTGTTCTGCTTAAATTAGTTTTTGTTTATATTTTAATTTTTTATCAATACATTGAAATTGAAATGACTTTGTTTTATTTGATTTTTCGTTGCTGCTTCCAAACTTTTGGAAGGTAGTGTATAACTCCCTGAATCATACCGGGACTCATTTCTGGGTTTTAGCGGCACGCACATTGTAAACTTTCTTTTATAATATAAATTGATTATGCCGGTCACTCTCCTAATAACAAATAAGAAATAACTTTAGACCGACCGACTTCCAAAAAGAAACACTACTTACAAAGTGAAAAATAACTAATTTTGGAAGACGGTGTTTTTGGTTTAGTATTTTCGTTTTCTTGCCACTGACTTCCGAAATTAAAGTTATTTTCCACTTTATAGTGTTTTTCTTGGAAGTCGGTTGTTTTTTTTTTTATAAATAAGTCTTTATTTTCCATTTTTTAGTGGTGGTACCTACCCCACCTGAATTCGTATACTTATGGTCTATCGGTTTAGGTAGTTAACTAAAGGTAAACAATCTTGGTATGTCTTTTTATATTAAAGTGGTCGTATATAATATACACAAAGATTATTTAAATTTAGTTTATTAGCTAACATCGATTTAGTAAATAACTAGTCGCAAAGATTTTTATATACAATTTATAGACAACTTTTAGATAAAAAGACATGCCAAGATTGTTTACATTTAGTTAACTACCTAAACCGACGGAGTTTAGCACTACTTGCAAAGTAAATAAAAACAGTGACAAGAATTTATTTTCACATCATCAACAAACACTAAATGAAAAAAAAAACGTATTATTCAAGCTAAGTCAAAAACCACTCATCACAATTTGACTTACAGTCCTACCAACTTATCTGTGAACTGAAAGAGGACGGCACCGTCGATTCAGTGTTGCTAATTAATATAAGGTGCCCAAAATTGAGTAAATTTTCAAGAAGGAAAGAATCATGGCCACGCTCCTAACATGCTTGGACTACCACAAAACAAAACAAAACAAAACACCCCAAAACAAAACGTCCCATGATGAAAATGAAACATACGTTGTTTCATTTGCCTAAATAAATGTTACTAAGTACGGCCTTCAATATATTTTTAGTTATATGAAAACTGTCAATGTCAATCTTTCTTTTGTTTATATTACTTGTCAAAAATAAGGAGGGTACGTAATCGATCAATTTATGCAGTATCGATTTTTAGATGTAAAATCATTACTTTTAAATAGTTGACATTGCCCGGGGTTTCATTTCGATTAAAACATAAAATCGATTAAGATCTAAGTTAAAGTATGGACCAAGGAATTTAAAGTATGGACTTCTCTAATAACGTTAATAATTACAAATGCGTTCAAAATCAATATTTTGTACTGCGTTCTGATAAAGCAAAATTATATTTATAAAGATATAAAATATAATAATAATACTTCCCCATCTTTTAAAAATGAACTGATAAGATCTAATAATTACATTAACAATGTGCTACATTTTGGTGACAGTGTCATCTTGGGACGAAATTCTGTTTTTTCGTAGTCCAAAATGACCATGATCCTTTCACATTAGACATAATCGTTTAATAAGAATTGCAGTTTTTTTCAAATGAAAAACAATGATACCTATATAAAAATAATAAAATAAATAAAAAGAATTTGATAATTTACAGTTACGTAGGTAACAGCTAGTCTATAGCTAGGCTAACAGATTAGTCTCTCAGCAATAAACAATGGCTTTATCTAAAAAGTAATCCAATGAAGTGGAAATTCAGCAGATAAAATATTCCACGGGGGGGATATAACTTTCATTTAATGCGAAGTTAAGTAGGTACCTACCTTGCAAGAGGTACCTGGATGTCTAGCATTTAGTTATGACCGTACCTAACACTTAACACCAGATTTGACTAATTATAATTAGCAGTGGTACCTAGTGGTAGTGTAGTGTAATAAAAAAAAAACAAATTGTTTTATAATGATTTATTGAAAGCAGGTTTACAGTAATTGTGATCTTTAGATGAACCTGCATACACAACTTCATCCTGGTTGTGAGGCCATATTCCGCTTATTTCCGTACCACTATCATCATTATCACTATCGCTTTCGGTTTCAGTGTCACTTACCACTTCTATAATAAAAGGTTTATCTAAATACAAATCATGTTTTAAGTATTCTCCTTCTAACCTGCGAACGTGTTTACAATGCTGTGCCCACTCATGAACTGTAATAGTGTCTAAAGCTTCTCTAACTAGGCGGGGAATTTCAGCATTTTTGTGCTCCATATTTACATCAGCAACTTTTCTTTTCATTGTGCTCCATATGAGTTCAATGGGATTGAGTTCACAGTGATAAGGTGGTAAATATAAGCATTTGTGTCTATTGTCTTCTAAAATTTTTTCAATCTCATATACAGGTTCAGGCTTGTTTATCTTAATTTATTTCTAATAGCTGAGGTTTAGTCAAATTTTCTCCGTAGTCAATTTTATTTTGGGTCAACCATAATTGCATATCTTTCTTTAAGGAATTCGTATTTGGGACTTTATTCACACAAATACGGTGATAACGATAAGAAGCATTATCCATCACTATTATGGATGGCTCTCGTAAATTAGGCACAAGTTTTTCAATAACCCACTTTTTAAAGTTGGTAATATTCATCTCGTCATGATAAACACCACTTTTTGTGTTTGATTTAAACACAAGTAGTGCATTTGTAACAAATCCAGTGTCTCCTGCCGCATGGACAATAATATATCTTTGCCATTTCGATACAGGCTCCAATACTCCGTCTTCACCCTCTCCTTGCAAACATTTACCCGATGTATGCGTAGAGTGAATATAGGTCTCATCTAAATAAATTATGTGCCGGGGCTGGGGAGATTTAATATTTTTATCCACTGAATGCAAGTACTTAGCTCTCCAAGCTGATATTTCATTACGCTCCATGAGAACCTTCCGATTGGATTGAGATTTCTTAAAACGAAATCCCACTTTGTGAAGCAGCTTTCGCAGACTCTCTCGCTGTCCTGTGTAATAGGGATGGATACAATACAGGAGCTCGAGTCGTTAATAGTATATAGTATAGTATTAGTATGGATGGATATTATTTTTAAACTTGATACAACGACTAGCTGTATACCTATACGTCATAAAAGATAGCTTGATCTCTGCGACAGCTGTCAGTAAAATCACACCTATGAAGTCCTGTATTTCGTAATAGTACAGTCCGTACATACAGTACCTGTCAATGTCATACTTTATGGGCATGCCGACCTAATTAGTGATGGGCGATGAATCATCGTGACCACAAACTATAAACTATCGATATTTTAAATAAAACTTAATTTAAAATTAATTTATCTTTTTATTTTATTGTATATTTTAAGATCATACGTTATATACATTTGTACATAATTGATCTAAAATAATAGTGAGTAAATAAAATATAATTTCTCACCTACTCATGTAACATTCCATCCGTCAACGTCCCATCCTTGGGTTTCGGGAGAAGACACGCAGCGTTATTTGCGAACAAGAGTTTATAATAAATTTACTAGATTGCTCTAGCGATTCAGAAACTGATTCAGATATGGATTTGGGGTACTCCTTATATTAAAATATTCGTTTAATTTACTAACGTTTGTTATTAAATTTAATTTAAAAAATATATATATGTTACATTAGCATCGATAATATAGTGTGGCCATTAGTGCTGTGCACTCCCTGAGGTATGCGCGGCGAGGTGGGAGGCGAAGAAAAAAGTGCATGAGTTCACATGAGATCGATACATGTCGGACAGATCTTACGATATCAGTTTGCATTTCTAAGGCAAGACTTGTGGCGGGACGATGGTCGGAGGCTATCTATCTGTAATATATTATACTTACTTAGTTGATTAAAATGTAACCCAAATATACTCATATTTTATTAAAAATATGCAGGTGATAAATAAGAACTAAACTTATAATTCAAAGCAGGACTTGTATTATTGAACATTTTTTTTATATTTACAACCAATTATATATTCTAACGAAAGTTATTCTGACATAGATTCTGTTTCAACTTCATCTTCCATTTCGTCATCATCTTCATATTCCACATCGCCACCGGAACTTGAATCAGAGTCTTGCAAATTTATTATGAATGAATCGACAACATTATAGAACCTACTATCGCGACTCCAGTAATCATTTTCATTTTTCTGGACATGATCGTCGCATCTCTGCCATTTTTCCGCCGTGAATTCCGAAAACAATTTATCCAATAAGATTATCTTATCGTCTAGAGAAGAATTAATATAGTTTTGGGCTATGTTGTTTTTAATATCAGCCCAGACCAACTCAATTGTATTTAAATCTGGATGGTACGGAGGTAAACGCAGAACAGTGTGTCGACTGGCTTTCAGGAGTTCGTCAATTCTATACACGGGTTTTTTTTTGTGTATTTTTGATAAGAAGTAGCAGTTCAGCCTTTGTCATGGTTCCTGAAAATTTTACATTATGGCGTAGCAACCAGTTCTGCATTTCACTTTTAAGGCTTGATATAGTTGGTTTCTTCTCAACCTGAACGCTGTGGTAAGACGCGTTGTCAATTACAACCACAGAATTCGGCAGCAACTTATCTTTTAACTTTTCATCTACCCACTTATAAAAAGTAGGTCCGCTCATATCTCCATGATAGTCACCGGTTCTAGCATCTGATTTGAATATAGTCAATGCATCATCCACTAAGCCATTTCGACACCCAGCGTGGAGAATTACCAATCACCGTCCTTTCCCAATATCAGCATGAATTCCGGGTTCTGACGATGATTGCCAACATTTGCTGGCATGGTGACTGGCGTTGATGTATGTTTCATCAAGAAAATATATGTTGCGGTTTTGCGTACTGTAATTTCTGATTTGTGTAAGATATTTTTTCCGCCACACTGTAATATTAGGCTGCTCTATAAGGAGATGTCTCTTTGATTTGCATCTCAGCTGTCTTAAATATTCCCGTCCACAATTCAATATGCCATCCTGTCTCAAACTTGATAGTAACTTACGGACACTTGATATTTTTTTTTTAACTTCGTAAAACTGATGAATTTTTGTTTTGATAACTCCAAGGTCAAAATCATCCACAACGTGTTTTTTCTTTAGAACTTTTGGTTTTTTTGGCGATTGAAATTTTAATTGGCTTGAATTTTCAATTGATAAATAACCCGCAGAAATCACATTATGCACGATTCTTTTGCTGTACCCCGTAGCCTCCGCAACGATTTTGGCAATATTCACATCATTTTTAAATTCAAAGCTTTCTTTGTCTGCTTTTCTTTTCTTAAAATATTCAGCCACCTTAAAAATGACAGTCTTCATATCACGAGATAACGCACGACCCATCTTTGAATATTTATCTCATGTGCGTCTGACATAGACAGTCCGATACAGATAACACTACATGATGCCGCCACGAGCCACAGACTAAGTAGTACTCAGACGGAAATCTCCCATAGAAGAAAAATCGCTGTAAGAATCTGCATTCATGATTGTGACGTTTGTTTTTTTTTAAATTTTATAACAAAAATTTTGTCACTCGTAGTGTTACGAAACCGAGTCTTTTTGCCAAAATTGATCGAGCCCAGAATAGTTTGAATACTAGCCTTTTAAGCACTTAATCCACGCGCACCCACGAGTTTAAGAATTGGAAATCGTAGTGAATAAAATGCATTTGATATCATAAATTTTTACTTTTATTTAGTTTTCATACAACCAATTAATACAGACATTTTTGGGTACTCTTCAAGCTTTATAACTGAATTTAAATTGCGTGTTGTTAAACATAGGTGTAAAAATAGGTGTTATAAATAAAATATGTACACAGATCTCTGTTTTGCCGTTAACGGCGTACAAATATCAGATACGACATTTTTACAATTTAACAGAATTTTTGTTACAATATAATGACAAGTAAAATTAAAGCTAAATTATATTCTAAAACAAAGTTAATAATATTGCAAACAAAACGTATTTCGAACATATAAATTTTTAGAAACATAATAATATTTCTGATACTCTCAAGTATTAGGTAAGTATAAATAATAAATTTAAATATATTTGCAAATGACAAGCAAAATCTTAATTTAAATACTAGGAATTAAAAAAAAAAACAAATTCACAACAGTATTGCTATTGGGTTGATGGGAAAATTATTGCCGTTTTCATGTAAAAAATTCAAAGACCCGTTTTGTGTTGGTGGATTGAGCACTGTTAAATAACGCTGCTAATTCGCACATTGTTTGGCGGGGATTACTCTCCACTACACGTCTTAACTCCTTGTCGTCAATTTCCGTCGGCCGGCCCGTCCGGGGCTTGACTTCCAATGACCCATGACTCCCAATATAATTTGCTGACAGAGTTTTTGTTGCATGCCTTGTTCAGACTACTTCTTCTTGAGACTAGTAACTTCAGGAATCTCTCTCTGCATCTGTAAAAGTGAGAAGTAAAGCAAATATTAAGAAAACGAGTACTTACTTACTAACATCACGCCTTGTTTCCCCGAAGGGTTAGGCAGAGGTGTACCTATAGTACACCCACATTTCGCCAGTTATGTTATGTTAGTTGTGTTTATTAAATTTATATCTATTTAATTATTTTGAAAGAAGCTAACGTGCGGTACCTATGAATTACATGATCGTTGATTACTGCATTTTTGTCAATGATAAAAATATGATCGTGATATTGAGGTTCTTACCTGTGCAAGTGGTCACGGTGCAGTTTGATTAACTGCTTTGTCGTCTTAAAACAACGTACGTGGGATAGGCACCAACACATAGACGAGGCCTTACAGATAGGCACCAACACACAGACGAGGCCTTACAGATATGTCTCTAGGCGATAAACTTCTTCACAAAACGTTAAGACACTCATAATGCGTGCATGTTTTTCACTTTTGAAGTCCTGTAACTTGGTCTTTTTTTTTTTTTTTTTTTCTCTTATGGCAATTGAGCCGATGTCGACTATTCTGCCAGCGTCATGTTTAGACGGCAGCACAGAGGCAGACCGTCGACTTTGCACTTTGTGGTAGATCTAGGTGTTAGTTGCTGAAAAGACGAGGACAAGGGTTAGTACTACATAAATATTCTAAACAATCAATGCAACAGGGTGATGAAACAGCACAAAAAAAAAAAAAAAAAAAAAAATATATATATATATATATATATACAATACATATAAATTATTATGCACCAGTTAAAATTTAATGTTATTTTCGTTTAAAAAAGTTGTTAAAATATTAATAATTTTGGGAGAGAAGTGGGTTAAAAGGGAATGGAAGTTAGTTGGGAGGGGAATGTTACATTTCGAAATTTTTCGATAGAGGTCAAAGGATTTGGTGTTCAAGGAACAGGAGAAAAATATATGGTCCAAAGTACCCTCCGCAAGACCGCATTCACACACTGGAACTGTCCCTAACATGGATCTTATTCAGAAACACTGGGCTACAACAGTGTCCGAGTCTAAGTCTACAAAGTGACGATACAGTTCTTTTGGACAATTTCGGATATTTAAAAAACCAAGGTTTCCTTTGGATGTCGTGCTGTATAGCTGCATAGTAGACCCCCTTGGTTTTTGAGGTCTCATTCCACATTTTTGTCCACGAGTCGAACAGTTTAAGCTTGGCACCATTTCGCAAATCGTAGTTATGAGCTACGTAGTGTTTTCGATCAGCCGGATTTGATGTGGCGTACTTTGCTAACGAATCAGCGCACTCATTGCCAGCAATACCCGAATGACCAGGGATCCAGGCTATCTCGATGTCCAAGCCGTTTTGGGAACATTCAAATAACAGGCTCTTAATTTCTACGACGATCTTACTTTGGATTTTACTATGGAGTTGATTTTGTTCTAAGGCCTGAATACTACTACGGGAAGCTGAAAAAATGACTGCTTTTCTTATTTGATGAGACTTGATATAATGTATGGCTTCTAAAATGCCAATACACTCTCCTGTAAAAACTGATGCTTCTGGTGGACATTGAAAGAGTAAGGCAATTTTGGAATTTTGAAAATATACTGCTACTCCTGTACATTCTGTTTGTGATAATTTTGATGCATCAGTAAAGAAAAAATTCCATCCTTCCCAGTAACGTTTGACGGCTAACTCGAAGTCGCGTCTTGCGTTTTGGGAATTCTTTGATATACCTAGTCCCAAAACGGCTTTTGGTTTGAAGTGGATCGCCCCATATGCAGAGGAAAAGACGGGGAGAATTGGATATTGACAAACAGGTGAGGAGAGGTGTTTAAGCTCTCTGTACCTATTTATCAACAGAGGAACAGCCTTATTGTTCCAATAAGGAGAATTATTGAAGGAGAGGTCGATTTGCTCTAAAATTGTGAGTAAAGGATGGGATGAAAGGGAGAATATTTTAGACAAGAAACGATCAGCCAAATATTGTCTTCTTAGGCATAAGGGTGGTTTTACACATTCAACTTGAAGCGCATTTATGGGAGAGGATTTCATGGCTCCAATAATAATTCTCAGGCATTTGGCCTGGATGCTATCTAATTTCTTGAGCGCTTCTTTGTTGCAAGGCTCAATAAGGAAGCAACAGTAGTCCAAAGCGCTCCTGGTCAACGCGTTATAGACTAGTTTGAGGGTGTAGGGGTGAGCTCCCCACCACACCCCTGCCAAAGCCTTAAGGACCGATACGGAGCGTTCACATTTTTTGACCGTGTTGTTAATATGGTCAACCCCAGACAATCTCGAGTCCAACGTTACTCCCAGAAACCTAGCCTTATCCTTGACTGGAATGATTTGTCCGTCGATATTTATATCTACTTGGGGAACAGAACGCTTACGGGTAAAAATAACCGCTGTACTCTTTGGCGCACTTAAAGATAACCCGTGATCAAGGAACCATTGGTTTAACGAAGACAGAGAGACATTCATCGATAGAGCGGCATCCTGAATGGAACTGTCAGTGACCAGTAACGCAATATCGTCAGCATACTGAAGGATTTTGCAGTCAAAATTTAAAGATGAGGACAAATTCGCTGTGTATATATTGTATAATGGGGGACTAAGAACAGATCCTTGAGGTAGCCCTCTCCATACTGTTCTTTGTTCAGAGTCAGCTCCAGGGATTCTTAGTTGAATGACACGGTTGGTAAAGATGTTACCAATGATACGACAAATCCTAGCCGGGATTCTCAGCTCATGCAGCTTTTGCCTGAGAATTGGGAGGAGGACCGAATCATAGGCTGCTGATATGTCCAGGAAAACGGCCACCACAGACTCATTCCTGCCGAGGGCCAGCCGGACCGCTGACGTAAGGATACCTACACTATCAGCTGTGCCCAGACCTTTCCTGAAGCCGAACTGAGTCGTTGGAAGCAGTCTCCTGCTCTCCACCAACCACTCTAAACGATTCTTGATTAAATGTTCTAAGAGTTTAATTAGTATGGACGATAGAGCAATAGGTCTATATGAGCAATGATCGTTAGGATCTTTGCCATGTTTTAATATCGGAATGACAACTTGAACCTTCCAGTCTGTGGGAATATGTCCGGAAGTGAAGCAAAAATTAGCCAAGTCCAGATAGTATTGGTGGGTTTTTGGACCAGCTTTGGCAATAAAAGAGTAAGGGAATCCATCCACTCCTGGTGCGGAGTCCCTGACACGGGATAGCACAGTTTTTAATTCTTCCAAGCTGAATGGCATGTTCATTGGATCGTTAGTGTTGTCTACATCATCAATGCCAACACAACTGTCCTCTACACCTGGAACATAGGCTGGAGCGATTTTTGAGAAAAACTGGCACCCCAGTTCTTCTGAGAGGTTGTTCGAGGAGGCAGGTGCGAAACTACTCCTGAAACGTTTTACTTTCCGCCATACCACCGAAACTGGAGTGGATGGACTCAACGAACTGCAATACTTGGACCATCCTTCTCGTTTCTTCCTTTTGAGTACTTTCCTGGACTTAGCCAATATTCGCTTGAAGGCGATGAGGTTATCCAGGTTCAATTCACAGTTAACGGTCTCTTCAGCCTCATTCCTGGCCCTGATCATGTCAGTGCATTCTCTATCCCACCATGGCGGAGAAGGAATTTTACCAGATTGGGGTTTTTTGGAAGGGAAACAGTCATCTGCTGTAGAAGAGATGGTAGAAGAAAAGGACGAAAAACATTCCTGGGCATTATTCTCGTTAATTTTTGCAAGGGAAGATACTCTTAAATCTAAAATTTTTGAATATAAATCCCAATCTGCTGAGTTTAGTCGGTGTTTTAAAAGGGGAGGGGAGACTTTAGTGGGAACATTTTTAGACGAGAATTCGATCATGATGGGGTAGTGGTCACTTCCATAAGTCATATCCAAGCGACGCCAGATGAGAAGGCTAGATATATTGGACGAACAGAATGTCAAGTCAACACAACTATTACTCTGCCCTGGTGCAGATCTGCGTGTGACACTACCGTCGTTGATGACACAGAGATCAAGATCATCCAATACATCCAGCAAACCAATGCCAAAGTTATCGCAAGTATCTGATCCCCAACGATAATGGTGACAATTAAAATCACCCATAACAAGTATTGGACTGCTAACATTGCATAACAAATTTCTAATGACTGAAAGATATTCGAGTTGTGGGTGCGCAATATAAAAAGAAAAAATATTTATATCCTCAGCCTTAACAGCTGCAACATTTATGTTATCGCCAACAAAGGGTAGAGGAATCGGGGAAAATGATACTTTGCTATTGATGAGCAAAGCACATCCCCAATATCCATCAGGCCTGTCATTACGTACACCGCCGCCGCACGGATGTACACAACCACAGACTACGATAGACTTACAACCACCAGGCGACAAAGGGGAAAGGGACGAGGGGCGGTTGTCACTTTATAGAATGCACCCATAGACAAAATACGTCTATTAATGCCATGATTTTTTGTTCTAAGATTACCAGCTGTGCCACGAGCGTTGACGGCGCACTGACAGAGCGCAGCAGCCGATTCTCCCCCCCGTCACGCCGCGCGCATACCTCAGGGAGTGCACAGCACTAATGGCCACACTATAGTAAGAAACGTCGATAATTTCTATCGACACTTTTTTATATCCTGACAACCCTAGGAATGTCAGTTTGACATAATGTCGCAGAGATCAAGCTATCTTTTATGTAGTATAAGGCCTGCATTCTATTTTATGCGGCTTTTTATATAAAGGCATAGGGAAGCTAGCTAATAAACCACAATGGTCGGACGTTAAGTCACTAATTTATTTTTGGCATCACAATCACTAAATATATTATTAAGTCGACGAAGATGCCGTGATCCTGGTAGGTTCAAAAACAAGTTAATTAAATTATAAGACCTAAACAGATTCAGAAGTCTAATACGATAGGAGTAACATCTAAAATATTAATATTACAATCACTTACTAAAATCCCCAGCTTGGGTCGATAATCGCAAATTATAAACTATCGCTCGTTCTCAACACAAGACAACTCAATAGTGCGCTCGATGGAAAGATTATCTAAATCTAAACGATGTTTACATTTTAACTTGTTTGCAACAAGAACTAAAGGCCCACCGCGAATAGCGCTTTTTCTTACAAATGCACTTTGAACAGTAAAAAAAAATGAGAATGAGATATTTTTAAAATCGCCAGCAAATCGCTGCGGTGTAGCTAGCGTATCCGTTAACTGAATACAGCCCTATCGGTATTCAACGCACAGACGTAATCACCTGTCACTTCTGTCAGTTTCGAAATGTCACGTTGAACAATTTTCATAGATTTTGTTGTTTCTTGTTTTGCAGTTTGCTCACTGTATACTTCGAAGTTTTGATTCGTTGTAGTTATTATAAAAAATCCAATGTTATACATATTTATAAAGTTAAAATCCTAAATGATGGGTAACGACAGTTCACAGTTAAGTGGCCTAGAAATTGAAGAAAAAGCAATAGAGATAACCGATTTTTGGTGCCACTATCAGGCCACAATAAAAGACAGTTGCAGATATTTCAGCCTAAAAGGGGATGGCTCGGTTTCTGTTTTTAAGGGAGAAGCTGCAGTTGGTCCGCTTTGGTCACTTTCGACACCACTGGAAAAGTTTTCGAATGTACGTTTTCTAAACTTGATTTATGTATGTATAAACTTGATTTGTGTTTATGGTTACAGTCGATAATGTTTTTAATTACTTTGTAGAATCTTCTGAAGTATCGTCATCCATGCATAGTTCGATACTTATCTGCTTGGCAACAGCGTTCCACTCTGCATTTAGCCACTGAATTTGTGCAGCCATTGTCCCATATTCTACAGTCTTTGACACCGCTCCAGATATGCATAGGACTCAACAATATCTTAAGAGCTTTAGTGTTTATTCACGAACAGGTTTGTTTTAATTTTAGTATGAAAGTATATGGGTATCCAACCAGTAAAAGTTGAGTAATGTTTTCATCAATTAAGTTTCAATTTATCAATATTATTTAACACCATTACTACTGGGTTGTAATTTAGTTTAAAATTTTATTTATCATATTTATAGGCTGGTATGTCTCATAATAATGTGAGTGTATCAGCAATATATGTGACTGGAGATGGACAATGGAAGCTGGGAGGACTGCAATACCTTTGCCCGTTTGCTGAGCTGACGGCAGCTTATTTAAGACATGCCAGGATTCACAGGTACAATTTAAAGTATAGTATGCATTAAGTATATTGAATTATTAATCTCATACCTACTGAAAGCTCACTTTCATCACGCAAAATATGCGCATTGACGTGGAGTTGCGGACACCAGCCCATATTACCTATTACCTACTGAAAGCTCACAGTTTGGGAAAATGACTTACTTACCAAGAATCTATAAACATTTGAGGAAGTTTTGTTTTTTCAATTATATAATATATGTGTAAACAATATCTAACATCTTTGTCATATTTTAGGTATGATAAAGCAGTTGATCCAAATGAAGATTCTTATGAGATTACTACAAAAGTGGATCATTATGCATTTGCTGTATTGGTTGATGATGTTTTCAAAGACTGTAAAGATGGTATAGCACTAAATCCATATTTTTATAACTTATTTATTTGGTTCTTGCCATTTGCATTTATATGTGTACTTGCTTTATTTTCAGATGAAGTACCTCATTTGAAAGAATTCAAGAAATATTGTAGAGACTACATGCAGCATCAAAATCCTGCCAAAAGGCCCAACTTATCTGACATATTGCAGCACAATTTTTTCAATCATGAATTTATTTCAATCTATAAATTTCTTAATTTCCTCCCTTTAAATTCAGAAGAGGAAAAGAGCCAGTTTTTTTCTAATATTTTGGACAATCTTAAATGTTATGATGAAGAAACTGTGGCAAAGCAACTAGGAGGTCTTTTGCTATCCAGGCTAACAATGTTAGACCAAACAGCAAGAAGAGATGTCATTCCTTTCATTCTCAAACCAAAAAATGGTAATGATCCTGCTGAGGCTAACCATTAAAGCAGAAATACAACTTAAAATGTGACTAAAAATAATTATATCTGTTTTAAATTCCAGATCGCATACCTAATGGAGAAGTACCAGGATTTTTCAGTCTTGGTGTCTTCAAAGAACATATTAAACCCAGACTAATGCAGTTATTTGGAGTGAGAGACGGTCAAATCAGGATGCTACTTTTAAGACACTTTTCTAAGTTTGTTCATGTATTTTCACATGAAGAGCTCTCTCAACACATCCTTCCAGAGGTTATTTCATTAATTTATTACGAAACACACATTCCAATAGTACCAAGCATTATAATTGAGTATTATATACCAAATATAATATATGGATTGCTGGATGCAAGAATATATCTGTAGTATTGACTATATTTGAATATTTTTTTTTTTGTTGCAGTTACTTTTGGGCATTAAGGATATAGATGATAGTTTAGTGGCAGCAACTCTAATATGTTTAAGTGAATTAGTACCAATATTAGGAGCTGGTACTGTCATAGGAGGAAAAAGATCGAAATATTTCTCAGATGGTAGACCAAATTCAAAAGCAAGGCCTTTATTACCAGCAGCCAGTGCAGTAACTGAAACAAGTATATATCTACCAAGTAAGTCTTTACGTGATTTGCCATGTTCTGGAGAGATATACGAAAGTGACGATAGGAATGAGTTAATTTCTTTTGATAAGTCATTAACGTTAAATGAAAGACCTTCTCCAGTTGGTGGGGAATCCATAGATGATGAGATTATAGCAACAGAATTACATACAAAGAAAGGAGACAGTGAAGATGACTGGAGCGACTGGGATAATAATCGCCATTTAACAACAAAAAGTGCATCTCCAATTTTAGATGAAGATATTACACATGAAAAGTTAGTTCATATCAAGACTGTCAATGAAACAAGTACTTCTATCTCAAACATAAACACGAAAGTTGTTTCCGAATCAAGAACGAGGTTACTGCAAAAAGCTGCAATCGAAGCAAAAAAGAATATCTTAGATATTTCTGAACTTGACATAAAAAATCAAAAATACGATTCTAAAAAGAATTCAGATGAATTCGATTTTTTTGCTGATATGACGCCTGTAATAGAAAAACCGACCATTGTAAATATTGCTCAAAATAGCGGTACTCAAAGCGTAAGCAGTAAATTAGAATTTGTACCAGATGAAAATGTTGATGAGAATGAAGGCTGGGGCGAGGGTTGGAATGATTAGTAGAGAACCGAAATATTACAGAGTTACAATATGGGGCTCTAATAATCCTTCCATAGCCTACGGGCACGGTCTCCCCTACCATTATCGCGCCCCCCGGTCTAACCCTTGATATGCAATGGTCTCTGTAGCCCCATGTAAAAACATGGGGCTCCAGGGTCTAGTGTGAATCTTTGGGATCTTTGGGTTCATTTGAGCAATCGAGTCTGGTTAAACCACGCTGGGGTCAGAGCATTTCATTAATTCATCATTCAATATTTATTATAAAGGGTGTTTTTTTTAGAGGCGGAGAATTTTAAATTGAAATAAAGGAACAGAAAAATGTTTATAATATGCATGAAATGGGATTTATTTGAGAGATGATTTTTATGACATTAATGTTTGAATATAATTTCGGGCATATGGCCGCCGCGGCTCGCGCGTACATGGCGTAATCTGGATGTCCAGTTTTCACATACTCTTCTCAGTAAATCGGGCTGTATGTCAGCAATGACGCGTCGAATGTTGGCTTCTAAGTGCTCAATTGTTTCTGGTTTGTCGGCGTAGACATGCGACTTTACATATCCCCAGAGAAAATAATCGAAAGGCGTCAAATCGCATGAACGAGGTGGGCAGTTAACAGGTCCATTTCGTGAAATTAATCGTTCGTCAAACGTTTCTTTCAGTAAATTAATGGTATCGTGCGCTGTGTGGCATGTGGCACCGTACTGCTGAAACCACACGTCTGCCACATTAATGCCATCCAACTGAGGCAAAAAGTTTGTTATCATATTGTCTCTGTACCGCTCACCATTGACTGTAACGTTTTGACCATCATCAAAAGACATAAGGACCAAATGATTCCACCGGCCCATAAAGCGCACCAAACGATGACTTTTTCTGGATATAACGGTGCTTCGATAATGGCTTGTGCATTATCATCGCTCCAAATGCGGCAATTCTGTTTATTGACATAGCCATTTAACTAAAAGTGTGCTTCATCACTGAACAAAATTTTGAAATGAAATTGTGGATCAATAGCAATGTTTTCTTCAGCCCTTACACTGAATATACAGCGCAAACGATGATCGCGTGGCTTCAATTCCTGCACAAGTTGAATCTTGTAAGTACGTAATCCAAAATCTTTACGCATACTTTTCCGTAAAGTGGATGGACACAAGTTTAATTGTTGATCCCGATGACGAATCGACACAATTGGATCATCATCAACACTACGCTGCACGCTATCAATAGCTATAGTCCCCGCCAGATAAGAAAAAAATTAAAGTCGTTGACGCCTTCTACCAACGTATTCCAATATTTCAAAACGATACGAAAAAATGTCAAGGCAGTGTCGCTAACACGATCAAAACAAACGTATCGCGGTACGAGGCGTCCTTGACGCATGCACGTGTAGTGATGTGCCGTTCTCGAGAACGTTCTCCCACCTGAGAATATTGCCGGCAGCGTTCCCGGCAACGTTCTCCTAAGTGAGAATGGTTGAGAATCATTTTTATGAAATGGAAACAACCAACCTTTCTTAAGTAAAATAGTATCAAATAAAGTCAACAGATAATTTTGTATAATAAAATACACTCTATTTGCAATAAAAGACTACGTTTCCAGTAGTAGCAAGTATTCTCGAGAATATTCTCGGGAACTTTCTCGGCAATATTCTCAGCATTACTGCATCTTTAATAGATTTTTTTTTTGTGAAATATTGTTTTATTGATATGGACGATAAAACTTTCTTTTTACACGTAAAGATAAAGAGAATGGATACTTAAAATGTTCGTTTACTTGACATTAAATGTATATACTTTTAGGTACAAATGGAATGGTCAAATTGAAACAATTTTTCGCAATCAACTCCGTTTAATAAAACAAGAAAACATCAACTTCACTAATTACTACTATTACAATATTGACAAACACTGAGTGAGCGCTTTGAAATCTGATTGAAAAATTAAAAAGATGATTAAATCGTCATCATCTTCCTGCCCTTGTCCCAATGGTATTAGTGGTTAATAACTCAAAGTAAATCAACAGCTATCTAAAGATAAAATCGTCGATTTTCTAATTGTAGTCAATTAGAAAATATCAAATCAGAATTAAACATTTAAAAATCAACAAAGAATAAACTAAAATTAACAATATTTAACGACCTTGAGATATAATTAACCCTTTGAAATCTGATTTAAAAAAAAAATTAGTATGACAAAACCGTTTTCGTACGAGAAAATAATTCTAGTTTATCGCAAGATTTTCTTCAAGAAGTAATGGTTCTTCTTGAATATCCTGAAACTCATCAAAATCAAACGTTTCCATGGATTCAAGCATAGATTCTTCATGTTCAGAGTCACTTTCGTGGTTCGCTGAGTCGGCCGACGATTGAATAGTAGACGATAATTGGTGACTCTGTGTTTGTGTCTTATTTGAAGACTTAGAAGTTTTATTCATGAGCTTCCAATTATGAGCCACGTAACATAGTTTTCCAGCTCGATCAGTCTTTAGTTTGTTTTTTTTCTGGGTGTGTATATTGGAAAATGTCGAGAAACTTCTTTCCACAGTTGCCGAAGTTGATGGTATTGATAAATTTTTTACTAGGTATTTTTCAAATGCGTATCTCGAAAACTTAGTCATCAGTGCAGTTGTTTTTCCTATAAAAGGTTATGCCGAATTAGTGACGAAAATGAAAAAATAGTGATTTTTACCAAAAATGTCACGATTTTACCTTTTAACCAACGGTATGAACAAGTAACACCTGCAACTACCACCCAGAGTCAAATAAATCATAGCGACGTAATTTGTAATAATTAACTACTACTATTAGGTATTTATATCGATTATATTCTGGGTTTTAATATTTTATTAGCGCTCGATTTGCTTTGATTGACTGTGGTTTACATAGTTATCCGTTAATATTTTTAATAGGTACTTATTACGATAAAATTGATTTAATTTTGTAATGTATGTCGAGCGTACGAAGTTGCGCTTTGTCTTAGTCTGGTTTAGATTTTCATTAATAGTTATGCTTTCGGGTCTCCAGTCTCGGTGACTGGATGGATGTAAGGGAAAATAATACTGATAACATTACCTATTGATAGACAATTATTATCATGAAATGTCGCGTTTGTGATGATGGTTGAAATACGGCAGTAAAAACTGTTTATTTTGTGGATCAAACTGTTTATTTGCTCTTTTCTCTCGCAAAGTACTATTGGATTCCGTGTTGTCTTATTGCATACAATTTTAATAGAATATTAATGTACTTATCTCTATTTTTTTTGTGACAAACTAGTGTTAGATATTTAATTTATATGTGTACTGTAAAATGGGGTTCATTGGTACGAATTTTAGCTGAAAATAGATGAGAATATTGAATACAACGCGACAAGCTTTATAGCGTAGGTACTTATGTATATGGAACACTAGCAACGACATCCACACAGTCTTTAGTTGATTGGTTTAGTTAGTTGGGTGGAATTATGCGATGCGATTATGCGATTGTTGTTTGCCTACAAGTGCCGATTAGAACCTAAAATTCCAGTTGTTGCCGTTGTTAAATAAAAAAATACAAATAAATAAAATTGAAGTCTGTTTGTAATATAAAAATAACAGCTTTTTAATAAAAGTTTATACGGTACTTATAACAAAACAACAATTTTTAAAATTTTGTCTGTCTGTCCGTTTGTTTCGGCTAATCTCCGAAACGGCGGGACCGATTTTGACGGGACTTTCACTTTTTTTTTGGTTCAAATGTATATCGCAGTTTAAATTATGTGCTAAAAACCACAGAATCCTTTGATGCCTAGCAAGCTACTTTTATTTTCAAAAAAGAATTAGGTTTCTGCACAAAAAATTAAAACCCATGAAATTTAAGCTTATTTCGCGCTAATCTCTGGAACTACCTTTTTTCCATTTGGTAGCCCAATTCTCGAGGATGATTATAGGCTATTTAACCTTCTGCGACTGAGGTGGTAGTCTATCGGACACCACCAATCACAAAAAGCGTTGCCAGTTTGTAACCTCGCGCGATGTAGCTCTGTCTCGGTCAGTACCTTTTTTTTTTGAGAACACTAATTCATTTTTATTTCATTATACATAAACCCATTAATCGTAAAATAAAACCAGAGCTCTATTATTTATAAAAGTTGTGAACAAATCATGCTGTATACAGTGACGCCTGACAGACTACACCTCAGTCGAATGTTGATGAAAAACCCACCTCAGTTGCAGAAGGTTAACGTCACGCTACGACCTTTAGGAACCGAGCAAAATAACGAAGTAATAGTGCGGGCGGGCGATTCAACGCGGTGGGTCGGGTACGAGGGAGTTTTAATAAAATGTGGCTGTTATTTTAGTATATTGTGTACCTTACGACTTCCACGCGAATGAAGTCGCAGAGCACAGCTAGTAGAAAACTAGAATCTTATAATTATTTAATTCCAAATGTCGCCCAAAAGGCCAAATAGCCCCATTAAACTGTACATTATTATGTGTAACATACTGAAACAGATCGAGCCTTTACAGGAAGAACATCGTAAGCGACAATTTGCACTTAGGGTTTTTTTCTTCCCTAATTTACATGATAATTTCTTACAGCAATAAAGTCGTGTAAATTTAAAATGAAATTTAAGAGTAATCGGAATAAGATGTAAAACTGTCTAGTTAAAGAGTTACGAAGAAAAAATAGGTTTGTGATTTTTGGCGCTTACGACGTTTTTCCTGAAAAGGCTCGAGATTTGATTACTTACATAATACATAAACATACATAAACTCACGCCTTCTTCCCATGGGGGTAGGCAGAAACTACAGAACGCTACCTGCTACGATACTTACATACTCCTTTTGCCTCGTTTACATTTTTACATCTGGTCATACACGCACGCCGGTTGCGAGTACTATTTGATTACTTATAGGATATTTTATGCATAGTGTACAACAATACCTAGATAGTAGTAGGTACCTACTTGAGAAGATTTTAAGGAAGCAGTGAAGTATCAGAACAAAAGTCGGGTATAATGTGATTCATGCACAATGCTGCAGGGTTATCTTTAATTGATTACGCGGTGTCCTGCGTGAGCGACGAATACGAAGCGACGCGACGGTGCGAACGCGATCAACTCAACGGCATACCCTGCTTGCGGCCTATATGACAGTCTGCGGCGAGACGCGACGTAACGCGTGCTTGTTTAGAGGGCGACCAAACGCGTCACCACGAACTACGAAATGGTCGAGAAAAATTGTACTATACTTCTCCATGATTCGAGAAGTAATGACCAAAATCACGTAGGACATTTGTCGCGTGTAGCATCGTGTCGCATTATGTCGTATCGTGTTGCGTCGCGTCGCGTCGTTTTCGTCGCTCACGCAGGACACCGCGTTAGCTAAACTCCGCAGACGCGATAGGTATCGCTATCGATATCTAAAAACGATAAAATACAAAATAAAAAGATTTGATGTTTTTTGGGATGTCGACGACCGCTGTTAGTGTTGTTACTTGAAGTATGAATTGAGAAAAACTGTTTTCTTATGTTTTATCGTGTTTAACCCGTCAAATGTTAGCGTACTAGAAGCCGTTTGCATGATGTGAGCGCTCAACTGTTTTCACGATTATATTTATTGTCGTTTCGAGAGTATTTTGTTTATGAACCTATGGGGTTCATACGACATTTTAGAGATTAGATATCAATACCCGTCACGTCTGTGAAGTTTACAACTGATGTTTCAAGTGACTACAATAACTGCGGTCGATGACCCTACAAAAAAAAATCATCTATTAATTTTTTTTTTTTTGTTAAAGCCTTGTACCTACACAAAACTGCGATGCGACGTCGCATCGCAATAATCTGCGAGCTGTGCATTGAACTATAGCTACAACTTAATGCGCAGCTCGCAGAGTTTTGCGATGCGATGCGAATTCGCAGTTCTGTGTATGGACGGCAGCACATCAAGCTACTACAATCTGTCAAATTTCTTTAATAGATTTTCAACTTTATCACTAAGGCATTAGGTTCAAGGTTGATTGGGAAAATTTGTCAGTTTCGGGTAGCTTGACTTGCTGGCGTCTGTACAAGCCCTAAATCATATTTAGATAACGATATCCATCGCGTCTGCGGATTTTAGCTAGCCAATTTAAAATAACCCTGTACTTACAATATAATATTGTATATAGCATACAATAATTAATTTTAATTTGTCATCAATTTTATTAGGCTTCGATCAATAATGCTCGAAGTCTAGGTAAAATAAGCACCATCGATTGCTGCAGCTCATTCTAGAGAGACGCAATAAAATAGAAATAAAAGAATATCAGGCCTGATAATTTTTAATTTTCAGTTTCCCGTATGGTAGCGAGCGATTATAGAGCCTATCAGACACTAATAGGGAACCTTACTGACAATTTGTCCCGCTAGAGGGCGCACCTGCATCGCTTGGTGAACGGGACAACATGGCGTCCGTCTGTGGTAAGACTAGCTAACAATAACTATTCTTAATAATTTTAATAACAAATGCATTTTATGAGACCGTACTATCGCATTAGATAATGCAACCTGTAATGATAGTTAAAACATACTTCTTGTTTACGCCTTCTCTTTTATAATGAGAAATCCGGTGTTTACAATCTACTGATATATTATTTTAGTGATATCCGTTCGTCTGAAATATTCTGTAATAGATAGTAATAATGCATCAATCACTTCAATCAGTGTTGTGCCATTAGATAGTTTAAGCATGAACGAAGTGTTCATTAATTCACTATAAACGGGTAACTTCACAAGCAGTGGTATTTTGGTATGTTGCAAGCATTTTACAGTCACAAAACATTAATGGTTGTGTTCTAATCATTTTAGAGCTAAAGAATAGTCTTCAGCTCTAAAATGATCAGAACACACTATTCTTATAGAAGAATAAAGGATATTTTACAGATCACAGTATTAACCTAACGTAAAAACACAATATTTTTAGTGCTATTTACTTGAATGTAACATTAAAAGTTTTATTGTAAAGTAGTTCAATAGCACAAAAACAAATATGTTTGAAATTCTTTTATGCATATTTTTAACCTTTTGGTATTATTTTAACCTATAATATAACAAGGATGAAATAAAGCTGAAATAATATTGAAAAACGCCGAAAAATGTTGCCGCGCGCCTTTGACCGTTTACTTTGTTTACCTCGCGTCAAAATGGCGCCATCTGCTGTCTCAGCTTTGCGTAATATTCCCTATTGGCTTTCAGCTGTTTTTCTCTCTATCGCGACACTTAATTATTGCTACTAAAATCTCAAAGTACCTACTTATCACACTACTTGTCACATAAAGTTTAGGTATTAAGTATATGGTCACACAAACTAATTGGTGTGACCCCGACCCTTGCTCGAGCCAGCCCGCGCAGCTGAGCCCATAGTTTTAAACTCGCCCCCAATTAATCCGATCCAGCATGTCCTCCTTGCTGTCCTCTCCCAGCGACGCCCTAAGCCGAGGTCCGTACCCCACAGGGGGTGCCCTTAGCGAGTAGTTGCTTAGTTTTTAGTTTTATGCCTGGCTGGAGGCCTTAATTTATTGAGGCATCCACAGGAAAGCCCGGTTAAGCAGTCGACAACCTCCTATAGGTTGAACTGCGAGATACCATTCCCCAAAAACAAAAAAACAAACTAATTGGTGTTATATACATTTTGTCTAAATTGCTTCGTGTTCATCATTGCTTTAATAAGCTTCATGTTATGTGAAACTACGTGAAAATCTACTTCACAACCTCACCTTACAAAGAACCACTTAAGTATTGTATAGGTACCTATCTTAACATACACAGCCTAAACAATAAATTAGATTGCAATACATATAGATTCATTGGCTTAGCCAAATAAATATTTATCTAAGATTCTATAAATTTGTTGATATCACATATAAACTAAGGTTCAGACAAAATCTAAGTCATTTATCTTGTGGTGCAATACAATTTACTATGCCAGTAATCAAAGTGAATGCTTGGCGCAAAATACAATGCAAAAAGCATCGCGCCGATATTCCTGCATGAAATCTATGCATGAACACATTTTTCGTTATGCTAATAGTGCAATTAGCGCGCTTTCAAGAGGCGTTTGTTTCACACACTTAGTCAAAGTGCTTATTTATGAAAGAAAAAAACCCTTGTACCACTGGCCAAAATACGCAATTTTTAGTTTACACCGCGGCGTGAAAACATCCAGTAAAATACAAGACGCGATTGTAATGTGATAAAGCCTTATTATTTTTTCCAATTTTTACTGGCGGTTTGAATTCAAAATAAAATTGATTCATAATTTTATTGTTGACTTACTACATTACCTAATACCTACAATATCAATAACTTTAGATTAAGTAGAACATTCTAAAGGGCAAAAAGGAAGATCAAACATTTTGGTATTATATAACATAACATCACGCCTTGTTTCCCCAAAGGGTTAAGAATTGCCATCTACCGGTATTATATCAGTCAACTAAATGGTGATTATAACTTATAAATATGACTAGAAAAGTAATAGGAAATAATCTTCCTACATCAACAACACATTTGACTAAACAACAAAGCAAAATCATGACTAGATAAAATGTTTACAAAAGGAACAAAGTATACCTAAAGTTTATATAATTAACTTATGGCTTCTTGGAGTAAACTTAACTAAGGGGCCCCCGGAACAATCAATAAATTGACATCAATTTCTACTGTAGTCAATCACTTCAATTGCATTTGGTAGATGAACAATTTGAGTGTCAATGAGTAATAATCACGTAAAAATTGACAATGCATTGCAATTAATCATTTCGGGGACCCATAAGTGAATGATTGGCACTTGTCTGCATATATCACAACATGTCCACTTGAATATTCGTGTACATGTTTTGACATTTACAAATACCTCGCATTCTAAGAAATTTTACATTCACAGTCACAAAATGGCAATAATTGTTTCCTAACAAAATCAAATAGCTCTTAATTATCTAGGATGAGATTCTAGGAATTACTTTTAAATTTGTTTTATATCTATGGAATGTAAGGTGGGTTAGGACAATGTTTAAATAGCAATTTTCTTTTGCATAACTAGATCTTTAGAACTCTCATGGAAAACATCAATCATTTGTTGACGGGCCATTTCAGATAAAGTTTCAACATCATTACGTGTCATTCCACTTGTTGGTATGGGAGGCAATGTAGTGATGACCACCTTTCCTGTAATTATTTGAATGAAATAGTTAAGTACTAATCACTTTGGTATTATTAAAAAAGTGTTTGAGATTAACCCTGTTATTCATAAATGTTGCTTAACAATGCAATGTTTATGAATAAGGGGGTAAGTGTTTAACATTAGATTAACATACCTGGTTCAAATGTCTTAGTCTCGCTGTCTAGGAAGTAGTATTGACTAAAGACAACTGGCATTATTGGTATCTGAGCATCAATAGCTAAATAAAATGCACCTTTCTTAAAAGATTGTATACTGCCTTTGTTATATCTTGCCCCTTCAGGGAATATCCAAAGCTTTGTCTATAAAAAAAGTTGGTAACATTAAGTTTGGCTAATTTTTTACAGATTAACAAAATCATGATTATGGAGAGACACATACTTTTTCTTTAATGACTCGTGCAGTTGCATCCTTCATGAGTTGGCGAGCTTTCTCTGTTCTTAACCGGTCAATAAATACAAGACCAGATAGCCAAGCACCAAATCCAAAAGCACCAGTGAACATTAAAGGTCTCTTTGCCACGACAGTGCAACGCTTCATGCGAGGCCACATTTCAAACATACCTGGTATGTAAAAGAGAAAGCATTCAGTACAGAAAAACGTAGCATTCAATTAAATTTGTGGTGGAAATAATTTTAAAATGGATTTTACCTAATATATCTAACGAGCTTTGATGATTAGATATAACAATGTAGCATTGCTCGGTATTCCAATGTTCCAGCCCTCGCAATTCCCATTCTATACCTACTATAAGTGAGGCATAGCGACAAAATCTGGAAGCAACTCTGTAGAAATAAAACGATTTACATAAATACTACGCATACACGAAATTACGAATAATATGTATTCGCGAACACGAAATAATAAATAAATCGATATCTTACATTAGGTTTGTTACGTCGCGAGGATAAATTAACACTACGGGCAAGAGCACTGTACATGTTATTAACACATAAGCATAGTAGAGAAAAAATTTCAAATGATACCGAAATAGATTACTTTTTTCATATAAAAATGGCAAGGTAAATAAAAAACCCGCCAAAAATAATTCAGGATATGAATAGGAGGAAGCCATAACGAAGAATTTAATTATTTGACATTAGATTGCTAAAGTTTACCAGACTAAATAAAAAATCAATAAAGGTCTTGCCATTATTTTCGAAATATAAAACCTAGTCTAACGAAACATAAAAAACATGGATAATTGTAAATCTAAAAATTTCGCAGTAAGCCAAAATAAAAGAGATAATTGTTATTTGTAACAGTTTGGATTAATCTGGAAAAAGAACAAGAGGCAGTTTGTATGGATCCTGGGCCCAATGTTGTAGCACTTACTATCTAAATTATCTTAAAATGAAGATCCAATTAACCACATTTTATTCGAAGATATCACAGACTAGGTGGAAGATATGGACCATTACTCTAATCCGAGGGCTTACTTTGAGCTTTTAAAAAAAACTTTCAATTTCAAATCGGCTCAAAAGCAGGCCTGCTTCTGAATAGGGAACCTTACTGACAATTTAACCCGCTAGAGGGCGCACCTGCATCTCTTGGTAAACAGAACAACATAACCTGTTAGAACAAATGTATGTGTTAATTAATAAAATAAAATAAACATGGCGTCCGTCTGTGATGACTAGCTAACAAAACGGTTATGGTAAAAAGGTTCAAGTTCTTAATAATTTTAAATTGTAAGTAATTTTAATAATAACACTCATTTTTTGGAGACTGTACTATCGCATTAGGTAATGCAACCTGTAATGGTCGTTTTATAGGGGATAAATAAATAAATAACATAAACAGAAAATCAAACTTCATGTTTAGGCCTCCTTTTTCATCTATGATTATAAATATATATATATATATATATGGTTAGATGACTGTTAATGAGAAATCCGGTGTAAAACAAACATGCCAATTTTGTTATGAAGGGGAATAAATTAATAATCAAATAAGGGTGTACCGAACTTTTATTCATAATAAAATCCTTAACCTCCGTTTAAATGTTGAATTTTTGACAGTTAATCCATACAAAAACTGTCAGATGTCAATTTTATTCCACGCAGTGTTCTCGAACCTACCGATTTTTCTGTATTTCTACCGATATGGGCTCTCGTTATAAATTAGTCTGTAAGTTTTTTTTTTTTTCAATAAATAAACGAATTTGATTGAATATTGTATTTTTTTGTCAAATACCATAGTACCACCAAATAAATAGTTTGCTTAATCGGAGTCTCAGTGGGTACTTACATTTACATGACGCACAATTCGGTTTCAGGGCGGGACTATCCACTGAGAGTGCTATTTTATGCCTTAAGCATACTGTCAGGTATTAATCGGAGAGAAAGACACCGATATAAGCCTGTTTCCTCGATTTGTCAAAAGCTTTTGACACAGCCTATGACATACTGTGGCGAAAGCTAGAGGAAACGGGTGTGCCAACGGAGTATAACAGCATCCTTAAATTCTGGTATAAAAACCAGACTAACCAGGTGAGATGGGTGGATACACTATCTGACGAATATAGGTTGGAATGTGGTGTAAGGCAGGGCGGCCTCACATCTACAAGCCTCTTCAGCCTATATGTGAACCAGTTGATCGAAGAGCTCAGCAGTACACATGTCGGATGCTACATTGACGTACACTTGTGTCAACAACATAAGCTATGCTGATGATATGGTTCTGCTGGCCCCCGCGGTCAACGCCTTGAGGACATTGGTTAAAAAGACAATGACCAAATTAGTATGAAGACTGGTGCGTTTTGTTTTTTTGGCGGCAGTCGATCAAATATGAAAAAAACGATGCAGAATGATATTATAAATGAATTATTGTATGGGGTCTTATATCGAAAACTCAGTCTGGACTGAGTTATATCAGTTTAAAGACTAACTAATATTTTCATACATTATGGAATAATTCTTGTTACAAAGCATATTTTTGTCCTTCCCAAGCGACATTTACTATTTAGTTACTAGTCATATCTTCAAATACATGTTTACATTTATTATGTATTGGTTAAAAACAATAAAACTGGTCTTAAGGAGAACTTTTTATTTTAAAAACAACATATTACATTTGGACGTCATCGTCGCTAGGTTCATCATTAGCCTCATTTTCGACGTCGTGTCTTACAATTAAACTGTCTAAAAATAGTGCTGGGGGACTAAGATTAGGTTGATGTCTGCCCCATCCTAAGTACCAGACAATAGCCATCGCGTGAGAAC
The DNA here is from genome assembly GCA_947568875.1 of Fissipunctia ypsillon. Classification (NCBI taxonomy): domain Eukaryota; kingdom Metazoa; phylum Arthropoda; class Insecta; order Lepidoptera; family Noctuidae; genus Fissipunctia; species Fissipunctia ypsillon. Next base: position 19,776,067 of record OX387645.1, on the reverse strand, counting down.
AGCAGCCGAGGGTTCTTTTTCCTACAATACAGCTACAGTAGTGGCCTATTATGGCTTCTCTTCCATGCGCATTTTCTTCATACAGTATATATACATAATATATCCGAGCCTGCCGATGTCTGGACTGAATTCTTCCCCTAAGTAACACAGGATTGGCAGATATTATTCCGTATTGTGTTATATTTTGCGTGTTAACTTCTCAGCATACTTCTATGTGATATTGACCATTATTCTTTATATGCTCGCCATAATAGCTTCGAGCTTGTTTTATCTAGTAAGTACCAAGAGCATATAAAATAAGGTCATCAGTGGTTAGTGTTGGAAAACTATTTAGTTCCGGGTTTTCTACGGTTATTGCACGAAATATAGCTCTGCGAGCATTTAGATTATTTGCAATTACATATCGGCTTAAATGGTTCTCCATATCAAATCTTTGGTGTATTTCACTCAATATATTAGTCACTAACCTGTGATCAGTCAGAGGTTTACCAAACGCATTGAGTATAGCACACGCAATCTTAATTTCATCAAAGAGGTGTGTCATTGCTCAGTTATTGTTCGTGTGTCTCAATTGCTTAAACTGGTTCTTCAGCCTGCCATTTATTGTTTCAACGACCCAGCGACACATCGTTACTTTCCGGGATTTGTTTGCTTCTCGGGTCGTTAGCTGTGAGTCAGTACTGCTTTTTGTAATGGGCATTTTAGGACAATATCCATATGATTGTAATGGTTCAATCGAATCTCTGAACCCTCGATCCAAAATCAAAACATCATTAGGTCTAAAAACCCAATGAAATGGATCTTCTCAGCTTTCTAATATTCTATTCAGTATAACTGAGTCAGACGTCGTTGCATCATAGGGCCCATATACATCCACTATGTGTCCACCAGGGCATACTATTAAATATGGCTTGTAAAGGTTACGCCACTTATGCAGGCTGTATGACTTTCTCTGGAAATAATAATTGGTACTTCTTTGGAGGTACATGTATATCGCATCATGTATTGTAACAGCTCGTTCATAATTGTTTCCAAATAAAGCATTGGGTATCGCCAAACACCTTGAAATAATTTCATTGCGAGATATATGATCGTATCCAAGATGTCTTGGAATAAAATCTCGCTTCAAGCATTCTCTTACAATCGTCATCGTCCTCTCATTTGAGAGGACGCGGGACATTCTTAAAAGGCTGCACAATCTTTGGTTAGAATCACCAGTGTGCAGTTTCATCAGCACCGTTGCCAAGGCTGCAGCTGGCCTTCTTGTGTTATTTTCAGCAATTGAAGGTATGCTTTGCAGCATTTCTTGGAATTGAGTCTTTGAAAACCCAATATAATAGTGGAAAATACTGTCACTGATTGAAGATAGCCGTTCGAAGTTTAAATGTGAACAATGCGACTGCAATAGTCTCACCATGCCCATTAATTGTCTTGGAGAAAACATATTGTACACGTGACGTGTACTCCGTCCGATGTCTTGCCAAGAACTATCATTTCTATGTTCTTCACATACACGAGAGCCAAAAGATATAAAGAATTTCTTCTCTTTAAGAATAGTAGCTCTTAAAGACCTGTCAATCCGTTGTAAATGTCGATTTTATATAGTATAGTCTATTTTACTTTCTACGTCTGCTACTAGATACCTAAAATATCCGTATAAATATATCAATCCGTTGCGGCGTATAGGAATAACAACAAACAATAAGTTGAACGGAGACATTTTTACAGTTTTTCGTATTGCATTAATTATATTCTCGTAAACAACTTACCTCTGTTATATTTATAATATTGATGAGATACTGCATCAAGGAAGGATGTGCTTGCATTAATTCAGCAGTTAATGGCATTGACGGTCTCCGGCGATTATTACTCCGATTTAAAGTGCGTTGGCACAACAAACAAAGTCCCAAGTCTGCCATATTGTCACAACAACAAAATCCAACACGTAAAACACAATCACAGTCCGAGTATGTCAAGCACAGGTTATCCAATTAAAGAAGCGTTTTTCAAGTCCAGATTATTAAGCCAAGTCGTCTATAAAATCACCACGAGAAACTCTAAAAAAACACACGTAAGCCACTAGGTAGAACAGTGAGTGCTTTGTTTGCCAATGTGTAATAAACATAAAATACCTTAAACAGGCTCGTGCGCAGGTAAAAAATTCTTTGACTGTGATTGGCTAGCGTTCTAGCCAATTGGCAGTGCCGCCCGGTGTTGGCGTCAGTGAAAGCGCACGGGAAGGATAGCAGCGCATCATTTTGAAGTCAGAATTATGATCTGGCTATAAACGCACAACGATAAAACAAACTTCAAGTGGTAATTGTTGAATTATTTACAATTGTATTATTTTTTCTTTAAACACCCATACCTCAGTTCGGACTGAGTTTATGATATAAGACCCCATACAATATTTCATTTGTTATATTATTCTGCATCACTTTTTTCATATCCGATCGACTGCCGCCAAAAAAATAAAAGGCACCAATTTTACGCATTGGCCTTTGCGACGCGTCGATGCCCCGCGTCCACACACAAACAGGAAGGCACCAGGTGTACTGGTGGTCTGCCGAGATTGCGCAGCTACGCATCGCGTGCGTGACGGTTAGACCCGATACCGGAGGAGACGTCGTCGGGTCCCTGACGAAGAAGCCGCGCTGTATGAGGTGTACCCGTGGCGAAGGAGGCTCTGTGGCTGGCCATCGGCGAGGCGAAGACGCGAGCCAGGGAGGAGATGTTGGAGACTCTAGACGGGAATCCATGGGGGCGCCCTTATCGTGCGGTTCGGGGGAAACTCAGAGCCGCGGCGCCCCCACTCACGGAGAGTCTCCAACCTGAGCTGCTGGAGGAGGTAGTTGCAGCCCTCTTCCCGGCTAGAGCGGAGCATACCCCGCCGCCGATGGATTTGCCCACAGCCGCAGAGCCTGAAGATGAGAACGCCATCAGCGTCCCAGAGGTGACACAGGCAGAGATGAGGGCGGCCGTGATGCGGCTCCGAGCCAAGAACGTGGCTCCGGGGCCCGACGGGATTCACGGCCAAGTATTAGCCCTCGCTTTGAAAGAGCTGGAGCCCAGGCTGAGAGGTCTCTACACAGCGTGCCTTGAGCAGTCAGCAGTCAGCTCGTCTGGTCCTGCTCAGGAAGGCGGGGCGCCCTGCCGATTCGCCGTCAGCGTACCGGCCTATAGTGCTGCTCGACGAGGTGGGTAAGCTGTTTGAGCGGATTATCGCAGCCCGCCTCGTCGGCCACTTGTGCGGAGAGGGGCCGGACCTGGACGAGTGTCAGTTCGGGTTTCGGTACGGGCGCTCCACCATACACGCTGTCACGGGTGAGAGTCCTGGCGGAGGAAACGGTGTCCCGGGGCGGGGTGATGATGGCGGTGTCGTTAGACATCTCCAACGCCTTCAACACCCTGCCCTGGAGTTGTATCCGACAGGCACTGCGGTATCAACGGGTGCCTCTCTACCTCCGCCGCCTCGTTGGGGCTTATCTGTCGGAGAGGTGTGTCACCTACGTGGGATGTGATGGCACAAACCAGCGCCTCATGTCGTGCGGTGTTCCACAGGGCTCGGTCGTAGGCCCCCTCCTGTGGAACATCGGGTACGACTGGGTGCTGAGGGGTGAACTCCAGCCGGGCGTGGACCTGACGTGCTATGCGGACGACACGCTGGTCACGGCCCGGGGGAGTTCGCACAGGGAGGCAGTGTTGCTGGCGACGGCTGCGGTCTCACAGGTGGTGGGCTGCATACGGCGCCTTGGCCTGGAGGTGGCCCTCAATAAGTCGGAGGCCATGGTGTTCCATGGTCCCCGGCGGGCGCCGCCGCCCGGATCACACATAGTGGTCGGGGGGGGTCCGGATCGCTGTCGAGTCTACCATGAAGTACCTGGGATTGGTGCTCGACAGCCGGTGGGACTTCGGACCCCACTTCCGGCGGCTGGTGCCCAAGTTGATGGGCGCGGCTGGGGCGCTGTCAACGCTGCTTCCCAATCTGGGGGGCCCGAGCGCCGCCTGTAGGCGACTCTACATGGGGATCGTGCGATCGATGGCCCTGTACGGGGCCCCGATCTGGGCGGCTGACCTGACGGCCGGTAGCATTGCTGTTCTACGGAGGCCGCGGAGAGCGATGGCCGTCAGAGTCATCAGGGGGTATCGCACGATCTCCTACGAGGCGGCTTGCGCACTGGCCGGATCCCCGCCCTGGGACCTGGAGGTGAAATTACTCGCGTCATTGTATCGGTGGCGCGAGGAAATGCAGGCGCGAGGTGAGCAACCGATGCAGCGACTAATGGAGCAGCGTTGGTCGCTGCTTCGCGAGGTCCTGGTGGCGGAATGGCGGGACAGGCTCTCACGCCCTACCGCCGCCCTCGGCACCATCGAGGCGGTCCGGCCGGTGCTCGACCTTTGGCGCGGGAGGAGGCACGGCTCCTTGTCGTTTCGGGTGACGCAGGTGCTCTCGGGGCATGGTTGCTTCGGGAAGTACCTGTGTCGCATAAACAGGGAGCCAGACGCCCGGTGTCACCACTGCGTCGACTGTCGGGAGGACACGGCGCGGCATACGCTGGCAGTGTGCCGCTTGGGAGGAGCCATGCCGTGCCCTCATCTCTAGAGTAGGCAGTGACCTGTCGCTGCCGGCTGTCGTTAATTCGATGATCGGCAGCGAGGAGTCCTGGGACGCAGTGGTTTCCTTCTGCGAGACAGTCATCTCGCAGAAGGAGGCTGCGGAAAGGGAGAGGGAGATCACATCCTCTCACCCAGCCCGCAGCAGGCGCACTGGGCGTCGGTGGAGGGCGGACAACGCCCTCTTCCAGCCCCCCTAAATGGGTCCAGGGGCGACGGACTCGGGGACGTCCGTCGCCCACCATACATCGGACCTGAGGTGGCGGCGTGTAGTGTTCCACGCACGCCCCTCTTAGACGTCGCGGGGGGAGTCAAACACCTCACTCCCCCCCTCGACACGAGGAGAGGCCTGCCGTGGCGGGCCGGCACCAGCCGGGGGTTGCGGAAGGATCGTAAGTTCCCGCGACCCTCGGCGTAGGTGTGAGATGGAACAGCGGGGTGGTTTTTAGTCAGTAAGAGTCTGACAGACCCCTCCGCCCACCCCAGGGCGGAGGACATCCATGAGGATTTTCCACCCCGAAACAAAAAAAAAAAGATGTCAACGTGTCGGCGCAACGACTGTCGGATCAGGTGCGGGACATCCAGCGTAACCATATGCTGGATGACGTCGTGCTTGATCGACTACGCCTCGAATCACGGAATAGCCATGTTACACCTGCTTTGCCACCGGTCGCGGTGCAACTGCAAAATCTCCCCAGTGCTTCACCGCGACCCGACCGCGTTGGTGAAGTGGATGATGACGGGGCTATATCCGTGAATTCCCAATGCAATGTACAACTGAGGAGCGCTTTGGAGGATGCTTTCCGGGAGTACCGCTCCACTCCGCCTGAACTTAGACCACGTTTACCTCGTTGGCCCATGCACAAGAAAAACAGGGCGCTGGTGTGTGCTCTAGACTCGCAGCTGTCAAATTGTTTTGATAGCAGCAAAGACCTCGCCGACACCCACTCAATCTTGTACTGTGCGGCTGTAGCGGCATGTCGTGTAGCTCATGTTAAATTTCCTAACAGTGACAGAGCTCCACGACCAAAACCAACTGTGCCAGCTTGGCAGTGCAGGATTGAGCGACGTATCGGTGAGGCTAGAGCACTCATCGGCAAGCTAATCTCCTTCAGGCAGGGCAACACTCGCCCTAGAGTGATGCGCTTTGTGAGGCGGGCGATCTCGGGGACAGATATTAGTTCTCGAGATTATTTGAGCCGCGCCACAGAGCGTATCGACCTCCTGAAGCAGAAGATCTGTGCATGGGCAAACCGTATTCCTCGATACAGGCGGAGAATGGCGCGGTACACTCAGAATCGCACATTCCAGAGCGATGAAAGGTGGGTCTATTGGGCTTGGGAGCAATCGAACCAAGGTGTGACTGACACGCGCCTACCGGATGATGACGCCATGTGTTCCTTCTGGCGAAGCATCTGGTCGGTGCCTGTCAGTCACACCGAAGGTGATTGGACTGGGGGGATAAAGCGAGCATGCGATCAAATATCAGAAATGGGGGCACTAACCATCATCCCCCAAGATGTAGCTCGTGCAGTCCGTCCGTTGCCCAACTGGAAATCTCCAGGGCCGGACGGGCTACACAACTTTTGGATAAAGTGGCTGCAAAGGTCGCACGCCCGCTTGGCATCCCAGTTCCAGTCAGCCTTAGAATCAGGATCGCTGCCCCAGTTCCTAACGACAGGAATAACCCACTTGCTCCACAAATCAGGTAGTACTGCGGAACCTAAAAATTATAGACCGATCACTCGTCTACCAACGGTCTATAAAGTTTTACATACATTTTGAGAGCTAAAATTAACAAACATATAGACACTAACTCCATCATGTCTGCCTCTCAAAATGAATGTAGGAATGGATCCCGCGGTACTAAGGAGCTGCTCCTCATCGACATGGCCATTAGCCAACAGGTTCGTCGATCCCGCAAGGATCTGTCGACATGCTGGATAGATTATAAGAAGGGCTAAGACTCAGTGCCACATACATGGCTCATGAGGGTGCTGGAGTTGTACAAGATTAATGCAACTATACGCACCTTCCTTAAGTCGTGTATGGGGCAATGGAGGACGGTCCTCCGCTATCCAGGATGTCGACATATCCAGAGGAATAGCGAACCGATAAGGATCGAGCGAGGTATTTTTCAGGGTGATAGTTTGAGTCCACTTTGGTTCTGCCTAGCCTTTAATCCTCTAAGTACACTGCTGGAGAATTCAGGTCTAGGTTACCGATTGAAGAGAGGTGGTCAGGTCATATCCCACCTCCTTTACATGGATGACTTGAAACTTTTTGCCCCCAACAATTTGCAACTGATGGAGCTACTAAAGGTAACCGAAACTTTCAGTAGCGCCATCAGAATGGAATTTGGTGTGCACAAATGTGCGGTCATGCATGTAAAGCGAGGCAGGATTATGGAATCCGTGGGAACGCAACTCTCGGATTCCATATACCTAAGATCCCTCTCCTCAATCGAAACTTACAAGTATTTGGGTATGTCTGAAGCGTTAGGCATCAACGCTACTGATATGAAACGATCGCTGAGGGAGCGCTTCTTTGGCCGCCTGAATAAAGTATTAAATAGTCTTTTGTCAGGCGGAAATAAGGCGCGCGCCTTCAACGGTTGGGTCATGCCGGTTTTGATGTACTCTTTCGGCATACTCAAATGGACTCAGACGGACCTAGACGCCCTGGATAGGAGGGTCCGTACACTGCTGACCGCAAACCGGATGCATCACCCACGGTCATCGGTGATGAAACTGTATATCCCGCGGAAGTGCGGAGGTCGAGGTTTCTTAAATGCTAAGACCCTGCACAATCGTGAGGTATGCAGTCTCAGGGAATACTTCCTAGAAGCCGACGTGGGGATGCACCGAGATGTGGTCTCAGTGGACAAGGGCCTCACCCCGCTCTCCTTGGCTAACGAGAACTGATGCCAACCTATAGTATTAGATACTAATGACCGCAGGGAAGTATGGCAGAGTAAAGAGCTTCACGGGCGCGTTTAGACCTCTTAGGGCCCGATGTAGACCTCTTAGCGTCCGTATCCTGGTTGCGATTCGGAGACCTCTTTGGGGAAACCGAAGGTTTTGTCTTTGCGATTATGGACGAAGTTATGATGACGAACAACTACCGGAAATATATTGTGAAGGACGGCACGGTTGACATCTGTCGGGCATGCCACCGTCCCGGGGAATCAATCCGACACATTATTTCTGGCTGTTCTCGTCTGGCTAACGGAGACTACTTGCATAGGCATAACCTTGTAGCCAGGATTATCCACCAGCAACTTGCTCTGAAATACAGCCTTGCGGAATCGGAAGTACCGTACTATAGGTATGTGCCCGACCCAGTTCTCGAAAATGACAATATTACGTTGTATTGGGATCGATCTATCATCACTGACAGGACTATTGTTGCCAATAAGCCAGACATAGTGGTAATAGATCGAATAGAGCATCGCACAATGATTATTGATATAGCGGTTCCGCATGACGAGAACCTCGTGAAAGCTGAAAAAGATAAGCAGATTAAGTATCTTGACCTGGCTCGCGAGGTTGTCGACATGTGGGATGTGGATACAGCAGTCATTGTGCCGATAGTCGCCAAATCAGCCAATGGCTTAATAGCAAAGAGTCTCGACCAACATCTGAGGAGGCTCTCGTTAGGCAGCTGGATCAAGGGCTTGATCCAGAAAGCGGTACTTCTCGATACGGCACGTATCGTCAGGAGGTTCCTCTCAGAAGCCCTGACCACCGGTAGCTTGGATCCTATTCCCGATACCGGTGGGCTACAATTTTTTATATTTTTAAATGTTTTTATAAAAATATTTAAAAATGTAAGATATATGTATAAAAATGGAATAAAGGAAATAATAATAATACCGATTTTGTGTACAAATTGACTACTATGAAGTTCGAGACCACTGGCGTAATTTTCCCTATTGCTAATAATCGTATTTTAACAGTATTAAAGGTGAACGATTATTGAACGAAGTTGAATTGGTAATGCTTGTCTGTTTTGTGGCCTGCTGTAATGGCAGTAGACAGCGTATTCTAGAATACTCTAGTGACACTACCATTTTATAAACTGTCAAAATGCTATTTTGTTAAAAATTATTAAAATCTAATACAATTTGAAAGCGTCCACTGTAAATCTAAGTGTTTTTTTTTTATTAAAACACAAGTGTTTTCAATGTTAAACTCCATAAGCAAACTATAGAACTTTAAAACGGACACGAAACCGACTTCCAAAAAAACAACAATAAAGTGAAAAATAGATGTCTTTGGTTTCGTATTTTCGTTTTTTGCCCATTGAGCATCAAAAAGCTATAGTTTTCTTATGGAGTTTAACATTGCAAACACTAAAGCGCTTTATTTTAATATATTTCTCGGGACCCTAGGGTCCCGGACCTTTGAAAGGCATATGAGGGGCCGAAGCCAACTCGCAGAGGCCCGTTAGACGCTTTCAATGGAAATGAGGCACCAACCGACGATTATCCTTGTGCGTACTATGCAAGTGCACCCAAGGACAACTCCCGGTTGGTGTAGGACTATTGCAGGATATGGAGAAAAAAAAAAATTGGGCTATGGGTTTGGATGGCTAAAGTGGACTGGTTATCTAAAACTATGGAAGGACTATGGCCCCTGCCTGACCAATGTTTGATAAATACAATACACGGATAAAATGGCAGGGGGTGACTTGCACACTCAACAATGGGCCCCCGGAAACGGTCGCTAGCACATAGTGTCGTAGCGACAAGGGGGCAACATGCCTTGAGGTGCTTAAGAGGAGTGGAGAGGTATTCCACGGCTATCAGGACAATCCCGGAAGTACGGTCAAGATCCCTACCAGCATCTTACTGGACTACTTCCTTCCTCCGAGCACGTTTGCTCTTGCGAATCTCTACTCAAGCCAGCCAATAAAGGCAAGAATGAGGTGGGAGGTCAGTTCTCGTCAGTGTTCACTCCAGCCGGCCAATAAAGGCAAGCCAGAGATGAGGAACATGACTTCTCCCGGGAGATAGGGTACGTGGGGTCGCTACTGCCCAGCAGCTCGCCACATGCTGCCCTGCGGGTTTCTGTATCTCTCTTGGTCTGGCTCCTCATCCTAGACCTGTTCCGGCAAAGAAACCTCCACCGGCACAGACCTAGAGTTCGGAGCGCGCAAGCCCCATCACGACGTCAACGTAGAGATACGGCGATGGGGAAGCGCTTTATTATTAACCGATTCGTTGCGGATGGCACGTTTCAGTGCCATCACTTTCTTTTGCGTGAGGCGTTAGGCACGGATGTGTGTCATTTTAAAATCGATGGTAACTCCTTCAATTAAGTTAAGGAAGTTTTTACTCAGAACCAAACTATCTTCATTTTTCACGTATATTAAGCTCGTAGCCTTCGTTTCTGGATATTGTAAGATTTTTTTTTAAACAGGGGTAACCAACCTTTTTGAAAGTTGAAAGTCGATTCGTTGCAGATGGCAAGTTTCAGTGCCATCACTTTCTTTTGCGTGTGGCGTTAGGCACGGATGTGTGTCATTTTAAATCGATGGTAAGGAACTCCTTCGATTAAGTTATGGTTTTTACCCAGAACCAAATTATCTTAATTTTTCACGTATATTCAGCTCGTTTCTAGATATTGTAAGATTTTTTTTTGTTTTTAACACGCTTTTATTAGCTTCACTTGTAACTAACTATGTATGTAAGAAAATCTTGGAATCTTAATTTGACCCACTTCCCGGTTTTCGATTAGGATGAAATTTTGCACACACTCTGAGTTCTGATGACAATACATGACTAGCTAAGAAACGTCATTACAAATCCAATATGGCGGCCTCCCCAAGATAGCGGACTGGCTGTTTGAAATCCACCTTCATGATATGGGTATCAAATGAAAAGGTTTGCTGTCAGAAATACGAAAAAAAAATAGTCACGGGACTTAAATCTAATATTTTTAGACCTCAATAATCAATCAAATCATTAGAAAATGCGAAAAGGTTTAGCACCACTGTAATAAAAAAGTCACTTACCCTCCATTTCCAGAAATACACTTATTTTGCCACTTTTAACCACTTACAACAATGTGCTTGGCCGTTCACGTTAGATTTCGAATGTAAACTAAAAGTATTCAAGCTTTGAACATGTAAAAAATGGTCAAAATACTGTTTTCTTTCCCGCATGGCTGAAGGCACAGATGCGTGTCATCTAATCGTATGGCGTTGGGCACTGAACAGTGTCACGTTATTTTTGTTCAACGCCACAGTTAGAAGTTAGTGAAATTAGACATCGCAACGAATCGGTTAAGCGTTTTTAGCATTTCGTTATTAATTACTTGAATTTACAGTGTCAACAAGGTGGTCATAAGGTGGTCCACTTACTTTCATTATTTTTTTTCCACATGTTGCACCTTATGGATTTCAATGAAGCTTAGCATGCTGTTAGGCAAGGTATAGACAATTATTTAATATTTTTTTCAAAGTGATAATTCAATTCGATCTGATAGAAATCAATAAAAAAAATAATTTACTTGCATTTTTTTAATATTTTCATTTAGACTTGGCTCATGGAAATTTATATAAAATAAACTGTAAAGTGTACCATAAACACTGGATTTTGTTTTATTTTTCCAGCTTTAAAATCAACAGAGATATATCATTTTGAAAAAAACTCGTCCCCGGACACTTTTTTTCAAATTGCTCCTCAATTAACTAAGATATAAAGCTAATATCTACTCGATGAACTACGATAAGTACCCTCTACAATATAACAAAGGTTACGATATAGGTTCCTATCGGGGGCAGTTTGCCTATGGAAGGACGGCTAAACCCTTTTTTCATCACCACAGCGCTCAAAACGGTAAAGGAAAACATCTTTAGGTAACCGACATCCTAAAACCAAAAACTTTAAGACATGATACTCACCAACACGGGCAACACGCACTAGACTAGAGTCGTGGATTACATCGTACTACTAAACTTAGTCTGTGGCATCCCACTCTCTCTCGCGGAGAGGAGGCCCGTGTCCCTGCAGTAGGAACATTATAGGCTGATTTTGCCACCACCACTATGTTATCTACCGGTTCTTTCATAAATGAAGACGAAACCTGGCTGCAGCACCAAATCTTGGTTTAACATTTTTTATAACAACACTGAATGTGTAAATAGTAACTCATTGCTATTAACGATTGAGGAGTTCCGTCACATGGAGACGATCATGGCTGCAGCACCAAATCTTGGTATTACATAATGTTTTTGTTCTCTGGAGCTGTGAACATATATACTAACTGGAAAGTTAGTGCTAACTTTGAGGACTGCCCTCATACGAAGGTGATCCTGAAAGCATTTTCTTTATCGTTGCTCTATTCACAATTTTAATGATAAATGATTTTATTTCTGTAAGTAGGTATATACAAACACTTTTACACGTCAAACAATTTTTTTTTTTTTAACTAGATGAGGCCGGCGCGGTTTCCTATCTGACTACTCTGAGAAGAAAGGCCGAAACAAACTCAGAGGTCACAGTCTCTTTTAAAGTCCAGACATAATCTTGGTCAGATCATGTGAAGACCATGTAGGTTGGTGTCTGAAATGGTCTTTTGAGGCAAGAACCACCCAGATTGAGTGGACCTGTCCAGTCAGTGCAAGCATCTGTCAGTAATCGTACAGCTCAACATAAAAGTTAAGGGGGAAGCGCTAAGGTAGCCCGCGAAATTCAAATTTTCTTACGATTTTTGCGATTTGCAGCTCAGTGTCTGGGTATATATTGATCAAAGTATGATACGCGACCGTAGCAAATATGTATTTATAGAATAATAATGTTAGAATTAGTAATACAATTCCTTAAGTTAGTATAATCCTGAAATGTTAAGATTTCATAAAAAAAGTCATTCAATAGACTTACTTGGTCTTAGAGAATTGTATTGATGACTTTAATGATTATAACTCTGTAAACTCATATTTGTTACGGTCGCGAATCGTATTTCAATCAACATACAACCTAATACTGATCTGCAAATTGGAGAAAACGTAAGAAAATTTGAATTTCGCGGGCAACCCTGGCGCTTTCAACTTAAGGAGCTCAAAGAATCGACGAACAATACCAATAATAAGTATTGACATATAAAATATAGAATTTTATTATATGTAGAGTGCGCGCAAGATAAGTCTGCGCGCGGCTGAAATCGGAACTAATCGTATGCCGCCGTCTTGTCGTTTATGTCAGGTCATTATGGTTAATTTCAGGTGTTACATTTCTGTCAACAAAGTTAACATTATTGGTAATAATTTGGTTGTATGAACTGCTGTTACTTTTATAGGTGACTTATTAGAAACATGCTGCTATAGAATAAATTGATAGGATTGAGAATGTGCTACAGTGCATGGCCCATTCTGCTCCATCTTCTTCGTCATATTTTTGTCTATTCTTGAATTACAAGGCTGGCAACATTCCAGAAAATGTCAGTTGTCATCTTTTAAAAAAGTTTCTTTTTCCGGTGGTGTCCTTTCTCGGATGCCCGATTCCTAATTATATTTAGGAATAAATAAAAATGGTGAGCAATGGTGCTAAAATATTTTCAATAGTTCTTAGTGTGGTTAAATCTTGTGTGTATTATGAAACGTTATAGTAATTTTGAGGTGTGATTGTGAAAATAAGGATTGATAACTCTGCGCCATGTCCGAAAAAGTTTACGCTACTTGTTAGTTGGGTCAATATGTTAATACATGTCGCCGATTATGTATCATCAGTACTGTTTAACTCTTATTCCTCTGTATTCAATGTGACTTTTTTGAAAGCCCTTACCTACGCTAGATAATGTGTTTCTCAATTCCTAACCTAAATGATGAACCACCGACACATGCGCGTCATCTGATGCTGCAGAAGAAGCAAGATTTGATGTGTAGTGCCATGTTTTATGTGTACTACAACATTGGTTTTGTTTTAGACTGCGGCACAACTGATTATAAAGTGTCTCTGATAACCTAAAATAGTCAAACCAATGTTTATTTGTTAAGGCTCAGTTGTTTGAATCAAAGCTTTGTTTTAGGCTTTCGTGAAAGTTGTGAAGAACAAGCAATACTTCAAGAGGTACCAAGTTAAGTTCAAGAGGCGTCGTGAGGGAAAGACCGACTACTATGCCCGTAAACGCCTCGTTGTTCAAGTAAGTTATTGTTTTTAAGCGTTATTGTAGTAGGTTACTTTTGTTTGCCTAAGTTCTGATTTTAGTCATATTTTTAACAGGACAAGAACAAATACAACACACCCAAGTACCGCCTGATTGTCCGTCTGTCCAACAAGGATGTGACTTGCCAGGTGGCTTACTCCCGTATTGAAGGTGACCACATTGTGTGTGCTGCCTACTCTCACGAACTGCCACGCTACGGCGTCAAGGTTAGTCACCTGTTTACAATGATTGTATTAGATAAGTTAATGCAAACCTGTACCCTCTGATTGTAATATCTTTTTGTTCAAAAGACAAGATGCATAGCAGTCCTGTTCAGTGACTGACTGCTGCATCAATTTTATTACTATAAGTCAATCAGTCATTCAATGATGATTTTGAACGGGCGGTCTGAAGAGACGTACAAACTCATACAACCCTGTTGTTATAAGGTTCAATACTGATCCATTCTAATAATTATTGAAATGAGTTGCATTTAAAAACGTTAATGATGAATCTAATAAGAATAGCTTATTTTTAGGTGGGTTTGACAAACTACGCTGCTGCCTATAGTACTGGGTTGCTGCTCGCAAGAAGACTGCTCCAGAGGCTCGGCCTTGACTCCCTATACAGTGGCGCTACTGAGGTCACTGGTGATGAATACAATGTAGAACCAGTAGACAATGGCCCAGGTGCTTTCAGGTAATTAATTACATGGTATTATAATATTTTAATTATCAATGTGTATTTTAAATTGGTAAAGCAAGAGGCATGGCTTTTCTACTTATTGTGCAAACAATTCGCAGTCCCTGGAGAATAAAATGGTAATTTCTAAAATGCTACTTTTCAGGAAAAAAAAAACATGTTTTCGTCGATTGAAATATCTGCATTTATCATTATCTAGTCAAATATTTTTTCACAAGAACATAATTCTACGACTGTTAGTTGAACTAACAATTGGGAATCCGTTTTGATAATATTATATTAACACTTTATTTTCATAATTTAAATGGGTTTATTTATTTGGGACAAACAAACAGTAACACATTATATCTGCGCAAATAATATAAACAAAGATATTATATAAATGTGAAACTCACACCGTTATTCACAGCATATACAAGTACAAGCATGTACAAGTAAAAATTATAGTAAACTCGCCACAGTCTTATCTGTCTCAAGAAAACTTGCCACAGCTTTAAAAGTGGGTCCATATCCATAATATTTTCACTCATACTCAGAAAGAAACATTTACCAATAGAATGATTAAAGGTCGTTTCACTGATTTTTGTCTTAAATTAATGAAATTCAGGTCAGTGACGTCTAAGCGGCCAATTTCGAGGTAGCTTCACTCGCTCGGCTCGCGCGTAGTTGGTCACAGTTCTAACCTAACCTATCGCAAAATTAATGTATATAATACTGATTATTATGAATAAAAAGAAATCTCGTTTTGCTGTTGGTACATTCAAAACAAGTTTGACGTACCTGTGACGAGTTTACTATACCTGTTGTGAATTATTTTGTCACTTTTGGCAAATTAACCAATATTTTTAAATGTGGTGAGTTTACAATAACCCATTTAAATCCTGTATTAAATCTTTTAATACTATTGTAATATATTGTAACTTCGTAAATAACTGTAAAAAATATTCTGTGGGGATGGCGAATTATGTTTAAGTAATGTTTTTTATGATGAAGTCATTACGGGCGGTCTGAAAGCACGTACAATGCTAAAAAAGAATGTTGTTTCGTAATTCTCTGATTTTATTCTTCTAGTTACACGAGATTTACTGCTATAAGTGTGTTGTTACATAATTATGTACTTTATTTATCATAGATGTTACCTTGATGTGGGTCTGGCACGCACCACCACTGGTGCTCGTGTGTTCGGAGCCATGAAAGGTGCAGTTGATGGTGGCCTAAATGTTCCTCACTCCATTAAGAGGTTCCCAGGATATGATGCAGAAGCAAAGAAATTCAATGCTGAAGTACACAGGTGAGCCCCTTGTTTATTTATTTATGCACATAACATCTCACCTTGTTTCCTCAAAGGGTTAGGCAGAGGTGTCCTTACATAGTACTCTCACATTTCGTCTGTTACGTGTAAGTCCCATGTAATAGGGGGCAAGCCTATTGCTATCGACCGGGCACAAATCCAGACTCCGGGCTGCTACTGAGAATTTCCAAATAGAAAAACCCAATAGCAGTGCCCAACCTGGGAATCAAACCCAGGATCTCATGCTCAGCAGTAGAGATACACATAACATCACGTCTTGTTTCCCCAAAGGGTTGGGTAGAGGTGTCTAAATAGAAGGTCTCAAGTGTGACAAGTGTTGGAGTTCTGACCGCTACTGTACCTATAGTACACCCACATTTCGCCAGTTATTTATAAGCCCCATGTTATAGGGGGCGAGCCTATTGCCATAAACTGGGCACAAATCCAGACTGAGCTGCTACTGAGAATTTCCAGATAGAAAAACCCAATACACCAAAGTGTTATTGGGTTTTTCTACCTGGGTTCGATTCCCAGGTTGGGCAAATCCAACCTGGGAATCGAACCCAGGACCTCGTGCTCGACCCACGTTAACTCGCGGGCGCGGTCACGAAATATCGTAGTGTTCACGTACAAAAGGCAGGTGCGGTGTGTGAACATTTGCATATTATGTTTAAATATTTTAATGAGTTTTAGGTACCTAAATGATTAGAATTTTTGAGATGGTGTTTTTTTTTTGTTTTATGTAACACATTCAGACACAATGTAAATTGTTATTGAATAAATGAAATGAATGAATTGAGTTTGATATTTCGTGACCGCGCCCACGAGTTAACGTGAACAAGCACTTAGTGTTTATTTATATTAACAGCAAATCAAATTTATGACATTTTATAACATGGCTCCATTCATCCTCTAAATTATGGTTTATCTATTGTTTGGACAGCGTTATTGGAGCAACAGTAAGATTTTAAGATTATTGGTTGTGATAAAAAGTTTAATTCAACTTTTTGAAACCGGTTTTTAAAAACATTTACTACTCAAGAGGATAATGTCACTATTCTGTGAGCATGTTACAATGCAAACAACCTGCAGAATGTGTTAAAAATGTATCTTGAGCATGCACATATAAATGCTATAGAAATTACTTAATAAATAATAATGTTTTACAGAGCACACATCTTTGGTCTCCACGTGGCTGAATACATGCGCAGTCTTGAAGCAGACGATGAAGACTCCTTCAAGCGACAGTTCAGCAAATACATCAAACTTGGTGTAAATGCTGATTCTGTAAGTATATCCTACTATAAAGCCTACTTGAAATTTTTGACGTCTAACCAAATTACTGTTCTTGTAAATATATTTGAGCAGTGTCGAAGTTGGACAAAATTAATGCAATGTTTTTCCACACTTACCATCTTCTATGATTCTAAGTACTAAAGAATTGCTACAGTTTTTTTAGGCCAATCGCATACAATCGGAATTCCGTTTCAAAATATATTGGATTCGGTATTTTGGAATGCAGCAAATCCATACCATATCAAGGACCTATCACACACATACAGTAGTTCTCCATTTGAAATTTTCTCTAATTCGAAATTCCGCACGGTAGATTTGCTGCCTTCAAATTCCGAATCGATATTTCGAAACAATTCCGACTATGTGGCCGGCCTTAATGTTAAATGATGATGGAACAAATCACGACAGGATGAAACTAAGTTAATTGATTAAATATTAACTTTGCTTTAATCTTTTCAGATTGAAGCCACTTACAAGAAAGCTCATGAATTGATCCGCGCAGACCCATCCCACACCAAGAAGGAAGCCAAGAAGAAGGAAGCTGGCAGCAAGCAGAAGCGCTGGAACAAGCGCAAGCTGACCCTGGCCGAGAGGAAGAACAGGATCAAGCAGAAGAAGGCATCCTACATCAAGAGGCTTCAGGCTCAACAAGAGGCGTAAGCCTTATAACAATATATGCCTGTGCACTTAAAATATTGTATTTTCATTTCTAACCTAGTCCTGCCACTCATCTACCCAAGTTCTTATTGGAAATGAACATATTTTGAACATGACTTTCACTAGACGAATAACGGAGACGAAGAGTTTTGTTTTTTCAAAGAATTGTACCTAAATTAAAAAAAATATATGTTAATTCGGGGTTTCGATCATAGTACAATACATGTATAATTTTCGGTCTAACGTATGATAGGCACCTGTCACTGTCTAACTAGGAAGCTATCGACGCTTTTGTCGCTCAAGAAACTTCGAAAATTAGGTCCCGTGCAAGTAAAATGCTGCGTACCTACACCGACCACGACCGGCCCAACGAATGGGTTTCGCTAACATTCGTTGGGTGTGACTGACATTGGCTTGGCCACCATCAGGGATTTTAATTTTGATATCACAAAAATTAGTCGAAATTTGTCCGTCACTGGTTCAAAAGATATAAGGGTTTATAGGTGGGCGATCTGGAGTCTCCCCAGCTTGACCACGTTTATATCTTAAAAACTAGGGCACCTAGCGGAAATCTGTTTTCTCCCATATTTTCTGAATCAGTCGCCAAATATCAGAATTTGTCTGTCACTGGTTCAAACAAGTAATTGAATTCAATTTCCCCATACAGTGGTACAAGCAAGTACAAAATACCTACTAAGTAGTTCCTAGACAGTATCTATGACGAATAATGGAGGAATGTTTATTTCGAAATATATAAATATAAACTTATTCTATAATTTCAACCCACCAAAGGAAAGCTGTATTCATTACCTATAAACAGATCAACAATAAATATACAGTATGGAGCCCACATAAATATGCAATAAATGAAACCGTAAGTAATACTAGTCCACAGAAGTATAGCAAAATTAAATATTGAATTAATAAAGTTACATTTTCAAACAAAATAAATTCAGTAAAAGTAAACACTAGTTAGTTAGACAACCGAGCTGGCCACCTGCGGTGCACCACAGCATCCAATCCAAAGAGTATAGTAATATAGATGGATCCAATCCATTGTTCGCCGAACATGTTTTTTTTTGTTTGCGCACATGTCCAAGGATTCAAGTTCATTGACTTAGTGATCCAATTTGCTCAAAATTAAAACTATACTTTTTGACCTAATTACTGGACCAATTTCGTAAATTTTTTAAATATCGTCAGAAAAGGCAATAACAAGTATGTCCTATAATTTATTGCACATATAATATGTGGTCCCCATACTGTATGTAATTATTTATCGAACACAATGTGCACTTAGTCGTTGGCAGATAGATCGCTGCGCTCCGTTCCATTTACGGTAAGTAAGAAAGAGATAGATGCGCGTGTACAGACGTGCTACTTAGAACGAGTTGGGGTCATTTTCAAAAAAAGTGTACAGACGCCAGCAGGTCAAGCTACCCGAAACTGTCAAATTTTCCCAATCAACCTTGAACCTAATACTTCAGCGATAAAGTTGAAAATCTATTTAAGAAATTTGACAGATTGTAGCTTGATGTGCTGCCGTCCATACATTCGTGTTTCGGGTGTACCCCACAAACTTATATTAAATTTTAAAGAGCAATTTTTATTTTTTATAAAAACATGAACATTAAAGATCTGTGTTCAGTTTCTAACAGTATTCTAGAATGTTACTGCTTAAAAACAGTCTTAATTACCTTAGTTTTCATAAATGTTGATAGAAGGTACCTATGTATTTTAGCGTTGTCCCACTACCAATTTCAGTAAAATAACGTTACTATACATTAATACGTTACGTTAATAATAATAATAATACCCCATCGCCGTATCTCTACGTTGACGTCGTGGTGGGGCTTGCGCGCTTCGAACTCTAGGTCTGTGCCGGTAGAGGTTACTTTGCCGGAACAGGTCTAGGGTGAGGAGCCAGACCAAGAGAGATACAGAAACCCGTAGGGCAGCATGTGGCGAGCTGCTGGGCAGTAGCGACCCCACGTACCCTATCTCCCGGGAGAAGTCATGTTCCTCATCTCTGGCTTGCCTTTATTGGCCGGCTGGAGTGAACACTGACGAGAACTGACCTCCCACCTCATTCTTGCCTTTATTGGCTGGCTTGAGTAGAGATTCGCAAGAGCAAACGTGCTCGGAGGAAGGAAGTAGTCCAGTAAGATGCTGGTAGGGATCTTGACCGTACTTCCGGGATTGTCCTGATAGCCGTGGAATACCTCTCCACTCCTTTTAAGCACCTCAAGACATGTTGCCCCCTTGTCGCTACGACATTATGTGCTAGCGACCGTTTCCGGGGGCCCATTGTTGAGTGTGCAAGTCACCCCCTGCCATTTTATCCGTGTATTGAATTTATCAAACATTGGTCAGGCAGGGGCCATAGTCCATCCATAGTTTTAGATAACCAGTCCACTTTAGCCATCTAAACCCATAGCCCAATATTTTTTTTGTCTCCATATCCTGCAATAGTCCTACACCAACCGGGGGTTGTCCTTGGGTGCACTTGCATAGTGCGTACAAGGATAATCGTCGGTTGGTGCCTCGTTTCCATTGAAAGCGTCTAA
This sequence comes from Fissipunctia ypsillon, assembly GCA_947568875.1. Classification (NCBI taxonomy): domain Eukaryota; kingdom Metazoa; phylum Arthropoda; class Insecta; order Lepidoptera; family Noctuidae; genus Fissipunctia; species Fissipunctia ypsillon. Next base: position 19,755,791 of record OX387645.1, on the reverse strand, counting down.
CGGGCCTCTACGAGTTGGCTTCGGCCCCTTTCAAAGGTCCGGGACCCTAGGGTCCCGAGAAATATCAAAAATCAAATAATAATAATCTGTGGCCCGACTGTCAAAACTGACGGTCAGAAATTTTCTTCTCCAAATTAATTTTTCTAGTATTTTTAACTTTAAATATGCAACAATGGTAAAATATTTATTTGTGCACATCAATGATGACCCCAAAAGTGGCATCAACACAATGAAAACATTGTAAACAACACCAGGATGAAAAAATAAAATACTATGATGACACGGAGAGTCATGCAACAATGAGAAATGCTGACTCGAAGCCGGGCAAGATTAGAACAAATTACACACCCACCAACTCCGGACTTGTCGCTTAGCTCCGCCTCGCCACCGCCGGTACCCAGCCCCACTGTGAGCGCTGTGACGACACCGACCGCGGCAGTTGCGTCGAGCTCAAGTGACGAGTATTTCTCTCCGCCCACAACGCCAACACCTGCTCGTCGACGGGGAGGACGCCGGCCGCCGGACGGCTTAGGACCTCGAGGCCCACCGGCCTCTGATAGGGTCCCAGCTCCCGGCGGAAGTGTGCAGCGCTTGAGATGGACACGATCCATCAACGAAAACGTCATGCGCTCATACTATGGGGCTACAGAGGGGGGAACCAATCTGACCGCGTACCGTGTTCGGATGCTCTCTCTTTTTCAGGTGCTTGAGCCAGCTGTCAACGTTTCGGCACAACAACCATCGGATCAGGTGCGAGTCATCCAGCGTAATCATATGCTGGATGACACTGTACTTGATCGCCTGCGAAATGAAATACAGAGTAGCCATGTCATCGCCCCCCCGTCGCGGACTGTTATTGTACTGCAGTGCAACACAAGTCAAGCTGACGAGGGAAGTGATGACAGGGCTACAAACGTAAGTACCCAGTGCAATGAGCAATTGAGGAGTGCTTTGGAGAGTGCGATCCGAGAATATTGGTTTATGCCGTCTGAACTTAGACCACGCTTACCCCGTTTGCCCATGCATAACAAAAATAGAGCGTTGGTGGCGGTTTTGGATTCGCAGTTGTCAAACTATTTTGATGACTGCGAAGACCTCACGGATACTCATTCAATTCTGTACTGCGCGGCTGTAGCGGCATGTCGTGTAGCTCATGTCAAATTTGCTAATGACTCTAGAGCTACACGACCGAAACCAGCCATACCAGCTTGGCAGTGCAGAATTGAGCGCCGTATTGGTGAGGCCAGATCGCTCATCGGCAAACTAATCTGCTTCAGGGAGGGCAATACTCGCCCTAGAGTGATGCGCTTTGTCAGGCGGGCTTTTTCAGGGACTGATATCAGCCCTCAGAACTATATGTCCCGTGTCACAGAGCGCATCGACTTCCTGAGGCAGAAAGTGTATGCATGGGCGAACCGTATTCGTAGGTATAAGAGGCGAGTAGAGCGATACACTCAGAATCGCACCTTCCAGAGCGATGAAAGGTGGGTTTATAGGGCTTGGGAGCGACCGAACCAAGGTGTGGCTGACACGCGCCTGCCGGATGATGATGCCATGTGCTCTTTCTGGCGCAGTATCTGGTCGGTGTCTGTCAGTCACACCGAAGGCGATTGGGCTCGGAAAGTCGAGCGAGCCTGCGATCCAATAGCAGAAATGGGGGCTATTACCATCTGCCCCCAAGATGTAGCCCGTGCAGTCCGTCCGTTACCTAATTGGAAGTCTCCAGGGCCGGACGAGCTGCACAACTTCTGGATGAAATGGCTTATAAGGTCGCACGCTCGCTTGGCGGTTCAGTACCAGGCTGCTTTGGAGTCTGGCTCGCTACCCCAGTTCCTAACGACAGGAATTACCCACCTGCTCCATAAATCTAGGTCTTCTTTGTTTTGTTTTTTTTTTCTTTCCTTTTATTTTATTTGTGTTTATGATATTGTTAGTTTTAATGTTCTTTTTATTGTTGTATTTCCTGTGCGTGTCCCAAATAAAATATTTTTATTTCTTTCTTTCTTTATAAATCAGGTAGCACCGCGGAACCCAAAAATTATAGGCCGATCACGTGTTTACCGACGGTCTATAAAGTTCTTACATCCATTTTGAGAGCTAAAATCAACAAACATATAGACACAAACTTCATCATGTCTGCCTCTCAAAATGGATGTAGGAATGGGTCCCGCGGTACTAAGGAGCTACTCCTCATTGATATGGCCATTAGCCAACAGGTTCGTCGTTCCCGAAAGGATCTGTCGACATGTTGGATAGATTATAAGAATGCCTATGACTCGGTGCCACATACATGGCTCATGAGGGTGCTAGAGTTGTATAAAGTAGATGCAACTCTGCGCACCTTCCTGATGTCGTGTATGGGGCAATGGAGGACGGTCCTTCGCTATCCAGGATGTCGAAATATCCAGAGGAATAGCGAGCCGATTAGGATCGAGCGAGGCATATTTCAGGGTGATAGTTTGAGTCCGCTTTGGTTCTGCTTAGCCTTGAATCCCCTAAGCACACTGCTGGAGGATTCAGGTCTAGGCTATCGGCTGAGGAGAGGTGGTCAGGTTATATCTCACCTCCTCTACATGGATGACCTAAAACTCTTTGCCCCCAACAATTTGCAACTGATGGAGCTACTGAAAGTAACTGAAACTTTCAGTAGCGCCATCAGGATGGAATTTGGTGTGGACAAATGTGCGGTCATGCATGTAAAGCGAGGGGAGATTGTGGAATCCGAGGGAACCCAACTCTCGGATTCCATAAACCTTAGAGCCCTCTCCGCAGCCGAAACCTATAAGTATTTGGGTATGTCGGAAGCGTTGGGCATTAATGCTGCTGACATGAAGCAATCGTTGAAGGAGCGCTTCTTTGGCCGCCTGAAGAAAGTATTTAATAGTCTTCTATCAGGCGGAAACAAAGTGCGCGCCTTCAACGGTTGGGTCATGCCGGTTTTGATGTACTCTTTCGGCATACTCAAATGGACTCAGACCGAACTAGACGCCCTGGATAGGAGGGTCCGTACGCTGCTGACTGCATATCGAATGCATCACCCGCGATCATCGGTAATGAGACTGTATATCCCGCGAAAGTGTGGAGGTCGAGGCTTTTTAAATGTCCAGACCCTCCACAATCGCGAGATATGCAGTCTCAGGGAATATTTCCTTGAAGCTGACGTGGGGATGCATCGAGATGTGGTCGCTGTGGACAAGGGCCTCACCCCGCTCTCCTTGGCTAAAGAGAACTGGTGCAAGCCTGTAGTGCTTGACACTCTGATCGCCTGGAGGTATGGCAGAGTAAGGAGCTTCACGGACGCTTTTTCCGGGTCCTACATGAACCCGATGTAGATTTCCCAGCATCCGTAGCCTGGCTGCGTTTTGGTGACCTCTTTGGGGAAACCGAAGGTTTTGTCTGTGCAATTATTGACGAAGTTATCATGACGAACAATTACCGGAGATTTATTGTGAAGGACGGCACGGTTGACATCTGTCGGGCATGCCACCGTCCGGGAGAATCAATCCGACACATCATCGCCGGGTGTTCTCGTCTAGCTAACGAAGAGTACTTGCATAGACACAACCTTGTAGCCAGGATTATCCATCAGCAACTTGCTCTGAAATACAGTCTCGTGGAATCGGAAGTGCCGTACTACAGGTATGTGCCCGACCCAGTTCTCGAAAATGGACATATCACATTGTACTGGGATCGATCCATCATCACTGACAGGACTATTGTTGCCAATAAGCCTGATATAGTGGTGGTGGATCGAATAGAGCGGCGCGCAATGATTATTGACGTAACTGTCCCGCATGACGGGAACCTCGTGAAAGCCGAGAAAGATAAACAAATCAAGTATCTTGACTTGGCCCGCGAGGTTGTCGACATGTGGGATGTGGACTCAGCGATCATTGTGCCGATAGTTGTATCAGCCAATGGCTTAATTGCCAAGAGCCTCGACCAACACCTAAGGAGGCTCTCGTTGGGCAGCTGGATTAAGGGCTTGATTCAGATAGCGGTACTTCTGGACACGGCTCGCATTGTTAGGAGGTTCCTCTCTAGAGCCCTGACCGCCGGTAGCTTGGACCCTGTTCCCGATACCGGTGGGCTACTATTTTTTATATTTTTAAATGTTTTTTTATAATCTTTATATTCTAATGTTTAAAAATATAATTTATGTGTATTTATTTTAATAAAGGAAATAATAATAATAATGATTTATTTCGGACCAAATTATCCATATGTTGTTAGTAAAAGTCTTAACCTAATGTTAGTACAAAATAAAACAGCATTCACAATTGAAACGACTGACACCTACATGTGCAGCCGTATCCAGTGAGCCAGCATGGGGCTGTCCCACTTATCACACAATGCACTCAGGATGCTGTGGGAGCTAGCACGCACTCTACTGAGAACAGAAGCGCACCTTTTCTGTATAATGGCATGAAAACCATCAACCCTGGCCTCAGTGAACATCCCAGAAGCGCTACAAAAACGCGGTAGACCCAACAGCATCCTGAATACATTATTATACTGGACACGCAAGGCATTGTATGCCCTCAGCGTATACCTGACCCACAGACTGCACGTAATGTATTTATTTCGTTGACTTAAATATACTGATGTGTTTGATATTTCGGAAAGTATAGTTAGGTATGTAAGATTTGTTTCACAATTACAGAAACTGTGTAATGTCGAAACAAAATATTTAAATAATTTTTTTTTGTGAGGACAATAACTGGGAAAAGTCCCTTCCGAAACCACAATTTTTGCGAGACGATCGCAATAAAACTACTACTATGCATTTTTTTATTTAGATTCGCTACATTTTTAATGCTGCCAAACGGTTTCGTAGTTTCATTCGTCCATTTTGACGGCGATCTGCGGACGACCAACGCGCACCTCAATAGCAAAGAATATACTACTCTCTGACGAGAGCTCAATAGTGGGCTGTTTTTGACTTTCCGAAACCGCAACCAATTTCGAAGTAAGTTTATAAGTTTATTCCTTGCAAATTATTTTAATATCTCTATTAGCTTTTAGTGAACCCAGTTTGATACTAAGCTTGTTGATTTGATGTGTTAGTTTAAAATAATACATACAAAACAGGTTAAGTTAGGCTTCCGATACTTCAACCAAAACTCAGGTAACGTAGAATTGGAAAGGCAAAGTTTCGGAATGGAATTTTTAGGAAGATGATGCAGTACAGTAGTCCTACCAACTTATCTGTGAACTGAAAGAGGACGGCACCGTCGATTCAGTGTTGCTAATTAATATAAGGTGCCCAAAATTGAGTAAGTTTTCAAGAAGGAAATTTCACATTAGACATAATCGTTTAAGAATTACAGTTTTTACAAATTAAAAACAATGATACCTAAGTATATAAAAATAATAAAATAAATAAAAAGAATTTGATAATTTATAGTTACGTAGGTACGGTAACAGTTTAGTCTCTCAGCAATAAACAATGGCTTTATCTAAAAAGTAATCCAATGAAGTGGAAATTCAGCAGATAAAATATTCCACGGGGGGGATACAACTTTCATTTAATGCGAAGTTAAGTAGGTACCTACCTTGCAAGAGGTACCTGGATGTCTAGCATTTAGTTATGACCGTACCTAACCCCTAACACCAGATTTGACTAATTATAATTAGCAGTGGTACCTAGTGGTAGTGTAGTGTAATAAAAAAAACAAATTGCTTTACAATGATTTATTGAAAACCAGGAGTAAGTAGGTACAGTAATTGTGATCTTTAGATGAACCTGCATACACAACTTCATCCTGGTTGTGAGGCCATACTTCGCTTATTTCCGTACCACTATCATCATTATCATTATCGCTTTCGGTTTCAGTGTCACTTACCACTTCTATAATAAAAGGTTTATCTAAATATAAATCATGTTTTAAGTATTCTCCTTCTAACCTGCGAACGTGTTTACAATGCTGTGCCCACTCATGAACTGTAATAGCGTCAAAAGCTTCTCTAACTAGGCGGGGAATTTCAGTAAACATTAAATTCACACCAACACCTCGACTTCGGGTGAAAAACAGTACTGTAGCTTTTATTTCTTTTCTTTTGCTTATATCTCGAAAATGGTGTGTCCTATCGCAAAAATAATGAAAATTTCGACCCCCTTTATAAAAGCCGTAAACTCATAAAATTCAACATGTAGGTAGTAATTATTCATATTTTCCATACAAAAAGTGAAAAATTCTATATAAAACACGTCGAGGCTGCCCCCTGCGCGCCACCGGCTCAACCAACATTAAAAGAATTTTTCAATTCGAACCAGCAGTTCCTGAGATTAGCGCGTTCAACCAAACAAACAAACAAACTCTTCCTCTTTATATAAAATATTAGTATAGATTTTTAGCAACTTTCGAGTTAATCCAGCCACGCAGTAAAATCCTTCGCTGTAAAATTTACTACCCCTTTTCACCCCGTTAGAGGTCGATTTCCGAAAAACCTACACACGTTACGCGTACACGGTATTCTTTATTTTCGCTTTAAGAATAAGTACTGAGTTTCGAGTTAATCGAACATAGCGTAACTTTTTTTCATACAAACTTTGACACCCCCCAATCCCTTTTAAGGGGGTAGTTTAGAAAAGCTAAAAATGAAAAACTTTATAGTTTACTTAGATAAGTATTCGTGCCAACTTTAAAGACTATTAACTCGAGAAATAAGATTTTTCATCCAAACGAAATCCCCCCTTTTCACCCCCTTAAAGGTCGAATTTCCAAAAACCCCTTCTTAGTGCTCCCCTACATTATAAAAGGAAGCCGTGTGACAAATTTCACGTTCCTAAACCCTGTAGTTTTAGCTGTGCGTGGATATGTCAGTCAGTCAGTCAGTTTCTCCTTTTATATACTGGCTGTTCGGCGCATGGTTGGACAAACGAAACCAGCGAAGTGGTGCGATCATGTGCTATGTACTCACGCCAAAAAAAAACTCGGGCTTTTCTCCGTTTTTTTTTTTTAATCAAAATTATTAAGGCGCAGGCGATGCGATGCGACGGGGTGGGTCGGGGGAACAAGAAATTTCCCGCGGACGAAGTCGCGGGTGGAAGCTTCATAGATATATAGGCTTTTCTATCTCCAGTAAGCCAAAACTGGTGATTATGTTTAGGTTATTGGGTTCAGCCGTTAGTCGCAACATATAAGTAAAACAAAACAGCACAACTGTCATTTTTGACAGCGCTCATCAATAACAATTTGCAATAGGGTATGGTCAGCGTTATCGCAAGATGGCGCATGTCATGACGTCATCTATGACGATTCACCGGACATCGTTATCGCGCTCACGCTAATTCGGAACGGCTGATGGACGCTCATATCGATTATAGCTCAATTCGGAACGTGGATCGGAATGCAGCCTTTGTGACATTGCATTCATTGCATTGTCAAATTTTGTTTATCGCTACTTAGTCTGTGGTCACTATATCGTAAATTCGTAAACAAAACAAAATAATTACCTTTATTAGTGGTTTTAATGTCTATCTATTGATTTTAATTATTACAATTCGGTTATCCTTTTGTTGGTTAGTTGTATAAATAATAGTGACTAGTGTATTAAATTGACAACAAAGCACTATCATCCCATACCTTGGTGTTGGGAATAAAATCAACGGAACAACAAACTATGGAGCGTTACCCATAGCTATCTAATTTAAAATTATGGCATACTCTAATGTGCCTGTTGATATAAACATGCAAGGATTGTGTAGAATTTGTTTGAAGAATGCTAAAGAAAGTATTAGTCTGTTCTCCGAGACTGATGATTCTCAAGAAGTTCTAAATAGAATATATCTTTGTTTTCAAGTTACTTTATTTTACGATAAATTCATGCCCTTTCTAATGTGTGGTGACTGCTTACAAGAATTAAACAGTGCTAACAGCTTTAGACTCAAATGCATTACACTCAAAGAACGATTAAAACTATATTACAAAGAACATTTACAAGGGACCACTTTTAAGGTTGAGAATGACATAACAAATAATGCGTTAATATACGACGAAAACACTGACACAGGCGCATTTCCAAATGACTTTTCAGAATTTAATGATCTCTATACCAAATCCACTGAAAAAGCAGAAACTAATGAAAGTGAAGTAATAAATGCAAATAATAGTTTTAAATGCAATATTTGTAACAAAGTTTTAAAGACTAAGATAACACTTTTGAAACATTATGAATCTATGCATGAAAAGAGAAAACACATTGGTAAAGTGTCAGGATTTGGTGCCGCCAGAAGATACCATTGCATATCATGCTCTTACTCTACACCGCACAGCCAGACCTTAGTCAGTCACATGAGAACCCACAATGGAGAGAGACCATACAGCTGTGAATGTGGTAAAAGTTTTACGCAGTCATCAAGCCTTGCAGCTCATCATAAAACACACAGTACAACCACATATTTTACTTGCAGTTTATGTGGAAAGCAGTTCAAACATGCTTTTACAATGAAAAAGCATATGCGTGTCCATGAGAGTGCTAGCTTCTCCTGCAGTATTTGCTTTAAATCATTAAAATCAAAGGAATCACTCAAGGCTCACATGCATAGACATTACAAAATATGTAATTATAACTGTGAAGATTGTGGAGACACATTTGTCACATCTGCAGAACTACATAATCACAGAAAAAAACATAGTTTGGAAAAGAAATTGCAATGTCATTTGTGTGGATACAAAACACATACAAAGAAAAATCTAATTATTCATTTAAAAAGGTAAGCATGGTTATAATGCTTTCATTATTTACTACAAACAGTCTAAAATATGAACATACAAGTAGGACATAATAATATATGAACATACTAACAAAATTTTGCACTTATCCTGTTTCAGACATACTGGCAACAGAACTTTCAAATGTAACTTGTGCCACGTAGGCTTCTATACACAAAGCAGCCTTCGGCGACATTTGCGAGTACACACCGGCGACAAACCATACTCCTGTCCAACTTGCGCGCAAAAGTTCAGTTATAGTCCAAGTTTAAACAAACACATGAAAACCATTCATGGAGTGGACTACAAATGGGCAGATTGGAAGGGAACTTTAGTGAAACTTGTAGAAAAGGCTGATGGAAATGTACCTAGCTCATCAAAATAAAATAAATAAATAATAAGTCAAACAAAACACCAATTAAACATAGAAATTTATTTATTGATGCCAAAGCACATACATAAAACCCTATTATACTAACCCTACATACCTAAATTCCAAACAACACTGTTTTGACGTCTAGTGGTAAAAATATTAGTGTCAAATATCAAATAATTTAGGTCTTACTTTATGTAATATTATATAGATTTAATGTTCATTGCCATAAAATATGTAAAAATTAATGTAAGCGGGCAAATATTAAGATTCGATTAGGTTCACTGTGTTCTTGCCATAAATCGCCTAAATTGCTGCTATGCATACAAATGTTACATCCTACCTGCCTCGGAAGTTTATTTGAATTTAAATATTTTATAAAGTCAGTTTAATGCTTAACTAGAAGTATTTTATTCCTATCAATATACTTAATCACTTGTAAGAAGTTAACAAATGAATAACTGCTTGGAATACCCTATTTTCCTTTTTTAACTATTATAAACATGAAATATATTTCGTCATAGAAAAAGCTTGAAGTAATGCATAAAATTAAGTGAAACAAATACTCAATTGGTTCTACTAATAGAAATTGTAATATATTTATTTAATAATTGTCAAAATTGAGATAATTAAAATCAAATTTTGTCTTTATAAGGCTAGTTTATTGATACTTGTCTATGGAGTTAAATGGCTTATTTTTATAAGATTGATCAAATATTTCTTAGTAATAGAAGGGTGATACACTGAGTTTAATCCTCTTCATAGTCTTCGTCGTCAGAGATATACTTTCGCTGTTTCCGCTTCCTGGATGGTGTGCTCTTGCTTTTACCCTTCAACTTGATCTTCATTTTGACGGAGCGGTTAGATTCGCCATCCGAATCATCGTCATCTGTTGACAGAATTTTACTTTAATAACCTTGCTTGTGCTGATCTTGCACAACAGCCTATTGGGGGTAAGGCTGATATAAAATAATTTACAATTGCAGGTACAGTAAGCCGCACGTCAGTAGTAATGACCTTGAGCTGGCCAGATAGAATAAGAAGTCCGCTTATACTGGTTTTGTTACCACTGTAGTGTGGCCTTTCGTACTTTGCTACTTATGTCAAAAGTGAATTATTAAGAAAAATATCTCACAAGTCGTAGGTGCTGGCCAGATAGAATAAGCAGTCCGCTTATACTGGTTTTGTTACCACTGTAGTGTGGCCTTTCGTACTTTGCTACTTATGTCAAAAGTGAATTATTAAGAAAAATATCTCACAAGTCGTAGGTAGAGGTACGTACGACCTACCAACCTTTATCATTATCGTCGGAATCGTCCGAGTTTTGTCCGCTCTCGTAGCGACGTCGCATTTCAATGAACACGTTGCGCAGGCGCACCGAGTCCTCGTATATCAGCGACTGCTCTTCGTTGTACGTCTGAGCGTTGGCGCATAACGTGAAGAAATCACGTTCGAGGTCCGATATGTCGGTATACTGTTGAGATAACGAGAATATTCTGTTAAAATCAGTTCATTATTGGTATCGTATCGTATATTAACTTTATACGATGAAGTAACACAGCGCCATTCATTCTTCATCAGTTCTATTTACCTTGCCATCTTCAATTCTGTTAATAATTTTCTTAATATCCAAGGGTTTCTTAATAATGTCATAATAATCTGGCAACTCGCGGCGTGAAGGGAGTTTCATAAACGGCTCAGATAGCACACGCCCAGCCCTGAAACATTTTATTATTTAGTATTTTGTAAACACTATTGAATCTAAAAGGATATTAGTGTCAAATAAGGATGTCGTTATTCATCAGATACACTGTAGTTTACTTACTCATCTGCATAATCAATAACTTTCTTCATTATATTCTTCCATCGCTTCTTCTGTTGATTGATTTCTGTTTTACTCTTTTTCTTAGATGAACTTGGTGCTTCTTCTTCATCAGATTCTTCTTGGCGGCTGTAAAATCACATTCAATTAATAAATCTTTAATTCAATTTACAAGCATATTTAACTGGGCTCACATTGAACTAACATTTTGTATAAACCAAGGCCTCCAAGCGTTTTGTGCCAAACCATGTACATAAAAGTGGTCCACATAGCTTAGTTCGTGTATCTTACCGGCGCTTGCGTCCCTTCTTGCGTTTTTTGTCGAGCACCTCGTCATCATCATCTTCTTCTTCCTCCTCCTCAAACTCATCGTCGATGGCCTTCAGCCACTCTTTCTCCGTGAGCGAGTCTGTGTAGTCAACCTCTTTGCGTTGCCGCGACCCGCGCCCTAGTGTCTCGTCTTCGTCTAGGTAGTTCCAGCCCTGACCCTAAACGTGAATACTTTGTTTTAGCATGGCACAGTGTAAGTAGTAGATCTACGAACCCTGCGGGGCACTTGTTGAGACTGCAGGTTATACTGATATTTAAACCTTTAACATTGAATCTCAAATTTCTATCAAAAGCATAAGTAATTATAATGAAGAATGTAGTGTGATGTCTCACAAGTGTTTTCTACAAGTTCGTTTAAGTCGAAAGTGTTGAAACAGTCTAAAAAGCATTAGAAAAGAATATGTGTAGTGACATTATTTTATAGATTAGGATGAATTACCTTATTGCAAACGACCTCATCTTCATGTTTGACAAGCCAGTCAGGCAGCTCCGACTCCTCAATGAGTCGGGTTTGAGTCTCGGTCTTCTTGCGTTCAATGTCGATCTGTTTGAATATCTCCAGTTCTTCCTCTGACCGCGCAATCATCTCGTTTATAAGATCGTCATCTGGTAGTTCGTTCTCTTCCTACAAATTTATTAATTATAATGATTCTGTTTCATTCATGTAAAACAGTGAACAATTTAGGGGCATTGAACATTTCATTAAGAAGTTATTCCAGTGTCTATATTTCTTGTGATAGAAATGGTGTTACAAACCTCTTCATCGTCGCCATCTTGATGCAGAATACTCTGAAGGAATTGTTGACGCTCAGAGCCAGTCGACTTCTGATCGAACATACCAGCTTGGATGACCTTCTCGTCCATGTTCAGCTTATATCTGTGATAATACAAGATAGTTTAATGGGCAATATGGGCATAAATGGGCAAAGGGGCATAAATTATGGTACCCGGAGCGAAAAAACGATGTCTCTACAGTGGTCAGGGTTAGAGCTAGGGTCATAAGCGCCTTTGGCAAGTTTTGAAATTTGCGCTCTCTAATACTTATTTTCTAGGAAGAGTACACAATAACTTTGAAAGTCTTACTGTTATGCAGGAAGGAAAACAATACAACACGAGTTCATTTACGCATTAAAAATCTCTTAAAAGTTTACTTTTCTGGCTTTTTCTTGGGCTTACGTGTCAATAATATGGTCTACAATTTCAATACTTTTTGCGACGTCATACTCAACTGATGGTATAGCGAGATTGTTCAAACGTTATTGACCAATCTGCGATCGTTAATATTTTTTTATTAATTTTAATTTGCTGAAAGATCTTTCCCAGCTTGCAGACACACGCGGTTACAGCCTCAGATTTCGGGGTGGTCACCGTGGGTACTGGCAGAATTACGATAATAATTATTGTGTGAGGCTGAGGCTCTATCAGAAAGGTGTGGTCACATTTAAGAGTGTGGTACAGACCATCAAACTTAACAACTTTCTTCATGGGTCCTATGGAGAAAGTTGTTCATAAACGCGAAAAAAATATCAACTGTCCCCCATACGAAACTTCAATACCTACTCGATTCAAATGTATGGGACGGCTGATTATTTTTATGTATATGGCAAGTAATTTGCATAAATAATGAAACTATTACAAATATGTTACCTAGCGGCCGCGAGAATTCTCTCTTCCACGGAGTTGACGGTCATCAGTCTCAACACTCGCACCTCGTTACGTTGTCCGATACGATGCGCACGATCTTGAGCTTGCAGATCCTGTTACAATCAATCAATTAAATATCAGTATTGATTTCAACAACACTAAATAGGAAGCAGGATAAAACACAAGCACCTTTTTTGTTAGATGTGGTGTAGTGTTTACTAAATAAATAGTAAATTTTAAGTTTTTAACTAAAAGAACAACGGCAGCTTCCCATACATTGTTTTATTTGAAATTAAATTACTACGTCTTTAAATGAAAAATATCTTATTTAACGTCATTTTCTGAGCTAGTTTGTGCAAGATTTTTTATTAGAGAAGGTGGAGATTAATAGATATTCAGTATTGAACTTCCTTATTTAAACTCTTTGGGTCAAGAGTTGTAAACTGTCAACAACCAAGCTATATTTTTTAAGACTTTGAATTTTTGACTTTTGATATTTTTATCTTTTTTCTTGACGTTTTTTTTTTTTTTACTTTGACTTTTGTCTTTTAATGAGTTCAGAATTGTCATAACATTTGATATTTTTCCTACTTTACTGCAATATTCTTATCTAAGGAAGAACACATAATAAACTTAGATATACAACAAAATAAATGTGTTATTTATTCATTTACTCCATGTAAATATAATAACATATTATAAATGGTAACAACACCACGACAAATGCTGTACCTACCATTTAGGAAAATAAATATAAAATGGCAATACTAAACCAATCCAAACAGCAATTTTCTAATCTTTTAAAACGAAGTAGTCAAATAACTTTCATTAAACATATTTTTTTTACTCAGCTTTAACTAGATGATAGTTAATTGTAGCTAGATAATTAGTTGAATTTCTGTCGTATAAGTGTCACTTTTAGACGTTCAAATTTATTTCACTTTGATTGATTTCGCCATTGTTCTTTGGTTTTTATTATGTGGAGTTAGCTTATCAATGCGTTCAGCAATCTTAGCTTCCACAAACTTTATATTTTTTACTTCTACACTTTGCACTTTAGTTTATTTAAACTTCCGTGTTTTTTTGTTTGCCAATGCCCCAGCAGTGGGCTGATATAAAAATAATCATCGGTACCTGATGTGGATTCCAATCGGAATCGAATATGATGACAGTGTCAGCGCTTTGCAGATTGAGTCCGAGACCACCGGCGCGCGTAGACAGCAAGAAGATAAAGAATTCCGAGCCCACGCTGTTGAACTTCTTGAGTAGTTCGCCACGGTCCTCCGCCTTTGTCATACCGTCCAATCTATGGGAGAAATTAATATGTAGTAGGGTAAAATAATATTTTTGTTGTGATGACATTTGAGGTAGAATGAGAGCTGCCGCAAGTGACGTCAGAGAATGTAGGCAAATCCTTATAAAATATAAGGGCTATAATATAATCGTGACGTTTGTTCGTTGCGTCAAATACTATTTCGTCACCACAGGGAAAGACGTGGCATAAGGTTTAGTCTCTTACCTCAAATACTGGAAAGCCCTCCAGGAAAGGTAGTCTTCAATAATGGTCATGCACTGGGTCATTTGACAGAACACTAAAACTCTGTGGCCAGTTTGCTTGAGCTTCGGCAAGATACGATCCAGGAGTTCGAATTTACCAGAAACACGGTATAAGTCAGGCCTGTGAATAAAAACAATAATATTGAATTCGACGATGCAAAAATAAATCTTTGTCATAAAATTTGAGTTGCAGATGCTTCAAATAAATTTTTAAATTTGCCCTACACATACAAAAACAGTTTCAGAACATCTATCTGTAGACAAATATTTGTTTCGTGCCGGAACTTAATCCGTCACACGTAGCACAGCAGGTAATCGCTCAGTCAATACTGCCGTCAGTTATTTTTGTGTGCAGGCTTTTGGCACTGTCGAGAGGCACGACCACCTCAACTTCAAAATTCTATATCAATATAATCTATACACGGCTAAATTAGTGAATGACTTACCCAGAAACAACTCCGCCGCCTGTACCGATGTGGTCGCAGAACTTCTCCTCGATGTGTTGGAACATGAAGGGATGGTTGCAGAGCTTGCGTAGTTGTACGATCGTGTTCATCAATGCTTTGGCACCGCCCTTGCCCTTATTGCCTTTTTCCGATCCATCGGTAAGCAGGACTCCCTTAGACTGCATGTGCCTGTGCAAAAAATAATTTTATTTAAGCTCTGTATTTGAAGTCTATTCAAGTCAAAGCAAGTCTTGCGTTTTCTCCTGTTGTAAAATTAAGATTATTTGTTGGATGCGTAAAGGAATTAGTATTTACATTTATACTAAAAAATATGATATAAAAGCAGTTTAATTCTCACAATTATGTTATCCCTGTTTACTCACTTGTACAGCACTCGCTGCAGGCCGCTCATGTCACATTTGATGATGTACTCCACCTTGTCGGGCAGTTGGCTCTCCACCTCCTTCTTGAGCCGACGAAGCAGGAACGGACGCAGCACTTTGTGCAGACGACGTATGATAAGGATCGTCTCTTCTTCGTTCAATTCCACCTAGTAACAAAAGCAATCTATGACAACGATTCATGATCATTATTTGTAAAGACTTTCACAAAACATGACGGGGCGCGATTAAAAAAAAAATGATTTCTAAACTTCTGGGCTTCACCAATACGCATGCTGCCATAGATATTCGTATGAGAAACGAGATCTATGAAAAGATTCGGGTACGCTTGTATTTTCCAGTTTGACTTGTAATACATATCCAGAGAATATTATGTATATTAAAACAAAGACCACGATGCACATCGTCGTCTTTGTTATATATACATATATACCAATCATTGAGAGACTTTAATTTTATTTAGAGTTATAAAAGTGCATCTACAGTAGAATAAAAAAGTCGTACCTTTTCACCAGTCGTAGCGAAGGGCGCGTTGAACCACTGCTCGAAAGTAGAACAACTCTTGAAGATGGAAGGCAGAAGGAAGTTGAGAAGCGCCCACAGTTCGGGTAGTTTGTTCTGCAGGGGTGTTCCAGTGAGTAGCAAGCGATGCGGCGCGATGTAGTGCGTGTTCAGCACTTGAGTCAGCTTGCAGTGGTGGTTCTTCATACGGTGACCTTCATCAATTATCATGTACTTCCATTGCACCTGAGGGATTGCGAGGATTAAGATTGAGACGTCATTATAAGATATTCGGTTGCTTAAATTGACCATTTGGAAGTACAGTTTGGCAAGAACGCCCTGAAACGGAACTAAAATATTTAATCATTGGTAACACTCGGTCTGCCTTGTCGAGTAAGGCACATATTCTGTCATTTCTTGTAATCGGTGACTGTTTCTCATGTTTATTTTATTTATTTGCATTATTGTGGTGATACTGGGGACCTATTGTGTTCATAATGAACATATCTGTAATCCGCAGCACCGCAAGAGCGATAATTTATAAAGTGTACGTGAGATGTTTGGCGGAACTCGAGGCCGGACAAATTTTATCCGATCTCTACGATGTGTATAAAAAAAACCGCTGAAATGACAGGTAAAATGATATTTTATACATGTAATCAGATGTAATGTGTATATTTCAAGGTGCAATATGCAGTATAAAACTTTTTATACAATTATTCAAATGCACATTCACGAATTTGAGGTTATGTTTACAAAACACATTCGGAATGCAGCGCATTCGAATAATTCTGATACTTTTTGTTAATATTGCATAAATCACTGAACCAAAATAACTATAGTATTTTTTAGGTAAATCCATCAGTACTTTAAGGCAATCTGGGGTCTGGGTACTATAAGGTGATCTGGGGTCTTGTAAAACATAAAGTAGGATTAGTTGACGTTAAGGTATTTTGTAATACCTAATAATTTTAGTTTTAATTCATTAAACAAATAACTGCAAATGTTATCGTTCTAGGCAGTGGCTGAACAAGCCTTTCAGAGCTTTTCATTTTTTCATAAAACCCGCCAATATTAACATTCATTGTAAAAAAAAACCTAAAAATCAAAACCGTTATCGTCGTACTATACAGCGTGTTACGGAAAGGGTATATCCATACAAATTGGGTGATATCTGGTTCGTAATCTCTGTACAAGCTCAAAAGCAATAACTTTGCAAATGCTTAATATTTTTTTATTCCGATAGTTTATTAAATTTAAATCGTAACAAACGTGTCACCGCACTACGAGGGTCATTCATTATGCATTAACTGTGTCAGTGCGCCTAGTACACACAGACACCTGCCAGTTCCTACCTCTTCCGAAAGTATGTGCGCCTAGTACACGCACTCTGACCGCTCTTATGTTTAGGTATGAAACATGAATTAAATTTTGTCGTGAATCGTGATAAGTATGGTCGCGGTCGGTACATCAACGTAGACGATTACTAAACTAAATCCCGGCGAGGTGTCTGTCTGCCTTAGGTACCACTCGCGAAAGGTCACGCGAGGCAAAAATACCCTTTTTTTTTTTTGGATGGGAAATCATCAAATGACTTCTCCCGCTCTGAGCGGAGCGGGAAGGCGTGTCAGACTTTTACTGACTAAAACCCACCCGTGTTCCTTCTGCTGCCTGTGCCGGGGCCACGGTAACTCTTTCGAACATCCCGCAACCCCGGCTGAAGGCAAAAATACCCTGGCGTAAGCTCCTGAATGCGGCGGAAGTGATATGGATGCTGATGGTCATGGCGCGGCACTCGCCATACCTCCACATAGTTCTCAGCGACCAGCACTAATGCAGCTCGTTTTGTGCTACTGCGTGGAGTACGTTCAAAATATTCTAGCACAGCTTCTTCAAATCCAGGATCCCTCCTGCTTGGCCGACCTTCCGATGCTGGATCATCGAATGAACCCCCAGGAGTACAGACGTTGTATCATCCGGCTGGAACATGCCCTCGATGGCAGCGGCTGAAGCTCAATAACTGGTCTTCCGTCGATGAATTGCTGACGATACAGCTCTCGGGCAGCTCGCAGATTACCATCCATTGCTCCAACACACAACTTCATCTCATAGTATACGCTATTACTGCGTGACGACATTTTCATGACAATCCCACAACGATCACTGATCTAATAATCACAACTTCGCACCGATACGGACAGAGAGCGACTAAAAAGCACACGAAAAAAGTCGGATATCCTACTATCCTGGTACTAAGGTAACTGACCCAATTATTGCTTTCGTAATTTGTTTATTTAATATAAGTAAATTGACCGACTTACGACACCAAACACTTCTTAAGAAGCATCTCTCATGCGTTAATACACGAAATTGATAAACCCATTTGAAAATTAACCATAATTAATTGAACAATACTTACAAACATTGTAAGTATTGTCTTAGTTGCTAAACTTTGCTTACTTGGATATTGGGGATAATCAGGAAATAAACAAAACTTTTGAGCATAAAACATAAGCATTTTGCTTAAGCTACTCGTATATATCAAAATGAAAAAATAATTTCATAAAAATCAGAACAAACGAGCGACGACGTGCCGAAAGACAACTACCTCATTGACCCTACTAAACACACAAACACACACCACTAAACATCACTGTATGGGTAATCTTTGTTATCCTACACGATTGTAAAAGTACAGAAATTAGGGTTCAGTATTATTATTGTGCGACAATTTCCGTTACTCATGAAGTCCTAGTACTTTAAATAACTTTTCTTGTATAGTTTGAGACATTCGCGATTACGGAAAATTTAAACACTCCCTGTTCAAACTCGACGCACGCGCCTACAAAGTGACGTGTTTGGATACATTTAATATTGTTTCTTTTTGATGTTATTAGCGGTGTCAGCGGTGTTAAGAAGTAACTACCTACAGCCATAACACTAAAATAAAATTAAGTGCTGAACCCTCTGGCATTATTTGTACCAAGATACACATAAGTTTTACGTTTAGGGTTCATTATCAAATGAATTAAACCTTTTTTTTTTGTATTGAGTACTTTGTACTTTCCTATTATTGCAATTTTAACACACTTTTGTCAGCCATTTATCTCAGTTAGTTACACTGTCAAAAATACAAAAGAAGGATAATTAATTCAAATTCAAATATTTACATTTACACGAAAAATGTTAATTGCTGAGCTAGAAAATTTTGAACTTAGTTGGACAACTGTGGAGTGTAGACATTTAATTCATAGAAAATTTGGGCTATAGCTTTTAGTATCTGATATTTAAAGTATGATAATATGAAAGAAAAAAAAAATACTCCTATTGTACTATTAGTTACATACTGGGCAGTACGTTTTTTTTTATACTAAAAAACAAAAACTATTTCCCAAGTTACAATAAGGTTTTTGTAGTAATTCATTTGTGTTCAAGTGTTTGATATTTTGTGGAATAAAACTGACATGCGGAACCCATTTTGCAAATAGTACCAGGAGAAACAAATCTTTTACAGAGATGTTCCTTTGTGTGTAGTTTATTGACACCGATCAGCTGACTTGGTCTAGTGATGTGTAGAATTAAATTGGAAACATTTGATTTTTAGTTAAATGTCTCTTAACTTTATGATTATGTAGGTATATTTATCAAATTATGATGTCATGTACTTTGTTATCACCAAAAGAATCCGTGCCTTTGATATACCCTTTCCGTAACACGCTGTATAGGGTTACAACATGAACGATAGTGGCGCCACCTTTATTTTCACGATTTTTTCGCCAAGCTGTACCGTTTAATAATTTGATCACTTTAGTATGCTGCAAGTTATTGAAGTTATGCTTTTTTGATATGATGGTCTTATTGGTCGTATATCGAATTTAGAGGACTACAAGCGCCTGCAAATAACCGAATCAACAGTGGGAATGAATAATTATACGTGTAGCTAAACTACGGTACATACGCTGTCTAAACTGTTGATTCGGCTGTCATAGGGGTGGATTAAAACTTGAATCGCAGTAGGACTTACCTTAGCCAGTACAGCCTTGTCCTTGATGACGTATTCGTAAGTGGTGAGGAGCACATTGAACTTGGTGGATCGCATCTGTGTCTGCACGAGGCGCCGCGACTGCGGGGAGCCCTTGTATGACACCACTGATACTGTCGGCGCCCACTTCTCAAACTCAAGCACCCAGTTGGATAGGGTACTGAAATTAACATGCTCATTGTAAGATTGACAAGTTGGATGTAGGAACCTACTACGCTTTGGAATGGGCAACTAGCTGCATCTCTGACTGACCGACTCCTTGACAGTTCAAAAGTGCCTGTAATTGGTTGTTTGAGTTGTTGCCGGAATTCAACACGCAAAGAAGTGTGTGTGATATACTTCCAGACTCGAAATGTTGGTGTACTGATTCGAATCAAATTTAATGATTTGAATGATTCGATTATTTCCGACTTGATTCAAATCTGCAGTAAGCCTGCAGATCATTCAATCAACTCATCAAAATCTGAACACGAGTCTCCCAATGATAGCTAAATCACAAGATGATCACAAGTTGTTATAAGCAGAGAACGGTTTACTAAAAACTAAGTACCAAGAAAATATATGTCTCCTTACCTGAGTGGCACAATAATAAGGAAAGGCCCATTGACTTTCTTCTTCTCCATCAGATAGGTGACCAACGCAATAGTCTGGATAGTCTTACCGAGACCCATCTCGTCTGCCAGAATACCATTCAGATTGTTATTGAACAGAGATACCAGCCATTCCAGACCCTAAAAAGTAAATTAATATAATTTAGAATGTAAAGGAGATATCGAGCCTTTTCAGGAAAAACGTCGTAAGCGCCAAAAATCTTCTTCTTTCTTCGTAGCTCGCTCCATCGTCGACTTTGTCTCTGTCATCTCTGACCTAGACTAGAGTCAAGAGCAAACCTATCTCAAATAATTAAAAAAAACCTCTTAATTAGATAGTTTTACATATTGCCGTAAGAGTAATCCTCTTAAATTTTATTTTAAATTTACACGACTTTATTGTTGTAAGAAAATATCATCGTAAATTAAAAACATCGTTAATTAGGAAAGAAAAAACCCTTTCCTGTAAAAAGTGCAAATTGTCGCTTACGATGTTCTTCCTGAAAAGGCTCGATATGTTATTGTAAAGGTTGGTAACAAATTGTTGGAAGCTATACCTTGATTTGATATTCCTTCAGGTTTCCATTGACCAAAATGTTGGCTTGTTCGGTGACAGACTCGTGGACCGTGTGGGCAATGCTGTAAAAATTACATAATTTAAATTCTACGACTAAAAGAAATAATTATTATGTTACAAGTGGGGCGCCCGGTGGGATTTCCCATCGGGAAAAATGAAGACCTTCTATACACACTTTCATTCCCTATTTAACCACTTTAGAGGGCGAATTTTCGTAATTCCTTTCTTAGTGCTCACCTTCGTTTTACAATATGGAGACTATATATATTCAATACTTAAAACACCTACTTGTAATCGCCTTTGCTGACGATATACAAAAAATAAACTAAATCGGTCCAGTAATTAGGTCTAAAAGTAGTTTTCATTTTGTGCAAACTTGAACAGTCTGTAGAATTGTATCACTAGGTCAATGATTCAATGAACTTGAATCCTTACATTGAAAAGCGACGTTGCCACTCCGTGTAATTCTACTTATTTGTCTAAATTCTAAAATATAAAATGGGTACACCTAAACGACAGGCAGGAATTTAATATAATACATTTTAATTGAGAACCCCGACTTACGAGTAGTTGTAGGTCGTGAGTTCAAATCCAGGAACGCGCTTTACATTGTGTAATTTATTTCACCACCACTGCAATCTAATCATAATAATAATAATAGTTTGAGAGAAACATGAGTATGGCCGTGATTTAAATTGTACTTAGTATGTTAAATAATTTCTTCAAAATATTTTTTCCAACGAAAGGAAATTTTGCCTAAAATGGATTATAGTAAGTCTATGAAATCTTAAATAATAATAATAATAATAATAAAGCGTCTAACGGGCCTCTGCGAGTTGGCTTCGGCCCCTCATATGCCTTCTAAAGGTCCGGTACCCTGGGGTCCCGAGAAATATCAAATAATAATAATAAAAATCTTTATTTCCAGTTTTACAATTTACATGTACCATTTAGTATACATTCCATATGTATCCTATAAATTGTAGGTTTATACAGAGTTAAAACCTCCGACACCCAAGCTAAGATTAAACTTGTGTTATGGGTGTCAGGGCTCTCAAGTTGCCACAAGGTAGACAATTATGAATTCAGAGTTTTATGTTTCAGGAACTGTAGACAGAAAAATAAAAATAAAAACTAAAAACAAACATTTTAAGCAAAAACAAAATAAACTAATCAAGGAGAAAACCATCTGTATATCTGTAAATCCTAGTTGTATTTGGCTGTCGAGGTACATCCGTACATAGAACAGGTGTGCACCATTATAATTAATTTATTCAACGATTCTCGTAAAATTCGCTCAAAAAAAAAAACACGCTGGCGTCTGCCCTCAACGTTCGAGTGCGCAAACTAAGCGGGGGCCATGGTCCGCGCCGTTACTCTACGTAAGTACATTCGTTTCGATACTGTATGGATTTGTAATACTGTGACGGTACGGCCCACTCCGTCTCACAGGCAAGAGACCTGAACAGGGAACGTTGTAGGCTGATTATTAAATTTAATCTTAATGTTGTTTTTTTTTTTCGGTACATTAGTGCTTGGAAACCTCCTCTTGAGAAACGTCCTTGACCTGCCACGGCCGAAATTTTGTTTTATAATTTACACAAACACAACCTATCACTAGGACGCGCCTACATTTGCTGCGGGTGTACGTCGGCAACGGTGTCTTTTGGCGGCTTCTTCCAACAGGCAGCACGCGGCGTTTTTCAAAGGCGACGGTCATTGGGCGAACGGATTTTGTGAACGACGGGGAGGGAGGAGACGCGAAGCGCGGGGTGCGTGCGCGCCTGCAACTGGGCAGGACACCTGTTATCGACAACTAGCTTCTTTTCATTGTCTTTTAAAGGGAATATGATCGATAAACAAAAAAACGGTTTAGCTTTTAATACTTACGGCATGGTGTTTTTAGAATTATCGTGCTGCGTGTACTCGTTCCCCTAAAGATGTCCGCTTTTTGTATGGACGTTGGTTTTTTACACCTAAATAAATGCGACAAAAATATGAAACTTAAAACTACTGAAATAATATTTTTAGACCCCTCCATTTAAGAGAAAAATGATTATTATGTAATGTTAGTACTTATGTTTTATTTGTTGATGGCAACCCAAATAAAACCCCACACTTTGACAATATGTCTTATTTGACAGGCCTGCGTGTTATCCAGTGCTATCGTATTTTTTTTTTATTTGTGCTTTGTTGATTTTCCCGATTTTACTGACTTGGCCTTTTCACAACGGATTCTTCTACTTTGCACTTGGTTAGGATACCGGTAGTTTAAGAACCTATAACCCTGACGACTTTGCTTTTTCATAACGGTTATTTGATCCTGTTGAAACCAATTCCATCCCGTTTTGACTGACCGTCCTGATGCCCAAACTATACTAAGAGTTAATCAGAGAATGAACATGCCAAATTATTTAGCTGACTATGTGATTGGGAATCAGCTGAATAGACACCGAGCCAGTTTCATCCAGATAAATGCTCAAATAGTACAGCTGAATATGTTCTCATCGTGGACATATCTGATTTAGTTTTATTTAGCTTAGAAGTTTATGAAACTAAACAGGCTCGCTCTTATTATACATATTCGGCCCAACGGTACTTTTACTGTAGAAGTAAGTGTAGATGTACAATTAATAAACATTCCAGGCATTTCATCATCACATGAGACAGCTTCGATGAGAGGACAAATAAAGTCCGCCACTATAGTAATAGAGTGTATTACAAATATATTTTATTGAAAGTGGCGGAGACTAGTTGGCAAAATTGTATTTCCAATTTTTTTAATTTTTTATTTAAGATAGGTTTGCTCTTGACTCTAGTCTAGGTCAGAGATGACAGAGACAAAGCCGATGATGGATCGAGCTTACCCAGAAGAAGCCTGTTAACTCTCACTTTGAACAGATCGGGGTTGTATATGTTCGGAAACAGACGCAGGCAGAGAGTATTATATTGTAGTTGCATAATTGGGAAGCTGTGCTCATGTGATGACAATTATTGTCTGGTATCTTGGATGGGCTCAGCATCAAAATGATATATCTCCACCTGCTCAGTTTTTCAACAATATTTTAATAAGAGAAGACATTGAAAATGAAGAAAATCAATAAATGAATATTTAAAACTAAAAAAGTTTTATTTCATAACAAAACCGTAAGACTAGCGTCCAAATAAAGCTTATTATTTCAGTTTATAAATTGCATTATTTTCGAAAGGCTTTTCATCCACATCTGATCTTGATTCTAAATCACAAAAAAGGAATTCTTCTAAGTAATTAAACAATGTTCACGATCATTAGGTACTATTATCATTTACTCCTGCTAAGAAACCCTTGTGGACTATGCTGAAACATGAACTTCTTGATAACCGGGGTCTCACTAAAATATTGCAACTTGCACAATGAACATTCGAAATAGCCTAATCATATACAGTGTGCTTTCAGTTTGGATTATGCTATACATTTTTCGTCTTATTTCTTAGTATTGAAGGTACAATAATTAGATTTTAACGTTTTGTTTTCATTGCTAAACTCATAAATCAAATATTGATTAACAATAATGACAGTATCATATGTCAATTTTGACAAGTTTACTATTTTTTTGGGGTGTGTTCACTTTATTATCCTAGATAATTAGAAAGGTTTATTGGTTTTAGGAGTAAATTCACACTAAAATGAAAAACGATTTTTCTCAAAATTGGAGGTCTATAAAAATGTATGATATTGTTAGAACCACTAGTTTTTGGGATGTCTAGCCAAATATATTTAACTTATCCTGGTTAGAATTATTGAATAATAAAAAAACCATTTTCGGACATGTCCTTTACAGGAATTTTAGAAAAGTAACTATCATTCGCATGTTTATTTATGGAATTGACAGAAAAAAAAAATACGATTGAAATGTATGATTTTAAGCAGATACGCGTTTTGAAAAACGAGCTATTGGGTGTCCGTTTGTTGTTTAGATCACCGTCATCACTTCTTTATTTTGAAATCGCTATTCGACGAATAATAACTAACTTTTTTTTAGATTCATTGATTGGTAAAAAAAAGTTACAAATAAATAATCGATTATTTGAATCGATATCAAACATCGCAGCGGAATCCAAGAGCACTGAATTTGTTTTTACTTGTTTGACAGCCGACAATCTGTCACAGATGTCACAGATTTTACGACTTAGGGCTGTGTGTATTCACCAACACTCAAACCGCCAGTTAGGTATTTTAGACAGTTGGTTTATGTCAAACTTCCTAAGGATAGACCAGACGGGTAATTCCCGTAAATTTAAGAACGCTCATAGTCTGATCTCAGTGTCAGTGTCAAAAATACCCCTAGTTTCCCTACATTTTTGACAAGTTTTTGACATTGATTGTCGTTGAGATGAGATTGCGACTAGATTTTGAACGTTTTTAATTGCGGGAGTTGGGCTTCTGGATAAAATATCTATACAGCCGTTTTAAAAGTCGGTGAACTCTGCTAAAGATGATGATATCACTCGAGCCGCCATTCCAGTGTACACCGTTTTGACTATGAAAATTAAATTCAGTTTTATAAATGAACTAGCTTCCGCCCGCGAGTTCGTCCGCGTGAAATTTCTTGCCCCCCGAACCACCCTGTCGCATCGCATCGCCTGCCCGCGCTGTTACTTCATTTTCACTTAGCGCTCTTTCTTACTTTTTTTTTTCTTTTTGCTCGGCTTCTGAGGGCCTTAGCGTAAAGTTATATACCCTATAGCCTTCCTCAAGAATTGGGCTAATGCAAAATGCAAAAAGATTTTTTCAAATACGACTGGTAGTAACAGAGATTAGCGCGTTCAAACAGTCAATAAAAAATTAAATGTGTAGGTAACTAATTGACTAAGCCCATTTTTCTTACTTTAAGCATTTTTATACCCGTCGTAATTTCTAAACAAAAGATCCGATTCGAATAATTTAAAAAGGAATTTACATGTACTTAACCATCCTTGACTATGAAACTATTTATTTGAAGAAGGATTAATACCATGTTTATGACAACACCTTCGCAAATAATGTACAAATTTGATTACCATTAAAAATGTTATAGTGAGCCAACCTTAAAAGATAGACATATGCTATCGCGCACTTTTTTTAGAACTTTTTAAGAGGAACAATTCCGTCATACATGATTTTTGCGTAACTTTAACCGTTTATGCAGCGCACGCAACGGATGCTCTCAAAAGGAATACATTTTCCCCGTTTTTGCAACATTTTTCATTGATGTTCCGCTCCTGTTGGTTGTAGCGTGATTTTATATAGCCTATAGCCTTCCTCAATAAATGAGCTATCCAACACTAACAGAATTTTTCAATTCGAACCATTAGTTCATGAGATTAGCGCGTTCAACCAAATAAACAAACTCTTCAGCTTTATAATATTAGTGTAGATAATTAGTATTGTTAACCTTTTAACCGCCTACGTCGGATTAATCCGACAAATATTTTCGGGCCCATTTTGCCAGAGTCGTATATGTACGACCAAAATATCACTGCTCTCTTAATCAGCTTTTTTATTTAATTACGCTGTATTCTATCAAAAATATGTTTATATTAGGTAAATAGTTAACTAAGTAATCATTTACAGTTTAATACACTTTAGTCTCTTAATTAGAAGTCCTAAAAAGAAGGTCCAAAGTTAGATGACTTACTAACATTATTTTTAGAAAATTGTATTGATGTGCAACGCCCATGACGACAAAATCCGACACGAGGGACGGGACATATGCCAAGATTTACCGATACAAAAATAAACATAAATCAAAATATTTCTCGTTATACTGACTAATTATTAACTTTAAAACAAATACAGCAATTGTTAATAAAACATTTTTTTACAAATATTTGTGAGTATTTCATTTAATTTCTTTAAAATTAAGTAAATTTACTTGTGAAATGTCAGCGACTGAATTGATGGTCATCCCATCCCTAGCCTACATGTTCCGAAACTTACTTTGTTAGTACGCCCTGCGCCACGGTCGTATAAAGACGACCGCTTCTTACGTCATAAACGAGTGCCGACTTCTGGAATTTTCCATTAGTGTTGTGCTTGTGCATGTAGTTTTACGTTCGTATGTCGATAAATGTACATGTCAGAAATTTATCATGACGACTACTGAAGAGTTAATTAATACGAATTCTAGAAGGCGATGAAAATGAAGAATTTTTATCAGACGAAGAGTTTGACATTGATGTAGAGGTAATTATTTTTTTATTACACACCTAGTTATATTTTAATTTATTGTGTAGTATGGTGGTGATGTCTGAATGAAAATTTTAAACTTAATTAGAGTGAGTGAGATGGCGAGAGCGCACCGTGCGATAACTTAAATAATAATAATAATAGTTTTTCTTCTCTGGACTGATTTTATTGTGAATAGCCTAAGTACTAATTAATAAATCGTTCAAATTTTTAAACACTTTTTGATTTTACTGGATTACGAAAAATGCCGAATAATTTCGTAAGGTAAGTAGTATTCAAGTAGGTACCTATATCTCCACCAAGCTAAGTTTGCACCTCGCTGGAATGCGGCGTGTACCCGTGTACCTATGTATAATATAATGTTAAAAACAATAAATGCAAAGTAAAATCTAACAAACATTTGTTTACTTTTTTAAAGTCATAGCGAATCCTTTTTTGCAGCCCGTACCTAAGCGTCAGTGTGACGTAATCGACGCGAGGTGCAAACTTAGCTTGGTCGAGTTGTAGTTGTTAGTTAACCACGCTTGCAAATGCAAATGTCGTTATTGAAACGAAATATCGACATCGAAAAGTTAAGTACTGCACATCCCTCTTTGTTGTAGGTATATATTTTTCGATTCACTGTGCCGGGCGAAGGGGGCACGCCAACTGATATGAAGTCAGGCGGTTAAAAGGTTAAATGATAAATGATTTTATTTCTGTAAGTAGGTAGCTTAATGTTATGTATTTTGATGAAATATTCATGTTTTAAGGAAAAGAGACAACAAGGAATATTTTAAACAAGTTTCCTAAAAACAGTAAACCAGCCTATTGCGCCGTTTGCCCTATTTATGACTTTTATCATTTTCGCCATTTGGGAAGTTCCGCTTTGTCAGTTCACCGCTGGTCTTCCGGGATAATGTGTGCCAGTGTGTGCCTATCGCAGATATTTCATAGCTACTTGCGCGCATTGTTTCAAGTAATTTTAGTTAATATAAACAAATTAAACTAAATAAAATAAAAAATAAACTAATAAATACAATTAGTTTTTTTACGGTGCAATGGGGCACTTATTAGCTACTTGACATTTGTGTGTCTGTGTAGATGGTGTTTTTTAAGTTTATTTGGATTTCTTTTTTTTACGGTGAAACTGACTTTTGTTTGTAAGCGTGTTTTTTGAACAAAATACAAACAACAGCATTTTTACAGTGCTGCAGAGTATACTGTCATGGTTTTATTGTATGACGAATGCCGTCAAAATTCAGCCTTAACTCTACGTTCGTATCGTGAGAGATACGGCGCAATTCGCGTCTACCCTACTAGCGTCCGGACAATCCTGATTTTTGATATAGTATTTATTATGTGTGAAAATGTAAGTTTTTTAATTTACGGTTTTTAATTTAATATTTAATTTTGCTATACTGCTGTGGACTAGTATTCTTGTAGTTTCATTTATTGCACATATGTGGTTTCCATACTGTATAAAAAACTCTTGTGCACAATTTCATGCTTCTAGACCCAGCGGTTTAGTCGTTTAGGCTGCGTGTTGTCTGTCAGTGAATGAATGAATAAATTTAAGATTTCTTACTAAGGAGACTTCGTGTACTCGGATTAGACAGAATCCAACTGCATATTTTATTTACGGGAAGATACCTGTAGTAGGTCTGTTCTTCTGTCTTGTACTCGTCGTCCTCGACCTTGGCTTTCTTGATCATTTCCAGCGCCTTCTCCTCCTCAGTCTTCTCTTTGTCACTCCTCTCGTCTCTGTGCCCTCTCCTCTTTTCTGTAAGCAAAACAACGCATATTTTCAATTTGAGTTAAAAGAACAATAGCCATTTTGGACTAGGAAAAAACTGAATTTCTTACCAAGATGAGACTATCACCAAAATGAAGAATTTTAAATCTTATATCCTACACAATCCAATTACTGGGTAATAAGATACCCCTTGGTAAGACTGGTTGTCAGACTTTCGGGCTTCTGACGACTCATAACGAATCGAAATTAAATCGCAGGCAGTATCAACCCTGTCACTGGCGTCGGGAATTGACAGCCGATTCCCGGCCACCGTAGGCGCGGGCTTGCGGACGGCGAGCAATGGGTAGCTCGCCGTCCGGTAAGGACCAAGCCCGAGTCGACGGCGCGTTGTGTTCCACGCACGCCTCAAAGAGATGTCAGCACTATTGACGGGGTCCGCTAGGGCCGATGCCAGCTAGGGTTGCGGGATGTTCGAAATAGTTACCATGGCCCCGGCACAGGCAACAGAAGGAACACGGGTGGGTTTTAGTCAGTAAAAGTCTGACACGCCCTCCCGCTCCGCCCAGAGCGGGAGAAGTCATTTGATGATTTCCCATCCACAAAAAAAAAAAAGGCAGTATCAACCCTATGATAATTATTTAATTATCCGAACTTGATATTACTAATAAGTACAGAGTTTGAATAAAACCACTTTATTTATTAAAAATATGATTTTACTTTTAAAAAAAAATCGGTACTCACGATGTAAATAGATATTGAAGGAAAAAACATGCAAGCTGCCAGTATGTTAGGAGCTTTTGGCCATTGTTTTTTTAGGAATGGCGAATCGAGATCGTTAATTTTAAAAACAAAACTGCTGAACCACTGTCGGTCGAGAACTATTTGTCAGTCGCAAGTACTCAACCCGAAATAGGGTAATTTGTTAATAATGAACGGTAACTAATCTGATTAACTAGTCTCGTGGGTAAATTAAACAGCAAGACAGAAAAATAATAATATTTGTTGAATTTCGAGACCTTTCTTACCATCATCATCTTGGCTGTCATCTCCAGAGTCCTCGGAGTCGGACAGCACCTCCCAGCCGGGATGAGTCTCCATCCAGTCCTTCAGCTGAGACAACAGCGGCGCTTCTTCTCCTCTCAGTATCTATATGGTACAACAACATATACAGGGTCAAATTAAATTAGCTAGCGAAACTCCGCAGACGTCGTGGGTATCGATATCTAAACACTACAAAATAAAAATAAAAAAGATTCGATGATATTTTTTTTGGGTTAATGACCGCTGGTAGTATTGTTATTTGACGTGTGAGTTGATAAAATCTGTCTTATCGTGTTGAGATATCGATACCCATCACATCTGTGAAGTTTATAAAAGAAAAACTTGATTTTTAAGTGACTACCTACACTTCCGGCGGTTCATGACCCCAAAAAAAATATCATTAAATTAATTTATTTTTTGTTTTATCATGTTTAGATATCGATACCCATCACGTCTGCGGAGTTTCGCTAGCTAATTTAATTTGTCACTGTAGACGTTGAATAGCATTTTAA
Source organism: Fissipunctia ypsillon (assembly GCA_947568875.1). NCBI lineage: Eukaryota > Metazoa > Arthropoda > Insecta > Lepidoptera > Noctuidae > Fissipunctia > Fissipunctia ypsillon. The sequence continues at coordinate 19,725,295 of OX387645.1, read as the reverse complement.
TTAAATACTCTCGGTCTCGAAATACTTTTGTGTATTGTATGTTTCTTTATTATTACTATAGTCGTGGCTAATCATGAGCACGCGTCAAAAGTCAATGTAAGTTTTCATTGCAATGATGGACGCGCGCTTTTGTTATGCAAGAAAAATACATAATTATTTAATCCTGTTACAAAATCCAAAAAAAGGAGAAAAGACTATTTATGTATTTTATTATATAAATACTTTAATACAGTTTTAAAATATATATGTAATACTGGGTGTATTATAAGGTATATGATACTCACCTCGCCCGTCTTGGGATCCATGACGTTAACGCGTGAGTCTGACGCCTGTGAACTGTCGTCCATAGCATCGATGTCGCCGCCTTCCAGCAGCTTCTTCTTTCTCGACTTCTGCATTTGAATTATAAACTATTTCAATTTAACTTATAAAATTCTTTTCGATCCAGTCCGGCGTCCCAACCTAACCTAAAGGAAACAATTCTTCCTATCTTTGTTTTAACTATTGTATGGCAATCAAGCTCACGGCCACCTGATGGTAAGTGGTCACTGCCACCTACCACTACTACTACTTGCAATACCAGAGGCATTGCCATCCCAAAGACAAAGATGAAATGTCTCATGTACTATTCAAAAACGGAACCCAGCTACGCTCGCGACGACAAATAGGCGATGACAGTCTTTTGTTTTATGGCTCTTGAAGATAGGAAGAGAAAGAGTGAGAAGTCTTATCTACAGCATGTTCTAAAACCAACCCTTTTCCTGCGCTCCTCTTCCTGTTGTTTCTTGCGCTGCTCCTGCTTATGTTGCTTGACCATCTCCGTGAGGCTGGCGATATACTCGTCAGTCTGCGATAGAAGGAACGCCAGACGCTTGTCTTTCTTCTGATCAATGAGCTTACGGTATCCCTCTTCATCTTCCGCCATCAAACTAGAATAAAAAGATGCAAATATTCAGTTGTATCCGGTTAGACTGGAAGCCGTCCCTAACGTAGTTGGGAAAAGGCTGGGCAGATATTCAGGTTGGTCTTATTTGGAAAAGGCATTTGGTATACCTATACTAGAATGCTAAACATCGTGTTTTCATCATGGAGTAAGTGCTATCATTGACGAAACTTTTACCTAAGGACCGATTTTCATAGTTCTCAAATCTCCTCAGCAGCAATTTCATTTACCTCATCATCATTTACCTTTAATTTTTTTTTTGTATCATGGACTTTTCGGGCCTGAATGCTGCCAGTAAAGTCATATAAATAAAAATGAAATGCTGTTGTAAGTGCATCACTTGAGAACGGCTGGACTGATTTGGAGAATGTTTTTTTTTAATGTTCGTAGTTCGAATAAGGTTTTTAGAGAGCGAAAAAAAGTTTCCCGGAAAATTTTTTAAATCGTGAAAAACTGGAAGTGCTTTTTCCTATGGTAAGTAATTGAAATTTGGACAGGACGTCTGTCGGTCGGGTCACCTAGTAAAAAATAAATCTTACCGTCTCATACGCTCCTTCTCGATGCGTTCCTGTTCTTTCTTCTGCTCGCGCTCGGCGTTGGCGTGGTGGTTCATGATAGCTTTGTTCATGCGCGACAGCTTAGCGACATTGTTGCGGTGGTACTCCTTGAAGTCCTTAGCTAAAATAAAGTAGGGCAATTTAGTTTGATCAGTACGTAAACTTTCCATCATGTTAACAGTGATATTTAATTCAGTTTCCCCTATCCGCTCACTTTTCGCGTTGCCTAAGAATAATCTTCGGACACATAAATACCTATTAGTATAATTTTATTTTACTAGCTGTTCCCACTTCGTCCGTGTGAAATTCGGAAAACCTCTATATTGAAACATAGTATAAAACAAAGTCACTTTTCGTGTCTCGTCTGTGTTGCTGCTTATGCTGCGGTCCCACGGCCCGCTTTTTCACATGCCAAACCACGCCAGGGCAGGCGAACAGGCCGTGGAAACAGTCGCATCCAATGAAGCCTGCGGTGGCCTCCAGGCGATGACAGGCCAAAAGTATAGGGCACAGAATAGGGCAGATCGAAAGTATAGGACACAGAACAGGGCAGATCGAAAGTATAGGGCACAGAATACAAGTAGAATACAAATATAAATAGGTATAAAAGTATAGGGCACAGAATACAAATAGAACAAGTACAGAAGATTCACTCCGTAAAATCATTTAAATAAATAGCAACTCTTGCTACGACACAAGAAAGTGCAATTCAGGTTGCACAGCGCTAATTACCTACAGTTATATTCACCTAGAAGTTGGCTCTCTTTCTACCGCGTAACTCTTATATTTTCTGACTACGCTGGAGATTCCTTCCCCGCTAGAGTATTCTTTTAAAGAATAATTCATCTGAATATTTAATTACCAGTTATGTACCTATTACTCTAGTAGAGTAATAGGTACATAACTGGTAATTAAATATTCATGGTTATAAATAAAAAATAATAACATAACAGTTTTTACTGGACACTATTAACAATTAATTGAAAAAAAATGGGTATTATTGTTAAAAACCTTAAGAGTTAGCTAAATAAGTTCTAAATGGTCTAATCTAAGATATCATCCCCTTCAGGCTTTGCACCCATCTACCAAACACCCTGTATAATAATAATATTTTTTATTTCTAGAGCGTTTTACAAAATTAAACCTAGACTAGTTTTCGAGTACAAATGAGTTAAGCATCTGTAGCCGAACTAGGCAAAACCTGTATTTTGGCTATTAGCGCCAATCCCCTCGGATAATTTTTCATATATCATTGCCAGTGTTATTTCACACATATTATAATATTTTATTATAATATTTTATTATAATATGTAGAGTATGAATAATGCGTGAACTCTCACTGTGTAGAATGAAGTGTGAGTGTGAGAATTGAGAGAGGGTATGTGGGGGCGTAAGTGTGTGTAGTCCATGAGAAGGTTAAATATATGGAAGTTTATGCGTGTGATCTGTGTGAATTTTATAAGTATCAATCAAAGAAGTTAATGCTAACATGATCATTGTTCTATATGCCGTAGAAGTTCAGTCTCTTCATAATTCCATTTTTGCAAATATTCCGACACCTTTTTTTGTATTGAATTTTTGTTAGTGGGTATATATTTATAGCCCTGTTTAATCTATTGTAAAGAAAGGGTCCAATAGAGTTCGCGAAGCGTTGGCTAAATTTACTTTTAAAGACAGTCATTCTGCTACAAACCAAGTCTGCTCTTCGTTTTTGGAGGATTCGTGGGTCATATACCTGTTTGCTATGCTACAGGAGAGCGACACTTTTTATAAAATAACTGTCTAACAGTTATGACTCCACAAAGCTGATACAGTAGAGTGTAGCAGTAGGAAAATAAATTGGTTTAAAGTGGCTCACCTTAAGAATTGCCCGTTGGGCGATCTCTAATGGCTTTAACGCAGTCTTTACCGCACCACCCCATGAAGATATACATTACGCCAGGAGCGACTGACAGAGTGCGTAATAAATTTGCTTTAGCAGCACAGGATCTGCAACGTGCCTTAGATTTTTTTAAATATATATGAGCTCCCTTATCCTAGAGTCGTATATGCTCTTTGAATTTGAGGCTACTATCTATTGTAACGCCAAGATATTTAATATGTGGCACACGTTCCAGTGAATGGCACGCGCAGTTGACTCTAGAGTGACACTCATGTGCTATGATATCTTGGCCGGAATGTCGGTCAGTTGTGATCAAATTTACACTCCTTATACAGAAACAGATGTATTTGGTTTTCTCTACATTTAATGTAAGGATGTTATTCTGAAGCCACCTTCCAACAAAGTTAAAACCCAGCTGTGCAGCACCAAAAATCTCATCCCACGTATCACCGGAAAAAAAAGAGCAGTATCATCTGCAAATGATGATTTCTCCTTGGGTAAGTTTAAGACCTGTGAGATCGTTTATATAAACGAGAAACAGCGTAGGGCCCAGCATGCTGCCCTGCGGAATACCGTGACAGGGGAGGTAATAACTTTTCTATTTATCTACTCGAACAGATTGAGAACGCCCGGTTAGGTAGCTTGTTAAGAGTTTGTGCTACGTACCTCTTATACCCAGCCTCTCGAGCTTATCTAATAGGAGTGAGACAGAGATTGTATCGAATGCCTTGGCCAGATCTAAGAAGATGGTGAGGCATTTTCTTTTTATCTAAATTTGAAGTGATTCTATCTATGAGTTTATTTACGGCTTGTTCGGTGGACTTGCCTTGCCGAAAGCCATATTGGTTAACAGATAGCAATTTGTTTTTGTCTAAATTATTTATAAGTCTTGTATTTATAATTCTTTCTAGTATTTTTGATAAGGATGGTAAAATAGAAATGGACCGATAGTTTGTTTTCGACACGCTCTCTGTCTCCATTCTTATGTATTGGACACACTTCTGCTTTTTTTAGGGCGTCAGAAAACACTCCATGGTGAAGACAATCGTTGAAGATTTTTGTTAAGAGTGTTACAAGCAAATCTTTAAATGTTTTAAGAAAATTGGAGCTAATATTGTCCCAGCCACTGGCACAATCGATTTTTAGGATAAGACGTTCTACCTCTTCATTTGAAGTATCTGTGAGAACAAACAAGTTAACGGCACTCGTGTCAGTATTGGGTATTTTTATGATGTTAGACGTTTGCGCATTTTTTGGTAAATCTTGTTAGCCAATGAACTACCTACATTTATAAAGTAATTATTTACTTCGTTAAACGCTGTCTGTATATTTCTACCACATTTCATACATTTCGTATAGGTGAGTTTTAAGATGGTCATTTCTTGTCTCTCTGGGCTGCACGGAAGAAGAATCCTCACGGAGCCATTCAAGCTCATAAATGTGTTTGATGTCCCAGACTTCCTCCAACCTAACGACTGGCTTTGCAAAGTCGATCTGTCAGGCTTACTTCAATTTACCAATAAACCAGTCACACAGACGATTCCTACGTCTAAGTTACAAAGGAAGATTGCTAGAAATGACTTGCCTTTCTTTTCACCTCAGCACAGCGCCCAAAGTCTTCGCGACTCTGACAAACTGGGTAGCACAGACACTAAGAGATATTCGAATACTCATCTATTTAGATGATTTTTTCGTGGTTCACCAGGACCATCAGGTCCTGCGAGTGCACGTTCAAATAGTATTAGATCGCTTACACTACCTGGGGTGACAGACCTGTTACCAAAAATCTGTCACAACTCCGTGCAAAATCCTCGTTTCTAGGTGTTCTATGGAATCCATGGACAAACGAGAGATCATTGCCACAAGAAAAGACCATAAAATTAAGAGGAAAGGTGCTGGATCTGTGACACAAACACATAACGACGATGAAAGCACTACAAGGCCTGGTAAACTCCTAAACTTCGCCAATTTCATGGTACCAAAGGGCAGACTTCACTTTCGGGACACACTAATGTTTCTAAACAAAACACTAAAAGAAAACTGCGTCAGTGAAGTTTTACCTATAGAAGTAAAGGAGGACCTAAAATGGTGGCTACTAAATTGTCATCGGGCTTCTCCGATTCACAACCCTCCACCATCACGTTTCCTGACCACAGACGCGTCGAATCTAGCTTGGGGGCTCAGAACGATGGATACGCACTATCAGGACCGTGGACAGATCAAGAGCAACAGCTCCATTGTAATGAAAAGGAGATGCTCGCAATACTAAAGGCCATAAAAGAGCGAGGTCCAAACATGTCCAATTCTACCGTTCTAGTTCAGTGCGACAACAGGACTGTTGTAGCCTTTTTGAGAAACGAGTGAGGGACCAGGTCTCCTTCATTGCTAAAACTCACGAGAGACATTTTTCAAATCCTAGATCAGTACCAAATCAACCTGAAAATCCAGCATATTCCCGGAAAATACAGCTGTCACGCAGACCATCCTTCTCATCATCGGCTCCCTCCGGAGTGGCATCTCTCACCCCAGTGTACGGAGAAAATATTCAAAAAGTTCGGAATTCCAGTAATAGATCTATTTACGTCAGAACGGGTGAATTATGTATCACTGGATCAGAACGACATTCGAGCAATGTACCACGATGCTTTCTCCCAAAACTGGACTTACCCACTAGCTTGGGTGTTTCCTCCACCTTACCTATTGCCCAAGGTACTAGCTCACCTCCTCTGCGTCGGGTGTCTTTCTAAGGTAGTCCCGAGGTGGGAGTCTTTTGGAGAGCAGACCAAAAAGCCCGTAGCGTTAGCACCTCCATTCACCATCCAGAAACTGCATTCACAGCTGATAGATACGGTGACAGGCCTCAAAAGTCCGGGAGATGACGTTAGAAGTATGGAAATGTGGGGGTGGTCCCAGACCCTAGTTGAATGGAATGAAGCTCAGTTAGAGCTCTTAAAATCCTCTTGGCGGCCATCAACCAAAAAGACTTATCGAGTAGCATGGAATAGGTGGCTCACATGGTCAAGAAAGCATAAATTAAACCCCTTCCAACCAACAGTAATCTGTAGTCTGGGACGTCGATAAACTAGCAGAATTTATGGGAAGTTGTTCTTTAGACGCGAATAATGTATTTGCTACTTGTACACATACGGCAACTTTGTTACTCCTTTGTTCCGGCAGAAGTGTTCATGATCTAACTCTACTAGCTATAGACTGAAAACACCTGTCAGAAAATAATGATTGTCTGATCCTATGGCCAATATTTGGATCTAAAACAGATACTGCCGATTATAGACAGTCTGGTTGGAGACTATCTCCTAATTCTACCAACGAGAATTGGACCGATTTAAGCAAAAATGATCCAACCCACATTGTCGTGGTTGTGGGTTGGATCATTTTTGGTTAAATCGGTCCAATTTAGATCCTGTACTTTGGGTGAAACGAACTATAGCTATACTAAAAGATAAACGCCAGTCAGGGTGTCTTAATAATCTGTTTCTTAATTTTAGAGGAAAATCAAGGGTCGCTTCTCGTACAGTCATAGCGGAGTGGGTCAAATCTCTGTTGTGTTAGAAGCAGGAGTAAGTGCTTCGCCTGGCAGTCTTAGGTCTGCTGTAGCCTCTAGAAACTGGGTTAACAACTGCTCCTTAGAGGAAATACTCTCTATAGGTAATTGGCGATCGCAGAATACGTTCACCCGCTATTACTGAAGAGAAATGATGCCCTGTGTACCCACCAGTTTTTGTTGTAATGTATCTAGAACGTTTAATCATATTTAAGTTAATAGAGGTGTAATTTTTTGTACTATTGTCCTAAGTATGTAATTATTCTGAAGAAGTGTTAGAAATGTTTATATTGTATAATATTCTAGAAACAAATTAAGGTAGCTGTCATGCAGTCCATCCTATGTGATTATTTTAAAAAGTTATTGCAGTATAAGTGAAAACTAAGTTCATATTATTATAATGGAAAGAATAGTTCTTTGTTACATTTTTTATATTAAGTAGGTATCTGTTACCTATTATAATGATATTTTCCTTTGTATATGTTGAATAATTCATTCAATTAAATGTATTTCTCTCTATACGCATCTAATATACCTAATATAACTTATATCCACGTTCACATTGGCGTCATTTCCCATCAGGTGATAACAAACACGTCTTAATCTAGTAAGCTTCAAATAACGGTCAAGTGTTTAATAGCAGTGTTTTACCTAAAAATAAAATACATATTAAATACTTGCCTTATTTGAAGCTTACATTTAATTTCTACCTGGTGAAGATTTTCGACACCATGATCAGCGATTCACTGCCATGGCTAAGCCCACATTTGGCAGCGTCACCTGGTGAAGAATCTGGATGTGCGAAAGATACTGATAGATACAACTAAAGAAAAGAGCAAAAGAGAGGGAAATATAGCGGAAACCAGTAATGCCACTCTCAATCTAGCAAGCTTCAAATAAGGTAAGTATTTCATATGTGTTTTATTTTTAGGTAAAATACTGCCATTTATATTAGTAGAATGTTGAAAATGTGGATGTTGGAAAACTTCGTCAAGTCTTCTCGTCACCTATCCCGCAATGTTTGAAGACTAAGGGCTTCAACCAGTGTGTTCTGCCCGTTATGACACGGTGCCAAAACGTGGACACTGACAGTTGGGCTGGTCCACAAATTCAAGGTCACTCAGCGCGCTATGGAGCGGGCTATGCTTGGAGTTTCTTTGAAGGATAAAATCAAGAATGAAGTTATCCGGAAAAGAACCGGAGTAACCGACATAGCCTGCTGAGTAAGCAAACTGAAGTGGCAGTGGGCTGACCATGTTTGTCGAAGGACCGATGGCCGGTGGAGCAGACGAGTCCTGGAGTGGAGACCACGTATCGGCAAGCGTAGTGTGGGACGCCCCCCAGCTAGATGGACCGACGACTTTAAGAAGGTGGCTGGGACAGACTGGATGCGGAAGGCGGAGGACAGGGTGTTGTGGCGCAGCCTGGGAGGGGCCAATGTCCAGCAGTGGACTGTGATAGGCTGAGTTGATTGATTGTTTGCTGCCCGTTTTGACTGTTCTTTACAAAACTAGTGGATAAGGACAGCCAAAGGCATCGGTTAGGTACAGATACTAACATAATTTATGTTTTGTAGGTACAATTTGTTACCAACACACTAACTTTTGTGATTTTATGTTTTTGAGATGTATTTATGTACTTTTTGTGGCGTTCTGTAGTTTCTGCCTACGCCCATGGGAAGAAGGCGTGAGTTTATGTATTATTAAAATATAGTGACTGACCATGTTGCAGCACGGTTTGCAGGAACTCCTGGTGTTTCTGGCGCCGCTTCCTCTCGGCCTCGAGTTTCTGTTGCTTCTCCAACTTCTCGGTGGCGCGCGCCTCTCGCAAGCCCTGCCGCTTGGTGCGCTTGTACGCTTTGATGTTCACCGCCGTCTCCAACGTCGTGTCGCGACGGACTTGACCCAGGATCTATTTATATAGAGTAAGTTCGATATAACTAAAATTGAATTCAGAATCTCACATAGTTATCAAGTTTTAGAACCACAAACTCAATGTCATACGGATCAAAAACTCAATGACAAAGTTCAAACTCCAATACATCTATGTATTTAGGACCTTTTAACACAAATGGACACTCAAAAATCAATCTACACGACATAACGCTAAATTAGATTTAGTGCCAATTACAAATTCAGTGATTTGGTTTGATTATTTAAACCCTACATCCTAATTTCTTATCACTTTAAAGATATTTTTTATTTGAGAATTGAGGTTATTTTTATAACCTCAGTTTTCGTCATCGATCTTTCAATTACAATTTAATAAAAAGTTGAGTGCCCCGTGTGGTTGCCGGGTAGTAGAATAGAACCAACCCATTTCATCCAGTGGGCGTCGTAAAAGGCGACTGAGGGAACAGCTGAGGGATTCTTTTGTTCTCTTCTGTGTGGTATGAACAGCACACACCCAAGCTAAGGTTGCCGGGCCGAGAGCTGCATGGCTACGGGGGAGCCTAGTCGCGAGCGTGCCTGTTGTCTGAGATCGGGCGACCCCAGGCACTAACAAGCCTTACATGCGGGGCTCTGTAGAGCGTTGACAGATTTTTTCCTCTGCTTTTCGTGGGAACTAAATGAGTTATTCAAATTTTAATCAACTCGGACGCGGCGGTGATGCTCGCCACATACCAAGTCAGTTGTTTCCACGGGGCGAAAAGCGAGCTACGGAATGTCGCTTAGCTACGCTGAATGTGCAGGGAGGTATAAAAGATAAGATGGATGAGGTGTGTGAGATGGTGAAGGATAAAAGGATAGATGTGTTATGTGTGAATGAGACGAAAAGAAAGGGAGTGGACATATCCAAACACGGTTCTCTGAACGCTATTTGATCCGGCGTTCATGAGACACATAGGGCCTGTCAGGGAGTGAGGGTTGTCCTCTCCGAGCGGATGATGAAATGTGTGAAAGATTGTGTTTGTGTGAGTCCCACGATTCTATGGATAAGATCCAAGGTGAGCCTAAACTCATGCGTTTATGTTTATGCACCCGATATGGGAAGCTCACCTTCGGAGAAGGACGAATTTTGGGGCAGTATAAGGGATTTAGTAAACAGATGTAGGTCAAACGAGAAGATTATTATGATTGGAGACTTTAATGGATGGGTTGGTGTGGAGAAGCATGGGTACGAAAAAGTATTAGGTGCATTTGGGGATGACAGAGTGAATGAGAATGGAATGAATTTACTACAGATGTGTAGAGAAGAATTTGTCTGTTATGAACACTATGTTTAATCATAGAAAAGTTCACAGGTGTATGTGGGAAAGGCAAGACAGTAGAAGTATGATCGACTTTGTGATTGTGGACAAAAGATTATAAAGTGACAGATACTAGAGCATATTGGGGTGTTAATGTAGGGACTGATCAATACTTTGAAAGTTTATTTAGTTATCAGGATAGTGTGCAAGGAGTGGGTAATTGGGCAGACGCCAGTTTTGAAGACCCAAGCTCAGATGTAGATGAAGAGAATGAAATAGAAATAGATGAGATTGTCAAAGCGCTGAAAGGGATGAAAGTTGGGAAAGCTGCGGGGTACGACATAACATCACGCCTGTAATCGCCGAAGGGTTAGGCAGAGGTGTACCTAATAGTTCATCACCCACATTTAAAGTAGGTACCTACTCAGTTAGTCCCTTTTTTACTTTCAGACACCATCTAAAATGTCAAAACGCGGTCGCTTAATTCGCAGTGTGCTTAATTCTAACTGCATTTAAATACTGTTCAACATGTTATATTTCTAAGGAGCATTAAATAAACTTGAGTGACAGAGGAGAAAATATGGGATGTGCAGACAGGATTTAGAGAGGGAATGGGCTGTATGGATCAGATCTTCTCCCTAAGGTGCATAGCCGAAAAACATCTGGCAAAGCAGAAGAAAGTCTACTGTGCTTTCGTCGACTTGGAGAAGGCCTATGACAGTGTGTGGAGGGAGGAACTGTGGTCGACACTATCCATGTACGGTGTGGACTGGCGCTTGGTACGGGGACTGAAATCTTTATACAAGGATTCCAGTGTTTGTGTTAGGATAAATGGGACATTATTATTATCATACACGGACTGGTTCGGCATCTCGAGGGGTGTTAGACAGGGTTGTGTAGTGTCGCCGTGGCTGTTCAACTTGTATATGGATAGTTGTCTGACAAATTTGAAAGTACGAATTGAGGATGAATGAGTTGCTTGTCAAATGCCTTCTCTACGCAGATGATCAAATTCTACTTGCATCGTCAGCAGAACAGTTGCAAGACATGGTGACTGTCATGGATGAAGCATATAAGATTAAAGGGATGAATATAAATGTGAATAAGACGAAGGTAATTGTGTTTGAAAGAGAAGAGGACGTATCGATGTGTGATGTGAAAATAAATGATAAAAGTGTGGAGCAAGTAAGTGAGTTTGTATATTTGGGGAGTCTGTTTACAAAGATGGAAATATTGATGAAGATGTGAAAAGGAGAGTAAATGCGGGAAATAAAGTGAATAGTGCTTACATGCGATTGTGACCAATCAGTTAATGTCCAAAAAGGCCCGACTGGCTGTTCACAATGGTGTGCCGGTGCCTTCGCTTATGTATGGAAGTAAATGTTGGGTGTGGCAAAAGAGGCATGAAAGTAAAATAAATGCTGTGGAAATGCGTTCCTTGCGAAGCATGTGTGGTGTGACTATGAATGATAGGCTGAGGAATGATGTGATAAGGCAATGGTGCAGTTTAAAAGAAGATGTAGTGACAAAAATTGAAAAGAGTATGCTTAGATGGTTTGGTCATGTTGAGAGGATGAATGAAAGTCGACTAACAAAAGATATTTACACAGCAGATGCCAGTGGAAACGCTGGGAGGGGAAACCCTAGGAAGACATATAGTGATCTTATTGGTGATATTCTTCAGAAAGGTCAGGTGCGTAGTACTCCCAACCGACGTGCGTGTATGACCAGATGTATGAACGTAAACGAGACAAAAGGAGTAAGTAAGGATCGTAGCAGGTGGCGTTTTGTAGTTCCTGTCTACCCCCATGGGAAGAGGGCGTGAGTTTACGTATGTATGTAAAAAGTTGAGATCTTCGAAATTAAGATGAATGTGTTACTCTAATTCCCAGTAATGAATGATTGCAAGAATTTAAACTGAACAGGTTTGTTTACACTTTCCTATTAAGAGTCATAATGCCGCTTAAGGCCTACCCCAGCAGCGTAATATCTATTATGAAGATACCTCAGAACGTAATTGTTTCTGGAAGTTGAGAACTCGAAGTGCCCTGAGCTCGATCTGTGCTTGTAGGCGGAGGTCATCGGGAATATTGGCCGGCAAGTTGGAGAGCATCTCAATGCGATGGGCGATGCGCGCTGCTATTCTATTATTATGCAAAAAAAAAATTGAATTTATAATGCTCTTCTTGACAATCCAAAAGTACCTGAAAGGTCAAATTCGAGATACTAGAGATATTCTTGACAGATTGAGACAGAGTAGAATGTGAATGTTCTTAAAAATACGGTTATGGAAACTGCTCCATTTGGTCATTTAAATAAAAGATTTGGTTTTACGAAATCACTTACCTATTTTCTCTTTCATTCAAGATCTGAAGAGGATCGATGCCTACTGGCTTGGGCATGCTGGTAATACGATTCTGTTTCGCTCCTGGTATTGGTACGCCCGGCTGAGGAAGGTATTAAACATTATAATAAGGTGTATTATGGATGAATATTGTACTTTTTGTGATGAATTTTTATTTGAATTTGCATGTAAAACGTGCTAACAACGGTGTTACCTGGTGTTGCGGCTGCGTACCCGGAGCTTGCGGGCGCAGTGGTGCGGGACCACGCATCGGCGGCCCGCCACTCATTGGCTGCAAGTGACATTTAATTTTTAGTTGTGTACTTTGAACCTTTACATGAAACAATACACTTAGTATCTTTTATTCCGAACTAAATTAAAACCACGGAACAGAAAAAACAGGTGGAAGTGCAATGCACCAAAATTACTATAGGAACCGCTGTCGCCAAGCTCACACAAATAAACCGATAATCATATATTGCACTACAAAGAAACAATTCGTTTGATTTGTAGTTTTAAGTTTAGTCAAAATTAGCCTACATCACAGATTTGGAAATAAACCCTGACGTTCTACAAATAAGATTTATTTTGCTTTAGCAGCAAAACGTATTTACGGTCTATAGTCACACTAGATTCGATTGACGTGTCAATTCCGCTACTTGACCATAGATGGCGCTATTCTCAGGGGTCGCAATTATCAACTTAATTGCGTTAGACATACGGTTGACATTTGCGTGATCGGTCGAATTCTGCTGCTACTCGGCCAAGGCCGCACCACGTAGCACATTGAAATTCTTTATCGATATCGATAGATACCCGATATTTTGTTCAATTAGCATAAATAAGACTTGTTGGGAGTACATTTATTTATTTGGTACACAAACCGCTGTTAATTTTAAACCATTAATTAACACTTTAAGTGCTTAGCACCCGGCTCCCGGGACGAACGATAATTCGTTCGTGTGCCCACAACTCGGCTCCCGAGTCGTGTCAACTATAGATGACATGTAACCATGCCCAGCACCCGCCTACCGGGGGCAAATCAAAACACGCTACTAGGGCTGCCAAAAATAAACTAGGTGTGAATGAAGGATTAAAAAGTTGGTACTTTTGAGTAAGTCTTATAACAATTAATTATTTGCTTTAATTATGCCGCAGATATACTCAATAATAAAAATTATATTTTCGTAAAGGTTAACTTTCTACACAGGTGCAGATTCTCTTGTCACAAATGCGTCTAAACTAGACTAAAAATCACCAAAATCTAGTTTATTCCTGTCAAACGACGATTTGGCATTCTGAAATTGATTAAAGTGGTTAGTAATTGACTAACTTAACTATATTTTAGTTTGACAGCACTAAGATGATGTTAATTTAGTGAAAATGGTAATTTTGCTATTCTGAATTTGACGTTTTTCACCTAAAATTTAGATTTTCTAACTAAATCTAATCGCGATTAAAAAGGTGTGGAATAAAATTAGTTGGCACCTGTGTAGAAATGTAAAAACAGTACTGTCTTTTTTTTTCTTTTGTTTTGCTGATATCTCGAAAACGGTGCATCCTATCGCAAAAATAATGAAAATTTCGACCCCTTTACTAAACGCACAAACCCCTAAAAGTCAACATGTTGGTAATATAATTTTTCATATTTTTGGATACAAAAATTAAAATTCCCCCCCCCCCCCCTCCTTCTGCCCCCCTGCGCGCCTCCGGCTCAAACAAAATCACGGGGTAGGGCAAACAAATACTTACCACGTGGAGTCGCGATTGTCAAATTCGATTTTAGCTCTGTCAAAATTATTTTTAAGTTTAGTGATATTTTTTTGCAGAATAGCTTTAAGATAGGCAAAAGTAAGGAATTTTAGTGATCATAATCATTTATTTGCAATAAGTATTGGTACAGAGCGTTGGTCTTAAATTCAGTAATTAAGTTCCTAATATATAGTCAGATATTTGACATGCAAACATTACAATGTCTAAAGTGCTAAAATAAAATATTACAGGTACTCTAACCTAAATATTTACGTCCAATGGCATGCTTTAAATGCTAGTTTATATTATTATTCATTAATTTTTACAATAGATTCATTAATAATTATCATCGCATGATATGTAGTTTAGTTCGGTGTACAATAGAATCGGCACCTACGTTTACTTTGTTCTATAATAAATTTTGTAGCTGACGGTCAAGGGCATTTGACAACCCTGTACCTGGCTGGCACAGAGTGGGCGTGGCTTAGTGAACTCGACTACCGGGTGCTTGGGCATAGGGGATCCGTTACGTAACCATCGCGCCGATGGACTCGACTGACGGGTTGTTATGTTTAAGCGAGACACATTTTTAGGCATGTGAATTTGCATGAAGTCTATGGACTTGGCAGTGAAAGTGTTAATAGACACACAGACAGACAATCAGACAGGTAAATTTAAAATTAAATAAAAGTACTGGTATGTATGCATGAATACTTGTACATTCAAATTTTACATAAAGACTGTAACGTAATGAAAATAGTAAAATTTATTTATTGCCTTTGAAAGAAAACATATTTGTTAAGAAACTGGTGTTTGGAAAGTCTTATTTTTAATTTTAATAAATGGTGTAAATAAATAATAAATAATGAATTTAAATAAACAAAATTGTTTAGGTATTCCTTGTATCGATATCAATCGACAAATTCAATATTCGACTTGACCACATCACTACTTGAGTAGCGAAGTGCTTTCGAGATTGCTCTGTTGAAAAAAATCAATCCAAAATAAACTTTCTCCTAATTGTATAAGGTTGATTTTGACTAACTGTTCTATTAAATATTAGGAAATTGAAACAAAATAAGATTTTTATTAGAAAACAATGAAAATAGTGCTTACCGATGATACGAAATGCCTACATTTTTATGATTTTTTCTCCTACTATCATTTTTGCTCTAAAACGGAACAATACGGCATATCTAGGGAAATATGAATTGGTCGCGAGACTAGCAACTCGACGCGATGTCAGTACGCGACTGGGATCGGTTAAGCGTAACAACGCTTAATTGTGGCACGCGTGCCACGCCTACTTAGCACTTCCACTGTTTTTTCTGTTCCGTGATTAAAACTGTTTCACGAATTTATGAGCAAAATTTGATGGAGCGAAGGCGCCGAATTTAATAATAATAATAATAAATATCTTGGGACACCTCACACACGGCCATCTGATCCCAAGTTAAGCAGAGCTTGTGTTATGGTAACCAGACAACTGATATACATACTTATATAATTTATAAATACATACATATTATAGATAAATTACACCCAGACAATTACAATTCATTTACGTCGTATATGGATGGGAGGAGTGCTTGCTGAGAATATCAAGATAATTCCAAAAAGAAGAAAGAAAGAGTACTGAAAAGAAATTTACCGGATTCACTAACGGAGGAGTTAGCTG
This sequence comes from Fissipunctia ypsillon, assembly GCA_947568875.1. Classification (NCBI taxonomy): domain Eukaryota; kingdom Metazoa; phylum Arthropoda; class Insecta; order Lepidoptera; family Noctuidae; genus Fissipunctia; species Fissipunctia ypsillon. Next base: position 19,709,387 of record OX387645.1, on the reverse strand, counting down.
CGTCGGAGGTGCCATCTGTCCGGTCATGGGCAGCGGTGTGGGGGGCGCCCCCCCGCCCCCGCGCGCCGCGTCGCCCGCCGCGCCACCCGCGCCCGCTTTGCCGCCCGTGGCGCCCGGCCCGCCCTGGCCCTCGCCGTACGGCGGCTGCGCGGGCGGCGTTGGGCACTCCGGCGGCGCTTCGCCCGTCCGCTTGCCGGAAGCCATCATAGCTATCTGCTGCGACAGCGGCTGGTTTCGCGCGAGACTCCGGTAGGCGTTTATTTGTGCCCTAAGATTTAATGATAAGTAGTTAAGAGCCCAAGGAGATCAATTTTGTAAATGTGAGTACCATGGAGCGGTTTTATGTTATGATGTAGGTATGTTGACTTGAAAAAGTATGGCAGTTGAGAGTATGTCATGCTCACTCAAATGTCTCGCTGATGGTGGCGCGTGTGTTGGATCATTCGGTTCCCTACAAAATGGTTGAGCTGGATGGTGCTGATCCACGCGTCATGTTCGTGAACGGGCGCCGTCAGTGGAGACTGGTCATCTCTTAGCTGCCAGGGCTTATTTTTAATCTTATATTTTAAATTGTTTTAGTTATCTATTTTTTACATTGTTCTCACATATAGAAGCAACAAGAACAATAACAATGTACCTACCCAGGATTTTGTAACAATTTTGATTTAAAAGAGTGTCCATGGAGTTTCTTGCCCATTCTTCTCCATAGAGATCTACGTTTTGGAATGGGCGACTAGCTTCAATTTTCTGACTAACTGACCGACTCTTTGACAATTCAAAAGTGCCTGTAATTGGTTTAATTGAAATAAATGCTTTGAGTTTGAGTTTGAGTTTGATCATCTTAAAAATGAAATGCTGTTCGTTGGTAAGCGCATCACTTCTGAACGTCTATGTTTTGTTTTAAAGTGTTTGTCCGAATTAGGTTTTTATGAAAAGAAAAATTGGAAAATTTCCCGAAAATTTTCAAATTCGGGAAAAAATTAACATCCTTCTTTTTATGGGATTTTTGTATGTACTCTTGACGTTTGAACAGGACAACGTCGGTCGGGTCAGCTAGTAAATAATCATTATCGATCGGTATCACAATACTTACTTGAGCTGGCACAGCTGATTGTTACTGAACAATCCCTTGCCGGGGTCCTGGGGGTTCGAGCGCGCCCTTAGTGCTAGTAACTGCGAAAATCTTGGGTCCTCTTGTAGCCCCTTCTCTTCCATAGAATCAATAGTCCGTTGAATCGCGTGCAAGTTATCAGGGCCGGGTGCCGGCAGCGAGCCCTGCATCGGGGACGAAGCAGGTGGAGCGCCGTTGGCCGAGGACGTGCTCGGCGGCGGCTGGCCATGCGGCGGTGTCTGCGCGGCCGGCGGGTGCGGAGGAGCACCTCCCTGCGGTGCGGCGCCGGATGGGGACGCAGCGGGGCCGGGCGCGCCCGGCGGCGGCGCGTGGCCGTAGCCGGGCGAGGCGGCATGCGGCGGCGGGCCCTGGCCGGGCATCATGGCGTGGTGCGCCATATGACCGGGCGCGGCGGGCGGCATGCCCTGCGGGTGCACGCCATGTGGCGGCGGCCCCGGCAGCGGCACTCCCGGCGCGCCGGGCGGACCCTGCGGCCCGTTGCCTGGCGGTCCTCCACCCATCGGCATAGGAGCCTGTGAAAATTAATTATTATTAATATTTCCAATACATCTGTTTTGACGATTGTTATACATCTCATTCTTATTTACTTTGTTCTGTGCTCGATGTTAGAACATACCTAACATTATTATATTATATTTATTTATTTTACTGTTTATGTACACACAATAAAACACTATACAGTTAGGACATTATGATCATTGAGTACAAAAGTACTGCTTATTTCTTAAGAAATTTCTGCCAGCAGACCTACGAAAGGAGAAATTAAAAAAGAAATGTAGACAATAGTGTGTGAGAACAAGAAGAGAAGAATATGATTAGTGATGTCTTAAACTAAAATATATATACCTACACATATACTCCGTAGCAAAAATTAACAAATAAATAAATAAATATGCTATAAACCTATATATATATATATATATATATAAATTATCACAGTTGAGAGGAGAGGTAATGCTCTTTTACTCGATATTTGAATTGTGAAATAGATTTAAATCACGAATGCTAGGCGGAAGCGAGTTCCACAATCTTACAGCATGGACAGAAAAGGAATAAGAATAGTAGCTTGTTTTATGAGGATGGGATTAAAGGAGGGATCTGAGGTGTGATCTACACGGTGCGTCGGTGATATTTCATAAATAAAACGTAAATTGTTAACCTTCTTAAACTAAATATTTTTCATTGTTGTATCATTGCGCCATAGCCTTATTGAATAAGATGTTTACATACGCCAGCCACATTATGTCGAGTTTTTTTGTTATTTATTTTTGCATGTTATTATCACAAATAACGTGTTACAATACATTTTATAACTACACGTTATATGAAGTGACAGCATTTAATTCTCGAGAACGAGCCCTTCTATATTATCTTTATGTAAGAAATGAAATGATAGTGTTTCTCAATGGCGTTACTAATGAAGCTGCTGTTCCTATGGATGTCATTGTTGATGGATGTTGCACAAAATTTTTCGAAGAAAAATTGAGAGATAATGATATAGAATATGTTAAGGTAGCAAAAGAGAACTTGTAAGTTTGCAATTTAGAAATGCACTAAATAGCAAAAAAATAATGAAGTCCTATACATGTGTTATCTATTAATTAAATCACAACAAAATATGAAATACAATATCTTTATTTAACAGGGTCGCAAATAAATTGGACCGTATCTTTAAACAAACTTCTTATCCCTATGCAAATGTGATAATGATATAGAATATGTTAAGGTAGCAAAAGAGAACTTGTAAGTTTGCAATTTAGAAATGCACTAAATAGCAAAAAAAATAATGAAGACCACATGTGTTATCTATTAATTAAATCAAAACAAAATATGAAATACAATATCTTTATTTAACAGGGTCGCAAATAAATTGGACCGTATCTTTAGACAAACTTCTTATCCTTATGCAAATGTGCCTAATTTAACCAAAGCATTTCATAGCTGGGAAACACTCATGCTTTGGGTAGAAACCAAACTACAAAAGTTTCCAGCTTTGAGAAAAATTAAAATAGCAAAGTCTTATGAGAAAAGAGAAATATTTGTGTTAAAGATATCTACAGGAAGAAAGAATACAGCTGTATTTCTAATGGGAGGTGAAGAAGGCAGAGACTGGTTATCTCCAGCACTACTTTTAAACTTTGTTAGTTACATTTTAGAACCTCAACTAAATGTTGATCTACTGATAAAACATTATGATTTTTACATTCTGCCAATCATGAATCCTGATGGTTATGAATTTAGTACAGCGCAAGTAAATATTCACGTTACTCATTTTGCTATAATTATTTCATCCAGTAGTGGCAAACACAGTGTAAACTTGATTCCATGTTACAGGATTGGTACTGGTCACAAAATAGAAAAACATATTTTCCAAAAAAATTGTGTTCCAAAAATGAATCAAGTGTTGGTATAAACATAGATAGAAACTGGTATTTCAGCAAAGATATAAGTAAGCAATTTTATTTTAGTTCTAAATAAATGTAATGATTCATTTGTGATTGACTTACAAAAACTCTGTTGTTGGCAGTTTGTACAGAGACACAAAGGGGCTTGGCTTGATTCTAACAATGCATGTTGATAACATATTACCCTTATAATCCCTTTGTAACATTGAACACAGTATGATTTTATATCCTGTCATGACACATTAGCACAAATAGAAAGATTCAAAATCTAAAGTTATTTTGCAATACTAACTGCATTACAAAATAACGTCTCCTATTATTTACTAGTTCTCTAGACTAACAAACTTGGAACTAAACTATGCCAATAAATATGTTTTTTTTCATCCTATATATTAGTAAGAGATGAAGAATGTGACCCAGTTTACTCTGGTTCTAAATCTGTATCTGAGGAAGAAACTGCAGGCTTGGCTAAGTTTTTGGACAGCATTGCTCTTCAAATGTTGGCATTCATCAATGTGAGAAGTTTTGAATACCTAGTAACAATACCGTATGGATATGATCATGAATACTGTAATAATTACCCTGTTTTGGTAAGCATAATTTAAATTATGATAAAATATATTATTTTCTCATTAGGTAATTAGAAATACATAACATACATAACATCACGCCTTGTTTCGCCGAAGGGTTAGGCAGAGGTGTACCTATAGTACACCCACATTTCGCCAGTTATGTTTAAGTCCCATGTAATAGGGGGCGAGCCTATTGCCATATACCAGGCACAAATCCAGACTCCGAGCCGCTACTGAGAAATTCCAGATAGAAAAACCCAATAACACTTTGCCCGACCTGGGAATCGAACCCAGGACCTCATGCTCAGCAGTAGCGCTTGCGACCACTAGACTAACGAGGCAGACGTAATTAAAATTATGATGATAAAAAATTATATTCAATCATCACCAAAGACAGAGTGAAAAGTTTTAACACATGTTCTATGTACCGTTCACTGATTGCAAAATAAATAATTTTATAATGTATACTCATATTTTAATTTTTAGCTGGATATAATGTCATCAGTGCATGATAGAGTAAGAGAGGAACACAATAAAACCTTTTACTATGGCACAACTTCTGATTATTTATGTGAGTCTAATATTTTATTTAGCACCAGAAAAATTTATACAGTATGGATGCCTTTCATTACTTATTATTAATGAAAGGCGTTCCCTTTAACCTGCAATAGAATAGCATCCATACATGCAAAAAAAATATTACCATCCAATAACAAAATGTTTTTATTTTTTTACGTAACAAACAGATCGGAATAGGTAGAGCTGTTTTATGTACTTGCCATGGGTTAGAATAATATAGATATTCCCCGAGTCCCGGGATTTGCTTTTTAAGTAGTAAAATTATTAAAAAAACTATTCTCGCCTTCGGGACTAATGAAAGATTACACTTCCTTTCTGACGGGTAAATATAAGAAGGACGGGATTAACGATAATATAATAAATAGATAAACTTGATTCATTAAACCACATATATTCTTTTACGTTTCTTATTCAAGAATCAACAATCATTTAAACATTTTTATTCTGAAGTTTTACAAAAAAATATTACCATACAAATTATTTGTTCCTCAGAAAATCAAAACATTATCAAATAGAACAATTGGTATTTACAATAAAATCTTCACAATAATTCACTTATTTAAACAAAAAATGTCTGTTTGAAGGTCTGGTTCGTCTTCAGCTTCACTAGAAGACTGAGTATGACCAGAGTTAAAATAAATCACCATTATTTTTTCTAAATTATCTAATTTTAATCTATTTCTTTTTACATCTAACACCCATTTATATGTGGAAAACGAGCGTTCGACATCTGTTGATGTTAATGAAGCGAATTTATATGACAAAATTTCGTCATTCACATCATTTTTCCTTCATATTCTCTGAGGATGTCAATGTCAGGATTCCTATCCATAACTTTTTTCAATTTTGATAATTTTCGGCCCGCAGACAACATGTATGCAACACTATCAGTACATAATATTAACACATTATCAACTTTTCTTTCAAAGTTGTCTTGCCAAATATTTTCCAAACACTATTACAAAATTTAAAATAGTTTGGCCATTAATCACCTCGAGCATTTTACAGGCAATTAAATAAAGTCGACCAGAAAAGTTTTCATTTAATGGCTTTACTAAGAAATGCACAATATAACGACCTAAAAATTCAGTTGTCTCATCTAACGATATCCAAAGTTTCTCATCTTTAACGTTTTCGTAGATGGAGGCAATTTTATTTTTATAAAATTTGTCCGAATACACCTTTCGTAATAGCGACTCGTCAGGCACTTTTTTGTTATTGCAATTACAACAACAAACACCACACATGTATTTTTGAAAAAAATCTTTGAAGGCATTATTTTTTATTTGCGACCAGGGGATGTTACAAAGAATTAAAAACTGAATAAGGTCAAAATAAAATTCTTCTTGAGGCTGTTTGTATGTTCCTCGATGTTGAGCACCTTCAATATGTCGATTAACATTAGATTTATTTACTAATAAATGGCTTTCACACTTGGTGCAGTAAATAGTACAGCTGGCAGCGTCAAAAATCAGAGTCCGTAAATGCTAGCTAAAGTCGTAGTAGCAAGAAGGTTCCAGAATCCAGTAAATAAGCCAGGGTCAGAAGATATTCACCACACAACAAAACACAGCAGGAAGCAAACAAGCGCACTCTAAGAACCAAAGTAATTGAGTGAGACAACAAGTTACTGTTGGTAAAGAATTGAATTCTAGTGGCGCAGAAAGAAACAAAAACAGGTGCGTCACTCTAGCGACAGAAACACCCCGCTATTGTTTTCCTTTGTTTCCATAATGCGGCGACATTACGCGTCTCAACAAAGCGGCAACGTCGCGCGCTTGGCAAACAGTTTTATAGCGTGCTGTTGACGTAAAATTTACAACGTCGCTCATGCGCTTATTGGCTTACATACACCATTTTTATACATATTGACAAAAAGAATGAAATTCAATACAATCCCGTAGTATCAGTCGGAATCCCATGGAATATCCATATTCACATCAATGTTTGCGGTCAATGAACCTAAATAGCTCTACCTATTCCGATCACTGGTAATAAAACATTCACAAAAATATTAAATTGACACGTAAAAAAAACACTGTAGCAATGTCGCAGTTAACTTATGAATGATGGGTTGTTTTAATGTTTCTAAATCTAGTTTACTGAAAACAGTTTTTCACTATGTCTTCGCAATGTTGCCGGTTTGGGCAACGCCAATACGATAGGTGCTATTCCATGCTATTCACTATTTTAATTTTAAACAGGATGTTTCGAATTTATTGTCATTTAATTATTTTTTTAATTCGGATTTTTTTATAGTTATTTTTCTATGTTAATATTTAAATTTTAATCTATTAATGATATAGATTAACGAATTTACGGGAATGCCCTCTGTTATTTAACATACTGTATAATAGCATAGTATCAAAAGTATAAGCCTTGATAGAGTTGCACAATATTTTACAATGTTTTTTTCTTCAGATAACTTTTCTGGTAATGTTGCTGATTGGGTAAAGAAGAAATTAAACACTCCCATAGTATATACATTTTACATGAAGGCTGACGATTACTTTTTGCCTAGTGTCAGGGATATACAACCACTGACAAATCAATTATCTACTATGATGAAGGAAATATTACTCTTGGGAAGCAGTATCTACAATCCACTATTCAGCCATCAGATTAAACATTCCATTCAGACCATTGTTCTAATTATGACTATAGTATGCACTTTGATAATATAAAATATTGTACCTATTAGTCTTATTCATAAAAGAATTCCATCAAATTCATATGTTATTGCTGTGCTATGTCATTGGCTTTGTAAAGGTTTATTTTTGTGCATGAATAATAACAATGCAACTACATAATAATAATAAAATGAGAAATTTTGTAGCTAGTATATGTTAAATCCACACTTTGACATGGGGTAGCAGATACCAGTCCATTTATTACCTTTTACCTAGCTAATGGGGCGATTGAGAACCTTCTTCTAGAACAGTATGACAATGAAAGCATTGATCTCTCCCCAAATACAGGATGACGGCGAGACTTAATATTATGATCTATACACTGAGACTAATGTTTGACCATAGAAGCCATTGCCAGAGCTGTTGACATAATAAATCTGAAAGTTAGACAAAATTACATAGAGTATAAAAGAAATATTATTTACCTGTCCAGGTGGCATATGTCCAATTTGATGCTGCATGTAGCCATGTGGCGGACCTTGACCAGGCATGTTAGGATGTTGTGGGTGACCATTGGGTCCAGGTGGGTGAGCACCTCCAGGGCCTATTGGATGACCAGGTGGCCCTGGCATATGGGGGCCCACCATGTGTGGAGGCAACTGATGACCACTTGGCGGCATGCCAGGATGCTGTTGAGGCCCACCAGGGGGGCCATTAGAGTTCGACGCGATAGGATGCCCCGGACCTGACGGCGACATATGATTGGGCATCGGAGGCTGTCCGCCTCCAGAAGGATGCGGCGGTGGCGGTCCGTTGACATGCTGCTGGTTGTAAGGACTGTGCGGAGATTGTGGCGGAGCCGGACTCTGAGTTGGTGGACCCATTGGGCTCGGCGCCTGCGGCGGCGGCATTGGGCTATTCTGAGGTGACGGACTAGCCATCTTTTCTATACAATTATCACTGAATGCACATATCAAATTGATTTATACCAAACAGTTACACACGCCAACTCTGTGTTCAGAGAAAAGCTAATGTCAATAATAGTTCACAGTACTTTAGGGCACAATTCCGTAGTTTTCACACGTTGGATATAAATAAAAGTATCACACCTGTCCCTCTGAGCACTGATGACGAGATTTTCTCATTTAAAACAGTAAAATAAAATAATACAACATCCCAATCCACAATCAATGCAACTTTACCACCACAGATTAAGTAGCACATTTACCCACAGAATACATATTACTCAGAGAGCTTTTACCATAGATATACTCTATATAAAGTAATAGCTTTTACCCACAGAACATATACACCCTAACCGTAGACAGAGAGTAGAGGTACACATGCTCTTAAAATAATAATAATTGGGAAAGTGAAATGACATGTATGTCAAAATGTATATGTGTGAGCAGGACATAGCATAATTTTTCTATCTCTATTTGCGTATCGGTTTTTGTTGTTTGCCATCACTAGTCATAGGTGGCAAACAAGTTGTGGTGTTAAAAGATTTTCGTTGATAAAAACTGCGAAACGCTTATTTTGTGTAATTTGTGATTAAAACAATCTCCAAGTTCAAGTTCATTCTCATTGAGAAGTTCATTAGTTCAGAAGTTCATTAATTCATTCTCATTGAGAATGAACATGCGTGACGAAATCGTAATGTATTCACATCATGTGTTAAAATTGTTAAAGTAAAAAAAAAATATATGATAATTTTTGGTATACGTTCTACTAACGTGGTACCCAGTATTTGGTTTCAATTAATGTCGTTTTATCCCCACCGCGCTATATACTTGAAATCCTAAAGCAAAATCTACACACTTGTCACTTGCCGCAAAATTCTTTTGATTTACAACAAGACCAAAAACCACTCGATTGGATTGGCAGGTCGCTAGCAAGTTCTTGCACGCCCGCCAAGCAATGTATCCGGCCTAAAACCAAAACCGGTTACACGCTAGGAAACTACAAAACTCAGAAACGGCTTATAGATCAAAATCAAAATGTATGGAAAGCAATGGGGAAGGTCGGGCAAAGCTAATTGTAGACGGCGTGATCATAGTTAGGTCCCAACGGCCTACAATAAATTTGACGTTTTGTTCATCCATGAGTTTACTTTAATTTCGCTATTTCGTTATTTTCGGTAATTTCAATATTTTAAATCAAGTATTTGACATGGAAAGTGTCAGAATTTAAAACCATAAAAATATCCTCAGTCACTTTCTTCAAAATGTTTCTACTCTGTTTAATTTATAAAACATCTCTACGAATAGCTTTAAGCCTTTGTCTTTTAATTTTAGGGTCTCTCAGGAAATGGTGGACTCCAATTTTGGAGTATTTAGTAACACAACAATAAAAATAAAATAAAATCACCTCACGCCTTGTATTATTAGCGTGTGTTGGTAACTAGCTACGACAGCGCCATTTTGACAGTTGCCATCCCCCCCATTACAGTTCACAAATAAGTTGGTAGGACTGTAGTCTTCTATAAAGTAATTTAGAGGGGTGCCTGTAACATTGATATAGAAAACTGTAAATTTTTTGGTATTTTGACAGTTGACTTCCCCCTTTCAGTTCACAAATAAGTTGGTAGGACTGTAGTCTTCTATAAAGTACACAGACTACATAGAGATACTACGTATGATAAAGTAATTTAGAGGGGTGCCTGTAACATTGATATAGAAAACTGTTGCACATGTAGAATTCTAAACGGAAGGTGAGTAGTTGCTCCCAAGCACTTTGTGAGTTCTCTCGGGCAGCGAGGCGGACACAACGCGCTAAACTTGAAGCCACGGATGGTCTCGCGCCACCAGGAACTCTCTTTAAAACTGGAGTTGAAGCTTTTAATTTTGCAAGGGTTTTTCTTTCCTTTATAGGATAGTAATAATATGCTGTGGTTGTATTCTATAAAATCATTCAATCTGTAGGTAAATAACGCTGTTTATCAGTTTATCTAAAATCTATCTTCATAAAATCATAATCAGTTTATGTAATTACGAAAAGGACGCGTTTCAAAAAAAAAAAATGTTTTTTTTGTTGCCTATCTTTTCTCTACTGTCAATATGACGTTTCGTTGACATATCAATAAATAATTGAATGCATAGAACGCAAAATGTGTAGAAAAAGTTTGAAATCTCAAGCGCTGGTTTTCATTTATTCAACGGTTTAGTAAGCGCTAAACAACAAAAAGAAATAAGGAATTATTTTAAGACTCGTACCATGAGAAAGTAGCACAAACTTACCGAGCACAAAACAAAGAAACCGGTTTGATACCGGCGGTAAAACATGGATGAAGAAGAGGAATACATTGAAACTGCTTGGAACTACATAGCATTATGTGGTGAACCTACTCTATATGAAGGACTCCGATTTGCCAAGGACTTAATTATTGCTAATGTTACTCTGCGCCTCATAATACAGTTTGTACCGCTGCCTCATAACGTTCGCCATAGTCTTAGTTTAGTTATTGGAAGTTTTCTTTTATATCATAATATTGGACCCCCATTTATTTGGACTGTGGGACTAACAACTGGTGCTTACATATTTATGATATTAACATCATTTGTTACAAGAAAATGGAGAGGATTATTAATGTCCTTATCTGTTATTTCATTCTTGTTATTATGCGAACTTTATGTACTTAATCCAAAAATGTGGCAACAAATAAGAGGCATCCAGATGATAGCAGCTATGAAGATAATTTCTGTAGCTATTGAACTAGACAGAGACTTATTCAAAAGAATGCTGAACCCTGTTGAATTTGGAGGGTACATACTTTGTCCAGCTAATTGTATTTTAGGCCCATGGATATCATTCCACAGTTACAATCAATGCCTTGAAGTTAAGTTCTTGTCTAAAAGATGGATTAAAATTATAGTGATTAATCTCTTTTTGTCCATGGTATTCTTGGTTTTATCCAACTGTATTGTACCTTGGTATATTGATGATGAAATGCCTAAGTGGTTAATAGCCTATAGAGATGCACAAGCTTTTAGAATGTCACACTATTTTGTGTCGAGCATGTCTATTGTATCAATGATTAGTGCAGGATTTGGACTTACAAATGATTGTCACTCTGAGGTTCATGTCACTAAACCATTTTTCATTGAATTGCCAAGATCTCTAGTTCAAGTGGTGATTTATTGGAACATTCCCATGCATCAGTGGTTGAAGAACTATGTTTTTAAGACTTGCCAACCCTATGGTCAATTTACAGCCATATTTATTACCTATGCTGTGTCATCATTGCTTCATGGATTGAATTTCCAATTTTCGGCAGTTCTTCTCAGTATAGGTACATTCTCGTATGTTGAGTACAATTTACGTTACAAAGTAGCCTCAACCCTGGAGGTGTGTTGTTTAGCAAATCCTTGTAGTAAACAATGTGATCACAAGTATAAGAAGAACAGTATGCTTGCTATACTCACAAACACCATATTTTCTATAATTACAATTATTCACCTTGCTTATTTAGGTGTGATGTTTGAGGCATCATTTTCAGTACAAGAATCGGGTTACTCATACTTCCATACTATAAGTAAATGGGAAAATCTAAATTATTTTAGTCATAGTCTTGCTGCCTTTTTGTATGTGATTTATTTACTGATGTGATAAGTTAAATCTTATATCCCTAGTGAGTAAGCATCTTTTTAGTGAATTTTTTGAATCTCCTCTTGCAATCTCTTACATTTTTAAGATAAAGATTATCAAACAATTTCTCCATAATAGAAAGTTTTAGGGCTTGAATTTAGATTAAAAGAATACCTATTACATTTATTGATTTTACACTTTTGTTAGATACTTGAAGCAATTATGTTGTTAAGTTAATGACAGTCTTTTTTATATAAAACTATGAAAATATTTGGACATTCCACAAACATTATACAAGTCCTAATTTAAAGGTGGTAAACTAAAGATACATTTTTGATGCTCATTTCTATGCATTATTATAAATTCAAATGCACAATGAGCAATAATATGAGTATATTATTTGTAAGTAATCTAAATATTGTATCTAATAAATTATAAGTAAAATTGGATAAAAATAATACAAGAAATTTCATATTCACTGCCAATTTATTTCATTGTCTATTATACTCATATATTTCTTATAAAATAAATCAATTGTTCTTACATTTACTTGATAAGCTCCTGTGCTATTTTTATCTATTAACTGGACTTTGAAATCAATGCCTTCTGTGATTTGGATCTCACTAATATTATTTGAATCTTTGCTTGAACTAAAATATCCTGGTCTTGTATAGATTAATATTACTTTATATTCTTTAGAAACTTTTTGTATCATTCTAAGTAAATTTTTCATATATAAATCCATCTTTGTTATTTTGAATCCTTGTTCTGACCAATAGAATGCTGTTATAGTATCAAAAATTAGCAATGAAATATTTTGATGATGTGCTAATATGTTGTCTAAATTATGAATAGTTGTATATAATTGTGTTGCATCATAAACATCTAGTAAAAACAAATTTTTGAGAGTTCTATGAAGAATAGTGTCAATTTCAGCATCACAATCAATATTAATATTCACTGATGATATTATCTTTCTTTTCAATGCATTGATCAGTTCTTTGTAGTTTAATTGTCCGACTGTGTTAAACACTAGGACACCTAATGGTTCTGCAGATGATAATGCTTCACTTATCAAATCAATCAATAAAGCAGAACTATTTTTACCAAATATTTCAACAACATCATCATTTTTTAATCCAGGCTGGAATAAATTTGAGTAAAAGTTTTCAATAACTGGCTTCTTAATCAGTCTTGCTAGCAGTTGCACTCCTGACTCAAACTTATATTTAGTCATTGCCATTCCGTGATTCCTGGATTTCCTTGAAGTGTCAGTTATAATTTTGTTGTTGTCTTGCTTGACACGTATTTGCAGCCTTCCACTTTATATTATAGAAAATACGAATAATGAAGATATAAGTAACTGAAATCTGCAATCAATTTAAATGCTCTATTATGGTAAGATCGTGTATCATCTCTGGCCTAGGCCCACCTAGGCCTAAGTAAAAAACAAAGAGTATAGTGTAAAAAACAAAACAAAACAACGCTCTGAATGTATCTGTCAATGTCATTCTTAAATGTATGTAACGTCATTCCTGTTAATTTTAGTTATTTCTAAACGTAGTCCTACCAACTTATCTGTGAACTGAAAGAGGACGGCACCGTCGTTTCAGTGTTGCTAATTAATATAAGATGCCCAAAATTGAGTAAGTTTTCAAGAAGGAAATTTCACATTAGACAATCGTTTAATAAGAATTAGTTTTTACAAATTAAAAACAATGATACCTATATAAAAATACTTAAAACATGATTTGTATTTAGATAAACCTTTTATTATAGAAGTGGTAAGTGACACTGAAACCGAAAGCGATAGTGATAATGATAATAGTGGTACGGAAATAAGCGGAGTATGGCCTCACAACCAGGATGAAGTTGTGTATGCAGGTTCATCTAAAGATCACAATTACTGTAAACCTGGTTTTCAATAAATCATTGTAAAGCAATTTGTTTTTTTTTTATTACACTACAGTACCACTAGGTACCACTGCTAATTATAATTAGTCAAATCTGGTGTTAGGGGTTAGGTACGGTCATAACTAAATGCTAGACATCCAGGTACCTCTTGCAAGGTAGGTACCTACTTAACTTCGCATTAAATGAAAGTTGTATCCCCCCCCCCCCCGTGGAACATTTTATCTGCTGAATTTCTACTTCATTGGATTACTTTTTAGATAAAGCCATTGTTTATTGCTGAGAGACTAAACTGTAACTGTAAATTATCGAATCCTTTTTATTTATTTTATTATTTTTATATAGGTATCATTGTTTTTAATTTGTAAAAACTGTAATTCTTATTAAACGATTATGTCTAATGTGAAATTTCCTTCTTGATAACTTACTCAATTTTGGGCACCTTTTATTAATGGGGAAGGCAACTATCAAAATGGTGCTGTCGTAGCTAGTTCCCAACACAAGCTAGTAATGCAAGGCGTGAGATGGTGTTATGTTATTTTTGCGAAAATGACGCGTTGTTGTGTTACTAAATACTCCGAAATTGGAGGACATCATTTCCCGAGAGACCCTAAAATTAAAAGATGGTGGCTTAAAGCTGTTCGTAGAGATGTTTTATAAATTAAACAGAGTAGAAACATTTTGAAGATAGTGACTTTGAGGATATTTTTATGGTTTTAAATTCTGACACTTTCTATGTCAAATACTTGATATAAAATATTAAAATCACCGAAAATAACGAAATAGCGAAATAAAAGCAAACTCATGAATGAACGAAATGTCAAATTTATTGTAGACCGTGGGGACCTAGCTATGACCACGCTATCTACAATTAGCTTTGCCCGACCTTCCCCATTAGCAACACTGAGTCGACGGTGCCATCCTCTTTCAGTTCACAGATAAGTTAGTAGGACTGTACATACAATACCTACATGATCTATCTTACTATGGTTACCACAAAAATTGAAGGTAACGGATTAAAAATTGAATTCAGATTGATCGTCTCAGGTCCCCCTTAGCTTTATTGTTCTTTTAGCCGACTGATTTCTAGCACGGGCTACAGGGCACCTGAAATGATCAAATGTTTTGACTCAAACCTTACGTGTTTGATACATTTGAGGTCAGTTTGATCCCAAAAGACACAAAACCAAACTAAACTTACTCAGTAGCAACCAGCTCGCCCACCACAAGGTTTTTATGCATGACATGATCGCAAAGCCCGCCCTCAAATAAAGACAAGGCGTTTCTTACAATAATTAATAAACAATGTTATTTGATAGAAGACTATTTCTTGAAAACTTGTAAATTTTCTTCAAACATAATTACGAGTTTTTTATTTACATACATACATACATAAACTCACGCCTTCTTCCCATGGGGGTAGGCAGAAACTGCAGAACGCCACCTGCTACGATCCTTACATACTCCTTTTGCCTCGTTTACATTCATACATCTGGTCATACACGCACGCCGGTTGCGAGTACTACGCACCTGACCTTTCTGAAGAACAGCACCAATAAGATCACTATATGTCTTCTTAGGGCGTCCCCTCCCGGCGTTTCCACTCACATCTGCCGTGTAAATACCTTTTGTTAGTCGACTTTCATTCATCCTCTCAACATGTGTTTTTTATTTATGATTTTAATAATTATAAGTATAATGTCGCGTATTGAATTTTGATCAACAAATGTTAAACAGCGCTGCATTTCGTAGATTTCATCAAACTAGTTTTGGACGCAATCAAACGACGCGTCAACACAATAAAAATACGCCATCATACGAGTTTTAAGCCCGTGAATGTTTGACAAACCTATCCCAATGTTTTATTCGCGTAAACGATCAAAATGGTTTGCCTCAAGCCAAATCTACGTGTTTGAATCAAACCGTTCGATCGTCTCGGGCAAAAATGTGGATTATTCCTTTTTGCCCCACCAATCTATCCAACCAGTGGGACAAAGTGGAGTCGTCCACTGTGGGGACACAATGAAGTATCGAAGTGAGCAAGTGGCAGTTTTTATCCCCATTAGTTGTGTACTAATGGGGATAAAACTGCCACTTGCTCACTTCAGATGTCGCTACTATTGCGTGTTCAAGAATTTGACAGCTATATAGCTGTTAATATCCATACATTCTTACGCATGATTATGCTCTGTTGCGCAGCTGTTGCCTGTAAAAATACGGGGACCCATGTTTTTTTCTAAAAACTGTTAATACATATTTGTTACAGTCGCGAATCGTATTTTTATCAACCTACAACCTGACACTGACCTCCATATTGCAAAATATGAATTTCACGGGCTTCTTTAGCGCATCCTCTTAACCCTTTTAGTAGGTGGGACACAGTAGATGACAAAAATGTGAACATTCCACTGTCTCAAAGTGGGATAATCCAAAAATGCTGGCAATACTGACTGAATTGTCATTTCGTTTTCAAATGTCAATGTTACAAAATGATAAATAAAACCAGGCCTGTAGGTAGGCCTCAAAGAGTAGTAACTATTTAGGTAGGCCTTTGGTGTGGGATGCAACGTGTGTCGACACCCTTGCGCCATCCCATCTTCCTAGCACGGCAGGCTGTGCTGGAGCGGCTGCTGCGGGTGCGGAAAACCTCAAACGGCGCAAATACTCCAATCTTATCGGGACTTTTATATTCGAGCCGTTTGGGGTTGAAACACTTGGGCCATGGGGTCCGAGTGCCCACTTAGTTTTTCGAGACATCGCCAGGCGGTTGGTCGACTCCACACGTGACCAGAGGGCTGGCCTATTTTTTGGCCAAAGAATCAGCATTGCCATCAAAGAGATTTAATTGATTATTTGCTAGTATAATTTAATGTCTTTGATTGCCATACAACGTGGCAATGCTGCCAGCCTTCTGGGCACTTTTCCTGTTGACAGCGATGCGGATGAATTTTTTGATGCCCTCCGATTATTTCCCCTCCTTTTTTATATACTTGTACATATTATTATTCTTATTATTTTAAGATTGTTAGGTTTCAAATTATGTAAATAATAAAACCATATTGTCATTGTTACTGTCAATGTCAACCTATTTACTTCTGACCGTAACAATGGGTACCCGTAGGGTAATATGTGTTCTGTGCGTCTGACTCTGAAGAATAGAATTTGCTACTTTGTGAGAATTTGTGATTTTAAGAAATTGATGCGAGCTTTGAAATTGCATTGATAATGAGTAGAATAAAATCGCTCTAAAATGAACTATAAAATAGTCATCGTGTTTGAAGTACTTAGTATATTGATTGTGTTAAAATAACGTGTTTATTAAATTCGTTCAATATTCCCGCCTATCAAAAACTCCCGTGTTTCAAAATGTTATTTAGAAATTACTTCATCGTTTCACCATTTATATTAATGATAATCCAATGTGCCTTGGCGGAATTCATTACATTGTCCATACTTGGTGCTGTAGCAGGCGCTGGCTTGTACAAATGGAATACGATAAAAGATAACACATATTGTCGTTATGTGGAATGTTGCAATGATCAGCATGTGCCTTTCGATATAAATAGTGAGTAGGAATCATAATTAATCTGGCTGTCGTATACTGCACTAATTTAAATCATGGTAATACATTCTAATTTCCAATAGTAATACGACTCATACAATAAGTTAAAACATTCTCATAAATATTAACTTATAAAGTTTAATGAAGAAATTAAATCAAAGAAGACCTGACCTTACTTCTTTTTTACAGAGTTAAAATTATCACTATCACAAAGAATGTTTGGGCAACCATTGGTTGATGAATTAGTTAACATTATGCATGCACACAAAGAGGCTGTATATGATGAGAACAAAAGAAACAAAAAGGCTCTAGTTATAAGCCTGCATGGCTGGCCAGGTGTTGGTAAAAACTATGCAGCTACTATGATTGCTGAAGCTCTTTATTCTAAAGGTATGCACAGCAAATATGTGAAGCTGTTTATGGGGAAGAAAGATTTTGACTGCTCTAACTTGCAGCAGAAAAAAGTGAGTGCGTTTACATGGACATAATATTACTATATTATTCAATTTAAATCTTCCTTACTTGATCCGCCCAAGTCACACACCAATGTGGAGGATGTATGGAGTTTCAATCAACTCTAGATATATTTCTTATAATCATTTTAATTGAAACTACTAAGCTGTATGAATGCATTAAAGCTATTAATATTGGTAAACTCTTCAATAAGAACCTATTTTACCTTTCAGGAAGATTTGGTGGCAACTTTAAATAATATTGTTAGAAAATGTCCGAGGTCACTTATTATTTTTGATGAAATCCATGATATGTGTCCTTCAGTGTTGGATACCATCAAACCAATGCTTGATCATCATCATGCTGTAGACGGAATTGACTATAGGTAAGTACTATAAGCATAGCGTTTACACACTAAGGCCCTCTCTCAATTAACTTAACACTTAAAATATTGTAAAAAAATTGCTATTATGAAAACTTGTATTTGTATAGCTCTGTTTATAAAACATAATAATACTACCCATGTCTTCTCTTTCATTATAGAGATAGTATATTTATATTCATATCAAATATTGGAGGCCAAGAAATAGCATCAAAACTAATAGACCTGTATGAGCAAGGTGCAAAGCGGAATGAGGTTGAATTTCATGATTTTGAGCCAATCATAAGAAGGACAGCATATTTCCAAGGTTATTTTGTTTTACAATTTTATTTTGCTTTATATTTTCAATGGTGTATAAACTTCTTAACCCAGGCCTTCAAATGACCACTCAGTAATGAATGGCCATAGAGGATATTGTTGTAACTGACACATTGGCAGAAGGACTGACTGTGACAATAAACTGTAACAGTGTGTTTTATAGCAGACAGAAGGATGGTGCAGTTTATCCCATACAAGTTGTAATTTAAATAACGCACAACCTCTTAAGGGTCATTGTACCATTATGAACAACTTTTAGTATGGGATCAAACTTGAAATCGCGAAAAAAAATCAGCTGTTCAAAATGTAGGGAGCAGCTGATTTTTTTTTCGCGATTTTAGGTTTAGTCTCATAGTAAAAGTTGTTCATAAGGACGAGTTAATGACCCCATAAGAGTTTGTGCGTTATTTAAATTACACCTTAAATATATTGGATCAGTAATTTAATTTACCCCCATCTCCCACCCCGTCCAGTCATATACTAACCTACTTGAAAACCAAATATTATGGTGAATGATTTAAATAATTTCACCTGATACTCTGTTGTAAGAGGAAAAATTAAAAATATATAAATAAATCTTTCAGGAGGGTTTGAAAAGGCAGCTGCAATAGCAAATCATTTGATTGATCACTATGTGCCATTTTTACCATTGGAGCAGCAACATGTAGAAATGTGTGCCTTGGCTGAATTTCGTTCACATGCTGTATATCATCCTACCAAGGAAATGATGGCGTAAGTACTCTACTCACCTTTTTAATTAATACAAAATAATTATTTTAAAAGTAACATATTATAAAACGCAGTTATAATTTAAATATATTTTATTTACAATTATTAAGCTTAAAATAACATTATTTTCATTCAAATCTTTTACAGGGAAGCTTTATCTGTTATAACATATGGGCCAAATGAAGACCAGCCTATATTTGCTAACAATGGATGCAAACGATTTACAAGACACATTCCTTATGTCATTCAAAAGAATAAACAGAAGATAGAGTTGTAATCAATCTCTAGTTTAAGGGTAACCTTGTGATATTTTCAACTGATATTATTATTCGTTGAGTTAATTATATTTATTTAGTTTTAAACCTTGTTTGTACAAAATAGTTGTTATTTCATAAAATGACAAAAAAAGAGCAGCAATTTAATGTGTATTTGGTGTGTTTAATTATCATGATACAAATTCTATTTAGTGATAAAAACTGTTTCTTCATTTCAATCATGCATTTCATTTCAATATTATTTATTGTTAAAAAAATTGCTATGCACTAATGATCTAACTTTATTTCAATTAATTTACAAAGGTACATACTAATGAAAGATCTGTAAGTAATACCTCCACTTAGTAAATGTTTGTTTGCAAGAAATAACTATGGAATGTTCTTTCTATGTGTAAATTGTGTTTTTATAATCACTGTGAACTCTTGCAATTAAACTATTAAATAATGTATTTTCTTTGATTGAATTGCATTGTTTACAAGGAATCACACTTTACCTCGAAAGCTTAGATAGTAGTTTTAAAATACACATAAATGTAGGAAGTTGTCTGGATAACTCATGTGCTCAGAAAGCCATTGCAGTGGTGTGTCTGAAGGAACAACTATCCCATGTGTTCTTAGTTGTACTGGAAATAAAGAGTTACATAATTAATTTTACAAAAAAAAAAACATTGCTTCATGTGACTTTCTTAATTCTGTAGCACCCTTATTAATGTGGATAGATTTATTCTACAAACCATCATGTTTATCAGGGTACAGCTCGGCAACCATTTGTTGCAATGCCTTCCTACTGCCATCATTGTTCTTTGGACTGACTAGGCGTTGACTACAAGTTCCATCATCTGAGTATAACTTTATAGGAATGTGTTTAAAACCTTCACTGTCTCCATGTGATTCCATCAGTCGCCTATTTATAGCCCAGAACTGGTCAAATTTGTCTGAAACATAGATAATGAATTGAGTAAGTTTGAAATATTCCTTAAAATAATATACTTCATTATTTTAGAAGATAAATAGTTATGTGGTGATACATTATACCCATTCATGAGACGAAAAAGCATCATTTGCAAAGCAGAGCATATTATGAGTCATTTAATAACTTGATAAAGTAGCAGCAAAACTTGAAATTAAAATAATTTTACTCCAATAATATAAATTCTTAACTGTTACCATTTTGTAAACCAAGCCATAACTGATTGTGATCCTTTTTCTGCATAGTGGACATGACTTGTCCTCTGTGTTTAAGAACATCAGCCTCTTTCACAGTTGACATAAAGTGAGCTTCCACAACATCCCTAAAATTATTCATAAATAATTAATGGAAATTCCAAAACAAAAATAATCTAATAGAATGTTTTTTTATAAAAGAATTTGTGTAAGTGATAATTTTATAATCTATTACTTGTTACTACAATGGAGAAGGACATCTTCAGGGAATTTGGTGAAGTGCACAGTTAGATGCCATGGCAGTTGAGGGTCGTTGCCACAAAACAGATCATAGAGAAAGCCTATTGGGTAGTGCCATTTGAGTGGCTGTCCATTATAATCCAACCACATTTCACTATCAGCATTTTCTTGAGATATATAGCGCAAAAAGTGTCTTTTCATCTGAAAATACCAATGTACAATCAGCAGTTTTATGTGAACATAGCACTAATATCTATATTACTCAACACGGTTTTTAGGTTCAACCAACCTTGTCTGTTACAAGAGGGAAGTAGCTTAATCTAGGAACCATCACATAAAATGCATCAGGTTGCTGTATTTCCATAATTTCTTCTTGAGCTAGTTGAAAACAAATTGGCAACTTCCCATCCCATATTTCACGTAGAACTTCTCTATCGTTAGCCATGAAGAAGCACGGGATGGTGTATTTAAACCAGTTTTAGCACAAAATTCAATTTGATTGGAATAACAAGAGAAAATATTATGGACAAACAAGAGTAATCACTAATCAGTATTGTTTCGATAACACAGACTATTCGTTAACAAAAGGCAGGGGTGAGGGGGCACTTGCTAAAATGACTTAACTCACTGATGACATGACTGACACTGACAAGTATAAATAGTCATATCATTGCCAGTCTTCATAATTAAATAGACATGCGAGTTACTTCCCCAAAAACAAACAAGTTACTGTAGCTAATGCAAAATGCGTACACTGGAATGTAATCTCACGTAGAACTCTTGTCAGCTAAGGCTGGCCACATACAATCGGAATTCCGTTTAGAAAGCAGCAAATCCATTTATAATCTAGTAAAGTCTAATTTCGAATTCCGACTATATGTAGCCGGCAGGATCCAAGCTACCAGTGGTTAGGGCTCCAGAGGCAGGAACCTCCTCACGATGCGAGACGTATCGAGGAGTACTGCCTTCTGAATCAGGACCTTGATCCAATCGCTTAACGAGAGCCTTGAGAGATGTCGAGGCTTTAAGCACTATAATGTACTCTGTGCTTTCAGCCCAGGCCATTGGCCGTTACGACAAACGGCACAATGACAGCCGACGAGATATTTTATTTGTTTCTCTTTCTTAGCTTTCACGAGGTTCACAATCTATTACGACACGACCATATCCGGCGAATTATTATAATTATTAGGAACAGAAGTTTGTCAGCAACAGATACTCTTTGGTCAGCGAGTCCTGTAGCAACGCCTTTGTTTGTATCAAGTTACTTACTGGTGTACTTCCGGCCTGTGTAATTCATTGACATGAAATGCTAATAAATAGCGCGAATGCTACTTTTCACTACATAGACTCGGTAAATTATCTAGTTTTCACTAGCATTGTTTGTCAATTTTTACAATTATACAAAAACAACCCTATCTAAGCCAACTGTCAGCCTTGTTGCATAAACGTCAACGTGAATGTCAAGTGAATTTTATTGTCAAAAACACGTGCGCCTAACTTGTTTCGATAAAATGCGTTGTTCCTTTTAATTAATGTGCTTGTTTTTGCATAAGTATCGTAATAAACAATAGCCGCACAATAGATAAACTTATTTTCTTTATTTTTGTATAAAAGACCCTGTGAATCATGGGTAAGAAAAGGAAACTTGGAGCGAAAGATGATGAATTTGAATTTGACCCGATACCAAGACATTTAGTTACCTCGCATATAAAAAAACAAGAAAAACGCCTCGTGGTAATTTTGGAAAACGCTCAGCTGGAAACAGTTAAGGTAAACAGGATCCTGTCTTCATATCAACATAGTGGTTATAACCTTTTATTGTGTGTATTAAAACTACCTGTTTTGATTTCAGACTGGCAATAGCTTTGAGCTGTTAAACTGTGATGATCATGCAAATATTCTAAGAAAGAATGACAGAGACCCTGGGTCATGTAGACCTGACATCACTCATCAATCACTTCTAATGTTGATGGACTCTCCTCTGAACAGGGCCGGCTTACTGCAAGTTTACATTCACACAGAGAAAAATGTTCTTATAGAAATAAATCCACAAACCAGAATACCAAGGACTTTTAAGAGATTTGCTGGTTTAATGGGTAGGTTCAGAGTAAAAAAAAAACCAATACTGTGGTTATGGTAGAATATAATAATATACAAACATAATTTTAATACTTTTTTGTTTGTGGATTCTCTGGACTTTGTACAATCATTACTCATCTATTCAGCTGCATCCGGTTAGGCTAGAAGCCGACCCCAACATAGTTAGGAAATGGCTAGGCTGATTGATTTACTCGTTTGACTGTTAATACATTTATTGTCTTTCTTTTTCCAGTTCAACTTCTTCATAAGTTTGCGATAAGAGCTTCAGATGGCCCAATGAAACTGTTGAAAGTTATAAAAAACCCAGTCACATCACATTTACCTGTTGGTGTGAGGAAAGTAACCATGTCTTTCAGTTCCACAGTTGTGAAGAACTGTAGAGAGTTAGTCCCAAAAGATGAGCCAATAGTCATGGTAATAGGTGCCATGGCTCATGGTAAAGTAGAAGTAGACTACTCAGAAGATGTTATATCAATCAGTAACTATCCATTGTCAGCTGCCTTGACTTGTGCTAAATTATGTACTGCCTTCGAAGAAGTTTGGGATGTTGCATAAATAAAATGTTTATAATTCAGGAACATTTTGTTTTAATTTTTTGTGTCTGTACTGGTTAATTTAGAAAAGTTTTGGATTTGAATAGGTACTGAAATTGTACATTTAGCGCCATCTGTTTTTATTTATGAAACTGCTACTCATGATGATCGACAGATGGCGCTTAAAGCACGGCAAAAAGGCAGGATGCAGGAGGTAAGTACGGTCGTTATCAAAACAAACGCTATCGGCCCGCGTTCGCTTTATGTTCTGGCTTTTCGTTGAATTAAAGATTGCCTATGTCCATCTGGAATAACGGGGGTTGCCTAACGGCAGTATACTTTAACTTTATTATTATCAGTAGTTTTCAAATTTCGGGATTATTTACCTACCTACCTAATACCTAAGTACATATAAATGTGGGCGTCCAAGCAAAAAGGGTCCAGTTCTCGGCATTAAGGCCAATATTATATACAGGGCGTCCCACGGATATGCCACATGGAGGGAAAGTACCTTGAATATTGTAGATGGAACATTTTACTGAACGAAGACATTATTTGAATTTAAAAAACAATTTAAACTGCATTCCTTCATTAATTTAAATAATTACACGGTTGAACCGGGAATCGAACCCGTTACATGAGAAAAATAATCACCCTGTAGCTTTATCATGCCGATCGAAAGGCTTCATCATAAGGATTATTTTTTACTAAATAACATAGTATCACAAATAAAAGGAAGACCATGAATTTTAACATTTGATGCGAAAACCGGGTCCTCTTAGTAAGTACATTTTTACGAAGGGCATTTGAATACGGAAAGGTATTTAGAAATACTTGAGATTTTGAGAAATGAGATAAATAATCTTCCGGTTGCAGAACGACAAAACCTTACTTTTCAGCAAGATGGGGCTCCGGCTCATAACAGTCACAGAACAAGGGACTATCTCAATGAACACTTTCATCCCTGGATCGGGACTAATGTACAAATAAGATGGCCGCTGAGATCCCTAGATCTAACCCGTTAGATTTTTTTTATGGGGTTATGTAAAAAATGTAGTTTACAAGAACCAGTATGAAAGTGTCCACGAGCTACAAACAGAACTTAGACGTATTATTCTAAATATCCACCACAACAAGATCAAAAATCGACAGGGAGCGAAATAATCAAAAGAGTGCGACTTTGTATTCAACAGGAAGGGACTCATTTTGAGCATTTGATAAAAAGATTAATTTTGTATTAAAATTGTTAAAATTCATGGTCTTCCTTTTATTTTTGACACTATGTTATTTAGCAAAAAAATAATCCTTATGATGAAGCCTTTCGATCGGTATGATAAAGCTACAGGGTGATTATTTTTCTCGTGTAACGGGTTCGATTTCCGGTTCAACTATGTAGTAATTATTTAAATATCTATTAATGCAGTTTAAATTGTTTTTTAAATTCAAATAATGTCTTCTTTCAGTAACATGTTCCATCTACAATATTCAAGGTACTTTCCCTCCATGTGGCATATCCGTGGGACGCCCTGTATAGAATGTCACTCAATACTCAAACATTGCTTAAAACTAGATTCAAGCCATTTGATTGGTTGAATCTAGTTTTAAGTAATGCTTGAGTATTGAGTGACATTCTGTAATACGGGCCTTATTTAGTTTCCGAGAAATACGCAGTTTTGTGAAGTTGGGTGAAAAAATTGCATTTCTCGATTTTAATTGATTATTAATGATTAATTAATGCTCCTTTGTGGGTTGCGGATTGCTGGGTTGTGGAGGTCAGATGGGCAGTCGCTCCCTGTAAAATACTGGTATTCAGCTGCATCCGGTTAGACTGGAAGCCGACTCCAACATAGTTGGGAAAAGGCTAGGCAGATTGATTGATTAATTAATGCTCAATTATCTACAAGTTCATATAGATAGTAAATGACTATATGATGTTACTAAGTACCAGAAAATGTACTTAGAAACATCAGAAAATGTACTAAGTTGTACCAAAAATCAAACTGAAAATGCTTTTTCTCATATTAGGTTTTTTCAGAGATTCAACTTCAAATGTCTGTTAAAAAAAAAATGTGCCAGTTTTTGAATATTTTTTTTATCCTTATTGTCAATTCTAGATACCGAATCTGGTTTTAATACCCCACTACTGGATCCTTTTTGAAACAACAACAAATACCTCTGACACCCTAACATCGTAATCCTAGGTTTGTACCAACTGGAGATCTAAGTATAGGTACAGACCTATACCTACATACATCAAATTGAGTAAATAATGTCGCATGGCCTGTCCGGATACTTTAGAAAATTTCTGATATATCCATAGGGCAAAACCGTTATTATTTTCAAGATATTTTAAAGCTTTCATCATGATGTAAGAGGAGAGGTGGTAACAAAACGTACCGAATCGAACATCAAAATAATAGGAAGGAACCATTGCATTACATCTGCCCGCATGTTGGCTGTGTGCGAACGCAACGCTATAGTATACAACTTGCAAAAACTATTTGAACAAAAACTGAAATGAAGTGACATCCGTTAAAATTATTAGTAAACGGAATCGCACCCTCTTGAAACTAACTAATTGGCTAATTAGTTCCAAAAGGCACGTAGGTATACAGAAGGGAGAAGAGTCATGTTTTTTTTTATAGAAGACAGAATTTCTAAAGATTATTATTGGGAACGAAATACAAAATACGGGTACTGTTCTTCAAAATTAACGGAATTTTATAATTAGTAGGTGGGTAGCCGTAAGCACCATGGTATTAATTTGCAATCAAGAATTTGAAGGGGCTATTCAGAGGTATTCCTGGTAATATCAATCAATTTTTTTTTGTCCAAATTTGATCCTCGAGTGAACTATCGTCTATCTTCAACTATCTCGATGGAATGCGAGGGCGGGGCGGAAGGCCGCGGGAACTACGGAATGCGTTCATGAGGTTTTGTTTTCTTTTTGGGTGAAACAAAAAGTATACCACCGCCGCCTATTATAAAACACAATCATATCGTATTATTAGATACAATAATGCTCACGCAGTGTTACAAGCAAGCTATATTGCATGCCTACGTCATGAATGTCATCTGTTTGTTTTTTTCTACACGATCATGATTTTATTCAAGTTATGGTAGTGTACAACGATTATTTCCAAGTCGTTGTGCACTATCCACATACACGTCATACCAACATTGTGCATACCTACTTGTAAAAGGATAATGCTTGACATAAGTAATCGAGGCATGATGAAAGCGGTTGGCCGGTCGCCGCCGCGTCGCACGTCGACTTGTGGGACTAGATTCTCGGCAACTTGCCTTATACGGTGTATGGCCTGACTCTGTGAGCCAATTAACTGCACAGTAATGTAAACAACTACCTACTAGAATGTATGCGTATGTACCTAGCTACTGGACATACCGATGCACTAATATAACGCGTCATGAATAACACAAGGACTAGCAAGACCACTGAACTGAATAGACAGCTATGATCAACGAGGGAATCCAGACCAGGAGGTACCTTGTGGGAACATTCGGAATGCTCTCCGTCGCAATTCACAGGTACGTTGAATTGTTTTCTTCAATTAACACTAGAGTTATACCTACGCTAAAGTTATTTTTGAAACAAATTATATTATGCGAATAACTGTCGCCGCATCGCGCGGTGCTCTTAGATGCCGATGCCGCTGGAATGCCACGTTTTCTCATCGATGATACCTACACAATGTACGGTCAGATAGTCGAGAAATGTTTCCACTCTACCTAGCAGTTGTTGGTTAGGTGGAAAACTTATCTCGCTACACGGATTATACAGTGACGGTAATGTTTGGTACTTACAAAATCACTATACACTATATCATTACATAAGTATTATAAAACAAAGTCCCCCCGCCATGTCTGTCTGAACGCGAAAAACTCAAGAATTACCGAACGGATTTTCATACGGTTTTCACCAATGGGCAGAGTGATTCATGAGGAAGGTTTAGGTGTATAATTTATTAAGATTTTGTGTATAATATTAATTTAACAAGCGCTTAAAAAACCTTGCGAAGTAGGGGTGGGTCGCTAGTGTAATAATAATTTTAGTCAGTTGACAGAAGAGGTAGAGCACTCCACTCCAGGATGGGCCTTGGCTGGTCCTCCCATACCTTTTTATTTTTCTTCATTCTTTAACGTAACAATTTTCTTTGTAACAACAAAAGTTACAATTAACAGTTTTTTGACGGAACTCTTTGTAGGTACTATAGCAAAACGGTTACGCGTCTGTTACTCGACTGCTGCGCTGCGACAACGAGGCGTAACCGCCTACGCGGCTTCGCTACGCCAGAACGGCTACGCGTATGCTACAAAACTGCTACGTTGTGAGTATGAAGCCTACGCGGCTACGCGACTGCAGAATGCGTCTGCTACGAAACTGCTACGTTGCGACTACGAGGCGTTACCATCTACTACGCGGCTACGCGACGGCATCGGCAGAACGGTTATAATGTGAAGGAATTAAGAAATTTACAATAAATAGAGCAAAATATTTCATATTGTAAATAATTGTCAATTGTATTCAGATTTTGTGAATCGCATAGCTTTACTACTTGGAGGCTAATAGAAATATTTACACTATTCGTAAGTTTGGTAGTTCTGCCCTTACCACGAATTAGGACACTTTTATATCATTTCATTTTTATGACATTATGGGTACTTTTCTTGTATTATTGTAACGTTGGTATATTTCTTTAATATTTTCCTTGTTTCTTTTACCTAATGACGTAGTTCATTCAACATGACTTTCCTCCTTATACTTAATTACTTTGTACCTTATGGAAAACAAATTTTATCCCATTTTCATATAGTGGAAGCGATTCTTATAAATATTTTAACATTTTATTGTCATTCTGACCACAACGACTTGTTAATTGTACAAAGATTAAAAACGCTGCGCGATTGCCACAAGGCCAACCGACGCCAAGCGTAATTTCTTGGAATTTATCGAATGCAGAGCTCTGAACAATTTATATAATATATGTATCTAACGACTATAATATTCATATACAGATCAGTTACTGGCGTTGTGATAGAGATCATATAAATAATATAGAACACTGTAGTTTATAACTGGACAAAGTATGTAACGTACACTTGAGAATAAGTGTTCTGTATCAGTAATAACCGCAAAGTATCTGATTACGCGATTCCTTGAATTTGGTTGCTCACAGCAAGTAGATAGTCACAGTAAATATAAATAATATGTATATTTACTGTGATATACATATTATATATTACGGAGGAGCTCGTGGCTAAGTAATAACAGCCGCATGGGTCGATCCATCAGGTTAAGCTTACGACAGTCGTTACGGGTCGTCAGAAACCCGAAAGTCTGACAACCAGTCTTACCAAGGGGTATCGTGTTACCCAGTAACTGGGTTGTGGAGGTCAGATAGGCAGTCGCTCCATGTAAAATACTGGTATTCAGCTGCATCCGGTTAGACTGGAAGCCGACCCCAATATAGTTGGGAAAAGGGGTTGACTGGTAGAGAATGCCTAAGGCATTAAGTCCGCCTTTGTACTTTTTTAAGTGTGAAAAGTTTAAATAAATAAATAAAAGGCTAGGCAGATGATGATTTACTGTGATATAGTTGTAAGATAAGTTATTTACATGTTCATGTTTATACTTCATCAATGTTGTTTGTATTACACTGGAGCCATAATTCCAAGGTAACTCTTAACTTTGGAAGCACAAGGCTATCTGAAAAATGTTGTGTGAAGATACGTTCAGGCAGGAATTGTTGAGAGGAATCTCTAATTATATTTTTCTCTCGATCATCATTCTCTCCCTACTTCAACCCGTATCCACCCGATGCTGAGTAGGTAGGTATTCCCAGTAGGTTTCCTCAATTGCACTCTAAGCTTTCCGGTCTTGGGCCTTGCATTGCATACATACTTCCCGGGTAGTTGCCACCTTGACTGTCGATGTCGTCGGTCCACTTCGTGCGTGACTTGCCCACGCGTGTGGGTGTATTCTCACACTTATCCACCCCATTTGTTGTCTGTTCTTCAGCATGTTTGCCTTGCCATCTCTCTCATCATTTAGGGCTATGTTGATCATCTTCGTTTTTTTTCTGCAATCATAAAGGCTCCTGCAAACAGGCGCGATACGCGACGCGACAAAAAGGCACTGCGTGTTGCGCGACAAGCGGTGCCTTTGTGTGGCGCTTGTTTGCAGGAGCCTTAATTTGGGATAAAATCAGACCAAGATCCACCAGCCAACGTACTAGATTTTATTTCTGTATTTATAATGCCAGAGAAGTACGGTCTACTCTACAGTGCTATTCATGTATGTAGTCTTGCCTCTTGTATCATCTTTGAATGGCACCTTTGTTGTAATCGTTCATTCAATTGGTTTTTTTTTTGGGTGCGTAATGAACGTTTCTGTTCTTTATTTTCTGGCCAACTGAATATTTTCTTTATCTTGTAAGCGTCATGGTCGGTGGGTGTACCTATAGTACCCCCACATATCGCCAGTTATGTTTAAGTTCCATGTAATAGAGGGTGAGCCTATTGCTATCAACCGGGCACAAATCCAGACTCCGGTCTGCTACTGAGAAATTCCAGTAACACTGCCCGATCTGGGAATCGAACCCAGGACCTCATGCTCAGTAGAGCGCTTGTGACGCAACCACTAGACCAACGAGGCAGTCCGTCCGTCCGTGAATAGAGTACGTACGCCATTATTGTTGTTTCAGAAAATTCCAATTAAAATCACAATTATATTTATTTTAGTTATTTTAGCTACAATAAATTATAGCATTAAATGTCTATAAATATGAAAACGTCATCAGCTCATCACACATATTATTTGCAATGATGTCTCATTCTTCCAGTGTGTGCCTGTAAGTATTGTGCATGATCGGAAGTTCAAAAATGATCACCTTCTAGGTAAGTACAGCTCGATTCAAACTTTCTAGCGGCTCGGAACATGAGGCGAGTCACTGCGCAGTAACAAATTCACGTGTCTGCGGCGGGGGTGTGGTACTGCGCTGCGATTAGCTCACTTCACCGCCGCCATAAAGTTTGACGCGTACTATACGCAGATATTCCACATTCCTGACGCATGAGAAAGATAAGTAATTTCTTACTCGGTAAAGTATGTTATCAAGCGCAATCGACAGGAACAGAAAGGTATGCCGCGCATTTTGTTGCGTCACTGCTGCACGTCCTTCGTTGACTCAGACACGTACCATTTTATAGGCCAAGTTCTGGTGGTGTGATGTGTGACGACGGAGCTGAATCACGTAGACTATGTAAACCCTGGGACATTGTTTATTTATTTTTATTGCTAAGTGCTCGTCGGTAAATTAAGACTAATTAAGTACATACCTACCTAAAAAAGTCCATGACAATTTGCTCGTTACCAACCACAATTATAGGTACACTATTGTAGTGTTTATTGAGATGATCCTCAAAGCGGAGCATCATTTAATCAAAATATATTCACAGCTTCTGGTATTAAGTTTAAGACGAACATGTATTATGTGTCGGATTAAATTTGTCGTAAAGGTCACTGCGCTATATCATGTGGAGGTGCGTTGCGCTTGCGCATCAAGTTGATGGGTGAGGGTAACTCTGCCGCGGCGGGGATAAAGTGCCGCACTGTATGCACATGCAGATGCAAGCTCGCGCCACGGCTCTAGTCCACCCGCCTGCCATATCAGGATCGTGGACGTGTGTGACAAAGCGCCCAATAGAACGACTAAAGTACACAGCGAGTGCGAGTGCGCCAGACGAAGCGGCGGCGTCGCGCGCCTGCGCCGCCAGACCGTTCGGCGCCTGCGTTCACAAAGGACTCTATTGTATTCCTCGCCGCCCGATTCTATAGAATGGACCCTTAGCTTCTTCGCTTTTTTCCCCGAAATTCCTGATACCAGAATAACAGTCAAACAATGGGTTTCCGTCCCTTTATTGGCACCTTATTTTTTGTGCCACCTTAAACGGACCCGCCTAAGTTCTAAACAAAATCACAACCTGTTCTAATGTCGGTGAAGATTTTGCCGCCATGCCTCAAAAAATAGTTATTGCTTTTTCATTGTTTCGCAACGATTTTGTTTTTCAGAGCTTTTGCTTTTGATAGGTTGTTTAACATGCTATTGTTCATCGAGCGGGGCAATTGCAAGAGTTTGCAACTCTTTATCGACAGCATGGCATTTCTTCATTATAAACAATTAGATGTTTAATGGCTACGCTAAGACGCATTAGCATTAGGTGTGGCCGGTCCGCAGGCTCGGCAGACGCCCACGATCAACATCGGCTCTCCGACCAAACAGGTTTCCTCTCACTGGCAGTGCCGGCCGACGACCAGCCACGCCGCGTGCGGCTCACCCAAAAACTGCATGAAACACGACACCAAACATTTTAAAATGTCGCTGGAACTGGAATTGAAGGTTAAATGAAAACTTTTCTTCGTTTGTCTTTTATGTCGTCGGCAAGCTAGAGATAGAAGAGGGAAATAGAAAGCGTTTCACTTGTTTACATTCCGAATTCTGACAATTATGGATTTCAAATAAATCAAGCTGCGTATTAGCTGCGTATTGTAAGTCCTTGCACTATAATTAACAAAAGATAAGCGTAATTATATACAGACACTAAGTCCATGATGCATTCATGTATCCAGTGAAGGCATCGAGTTGACAATATTTAAGATCAGCAAGTTAAAATTGACGCATTAGGATTAGGAAACATTACGCAATAACATAATTGCGCACAAGCACAACTGTTCCAGTTCCTTTTACTGTCGGTTATATTTTCCCCGTTATCTTGAGTTACAATATCGGCTCTGCAGCTTTAGTTGAATGATGTCAACGCAGCGAAATGTTATCTACATCCGCCTGTGAACTCCTCTGTTATGTATATGGCATACGGTACGGTAATGTACTTACGGCTCGCTACTGCACAATGCACATATATGACGTGACGTAGTTACAATAAAAATGTTTTACGTCGTATGTTATCTTATCATTTTTCTTTCAGATATTGACACTACCTATATTATTGCAAGGTTTAATTGATTGTTATTACTATTTATAAGCAGTGATGATTGAAGGTGCTAAATATTGGGACAGCGGAGCCGAGACTAGTTGGTCTACAAATAACTTGTTGCATTGGATGGCCATGATTCGTCGGCTGGCTAGGCGCCACCGTCACCGTTGCACAATAGGTGCAAAATCTACCGAGGTAACTCGGACAGATTATCACACTAGGCACTATCTAGATCAGATTTATCTAGATCGAGTAGACTAAAATAATCTAGACTGCAATTTACATTTAAATTAATGCGGTGGTCTAACTCAGTCGAGGCTTGCTAAAGATACCTGTTAATTAAAATACATAAACCATAAATTAACAACATTAGTTCTGCTTGCATGCTTGCGGGTTTTCTTTAGGTAGGTATGAGTTAAGCATGAAATGATATCAAAATAAGATCTTATTATTTATTGACTAATTAGTAAAACGCAGGTACTACCTACTTAAAAGTTTGTCGTCATGGTCAGTCACAGATTGCTAAGAATGCACGTATTTCTTTTGTCTTCTCTGGGCGATGGCGTGGCTCAAGCTGGTGAGCGGTGATGGCGCCTGCATCGCGTGTCGATCGATGACGTGCGTACGCGCATCCCGCTCGCTACACTTGCACAACACTCACCCGAGCGAAACGCCATCACATCAAGTTCATTAGCGTGACAGAATTGCATTTACTTGGCACTTTTGAACTGGGAGGCTGAAAAAGACTTCTACTTACTGACTGACTGCTTCAACCTATGTATGTCTAACTTCTATAAGACCAAGCAATAAGGCTATGAAAATAATTTTATACAAGGTGGAACAGGACGATTGACATTCCTTTAAACCACGTTAAGAGAATCATGTTCCTTACCCGTATACAAAAAATCCACCAAATCCAATGAATACTTTAGCCACAGGAAACTATTTTTCAATTTCTTATTTTTGCATTTTTTTTTTTTTTGTAATTTATTACGGACTCGGATCTACATCACGTTGAAAAATAAGAAAATGAAAAATAATTTCCTGTGGCTATAGTATTCAATGGATTTGATTGATTTTTTTATATACGGGTATGACTAATTATTATTTTTCAGGAGGCACAACCTTCGATCGATTCAATTTTAAAGCCATTTTACGATGTCACCTACAGTTCAGATTTCAAACCTGATTCTATATTTTCTTGGAAGTTGTACCAAGTGCCAAAAACATTGTTGATAAGAACTATGAACAATTTTTCAATTCATTCATTGATACTATCATCAAATAAATAGTTACACACATTTTCATGTAATTCGTCCTATTTCGTGTTGATTAAATACTGTAGTTATGGAACTTATTTTTAATTTAACATGACAGGAAAAACGAATTTCCCAAGGTCATCAACACGGCCGTTTAAATTCAACGAGTCATCACTCATCAAATGCATTGATGATTACTTCATTGTCTTTGTTGAGTCAAGTGGTAGGTAGGTCTGTTATCTATCGTATAGTGGTAGATATATTTTATTTACCTATAGGTGCTGGGTACTGCGTAATAATTGGCAACGCGAATTACAGCACGTAGGCGCCTACTCGTAGTGATATGAACTCTAATACACACGTGGTTAATGTGGTTATCAATATTTCTATATAACAATAAGTACTCATTGCCTTTACGTTCTAACAACAAGGCATGGCTCGACTGCCATTTTGATTGCTTGGAAATGTACCGGATGTGGCTTAGAGTCAAGAGTCACCGAGTGGGATTAGTTAATTAAATCAATAAAATGCTGGCGTTTAACTAACTTCCTTATTCATGAACATGATATGAATGAATAATCCACAATTTTCTCACTTTACCTTTACTTATAGCTAATAATATCAATATTTTACAAAGGAATGTCATCATAATGCATGGGTATATAAAATATTCATACTCAGGTGCGAAGCGAAACCGAATATTTTAATAACTAAATGAGGTGCCATAGAGTCGTTTAATTGCTTCTAATATTAATGTGAAATTGAGTGAGAATTTACTGGCCGATCATCTCACAAGTTTACAATCTTAGTACCTTAGGCTGGGCAAACAGCCTCTAAGGTAGGTAATAAAATATCAAGTTAGATACTTAGGTAACTTTCCATCACCCACAAGCACGACAAAAACGTTTTGTGATCGCAGCACAAGCAGGACACTTTAGCTACTTTAAACATGATGAGTACCTACCTACCGAAACTTCTCGACTACAAATTATGGCTGGTCTGAGAAGAGAGGAAACTAAGTTTGGAGACCTTATGTTGTGTTCAGTCAGTGAGAAGTTTTAGACGTCAACTTGAATAGTGCAAGTTTCACCAAAGATGTTTTTCTTGTACCTACCAGCCATGAAAGGAAATTGTCAATAAATCTATAAAGCTGAAGAGTTTGTTTGTTTGTTTGGTTGGTTGAACGCGCTAATCTCTGAAACTGCTGGTTCGAATTGAAAAAATTCTTTTAGTGTTGGATAGCCCATTTATCGAAGAAGGCTATAGGCTATATAACATCACGCTTCGACCAACAGGAGCGGAGCATCAATGAAAAATGTTGCAAAAACGGGAAAAATTTATTCCTTTTGAGAGCTTCCGTTGCGTGCGCTGCGTGAATGGTTTACGCAAAAATCATGTATCACGGGATTGTTCCTCTTAAAAAGTTCTAAAAAAAGTCCGCGATAGCATATGTCTTTTAAGGTTGGCTCACTATAACTTTTTTAATGGTAATCAAAGTTATAAAATAATGCATTATTTGCGAAGGTGTTTTCATAAACATAGTATTAATCCTTATCCAAATAGGTACATAGTTTCATAATCAAGATTGATTAAGTACATGTAAATTTATTTTTAAATTATTCGAAACACACCTTTCGTTTAGAAATTACGACGGATATAAAAATGATTAATTAAAGTAAGAAAAATGCGCCAAGACTATTAGTTAAGTACCTACACTTTTTACTTTTTATTGACAGTTTGAACGCTCTAATCTCTGTCACAGCCAGTCGGATTTGGAAAAGTCTTTTTGCATTTTCTTGAGGAAGACTATAATATGTAACATTACGCTAGGACCCTCAGTAGCCGAGCGAAAAGAAAAAAAAAGTAAGAACGAGCGCTAAGCGAAAACGTAGTAACATAACAGCGCGGGCGGTCGATGCGATGCGACTGGGTGGGTCGAGGGACAAGAAATTTCACGCAGACGAAGTCGCGGGCGGAAGCTAGTTGATGATATAATTTAAACTAAAATGCATGGCTCTTTATCTTAAAGAAATATCTGTTTTCAGTTTCCACGGACATTGGGAGAGTGGAAACGTTTTCATTTGCAACCCAACGCTGCATCTCAAGGACGCCACTAAAAATCATCAATAAAATTAACAAATGAAAATAAAACATCAAACAGTGCACTTGAAGTGCACGTGCAGTGTATTTCAAACTGCAGTATCGATTACCAGTTGAATACACCGGCAACAAAGAAACGATCGTTATCGCGCAGTAATGAACGCTGCGCATCACCAAATTGTCGATAATCGATGCATTGCCTTGCTACTTGGTCGAAGTGATTGGCGCTCTATCAACGCGTGACCGCTATATTTGGACGTGATGCAATCGCGCCCAGTGTGATTGTGTCGGTGAATGACTGCAAAATTGTATCACAAACATTTGCCGTACTCGTATCGCCTTCTCTAGTTTACGATTATCTGAAATCGATAGACCGCCAATCAGCATCCGATAGGTAAGTACTATAGAATGATCTGGCTCTATTGTTTTAAGGTCGAAATATAGGTAGTCTCTTTTGGCGAACATTATTGCTGACTTACTCACAGGTGTTGTATGTGGGTATGTGTATTTATGTAGGTACATATATACTTACCTATATAAATGATACGAATAACCTGCATAACAAATCGAGACAAATAATTGTATTCCTTTGTTTATAAGGTAGGTATAACGAACTCTATTTGAGACAGTTAGTGTCGAGATGTTGCGTTGCATAGATTAATGCGTATAAATATTAATTAGATTAAATAGGTCGCAGCACAAGCTAGAGGATAACGGTTCGCTTCTGGCGGCTAGTCTAACATAAACTATGATTAGCTCGTAGTTGTAGGCGGCGCCAAGCGTGATTGCGCCCGCGCCGCCTGTTGCGCCGACCGCGTACAACGTCCCACACGCATTCATTAAAATATCTTTCAAATAATAACACAATAAAAAACATGCTACACAAAATTACTGTCTGACATCTTAAAATATACGTTATTGTTTTGTACCAGCGTTTCAGAAACTCCAATAACAGAACTAGATGCACTCTACAATAGTGCATTGAAAATAAGGGCTTGACCCGTTCCGAGCGTCGAAAGAAGTGTCCGTCAGATAAATAAATAGTTGCTAAAAGAAACGTAATCTAGTTTAACAGCTGTGTTAGTATTGTCAACGATAACATCAGTAGTTTACGAGCGAAGCGATGACTCGTTAAATAGACAGTGCATACATAAACACACCTATCTACCTCATAGTGGAAGATTTAAACGCTTTTCATACAGTTTACTACGAATTTATGTAATTAACATAGAAGTTTTCCTCGTGTGAGCGCCGTAGAAAGCTAACGTGGTCGTGAATGAGGCGAGCAGGCCTTGTGTAAGTAGGTACCGGGCGTCTTTCGACGGACGCGTGTGCGCACGGGCCGGGCGCGCGGCGAGAGGAAACGCGCAGGTGAGCTGAGATGACCACAAACCGGTTGCCTCGCACCATCGTCTCGCCACATCTTCACATTCACATCCACTCCAAATCAACTAATACTTATTCAAATTATAAACTTAATAGGTAGCTATTTCTTTCGATTTCATCACTTTTCGTTATTCCATGCATCAGAACAGCACTCATCTAATTCTTATCAAAACGCACTGCCCAAGTAGCCAATGAGAAAGGCGGTTGCCGTCGTAATATTATTATCAAAGCATCTTAATATTCCTAACATTCGTGTAGAACTTAGCACATGAAGTTTACATAAGCAGGTGGTGAATCATACTTGATCGTAACCAGATCCTGCCAACAGGAGGAAAATATAATAAACATACAGAGTTATAGTAATATTCTAAAATAAGTAGATGCATAAAAACATAGATTAAATTTTCCCACGTTGAATCAATAGCATATTGGAGGTTGTGATTCGCTTGTAGACCGAATAACCGACTTACTAACCACTATGTAACACATGTACGTGTGTATGTGCACATGGCACTCTTATATTAATTTCATACTATATTGAGTACCTACTGCACAATTAAAAAAAAAACTTTTTTATAAAAATTAATTCGATTTCAAAAAGAAATTAACTCAAAATTATGAAATAACTTTTATTTCGGAAATCAGTGTCTTTGGACATGTATTTTAGTTTTTTGCCACCGACTTCCGAAAGTTATTTTTCACTTTGTAGTTTTTTTGGAAGTCGGTTGGTTTTTTTTTTTTGTAAAAAAGATTTATTTTTCACTTTTTAGTGGGTTGATTCAAGTAATTTATCTAAGTTACAATACATGCCTTATGTCAAAACTCATAACCTTTGACAAAATATGTATTGCTTTTCGAGATGCAGGGACGTTAATTGTCGAGTTCTGAGTTCATGTTACCTACCTATTTTATTCAGATAAAACAAATGACTAACGGCGCAAAGTCGGCAAACCGCAAGTCAAGAAGGTCTAATGATAATAATGAACCAACTGCAACAATTGAAACCACTGACGTAGGAGCTCGTTATATACTTAAGGGGAAGCGCTAAGGTAGCCCGCGAAATTCAAATTTTCTTACGTTTTTTGCAGTTTGCAGTTCAGTGTCTGGGTGTATATTGATTAAAGTATGATTCGCGACCGTAACAAATATGTTTTACATTATTCATTAGAATAACACAAATATTCATTAGAATCAGTAACAATAATCCTCTAGTGTCAAGATTTCATAAAATAGTCATAGAGTTGTAGGTATTGATGACTTTAATGATTATAATTCTGTAAATAGATATTTATTACGGTCGCGAATCATATATTAATCAACATTCAACCCAATACTGACCTGCAAATTGCAAAAAACGTAACAAAATTTGAATTTCGGAGTCTACCTGGCGCTTTCGCCTTAAATGCATATACTGCATACCCGGTCGTAAGTCAAATGTAAATTATTGTCTAGTTTTAGTTTACGGGAGACCATAATTATGTACTTGGAGCAGAGACCTGGTAGCCTGAAATACAGGCTTCGGCTTAGCTTAGGCACCAGTCTCCCACGATATTTTTCTTTGAGCCCATGACTGGACAACACATTGTTCCTTGTTACTATTTTATGAGGATAGGTATTGTGGTGAGAAAATTATTAAAAATTACTATTATAATCACGGATTATTAGCACTCTGCTAAAAGTGAATAAACGTTCGATTGCTTACCTAGTGCTTATTGACTCTAATCGGAAGAGTAAACTGATTGGCGCACGCGCATCGCATTTGTTATGAGAGTGAGAGCTTAGTGTCCACTGTCTAGTGTGTTTTATGCTTGAAGAGGCGGATGTTGTACAGTTTTTTTAAATGGTAGAACTGCTCAAGAAATCTTTCCTTCATGATTTGGTTTCATAGGACGGTGTGAAGATCTTATAAAATAGGCCACACATCCGTACAGCGATCGATCGCCGTCATCCGACCTATCATTTCCTACCTATTCCTTAGAGAAGCTATCATTATCATAGTGTAAATCATTCTCCCAGAAAGGCAATAAATACCTAGTTTTTCACACCACCTGCTCGGTAATATCAAATTATGATATAATGTTACGCAAACCTAACCTAAAGCAAGCCATTACAGCCTTAGCTCTAGCGGAGCAATAATATCAAAGAATATACTACTCTCTATTGTGCTAAATTTCATTGAACCTGCTGGTGCATAATGGGATTTGAATTTAGAACCCCAACTAAAAAAATCGTATGAAAACTTATGTCGTAAAAAACCTTTTTTCTATCATAGATAGTACAGTTCGACTAAAGAGTTTTCACTTTTCAGTTTTCATAGGTTTTAGTGGCCGTCGACAAACAAAATAGTGAAATTACGCAGTTTAATAGACAGAGATATTACATAGAGTGGAGTAATATAGTAACAATAATGTATATTTACTAAAAAATGCTTGTAATGTGCTCATTATTTCGACCACTTTCTTTGAGCAAAGTCGACCTTACCGCGCTACTTGAATAGGCGCCAGCAATGTTGTCTGGAATTTCAATGCTAGTGAGTTTTAGCCACCAGCCACCTTTGAAAATCCATTATCGGTGCCGATTCTCTTGTACACCGAACTAAACTAACTAAACGATCACTAAAGTTCCTTACTTTTGGCTATGAGAATCTTTAAGCTATTCTGCAAAAAAATATCACTAAATTTAAAAATAATTTTGACACAACTAAATCGAATTTGACAATCGCGACTCCACGTGGTAGTACTTGTTTGCCCTACCCCGTGATTTTATTTTGAGCCGGAGGTGGGCATGGGTGCAGCGTGTTTTATATGGAATTTTTCACTTTTTGTATGGAAAATATGAAAAATTATTATCTACGTGTTGAGCTTTAGTGGTTTATGGGCTATAAAAAAGGAGTCGAAATGTTCATTATTTTTGTGATAGGACACACCGTTTACGAGATATAAGCAAAAGAAAAGAAAAAAAATATACAGTACTGTTTTTGCACCTGAAGTCGAGATGTTGTGTGAATTTTAGTTCATGCCAATTAATTTTATTCCACACCTTTTTAGTGGCGATTAAAAATAAGTAGGTAAGAAAATCTAAAATTTAGGTGAAAAACCTCAAATTCAGAATAGCAAAATTACCATTTTCACTAAACTAATAAACTCAGTGCCATCTTAGTGCTGTCAAACGATAATTAAGTTGTGTCACTTTAGTCAATTTCAGAATGGAAAATCGTCGTTTGACAGGAATAAATTAAATTTTGGTGACTTTTTAGTCTAGTTTAGACGCATTTGTGACAAGAGAATCGGCACCATTGTCGAGATTTGTTTCAAAAATAGTCAGGTGCAAAAATATTTTATTCAGTATTTGGCTGTATAGGTAAAGGCAGTAGGTACTAAGCTGGTTTTATTTAAATACTCGCATTGTTTGAGTAAAGCAATACAAGCCTTGGTCCGCAATGACTGCGTTGCTGGCCACGCTATGATGGCTTAGCTACACTTCGGCCTTCAAGCTTAGTCGTATTGCAGCCCTTGCTGTCCGCGCTATAAAAGCCTCGACCTTCGGTCTCGGCCTTTATTCCAGCTTGTCCAATTTGTCCATAAAGGGCCGCAATGTTGACCGCGCTGTGTTGACCTGGAGCTGCGCTACTCTGCGCTTTCAGCCATCATCAACGCTGCCAGCAACGCAGTCATTACAGACCGCGGCAGTATAGTACTGTAATTAATAGATATTTTAAACAAAAATAATTACAACAATAAAAACAGTTGTGTTCTACCGTGTAATTATGGTCAAGTTCAAAATGATTGAATAGAAGTGCATATAGACTCGCTCAAACACTGTTTCTACATAATGTGGTGGTAATAGTATGTAATGTCTTCGCAACTGATCGGTTGCTGTGGTGCATACCCGCTTTAAAATGTTAGATTTGGGCGTTATTTATTGAGTTTTTAATCAAATTGCATGAGTTTGGATAAAATAGTGTACGAAACTGCACATAACTACATAGGTATTACCCGGTTATTTCACAGTTTCATAACTACTAATTCGAAATTGTGGGTGTAGGTACTATAGGTACACTTCTGCCTAACCCTTCGGGGAAACAAGGCGTGATGTTATGCTATGTGTTAATTCGAAAATCGAACTGTTTTTTATTAGGTACCTCGTAGTAGGTTCGAAAAGTAAAGTATTCTCCTCGGGAGTAAAGGTGTCTTCGTCTTGGGCGAGCTTGAATCCCTCGCTGCATTCAGGATTATAATATTCGCTGCGCTCGGTCTTCGTTACGTTCAGTATTAAATACTTATAGCGTCCGTGACTTAAGACACTGCTTTTTCCCCTTAGTGAATAATCTACTATTAAAGCACTCGCTCCACAGGATGTCTCACAAGTCCCATAGACATTAACGAAGCAAGAAACAGCCCATTAAGTCCCGACAGAGGCCGGTATTGATACAGTTATCAATGCTACGATCTCAGGAGATATATTATGGAACTCTAACTGGTCCCCATTTGGGTGACGCTTGAAACACACGTGTGCTTGATACTTAAACCTCAACAAACTCTAACAAAACATGCTACGAGTAAATACACCTTCCAAGATCGACTAAGGACTCGGTTTCCAACGCAACATATTTGATATAAGTCATTATTGCTATGTGATTATGTTTACGACTGAAGTATTTTATAGCTTCGGAGCATGATATTCAAGTTAGTATCGTATCGCCTTGACACAGAGTTGATAATGCAAAATGTTGTTACGGTAGATAAACCACTTCGTTATCGTGAAAGACTCATTGGTATGGCGAACAGGCAGTGGCGTCGATGTGTCTGTAGGTTTGATTAGCTGATTTTATGAGCGGCGACTGCTTGTCTCGTCTCTCTGGGTCGGTTGGTGTTAGGCTCTCCAATGTTCCAAGACGAAACACATTTGAGGAAAACATTGTAGTTTTAAAACAGAGTCGTTATAATGATCATAAATAGATCTGAAAATGTCAAGAACACTTGCACGTGGTGAACATTCGGAACATTAGTGTCTGCTAATGGATTCCGAAGTTGCGTGTTTTATTCGTGTGTAAATATGTGGTAGAAAACTTTGATTTAGCTGAATTCAATATTTGTTTGAATGCAGCATGCATCGTCATCGAAGTTCATCTGAGAATGAGATTTGAAATCCATCTCCAAGTACTTAATCCTGTACACACAGCCAGTGATCTTTGTTCAAGTTCACAAGAAGTATATTGTTACTGAGTGTACACTCAACCACATTACTAGCTTCTATAAGAATGTTAATATGATAAATGTAGTCTTTTCTCGATTGGTGCCTTCCTTCCTTGATATGAGCAACCTCTGTGCTCCATGCAGTGAAAGCTTTATGACAGCTTCATCTGCTTCATCAAACGATGTATCAAATGGAATGGAGTACTACACATACTTCATACAAGTTGTTGCTATGGTGTTCATTAAGCGGGTGTTCGTCGTCCGCGTCGCAATTAACTAACCTGTCTAATAGAAATGTGATGTTCTGAGCGACATAGCGTGGCACCAACACCATGCAAAAACTCGAGCCTGCTCAGTGGAATATTTTACAAACGCCATGATGTCATGGTGGATTAAATTACTGAGTACTATGACCTTGCCTGTCAGTTGTAGGTACTTAGTCAACGAATATTATCGGTACCATACTTACAAGGTACTTACAACAACAATATTCCTACTTCAATGAACGGCAAATCACAAATCATCGTGCCTTCACTGTTTAAGTTAGTGTTCCAGTCTAATCCAGTATTCCATTTCAGAGTACTTGGTGGTAAACTGGTAACAGAATTTACGACGCAAATTCAAAATTGCGAACTGGACGCAATGTTTTAAGTATATCAAGAATAATACACGTTAATATACGCTATATTACACGCTATATACTAACATGTTTTATTATTGTTGATTCGATTAATTTTATCTATCTCGAGACATTACGTTGATGATATTTTATAACGAGCGTAGAACTCGTTTTGGCATGAGCGTTGTCGCCTGGAGGGGCCTCATATTAGCATGGATTAATTTCAATCAAGTGAATTTGGTCCGCAGTTGAATGAGCGGTGATGGCGGAGCGGCGCGGCCGACGACGCTTGCGCACACCGGTTTGCTGGTCCTACTGTCACCATCCTGACATTACGTAACATCATGCGTCGCTGAAGTAATCTGGCTATGGATTAATTAATAATGGATGGAATATGGATTAATAATGA
The DNA here is from genome assembly GCA_947568875.1 of Fissipunctia ypsillon. Lineage (NCBI taxonomy): Eukaryota > Metazoa > Arthropoda > Insecta > Lepidoptera > Noctuidae > Fissipunctia > Fissipunctia ypsillon. The sequence continues at coordinate 19,665,829 of OX387645.1, read as the reverse complement.
ACCATTATAATATATATTTAATGCTATGCCATCTAATGGCCATCTAATGTTTCTTTACTACTTTGAATATAAACTGGATCACAATTTAGGAACTGATTTTATAAATATTATTCTGTAGGTTACAGCGCTCGGCCGCTATAGTAACGCTTGCTAACAGATGTGGTCATCGTGTGCACAGCATTTTGTTTTCAAATTGGTCAGATGTATGTTTCCTCGATAGTACCTACATCCGGAAAGCTTGGAAGTCTTGTGAAAATGAAATTAATCGAGAATCCGAAGTTACTCATAATGATAGCATTATTTTTAACCGACTACAAAAAAGGGGGAGGTTATTGTTCAACCGTAAATATTTTTTTTTATGTATGTTCGATATTTTCGTCAACTATTGACCGATTTTGAAAATTCTTTTTGCTTTTGGTAGAGGAAGCTTGCGCGGTAGTCCCATATAAATTTCATTAATTTTGTTTGGGTAGTTTTTGACTTAGCTTCGATAATATGTATTTAATTCACTTTGTGTAAATTGATGATGTTATAGGATGTTATACTTCAAGTCACTTGTTTACATAGTAAGTGTACCATAACTAAAAAGTGAAAAATAATAAACTTTTTTACAAAAAAAAAAAACAACCAGCTTCCAAAAAAACACCACAAAGTGAAAAATAACTTTAATTTCGGAAGTCGGTGGCAAAAAACTAAGATAGATCCAAGACACTGACTTCCGAAATTAATGTTATTTTTCACTTTGTAGGTAGTGATTTTTTTTGGTAGGACTTTAACAGTCATCGATTTAAGGGGGGAGGAGGAGGTGTAGAACCCCCTCTGTGAAGTAAAACATGCGGAGGGGGGCCCTGTTTTGAGATATGATTTTTTGAATATTCTAACCTAACTTTCCAATTTTCTGCACTGTATAACTATAACCCACCGATTTCTTATAGTAGATAGCTTTTTTTTTTTGGTAGAATATAACCTTTTTAGTGTATACATATATTTTTGAAATTGACAAAACCAGCAGAACCATAATATATATGATAGGTCGAGAGAAAAAAAAAATCACGTAACTGGTCTAAATAATAATTGGTTTCCAAACAATAATAAGGTCAATGACATTTTCAAGGTCAAGGTCAACACCTCAAAAGTCAAGGTCAAACCAAAATATACTCAAATCTTGGAATATTACCTTGTGACTCTGGTGACCTTGCGTGAGCTCTGAGGGTAAGGCCATTTTCAAGGTCAATGACAGACGTCTCGAAGTAAGGCGTGCTCGACGGAACCTCGCTTCGCGGGGCTCCTATTTCTGAATGGTTTCTAAAAATAAAGAAGGGGATGGCGGGGTCTATCAAACCCTGTTATCCCCTTCTAAACTAACCTATCCGAGTTGGGGTGCCACAAGTCCCGAGCTCGCTTCGCTCGCTCTTGCATCCTGTTCTTATTGCCTTTTTACTGCCGAGATGTGTTATTTTTGTACATAGTGCGTTGACCTTACGTAAAACGAAACGTTCAATAGAGAGGAGAGACAAAATGTCAAAAGTGACAAAATATTGTTTCTACTATTTAGATTATTTTTATCCCGTAAACTATTTATCTCCGCAACTTAAAACTACGTGGGGCTTCTAATAATATGATCTTTCTGTAAAAAAATATGGACTCCAACTCGATGGCTGTTAAAGTAAAACTTAACCTTTTTTACTAGAACATAGGTGACTAAGTACCTAGCAGAAATAGGTACCTACACATAATGGACTCAACCATAGCAAGCTTCATATATTATAATAAGCACATCATCAAAAATCTTCATACATACAAATGTATAGTACCCATTACCAACTTGTAAATTTTTTGCAAACATCAAATGTGCATAGACCGCAACGCTGATTCGAAATGGAGGTAGGTACGGTACGGACAAAAGAACATAATTAATCTGGACGTAGCTTTACATCACAGAAATCTTGAGTACCGTACCAATACGGTATTATATTAATTATAGTACCTATCTTATAAAGATTTCGAGTTCTACCTATCCGTTAATTGTACCAGCAACAGTGTAAGGTACTTACAAAATATTTCCAAAACCTTAACGGAACCTGGAACAATTATTACAAGAACATCACGATATGGTACATTTTCAATTTCATCTACAAAAAACAGCTAAATGTACCCACAGGTATTCCCTGTAAAACAGGGTAGCCTGTTTTTCAGGAAATACCTGTGGGTACATTTAGCTGTTTTTGTCAGAAAGTCCTTGAAGAGCTTTGTGACTGGACATAGGTCCAGACACAACGCTCTTCAAGGACTGTTTACCTTTCAACTAACTTTTGTCGAAATAATGAACATGGTAGAGTTTAGAATCAGGACTAGGAATCGGTCGTCCCTCATAAGCGTCATCCTCGTTGGTTATGTCTGTGTGCAGTGCACCGTTTGGGAGAAACAGGGTTGATTTACTGCAAAATTATGTGACGTCAAAGTTTCAGGAACCATCTGAACGAGGACACGCGTAACGTGAAGAATGGCAGAAAACAAAGGAGGCCTATACCCTGCAGTGGGATTCTAGCTGAAATGTTGATGATTCTGTAACGTAAAATTGTTATGTAACGAGTATGGAATGGAAGGACTTATGCAGTTCGATAAAACACAATCATAACGTTATCTAACTAATGTGTTCAAGAGTGGTGTGATTCGCCTTGATTGTATTTTATGTGCAATTAGTGTAGTCCTGATTTACTGATGTTTTCGTACTGGGAATATTCCCAAAACTTTCCTAGTACCTAACTTATTAGAAAAATTCCCAATGCCTATAAAATTCCCGGGAATGAACATCACTATTCCTTACGTCGGTACCACCCTTTTCGTTCGAAACCCTGGATCAGCAGAACAGCTGTTCTACATTCCAGTTTATTAAACATCTGTTCTGAAGGCGAATATAATGATTTCAGTACAGTAGAAAATAAGTTTTTAGTTTGAAGGCGCGATGCGACGGCCGACGTCGACGCGAACGGTGCGACGCGATTCTGGTAGAAAATTTTGTTTCCATAAAGTTTTCCCCGCTTAGTCCCTAAAGTTACCCTATGAATATTATTGAATCTAACAGGAATCAAAGTCTTACGTTAAGGAGTACCTATTCTTAAAAGAACCTGTGTATATTTTTTATAGGTAAATGTTTTAATGATAGTTAAAGCATATTTGTATCTAAGTAAGTATTTTCTAGATGTATGAACGTAAATGAAGCAAAAGGAATAAGTATGTAAGCCTGAACGGGTGGCGTTCTGTAGTAGAAACTAGGTGGTAGGCAGAAGCCTACCACCATGAGAAGAAGGCGTGAGTTTATGTAGATTTATAATTATGTGTAACTATTATTTATATTGATTTCCTGACCTATGCTGGATACCACAGCACAGCACGACTTTCCTTAGTACCTATAGTTTAGATTTTTTTTGTTTAATCCGCAATCCGCAAACAAATTTCCTAGTAGGTAGGTATTCTTCGGAAAATACCACAATTTTCCTCTAAGCTCGGTTGCCGATGACGTGATCTCTAAAGATGCGACTGTTCTTGTGATATTGTTATCTCGATGAGTCGATGTTTAGGTAATATGATGGTGTACCTATATAACTGCATAATTATGTACAATTGTGCCACTCATGTTACTATTTACTTAATTACCCACGTAAGCATGTTCAAGAATAGGTGGATTAGGTGGGTACTGACTACTGAGTGCGGGTACGTTTTTTATCGCTTACGGATTTCCCTACCCACTATTATTTCCTAGTACTTATTGACTTACCCATCTAATACTTCATTTTTATTTAATGAAAACTGACCGCATTGAAAAAAAAACTTTGCTTGGAACCAAAGATGAGCGTGTTATATGCCCGGAAGCAATAGTATATCGCGATTTTAAACGCGTTCGGAGCATGAGTTTCGCTGCCATGCGTAGGTTTAACTCCTCATACCGACTGCTCAAGAAACCCGAATCAAGTGGAAGTCGACTTCTCTTGCTGAGGGTCCAGTTCATTCATAGAATGTGACTCTCAGGCTGCAATCTAATTATTATACCGCGTTCTTTAGGTACATCAACCGCATTTTTAGGGTTCTGTAGTCAACAAGGAACCCTTATTGTTTCGCCATGTCCGTCTGTCTGTCTGTCCGAGGCTTATCTCAGAGACTTAAATTAGTACTAGAAAGCTGTAATTTGGCACGGGTGACAAAGTGGTAAAATAAAATATTAAAAAAAAAATTAGGGTGGTCCCCTACACGTAAAGTGAGGATGACTTTTTTTCTCGTATATCCCAGATATCCCATGGTGTGGGCTGTCGTTGGATAGGCCGTTCAAAAATATTGGGGGTGTGTGAAAACTATTTTTCGATTCAAGGATCCGTTTGCGAAATATTAAGCTATTTTTTGTTATAAGTGCCCCCCCCCCCCCGCCCTTGGCAGCTGAATGGTTGTTTTTGGATACGTGAAAAAATTCACGACAGTAGAATAATTATATCGAAATTAAAAGGAAAACTATCACAGCTCTAAGAAGGCTTTACAAGTTAACGAGCAATAGTGTCAAACTTACATTTGCGGTTGGAATGTACGGGAGAACATGTTTTACAACTACAATATTAAGCTTGTTCTTAGGATAAACTCATCCCTACTACGGAACCCTTCATAGTCCATGGTCTGACATGCATTTGGCCGGTTTTTTGTATATTATATTCATCCCGTTGACAAGAAAAATTTACGTAAATAAAATGGTCGTGTTTGATGACTTCAAAATAAATGAAGGGATACAGTACAGTACCTACCTATAATTAAACATAACGTTTTGTATAAATATACCTACAGTACGATACGTATTTTTTTTAATATTTATAAGTATTTTGCACTCGAAATCTACTTTAATAAAGTTATTTTATCAGCAGGGAAGGCAAGTGGCCAAATCGACAGCCAGCACGGAACTCTAAGAAAACCAACCTCACTGTTTTCAGCTTAATTTTCTCAGTGAGAATTCTAAGAACGAACCTTACAATAGATTAGACTATTATCTATTATAAAATATAAAAAACGGCAGGTACTTTTTATTTTATTTTTTAATCTTCAATAGTTTTTTTAGGTAAGTATTAATTTTGAAGGAGATAAAAATAGTTTGTTCAATATAAGTAGGTACTCAATTCGTTTTTAATTAAAATAAACCTAAAAAATTAAAGTCTGAATTCATATTAGTAGCTCGAAACTTCATATTATTCTAAACTGTATTTGTTTTCATTTTATTTTTACCTTTTTATAGAGGTAACAAATGAAGAAAAACGATTGTCACAGAAACACGACCGTGCGTAGGTGTTTTTTTTATTTTACTCAGATAATTCTTAACAAAAATAATGTAGGTACCGGTTTTAACAGAAACAATACAACTTGACGATTGCAACAAAACAAGCAGTTATAGATGTCCAAGAAACGATAAACGGTATCGGTATCACAGATTATGATAATTTGTTATTTTCATTTTGTAAAGAATTTTATCAGGAAGGAGGTAATTAATTGGTTTACCAAAATAAATTTCGTTTTTAAACACACTATTATTATAATGGATTTCTGATTTACAGTCATCCATTATAATTTAATAAATTAATTAGAAATATATGTACTATGTAATGAGCAGTTTGTTATTTATGTTAATTTCTTAAGCTCTATTTCTATTTTTTTCCTGTTGAACATTTTGAAACTTGTTTTGAATATAATAATTGTATATTATATTATTCGTGCCGTCCGTTTCTGAGTTGGATCGCTATTTTCACGGTCGCCGGACGCGAGCGAGGCAGGCGCAGCAGGCGGCCGCTCAACAAAAAAACAACTTTCCTCGAAACAGCGATGGCGCTAAGTTTGCAACGTAACCTAAAACGTCGTAACCGCCCGCTTAAACCATGATACTTGAGATCTTATAACAACGCAACAGGCTGGGCCGAAATAACTTGTTGATGTGCGTTGCGGGTGGGACGGGTGCGCGCGGGTGTAAGGGGGGCTAGCGCCGCCGAGCGACGGCATGTCTACGGCGGCGAGTCGGCGACACCCTGTCTGCCACGGACGGCGCCGTTGCCGTTCTGTGCGCATTCCTAGCCGCCCGCACCCCTCGATGCTCGTGAGCCGCCCGCGCGCACACAGTGGCAACATCGCATGCAAACTTGTTTCGTAAACGGATGTGGCAGCGACCGGGGCAGGGCACGTTTGTCTGTCTTCTTCTATTATGGGAAATTCTTTAAGTTTGAAAGAGATAGAAATGGTGGCGCTACGTGCTATCGGCTCCCACTTGCGGCATTTTTTCACGCCGAGAATGAGGCGAGATTACTACCTAAAGCAACGTACACATGCATTTTTTTATGATATCTTTTTGTTTTATAGGTAGTGCATAAGATAAAGACTATTTTGGTAGATTATGCTAGTACGGAAAAGAAGCGGCATCGAATTGCTCTTTCAGAGGAGTTACATTTTAGCCACATGTCGTAAATATTCTCTCTATAATTACCTACTAAGTCAATGGTTTTATGCAGAGATTTTATGATCATTTTTAGCATTAATGAAGACTGACTAATAGGATCTTCATTAATGCGATTTCGTCAATATATCGATAGGAAACACAATAATATAAAATACACAATACAATTAATAGTTCACTCTACTAGCAGTGTGAACAGCGTTTTATATGTATACGAGACTCACGTCGCACACTCACGCACGTTGGACAGGCAGCGGCGCGCCACCAACATCCGCGCCGTGCCGAGGCGAGAGCCGCCACAGTCAGTTCGGCGCCGTCAACCGCCACGCGCACACGTATACTCCTCAGTATGGCCGCCGCCCACACGCACCCGGCCCCCGCGCCCTCAGACCGTCGCTCAGAGGGCCGCGCCGGTTCCCGCCGTATCTTCCCACCACAATTTAAGCTGCAAGTTCTCGAAGCGTATAGGCGCGACGCTCAATGTCGCGGAAATCAACGCGCCACAGCCAGAAAGTTCGGTATACATCGTCGTCAGATCCAAAAGTGGCTTCAAGCGGAACCTGCTCTTCGAGCAGCTCTCCTGAGGCGAGCACCGCAGCCAGCACCGTCACCTCCGCCGTACGCAGCAGGCTCTCCAGAGAGCGCTCGGCTACCTACGCCACCGCCAGTGACAGTGCCTACAACGGTGCAAGTGCCCACGCCTCTACCAGGACCAGTAGTGCCTGTTCCTGTGCCTATGCAAATTGCCGAGCCTATCGACCTGTCTGTACGCCGACCTACACCACCACCTGCGCCTCAACCGACATATGTGCCTCCCACGGCACCTTGTCCACCACGCAAGCCTTTTAAACTATTCCGGCCGTATCTCCTCGGGGACGAAGAAGAAAAGCGGCCATCCCTAGCTTCGCTGCCTGTATCCAGCGGCGTCCATGTGTCGGCGTTCGTGCCGGTGCAGAGTGCAGCGGGCTGCGCGCTTGCTGCGTGCTCCACACCGCGTTGGTGCTCGCCAGTTCCCTCCTTCCCGGCCCCGCTCAGATGAGAGTATGCCGCCGGAGCCCTGCTCCGTAACTCCTGTGATCTAGTCGCCGACGCCCGCCTGGCGCCGCCTGGGGCTTAGCCCTCTATCATCGTGCCTTAATGTTCACGCCGCCATAGTGCATTATGCCGTCATCACCCGATGACAGATATTTTGTGTATAAAGTTTAAGATTGTATTTTTATATGTGGGGTTTATGAAGCTTACCTACATTTATAAGGAATAAATATTATATCGTCTATTATTATTATTATTAAATAAATAAAGAGGATTGTTTATTAAAACGTATTTTAATCCACTGGCCACTGGCCGCTCTGGAGCAGGTAGCGCCGGCGCCATCCTCCTGCCTACCTGATGTAATCCCCTATTCTATTAAGTTTTACATAAAACTATGATACGACTATTTTCTCAAGTGAATGGAACACCTGGTCGAATATTCAACTTTATTTACTTTTATACATTTTTGAAAAGAATAAGGTACAAAGGAGAATGTAGGTACCTACCTTTTGTTGTTGGCTTACAGTTACTCAAATCAGTTTGTCATACGGTACGGTGTTCAGTTCACTTGTTCTAAAATACAAACCTACATAAAAAAATATATTCAATTGACCTTTCAGAACCACGTGACAATACTACGTGGAAATCTGTGTTCAACGCAACTGGTTGCTAGACAATCGTTATTTATATGTATATTTAATTTTTATCTATGGTACATATATTCATAATCACGTCAAACATAGGTTCCAATAGACAATAATTATTATAGTCATTTTATAATGCCGTCAGCAAAGTAATTCCCTAATCATAACCAATAATAGGTTGGTAGGTATTATTGTGAGCTAAAAAATGAACGATTAATTTTCAAAAACTTTATGATTCACTAGTTTTATTTTATCACATTATTACCATTACAAGACACAAGTTCACGCATTATATAGCATTTTGTTGTGATTGTTTCAGACAGTGCGAGTTTAATAAAATTCTAACTTATCGAATGAGATTGGAAAACAACCTAACTCACGCTTTTAAACAATCAAGAATCGAACTATGGAATAATATGTTCTAATAATCATACAAGATGGTTAAAAACACAGCATACCTGCAAACAATTTTCTCAGATTTGTTATACGAAAAGTTGATGCCAACAAGAATGTGTTTCTTTGCTTTATAAATAAGAATGAAAATAGTTTCCTAGCAAATTTCAAATGTTGCATGGTGCTTTCAAAATTTAATTACAACCATTTACAAATTATAATAATTGGGCTTTATTCTTTCTAATAAAAAACGAGAGCAGCGCCAAAACGGCCTTTGTAACAAAATTCTATTCCGAACATAAGGATGGGAAAACTTGGTATCAATCGATACCAATTTAAAAATAAAAATATTATTTGTTTATTCACTGTTAAAATATAAATGTAGGTAATGATTATCGGAATCTGAACAACAGAATTTTATAAAAAGAAAAATATCTATCCAATAAAATATAATTTTGGACTACCGTTTTAAGGATTCTAATTTGTTTATTCATTCTTGAAAGGCATTTGATACGTGCATCGTGATGACATGCCCATCTGCGGTTTTAGGTTTTATTATACCAATGGGTTTCTAAGAAAACGGTATGACGACAGCACATAATTTTACACACACGTATACCTACATAAACTCACGCCTTCTTCCCATGGGGGTAGACAGAAACCACAGAACGCCACCTGCTACGATCTTTACATTACTCCCTTTGCCTCGTTCACGTTCACACATCTCAACACGCACGCCCCGGTTGCGAGTACTATAGTTCACACAAACTCCACTTTTAAACCTTACGAACCTTATTTCCTACTAGATGTGCCCCACGACTTCGCGTGGAAGTCGTAAGATATACAATATAGGTACTAAAATAACAGCCACATTTTAATAAAACTCCCTCGTCCTCCGACCCGTCGCGTTGCATCGCCCGCCCGCGCTATTACTTCGTTTTCCCTTTGTGATCTTTTTGACTTTTTTCTTTTTGCTCGGCTCCTAAGGGTCGTAGCGTGATGTTAAATAGCCTATAACTATCCGCGAGAATTGGGCTACCAAATGCAAAAAGAATTTTTCAAATCTGACTTTTTGTTCACAATTTCATGAGTTTTAAATTTTTTGCGCAGAACCCTAATTTTTCTAAAATAAAAGTAGCCTAGGCCGGGTTCCCGGCAGATTTGCCGGAAACCGGACACCGGACAGGGGTGTTCACATTACACCGGATCCCACAAAAAAATCGGACAGTCAAGTACTCACCTCAGTTGCATTTGGACACAGAACACATATTACCCTACGGGAAGAATGTTAACTTCATACAAAGAAAAACTATTTGACTCTAACGCCATCTCTGTGATTCCCAAGTACAACAATCGAGGCGGAAAATTTGAACCAGATCACGTGATTTATAATATATTTGAAGACTAGAAACAATTCTGGCACTCCCAGATTACTTCAGAAAGGTCGCCGAGTACTTTTAAAATTTAGACGCCTTTCTGGAGTAATCTGGAAGTGCCAGAATTGTTTCTAGTCCCCAATCTTTCAAGATAGAGGGGAGGAGAGTTTAATGAAACAGGTATTTCTTTAATAGTTTTATTAAATTAGCAAATCGTATGTTACTGCTTACAGGAAACTTACGGGAAACAGAATTTGGCCCACAATTCACATCTGAAAATAAATAAAGACTTGTTAAATCGATTGATTTGAAACAGATTTTAAGGTTATGTTAAGATTGATTTATGTTCTCTTACCGTTGTGCATTTGTTGGTCCAGGATTAGGGAATCGGTACAATTTAATGTTGGGGTCTACACAAGGTGAGCTCCCACATGTGAGACATTTACGTCTCAGATTATCTCCCATGATTGGAAATTCACCCACACCCGGAAAACAAGTGTCTCGTATCACAAAGTGTCTCTATCACAAAGTGTCTGTAACACAAATAGCAACGACAACACCACTTGATTCAACACGGTTACGGAGGAGAACGTGCTCAACTCGACGTAAAAGCAGAAAAAGAAATGGCAAATCGTAAAAACTACAAACAGCGCGTCAGTCGTAAACAACAAACGGCGGCCATATTTGTACAATCAAAATGACATACGTCGATCAGTGTTGCCAAAAAATAAAAGCCATTACTTTTGCTGGCAACACAGAACAATCCCCAGTAGGTATAATCGCAACGCCCAAGAAGTTGACCGGGCCTGCATTTGGACCTGTGCGCACAATGGACGACGAAATTGTTGTGTTGTGGTGGTATCTTACTAGAAAGCTAAATAGAGTAAAAAGAAAACATTGGGGTGCATCCTACGGCACGGTACGGTATTTACGGGATAGATTTTCACTTGGAACATTTGTAACATTAATGGGTGAACTGAGAAGTGACGAATCAAAGTTCTTCAATTATTTTCGAATGACATCCACTTTTGATGATTTACTGGGACGACTTTCAATAGACAATATAAACATACGAGTACGAGATACAAGTTTCAGAGAATCTATTTGCCCAGAACAAAGATTAGCCATTATGTCCAAGGCAAGATTATTTTATGAACTAGTTAATTTAATTGTATAATAATATTTTTGACGTAAGTATTCGGATTGTATGTTTGTTTGACGAGTGTGAATATACACTACCGCTCAAAAGTATTTGGCCACCTGCATTTTGTTTAAGTTACAAACAATACATAAAAAAAAAATATATATTAGGTTTCATTGTTTGTATATCACCGCCAAATACATATCTACGGTAAAATCGTAAACAACTTATTGTTATTTGCCGACTCCTGGTCATAAAACCAACATAGTGATATTGTCGGAATTTCTTCGAAGTTAATCTTTGAAGTCACAGTTTTGTTTGATTTAGTTATTGAGAAATAAACATAACTAAAATGTAGTATAACTATTACAAATATTATTACGTTAGTTATCTGATGTCATTTGAGCAGAAAACATGCTCTCCGTAGCTCAGTACTTAAAGTCTAATAATATTTTCTTGTTTTTCACTTCTGAGTTTTATTTTTTGAAGAAAATGGGTAAAACTAAGGAATATTCCCAAGAAATCAAAGGCATAATAATCGGCCTTCATAAATCCGGTAAAACTAATCGTGAGATTTCAAGACTGCAGAAGATATCAAGGCAAACTGTTGACTACATCGTTAAGAAATTTGCGACTGAAGGAATAATTTGCAACAAACGTCGCTCAGGCAGACCGAGAGCCACAACTTCGAGTAAAGATTTGAGTATAGTTATTAAAAGCAAACGGAATAGACGGTTAACTGCACCGGAAATAGCAACACAGTTTAATGCGGATCGTGATAAACCAGTCAGTGTGTCCACAATCAAAAGAAGACTCCGTGACGCAGGACTTAAGGGATCCATATGATAGCGGTGTTAAAACCACTTCTTAAAACTATTAACAAAAAGAAGAGACTTAATTGGGCTAGAGAACACAAGAACTGGACAATAGCAGATTGGGAAAAGGTCCTCTGGACGGACGAATCAAAATTTGAAATGTTTGGATCCAAACGAAGAGTTTTCGTACGGCGGCAAGCAAACGAAAGAGTGAATTACACTTGTACTGTAGCTTCAGTTAAACACGGCGGAGGGTCTGTGATAGTTTGGGTCTATTTTTGTGGCTTCGCCATTGGAGATCTTGTGCGAATACAAGGAATCTCAAAAAAAGAAGGCTATAAAAAGATATTGGAGAATAACGCAGTGCCTTCTGGAACCCATTTAATTGGTCCGGGATTTATATTTCAACAGGATAATGACCCGAAACACACGTCAAGACTATGCAAGGACTTTTTAAAAGGAAAAGAACAACAACAGGTGTTGAAACTCATGATATGGCCTCAACAGTCCCCAGACCTAAACCCGATAGAACTATTGTGGGATCAGCTGGATAGACAGGTGCGGAAACGTTGTCCTAAATCTCAGGAAGACTTGTGGAGAAAACTGCAAGACAAATGGCAGAAGATAACAAAGACAACATTGGAAAAATTAGTAGCTATGTTGCCGAAGCTTTGTGAGGCTCTGTCATTAAAAATAAAGGTGGACACATAGATGAGTCCAAAATTTTAAAAATGTATTATTGTTATGTTTAAAAATGCTAATAAACAGTTTCATTGAATCAAACATTTACAAAATGTATTTTACCAGGTGGCCAAATACTTTTGAGCGGTAGTGTATGTGTGAGAGTGTATTTGATAATGATGTATTTGAATAAGAATTAAAAATGCAATTCAGATATTTAAGTATTTATTTGTACTGAAACTTAAAACCCTTCAAAATCTAAGTAATCTGAGTCTTGAGAATGTATGGAATGATTACTAGATGCTGTTGGCGAGGCTGGAATCGGGTTGGATGACTGAGATGAAGTTGATGTTGCCTGTCGATTGCTACTATTATATTGTGTAGAGTATTCAGAGTGGTGTTGATCTTGCGTAGGTGTTGTCTGTTGATTGATGCTATTATGATTTGTGTAGTATCCAGAGTGATACTGATCTTGCCCGGTCATCTGAATAGGTATATGAGGAATCACGCCAATGTCCGTAATTTGGTTTGTCATAATTCCTACTTTTAATTTTTTGTAACATTGTCAGGACGCTTGCTTGAAATTCTAAAGTCTCTTCGATAGTTAAAGTGTTCAGGATTGGTATAATTACCTTTGAAAAAAGACAGATGATGGTTTTCCTTTTCTGGGGCTATTCTAGAGATCAAAAATTTTACCATCTTGTCATTAACCTCTTTATCATCATTTTTTCTTTTATCTTTCGATAAAGGTAAACGAAAATCTGATTCCATGTCTACTTCGGGCTCGGTTCTTGCTTTTTTTGAAACTGACTCATGGAGAGGTCGAGGTTCGGAATTTTTTTTCAAAAACATCAATTGTTCGTGATGTAAATAATTACGTGTCTTTTTGGCCGAAGATCCAGATTTTGACTCCTCGTTTTGTTTCTTTACTGTCTTAAGCCACGAATCTCGGTAGGTATATTATTCCATTTATTTGAAACCAATTATCCTGAAATCATTAAAAAAAAATTTTTTTTTTTTTTTTTGAGATAGGTTTGCTCTTGACTAGTCTAGGTATAATACTTTTTTTCAGATATTTAGCTTCAGGATGTTCATTCAAAGAAACACATTACTCATACAGAGTAGGTGTTTCGACAATAAGTAAAATAATAAAAGAAATAAGCTACGTCATTTGGGAAAACCTAAAGACAGATTTCCTTAAGCTGCCTGATACTGAAAGAGAATGGGAAGACAACGCTTTAGGATTCGAAACAAAAGCCAACATTCCTCACTGTGTTGAAGCAGTAGATGGCAAACTTATTAGAATTTTGAAACCAGCCAAGAGTGGTTCTATGTTCTTTAATTACAAGGAATATTATTCATTTGTGTTAATGGCAGTTGTCGATATCAGAGTACCGATTTATTTTTATTAGTGTCGGCTCATATGGGAAGGAATGCGATTCTACTATATTAAAGGATAGTACATTTTGGCAAAAGATCAATGATGGTACGAGTACTATAAATTTACCAAAGCCTAGACCGCTTCGTGAAAACTTTCACGAGGAATTACCGTTTATACCTACTAGTTGGCGATGAAGGCTTTGCTTTAACATCTAATCTCCTACGTCCGTATGGAGGTACCTACACATTTGGATACTGATAAAAATATTTTTAACTATAGATTACTCGTAAGTCGAGCAAGAAGGTATGTTGAGTGCGCTTTTGGTATTCTGGCTATTAAGTGGCGAATATTGCATCGAGCTATAGATCTGAACGTAGACACAGTGATTCAAGTGATTAAAGCTTGTACTGTCTTACATAATTATGTTAGAGAAAAAGACGGTATAAATTTTGAAAGTTAACAAAATATAGAACATAGACAAGAACAAGAAACGAGACCCGCGAATTGAAATGGGTCGAGCCGAGGTGGCCCTAATGCCAACGCTATACGGACAACATTTACTAATTATTTTGTGTCGGATATTGGTTCCGTTCTGTGGCAGGCAGCAGCTATAAAATATTTTTTTAATTTTTTAATTTCCTTTATTACGATAAATACATATAAATTATATTTTTAAATATTAGAATATAAAGATTATAAAAAAAACATTTAAAAATATAAAAAATAGTAGCCCACCGGTATCGGGAACAGGGTCCAAGCTACCGGCGGTCAGGACTCCAGAGAGAGGAACCTCCTAACAATGCGAGCCGTGTCCAGAAGTACCGCTTTCTGAATCAAGCCCTTAATCCAGCTGCCCAACGAGAGCCTCCTTAGGTGTTGGTCGAGGCTCTTGGCAATTAAGCCATTGGCTGATACAACAATCGGCACAATGATCGCTGAGTCCACATCCCACATGTCGACAACCTCGCGGGCCAAGTCAAGATACTTGATTTGTTTATCTTTCTCGGCTTTCACGAGGTTCCCGTCATGCGGGACAGTTACGTCAATAATCATTGCGCGCCGCTCTATTCGATCCACCACCACTATATCAGGCTTATTGGCAACAATAGTCCTGTTAGTGATGATGGATCGATCCCAGTACAATGTGATATGTCCATTTTCGAGAACTGGGTCGGGCACATACCTGTAGTACGGCACTTCCGAATCCACAAGACTGTATTTCAGAGCAAGTTGCTGATGGATAATCCTGGCTACAAGGTTGTGTCTATGCAAGTACTCTTCGTTAGCTAGACGAGAACACCCGGAGATGATGTGTCGGATTGATTCTCCTGGACGGTGGCATGCCCGACAGATGTCAACCGTGCCGTCCTTCACAATAAATCTCCGGTAATTGTTCGTCATGATAACTTCGTCCATAATTGCACAGACAAAACCTTCAGTTTCCCCAAAGAGGTCACCAAAACGCAGCCAGGCTACGGACGCTAGGAAATCTACATCGGGTATGAACCCGGAGCCGGAACCGGGAGCTCCTTACTCTGCCATACCTCCAGGCGATCGTTAGTGTCAAGCACTACAGGCTTGCGCCAGTTCTCTTTAGCCACGGAGAGCAGGGTGAGGCCCTTGTCGACTGCGACCATATCTCGATGCATTCCCACGTCGGCTTCAAGGAAATATTCCCTGAGACTGCATATCTCGCGATTATGGAGGGTCTTAACATTTAAAAAGCCTCGACCTCCACACTTTCGCGGGATAAACAGTCTCATTACCGATGATCGTGGGTGATGCATTCGATATGCAGTCAGCAGCGTACGGACCCGCCTATCTAGGGCGTCGAGTTCAGTCTGAGTCCATTTGAGTATGCCGAAAGAGTACATCAAAACCGGCATGACCCAACCGTTGAAGGCGCGCACCTTGTTTCCGCCTGATAGAAGACTATTAAATACTTTCTTCAGGCGGCCAAAGAAGCGCTCCTTCAACGATGGCTTCATGTCAGCAGCATTAATGCCCAACGCTTCCGACATACCCAAATACTTAATATTACCCAATTGGCTTAAAAATAGGTTTCGGTTGCGGAGAGGGCTCTAAGGTTTATGGAATCCGAGAGTTGGGTTCCCACGGATTCCACAATCTCCCCTCGCTTTACATGCATGACCGCACATTTGTCCACACCAAATTCCATCCTGATGGCGCTACTGAAAGTTTATTTTTTTATTATTATTATCCTCAAATACGTACACATTATTTTGTTTTTACAATTTTTGCTCGCCAAACTTTCTAGTTTGATGGCGAGAAGAGCTTGTTGTTATAAACATAATGTAGTGTAAAAACTAACCTTAAAACTACCACATAACGATGTACTATATATACACTCAAGGACCAGCGACACCGGCACGGAACGGACAGATCCCGGACGAGCCGCGGACACCGGACACTGACAGATCTAAGTAGGTACATACTTATCCGTTTGGAGGTGTCCGTGTCCGGAGCCGCGTCCACGTCAGAATATTTGTGAATGCATCTACATTTTATCAATAAAACATTAAAAAACTCACCATACTGTTATCTTTCTTTTTATTCCAGTTCATCTAAGTTTGGTTTCAGTATTAAACATACTTCACGCCATGCTGCTAACTTCTAGTTTTTGTCCTTATAGTCGTCTTCGGTCTTATCCCACAGAACAGGTCTCTCTTGGACAAGCGTAATTAAAGTTTTCTGCGTGCTCCATGCTACACGTCTACTTTTATCAGAATGCGAAGCCGAATGACGCGAGGGGAGCACGGGCGGGGCGAGCGGGGGACAGATACCGGCGCAAATTTACTCGTTCAATTACTCCGGTTTTACCGGCACTTCGCAGTGACCAAACGCTCGGTAAAAATGCCGGTCTCGGTATTTTTGCCGGACCCGGGATAATGTGAATAGCTTCATATAAATTGTACAGCCACTAGCCCTTCCGGCAGTTTTATCGCCCCGGCAAATCTGCCGGTCCGGCGTAGTTGGAACCCGGCCTAAGTTACTCCCCGTAACATCAGCTATCTGACAGTGACAGTCCCGTCAAAATCGGTCCAGCCGTTTCGGAAATTAGCCGAAACAAACAGACAAACAAAAATTTTAAAAATTGCTTTTTGTATAAGTACCGTCTAGACTTCCTTGCATTTAGTAAAAAGTTGTTATTTTGACATTACAAACAGACATTTCAAGTTTATTTATTTGTATAGACTGGTAAAACAGAATACAAGAGCCCACTGACGATGGCAACAACAGTTCATGTGAAATTTGTGCTTACGATTCGTGCCGGCAACTATACGCACCTGACCTTTCTGAAGAACATCACCAATAAGGTCACTATTTATGTCTTCCTAGGGCGTCCCCTCCCGACGTTTCCACTCACATCTGCCGTGTACCTTACAAACATAATTAAACAATTTAATTATGTAATTCATTTAACATAATTTTATTAATAAAGTTATATTTTAGAAATAAATTGTCAGTATCTTAGTAGGCAATAGTAGGCATATAGAGGTAGCCCGCGAAATTCAAATTTTCTTACGATTTTTGCAATTTGCAGCACAGTTTCTGGTTCTATGATGATGATAAAGTAGGTATGATTCGCGACCGTAACAAATATGTATTTACATAGGTAATTATAAGCATTAGAATCAGTAATACAACTCTTAGTCAGTATAATCCTAAATATCAAGATTTCACGAAATAGTCATTCAATAGGATTACTTGGTCTTAGAGAGTTATATTGATGACTTAACATTGTAGTTCAAAAACATGTTCTCTCATACATTCCAACTGCAAATATAAGTTGGCCGACTTACGGACCTTGGCTTAGAGCATGGCTGGGGGAGGGGACAGCAAGGGACAGGCTGGATCGGATTGATGTGTTAGTTTTCCTTGTAACTTCGTTATATATGTTAGTACTAGCTTTTGCCCGCGGCTTCGCCCGCATGTGAAAAAAATTACAAAGTTCATAATTTATTAAGACAAGTATTTGGGCCACGTTTCATGTTTATTAACTCAAGGAATAAGATTTTTCATACAAATGAAATACCCCCTTTTCAACCCCTTAAAGGTCGAATTTCCAAAAACCCCTTCTTAGTGCTCCCCTACATTATAAAAGGAAGCCGTGTGCAAAATTTCACGTTCCTAGTCCCAGTAGTTTCGGCTGTGCGTTGATTATGTCAGTCAGTCAGTCAGTTTCTCCTTTTATATATATCTATAGAATACCTATGAGTTTATCCTAAGAACAAGCTTAATATTGTAGTTGTAAAACATGTTCTCCCGTACATTCCAACTGCAAATGTAAGTTTGACACTATTGCTCGTTAACTTGTAAAGCCTTCTTAGCTGTGATAGTTTTCTTTTTAACTTTGATAAGTATAAATATTCTACTGCCGTGAATTTTTTCACATATCCAAAAACAACCATTTAGCTACCAGGGGGGACATTTGACGCTAGCACTTTAAAGCTTAATATTTCGCAAACGGATCCCTGAATCGAAAAATGGTTTTCACACACCCGCAATATTTTTGAACGGCCTATCCAACGACTCCCCACAACATGAGATAGACGATAAAAAAGTCAGCCCCACTTTACGCGTAGGAGGCACGCCAAAAAAAATGTTTTTTTCAAGATTTTATTTTACCACTTTGTTGGCGTGATTAATATGTATGGACGGCAGCACATCAAGCTACTACAATCTGTCAATTTTTTTTAATAGATTTTCAACTTTATTGCTAAAGCATTAGGTTCAAGGTTGATTGGGAAAATTTGACAGTTTCGGGTAGCATGACCTGCTGGCGCCTGTACATACATACACCCGTGCCAAATTACAGCTTTCTAGTACTAAGAGTCTCCTGAGCCAAGCCGCGGACACAGACAGACGGACTTGGAGAAACTATAACCTTGTTGACTACGGAACCCTAAAAAGTCACGTAGGAACATCTTAATATTTTTAATATGAGATCCAACGATACCCCAAACGCTATGCGCATTGATTTCTTTTTCGTCTATTGCATTGAGGAGCTCGTGGCTAAGTAAGTTATTACTTAGCCACGATCGGGTCGGGTCGATCCATCAGGTTAAGCTACGCTTGCCGGGGTTGGTTCGTGGATGGGTGACCATCTTTACATACCGAGACTCCTCCGTGCCTCGGAAAGCACGTTAAGCCGTTGGTCCCGGCTTGTCATTCGTGGATCTTCGACAGTCGTTACGGGTCGTCAGAAGCCCGAAAGTCTGACAACCAGTCTTACCAAGGGGTATCGTATTACCCAGTAACTGGGTTGTGGAGGTTAGATAGGCAGTTGCTCCATGTAAAATACTGGTATACAGCTGCGTCCGGTTAGACTGAAAACCGACCCCAACATAGTTGGGAAAAGGCTAGGCAGATAATGAATGTGTACTTACGTGGTAACTTAAAATTTTATAAGATCATTATGGACCCTGTCGGGCATAGCAAAATGGAAGAATGGATGGATGGATGAATGGGAAGAGCCACCCCCAATTGTTTTTTCGCATCACACCACCGTTACGTTTCACTACACCATAAATTGTTTAGCGATGCAATGCACAGAATACACCTTCTTTCCAATTTGCATCGTTATACCTACCTACTGCAAATAGTTTCCGAGTAAAATGGCTATGTAATATCTGGACGGACGGACAAACGGACGAATAAACAGACGTGGGGGACATGACAACATTATTATAAGATTTCCGTTTTTGCAATTTGGTTACGGAACCCTAAAAACGGAAATACCTTTAATTTTAATAACAATTAGTGTGACTTCTTTTATCTTCTATTCATCGAGCCCAGTACACCCCGTAGTGTGTTGTGGCACTGTTCACTGTTCTGCATTGTCTAAGTACATATTTGTGTTATTATTTAAGGAGCGTGTACATACGGTCTTATTTTGCCGCGAAAGCATTCAGTGTGGAGACTGAAACAATAAAGTAGTTGTTTTATTATTGAGTACATTTGCTGTGTGGGGTAACGTAATGGCGACGAGCAGTCTGGCGCGGCAGGGCGGCACGAGGCGAGCTCGCCGGCCCCCGGTCGCATACCCGCAACACATGCGGAATGCCTGTATCATATGCCGCAGTAGGGCCGCCACTCCGACGATATAATGGAGGAGAAAAACTCCGCCACCTACCAGTTACGGGTCATTAAAATAATTGGTTTAATACAATTCAATTAAAACAAGTAACCACTGGAACTCATAGGAACGTAGAGGTAGCTCTAGGGTTGCCATGTTTCCCCATTCGCTAATAGGCAAGAATTCTCAACTTTTTTATTAGTCGTCGGTTTCCGAAACGCTAATAATAATGAGCAACATGTCAAAATCCAACTACTGTCAAGTTGATTGGTTGTTGTTTCTAGTCAGCCAATCGCAGCAGTTGCTGGTAACAATTTTAGTTTCCTTTCAGAAACTGGGGACGCAGATATACGTCAACGGCCTTGAGTGGTTGGGGCGGCATCCGCATAGCTATTAATTTGGGTGTTCTGTGCTGAGCTCACGCAACGCGTCGTAGGTATTGGTAAGTACCTACACCTAGTAGGTAATAGATCTCGACTCTCGCCCATTAAGGAGCGCTGTCCCAAATTAGACGCGTTATTAATTTATTTGTTATACAATAAAACAAAAGATATTATATAAAAAACGTATAGGTACGTACGTACGTAGATAAATCATTAAATTATCATTAAAATGGTGAAGGTTACATAAAAATAAGCTTGATAGTTTTTGCGTGATTTTCAGTTTTTTATCCGCGTTAGACATAACTTTACAAATTAATTACACTATATAATATAAACATAATCTAAAATATTGACGTATTAAGTAATTAAGAAAATGCTGTTAATTAACATATATTCTTCCCAAATCATGAACACATCTCGTTTAGACGTGATCTTCAGTTTAAAATTATTAAAAGTCGCCTTAAAAAGTAAAAATAAATCACTACAATACCTAATTTTAAAGACAAAAATTGCGTTTAGGTTTGCTATAATATTTTTTTCATAACCATAGATGACAGAAGAGGCCTAAACTTCAAGTTTTTCTGTTTACGTTAAGTATTTATTTATTTACTAGCTGTGCACCGCGGCTTCGGTCGCGTGTAAAAGCGGTGTAAGTAAGTCTTAAGATACACAATATACTAAAATAATTACAGCAACATTTTATTAAATCTCTCTCGCCCCCGATCCGCCGCGTCGCATCGCCCTCCCGCACTATTAAGCCACCGACACATTACAGTGTCGTGTTGTGTCGTGACGTGGGATACATCAATCAAACGAATCTGTTCAGGACTACGTCAAATCACAACGAGTTTTGATTGGCTAACACTGCGTCAGAAGGCGTCACGACACAACACAACACAGTAATATGAATCCAGCTTTACACTTCGTTTTCGAACGCTAAGGCGTTCTTTCTGACTTTTTTCCTTTTTGCTCGGCTCCTAAGAGTCGTAGCGTGATGTTAGATAGCCTATGACCATATTCAATAATTGGGCTACTAAATGCAAAGATATTTTTTCTAATCCGACTGGTAGTTCCAGAGATAGCGCAACATGGGTATTTTTTTTTTGTGCGGAACTCTAACTCTTTTTCGGAAATAAAGTACAGTAGCCTAAGTTACTCCCCATAACATCAGCAATCTGCCAGTGAAATTCCCGTCAAAATCGGTGCTGCCGATTCGGAGATCAGTCGGAACAAACAGACAGACGGACAAAAAGTTTAAAAAAGTACCGTATAAACTATCATATGCATTTAGTAAAAAGCTGTTATTTTGACATTACAAACAGACACTTCCATTTTATTTGTTTATATAAGTGGATGTATAAGTACATTTATTACCCCTTAAGGGGGAAGCGCTAAGGTAGCCCGCGAAATTCAAATTTTCTTACGATTTTTGCGATTTGCAGCTCGGTGTCTGGGTGTATGTTGATCAAAGTATAATACGCGACCGTAACAAATATGTATTTACAGAATTATAATATTAGAATTAGTATTACAATTCCTTAAGTTAGTATAATCCTGAAATGTTAAAATTTCATGAAATAGTCATTCAATAGACATACTTGGTCTTAGACTTAGAGAGTTGTATGGATGACTTTAATTATTATAATTCTGTAAATACATATTTCTTACGGTCGCGAATTATATTTCAATGAACATACAACAATACTGATCTGCAAATTGCAAAAAACGTAAGAAAATTTGAATTTCGTGGGCTACCAATCATTACAGGTTTCATTACCTAATGCGATAGTAAGGTCTCATAAAATGCATATTAAGGCTCCTGAAACAGGTACGACACGCGACGCGACACAAAGGCACCGCGTGTCGCGCGACGAGCGGTGCCTTTGTGTCGCGTCGCGTGTCGCGCCTGTTTGCTGGAGCCTTTATAGTACATTATGATACAAGTGTGCTATGTTGGTCCTTGAGCCCGAGGCGACAAAGATAGCCAAGTGTGTAATGAAATATGATCAATGCACACGCGTTTCATACGACTTGTTTCAACACACTTGCTAGGCAAAAAATAAATAAAGTTTCATAAACCAATTATGTAAAAAAAAATGAAATATGGCCCGCGGATTCCTTTTATCGCGGTGTCTTCGCAGGTTGAATGAGAAGCAAAGACACGAAGCCGTTGAACAGTCTAATAGGTACCGCACTAGTGCAGTAATATATATATAAAGTAAAAAGCACGCGTGTTTAAGACACTGCATTATGAACCTAAAAGCGGTTCAATAAGAGCCACTTTACGAGCAAGTGTGTTGAAAAATATTAAACACATACATAAGTACATAAATTCACGTCTTCTTCCCATGGGGATAGGCAGAAACTACAGAACGCCACCTGCTACGATGCTGCGTAGTATTTTTTTTGGAAGTCAGCAATTTTTTTTTGTAAAAAAAGTTTTTTATTTTTCACTTTTTAGTGGGTCAGTTTGTAATTCATCTGTTACAATAGCCTAATGTCAATTGCTCATCATCTTTTACAAAATATTGCTTTTCGAGATACAGGGACGTTAATTGTTGAGGAGTTCTCCTGGTACTTCACCATCAGCTCCACTTCACCATATGCATTTCCCATTCAATAGTGTCTAGTTTCTGCTTTAGCCACTCAGATTCACTTATTTCAGAAGATGTGGTACGAGATATACTTGGAGCGTTATCAGCAGCGGATGTACTTGGTCTACTAATGTCATCCAACGGTATATTACTACCCAACCTTCGTGCAGATGTGCGCCTCTGTATCTCTGGTAATAGAGGCATCTCACTCTCGGAAAAAGTTGAGACTCGTCTAGAAGAAAGAGCTGGATTCCAATTGGAAATCTCATCAGCACTGTCACTTTCAGAACTATCCATCCCATCGCCATCTTCATTATCCGGAAAATAGTCTGGATCATATTGAGAATCGTCACTATCAAAGTCCATAGCTTATAATTTAGTTGCACTGTATATATTTTTATTGAATATTCTGTAACAAATGAAAATGGAATTTAGGGAAAACAATTACAATTTTCTTGTTATTGTTTTTCCTAAATTCCTCCGTGGATTCCGTTCAAAATGTATCTGAAAAAAATAGAAAAAATCGCTTAAAACTAAATTGTTATGTGTTTCATAAATGATACACATGGCCCTGGAGATATGAGAACACACAAAAGTATTTAGTAGGCTAGTGTATCATTTTTGATATACACTCTGAAAAACCTGAAAAAAAGGAAAAGAAAATTTAAGCTTAACATACATTAAAATATGATAAATAAAACCCCATAAATAAATAAAAAATATATAACAAAAAAAGTGTGATTCTGGATATAGTGCTTGGCGCCGAAGGTGTTAAAATAATACCGCTTTAAGAAGTGGTGGTCTAGCTCCAGTAGTTCCGAAGATTACCCCCTACATATTACTAGCACTTCCTGCGCGACTTCGTCCGCGTGGATTTCGTATCTACTTTAATCCCCCGTTAGGAGTAGATTTTTAAAAAACCCTGATACACGTCATGTCATTCTTTATTTTCGGTCTTAAGTACAAATACTGAGTTTCGAGTTAATCGGACTGCGCCTTAACAACAAGAAAAACAAAAAATGACAAACTTCATAATTTACATATCGTATTCATATCAAGTTTACGAGTATTAACTCAAGAAATAAGATTTTTCGCACAAACAAAATCCCCCCCTTTTCACCCCCTTAAAGGTCGAATTTCCAAAAATCCTTCCTTAGTGGATGCCTACAACATAAAAGGCATCAACTGCCAAAATTCCAAGTTTGTATCCCCAGCGGTTTAGGCTCTGCGTTGTTACTAGCTTCTGCCCGCGACTTCGTCCGCGTGAAATTTCTTGTTCTCTCGACCCATCCCGTCGCATCGCAGTTCCTGCCCGCGCTGTTACTTCGTTTTCGCTAAGCGTTTCTTTCTTATTTTTTTGTTTTTGCTCGGCTCCTAAAAGTCCTAATGTGATGTGAAATACCATAATAGCCTTCCTCATGAATTGGGCTATCAAACGCAAAAAGAATTTTTCAAATCAGACTGGCAGTTCCAGAGATTACCTATACAAATAAATAAAATTGAAGTGTCTGTAATGTCAAAATAACGACTTTGTACTAAATGCATAAGAAAGTATTTAAGGTACTTATAACAAAAATGCAATTTAAAAAATTGTTGTCTGTCTGTTTGTTCCGGCTAATCTCCGAAACGGCTGGACCGATTTTGACGGGACTTTCACTGGCAGATAGCAGATGTTACGGCGGGTAACGTAGGCCACTTTTATGTTAGAAACGTAATTAGTGTTCCGCGCAAAAAAATTAAAACCCATGAAATTATGAACAAAAAGTCAGATTTGACCAATTCTTTTTGCAATTGGTAGCCCAATTCTTGAGGATAGTTATAGGCTATTTAACATCACGCTACGACCCTTAGGAGCCGAGCAAAAAGAAAAAAAATCAGATAGAACAGTAAGCGAAACTTCGTTTTAGCGCGGGCGGGTGATGCAACGCAATATTTTAGTATAATTGTGTGTCTTGCGACATCCACGCGAACGAAGTCGCGGGGCACACCTAGTAACAAATAAAATGTATAATTTATTTTTAATACAAAATTAATCAATTTATCAAATGCTCAAAATGAGTCCCTTTCTGTTGAATACAAAGTCGCACTATTTTGATTATTTCGCTCCCTGTTGATTTTTTGATCGTGTTGTGGTGGATAATTAGAATAATACGTCGAAGTTCAGATGCGTACTTCTCAAGTTGGTACATTTATTAGTAATAGGTACTTATTTTAATGTCAGTTGTATGTCCTTACGGCAATGTCAGCTTTTCATTTTTCTGAACAAAATTTCACATCAAATGTTAAAATTCATGGTCTTCCTTTTATTTGTGAAACTATGTTATTTAGTAAAAAATAATCCTTATGATGAAGCCTTTCGATCGGTATGATAAAGCTACAGGGTGATTATTTTTCTCATGTAACCGGTTCGATTCCCGGTTCAACCATGTAATTATTTAAATATCTATGAATGCAATTTAAATTGTTTTTAAATTCAAATAATGACTTCTTTCAGTAAAATGTTCCATCTACAATATTCAAGGTACTTTGCCTCCATGTGGCATATCCGTGGGACGCCCTGAAGGCCTTTCGCTCACACCGCGGCATTTTTCTTACTTTTAGCATTTTTATACCCGTCGTAACTTCTAAACGAAAGGTCCTATTCGAATAATGTAAAGACGAATTTACATGAACATACATACATAATCAACCTTGATGATGAAACTATTTATTTGGTTATGGAGTGATCAAAAAACGGTTATTTGTGACTTAACTCACAACTTTGTGGCTCGAGCTCCTAGGTATGGAGTTGACATCATGTCTCAACTTTGGAGCCACCATCGAGTACAAAGCCCAAACTGCGGCCAAGAAACTGGGCATCCTAAATAGGGTGAAGCGATACTTTACGCCTGGACAGCTTTTAACTCTCTACAAAGCGCAAGTCCGATCCTGCATGGAGTATTGCAGCCACCTTTGGGATGGCTCAGCTAAATACCAACTTGCCGCGCTTGATTCGGTGGAACGCAGAGATAAGAGGCTCATTGGCGACGTAAGACTGGTGGATGCCAAGCTTCACAGCTTGGCTCATCGCCGCAAGGTTGCCTGCTTGTCGGTCTTCTACAGATTGTACTTCGGTAATTGTGCTCGAGAACTCCACGACCTCATTCCGCCTGCCCCCTTCTACCATCGGACATCTAAACGCACTGCAGGTTACCATCCCTACCTAGTTGCTATTCCACCAATTCGCACTTAGCGTTTCCAAATGTCTTTTGTGATGCGCACAGCAAAGGAGTGGACTGCCTGCGTCTGTGTTTCCGAACGTAAACAACCCCGATCTCTTCAAAGTGAGAGTTAACAGGCTTCTTCTGGGTAAGCTCGCTCCATCGTCGACTTTGTCATCTCTGACCTAGACTAGTCAAGAGCAAATCTATCTTATATAAAAAAAAAATATAAAAAAAATAACTATAATAGTTAGACATATAGCCTCGAGGACTTTTTTGTGGGTAATAATGTGTACTATAAACATGTAGTACATTACTTTGGACTACTTTACTTTTTTTTTTATCATCAATAGTTTTCGCAGCACACGCCAAATAATGACTTTCATAGGCGAGTTTTTTATACCTTGGGTTATATTATTACAATTTCCATAGGGATCTCTAATTTTTTGACAATACAATACAGCCCATGTTACTCGCTGATAATGTAGCATTCCTATAGGTGAAAGAATTTTTAAAATCGGTTAAGTATTTTTGAGTTTATCCATTACAAACAAACAATCCAAAACTCATTGGAGCATGTCGCGAAACCGTAAGTTTTTCCCCTACCAAAAAGTTATACTGATCAACGCGCCTAAAGAAGTTTTCACTCCAAAAATTAAATCGACTTCAAAAAGAAATTAACTCAAAATTATGAAATAACTTTAATTTCGGAAGTGGGTGTCTTGGGACCTGTGTTTTAGTTTTTTGCCACCGACATCCAAAATTAATTTCATAATTTTGAGGTAATTTCGTTTTTAAGTCGATTTAATTTTTTAAATTACTATTTTTATTTCGTAATTTTTAGTTTTAAATAAAACTGGAATATTTGAGTTTTGTTGTAAATATTGCACTAGAATTTGACCAAGGTTTTGAGATAGTTACCTTTGTCATCCATCACACACGTAGCTTGTATCAATAAGCTAGGCCGTCACACTTTGGGCACGCCACAATTGCGGCGATAAGTCCCCTCTTTGAGACATGGCTGGAGAGGCGCCACGGCGTCTTCACCTTCCGCCTGACGCCGTTTCCCGCAGTTGGTCATTTTCCTCACCAGACACGGGTGCTTCGGGAGGTACCTGTTCCGAATAAGGCGGGAGAAAACGCCCGGGTGACACCATTGTGTGGATCGCCCGGAGGACACGGTGGAACATACGGTGGAGGTCTGCCCGGCTTGGGCGGAGCACCGCCGTGTCCTCGCAGAAGCGATCGGCAGCGGCGATCTCTCGCATCCGGCCCTGGTCCAGGCCATGGTACGGAGCGAAAGTACATGGGAAGCCATCACCTCCTTCTGCGAAGCAGTAATGCTCGGGAAGGAGGAGGCGGAACGCGTGAGGAAGAGGCAAGCTTTGCGCCCTCAAGCCCCTAGTCGCCGCAGGAAACACCCTGGGCGTCGGGAACTGACAGCCGATTCCCGGCCACCGTAGGCGCAGGCTTGCGGACGACGAGCAATGGGTAGCTCGCCGTCCGGTAAGGACCAGGCCCGGGTCGAAGGCGCGTTGTGCTCCACGCGCGCCTCAAAGATATGTCAGCACTATTGACGGGGTCCGTTAGGGCCGATGCCAGCGAGGGTCGCGAGATGTTCGAAAGAGTTACTGTGGCCCCGGCACAGGCAACTGAAGGAACACGGGTGGGTTTTAGTCAGTAAAAGTCTGACACGCCCTCCCGCTCTCCCCAGAGCCGGAGAAGTCATTTGATGATTTCCCATCAAAAAAAAAAAGTCACACTTACACGTAGGTATTACTTAGTCCATATCTTGAAAGCTGCTGAACCGATTTTGATGAAACTTGCACTGTTCTCTAAGTTGAAGTAAATGTAAGCCAATACAAAATTGTCACAATCGGATTAAATAGTTTCGGAGAAATGCGTAGACAAACTTACACCTATAAAAATTTGTATATTTGTTTGGAAGCCCAATAGATTAGCATAATTATGTGAATATATTGCAGTTCCAATAGCCTCCTTTTTTTGAAGTCGGCTAAAAAGTATTAATGATTTAGTATTAATAGATGTAAAGGTAGAAAAGTGAAATATTTTAGCATTGTTGTTATACCGAAACCTTATTTAAAGAAGTTAAAAAAATAACGAAGTCCAGAGCAAAAACAAACAATTCAAGAATCTCCCTCCCTAAAGAAACGACGAAATCTGGAAAACCATGTCAGAGCTTAAAATAATCGCAAACTACTAAGTTGCCAAATGTTTCCCTTCAACGAACATTAAAAATAAGCTTTAGGACCTGTAAGTATTTCTGTGGCTCGGCCGGGCTGACGCCAGCGACATCCACTGACGCGGCTTTGACGTATTGGAATATTTCGCCATGTTTTCGAGCTGAGGCGGATAATTTAGCGTGCCACATACTACCAGTGTTCGACTTGCATTTGCAGATGTGTGTGATATTTACGATGCTCTGCCGGACGACGCGATGGGCCATAAAGCAAGTAGGCACAGCATCAACTATGAAGTCAAGGATATTTTTGGCACACGCGAGCACAGGATACACTCTCTTTTATAGTTCACGGGTCATTTAACAATAGTCTTTCTTCGTACGTTTACTTTTTAATGTTTGACGCAGTTTCGCTTGTACTTAGTTTTGAATTATTATTTTCTAGCGAACATCTGGATTTCATACTGGATGGCTGAAATAGGATTTTTAAAGTTCTTGACGGCCGTTTTTGTAGCGGTTTTATAGAAGACTCATGCATGGGACATGTCTGGTTATGAATGTTATTGGCGTGCCTCACTGCCGTAGGAAGGTAATGCAAAACTAGAATGACGCATGACGTGCGAACTGGGGTGGTCCAAAGACCATGCTGTATTAGACCCTTATAGCTTGCACTGCTTAGAAAATTTTAGCAAGCTGATGAACTTACTTTTGCAAGTTTAGCGATTATGAGAATGACAAGCCTTTTTAACCGACTTCAAAAAAGGAGGAGGTTATAAATGTCCGGCTGTATGCATGTTTTTTTTATGTAAGTATGTTCAACGATTTCTCCGTCAATTGTGGACCGATATTAAAAATTCTTTTTTTGTTTGAAAGGGTATGCTCTCGAGGTAGTCCCATTGTTACCATGTCAGAATCTGATGAGGGGATCCCAAGGAAATAGGGAAATCCTCAAATTTTATAGGCACATCTATAGCGATTTGGGTATTTTTTTATAGTAACTTGTGCATTTGCTCTCGGAAAGCACCATTTGGTGAAATGAATTTGATGATGAAGACCACAGACGGCCACCGGAACTAAGTACTCAATAAGAAGTATTTCAATTTATACTCATCACACATAATGGTGACACATTTATGGTGACGAGTACAGTTCTCCTAGTTCTTACCGGGAAACTCCTCAGAAATTAACGTCCCTGCATCGGGAAAGCAATATTTTGTAAAAGGTGATGAGCAGTTGCGTTAGGCAATTGTAGCTTAGATAAATTACACTGACCCACTAAAAAGTGAAAAAATAAAAACTTACAAAAATTAAAAACAACTTCCTACAAAAAAAAAAAAAAAACTACAAAAGTGAAAAATAACTTTAATTTTGGAAGTCGGTAGCAAAAAACTAATATACAGATCCAAAGACACCGACTTCCGAAATTAAAGTTATTTTTCATTTTGTAGTGTTCTTTTTGGAAGTCGGTTGTTTTCTGAAGTTTGGAGTAAGACCCGTTTTATCAATTTTGCCGCAATGCTTAAAGGACCAAAATTTCATTTAATTAACAAAATTTAGTTGAATGATTGAAGCCCATATTTGAAAATAATTTTCTACTTCCCATTATGCAATGCTACGACCGACTAAGACTTGTTTGCAAACTATTTGCGTTACCAAACACTGCAATATTGTCAAATTACAACTCAATAGCTTTTTCTGCTTCTTCAGACTGATCTTCACGACTTAAAGTTTAACTGCATTTAAATATGATATTTTTACCTATTTTTAACCGCACATAAAACCTGAGTTCCTTTTTCTTCCTAAAGTCGCCTGAACCCTGAAGGTCTTTGAGTTACTTATTTGCACGTGGGCAGTGAAGTGAGTTTATTTTCTGTTTTTCCGCGTGACTGCCGGAACGTTATTCTTACTTTTGTTAAACTTAATTCCATGACTACTATAACTGTTTAGTATCCGGATGTGTGCGTGTCGGCATAAAGGATATTCACTTTGGTGTTGTCTGTCTTCAGAACGCGTTTGTTTCTTCAGCGCAAACACAGACTAATTAACCGCGGTGCCTTTGTTTGCCTCTTCCAGAAATTGCTTTAAATGTTAAGATGTTTGAATGTACCCGTTGCACCTCGATTTCTAATATGGTTTGCTTTGATGTCAGAGTCCAGTCCAGCTAGTCGTAATCACACAGAAATATCTAAACTCTCACTGCTTTGTGGGGTACAACTCAGATGAATGGAATGTGGCCCTTCCACCTTTATTATTTTACTTCTAACTTTGATTGTTATCAAGATTTCAACCAATGCATTTTGTTCACGACCCGCATGAATATAACACAATAATATGCACACGGCAATAGGTATTATTATGTAAGTTTATATAACGCTCACCATATAATAAAGCTAAATGAACGGTAAATGTTTTGTTGTGTAGGTACTGCCAATACTTAGCAGGTAGGTATAACTAGGACTAGTTTCTAAGAAGCCTTATACAGGGCAATGCGCATTATTGCAATGTATACGATCTTAGATAATAATATCTCTTAAATACTAGGCATTGGCAAGTGATTAAGACGGTAATAATAATTTTAAACATTTTGTTGATTAGTACAATTGCGATTGACCGACGCTAACTTTGCACTGGACGAGCTACTGGTCTTTAAACTGAGATAAAGAACTCTCTCAAAATTGATGATTTTTGCTTTTCTTATCACATTATGTCACAAGTGATGTCTAACAGTAGGCCTGAACTTACCAACAATAATAGAGCAACCTTTAAGTCTCCGTGAGGTGATCTCCTAAATAAATCAGCTCGGAGTCACGTCACTCCTTAGCACATAAATAGCTCAAGTCACAAGACAGACCGGTCGGCGCGGCGCGCACAGCTCAGGGGGGATGCGTGGCTGCGCGCGCGCTGCGTTTGTGTGCGGTGCTCGATGGCCGCTCCGCTTGGCGCCAACGCCGCCCGCGTGTTATTTCCGACGCCATTACTCACACCGGCTTCGACTAATTATAATATTCAGCGAGCTCACATCGGCCGACTGTCCGACGAGTCCGTTCACATATCCTGCACGCACAGCACAGCCAAATTGTTTTCTCGTGAATGTTATTTTGAGGTCTACGTAGAATTTTAACGTCGTACTCAAGATGCGGTTTGTGTATCTACCCAAACTTTCCACACAAAGTAATCGCATGATCATCCTCAAAACAATGCATTGTTAAAAAGCACACAAGTCGGCCGGTTCTGTTAATTGATGTCGTCTGGCTTTGATAGCGGCCGTTCGGTGAGATCAGAGAGGTGTCGGCGACGTTGAAACGGCTCTTCTCTGTAAACACGCCTGTTGCCTGTGTAGTCGTGTAACGCAATCAGCACGCCCTTTGACACCAGCCTCGGTACCTCTGATAGTGTAGTTCGAGCTCTTCATACCGTTTGGCACATAACCTCATTCAAATTACTTTCTGATGAACATTTGTGACATTATATTATTTTTAACCGTATACATATTGCCTTGCTCCGTGCATATTGCCTACGTGCAATTTTTTGATTTTAGGATGAATTTTGTCTTGTAGACTAAATCGAAAACGTTATTCGCTATTGCTTAGCCAGCGGCAGCGGGGCAATTGCGTAACACACAGTAGGAATCGGTTTCATTTTGCCAGATCAACAACATACATTGCGTTATTTACTTTGTTGAGCAGACAAATTATTCGAACATATGAAGCAATGGATTAGCAACTTGCTTCAAAATCATTCAGATTGTTATTGATGGTGTGTTATACAATTAGGGTGCAGTTTCATCATTTCATTGAAAGAGATTAAAGCATGTCCCGTCTACAGGATGTCTCATAAAGACCAACTATTTCAAGCGCGAACGAGATGGTACGATACCACGAGAGGGGGGAGGGGAGAGCGGCGTTAGGTAGGTCTAGGTAGTGTGGTAGGTTCGAGAATTTTTAGTTGCTATCATGCCCAGGCCCGGTCAACTTCTTGGGCGTTGCGATTATACCTACTGGGGATTGTTCTGTGTTGCCAGCAAAAGTAATGGCTTTTATTTTTTGGCAACACTGATCGAAGTATGTCATTTTGATTGTACAAATATGGCCGCCGTTTGTTGTTTACGACTGACGCGCTGTTTGTAGTTTTTACGATTTGCCATTTCTTTTTCTGCTTTTACGTCGAGTTGAGCACGTTCTCCTCCGTAACCGTGTTGAATCAAGTGGTGTTGTCGTTGCTATTTGTGTTATAGACACTGTGATAGAGACACTTTGTGATAGACACTTTTGTTTTCCGGGTGTGGGTGAATTTCCAATCATGGGAGATAATCTGAGTCGTAAATGTCTCAAATGTGGGAGCTCACCTTGTGTAGACCCCAACATTAAATTGTACCGATTCCCTAATCCTGGACCAACAAATGCACAACGGTAAGAGAACATAAATCAATCTTAACATAACCTTAAAATCTGTTTCAAATCAATCGATTTAACAAGTCTTTATTTATTTTCAGATGTGAATTGTGGGCCAAATTCTGTTTCCCGTAAGTTTCCTGTAAGCAGTAACATACGATTTGCTAATTTAATAAAACTATTAAAGAAATACCTGTTTCATTAAACTCTCCTCCCCTCTATCTTGAAAGATTGGGGACTAGAAACAATTCTGGCACTTCCAGATTACTCCAGAAAGGCGTCTAAATTTTAAAAGTACTCGGCGACCTTTCTGAAGTAATCTGGGAGTGCCAGAATTGTTTCTAGTCTTCAAATATATTATAAATCACGTGATCTGGTTCAAATTTTCCGCCTCGATTGTTGTACTTGGGAATCACAGAGATGGCGTTAGAGTCAAATAGTTTTTCTTTGTATGAAGTTAACATTCTTCCCGTAGGGTAATATGTGTTCTGTGATCATGCCGTACACGGGAGAGCAACGCGTTTTTTGTGTGCGCGCGTTGTTCGAACGGTCGTTCGCCCATTCGCGTGCGTCGTTTAACTTCACTATCGATTGCGGAATATTGGTGAGGCGCCAAGCAATGCAACCATACTCTCGTGGATCCAGACGTTTAACACTTCCGGAAACATAGTGGGAGAAAATCCATTTGGACGTCCTACAATTACAAGAACGTCAGACAACATTGAGTTGGTGGCAAACTTTGGGCGACGTCAACCTCGACTTATCATAAAGGCTCTTACAGACAGGCGCGACACGCGACGCGATACAAAGGCACCGCGTGACGCACGACGCGCGGTGCCTTTGTGTCGCGTCGCGTGTCGCGCCTGTTTGCAGGAGCCTTTAGAAAACGTCGGGCTCAATTAGGACTATCCAGAGCGACGCGGCGACGGTACACCGCATATTGCGTTCTGATTTGCATCTCAAGGCATATAAAATTCAGATCGTGCAGTCACTAAATGAACCTGATTATGTGCTATTATTGATCGAAGCCTCGAAGGATTATGTTTTAAGACTGAATTTTGCTAAGACAATGTTGGAGAGATTTGTTAATTACGAGAACACGTTCTTCAGTGACGAAGGACATTTCCACCTAGACGGGTATGTGAATCGACAAAATTGCCGTTTCTGGGGTGATTCTAATCCAGCCGTACTTCACCAACGACCATTACATAGCCCTAAAGTGACCGTATGGGTGGCTATGTCGGCGTCGAATTCAAGACCTCTTCAGAAAGTTTTTAGAAACCTACATCTGAGATTCGAGGAATGTTGTCAGCGCAAAGGACGTCACCTCAACGACGTTATTTAAAAAAAAAAAATCTTTGCGAATTAATTATTACTTATTACCAATAAACAATTTTAAAACGACCGTTTTCTTTTTTTTTACCTTGAAATAGTTGGGTCTTTATGAGACACTGTACTTGATTCGCCCAACCCAAACAAAACGTGTTATCGAAGCAGAAGTTTAATAAACGTAACCACCACCTCGTAAGCGGTATTACCACAGATTACCAGATAACTCGCTGCATGTACTTACGCGCGATAACTACCTACCGGTCGCCGGTTCGCCCGCGACCCATTGCCCAGTAGGTTGCCGACAGCCGCGAGGCGCATACGTACGCATATTTCGGTAGACCTGACGTACTTAGTTTCAAATTCTTATGATGTATTATGTGCAGTTGATGGATGTAGATCCAGCAAGAGAAGAGATATAAACTTATCTTTTTTCAGTTTACTTGCTGATACAGTTTTAAAAATCTTTTGATAGATTGAAAAGATTGCGATGAAACAAAAACTAAATATAATTCCGAGTTACAGTATTTGAGTATAAAAGTTAACCATATTGGTTTTGTACATTTTACGTGATACTGGAACAACCTAAGCTTTCTCAGACAAACATACAAAAGTTCCAAAAATGGTAGAAATGGCATCTGTTGGAACCTTTAACACCCCAACAAGTTTTTTTGGAAATATTTTCAATGTACAGAAACGCCTCGTCTACAGATTTATTATACAACGTGTTTCTGGATGTACGACATTAAATGAAAACGAGCACAGTACTAATCTATTGAAACATTTTAAAACACGAATATTAGTAGTTAATGGAAAATTAAAAAATTGCAGTTTTCAAACAAAATAAATAGTAGAATCAACTGCATAAAAAGTAAACACGCTTTATCTACGCAAAGTCACTGACCAACGCGGCAGCGGCAATGTTTACCTATTATTACGGACTCAGATCTACATCATGTTGAAAAATAAGAAAATGAAAAATAATTTCCTGTGGCTAAAGTATTCATTGGATTTGATTGATTTTTTGTATACGGACAAAGAACATGATTCTCATTACGTGGTTTAAAGGTATGTCAATCTTCTTGTTACACGTGGTATATATAGATAGAGAAAATAGATTATTACTCGATGAAATATTCGACCTTACCTAGATAAAAATATTGCAACAATAACTTGTGAAACAGAGCATCCTAGATATGAACACGTCAATGAGATAAGAATTGTTCAATACCGATGACCGACCATGACGTACATGTGACTGGTGCCAAAATAATGGTGTGTGTTGTTTGTCACATCACCAGTTTTAACGAATATTAGTAGCTTTGTTAGTCATCATCATCACGTCCGTCCCGTCGTTTAGTCTACAGTGTTTATACTGTTTGTTAGTATTTACATTATGTTTATAATGCACTGCTCTAAGACTGCATTTATAGGTCATCATGATAAAGTTACTTGTCCATGTTTCTATCATTTACTTATTATACACGAGCGCATACATGGACGGGGTTTGTTAGGGGCAACTAACGTACTGATTAATATTAAGAGTTGCTATCTAAACCTTTATAAAACCGGGAAAAGTACCTATACTTGTTAATGATACTTGATAAGTAAGTTCTGCATAACGAAATACAATATTGTAAAGCGAGACCAAAGTTTTATCTCGTTCTCAAGAGAGAGTTTATCACGCCAGTCAAATGTGGCCTAACTTTTTTGAGGAGAGTGATGATCAATCATTTAATCATGATTCGTGTAATTTAAACAATTAAAAAGCTTCTAAAACACTTCAAGCCTTACTATAACTTCTATCCTTAGAGTAGTCATTTAGCCTGCTTATTATGGTTTTTAAATGTTACTGATCGGTTAGTGGCAAGGCTCGGAACCGGTTTAAAAAATACCGGTGAATACCGGTTTATTTCGGTTTTCCTCCGAACTTTTCTTAAAAACGTGAACGTTTTAAGAACTTTATTTTAACCTAAATTAACCGGTTTATTCAAGGAACGGCATGTCGGTAAACGCGTTGTAACTTGTAAAGATTAATCCATCTATGTAGGTATTACAGCATGCAAAATGGTGTCCACACATTAAGCAGATTAATAAATTCCTGAATCTAAAATAAAACTTCGCTCTTATTTTCCTTTATTTATTTTTTATTGGTAACATTTCAGTACGAATGATCACATTGATATTTCGCATGTTCGTCCAGGCACATTATTCGTTTGTTTTTAATTAAATATTTATTTGTTTGTTTTCTCACGGTGTTAATGTTTTAAAGCATCTATATACTATAAAATATTGATACATGCTTCAGAGCGCCTACATGGCGGCAAAAATTGTAATTCACTTATTAGCAAATTTCCAAAATAATAGTTTCGTTTATCGAGGTCCTTATCAAATATACATAAAACACATTGTTTGAAATTCGAAGTAGTTTCTTCTCCTGGTTTAGCACTGCTATCTTCGCCTGATTTGTTTCCGTTACTATCAGAACTATTTTCTGCATCATCTTTCACAATTTGGGTGTTTATTTTATTCGTGTTCTTAGATGCGTTGATGATATGGTTTTTAGATGCTAGCAATGATTGGGATTGATCTTCACCATCAGAATATTCCTTTCTTCTTTTTCGTGATTCACTTGTAGCACAGTAATATCACATTCATTTAAATAAACACTGAAATAGTTTTTCTTTACCACTTCGACACACGCGACCAGTTTCACTGGTCGTTAATACCACCAGTGAAAACTGGGCCTTAGATCATCTACATATCTATGTGTCGTGACCAGATCTTAGAATTGATTATTTCATGAAGGTTTCGACCATTTCATGAAATGGTTGTATTCCATGACGGGCAGGTGATGTGACGGGGTGGGTCGGGGGACAAGAAATTTCACGCGGACGAAGACGCGGGCTAGTTATCTATAATTACGATTGATATACACGTTTTTTGGCCTATTTGTACTTTAATTTTGAGAGTTTTCTTCTTCAGTAAAAAATGGCTGACTATCTAATTGGTCCATAGGATCTGTGCTGTGAAAAGTAATGTTATGTTTACCGATTATTTATCAACTTAATTTCACCAAAAAAGTATTAGATACTTACCCATTTTTTGTTTTTGCAGCGAAGCTTATTGATGCAATGACATAAATAAACGTCCAAACCGAAACAAAAAGAATCTTACTTCTGAATAAAAACTGAACAGCGCATGACGTTTATCATGCGTCCGTATTAACCGGTTTTTAAGGCTCTAAACCGTTTAATCCGAAAAAACCTTTATGTAAATACTCTTGCAAATACCGGTTTAAAAAAACCGGTTTGTGCGAACGAAACCGAAATGTAAAGGTTTTGCGTCAAGTACATAATAACGGTTTGAAAATTTAACCGGTATCCGAGCCTTGGTCAGTGGTCAACTGGTCACTGGTTATTGTTATGCACTTGTAAAATGTAAAAAGTTTATTCTTCATCGTAACTGAGCATTTTAGACAGAAATCTATGCGAACAGTCGCCACTCTGATGTTTTAGAGATTGTACCAACAACTAACAATTAATGCGAAAATATTTTAAGAACTATATAAATTACAGAATTTACAGTTTTCTAAATGCATTATCATTCACAATCATTGCTATAGATACCTACCTATACCTACTTAGCAATGATTGTGTAGCAATGGTTGTGTGTACAACGTTCTTAAAGTGCAATCTATCTATACAAATAAATAAAATTGAAGTGTCTGTTTGTAATGTCAAAATAACAACTTTTTACTAAATTCATATGAAAGTATAAACGGTACATAAAATACAAAAGCAATTTTTAACATTTTTGTTTGTCTGTTTGTTCCGGCTAATCTCCGAAACTGCTGGACCAATTTTAACGGGACTTTCACTGGTAGATAGCTGATGTTACGGCGGGTAACTTAGGCTACTTTTATTTTAGAAATATAATTAGGGTTCCGCGCAAAAAATTAAAACCCATGAAATTATGAACAAAAAGTCGGATTAGAAAAATTCCTTTTGCATTTGGTAGCCCAATTCTCGAGGATAGTTATAGGCTATTTAACATCACGCTACGACCCTTAGGAGCCGAGTAAAAAGAAAAAAGTCAGAAAGAACACTAAGCGAAAATGAAGTAATAGCGTGGGCGGGTGATTCAGCGCGACGGTAGGCGACGGGTCGGGGGACGAGGGAGTTTTATTAAAATGTGGCTGTTATTTTAGTATAATTATTGTGTATCTTACGACATCCACGCGAACGAAGTCGCGTGGCACAGATAGTTCATAATAATGCCAAAGCTATTTTTCTCAAGGGAACGTGTAGTGAACTTTACCTTCATGACAAGGGTCAATGGTGTGACAGCGGACATTTTTCGCGCAGTTTCAGGAACGACAACCGGCCGTGACGCAAATAAATTCGTGCCAATGAAAGCACTAGTCACTTACATTTCTTCTTGTGGGCATTGTTACACCTACCGAATGTCAACGTGCCAAGACATAAATATTTTTGGCATTCTAAATTTATCGTTACCAGGCTAATTTCTATTCCATGTAGTCATTTTAAAATTTAAAGAAATCTCATTATAATTAGACGAATGATATAATCTATTTAATAAAGCCCTGTGACTTACTTAATTATGAAAACTGTAAATAGGTATCTACTATTTTAAAGGGATCTCAAGTACACTTACTCAGTGACTTATCAAACTTATTTGTGTTCGCAGCGCTACAGGCTGAGATCATTAAAACGAGTTCATATCAGTTTCCATACGTTTTTAACGGTTGCCCTCTTGATAAACTCCTGTTGATTGTGCGCCTCCGCCACACGGGCGGACCACCCGAGCGTCATCGTCAGTACGCGTTGTGACCGATGTCATAAATAAATCTGTAGCGCAACGAGGATCATCCACGACAGCACCTTGAGCCCTGATAAGCCTAAGATACTGATTATGATAGCGTACGACCACCAAATCTGTTTGGATGTATTAAACCTCTTTGTTAAGGGCGATTACAGCACAGATTTAAGCCTAATCCAACGTGTTACTTGCGTCATAAAGTTTAATAGGTAAGTACTCAAAATGAATGCAAGGACTATATTGAATAGTTACTAAATCGTTATTCTTATCAATTACTGGTAAATCCATATGGAGTAGATGACCCAGTTTGAAACAAAGAATGAGTCAGGCTCGTTGTCATTGTGGAAGTATGCCCGGCCGGTCAATATCGGGTGCTGAAAATTGCACAAAATCATGGCATATAAGAATAATGTTACCTACAACGACGTTACTTGAGAATGATAGTATTATAAGTTTATAAGAATATTATTTATCTTATAACGTCAATTTTTAATTAAAATTTTATATAAATTTAGTTCTTTGTGTAGCACTGATTGCTCCAACGCATTTGATAAGCGAGTTTTGTGCACACGAATAAAATAACGCATGACATTAAAAACTTAAATGAAATAACGGCTTTCTCGCCGTGTCGTTTTATATAAAAATTCGTTCAGATCGTAATGATGTTATCGATACCCAATTCCACATAGGTTATAAACTGGTTAGTTAAGAAGTTGGGTGCGCCAAGTAATTTGCTGTGAGCCGGTGCGCGGGGCAGGGGAGGCCACTGAACATCGGTTCCGGGGTTCAGCGACAACTTGTCTGGCAGGGCCGGCGCCCGGGCTCGGCACCGCGCCCCCACCCCGCGCATTATTATGGGCCTGACGCCGCCGCCGGCCGGTGCCCCTCTTGCTCCACACCGCACCTCCTGCCGTGCCGCTGCGCCTGCGCCGCCGGTTCTCAGAAAACGAATCCGGCGATACGGTGACGCACACATTGACATTTGACAGTAAAGTTGTTGGTACGACGACACAGTTTCTTCGACGGGAAAAGTTAATTGATATGTGCCAATGAATTTTGAAGATAGCTTTATGATAAATAATTCTATCGAAATAATCAGCATTCGAAAGTTATATAAGGTATAATACGGACCCTAAGAGGATGACATTAATTTATGTTATTCAGAACCATTTTTCTTTGCTACTGTAACTTTCTAAATTAGTCTTTCTGATATAGGTACTGCAACAAGTACCTACGTTGGGCTTTATGATGAATGTGGCGGATTTTATAATAATGATAGACCTTTAATAAGCATTTAAGTATTAGAGAAAGATAGCGTCAATAAAACTAGCAAACAGCGCTTGAATTCAAGAAACGTGTCCATCAAGAAAGATGCGTGTCCACTTTCAATAAACAGGTGGCGACTGGCGGCTTTTTATAATACACGTGTAGAACATAAACAAAAGCAATCATTCGCTATGTTATGCAACCAGAAAATATTGTAACTCTACATTATGATTGATTATACAGTATGACTTAGGCTTATCAGAATCTAGATGTGAGATGGATTGCTTTGTGAAGAAGTGCTGTACCTACTTATTTAGCAGCATAGCTACGTTTGGAAAGCAACAGATGGTATAAATTATTTCTGCTACTGTTTGCAAATCAACTAAGTAGTGAAAACTGTAACTTTGGGATGATCTAAAATCCAAAGTATGCCAAGACGTCGTTCGAAGTAGTAGCTTTATCTTTGTCTAACCTCTTACCAGTCATTGAATGACACTGATACGTTTGCATCATGTGGATAATGTCCACACAAAAGAATATTATGTTCAATGCTCATGCTTCGTGGACGCATCACAGCACTCCTACATAGATATTATATTGGCGTTACATATATAAATAGGTGTGTCAAAGTAGGTGTGATGCTGGCGATGTGTGCGTTGTCGGTGCGAGTAGATAATTTATCGAGTAGTGAGCACCGCTTGCCGCTACGAGCTACGCAGCAACTTGCCCGCTGTGGTGAGGTGGGTCGCACTTTATATGGAGAGTTGTCTAATCCACTGAATAAATTACCATTGGGCCTAGGTTTCTCCTGAATGACTAATGGACATTTAAAGAATTAGCTCAATGCGCATGCCATACG
The DNA here is from genome assembly GCA_947568875.1 of Fissipunctia ypsillon. Taxonomy (NCBI): domain Eukaryota; kingdom Metazoa; phylum Arthropoda; class Insecta; order Lepidoptera; family Noctuidae; genus Fissipunctia; species Fissipunctia ypsillon. Next base: position 19,624,730 of record OX387645.1, on the reverse strand, counting down.
CTTTCCAATTTCTACCTATGTAAATAGCGACATGCGAGTTGATATTTTTCACTTTGAGGAATATTTTAGCTACAATATTTATAGTAATTAGGTACCTAATTCGTTGTTTTTATGTAAATAAATATCAAGACAATAAACACAAAAATGCTAGGCATTAGGCAGTTTTTTTTTCTATTTTTGTGTTAATTGGATTATTTTTGTCACGCAGTTTTGACTACCTATATTGAGCACCAAGGTTGATGTAGGTAGGTACTTCTTGGAAGTCCCTTATGTCCAACACTTGATTGCGATTAGCTGTACCTTACTCCAGATAAAGGTGGAATAAAAGTCATTAACCCCACTTGTACTAAAAAGTCTCGAAACTTAAATGCAAACAAAAAAAAACATGCCACGTGCAGGCGTCAAGGACGCCTCGTACCGCGATACGTTTGTTTTGATCGTGTTAGCGACACTGCCTTAACATTTTTTCGTATTATTTTGAAATATTGGAATACATTGGTAGAAGGCGTCAACGACTTTTATTCCACCGTTATCTGGCGGAAGGCTGAGTGAGTTCTTTGTATTTATGAAAAGGCTGAATTGATTGCTGTTGATACAATGAACAGTCCGTTGTTGGTACTAGATTTCAACACGAACACGTGCCGAGAACGTATTGTTAAGTGTCATAACAAGAGTGTAATGATCATTAGTGCATCTAGAGAACTACCTGGATACCAGTTATCGCAGGATGCCGTCGATGTGTTTGGCTTTAGTTCAATTAAGGTGCATGGCGTTACCAGGTAGCGCTACTGTTATTGCGCCTGCAGCCAACGCGTGCATTTATTTTTCAAAGCGCTGCTTTTGCTCAGTAGCTAGGACTAAGTAACGTTAAACCAATATCCACTGCTGATTTATATTGATAAGAAAACGTCTAAAGAAAGGTGATTTGAGGAAAAGCTGACAACAAAAATTTAATGTAATTTATAGAGGAATCCAATGAAACAAATAAAAAATATACCATTCTAAACGCGGGAATAAACGAATAAGATTATTTTTATCAAGTTAGACATCTGTGAAATGGACGGGCGCAGGCCACGCAGGTAGAGGTCGCTTCGTCGAGAGAGAAGCAAACGATACAACGTGGTCGAACAGGATCAAAATGAAGCACACTGTGTGAAATACATAGGTATGCACCAATGAACAAAAACATATTTTATTTTCTATAGACCAACGGGAAATACTAGGAATAAGCTCCAAAGCCGCAAACTACCGTAAATGTTATAGGTATTAGTGTGAAATTAATTATGTAATAGTTTGATATAACCACATACATCACACATTCCAGTAAAACTGTAAGCGCTAGTAACAGTAAATACAAAACTGCAATAATTAGATATGTTCTGTAACAATTATGTCATTTTGTCATTATGATTTTTTGTATCAAGTTCACGTTCAAGATATAAGTTGTTCATAAGCTCCCCTTATACCCATTAAACAGCCACTCTTAACACATTTTTTTAAATCTCCCGATTACTTATTAATTTTATTTATTTAACCATTTATGTAGGTACTTACACACATTACTTAATTCCAGCCAGAGAGCACAATTTTGTGGTAGGTATAGGAGTACCTACATAATGTTGGTCTATCTACTAATTCACTTTCAGAGTTTGTCCGTTCTGTTGACTTTTATTAGTCATCATCATCATCTGCTGCCCTTTCCCAACTATGTTGGGGTCGGCTTCCAGTCTAACCGGATGCAGCTGAATACCAGTATTTTACATAGAGCGACTGCCTATCTGACCTCCACAACCCAGTTACTGGGTTAATACGATACCCCTTGGTAAGACTGGTTGTCAGACTTTCGGGCTTCTGACGACCCGTAACGACTGTCAAAGATACACGAATTACAGCCGGGACCAACGGCTTAACGTGCTTTCCGAGGCACGGAGGGGTCTTGATATGTAAAGATGGTCACCCATCCACGGACCAACCGCGGCAAGCGTAGCTTAACCTGACTGATCGACCCGTGCAGCTGTTATTTCTTAGCCACAAGCCCCACCTGACTTTTATTAGTATAGGTAGTTTATTAGTATAGTAAGTACCTTTTTTAAGCAGTAAGCACACTTTCTTGTTCGTAACGTTGATACCTAAGTTTAGTACCTACTTGAATAGTAAAGCTGTCCTAATGATTAAGAGCAAATAAGTATTATGGGCATTCTTGAGTTACCTATTAAGTTCAGAGACACGAAGCCAGCGAACCGTTGAAGGTCAAATGCTCTAGTTACATTGCCATGCATAGTATAGGTATCAATCTTACATGAACGAAGATTATTAATCTTTTATAACAACATCTATTAGGTAGTTAGGTAATTACTTGCAATAAATAATAGATAGGTTCTCAAGAGCACACCAACGAATATTACTTTTCGAGCCAGCTAAATGAAGAGCACCGAGTTAGCCCTTTCTAGAGTACCTAAGAAATGTATTTCGTTGGTCGTACTTCTGTAGCACTTCGTTCCCATCCCTATAATCTTATACTGCACCAAATTGAGCATCTATGTATGTCAAGACAGGAGTATTGTTTACTTCTATTCGTCATCTAGGAATGGAGCCGAGAGACTGTGGGATAATCCAGCAAGGTATTTGGGTTGCCAGTAATAAATAAATAATGAACAAGCTACAACAACGTTTAACTTGTTAATTTTAATCAGGTGCCTCTAATGACTCTTCATTACAATTTCCAATTTGATTAAATGTAGATAGGAGTGTGTCGTATAAATGTGTGTGTCGCGACGTTTTCCTTTGCTAGCTCCAGGAGAGTAGAATGTAACACCAGATGAGGAGGCTAAAACAATGAGCTGTAAACCCTTGTCGTTGCCATAACTTTAGCCTTTTCCTATGTTGGATTGGAGCCAGCTTCGTTCCAGCTAGGCATGCAGCTGAATTCTGTACCGTAACAGTCATCTAATGTAACGTTCTAAAGTTCTAACATAACTTTTTAACTAGTAGAAGATACTGGTATCCTATATACAGTATACAATAAGTAAGAATAATCTTCAGCTGTCAGTGGCAGGACTTAGTTAAAGGACATCAAAAGTCTGAGGACGGGGTTTTCGTGGCATGTAGGTAGGGCCTCAGTTTGGCGTAGCTGTTGGTACGCCGCGCCGCGACCGCATCGTAACCGCATAGATAGAGCCTGGTACGGTTAAGTACGCAGCTTCGAACCCACCTATGAAAACACCTTACAAACGAGAGATCTGAATACCACAACTTGTAGTAAAAAAATCACCTAAGTTACCCTACCTAGTATACATACCTCGAAGCGGTTTCGGCTCATAGTCGATCCAGCCAATTTACTTTCATGAAGTGGGTTTCGAGACCAGTAATTTGAAATTTTAGGCAGTTTTTTTAGGCCCAAAAGCACCTTGAGCAGACGCTGTGACGTACAGTTTCCTCTATATGAAGTAGGTATCTGACTAAGTACCTGTATTAAAATTAGAATAATATTACACAATATTATTTGTAATAATAAGTAGCGGCAAGTTGCCAAGCTACACACTCACACCGTACCCACCATGGAAACTGCGCCCATTCCCTTCAGTCCGCCATTCAAGTGACGCGGACGTCACGCCGCGTGACGATCTACGCTTTGTTTTTATTCATTCATCAAGCAAGCCTAGATATAATTATATTATTATTGTTAAAAAGAAGTACCTAAGTAGTACGTACATACATACTTTTACGACTAATGAAGTAATGATTGACGTATTGCAATTTTACCCATTTTTCGTCATCTTTTTCCGTAATTGCTATTTCAATTACCCACTACCACAGATTCTTGTTTGACCGTTATTTTTTGCATTATGTATCCTCGGAAGATATCAGTACCTAATAGTTCGACTAATCTACTATAGTCTGCTCTGACTAAACTATCCCGTTATAATAACCATGCCAACCTACATGCACAAAAAAGTTGTCTATGAGTAAAATCTGTTAGACTTTGGATGATAAGTATACATTTTTATTTGCAAGTCTCATTAGTCATTAGTCCTTATCATGATGCGAACTTATCATTAATATTCCTACTTGCGTTGCTTCATCGTCAGCAAGCAGCGTATGTGCACAATCGCACACTATCATTTTCACAACATAGTGCAATTGGAAGTCAGGCAAATCAACCATCAGTTTCGAACGCATTAAGCTGAAGTACCTACCTAAGTATCAGTATTTAAGGGCCCTCCAGCATGGGTGAGCGTCAAGGTAAACCGGCACGGCTGCGCAGCGCCAGCGAGTCTGGTGCGGACAGCACCGAGTCCCCCCCTTCTTGCATCCTCTCCGCCCGCTCCCCGCAGCACCTACCTGTCATGCTACCCACGCAACCGATCGGCCTACGCGCCTTTGCTATGTTCATAAGTGTCTACGCATGATGCATAATAATGAGAAATCGTGATTCGTGCGTAAAGGATGTCTAATCAATGTTGACAGGAGTCGTTGAGTTTACTTGATATTTGAATTTAACCTTACGGTCCTAATGGGAAAGCTACAGAACAATAGACTGCAAGTAGCACAATAAACCAATAAGATAAACAACTAGTTTAATTAGAACGTATTTTCCATATAACAAAATCAATCTATAAGCTGGTGAAGGCATCAGGCACCGTTTACCTAACATGAAGTAATCACGTTGTAAGCCGGCCTTTCTTTCCTACTATCTGGTCAATACAAAAACATCAGTCAGTAACAGAAATAGTAATTAAAGGACTTGGCAAGTTCGCACGTCTTATCTATACCTTGAGGTCAGGGGGTGTGCATCTCATTATAATAATGATCCGCGACGCAGCAGGCTGGTAGAGTGAGTCATCAGCGGCATCGTGATACCGCTCACGTTCGTCGCCACTCGCTCGCAACTCGCCACATCACTACCTACTTTTCTGCCTCTTGATATAGACAGCCGCGCCGTTACACATGTATAACATGGCTAAGAAAATCAACGTTCGTCAAACTCTTCAACGGAGCTGTTCTTAATGTTACATAATAAGTAACTCGGACAGGTAGCTGTGTATTTAAATTCTCTCTGTTAACTCACTTGAAAATACGAATGCTTACACATCTGTGACTTTGACTGAAAGAAAACTCAGAAAACATTCACTTCGTCGTCCATTGTAAATTTAATTATATTGATCTCGTAATTTTCATATGAGCATTTAATTAAATGATAAGAAAGTCAGAAACTACTTTGAACAATTTCTTTTTATAAGAAAAATATGGATGTACGATTGGATTTGTGGTTACTTTTCTTTGTTTTTAGTAAGTGCAAAATATCACTGTTTTATCAACATTCAGCAAACTGCAGGTACCCTTAAGTGCTTTTTAATTGTTGTTATGCAACAGGTGCAGTTGAAGCCCAGGACTATGGACCCGTACAGCCACTACTTTTTAAAAAGGAACTTGCACCAGATGGCCACAGGTTGTATTACTGTAATAATATCGTTTAGGTCAAGTTTAGACACTAAAACAAAGTCTAGGGAATAAGCCATAACAACTTATTTAAGAAAACTCTTTAGAAGAAGTACTGGCCACAAAAATTTATAAATGTTGGTTGAATCTGCATTAAATAATTTGTCGAAATTTAAAAAGATTAAAACTAAAAGCAAAAGCATTTTGGATTAAGGAGGGAAAACTTCACTTGGTTGCGTGTGGCGTTTTGAAACGTACCTAATAATAATTTTAGAGATTACTGTCCTTATTCGTTTTTTTTTTCTTTATGAAAATCATTTTCGCTGTTTTTTTATAACTTTTTTCAATGGAATGTTATGTCACGTCGTCATTTACCGCGGGAAGAGATGCTGAGGGCTGGGGGTTTGCTGGAAACAGGTCATAGTCAACGTGAAACTGCCGACGCTGTTAACACGTAGCCAAGCGTAACTAGTCGATTATGGGCGCGTTACAAGGCTAGAGCTACAGGAGAAATTGCTGAACGTCACCGAGGAAGATACAGGGTCACTACTCTGAGACAAGAACGCTTTCTGCAAAATGCTGCGAAAAGGCTGCCTTAAATTACGGCTCGCCAGCTGGTAGGAAGACTCCAGTCTCAGAACCAAGTGGTTATCAGTGACCAAACCGCTAAGAGAAGATTGCATGAAGTTAATCTTCACGCTCGTAGACCGCTTAAAGTTCCAGCTCTTCGACGTGGAAATCGTGGGCGTCCATTATTACGGGCTAACACACATTTGCACTGGCCACCGACACTCAGTGGGCTCGTGTTCTTTTTAGGGTTCCGTTCCTCAAAAGGAAAAACGGAACCCTTTACGATCACTTCGTTGTCCGTCTGTCAGTCCGTCAAGACCCTTTTTCTCAGGAACGCGTGAAGGTATCAAGTTGAAATTAATATCAAATACGTAAGTCTATGGTCCCTTGGAGCTGTACAAAAATCAAGCTTCTAAGTCAACGCAATAAAAAATATGGCCGTTTATGCGGCATATTTTGATACCTACTCGCAAAATCAAAACCTACAGGGCACTTCCCATTGACCTAGAATCATGAAAGGAGAATGGCGAGAATGCATGTAATTTAGGACCCATTGATAGGGGTAGCGTACATAATGGAAGCTTATAAAAAGTTTAAGAACGATATAAAACTAACAAAAAAAATCAAATGGAAAGAAAGTTATAGAAATTGGGAGAAAAAAGATATGCAAGGTACAATATTATATAACCTAAAATTAATCCAAAAGTACTTAAAGGACAATATTTAATAGTAGAATGTTTTTTTTATTTATGATGCATCAAACATGTGTGGAATTAGAATACAAATCTCTATAAATAGTATACCTAAATAGTATAGTACATGTTTCTAGCCTGAGACACCTAGGTGTATATGATGATGCACAGTGTAGTAGAAGAGCTGAATTGCTGTGGTATTTTCTGTAAACAGGAGTATGTAAGGTCAGTCTTTTTTTTTTTTGCAAGTAGGCTTTTACAAACACTTTTTATTGCGGCGAAAAAACGCGCTGCAAGTCACGCCGATATAATATACACACAATGGAATAAGAATAATTGACACTGACAGCCAGCCTAGACAGAAAAACGTTCCGTTTTGAGTTATCTACAGTGACAGGAATAGGTAGTGCTAATTTACCTAAACTTCGAGGAAGGAAGTAACATAGAGTGGATAATACCTCCTCTAAAATCCCGCAATAATTTTAATGATGTTTAAATCCCGGGATTTAAAAACCACGAATTTTTTATCGGACTTTATTTGTAGTTACAAATTATTGATTTGAAAAATCATTACATTTTTTAGGGTTACACACACACACACATTTATATATGTAATTTTATGGTGTACATAGTAAAGAGTATTCTATCTATCTATAAATAAAGTCCAATAAATAATTCGTGGTTTTTAAATCCCGGGATTTAAACGTCATTAAAATTATTCCGGGATTTTAGAGGAGGTATTATCTACTCCATGTTACTTCCTTCCTCGAAGTTTAGGCAAATTAGCACTACCTATTCCTATCACTGGTTATCTATCACAAAATAATCGTAATTATATTTTTTTACGGGCTGTTTACTTTTCATTTTAATGTTTGGTTTTATATATTTTTGTGTTATATTTAAGTATGAAAAGCGTGTTAAAAAGGAAAACCCCCAAGTAAAAACGTACATAAATGTAAAAAGGTGAATCTGTTGTAATCACTACTGTAGATTGAAATGTAATCTGAAACACCTTGCGTTTCGTAACTGCACGATAACTTATTTTTAATAAATGAAAATCATTTCTAACTTTTAATTCCCTGGCCCCTAGCGACTCAATATTTTTTTTATAAAACTCTTATATACTTGTTGTTATAATCAATATAAACTTGCACGTGAACGGCGTTTCCATAATTTTCAAAATATGTGGGTCCAACCTCGCCATTCTCCTTTGGGAAAAAGTCCGAAAATCGTTATTGTAATTTCTACACATATCGAGCCTTTTCAGGAAGAACATTGTAAGCGACAATTTGCACATTTTACAGAAAAGGGTTTTTTTCTTACCTAATTAACGATGTTTTTCATTTACGATGATAATTTCTTACAACAATAATAAAGTCGTGTAATTTAAAAGTAATCGCGACAAGATGTAAAACTGTCTAATTAAGAGGTAACGAAGAAAAAATAGTTTTGTGATTTTTGGCGCTTACGATGTTTTTCCTGAAAAGGCTTGATATTTGTAACACATATTTTTTTTTGCAATTACCTACAAACTTAAATTTGCTGTTGGGGAATTGACCGTGACGTATACTAATATATAGGAGAACACGTTTTTCAACTACTGAACCCTTCATTGTGCGTGATTCTACACACACTTCTCCGGTTTTTCTGATGGATTGCGCTTTGGATTTCATCCTGATTCAAGAAGAGTGCGCGTTTGGCGAGTTCCTGGTCGCCAGAGTCGACTCGAGAATCCTCAGGAAGTTCAGCCGTATCAGGGCGGAACGATTATGGTGTGGGCTGGAATTCGCTCACCGACAGCAGTATGGCCAAGATAATGCGCGTTCATACACAGCCAGGCTGGTTATGAATGTGCTCTGCGAGAACAATATCACGCTATAGACTGGCCTGCTGTCCGCTGATCTCAATCCCATAGAGCATGCGTGGGATTTGCTCGGGAGAATAGCGTTCAGTGACGTTCCCCAAAATTTGAACACGGAATAAGAGCTTTTTGCACATCTTTCCAGACTATGGAGTGATATTCCACAGGTGACAATAGACAACCTGTGGTGCTATTCTGTAAAGATCCCACAGTGAAAATTTAGGTGAAGTGAGCGTGATGTGAACTGTCATCCCACCTTACTCTACTAGGGCTAGCTCACTTCAAACTCACTTCACCTAAGTGCTCACGGTGTGATGTTTACAGAATAGATCGGCTGATACTCAGCATGCCACACCGATGTAGAGCCGTCGCAAATGCCTTGGGAGGTCCAACAGATTATTAAAAATGATTTGTTGTTGCTAAGAATGTTTTTCATATTTAATGTTACCTTGTTCAGGTTTAAAATAAAAATGTACAATCTGATTTTTTAATTTTTGGTACCTAGGTACCATTTTAGATTTTCTTAATAAGTTTTTATTTTTTCTCTAACAACCCTTTTATTTAAACATAAACAATTAAAATCTGTATTAAATTACGTTTCTTTTAAAAAGTATTAAAATTAAAATAATTACTATGAATACTCTTGACTTTGTTGAATAGGTAGTGTATTTCCCAAGACATAATAGACACCACCTTATTTATTACATAATTTGCTGTAGTAAGTAGATAAGCGGAAAGCGCATTTAATGACTGTACCGTTTTGTCAGCTCAATAACAAAGTTTAATATTGATGTCAAACGACTATTTATTTGAATTAATAAACAATTATTACATCCCACAGATGCGGCGTATGTCCCACGTATTTCCAAAAGATATGTGCGTTCGACTTCACGTCTAACGCCACGCATATATTCGACAATCACTGCATAATGGACTTGTACAACTGCATAGAAGGCACCGGTTTGTTTCTTAAGCATATTATTAGCGTTTCCATGATTTACGGGTTTGCGTCTTACTACCTTGCTACGGTCATGATTTATGAGACAATTAATCATACATTTTAGTTCACTTGTCAATCCCTACTGCTAAAAAATAATGGTTGAACATGACTGATGTCGGGCACGATTTGAAGTTCAATTGTTTATGCTGGCATTGTATTATATTTACCAAAATATGTCATGTTTAATGAATGATCAGTGGGTGTGATTAGTGTGAATTACCCACCCCCCAGTGTGGGGGCATTTCGAGAACGATTGGTAAGGCCCTGGCACGGGGTGACCACTAGAGATGTCACTCGTAGATCTCTCTAACGTCACTTCCAGTCTAAAGCACTCTTTTATAGACATAGATCTAATGAAATTACGAGATTAATCTATGTAAAATTCGAATGTTATCCTAGTAGAGAATCACTAACTAGGTTACTAGGTACTAGCTAAAGAAGGTAATCAAGTTTCGTGCAAGAGATGGCTTGCAGCTTGTATCAATTTTAAATTAATTAATTTATTCGATAACTTAGGACTAGATTACATTGTGGACGCGGTTACAAGTTATAACGTTTCTAAATCTAGTAAGTGGGTGCAGTACTGTTCCTCTAGATAGGTTACGACGTAACCTGTGTTTAGATAAAACAGTAATTATTGACCTAATTTGTGGCTCTCCAAACCTGTGGTGTAGCTATAGTCCTACACATAGGTATTTAGATACCAGCTTTTGCCCGCGGCTTCGCCCGCGTGGATGTTGGAAAATATCCCACGGGAACGAACTACCGGGATTAAAAGTACCCTATGTTCCGTTATACTTCTATTGGTTTACGCGGCGGACGCCAGAAAGCTCCCAGTCAGCATGATTTTTCCGACATCTTCAACAATCATCATATTTTAGCCAATTTATGTAAAACCTTAATGAATTATACACCTAGTTCTTCCTCATGAATCACTCCGTTCATTGGTGAAAACCTGATGTAAATCCGTTCGGTAGTTTATCGCGTTCAGACAGACAGACGCAGCGCGGAAGGACTTTGTTTAGTAAAATTATACCGGTCACACTCTAATAATACTTAAATAAGAAATAACTTTTGACGGAGTGAACCGATTTTAATAAAAACTTATTTATAAAAAAAAAAACAACCGACTTCCAAAAAAAAAAACACAACAGAATGAAAAATAACTTTAATTTCGGAAATCGGTGTCTTTGGTTTAGTATTTTCGTTTTTTGCCACCGATTTCCGAAACTAAAGTTATTTTTCACTGTGTAGTGTTTTTTTTGGAAGTGAGTTGTTTTTTTTTTTATAAATAAGTTTTCATTTTCCACTTTTTTGTTGTGGTACCTACCCCACCCAAATTCGTCTTACCACTACTTGCTAAGTAAATAACAGTGACAGGAAGTTCTTATAACATCAGCAACATCTCAAAAACCACTCATCGGAAAGTGACCAAATTTGATGCGAACTGCGACCACCTCAGGAGTACGACTATATACCATTCCAAATAAAAACTTTGCAAAAAGGCAAATATAATGTCGGGCTAAGTCATGTCAGAAGTTTGGAAGGCGTAGTTAGGCGTAGGTTTGGACGCCGTCGCCAACAAATTATTAAATCAACCACACGACGACAGATCGTTGACGAAATCGTGTCTGCTGACAATCAAGGCAACACATAACATACGACTCAATTAGTGCAATTTGAAGCATATTACCATTAAAATCATTTATAGCCGGAGTGCATCTCATGAAAGTTCTAATAAGCCCAAACGCGGCTAGGATACATTGTTTTATTACGGAGTTCCGGTGCCTACCTTCCGGCTTCATCATCAGATCAGTTCAATGGTACCATTTTCATCAGAACCATTTATTTAAATTTGCTTCGTCATAGTCGCTTAACTATCTTAATCGAGATATCTTGTCGCCACCCGTGAAATACTTACCATTGAGGAGTTCCCGTGGCCATCTGTGGTCTTCTTCATCAGTTCCACTTCACCTAATGAAACTTTCTCAATGATTTGCATACAGAAAGTATAATTCGGTGAAGTGACTTGTTGATGAAGATACCAAAATCGCTTTGTATATGCCTATAATATTTAAGGTGTTTCCTCAATTCCTCATGGATCCTATCATCATAACTGGATTTTGATAAAAATGGAACCAATCTGGAAGTATGTTCTTTCAAATAAAAAATAATTTTTCAAATCGGTTTTTAAATGATGAAGTACTGAGGTAACAAACATTTAAAAAAAACAACCGAATTGAGAACCTCCTCCTTTTTTGAAGTCTGTTAAAAATAAAAACTAAAATGTTACCTCAAGAAGTCAAGATACGAACTATGACTACATTTCCAATCCCATAAATCTCTTAAAAAGAGGTACTCAAAACATTTCATTTATTTGTGATTTTTAAAATCAATAATCCCTATTTTACCCCCTTAGGGGATGATTTTTCAAGAACGCTGAACCATATAATTCTTTATTTCCTACCAAAAGCATAAATTTGAATTTTCATATTCCTAACTTAAGAAATACTGGGTTTCCCATACAAACTTTCATCCCCTTTAGGACTCTTTTTGAGACAAAAAGTAGCCTATGTCCTTCACCAGGATGCCATTCTATCTCCTTGCCAAATTTTATCGAAATCCGTTCAGTGGTTCAGGAGTGAAAAGGTAACATACAGACAGACAGAGTTACTTTCGAATTTATAATATTAGGTCTTTACCTATGAAATTGGAGATTTGTATGAAAATTTTAAAATATAAAAATTTTGTTAATTTTTTTATTTCAGTTAATCAAAGTACTGGCCCAAGTTATCTATACAATTTTGACGGCAGTTTGTTTATCCCTTTTCTGTAGAAGTCTGCCGGACGGGAGGCGATGAAGGCAGCGAAAGAGTTTTGTACTACCTCTTGGGTGTTGAATTTTTTCCCACTCAAAAAATTGTCTAAATTTTGAAAAAAGTAGAAATCTGTTGGGGCAAGGTCCGGTGAGTACGGTGGGTGACGGAGAGCTTCCAGCTGTAACTCTTGCAGCTTTGCGAAGATCTGTCGTGGAGTGTGAGCTCGCGCGTTGTCGTGGAGAAGCAATGGGGAAGAGCGATTGACCAGTATTGGTTGTTGAATTGCGAGTTTCTCCATCATTGTTTGCAATTCTTGGCAATACCTATATATCTGCCGTCACTCTTGTGCTACTCGGTAAGAAGCTGTGATGTACAAGTCCACCAGACAGTCACCATGATCTTCCTATGAGTAATCTTTTTTTTAGCGCACTGGTTAGATGCTGTACCCGGGTCCACCCACTGAGACGAACGCTTACGGTTGTCGTACAGGATACACTTTACATCGCAGGTAACAATTCGATTAAGAATTCCCTTGTTTCTATGCCGATTTAGTAGTGCTATGCATGCTTTGACGCGTAAGTCTCGCTGTTGGTCGCTTAGTTCGTGTGGCACCCACTTATCTAGCTTTTTAATCTTTCCGATTTGACCCAAGTGCTTCAATGTTGTTTTGACAAGGCCCGCAGCAAGCTCAGCCGTAGATTGAGTTGGATCCGCTTCCACTATCGCCTTTAATTCGTCGTTGTCGACAATAGTTACCAGTCGACCGCGAGGCTCGTTCTTCAACTCCAAATTTCCAGATTTAAAACGATTGAACCAAGAATCGACCGTGTTCATGCAAGCAGTATTAGGCCCGTACACGTCGTTGATGTTTCGTTTTGTTTGCGCAGCGGTATTTCCACGTAGGAACTCATTCGAACATTGTACGAATTTTCAGTTTATCCATGGCGCCAAAAACTACCACAATTTCACAAAAACAAAAAACTGTCTAAAAACTAATGACTGAATTTGAAATTAAATTAACACGGCTTTCGAATGAAATTTATTTGAATTTCGAATTGCGCGCCAATCCACAGATAATTAAATCTGAAAATACTGGTTATACTCTCCAATTACATAGGTAAAGACTAGAGATTTTACATCCATTCCTACTAATAAAGGGTGTCTCAGTAAGAGTGCACTTTTTCATTTTAAAATAAAAACAAGTATTTTATGACAGAGTTGTGATATTTTTATTGTATTGTAAAGAAGACATGTTCCGATTAAGTATGGAATGAAATATCCGGCAAATGACCCCCACGGCTCCGATGACAGGCCATTACTCTTTTCGTGAAATTTTCCATGACTTTTGCATAGAGATGTGGCTGTATCTCACCGATGTCGCGTTGGATTTCCGATTTGAGCTCAGGAATTGTTTCGGGTTTATTTTTCACAAAACTCCAAAGAAAAAAATCGCACGGCGTTAAATCGCACGATCTTGGTGCCCAGTTGACATCAGAATTTCGTGAGATAATGTGTTCTGGAAATCGTTGCTGCAATAAGTCGATTGTTTCATGCGCAATGTGGCAGGTTGCGCCGTCCTGCTGAAACCACATGTTGTCCAGATTCATGCCGTCCAGTTGAGGCCACAAGAAGTCCGTTATCATATTCCTGTAACGAATGCCGTTCACCGTTGTAATGAGTTTTCACAATTATAACGCGTTGTTCTTTCGAAAACTGCTCCATTTTTAATAATCGGAATAAACAGAGGTGACAGCTGTCAAATTTCAGAGTTGCCACTTGCATGAAAAAAAAATTATTCCAATTTTAAAAAGTGCACTTACTGAGACACCCTTTATTATAAATTTGAAAGTAACTCTGTCGGTCTGTCTGTTACCTTTCAAACATACACCACTGGATCGATCTTTATGAATTTAGATTTCTTTTCACCCTGGATATTTGTATTACAAATGATGAAACACAAAACACACGCAGACGAAGTATAATATGACATACACTCCAACAACGTCAATTACCACTGGAAATACCTACCTTTATCTATATGACTAGCACGTCCCGCGGGACTTCGTCCGCGTGGATTTCGTACTTTAGTACCCCGTTAGGGGTAGATTTTCAAAAAACCCTGATACACGTTATTCTTTATTTTCGGTCTTAAATATGACATAAATACTGAGTTTCGAGTTAATCGGACCGCATGTTAAAATTATTCCATACAAACTTTGACCCCCAATCCCCCTAGGCCAGGGGTTCCCAAACTTATTTTGTCTACTGCTCACTTTATAATAAATTATTTGTTACTTAAAAACCTAAATGAAATTACAAATCGCCCCCTAAGCCCCTACACCCATTTTTTTTCTGGGTCTCTCACTGCCCCCCTTTAGGCCTGCAGCGCCCACAAGGGGGCACAAGGCCCCACAAGGGAGCGTTATCGCCCACATTGGGAAAGGCTGCCCTAGGGGATTGTGCTTCATAATTTACTTAGTATTTGTGCCCAAGTTTCAAGTTTATTAACTCAAGAAATAAGATTTTTCTTACAAACAAAATCCCAATCTTTTCACCCCCTTAAAGCTCGAATTTCCAAAAATCCTTTCTTAGTGGATGCTTACAACATAAAAGGCATCAACTGCCAAAATTTCAACATAATAACTAAACCTAGCCTCAGCGGTTCAGGCTCTGTGTTGATGAATCAGTCAGTCAGGACAAGTAATAAAAAAAAACCCTAATATTAGGTTAATTCGTTCAGAAGACTAATAAGCAAAGTTTTTCAAAGCTTCCTCTCTCCTACTATTTTTCTGTGCCTGACAGGGTCCATAATGATCACATATAATTTTAAGTTATCACCTAAGTACACATTGTGGAATGCAAATAAATGATTGAGTATTGAGTATATTTTTCAGAATTTGCCCCAATGAAATACGACAAGTGCCTGTTCTTTGGAAACTTCGCTTACGTTCATGGATACAAACATGAAGATGAGGACTATGGAGAGGATCATATAATAGTCCAACATTCAAAGAAGAACCCAGATTTTTAGGATGAAAAAGTATTTTATTTTCGGTGATATTATATAAAATTAAACCTATTACTGCTACACGAATATCAATCTGTCATCACGCTTATTCTATTCTGTACGAAAAAACAAATGAGTTACACAAATATCCCAACTTAATGTTAATTTATTCTGATATATGAAATTGGTATAACTTAACTAATTATTAAAATATCTTAGTGTTTAGTTATTATGTAACAGTACAATTGCTTAAACAAACAGATAAATGAATTTAAATATTATTATCATTCAGTAAAAATTAAGTCTTACTGTGTACATCATTGGATCCTAATTATTATCAAATAATTGGATATGATAATATTGTGTGTTTAGACATTGGTGTGCAGTTAACTTATTAGGGTACTGCAATACTATCAGCATTGATTTAAAAAAAACCCTTATACAAGTAAGTTATTCTGCATATAAGACCTTTTTACAGTTTATATAACAATGCTTAATAAATTAAAAGTCCATTTCTATTAAGGTGCTACCACTTGTTATCACAACAAAGGCTGTCTTCACACTAACCTACATTTGTGTCCACGACGACGCGTCGGCCAGTGTGAGGGCAGTCGGAGCGAGAAACATGGGTTATGTGCCGGCCATGTGCCCAAGCCGCTTGTAGTCAATCTTGTCCAGTTGCACAAGAGGGCGCAGCTGATCGGCGAACGCGCGCATGTCCTCTGCTATCATATCCTGACCTTGTGGCGCAAGCACCTGAATGATAAATAAATAAGTTATTTCTATACTGGATAAAAATATTGCATGCTGAAAAATGTATGATGGACAATCACAGCACTTAGATTTAAAATGATTGCCATTTTCAGCTAGCATAAAAGAAAAAACTGAAAATTATGTGATTAGCTGTGTACACCTAAGCAAACACTTAAGTTTAAAAAGTTTATAGGTGTTAATCCTTATCCAAGACATCTACTAACAAAAATAAAGGATCTCAAAGCTCACATTCCAGCTGAGTTACAGCTGGAGAATCATGGGTTTTATCTGACATGTTATTCTTACAACTGACAAAAAACTGTTACTTACAGATAATTCTACTAGATAACTCTGAGATATAGGCTCTGGGGGCATTGACCCTTGGGATATCTTGAAAACCTTTGCAACTGTAATCTTCATTCGTCCTTTTCTGAACATATAACCTGTGAAATTGGAAAGTAAATAATGAAAAACCAATTGATATCCAATTTAGGAAATAATTATAGGATGTCCATTGTACACTATAGGGATTCTACCATGTGCACAACACTGGCTTATTTTGTGTGTCGTATTTACAGTAACATTTACACAGTTACAACTAAACGTTTCCTTGTGTTGGGTATAAATTATGAGCAGCATCTTTTCATCAACTTCAACCCATTTGAGTGAAAACAGTACATGTTACTAATAGCAATATACTCCAACTTGCATGAGTAATTAATTGATCAACTACAAATTGCAGGGTCTACTCCAAAGCGATAAATCCAAAGTAACGGCTGAATGTTTGGACGTTTCCTACTACACTTTATTCTATTCCATTCGGTCAGTATGAATCTGAATGAATTTCATTTTGATGTTTGTTCTACAAACTACATTTTGATGTTTGGTCGTATCCAAACCAGCTATACTAAATAGAAAAAGTGTATTATGAAACATCTGAATATTTGGCCCATGTTTACAAATAGAAGATAAAAGTAGGTATCTATGAACTAATATAGCCGTTTCCTCAAGGCAACATTATCCACTTTCTTGCTCTTTGAACCATGTTAATGAAAAAATATTAAAAAAAAAATACCTTTCACACTGTATTCAAATTCAATTCTGCAACCCAATTCATTCAGGAAGTCAATCAGCTGTCCACTGCAAGCAATATCAAGACTTGATCGAACCACTGTGGGCCTGTTTTTATCTCCAAGATCTGGCTGACCAATGTAACGGAGCTGGAATGGCATCTCACGGTAGTCCAGAGCTTTTCTAACTCGTAGCATCAACGGCGCAGCCTGAAAATTTAAACAACAAATTATGTATGTTTTATTTGCTTCGTACTTATTCAAAATAATTTGTAAATACAATCTTATGTGCTTTATAATTATGAAGCAAATAAGTATTTATGTTAACCATTATATTTTTATTGAATTTACCTGTTGGTTGGGATCTCGCAAGCTAAAGCAAACTTCTTGATCATCAAAGGTCTCCGGTCCTGCATCGACATTATCACACAGCCCACGCAGGCGATGAAGTAAAACCTCTACAGCCGAATCCAGCACGGAGCCCTAAACGTAACATCACAATAACATTATAAACAATTTCAAATATCGAAAATATATAGGTTGAGTAACCTGCCTGTAGTAGATATTCTTGATTCGGAATTATGTTAGCCTTTAACGCTTGTGATAGACTGTCGGTGGCCGTAATAGGGGCTGCATTTGCAGCTGACATTCCAGCCATTTTTGAAAATAATATTTGTCCAGTTTTAGTTTTTCAACTTCTTTGCTAGTTTCATTAGTTCTAATAGTTTTGTATTTTTGTCGCCGTCTCGCCGAGTTGAGTTGACAATTGTTTGACGACAGACTTTGACAACCATTTGTCATTTTTTTACAGCATGGAAATAGAGTCTGACCAACGAAAGATGTCCAAGAAAAAAGGCGGGAAATTTAAAAAATCAAGAGCTGTCAACCCTGGCTACACAGTGCTTAAACAGAGTTGATACTATTTATTATTCGAGACATATTATGCGATATTTAGATCAGTATTTCGTTTTTATATACTTAGACCATAATAACCTTATTACCCTTGATATTTACTTGGAACTGTTAAACCACCATTATGTATTCGCGCAACACTGTCACAACTTAGCGTTACAATATTTCGCCGTGAGGATGATCATTATCAGCACCAAAGTTAATTCAATTCAATTCAAACAATTTATTTCAATTCATTGCAGATCATATAGTTAATTAATTAATTAATTAAATGGGAATAAAATTTCAAATTATATTACAATAAATATCTACATGTACCTATATAAAAATAATAATAATAAAAAAATATTGGAAAAGTGGAATAAAGGAAATAAAAAATATAATAATAAGTTAAGCTCTAAACGAAACTAGCTTGGCATTTTTAAACTTCTGCACATTGAAGTTCACAGCTCAACTTTCCTGGCAAAGCCTTATACCGAAAAGGTTGAATGGGGAAGGCAACTGTCAAAATGGCGCTGTCGTAGCTAGTTCTCAACACAAGCCAATAATACAAGGCGTGAGATGGTTTTATTTCATTTTTGCGAAAATGATGCGTTGTTGTGTTACTAAATACTCCGAAATTGGAGTCCATCATTTCCCGAGAGACCCTAAAATTAAAAGATGGTGGCTTAAAGCTATTCGTAGAGATGTTTTATAAATTAAACAGAGTAGAAACATTTTGAAGAAAGTGACTTTGAGGATATATTTATGGTTTTAAATTCTGACACTTTCCATATCATTTACTTGATTTAAAATATTGAAATCACCGAAAATAACGAAATAGCGAAATAAAAGTAAGCTCATGAATGAACGAAATGTCAATTGTACTATAGGCCGTGGGGACCTAGCTATGATCACGCCATCTACAATTAGCTTTGCCCGACCTTCCCCATTAAACAAAAAGTTATTACTATACATTTAATTAATGCAATAGAGACCACTGATGTGATGAGGATGACACAATAAAATCAAAACGAAACCTAGGGGTTATGAGTCATAGTCGAAATCGGATTCCAAAAACTCTACACCTGATAATATTGAATCATCTTCTGCTTTCTGCGCTGCTACTGCTACTGTCCCAAACATGTATTATGAATCGTTCAAATTCGTTTTCAATAATACGATCCCCTAATTTGTACTGATGTTCAACATTTAGTACATGATCATTGTACTTCTTCCAGTCATCAGCAGTTACGGATAGAAAACGTTATTTTATTAAATTTTGCATTTCAGACCCTGGTATTCTTATACAAAAGTTCAATACCTACTCGACCAAAATGTATGAATCAGCTGATTTTTTTTCGTGATTTCAGAGTTGGTCCCATAGTGAAAGTTGTTCATATTCATGGTTAGAACACCTGTAAAAAATTCGAGAAAAAATCATCCAGTATTTTTGCTTGCTACCTTTCTCTTCGCCTGACTCAAGCTCAATTGCATTGAGGTCGCAATGATTAGGTGGCAGCAACAAAATTTCGTGAATGTGGGTATGACTGTGTTTTTTTAGAAGTACTTCTGCTTCGTTAACTACTGCAGGTTTATTATCTTTCACCAAACACATTAAGGTCAGGTAAAGCGCCAGGGCAGCCCGCGAAATTCAAATTTTCTTACGTTTTTTGCAATTTGCAGGTCAGCATTAAGTTGTATGTTGATTAAAATATGATTCGCGACCGTGAAAAATATGTATTTATGGAATTATAATAATTAAAGTCATCAATACAACTCTCTAAGTCCAAGTAATTCTATTGAATGACTATTTCATGAAATCTTAACATTTCAGGATTATAACTTAAGGAATTGTATACTGATTATAATGATTATAATTCTGTAAATACATATTTGTTACGGTCGTGAATCATACTTTAATCAACATGCACCCAGACACTGAGCTGCAAATTGCAAAAATTGTAAGAAAATTTGAATTTCGCGGGCTACCTTAGCGCTTCCCCTTAATTCTACTTTGGTATGATATTCTTCAAAATGAATATTATTCTCTAGAAGCCATATTCGGAGATTAGTTTTAGAATCAGATACAGTAGGGGGTTTGTTTCCTTGTTTCACATGGTAACTTGCATTGTCCATCACAAGTACACTAGGTTTAGTGAGATTTGGTATCAACATTTCCTCAAACCATTTCATTAAGTTGGTAGCAATCATCATGGTAGTCAACTGATTTGGATTTTAGGCTGAATACCAATAATGCACCTGGCACAAACCCTTCCTCCGATCGTGCATGCACAATAATATATCTTTTTCTTGACACAATAATATATATTAGTAGTAGTGACATCACTTGTTGAAGGTCCTTGCCACGATTTTTTATTTTTATAGTTCTGACGTACATACGTCTCATCAAGGTAAACAATCTGTTTACCTTCTAGCCTCTTCTGATTTATTGACCTCAAGAATCTGTGTCTCCATGCCGCAATATCATATTTTTCTGTAAATAAAGCCCTTTCATTTGTATTGTTTTGAAACTCAAACCCGCACCCTAATTGCGTAACACACTGTTAATCGGAATCGGAATCATTTTGAAGCAAATTGCTAATCCATTGCTTCTTAAGTTCAAAAAATTTGTCTGCTCAACAACGTAAAAAGCGCAATGAATGTTGTTGAACTGTCAAAATGAAGCCGATTTCTACTGTTAGTATGTTACGCAATTGCCCCGCCGTTCTTGTGTAAAATTTTTCTAAGGGTTTCACGGCATCCCGTAAATTCAATTGCTTCCTTCAGCTCATTGTGCAGGCTTCTCAGTATTGAGGTTTGTTTTTTCAATTCATAAAATTCGTTTATTTTGTTTCTTATAGCCGAAATATCAAAATTATCCAAATTGGAAACTGATAATTTTGACAGTCCTAAAATATTGCCGTACTTTTGAAAATAATTCGTGGTCAGCTTTCGTTGGCCAAACTTTATCGAGTACTATCGTACTTTCATGGTCTACAAATAGATTCTAATATAGTAATTCTGATCATCATTATGATGAGAATGTCTTCATATAGGTGAAATTTTTAATAAAAACATTTTAGAACATTTAAAAACATTCTATCATATCTCATCAGTATTTTCTTTATCCCGATCCTGACAGCCAATAGATCTCTTAATTTGTCCACATAATGATACATTTCGATGACAATGTATTATACCGTTGAAAAGGGTTTAAAATAGAGATTTTTTTTTAAATAAAGCTGTTCCATTCCGTGTGAAAATTCCGTCGGGAAATGTCGATTCAGAATTTCGAAGGCAGCAAAACCGTACAAATACGCACACATACTGTGACAAAACCTGTTGTAATTAGTCGACTTCATTAGCTCTTTTTCGAACATTCCAAACTATCGACGTAATCTTTGGGATCTTCTAATGCTAAATAGTAGCTCCTAGTTCATCTCTTCTATTAATCCATTTTCATACCCATAGTTTTTATTTCTTTATCACAAAATTCTGTCATTACCGTATGCTTCATTAGTTTATTCGCTTTATCGCGTTGCAGCGCGTTCATTAAACTTGTATATTGTATTCGACTATAATATTGCAAACAATTTTTTTGAGTTACTAAACGTTTAGTTACTAAATTACTCACCACTTGAATAAATTATTAGAAATAGTCCGAACCAGGCGCGATATCACCAGCAAGATTTTGTATACAGCTTTGATTTTGTATAATTTCTGGGGTCCAGCGATATAATATTTATGTTGGCGCTACTGGCAGCACTGTAACCTGTTTGTCATTGTCAATATGATGTCATTGTCATCATGGATGTCAACTGTCAAACTGTCACGTTTTTATGGGGACGCTGAAGAAAGTAGCGTGTTGTTTTGAAATTATTTGAAACTTTAATAAAATTAATATCCCGTACAAAAATGACGAGTCACGTTAAAATACGTTTAGCCTCCGAAAGGGTTAATCATTCTGTTACTACTAACAATGATTTACCTCGATTTTATACTCCTGGTCAGGTTGTTACAGGCATGGAAGATTTTATGCGGTAAGATTTGTTTATTGTTTATCAACCGACATTAGTATTCGTTTTAAAGAATAAAAGCACATTTTAATTAAAATCTTCTCTTGCAGTGGCCATGGTACTTATGCAGTAGATGATTCTCTAAAAGCTGCAGTAGCTGGGGTTATGCAAAAAGTAAACAAGTTGATATGTATTCGGCCTAGAAAGAATCGGTACGTTGGTGAAATTGGTGACGTTATTGTGGGGCGAGTACTTGAAGTCCAACAGCGGAGATGGAAGGTGGAAACTAATTCACGGTTGGATTCTGTACTTCAGTTGTCAGCTGTAAATCTTCCTGGCGGAGAATTGGTACTTAGCAGTTTATTTTAATAGAATGCGACTTGAATTATTACATTTATTTAGTTTGGTACTTTTAATATTATTTATGGAAGTGAACTAACACATTAATGTTGCCCTTGTCCCTATTAACACCTCTTTGTTAAAAAAGTTAGTTGTGAAACTTACAGAGGCGGAGATCAGCTGAAGATGAGCAGATGATGAGGAAACACTTACAGGAGGGAGACTTGATCAGTGCAGAGGTACAGAGTGTGTTCTCAGATGGATCCCTCTCGCTTCACACAAGGAGCTTGAAATATGGCAAGGTAGGCCCATTGTTTCAATTGAAGAGCAATAGTGCAGTTTTAAATGTTATGGGCTTGTCACACTTGATCCAAATGATTATTAGTATTATATCCTACATATTCTTGCCTCACTTTTATTAAAGAAGCCTATAAAAAATAATTATTTTTGTTTTTTCAGCTGTCACAAGGGATACTAATCAAAGTATTTCCCTCATTCATTAAACGCAGAAAGAACCATTTCCACCACCTGCCTTGTGGCATTTCAGTTATCATTGGCAACAATGGCTACATTTGGATCACTCCAGCAGAACAAAGTAATATGGTTGAAGGTGACAAAGATGAAATTGCAAATGTTGAATCACAGGTGGGTTGGCTACAGGACTTATAATAAATAATAATAATAATACCATTTATTTCAGGCGACACGGCCCATAGAAAAATACCTTAACCTAAACATACATATTTTTATTATCAAACAATTGTGTTAGTAAATAAGGCTTAAGACTAAGTTAGTAGCACTTCACTTTGCACTAGGTGAACTTTGTGCTGTCCTGTGGAACTTGTCCGCGGAAGCGACGGAACACCACGTCTTGCGGCCAAAAGTCTTCTTCCATGACGAGGGGCAGATAACAGTTTGGTACACGCACGACAAACGCCTTGAAGTTGACGTTCCTGTGCGATTCCAGTAACTGCACCCTCGGCGTGTATCTCATCTTCTGGCGCACGTACTCCACGATGTCCTCCGCCTTAGTGGTGTAGTGCAGGCGGGAGATGTACACCGGTGTGTTCGGCTTTGCGGCACGCAGGCTCACTTCAGGCATCGTAGGAGCTTTTCCGCAGCGGTTCTTGTTCGTTCGCGATCTGCGCTTCCTCCTTTGTACCGTAACTAAGTATAATTTTTCTTTTTTGTAAGTACTATATAGTAGCCCTCTATTCTTTAGTACATACATTATGTAGGATGTCTTGCCATATTGTTCCTAATTTTTTTCAATTGTAGTTATTACTCCAGTATAGTAGGTACACATAGTAGCAAAAAGAAACAGCCCAACATAGACTAGCTATCTGTGTAGGTCATACAAATCGTTTCAAAGTCAAAGTCAAAACATTAATTGCGAACTAAGTGTACAATGTTGGTGTAATATTATGTCAGTACTTAAGACTTAGCAGCCTTTTACAAGCAATGCAATTATCATTCGCCTGCCTGTTTTTAGGGTTCCGTAGTCAACAAGGAACCTTTATAGTTTCGCCATGTCCGTCCGTCCGCAGCTTAGCTCAGAGACTCTTAGAAAGCTATAGTTTGGCAGGGATATACATATTAATCACGCCGACAAAGTAGTAAAATAAAATCATGAAAATTTTTAGGGTACCTCTACACTTAAAGTGGACATGTTTTTTTTTTCCTCTACTCCATGGTGTGGGATGTTGTTAGAAAGATCTTTCAATAATATTGTGGGTTTGTGAAAAATTTTTCGATTAAGGGATCCATTTCTGAAATATTAAGCTTTAAAGTGATAATTTTTGTTAGAGTCAAGAATCAAATGTGTTTCTCCCCGCCAGCTAAACGGTTAGTTTTGGATATGTGAAAAAATTCACAGTAGTAGTATATACAACGAAGATAAAAGGAAAACTATCACAACTACGTAGGCTTTACAAGTTAACAAGTAATAGTCAACCAACATACATTTGCAGTTGGAATGTATGGGAGATCATGTTTTTCAACTACAATGTTAAGTTTGTTCTTGGGATAAACTCATCCCAACCACAGAACCCTTCATTGTGCTTGGTCCGACACGCACTTGGCCGGATTTTGTGTAGGAATTGTACCTGTGACGCTTATAGCAGCAGCCAATCAATCAATTACCGTGCCCAACATGCACCAAAATTATCCTAATATTTTATTCAAAGTTTTTGCAAGAAGTTGAATCGCTACTGATTGCCATATAATACATATTATTATACACAAATCAAGTATACCTCGATCTTCTATAAATAGCCTGATAGCCAATGAGTTTTTGAAACATTTTCTATTTACTAAAACTATTTAAGTATTGTGCAAGAGTTACTCCTTTTCTGAGCTTTTGTTTGGGCACCTGTTAAATGTGGCTGCTGATGATACTGAAAAATCATTCTTTTGCCATTTTTGTTCGTTCATATTGAACGATATTCAATTTGTCTCTTTACAGACTGTAAGCAGATCCGATAGAGAAACAATGGCGAGAGTAAAGAACTGCATCTTGGCGCTTGCAGCTTCCAAGATGATGCTGGATGATACTAGCATCATGTTTGCATATGAAGAGAGCCTGAAGTATGACGACGTTAAAGACTTGCTCGACCCTGAAGCTATGCTTGATGTAGCCTTCCTAACTCAGCACAGAATAAACTATGTCGTTGAAGAGTAACAGGTTACATTTTTAATTTCTCCTTTTTTTTTTCATACCTGAAAATGATTTGTTTGTCAGTGGTTTAATGATACAAGTTTAAATTTATTTCACATAATTTATTTGCAATATCACAAACCAATTAATCAAATATTAGAAGTGGAGTCTTTTCTCGATTTATTATAAAACATCTTAGCATCTCTTAAATATGATGTGATAGGCATCATCATAAATTTTTAAAAGGTACATAACAAAATTATTATTTGGTTTTTAATTTTATAAACTATGGTACAATACTGTAAAAGAGTTAATCTAAATTAGTATCTAAAAATATTTTACAAATAGAAATATTGTAAAAAATCCTATAAAACGTGTATATTGTACAAGTGATAATAAAAATTGTGACAATAATTTGAGAAGTTTGACACAGTTAACTTATTCTCTTACTTCTTACATTCACAACACTCGTACATACATTAATATTTGGCACTTTATGATTTCTTATTTCTTTTCCCAAGAATTTTCATAAGATTCTTCGACATGAAGTACGGTTTTTCTAGTGAACCATCGTTTCTTTCGCAGTCTTCAACTGAAAAAAAGTAATGTAAAAGTTGTACCTAAATATGTATTTCATATTTAAAACATGGTATAAATTGATTTCCTTACTTCGTGTCCATTCCACTATAATCCTCACTTTTGAAAATTCCATGAAAATCAATTTTGTGAATGCTAAATAATAGAAATAGTCATCAGGGTAAAAAAAAAAATAGTTGTTTTATAACTCCGAGGTTGTAGCTATAGATTTATGTAGAAGTGTACATGGGTTTTTAACATACTTATACAGAGTAAACCAGGTCGAAATTGTTATCGTTTGGGATGACTATTTCAGGACTATTTTTTGATACCATGTTTAAAATGAAATCCGTAAGCGTTTAGTAGAAAACAGGTGAGGATCATGGCGGAAAAGCGTTCCGCAATAATGCTCACCGAGGTACCTTTATAACTCTGGAATATTTGAAGGACTATTTTCATGATTTGGCATGGGGTCACGACTATTTTATGACTATTTTTTGGAAACCAAGTCGCCGTTTGCCCGCACGAGAGGTGTGGATTATGGCGAAACCATTTCGCTGAGATCTTCACATACCTATAGCTATAACTTCGGAGTTATAACACGACTATTTCTTTTACCTTGGTGACTATTTATGGCTATTTTTTCGCATTCTCAAAATTTATTTTCCTGAAGTAATAATGACCACTTTATTTGTACGAAACTCTTGAATGAGGTACTTACGGAAACAAAGGAACAACGTGTCAACGGCCATCTCATAGACGTTGAAGAATATAGTGCAGATGAGATAGGTGGCGATACTCAGTATGATGGCGGGAATGTGGTTGTAGTGCAGGGGCTGGCCCTGCGTCACCTCATAGAATAAGTTCCACTGGAGCAGATAGTACACGCCGACACCCACCCCCACGGATATCAACAGTTTGGACAGGAAGAACAGGAAGTCTGTCACCTGAAAGTGGTTTAACTCATTAATACAAATCGAATACAATCAAAACAGATCACAAAGTTTCACAAGAAAGTTTTACCATAAACCAACACCTTTTATCAGATTTTCTTGAAACATACCTTGTCTATCACAACTACTCTTATGATATTTCTCATGAGCAACGAGAAAGCGTCTCTCGCGCTCTTACAGAAGCTATGTCCATGTACCGCGCACATGATGTACGCGTTCTTATTGATGAACTTAAGGAAGTTCTCAAGGCACCAGCAGAAGCACTTGCAGCAACACATGAGGCATTTCGTGAGCGGATTGTCGAACTTCTTGAGTTTTTGGTCGATCCACTCTAGGATGACGCGGATTACCCGCACTATGGCAATGATGAGCGCTCCCAAGGCGACGGTACCCATGTGATACCTGCAACATGATCGAATGAAGCGTTTAAGACACGTATTGTGCGCTACTTCAGCCACATCATGCGAAGACTGAGAGTTTGGAGAGAGTCCTTTTCAATGCAGACTAAAAATGTGGACAGCCCTGACCCTCCGAGCATTAGGACTCTTTACAGAAACCACAAGAATGATTCAGGACCGAGATATTTTACGCCGGGGGTGAAAGAGAGAGAATGGCACAACAAACATTGTTCTCAATTACACTACATCTTACCGTAATGTTCTTAATATGCCAGACGTAAGAGTGAAGAATGGAAGATCTCTCTTCTTGTACGTCCAGTACCACGTGGAGAATGTGCTGGCGAGCATCATGTCCGACACGCCGCTGATGAAAAACATTGTCCAGAAGAAGCCCAGCAAGTTGGCCACTGTTAGGGAAAATTTCGTTGATAAACGAATGTTTCATAAATAGAAATGCAGCAGACGTTTCTACCAATACCTTACTAGTACAAATTCTAGCTACTCTTTATTAACGCACAAATTGTGTTGTTAAGTATTATTAATAAAAAGTTACTAACAGTGCAAGTAAACGACGCTGTGCGGACTATCTAGGCCTGTGAAATGGCACGTGGCCTGTTTACAGGCTCCTCCGTCACTTGTGTCGTGACACCCTGCCAAGAAGGAGACTGGATCGCAAGCTTCGTTGTCCTAAAACATAAACACAATTCGAATGAAATATCAATCTTCGCAGTTTAATTTTATAAAGTGACGTGACTACGTGAGGTATGTGTTTAAAACTAATTTCTGGGGTCATCATATCTAGGGCGGTTCAGGCCCCAAGTATTTGTGCTAACAAATAAGATTTTGGCTACTGAAAAACTTAATTGCTCTAGTGAGTCACGGACTCGAGGCATCTAGTAACTTAAAACTAGAGATTAGGCGATGCGCGGTCAGTGTAAACAACTTCTTTCCATAGTCACCAAGATTACTATCAAGAAGAAACCAAGAAAACTTGTTTATATCATCATCGTATTCTAGGTACTTACTTTAGTATAATGGGCGACAATACTGCAGGCGCAGGTGTCGTTCGCGAAATTAACTACTTTGAAAGCCGGCTCTCCGATTGACAGCAAGTACATAAGCACCAGCACGCCGTAAGCGATCACAAAGCACTGAAGAATCCAAGGAAATATCGGGAAGAATATTGTTGATTTTATAGCAGTCACAGCTCTGGAAATTATAAAAAACACATTAATATGATTCACAGGTTGTATGAGAGAAAGTAGATAAATACATTCTAAACTTTTGTTTTCTTTACTAACAAGCGGCTCATGAGAGAGACGACAATAACTCAAATTAGTACTAAGTGGTTCGTTTCTACTAATTGAAAGCAGATCACGGTACACTTCTGTCACAAGATTGACGACTGGCCAATGGCAGATTGACCTCTTGATTTGATGCTAAATGGTAGCTAGATGCATTATCGGCTTAAGTTTTGGATAACCATTGTCTTCTGGCATAGCTTAATTACTAGGCGCATAGCTCAAGTATACCTAACTGAATCTGGAGTGTGTTATTTGCTGAACATGCATATTTTCACCTTTATCCCAGAGTGGACTTACTTGCTTCCCTCGCGGATGAGCGCAATAGCAATAGCGATCCGATTTCGCAGGAAAATGACAATTAACACGAGTATGAGTAGCAGGACGGCAACCGCGATGAGTATCACCAGCCAAGTCCCTGGCTTACTGAAGATGGACTCTGCATAGCCCTTGAGATTAGTCGTCTGATGCATAGTCGATGGGTTCGCCTTGTAATACGCGTAGTTTTTGTAACAAAGGTATACGCCTAAAACGAAAAGAAAAATGTTATGAATATATCCGTCGTTTTGGGGTACTCATATAGGATTAACCGTCGGTTTCTTTGCAAACAGAAAGGATGTAGACCTGCTTGACGTTGTGATTAGTGATCTCTTCAAGTGTAGCTGCGCATTTCATAGCTGACTTAGGCAGCAAATGATTAAAAACGGTGGCGCAATAGAACGTGCATATATAAAATACATAATATAGTCCACTTAACAAAGGAGTTGTAGAGTGCGTGAGCTGGGACCTAGCGATTTCTTCAGAAAGTTGTTCAGGGTGCTTATGGAGTAAACATAATAAAAGTCCCCGCGTCTAGGAGGTGAGCCTGAGTAAAAGGTAAAAGTTCCAACTTTTGAGTTTTTCGCTAATTTCTTTAAAACGATACGTCGTAGAAAAAAAATATCTTCTACGTAATGAAAGCTAATAACATTTTCTACAACTTTTGTCCTATACACTTTTTCCAATTCCTCACCAGTTTTCGAGCATCACGCTCCGAAAAAGTGAAAATGAAAGTTATTCAGTGTGACGGCCATTACCTGATGTGGAAAATGAGCTAAACTATAAACTAGGTTTTTTATTGATAAAATAAGCTGGGAGTACCTCAAGCGGTGAGGGCGGTAACAGTTGTGAGATCGCGTTTTCGACCAAAAGCGGGTAATGGAGCGGAAGCGGGAAGTCACTTTTCGTTCCATATCTCCGATGCCCACTATCGTAGAAAACGCGATCTTACTGGCTAAAACTCCCATTATCATCCATGCCTTCGGGCTTATTTTATTATCGTTGTTTATAATTTCAACCTGTTTGGCACAGTAGCCTACCCGGTAAGGCAGGGGAGCAGCCACGATTCTTTGCATTATAAACTTTATTTGTTACGCGATCGGATTATCTGCAATGAGTACTAATAAATGTCCTGTGTGTGCTGAGGACGTCGTTAAAGGGAGTAAGGACGTCTTTGAGATGAAACAAAAGGGAATACTGGGCCTCATCAAAGCAAGTCAAGAACGGAAAGATGACAAGCACCAAATTTTCCGTGGCTTAACATCCCTTTTAATTCACACCAATTGTAAAAATTACACCCGAGCCAAAACAATTAAAAAAGATGTAAAGGATGCATCCACATCTCAGAAAGAGGCAGGGCCGTCTCAGCTTAGGTATTCAGCTCCCCAATTCGACTTAAGACTAATTGCTTTTTATGTGCGCGTAATGTAAAAGAAGAAACTAAAACGCCTGTGAGCAGAAGGAGAATAGTACATCCAGTTGAAACTAACTGTTCAATATCGTATCAGGGAGGCGTGTTCTATGAGGAAGGATTCCTGGGGTGACGCAGTTCTTGGTCGCTTGTCCTCCATTAACAATCTTGTTGCTGAGGGGGCAGTATACCACAAAGACTGCTACCACACTTTTATGAAGCCTATCAGTTTCCCAAGATCGAAAGCTGAGATCCCCAGAAACATCCATGTCACAGAGGCTATAGCGGAGATTTTTGACTACATGGAGGGAAGCACCGTTTGTCAGTTCTCCCAAGATGAGATACTAGGTGTCGTAACAAGGGTCAAACCTCAGTGGCGAACCACCAGTGCTGAGTTGGAAAGCAAATATGGGGATCGAATATTGATCACTCCAGGAGTCAACAGATTCAAATCGCCCGTAGTGTGCTTTAGAGACCAAGTTATTATCAACCAAGTATGGTACGAAAACAGGGCCAAAAACGAAGAAGAGGAGAGGTTGAGGATTGTTGCTAAAGCTGTGGAAATTTTACGGTAAGACATTCAGAGTCAAGTGTATAACACAGATACATATCCACTCAGCGAAGACTTTCTGAAGAATCCTGGTACACTGCCTCAATCCCTGACCTTTTTTCTTGAATGCCTTCTATTGTCGAAGACAAAGAGAGTACCTAAACGAAACGAAGAGAAAAGGTGCGGCACTCGGAAACACCATCACTGCGATTGTCAGACCAAAGAGTTTCTTATCACCCCTATTATGCAGCCTCTCCCTGTTCCTGTACAGAAAGTATGATTCACAGCACTTGATCGATCTTCTTGCCTTGCTGAACTGTTCTACGGCGTACCTCCACTGCCAAGGAAAATTCCTCAACGGCGTGTCTGTTGACGAAAACGATGGTGAAGACGACGTAGAGCCCGTTCAGCAAGAACCATCCACGAGGATGAGGGTGCCTTGGAAAAAAACCCGCACGGCCTAAACGGATGAAGACTTAAATGGTATATACAGTGTGTCGGTATACGGTATGGCGAAAATTAAAGGTGAGGTACAGACCATCAAACTGAACAATTTTCTCCCGAGGACCAACACCGTAATCGCTAAAAAAAATCAGTCGTTCCATACAAAACTTCAATACCTACTCCACCAAATGTATGGGCTGACTGATAAATTTTTGCGATTACGATGTTGATCCCCGGGAGAAAGTTGTTCAGTTTGATGGTCTGTACCTCACCCTTAATTTTCGCCACACCGTGTACAGACACATTGTATAATATACAAAGATAAAAGCTTCGATAATTCAACGGCTGCACGGATTTGGATGATATTTGGTAGGTAGATTGATTAGGACTTGGATTAACATATAGGCTACTTATTATCCCGAAATAACGCGAACGAAGTAGCAGGCAACAGTTAGTGTTTGATAAAAGTCGTTTATTCGAAAATTTTCACTTTTCCGGAACGTGTAGTTCGAAATGGGTAGGAATTCGAAAACAGTGTATAAGACAAAAGTGGTAAAAATATTTATAAGCTTTCATTACATTCGGGATAATTTTTCTCTACGACACACCGTTTTTAAGATATTAGCGAAAAACTCAAAAGTGGGAACTTTTATCCCCCCGCTCACTCCGGCTCACCTCCTAGACGCGGGACTTTTAGAATGTTTACTCCCTAAGCACCCTGAACAACTTACTGAAGAAATCGCTTATGTCCCAGCACACGCACTCTACACCTCCTTTTAGGTTATTCGTTGAGTAGACTAATAACTAAATAAAATATAAGTACATGGATATGTGAAGTAAAGCTATTGAGCAATTTGTTATTAATTGCAGTTTTTTTTTTTTAAATTACGTCATCTAAATGATGGCCTTGTCGGTGGCGGCACTCCTCCAATGAAAACGGTCGTTCTTACATCGCAACTCGAAGACTGTTTTGCTCTGAATACGGATTACGACAAATTCGTCCTTCCCCTTCATTGTGCGTGGTCCGATACGCACTTGGCCGGTTTTTATATTATTTTAACGATTTGAAGGACACTTTACGGCTATACGAGACACAATAGAAGTTTTATTGTTACTATTACAACAATAAAACTTCTATTGTGTCTCGTTTGCGTCTCGCAAAGTGTTAAACTGTTTTAGCCAAACTTTCGTTTTGTATAAAATTGGCTCGTTGGACGAGTAAAAAACGCTTATTTTAAACAGAAATGCATAACTTACAAAATCCCATTAGGCCCATTAGTCCAACGATGGAGGTCCACACGACTGGCCCTACCACCCAGCGCAGGAGCAGGATGTACAAGAAGCATAAGATCACGACTCCGAATACTGCACCCAGCAGGTACCACCTTGACTGCACCAAGTCTTGAACTATTTGCGCCGACAGCTGATTGATTA
The DNA here is from genome assembly GCA_947568875.1 of Fissipunctia ypsillon. Classification (NCBI taxonomy): domain Eukaryota; kingdom Metazoa; phylum Arthropoda; class Insecta; order Lepidoptera; family Noctuidae; genus Fissipunctia; species Fissipunctia ypsillon. Next base: position 19,592,229 of record OX387645.1, on the reverse strand, counting down.
TACACACAATTTTATATTAGACACATCTTCACTTCCACGTTGTCTGCATAAAATATGTTGGCCAATCGATTGATGTCTTAATATTGATCGTAAAATTCGTAAATAAGTATAAATACTTAGTAATAATTGGGAACAAAATGTTTTGCAAATTAAACTGTTTTGTAAGCATTATACCTACCTTCACCATAAATAGCATTCACCAAGCTTATTCCGAAGTTAAGGGAAAAGTTAGTGGATTGTTCCCAGTTCCTACGCAATCCTAATGGCAATAGCAACAAGTAGCTTTAGTGGTCGCGTGGTCGGATAGAAGTCAGTGAAAAAACGGTCGTTTTAAAGACAGTGAAACAAGGGAACGAACTAGCGAATACTAATTAAATGGTAAAGGAGCTTAAGAGTAACAATGACATAAAAATATGATATTACTGAGTTATAGTAGGTAATCATATTTAATTGTGCTTTTAATTATTCTAACGAACTAATCTCGCTAGGTAATTTATTCACAACAGTCACAACACTAGTTCTAAACTGGTGCAAATATTTGTGTGTACCGCTCCTACCACCAATGCATTAGGTACACTGATGCGGTGCTCTCGCGTCTTTTGTATTGATGGGCTGACGCGTCCATAGCTCACACAGAAATATTTTCGCTAGTTAAGAACGTGATGAGGATCGTGTTAGTCGTTTAAAGTTAAAGGAAGAAATTATACGGACGATATTTTTTAAATAACCTACTATATATTTAGTTTAGTACCGTTTACAATTTTATTACGTGTACCTACTTACGAACCGCTATAATTTTATATCATGCACAATCAAAGGCAATGAGAAATTAATTGTTAGAAAATAAAGAAATGACCTACAAAATGGGTTCTATCTACCTCTTGGAACTGCACCAGATTTACGAGTTGTGAGATCACCTCCTCCGTGGTCATTTCGCCCACGGACATGTTCTGCAGGTCGGCAACGTTCACGAAACACCGTCCCATCACTGCTCCGATCACCAAGCATGCACAGCAACGTCGACCGCAACGTTAATGATGGATAAGTGATATGAGTTAATTACATGTGAATGTGAACAAGCAATGGAGTTGTGTGAAACTATAACAGGTAGGTAGATATCAATTTTGAGTGGCACAGACAGAGCATTCCTTAATCGATTACGACAGTTACAGGTATTAGTAGTGGTTTTCAGTCACGGACAGGTGCACATGCGCGAAGGTTTAAAGTCAAGCTTCTACGCGTGCATCAGAACTAAGCGCGGCAGAGTCGCGCGGCTACATACAATGTGAGTGTCGAGCTCATCCGTCTTAGTGAAGAAGGCCATCCAGCTGGCTACGATCCAGCCCACGTACGAGTCGAGAGCCGTCGCTCTGTTCACCAGCGACTTGCGCGCCTCACTAGGGTTTCTCACACAGCTGGTCACAGGACTAACAGTCTTGGGACTCAGCTTGCTGTCCCCCTGGCATTGTAGAGTAGACAGATCGCCGATGCAACGGGATAACACTGAAGTGTAGTTAATACACAATATCTAACACAGGTCAAAGTTAGGTCAAGCAGTCTTAATAGGAATATCCGGAGGGACATGCCACACATTAAACCACGTGGTTCAAATACTAAGCATCACAAAAATTAGTGGCAGAGTGTCACTCAAACCATCACACCCAATCATCTGTCATTTTCACAACAATTATGTAAATAATAGAACTGAAAAATTACCTGCTTGACTTCGCAAAACGTATGGAGCGCATGTTCCATTGTCCATGTATACCTTTGCTTCCGTGTAAGTCATGGTGTTGACATTGACATCGTTCGTACACACCATGCGTAATCTAAATTGAGCAAAGTTGCTTTCAGTCATTTGCGCTTGGAATAATATCGTTTCAGTCGGGCACTCTTCCACGCATACCTGAAAAATAGAAAAGGTTTACAGTAACAACAAGAAAAAGTTTACATAGTTCATATCGTTGATTTGAATCTAAAATGTGACCTTAGGCTGCGTCAGCAAACGGTATTCGCGTTGCTGAATTTTGGGCCAAACAAATTTAGAAAATCGGTTATATTTGCCATCGTCACGCTAAGAAGTAGAAAGGTTAAATCCTCGATCGATTCGATCGAAATCGACTTGATAAGATCTTGCCTGTGGAGTTGGACAGCCGACGATGGGAGTGCCAGGTGACAAGCATTTGGAAATGTCAAAGAACACGAGGTAGGGCTTGTCCTTGACGGCGGAGTCCAAACCGCAGCGCGCGCCCTTGGAGTCGATGGGTGCGAGGAGCTTCTGAATGTTGCCGTTGGTCATACCTGGAATTTGATTAACAGTTTTAGTCATCTATTTTAATAATTTGAGAAGTTTTGTTTTTAATGTTATTTGAGAACTAAGTAGTCTACATACATCAAAAGTGTCTAGGGATCAAGTACATTTTTAACCATAGAAAATTATCCAATTAATATTTACCAAATCTAGTCTACCAGACTGACTTATTAGTTTAATTCCTATGTTTAAGTTAACAACGTATCCCTATATTTTGTAACAATTCTAGAAAATTGCAATTTTTGCAAATTGCGGGAAATTAACCTAAGTTAATGTCGTCAATTAAATGGCAAATAGGCAAAAATGAGAATTTTTAAAATTGTTATTGTAAAGATTAAAAAAATAAAATTATCTGTGCTTCAACCATTAACACGAATTGCACACTCACAGCGATTTGGCATGCTTAAAATCAGTTCATCAAAATCACTTTAAGGAATGGCCGCTCACGTTCTTTCTAACAAGCCAAAAAGTTGTTATAGGGTATGTACGGCATCCATACTCGGCAGAGCTCTTCTTTAAAGCATATACCATGCGTGCTCAATTGGGTTGAGGTTTGGCGATTGAGTAGGCCACGGCAGAACATTGATGCGAGCATCGGTAAGTGCGTGTTTACGACTCTAGCCGTGTGTGGATGTGCATTGTCGTGCATTAGTCGAAACAAATTACCCAATCGGCTTCGCAAAGGAATGATCACGTATGAAACAATCCTCTGCATAAATCTGAGCATTGAGGTTGCCCCTGATCCAAATGAGATCGATTCTTCCACCGATCCAAATAACGGGTCAAACCATTATTGTTCCCCCTCCATATGAATGAACTTCCTGACAAACTTTCAAACGTTGTTGACGTCCAGAGGTCCTCCAAACTCGAGTACGTCTTGTATCCGGCCGCAAACCGAAACTAGATTCATCGAAACAGCAAATAAAACGCCAGTCTTCTTCTTCCCAATTTCTGTGTTCGCGAGCCCATTGTAAACGGGTCCTATGATTGCGGGGTGCTATAGTTGGAACTCTCAGCGGCCTTCGGGAACGCAGACCCACTTCATGTAAACGATTTCGGATGGTTTGGTCGCTTATCAGCAAGCCTGAAGAGCTGTGGGGCCTCGTAGCCAACATCATGGCGGTTATGGTACGATTCCGTCGAGCAGTATTTTGGATGTACCGGTCCTGTCTGCGAGTGGTGATGCGAGATTGTCCTTCATGTCGCTCGGCCACGCTGTCCGTGATACGATAGCGTGTCCAGAGACGGCTTATGACGCTCTGTGTAGTGCCAAGAGCGACAGCCACAGTACGTTGCCTGGAACTAGCTTGCAACATTCCGACGGCTCTCATCGGCTCTCGATAATCTCTTCTGGTGTCAAATGATCTCGTCGCTCCATATCGATGCATATTTTTCAGTTCCTATACAGAAATTGTAATGGTTTTGTAAAAACGCTATTACCTACACACTTGTAGAGGAATCCTGTTTGACAGTTGATTTTGTATTTTTAATCAAAATTTAAAGAAAATTCACTCAAAATTCAATTTAAAGATTATTCAAATAGTGAAATTCACTAAAATGAAACAATAATGATCCAAAAAAGTTAAAATAATAATATCAGAGGTCGGAATTAGGTAGAGTTATTTATGTACCTACACTGATTGCATACAGAGAAAGAATAAAGTGGATACTTCAAATCTTAGTGGTACCTACTTTGAATAAATCGAACAAGGAAAATGATTCTCATGGGCCGTTTGAATAAGCAAACCCTCACGAGTCTAGGCTAGAAGCAAAAGTATTTTCTTATTTATAAAAAAGGCGAGGTAAATATAAGTATGAGAATTTGCATAAGACTATTAATAATTTGTGTTGTGAATTAATGTAAATACTAATAAAAATTGTATGTTAATTATCTTTGTTTTATTTGTCTGTCTATCTCTGAGGTTTTTATAATTATTTATTTGTAATATTGTTGGCCACACGGGATTGTCCATTAGAAATCCCGGGAAGATCTATATTAATATTAACATTTCGATGCAAGTACATAATTAATTCTACCTAATTCCGACCTCTGATACATAATCCTCAATTGCAGCGATAGGTACTCTAAAACGTACTTGATCCCTAGATACTTTTGATGTGTGTAGTTCTTGCCTGGTTGCCCTTTTCATTATTTCAGTTTTACAAGTGTATTATTTGACGGTATTATTTTGCCTAAGAATTTTATCTAAGTAATATTACTTACCATACCAGCCGACATATCCCCATACTCCGAGAAAGAGGATGAACAGTACCAGCCATATTATGTCCGTACACGATCGGTGGTGGATGGGACCGTTGAAATTCGGATCGTACCGAATCGGCTCTCCTGAAAACAGAACAAACATGGTTATTTTTTGCCCTTTCGGTTTTTGAGCTTAAAACTTATACGCATCGGTAAATCTGTTCCACAATATCCTGTACAAAAAATACTATAGTAATGATTTTATTACGCCTGTGGTTTTTAAAGGTCGAGCGTCTGCGTGATGGGCAGCTCAAGAAAATTTGTTTTTTTTTAACCGCGCTGGTATATTACATACGTAGTCTATTGCGCCCATTGATTCTAACATTTCGAGTAAGGTAAGGTTCTTTGTTTAACTCTCAAGGAGGACAACACAGTCCATCCGGTTTTGAACAATTTTACACCACATCTAGGTACCTACCTTTCCACTTGAGAAGACCATTTTAATAAAAATCTGGCAGGGTCTTGCTTTTACCTCTGTCTTTGCCTACCTACCTCTTTAAAGGCATACATGAAAGGTGTAACGGTACGTTTTATTGAACAAGTGGCCGTAGTCTAATAACAGAATTTTATTTTAAAAAAATATTACTAGGTCTAAAAATAGCCGAGCATCACTTTTCCGTGATTAATATTTAGCAGTCCACATTGCTTTTCAAACTAAATGTGCTGATAACATGTTATCACCTATCATATAAAGTACCTAGAACCCCACTTGTTTATCAAAGAGTATTTACCTAGGTACTCTACCTAATATTAATAAGCTGCCGCTCATTAAAACTTAGGTTCCGGAACAGTCAAAAACAGGAAAAAGTCAGATTGTATTGTTTTAATTTAAATAAAATGGGAAAAACATTTATTATAATAGCTAGTTAGATAAATCTGTAATTAAGTACTTAATGTTAGTACAGATACACAGAATGCAAGGTTCAAAAGCTTATCAACACTTACTGGACTCTTTAGGCGGTATGCAGCAGTCAGTAAATCCCATTTTGTTAATTATTTATCATGGTTGATTTCCTCAATAGTGTCATCAACTCATCACAGTCACAAAACCGCCCACTTCTTTAAATTTTGGTTAAAACAAAATACAGTTTCTATCACATAATATTCGAGGCGACGACGTCTATCGTGCACGCTTATCGCTGCAGATTTTGATAAGGATTAATCAACCAATAGGTCTATAGCTGAAGTTTGCTTGAAGTTCCAGCAGTGTTTGGAAAGGGAATTCTCATATCTACGCGAATTTGTCGGACGTCGGTAACCTACGCGATTTTACTTCAATATGTTATGATCAACTGAGCAGAAAAATACATCGTTTAAGTACAAGAGTACCGAGGTTGTAGTTAAGTGGTTAAGATGTTAGATTCGGTGATATCATTGGAGAAATAATAGTCATGAACTCATGACGCTACCGACAGTAACTAGATCTCACCAAACATTGCGATCTTCGACTTATCTAATATTTTTATGCGAGTTATTAATATATAGCCTATGGGCAAGATTCACAGACCGCACTTTGCAAAGTAAATTAAGCGTCTCATACGAATATGACAAAACAACATTATGTGCAAACGAATAAGATTCTTTGTATGAAGCGCTTACTTAGTAAAGTAAGCGTCACATTCGAATATTAACATTATTTACATTATTTTAACGTTCATATTCATGTGAAACACTTGCTCACGTTCCCTATAGGGAAATAAACATTATAAGAATAAGGTTCATATTTGTATGAAACGCTTACTTTACCTACTTAGCATTAGCAAAGTTAAAGTACGTTCTGAGAATCTTGCCATAACAATGGACGCACTGCATGTAAGAAAGGACACTGTCGATGTCGCCATGTCGGTATCTAACTATAGGCTACGAAGTAAAACAGGGTAGTATTATAGACCTCCTAAAATGTAATACCTACCTACTTAGATGCAATTCATTCTCTCTTTTTACTTACATCCTTTATGATTTTACCCGACTACGGCAAAGCCAAAGGAGGGTTATGATTTTTGTACTTATGTTCATCTGCTCCCTCATAACTCCTAAACTACTCGTCGTAAGTATTTTGTAAAACGAGCTATCTTTGGAAGCGTTATGTTGTTCCGCTAGTTATACATGAAGATTCTTTTCGGAGTAATTTGTCTTGCATGTAATCAGAAATATACATAACGATGGAATTAAGTATGTGTAAATCCTTCAATTTGTGGCTATTAGTCGACAATTCTACACACATTAATACATTGCATTATGCATAACGGTCGCATTCCGACTGCATTGCCATTATTTCCGTGTTCTCTCTGACATAACCAGCGTTAATTGCTAAGTCGCTACTGACCGATTTTTCAAATGTCAATTAGCATCTTATCTCACCCTCACATAATCTTATTAAGAATCGTGAAGACTTGATCTGCATGTCTGTGTGGGATTTTCGAAAGAGTTACCGTGGCCCCGGCACAGGCAACAGAAGGAACACGGGTGGGTTTTAGTCAGTAAAAGTCTGACACGCCCTCCCGCTCCGCCCAGAGCGGGAGAAGTCATTTGATGATTTCCCATCCAAAAAAAAAAAAAAATGTCTGTACAGTCCAAGTACCAATTACCCACTTAAATTAAAGTAGGTAAGTATCAATTTCATACTTGGACGTAGTTATGCAAAATGGATCCAGCCCACAAAAACCGTTTTTTGAGTTACTGTCATAAATGGCATCTACACATCAACTTTATGAAAAAAATATCCAAGCCGCAAAGTACCTTTTTCTAATGACAAACACAGACGTTAATGATACCAAGTTGATGTGTAGATGCCATTTATGACAGTAACTCAAAAAACGGTTTTTGTGGGCTGAATCCATTTTGCATAACTACGTCCACTTGATACTGACAGAACAGCCGACATTGGCTCAGTTGCCAAACAAATGCTTATTATTGATATTATTTCTACTGTTAAACACTACCGTCAGATATTTATGCTGCCAGAAATTTAAGCAGCCACAACTTACTTTACTGAACACCGAAGGCAGAAGCAAACCCTAAGAAACTGAAACCAACCGCATCCCAGCGTAGGCTCTCGGTTAATGTTTGGATGGGTATTATCGACGACAAGCTAATTGGCCCACATTTTTTACCCCGTACACTAAATGGGGAACTTTATGAAGATTTCCTCAGAAATCATTTAATAGCACTGCTCACGGATGTACCAGAAGAATCTTGAGTAAACATGATTTTTCAACATGCCGGATGTCCAGCCCACTTCGACACACACACACAATTCAGCACAATTCGACAATTGCTGGATGAAAACTATCCGAACCCCCGATGGATTTGGATAGTTTTCATCCAGCAATTGTCGATAGGGCGCTATCCATCGATAGGGCGCGGTGGGCCGAATCCGTGGCCTGTATGAAGCCCTGATCTGACGCCGCTAGACTTTTACGTCTGGGGTCATATGAAAGATGAAAGACCTAGTTTATGTGACCCCAGTAAATTCAATTGAAGAACTAAGGGAGAGAATAACAGATGCGGCGGACCATGAGGGGAACATCAACAACATGAGGGAAAAACATCAAGAATCACAAAAACCGAAGTGAGGAAGCAAACGAACATGTATTCGAAACCGAGGGCAGCACATCGAACACGACGTGTGAAATGTGTGTAATTAAAGTTTTTAAATTGATATTGATTAAAAATAATGTTCACGAAATTGTTTAATTTCATTTTCCGAATAATTACCTTTTTGTGAGACGCACGCCTTCCTGTGCTAAATCAAAATTGATTTTCATAATGTAGTCCACGACTTAGTATTAACTTTCATACCTTTTTGGTAGCTGTTAAGACAAGGATATTTTACTATGGCGTAGTATTTTTTTTGTACTAGACAACATTTTGTATGAAATAGCAAAAATTACAAAAATTAAATGTTTGATTAGTGATATTTGCCAAGGTTGTAGGCATTTTTGAACGTTTAATTATTGATAAAGATCTGCTGCGGCTTCAACTATGGTAATAACTTAAATTTCAGTACAGTCGCGCCGTAAATCATTTTTAAATTGGCTTGAAATTATTTAATCTGAGATTTTTCATTAAAAAAAAACTAAAAATCTAACTAACTCAAAAACTACTGAATTTCGGTAAAACATTTGGTTGCTTAATTTGTTGCATTTTAACCCTACTATGACGTCCTGCAAGAAATACGTCGAGTTACCAGTACATAAAAACCTGACAATATAATGTTTCAAGTTTCCTTCTACAACGTGGATCTGGATGTACGACATTATTGGGTTGTTGCATAATTTTTTTCCCACTTCTAAATTTCCTTAATATTTCCAGTTGTATCGGAAATTTTCTAGAATAAATTGTTAGTTTTAATTTTTTCTAATTTGGTTATTGTAAGTATATAGCTTAGGTTATTAGTTGTAAGTTCTTAACTGTCGCATTAGGGTAAACCCTGTAATGGTAGTTTAAGCTGTGCCAAATAAATAAATAAATAAATCTACATAGTAGAATGTTCTCGTATCTTTCACATAGGGTATATAAGCTAGTGTTGCCCAAATGCAAGAACAAGACGAGACTTAGCCAGTCTTGGTCTTGGTCTTGCGCCAATACACCTGGTCTTGGTCTTGGTCTTGCGCTCCCAGTCTTGGTCTTGGTCTTGGTCTTGCAGCAAGAGTCTTGCAAGTCTTGCAATTACCTATTAGTCTATTACTATTTATTAAAGTTTACTTTAAATCTTAGAAAAACGTATTAGAATTGGAACATTGTGAGCTTGAATTAACATAGCCATAGTAAAGATCAAGCAGATTAATAAATAACTGAAGATTTGATAAGAAATTCGAAAAATCAACTGACCTATATGTCGTTTTCCATGGAAGTAACTGTTTCTTAATAAACATTTATGATTTATAAGCTTAAGAAGTTTTAAAATAAATAAATAAGTCCTGAACGTCACTATACCTCCAAAGTTACTATTCCTCGTGGACGAAGTCGCGGGCACAGCTAGTAAATACTTACTCTCATCATCTCTCTCAGAGATATTCGGGCTGGTAAGTAATACAAAACTCTTATCGCAGGCTTTTTATTTTATTAGTAGGTAAGTACCTACGCTTTTTATATTATTTTATTAGTTTTGTAGAATTTTTTTACACGTTTCAAGTATATTTAAAAGTGGCTACAATATTTATTAAACGGGTGATATTTGAACACTTTTTTGCTATTTTTTCTTGTAAAAACTTAAGAAATATAATGACTAAATGTACAATAATAGTACCTAAGTAATTAGTTTAAAACCATATAAGTAATCAATATTATAATATATACTTACTAGAATGAATTAATATGACATCTACTACCTATCCTTACCATTTTATCCTAATCATAATACTACTTGCGTGATCAGTATAATGTATTCATTTTCATTCTAAGCACTCTGAAACTTATTTATTCTTTGGAACACCTGTAGGTACTCTTAAAAAAATTCGAAATTATTTTGCATGAGTATACCTACGCCCTATGGCGGCAATCAAATAGTGTCACAAATGTTATGATTTCGGCGTGGCGGCAACGATTGTTTTAGATTTCAAAAGAAGCCGCCGGCGCGTGTATCATAAGAATCATAACCATGTACTTCCGAAAAGCGGCAAATTTCTTTGAGAAGTAAGTACAAAACCTTTGATGCCGCATTATCAAAGTGCCGATGGTTAAAACATAACTATGCATGCACTCAGTTTGATTTTAATAGATATTTTTTTATTCGCTATGTTTATGGTATTAGTCGTAATGCGCATAGGTCCAGTTTTTCATATTCTTTGATACAGTTTTTTGCGTCTCATAGAATTCCTAAGCGTACCTACCTATACACCGAACTGTTACACCTAACTACTCAGTGAAATAGCGCTAAGTCCTAGCTGCAAGACGCAAGAGTCTTGCAGGCTATGTCTTGTTCTTGCTCAAGTCTTGCACGGTCAGTCTTGGTCTTGGTCTTGCTAAAAATACGCGGTCTTGTTCTTGGTCTTGGTCTTGCAAAAACGCAAGAACAAGACCAAGACTGCAAGACCAAGACTGAATTTGGGCAACACTAATATAAGCGCGAGCTTGTTACTGGAATTTATTTAAAATTGACAAAATGGATCAACAACATCTTCGAGCGATTTACTTATACGAACTAGTTCGAGGGAAACGGCAAATAAGATCAACACCGTTTTTGGCCCAAACACTACTACTGTTCGCACAGTACGAAATTGGATTCAACGGTTTAATGAAGGAGACACAAGTCTAAAAGCTGTTCCTCATACTGGTCGACCCGTCACTTTTGACGAAGATGCGTTGCGGCCGCGAGCTTGAGGTGCACCCGGATTCCAGCACCCGGGATTTAGAGAAAACTCTAAAATATCAATGCAGTACTATAGATCGCCATCTGCAGGCAATGGGCTACCGTAAAGTTTTGTCAAGATGGACGCCCCATGCTTTGACCGATGCTCAACGTGCAATTCCTGTCAACATTCGTGAAAGTCTGCTGTTGCACACGCAAAGAAAGAGCTTTCTCGAGTCGATTATCAGGGTTCTCAGATTTCTCAGGGTTGAACGCCATGCATACAGGCACACACACACATACACACACACACACACACACACCCCCTAACACACGCACACACACACTCCTACACGCCCCATTCATACACATACACACTCCAGCACACCTCCACACTCATTCGCACATACACACGCCCACTCACACACTCACACACTCACACCCATTCACACACACACCCTTACTCACGAAACATCATTCACACACTCATAAACACATGCATAAACACACATTTTACAAAACACACTCCAGTTCTCACACAATGCCATAACACGATTCTCATTTTTCTTATTTGTTTTTATTTTCTCTTTTTATTGGTTTTATAAAAATGTGTAACTTATACCTAATTAGCACAACCAAACAACTGTTAATTTATAGAGGAAGAGCGAGGTTTATCCCATCACAAGTATCTTAGGATTACTTTCTGGGAAGCCCCGGCAACTTAATTGTAAAGATTTTTGATAATAAACACATTTTTTTTATTTTTTTTTATTATCACCAGTGACGAGTCTTGGGTCTTATATCAGAACGTCACACGAAAGGCCTTTTGGATGCTTGCTGATAAACAGCCACTAACATAGCCAAAAAGCAGTTTGCATGATCACAAACTGCTTCTAGAAAGAAAGAATAGAGTTTATTTGGACACAGTTCGTGAAGCACAAAACACAAATAACAAAATAAAAAAGTGAAAATAATGTTTTAACAACAAAAGTGTGTACCTCACTCACGGCTGCGCCAAAAAGGTTCTTTTCAGCATTAATGCCAGACATACCTACGTTGCCTGACGCTGGTTTTCTAATGAACCTTTATTTAGGGACAAGTGACGGAAAATACTTCTGTTTTGGGAGTTAATGGACAGCAATCAGACTATCAATGCCGAAGTCTACGTAAATCAACTACAGAAGGTGGCGAACGCTGTTAGAGAAAAACGGCCAAACGCCTTGAAGTATCATTACTTCATGATCATGTAAGACCACATAATATAGCGAAAGTGACCCGTAAATTTCTAGAAAAGCTCGGTTGGACAACGATACCTCGCCCACCTTATAGCCCTGATCTGGCACTGTCCGACTATCACCTTTTCCGGGCTTTAAAACAGCATCTTCGTAAAAAAAAAAAACGGTGACCTAAAAAATGAACTTGCCTATTTCTTTGCCTGTTAACCACTTTCTTTCTGGGCTAAGGGTATTGAAACTTTGCCTAGCAGATAGTTACATGTTCTCGATAATGATGGTGATTATATTGTCGATTAATTGTTTATATAAATAAGTATAAAAAAAAAATTAAATTCATTTTAAAGTGGGAAAAAAATTATGCAACAACCCAATAAATGAAAACGAGCACAATCCATCCAAACATTTTAAAATACGAAGATTAGTAGTTAATGGAAAATTTTAAATTTCAGTTTTCAAACAAAATAAATAGCAGAATCAACCGCATAAAAAGTAAAGACGCTTTATCTATGAAAAGTCACTGACCAACGGTGCGGGGCGCAGGCACTTTAGTCGGAGAACAATACAAACTCATAGTTGAGCGTTATTAATTAAAAGATCACTGATTGAATGATTAATCACATAATATCAAACCACAATCAGAATTTACATTATTAGAGAGTCAAATTTTTAAATTTTCAAAGTGTCCGTTGTTACACAAGCGACATCGTCGTAATAAATTTTCACGGACTCGTCGTAACGTAACAAGTCCCCCATCTGTCATTATTTTTAGTTTGTCGAAGGCATTAATTATTTTAATTTTTAATTCGTCCAGTGTTCACTTCTCTTCTCCCCCACAAAAAGAAATCCAGTGGTGTCAGGACAATAGCAACTTAAATTTTTCATAAAATCACGACAATTCGCGCGGCTCGTCTCGTGTTAAAAAAAATAGCACGTGCTCTCCTCAAAAGGCGCCGGTGCACTGGCTGACCTAATGTTATTATCGAGTCCGAGTCCGAGACTTTTTTCCGAAAAAATTCCGCTCACACACACACACTCGCAATTGTATATGCATAATTTGCATAAATAATATTTCTTTTTCTTTCTAATTGTAGGATTTTGTGGGACTGGACGGGGTGCGTTAAAGTGGAATCGTATGACACCTTTCTCTGTCTTACAAGCATTTTGAGACGCAAAGAATAGAATCATATGTTTTGCACAGGTTCTTGACCTTACAATGTTTAGGTACCTATTTCCTTTATTTCATTAAATACATGTAAATTATATTTTTAAATATTAGAATATAAAAAGTATAAAAACATTTAAAAATATAAAAAATAGTAGCCCACCGGTATCGGGAACAGGGTCCAAGCTACCGGCGGTCAGGGCTCCAGAGAGAGGAACCTCCTAACAATGCGAGCCGTGTCCAGAAGTACCGCTTTCTGAATCAAGCCCTTAATCCAGCTGCCCAACGAGAGCCTCCTTAGGTGTTGGTCGAGGCTCTTGGCAATTAAGCCATTGGCTGATACGACTATCGGCACAATGATCGCTGATTCCACATCCCACATGTCGACAACCTCGCGGGTCAAGTCAAGATACTTGATTTGTTTATCTTTCTCGGCTTTCACGAGGTTCCCGTCATGCGGGACAGCTATGTCAATAATCATTGCGCGCCGCTCTATTCGATCCACCACCACTATATCAGGCTTATTGGCAACAATAGTCCTGTCAGTGATGATGGATCGATCCCAGTACAATGTGATATGTCCATTTTCGAGAACTGGGTCGGGCACATACCTGTAGTACGGCACTTCCGATTCCACAAGACTGTATTTCAGAGCAAGTTGCTGATGGATAATCCTGGCTACAAGGTTGTGTCTATGCAAGTACTCTTCGTTAGCTAGACGAGAACACCCGGAGATGATGTGTCGTATTGATTCTCCCGGACGGTGGCATGCCCGACAGATGTCAACCGTGCCGTCCTTCACAATAAATCTCCGGTAATTGTTCGTCATGATAACTTCGTCCATAATTGCACAGACCAAACCTTCGGTTTCCCCAAAGAGGTCACCAAAACGCAGCCAGGCTACGGACGCTAGGAAATATTATATAATTATAATTTATAGGTACCTATTTTTTTTTTATATTTCTCGGGACCCCAGGGTCCCGGACCTTTAGAAGGCATATGAGGGGCCGAAGCCAACTCGCAGAGGCCCGTTAGACGCTTTCAATGGAAATGAGGCACTAACCGACGATTATCCCTGTGCGTACTATGCAAGTGCACTCAAGGACAACCCCCGGATGGTGTAGGACTATTGCAGAATATGGAGACAAAAAAAAAATTGGGCTATGGGTTTGGATGGCTAAAGTGGACTGGTTATCTAAAACTATGGAAGGACTATGGCCCCTGCCTGACCAATGTGTGATAAATACAATACACGGATAAAATGGCAGGGGGTGACTTGCACACTCAACAATGGGCCCCCGGAAACGGTCGCTAGCACATAGTGTCGTAGCGACAAGGGGGCAACATGTCTTGAGGTGCTTAAGAGGAGTGGAGAGGTATTCCACGGCTATCAGGACAATCCCGGAAGTACGGTCAAGATCCCTACCAGCATCTTACTGGACTACTTCCTTCCTCCGAGCACGTTTGCTCTTGCGAATCTCTACTCAAGCCAGCCAATAAAGGCAAGAATGAGGTGGGAGGTCAGTTCTCGTCAGTGTTCACTCCAGCCGGCCAATAAAGGCAAGCCAGAGATGAGGAACATGACTTCTCCCGGGAGATAGGGTACGTGGGGTCGCTACTGCCCAGCAGCTCGCCACATGCTGCCCTGCGGGTAGATACCTATTATTATTATGGACTCAGATCTACATCATGTTGAAAAATAAGAAAATGAATAATAATTTTCTTCCTGTGGCTAAGTATTCATTAGATTTGATTGATTTTTTGTATACGGGTAAAGAAAATGATTCTCTTTATGTGGTTTAAAGGAAGGTCAATCGTCCTGTTCCACCTTGTATATTGCAATCAGTACCGCTCATGTTGCAAAAAATGTGATATCCCGTTGGCAGCATAGATCATCTGCCTAGCCTTTTCCCAACTATTTTGGGGTCGGCTTCCAGTCTAACCGGATGCAGCTGAATACCAGTATTTTACATGAAGCGACTGCCTATCTGACTTCCAGAACCCAGTTACTGGGTAACACGATACCCCTTGGTAAGACTGGTGGTCTGATTTTTGGGCTTCTGACTACCCGGATCGACTGTAAAAAATCTAAGAATGACAGCCGGGACCAACGGCTTAACATGCATTTCGAGGCACGGAGGGGTATGTATTGGATGGTCACCCATCCACAAACCCACCGTGGCAACTGTAGCTTAACCTATGATAAAAAAAAAATCCTATATTTTTGGTGTTCTCTGAATCGATTTTACTCTTTCCCTCACGAGTAGGTAATTGATTCACAATTCGTACAACCTACGGATAAGCATGGTAACTAACAATGGGAAAATCGCCCATTTATTTTGTCTGGATACCTATACTTTAATATTCGATAAGAGTTCTACATATTAAAACATCATTAACAGTTCTGATAAAATAACAATAGCTATCATAAAAACTAGGCAAGTAGCTACCTACCTTGTGACCATGTAGTTTTGATCTTTTGGTCTGCCTAAGTTTATCAGAAAACATCAGAGTAATTATCAATACCAGAGTGTACAATTATAAGTCCACACCTAAAGTGAAGTTAAAACTAGCTACATAATGTGAATAGCTGTAATTACGGGCTCATTATTGTTAATTACTCTATGTGGGTTGACTGCTGTGACGTCACGGCCTTAGTACACTCATTGTTAGTTCGTTAATTGCAAGTATGTAAAGATGTATCGTTTGACCGGATTGCCTACTCAGCGTGTTATCTTATCTTTATAAACTAATCAATATGCGAATGGTACGTACTTCCCCTGAATGACTAAGTACGACCATTATTATTGTACCTATTTTGTGAAATATTTGTTGCATTGTACAGACGCCAGCACATCTATCTACTACAATCTGTCAAATTTCTTTATTAGATTTTCGACTTTATTGCTAAAGCGTTAGGTTCAAGGTTGATTGGGAAAATTTGACAGTTTCGGGTAGCTTGATGTGCTGGCGTCCATATTCCATACCTATACAGCAAACTTTATTTCTGCTCTTTTTTCTGTAATATTATTTTGTTCTCAATGTGTGCCGTAGATACTAAGCCGAGTAGGTATTACTTATGTAGGTAAACGTATTGGTTTAATCCATGGGTAAGTATGTTACATACAAGTGTTTATTTGTTGAGAAGCCCTAGGTTATCACTGGCTTCCTGTTAGTTTACTTATTATACCTACACATAGTTGAAACCTACCTTGTTTACTTCGTGAAACTTCTGGAGTGCGAGAATGTGGTTTATTGTTAATTTATTGTATATAAATAATAAGAATAAATACTTCTTCCGGCACTGGAAGTCTTGGGGAGAGACCTTTGCTCAGCAATGGGACGATAGGTAGGTACAGGCTAACAGTTTCAGTACCTAACATGAAAAAATTATTAGGTCAGTTCTATGAAACCACAAAAATGATTTTTATTTTCACTTTTCAAAATCAAATAAGTACTTAGCTATTACTTTGAATTTCCATGTATCACCCATATTTCGCAATTTTTCTGGACCTGAAATAACTCCAATGACTGAACAATATTCTGCGTGGTGTGGCAATAAAAGATAATAAAATAACTGGAAAAATGCCGGAGACCGCTCGACCGGTCGTTGCGGCATGAACTAATATTAGACGAGTCCTCCTCACTCCTCACCGTTCCGCCTTGATCCTCTGTTGCATCCTCAATCTCGTTTACAATAGGTTACATCTCACAGCCTACGCAAACAGTAAATCAACTATGAATAGTCTGTGACTCACAGAAGTCTAAATAGATCTCTATTTTACTTTTGATAGTAGATCACATTCATGCAACAATGTTAAAGTTAGCCGAACATGTAATGTTATCAAATCATGTCCATTAAAACCCGTTTGTGATTTTCTCGTTTTCTAGCAAGCTAATACCAGTTTGGATCAAATTCCAATGAAGATGCTGAACAATATTAAAACTTCTATGATGGTAGTTTTTGAATCCAGTTAAACTCGTATTCTCAATTCTGTTGTAACTTAGGTACACGTGTACTTAAACTCAATAACCAATAGTGCAATTCTAGTTTTTACTATTATTTACCTAAGGTTATTTAAACGAGCACCCTAATTGCGTAACACACTATCATGTATCGTTAGGGATATGAAAATTCAAAATGCTTTTGGTAGGAAATAAAGTATTATATGGTTCAGCGTTTTTGAAAAATCGTTCCCTAAGGGGGTACGATATGGGTTGATTTTAAAAATCACTAATAATATTAAAGGTATTGTGTAACTCTTTTTAAGAGATTTAAGGGATTGGAAATGTAGTCATAGTTCGTATCTTGACTTCTTGAGGTAACATTTTAGTCTTTATTTTTAACCGACTTCAAAAAAGGAGGAGGTTCTCAATTCGGTTGTTTTTTTTAATGTTTGTTACCTCAGGACTTCATCATTTAAAAACCGATTTGGAAAATTCTTTTTTATTTGAAAGGACATACTTCCAGATTGGTCCCAATTTTATCAAAATCCAGTTATGATGATAGGATCCATGAGGAATCGAGGGAACTCTCAAATATTTATTTAAGTATTTTTTTAAAAGGGCAACATCAGGTATTAAGTAGCTGTACTCCTTCACTTATAGGAGACCACAGCATGCACAATGCAGTTAACAACTAGGCTAACAAAGTTAAAATATTAATAAAATTTGGAAAAAGTTAATAATTTTTTAAAGAATATTATAATCTTATACACAGCGATTTTGGTATTTTCATCAACAAGTCAAGCATTTGCATTCAAAAAGTATAATTTTTGGTAAAGTGGAACTGATGAAGAAGACCACAGATGGCCACGGGAACTTCTCAATGATAAGTATTTTACGGGTGGCGATAAGATATCTCGATTAAGATACCTAGTTAAGCGGCTATGACGAAGCCAATTTAAATAAATGGTTCTGATGAAAATGGTGCCATCGAACTGATCTGATGATGAAGCCGGAAGGTAGGCACCGGAACTCCGTAATAAAACAATGTATCCTAGCCGTGTTTGGGTTTATTGGAATTGTCATAAGGTGCACTCTCGCTATAAATGATTTTAATGTTAATATGCTTCAAATTGCGCTACTTGAGTCGTATGTTATGTATGTATGGCCTTGATTGTCAGAAGACGGATTTCGTCAACGATCTGTCGTCGTGTGGTTGATTTAATCATTTGTTGGCGACGGCGTCCAAACCTGATAAAACTACGCCTTCCAAACTTCTGACATGACTTAGCGCAACATATATTTGCCTTTTTGCAGTTTTTATTTGAAAGGGTATATACTCCTGAGGTGGTCGCAGTTCGCGTCAAATTTGGTCAAAATCTGATGAGTGGCTTTTGAGATGTTGCTGATCTTATAAGAACTTCCTGTCACTGTTATTTACTTAGCAAGTAGTGGTATAAGAATTTGGGTGGGGTAGGTACCACAACTAAAAAGTGGCAAATAAAAACTTATTTATATTAAAAAAAAAAACAACTGACAGCCAAGAAAAATACTACTAAGTGAAAAATAACTTTAATTTCGGAAGTCGGTGTCTTTGGATCTGTATTTTAGGTTTTTGCCATCGACTACCGAATTTATTTTTCACTTTGTAGTGTCTTTTTTTTGGAAGTCGGTTTTTTTTTTGCATAAAAGTGGTCGGTTTGAAATTTATCTAAGTTACCTACAATAGCCTAATGACAACTGCTCAGCTTTTCCCGATGCAGGGACGTTAATTGTTGACGAGTTCTCCTGGTACTTCACCATCAGCTCCACTTCACACATGCATTGTTACGAGCATAAATTGTTTAGCAATTATTTTATTAAAGTAATCGAATCGCAAGCCGTGAAATACTTATTATTGAGTGACCTGTGGTCTTCATCATCAGTTCTACTTCACCAGCTTTTCGAGAGCAAATGCACAAGTTACTAAAAAAACACCCAAGTCGCTATAGGTGTGCTTATAATATTTGAAGAGTTCCCTCGATTTCTCCAGGATCCCATCATCAGATCCTGACTTGATGACAATGGGACCACCTGACAAGCATACCCTTTCAAACAAAAAAAAAAACATCCAAATCGGTCCAGGCGTCTTCGAGTAATCGGAGAACATAAATTTATATTAAAAAAAAAAAAAAACCGACGAATTGAGAACCTCCTCCTTTTTATGAAGTCGGTTAAAAACAGGTCATCTTGTTTCCATCTTTTTAAAGTTCACTTTTTACGCAGTCGGGTTTTTAGATTTTTTAAAGGAGAATGGGCACCGAAGTATGGGTTTATGCCCTGAAGCCCAATAGCTATAAGATATCGGGTAGAAAAAGACACTTAACGAAGTCGAAAGTTACATGTTCTTCCCATCATTGCGATTTTTTTTGTTCTGGACCATACCTGGGAACCTTCTGGTTACGGAAATATTGAAGTTGAAAGTTCCAACTTAATAACTTACGTTTTTTATGAAAGGTGTTTTAAATGTTACAACTGTACTTTAAATACCGGCACGAGCCCTATACTGTTGTATGCAACAGTAAGCACTACGTTTTGCGCATGATACATTGCGTGTTACAATAAAAAGTGATTTTTCATACCAAAAAAGAAAGTCGTTTCCCAGCAATGATTTTTGCCCTATGTTACTTAGTTCGATGGGCAGTATGCGTAGTTAACGGGTATGTGATGTGTCTTTTTACACCCTGTATACATATATCAATGAAAAGAGCTTTTCAAGGGGAACCTTTCGTACTAACACGACTTTTGCCAATTGTTAGTCAGTTTTGAGTTAATGACCTAAATAGGTGTGACTACTTGAGCACCAAATTTAAGGATTTTTTGGCCCAATAGGCATTAGATATACACCAATGGAAAGAACTTTTCGAGGAGAACCTTTGCTACAAACACGTTTTTGCCAATTATTAGTCAGTTCGAGTTATGACCTAAATAGGTGACAACTTGGGCACCGTAGTTAAGGGATTCTTGGCGCCCAATAGGTGCTACTTGAGCACCAAAGAAGGATTTTTGTCGGCCCAATAGCCATAAGATATACACCATTAGAAAGAGCTTTTCAAGGGGAACCTTTCGTACTAACACGACTTTTGCCAATTATTAGTCATCGGAGTCGGAGTTATTAGTCGTCGGATCGGAGTTAATGACCTAAATCAGTGACAACTGTGGCACCGTCGTTAGTCTCATAACGTTAGAGCACGAACTTACTACAGTTGTTTTAATAGATAGCACCCAAAATGGATCCGCAAGTGTAATAAAGCATTATTGCTCGTGCTTGACTGGAAGGCGTACAATAGGAAGTTGCGCTCACATTATTTCTATGATATGGTATCTTGGATATGGAAGGCCTTTTAATACTCCCGCTTTTTTCCTTAAAACTGTAATTGTTGATGATAATCTGTAATGATAATAAAATGTAAGTAAAATACTTTTTAAAACAAGATTTTAGTTAATATAAAGCTTGTTTTAAAAAGATTTTTACCTAAGTATTTTGTACTTTTTAACATTAAAATTTTTAAATAACTATATATCCTATCTCCTTCACTTGTATGTAAGCTACTTGTCACGACAAATCCAACGAGCTGAAACACAACGGCGCTATCTTGTAAAGTTGCGGAGTTCCTTGTTTGGTTCAAATATGGAAAATCCTCAATGTCTGGACTGCTTCCACCCAAAGGCACGGATGCTACTCATCCTTGCCTTTGGGAGGAAACAGTCCACAGAATTAATTAAAGTTAATCTATTGATGAAATACCAGAATTTCAATAATTCTTAATTACTCACATTTAGAGCTCTGTTGTAGCTCCTTACGTACTAACAATCAAGAGAAGTCTTCATAGTAAGAAATATTCACCTTGAAGAGATCTTTCCAGTACTAAGCGTCTCTGAGCTAAGCTGCGGACGGATGGACATGGCGAAACTATAAGGGTTCCTTGTTGACTACGGAACCCTAAAAATGATGTTTGCAAGGCATAGAATTAGTGAAAGTTAATCAATTGACGAAATACCAGAATTTCAATAATTCATAATTACTCACATTTAGAGCTCTGTAGCTTTCCTACTAACAATCAAGAGAAGTCTTCATGATAAGAAATATTCTCCTTGATGAGATCTTTCCATTGGTGTACATACGCTATTGGACTTCAGGGCAGAATCGCCCAATCTCCTTTACTTCTTTTTATTTCACACTTTTTAGTTAGGATTATTTTTCTCTCACTGTATTATTAAGTTTAGTAACGCTTTAGGTAACGGTAGTAAATACAATACCCGCTTGTTGGGTGACAACGGCCTCTTACTCAATCACTCCTAAAGTTCGGGATGGTTTTTTATCATTTCTCATTCCAAATTACATTTAAACATATAAATTGTATATATATTTGTAATCAACTTTTAAAACCCTTTATTTTGATACTCCACTCGATAGGTTTGGGAGAATTTTTTTTGAAAACACATTTTGGCGCTAAAAATCCGCCCTCGCGCAATAAAGACGAATCTAACGACACATAATTCATCAAAATCGGTTCAGCCGTTTAGTAGTTACGTGGGAACACGGATAGACACACATACATACATACAGGTCAAACACGCAACCCTCCCTTTTTAGCTTCGCCGCAGTCGGGTAAAAAGAACTCATGAATAATATTAAAATTAATAAATTTGCTATTTTCCGACCAAGGTATTAAAATAACATTAGTGTAGCGTTGCTACTTATTCACTTATGTAGTTGTACCTACTGTTGGTACATAAAACCTTATATTCACTTTTCACAATGCAATGCTCGTTGTTTTACTCAATAACTAACTATAATTTCAGTTCATGAGGTCAGAAATCCTAATTTTTATTCGGAAAACGGATATTTTCACGCGGGCACAGGTGTAAATAGTTAGGTAGTAGTATTACGTAGGTGGTTTTATCACCGTAATGCACTGTTTGTCTACACAAAACATAAACTGTTTGTATAAACAAAACAAACACGTTATGTAGAAAACCGGACTTGTTTTTAATGATTTAAAAAATCAAAAGGAAGTTCACAAATCTTCTAGATATGCGCACGCTTCAGCGTCGCATAGTAAACTGCCTGTATGTATCTACTCGTGTAGTCGTGTCATCTATCATGTTGTAAGGAGTATTCCACACCGACCCACCGTGGCTAAATAAAGACAATGGTGTCGTATAGTGTTTGTATGTCTTTAATTTCACATTTCAAGGTACTTTTCAAGTAGATAATAGCTTGGAAGCCAAATAATATACACTCCCGGACACCTGAATCGAGATATCCTGCATATTTTTGCGCGACTGCGGCGAAGCCAAGAAGGAGGGTTATGTGTTTGACCAGTATGTATGTCTGTCACTATGTTCCCTCATAACTGCTAAACGGCTGAACCGATTTTGATGAATGATATGTCGTTACATTCGTCTTTATTGCGCGAGCGTCACTGGGAATTACAATTATAAAAAATCAGAATGGCGGATATTTTGCGCCAAAATGTGTTTAGAAAAAAAAAGAAATCTACCAAACCTACCCCCGTTATCAACCGATTATAAGTGGGTATCGTATTTACGACCGTTACCTAAAGCGTCACTTAATAAAGTGAGAGAAAAATAATCCTAACTAAAAAGTGTAAAATAAAAGAGAGTACATTTAAAAATCAAAAAACCCGACTGCGTAAAAAATTAAGTATAAAAAAGATGCACATCAATGACCTACTTCAGCCTGGTATTGTTGGGTACGCAGATGACAGTACAGTTTCAGAGATACTTGTCCAGTGCAAAAACCAGCAGGGCCGAAGTTCGTTCCTTGAGAAAGGCCATGGTAGAGCGAACAGATTTGAGCTTAAGCCTTGTCACCCAGTGGGGTGATGATAATCTGGTCTCTTTTAACGCCACCAAAACATAGGCTTGTCTTTTTACCGCTAAAAGGAGTCGTTTCGACCAAACTCCTACTTTTCGGGGTTCGTCTGTTCCTGTAACTGATCGGCTCGAGCTCCTAGGCATGGTGTTGACATCATGTCTCAACTTTGGTGCCTCCATCGAGTACACAGCCCAAACTGCTGCCAAGAAACTGGGCATCCTAAATAGTGTGAAGCGATACTTTACGCCTGGACAGCTTTTAACCCTTTAAAAAGCGTAAGTCCATTCCTGCATGGAGAATTGCCGCCACCTTTGGGATGGCTCAACTAAATACCAACTTGCCGTGCTTGACTCGATGGAACGCAGAACTAAGAGGCTCATTGGCGACGTAACTCTGGTGGATGCCAAGCTTCACAGCTTGGCTCATCGTTGCAAGGTTACCTGCTTGTCGGTCTTCTACATATTGTACTTCGGTGAGTGTGCTCAAGAACTCCACGACCTCATTCCGCCTGCCCCCTTCTACCATCGGACATCTAGACGCACTGCAGGTTATCAACCCTACCCAGTTGCTATTCCACCAATTCGCACAAAGCGTTTCCAAATGTCTTTTGTGATGCGCATAGCAAAGGTGTGGAATGCTCTACCTGCATCTGTGTTTCCGAACGCATACAACCCCGATCTCTTCAAAGTGAGAGTGAACAGGCTTCTTCTGGGTAAGCTCGCTCCATCGCCGATTTTGTCTCTGTCACCTCTGACCTAGACTAGAGTCAAGAGCAACCTTTCCCAAAGTGGGCCATAACGCCCCCTTGTAGGCGCTGCAGGCCTAAAGGGGGGCAGTAAGAGACCCAGAAAATGTTTAACTCTCCGCTAATATAGCTCACAATAATTAATTTAATTTGAAGTTATAGTGGTTTTTAAGTAGGTGAAAAATGGGGGCGCTAAAAAATAATTTATTCTCAAAGTAGGCAGTAGACAAAATAAGTTTGGGAACCCCTGGTCAAGAGCAAACCTATCTTAAATAAAAAAAATAAAAGATGGAAGCAAGATGACCTATTTGTCTCCAAATAATCTCATGCAGTCGGAGGCATCTTAAGTTTCACAATAAAAGCCTCTGACTGCATAAGATTGTTTGCGAGACAAAATAGGTCATCTTGTTTCCTTCTTTTTTAAAGATCACTTTTACGTAATCGGGTTTTTTGATTTTTAAATTTAAGTACTTTTTTTGTTTAAAGGTCTCAATCTTTTTAAATAAATGTACTACAAAGAAAAAAAAAATCGTTTTATAGCCAGTAGTGGCTATCATTTCCGTTTGTCATTGTTCCTTTGAAATCAGAATACTAAAAAAAACTGTTTCAATTGCAATAAGTCGTCTTTTGCATTTGACAAGGGCAAAATTAGCGTGGAATTTTTGAAGAAAACAATTAATTACATAGAGAAAACATTTATTTAGTAACTTGCGTTACCTCCAAAATCATTTACGACGGCCGGCATGCGGTTCGGCATGGAATTAATTAATGCCACTATGACGCGCTGTGGAATGTTCTCTCATGCTTCCAAGATGGCAGTTTTCAGCTCTTGTAAAGTTTCTGGATTTAGTTGGTTAGCTCGAACACGCCTCTTCAGCTCATCCCATAAATGCTCTATTGAATTCATATCAGGGTTTCTTGCTGGCCATTCCATTATTGCGATATTAACGTCAAGCAGGTATTCTAGAACTATTCTTGCAGTGTGTGCCCATGCATTATCTATCATGCATAAAAATGAAATCCAGGCCCACAAACTCAGCATACGACACTACACGAGCCTCTAGGCATTGTCGAATGTATCGGTCACTATTTAGTGGTGGCATACATGGTCCCAGTTTTTCCTTCGGTGGAAATTCCACCCACCGCCTAACTCGCCTTCTCTTCAATGCAACATTGCTGAAAACTTTCTTCCCTGTCTTCGGTAGACTTTGCTACGTCCATCATTGCCATTCAGCATAATCTTGGTTTCATCCGTAAAAAGAACCTGGTTCCATTAACGTTGAGTCCAATGCAACTGTTCGTATGCAAATTGGAGTCGCGCCATTCTGTGAGCTCGTGTCAGTTTGGGACCATTGGCTGGCTTATGAGGTTTCAGGCCTCGTTTTTAGAGTCTCCTTCTAATAGTTCGAGCGCAAACAGTCAGTCCATTAAAGTCTGGAAGCTGTTCTTGGACCTGTACTGAACTAAGCTGGTGGTAAAGATAAACCGATCTAGTCGTGCTGTAGTGACCCGGTTTCGTGGTGCTCCTGGACGGCGCACGAAGCCGCCAGTCTCCAGGTATCGATGGTAAATTCTTTGAACGGCAGAACGGCTTTCATGAAGTTGTGCCCTTACGTTTCGAGGACTAAGCCTATACTGAAGAAGTTGAGAAGCTTGCGCGGCTACTTCAGGTGCAGTATCCATAATTTGAACGTCAGAATGGATAAAAAATAAGGAAAAACAATTTCGATACTCTTTTTATGCAAAACAAAACAAATAACGAAATAACTATTGTAGATGCTCTAATCAAAGCTTGTTGCTTTTAGAGCGCCCAAACTCCGACTTTCTTCTCGTTTTCAAATTCGTGAATTCAAATTTGGAAAAATGGTGATACCGAAATGATGGCCACTATGTCAGCTTCAAAACTGCATAAAAACTTTTTCTCTGACTTATTATTATTGTGTTGTGATGTTTTAGGTTTATAAACATAAAAATGCACGGTGGCTCGATTTAGGAGTCCGGGAGAGTATTTCAGTCATACCATGATACCAATATGTAATATCATAATAATAATCAATGTTTTTGTTTAACATTAATGCACTGCGGGGTTTTTTTTTATTGTATTATTTTAGGTTTATCATATTTACAGCGGAAATGAAGGTGTAGGCGAAGAGTTTCGGTTTTTTCAATGACATATTAAAAACACAGAGATTTGCAATTTAACGTAGGTACAAGCGCACTCTGGCATGTGGCTTATCATGATAACAAAATGATGTAGGTGGTGAACTTCGGGGTTACGGCTGACAACGACGGGGCCTATCTAAATAAAATTGTTATTGGTAATTTCCTTAGCTTCAAAAATAGATAATGTATGTACCGGGGTTTTCCTTATGATAGCAATGTGGAATTGTGGGATAACAAGTTTAGTTGGTAGGTACCTCAGAAGTATTTCGCCTGAACTTTATCTGATGTGGGACAGTTAAATTGGACCATAGTGTACGGCGCCTAATGTCAACATCAGTGTGAATGGCGGTGACGGTAACTTTATTTACGTCTTGAGCAGCCGATCAGCGGACGAATCGCGTGTGCCGCAAATAAACACAACATAGAGGTGGTACACGAGTTCATGAAGCTATTAACCGGGCACAAATATACAGGCTCCAGGCTGTAGGTACCTCAGCTAGGGTCGCGGGATGTTCGAAAGAGTTACCGTGGCACCGGCACAGGCAACTGAAGGAACACGGGTGGGTTTTAGTCAGTAAACGTCTGACACGCCCTCCCGCTCCGCCCAGAGCGGGAGAAGTAATTTGGTGATTACCCACCCAAAAAAAAAATCCTAATGGAAAAACCCTAAAAACACTGCCCTATCTGGGGATCGAAACTAGGACTCCAAATAAGGGGCGACCCGATTATATGGTGCTTGAACATACCAGACTAAATGTGGGTGCAATAAAACTAAAATACAGGCGTGATGAAGCTTAACTGTCCAACATGGACGCTCGATCGACTTATCCAGACCTAACACTCGGTTGGGTATACCAATTCTAAGAAATCCATAAGAACTATTCCTACATGATCCTCCCGATGCATGCTATCATCATCGGTGTTGACTGTCAATAGTTACCTATAACACCAAATCATGCCTGCACCCTAATTGCGTATCACACAGTAGGAATCGGTTTCATTTTCACAGTTCAACAACATTCACTGCGTTATTTGCGTTATTGAGCTGACAAATTTTTCGAACATATGAAGCAATGGATTAGCAATATACCTTAAAATCATTCAGATTGTGATTGATACGTGTGTTACGCAATTAGGGTGCTGGTGTAATGGCTACCATTAGTCTTTTATTAATCTATTTAAATTAATTTTCGCTCGTTTGTGGTTTGAAAATTCGTTTCAGGAAGATTGCCAATAAATAACAACTGCAACGTTTTATGAATTCGAGTACCTACAAGCGAGGAAGGATAAAAATTAAAATTAGCTGTAACTGAAAATGACCCCGTGCGACAACCGCAGCGGTGACGGAAAACCCAAACAGTGCGTGACACATAATGGACAGACCTTGTTAGTTGTTGCACTGCTCACACGTAGGTATTTGTATTTTATGGACGTCTGATCCATTTTAAATGTTTCATTGACCATCTGAACTTGAAGGCTGACTGATGATTAATTTTGTTGACACATGGACCAACAAAAATATGTTCTTTCTGGTTATGTTCATAGCTAGTTTTAATAAAACAAGTTAATCGCATTTAGACACTCATCTGATAATCATAGGTACCTATATACAGAGTGTAAGGGACAGCCCTCCGCAGACTGATGGGGTGAATTCAGTATATATCATACTAAGATGGCCGGTACATGAAATTATTACAGGAACGTTATGAGAATCCAATAAACCTGATTTGTTTTATTACCTCACACGCAATGTATCGTTTTCGTGGCAAAACGCGCGTAGCGAACGGCAGCGCAGCGAGCCTTCGGCCGCCGAGTATTTCAACATCCAATGCTGATTTTGTATTTTAGCTGTTTTATTTACATAAAAGGAGTACTGTTTACAGAGAATGTAATTTTACATTGAAATAAAGAAATAATAACTGAAAAAACGATAAAAAAATTAAATTTTTCCTGAGAATATTTCCGATGGAATATGATTCAAAATAACAAGCTGAATGCACCCAGTTAGTTTGCGGAGGGCTGTCCCTTACACCATGTATAATTATCAGATGAGTAGCAAAAGATTATATCTCCCCGATTGAGAATATACATCCTTCTATGAAATAACTTTTCCTTGTAGTTGACGTCAACGGAAACGGATGGACTTAAGATAAAAAAATTACCACTTCTCTTCTATAACACAAAAGTACCGTCATTTAGACAAATCTATTAGCTCAGACCTGATGGAATCTTCTTGTTTGTGTACGATGAAGTCTAGTTTGGACTTCGGCCTCAGCACTCGACATTGGATGAAAGAAAATGCATTAGGTTCCTTACTGGCCATCCTGACGTCATGGCCTGTCACCTCTAAAAGTGGTTTATTTTTAAAAATACATAGGTAGCAATTATTCACCGATAGGTAGCAAATTGTAGTAATTTTTAAGAACAATCGAAGTGTTTAATGAGTAGTGACCGACGTGACCGTCCATCCTGACGTTCACGACTAGAGTGGGAACCAGGAAACTTTTTGATACTAGTTTTAAGGGGACCTCGTCAATAATCTACTGCTGCAAAAAGAATCCCTTGGCCATGTCATTCCGCCATGACCATTAATTACTATTGTTTGTTCATAACGTAAGGAAATTGGCGTACTAAATTGTATTTAGATAACGCGTTAGCAGTAGCACAGTCTACTAGCAGGTTGTACTGTCTTGTAAGTACAATAAGATTAGTTATTTTAAATTTTATGACCAAACCATGAAGCGTAGCTTTAACTTAGAAGACTCTCGTTAGGTTTGTTAGGTAGGTTATGTCAATTATTCAAGGACCATGAGTAGTGATTAGCACACTCTTATTTCAAGTTCGATAATGGGACTGGATGGATAATAATCCACGCCCCGACTTTTCCCACTGCAGTGGGTATAGGCCTCTTTGCGTGTGCCAAACTCTTCGCTCCTGTGCCCGTCACATCCGGTGCCACCACCAGCCCGCCATTGCGTAACACACTTACATTAGGAATCGGTTTCTTTTTGACAGTTCAACAACATTCATTGCGTTATTTACGTTGTGGAGCAGACAATTTTTTTGGAACATATGAAACAATGGATAAGCAATTTGCAAAAATCATTCAGATTGTGATTAATAGTGTGTTACGCATTAGGGTGCAGGCCATTGAAGATTCGCCGCAGGAGACGCCCTGGGCGTCGGGAATTGGCAGCCGATGCACCGTAGGCGCGGGCTTGCGGACGGCGAGTAATGGGTAGCTCGCCGTCCGGAAAGGACCAAGCCCGAGTCGACGGCGCGTCGTGTTCCACGCGCGCCTCAAAGAGATGTCAGCACTATTGACGGGGTCCGCTAGGGCCGATGCCAGCTAGGGTTGCGGGATGTTCGAAAGAGTTACCGTGGCCCCGGCACAGGCAACAGAAGGAACACGGGTGGGTTTTAGTCAGTAAAAGTCTGACACGCCCTCCCGCTCCGCCCAGAGCGGGAGAAGTCATTTGATGATTTCCCATCCACAAAAAAAAAAAAAGGCCATCGAAGATAGGATACCATTTTTCCTTATCCTTTTTTCTGCTTTTGACATGCACTAGGTACTACCTACATTGTATCAATCTTAGACCAATCTTAAATAGTATCGCGCGTTACGCGTAAGTAGGTAGTAGGTAGGGCAAAACTTGGGTAATCGGTGATAGTTTTGTTTTTTACTTGTAAAATTCGATTCATTGATCAGATTATTAAATTTTTTAAATTTACTGCAATATAGTAGACAAAAGAAGCTTTGCTAACTTATATCTAAAAATGTGGCAAATACTATAATGATTGAAAAATATACATTTATCAAGTCAGTAGTAACTTGGTAATATAACACATATTATCTATCACCGAATAGCTGCATATCACCAATTAGCCAAGTTTTGCCCTATTCTATGGTTTTTTCTTTAGCCGTTTTTACTACATCCGCCCCGCGGTGATTAAAAACTTATTGCTTGTAGTATTTTTACGCACAATATCCGAATTAAAGTATAAAAAACCGGCCAAGTGCAAGTCCGTATCACCGTACAATATTTAACACTGCATATTAAAAAAAGAAACTAAACGAAGAACATTTTTCATCTTAAATAACAATCGCAAAGATAACTTTGTATTTCATAATGATACTGTGAATTACAAAGTTATTATTTGCAGTTGCAGAATATCGCCCATATTTAAACAAAATACCTTATGAATCGGCGTTTTTTTAGTATTTGTTGATTAAATACAGTATATGGTTCATGAATTTCTCAAGTTTCAAATGCCTAACTTGTTTAGTTGTTGTGATAGAGCTCGTACAAAATATGGTCTAAAACTAACAACTTTTGCGGACCCCTGTTTCTTCATTTTTGAAGATAAAAATATATGTATTTGTACTCTACTCGATGAGTTGATGCCCTGACCTGCCCAACTGTCTACCTATTACGGTTCATGAGATACAGCCCGCTGACGGACGGACGGACAGCGGAGACTTAGTAATACCTTTGGCAACCTTTGGGCACAAAACCCTAAAACTGACTCTACGGTATTACGGATGCGGGTATCTACCCGCTACCGTAATACCAAATATGTATCTACATATTGTTATTAATAAAAGTGATAGTCATTTGCCAACATAGTCATAGTCAGCCACGCTCATAGTCTTCCGCGGATGCAGCAGAACTAAGCGCCACGGTGACAAAATTACAGTAGCTTGGTACTAAGTTCTGTCATAGGGATAGGAACCAAGGTGTAGCCATTGAGGTAAATGTAATACGTAGTACATATTACCTCAATATATTACCTCAATGGGTGTAGCGCTTTATACCCTGGCCGCCGTTGAAAATTCCCTAAAAAACAAACACCCTGACCAACGCTCGACAGCCGTGCAGCTTGCGTCCTCCTACGTCCAACTACATAATATGACTCATTTATTTTTCACTTTTTAATTAAAATGGTTTATGAGTACGTTCTTTGCGTAGGTATCATAGATAATGGCGATGCGTCGTCGGTGATGGGTTTTAAAAGTGTATGTACAGTACTTAAGTGGAATATTGCGTGTTAAGTGTGTAGTCCTTGATAAGCCACTCGTATAATGAGCACAACTGAAAATTATTCATCGCTCTGGCTTCTTCATCATCGACTTTGTTTAACCATTTTTTATGTAGGAACTAGGAAGTTAGCACCTCATCTGCATAGGTTTTCACGACCATTCGAAATGCTTTCGTGCCGATTCGATGATCAATCAATTTTATCGAAGGAGTCCTTTAAACGCTGCGCTGTTCACAAATCCGAAACCCGAAAATTTTGACAGTTTAAACCAAATAGACGGCCACTATTCTTCTTGATTGCTATTTGCGGTAAGGGACTACGCAAATCATGGCAGGTAACCGAAAATGTGTTTTATTTTCGACTCGGAAGCCTGTTTAAATGGTTGTGAATAGCTATGCTGAAATGAACGATTAGGTAGAAACTATTGAAAAATATTGTTGGTTACACATTTGGCCGTATTTTTTTGCACAGGGTGGGCCATACCATAAGGCCGGGGAATATACGTCAGATTTTTTCGTCGGTCGGATCCGATAGTCTGATCCGGCTATCGGAAGGCGTTGGAGCCATTATTTTGTATGAACATTCAACACATCTTATCAGCAACTGGTATTGGCGGGTCATACTTTTTCGAAGACGAAAGAGGGTGCGCGATGACGGTGAGAGCATATAATTACTGCGATACTAGCTTCTGCCCGCGACTCCGTCCGCGTGAAATTTCTTGTTCCCCCGACCCACTCCGTCGCATCGCATCGCCTGCCCGCCCTGTTATTTCGTTTTCGCTTAGCGCTCTTTTTTACTTTTTTTTTTTTGCTCGGCGTCTAAGGGTCCTAGCGTAATGTTAAATACCCTATAGCCTTCATCAAGAATTGGGCTATAAAATGCAAAAAAAAAAAATTCAAATCCGACTGGTAGTGTCAGAGAAATAAATAAAAAATAAAATGTGTAGGTAACTAATAGACTAAGCGCATTTTACTTACTATAAGCATTTTTATACCCGTTGTAATTTCTAAACGAAAGGTGCGATTCGAATAATTTTAAAAGGATTTTACATGTGCTTAATCAACCTTGAATATGAAACTATTTATTAGGATAAGGATTAATACTTACCATGTTTATGAAAACACCTTCGCAAATAATGCATTATTTTATAAGAAATTTGATTTCCATTAAAAAAGTTATAGTGAGCCAACCTTAAAAGATAGACATGCTATCGCGGACTTTTTTTTAGAACTTTTTAAGAGGATCAATTCCGTCATACATGATTTTTACGTAACTTTAACCGTTTACGCAGCGCACGCAACGGAAGCTCTCAAAAGGAATAATTGTCCCCGTTTTTGTAACATTTTTGATTGATGCTCCGCTCCTTTTGGTCCTAGCGTGATGTTATATGTATAGCCTATAGCCTTCTTCGATAAATGGGCTATCCAATCCTAACAGAATTTTTCAATTAGAACCAGTAGTTCCTGAGAAAATATTAATGTTGATTTTGAATTTTTTAATTACTAATATCCATCTTAATTTATCTGAGACTGGAGACTCTCCTCTCCTGTTACACTCGACAGTCTCTACATCTACAGAAGTTTTATTACTACCAGTTTTCCCAATTTCTACAACCGACGGCGACGCTCGAATTAAAATAAGAAAAAAAAAATACTGTAACTTCGTGCCCGTCCAAACTTCACTCTGAAATATTATGGCTAGTCTACTTATGGCCCACCCTGTATATCTTCCTACAAAATGTAATGTAGGTTGGTATCACTGCACTGTTTCCCTAATAATGAAATTAAATTAACAAGATTACCTAAGCAGTTTACATAAATATTTCAGTTCTATATTTCTTGGCACTGCACACAATTCATATCACCGGAAGTCTTCAGATATAACAGCAGTCAATAAATGTGCAGATTTCCTGGAAGTAGATGTAGGTACCTACGTCTACATTGCGCTATTTTAAAATGAATTTGTTTAGGAAATATAAACAGCACGTCGATATACAGTCTGCAATATTTTATGCGTCATATGAAACGGATGATTAAGAAAGTCGTCAAGCACCTGTGGATTTCTCTATTTATAAAGTACCTACTTATTTACTGTATGAGTATAACGTAGGCAGTACTTTCCCACTTATTGCAATGTAGCGATATCTGTGAAGCAATATTGATAATGATCAAATGCGAGTCCGACCGACGGACCGGGACAACGCAGCAAATACCTACTGCAACGTTAGGTACAAGACAAGAGATGTTTTGTCTACATTTTGTCGAATTTCTCATATAAAATGTAAGAAAGTCATGTCACTTATCGACGGTGGAAATTTCAAATATCTTACGGGGTACCTACATTAATTTAAATGTCCCTTAGATACGACATAATGAATTCCACAGTCGATATTGTCTTGTCACATTCGTTCATGCTCAACCTGTGGACTTGAGCCTGTGCGCTGTCCGCTGAGCCGCGACGTGCATAACATAAACACGCACATTCGACCTTCTAACCTTAGAATCTCCCCGATGCGTCATTGCATAATCATTTCAAATACATAACGGACAGGATTCTTGATGAACGGGATGTGTAGGTACTAACAGGCTGACTTAGTTCATAACATCAGACAACCAATACCAAACCAAAACCAAACCAAACATAGGAACAGAAAACGGTCTTGTTCTAAGTAAAGCAGGTAATTCGACGTTGATCTATATTTCACTACCAACTATTTATGAGTGTATTTTAAACTTTTAAACGTACGACACTGCGTCATCATGATAATGATCGATAAATACCGCAAACTGGCTAATATTAGGGCATCAGGATATAAACTGATTGATAAAAAGCCGTTCATAATAAACAAATGACGGTGATAATAAATAATCTCCAAATGGCACATTGATATAAAATCACAGATTAAAATCCTATCGGCTTTTCGTAAACAATCTGCTTCTAAAGGTATCTAAATCCTTGTTGAATTTAACCGATTAGAAATCATAACGGATATTAGATGTGGAAACAATCAATCATAGGTAAAATTAGCCTATTACGGGTTTGTTATGCACAACACTGGGAACTTCAGGGGCTGCGCAAACGTAGACACTTTTTGTTACCGACACGGCACGCCATCACAGGAAACCGTAGTTGCTGTGTCCAGGAGCTAGACCACCACCTCTTAGAGCAGTATTATTTTAATCTTACTTCAGTGTGGGAAAGAGATGGAGCTAGACGTTCTGTATAGCTCCATCTCTTTCTCACAGTGAAGTAACATTAAAATAATACTGCTTTAAGAGGTGGTGGTTGGCCCCCTGTAGCAGCGCAGGGAATGGCTGATTTCATACTGGTTATATAGAAATCAAATATTCATAGGTACGAGTAGCTTGTATCCGACACAAGACACAAAAGTGTCCACGTTTGCGCAGCGCTTTAAAACTTACAATGTATACAACCTAGTAGGTATGATTTCCAGTTTTTCTTCAGGTTTCATCATTCAATTGAAAATTAATCTGAATAGTATTGGAATTAGCGTATATACCCGTGTATAAGATAATAGGCACCGTCTTAAATCTATGAGTATTTAAAAATATTCATAACGGAATGCATGTGACTAGTCGCACATAATTTTATTATGCAAACGATACTGAGCAGCTTAGCAGGGCAGTGTTATGTAGCAAACTAGCGACTCGCGTCTTGTGTAATATAGGAAGTTATCTTGATAATTTCGTCCAATGCTGTTTTTATTTCTTGTTTAATTCTATCATAAGCACACATTAGTTCTGTTTTAAGCACCTATTAGCAGCTACCTATACAATCAAACATGTAGGCACAGTATAATAAAGTAGCAGTATTACACTACCGCTCAAAAGTATTTGGCCACCTGCATTTTGTTTAAGTTACAAACAATACATTTAAAAAAAAATGATTAGGTTTCATTGTTTATATATCACCGCCAAATACTTATCTACGGTAAAATCGTAAACAACTTATTGTTATTTGCCGACTCCTAGTCATAAAACCAAAATAGTGATATTGTCGGAATTTCTTCGAAGTTAATCTTTGAAGTCACAGTTTTATTTTGATTTAGTTATTGAGAAATAAACATAACTAAAATGCAGTATAACTATTACAAAAATTAGTTATCTGATGTCATTTGACCAGAAAACACGCTCTCCGAAGCTCAGTACTTAGAGTCTAATAATATTTTCTTGTTTTTCACTTCTAAGTTTTATTTTTTGAAGAAAATGGGTAAAACTAAGGAATATTCCCAAGAAATCAAAGGCATAATAATCGGCCTTCATAAATCCGGTAAAAGTAATCGTGAGATTTCAAGACTGCAGAAGGTACCAAGGCAAACTGTTGACTACATCGTGAAGAAATTTGCGACTGAAGGAACAATTTGCAACAAACGTCGTTCAGGCAGACCGAGAGCCACAACTTCGAGTGAAGACTTGAGTGAAAATTTGATTTGATTTCGAGCTTCGAGCAACCATCATCGGTACAATACAGCTGACGTTTGGCAAGTCTGCCTGTATACTGAGAATGTGGCATTGCCGAATCTGGTATTACAGATGTTGGACAGGCCCTCTGGAAGCCCTCAATGCCGATAGGCCTGTCTGGTGCACAACCCCAGGCTTGTTAGGTGCGGTGGTTAGGTGCTCGTGCTACGAACCCATTAAAGCCTATAGACCTGTAGGTTGGTTGGTAGAAGCTGATAGATAAAACTACTTCTTAACATTTATGTAGACTTGGACGGAATATTCGCCCATCAGCAATAAATAAAACTCGAATTAGGACTGGTTAGTGCATATCATATTTGCCAAGGTCGACCTCCCGGAAAATGAACCGGTGTCGCAACTTCACGAGCGAGTATGAACATGGCTTTGTTGCGACATTCAGATTCATGGCAAAATGTTATCAAAAGAAGGTACTATTTGTTGCTACCGGAAATACATGGTTCGGAAGGAAGGACGCTAAAGGTAAGTTTTCCTTGAGGCCATTCGGTCGGCTGTGCCGGTGTACAAACAATCAGTTATTATTATGAGTGTAATCACAGGTCTAGCTTATTATTATGCTGCAAGTACTGAGGACCCTATTAGCTATTAACCCCTAGTATGGCTGCTTCTTGAAACTATGACAGTTGCAGGCTCCTACGGCAAGGGGCATAAGGGCTAAGAGTAACAACGATGTCTGATGTACAAGGAAAGTAAGGACATAAGAATAAAAATTATAGGTACTTGATCTATATTTTTTTGTGTGATTTTACAGTTTTTTACACACCACCACACCGTTATCATTTTGTTCGTTCGGTATTCATTCGATCTTTCAAAGTTATAGCGGTAGTAAGGTGTTAGCTGTACCCTAAAAAATTAGGATGCTGATTTAGTGCTGTGTACGCAATTGCGTAACACACTATCAATTACAATCTGAATGATTTTGAAGTAAATTGCTAATCCATTGCTTCATATGTTAGAAAAATTTGCCTGCTCAACAACGTAAATAAAATAACGCAATGAATGTTGTTGAACTGTCAAAATGAAACCGATTCCTTCTGTGTGTTACGTACAGGTACTTACCTATTACCCTGTAACCTACCTAAACTAGCTATAGGTACTATACATATACCTAATTTATCAGCTAGGCGTACACAATAACTGCTACAGTTTGTTATTTACCTACGCCTCCACGACTGTGCAAATATCACCAAATGTAATTATCGCAGTTTATCTCCTCTTTATGCAAATAAAGATAATTTCATGCCACTGTAACTCGCGTAGCATAATTATATTTTGAATCTTTATGAAAACATTACAGTGATTGTTGCGCAACTACATACAATTACTTAATTGTCGATATTTCAATTATTACTTAGCCATCAGATAATAAACATTCAAAATTATACAACAGACAGTTCAGTGATTTGCTCCATTGTAATGGCTTTCAATTGAATTATGCTTCCTTGCTCTCTTGTTACCTATTCTCTTCATAAAAGGATTCTGATATTCAATACTGGAAGCACAGTACCTTTATTGATTATACTGTGCTGGAAGGAAGGCACCTACTCGAATAAAAAACTTAGCAAAGTACCTTCTATTCAGTACATTCAACCAAAAACAAAATGACAAAACTTTTTATACGATCGCATGTTGGTCCAACAAAAATAGAAATCTAAAACTGTCGTAGGTAGAAATAATAGTCGGTCACAGCATCGAATTGAGAAATGAGACTTAAAAAGAATCGGGTAGGTAGTCTCACATTTAAGTAAGTACATCAAGTACTATTAAGGGACCTACGTATTTAACTAAAATATAAGTACCAGAAGTCTAGAACAAAACTTTAAAAAACCTTACACCCGCATGATCTTGAATTGCCTTGAAACTTTTCTAGGCGCACGCGGTGGTAATGTATTTGGTCTCTCTCAAGAACAAAGACACAAAAAAACGAATAAATCCACTTTTATTAAAAGTTTGTTCTGAAATATCCATTTGATTTATATAACATGATCTCTGTAACATGAACTTACCATAATCCTTGCCCATGGCGGATCAACAGCACAGATAATTAGTTAATTTAGTCACTGCACAATTGGAACATTCAGTCAATTTAATGCTCAACACAGCTCACTGTGATGCAATAAAACTTTATTACGAACAAATCTCCAGCGTCCAACGATTCTGTAATATTTTCAACTGTTACACATAGTGCAAGAAAAAAACACTATTGAATCAACACTTTTCCCCACGACTAATTACTCTTATTAATTTGATCTTGAGTTGTTTGTTTACAGGATCCAATACGTTAAGAAAAAAGAAACAGTTTATTGAATTTCGTCGTATATTTTGTTTGTTTACTGTCGAGGTGAAAGTTTGTTGACATTCGAAGAACTCGAATGTAAAGCGCGATGTAACAGTACTGTCGGGTCGCACGCCGAGTGCTGACTGGCTCTGGCTGGAGTGCGGTGCGCTCGCGAGCGACACGGCCAGGCAATGGCCTGTCTGCTGATTCACTACTCATACATACAAAGGTAGTTTGGCTTTGTCTTGCTGTAAGTACTTGTTTTATTCGCTCAGCGTCGTTCTTTGTAATTTGTTTCTCCATATCTAGAGCAACAATAAGCTCAATAATTCTGTTCTATTGAAAGCGCTCTTTAAGTACAAACCATAATCTAAGATTGAATTCGTGTGGTTCCTTTATCATTTTTTCCTTAAATTCTAAAGGGAAACCCAAAGCGCAGCAGGTAGGTACATCTTGAAAAAAAATTATGAAGTTTCCGCCTCAATGTTATAACGAGGAAATATTTTGACATTCCAAAAATAACTGCCCATGTATAAGTCATTAATATTATAGTTAGGTAGGTATCTATAATATTACTGATTTTAAATAAAAACACTTCTGTCCCGGGCCGGGGCTGTGCATGGACCTGAAGCTACGAAACATAACACCTTTACCATAACTACTTAATTACGAAATTTTTTTAGTTAACTGGGACACAGGCCACTGGACACTGTGATTGTCTGTGAAAGGGACAAGAGGGAAATCTCTGAGGGGAATAAGGTACATATTAAATAGATAAGTCATCAGCTTAGCCAAATTAAGGGCGAATTTCACCAATGGAATTAAACGCGATCATTTTAAGCAGAACTCAGTTGACACTTTTATTAACTGTCCAGCACTCTAATTGCGTAACACACTATCAATCACAATCTGAATGATTGTGAAGCAAATTGCTAATCCATTGCGTCATATGTTCGAAAAATTTGTCTGCTCAACAATGTAAATAATGCAATGAATGTTGTTAACTTTCAAAATGAAACCGATTCCTTATGCAATTACCCCGCTGTTTTGATTTCACCAACATAAAGATAAGAAGTTTTTTTGTGACGCTTTGTGTCGGACATAGGTATCATCAGTACCTTGATAAACGAAATAGCCTTTCCTAAAGTACGCTCTCTCTGTTTCTCCGCACCGCAGCACTTGTTTTCCGAGAACAAGTCGTAGAGTGGTATGATTCAATTTTATTAATCACTAGCTTCTGCCCGCGACTTCGTCTGCGTGAAATTTCTTGTCCCTGCGACCCAACCTATCACATCGCATCGCCCGCCCGCGCTATTACTTCGTTTTCGCGTAGCGTTCTTTCTGACTTTTTTTCATTTTGCTCGGCTCCTAACGGTCATGGCGTGATGTTAAATAGCCTAAAATCTTCCTTAAGAATTGGGCTATCAAATACAATTTTTTTTTATTCCGACTGGTGGTTCCAGAGATAACCCCGATAAGTTTACAAACTTGCAAACAAAAATACCTCTTTATAATATTAGGTCTTACACTACATATAGGTAATAATTTGTAAAAGGTACTTAGATGATAATATTTAATTGTTTTACCTTTCTGCATATTACTGTTCATTTATTAGGTCTTTACCTATGAAATTGGAGATTTGTATGAAAATTTTAAAATATAAAAATTTTGGTAATTTTTTTATTTCAGTTAATCAAAGTATTAGCCTAAATTATCTATACAATTTTGCCATTTTCATGGCAGTTTGTTTATCCCTTGACTTTAGAAGTCTGCCGGACGGGAGGCGATGAAGGCAGCGAAAGCGTTTTGTACTGCCTTTCGGGTGTTGAATTTTTTACTACTTAAAAAATTGTCTAAATTTTGAAAAAAGTAGAAATCTGTTGGGGCAACTGGCAAGGTCCGGTGAGTAGATACGGTGGGTGACGGAGAGCTTCCAGCTGTAACTCTTGTAACTTTGCGATGGTCTGTCGTGAAGTGTGAGCTCGCGCGTTGTCGTGGAGAAGCAATGGGGAAGAGCGATTGACCAGTATTGGTTGTTGAATTGCGAGTTTCTCCATCATTGTTTGCAAATCTTGGCAATAGACATCTGCCGTCACTGTTGTGCTATTCGGTAAGAAGCGGTGATGTACAAGTCCGGCACTGGTCCACCAGACAGTCACCATCATCTTCCTATGAGTAATCTTTTTTAGCGCACTGATTAGGTGCTGTACCCGGGTCCACCCACTGAGACGAACGCTTACGGTTGTCGTACAGGATCCACTTTTCATCGCAGGTAACAATTCGATTTAGAATTCCCTCGTTTCTATGCCGATTCAGTAGTGCTATGCATGCTTCGACGCGTGTCTCGCTGTTGCTCGCTTAGTTCGGGTGGCACCCACTTATCAAGCTTTTTAATCCTTCTGGATTTGACGCAAGTGCTTCAATGTTATTTTGACACTAACTCCAAGGCCCGCAGCAAGGTCTGCCGTAGATTGAGTTGGATCCGCTTCCACTATCGCCTTCAATTCGTCGTTGTCGGCAATAGTTACCGGCCGACCGCGAGGTTCGTTCTTCAACTCAAAATTTCCAGATTTAAGACGATTGAACCAATAATGGACCGTGTTTATGCAAGCAGTGTTAGGCCCGTACACGTCGTTAATGATTCGTTTTGTTTGCGCAGCGGTATTTCCACGTAGGAACTCATTTCGAAAATTGTACGAATTTTCAGTTTATCCATGGCGCAAAAAACCACTACAATTTCACAAAAACATAAACTATCTAAAAAAATGACTGAATTTGAAATTAAATTAACACGGCTTTCGACTGTTAAACCCGCGATGGTTTGTGCGGTATGTTTAAGGGTTCAAAATGTTTATACTGTTTTATTGATTAATAAATAAAAAAAAAAAAAAAAAAAAAAATAATAATTTATTTGAATTTCGAATTGCGCGCCAATCCACACATAATTAAATCTGAAAATGCTGGTTATAGAATCTCCAATTACATAGGTAAAGACCTATTATTATTATAGAAGTAGGTATAGATTTCACTGCAGCTGACTCGATTTTTTACTTCCAAAGGGTAAACCACATCACAGTACATCCTGAACTAGTTTAATTTTACGAAATTTATTAAACAGGTATATCATTGTGTTCCTAAATAACATATATTATATTCAAATAATTTATATCCACACAACAAAAATATACAATGATAAATAAAAACTAAGTAGCTCATATACCTGAGTACCTACTATAAGCTAAGCTTAGCTATAAGGTAAAAATAAAAGTACCATGCTAAACAAAGCTAAGCCCAGAGCTACACTACAATATTCAATGACATTTATTTCATTAAACCCCACTTATTTTTTTACTATGTACCTATAAGTAAACGCATTGTTACAAATACAAATTTTTAGAAGATAATAAAAGAAGGTATCCTTCAAATGACTTTCATATAACGAATAGTTGGATTAGCAACACTAAAAATCATCATTACACCGCTTCATTAAGGATTTCGTGCTAATCACATGCCCATGTGGGCACAATATGTGCACCTATTGACAAATTGAATTGAAAACCCTTGTTTTTCCTTTTATACGTATGTCCCTGTATATAGGTAGATAACAAACCTTTTGATGATAGATATCCTTCAGTTTGTTTGTGTGCAGTGATAAAATACACTATGAAAAAGACAAGGTTGTTTTTTACTGACGTGAACGGGTATATTATTCGGGGTAAATGGCCAGTCGCCCCTTAGGATCGGAACAAAGCAATTGCGTTGCATCCCCGTCTGGTTGTTGACCCGCCTTGAACTTTATTAAACTAATTGTTTCTACGTATTCATTTGTATTTGGTACTGCAAGTATACGCCACTGTTTATAACATAACAACTGAAATTAAAATTGAGTAAGTGTTATAGGCTGATAGACACAAAATACTTGGCGCCATTCGTATGAAGTTCGTTTGTAAATCTGATAACGTATAAGAAAACAACAATACTTAAGTGGTCATAATTACGTATTACTGTATCTACGATTTCTTTAGAAATTTGATATGGATAACGAATCAATATATTATGTACAATCTAAGTTCATTACCTACTTAGACTTAGGTACCTACTTTTCTATTGGGTTGTTGCATAATTTTTTTCCCACTTTAAAATGAATTTTATTTTTTTTTTTATACTCAAGTATTTATTTAAACAATTAATCGACAACCATCATTTTCGAGAATATGTAACCATCTGCTAGGCAGTTTCAATACCCTTAGCCCAGAAAGGAAGTGGTTGACAGGCAATGAAATAGGCAAGTTAATTTTTAGGTCACCGAAATTTTCTATTTTTTTACGAAGAAAAGATGATAGTTGGAAGGTGCCAGATCAGGGCTATAAGGTGGGTAGGGTATCGTTGTCCAACCGAGCTTTTATAGAAATTTACGGGTCACTCGTTATATGTGGTCTTGCATTATAATGAAGTAATGATACTTCAAGACGTTTTGGCCGTTTTTCTCTAACAGCGTTCTCCACCTTCTGTAGTTGATTCACACCCCAAAACAACCCCCAAACAACATTCCTCGCAAATCCCAGAAGACTGACAGAAGAAGTTTGTGATCATGCAAACTGCTTTTTGGCTGTGTTAGTGGCTGTTTATCAGCAGGCATCCAAAAGGCCTTTCGTGTGACGTTCTCATATAAGACCCAAGACTCGTCACTGGTGATAATCGACTCGAGAAAGCTCTTTCTTTGCGGGTGCAACAGCAGACTTTCACGAATGTTGACACGTATTGCACGTTGAGCATCGGTCAAAGCATGGGGCGTCCATCTTGACAAAACTTTACGGTAGCCCATTGCCTACAGATGGCGATCTATAGTACTGTAGTGATATTTAGTTTTCTCTAAATCCCTGGTGCTGGAATCCGGGTGAAACTCAAGCTCGCGGCCGCAACGCATCTTCGTCAAAAGTGACGGGTCGACCAGTATGAGGAACATATTTTAGACTTGTGGAAACCAATTTCATACTGTGCGATCCTGCGTGTTTGGGCCAAAAACGGTGTTGATCTTATTTGCCGTTTCCCTCGAACTAATTTGTGTTCGTATAAGTAAATCGCTCGAAGATGTTGATCCATTTAGTCAATTTTAACTAAATTCCAGTAACGAGCTCGCCCTTATATACCCTATGTGAAAGATACGAGAACATTCTACTATGTACTAGATTTATTCTTTTCTTTTATTCTTTTTCTTTTTCCAGTTGTCTCGGAAATTTTCTAGAATAAATCTAGTACATAGCTAGATTTATTCTAGAATATTTCCGAGACAACTGGAAATATTAAGGAAATTTAGAAGTGGGAAAAAAATCATGCAACAACCCAATATTAATATAAATGGGTATGGGTACTCGGGAAATACCTGTCATGCCACTGTCATCGTTTGAGTAAACAAAACAATGTTATCTTTAATTAATTTTTCAATAGTTTAAGCTCAACTATATGACTCCGGGTACCACACTCTTAACAACAACAACACTCATCAAGTCATCACTATCAGTATCGTAAAAACACTTGCATTGCCACGTTAGGTATAGGTACCTATATTTCGTTTAGCTACGTCAGATATTATACCTACCTATATATACTAAATTGGTGCAAATAATAAATTTAGGGCGCCTTTATATGACACGGAATATTACAGCGTGTCGGCCGCGCGGCGAAAGTACGGTGACCGCGCGGCGGCCGCGCGGTCAGGCCTGGTGGCCACGCCACTGCGAACCCGAACGCGGGGCGTACATCGAGAACATTCGAGTGATTCGAGCGAGACGGCCGCGCGGCCGCCGTGTGATCGAGGAGGGAACGCCGCGCGGTCACCGCGCAGTTAGTTACTCAAAATTAATTTCAACTTTACGTCCTAGTTAATAAAACATAAATTTGCTATAACTGAACAGTTAGTACGCGGCCACCGCGCGGTCGCCGCGCGGCGGCCGCAAGAATTTTTTCGCGTCGTCTAACTGCAGCTGCAAGATGATAATAGCAAGATGATGATAATAGCAAGATGATACTTATATTTCATCAACTCAAAAAAGCCTCACATTATGAAGGCCCCGGCGAGATTCGAACTCGCGATCTCCTGTTTACTAGACAGGCGCTTTAACCAACTAAGCCACGGCGCCCATGCATAATTTTACGAAATAGGATATTCTGTGGATAATCTAAAGGGTTTTCCAATAGGGACGGGTCGATGTTGACAGTCTGTGGCAGCCATACTATTTTGGTGTGATCTGTAAAATCTGTTGTATATTATGCAGTCAGTGATGCCAAATCACCATGGCAAGTTACACGGTTGAGCAGCATGTGCAAATGATAAAACTTTATTATCAAAATGAGTGTTCGTTAGTGCAAACGTTGCGCGCATTGCGCCCATTTTACGGTAGACGCGGTGGCCCTTCAAAGTCCAC
Organism: Fissipunctia ypsillon; assembly: GCA_947568875.1. Lineage (NCBI taxonomy): Eukaryota > Metazoa > Arthropoda > Insecta > Lepidoptera > Noctuidae > Fissipunctia > Fissipunctia ypsillon. The sequence goes on along the minus strand of OX387645.1, from coordinate 19,547,987 downwards.
TCTCCAACGATTGGTGACTAAATTTGAGACGACCGGTTCGGTAAACAACCAACCAACATCTTTACGTCAAAGGAACGCCAGATCGGCCGAGAACATCGCCGCTGTACGTGAGAGTCTTCAGGAGACTCCGAGGCAGTCGATTTCTCGCCGTGCTCAAGAACTCGGCCTTTCGCAGACCTCAACTTGGAGAATTTTGCGTCGGGACTTGGGTCTGCATCCGTACAAGATCCAACTGACCCAAGAGCTCAAAGTTAATGAACATAGACAACGCCGTGTGTTCGCTGAATGGGCATCGGAACGCTTGGAAGAGGACCCCGATTTTGGCCGAAAAATAATCTTTAACGACGAGGCACATTTTTGGATGAATGGTTTTGTTAATAAGCAAAATTGCCGTATATGGGATGACCACAACCCACATGAGGTTCACCAGGTGGCAATGCATCCACAAAAAGTTACTGTTTGGTGCGGATTTCGGTGTGGCGGCGTCATTGGTCCGTACTTCTTCGAAAACGACGTTGGCGAGGCCATCACCGTCAACGGCGAGCGCTACAGATCAATGATAAACAATTTCTTTTGGCTTGAACAATATGGACGTGAACGACATGTGGTTCCAGCAAGATGGCGCTACTTGCCACACAGCTGACACAGCGAACGACACAATCGACATTCTGCATGAACGGTTTGAGGGTAGAGTTATCTCTTGCAGAGGTGACGTGAATTGACCACCAAGATCGTGTGATTTGACTCCGCTAGACTTTTTCTTGTGGGGTTTTCTGAAGTCGCAGGTCTATGCCAATAAACCACATTCGACCGTTGCCCTGAAAGCCAACATAACGCAGGCCATCGCTCGGATTCAGCCGGATCTATGCAGCAGAGTCATTAAAAATTGGACCTCTCGGATTCGTGCCACCATACGAAGCCGCGGCGGACATTTGAACGATGTCATATTCCATCCATAATGGCATAAATGGGCCTTTTAAATAAAAAATAAATTTCGTTAATATCTCACACACATCTTGTTTTATTCAATTTTAACATCGACCCGTCCTTGTTGAAAGACCCTTTATATACTCACTTATCAGGGCCATGCTCAGGACGTGGACAGACAGTGCTCCGTCAGGGGCTCAGCCCGCCCGCAACGCGACGCGGCGACGGAGCTTCAGTTCGTGCCACGCCAGGGCTCTGTATGTGGACAGACCTTTAGAATACCTAAATTAATTAATTATTACCAAATTGATCCATTAACTTGACGAGCCCTCTTTCTTCGAAGATTTCGCCAGTTTTACGGAGAGTTTATAGCGTCTGTGTTAAAAAATATAAAACTCATCATGAAGAATCAAATAATATTTATTAATGTTTACAAACTCGATGATGATCTAAACAAATCAAATGAAACGCATCAAGTGTACCTATACCCCTATACCTAGGTACCTGCTTACTTACCTACGTAGAGGCTGATACCTACTGTTTTTAAACAGTTTATCTACAACTTACAGTAAACCTAAACTCCTAAACTAACCGGTAGGTACCTAACTTTTTAGATGCAGCACACGAACATGTACCTAATATTGTGGAGTCGTACCTATTAAGCAACTCTGTAGTTTAGCTACGGTAGGCTGGCGCCAGTTCGGCGGGAGACCGAGTCAACGAGACCCTCCTCAATAACCCTCAGTCGGGTGCGAAGTTATTTTGGCTCACAGCCAAATACGGATCGTTTTTGTCATAAAACATACCATTTTGTTTTCATTCCCATTCCGCGAGTGCATTGGAATATGACCTACTTAATATTATGAAAAATATTGCCTACATCAAATTACATGTTACGTTTTAGAATTGTTATTTTACACATAGTGCGCCTAACTGAGCAACAGTGTGCCTAATTGAGTTTTTCCTTATGGAATTCTCAGTAGCAGCCCGAAGTCTGGAAGAATGTAGATATTTAGTGTGACAAGGTTCATACAAAATGTGTGAAAGTGACGTTGGAGAATTTCTGCGTTGTGGTGCGGCCCGCCTAAATGTAAAAATAATAAAAAAAATATATAAAAAAAATATGTAGGTATATAAAAAATTATGATTGTGTATTTTAACTTGGATAACTCATCTGACAAAGAAAATTTTGGTTCTGATACTGAACTTGACGAATCGAATCAAGATTATTAAATTAAAATCGTTCTTTATTTTTTATGGTATTTGTAACACAAATAAAGATTTTCAAATTCTTAGCAATTTTTAATGCGTCAAGATCTGTATCAAAACCGAACAGTTAGTAGTTCACTATTAAAACTGATTGTCCTAAATGTTATACTTCAAAGGTTTGTACTTTGATTTGAGTTAAAATTGCATCCCTCAACGTCAGTAAAATAAATATGACATAGATAGATAAACATAAATTTGTAACTTAAGTTTTTTCCGTCTGTACATTTTGTTTCATGCTTTCCAATTACGTCATATTTAAAAAATAATATAAATATACATGATATATTTGTTACAACAATATTCTATGTGTTTTATTTTTCCTTTAGACCCCATAAAGCAGCGGTCGGCAACCTCTTGGCAAGCAAGGGCCACAAGGTGACAAAATAAACTAAAGGCGGGCCGCAGTCATTATACTCGCATTAACCCAAGAAGCTCAACATACCTACGCATAATAATTGGTCATATTCCATAGAAAAAATAAAAATGCTATTGAAAATTGTTAAAAAATACGGAATTGAATTCGTACACGTAATACTTATATTAGATAAAAACAACAGAAAAATAAAGAAATGCAAACTACAAGCTACATACCTGAAAACCGATTTTACACAAATTTTAGTGCGATGTCCGAGGTTGCATTTGAGAGGCTATTTCTTGTATGTTAGCATTCATATTTGTCGTGGCAATTCGTAGAATAGCACTCAAATGCTCATCTGTGAGACGAGAAGCATATTTATTTTTTCTACAGGGTGTTTGGTAGAACGTTGAACATACGAAAATGGTGGTTAGTTGGGGTCATCTGCTACCCACTTGGCCCAAATTATTTGACCTTGGCCCCACCGTTTTTTTTTTTACTTTTTCTTAATTTTACAGAAAATTACCAGTTTTTTAACTTTAAATTCGAATATCTTTACTTGCGATGGGTAAAACAGGCAGGATGTTGTTTTGTATTAATGTCTAATAATAGCACTCTCATAAAATTATTGTTTCGTACAGATGTTAGTAATAAAAAAAGTTTAGAGTCTTTAAAGGTGCAAAAAGATGTAAAAAAATACTTAGAGCATAACTTTGACTTGCATTAAAAGAAAAACTAAAAGCGATCGAGAAATTAGGATAACATCAAAACATCTCTGCTGTATGAGCTTTCTAACGGTATGTAATTTACATTTACTAAAACAAAACGTCAGGACTTATATGACAATTTTATCAAGTAGGAGGTTTTTGACGAAACAGAAAATTAAAATGTTTTGCGAAATTTAAAACTGTAAAGTTGTCAAAAAATGTAGCAATCAATTTAAATGAGAGGAGTACTTAAATTACCTATTCAAAGGGCCTTTTTCTGTTACCAGTCACTGCACAGACTCCTTTGTTGCGAAATTTCTAGGAAAACTAAACCACTTACATTTTGTTACCTGGGGTCGGGAGCACTAAGCAGGTAAACATTTTGTCTCACTCGTGCGCAGTCATAAGGCATGTTTTTTTCTCTTTCGCTCCCGGCGGGGCCCGCTGAAGAGGCCAATACGATGATTTTGAATAATTTGAATCAGTCGAGACTTAACTGCCCCTGCGATCGTTTGTGCCCGTCACTTCTGTTTTCGTTCCGAGTCGTTTTGTTAATTACTTGTTGTGTTATCTGTCTGTTAAGTTTCTTGTTACTGTACTGTTAAGTTTCTTGTTACTGTACTGTTAAGTTTCTTGTTACTGTATTGTTAAGTTTCTTGTTCCTGTGCGCTATTACGTTTTTCTTGGTGAAAAATGGCTACCTTTACCAGTGAAGAATACGCTGACATGTTGTTAGCGTATGGACACGCCAACACTAATTGCATACTGATGAAGAAGATGTCAACTTTTGGCGGAGCATACTGTGGACGGACGAATCTAAGTTCGATAAAGAAGGGATTACCAACTTGCATAATTTGCATCATTGGGCCCCTAAAGATCAAAACCCCCATACGAAGAGACGAAGAGGGTTCCAAAGAAGATTTTCAGTCAATGTCTGGGCCGGAGTGATTGGAAACAGGCTCATAGGGCCCCATTTTTTGCCCGAACGTCTTAATGGGAGCAATTATTTAGAGTTTTTGATCAACGATCTACCACCATTGCTACAAGAAGCATTTGATGAAGACAGGCCTATCGTGTTCCAGCATGATGGCTGCCCAGCTCACTGGAGTCTGAACAATTGTTTCCCCAATTCATGGATTGGCAGAGGCGGACCAATCCCATGGCCTCCGCGATCACCCGACCTCACTCCGCTCGACTTTTACGTGTGGGGAAGAGCCAAAGAACTTGTCTACTTCACGGAAGTATAAACGCGTGAAGAATTAATCAACATAATTAATGCTGCATTCCAAGTGATGAGGGGAGAGATGCTGCTGCGGACGACAACCGTTGAAATAAGACGCAGATGTCGCGCGTGCATTGAAAATGGAGGGCGTCAATTTGAGCAATTACTTAATTGAATAAATTCATTTAAATGTAATTTAATTGTTTTATTACCCACTGACATTTAGGTAACAGAAAAAGGACCTTTGAATGGGTAATTTAAGTAATCCCCTCATTTAAATTGATTGCTACATTTTTTGACAACTTTAAAGTTTTAAATTTCGCAAAACATTTTAATTTTCTGTTTCGTCAAAAACCTCCTACTTGATAAAATTGTCAAATAAGTCCTGACTTTTTGTTTTAGTAAATGTAAATTCCATACCGTTAGAAAGCTCATACAGCAGAGATATTTTGATGTAATCCTAAGTTCTCGATCGCTTTTAGTTTTTTTTTTAATGCAAGTCAAAGTTATGCTCTAAGTATTTTTTTACATCTTTTTGCACCTTTAAAGACTCTTAACTTTTTTTCCTACTAACATCTGTACCAAACAATAATTTTATGAAGTCTGCTATTATTAGACATTAATACAAAACAACATCCTGCCTGTTTTACCCATCGCAAGTAAAGATATTCGAATTTAAAGTTAAAAAACTGGTAATTTTCTGTAAAATTAAGAAAAAGTAAAAAAAAAAATCGGTGGGGCCAAGGTCTAATAATTTGGGCCAAGTGGGTAGCAGACGACCCCAACTAACCACCATTTTCGTATGTTCAACGTTCTACCAAACACCCTGTATAATTGACAATTGAAAATGTTTGTTCGCATAAATAAGTGCTACCAAAAATTGTAATGAACTGCTTAGCAAACTTTTTCAACTCGTCAAAATCAGATGACAAGCTACCATAAAATTTAACAAGATCATTGATATCATAGAAAGAACTTTTGAGAACATCATTAGATTGGAGATCAATCACGTTCATTTGTAAATGACTCGGTACATCCTCAATATCACACGAATAAGGGTTTGCAAAAATCTTCAGCTTGCTTGAAACTTTCTCAAAATCACCAAATCTGTCGTTGAATTGAGTTTGCAGTTGTATTAAAATATCCTTCATTTTATCACTTTTCCAATGAAAATTAATTCCAGCTTCCTCGACAGCCTTTTTACTATTCGGAAAATGATCTAACTTTTTTTCATCAATATGTTTTATAAAGAGTTTGTTTTTCATTAGGAATGCCTTTACATCTGTGTGCATATCAGAGATTAGTTTGTTTTTACCTTGAAGCCTTATATTCAGGGAATTTAATTCATGAGTTATATCTGTCAAAAATCCAAGGTCTATTAACCATTGAGCATCTGTTAGCTGTGGAATAGGTTTGCCTTTTTCATTCATAAAAGTGTTGATTTCTTTTCTGAGATCAAAAAATCTTTTCAGCACTGCACCTCTACTTAACCATCTCACCTCAGAATAAACTACATCTCGATGATCTGCTTCCGTATCTGTCAGAAACTGCTGGAATTGACGATGAGTCAACCCATTTTTTCTGATGTAGTTTACAGTAGATACCACAATGTCCATTACTTCTTTCCATGATACGACTTTGGAACATAATGCTTCTTGGTGGATAATGCAGTGAAAAAATAATGGCATGTCACATCCTATCTCTGTCAGTTTCGTTTTAATTCTACCTACCAAACCCTTATTTTGTCCACTCATGTTCCTGCCTCCGTCTGTTGTTACACTTATCAATTTTTCCCATGGTAATTGCATCGATACTAGCGCTAAACAAATCTTCCCTGCAGTCGTTCCCTTCAAACTACATAACTGTAAAAGCTCTTCATAGACATTAAAGTTGCTATCGATTCCACGAACAAATATTAAAAGTTGAGCAGTATCTGAAACGTCATTACTTTCATCGGTAGCTAAAGAAAACCATTCAAAATGTCTTTTTCCCGAAAGATGAAGAAAATGTCTTTGTCTTTTTGCTGATATAAATTATGCCCCAAATCTTCAGTTGATTTTGATAATTATAACTTATTTACAAAACATTCACGGGCCGCAAGTAAGACGTCCGCGGGCCGTGTGTTGCCGACCGCTGCCATAAAGGTGTTATTATTATGTAGTTATAAATTATAAATGTTATGTCTAGTCGCAAACTTTAGGTAAATATAGACGAATTACTTATTCCAAATAACATATTTTTTTAATGTATTTAAAAGTGTTGTCCCGAATTTCGGGACAGATGTCCTGGAAAAAATGTAGTCCTAAGGAAGTCTCCGTTTCTTGTCTCTTCTTCAAAGTTTAGGCAAATAGGCACTACCTATTCCTATCACTGTTGATGACAAATACATGGCTTGCACAGTGGCAAAATAAGGCTGAAGGATATTTTTGTCATTAATAATTTTCTGAACACCACATAATTATGAGACCTGCTTTTGCAGCACAGCCGTCGAATCCTTGACCAACAAGTTTATTTAAAATAATCAAAATTGCAATCTTTTAGAAAGCTAATAATAGTTTCCGAAATGGCTTCCGCGTTCAACTCTTGTAGCGGCACATATCTTCGGAATTCTTTACAAATTATTGGTTTTATAGCTTCTTTATCACAACGTAGGTAGATAGCGAACTCCAACCAATAATTGCTCTGTACCACTAATATCAGCAGTCTCATCAGCCAATACCACAGAGTACTCTTATATGGCCAACACCGAAGCCGAAGCATGTTTCACCTCCTCAATTATTTTGCTTTTCAGAACATTAGAAAAAAATTAAAATAATTCGTTTTGAATTTTTTGCTCCTGACTAAATGATTTTTTCAAAATATCATCTCCCAAGTCAACTCGAAAATGTAGCAGGTCTGTAAAAACAGAACCCTCATCGACTTTCCCGCGAAGTGGTAGATCATGTTGTCCGCGAAATAAAATTCATCTCAATTGACTATCTATACAAGATGTAACATAAATAACGCACAACCTCTTAAGGGGTCATTGTACTCATCATTATGAACAACTTTTACTATGGGACCAAACCTGAAATCCCGAGAAAAAAAAATCTGCGGTTCCCTACATTATATGTTCGCATGACTCGCCAAAATGTAGGGAACAGCTGATATATTTTTTACGATTTCACGTACAATGACCCCTTAGAGGTTGTGCATTATTTATGTTACACCTTGTATATTTTATTACTTATTAATATAGTGTGTATATGCAGGTGCACCTCCCTGAAAGGATTCCTGGCGGCGCCATTTAGAGACGTCGTCGTTTTAGTAGTTTTACGTAGGAACGTAAAACATGGTAAAACTCAATGGCTATCTGTGTCCTACCAAACCTAACTAAAAGAATTGGCCATTTTATTGTGCCAATACAGTGTAGTAGGTACCTACATGTAAGTTTTTTTCTAGCTTCTAGGTACCTATATCGAACTTATCTTAAAACGTATAGAATTTAGTTTTAAGTTACGAGCAAATGGTACAAATATTTGGGTGGTTCTATCTAATCCTGATTATCTACACATTCGTACATCTGAAACAATTATTCTAAACGAAGCAACCCAGTAATGCACATGATCAGTTGAGCACTTAAAGTGCATGGTAGTAGTGGTTATGTTAATGATCTTTTGTATTTTTTGCGGCAAATAATCAACAAAATGTCTTGTCTCAACTCCGAGAGATCATGCGCATAGTACGGGCTGTAGCGTTGTAAATCCGTAGCCGCGTAGCAAGAGCGCTGTAGCACGGGCTGTAGCGCAGTAGTGTAGCGCTGTAGTGTAGCAAGGGTTGTAGCGCTGTGGTGTAGCGAGGGTTGTAGCGCTGTGGTGTAGCGAGGGTTGTAGCGCTGTAGTGTAGCAAGGGTAATAGCGCTGTAGTGTAGCAATGGTTGTAGCGCTGTGGTGTAGCAAGGGTTGTAGCGCTGTAGTGTAGCAAGAGTTGTAGCGCTGTAGTGTAGCAAGGGTTGTAGCGCTGTAGTGTAGCAAGAGTTGTAGCGCTGTAGTGTAGCAAGGGTTGTAGCGCTGTAGTGTAGCAAGAGTTGTAGCGCTGTAGTGTAGCAAGAGTTGTAGCGCTGTGGTGTAGCAAGGGTTGTAGCGCTGTAGTGTAGCAAGGGTTGTAGCGCTGTAGTGTAGCAAGGGTTGTAGCGCTGTAGTGTAGCAAGAGTTGTAGCGCTGTAGTGTAGCAAGGGTTGTAGCGCTGTAGTGTAGCAAGAGTTGTAGCGCTGTAATGTAGCAAGGGTTGTAGCGCTGTAGTGTAGCAAGGGTTGTAGCGCTGTAGTGTAGCAAGGGTTTTTCTTTTTCTCTTTTTATTTGTTTTAGGAACTTTTAACAATATGTTACAAACTTACAAATTAACCAATGAATATACCAATGCAGCCTCTGGCGACATTGGTAGCAAGGGTTGTAGCACTGTAGCAAGGGTTTTAGCACTGTAGCAAGGTCTGTAGCGCTGTAGATCCGTAGCCGCGTAGCACGGGCTGATGCACTATTTCTCTGGTTTATGACTGTAGAAAAGAGTTTGTATAAAGTTGGCAGTAGGCATATAGGCCAGTAGTTGCCGATGTCTTTAGGATCTCCTTTTTTTTGTAGAGCATGATGCTATTTGATTCAGACCACTGTAACGGTGAACGGAAACCTCTGAAACACCCTTCAGAGGTTTAATTATCAGGTTAAAATAGATGTACCAAAGGCGTAGCCAGTTGCGAAGCCAAAAAATTTTTTTCGTCGAATCTATCGATTTTATAAGGTTTTGCCCGTATTGCTAGGATACAATACAATTGTCTTTTGCTCTGTATCTATAGACATGAACACCGAAATCCATGAGTGTAGTATTCTGGAATATTGTCTCAAAGCTGAAATAGGTATACAACGTTAAACTACCACCGATACGAATCGGTGGTAGTTGGTTCCTCCATGTTGACGGGCACCCATACTCCACTCCACTACTATTAGGTAGGTACGTAATATAAGTAGGCATGTCTTGTAAATTATATTCTCGAATATCACATGCACGCACGTGTATGTATGATACAAGTAGAAGAAAAAGAGCTTATAGCTATAAACAGGGCACAAAATCAAAACTCCAGGCTGCTCCTGATCAGCCGGGGTTGCGGGATGTTCGACAGCCGGGGTTGCGGGATGTTCGACAGCCGGGGTTGCGAGATGTTCGACAGCCGGGGTTGCGGGATGTTCGACAGCCGGGGTTGCGGGATGTTCGACAGCCGGGGTTGCGGGATGTTCGACAGCCGGGGTTGCGGGATGTTCGACAGCCGGGGTTGCGGGATGTTCGACAGCCGGGGTTGCGGGATGTTCGAAAAAGTTACCGTGGCCCAGGCAACAGAAGGAACACGGGTGCATTTTAGTCAGTAAAAGTCTGACACGCCCTCACGCTCCGCCCAGAGCGGGAGAAGTCATTTGATGATTTCCCATCCACAAAAAAAAAAGGCTGCTCCTGATAGAAAATCCCAATACTACACATAACTTGTATTGTATATCGGTCAGGCGTCCAGAACTCCACATAAAAGCGCGTATTTTGCGTACGGGTTGGGATTTCAATAACACTGTTAGACCTTGGAATCGAACCCAGTTCACCAGTCGCGCTTCCGAACACTAGACCAACGAAACTTATTTGCATTGTTAATTTGGTCAATAATGTAAGCATGCTGGAAAGTGCACAAAACTTGAATATTTTTGTTGCGATTTTTTGTTTATATCTTTTCAGACGACAACGCTAAAGTAGCTCGCGAAATTTAGGGATTTCGCGAGCTACTGTAGCGCTGTAGCGCATTCACCGTAGGCGACGAGCCGACGGCACACGGTGGCACGCTATTTGGAAGTTGAGATGGTGTGATAATATTATTGTCGATATAAATATGGTATGTGAAGGCCTATTGCTCATAGTGAGAATAGAGCAAACTATGTCATCTCATCTAACACAGGTCTGCATCTGATGGGCTTGAGGCTTAGGTTGAAGGCCGTACTTGATATTTATGGTACATATCGACTAGTCCTTTCACTGTTTCCTCCGACAGCACCCTTATTGTAACTAACATAAAAATAACTGACCTTTACAGACTTGTCAGTTGCACATTGATCTTTAGTCTGGTCAATGTAATTTTGACAGTGATGCAAAATCAGAGTGAAATAACTGTGAAAGATAATAGCTCTGCGCCACTTTGGTTCAACTAGACCAAGCCATTACGTAGTAAATGACAGAACAAATTAAAAACAAAGACTCGGTCATAATAATTTTAATCGCATATAATAATATTAAATGATTATGATACATGGAGCGTTAACCCGCGTCGATCGGCAGACGCGCCGAGCGGCACTCGGTCGTCTGCGCTCCAAATTATATTTATTATTCGGTTACATCGCATCGACATTCGCTCTGCAAAATCCGTAGCTACATATTCACTAATGAGAAGTCTCGAGGCAGCATCGGACAAGGATGCACGGTCCCCAGGGTACTCCGGTCGTCGCAGCGGAGCCGCCAACCGGTCGCGTCTATATATACTTAAATATAACAGTCAAGGAGTCGGATGGCCGTCCGATCGACATATTTACATACGAACAGAACGCGCCGCGCATCGTCGCGGCCGACTCGGCGGCGGCCGCGGGGGCGCCAAACGGCTCAGAATCACTTCCATAATTTACGTCCTAATTAAAATACCGAAAATCTAAAGTCGGCGACGTCGAGATGCGTACGCCGCGCGCGGGATTGGCGCGCGATAGTCTCCGTGCGGCGCACGGGGCGGCACGGGGCGGCGGGTCGCGGGCGGGCCGCGCGCCCTTCACTCCGCCTTCAGCTCGGGGGGCGCGGGCGCGTCCTGTGCGGCCGCGTCACCGGTCTCCTCCACGCCCGGCGCCGCCTCCCCATCCGCCGCGCGGTCACCGGCGCCGCCGTCTGCGCACACAACACACGGGTGAGCTGGAGTCGCGCGCGCGCGGGGGCGTGCGAGAGGTTACTAACTGCGCTGGTGCTGGTGGTAGTAGAGGTTGGGGCGCGGCTGGTGCTGCGCGTGGTGCGGGCGCGGCGCGGGTGCGGCGGGCGGCGCGCGGTACATGGGCAGCGCGGGCGCGTGCGGGCGCTGGCCGATGGGCGCGGGGTAGCGCGGCGCCATGCCACCGCGCCCCATGCCGCCTCCACCGCCGCCACCTCCGCATCGTCCGTTGTTTCCTCCGCTCACCATCTGCATCATCGTAAAATAAATCACAAGTTACAAGTCATTTTAGTTTTAATAGCAACACACCTTCAGAAATTTCGCGATGCAAGTTCGGCGTGTATACGTCTGTACAATGCTTTGGCACTGATTTAAATCGGCGTTGTTTATTGTAGTTTTGGTTAAAAATTATAAAATGCATGTATAAACATGCATTGTTATAAAACAAGTTCAGCAGTAAAAATTGAGCAGTAATAAAAACCGGCCAAGTGCGTGTTGGACCACGCACAATGAAGGGTTCCGTAGTTGGGATGAAGAAAGAAGAGACAGAATTATCCCAAGAATAAACTTAACATTGTAGTTGAAAAACATATTCTCCCATACAATCCAACTGTAAATATAAGTTTGTATGCACAATAATGAGGTTTACCATGTTATGTTAAGATCATAGACTTCTTACAGGTTTCCCTGTAATTTATATGTATAGAACTATTTTCTGTATTTTTTTCAAAATTTTTAGGCTCATAGTTTCGGATTTACGGGGGAAATTAATTTTCGTCTATTTACTTAATAACTTAAGATCTACGCTTTGGAATGGGCAACTAGCTTCAACTTTCTGACTAACTGACCAACTCTTTGGCAATTCAAAAGTGCCTGTAATCAATCAATTACAGGCACTTTTGAATTGCCAAAGAGTTTAATAGTCTATAGAGTTTAATAGTATATAGTTAGATTGTCAAATAGTTTTTTTTTATAATTTTAAAATGAATTGTTTTAAAGTTAAACTCAAAGCGAGTGAGTTTAACTTTAAAACAATTCATTTTAAAATTATAAAAAAAAACTATTTGAGACTCTCACAGGAAGCTCTCTCATTTGATATGTCACACGGTAATGGTACAGTTGGGAAAACATTTTTTTTTTCAAAAAGTGACCCCATATTCACTTATTTATGTTACACATCCGTGTTTGGATCACAGAAATTCATGCGTACCAAATTTCAACTTAATCGGCCCGTTAGATTCGGAGCAAATTAGCTGTGACAGACGGACGGACAGATAAGACAGACAGACAAATGACTCTTACCCTATAAGGGTTCCGTTTTTTCCTTTTGAGGTATGTAGCCCTAAAAATGAGTCATATAAACTATATAACCTCCCTAATGTTTAACAGTTGTTAAAATTATTACCCTTTAAATTATCACCAACATATCGTCCAGTTTGACGTCAGCGTTAAAATTGGTGTGGCGGAACATGGCATTAATGACTTGTTTGCATTCTGTATAACTTAAAGAAGATTTACGACGCGTAATATTCGAAATGATCTGTCACAGGAACCGAATACATCAAAGAGTACTTTACTGAGCCGAGTTCACCGACATCATTTTTGGCAGGTATGTCACTGTTCCAGTGCCGTTGTAAGGTTTATGTTAGGTCAGGACATTGTCACGACCATTACTAACCTGTTGCTGGTGGTGTTGGTGCGGAGTGTGAGCGGGAGGCGGGTGCGGGGGCGGCGCGTGGTACTTGTGCTGCGGCGGTGAGTGCGGCGGCTTCTGCGGCTTGGCGGCGCCTTTGGGCGTCGGCGAGGCCGCGTCGCACAGTGGCGCGAAGCCGTTGGCATGCTCGTGCAGCGGACTTTTGAGCTGCTGCGGCGGCGGCCGAGGCTGCGGCGGCGCGTACTGTTGTTGTAGCGGTGCGCGATATTGCTGCTGCAAATGTTCACTCAGAGATTATAGTCTTCGTAGATTTTTGTATCGAGGACATAGATCACTAGGTGCAGGCACAGCACACTACCTGCATCTGCTGAACGGCGGCGGCGACCTGCAGCTGCGACGAGAGGAACTGGGAGCCGAAGGCGCCCGACTGCGCCGGCTGAGTGAACTGCAGCGGGTAGGTGGGCGCGGGCGCGGCGGGCGGCTGGTAGGGCGAGTAGTAGGAGCTGGCGGGCGGCGCGGGGCGCGGCAGCAGGCCGGGCAGCGAGTAGGGCGCCTCGCCCACGGGCGCCGAGTAGCCCAGGTACTGCTGCTGGTACGTGCTCACGCCGCCGACGCCGCCTACGCCGCCGCCTTTGCTGCCTGCAAATTATCGATTGTTCTGACTCCCGTATCCGCTTTCTAGGATATCAAATAAATGGACGTCGAGTCTTTTTTTTTCTAAGATTATTTCATATTAAACATTAATCCATATTTAACTTTACTGCAACTTTATAAAACAGCCATTTTGAAAAAAGAATATATTTTGTTTTTATATCAGATTTCATTTCTGTTTTCTCATTTGTGAGATGTTATACGCACCAATAGCGCCTATTTGTTGAGTGGAAGGCTTGACAGTGGCTGACATGAGAGAATTAGAAGTGCTCGAGATTAGAACAGTACTGGGACTATTACCCAGTTGGCCCGACTGGCCGAATGCTGCGCCACCACCAGCGGCTGCGGCCTGGACATGGGATGAAACAAAGATTAAACATTATTTACACAATTCAATATTTAAATTACACTTGCGGTAAGACATAGCACTCCTTTTAACTTAAGACATACTCAGGTATTAAAGAAGTGAAATACTGAACAAACAAATTTAAAAAATGCATGAATTAAAAAAGCCGTCTATTACGTGACCTGTCTGGCTTTCATGAATAAATACTGCAGTCGAGCCTGGAACAAGTTGGCAACTAGACATACAACAATACACGTGAGTATTGCCGTAAATGCTCCCACATATTTTAAAATAAGCTGTAAAATGAAAAGTATTGAATAAACTCTTCAAGTTCGAATACAAAGGCAGACTTAGGTTTTCAATCATTTCTAAACACGTTACATTCTAACAGAAGTTTTATAAATTCATGTCATGTGTGCTTACCATGCGATATTGATTAGGTAGGCTCTGAAACATGTCCGGAGGAGGTTGATAGTTGTATGGTGCGGCAGATCCGGCGCCATACGGGGTGCCCGGGAACCCTCCGAACTGACCACGGCTTTGATCTAGGAAGGCTCCGTACAGCCCGCTCTGCTGCGGCATCTGCTGTGAAGAACTCAACAGCTGCTGGGAAGAATTGAACATGACGGCGGGCGGCGACGGCACCGATAGACCTCCGTAGCCGCCTTGGTACCCAACGTGGTTGTAATGTTGGGGCGGCGGTGACTGTAATTGTTGCGTGGGCTTCACTTTGCAAACATTAGGTGGAGCAGTTTCCGTATTGTTTTCTTCAAAACCTGTGAATTGTATATCTTCGGTGCCTTCAGCTACTGCAGGCATCTCCCAAACTTTCTTAACACTGGCGATTTTTAAATTGAGATCAGCTGCCAGTGGAGAAATTGTGTTCGATGTGCTCATGTGTACGCCGCGTGGCAAGCCGAGAGATTTCGCAGATTTATCTTCTGTTAATTGTCCAAGGTCAGAATCAAAAGCAAAATCAAGTTTCATATCTGACGAATCTTCTGGTTTTTGTGATGTATCGAATGTCATTTGCAGACCCAAACCAGCAGCTTCAGCATCAGTTACTATTGGTCTGTCAGATATAAGTTCTTGTATAGATCTAGGTCGTGGTCTAACTTCACCATTGAATGCTAGAGCTCGATTTTCTAATTCTGTATTTATATCCTCTGCTTGACTTTTCGGAATAGGGGTGGTGATTTGATATTTTTGCTGTAGTGTTTCATCTGGTGTTGCAGTCTTGTAATTAGTATTTTCAAATATAATCGTTTCAACAGGAGGCGTAGCCCCATCTAGCACACCACTTTTATCAGCAACAATACCGCAAGTGGGCTGAGCAGCAGTTTTAGTTTCAACTGGAGTATCACCGGGCGTACTACGTTGGCTCGACTGAGCAGTCTTGTTCTCTACTGTTTCGACCGGTTCTTCTACATTGCCACGTAATGTTTGTGATATAGGTTTGTCCCACGCGTTGACGGGTGGTGGAGGGGGCGCGGCGCCAGTGTCGGGGCCGAATCCAGACACCAGTCCCATCTGTTGTTTCTGTCTTTGTTTGACAAAACGCGGTGCCAAATTAGCCTGACGAGGGCGATCATACTGAGCATTTGATTTGTTAGAAACCGGAGCAGAACCACGTGGGTTTGTTTTATCATTAGGATTTCTGGTTGTTGATCCATTTCTGCCACCACCTTGATTAGAATGAGATCTGGGCTGCTTTGCTGTATGTTGATTGTTATCCTCTTTTGTAGGACCTCTCGCATCTTTAGAATTCTTTTTATTCCTTACCTCCTGGAAACCATCATCAACAACTTCATCATCTTTTTTGGCAGAACTAAGCTTGAGATCTGACATAGCCTCTGTAATATCACCAGTTTTATTATCTGTAGCAGTGTCTTTTTTAGTGGACTGAGGGTTACGTCCATTGTTTTGACGATTACTAGAATTTTGATTACGCCCGCCTTGACCTTTCTGGGATTGACCAGATGGTCTTCCCGCTACAGAACGGCGGTGACTAGATGTCCCACCACCACCTTCGGAATGTTCTGATGTTGTTTCCCAGTTTTCGTCCTCACCACTCGGGGGTCCTGTGCCTTTCGGGCGTCGATCGCGACCCCTTCCTGTAGATGAACCTGCTCTCGACTTATTATTTCCTTTAATTTTATCATCAATTTGAGAGTTGTCTTTAATTTCATCATTATCTTTTACTGCTCGATTAGCCTGGCTAAACGGGCTTTTAGTATTGGGCGGTCCATAGCCAGTTACTCTTTTAGCAGGAGCAGGTGGGCGCGAGGTACCTTGGAATCCTCCACGACCTCGTCGTGACGGTTGCCCACGTGGTGCAAATGGTTCTCTGTTTTCCATGCCATCAGTGACAGGAGTTTGTTGATCCATTGTTGGAGGTCGATTAGCATCATCAGATTTATCGTGAGAATTCTTAGGACCACGCGGGCTACGTGGTGCTCGTCGTCTCTCTTTGCGTTCTGTGTTGGGCGCACCGTCAGTAGAGCCGTCAGATTCACTAGCTCTGTTGTTAGATCGTGAGCTACGGTGAGACCGTCGTCTTGGTCCCCAACCTCTATTGTAAACAGCATATCCACCTCCAAGATAGCCTCTGCCTTTCTTCTCAGATCCTGACCCACTTGATTTGCGTTCAATGGGTTCTTTAGCAGGAATTTTATTTAGCTGCTCATTGCTGATTCTTTCGTGTCTCTTTTCATCAGTAGAACGTTTTTGGGTAGCTGCGCTAGCATGAAGAGATTCTGCAGAGTATGTTTCACTAACTTTAATTCCTCCTAAGCTTGAAGGGTCCGTGCTAGACTTAGAAGCTATTGATTCTGATTCTGAAAATTCTTTTTCAGACTTTTGAGATGAAAACATTGGTTTAGCAACATTATGTGGTGTTATTGGTTCAGAAGGGGCTTGTTTCTGTGTTTGAGAAGTGCTTGACAATGCTTCTGTTGTGTTATGATGTTTAGGAACAGTTTGTGAAGGTGCAGATTTACATTGGTTATCTGTGAATGAAGTTTGAGGTTGGCTCACAGGTACTTGTAACTGAAAACTTGTTGGAGATACTTGTTGATTTTGTCCAAAAGTTTGAGCACTAGCGGCGTGGTTATTTTGGTTCTTTTGAATTGGAGCTTGAGATGTCGGCGGATTAGTTGCAATACTTGATGCGACCTGTGATTGTTGAAGTGAATGAGACGCAAGAGACGGTTGAGAACTACGCTTCGTATCATCATTCACATTTTCGCGGCCAAAGCTTTCTTTTGGGTTTGGTTCGTTGTCTTTCGTTATTGAGACTTTTTCTGCTGATAACTTCTGTTGACTGGAATTATTAGAATCTTCCTGAGTAACTTCAGCCCAGGATGTCTTACCAAAATCTCTTTCAGTGGATTCCCTTTGTGATAAACTCGAAGGAGGAGAATTGCGTCGCTCTGGAGCAAGTGTCTGAGATGACGACTCCGAGGATGCGAAAGGCTCAGCGAGCCCTATGCTCTTCCTTTCAAATACTTCTGTCAGTTTATCAGCAGCAGTACGACTGCTAGGTTCAATAGTATCTAATGATTTTTTATCAGATTCATTTCTCCTATCTTTATAGTCATTATATGAATCTTTCGAATTTGATCTATCCAACTCGCGGCCAGATCTTTCGTAATCTTGCATTTCAGACCGCCATTGCGGCCCAGGTCCATCTTTTTGATCTCTTCTAAAGTCATCTTCACGGTCTGAATAGTCCCTAGAAATACAAGTAAAGTAACGTAAGATACGATTTTTTTAATTTCCTTAATAATACCAAATACATTAAGAGATAAAATATCTTACCGTGAATAAGAACGACGGCCATTGTGCGGTGTATGTCGTGGTGCATTATAGGACGGCGGTTCTTGACGCCTGGGCGCTGGTTTCCCCGAGAATGCCCAGCCTTTGTGGTCATCTTGTTGTCTATTTTGCTGCTGTTTCAAAAATCGCGGTGGTATATTAGCTTGGAACGTTTTAGAAAATGCAGGGTTTGTTTGGTCACGGTCACGACCATAGTCGCGGTCCCTCTCTCTAAAGTCACGTTCACGATCGCGGTCCCTTTCGCGATCGTTGCGCTCTCTGTCTACGCGATCACGATCGCGGTCTCTGTCCGAGCGGTCTCGTTCCCTGTCAAACCTATCACGATCTATGCGATCTCTGTTATCATTGCGATCTCTGGTATCATTACGATCTCTATCTCGTGTTTCCATCCGTTCTTTGTCACTCTCTGCACGATCTCTATTTTCAACACGACCTCTATCATTTCCTCTAATATCTGTTCTATCACGCTCACGGTCACGTTCCCTATCGCGATCACGGTCACGCTCGCGATCGCGTTCACGGTCACGCTCGCGGTCCCGGTCTCGGTCGCGTTCGCGGTCACGATCGCGGTCTCTTACGTCCCGATCACGATCTCGATTATCGTACCGATCCCTGTTATCAATGCGATCGCGGTCCCTGCTTTCGACGCGATCTTTTTCTCTATCACGTAGATCGTTGCGCTCCTTGTCTCTAATATCCATGCGATCCCTATTGTCGGCACGATCCCGGTCCCTATTATCACCCCTGTCCTTTTCCCTTCCGTCTTGCTCCCTCTCCCTATTGTCGTTGCGGTCTCGGTCGGGTCCCCGGTCCATTCGGTCGCGCGCGTCCTGGGACGGCTGAGGCGCGGAGGCGTCACGGAGCTGCCGTCGTTGCTCCTCCTCCTTGCGCTGGCGAGCGCGGGCGACGGCCTGGGCAACCTCGTTACTTTGTTTCTGTCGACGTTCTGCCCAAAGCTGGTCTTCATCTCCAGGCTCGTGAAGCTTGGCGTCGGTGCGTTCGCTGTCGACGCTTGCGCGGTTGCCACCGCTCCTACCGTGCCCCTTGTTGGGGGCGGAAGACTCACCGTCGGAGAAGTCCAGCTTCTGACTGCAATGAAAAAAAAAAAAAACTGATCAATTGCAGTCCGAACGTGGACAGAAAACCGCTCGCTTAGGTTGCGGCGCGACTTACTCATAGTCGATGTCGTCCTGCTGCGCCCAGCCGGCATCGCGGGACATGTCATCGAGCGAAGAGATCTGATCTTCACGCAGGATCGGGCGCGCGGTGAGCACCTCGACGGCGCGCGGCGTGGCGGGCGCGCGCTGCTGGCGCTGGTTGCCGCCGCCGCCGCCGCCGCCGCCCCGGCTATCGCGCAGGGCGCCCAGGGTACCCATCCCGAGCCCGCCACCACTGCTACCTTTCATCTGCGCACAAAATAACTCATTTCATTATTACACAAAAACCAAACAGTCTAGCGTTTTCATTGTTAACTTTACAGACATAACGGTTATCGATATCTAAACACGATAAAACAAAAAACCTGATTTTCTCAACTCATGCTTCAAGTGACTACAATAAAAGCGGTCGTTGACCCCAAAAAAATCATCAAATCCTTTAAAAAAAATGTTTTATCGCGTTTAGTTAACAATACCCATCACATCTGCGAAGTTTCGCTTACTAATTTAATTTGTACAAGAATACTTACGAAGGATGGCAGAATCGATCTTGGGAGGCAGGCAGGACTCTGTTGTGAGGCAGCCGCGGAGCCGGGCGCGACGGCGGCGGCAGATGTGGCTTCCTGGCGGACGCCCACCGTGCCACCGGACGTCCAGCTGCCTTCCGCTGCAACAAGGTTATTAGGAAAGGTAAGGCAAGGCGTACTACTTCAATCTATAAAACATAATTTTCAAATAAATCTTTCTTGTCTTTGGTATAATGGCAAACTTCACTTCTAATAAATATTGACATGTTGAAGCAGTACAGGTACATCATACAAGGTGTAACTGAAAAATCCCCAAACCTTAAAAGGGTCATTGAATTCATCATATGAACCACTTAAATTACTATAGGACAAACATTGAAGTCATGACAAAAAATCTGCTGTTCATGTACATTAATGTTCATGTAATTTGAAAAAATCATGATTATGGGCATCCAATAAAAACTTAATAATTTAAGTTTTATACAGAAACTAAAGCTTAATTTTCAATATGTTATTAAACTTACTTTGTGGTCTCAGTTGGGGTTGTGGTGCTGCATGATCTGCTGAGCGATGTGAAGGTTGGGCAGCTGCCTCCAGTGAAGGGAACTCTGTGCGGAAGTGTGGGGATGATGGTGGTGGCAGTGCCACCCATCCGCCGGGTCCAGTACCGGCAACCACACTGCTGTTCGACATTGTTGACTGAGGAAACATACATACCTTACACATAAACATTTTATAATAGCAGAAAAGGTAAACAAAAAATTATCAATCTTCATCATCCTTCACAAAAAAATTATAAAGTACTAGTGGACCTGAGAGACCCTGTCCTGGCCAAACAGCACCACCTACCAGGTGGATCCAATTGTGAATCTAAACCATCCACCTAAACCAACCATTAACCCACCACTCATACACACAATTTTTTTAAACCAAAATTGGTCCAGCCGTTTAGGAGTTCAGTGACATACACAGAAGAATTATATATAATATAAATATAATTATATATAATATAAATATAAGTTACTGAGCTAAGATAAGCTGGACTCCTTCGACAAGAACTGGTCCTTAGCAGCTTTAAACAGACAGAAGTGGAAAGAGAGTAGAGGCCTTTGCCCTGCAGTGGGACATATTTAAGATTTAAAAATAAGTCATTCCACTGAACAAATATTATAAAAATGCAGTCAATGAACTTTTATGATAACAATTTGGTTAACAATTTGTGGTAAAAACTCATACCTCTTGAAGTAAAATTCCTTTTTTTAACAAAATCATAGCAAAATGTGAAACAATTAAAATTACTTACTATAGTTTGAGAGGTACATGTTGAGGTTGTAGATACAGTTGTGACAACAGCAGAAATAGAGCTGAAAATAAGTTCATTGCTCTAGTCAGTACATGTCAATAGGTCAAAAAACTCATCACAGAATCATTCACCTCTACATAAAACTATACTCTCATGTTCTTACTGTAAATTAAAGTGCTTAATCTTATATTACAATAAGATTCATAAATAAGGTCCCTTTTTTACAAAGAATGTAATCAGGCCAAAAGAAGCACTTTTCAGTTGCTCTTGGTGACCATTAGCTGGATTACATAAGTTTACTTACTTTGTGTTCGGGTCTTGACCAGTTTCAGTTTTCAAAGAAGGCAAATTGGCAGGTGGCCGCCTAGCTGAAGGTACTTTTCCAAGACTTTGCATTCCATGTTTGCGGCTTAGTTGAGATTTTACTGAGGATGGCTCTGAATTCTCGTTCTACAAAGTAACAAAAAAAAAAAAATAAAAACCATACTATAAAATCTTTTTATCTATGCTATATATTATACCTATAAAATCTTTACACCTATGTAGCAGTGATAGATATGATACATCAAAATTAAGGTCATTTTTATTTCACAGTATTTAGTCAGGCAGTTATAATTTTATTTCCAATCTTTAAAATTGCAAAACTCTGAAACAAGGTTATTGTCTATTCTCTATTGCACTGTTGCAACTGGATATGCACAAGGCAGCTGAAGGTCAATTTATTCAACTGTGACTACCACAATTATTATACAGCTGCCTTGCAGATTGTTAACATGATCATAGCTAGAAGAAATCTTGTTCCAGGGCAGATCTTGGTCAGTGGGTCATCTTAGAGGTTACCAAACAGTACAATAACAGAATTAAAAAACTTATTAAAATAAGCAGTTCCCACAAGATTAGCTACCACTTAGGCAGACCTACATTTGTTTTATAAAAACTATTCAGGTCATAAGGAATGTACTGGTGGGCGTGTACGACATTGACACAAAATGTCAGGATGATCAGGAGCAGACTTACTCTGTTGGCGCAGTACAAGCTATTGATGTCCAACTTCTGATATCTTTGCTTGCCGGACGTCGGCTTGCTCTGCGCCGTAGTGCCTCCGCCGCCCGGCGTTGAGAGTGCAGACATGCTGCGATGTACACACCATCAGGAGATCACCCTCGCAACGACCACCAACTGCAATCAGCGAAACCCTCAGTATAATGGCACACAGTTAACGCAAATCACTGTAATCACAAGCAACTAGCCACGACCAAAGACAATCGTCCTTCAATGTAATCCGTTCCAATCCGATACAAGTAATTAAAAGAAGAATTCGTACTATTTCGAAACACTAAGTAATATTCACACTATTGATTACATTCACTGAAACACAAAACACTTTCACAGCACTGATAGAACAATAAATTGGAGCCCTGCCCTCAAAGGTTTATTGACGTGTAACATCCGTCTGATGAACGCTGGATCGATGACTCCCAATAATTTCACTTTAGTTTTTGGTTACACTCTCTAGTCCGTTATTCTTATAACTTTCTACTACCTAGCTCAAAATAACGGTACTAACAAGATTGAAGTAAAAGAACGGTAAATAAACTAATTTTTATCTATAAAGAAAACAATAAAAGCAAAATACATCAGTACCTTGGTCCGTTACACTTGGTATCACGGAATAAAAAATATCTAAGCTCGATTGCTAATTTCTTAAAGAAGATTACTTTAGATTTAAACTATAATCTACGCTACCAAAAACTTATATCACTTTATTTTAAGATGGCGTCTCCAAAAGACGATCTCCTTCCTTTTTACAATCAATAGCGTGACGTCACAAAGACGCGACACAGCGCTCTCTGGTGGATAAACAGACAAGGCTATGCGCAAAGTTTGCTAGACGAATAAATATATTTTTATTAGTATTACATACTGCAAAAATTTTAAATCGCAAAAAAAGCGAACTATGCAAAAGTAAAATCCAAATAGTAAGTTTGAACGACGCACGTATATCGAGTTCAAAATAATCTTATTTGATATTCCTTATATTATAAAATGTGCTTCCCAAAGAAAATAAGTAAAACGTTTTATAAAAAAAAAATCAGAAAAAGAGAAACTAGAAAAAGGTTTCTGCAAAACATTCAAAAGGGACATGGGTCAGAAGGTAGGTGTAGGTATGGACAAATCTGAAACTATTCTACATTATATCCTGTGATTATATCGATTTATTTCTACAAAACTATCGTAACTGAGATTAAAAAAAAAAATAACTAAAAGATTAGCTCATCGACTAAAGCTCGAGGATTCAGTAAAACCAATTGTTTTTTTTTTGTTTGTTTGTTTTTTGAACGTTTACTTTATTAAATAATTAATTATGCATACTTGTGTAGCTGATTGTCTAGTAATAATGATTCCTGACCCCACTCGATACAAATAGCGATTTACTTTGCTTTTCAAGTTTTCTCTCCATTTACGCCTGCGCACGAGGACTTTGCACCATATTGATGAAAGAAAAATCAGTAGGCGAGGATCTGCGGAGAAGCTCATAATACGAGAGGTGTTTGAGAAAACCGGCAGCCATGCAGGCCGGGAATATGGGAATGGAACAGTTGATTCCAATTGTTAACAAGCTACAAGATGCTTTTACACAGTTGGGTGTTCACATGCAGCTGGATTTGCCGCAAATTGCAGTTGTGGGTGGACAGTCTGCAGGAAAAAGTTCTGTTTTAGAAAATTTTGTGGGCAGGTATGTGATTTTAGTACGCATAAATTGTGTCTGTTTGACAATTTCAGCATGATTTATGGGGTAAGCAGAATACCAAGCGGACTAGAGGGTATATACTCTGCAGCGTTTTCACAAAGTTAGATATACCTACCATAATCTAAGAATTATTTTATGATCGTAATTATGTCTAAATCCTTAAAGTTCTGAATCTATTCAGAAATTTAAGAAATAAAAACCTAATTACGTAAGTAGCCGAATAAATATTTGTATTTAGCAATTATTGTACACTGCCCAGTTATATTATTACTACATTTTCAAAAGATATAATATTAAATTAACTAGTATTATTGAGAGTAATTACTAAATAAAATGCTTAAATCATTTTTCTAACATGATTTTAACTTATTAATCAACTAATTGATCTGTAACTCAGGACCCTCCTACCTCAGACACCTTTCTAAGATTGTGCATTTTATTAACCAGTGCCTGTAATATGATGTTGAGATAAATAAAGATTTATGATTATTATTATTAATTTCTCTGTTGGCAACTAAAAAAATTACGTTTTTTTTGCGTTTAATTATTCTAATGAGCTATAAAATTATCATTATTTTGTCCAAATTAATTGACAAAAAATTGTTATCTACTATGAAAATATTATGTTAAGATATTTTTATATTCTGGCCTAGATTTAGTGCGCATGTCGAGCAGTATTGATTTACTAATGCCCAAATGTCAATGGTTGCGAAGTTGCGAAGGGTCAACTTCATTGAAATATTTGGATGAGATTAATTTGTGATAAAGAATGACACTAGTAATTTAGTGATAACATTTTATTACTGAAATGACTGATGCCAAATATTTTTGCATGTGCGGTGGTCTCAAGTTCGAATAGTGATACTCGTTGTTCAGACAGAGACAGAGAATGTTTTGAAATGTGCACTACGCTTTGTTTCTTTTTGACAGTAGTGGAATCAAGCTGAATCGAAACGTAACGTAACCACCCACCACCATATTGAAAAATAAATTAGTTTATCGATGATGAATTGATGATGAGCAAGTGTTATTAGTGTTATAGAGTGTTAAAAGTTTAATGTATCTTAGGAAAAATGGCTGGAAATTTCGGAATGCAGCAGCTAATCCCTGTTGTAAACAAATTGCAAGATGCATTTGTGCAAATGGGCGTGCACATGTCTTTAGATCTTCCCCAAATTGCAGTTGTGGGTGGTCAGTCTGCAGGAAAGAGTTCGGTGTTAGAAAACTTTGTAGGAAGGTAAGATTTTGTGTCCAGTAGGAAGTTGTGTTGTTCATTTTAAAATGTTCTAATTTGTCGAAAATGTCGATGTACTTATGTATAGCTTCTTTGTTTATCGTAAAGAATTGATTTATTGGTTCAATGTGTGGAATTGTCAGCAGGAATAAACCACTTTGGTGCATATATTGCAGTTGTTTAGCAACAATAAAATAATCAGAGATTCTTCAACAATTTTTACAGTCGTTTGTGATGAGTCATAAATGTAACCTTCCCAAACAACAATAATAATATTAGTGTATATTAGAATTCTATGGGACTTTACTTTTCTATTAATTATTGCTTCATTATGTCTTGCTAGAACACAGCAGACTCTTTACATAATTAACAAGATAAATAGGTAAAAATAAGAGGGATATAAACAATAAGTTTCCCTCTATGTCAAGAAATGCTTCCAGTTTCTTTGCAACTCCCACACGAAAATTTTATGGTCATCAGATAACTTGAAGCTTAAAATGCCAATGCATTCCACAACCTTCCTTGACGAATTCCATACTGTCCAGGCCCCTCGTTTGTGGAATGCATTACCAGTTCCAATAAAGCATGTGCAATCACCAGTGTTCGGAATAGGTAGTGCTGATTTGCCCAAGCTTCGAGGGAGGAAGTAACTTGATAACTTGAAGGAAGTAACTCGGACTTTATTTGTAGTTACAAATTATTGATTTGAAAAATCATAACATTTTTTAGGGTTACACACACATACACATTTATATCTGTAATTTTTATGGTGAACATAGTAAAGAGTATTCTATCTATCTATAAATAAAGTCCGATAAATAATTTGTGGTTTTTAAATCCTGGGATTTAAATGTCATTAAAATTATTTCGGGATTTTAGAGGAGGTATTAACCACTCTATGTTACTTCCTTCCTCGACATTTAGGCAAATTAGCACTACCTATTCCCATCACTGGCAATCACTGCCTGTGTTTAAACAACTTGTGAAGGAACATTACTTGTTGTTGTGATTTTGATCTCGTTGCTGGTTGACAGTCGTCTTTTGTTGTCGTTGCTTACATATTTGGTATGTATGTATATATTATATAGCATATTTATCTACTATACAGGGTATAAGGGACAGCCCTCCGCAGACTGATGGGGTGAATTCAGTATATCATACTAAGAGGACCAGTACATGAAATTATTTCAGGAACGTTATGGGAATCCAATAAATCTGATTTGTTTTATTACCTCACATGCAATGGCAAAACGCGCGTAGCGAACGGCAGCGCAGTGAGCCTTCGGCCGCCAAGTATTTCAACATCCATTGCTGATTTTTTTAAAATTCATTTTAGCCGTTTTATTTACATAAACGGAGTACTGCGTACTGATAATGTAATTTTACATTGAAATAAAGAAATAGTAACTGAAAAAACGATAAAAAAATTAAAATTTTCCTGAGAATATTTTCGGTGGAATATGATTCAAAATAAGGAGGTGAATGTACCTATGCAATTAGTTTGCGGATTACACCCAGTATAGCATATGTATGTATCTGTGTATCTAATATAGTATATTGTACTTATATACTTTTTATTTGCACCAAGAACAACCCCATTTGGACCGATTTAAGCAAAAATGATCCAACCCACTATTGTCGGGGTTGTGGATCAGTTGAATCCTTTGTATTTGAAAGCATACTTCCTCATTTGGCTGCACTGTACTTTATAAACTCACGCGTACGAAGCTTCACAATTTTATAGCATGTAGATGTCTTCATGTAGACCACTTTTGCAAAATGACAGAGCCAGCAAATACATAGTTTTCGAGAAAATAAATAGTAGTTTCAAAAATTTGCACATAATCTGTACAAATAAATAAAATCGAAGTGTCTGTTTGTAATGTCAAAATAACAACTTTTTACTAAATGCGAAAGTATAAACGTTCTTATAACAAAAGAGCTTTTTTTTTTTTACATTTTTGTCTGTCTGTTTGTTTGTTCCAGCTAATCTCCGAAACGGCTGGACTGATTTTGACGGGACTTTCAGTGCCAGATAGCTGATGTTACGGCGGGTAACTTAGGCTACTTTTATTATATAACAATAATTAGGGTTCCGCGCAAAAAAATTAAAACCTATGAAATTATGAACAAAAAGTCGGATTTGAAAAATTCTTTTTGCATTTGGTAGCCCAATTCTCGATGATAGTTATAGGCTATTTAACATCACGCTACGACCCTTTGGAGCCGAACAAAAAAAAAGTCAGAAAGAACACTGCCTAAGGCATTAAGTCCGCCTTTGTACTTTTTTAAGTGTGAAAAGTTTAAATAAATAAATAAATAATAAATAACACTAAGCGAAAACGAAGTAGTAGCGTAATAGCGCGGGCGGGCCATTCAACGCGGCGGTTGGCGACGGGTCGGGGGACGAGCGAATTTTATTAAAATGTGGCTAATATTTTAGTATATTGTGTATCTTACGACATCCACGCGAACGAATTCGCAGGGCACAGCTAGTTACGAAATAAAATTGAAATCTTTTGACATTTTACCACAGACAGTGAATGAATTTCACTCCTTGGTTGTTCCATGTTACGTTCAGATAGTGTCAGTGGATTTTTAATGGTTTTTAGTAGAAATATTGTAAGTTTTTGACACTACACATCACGCCAACTTAATGTACAAAAATAACACATCTCAACTTAGTAAAATACAATGAAAACGGATGCAAGAGCGACCGAAGCGAGCTCGGGACTTGGGGCACCCCGACTCGGAGTTAGAACCACGATGACGATGATGACGATGATGGGGTCTTTTAGACCCCGGCCATCCCCTTCGTGGTTATTTTTTTTAAACCATTCGCGGGGCTCCGTAGATCACGCCTTAGTTTAAGACGTCTGTCATTGACCTTGAAAATGCTTTTGACCTCAAAGCTTGTCACAAGGTAATATTTTAAGATTTGATCATAATAATATTTTGTTTTGTTTGCCTTGACTTTTGGGGTGTTGACCTTGACTTTTGAGGTGTTGACCTTGACTTTTGGGTTGTTGACCTTGACCTTAAAAATATCATTAACGATATTATTGTTTGGAAACCCATTTATACCCGCTACGTGAAGTTTTTTTTTTCTCGGCTCCTATGGATTTGCTGGTTTTGGGGATTTCCACATTACACTAAAAAGGATATATTCTTCCAAAAAAAATTGCTACTATAAAAAATCGGTGGGTTATAAAGTAAAGTGCTTCCCCTCATTTTTAAAAGAAGAGAATACAATGTGATGAAGTTTATGATGATAAAAGGCTGGGTCAGAGGGTTGTCTTAGGTTGATTTTGAATGAATTATCACAACAATTTCATGTTAGCTCTACATATAAATACTTGAAAGTACCTTAAAACAAAGCACTTGAAAAAAAAAATGAAAATGATAAAGTGTTTATTCACAGAAATATTTTTTTTACAACTTACTTTTATTTGTCACTTAAAAGCATGACCCAGATACTTATCAGTATCCTATAGGTATTTTTGTGGTCTTTATTGTAAGTTTCAGTCATCTTCAGTGGGTGATTTAGGTACATAACAGTTAAATATATGAATTTAGTAAAAATAACAATGTGTTTCCAGTTTTCTAAAATTATACTATCCACACATATTTTATGCCTATTGGTAGTTTTATGATTATGTCATAACAGGCAACTATAAAAAAATAATGTGCATAAACAAGAAGGTTTACGGTCTGGTATAGAGTTCTGCCTTTTCAAACACTGTTGTCTATGTTTTATGTAATCTGTTTGCAACAGTTTTTCTAGGAGATATATAATGATGTTAATTTATTAGTAATACTCCTAGTAGTAGGATTTAAAAATGCAGGTAGAAGCTGCTGCGGTACTTTATGGTCCTGACTCGGTGCGTGCGACGCGCGACGCGTAGTAAAAGGCAGCGCTAAAGTAGCCAACATTGGATGTGGCGAAAAACCGTCACCCCAATTATCTCTTAAGGTGTAACTTCATTACCAATGACACATCTTAGTTAACATATTAAAAATAGGCCACACCTGCGTAATGTCTTTTATAACGCCTTAATTTACGCGTAACAATGCACAGTGGTCTGAAAATTTTTTTTAGCGCGACAATTTATTTTTTGTGGATGAATAGCTTCCTTTTTACCTTAGTAAGTAGGGAAAATATGAAAAATAAATCAGAATCACATAGTCGAGATTTTGAAGAGGTAATCTATACATATTAAAAATAAAATCTGAAAATTAAAGGTTTAATATCATTTATTTGAAAATTTTACATAATTTTGTCTCATAATGAAAATTGTAATAATACTGATATTCAATAATTGATTGAGAGCTAATAAATAATATTAAAGAGTGAAAAAATATTGTGAAAGGTAAATTGTTGCATTTTTCTCTGCTGTTTAAAATATATACCTTCTGCGACAACCGTAACTGGGTTGTGAAATCTATGGACGGACACCGACAGATATGAAACTTACCTCTTATTTATGCTATGAGGAATAACATTATTCAAACTAGAACTTAAAACCTCTTAAAACAATTATTAAAGCTTATTTTGATCGGTTTCTTTGTTTTTTTAAAGTAAAAAAAAAGAAGAAATCTTTAACAAGATGCCACGCGAAAGCACAATAAAATACTCTAAGAATGTACCAATATTTACAAAAAACAGATACGACCATCGTACCCAACAGAATTGTAGAGAATAAACAAAAACTGAATATTTCTTTAAACATCCTCGCGCCCCTTTTTCATTTAAACCTAACAAACCAAATAATTTACCGTTGCCGTAACAGCGGGTCTTGACCTTTCTTCATTAATTGAAAATATTA
Source organism: Fissipunctia ypsillon (assembly GCA_947568875.1). Taxonomy (NCBI): domain Eukaryota; kingdom Metazoa; phylum Arthropoda; class Insecta; order Lepidoptera; family Noctuidae; genus Fissipunctia; species Fissipunctia ypsillon. The sequence continues at coordinate 19,518,250 of OX387645.1, read as the reverse complement.
AATTCAACTATTTTACAATAAGAAATTGTAATGATCAATGGATTTAGCGACATTTTTTTTTTTGATTTATGTCGTGCTAGAATAAAATTATTCAGACCACCGTGCAACGTAGGAGTGGCAGACATTTATGATTAAAAAAAAAAATTGTTTAAGTAAAGGAAAGGGATCGGCTAGTTAAAACATTTAGTTGAAAGATGGTTCACTTTTGCACATCATTTTATGGATTTTTAGGGTCCTGTACCTCAATAGGAAAAAATAGAACCCATATAGAATCACTTTGTCGTTCGTCTTGTCTGTCTGTCAAGACTCTTTTTCTCAAACACGGGTAGAGGTATCAATTTGAAATTAGTATAAATACTAAGGTCTAACCCGTTCAAGGGACGGTAGAAGTCCCTTGAACAGGTTAGACCTTAGTATTGGATTAGGTAGGATACAGGATACTTTTTATCCTGGTAGGGATCATCTAGTTTAAAACTGCACACCCCTCCACTGCTTTATGCATACACATTTCAAATGTTTGTACTGAAATTTTAGTGGAGGGGCGTGCAATTTTAAAATAGTTGATCTCTACTATGTATGGTCTGCTCCACAGCAGGTGGAGCTGCGGGCAAAAGCTATGCAATTGAATTTAAATAATTGAAGTTGGGATACACAGAGGAAAAATCTGAATGCTGTTATGTTGATCCATCAATTTACTAGCTCACCTTTTATTTATGAATAACATATTATCAGTAACATGTTATCAATAATAAATAAACAGGAATATGCAGAAAGGTAAAACAATTAAATATTATCATCTACCTTTTACAAATTATGTAGTGTTTGAGTTAATGAAAATAACTACTGAAACATACTAGCTGTTGCCCGCAACTACGTCTGCGTGCATTTTGTATGTCATAATTTTTTAATCCAAATATTCAGCACCAAGTAGGTATGAAAGAAACTCAAAATTCTTGAGTTTTTCGTAAATTGCAACTCTGTTTTGCATGTTAATCAAAATTCAATCTGACACAGCTCTCGAAATTATATTTGACTATTTATTATTTAATACAAACATGAGTTTTTGTTTTTCCTATATTGTAAAATTGCGAGAGTTGATGAAACTTTTCACATTCATAAACAATAATTCAATATCAAAGTCTGCTGCAATTTTATAAGTACAACCAACTTTTGAAACTGTAAATTATTAAAATTACTAGCTGTGCCCCGCGACTTCGTTCGCGTGAAAGTCGTAAGATATACTATAGTAAAATAACAGCGACATTTTAATAAAACTCCCTCGTCATGATATAATTCAATCATGATTCGAAATACACGTGGCGCCTTCTATTACCATTAGAACGTTATTGTTGTTTTCCTCGGGAACAGTACTTTTTTTCAGGATGAAAGGTACCACATGTCCGTTTCTGTACATCTGACAGCGTATGTGCAAAATTTCAGGATGATCGGTTCAGTGGTTTAGGCGTGAAAAGGTAACAAACAAACTTACTTTGGCGTTTATAATATTATTTAAGTAAGTTTTAACTTTGATTTCTGCTCTTTATGTAAGGAAGTCTGTCATTTAAATATAGGGTGTACTACTGTCTAGATGACAACAACATTTTCTAGCCGCTGTACTGCAAACTGTACAAGCACATAGAATTATAATAATAGGTATTTAAAAGCAATTAAGTATGTTTGTTTGTTTGTGTGTATGGACTGCCTCGTTGGTCTATTGGTCGCAAGCGCTACTGTTGAGCATGAGGTCCTGGGTTCGAATCCCGGGTCGGGCAAAGTGTTATTGGGTTTTCCTATCTGGAATTTCTCATTAGCAGCCCGGAGCTTGGATTTGTGCCCGGTTGATGGCAATAGGCTCGCCTCCTATTACTTGGGACTTAAACATAACGGGCGAAATGTGGGTGTATTATAGGTACACCTCTGCCAACCCCTCGGGGAAACAAGGCGTGATGTTATATTATGTTAAGTTTGTTTCGTATACCCAACCTCACTTGACTACTGGATGATACAGAATATGGATATGGAGTCATCATTTATTTGGTCTATAAACTCGCAGGGGATGTAGAGTCGTTACTTTTCCAAGCAAAAATTGGTTATTCTGTTCACATTTATTATGGAGTGTTAGTGGCTAGGAATAAGAAAACATCCGCAGCAGCCTATTGCAGTTCACTGTGGGATAATATGGGTCTCTCAAGAGGTGCCCTTCCTGCGTCTCCTCCTTACGCAAGCAATCTGTCCGAGTCGTCTGGAATAATTTCATTTGAAAATAAATTACATTCGCATCATTTCTACTGGTGCCAGCCAAATGGATGGATCAGTTGCAGTCCCTTCACGCCTTCTTGTATCTAAACTGTTTAAATATAATCTAGTAGAATTTCGATGTATTTGATGATAATCATAGCAAAAGTAGCAACAATTGTATCTCCAGATTTCGATAAAATTGGAAATTGACACAAAGCGCAGAACGTAGATGTGTGGTGGTATGGTGTTATATGTTTTTTTTTGGATGGGAAATCATGAAATGGCTTCTCCCGCTCTGGGTGGAGCGGGAGGGCGTGTTAGACTTTTACTGACTAAAACCCACCCGTGTTCCTTCAGTTGAACTGCCCAGAGGCTACTTGTTACATACGATGACGGTCTAGCTTGTGAACTTTTCATACGAATGAGACGCATTTCAGTATTTCATCCAAGAACAATAACACTAGTTTACAAAATTTCGCAACAGAGTAACGGCATATACTTTTTGATTAATTAGGCATTACTGATTACTAATATAATCATCAAATATCGCCATCACGTCAATTTAAATAAAAAAAATAAAAACAAAAATATACTGTTTATGGTCAAGTTACATACAATGCAGTATTTTATTATTTTGTTTTTGAGGGTACATAGGAAGTTAAATGTTTTAGTCATTTATTACGTTTTATTGTTTGATCTAACTACACAATATTTTGTTGCTTTTCTATTTTTGGCTATTTTATAAACTTTTTAAGTACAAAATGAGTAAAATCGCTAAACGTGGTTGTGTTAATTCTCCAGATTTTTTTTTAAATTTAGTATTTATTGTCTCTTTAGAAATAGCTTTTTTAAATAAAGATTATTTTTTTTTAAATTTAGTCGTAATATAAATTTATTTTTTCCAATAAACAATAAGATGTACGTAGATATTTGAGGAATAAAATAAAAATAACTAAAAATCCTGACGTGATGGCGAAAGTCTGTTATCAGATTTAGCTTCAGCATTAGCGTTTTATCCAGGATACAATATTTTCGTTTCTGTTGCGAACCAAAACTGTTTTTTTGTAGACTAGTGTAATTATAGTTTCTACTTTTTTTGGCACCTTTTAGTAAGACTTCATAAAATAAAACAACTGATGGCCATGTAGAATCTGCAACCATTTCAGACGCTCTGCATCGTAATTCAGTCATTCACAATCGTGGATGTTAATATTATATTGGCCAGAAAAAAATACTTCATCAATGAAATTCCTGGTCTGTTCAGGATTATTTATTTTCTTGTTCTAAATGCGCGTCGAGTACGTTTTTTTTTTCTGAAATCACTGTTATTTTTGCATGTATTACCTACTATGACTCGTTTATCAGTACGCTATGATTACATCTGGGTAAATTGCGTGACATCAAGCGTCTTTACCTTAGGTTTAATTTTGACTGAGATTGCGAGCAGTTTCAGCAGAACAATAGGAGTTTTTAATTTTAGGTTGTCTTTAATACCTAATAAAAAATAAAAATAGCGACTTCGAATAATATATCGAATATATATCTATACTTATTAAACATACGTACGTCTAATGTGCCCTGGCTTGGGCAGTCGGCACCGCTACCACCATGCTGGCTGGCGAATATTGTTTTCTGCGGCATAAAATGGGCTAAAAGAACCACCGAGTGGGTCCCATTAACCCTTTAACCGCCTACGACGGATTAATCCGACAAATATTTTCGTGTCCATTTCGCCAGGGTCGTATATTTACGACCAAATATCGTAATGATTCAAGTTGCCCGGCGCTGGGGGCACGACAACTGATATGAAGTCGGGCGGTTAAAAGGTTAAACGCAAGACACGATCGCGGCAGACCAAGGCGACGATGGCGAGACGAACTCGACTTCTACCGAATGGACTAGCAAAAGACAGAATTGTGTGGAAAAGGGAGAGGGAGGCCATTGCCCTGCAGTGGGACAATACAGGCTAGTTAGCAGGGGCGTAGCCTTCATACAACTCGATTCCTATCAGCTTCCCTTCGGAACAACCACTCTTAGTGTCTACTATTGCCGAATAATAATGGTATACCTATCTGTGTGTGTAACTGTGTACCACATCACATTACATAATTATATTTAATACCAGTTTCATCATAAGATTAAAATACCTACAGTTTTTTATTTGAGTTTATGAGATCTGAACAATTTTTTATTCGGCTTCCCTCTAATGATAATTGTAATTGCGCCACTGCTTGTTAGATTAGATGAACTGTTCTTGTTCGAGCCGATACGAGAGCAAATTACTCAATCAACAGCTGTAAAAATAATTTTCAAAATCGGTCCACAAAAGAAATCGGTGAACATACATAAAAGATACAGTCGAACATAGAACCAGGGGGCCTACTCCGAACTATCGGCCGAATGTTCAATTGTATAGTTTTCTACTTGTTTCGGTCGGTTCGGATCCGACCAAATGTCAAAATGAAGTTCGGCCGGATCCGAACCGCCGAACGAAATAGAATGAAGTGTAGTAGAAAAATTCCGAACATTCGGCCGATACTTCGTATTTACGCTTCGGAGTAGGCCCCTGCTCCTTTTTTGAAGTCTGTTAAAAAGACTTGCAGATCTTTATGATAATTATGTTGTTTCAGGGACTTCCTTCCCCGAGGTTCCGGAATAGTAACGCGACGCCCATTGATTCTGCAGCTTATACATGGAAATGCAGGTACTCCTAATGATTATGATTACATAACATGAAGTGTTACATTAAAAATACATATTTTATGGGGAACATAAAGCTTTCCTAGCACGTCAATTTATTTTTATAAACTCGGTTAACTGGATGTGATGTGATGTATGTATTCTGCAAAATATGATCATTAACCTTCAGCTGTATTCTGAATGTTAAAACAACTAATTGGCTTACTAATTCGCGCTATACTGTATCTATGTATGTACTTTGTCAAAATTTGAACAGTGTAAATAGCCGTGTTTTATGAAGATCATTACTTAAAGAACAATACATTGCATATTTTGCTATATTCAATACTGTGATAATTTTTTCCGGTCACGTACCTAAAGGTCACTAACCTTCTGTTCTGCATGATTGGAACCTTACTTCTCGTGATGTATTTTAATGACAGACGAATGATTTATAAGAGACTTGATACCTATCTAATAAATAAATATTTCGTTCTAAATGTTGAAGTACAAAAAATATTATGTTTAATGACAGTTATACATAAAATGCTTTGAAAACCAAATCAAAGCCAACGCTTCCCAACCTTTGTTGTTTACTTATTCTGTTGTTGTCATCACTTATCGTGGAGTAAAAGTAAAACAGAATGAAACTGCCGATTAGCTGCTTATCTTTGTGTTCATGGCATTGTGCCTAAAGTTAATTGACCGAGGATATTCATTGAGTCGAGGAAAGACGGCAGTACTAGCAGGTGGTCACATGATGGGCTTACCATCTGTCCATCTGTCATTAAATACCTATACTGGGTTTTTTTGACAGTTTTTATGTTTTTACACGCCAAAAAGCCAAACTTGGTTCACGCAGCCTGCCAGATTTGCATGCAAGCAGTATTTAAAGATTTTTTTTTTTACCCTAGAATATGCCGAGTTCCTGCATTGCAAAGGCAAGAAGTTCGTTGATTTCAATGAAGTACGCGCAGAGATTGAATCAGAGACGGATCGTATGACCGGCTCTAACAAGGGCATATCACCAGTGCCGATCAATCTACGTGTATATTCCCCAAACGGTAAGGTTCAAAATGGTACAATAATTATCTCACTTACTTAATTTCCAAAAGAGAGATAAAATTAATCACTCTTTGTTATATTACACTATCCACAGTTTTATTAGATTAAAATAGTCCGAGGTGCCGTTATTTACATCAATCTTTGCACGTAAGCCTGCTTTCGGTTGATAAAATCCAAGAGCGACAAGAACATTCAGCGTTTTTACAAAACATTTAAGAGCCGCGCTAAAATGAAGTTAAGACGAAACCGGAAACATCATTATACGCATGCGTAACGTTATAGATTGACAATTTTACGAAGTCATTGGCCGACAAATGCTTGACACTCGTTATCATACTCACAATAACGACATTATTTTATGTTTTACTGTTGCCTTCTGTTTAGGAGTCAAAGCAAAGCATTGTCGATCAAAATTCATGAAGTTTCTTATCTACGCACTGTATCTTGGACAAAAAGGAATACACCAAAGTACTTACAAATGGTGATGCAAGGCCATAGTTGTTCACCTTTGACAGACCTTATTTATAGGTCCCAGTTAACAAAAGAAGATTGCTCTGGTTTTATTTTGTGACGCAACGAGTATTTTCACGAAGGCACCTTGTTGTAGTATTCAATAAATTAAGGATCTATTACAGACTATAATTAATATGTATAACGTTGTAGGTATTTATGTATAACGCTGAAACAATTATTTTGGTTTATTAATAAAGTTAAGGCTGATTTATTGGTCTAAAATTGTCAAACGACAAGTTCTACCTTTTATAGGTAACAAATCAACGACAACGAGTTTTTGTTTAGAAAGTTTATCAATTATGTTAGATAATCGAAATCGAGATTCCTTGCAAAATAATCGATAAAACTATAGTTGTTACGTTGTTACATGATATTAAACACTTATCGGGCATTTCAACGCGTAAATAAGTATGTACCAGCTGTATGACGAAGATGTCTCCTGGGACTGGTAATAAATAATGACACAGTGTAAATCATGTGTGTGCCAATACACAGTTAATTGATAATAAAATAACATATTCCATTATCAATTTACTGCTAATGTAAATATAGGTTTTTGTGCCCATTTGCTAAGGAATAATCGAACGTTCATTCATTATTATCTGTGCATATTGCATTCCAAGGAATTCGGTTGTCTGCCTGCCTAGCCTTTTCTCAACTATGTTGGGGTCGGCTTCCAGTCTAACCGGATGCAAGCGACTGCCTATCTGACCTCCACAACCCAGTAACTGGGTAATACGATATACACCTTGGTAAAACAGGTTGTCAGACTTTCGGGCTTCTGACGACCCGTAACGACTTTCAAAGATCTACGAATGACAGCCGGGACCAACGGCTTAACGTGCTTTCCTAGGCACGAAGGAGTCTCGGTATGTAAAGATGGTCACCCATCCACGGATAACCACGGCAAGCGTAGCTTAACCTGATGGATCGACCCGTGTGGCAGTTATCACTTAGCCACGAGCTCCTCCACCAGTATGCTCATGAAATATGTGTCAGTAGAATCGATAATTTTCTTCCACTGCATATATGGGGAGAAAACGATTATTGCTAAGTAGTTTGTAGTGCGTTGTCCTACCTAATGACATGGATGCGTGTGTAGTCATCTTAATTATAAAATCTTGATTATAACACTGCTTATTTTATATCTATGTGTAGTTTGATGACCTACATGACAAATGCTTATTTGATGGTTAGTTTACCGTTAAGTACGTAATACATTTGGAAGTATTTTTTAAGTTCTTACTATTTTTGGTCTGTCTAGATTTCAGAAAAGTAGCCTGTACTGTGTGTATAGTTCGAGTATAAATAATTATGAATGAATGCAACACGTGATAGTAGAGATTCCTTAGTTTGTCGGACACACAGTGGCGTGCAAGAACAAGAGTCACATCAATAGCAACATAAGACGCTCTTATGACGTTATCGTATAACTGTTTCTCTATTAACTGACAAATAAAGCATTAACTACGCTTATTGTTTGGCGAGCATTATCTTAATTGCTCGGTATGTTCAAAATATGTACAACAAGTCCACTTATCGGGGTTTCAGGTCTATACAATGATTTTACCTACTTATTACGTAAGAATATGTATATAGCGGTTCTTGAAAAAAATGAACATTAACTACCTAATTACCAATGCTTGTGAAGGTCGTGGTAAATCTTTGCACAGATGCGAATGTAGTGAACTAATAATATAGTAGTGAGCCTTGCTATTGATACGACGATTACGGAGTTTGCCTGGATCCATCCAATGATATAACGTTATCTATCCTTATCATGTAATACATCATTTTCTATTTTACTGGTCGTCACGGAGCGTATGAAGTGTTATTTTCTTCTATTGTACTAAAAACATGCTAAATGTGTTAAATAATTTCACTCCTCGTGTCTATGCTGATTTACTTTCGAAAAAAAAACATAAAAATATTATTTACTCCTAAAAAAACATATATTGTCAATGCCAATAAACTGTAAAAAGTATTAATGTACCTACACAATTATTGAAAACATTGATTTTGTTGTTAAACAGTAGGTATTGTTAATTATTAATCGATAACAATGACCTTGTGTTATTCTTCAACTACAAACATACCGTGCTACCTAACGTACGCAACTTACTCACTAGTTGTTCAAGATTCGACAACAAGAAATATTATGGCACGCACCGCAGGTTTATAGGTCAATTTTGCTATCTATGTCATGCTTTCTGACAGTAACGTAAATTTTTAGCTTGATTAATGGTAGTTTATTGTAGGGACACGTCATTGTGGTTCGCCATATCAGGGCATAACAAACAATTTTAAGCTTAATGGTTTGTAATATGAACGACCTGCAATGATCGATATGAATGTTGGATAATACTTTTTCAATTTAATTTCGAATCGAATCGTATGTAAACTTACTAATTTTCCTCGTAGTGGTAGAAACTGTAGACAATGTTCTTACGTTTCAGTGCTCAACTTGACCCTGATTGATTTGCCGGGTCTGACGAAGGTGCCTATCGGCGACCAGCCGATAGACATCGAGCAACAGATCAAAGGGATGATCTTCCAATTCATCAAGCGTGAATCCTGCCTCATCCTTGCCGTCACGCCCGCTAACACCGACTTGGCAAACAGCGATGCCTTGAAACTTGCAAAGGAAGTCGACCCACAAGGCTAGTGACTCAAATGGTCTTATACTCAGTAATAATAAATAATAATACCAGCCTATTATTGTCCCACTGCTAGGTATATTGAGTATTATTATACTCATTACTTAGCATGGTTATGAAAAAAAAACCCATACTGTAAAATGGTAATAGTTAACATGGATGAATTTAGTAGGTGGCGACGATTTCCTTCTGGTACGTACTAGCTGACCCGACAGATATTGTCCTGTCCAAATAACCATTCAAAAATCCCATAGAAAAAAGCAGTTTAGCTTTTTCCCGAATGTGATAATTTTCCAATTTTTCCTCCCTTATAAACCTAATTCGGACTATTACGAACATTTTAAAACGAAAATAGCCAAATCGGTCCAGCCGTTCTCAAGTGATTCGCTTACCAACGAACAGTATGTACCTATGGCCGGTGGCCAGCGATAACTAATTTGCAATGACAGACTTACAATGTTTCAATATTTGGTTTAAATCCAAACATTCTTACATTCATTTTTTGTGAAAAGTCATTGAACTTGAGAGGTTAAAAACAGCCTTTTGTTAGTAGCAAGTTTAGGCGTTGTAACTATTCTCCCACAGTCTAAGCATTTGAAGAACGCAAATATTTACGCTATAAACATGAGGGTGTTACTACAGGTCTCCGTACAATCGGTGTAATCACGAAGCTGGACTTGATGGACGAAGGCACGGATGCGCGCGATGTGCTGGAGAACAAACTGCTGCCCCTACGGCGTGGATACATCGGCGTCGTCAACCGGTCGCAGAAAGACATCGATGGACGGAAGGACATCACCGCGGCCTTGGCTGCCGAGAGGAAGTTCTTCCTTAGGTATGTATACTACGAAAGCACCTACTGGTTAGTTTTACCGTTGCAGTTGCAGACATCTCGCTGCTAGTAATTTTAGAAGCGTTAATAGCTCAACGGCTGGAGAGTTGACTTGCGTGGTTATGAGTTTGAATCCCGCCAGTTGTTCGATTGCTTAAAATTTACTTCTATAAAGCATACTCTACAAGTATACATAGCCAGCTTAGTTTGAGCCGTTACCAGTTAGGAGTAATGAAAAAATAATGTTTATTATTTCTGAAACAAGTACAGAGAATACAATCGACTTGTAGACGTTTGAAAAAGGTTAGACTTGAATGATTCCGAGACAATAAACTGAGTCATTACTATTAAGGACAAGTACTCAATGACTCATGTCCTACTCAATTTATCACAGTATAGTAAAAACTTATCGAAGCAACGTCACCGGGCAGGCCAAGTGCTACTTGTGTGAGAAGTTGCGACATATAATATTCTGATAGACATATAGGTTGCTCTCGACTATCGGACTGAGCTACTTCCGGACGTCGACGAATGCATTTGCAATTTGTGAGATGATAAGCACTTATTTTATTTAGCCATTTTAGTTTACATAATAATGTAATTTTTGTTTCTTAAATCGTGAATCTTTTAGTAAAAGTAAATACATGTTATAATAACTAATTCAACGAGAAAAAATAAGGATGTATTTTAGAAGGAAGACAGGAAACGGGAAAAATAAATTTTAAAAGTATTATTTTAATTTTTTTTGTATTCACATTTATTCATAAAACTAGCTTCTGCCCGCGACTTCGTTTGCGAGGAAGTCGCATGACACCACAATATACTAAAATAACAGCCACATTTTTACTAAAAACTTTGTTTGTCAGCCTATTATTGACCCACTGCTGGGCAAAGTCCTCTTCTCGTATAGAAAAGGCACGAGCTTTGATCAGCACACTTGCTGAAGACGGGTTGGCGATTTCAGACTTATGTTAACTAAAAGGTCCAGGTTTCTTCACAATGTTTCCTTTACCGATGTCAGTATGTCCAAGATAACCTTACCTTAGAAAGAACATAAGAATTGAAAAAGTCACATTTGGTACTTGCCCAGATTTGACACCACAACCTCGTACATGAGTGACTTGACCTTTAACCACTGGGCCATCACGACAGTACCTAGTTATTAATAATGAATTCTACTCGATTGTTACAGCCACCCCTCATACCGACACTTGGCTGACCGGCTCGGCACCCCATACCTACAACGCGTACTGAATCAACAGCTGACCAATCACATCCGAGATACGCTGCCCGGTCTTCGAGATAAACTGCAGAAACAATTGCTCGCGCTCGAGAAAGATGTCGACCAGTACAAACACTTTAGGCCTGACGATCCCTCCATCAAGACTAAGGCTATGTTGCAGTGAGTATAAACTTATATATTCAACTAGCTGTTCGTGCGCGCTGTCGCCTGGGAATGAGATTTTCAAATAGGAACCAAATGCCATCCAAATTTCCGATTGATTTTCCAAAAAAAATCTGTCACCTTATCCTGACAATTACGAATACAACAGAAAAAAAAATCTGCCGAATCGGTCGACCCGTTTTCAAGTGATCTTTCATACATGCGGCAATTGAATTTTATTTATGTAGATGGAACAATCCAATAGCGAAATAGCGTTTGGGTTAGTAAGTTAGTTTACTGGACGTATGAAAGCTGGGAAATCCCTGAAAGCGTTACCCGTTTCACGTTTTATACGGAACATCTTTTATTGGATGGAAACCTAAGATACTTTTATCTGCCTCAGCATTTGTGTAGTTCAGTGATGTTTCGAAATAAGTAAAAAAGTCGACTGAATCTCGTACTTGATTACTTCCTCTTATTTCACAGAATGATCCAGACTTTGCAAACGGACTTTGAGCGCACAATCGAAGGTTCTGGCTCGGCACAGATTAATACAAACGAACTATCTGGCGGTGCGAAAATCAATCGGTTGTTCCACGAACGATTCCCCTTCGAGATTGTCAAAATGGAGTTCGATGAGAAAGAGCTGCGTAGGGAGATTGCATTCGCTATTAGAAATATTCACGGTATTAGGGTAAGCATGCGCATCATATTACGCTTTATATAAAAATGTATGACATACGCCTTCTTGATCTAGTTTTTGCAAGCAAAGTTGCAGTTGCTGAACGTGGCAGCTGAGTTCGATTCCTGGATCGTGGTATTGGGAATTTCCATTCGGAAATTCGCTGTAGCAGCCTGGACTCTGGATGACCCGGTCACTGGCAACAGATTTGCCGCCTGTAATTCAAAACAACTGGCTAAATGTTGATGCATTCTATACACCTTTCTCTATCCCTTCAGGAAATATAGTGCCGATGTTATCTTAACAACGTTTTATAATGAAATACCGTTCTGTTCCGCAGGTGGGTTTGTTCACTCCGGACATGGCATTCGAGGCTATCGTAAAGAAACAGATCGCGCGGCTGAAGGAACCCAGTCTCAAATGCGTCGACCTCGTCGTGTCCGAGCTATCTAACGTCGTTCGTATCTGCACTGAAAGGGTAATTATACGTTTAGCTTGTAATCTGTTTTAGTTTATTTGATATTCAACAATAAGTATTTGATCTTGCAAATGATAAATACGGACTAAATAAAGTTATCTCTCATATGTTGGAAATCTCAAACGCAAACAAAATTTTAAGTAATACGTCATTTAAAAAAAGGGCATTGTAGCGACAAAAAGAGTTAAGATCGACAAAGTTAAAGTGTCGTTTGAGATTTGGGGCAAACTTTGATTTACAGTCATCTGACATCAGTCAGTCTAAAGTTTCTTTAGCACTTAGAACTAAAATATTTCCTTACCATAATATGACCTGTAAAATACAAATAATAATATTTTCTCATCAAACTCATTCCTTTGCAGATGTCTCGATACCCACGGTTGCGTGAAGAGACGGAGCGCATTATCATGTCTTACGTTCGTTCTCGCGAACAAATGTGCAAGGACCAATTGGTACTGCTGATTGACTGCGAGCTTGCCTACATGAACACCAACCACGAAGACTTCATCGGATTTGCCAAGTAACGTATTTTTCTCTATTTTCAAATCAATATAAGAAAGAAAGAAGTACGATTTTTTAAAGCAAAATAATGGAGCCTCTTACCCACCTTCCACTGCGAGAGGAGCGGGCTCCGTACGGACTTCGTGGGGCTCGCATCAGTAAACTTCATAGAAGTGCTTCCACTATAAAAGAGTGAGCGGAGTGGACTGAACGAGTAAAAAGAGTCACAAAAGTGGTCGCAGTGTTATCTTAACCGCTGAGGTCTATAAACTTGATATGTCTTTATCTGTCAAGTGTCGGGCGGAATTCCCGCGGCGCGACATATTTATGACCTTGCTTACAAAAAATGGTCCACTGATGTTTCAATTGGCTCTTGGCACTTATTGTAAACTGTTTTGGGTTCTTGAATAAACATACCATACTATAAAATCTAAACTATACTCGTATTACGAGAGATGTATTTATAAACAAAATATGATTACAACAGAGTATGGCCAAAAATGTCGTTTGTTTACGTAACATTATTTGCTCAAACAAAATGGTATCCATGATGTTATTTCGTGCAAATGTTATCTAAAACGATGTAATAACTACTTATAAATGAATATTTATCCACTTACCGTCGATTAGACACGAAAACACTTTATTTTCAATAAAAAAACACACGGAGATATCAGTCGCGCCAAATGTCATTGTCAAAACGTCACTTTAATTTTTTTTTTCTACGTTCCAAACCGAATCTCATAAGTTTTGAAGCATTTAGTTGACGTGAATATCTACCGGACCACAGACTAAAAATGCCTGCACAGGATATTAGCCTTGAATTATAATTAAAAATGGAGATTTAAAAAGCGCGGGTACGGGTGGCACACTTGAGTGCCAGCGCTGTTTGGAGGTTTGGCGCCGACAGGCAAACAAGAGAGCCATTAACTTTAGTACGCACGGGCGATTTTTTAACGTGACGATTATTTGTCGCGCACTGGATTTTCAGCTCTCGGGATTAAGAAGCATTGAAAATCCAACAGATTGCATCTCAGTGTGTCAAAAAATACACTGTTGGATTTTGAATTGAAAATCCCGTGCGGGAAAAAATCGTCCGTGCGTACGAGGGCTTAGCGGATATCCAACAGACTCGTAAGCGAGTGAGCATACTGCCTAAGCGAGTAAAGAGGAGTCCGTTGTGTAATGGTATCGGGAACTAGTTTTGAACGGACTCTGCATGCACCCCGCCCTTCCCAGCCGTCACCGCGACATTATAAGTGACAGTATTTCTTCAAACTATTCTCTATTGACTCTGAAATAATTTTGGAAATATTCATCTTGTAAATCGTAGTAAGTATATCGCCTTTTAACAGGTCTCTCTCTAATATGGCTGCTCATCAAACATCTAGGTTTGTTACGCTTCTTTATCTTATTATCTGTAGAGTAGCAAGCGTTTACTTATTGTGTTTATAAAATCATCTTCACTATAATCGTCCGACATCATTACTTTTGAAGAAAATCACAAACGCATTTTGGTGCCGCAACGAGCCGTCTGGCACTAGCGCGCACACCGCAATACCCACTGCTAATAGAATCAAACAACCTCCCCCATCTGACCCCTTTAATTTCCAGCCTAGCTCACTCCGCGAAACCCGCTGGCAATGGAAGACAAAAACCAGTTTTCTAAAATACTCTTTCTTGGTGAAAGGCAAAGACTATTTACTCCGTTCCGCTTAGCTATTACCTGCTCATTACTCTTTCGCAGTGGAAGGCGTAATATGGAAATGTCCAACTGTTGGTCTTAAAGAACAGAATTTCATGGAATTATCTGGTTTTGTTACAGTGCTCAAAATCAATCTGAGAATTCTACGAAGTCAGGACACCGCGCACTAGGAAACCAAGTCATCAGGAAAGGATACATGTGTATTCATAACTTGGGAATCATGAAAGGTGAGTTGCTACAAGGTATTTATGATTTATTCCGTCAGCTCAGCATTCAAAGCTGCGCTGAAGCAGTGTTTAAGCGCACAATTTCACCTTGTCCACGGCTGTCCTACGATTAAGTTTTGACCATTCAAAAGTAAATAGTTTCATTCGAGCTGTGACAGAACAAACGAGAAAGAACATCAACACAAATGACAAAAACATCTCAATCAATATGCTCGGCACCAGTGGCGTGCCTAGGGGTGAAAATTAGGGCAAACCGACGATTTTTTACGATAAAAAAAAAAAACACAACTGAGGGATTTTCTTACGTTGTTCATACTGAAACCATTATTAAAATTTTGGTTAGAAAACCTTTAAAATACGAAGAGCACTACGTATATTTCAAGCATCAGTAGATACATAATTAAGCGCCATCTATATTTTTGGATACGCATAAGTACTCTGCTTAGCCGCAGCTTTTCACCTTAATTCACAATTCGCTTGTCACATGCAAAATTTTTCAATCAAAAGCCACTAGATGGCCTTCAAATTATCGATGTGTTGTTCTGTTGCCGTAAGCATTATCTTGTGAATTTAATTTTATGTCGATTGAAAATGTTACTTTATAACATTTATACTTAATCATAATGATCATGCCAACTCTAATCTTCATTTGTATGATTGTGTTTTGCTATATAATAAGGGTTAGTTTTCAGTAGTTTACCAAATCATGTGCCTAAACAAATTTTGTCTTTCATGGCACCAGCTATACTTTAGTTTAGAGGTACCTAAGTTTGTCATTATTTTATTTTGTTCATCGAGTGACAAAAATACTTGTTTTTATTTCGGAGAAATACCTACGTACAGTAATTTGAAGTTGGTTACGGTGAAGTAAAGAGATCTGAAAACTTAATGTATTTACATACCTTTTCGACGACGGTTTCCGAATTCACATTTTGATAAAAATAACACTATAATATGTAACCACAAAATCACATCACCGCAATAACTATCACATCATTTTAAATAATAAAACTACTTCATAACCTCAGCACCTGGAAAATACTGTTCTCAAAATATTCAAAATTTCAAAACAATAACAAACTGAGTCGCGCCGCGTCCTTCGCGTCGCGTTCGCAACTCACTTTACGCAGGTCAACGCGGATAGTGCATTTGCACGAACTTTATGTTTCTCAAAAGCCAGGCTTTTGATTTCATAGAAATCTCCGTGTAAGTACTTACATAGTACTTACCAATATATCAACAAATGTAAACGTTTCTATAGAAATTTGTAGGCGAAAACTGCAAGAAAAAGAAAGGTATAAAAAGCCCGAAATCAAGCCGAGACGAGTGTGAGCGAGAAGGCACATTTGAACGCATTGTCACAGGCATTTATAGTCGGGGCGTAGGTTTGGCAACAAAGCGCGGAATTTAAATTTTATTCTTATGATTACCTGTGAATGATTGAGTTCCAATGAGTGCTAGTGCGCGCGGCAGATTACGCGGTATTCGAAATTTTGTTATTCTTATGACATGAAGTTTGACTTGATGTTTTTTGGAATATTTTTTATTTTTATTGATAGGCTTACGTTTGTTGTTGTAAATTATGATTTTATTAGGGCAAGCCCGGCTTTTTGGCTTCTATGAAGGTACCACCGCTGCTCGGCACTGATACGTACGGTTATCGATTCAACCCATGCCCAAAGGTCATTGAAAATAAATAGCTAAGAATTAACATTATCTGTCCAGGAGGCTCCAAAGACTACTGGTTCGTGTTGACTGCTGAGAGCATTTCCTGGTTCAAAGACGAGGAAGAAAGAGAGAAGAAATACATGCTGCCCCTAGACGGACTGAAGCTGAGGGATCTGGAGCAAGGGTTCATGTCGCGACGGCACATGTTCGCGCTCTTCAACCCTGAGGGCAGGAACGTGTACAAGGTATAAAGGAAAAAAGAACACAACAATTTCAAATTAAGAGGTTTTATTCATATTTCTGAGATTTGCCTCAATGCTTCTTTTACTAAGGCTCTCTCAATTTTCTTGCTCAGGGTATATTTGAAGTTTGATTTTTCGATGTGAAAAAGGGTCGTCTTGAGGTTTAGTAATAGGCTTCCGTTTGGCACCCTTCGGGTATGGAACCATAAAAACTGAAAGAATGATGACTCGAACATGGCCCCAGTTCAACTTTAGTTCCAGCCAGGGTTGCGGGATGTTCGAAAGAGTTACCGTGGCCCCGGCACAGGCAACAGAAGGAACACGGGTGGGTTTTAGTCAGTAAAAGTCTGACACGTCCTCCCGCTCCGCCCAGAGCGGGAGAAGTCATTTGATGATTTCCCATCCACAAAAAAAAAGTTCCACTTTAGTGCCCTGTCTAAGATCAGGCGCATTTAATGCAACAAACGAAATATTTTCACAGGATTACAAACAACTAGAGTTGTCGTGTGAGACACAAGACGACGTTGACTCTTGGAAGGCATCTTTCCTGCGCGCGGGAGTCTACCCAGAAAAGACGTCCGAAGCCTCCAACGGAGATGAGGTGAACATAGCTAGCTCATGCTTATCATTTATTATTTATACTGCCTGTCTTATATTATTATTCCGATCTTTCGTACCCCTTCTATTTTTTTCCCCACATTCAAACTATTGCGGACATAACTTATATTTACTTTTTTGAGCTTTTTTTCTTACTATAATATGGCTTTATAATAATGGTGTTTAATATAATTGTGAATTATATATTTAAATATACCTAATATATGTCAGTTTTATGTTATAAAATCTGTTGTTTTGCCATGCTATTCAGAATGAAGGAAACGAGGTTTGTTTATACAGGTTTATGAAACATTTACACAAGTACATAGATCACACAGAACACGATGGTCGCACATTTAACATTGCGTCCGATGTGGATTTCAAGAATTACTTTTTATATTAACAATAATTTCTGTAACCAATTTTTTAAAACTTGTAATTAATTTTCTTGAAATACATTCTAGCCGATGTAGCATGAGACGTGTAGAGTGCTGTTTTGTCATTTTAATTTTAGCCTCACATGCACTTCATTAGCATAATGTATGCGCCACCCACTGCTAACAACTGTTTGTAATAACAATATACCTACAAAAATGCCACAATTAATATCATTCTGTTTATAATAGTAGAAATAACATCTGGATGTTGTGCTTCATTTTTTTGAGCATATTCTGCAAGATTCTGAGCGGTGTCTTTCGTTATTTTAATTTTCAAAATATTGTGGAAGTTTAATTCAATTTTGTTTTAGCATGTTTATGTTTTTATTTTTTAGTTATTTCTGCCTTCCATGGGGTTGGGTGGAAATAAATCAAGAGTAAGTGACTCGTATTTTAAAGCTTGTTTGCTGGATTTTTGACTTGTTACATACAAAGGTGATGTGCGATCAGGCGGTAGTTATCAATTTTTATTATAAACATTATTATTGCATGTGCAATTAATAATTTACAAATGATAGCTCTCTGCATTATAATTATTGTAAAGCGTATCATATAGGAGCGTCGTGAAACGTCCAGTAACATGGTTTTGGTTATTTGGTTGTGAACTTTATTTGTAGCACTGACTTCATTGTTTAATTATACATTGTGTGGTTGGTGAGTATGGTAGTGTTGTAACCTTGCATCGTACAGAACAAAAAAATGTCTGCTGTTTTACCATAACCATTAATATCGTTTTTAGAAAAGTCTTGGTGGTTTTAAACTTACTTTACTAATACAACAAGTAGCCGTCATTGGTGAAGCATGCCGTAACAAAATGTGCTGTTGATCATCTATCTATGCAAACATTGCTTTTTTGACTATTAAGATGTGGAGGAAGGAGGAGCTCGTGGCTAAGTAATAACAGCCGCATGGGTCGATCCATCAGGTTAAGCTACGCTTGCCGGGGTTGGTCCGTGGATGGGTGACCATCTTTACATACCGAGACTCCTCCGTGCCTCGGAAAGCACGTTAAGCCGTTGGTCCCGGCTGTCATTCGTGGATCTTTGACAGTCGTTACGGGTCGTCAGAAGCCCGAAAGTCTGACAACCAGTCTTACCAAGGGGTATCGTATTACCCAGTAACTGGGTTGTGGAGGTCAGATAGGCAGTCGCTCCATGTAAAATACTGGTATTCAGCTGCATCCGGTTAGACTGGAAGCCGACCCCAATATAGTTGGGAAAAGGCTAGGCAGATGATGAAGATGTATAGTTATCAAGCCTCATTAAGCTTTTTAATGTTTTAAAAAAAATCTAGTAATTTGATTTGATATGTTGACGACACGATAGGTTCTATAACTATTCAAATGGTTTTCCTTAAAGGAGGCGTATTGTTATTTTTGTTCTATATCAATACTTCGTAGTGACAGTTTGGTGAACAGTACTCTATTTATAAGAAAATATATTAACGTGCTCGTTGATAAATTCAGCCATTCAAGCAGGAAGACGTTTCCTAATTTACAGTTGCGTTTAGACTAACCAAAATCTTGCTAAGAGTTTCCACCGCATGATCATCGGAACTAATCATAGCGTCATCTTTGCTTCGTCTAAACGCACTTTCCCTGCATGCTATTTGAAAATCGATAGTAGTTTGGTTGAATGCGTTCCTGTAACATCTTCGGATTGATTGGCAAAGCCGTACTGTATCTCGTCTCATGTGATTCGCTCGGTCTTGCTTTTTGACCTACTACTATAATAATCGCGACTTCGCTGGTACAATAAAATTATAACAGATTTTACTCTATACAATGTGTCTGTACAAACGGTGTGACGAAAATTAAGGGTGAGGTACAGCAGACCATCAAACTGAAAAACTTTCTCTCGGGGACCAACATCGTAATCGCGAAAAAATTATCAGTCGTCCCATATATTTGGTCGAATAGGTATTGAAGTTTTGTATGGGACGACAAATTTTTTTTTCACGATTACGATGTTGGTCCCCGGGAGAAAGTTGTTCAGTTTGATGATCTGTACCACACCTTTAATTTTCGCCACACCGTATACAACACACTATAGAATTATATATTTTTGGTTGTAGCAAGTTATTGTTTTTGTAAGCTATAAAGCTTGAACGTTAGTGCATTTATAATTATTAGAAAACTTACATGTATTAATTTCCATTACAATAAAGGTTATCACTTTCAATGCTTGTAAGATAAAACACCTGTGAAATCGGTCGACGGAAATTGGGATTTGTGATTTTTTTGTCGTTTTTAATTGGCTCCAAAGAGACGTGTGCTGTTCTTTAGTTTATAAATGTTTACAAATAATCGTTATTGGCCTAAAATGTATAAACAACTAAGTGATAATTTCCACTGAGGCGTCGTGAGCTCAAGACATCTAAGAAACATACAATAAATAAAAGATATTATTGCATGAAGAAAATTCTATTTTCAGAGTTCGGACAGCTCAGGCACAAGTAGCATGGACCCCCAGCTGGAGCGACAGGTGGAGACCATCAGGAACCTGGTGGACTCGTACATGCGTATCGTGACCAAGACGACGCGGGATCTCGTGCCCAAGACCATCATGATGATGATCATCAATAATGCCAAAGACTTTATCAATGGGGAGCTGCTTGCACATCTCTACGCTTCCGGCGATCAGGTAAGGATTGATGTTATAGCCCTAATTTTAAGACCTGATCAACATTAGGTTTGATCTATTCCATTGTTTATCTAAACTTGTTTTTTATCTTTGCAGTCACAAATGATGGAAGAGTCTCCCGAGGAAGCCCTAAAACGCGAAGAAATGCTGCGCATGTACCACGCATGCAAGGAAGCGTTGCGGATCATCGGCGACGTGTCCATGGCGACCGTGAGCACGCCCGTGCCGCCGCCCGTCAAGAACGACTGGCTCGAGAGCCGCCTGGAGCGCCTCGACGGCAACCCGCGCCTGTCGCCGCCCTCGCCCGGAGGCCCACGCCGCGCTGCGCCTGCGCAGCAAGGTTAGTGTTAATCCCAGCGCCATCTACGAAAACTCGCGTTGGTGTATGGACTGATGACGTCATATTGATTAGATTTTTTCATCCAGCTGCAAGACGTACAATGCGTAGTTGCTGATAAAGCCACTGAAATTCCTCGTATTACAATATTCGACGTGGCTCTTAAGTAGATAGTACGTGTGACTGTTATGATCTTATTCGGATCTCCCTCTGACGTTCAACGCTCTAAGGTTCCTGGCTTAGGGAGTCTCGAGTCATACTGTTGAGAGTTCTGACCTTTTTTAATGAATCGAGAGCTGCCTTCAGCTGCATGGAAAATCCCAATTAGTAATTAAACCACAGTGTCGGCAATTCGTTGTCGGCACTTCACCAATTGATTTATGAATGCACTGAAAGGCGAACACGCCGAGTTAAGAAGGTGGTGACTTCTCAGGCTCTATGGGCAGCCGCGGCGCGCCTCCGCCGCCGGGTGGCGCCGGGCGGCCCGCGCCCCCGCTGCCGTCGCGCCCCGGCGGCGGCGCGCCCGCGCCCCCGAGTGGCCGGCCCGCGCCGCAGCAGCCTGGCCTGCCCGCGCCGCTTGTTCCCACGTGAGTACGACTCTACTTTCTCGGGAAATTCTTTCCACTGAATGCAGTACAGACGGCGTAGCCTCCGAGTAAGGTACTTGTCTTTTGTCATTTACAATAACTGGAATAGTATACAAAATCGATATACGTCACCCTATACAAAATGGGAACGCACTTAGAATGGTGAAAACAATATGATGTTTACGTGTTTTTGTACTTATCTAATTTCATGTTAATTAAAATTCTTACTTTTCGGAGGCTACCCTTAACCTGTGTGGATGCATTTGTTTTTAGAGCTCAGTAGAATAAACAATAATAATGATGATCTGGGGGAAAAGTAGGTTGCATTCGTTGTTTGAAGTTTTAGAGCACACACGATGGACGTGATGATTGTTCTCCAACCTTGTATCAATATGCCATGTTGCATAAATTATATTAATTATTATATTGCCGCGGCACTGGCGGTGTGTGAGCTTTGCTTTAGTACAATAGGAGGCATTTGTGTGGGTGATGTAACAGCCATAATTTGCAGTAAACACGTATTTTGCTTTATATACTAGTATCTATTAACGTAAGTTTGACTATGCATTACATTATGCATGTTATTAAACAAATCCATAAAGAAACTGATGGTTTGGGAACATAGATTGTTGTATTTCGGGTTGTGTTTAACTTTCTGAGGTGTAGTAGTACTAATATAGATAACGAAGTATGCAGAGTGAGGCAGTATGTATATGTGTTCGCAGGCGGCGTTAAGCGGCCCGGCGCGCGCACTAACTTACTAACATAAGTTACGTATCGACGTAAGGCACTAACTACGAACTTGTTAACTTATTACACATTCACATCAGTATACCAGCCCGCGTTAACCCTAACATATTGTTGTAATCGACGAACATGGCGTGACAAAGTTATCTCTTTTCAACACGATCCATTTTTTCTTCTAAGATCCCATGGATCTAAGACGAGATTGTAGTAAGTTAGCAAATATCGACAAATTTATAAATAAATTATACATATTATTATGTTATATACAATATTATTATTAGTCATGTAAATCATCAATACTTATGATACGTATGAAAAAAATGTTGCTTCCATAAAATTATTAAAATAATAGTGGACATTATTATTACCTTTTGGTAGAATACAAATTAAAGATAATTAATTATCTGCTTATGAATCCTCTGCCGGCAGCCTTTCGTTACACGAAACCTATTTTATATATGTTGAACATTTTATTTACATATATTTTTATTCCTTATCTTTCCGAATGTTATATTTTTGATGAAATTGGTTGTGTACTCATCGAACAATATAGGCTGCCCACAGACTGATACATATTCCACATATACAAAATCGATGATATTATTATAATAATAAAAACGTCTATGCAAGACTAGTTACTTTCAATATTTGTGTGACGAGAATCAGCTAAAAGGAGAGGCTAACAATAATTTACTTTATGGTTTTTGGGTGTAATTAACAAAAAGGTGTTATATTCATGATATGTATGTTAAGTTTCACTTTTCCGGTGTGTTAACAATATCGAAGCACCGCATGTTTTGTGCACTAATTTGTGTGATCTTCATGATTTTAATAATATCGTTATCGTTTCTACTATGGTCATGTATCGACATCGTTTCTTTTATTGTCACCATAAATATGATACATGGTAGTCAAGTTGCTACTCGACAATTA
Organism: Fissipunctia ypsillon; assembly: GCA_947568875.1. Taxonomy (NCBI): domain Eukaryota; kingdom Metazoa; phylum Arthropoda; class Insecta; order Lepidoptera; family Noctuidae; genus Fissipunctia; species Fissipunctia ypsillon. The sequence continues at coordinate 19,495,099 of OX387645.1, read as the reverse complement.
GTACACTTTACAATTAAATCTTAGCCTACTGTGTGCCTGCTTTAATCTATTCTGATTAAATGCGAATGAAAAATAATGTTTAGCAACTAAATTCCAGTTATTACGATTTCAATGCATTAAATAAATACTGTAGAGATGAGATGGATTTACTCTTGATAAAGTGATTGTGATGTGTAGTTAGTGATCTGTGTTAATTATTACATTCACAGTTACCCTGTAAGAGTCATGTGACAGTAGTATTTCATCACTTTCAACACGAGACTTGCATTATTATGGCGGTTACGTTACTCCGAAATGTCTTACAGAGAAGCTGTGACAGCTTTAGAAAATTCACTTACCGTTACCGTTTATAACTTTACTGTCTATACGCACTTACTTGCTCCTTGTATGTAACTATCTTGTCTGTGTGTATATTGAAGTAGCTCATGTTCTATTGTAAAAATAAAAATACGGTAACTAAAAGGCAGCTGTTGTATTTTGGCATCCGTCTGTAAAAGTACTTGATTGATATTTGTGAGACTAGTTCCTAACAATCATCTAAACTCCCTGCCCCCTCATTTTGCTTGTGTATGTTTTGCCATGTTTGAAAAGGAAATGTTCACAATAAACCAAATAGGAGACCGGGAGGAGCGCTGCCTGCGGGCGCGGCGGGCGCGGCGGGAGCCGTGTACAACCAGATGCCGCCGCACATGCGCCAGCAAGTCAACCAGGCCGTCGGCCAGGCCGTCACCAACGCCGCCATCAACGAACTCAGCTCCGCCTTCGCCAGATTCAAGTAAACACGACAATGTTGTCCGTTTCGACTGTATGTACGCCACGCGTTTGTTAGAAACGTCGTCACTTCGACCAGCCGCTTGTCCAATGCGCTCTACACATATCAGTATTGACATTCCTAGTACACGTATACAGCCCCACGGACATATCAATGTTGTTATCCCCACTGCCCAACATGACATGACATGCGGTATCACACTATTTTCTTATTAGAAAATGAAAACATGTTTGGAAACGTGTGAACCAGTAGAAGAAGCTTTTTTAGTTAGATACATTTTTGTAGAATTAGGTTAATAATGAACCATGAATTTATTCGAAGTGACTACGTTTGTTACAAATAAGGTCTGTGTTAGTAACCAATTTTCTTCTTGATATAAAAACTTCTGTAAATGATTACAACACGCATTAAAATGTATTAAATTTAAAACATCGCTTAAATAACATTCTTTAATATACAGCCTTGGCCAAAAGTATTGAGCACCCATGATATCTTTCAGTTTTATGCGGAGTATCAAATAGAAATAAAACAAAACGTTTTATATGGGTTTATTTTACTATTTATTAATAGAAAATTAATATTTTGTGGGTCCACCCTTTGCCTTAATTACGGCAGAAATTCTTTTTGGTAAAGAGTTAACAAGTTTTTTACAGTCGTCAACAGTAATCGAGTTCCATTCTAGGCGCAGGCAGCGTTTTAAATCTTCTTTGTTGTTAATTGTGTGGCGCCTAACCTAACTGCGCTTTAATAAACCCCATAAATGTTCTATGGGGTTCAGATCTGGAGACTGAGCTGGCCAGTCAAGCAGTTCCGTGTTATTTTCCCGAAACCATCTCATAGTGCGTGCAGATTTGTGGCATGGCGCGTTATCCTGCTGGAATTTGACACCATCCATATTCGTGTCGCCTAAAAGTTTCGTGAATGAAGGCAGTAATGCAGTTTCTAGTACATTTATGTACTTAGTAGAGTCCATGCGACCCTCACACACGAACAATTCGCCAACTCCAGAATCGGGCATGTAACCCTAGACCATTATGCTGCCTCCACCGTGTTTAACGGTTGGGATCACACACTCTGGCTTAAATTCTTCGCCCACACGGCGACGCACAAAGGTCACACCAGGTGTACCAAAAATCTGCAATAAAGAGAAAAATATTGAGTTCCGTAAAACTAAAATAAATTCAATTATGCGTTTGGTTTTTAAAACATTTTATAAAATTGTATCAGGGCATTAAATTGACTTACTCACCTCAAAGTTTGATTCGTCTGACCAAACAACATTTGACCAATCTTCAGCGGTGAAAGTTCGGTGTTTTAAAGCCCATTTCAATCGAGCTTTTTTGTTGTTATCGGAGAGCCATGGCTTCTTCCTAGCTTTACAGCCTTTCAGACCAGCTTCTTGAAGTCTTCTGCGAGTAGTTCGAGCAGAAATTGGCTTCTTAATTTGTTCCGACAACTCAGCAGCGAGCTCTGAAGATGTTTTTTTCCTATTTCTTAACGACTCTCTCAGTAACTGACGATCTTGACGGTCTGTGGTGATGCGTTTGCGCCCGGTTCTCGGTCTATTTTCATGTGATCCGGTAGTAGAGAATCGCTGAATAGCATATTGCACGGATCGGCGCGAACATTTCACAGTTTTAGAAATCTCTACTTGTGATTTCCCTTGCTCATACAGAAGCTGTATCTGCACACGTTTTTCTAAAGAAAGTTCGTTTTGTTTTGGCATATTGCAACGATAACACTTAAAACTTCTGAAATAAAATACAAAAGGCGCACTAGATCACTGGATGTGTTCACAACGAGCGATAGTAGCGAACTGATTAATAAATACAAAAATTGAAAAAGACAAATTTTGTGACATCCAGGTGTTTTATTGCTAGCTGCGGCGTGACTGATTATTTTTAAACCTTTGTAGATGCCGATTAAATAATCCATAAGCAATTGATTTGGTTTCTTCCCATACTTACCGTGTACGAGCGAAATTTGTAAGGTGCTCAATACTTTTGGCCAAGGCTGTATGTATTACGACTTGTATATTAGTTGTTACTCTTTAAGCGTCATTCTCGAATCTTTAAGCGATGTTTTAGAGGTTATGAGATTTTCTGTTGCTTATGATGTTTTAAAAGTTAACTTTATCCTAGCATTTTCAGAGCACATTGTTTAACCGCTTGAACGTTTAGTGTGAACTAAACCTCTTGTACGTGGGTATAGAATGCAGTGTTGTGTTACATTGCTTTTCGTCCAGACGTGTAAATGTAATCCAATGTGCCTGTGTAACACTGTACGCTGCACATAAACTCTGCTTGTGATACATAACCAACGTTACCGTAGGGTTATATCATTTTATGTATTTAAATATGTTATGTTAGAAACTTGAAGTATATTCGACCCAGTGCAATTAGTTACTCAAAACTGAGTTCTATTGTCAAGTTTTGCTCAAACATCACAATATAAAAAAAATCACGGAGATCACACATGCTATAAAACATTGTATCCAAAATAATATTAAATACCCATAATGAGGATTCATATATTGTTACCAATTTCGTGGCATAGTTTTTCTGAGTACATTCCAATGGTTCTATTTCAATACGAGCAGATGCGTTTGCAAGGTTTTCAATTAAATGGAACCGGTAAAACCTGGCCAATGATCACATTGAACACTTGCAGACTTATCTACACTTTTCGTATATCTTGCATTATGTAATGGAATTTAGGTTATAATTATTTAATTAAGGGTTGTTACCCAAAGATATATAATAAAAAAACTTAATAATGTATAGCGTCAAAATTATAAAACGGCTAAATTGTTCAGTATTAACTGTGGACGAGGTATTGATTCACAGCGCTTCATGATTGATGCATACGTATACTGGAGCGCGGAGGCGCCACGGGTTGCGTATTACTTTAATTATACTTACTTATGATGTAATTAAATTTATGTTACGATTAATTGTAAATGTTACATTCAGTGGCTTAATATAGGTGTATATTGGGATTACGTAGTTGAGTTGTTTCGCGGAGGGCATTACGGGCTCCCGGAGTTCTTTAGGGAGTCTACGAGCATATCATATTGTTTTGTAATGTGCTAGAGTTGTTTGTACACTATGTAAAGACAAGATTACAGTTTGTTGATGTTGCCGCACCATTGTCGTAGAACTAGCTGCGTAGTAACAGTCGTTGCAACATGTACTCACGTCAGTGTCTAGGTGTTACAGTAGTTTAGAACTTTGACTCGCTCGTCTATCTCTTTCCGTCTCCAGTAGCGACGATGCGTATTTAACGTTTATGCATTTACTCTAAATTATACCCAGCTTGATTGTTGTTGTATATTTACAACTATGTCAGTATAATCTGGTATCTAGTGACACTGGTTAACAAGTTACTTATGAACTCGTAATGATATATCGAGTAAAGTTTGTATGTAAAATTAATTGTACTTATATTGGATAAGACCAAAGCAGTTGTCTCGTATATTGTTGCTGTTAGCAATACCTTTGGTCAATTATTAGAACATTTTATTGATGGTGATACAATATGAATTCGTTATTAAAAATATTAAATAAAGCTTATCGATATTTTAATCTTGGGATCATCTTGCATCCACTTTTCATCGTTAACGATTGCGATTGTCAGGAATTCGCAAAGAATCGACTCTAAACGTCAAGTTAGTGGCGTTCCAATACATAATTATGATAGAGTGGTAACACTGACCATGTTTAACTGATATGTGAGCGGAGGCGCGGTGAGACAGGATCATCGTGCGTCGCGAGCGATACGACCGGGGGACCGGCGCGTGCGACGGCGTCAGCTAACAGTTCCTACACGCAATGAAGTGTTAAACGCTATAGCTAAACTCATTGCTCTATCAATATTAGCTGGAAACTATACAAAAGTAATCGATCATTAAACGTTTTGCTCTCTCTATCTTGTTAATAGCGTTAGTACCATCGAAAAAGGTATAGGCAGTGATTGTTGGATTTGATATAGTTTATGAATATTGTTAATCTTATGCTGTATAAATAGAGTAATTAAATGCTATATGTGTACTAAAGACGTTTGATTTATTCCAGTAGTTTTGGCAAACATAATGCCCATTGGCTACACTATGTTACTAACAGTTTCGGATAATAATATCTGCAGGATGTAATATTAGGTAAGCTGAGTTTGAATAATGTTAGAAATATTTCAATAAGAATTTGTTTGCTTTGTTATTTCAGTATTCGACCATAGTACTTGTTTTAATATGCACAGTGCATTTAAAAGCTAGTAAAAAACTGATCTACTAGTATATTACTAGCTTGAATACTTGTACTTAATATAACTTGTGTTTCTTTAGTCACAAAAATTGCATGACGTATACAAATTTTGTTCTTATTGAAATATTTAGGTACCTACTTACTGAACCGTTACATAGGATTGTGCTTGCGTTAAGTATCGGTATTAGGTATTGGTGCATGCGATAATACGTGAAAGCCTGTGTACATATTAAGGACGTATATTAAGCGTTGCTCTATTAATCGTTTATTTGAAATAGTAGCATGGTGACATGAACATACTTCTGTATTCGGCATTTTACAACTATCCATAAAACCCCCTATGACGGTGCATGACATTGCGCGTACATTTCGTGACGTTTCCCATTTTGCTTTATGCTTATGAATGTGACTGCGTACTAACGAAACCTTTTCATTTTCATTACAATTTCCCCGTGGCACAGTCCACACATTTATTTGTCAAACGGTCAAACTATCATTTACATTTCCTGCGTATTTAGATATCACTGTAAATAATATGAGCATTGTATTTATTTGTGGGTGAAGCAGTTTTTAATATAAACGTATGTCGATAGCCGCCCGGTGCCGAACATGCCGCCGAAGCTGCCTGAGCGGCCGCAGAACGGACGGCCATTTTGAACACGCCTGATCTTCGCCGCCATCTTGTGATACTAAGTGTCAATGTAAATATGTTCCCTACTGTGTACCTATATTGCTTTCAATTATTTAATGCTTAGCATTGTCTAATGACTTTAAGTCGATAAAATTCGTATATTATTAATTTAATGCAAGGTAGTGCAAATTTTTATCGAGCCCATAAAAACGAGCCCTTGCGTAATGTAATTGTTGTAAGGTGAGGAACTTTCATGAACTTATGTACTAAGTTACTGAAATACTAAATATCGATCGCGTTTTGGGCTACCAGCGTGCCTATGTGTCTAAATTGTTCAAATTATAACTATGAAAATTGTGTTAGTCTCATGTTAACCAAGAAAAGCTATTAGATTGTGTCTACCTACGTTTCAGGATTGTAATTTTACAGCACTAGCACGCGATCTTTTAGTTGTAATAAGTAAAGTAGTGACACGTGTTATGATGACCTATATTGAATTACAAATAATGAAATTCTAGTATTTGGTCTGGATGTTAAAATCCATTTTTAATGTCCTTATGCTGGAACTAAGTGAGTAGCAAGCAAGCTGTCGGATTTCGACTGATATTATAAGTAGGATATTGGCATGTTTGTGATAGAAGAGGCTGCTCATTAAAATGGTTGCGCCTTGAAGTAGAAATGAACTGTTTCACATTTTATCGTGTTATTGTGGCATTTAGTATTAAAACCTGGCACGTGAGCGATGAGGCGATTATGCATCGAGTTCAAAGAGATTTCTATGTACCTACAAACAAAGCATTTATAAACTGACTTATCCGATGTATTTTCATGTCTGTACGTGCCTTAAGACTAGTCAAGCTTTATCTGTTACATTATTTTAATCGAATCCCAATTTGTGTAGTTTTGTTTTCTAGGAAAATATTTTAGTTTTCATACATTCCTTTAGCCTCATGGTCCCGCGCCAGGTTATTACATGTATATAAATGTATAAATATTATTATAGACCTGTTTATACTTGTGTACTGTTGTATGCAACTGTAATAAATGTGTAAATAAAAACATATATCTTGTTTATTTTTCCTTGTAAAGTATAGCACTATTCATCATTATAGGCCCCATTATCGAGGCTTGGGAGTTTTTGAAAGGGTTAATGTCGTGAATGGTTTCAGTTGTAGCAATAAACGTAAATATATTGGCAACTTAAGTGTATTGGATTGTAAAAGTTGATATCATGATCACATAATAACCGAATTTATTATCTCAAATATTTTTCACGATAGTATGTCGTGGTTACAGTGAATAAATAGGTTGTGATTAAAAAGAAAGAAAGCATGCTTGTCTACTGTTTTTATATTCTTTGTAAATAGAGCGATGGGCTAATGTGTCCCATTGGCCATAGTACAGATTGCTGAGAATAAAATCAACGCATCGCTGACCACTTATACTCGTATATAGGACATTCACGGTCAAATTTGAATGACGTAAATAAACCATTAGGTAGTAATTCATTGCAATATAACTCTTGTATTATTGTAAACAAGTATATATTAGAATCATTGCCGTGGCCGTGAGTTTGATAAAACTGCCATCATCCTAATTTATATCTTACCTTACCGAGATGAGATTTATATTTATTGCAATGACATACTAATGGTTTTACGTCATTCAAATTTGATATAGAATGGATACCATTACGATCCATAGGTAGGTAGAGACGTTATGACCAGGGTGGGAGATGGAGATGATATTAGTGTGAACTGCTGCATGTTCATGAGCTATTCACTGATTGCACCATTTCTTAAAACACAGGAGTCTGTCTTCTTTCGTGTCGGCACGGATGGTTTAACCCTTTAACCGCCAACGTCGGATTGATCCGACAAGTATTTTCGTGTCCATTTCGCCAGGGTCGTATATTTACGACCAAATACCGTAATAATTCACTGTGCCCGGCGCTGTGGGCACGACAACTGATATGAAGTCGGGCGGTTAAAAGGTTAAAGATTCATTCAGCTGGAATGGTCACAAGGCTGGCCCACCAGAGTGAGCGGGACCTACGCCACATTCATGGACAATCTATTCATATACTCTCTTGAATTGAATTAGATTATTACGCATTTCCTGAGGCCGCAAATCGCCAATATATTGTATTGACATTACCCAAGCAGCTGACTCAACGGTCTGAAGGCAAGAAGATGTAGGTACGGCAGTTAATGAAGAAGCACATTATTTTGTAGATGAACTGAAGTTCTAGAAATTATTAGTATTATTTATCGTCGGCGGCAATAAATCTCTCAAAGTCTTCAAACGGGAACATCAGCACTTCTTGGAATGAACTCTTTGGCTAGGAGTTTTACTACCTAGGTATTCGACCCGTAGGTCCGGTTACAATTTCGAAATCTGAGAAGTCCTGATAAAAAGCCGGACATTTTAAATCTTTCTTTTCCAAAACTCTTTTAACTTTTATTTACAAAAAAAAATCCTCTTGTTTTGATCCGGACTTACTTTTATCCGGACAAATGACAAGTCCGCACGAGGGGCCAAATAGTCGGACAAATCCTGACGAATGGTAACCCTACTCCTAGGTTACCTATTAGGAAATTCTGACACGTGTAAACAAATGTGCTTAGGTAAGTAGGTATATGGTTATCATAAGATATAACGCCGAAGGATAGGTAGAAGTGCGTAGATAATAGGTACATTTCGCCAACTAGTTAGGTAATAAATCCTACATAACAGGGGGCACACCTATTATCCATTCATTAATCGGTCACAAACCCAAGACTACAGAGGCTGCTCCTGAACATTTGTTAACCCATACCTAATTCTTGTCTAAAGGTATCGAACCCAGGACTTCCTGTCCTGCTCAGCTGGCTGTCTTGTGTGACCACTAGACCAACGATTCTAGTCTTTAGACTATAGAAGTAGAATAAGGCATTTTAGCATTTTTTTTTTAAAGTTCGCTCGAAATGTACTTATCTAAGTATTTAGGTAGATTTACAACAAATCACCCTCAGTACACGAAGTTCATTTGCAATTTAGATAGGTACCTACTTATTATAATTCTGTCAAAGTAAAAAGTGATTTTCAATGTTATTTGCTACAAACTTTAAAAAAATTGTTTACCTAATTTAATATGTGTTATAAAATGCGTTAGTCTATACCTAATCATCCAGCTGTAAGTACAGTAGGTACATTATTTATTTCACTTATGTAATAATAATACCTCTGATTCATAACAACCAATAGGCCAGTAATTTAAGACATCGTCTCAGGTTTTATTGGACCTACAGAGCTACGGCTGCGCTCAAATAGTAGCAAATTTTGGATAATTACTTTAAAAATGTACTGGGTGACTAAGGTAAGTCACCTAGTACATTTTTAACCTCTAAAAGGTGCATCCTACGTAGCGTAGGGTGCACCTTTTAGAAGATATAAGTCAGAAAAGTACCTACCTAAAACCCGAATGCGTAAAAAGTAAACTTTAAAAAAGATGAAAAAAAGATGACCTTACATATTTTGTCTCCAAACGATCTCGTGCTGTCGGAGGCAATTGTTAAAAAGAAGATGCCTCCGACTACATGATATTGTTTGGAGACAAAATAGGTCATATTGTTTCCATCTTTTTTAAAGTAAGTACCTACACTTTTTACGCAGTCGGGTTTTTAGATTTTTTAACTTTAGGTACTTTTTTATTTTACACTTGTTGGCTATGATTATTTTTCATTCGCTGTATGCAGTAGATAACGCTTTATGTAACGGTCGGAAACACAATACCTACCCACTTATATTCGGACGATAACGGCCTCTTACTCACTCACCCCAAAAGTTCGGGATTGTTTTTTTTATCATTTCTCATTCCAAATTAAATTTAAACATATAATTTGTATACATTTTTGTAACTTTTAAAACCCTTCATTTTGATACTCCACTCGATAGCTTTGGGAGATTTTTTTTTGAAGACATACTTTTTGGCGCCAAAAATCCGCCATTTAGATTTTTTATAATTTTAATATACCCAATGACATTCGCGCAATAAAGAGGAATCTAACGACATAATTCATTCATCAAAATCGGTTCAGCCGTTTAGTAGTTACGAGGAAACATAGGGACGGACGTTACATACACATACATACCTACAGGTCAAACACATAACCCTCCTTTTTTGGCTTCGCCGCAGTCGGGTAAAAACTGAAAGAATTCCGAAAATTTCAAGTTTTTCGAGTACTATGTGGTTAGCACAGGTCTTTCGAAGATTAACAAATTTGGTTATACTATCTAACAACATCCCAAAAAATCAGTAGGTACAGTGCAATTTTTTGCGACCTAACGCGATTTTTGTGTCTACGGTGACTGGCCTAATACATTACATAATTATGTATACCTACGCAAATGTTTTTTAAAGGCGTTTAATGCTTTTAGAATTTCATATAAATGTCATTTATCTGTTTTGTTTATGTTAAAATAAAGAAATGTCAAAGTCAAATCAATAATATAGCTACATAGACAAAGTATCGATTACAATTATCTAGACTTTGTTTTAAGTGCCTAGGTACATACCTACCAGCAACCACACAGGTATCTACAACAATCACCAAATCACCAAAATCAAAATATTTTAAGTATTTCACATAAGCCTACATGGGCACTTAAAAATGTCAGAAGCTATGTGCACGGTCCCAATTGGTCGTTTCCTATGGAGAAGAACCGGAAAGAAACTCCACGGTTACTCTTTTAAAAATAATTGGCTTTTACAATGTTTTTAAATTGCAGTATTATTAAGTACCTATGGGAGGACAGTGTAGGCCTGTCAACAAGTACAGGTACTTAACAAAATAGAAAATGGTCTACAAATCTACAGTCTATTACGTTCTCACATTCACAAAATATAAAAGAATCTATATTAATTGTAGGCGTCCAAGCAAACAGGGTCCAGTAGTGGGGTATTGAGTTAAGACCCAGGTTGAAAAAAATTTGCCCACTCGTAAGTTGTCATAAAAGTTTCTCTTTTCTCATTACCAATAAGAACAGCTACTAGTGATTTTGTTTTCGGACAAGCTTGAACCACAGCTGCAATAACATCCTTTAAATTATTACATTCCCATTTCCTGAAACTTTTTTTTAATTGACCGAAATACATGTCGGGAGCAAAGTTGGTATGACCCACGGGAAGAAAAGACATGCGGGAGCTTCGGTGTCTGCTGTTGCATATTGCATGACAAAGTTTACTACTATACTTTACAGTGCCTAAGTAAATCCCCTCAGTTGATTGCCGGGAATTCCCCTCTTTTAAAGACTTTACACGTAGATTCAACGTTATAATTATAAAATATAATTAAAGTATTTAAATACAGATCAGTACGCGGTATTAAAACGTATTTTATTCTAAAAAAAATTGCCATGCCGACCATTGATAGGTACCTTTTTATTAAACTTTTCTCTTAAAATTTCTGGTACTTAGAAACATCATATTTATAAAGTCATTTACTATATGATGTTATAGATAATTGAGCATTAATTAATAATCAATTAAAATCGAGAAATGCAATTTTCTCACCCAACTTTACATTACAAAACTGCGTATATCTCGGAAACTAAATGCCGAGCTGCGGGGCAATTGCGTAACACACTTATAGTAGGAATCGGTTTCATTTTGACAGTTCATTAACATTCATTGTGTTATTTACGTTGTTCAACAAACAAATTTTTCGAACATAAGAAGCAATGAATTAGCAATTTGCTTCAAAACCATTCAGATTGTGATTGATAATATGTTACGCAATTAGGGTGCAGGACCCTTTTTGCTTGGACGCCCACATATACAGGGTTACTGGTAACTCGACGTAGATAGGTATTCCTTGCAGGACGTCATAGTAGGGTTAAAATGCAACAAATTAAACCGCTAAAATGTTCAGTAGATTTTGAGTTGTTAGATTTTTAGTTTTTTTTTTATGAAAATTCCCTGATTAAGTCATTTGAAGTGAAGCCAATTTAAAAATGATTTACGGCGCTAAAGTACTGAAATTTAAGTTATTATCATAGTTGATGCCGTAGCAGATCTTTGTCAGTAATTAAAAGTTCGAAAATGACTAAAACTTTGGCGAAGATCACTAATCAAACATTTTTTTTTTAATTTTTGCTATTACTTCATAAAAAATATTGACTAGTACACAAAAAAAAACAAACTACTACGCCTGATGTACAAATTAACCGTAAAATATCCTTGTCTTATCAGCTATCCAAAAAGGTATGAAAGTTAATACAAAGTCATGGACTTCATTATGAAAATCGTTTTTGATTTAGTACAGGAAGGTGTGCGTCTCACAAAAAGGTGATTATTCAGAAAATGAAATTAAAGAATTTCTTGAACATTACTATTATTTTTTATCAATATCAATTTAAAAACTTTAATTACACACATTTCACACGTCTTGTTCGATGTGCTGCCCTCGGTTTCGAATACATGTTCTTATTTGCTTCCTCATTTCGGTTTTTGTGATTCTTGATGTTGCCCTCATCTGGTCCGCCGCATCTGTTATTATCTTCCTTAGTTCTACAATTGAATTTACTGGGGTCACAAAAACTAGGTCTTTCATATGACACCTGTTAAAGATGAGGATGGCTAAATACTTAATAAATGAAAACACATTCACTTTTTCACTTGTATTTTCTGAGACGCTTTTTCACAGTGACGTTAGTAAAAAAGAAAAGAATAAACATCAAAAAGAAACATAAATATGAATATAAAAAAGGTTGGTTGCTGGTCGTCAACATGGCCCCCAACGGTGTGAAGCACCAATTTACTGGCCGGCGAGCAGCAACACCACCTTGCGAGTGGGTCGACGCAGCACGCCCCCCTTCGTTGCGACATCTACTACTCTCACTATCCCGTCCCTCCCCGGGTGCACTGTCGTGACTCGCCCTCGAGGCCATTGGTTCCTGGGCAGTGTGCCGTCCGCGATAAAAACTAGATCGCCCACCCTTAACGGACGAGCCTCCTGCGACCGCCTCCTGCGTGTGAGCGTGGGCAGGTACTCTCGTACGAAGCGCTGCCAAAAGTGGTCTGCCAACCTCTGCGCCTTTCTCCAGTCAGCACGTCGGATCAAGTCTGCGTCGTTGAAAACATTAATCTCTGGCTCGCTGCTTGGGCTTCCAATTAAGAAGGTGAAGGGAGTCAGGGCGTACTCTGCGTCTGCATCCACTGAGACGTGTGTTAGGGGTCTTGAATTAACGATACATTCTGCCTCTAGGAGCAGGGTATTTAATACTTCCTCCTTCGGCGTCCTTCAAGGTCACGGCGATGGTATTCTTCACAGAGCGGACTAGCCGTTCCCAACAGCCTCCCATAAATGGTGCGGATGGGGGAATGAATCGCCATTCTATTCTTCTATTTGCGCAGAAAGTGAAGAGCTCTGGCAGCATCTTCGCTGCGCCGACGAATGAAGTCCCGTTATCGGAGTAAATCCTTGTCGGGCATCCCCTTCTAGCGATGAACCGTCTGAGTGCCATCAGGGCGGAGTCGGACGATAAGCTCTCCACGATTTCCAAATGCACAGCTCGCACCGTCATGCATGTAAAAAGTGCAATCCATCTCTTGGCCGTGCGTCTACCAATAGAGACGCTCAGAGGGCCAAAATAATCCAACCCTACGTGGGTGAAAGGGCGTTGGTGATGTGCTAACCTGGCATCTGGCAAATCTCCCTCTGGTGGAGATTCCGGCTTTGCCTTCCGATTGCGGCATAACTGGCATCTCTGCGAAGTTCCTCTGACGGCTGGTCTGAGGCTTAGTACATAGAACCTCTGGCGCAGTTCGTTGACCACTAGCTCGTTATGTCCGTGGGCGTACTTGGCGTGATAGGAGCGTATCAATAGCTTGACGATAGGATGTCGGCCGTCGAGGACAATCGGGCGTGATTCTACATGCTCTGCGGCGGCAGTGCGACCAGAAAGACGAAGGAGCCCGTCTTCACCGAGCAAAAGCGAAAGGTTCCGAAGCCTACTATCACTAGAAACGGAACGTGCTGTTTGAATGCGCATTAAATCCTCGGGAAAGGAGTCTAGTTGAACTTTATGAAACAAATGGACCTCCGCAACGTTGAGGTCTTCAACGGAAAGGATAAAAAGATTGCGAGCATCTCGTAGTGCGTTTAGAGAAAATTTGGAATTTGGGTGCAAAACTGATCGAAACTTGTCTAAACACTGATGGGTTCGCGCTGTGGCGCGAAGCAACCGGGTCCAACTGCTAAAGCGTTGGTGATCCGCAACTACCGGTAAAGGTAGCTGTCGCAGTGAAGCAACTATCAGTCCCACCGATTCCGAGTCTCGTTTCAGTTCTTCGGTCACCGGAGGGACAGCACACGTCGGTTCGCATGGCCAGTCAGAGGGTGGAGACAAAAGAAATGTAGGTCCTGTGAACCAACGTGATGAAGTCGAGAAATTATGAACGTCTCGCGTAGCGTCGTCTGCGACGTTTAAAGCTGTGGGGACGTATTTCCAACTCTGGATGTTCGTTGTATCAGTTATCTCTCCCACTCGGAACGAGACAAAGGCTTTAAACGTGCAGGCGTCGCTACGGAGCCACTTCAGAACGGTTAGAGAATCCGTCCAAAAATAAACCTGATTGGGTTTTCGTCTGTGTGCTTCAGTCACATAGGCGCTGAAACGCGAAGCGATCAGGGCGGCCTGGAGCTCCAATCTCGGGATTGAAACGGGTTTCAGAGGTGCCAGCCTACCCTTTCCCCCTATCAGGGATAAGCTTACGTTGTCATCGTCACCTGTGAAACGCCAGTAGGCCACGCAGGCATACGCACGTTCACTGGCGTCGGCAAAGACATGAAGTTGTGTATTCTTAATGCGCCTGGTGTCGCGAAAGTAGCATCGGGGAATGGAACTGTTGTTTAGATTTTGGATTTCGAGGAACCAACTCTTCCAATCTTCGATCAAGTTAGCGGGCAGAGTTTGATCCCAGTCAATGCCCAACTTCCAGGTTCTCTGGAATAATGCGCGGCCTTTCATAATAACGGGAGTTAAAAAACCTGAGGGATCGTAAATAGACATCAGCAGGGACAAGACTGAACGTTTTGTATACTTAATAGGGATCTTAGGGAGAGTCTTGACGAAATGAAATTTGTCCTCGCTTACGTTCCACGTAAGTCTTAAAACGCGAATTTGTGAAGGAGACGTTGGGCCTAAGCTCACCTCGGTAATATCGTTTGTCGCATATAACTCGGCCGGGATTAACGCTAGGGCTTCCTTGCAATTCGAAATCCAAGAACGCATCTCGAAGCAAGCCGCTTTATGTATGGACCATATTTCAAAGGCTCGTTGTGCCGCCTCGCTGATGCTGTCAAAGCTCCCTAAGAAGTCATCCATGTAATGGTCTTCGACGATAGACCGCACGGCGTCCGGGTGTCGTGACTGAAATTGACTAGCGTTTTTGTTTTTCACCCATAACGCGGTACACGGGCTGGACGCTGCGCCGAATATCATCGAGGACATTCGAAATTCCTGAAGCGGCAAATCGGGACTGTCTCTCCACAAAAAACGTTGGGAGTCCCTATCCTCGGGTCTAATTTTAATTTGCGGGAACATCTCCCTGATATCTCCCGACAAGGCAACCGGGCCTTCCCTAAACCTCATGGCGATGCTAAGGAGAGGCTGAAGTAGATCAGGTCCAGTCAGCAGAAGCGAATTGAGGCTGACGCCTGCGCACTTCGCCGCTGCGTCATGGACAACTCGCAGCTTCTTTTTGTGTGGGTGGATAACTGCAAAGTGTGGAAGATACCACGGGACCTGGCCGGATGGTGGGCCCGAACATAGTTCAGCGTATCCTTTCCTAATTATACCTTGAATATTTTGCTTGTAGGCATCGGCGTACGCACCATCCTTGGCCATTTTGCGCTCGAGGTTAGCAAATCTAGATAAGGCGAGGTCGCGGCTTTTAGGGACGGTAGTGATATTATCTCGCCATAATAGGCCCGCTTCGTACCTACCAGAACCTAGGCGCTTGGTAGTCTCCTCTAGAATGGTTAGAGCACGTTGTTCGCTAGCGCTACGATGGTCTACCTTTGTTATCCCTATAGAGTCTAGTCGAAAGTATTCCTTGATGAGGTTGTCCAGCGAAGAATCGTTGTCGACAGCAACGGAGACATGGTTAATGGATGTGGCAGTATTAGATCTGCCAGAAATATGTCCATAGAGGACCCACCCTAACGCGGTACGAACAGCCACGGGTTGTTCACGAGTGCCATGGCGGATCGCAGAAGGGAGTGACACATGCCAATTGTCTGCACCTATCAACAACATGGGCTTCGCATCATCATAACACACAACGTCCACTAAGTCAGATAAATAATCGTACCTGGCAACGTCGTCTAGGCGTGCGGACTGCCTATTGATGCCCAAGTTGGGAATGGATCGCGCTCTGATGTCAAAACTGTCCGCGCTATGTCGGCCCTTTACTTTAATGTTAACATAACTCACGTCGGCCTGCGTACTCAGTCCGCCAATGCAGTCAATATTCAACCTACTCCTAGGGCCCTCAGCTCCCACCGAATTCGCCACGGATTGGTCTAACAGAGTCACGGAACTCCCGTCGTCAAGCAGGGCATACGTGTTAACGCTTCCCACGGGTCCAGAAATAGTGACTGCTATAACCTTCAAGAGTGGCTTAAGGCTGGATGAGTTCAGTGGAGCAGAGTTGTGGGCCACGGTAACCGATTCTCGCTCGTCCTTCGGGGCACTTGGCTTCTGCACCTTGGGGTCGGTGATTTCCGCGGCCGAGTGTACCTCAACATGGGCTGTCGTCACAGATTGGGCTCTATGCAAGAGAGTGTGGTGCCGCTTCTCGACCGGGCAGCCTTCGAACTCACACTTCTTCTTGCAGTGGCGATATTGGTGCGAGCCTTTTCTTAGACATCTACGGCAGATCTTGTTCTCCATCACCCATTGCCATCGACCGTCCAGAGAAAGAGATTTAAAACCTTCGCAATCGCTTACCTCGTGCTTACCGTCATGACAGTACTGGCATAAGAATAAACTTTTCAGCTTTGATGTGTTTGACGTTGTCGCAATTGCGTAAATTTTGTCTTTGGATGTTTTGACGGGTTGACATTGACTTTTGATAAGTGTCGGCTCTGGTACTATGACATCAAATTTAATTTGTAATTTTGCTTCAATTTCTAGGAAATCGGCCAAAATTTCTAATTTAAACTTACCAGAGCCAACCCTCGGCGATGCAAAGTCTCTCCATTTAGACCTGAGGAGTGGAGTCAATTTGCCTATGATGATGTTAAAGAGGTCAGGTGAAGCAAGGTGCTCGGGCAGATCCAGCAATCGGATGATTTCGACGCAGTTGCGGATGCGACAAGCAAAAACGTTCAGCTCTTGCGCAGACTCGTACATACTTATTTTAGGAAGGGCTTTTACCATGGAGATCTGTTGTAGTACGATGACTTCCGGCTGAGCGAACCTGGTCTCTAGTGCCTGAACAATCTGTTCCGGGTCATCAGCTGCTATCAGTCGGATGGAGACTGCCTCTCTGGCAGCTCCGTGCAGCGCCGCGCCAAGTCGTGTGATGTTGTCGCTAGGGGAAAAGTGTGCCTTGGATTGTTCGTATGACTTCTTAAAGTGGAACCAATCCGAGACGTGACCGTCAAACTTAGTAATATCACATACCTTTGTTATCTTCTTCCCTGTGCCTGTAATTGCGTCGACGAGCTGATTAAATAATGTATCTGAATCTGGGCTAGGATTTTTATTTTTGTAGCAACAATTGTTATCTTTAGCAAGTGTGCCTAAACCTAGTGCGTGTGGTATGTGTTCAGCTGGGTCAACTGATGAGTACGCGCCCACAGGGAGTGTACAGACACAGGGGACAGGGTGCGTTGATGTACCGGCGGGGGCCGGATGCATCGGCGGGTGATCAGGAGCCTGGCGGGGTGGCGCACAGGCGAGGACAGGGTGCGTCGAGGCACAGGCGGGGACCAGGCACGTCGGAGCTCGGTTGACAACGTCAAGTACAGGATGCAACACTGACACTGGACCATCTCCGTAGACCGTGGCAGGCGTCGAACGCGGCAGGGCTGGCGGTACAACGCTAGAAAACCTCTGCTCGTTTGCCCCCCTGTCGACAAATGAACGCGCTTTATTGCCGCGCTTAGGAAACGTATTAGATGATTTAGGTAACCAGTCTTCGACTCTGTGCTGAGATCGAGAGCCGTGGGAGTTGCCCGAGTGGCGGGATCCTCCATCTAACGAGTTGGCCTGAATAGCGGCCAGCTTCGCTTGCAGTTCTAACTCCGCAACGGCGTTTTTACGCTCCGCTTGGTGGCGGTCACGCTCGGCTTGGGCGTTTGCGAGCCGACGAGCGTGCTCCGCCTTGGCGGTCAGGATTTGTGCTTTTAACGTGCTGCTAGAACGGCCTGACCGTGCGCTCTGTGGCACGATGCTTGACGAGGTCCTGCTGGCGGGTGGTAAGGTATCGTTGGGGTTGGCGCAGGGCGGGGCCGGCGCGATGGCGCCGTCAGTGGAGGCACCGCCCTCCTGAGGAGCGCTTGTTGGAACGATACCTGCTGTACCAGTCTTCGCCATGGCGGCCAGCGTCTGTGATCTTGTGGTGGGCATTTCCAAAGTAGCCGTTTACTTCTGACACCAATGTTAAAGATGAGGATGGCTAAATACTTAATAAATGGAAACACATTCACTTTTTCACTTGTATTTTCTGAGACGCTTTTTCACAGTGACGTTAGTAAAAAAGAAAAGAATAAACATCAAAAAGAAACATAAATATGAATATAAAAAAGGTTGGTTGCTGGTCGTCAACAACACCAGACGTAAAAATCTAGCGGCGCTAATCTAGGGGCTTCATGCAGGCTACGGAAACGGCCCACCGCGCCCTATCCATCGGTTTGGATAGTTTTCATCCAGCAATTGTCGAATTGTGAGTCGGAAGTGGGCTGGACTTCTGTCGTGTTGATAAATCTTGTTTGCTCTTCTTTCTTCCGGTACATCCGTGAGCAGTGCTGTTAAATGATTTCTTAGGAAATCTTCATAAAGTTACCCATTTAGAGTTCGGGGTAAAAAATTTGGGCCAGTTAACTTGTCGTCGATAATACCCATCCAAACATTAACCAAGAACCTACGCTGGGATGTGGTTGGTTTCAGTTTCTTAGGGTTTGCTTCTGCCTTCGGTGTCCAGTAAAGTAAGCTGTGGTAATTTGTGATACCAGCACGGTCAAAACATGACTCAACGGTCAACAGAATGTTTTTTAAAAAGTTTTCATCTTCGGCGTCGGCACTTAGTATAAAACGAAAAAATTCAAGCCATCTCGGCGGATCTCCCTCTCCTAATGACTGGACGGGTTAGTTAGTGGTATGGATGTCGGCCTGACAAGTGAACTACAGACCAGACTTTCCACTGTGACATATCAAGCTCACGCGCATATGTTTGTCGATATATGTTGGGGTCGTCAATGAAACGTTGAAGAATCAGCTCCTCGTCCTCAGCTGTGTATCTCCGGGAACGACTAGTGTCAGTTTGCCTGCTTCTTTGGACGCTGCCAGTTTCAGATAATGACGATAAGTCGATTCGAAGACAGCAACGTGTGGGAGTCGGCGGTTGGGCAAGCGAAGTTGATATTCTCTCCGCGCCGCAGCAGCGTTACCGTCACAAAGTCTGTAACATTCAGCCTATTCAGCATGTCAGCGTATTCAGGATATGTATGTATATATGCAGCCATAGTCAGCACTTGTCAAGGCACATCACAGCATAAGAGCAAGATACGCGGCAATAGTTAAGGAAATAGCCAGATAACAAAACACGAGCTTGCGCGACGTAGAGTTGAAACTAACTAACGCTGACGACCAGATTTTGCGAAGTCGCACCCCGTGTCATGCCGAGAGAACAATAGTGACCAGTCTTCGGCACTAGAAACTGCAATTAGAAGCTTATCGTTTTCTACAAATCTTATTTTAATTTCATTCAAGATGACATCCCGTGTTTCATAAAATATTGCTCTGAAATGTTCTTCGTTTTGGTCTACATCTTCTGATCTTTCACCAGAACCAAATGACATGATTGCCAGTACAACTGTAACAAATCTGAATTAATATTCCGTTCACAATGCTACTACTTATAAGAGAATAGGTAGGTAGGTCTCTTATCTAAGTAGTTATAAAAATAACATAAATTATCATAGCGTGTTACAAATAATATAATTGTTATAATAGTTTTGTTAACGTAGGTACGGACACCGATTAAGCACTGCTTACGAATGTTAATCCATGGGACATGGTCTAGCTGGTATATCTAAGCAAATGTAGTTGTATGTACACTGTAAAGTTTTAGATAAATTCGTTTGTAAATTTGGGCGTTTTTTTTCTAACGTGACGATATTACCGTGGACGTCCACGGCATCACGATAACACGGAAGTGAATTGTATGGAAATATATTATGAAGACGCTTTTAAATTTCCGTCCACGCTAACGTTATACTGTGTACGTATTTCCGTACATTTTATGGACATAGACGTCCACGATAACATCGTTATGTTAGAAATTGTAAAAGTGCCTAGACCTCTGTTAATTGTAGGCCCAGCCTCCCTTACCTACTCGCTCGCATATTTTGTGATCACAACATATCTGGCTTTTACTGAGAAATTCCTGATGGAAATACTCAATAATAACAAATTTGCCCGACCTGGGAATCGAACCTAGGTATAACTTAATTTACAGCAGTCGCGCTCGTTCAGCAGACCACTAAACCATAGAGGCAGTAAATCCATGTATGATGTGATATTTTTATAACATTATACATACACACATTTGTCTATAGATTTAGTTTAAATGTCTACTCCTACTATGTGCGTGATGCAGTGGATCTAAGTATCACCGGGAAATTATTTCCTTCCGCCCAAGGCCAGACCTTAGTTGTGTGAAAATTACAGGATGCATAAAAAGTAGGTAGGTAAGTTAGTACTTAGTACCTAGTTTGAACCTTAGTTAAACCTATCACAAGCTTATACGTGTAACAAAAAATACATAGCGTTACTTTTCAGTTCGAGTATTTCCTGAAGGGGCGTATTTCGGTCCCCGACAAAAGCTTAGTGAGCGTTGCTTGGCATACAAGAGAATTTGCGTTACAAAGAATTTATTCAATCTGTTTTTGAGTGGACGCTTATTTATTTGTGGATTAACTTTATTTTTATTGTTCTCACCCCTGAGTGTTCTCGCTAATTGTCAAATCGCATGTCGGGTAGCACGTTTAACTACGTGAAAACGTTTCCGAAAACAAGCTAGTTCTTCAACATAAATTAGGTAGGTAGCTTTGAAAAACTTAGCGTTGATGAAAATCGTGATTTAGGTGCTAATGTGACGCAGATACACATCAAAGTTGTTTTTGCACGTCAAGACGTATTTAGGTTTCCAAGGCAAGGCAATTAGGTATTAGGCAATAAAATATTTTTTTCATTTCTCATACTTGGAAAGTAGAGTAAAGTACGCCTGAAGTTACCTGATCAGAGGGTTGAAAATCGATATCCGTGGTTGAAAACAATACTTTTCGTCCCTGGGAAACAATGTTCCCTGCTGTCAAAAAAATTAAAAACTATGCAAGCCATACCCCAACTTTTTATACAGCCACTCTTTTAAACCGCGGGCGCGGCGTAAAATTGTAATAAAAAAATATTATCAACAATTTTGTAACACGACTTTTATTTTCACTAAATTATTATTTACATATTATACATTACATACATTTGAGCTAAATATTTACCATCATCAATGATAAAAAATACTGGCTGGTAGAATGCCACAGACAAAAGGCGGGAAAACGGCAATTCGATCTTCATTTTTTTTGTCGACTACTTTTCAAGACATTACATACATAATGACATCTAAAGTCCGCCACTTGCCAGCTAGCCTATACAGGGTGAAATTGAAT
Organism: Fissipunctia ypsillon; assembly: GCA_947568875.1. Classification (NCBI taxonomy): domain Eukaryota; kingdom Metazoa; phylum Arthropoda; class Insecta; order Lepidoptera; family Noctuidae; genus Fissipunctia; species Fissipunctia ypsillon. Next base: position 19,473,499 of record OX387645.1, on the reverse strand, counting down.
TAATGGGCATTCTCTTAATCTCTCATTGTACTCATCATTTTTAACAACTTTTACTATGGGACCAAACCTGAAATCTCGAAAAAAAGTCTGCTGTCCCTACATTTATGTTCGCATAACTCGTCAAAATGTAGGGAATACCTGATTTTCTTTCGCGATGTTTAAATAAAATATTGTTTGTTTAACTAATCAGGTTTTTATTTACTTTCCTTGATTCAAAATGAAAAGCAGTGTTTACCTCGAGTGCAAGACCTATTTAGGCCCTTGGAACTATTGGCGCCCTCGCTACGCTCGTACCTACGTACGCCAAACCATCTCATGCCTAAATAGGTAGGTCCCTTTCATCCCTTGTATAACAATCTACTATTGAACATAACGGTAGGTAGGTGTTCTCAATAACATCAGGAGGTTGGTAGGTAGAGATCATTAGCTGCATTAAGCTGGCCACGCCCAATATCCACCGCAAAGACAAAAACAGTGTCCATTATTACAATTTAATGAAGAGAGAAAGCCATTAGGAACGGGGACTTGATTAAATCGTCGGTGAGCAATTGTCGGGTTTGTGGCGGCGCGGCGCCCTCTGTCGCAGGCCGCGGGGGCCTAATCGCACCGACACGATTCTGATTACGTGTGATTGTTGTATCAATCATTTTCCCTATCAAATTATTCAGTGGCTGGTAATTGTATCGGCGTCGTCTCGTAATGGCCGCGGAGACGGGACCAGCGGAAACATATTCGGCTGCACTTAGTCTCGGTTTGTTACCCGAAGGATTGTAATTCATATGCTATTACCTACTAACGAAAATTAGAGAGAAAATTGTCGTAGACAGTCGTTTGTTGTTGATTGCCGTGCCTATCATCAGATACACGGCGTACTATTGAAAAGTCTTGTTATAGGTGTTATAATGGATTTGAATTTGAGTGGATTTCTGTTGTTGTTATTGACAGTCATCTTCAGTTAGTTAGTTCCGGGTAATCCAAAATTAGAACATAATGAATGAAAACTCTGAAACTGAAGGAGTATGTCTATCTAGGGCAAGTCATCCAGCTCGGTAGACACAACTTTGAGAAAGAAACCGACAGATGGATCCATTTGGGTTGAGCAGCGTTTGGAAAACTTCGTCAAGTCTTCTCGTCACCTATCCCGCAAGATCTTCAACCAGTGCGTCCTGCCCGTTATGACATACGGTGCCGAAATGTGGACACTGACAGCTGGGCTGGTCCACAAATTCAAGGTCGCTCAGCGCGCTATGGAGCGGGCTATGCTTGGAGTTTCATTGATGGATAAAATCAGGAATGAAGTTATCCGGAAAAGAACCGGAGTAACCGACATAGCCTGCAGAGTAAGAGCCTGCAGAGTAAGCAAACTAAAGTGGCAGTGGGCTGGCCATGCTTGTCGAAGGAGCGACGGCTGGTGGAGCAGACGAGTCCTGGAGTGGAGACCACGTATCGGCAAGCGTAGTGTGGGACGCCCCCCAGCTAGATGGACCGACGACCTTAAGAAGGTGGCTGGGACAGACTGGATGCGGAAGGCGGAGGACAGGGTGTTGTGGCGCAAACTGGGAGAGGCCTATATCCAGCAGTGGACTGCGATAGGCTGAGTTGTTTGAATGAAAACTCCCAAAGAAAGTCGTAACATACCTTATCATGTTAAACCCGCATTAATTACCACGAAAGCTACAAATTGCCTTGTTATGTCTAATAAATGTAGCTCCTTAATACCTACGAAGTGCCGAATATAAATCATTGAACAGCATATTTCCCTTATCGCTAACGTGCGTGTAGCTAACCAGCCGATTAGCTATGCAAATCCGAGGAATTTACTACGAGTGCTAAACGGTGCTGTACCGACGGAGCTTTGCATAACGCTACTAAACGTTACCTTAACGAATTGTGTTTTACAAGTTTATTTTCATCAGCTTACTAAGCAGAGTATAATTTTTATGACTTTCATAAAGGTGCCTATATCAGCGGGTAATTGCGTAACACATATAAAATTTGAGTTGATCGTAGGTAATGGATCGTAAAGGGTTTCATTTTGACAGTTCACACACGTTTATTGCATTATTTACGTTGTTGATCAGACGATTTTTTCAAACCTGTGAAGCAATGGATTAGCAATATCCTTCAAAACTCTCTGATTGCGATTGAAAGTGTGTTACGCAATTAGAGTGCTAATTAACCTATGACGGTGTTGATACTTATTTCGGAGTCACCGAAACCTACCTACCTTTTTTTTTTGGTGACGGGGTGGAAATCCTCATGGATGTCCTCTGCAATGGTGGGCAGAGGGGTCTGTCAGACTCTTATTGACTAAAACCACCCCGGTGTTCTCTCGCACACTTGCACCGGGGGCTACGGGGGCACTTAAGCACTCTTCAACGCAGCCCCCGACTGGTGCTAGCCCGCGTCTGCGGGCTCCGTCTTGTCGAGCGAGGGGAGTGAGGTGTTTGACTCCCCCGCGACGTCTAAGAGGGGCGCGCTTGGAACACTACGCGCCACCACCTCGGGTCCTGTGGAGTGAGGGGAGGCAGACGTCCCCGAGTCCGCCGCCCTTGGACCCATTTAGGGGGGCCGGAAGAGGGCATTGTCAGCCCTCTGCCGACGCCCGATGCGCCTGCTGCGGGCCGGGAGAGCACTTGAAATCTCCCTCTCCCTTTCCGCTGCTTCCTTCTGGGACATGACCTTCTCGCAGAAGGAGATCACCGCGTCCCACGACGCTGCGCCACCGACCATAGAACGAATCACAGCCGGCAGCGACAGGTCGCTTCCCACTTCCGAAACTAGGGCACGGCGCGGCTCCTCCCAAGCTGCACACTCTGCAAGCGTATGCCACGCCGTGTTCTCCAGACAATGGACGCAGTGCTGACACCGAGCTTCCGGCTCCCTGCCTATGCGACACAGGTACTTCCCGAAGCAGCCGTGCCCCGAGAGCACCTGCGTCGCCCTAAATGACAGGGAGCCGTGCCTCCTCCCGAGCCAGTCGTCGAGTACTGGCCGGACCGCCTCGATGGTAGGGCGCAAACGCCTGTCCCGCCATTCCGCCACCAAGACCTGGCGGAGTTCGGACCGGAGCAGCGTGATCTGCCGCTGCACCAGTACTACGCCCCGCGTCCGCGCCTCCTCACGCCATCGATGCAGTGACGCGAGGGCTCTCGCTTCCAGGTCCCACGGCGGGGTTCCGGCCAGTGCACAAGCCGCCTCGTAGGAGATCTTGCGATACCCTCTGATGACTCTGACGGTCATCGTCCTCTGCGGTACTCGCAACACTGCGATACTGCGGGCCGTCAGGTCAGCCGCCCACACCGGGGCCCCATACAGGGCCATGGATCGCATGATCCCCACGTACAACCGCCTGCAGGCGGTACTTGGGCCCCCCAAATTGGGAAGCAGCGTTGACAGCGCGCCCGCCGCTCCCATCAACTTGGGCGAAACCTACCTACCTAGGTCAAGTCTAGACCAGGAGTTAAAGTTAGGTATATTTATAGTTGTAAGACAGCGGTACACAACGGATATTTATCTAAAGTAGCCGATAACAACCTATATACAACGGGTGACTATCCGGATATCGGGTGACCGGTCGTTTAACCGACTGCAAGCTGAAAGGTTGGTTATGTTTTTGAGCCTAAATTATTTTATTTGTAACTGGTTTTCACGATGATGAAAATGTTGTTTGTGGCGTATAAGGACTCGATTTTTTTTACTGAATTAAAACTAAGAATTTTGATACATACCTCGTTAGTAATAAACTACATTCAACCTTGAAAACCCGTTTAAAGTTTTGTACCATATTCACCCGTGGGTCTCTATTTACCCCGTTTCACCCGCGGTAGGTACCTACCTTTCTACGTTAATAATACGAAACTCGTAAATTATTAGGTGCAAACTCTTGCGCATGGGTCGTCGCGTCGGGTCGGGTAGTACACTACTCACCCAATTACTCAATCCGGAAGTAATCATTTCAAAATAAAGGTACCTACGCTAAAAGAAATCTCTCATAAAAGTTACTTTACATTAAAATAAAGAATCTATAATTTATTAAAAACAAACAATCCATTACCATAAAGTGGAGAGGTTAACCTAAGAGAAAAACTGATTCCATTAAAAAAAATCACGTTTTTATCCATTTCAAGCCGTTGAAAATGGTAGATAACCGTTGTTATCGAAAAATGCCGTTATCTACCGCTCGGTAGACAACATTGTCAACCATCTTCGCATCTGTAGGCACTTACTATCTGACATAAATACTTGCTTCGTGACATTGCCATGGGGATCTTAATTAACCTTTTTATTGCGTTTTCGACATTAAGTTCCTAATCGACACACACAGCATAGTTTCTGAACTAACATTATACCTAGTTTTTCTATTTTCTAGTTTCTCGCTGGGCTTAACTAAAACCTATAGGTAAGTACCTACCTACTTATTTTTCCTAATATTACAAACACCCCTTTCAATGCATGCCCGACTTTATCTGGCAGATTGATTGCTGCACGCCCTAGAAAACGTTGGCAAACAGACACACAAATTAAATTAATTGTCCACCTTTACAAAGAATAAAGAAAAATAAAACATGAAAAAAAAATCTTACGTAATACCACGTTTAACGCTCTCCAATTAAAGAAAATCAGCTCATTTCTGTAACATTACCAACTTATTAAATCACTCCCCACATAGTAAAAACGCCTAATAATTCGTAGATAACTATCCCTAATTAGTTGCCTACTACTGCGAGTGACAGTTACATGGGCCTCAAATTAGCGGCAGTAAGAATCGGTACAGATATAATTAAACAGTTGTCTAATTTAAATGGCAGTAGGCGAGTTCCCACAAAGTCAGAAAGTCACCCTCGCTCATTACGTTCGTTCCGAATTTTCCCAACAATTAACATGCGAGGTATATATGTAGTAATTACAGGTGTGCAGCGCGGTAAACGGCGGCTCAATCACGCCACGGCCCGGCCTCGCCGGTCGTGTGTTGCACACATTGATTTATATAGCGTGGATGACGGACAATTGGAACGTTTAAATGAGAATTCCATTCCAACATACACGTATGTAGGTACTAACATTCTATTTTTGCGAATTGGCAAATGAATTCGATGGCTTTCACTTAATCTGACTACCAGAAACTACAACTCAAGCTTTTCAATAAATTGCATCAATTTTATACTTGTTTCGGATAAAATTCACATTAATTTCTCATTTGGCTGTAGTACTTCCTCTAGCAGTAGGCTAACATGTAATTACAATTATTACTTCGCTGTTACGATAATTATGCCCTGCCACAGTAATTGAAAAAGTTTGCCATCGATAGAGTCCCCGAACAGCCTGAAATTACATTCTTTATTGTTATTTCTTCTCTCTTGATTCATATCAGCTTTATTTAGCGGTTATTACTATTTGAACTTTTAATAATATGACCGCAACGTGACCAAGGATTGACGTCGAATTCGACATAATAACTCGAGAAGAGTGTAGGTAATTTAAAAACTTACAAAGTGATTACATTGTATTTGATGGTTTTGCTTCGTACGAATTAACTCCTACACAGTAGCGTTAGAAGTTACTGTATAAAATAATAGTTGTAATACCATATACGCCGAACTTTAAAGCAATGTGTGGGTGTCTAATAGAGTCTAACATAGGTACTACATAGCTTTGTATACAACGTCATTTAATAGTGAAGTGGAGTCAAGTACTCGTCATTAAACAAAAGTTCGACGGTTACCGAAACAGGCAGCGCCACTCGAACGTTCGAGGAGCGATTTAACTTTTTGTAAAGTGCAACACTTTCCCAGCCCCCGCGTAGGGCCCTTCAAAACGCTACTACGTTTAGACAAATGAACAGCGTTGCACCCTTCGCGGCACACGACAAGCGACATCGTGCACGTTCGTATGGAAATGACTGGCGTACTTTTGTGCCCTTCGTAAGCGTAGTTCGAACCGGAAGTAATTTTAGTGATGAAAAAGTTACTAAACACTTCTTTTTCAGGACCTACTTTTTCATCTAAGTAGACACTGAATTACTTTTTATAAACTACCTACTATTTACAACCTTTTCCCGAAATTCTATATTTAGCCTTCACTATGATCATGGTTCTCCATATTTTGGTCTTCAGCGGATCCAAATATCGAGTCCAATTTAGATGTTCTATTTATTTCTATCATCAATATTGAACGTCAATTCTACCACAAAACCAGAGCCTTCTAATAGGACGTCAATGCACGCGCTCCTGGAATACATAGATTGGCAAATGGATTGTTGATTGCAATAGCTTTGTATCTACGTATTCATAGTTTTAAACGAACACATGGAAACTAGTTTTCTCTTAGGGAAAATTCGAAAAACTTCCACTTTATTTTCCATCTAATCATTAGCAATATCCTAACTAAAATGTTTAGGACCACAAAATACCGCTTCCAGTGAATAACAATTAGTTGCAACACACATCCGCCACAAAATGGCGGAACTCGTAGGACACAATAAATCAATTGGAGTGGGTGGTTGACTTTTCACTCAAATGTGTGGTTAATTGTAACCGAAAATGACTGTTGATCGAGCCACACTTAATTTGAGTGGTGCTTTAGAACGCAGGGGTTGCGCAGTGGGGTGACTTCCAAAGTAATGGGTCCGTTGGTTTTGTGATTATTTCGATACTAATTTCCTAAACCTGCCGGAAATAGTACAGCAATTATACTTATTACTGTTAGTATATCGTGTGTCATGCAGTTATATTGAACACAGATTTGTAATAATAAGTAATATCACGCAAAGTAGGTTGGTTTGTAAAATGTTGGTAGATTTTTTGGGAATAGTTTTGAGGTAGGTCATCAAAGCTTATTAGGTGCCTACACTTGCTTGGCCTAATGATGCAAAGCCCTTTAAAAATAAAATTCATCACAGACATGGAAGTCAGGTAACACAGTAGACGCGAAATAAGTTACACCCCTTTATGCTGTAATTTTTTAATGTAATAGACAAGTTTCTCCAAATCACGGCAATTTTTGCATTAGATATGAGATATGAGAGAGAAGTATGAATTTTATTTAACTTTAGGATATAGGTAGTGTAAAAAAACTAAATAATTATGTTCCTTCTTAAATAAAATATGAACTATTTAGATTACAGTTCCTCTGGCCAGTAGACCTCGATCATCTTTTTGAGTTTCTCATCGATTTCCTTGCCTTCCGGGGGCTGCTTGCCGAGGATGAAGACGAACTTCTCATGACAGTCCATCATGCCGAGGTACTGCCCTTCGATGACCTTCAACCGCATCGGGTAGCGGTGGAACTCTGCCAGGTCTAGTTTAGCTGCAACATATTATTTTATTAATTAGTACGTACCTATTTTTTAGAAGTGGCGTGCCCCATGCGCTTCACAATACAATAAAGACAGGTGTAGTCATCATAATGATTGCCCAATCACCTGCTCGAAATCAACAAAGTTGTTTAGTGGCGCAGCGTTCATACAACCCGATTGCTATCGGCTTCCATTTGGAACTTCTTAGTGTCTACTATTGCCAAATAATAATGGACACCTGTATATGTAACTGTGTATCACATCACATTACAGATAATTAATACTAGTTTAATACATCATAAGACAAAAACATTACAAAGATACCATGCCTATTTTTTTGGTCTAAACAAAGATTTCCGATAACATCAGCGTCAAAGTAAGCCGGCCCTCGTGTGTCAGAATGAGGTACTAAATTCGTAGGTACGAACACACGTGATTTCGTGCCCCGCAGCACGGTGTCATAGGTAACTGGGAAGCCGAACTACAGCGAGTGATGACAGGGACATAAATAGAAAAGTATGTAGGCGAGATAGAATGAATGATTGTTCTTTTATGTGTTTGTGTTTTTCTTTGCGTCATGTTTACCGCAAATAAATGTATTTTCTTTCTTTTCATTTTCTATAATAATGTTCTTTGTTAAAATGTTGATTTCTTGACACATAAATTCACGTGTATTTTGTTTTCACCTGCTCTTTTGCATTTTATTCGTTATAACATTAGAATATTTATGTAATATAACATAACATCACGCCTTGTTTCCCCGAAGAGTTAGGCAGAAGTGTACCTATAGTTCACCCACACTTCGCCAGTTATGTTTAAGTCCCATGTATGTATGTTTGTTATGTAATATACCTAATGTTTTTCAGAAATAAAACTGTAATCGGTAATTTTATCGTTTATTTTTGTAAAAATTTGATAAAATATTCTGTTTGTGTTGTGATAGCGTCTATTTGGTTATGTTACTTGACTATAGATGGCGTTAAATTAAGAAAAGTAAAGTAATGACTTTAATTTTTGAGTTAATTCATTTTGATGTATCTAGAGTTTATGAGAACTGAGATTTTTTTTCTTCGGCTTTCCTCTAACGATAATTATAGCTGCTCTATTGTTATAATGGAATTCAAACCTGCTATATAACCGATTATAATATAGGTACTATAGTGAAAGTACCACGAGACTCAAACGCAGGATCAGAATAAAAAACATCCGTGTCATCATGTCTGAACGGGACAAAATACAATGTGTTACGTACGACATTAAATTAAAACGAGCACAGCACTAGTCCATCGAAACATTTTAAAACACGAAGATTAGTAGTTAATGGAAAATTAAAAAATTGCAGTTTTCAAACAAAATAAATAGCAGAATCAACTGCATAAAAAGTAAACATGCTTTATCTACGAAGTCACTGACCAACGGTGCAGTGCGGGGTGCGGGGCGCGGCGGCGGCAATGTTTACCTATTATTACGGACTCAGATCTACATCATGTTGAAAAATAAGAAAATGAAGAATAATTTCCTGTGGCTAAAGTATTCATTGGATTTGATTGATTTTTTGTATATGGCTAAAGAACATGATTCTCTTTACGTGGTTCAAAGGAATGTCAATCGTCCTGTTCCACCTTGTATAATTTATTTCATAACATAATAACGTCATCGATTTCTATTGTGTCAATTCGTACCTGTAGATGGGGGCATCTGCAGAGTCCTGTAGGATCCATCACCCTCAAGTTTCTCCAGGTAGTAGTCACGTGTCTTATTGGTCTTCAGACTTGCACATGGGATCTGCATTTTCAGAACCAAGTTCTCCCATTTTAAGTTCTCCACGAATTTTCCAATCAACTCCTTCAGGTCCTTTCGTTCCTGTTTATTCAAATAAAAAATAATTGAGTAGAATAATATTACCAATCCGTCTGCCAAGATTTTTGATGACAATATCATTTGCTCCCAATGGCCCACTAAATGAGGAAGTTAGGTAAACTAAGATAGTTTTCGTCATACTTAAGCTTTTGCGGTATACGCCTGTATTGAGAAACCAACCATAGTTATAAGTTCAAATAAACCGTTGGGAATGCGTGGGTGAACTGCGCAGTGATTAGATAAACGATACTACGCACTGTTCTCGTGAAGACCTTTAGGTAATTGGTTGACCTTTGTCGTAATCGGCAGTCAACAAAGTAAAACAAAGAACTTGCCATAGAATTGTCTATGATTAAAGGCTTATGGAACCGATTCTTATACGCCAGGTCGCGAGTTCAAAGCCTGAGAAGTATCCAGTCAGATTTCACTAAGTTAATCTATAAGGCACAAGAAAAACATAGGGAGGAAACCCGGAATACTGGACTTAATACCCATGTAAGGAATTGCCATCACGCAAAGAGCAAGCCTGGTTATGCTCGTTCCTTATTATTGTCAATGACTGGCTGATATTAAAATTATTAAATAACCTAACTAAACATACATACCACATCGTTGACGGAGCTGAACTGAACGCAATGTGAATCCCCTGCTCCGTTGGTCTTCTCAGTCCTATAGTGCAATAGGTGCCAGGAGCCGATAGCTTGGCTGTCATTGAACGAGAGGCCCTGGGTGAACTCCTGGCATGATGGGTGCTTCTCAGGCTTGTCATGTCTTTCGCTTTTGTCGTGCGAGTGATGTGCCACGGCGTCTACAGCCGCGTTCAGCACTAGTACTAGAACGCAAAGTGTCGATGTTGAAATACTTAAGTACGTGTTAAAGATGGAAAACAACAAAAATTTAAAAACAATACCGGATTGTAATATGTGTTGTTTTTAGGGGTCCGTATGTCCGATGGAAAAAAGGTAATCCTTATAGGATTACTCGTGTGTCTATCTGTCCGTCCGTCTGTCACAGCCGATTTTCTCCAAATCTACTGGACCGATTAAGTTGAAAATTTGGTACACATATGCATTTCTGTGACCCAAATACGAACGTGTAACGGAAATAAATGAATTTTGAATATGGAGTTCACTTTTGGGAGAGGTTTTGCAAACTGTACCGTGTAACATAACAAATGAAAGGGCTTATTATGATGATTTCAAATATATTTTCTTATAATTTTAAAATAAATAGTTTTAAAGTTATTAAAGAAAATAGATGAAAATCGACCACTCCCCTCTTATCTCCGAAACTGCTGAGCCTAAAATTTTGAAAAAAAAAACACGGAGAATAGTTCTATAGACTACTGGAAAACTTATAAAAAATCTATGGTCTTAAAATAACATGGTAAATCACTCAATATTGTGCGTACAAACTTACACTAGCAGTTGGAATGTATGAGGGAACATGTTTTTCAACTACAATGTTAAGTTTGTTCTTGGAATAAATTCATCCCAACTACGGAACCCTTCATTGTGCGTGTGGTCCGACACGCACTTGGCCGGTTATTTTACCTACAGTGAGGATGGGACATAGATAGTCCCACAATCAAACACAAATAGGTGTAATGGCTTGTTATGTCAAGTCTTTAAAAGAAACTAGTGTAGATCCAATGAGTTCAAAACCATAGGGAAATCTAGAATATACGGTTCCATTCAGGCTTACAGACTCAAAAATCACAAAGATTCATTGTTACAAGTTGGGTTATCGTTATTTCTCGAATAACAAAACAAAATCGATAAAATCATCAAGGAACACTTGATAAGAAATAAAAATGAGTTTTAAACCAAATACCTGTGACAAAGAACGTGATCGTCGGCGACATGTCGGGAGCTGGGCGGCGCACGGGCAACTGCGGTAATGAACTGAATGACTTGATTGTGACTAACGATGCCGGGATTAACTCACGTTGTTCAGCTCCGAACATTGGACACGGCGAATGTTTTTGTTATCCAAGAATGTTTACAAAAAGCACAAAAGCCTCTTCATCTACCCACAGAGAAAGAAGCTTGTTACCTTTCCGTGAAAGTCATTATTAAACAGCATCATCATTTAGCCGAAAGTCGTCACTGCTGTCTGCGGGTTTAGACTTCCCCAGCAGCGTCACAGCGGCCGGCGACAACTGAGAAGGTATACTTTCTCTGGTATGGAAATAGAATACTCACAGTGTCTTCTTGTAAGATTTCGAATCCAGCCACATTGCTGCATTGATGAACAATGAAGAAATACAATGCAGATGTACAATTCATTAAGGGTTCAGTACAATGATGCTTACCGAACCGTTATGAAACTGCCAAGATACTTCAGTGCCTCGAGCATGTTTGTCGAAGCGAGGGTCTCGGATTTTTACGTCATCATGAGGTCGAGGGTCGCGTCTTTTTGGCAAAGTTTGAGACGCTCCAGTAAAAGCCTTTTGAGGGTTGTCTCGTGCAACCTAGCAAGCCCCATATTTATGCACTGGATTTCTGTTCACCTAAGCGAGAGCAAAAAATGATGATACTATGTTTTTGAAGACTATGGGTACCTATACATATGTTCATGTTTTAATTTTTAATGATTTACTGTTTATAATTTTTTTTTGTACCTATATGGGTATTTAAAAAAAAAAATAAAATTCATTTATTTCGGGTAACTAGACCCATAGAAGACAATTACAAAACATTCAACACTAATAATACATATAATCGAATAAAATAATAATAATAAAATCCATAATAAATGTCAAAAATTCAAAATTAAATAAAATTAGTTAAATAGCATTAAAATGATAAAATTACGATACTTTACAACACATACAAGACACTCAAGAGTTAATAACGCCTGCAAAACGGCCTTGCCTGAACATGCCTGCAATAAAACACCATTTTATTTTTGATTGATACTTACATGGCGGAGGGTGGCTTTTTAAGGAAAACTCCCTTTCGAGGATTTGATTTTAAGCTTTCTCACCCAAGTATTATTCAATCCAGAGTAAAAAAAGACTCATCCACCGATCATTGTGGCGCGAGCGTCGATGTCGCGATGACCGCACGGTAAACAGAATAAACAGCCACTTCCCGTCTGCGTCCTCAGCGAGACGAGACAGTTCCTCGTAATGCGATAATACTAATCAATCCTCGCAACTTTTAGCAGGAACATGATTTGTTGACGTAGGAGATTGGCCCATCTATCCTGTTATTTTGAGAGGATTAACAGTTATCCTCGTGACTTGTGGAAAATGTTAGCAATATTTTAGAATCACAGCAAAGAATGGCGCGAATCCATTGTACGAGTAGGTATATTTTCCCTCATGAATCTTAATTCGTTAGAAATATCGTATGCACAAATTGGCATACATAATGGGTAAATAGGGTCTTTAACTTAGCTTCAAATTCTTATGATAAGGCTGGTTCTGGTGTAATATGTGCAGTTGATGGATGTAGATCCAGCAAGAGAAGAGATAAAACTCTTTTTCCAGTTTACCTGCTGATACAATTTTACAATCGTTATTTTAATAGGTAAATGGTTTAAACTTGCAGGTTTCGTGTTTTGTATTTTATTGATGCGTCTGAGATAAGAATAGAAAGGTCAATGACCTCCATTTGTCAACTGTCATTTGAAAATTACGTTTAGCAAAAATCTACTTTTTATCGTTATTATCTTGTTAATGTTATGTTCATAATGATTATTGTTTATTTAAAAGCGTGCAAGAATTAGAAAAGCGTGCATGACGTCATAATATGGCGTCAGCGCAGGTTTGTTCATAGTGTAGAAGCATAGTAGTTACCTATTACGCTAATTGTGTAAATGAACGAACAAATCAATTAATCGTGTTTTCAGTTTCCTCCATTTCGTATTTCAGTCGTATTCGTGGCCATGCAGAGTGGTACGTCACTGATTATTAAATAGTTAGGTACTACACATTGCGTACGATGTGTGTCTTACCTGTCTAACAATTACAGTTTCAGGGTGTGGTCACAGAATACTAAATTGTTACGTAGCATAAAAATATTCCGCGGTCTTTCATAAGTATTTTAAACATGCTAAAACATTAAAAAGCATTTTATTTTATTTCATAAAGTATACTACAAATACCTACTGACACCTTTATCGAAAAAGGTAGTCCTGGCAATTCACAATAACCATGTGGGGCGGCGCGCAGCTACAAAGCAAAACTGACTTTACGCTTGTAAGGTTAGGTACATTTTCGTTCACAGCATCTAGCAACTCGAAGGTGTAGGCTATTATAGCAGTAGGTATTGAACATTTTGTATGGAGTGATTTATCTGATAATCTGTGAAAACGAAGTAATACCACACAGCACAGATTACGACGGTAATCTGTGGTGTGTGGTATTACTTCGTTTTCTTACTGACTTTTTTCTGTTTGCTCGGCTCCTAAGGGTCATAGCGTGATGTTAAATAGCTTATAACTATCCTCGAGAATTTGGCTACCAAAGGCAAAAAGAATTTTTCAAATCCGACTTTTCGTTCATAATTTCATAATTTTAAATTTTTTTGGTTGAACCATAATTATTTTTCTAAAATAAAAGTAGCCTTAGTTACCTGCCGTAACATCAGCTATCTGACAGTGGAAGTCCCGTTAAATTCGGCCCAGCCGTTTCGGAGATTCGCCGGAACAAACGCTGGAACAAACAAAAGTCAGAAAGAACACTAAGCGAAAACGAAGTAATAGCGTGGGCGGGCGATTCAACGCGACGGTCGGCGACGGGTCGGGGGACGCGGAAGTTTTATTAAAATGTGGCTGTTATTTTAGTATATTGTGTATCTTACGACATCCACGCGAACGAAGTCGCGGGGCACAGCTAGTTTGTTATATACTTTCTTGTGCATTTAGTAAAAAATTGTTATTTTGACATTACAAACAGACACTTCCATTTTATTTATTTGTATAGATGTATAGACAATCTTATCTCTATTAGTTTAAGATGATGCCAGCATGGAATATTTAATGCTGTTTAAATAATGATTATTGTATTACGAAATGCTTAAAACATCATAAGTGTTGTGTTACCGTTGGACCACAAGCTTTTGAAAACCTCCCGTGTGGTTAAAGACAAAGACAAGCGCGTTTCCTTTGTTTTGCGTTTATCCATCGACTGCTTGCGAATTGTTACCATTGCCCCCGCAATCGAAATTGCACTTTCTGTTAACGAGTAAAAGTAATTTTTCTCATGAATAAAGTAAGGATTCGCATGGGGTTGCGGTTAGGTGCGCACGCGCTTCTTGTATCGAACATTTGATTACCGTCCTTTGTTGCCTTGCACGAAGTGTGACATCTGTCGTTTCTTTTGATTTCAAGAAAGTCGCATACATTATTGTTATAAGTATGTTTAATTTAAGCAGGCTTTAACCAGAATTCTAGAAGTGGATGTTCCATATGAATATACCTACCTTTACCTTTGTGCTCTTCTCTGTCGTCTTCTTTGTGATCTTTATGTAATTTTTCTGTTAAGTGTTTTGTGTGTACATAAATGATTAAATATTAGATCAAAGATAGTATTTTCGTTATTAAGAATTTCAGCATAATCAGACGCTAATATCGGAAGATCAAAATCTAGGAAAATCAAGATCAATCTTAGCGTAACTAGGTTATATGGTACTACCAAAGTAGCAAAATGAGTACTATGACTTTGTCTTGTGTCTTCACACTAGGCGTTTGCCAGCATAGGTGTTCGTCGGAAGTAAAGGAGGTACCGCATAGGTGTCGGGTAGGCGTCACATGAGGTCGCGTAGACGCAACGCTAGCGTTGCGCACCGCGGCGTAGGCACGCGTAGGCCCGCATAGTTACTGCGCTAGCGTAGCGCAGACGCAGTGTAGGCACGCCGTAGGAGACGTAGCCTGCGTAGGCATCGCGTAGGCACGGGTAGTCGCTGCGCTAGCGTTGCACAGACTGAACCGCCTTGGTACGTGTTTTGTATCTGTCGAGTTAAGTACTAAGGTCATACGAATTAAGTACCTACCTAATTCAGCGAAATTAAGTACCACATGTTTGGCCGGATTAATTTTTCCCGTGACAGCGATGCGTACGATTTTTTTGGTTCTCAATGCGCTCTTCTCATTTTTTAATTACTTGTACATAATTTTCTATGTATCAGCTCGTACAGGGTGGCCGGAACATTGACGTCCCTCGGATCGTGGGGTATCCGAATCATCCTTATGTATGTTCCGCGACTTTTCATAGTTTTCGAGTTATTAATTTTTTACTGAATTTTTGAGAATTTTCGACCTGACCAACTTAAAAAATTTCTAAAAAAAAGTAGAAAACTTTGTCAAGATTTTTTTTGCAACTGAATCTTCATGAGTAGTACTTTTATGAATAAAATATTCAGTTTCGTAACTGTGATGAAAGTTATGAAAATGTTGATCTAAAATGAAAAATTTACGTTCGGCGAATTATGACATAAATTTTCAAATTTAAATTAAAAATCTAAAAAGGTTATGTCATGGCTCCTAAGTAGACCTCAAGAATGCGCCAGACTCTCAGATTTCATAATCATTAAAAAAGTAGTACTTAATGGGCTACTTTTGCTAAAATCGGCCTTCAAAGACAGCGAGGTGGAAAATTCTTAAAATTAGACATCTGATTTAAAAAAACTTTTTGCCCAATTTCTCGTTCCTAAGGTTAATTAATAATAAGAATACTGGAAACTAACCAATTAGCTTCAAAGGTTGGGTAACAAAAGTTAGTAGTAAGTTTTAAGTGGTTTTTTAATAAATCACACATGATAATAAAATATCATCCTATCCATTAAATCAAAAGCGGTAGGATGTGATAATATTACCCGTGGTATGATCATAACTATACTAGATCATCTCCTACCCGCGATTACCCACATTGTAAATTTTTCCCTATACACCGGAGTATTCCCTTCCCTGTGGCGCAAGGCCTATGTTCGTCCGCTACCTAAGGTTCCTAATCCCTCTCTTCCTAGCGACTTCCGCCCCATTTCTATCCTTCCCTTCCTATCCAAGGTGCTCGAGGCCTGCGTCCACAAACAATTCTCCACTTTTATACATCTTAATTTACTCATTAGCCCTCTTCAGTCTGGGTTCAGGCCCGGGCACAGCACCGTTTCCGCCCTCCTTAAAGTGACTGGCGATATAGGGGCAGGACTGGAAGACACCAAAGTTACTGCACTAGTGTTGGTCGATTTCTCGAATACCTTTAATACCGTCAGTCACGACATCCTGCTAGCCATTCTGTCCTATGTTTTGGTCTCTCCCGAGACACTGGGATGGTTCTCCTCTTACCTTCAGGAACGTCAGCAGTCCGTCCAGGTTGGGGATTCTTCATCATGCTGGTGTGATTTGGTAACGGGCGTTCCTCAAGGCGGTATTCTTTCTCCTCTTCTGTTTTCTATATTTATTAATCTTATAACTTCTGAACTTCAGTGTGCGTATCATCTGTATGCTGATGACTTGCAGTTGTACTGTCAAGGGAAGGTTGATGAAATACCTGAAGCTATCGACAAATTAAATAGAGACTTGATAGCCATAAAAACCTGGTCTGATAGATTTGGTGTTGCAGTAAACCCTAATAAGTGTCAGGCAATCATCATCGGTAGTTCTCGGAGTATGAGTAAGGTGGATAGTACAACCTTGCCACCAGTTCTCTTCAATGGTACAATCGTTCCGTTTAGCAATGACGTGAAGGACCTAGGCTTGCACATTGATAGTACCCTGAACTGGCGTATCCAAGTCGCTAGGGTCAGCCAGAAGGTTACTGGAACATTGCGGGCTCTGTACCGACTGAAAAATTTATTACCAACGAGAACGAAGACAATGCTTGTGCAGTCCTTAATTTTCCCTATCATCGATTATGGTGATGTGTGCTACTATGACCTGAATGCAGATCTCCTCGACAAACTTGACCGTCTTCTCAATTACTGCATTCGATTCGTTTTCAATCTGCGTAAATATGATCATGTCTCTGCGCATCGGTCGCTTCTTAAGTGGTTGCCTATACGCCAGCGCAGAGAGCAAAGGGCGCTGACCACCTTGTTTTCATTTCTTGACTCTCCCACTTCCCCTAGTTACCTTGCCCCCCACTTTCAGTACATTTGTGCCAACCACAATAAAAATCTACGTTCATCAAATAATCGCCTTCTTCAATGTCCCTCTCATCGCACAGACTTTATTCACTCTTCCTTCTTCGTTCAGTCTATCTCTCTGTGGAATGCGCTCCCCCTGGAAATCAGGATGGCTACCAACCGATTATCCTTTAAAATAAAAGTTCGCGAGCACATTCGTAAGAAGCTGGCAGTATCATCACAACGTTAACGTTTTCCCATTGTTTGTCTTATTTGTTTTAGTATATTCGTGTATTTATGTATATATTTATTTGCGCTTATTTATATATAATTAGGTATATATTATTATATTTATAGTTTGTAATAGGTATATGTGTATCTTTATATTTAAATAAATATGTATTCCACAATTTCTCATAACTGCACCTACCACTGTTTGTCTCTGCATCACCCAAAGGTTGACTGGTAGAAAATGCCTATGGCATTAAGTCCGCCTCTGTACTTTTCTGTGCATGAAGTATTAAATAAATAAATAAATAATAATATAGAAAAAAAATTTTTTTGACATTTACAAAAGGTTTTCAAAGTGGCCACCTCCAGCAGCAATACACATTCTACATCTACGTAAGAAATTGTCTTTCAATCGTCTAAAAGGTTCTCTGTTCTTTCTCACAAGACGTTCGGCTTCTGCAATCTTCTGCCTCAGCTCTTATTCACTTGAACAGTCTCAGACGTATGCTATTTCCTCATAATAGCCCCAAATGAGAAAATCGATGGGGTTGAGGTCAGGTGAGCGTGCAGGCCACGTAAAAGTACATGAAGATTCAGTTACAAAAAAAAAAAATCTCGAGTCTTCTACTTTTTTTAGATTTTTTTAAGTTGGTCAGGTCGAAAATTCTCAAAAATTCAAAAAAAAATTCATAACTCGAAAATTATGAAAAGTCGCGGTACATACATAGGGGTGGGGGTAGGTGCTTCGGATACCCCACGATACGAGGGACCTAATTTTTTTTTGGACGTCAATATTCCGGCCACCCTGTATATATACACGGGATGTGGCGCAAATAATGGATAACCCTATGTCTGGGGGTGGGGGACCCCATGCCCAATAATATAAGAAAAGTCGACGGGTATGCACAGTTTTTTTTAAATAAATTTATGTAAACTTGCCACCTTTGGTCACCTCTTCAGCCATGTTCATAAATGAAGGTAATTTCACTATCTTATTTCTGCATAATATTCTTAAATAAACGTGCTATAAGTTGAAAAAAAAATGCGCATACCTATCGACTCCGGGGTTTGACAATTTTTTTTTTTGGCTTGGGGTCCGCCACCCCCAGTTACAGGGTTATTCATTATTTACGCCACACCCTGTATATATATAGGTAATATATATGTTTCATAGAAAATAAATTATTAAACTAAGCAATTAGTATGAATGGACTGTTTTATGCGGTGTTAGAAATTAAGAATTGATATTAAAATGATTCGGCTGCGTAAGCAAAATTGAAGAAGGAAAGAGGACTTCATGTGAAAGATGTAATTATTGTTTTATTCACAGTAGCAAGTTGCGTTCTCCAAGTCAACTATACCTCTGGGAAATAGAGCCTGGCAGAAATTAGTAACACTCAACAAGGCACGCATAACCAATTACATGAGCGTTTCATTACTCCATTGCCAATTTATATTGGACAATAAATCATCGCTGGACGTCGAGTACGCTCATTAAATCTATTATTAGGTGCTACACTCATTTACCTACATACATACGCGTGTCTAATTTATAAAATGTGGCTAATAACTGTGTCATCAATCAACCAATTTATTGACACACATAGACTGGAACTTTCTAAAAATGACCGAATACAAATTAGATGGTAACATGACGATGTTGTTTCGTGTTAACGTTACGCGCTTTGGATGATTGTTTTATTAATTTGTGAATATTGAATATAAGTTATATAACAAATTTAATAACAGTAAAATTATATAAGAGTTTGTCATGAAAACAGCCCTAAGGTACTTCTAGGCTAATGTTTATAGTGAAAAAGTATACTGGATGATTTTTTTAACAAAAAAAATCAGCTGATTCATCCAAAAGTTCAATACCTTCGAGTAGGTAACTTAGTAGTAGTAACTTGTGGAGTAGGTAACTTCGAGTAGGTAACGGAGTAGTAACTTTTGTATGAATCAGCTGATTTTTTTTCGCGATTTCAGAGTTGGTCCCATAGTGAAGTTGTTCATATTCATGGTTAGAACACCCTGTAAAAATTTCGAGACGGTATCCAGTATTAATCATTGCTTAACTTGAATTTTTATTAGACTTATGACAAAATTGATAAAAAATACACTTAAGTCAGTAAAAAAAGATTTAAATATAAACCTGATGTTATATGTAGTGTCAGATACGTAATTAATTTTCTCTATGCCAACTTCATCGCCCACTGCATTATGGTGTTTGTGTTTGAGTGATCGTACGAATGCATTTCTTCGTCCTCATAGAGGTACCTAGTATAATAGAGCTACTTTCGGTAAAAACAACGACTCGGCTTACGAGTAATCAAAACACACAATACTCTATCCAGAAAATAAAAACCAGTATTAAATGTTCCAGTACCCACTCGTACGTACATTCAGTTAGGTGCGTCAGCTCAGCGTAGCCGCTAGTTTATGTGGTTCGGTTATCTTCAGAGATTAGATCGCGCCTCGCCAGGACATCACGCCCACCGCTGGGCCACCAGCACAACACGACGTATGAATATACTTGTAGAACTGAAGAAAGCTCGCGTGATAATGTTGTTTATATAAAACAGTAATGAGTAATGCTTTGGAGTATCCAGAATGGAGAATGGTTACCATTCATTTTTTATATACGTACGGATGGCTGAATTAATTGGTTACCCCATTTTGCTAAAATTTACGACTATTTACCTATTGGTACCTACTCAATTCATGCAACGTTTATTAACAATGTTTTTTAAACTTTTGGTAAGGACTCTTCGTCATGCATGATGTATCCAGACAGGTTTTCAGATTTATCACTATCTCAATTATCTGAATTCTAATCTATTCAGCAGTTACGAAGTATTGAGAGACAAACATCCATTCAAACATAGCTTTTTGTTGTTTTATGTGTAAGTAGATTGAATTATTTATAATTTACGAAATAAAATCAATAATTGAATGGTCAATGAAAGATTATCTCTTCAACATTAATTAAACTATCTAAACGCATTATAGACATACCTACTTAATTATATTATCTACAACATGCTCTAACCTATGCCAATTAGCTGGCAGACTTTTTCAAATAAAAGTAATGATAAAGCCATAAAATTAATGAAAGTAAAATACTTATGAAGCTTCTTTAACTTTTATAGCGTTTTCTATTTGCCTTTTAAATGTCTCTCACGGCCTGTGGGCAACAATAAATTTAGCGCAGATACAATCAAATAATTACTTGTTAATACTTCTAATATCGCAAAAGAGCCATAAGAGCAGCGTACAAATAGGAAAAGGTTTTCTTTAACGATTTATATCTTTATGAAGTTACGAGCAGTAGAATTATGTCTCATATTAAAAGTTTTTATTATTATTTATGGATTAAGATAGATTCGCATGAGATAGACAACGTACAAAACATGTGCATTTATAACAGAAGTTTATTGGTTGTTATCTTATTCTCACAGTTACTTAATTATATATATACTTTTAACCATTTATTTGTATAGAACTTAATTACAATATAAAAGCTAAAACTAAAAATTATATATTATGCAAGTATATAATAAAACAGGGGCAAAGCTCATAGGGCATCAAAAAATTCGTCCGCATCGCTGTCAATGGGAAAAGTGCCCAAAAGGCTGGCAGCTGGTTATGGCTTGTTTGAAGATGATTAAGTTATCATAGGCAGTTCTTGATGCGATGGCAATGTTTGCGGTTCATCTGATCAGTGAATGGTCATGGCTAGGTCACGCTACTTAACAGAGAGAGAATGTACCTAAATAACTTACAAAATGAGTCAATTGCTAATCTTGCTTTTAACATCATCATCATTTCAGCTCGGTATCACCCACTGTTGGGTATAGGCCTCATCTTTCTTCTGCCATACTTCTCGGTTCCGTGCGTCCTTCATCCAGGTGTTTCCCGCAACTTTGACGATATTTTATTTTAGTTATTAAGGAAAACAAACAATTGCGCATGGTTAACATTAGCTTATAATCTAGGTATATCAGAGCGTAACTAGCTACGTTGTCTACATGTTATATATTAGAATTGAAAGGATTAGCACGAGTACAACATTACTAATTAATCATGCAAATTAGTAAGTGTTACTCTTATAATACCAACATTTATACATTTATGAAAATAGGTTAATCTTCTGCTTTTTCGATCATAAGTAACTCAATGCCTATTTGGTTAGCTGACAAAGAAAACAAATCTAGTTCCGAGAATAGGGTATTATAATTATTTGTGTGTGCGCGGACTCCCGCATTGGTGTGACAAGAGGACACTGCAAATAGCGGGCATCCTCGCACCCCACGCCGCATAACAGTTCTAGTAACACAATTTGTTTGTTAACTCTGAGCAGTCATACTTGTTATTACACAGATCATATAGAAATTTAGTTTCCAAAAAATGCGTCTATTCTTTAAAGTAGTTAGTCTGTAACATTTCAAAAAATTAACGTAGGATGTTCTTTTTCCGGAAGCAACGATAATGTGTAGCTTTAAGAAATTTATGTTGTACGATTTCAAGATTAGCTATGTATTTTTTGTACAAGGGGTTCAATACCATTATAGCATACTCTAACTGAGATCTAACCAAAGATAAATGAATGTACATGCGAGTACGTTTAACGCACGTCATGCATCTCATTACAAATCCATACATGCGAAATGCGTTACTAATAATATTATCAATGTGTTGATCCAGGTGAAGTTTCCTATCCAGAAGTACCCCAAGGTCCCTGATTACAGTGACTCTATGCAATGAGGTGTTATTTAGATTGTATGTGTGAGTTATAATATTTTTGTGTTTAGTGATGATGAGCACTTTAGGCTATTTAACTTTAACTTATCTTTCAATATGCCGAGAATCTATCCAAATCGTCTTGGAATAAAAAATAATCAGTTTTAGTCACTCATAAAAATAACAAATAGGAGAGGCCCTAAAATTGAACCTCGGGGTACCCTGGATGTGACATGTATAGACGTGGATTCAAAACATTTAATGACTACTTTCTGAGTTCTATTAGTGACGTATGATGCAAACCAGCGTAATAAATCGTTTCATATACCATTGAAAGCTATTTTGGTCGGAAGCAGTTCGTGCTCCACCTTGTCAAAAGCCTTCTGGAAATCTGTGTACACAGCATCTACTTGCAATTGATGGTCCATGTTATTGAACAAAAATCTGTGAAAATTTTTGTTCAATAACATGGACCTGTGGACAGCATCAATAACATGGATGTTGTCCACAAAAAAAAAAAGCTGAAGCTGATCTATTGTTTTTCACAAACCAATAGATTTGTGACTGTGGCCTTTTTTTGAACAAATCCATGCTGCTGCTTAATTATTGAGTTGTGTAACATAGGATAGAGCTCGTCGTGAACCAGTCTTTCAAAAAGTCTAGACAAGGCCGACAAAATAGAGATGTGACGATAGTTCTCGATACTTTGTTTTGAACCTGATTCATGAACGTGCGTTATGTTGGCTGTTTTCCATATTTCAGGAAATGAACCATCTGAAATACATTTATTGTATATGATATGTAGGGGTGTGCATATAATATCTGCAGTTTTTATAAGATAAAGATATCGCTAACCCAACGCGCTTATGGACGGCCTAGTGTCTTTGGCCTGACTTTGGCTACCATTTAGTCAAATCTTTACTCCATCGGCCATCTCCGCGCTTTTGTACTGAGGATCACAGTCACAGGTCAAACAGCATGCTTACCTACCTTTGTCTCTACGAACAGCTTGGATCAATAGAAAAAATTAAAATCCCTATTTTGGCTGCATCGTATTTAAGCAGGTGATAATCTAATCGTAGGCGGAGGCACCTGTATTAGCGAAATCATTTTTCTTCTGCTTCCATTAAAACTGTTATAAATAATTGACGTTGTCTAAACTACAGCTCTTTTGTTCATCGGCATCCGTGGACATCCCGGCGTGGTTTTAATTACTGCCGGCCAAATGCGTTAATGTAATCAAAGCTCAATACATCATACTCGCGCTATCGCCCCGCCTCGGTTTGATTAATAATTCTAATGAGCGGCGGTGCCAAACGAGTTAATTAAGCGTCGTTTTTTACCGGTCGGTGCCACCGTGGCTGGTAAACGGCGCATCAATCACCGCTTTGTGTCTGCCGCCGAACTTCTTAATGATTGAAATGATGCCAGACGAGGCTGCGCTGCCCTCTGACCGCCGGCTGCCCGCGCCCGCGCAGCCCGTATGAGGCTGAAGGAACGGGTGCAAAGTGACGCGATTATTGTGCTACAGTGTGGCTTCCACATAGAAATCAGAAAGGTTTGAATAACCGGTTATACGCAAATATATGCTTTTATAGATACAAACTAAAAAGTAAGGTGTGTCTGTAAGTCCTATAATCAAGCTTAATAGAATCCCCGTTGATTAATTTTACAATGAATTTCCATAAACATAAGTATAATACATAGTCTATCTGTTTGTATCTAGCAAAAACGTTGCCAAAACACCTCCCATCCCATGTACAATAAAACGAAGATTTTATAATGAAGTATCAACACAAAAACTGTAGCAATTAGGACAATCAGTTTCTCAATATTAAAATGTAAGAGGTATAATAAAAAGAAGAGCCAGAATAAAAAATACGATACCCTAATGTAATATCTAGACCGGTAGCTACAAGACTTTGGTACATACATTATATATTACAGCCTGAGGCTTTATCTGGCTACCGGTTAACTTATCCAACAACATTAGAAGATTTACATAAAATAACATTTAATAGTCTTTCCACCAATCAGTGCACTGCCTCTCGTATACCATGTACCCATTACTTTTATGAAAATATAACTTATGTTACATTATACAAATCGAGTTTTCAACGCTAGTAAAACTCTATCGTACAGTCAACTAGAGCTGTGTTTGTAGGCGTAAAACAGGTATTAGATATTTTTTGCTGCGGGCTTTAGGCGTTCTGAATACTAACATTTAATTTTCATCATTTATAAAACGACAAATCAAAACATCTTTGCCCGGGGATGATCTACGAGACAAATGGCAAACATTAATATGAATCAAAGCAGTTTATTCTGTAAAATTAGTGGGACCTGTGATCGTCAAACATTATCAATCATTTTCGCTTCGGCCGCGGGCAGAATAGCTTTAATTTGATAAAACGCAATTAGCTACCAAAAAGAAATCTAATCTCAAGAGGCGGCTCCGACTTTTTTGGCCGCCATCTTTTTGGGTTCCACACTGACGCCTCGAATAAATAGAACGAATTACAAAAGTTAACTGTAACGAATGGTTAATAGAAACAAAGCTTTATAAGAAGACGGTTTTGATAGATTGATACCTAATCGAATAACACATAAATTGTTACTTACTTCTTATTGGGTCCGCACAGAAAATGATTGCCGAAGAGTTCTATGGTATGAGCTTAACAAAGAATAGTCTAAATGAATAATTTTATTTTCTTATATTATAAACGCGTGTTTTCTACGATTGAATGGTCCTTCAATTTAGTGGCGAGTCATTCCAGTGGCAGTATCAAGTGGAACGCGCGCCGCGGGGTTTAATGTCTAATTCACCGCGCTACCAACAGGTGGCGGCTGTGCGGCTTTTCAAATCTGACAGACGCCATTGCCTTTACGTCAGAATGCCGCGAATAAAATTAATGATGTTCGCGCCTTAATGACGTTTCACGACGCCGCTCCATTGTGTCCGTAATACAACAATTATTGAGATCATTTATTAAGTTTATTGATCTTTTAACTTAATCTTTTATTTCGTAATTTAGCTCCATACGAGAGCGCGAACTCTCTGAAAAAAATATCTCATATGCGGAGGTATTTTTTGGACTATTTTTGTCATTATACGGCGTGATGTGAGCGGAGTCTTTGAATATAGAGGCAATTACTGCCCCGCATGTGGTTTGATTATGTACGACGGTTCCATTCCATCTAGCGATGAGGCTATAAAACACCGGTAAAAACATTACTAAAACCTTTGCGAGCCGTAGTTTTTGAGCTTCCGTTGCTAAATTGATGCTGATGTTAGAGCTATTGTTATGATTTTCTGAACTTTAGAGTAACTGTCTATTTTTTATATGTTCTAAAGTAGATTGAGTTTTCGGATGGCTTCGGGTTTTGATAGTATGCGGTGTGGGGATGTGTGTGTGTGTGCACTTTGTGCAGTCTGTGGGAAGTTGATGCCGCCAGTGTAGACGTAGATAATTAGCAGTTAGTTGACAGTTAGGTTCCTTTGACGCCGGGTAATGTCGAAGCTTTGCCGTCTTAGTGCTATTAAGTCTGAGCTCGTCTTGCTTGCTAATATCTCTCCGCTTGTTGCAAATTAACCAACGTCTTCTGGGAGAAGTTAACGCATTTTTGATTAGATATTCTGGAAAAAAGGCACAGGTGCTGCAACTAGTTGTGTTTGTCAATGTATTGATAGTATCTATTTATAATAAAAGCGAGGCCACATTCAACAATCTAACTACATACATATATTGATCGACCGATTTATTAACACAGAAACTAGGCCTAGGTTCCTTTTGTGGCGGAGTTATCCACTAGTAAGGATTTTTTTGGTAATTCTACCCATAAGGGAGTTAAGTAGTGGATGAAAGTTTCTATGCAAATGCGTATTTTTTAGGTAAAATCAAGGAAAATTTATATATTTTAGGTTTTTGATTAAAACAGTGAAACATATTTTCCAGGATTTTGGAAAGTCGTCCCCTAAGAGGGTTAAATAGAATATAAGTTTGTATAACATACAAATTTTTATAAGTAAATCTATGAAAATTTGTTTTTAGAGATTCGGTGAAAAAACATGAATGAGACATATGTATTTTAAGATTTTCGATAATCCTACCCTAAATCAACTTTTTTGCAAAAAAAAAACCAATCGACTTCCAAAAAAATATACTACAAAGTGAAAAATAACTTTAATTTCAGAAGTCAGTGTCTTTGGATCTGTATTTTAGGTTTTTGCCACCGACTTCCGAAATTAAAGTTATTTTTCACTTTGTAGCGTTTTTTTTGGAAGTCGGTTGTTTTTTTTTGCAAAAAAGTTTTAATTTTTCACTTTTTTGTGGGTCGGTTTGTAATCTATCTAAGTTACAATAGCCTAATGACAACTGCCCATCACGTTTTACAAAATAAGTATTACTTTTCTCGATGCAGGGACGTTAATTGTTGAGGAGTTCTCCTTGGACTTCACCATTAGCTCCACTTCACCATATGCATTGTGCTGAGCTTATATTGATTAGCAATCATTTTAAAGTAATCGAATCGCAACCCGTGAAATACTTATTATTGAGTTGTTCCAGTGGCCATCTGTGGTCTTCATCATCAGTTCCACTTCACCAAATGATACTTTCCGTGAGCAGATGCACAGGTTACTATAAAAAATACCCAAATCGCTATATGTGTGCCTATAATATTTGAAGATTTCCCTCGATTTCTCCAAGATCCCATCATCAGATCCTGATCTGATAACAATAGGACTACCTGTGAAGTAATCCCTTTCAACCAAAAAAGAATTATCCAAATCGGTCCAGCCGTCTTCGAGTAATCGGGGAACACACATTAAAAAAAAGATTCCGACAAACTGAGAACCTCTTCCTTTTTTGAAGTCGGTTGAAAAACGTAAAAGGGATGAAACTTTGTATGGGAAAGTTCGAATCTATGCGGCCGAAGTCGCTGACAAAGTGTTAAAGTTAAAATATATATTGGATGAAACTGATTAAGCTCTTTTCTGATTCCTGCTGGATATGGAGGGAAGTTGGAACTTTGGGGAAGCCAACAGAAAGTAAAACAATATCTAGCCGCTTTACTAATTTAAGAAATTGTGAAGGAATAATATAATTGATTAGGTAATAGGAATATAGCCCTGACCAAATAGAAAAACCTCATTCTCATCATTAATTCATCGTTGCTATTGCTACAAGTTTACTTATAGAGCACAAAAAGACAGCTTGACTTCATTTACCTAATTATCTAATTACTATCCATGCCCATTTCTTTTTCTACATATTTTTTGTCGGTAACTCGGTTCATAAAACTTTATAGTAGACCTCGAAAGTACTTTATCACGTTTGACGAAAACCTCTAACTGTCATATTGATCTTATTGAAGGAAAAATCATGGAATTAGTAGGGAGAAAACCAGGAGACTTGCTCACGTAGGAGAGAGCTCCACATAGCCTAAATCGTTTAAAAATCGTGGCATCGGGTTCGCTGGCAGGTGGCAGCATGCTCACTCATTTCATTAGTGAAATTGGCACTCATTGTGCGCTATAATATTGGCTGCCATTAGGGGAGAGCTGGGGAATTGCAACCAACTAAAGTAAAATGTTGATAAAAACCACATTTGCTTATTTTTTTTTAAACTTAAACCTCGTTTATTTGACTATCTTTTTATCATAGTTTAAATCAACTACAGCCATCCATTAAGGTACAATGAAGATTTTACGAAAATGGTCAATCGCTCCCGTTTCACGCTCATATGGGAAATGGGAGCCATAGGTTTTATTTCTGCCCAATAATAGTGAGGCCATGTAGGCTCCCATTGCCCGCTGACCGCCTTTTTGAAAAGTTACTGTAATAACACAATATCTTAATCGACTTTCAATCGGCCCGTGAACCCATCTTCCCAGAGACAGTGGGATGAGCCGCTCTGCAGGTTGGTACGGAATAATCTTATCAATACGTCCCCCAATACTCCTGAGCGTGCCCGCCTGCTGGCTGTGGGTGAGTGGGAGTCGGGCCTCCGGCTTCAAGCACTACCGTCACCCAACATAGGCACTTTGCTGGGTGACTCCACCTTCCGGCTCGCTACTTGTCTGCGTCTGTGCGCTCCTTGCGCTCCTGTCGACTGCCTCAGATATCATGGCCTATCTTGCAGTAAGAGCGTAGGCTGGATAGCACGGCACGCCAGCGTTAATGAGATCATCCGTCGTGCTTTTGTCACCACCGGGGTGCCGGCTGTTTTTGAATCCAACGGCTTGGCACGCGACGATGGCAAGAGACCAGACGCAATGACCATAATGCCTTGGAAGTTAGGCAGGCCTTTGGTGTAGGATGCAACGTGTGTCGATACCCTTGCGCCATCCCATCTTCCTAGTACGGCGGGCTGTGCTGGGGCGGCTGCTGCAGGTGCGGAAAACCTCAAACGGCGAAAATATTCCAATCTTTTTGGGAGTTATAAACATTAGGGCCATGGGGTCCGAGTGCCCACTTGGTTTTCCGAGACATCGTCAAGCGGTTGATAGACTTTTCACGTGACCAAAGGGCTGGCCTATTCTTTTGACAAAGAATCAGCATCGCCATACAACGTGGCAATGCTGCCAGTCTTTTGGGCACTTTTCCTGTTGACAGCGATGCCGACGAATTTTTTGATGCCCTATGATTATATTTACCTTTTTTTATATGTGTACATATTATTATTTTAAGTCTGTTAGCTCATATATTATGTAAATATTATGTTCCGAAATAAAAACGATTTGCGTAATCTAAGCCCTGAGATGAAATAAACTTTCAATCTCAATTTAACAAATAGCACTTGAAAGAAGACAAATCTAGTTATGTAATATGCATAAATATAATACTATAAGAATATATCTTCATGCTTACCTGGATGCTGGCAATCGGTAGTTTTTTATAAGCGCAGAGCGAATAACACACTATCGTCCCTTATGATTCAACGAAGGGCACTACCGACTCGTGCGCGACAGCCGAACTTTCTTGATGGTTGACGGAAATGGCCGAGTGCTTAAGGTCGCCCGAATGTGCATAGTTTCTGTCCAATCGTCATCACCCTCATTACCCGTCCGCTCTAATTACCGCACTCTCCCCTACGCCGTCCCCAATTTACGAGTTAGCGGAAAAACAAGTTTTTGGTGGTTGCAAGTGAACTTTTTTTTCTTGATTTTTTACATTACTCCGACAACTATTATGAAATCTCGTGTTTTCTATATAATTTTACCTTATTGAATAATTGTAGTTTCAAGAATGTGGTGTATTTTAGTCCTGCGATTCACCTAATTTTTGCAATAGCGCGATGCAGTGAATAAGTTTAGGTTAGGGAGATTTGATCCAGAGTGAATGAGGATGACATGACCAGTGATCAAATATTTTCCCTATACAAACAAGTATGGTTAAGTCGAAAAAAAAATTGTTTAGTGATTCAAATCTCCCCAATGCATGGGAGAGTGGCCATAGTAGTAGGGAACTATTATGGTCAACACTCCCATATGTTGGGGAGATTTAAACGACAAATCGTTTTTTGTTTACGTTTTCTGCTCAAGTTTTAGTATTAATTGTAACTTTGGCATTAGAGAATGGTACCTATCTACCAGAGCTTTGTATACGGTCTTGAGCTGTAAACTTTCATGTCTTAGTTAAAATTTTATTTAAGTTTAAGTAAAAGGGAGTTTAACGACTAGATTCCCTTTACGTACTATGTATATTGGGAAAAAATAATTCCATGGAAAAAATAGAACCTGACGTTTTATGACGTGCAGTGATATTCAACCTGAGGGTGGTAAGTAGACCGTACTTTATCTGATTTATGTGTTATTGTCGTTCTCGAAAACCTTGGGAGATGTAAGGAGGATTCTACCTAAATTCTGGGAAAGATAAACCCAAGTCTGCATTCAACTGTTATTAATTTCAAAATCCCTTAAACAAGCGAACATCGAATTAAGGCGGAGGAAATCGCCTGAACCAATTTCAGCGCTATTATTACTTGCTGTAAGAGCACTTCGCGCCATCGGGTTACAGGCATTTGTTGGCTGCAAACGATGGCAAGGGAAACACGTACCGCAAAATGATATCTAATAAGGCAGCGTTAAGATTATCGACGCGATACGCTTCCCTCAACAAGCTCCGATTTCCCAATAACATTCCGTATCTTACCTACTATAATTTCAAAGAGCCTTCATGTACGTAGCTACGTAGATAATCCGTAATTCCTTGTCTTCGGTCCACGATCGTCGGAAACCAGCGCAATTAGATGCAATCGTGTCGGAATTATTGTAATAACCAAAAAGAATCGATAGTCTAACGATGGGCGATCGCTGCGCGGCTATTGGCGCGGCACTCACCAATGCGCGCGCGCACGACCGCGCGTTGTTAGCCGATCTACACGAGATAAGCTAATTATACAACAGCGGACGTTGATTGTTATTCTACTTTCCTCCTTTATTTTTCAGATGTTAAGTTTTCGAAGTATATCTTAATCGTTGTACGCATACATAAAGCTCGAAGTGGTTATTAAAATATCGATCGGAAAGCGAAACACGTTATTATTGTACGAATCGTCTAATCATTAACGATTCGATGGACCACCGACGATAACCATCACGGAAATTAAAATGGGGCCTACAATCCTACATGTACAAATATCTTCACCTACATTAGATACAAACATAATAATACTTGAACCAACATTGAATTAAATTGATGTTTAGGTATGTGTTTTTTTTTACATTTTAATTGCCCACCATTATTTTCGGTATCGGAAAGTAAATATTCATACACATTTTGTTGTAATAATCTCCAGAATATAGGTATTTAATTTCTCGAATATTTCCTCTTCATGAGTAACATCAGGATTATTATTGGCTACACTAAATGTGGCGTTACTACCTACTTGATAAACATAACATATAACATAACATCACGCCTTGTTTCCCCGAAGGGTTAGGCAGAGGTGTACCTATAGTACACCCACATTTCGCCAGTTATGTTTAAGTCCCATGTAATAGGGGGCGAGCCTATTGCCATCTACCGGGCACAAATCCAGACTCCGGGCTGCTACTGAGAAATTCTAGATAGAAAAACCCAATAATACTTTGCCCGACCTGGGAATCGAACCCAGGACCTCATGCTCAGCAGTAGCACTTGCGACCACTAGACCAACGAGGCAGTCCTTGATAAAATCATGTTTTAATACGGAAAATTGTGGGGAATGCCACTGAAGCAGGTAGAAACTCGAAAGTGATTATTGCCGGTAAGATTAACTAATTTCAGTACTTAGTATTTTTTTTTTTATTTAACTTGAAGCGACGTGGTAGAGTCGTTTGAAATCTGAAAAGGTTCAGCGAATTTTGTCTTTTTTAAAAGGATTTGAATTTTTCACCTCCTGGGGAACACTGTAGGTATACTTATACCTTTGTTCTCTCTTCCACTCTAGTCAGTCTTTAAAACTGGAATAAGTACCGGTCACTACAAAAACCATAGTCGGTCCATCACTATTTAGTTTGTATAAAAAAACATTTTTGTAAAATTCGGTGAGTTTTATTTGAAATTTAAAAAAATGTTTCTCCTATGCATTAATATTGCCAGTACCTATTTTCATTTAGTGTCGTATTGTTGTTTAGGGAATAAAATGTAAACGATTCGAAACCCAAACATACTGATTGACTGCCTACGTCGAAGAGCATAATATTCTGCCGACGGTAATGTTTTCATCCAAATAAGCTGGTGGTTAAAATCCTGAAAGTTTAAAACTCTATCGAGTAAGTCTGACTTGAGGTTACATATGCTATGGGTATGCCCAAAGTTCCATCCGTATGTCACTGCAGGGATCTAGCAGAAAATCAGCGTCATGTATATTTGCCTGAGACATGCCGAGCTGGACTCCCATTTGGTGCAACCTTTGAGACGCACACCGCACTTTGTATGTTCGTTATTTCATTTAAAGTGTGTCAGTATTGTCTTCAAAATATATTGGCACCCTGCAGGTGTTTTCTTAATATTCATGTAATTTCATATCATTCAATTTTGTTTTGGTGTAGTGCTATTTCTTTTGTTAGCACCAAATAAACGATTTATCTATCAAAGTTGAATTGAAGAGTGTTGACAGCAATCAGATCGAGTTAAATTCAGATAATAAACTAATATGTAGGGACTTTGCAAAAATCCAGGACGATTATTAATAATAGTAACATAGGTACACTTAACACTGGTCATCCTCGACTCTTCCTCCAAAGTCACTCATTAAAGACATTGCCCGTGGATTTGGATGTAGCCTGGGACACAGGCCTCCTCTCTGTGAGATGGAGCACCCAGACTAGCATAAGAGGAGGATTGTGATAATTACCTATAAACTGCTTATTTATTTATATTTTTTTTTTTCAAGCACATAAATGTACAGAGGCAGTTTTATGTGGGTATTTTGAATTCTCAATTATATCTACACATGACATTAGTAAATTGTTCTGGACATATTAAGTGAATACAGCTGAAACATGTCTTAACATTACTGAGCGGTATTCAGTTTACAATTTTGTGATATTAAGGCGACATTTACACGTATTAATCCGTCGCACCAGCATATTTTATAATATCTCTGTCTTGAGTCTAGGGTTGCTCGCGGTGCTATTATTACCTATTGCTGAAAATCTAGATTTAAGTTACACTGGGAAGGTGTAAGTTTATAAAAGGTTCAGAAAAAAAATTAAGGCGACAATTGGATAAAGGGTTAACAAGAAAATGTCACTTCTAAAAGTGCAGTGCAGTGTGTTCTAGAACGCATGCCTAAGCATGCGTTCTTTTGTGGATGATAATATATGGAAAAAAAAAAACAGGATACCTACTCTGTTCTGTAGTGTCGTACTTATTCATAAAGCCTAAGTATTGTGATTGTGGGTGAGTTTATAATGAGACTGTTGGTTTAAGAAATCTAAGCTGAATGTAGTAATCCTCTCCACTACTAAATTAGTGAATAGAAAGAATATTCGATGACCAACCAAGAAAAATTACACAGTTTTTCTTCACGTGACGATGGCAAAAATAACACGAAAACATACATATCCTTTTTAAATTTGCTTTTTATAATTAGCCATTTTTTTAGATGTAGGCACTTGTTCGGTATGTTTGAATTTCGCCACGCTGGCGATGACAGAACTGTTGGTAAGAGGTTAATGATTCTGTAAGAACTGAAATCAACCTATAACTCAAAGAAGAAATAAAATATATATCAACGAGAACATTGTATTTGACAAAAATCGTTGAAACTGCCTATTCAAAAAGTGGTTTATAGGTCAAGTCCAATGTGCCTGACAACCATAGTGGGGCCTAGCATTATCCTGGATCGTAGGCACAGCGGTCACGTATCGGGCGATTGGGCCGGCTCTCTTCATTGCGGCGACGTGCGCGCGTCGTCCGCGCATGCGTCGTGCTTAGGGTTACCATTTCAAGTTTTAAAAATGTCCTAGCAAAAAGCCGGACATTAGCAAATAAGTCTGGGCATTTTTACTTTTTATCTTTTTTTTTCAGTAACCATTAAAACATTTTTATTTTCTAAAAAAATCACCTTTATATCGACAAATGACAAGGACGAATATAGTCCGAACTGGGGATAAAAAGCCGGACGGATGGAGACCCTAGCCGTGAGTGCGCATTAAACGCGCCATGTGTACGCGCAGCCATTATGTGAATATTGTACATAATCGCTATGTGCTCGTGTCAATTGTTTTGCTTAAAGCGAAGTAGCTGTGGCTGCAAAGGTCGCTGAAATTCATGCCTGAAAGTTTGATATCCCTTGGAAAGTTGTCTAAATGGCTTCATTTGAGCACGGGAGCTGGATGAATGAAATTAGGTACTTGGACGAAATCATTCAGTAAGGAAGCTGTATATTTACTTCGTGACCTTAGTGGTATGAAATTACTAAAGAGGGAATTCACCGACTTTTAAAACGGCTGTTTAGATAATACTTAATTAGTTCTTTCCTTAGGAAAGGCGAACGGCAGGCTTGCATCGGAATTTCGTACAGCTAATAAAATTTCGTGTTTTGAGATTTTTTTGTTTTAATTGGTAGTTAATATGATAGACGAGCCCTTTTTAAATTCTTAGATTTTTAGAACTTGGGACGTAAAAGTTATAACCAGTTTTATTTTTTAAGGTTATGTTCTAGTGTACCAATGTAGATCGTTACATAAAGGTACATATGTAAACATTGTTTTGGTGATAAAGTACATGTTCTAGATTGCTTGTCACTATCTTTGTAGTGTTTAATTTACCATTAAGTAGGTAGATTGAGATGAGGATCGTACATACCTACTCTTACTCAATGGGGTGCATTAGGAGATACCTATTTCTAATTCATTTTCTAATTTCTAATTATATTAATGGTATTTCTATTTCTAAATAATTAATTATCATTTCGATATTTGTGTTATTTTACATATGGCAACTTCTAAAAACATAACTGCGTTTAGTTTACGATTTTATTATGTTTATTTATATATTTTTTTATTGATATTATACCAGTGGTTTGAATATTGGTGAACACAGGCCAAAGTAGATAAATGGTTTTAAGAAGTTAGGTAGGTGTATCAATGTTGACTGGTTGTTGATGTTAATACAAAAACCAAATAATCTTTTAAAATCAAATGACGGAAACTGCACCCTAATTGCGTAACACACTATCAATCGGAATCTGAATCATTTTGAAGCAAATTGCTAATCCATTGCTTCATAAGTTTGAAAAATTTCTCTGCTTTACACGTAAATAACGCAATGAATGTTGTTGAACTGTCAAAATGAAACCGATTCCGATTGATAATGTGTTACGCAATTGCCCGGCAGATAAAACTGACTGATCATAATAAAATTATATACCATTTTATATACACATTGACATTGCTGAATATTACATACAAAATGACATGAATATTTACTTTGAAACTGTAATATTAATATTATATGACTTTAATTATTACTAACTATTATTATTTCGTTTATTAATTTTTCTTTCTTATTATTTACATTTTTAAATATTTCTTAAAATAAAAAGATACAAAAAAACATTTAAAAATATAAAAAATAGAGTTCCACCGGTATCGGGAGCAGGGTCCAAGCTACCGGTGGTTAGGGCTGCAGAGACAGGAACCTCCTCACAATGCGAGCCGTATCAAGAAGAACTGCCTTCTGAATCCGGCCCTTGATCCAGCCGCCTAACGAGAGCCTCGAGAGATGTTGGTCGAGGCTGTCAGCCATCAGGCCATTGGCCGTTACGACAATCGGCACAATGGCAGCCGAGCTCACATTCCACATGTCAACAACCTTGTGCGCTAAGTCGAGATATTTTATTTGTTTCTCTTTCTCAGCTTTCACGAGGTTCTCGTCATGTGGGATGGTAACATCGATTATCATTGCGCGGCGCGCTAATCGCTCTATCACCACTATATCAGGCTTATTGGCGACAATAGTCCTGTCAGTGATGATAGACCGATCCCAGTACAACGTGACAAGGTCATTTTCGAGAACTGGGTCGGGCACATACTTGTAATACGGTACCTCAGAGTCCACAAGTTTGTATTTCAAAGCAAGTTGCTGGTGAATAATCCTGGCCACTTGGTTATGCTTGTGCAAGTACTCTCCGTTAGCCAGACGAGAACAACCAGAGATAATATGTCTGATGGACTCACCCGGACGGTGGCATGCCCGACACACGTCAACCGTCCCGTTCTTCATAATATGTCTCCGGTAGTTATTCGTCAAAATAACTTCGTCCATAATTGCACAGACAAAACCTTCGGTTTCCCCAAAAAGGTCACCAAAACGTAGCCAGGATACGGACGCTAGGAAATCTACACCGGGCTCATGAAGAGCCCGGTGGGATGGGCTATTATTATTATTATTACTTTGTGACAGTGAGCACTATGTGGGATTTTTTTTGAATTTTCTTTTTTTTTCTTTCTCTGTTAGTTTTAATGATAGTCTGGCATTTAGAGTACTTTATGCGGACTACCCAAATGTCCTTTCTTTCGTATTATTCGTCAAGTCATTGAGCTCCATAAGTTCTGAGTTGAGCTACACGATTACTGACAAACGCTTGCACTGACTGGACAGTTCTACTGAAATTTGGGTGGTTCTTTCCTCAAAAGATCATTTCAGACTTGGCTCCAGATGGTCCTCATATGATCTGACCAAGATTATGTCTGAACTTTAAAGATACTTTGACCTCTGAGTTTGCTTCGCCATTTATTTTCAGG
Organism: Fissipunctia ypsillon; assembly: GCA_947568875.1. Lineage (NCBI taxonomy): Eukaryota > Metazoa > Arthropoda > Insecta > Lepidoptera > Noctuidae > Fissipunctia > Fissipunctia ypsillon. Next base: position 19,437,057 of record OX387645.1, on the reverse strand, counting down.
GGTAGTCAGATAGGAAATGTCGACTCCATCTAGCCTACTTTTAATTTTTTTTTTTCTAATATAACGTGTAACAGTGAATCCGATGTCCTATTTACAGAATAAAAAAAAACATTTCATGATTAAGACTACAGGACCTAAAGCGCGGTCACTGTCGAACTGCATACTCAGTGGCGCAGCTACAATTATCATAGAGGGAAGCCGATAAAAAAAATGTTCAGTTCTCATAAACTCAAACAAAAAGCTATAGGTTTTTAATCTTATGATGTATTAAACTGGTATTAAATATAATTATGTAATGTGATGTGATACACACACAGGTGTACCACATTATTTGGCAATAGTAGACACTAAGAAGAGCGGTTGTTCCGAAGGGAAGCCGATGGGAATCGGGTTGTATGAAGGCTACGCCCCTGCTGTATAGAAAAGAAAGAGAAGCGCAATGACAATGCTGGTAATTTATTGCAAAATATGAAGCAAATATCTATTTACAAAAAATCTTTTTTAGGGTGGTTGGGATCTACCTCCTAGTGGTCCACCCTGGACAATGGCACCACGGGCTTGCCTGTGGTAGGGCTGAACGATCCCACTTAGCGGTGGTAGGCTCCGCAAGGGGCCGCCTGGCTCGCGACCACCGTCCCACCGGAGTCTGGTGCCAAGCAGCTTGCTGTGTTCCGTCGGTGTGTGGGAGTGCCAGTCTGGTGCCTTTGGGGGAGAAGAAAATTGTCAGTTGCGCTGTTCAGAACCGGTCTTGATCTCTGGGCATAACTAGCCGGGTAGGGTAGCGGGATCCGAAGCACGGTACCGACCGTTGGCCGACCGCAGTCAGTCGGGGGCCCAAGTAGCACGCCAGCCATGTGCCAAAGGCTACCCCGCCAACTCGCGAAAAATCCCGGTATGCTCCACCGTGCCAGCTGGCGACTGGATGGGAGGACTCGGTGGTCATATCTCGGGGGGTTCGGGCGTCCCCGCAGTCTCCAAATGAGTTCCCCATAGGTTTGCTTCGCTCTAGTGTTCCACTTGGATTACTGAGCAGCGCCTCGACAAGTCGACTTTTTTCCCCAACCACTCTACACGAATATGACCAAAGCACAAAAGAAAAATAAGGTTAAACAACGGCTGCACTTCCTCCCACTAAAAGTGCACCTCACTAACATCAGGGAGTTGCACTCCAATTTCGATCCGGTCCATCACCACCTTGAGACTGAGAAGCCGCACCTGTTTTTCCTAACGGAGCCGAAGATATCAACCCCGTCGGATGTGGCGTATCTCAACTACCCGGGTTACTCTCTTGAACACAAGTTCAAGAAGCAAGCTGGGGTCTGTGTGTGTGTATGTCCGCGATGACATTTGTTGTCGTTGTCTCCGTTGCTTTGAGAAATCGGGTTTTTCTGCAAGCAGCCATATGGGCTACTTGTGGACACTGGCGTGGAGAAATCTTTCTACATCGGCGCCTATCGATCGCAAAGCAGTGACCAGGAGACAACAGCGCTTTTTAATTTCCTCGTGGAGTCGACTGACGTAGCCCAGCAGCGGCACCCAACAGCGAAGCTCATTTTTCAGGGGGATTTTAACGCCCATCTTAAAGAGTGGTTGTTCCCGTACCAGAAAACTGACCATGCCAGGTTAGAGGCGAGCAAGTTTGCTTTAAAGCTAGATCTAACCCAGATGGTGAATGTGGCAACGCGGGTACCGGATGTTGACAGCCATACACCCAATTGCCCAATTGACCTTCTGTTGGCATCTGATCGGACAGTCATGCAGTATCGGTCTGAGTTCCGCTGGGAACGTCTCACCATTGTCTGGTAAAATCCATATCGACCTGCTCTCCTCCCGATGAGAGTCCTAAAGGCATGAGGCGAGTATGGTGATACGAGTCAGCAGGTTGGGATGAGATGCGGCACTTTTTTGCGTCTTTTCCTTGGCGGCAAGTGTGCTTCTCCTCGGGTGACCCCTCATGCTTTGCTGACGTGGTTGCGGACGGGATTCGGCAAGGGATGGAGTATTTTATTCCATTCTCCGACATCCCGCTCGGTCACAAATCCCGGCCTTGGTACAATGCAGAATGCGCCCACGCTGAAAAGAGTCAGCTTACCAAGCCTGGGTCAAGGCCCGCGTCCGCAAAGTTAGAGCGCGTAGGGTTCGCGCGAGGAAAAGAGCTTTTAATTCTGCCGCCAAGTTTTGCAAGCGGGTTTTACGTGCGGCATGTTTTGACCATGTCGGACGTATTGGGGCCAAGCTGGCTTCGCACCCTCCGGGTAGTAAACAGTTCTGGTCTCTGTCTAATGCGGCTGAAGCGAATTTCTGTCGACCCACTTTACCTCCAATGATGAAACCTGATGGGTCGCTGGCTCACTCTGCAGGTGAGAAAGCAAATATATTTGCATCTCTCTTTGCAGGAAATTCACGTCTGGATGCTGGCTCCAAGCAACCACCTACTGTACCTCATTGTGACTCCTAGATGCCGGAGATCACAGTTCACATGAAAGAGGTTCGAAGAGTATTGTGCAGTCTAGACGTGAACAAGGCCAGCGGGCCTGATGGCATTCCAGCGAGAGTGTTGAGGCAGTGTGACCCTGAATTGTCTCCTGTGTTGACACGTTTGTTCCACGTTGTTGGATTTTGGTAACTTCCTTTTTTTAAGAGAGAAGTCTCATAAAAAAAGAAAGTTACCAAAATCCTGAAAGCTTGCAAATGTGCAACCAGTGCCCAAAAATGGCGACCGTGCAGATCCTGCCCATTAGCATCCGATCGCCATTACCTCCATTCTGTGCAAGGTTATGGAAAGGGTACTGAACAGTATGTTGCTGACCTACCTTGAAAACAATGATCTCAGTGACCGTCAATATGGCTTTCGCCGGGGACGGTCAACTGGCGATCTTCTTGTGTATGTTGTCACGCACTGCTGGGGTAAGTCCATCGAGAAACACGGCGAAGCACTTGTTGTATCGCTTGATATCTCGATATATTATATTATTGGGTACGCAGATGATAGTACAGTTTCAGAGAGATACTTGTTCAGCGCAAAAACCAGCGGGACCGAAGTTCGTTCCTTGAGAGAGGCCATGGTAGAGCGAACAGATTTGACCTTAAGCCTTGTCTCCCAGTGGGGTGATGATAATCTGCTCTCTTTTAACGCCACCAAAACACAGGCGTGTCTTTTTACCGTTAAACAGAGTCGTTTCGACCAGACTCCTACTTTTCGGGGTACATCTGTTCCTGTAACTGATCGGCTCGAGCTCCTAGGCATGGAGTTAACATCATGTCTCAACTTCGGTGCCACCGTCGAGTACAAAGCCCAAACTGCGGCCAAGAAACTGGGCATCCTAAATAAGGTGAACCGATACTTTAAGCCTGGACAGCTTTTAACCCTTTACAAAGCGCAAGTCCGATCCTGCATGGAGTATTGCAGCCACCTTTGGGATGGCTCAGCTAAATACCAACTTGCCGCGCTTGACTCGATGGGACGCAGAGCTAAGAGGCTCATTGGCGACGTAAAACTGGTGGATGCCAAGCTTCACACCTTGGCTCATCGCCGCAAGGTTGCCTGCTTGTCGGTCCTCTACAGATTGTACTTCGGTGAGTGTGCTCGAGAACTCCACGACCTCATTCCGCCGGCCCCCTTCTACCATCGGACATCTAGACGCACTGCAGGTTACCCATCCCTACCTAGTTACTACTTACTACTACTACTTACTACTAGTACTTTATATCTGTAATATTGATGGTGTGCATAATAAAGAGTATTCTATCTATATATCTATCTAGTTGATATTCCACTAATTCACACTAAGCGTTTCCAAATGTCTTTTGTGATACGCACAGCAAAGGAGTGGAACTCTCTGCCTGCATCTGTGTTGCCGAACGCATAAAACCCCGACCTCTTCAAAGTGAGAGTGCTTCTTCTGGGTAAGCTCGCTCCATCGTCGACTTTGTCTCTGTCACCTCTGACCTAGATTAGAGAAAAGAGCAAACCTATCTCAAATAAAACAAAAAATGTATTGATTGGAAAACAAAAATTAAAACACTGTTACGTTAATACGAGTATGTTGCTTGTAGAATAATCTGACAAAAAATCAGAATGATTGCATGTATATTATAGTATGGTTTTTAATCGTTATAAGAAATTTTTAGAGGTATCTTCGTGATATTTTTCTATCGTATCAAATTACTTGTATTATGTTTTCAACACACTATCTAACTAGGTACTAGGTAGCATATATCCTGAAGAATATCATATATTTTTCTAATTTTGTTTACTGCAGTGGATCATATACATTTAGGCATTATAAAACTTGCGTTTAGGTCCTGTAGTCCGCTTAAATTAAGAAATTAAGAAGCTTTGGTTCAATTGTTTATTTCTGAAGATAAGTACCTACTCCTCCCGTTATCAGTTACGTACCTATTGAAGACTTTTATTCCCTGAAAAACAGCCTTGTTGCCTCGTTGGTCTAGTGTTCGCAAGGCGCTAATGCTGAGCATGAGGTCCTAATTCTCTCTGGGTCGGGCAATGTGTAATTGGGTTTTTTCCATCAGATATTTCTTAGCTGTCCGGAGTTTGGATTTGTGCCGGGCTGATAGCAATAGGCTCGCCGACTTTTACATGGGATTTAAACATACCTGACGTAATGTGGATAAACTATAGGCACACCTCTGAGTAATATTTCGGGGATTACAGGCGTAGAGGAGAGTGACCAAATATGGAATACCATTTTGATTTTTAGGCATAATTTGGACAAATGTTATAAATAAAAAACTTTTTGTGGTAATTATTAACAATCATATATTTGCACTTAAGTTTGTAACAAGTTTAGGTTATATTGATTAGTTTGAGGTAAGAAAAATTTTCAGAAACTAAATAACGATGAAGGTACCTATATATGGAATAGGTACCCCAAATATGGAATACTATAAACACTATTAAAAATTAACCTTAACTTACAAGAGACTCTTTGGAAACTTTGGTATAATATAGAAAGGAACACAAATTATTTACAAAACGTTATATATGCGACTTGGACCATAGTTTCCTTGAGCATAGACGTCTTCGAGGAGATCAAAGAATGAGTCTACTTTTTCTTTGCTGAATCCAAAGGCTCTAGCAAAAGACGTGCCAGTTGGTCTTCTCACTGATAGCTTGTCCTTATGGCGTTTAAGAAATAATTTAAGCCATTTTTTCCAGCTATGCCAGTCTCACCAAATGGGTTTTTCAACTGATTACGATTTGCTAACATGTACGCCATTCTTCGAACATCATTTCTCGTCAAGCCATGAACTTTGCTCTCCATCGTCAAAATGTAGTCTTCCAAAAGATTTTCAAGGGTTGTCCCTTCCTTCCGAGTGTAGTATCTGCGGCTTCTTCTGGAGAAAATTCGTTTTTCTGACATAATCGAAACAAGGTAGATCTTGGCACATCAAAGTGTTTTGCAGCTCTCAAATAACCCATTTTTTCTCTCTTACTAATTTTATAGCTTCCGCCATATGCTCTGAATTCAATTCTTTACGCTTTGTTTTCGAGTTGACACCGGCCATTCTGGTAAAACATGAAAAAAAATATAATTAACAAATTCATCAAGTCAGCTGATACTTCAGAGAACCAATTATGGAATAGTCCATAATTGGATACTGTGATCCGTCCATATTTGGATTTTCCAACGATTTCAAACTGACATTCACATTTTTATATTTAAGAAAGTAATACCATCTAATACCGCTAAAACATACAAAAGAACATCTAAACGATCTCTAAAAGCTATAAAATCAATACTGTGTGAACTTTCTGTACGAAAAATACGTATTTTTTACATACCTTAGAAAGTTATGCGGTAGCGACAAAACAAAACACTGTCACAACGACGAAGGCGCTCGCTCGACTGACATGCTACAACTTGTACGCGTAAACGGGAGTAGAAAGAGACAGAAAATCACTGTTTATTGCGTGTGTGAGTTTGCATTTGAGAGAAATGGGGGTATTCCATATTAGGGATACTATCCCATATTTGGTCACTTTCCTCTAATGTTGTGTGAAAAAAAAAACAATAAAAGTAGGTAACTGTGGCATATTCTTAGTAGAATGACTACGCGGCAAAACATAAACTTAAAAAAAAGTGTGGGTGTGTCAGCTCCGACGCATGACTGCAGTTTACTCCGTGAAAGGTACGCAAGGCGTTGCGCAGAAAAAACGTAACGCTTTTGAGTTAACGATTGTATTAATTTCCCTCTTCATAAAGTTTCCATACCGTTTGCCTTATATGAAAATCGATTCTTAAGGAGTAAACTCCAAAAAGGTTCGACAAAATACTGATGATAAGTTTTAATCCTAGTGTGATGAACTCTGTAAAAAATATTCCTAAAAAAACACAAATTGTCAGGTAACTCTGGAAACGCCCTCAAAACTATGAAAAAGACGCCCTCAGAACTATGAGCAAGGCTTGGAAGAACATTGGAGAGTCCTGCACAGAGGAAGGACGAAATCTCAGGTGTCATAGTAATAACAGGTAAGTACGAATTTCATCTTATTTCAATCTTTAAGGAAAATCTATACTGAACGTCAATGCTACCAAAACCACCTGGCCTAATGTAACGTTATCGGGTCCCAATTAAAGCTAACTGCCACCAAATGGCGGAACATTGCCAGTGTTTTAACAAGAGCAACTTCACTCGACCGCATGTCATTTTATTGCTCCCCCGTACCACATAATTGTTTGCGGTTAAACCCACCCTTAAATACTTAAGCGAAACGTGCGCACTTCGGCACTACGCATCGCAAATAATTCCACAAACAAACCGTAATCATACCTATACATAATTTGTATAATTATTTGTCATTTGTAAGTAAATTGCTTTGAATTTTTTTAACGTCATCTTCCGTAGCTTCGGGCCCTTAATGTTACGAGTCACGCCCGTTTTCATTGTATACAACATGTGTTAAAATAAAAATAAATATATTTTCTTAACTGACATGTTCGAAATTTTGTATTATTTGACAAAAAAGTGGTCATGCGCGACTTTAAAACAACGACTCAAGCTCATATCTCTTGTACTGTTCATCAAACAGAAAGAATTACAAAAATCACATACAATGTTTCCTACTTAGATATTAAGTAAAAAAATGGAGCACAGGCGTTATTAATTCTAAATAATAATTTAATCGTTTAAAAGTGTGGATGTAAAAAGTGTGGCGAGCGCGACATAGCCTGAGCGTGTGGGCGGCGACATGTACAACACATTTGTTCCGATGACGACCGCCGCGATTTTATTATAATTCATTTACCGTGTTTTAAACAGATACAGTACCTATTAGGCGATCGCATTCTCTTCTCAATTGTTAAGATATTAGGCCACATGAGCAGATCGACATTTCAGGTCATAAAGATAGTGAATGAACGCCTGGGTATCTAAATATTTAATATTTCTTATCTTATATAACAAACAGAGATTTTATTAGCTTACGATTATAATAAATAAGATGAAATAGTGCTGTCTTTAGTAGGTACCTATAAAAAGATCTATTCTATAAAACTAATTTCCATTAGGAGACAAAATTGCCGAAGAGCCCACCTGGTTCATTACATACAACAACTGTTAACATCTAATCATGACGATTCCAAACTCCTATACAACCAGTAAATTAAATCGAAATGCACTTGACTTGAGACACAAAAATTGGTAAAAAACATTGTTGTCTTCGGCTTGCTCACCCTCGGGAAATAATTGGCGTATGAAAAAATACAGGAAGTCATTAGTGGCAAAGCGAGCGAGCGGCATCTATTTCACGAGAATGGTCGTTCCAATAGCGTGACTGCGTGTCACACCGGATTTCAAGGTGTGAATAGGATTTGATGAACGCTGGTGATTTTTTTAGGTATATAGAATTGCAATTAGTTACATTGCATAATAGAATTGCATGATCTTGAGTTTTTAAAAGGAATATAAAGATTGAATTCAAAGCTCTCGAGATATTATTGACGCTAATATAATATTTTAAGAGAGATCACATCAAGCAGCATACTTACACAGTACCTAACGTTCTCGTCTAGATGAAGAGTTTCATTCAGATTGTCAAAAGTTGTAAAGTCTTAGACGAGACGTGATCATAATGCTTGACGATCATTCAATATCAATTTCAAATTACGCTACGTTCTGATAGGAGGCAAACAACAATCGTCACTAATAAGCCTTCTGTCCTCGCAATTTGACATTTCAGACATTTTAATTCGCTTTTAATTCGACTTATGAATAGCTCTTTTACGCGGTTTGTACATAATTTTATATTCATTAATATGATACTAATGTGTCTCGTTATATGTGACCAGTGTAGTGGCACGGTGGCCGTTAGCGATCTGTGTCACCTATTGTCGACTGTTCCTACGATCATTTCGGCAACAAATCTTTTTGTTAGACAGTTGTTATAGTGGCTGTACTGTAAACGGTTACAAGAGTAATTTGTGGCAATAAATGGTATTTAGAGCGTATCTAATTTCGTACTTTAAACATTATCTTTATCAATTTCTCGAATCGTAGATGCAGTAATTCATGTCTTCTGGAAGTTTTTTGAGTCTTGGATGTTAATGTATCTTATTATGGGCAATTATTTATGCAAAGATAATAGCTCGCAGCAATAATTTTTAATTACACGTCGTTAATTTATGTAACACATTCAGAATTTAATGCTATTGTAAGCTGAGTTAAAATATGATAATGTTGTTCACAAAATGGTTTTAGTCGGATTTACGTATACTGACTTTTGAAATGTTTACGTCAACAAACCTCAAACTGTTTCTCGTAGCTCTACGCTTTGTCCCTAATGACTAGATAGACGGCACTAAATAATAAATTATCCTAAACTAAACTGGTTCCTACTTTTACCAATTTAGATTCAGAAATGTTTTAGTGATAGTTTTATAGTCTGTTTATTCAACAAATGTTCTATTGCGTCGGGGTGGAGAGCGTATAATAGATCCAGCACTGCGTCATAAAGCGAGTATTCAGAAACGACACCCATAAAACCTTTATGATTAGTCAAACCGCTGGCGAGGACGATTCATTATGGGCCATTATGCGTCGTGTTTATCGACTTACTCTATACAAGCCAATAAAATAACGAACGACCGAGATAAGAGGTGGACAGTCCTCTAATCTCCGGAACAAGGGACACTAATTCGATTGTGGTTTTGGTCGAGCCTTTTTTGGGGTTTACGGCACAAATTGAAGTGTTAAAAAAACTACAAATTGGCTTTTTCGAGGGCCATTCATTAGTTCCACGCTGAATGGCGTTCGTTGTGTCGTTTTCGCTCAATTAGTTAAACGGAAATTCGAGCTTCGACGGACGCACACGGCGCGCGCCGCGGCACCGCGCCTCCTGTGAAATATTACGACGTTTTAAGTGTTGCCATCAGCATTACGATTATACTGAAATAAAATAATTTACCAAGTAATTTGTCGCCTCATAAATATAAAATTTATATCAGCTGGATTAGATACCCATAAGAGTGCAGTTACCTAATTGAATTAAGCATTCTGTTAAAGGTGTCATAATTTACATTTGCATTAGTGTTATTTGGTATTCTATTCTATTAATATTAAATCTAGTTTTTATCACAAAGATTTCTTAGAAAACTATTCACAAACAGCTGTGTTATAAAAGTTATGAACTTATAAGATAGCCTGTGTTTAGAAAATATAAATTCTGTCATGCTCAATGGTTAATAATCTTATTCAAACATTAATTAGATACAAGAGTTGAGTTAAGAGTTCTGGTTTGGCACGGGCAAGTCTGCCGATGTTGTTAATTAAGTAATTCATCGAATAAATTAGTAACTTGTTCCTCACAGTCGATCAGGCTCTATTATCGTATCGGTGATAGATTGCCGACAAAGTTATTAGAAATATTTAACTTTCTATCTACTACACACATTTATGGTATGGTTACGAAACTTATTCGTAATAATATTAGGCTGCTTTCACAGTAAAGTTGTACATATCTAAAAGGTTTGACAGGCAAACATTAGAATATTAAATAGCGACAAGTTGACTTCCTAGTGGCGAAGGGTGAAAGTTTTCGCGTATACATGTGATCAAGCAAGTAGGTATATTATGTGCAAAATAAATAGATACTTATTTAGAAAATAAACCTAAAGGCTTAAGTTCCTTGTCTTTGCTATGTTAGGTAAAATCATAATATAGGATTAAAACACCATAAAAAAATTAAAACACATTTGAGATATATAGAAGATTGCTCTACGATTTCCAGTATTTTTTCTCATGCTTGAAACAATGGAAAAAAAGATAAAAATGACGGCATAGGAGGATGCTGCACAATACAACCGCAAAAAAATGCAATTCAGTAAAGCTCCAGAAATGTGGTGGATAAAAAAAAAAAATAAGTTTATTTCATACCTACATCTCATTTGGCTTACACTGCATATCGAGGAGTCTCCATTTAAGCATAAAAAATGCCTGTAGTTGAAGGCTCCGCTCTTCCCTTACATTATAAACGTACGAGCTAAACAGGTATAAAAAAAGAAAAGCAGAGAGGAAAAACTAAAAATACAAATACAATCACTTTTACGAGTATGAGTGTGTGGATGAAAAGAAATTTTCCTTGTTCCTAATTTGTCTACATCCGCTTAGATACTCTTGTTGTAAGAATAAACAGTCATACATAACATACATAATCAGTCTATAATGTGCCCACTGCTGGGACACAGGCCTCCGCTCTGTGAGAGGGAGTGGGCCGTACCTAATCCACCACGCAGCTCCAGTGCGGGTTGGTAGATGTCACTTGTCTACGAATTTTTGGTTCTAGGACATGCCGGTTTCCTCACGATGTTTTCCTTCACCGTTTTGAGAGCAGTGGTGGTGATTAAGTACACAAAGTAAAGTGCCTGCCTGGGTTCGAACTCACGACGTCCAACTCGTAAGTCGGGGCTGATACCACTGGGCCACCGCTGCTCATAAACAGTCATGAATCACAACAACTGTTTTTGTTTATTATAAGTATAGAGCGGTTTATGTATTAAAGTATCTAATTAAATAAACTATTTGATTGCCGTTTCGTAGAAGTTGAGAACTTGACGACAACGAAGTATAAAGATAGATAAACGAATACTCTTTATTATGTACACCATAAAAATTACTTATATAAATGTAGAAAGATAGTAATAGTATGTGCTATTTTCTATTGACGTGATTATTGTTTTTGTCATATTGATATTGAAGAAACAAAGCAATATTTTTGTGAATGTTTCAGGTATTTACATAATATATAAGCTAACAGACTTAAAATAATAATTATAATATGTACATATGTAAAAAAAAACATATAATCATAGGGCATCAAAAAATTCGTCCGCATCGCTGTCGACAGGAAAGTGCCCAAGAGGCTGGCAGCATTGTCACGTTGTATGGCGATGCTGATTCTTTGGCCAAAGAATATGCCAGCCCTTTGGTCACGTGAAGAGTCGACTAACCGCTTGGCGATGTCTCGGAAAACCAAGTGGGCACTCGGACCCCATGGCCCTAGTGTTTCTATCCCAAACGGCTCGAACATACCTATACATGTTGTTTCAGGTTAATTTACTGTTTTGAATCTCTCTACCTTCATAAGTAATTAACTTAACCTATACCATGATTTAATTTGTATCGTGTAAGTGTATGCAAAAACAAATGGACTATCACTTAACGTTTAAAGACACGAAGTGCCATTTAAAGTTTCACAAACAAAAATCAATAAGAATCTATTTGTTACCCGTTTCGTTTAGCCCACGCACCACATCCGCGCAGGTGACAATCCACTTACACATTCTTTTACCTTAAAAACACACACAATAAGTTGATTTTAACACATTTAGCGTATCGTTCGTATAGTTAAAAGCTGTATAATAGCGTTATCTTAGGGCCGGCACTAAATTGGGATGTCTCGGGCGAGCGTGGCGGGGCCTTATCAGTTTTGTCGTGTTCATCTTGAGTTGTGTTAGGCTTTACTCGGGATATTTATGTCGCCCCACGTCGGGGTGGCGAGTTCTGGCGAGCCTACACGCGACAATGTCGAAAACTTATTGTTGACGTCGCGCAAGGAATGCAGAATTCTATTCTGTTTTCATACAGAAATTGTATTGATATTTACAAGAGAATGGCGTAGGCTGGAGATTTACCTATATCTTACTCTGATTTTGATATGTGCACCTAACTTTACTATTCTATTAAGGTCCTAAGGCATCATTCTGACTAATGATTAAACAAATGACAACAATACGTCGTAATTTAAACAAAGATGTCGTTTATGATCGTGGGCGCATTATAAAGTGACAGTAACGGACGGATAACCGTCGATAGCGCAGCGACAACCCTTGCCGGACGCATCGGTTTGATGAAGCGCTTTTTTGATACTCTTTCACGTTTTTTTTTCACCTTATTGTCCGTGGTCCATTGATAAACGGACAGGTATACGTACTCAGACAGGCGCCAACATTCCTCGCTCCGACCTCACACTTACTCGCTGCCTTATAAAAACGGGCACACTTTTTTATATTAGCACTTTTTGGACTTATTTGCCTCCCTTTGTGTTCGTCGCTGTTGTTTGTTTTGGTTATTAGAGCGGCTGTAGGAAGTGGACGCGATAAACCTATTGGGTCTAAGCGTTTTATTGTACCAATTTTGGATATCCGTTTTCATTTCACTTAGACTGAGAGTCCCGAGTCCCGATGTCCGTTCGTAGTCACTTATTTATTCGTGTGAGCCAAATGATATCCATTAACACCTCGCCGCGAACTTAGTTAGGTAATAACTGTATGAGAATGTCATAAAAACTATATGGGTAATGTTGTTAGTTGTCGCGTTCCATCCAAGACGTATATTCATTAGCATAATGTGTTCATATTAAATGTTTTTGCCAGGTGTTAATTATAAAATTAATGGTACAAGCTGAACAGGTTGGTAGGTTTGCCGCTCCGGGCAATAAATTTAGCAAAAACAATGCGGAACTAATCGCATTAGCATTTTATGAATGGGTTGTAGCGTGTGACAAATATTTGAAAGTTGTGATCTCGCCGGCCATGACTGTTCGGAGTGCTGTGACCAAAGTGACCATCCGACGGACAGCTAGGTTCACTGACATCCTCGGACTTAGACCATCATTAATCGGAAAATTACCTACAGTTGAAACATAAACTTTAACGATCCCGGATAGTAAAGTCTCTTGTGTTTCCCTGATCAACAGATTTTACGTGTCTGATATCTTATTGTATAGGTTCTTACCTTGCGACAGAAAGACAGAAAGCCTTTCACTTATAAAGTGTGAATGATCCGTGTGAAAAATCTTGTCTTTTATTGATTTGATTGCTGTTTTTTTTTAAACAGGAATCAAATCAATAAAATCGAATTCTTGTATTCAATTCTAAGTCTAATTAAAAAAAAAACTTACTTAATTATTCAAATAGAATAAGTTGTATCAATGAGAATTGCCTCAGGCGACGTCAGCCTCCATAGCAGCCTAAAGCCTCTCTATCTCGATGTCTCAAATTAGCCACAATTAGAGCGGTGAGACCCGCCTCTGGGTTCTCGAGAAATTAATAAATAGGCCGCCCGCCGCCGCATGCGCAGCGTCACCGGGTCCTTTGCAAGCGCCGCCTAATCGCTGCGTTTACGTTTCTAGTGCAATTTTGATTTATTTGCCAAACGGGTCATTTCCGGCACTAAATGCCCATTTGGGATTGTTTAGAGTTCATTCATGGGTTTTTATGTTTCGACTAATTTGTGGAATGAAATGTGGGCAAGTTAAATTGCGACGGTTTTTTTGTGTTTTCGATAATCTGTTTATGTTTCCAGTTCTATGTGAATGGCAGGTACGTTAATTCGGTTCCAAACCTGATTTGATGTCAGTTTTTTAGATGACTGCCGTCTTTATGGGAACTGATGCTGCGGCCTTGCATCTGTCTCTACTCAGATGATTTACCTACGAACACATAGGTAATTTGCAATGTACTTACATAGATAAATAGATACTCTGACATGGATAATTACCTATGTAACCACATTTTATAAATTGCAAGCAATCTAATGTTGTTTGTAATGATTTCTCATGATTGCATTGGCCTTAGAATCTATTATTTGTTATTAGGAACGAAGTCAACCACATCTAGTAGATTAACTAAGAAGTAATTTTCCATATCGAAATCACTTTTGATTCGTGATTACGTGTAAGGTAATACATCTAGTTCTACACTTATTGTCTTCTGCTTAGCGTTATTATTATACCTGTTTATATCTAATCTAAAGCTAGGAATGTGCACCGCAGGATTTTCCTTTAATTCTGTAGAACTTGGATTATAAGCAGAACTAATTGCTGTTACTCATGAGTATGCCTAAGTGTCCGTATCTTTTAATTGTTCATCCTTTTGTTATGTAGCATCTAGCATCCTGCTTTATTTCATGACTCTGACTGGATGGGGCTTCCAACAGCATGAATTAGATCAGCTCTTATCCTACATTCTATTGGCGTATAAACCTTTCAAAACTGTTGACTCGAATTTATGACACCGGGCTTTTGTTTAACTTTTTGTTGTTTACAAAAGTATTTTCGCGGTTAAATGTTATTAATACCTTTAATTATAACTTCGGACACCTTAAAAGCAACGTGAATAACATAAATTTAAAATTTAAAAACCCCCGACACACATCTATCTATAAATTATGTATTGAGCCCAAACACGATTGATACTCCTGCTGTAAGTTGGAGAGGGAGTTAGGTATCCTGCAAATTCCAAGTAATGCTGCGGCATCAGTTCAAGGTTACCATGTTATTCTAATATCATTGAAGTAACAGAATACCAAATTTTGACTAATTCAGACCTGTGGATGATGCTCACTAGAATTCATCAACTAGAAAAGAGCTGATAATCTTCAAACGGCTGATTGGATTTTCTTGAATCATAGCTAAGAACAATCTTAATCAAGTCACCTTTTAAACGAAACAAAAAAATAAATAAATCGGTTCAGTCGTTTGGGAGCTACCATGCCACATACACACACAGATACACACGTTAAACTTATAACATCCCTCTGTTTCTGTCGGGGGTTAAAAATGCTGTAGCTTTATTTAAGCCTCTACGTAGGTCTACATAACGCTACCTAATCTATTTCTAGATAGACTACCTGATTATTCTGCAGATGAAGTCCCTACGCTAACAAATACCAGCAAATTGTAATCTAAATTCGATTCTCGATTGTTGTACAGCAGTACGAATACCACCACATCCCTGAGGGCGCCTCATGTATCGATTATAAATATTGACGTTAGCTATTGACATAGGACAATGTTCCTGTTTGATTAGCCCTGCCGAACACACACGACATTAGCTTTGTTATGCTGACGATCAATCGGTAGGGTCGGTGTTATTTGCACGGGATCGCTTCGACGTAACTTTGACACTTGGCCGCAGAATTTAGAGGTAAAGTCGAAGTTTTTATGGATTTAATGGAATGACAAATATTATGGAGCTAATAATAGTCCGTGTGGTGATATAAGATTTGTGTGTCTGTATTGAATTATCACGTTTTAAAAACTGATAAAGTTTTCTCTTTAGATTTCAGGAGTTCTTAACATTCTGGACATTTTTTAGGAACCAAAGACCTGTAGTGTCACCTGTTAAAAGAGCACATTTAAAAAGGTAACTCGTGTACCAATTGGTGAACGAATGGACCCCAGGTATGTATAAGGAACAGCAGTTCCTTATACCTGGTTGGGGTCCACTGGGGTCTAGCAGTGTCGCATCTACAACTATCATTAGAGGGAAGCCGAAGAAAAAATTGTTCAGTTTTCATAAACGCAGACAAAAAACTGTAGGTTTTAATCGTATGATGTATTAAACTGATATTAAATATAATTATGTAATGTGATGTGATACATAGTTACACACATAGGTGTACCATATTATTTGGCAATAGTATACAGACATAGACATAGCATGATAGCATGGTATAGTAGACATTAAGAAGAGTGGTTGTCCCGAAGGAAAGCCGATAGGAATCGGGTTGTATGAAGGCTACGCCCCTGGGGTCTAGTGGGGTACACAAGTTACCTTTCTATTTACTTACAAGGGTTTAAAGATTCCTGGAGATATGTACGAATATTGTTTTGTTTAATTTAGCATCGGTAGGTATCCAGTATCTACCCACAATAACAACAGGCACGTTGAGAAACACCTTTTAAAAGGACACGTAAACGTTGTACACATCGATTAAATCAATGAAAACCACCACTCAAACGTTGTGTCATCGAAATCCTTGGTACCCATTGAATTATTCTTATCTCTCCACTTACAATACTGCGTGTGATGTCATCGGGGCCCGAGCAGGTATCATTAAGTACCTTTAACTTGACAAATTACTCTTACACTCTTTGAAAAACCTTTCAGCTTTATGGAAGAAAAGATAAAGTTCAAAATAGAAGTGGAAAGAGTTCGATAATGCTAAATAAGTTTGTATTTGTTATCTGTATCCCGACTTGTGACACCTCGGCCGGACCGGACGGATGGAGTTGTGTCCGACTAGGAGACTCCAATAACTTTTAATAAAATTGCATAATTATGGACATCATTGCATTGATAGGTTTTCAAGAAGTTTGGAAAACGTAGGTCTTTAATTTATTTCACTCAACTTATCACAAAGTTGAGCAAGTAGATACAGCCGTAACACTTACAGTAATTTCATTGAAAGCAACACCAGAATAAGTTAAGCCGATTACACATCAAATAATATATTTTATTTTATTTTAATAACCAAATATAGCTAGGTTTATATTTACTTCTACTGTTGCTTGGATGCCTGATAGA
Organism: Fissipunctia ypsillon; assembly: GCA_947568875.1. Taxonomy (NCBI): domain Eukaryota; kingdom Metazoa; phylum Arthropoda; class Insecta; order Lepidoptera; family Noctuidae; genus Fissipunctia; species Fissipunctia ypsillon. The sequence goes on along the minus strand of OX387645.1, from coordinate 19,420,228 downwards.
AAAACAGTTCAGTGGCGACCAAAGCGGTACGCTGCTACAGATACTTAAACTTGCAATGGGAATATGTGAAAAAGGGAATTGCCACTTGGCACTGGTAATCTGCTGGACCTAGGAAGTTGCTCTACTGAATCGATATGCTCCTAAAACCAGATAAAGGCTTCCGAAGTTACATTTTGGGACATGATAAGCAAATTATCTTAATTTTCAAGTGTCCTCAGAAGAGTTAACTATAATGAAATAGCAAATAGCTATTTAGTCTATTCATCTTATACAGGCAGCTTTTTTCACAATATGTATGTATGTTAAAAAAGCTGTAGCCGAGTTTGAACCGAGACGTGCGTAAGAGGTGCCAAGCAGATTAGATGGCCGCGCTCGCTTCAAATTAATTTGTTTTAAGACTCATAAACAGACTAATTAACCAATTAACATTAGGTCCGAGTGTGAGTGTGATAATAATCCTCGATGAGTAAACAAATCGGATTTAAATTGGTCCCCGGAGACATCGATATGCATCAGGTTACGGTACCACTTTTATTCACACTAAAGATAAGTCTGTGACGATTAATTTTGTTCAAGAATTTTATGTTTATTTAATTGGTGAATTGTGCTTCCTTATTTATGTGAAAGCATTAATTCTTCAATCAATCCTTCGATTACCTTCGAAGATCTATTAATCAATGACTACTTCAATGTTACGGTACTAATAACATTAAATATTATTTTCAAGACATTGAAAATCGATATCAATAAAACATTAGTCGAAAGTTTGAATGATATTCACAATGTCTAATGATATGTTAACGAAAAATTTATTATGCTTTCAAAGAATAGCGAACCATAGATCGTAATAGTTGAATACCTACGATCATAGACCTCCAGTTATTAAAGTTTTAATAGTGAAATCCATCACAACATAACATTAAAAGCCGCAGCAATTTATTCGTTCAATGGTTTCGCTACTCACTTTTATTAATCCACGGTACATTCCAACGCGTAGGCGAACTCAAAAATTCTCACAGAAACGAACATTTAATAATATGAATGAATATAATGCGATTCAAACGATTTATTTTCCGTGTAAGCACATCACGTACGAACTAAATCATCGGTCGGAGAGCCGAAAAATATACCAGAATCGCTCCTATTAGCTTACGATGGGATCATTCGATACAAATCGTATGAAATCGATTCGTATCGAGACTAAACACTACAATCAGCGGCGACTCGTTGCAGCTGTTAGTTATGCGATCGGCGTCATCCACTAAAATAATATGACACAGCCATTTCTGTATCTCCTTCGTGCACCCAAAAAGGAAAACTATTGATATAGCCATAATTAAGTGTAGTGGTGTAGAGATCGCAGAAAAAATACGTAATCCCCAATTAAATAAGTTGTTAAGGCATGATTTTGCATATTGTTGTTACTGCATGAAGTCTTTGTTCACTTATGATTAGGACAGGCAACAGAGTATAATGTTAAAGTTAAATTTTAAAAACCCAATGGAAAAATTAACAAGATTCGACTACAAATTATTCTAAGTAGTAGAGGTACCTAACTAAACGGAAATACCTAGATGGGTACTTGATGTAGATTTCTGTCTTCTGTCTATCTAGGTATTTCAAGTAAAAAAACTGACTAAGTGCATGTCAGACCACGCACAATGAAGGGTTCCGTAGTTGAGATGAATCTATCCCAGGCACAAACTTAACACTGTTGTTGAAAAACATGTTCTCTCATACATTGTAACTGCAAATTTAAGTTGGCAGACTATTACTCGTTAACTTGTAAAGTCTATACTTAGCTGTGATAGTTTTCCTGTAACTTCGTTACAAGTAACTGTAACTACTGCCGTGATTTTTTTCATATATCGACGACAACGACGAGGACGGCACTTGACTCCAACAAAAATTAGCCCTCTTAAATCTTAATATTTCGCAAACGGATCCCTGAATCGAAAAATGGTTTTTACACACCTTTTTTTCACACTAAATTTTTCTAGTACCTACTAAGAGTTTCTGAGCTAAGCCGCGGACAGTCAGACAGACACATGGCGTAACTATAAGGGTTCCTTGTTGACGACGGAACCCTAAAAACTTAGGTAAAATAATTTTCAGCATTTCATCATTTTCTATGAACCACATCGATTCTAGATAAAAATTATTAGCTAAACAAAACATTTGCTAACATTCAGTCATACTTGGTAACTCCAAATAATTATCCTTGCAAGGACGTGTCTCTTAATATGTTGACGCTACCCAGGGATCAACGGCAGACATTGTAAGTGGTTACCCATGCTTTCAGAGCCTATAATTTGACAATATTTTGTGTCATTTGGGCTTTATTATTACTTATGCCATTACACGACTGTGGATATAACGTTAATACACGAACGTCGCCGACCGAAGGCCCGATTAAGGGCGCTGTAACCACAGGTTCCCCTAATTCAATATTAAAAGCATCCTACGACGTGATCGCCAACTAATAATAGTTTAATTTGAAGAAATGTCCCTGAGAAAATGACGGAATGTCAACCTTTTTCTAATGTTTTTTTGAACGTCAAAATGAAATGGCTCGTTTCGAAATTTTTTGATCGGAATTACAGTGTTTACAGACACGACTTTTAGTAATAATGCCAGTTCCATTGCAGTTAAATTGGATATTACTGTCAGTTATGATGTATCATTAGGCCATTAATGTGTTTCAAAGATATGTAATAGGTTCCCTTTTCGGAAAACAACGAAAAACGAGCTTTCAGACCTCATTTAATTATTTTCATTGCTTTTCTACATGTTCGTGTGGGGTCCGACTTGGACCAATAAGTAAGTACATGCCTGCATTTTAAAATGCTAATTAATGAGTTGATCCAATTGACTTCTTGGTTTCCTTAACCTATTTTCGAACGAAGATAAGACATGTTTCAATGACAGAAAAAAGTGTTGTGCATCAAATTAGGATAAACGACAAAAACGCTCTGAAAAGTGCAGGTAGGTAGGCTTTTCTAAAAATATTTACATAAAATCTATACCTACAAATAAATAAAATTGAAGTGGCTGTTTGTAATGCCAAAATAACAAAAAACACACTTATAACAAAAAAGCAATTTAAAAAAATTTTGTTTCTCTGTCTGTCTGTTTGTTCCGGCTAATCTCCGAAACAGCTGGCCCGGTTTTGACGGGACTTTCACTGGTATATAGCTGATGTTATGGGGAGTAGCTTAGGTTATTTTTATTTTAGAAAAATAATTAGGCTTCCGAGAAAAAAAAATTAAAACCCATTAAATTGTGAACAAAACGTCGGATTTAAAAAATTCTGTTTGCAATTCCAATTCTCGAGCACAGTTATAGGCACGCTACGACCTTTAGGAGCCGAGCAAAAAGAAAAAAGTCAGAAAGAACACTAAGCGTAAACGAAGTAATAGCGCGGGCGGGCGATGCAACGTGACGGGTCGGAGGACGAGGAAGTTTTCTTAAAATGTGGCTGTTATTTTAGTATATTATGTATCTTACGACTTCCACACGAACGAAGTCGCGGGGCACAGCTAGTCTAATAAAAACAAAACTAACCTAAAACAACACAGAACCACAAAGTCACGTAATAAAATCTAAATTGAGTCGGTCCGCATTCAAGGGTGGCGGAATCTAGTTAGGTGTAAATGGAGGCATCGTTTATGTACGGAGCGACGTAATGCAGTAGGGCGCCGGGCTCCCAACCCATGCATACTAACGCGCTGGGTAATAAGTAGCCTGATTTCATGTTTACCCCTCATCTCTATCTGGCCTTCGCCCGACGACAACCGCTCAATATACTGCGAATTTGAATGTAAACGGAAAATTTCGCTTGTGACTGGTTTTGATTGTGTGATGCGTCACTGGAATTGTTTTGAGTGCATTTGTCGGGTTTGGTCTTGTAGAATCTTTATTGTGGTTACGTAGTAGTCATGTGGAGGAAAATTATGAGATAGCGAGAATGAAAATTGATTATTTTTTCACTAAATATCAACACAACGCGAATACTGAGCTCGAGTTCAAAAGTATCATATTTTAAATGAGCGAGTAATCTCGAGCCTTCTTTCTTACAGTTTTTGTCTTCTGTCAATTTTCAGTTTTCGTTAAGTGTGAATTTCGTATTTTAACATTCATTGAATAACCCAAGCGATCGATATGGTCTTTCAAAATAATAACAAAATCTAATTATTCGTATTATTATGAATAAGTAACATATTATAACGACCAGCCTTCGATTGTATGTGATGCGGGCAGTCATTAATGCAAAAGAGTTACCTCACAGCTAGGCCATGGGCAGTCATGGTTTATTACGTACCTAAATGTAATAATACCTGTGCGAGTTAGTATCATTATACAATATAATAACTATGATAATATGAGGATGATACTAGAAAAATTGTTGCATGGTTGCATAGTCACACTCCTCGCCAAACATTACATTTTGTTTGACCATGTATTGTATCAGTATGCTTGTAAAAACCTTTAATCAAATAAATTCAAGCAATATGAACTTATTTTCATGAAAACCAACTCTGAGTTGTGCCTAATAATATTAAGTATGCACAAAAACGTTTCATTTTTTTTTTCTGAAATCCATTACGCACTCTTTACGTGTCTCGTAACACTAACACATAAACTACTCAAATAAATCAATCACGCTATGTCTATCTAGATACTCAAGCGGTTCTACAGCAAAACCTAGTTACCAACAAGCGGTTATTTAAGAGGGGAAGTAACTAACTGGCGGTAATCACAATAAATACAATTAAGCAATGAACACTTTTTAACAATAGAACATAAATCGACGCCAGGAACGCGATGCGGATGTAACACTCTAATGCAGAAATAAATATTGTCATTAAAAAAAATAACAAAACGGTTTTTACAAACGTGGTTTTTACCGATAAAATGACATTTAATGTTTGTTTGATGCTGAATTAAATTCTTATTGTGGTTGCCAGCTATTATTTTATTAATAGCATTATAAATGGAGGCGAATTGTCATAGAGCGGATAATGAGGAGAGTTTTTGTCATGTGTCCTTTGCCGTCACCGGCTATTAAGTGCGACCCTGCGGCCTGCGTCCGCGCCGCTCTGCGCTCCCAAGCACGTATCACTTACGAGACGGGACGTTATTTGGGGATAATTGTCGAAAACAATCGCATGTAGACGAAACTTTTTTGCTTTTACAATACTTAGATATATGTTTAAAACGTTTTTATAAAACGGTCACATTTTTCCGTTCTGTATCTTGTAATAGGAATTCTGTTTTTAAATTGTACGACAAACTGTAATAATCCAAATGACTTTTGAACATGGCAACCCGCGGCGTCGTCGGCGACGAGCTTGGGCGCCCGGCGCACGCGCAGCGTTGCGTAAAAAGCACAGCGAACGGCGAGCGGTGCTTAATGCAGATAATGAGACCATCATCGTTTACAGAAGTAAGTTTAATTAACGTAAAAAAGCACGTTTACTCTAACCGCCGCGTTATCGCGACCATCTCGCCACTTATAATGACTTTTGTTCATTATTTTGTTGCGCACTCTACGTGTCTGAGCCGCTTCCGGCCGCGCTGTGCTTCTAAACATCAATTTTATGCTCATGTGACTGTTTGATTTCATAATATATGTATGTGCGCTCATTTTAGTTTCAATTTGGGAATCTGTTTAATTAATTTTCAGCCATAATACATAGCTTGTTAGATAACATCGCTATGGAAAGTAGGATTTAGGCACGTATAGGTATAATTAGGGTAATTGTTAACTGTTCTCTTAATTACCTATAGAGCAGTGTGATCTCGGCTTTATTAAGAAAGTAGCTTTTGCCCGCGGCTTCGCCCGCGCGTATGTCGGAAAATATCCCACGGGAACATAGTATCGAGATAAAAAGTATCTTATGTCCTAACCCAGGTCATGGTCTACCTATGTGCCAAATTTCATCCAAATCCGTTTAGCCGTTTTAGCGCGAAAGCGTAACAAACAAACAAACTTACTTTCGCATTTATAATATTATAGTTAGGAAGTTAGGATGAGATAAGTTTTACATAAAAATAAAGTTTTAAGTGTTTTTCTTCCAATACTTAGTGCTTTTCAATTCATTTTTTTAGGAAAGGAAAATACTGATGCGGTGTTTTGACTTTCTGAGCTGCAGGGTAATTGCGTAACACGCTTACGGTAAGGATCGGTTTCATTTTGGCAGTTCCAACAACATTCACTGCGTCATTTACGTTTTGGAACAGCTAAATTTTGCGAACATATATGAAGCAATGGATTAGCAATATGTTTCAAAATCATTCAGGTTGCGATTGATAGTATGTTACGCAATTAGAGTGCTGGTTTCCTATTCGTATAAGGAGATATTGATGTTTTTACCTTATAATTTTAGCTTTCTCGTGTAGAATGCATGTTGTTTTACATTTATTTTAAACTGAGGAATTTTAGGTTTTAAATACAGCGTAACTATTGTTTATTTGAAATATCTAATGTAAGTAAGTAACTTCAAAAAGAAATTAACTCAAAATTATGAAATAACTTTAATTATCTAACGTAAGTAAGTAATTTATTCTATATAGTTACTGTAGTTTTATTGAAATGTGGTAAATTGTTTGTGTATTAAGTACGTCAGTTATAGGTATACCTAGGTAACATATGTGTCAAATTCATGTTAAAAGAATGGAATCTAGAAACATTACAGTCATCATCAATAAAATGAAGGTAAAGTAATAAAATCTGTAAAATAATAAACTAATCTAGGATTTTCGCCATCTACACGTCAAAAGTAGGTACAAAATTAATAGTCATGCACACATCAATCAATCTGCCTAGCCTTTTCCCAACTATGTTGGGGTCGGCTTCCAGTCTAACCGGATGCAGCTGAATACCAGTATTTTACATGGAGCGACTGCCTATCTGACCTCCACAACCCAGTAACTGGGTAATACGATACCCCTTGGTAAGACTGGTTGTCAGACTTTCGGGCTTCTGACGACCCGTAACGACTGTCAAAGATCTACGAATGACAGCCGGGACCAACGGCTTAACGTGCTTTCCGAGGCACGGAGTGTCGATATATAAAGATGGTCACCCATCCACGGACAACCCCGGCAAGCGTAGCTTAACCTGATGGATCGACCCGTTCGGCTGTTATTACTTAGCCACGAGCTCCTCACATGCACACATGCCATTACATTTTCACGCTCCGAGGAGTACATTGCTCAACACAAGTTTCGGAACTAACGTTCATGGTGATCTCTTACATAACTAGGTACACATTATGTGACCGACTGTACATATCATTACCGCTATTCGTTTTATCATGCGATGAATCGTTTTTAATGACTATATTTAGGTTTTATGTAGGTTTGTGCTTTAGGCAATAGGCAACACTTCAAAGGCCCGTGCGCTTCAGAACTATTTTCCAAGGTTGCCTGGATGAGATCGCAGTGTGCGATAAAGCCGCCAATTGTATGTTTTGTAGTTTAAAATTTATCTTTAAGTATTGTATAATCTGGTGGACAATTAAGTATGACGGCGCAGCAAGAAGCGCCGCCTATGTTTGTTACGAAGTTACTGGAATCACCAAAAGATTGGATAAGAGTGACACTGGCTGGTGACAGTCACTCTAGCAGCACGTCGCATCAATGGTTGCGTGGCGGCTGTCTTCGGATGACAGAAGAGATGTCAGAGCCGCTTTCGTACCACGTCCACGACAAACTGCTATATTCTGGCATAATCCTGTTGATATTGAAGCTCCCGGGGGCCAACCACCACCTCTTAAAGCAGTATTATTTTAGTGTTACTTCAGTGTGAGAAAGAGATGGAGCTATACAGGACGTCTAGCTCCATCTCTTTCCCACACTGAAGTAAGATTACAATAATAGGTTATAATAGTCTGTCATAATTTTTTGGTGTAGGTACTTTTGGGAAGAAAGTTTCTATCCTTAGTTTTGTAACATGTCTCCTGAGATCAGGCACATGCAAATTACAAGATGTGCTCAGAAACAATCTAAATTAGAAAGAAAAATAGGTTCATTTGTGACAGAAACACGTGCATACAAAAAGATAAGAGTAATCAGAAAAAAACCGGCCAAGTGCGTGTCGGACCACGCAGAATGAAGGGTTTCGTAGTTGGGATGAAGAAAGAAGAGACAGAATTATCCCAAGAACAAACTTAACATTGTAGTTAATAGCATAGCATTGTTTTTATGTGTAGGAACCTTTTTGGCTTCGCACAGGTCTTTATATTGATTCTTTTTTTGTTTTGTTATTTGAAAAATATGTTAATTTTGTTAATTTTTTATTATTCTTGTATTTCCTTTCCTTTTTTAATTTTTGTATTTCCTGTGCGTGTCTCAAATAAAATATTTTTCTTTCTTTTTTTCTTTCTAGTCAATCATGTTCTGCCATACATTCCAACTACAAATGAAAGTTTGTACGCACAATATTGAGAGATTTACCGTGTTATTTTAAGACAATAGACTTCTCATAGACAGAAAAACCTATTTTCTGTAATCTATAAGGTATAGAACTATTTTCTGTATTTTTTTTTCAAAATTTTTGGCTTAGTTGTTTCGGAGATAAGAGGGGGTATGGTAAATTTTCGTCTATTTTCTTAAACATCTTTAAAACTATTTATTTTAAAATTATTTAAAAAATAATTATCAGTAGCAGCCCGGAGTCTGGATTTGTGCCCGGTAGATGGCAATAGGCTCGCCCCCTATTACATGGGACTTAAACATAACTTGCGAAATGTGGGTGTACTATATGTACACCTCTGCCTAACCCTTCGGGGAAACTAGGCGTGATGTTATGTTTATGTTATGTTATTTAAAAAATCTATTCAATACCTCCACAGTAAGCCCTGTCATTTGATTTGTCGCACAGTATAGTTTGCACAACTTTTTTTAAAATTTTCTCATTTACTCCCCAAAAGTGACCGACATATTCAAAATTCATTTATTTACATAACACGTCCGTATTTGGGTCACAGAAATTGATATGTGTACCAAATTTCAATTTAATCGGTTCATTAGATTCGGAGCAAATTGGCTGTGACAGACGGACAGACATACACACACGAGTGATGTGTTCCGTTTTTCCTTTTGAGCTACGGATCCCTAAAAATAACAAAATAGATTTATATACACGAGCACAAAACAGAAATAGTCGGCAGCTGCACGTCAGGACTGTGACAAGAAGGCTTCCACTCAGCATGATGCAGTGCTATGGGGGACCCACAGCGCTGATTTTCAGTGGTCACCCGAAAAAGACGTAGTGACTCCCAAGTCAGGTTTAGTGCTGTAAACATAAATGGGTAACAAAATAAAATAAGAGTATATACTTACCTTCTTACTAATAAACGTTGTATAGCGTCTGTATAGTTACACAACGCTTTGTCTTCTTCTTTCGAAAGTCAAATTACTGACAACTGAAAGAGAGAAATCGGTGTGTAACTATTCACCTGATATAATACGTTTATTAGTAAGGAGGTTAGAGTATATGTAATGCAACTATACCTACAACCAATTATATGAATAAATATTATTAAATAACATACAAATTAATCCGCAGCCATCACCGTGCGTGCATATATAATGTACCTACCTACCTGAAAAATATTATTACACGAGTATATCCCGTGTCTCGCTTCCAGTATACAGTATAAAATACACACATACACACATATAATAAATAATAAATAATTACTAATTTTAGTGTTAATATCAGTCGATAATGTAGGACTGTAGGTAAAAGATAAAGTTTGTTGTTCCCACTCATCAATGTGGGATGTGGGTAATTAGTTTAACTTCGAATTTCAACCAATTATTTAGTACACGTGTCATGATTAGATATTTAGCTGATATCTGACCATGTAATGTATTTTTCACTAGTTTATATTCTTTATCATCATCATCGGCAGCTTTGTTCCACCCACTGATGAATACAGGCCTCCAACCTTATGATGCCATGCTACCCTCAATAATTAGTATTTATTTACATTCCACAATGTGAGCTTAGGTGGTACCTATGTTTTACAGAGACATGATCATTGTGGACCCTGTCGGGCAAAGAGGAAGAGGGCTTTAATTTGATGAATTAGTTGGTATACTTTATATTACCCCCGCCCCCTCTTTTATATTACCCTTGACCGCCTCGTGGGTCTAGTGGTCGCAAGTGCTACTGCTGAACATGAGGTCCTGGGTTCGATTCTCGGGTCGGGCAGTGTTAGTGGGTTTTTGCATCTGGAATTTCTCAGTAACAACCCGGAGTCTTGGGTTTGGGCCCGGTTGATGGCAATAGGCTCGCTCATAACTGGCGAAATGTGGGAGTACGGTACAACTCTGCCTAACCCTTCGGGGAATACAGGCGTGATGTTATGTTTAATGTGTGACACAGTATTGCCAAAGTACCTACCTACATACTTTGTATTATTAAAGTAATTATTTCTCCTGTATTATTTTTCCTGGTCTGTGCGAGTCTCACCCAGGGGTCGTATTATGAAGGATTAACGCAATTATGATTGCAGCCCGAAAAGGGATGGTGTTATCGGTCATGAATAGCTCGGTCTCTCCGCGCACTGGAATCATGATGGCATTATCACGTTATAATATGGCACCAGGTCTTCCCCGCGATCTTCTGTAGGCCGTCTACCCGGCTGTTGGTCTGCAAACGCTCCTCCTGCCCTACTATCGTTCGACAACTACTTCGTTAGGGCTCTGCTCCATCTACTATTACCACGTCGAGCCAAGTGACCTGCCCACCTCCGACCCGTAGTCCGACCTCTAGTTTATATTAGTTTTGAAAAAAGTGTTCAACACATTCATGGTGCGTAGTGCTAAGGATTGGAACTGCTTGCCGGATTCTGTGTTTCCCAAAAACTAATATAACCTGTGAGTCTTCAAGTCTCGAGTGAATAGGTAATAGGATTGCTTCTAGGCAACCATGCACCATCGCCAGCATCGTCGGGCACCATCAGGAGGGCAATCCTCGTAATTTTAAGAAGGTTGACAGTCGGATTTCAGTCTCAATATGTAAAAATACCTATAATTTCCCTACATTTTTGACATTTGATTGTCGCTGAGATGAGATTGCGACTAGATTTTGAACGTTTTTAGTTATGGGAATTGGGCTTCAGGTCAGATAATAATAATTTAAAAAAAAATATCGGGTCTTTCGATGTCGTAAGATATTGATGATGATTATAAATACAAACGGCCTATCTCAGGAGTGCTACTTTTTGAGTAATTAAAATTTAAACGAACCATACCATAAATAATTCTGTCATCTATTCTAAATATTTCATGAATTGTGTGACAATAAGACCATGACTGTTAATTGATTATATGACTAAGCTAAAGGTTACAGCTTCAAATAAAATAAAACAAAATTAATTAAGTTACCGAATAGGTAGGTACCAGTGGCGCAGCTACAATTATCATTAGAGGGACGCCGAAGAAAAACTTGTTCAGTTCTCATAAACTCAGACAAAAACTGTAGGTATCTTATGATGTATTAAACTGGTATTAAATATAATTATGTATTGTGATGTGAGACACAGTTATACACACAGGTGTACCATATCATTTGGCAATAGGTAGTAGACATTAAGAAGAGTGATTGTTCCTAAGGGAAGCCGATAGGAATCGGGTTGTATGAAGGCTACGCCCCTGGTAGGTACCTAGATACGATTATCTATGAAAAACCATAAATTAGTGCCAACAGCAACACGACGGAGAAGATATTATAATGGAAATACCGACGTTTGCAATTAAAAGTATAAATAGACCATGTAACCATAAACTGCATGTCTTTTACAATTGAAATTATTTCGAATTGCGATTGTCTCGTTATCGCAAGTAGGTACACGAGCAGTTGCACCATGTCGTTTTGAAGGATATAATTTTATTACCAATTCAACTTAACTGACCGCAACAGTAATAGGAAAGATCAAAAAATTCGCCAAGTACAGGTCGGACTCGCACACGAAGGGTTCCGTACCACCGTACAATATTTAACATTACGTTTCTAACTTAGTAAAAAAAACACGTTTCCTTTATGGGGTTCCCTTTAATTTTTAACTTTATTTTATTTTTATATATCTACAATCTGTGAAAATTTCAACTGTCTATCTATTATGGTTCATGAGATACAGCCCGCTGACAGACAGATGGACGGCCGGACAGCGGAGACTTTGTAATAGGGTTTCGTTTGGCACGCTTCGGGTACGGGACCCTCATAACGGAGTCGACATACATTCATGAACGTACAACAAAAATAATTATGAGCAAGTATCAAACAGTTTTGCATTTGCTTGTGAACAGTAATCATTAATGTGGGTTACACACAGCTTATTAAACTGTCAGGGAAATAGTCAATAGGCGCGCAAAAAGAAATGAGTGCCGTGCTTACGTTACCTAACAGTGCCTTTATAACTAAGTTAGTGCATTTACAAGACGGCGATATTGTCGGCGAATCTCTTCTAGACACAACAAAGAATATCTGATTAAGGGTACGTGAGCACGCGAACTGTCGCGCATGCGCAATATAGCGTCAACTTTTTACTCGTCTCAAGATTGCTTGCACAACGATCAAAATTGTGTGTTAGTACACCTACTGTAAAAGCATGTTACGTCACCAGCCTAATAATGTTCGTGGAACAAAGACGAGCAATTAAATAAGTATTTGTTAAGCTTGCTCAAGTAAAAACTCTAAATTAATGTGCCAAGCTTCCTGATAATGAGTAATTATTGCAATTAGAGTACGGTCAGCGAGTTAGCTGTCAGGTATTTTATTTGTGCTCGCCTTGTTTAATTAATTATAATATTTAATTAACGCATGTCATGCTGCTGATCTTTAGGCAGGAATCATTTTAAATGGACAAATTAGTTTTATACTAATTTGGTATTTTTTTGTATACTTATACCTAAAAGAGATTGTTGCTCTGTCATATACTTAAAGGTAGCAAGGTAGCTGACCTAATGTGTATTCAGGATGTAGTTAAACGTTTGTGATATTTTTTGTGTTTTACCCGTCAAAACGACTGAGACTATCACTTTTTTAGACAAAACTTTGTTCTACCTAGAGAGCTTACTTGAACTCCAAGTAAAACAGTAACCTATTTCGAATTTCAGTAAAAAAATACAATTTCTTAATTTCTTTTGCAGTTTTCCATGAATTTGGAAATTGAAGTCTAGATTTACAATGAAGAACATTAAATAAACAAAACAATACACAGGTATGTAGGAGTATGCTGATGCTGTCGTTACACAGCGGGGGAGAACGGGGTGCGCGGCGCGGGCGCAAGTCGCGACACAATTATGTCATTCGATCACAACAATTACGTGGGAATACATTAGATCTCTGTACAATTATTGATTTTGTTAGCTGCGCCCACGATGATTATAACTCGCATGTGAAATGATAATAATCTCCAAGATTCTCGGATTATAATGACAAATAAATTGCACTTTACTTTTCTTTGACGCTGATCTAGGTGACATAAGCAAAATGTGGGGTTTTTAATCATAACACAAAACATAACAGGGATACGAGGCAGGATGAGTCGTTTTAATCTAACCGATTACCATCACCAGCTCTCAAGGCATGAGTAATTTGTGGAGTCGGTCGTAACTTGGTTCTAGAATTGTTTTGGGTCAGAATTTAAATACGGCTAAACTGGTATTAGTATATAGAAGACAAAATAAAAGTAGGTAGGTACTAAGTTTTGTTTTAGCTAAGATCACTGAAAGGTGAACTTCACCTTTGTTGTGACCTCAGCCAAAAAAATAATTTTTACTAAACAATCAAATATTTGCACCCATTTTTGTTGTTATTGTATTCTACAACATTATAACAATAGAAGCGACATTAAAAGTCGCGTCTGCACAACAAAAAAAGTCGCCACACGGTCTACAAAATAAAACATTAATAAACTACTAGAATAATAATTTCGTATACCTAAAACTTATGAATGAAGTAGAAATTGCCATAATATCAAGGAACCGTGACTGATTGGCTGAACATTTGATAACATTTCCGGAGCCACATCCGATGAAGTATCTAACCTTGCTGTATTTTTGGAAGAATTCATTAACAAAGGGCACATGAAAGAGCAACCGCACCGGAAAAGTGCAGAAACGTTACAATCGTAATTAAAAGCAACAATTCCTTGGAAATCGATAGCAAAAAAAAAACAACTGTAACGCGACTCGATACCGAGAACGGAAACGCTCGATAAACGCTCTAGTTTGCCGAGTACGAGCGGCTAATAAATTTATTATCATTTAAAATTATCATATTTGTAATATAAATTGCGAGTAGGAGCCATAAAAGTGGTGTGATTAGAGTTTTTCAGGTGCTGGCTGGCGGCGGGAAGCGTGAAATTACTGCCAACGCATACTCGCCTACCAGCGCTCACTGTGGTGTATGTAGGTGCGAGGCTAGGCGATGCTAGGTTGTGCCACGCATACTCGCCTACCAGCGCTCACTGCGGTGTATGTAGGTGCGAGGCTAGGCGATGCTAGGTTGTGCCACGCATACTCGCCTACCAGCGCTCACTGCGGTGTATGTAGGTGCGAGGCTAGGCGATGCTAGGCTGTGCCATGCATACTCGCCTACCAGCGCTCACTGCGGTGTATGTAGGTGCGAGGCTAGGCGATGCTAGGTTGTGCCACGCATACTAGCCTACCAGCGCTCACTGTGGTATATGTAGGTGCGAGGCCAGGCGATGCTAGGTTGTGCCACGCACGAATCTAAATGTGTCCATGCCATATGTTGATGAAGAGACATTGAGACAGCTCTAGATTTTGATTTGTTAAGTAAACTCTCAAAGTAAGAAGTTGCGACCGCGAGTTACGTAAGTTTTCAATATTAAGTTTCTTGTAAATATCAAACTGTGTTTCTTGAAATCAGTACCTAGGCCCAGGCCAGGTCAGGCCAGTAGGTTCTACATATTATAACACGTCTGAACTTTTCCACTACACTTTTATAAAACATTTTGTACAACATGATGTTGACCATTCACCCCGTGTTGACAACAACACAACAACAACCTTAAACTTGAACGAACAACACTCGTTTTCATCGCAAACATATCATATGTAGCACATACCCAACTTGTTCACGTGAACGCCGTCTCTGTGTGAGTGTGTGCACACTCGCGTGTTACTTTCAATAAACGCTTAGAGCATTTGTACTATTAAATAGCCTTACATGCGATTAAAGGTTCACGCGAGCGTGAAATGAAAATTCTAAATGCAGTATACAGATGGAATTCGCTGGAAGTAGTTTTTTTACTCCATATAACTCACTTAATGGTTCTCTTGACCCAAGTCTTGTAGCTAGTAATGGAAGCGTCAGGTATGAGGAATATTATCGATTGCTTCATTAACAGCTTGTCGTGAACACTTGTGTTATAAATTTTCATCGACGCAATCTATGATGTGATAAAAATGTAGATAGATACTTTCCTCAGGCGATGTGGATGATCTTACTAGATCATCCACATCGCCTGAGGAAAGTATCTATTAGTAGTAGATATTTTTACGTTATTGGCTACTGCCAATAACGTAAAAATATCTAGGTTCCTTGTGTTGAATAGCGCATTTGTATGATAATGTTTAGCTTTCTTATGCACTAGTTAAGCAAACACGAAGGGCGCTAAGTTTGGTCCTAGAAAAAATGTATTAGATAAACATTTACACAAATCCCCTCTAACACAATGTGAAGTGTAATACGCTATTTCTAAAGAGTTAATAAGTCATATTTAAGTGCGTAATTAGGTTGGGTTTTATAGAGCAACAGTGGAAAATTGTTCAATCGAAATAACGGACAAACGAAATTCTGTTTTTTTTATTTGTCCAAGTAGGTACTTACGCTGTTTCCAATATTTATTTCTCCTTCCTGATATTCTAAAAATCTAATTTACGTACTGTAAGAATTGTTGTTGATCGACTCGACCAACGAAGGCTGTAGATAAGTCTTTGTAGGTAATTCTTTGTCTTGTCTTCTAACATCTTCTTTCCCCTGTTTCTTCTGACCCCAGAAGAATTCTGAGTCATGTCACCTTCCTATAGATGACACAACTATAACGTATTGTTAAAGATATTGTATTCGTGTGTGTACTTTTAATTGTGTATATAATCGCTGGCTGCGCCTGAGTCGCTCTACTGTGACCTAACAGTAATTGCAGCACTTTGCCGTTTTTTCCTTCGGCCATTAGTGCTCTTTACGAGTTGCACTGAGCATGCACGAATTGCACGATATAAACATTAAAATTTATATTAGCGTATTCGTCTGCAAATGTGGAAATAACATATTAGTTTCCGCGTTGTTATCTAAGAGTAAACTATTCGTTAGTTGTGTAACTGTTTCATGGGTTGAGTTGTTTTTTAGTAGAAACATAAGTTATGCCTGTTGTTATTCAAATAAGCCGATAAAGAAAACTTTGTGAAATATTTTTTTACATCAAGCAACTGTAAGTTCCTTGAATAAAAATTGTTAGGTTAGGTTAGGTTTGGTAACTCGGCAAACGTAAGGTAGGACGCCTTCAGGCTAGGTGGAGCAACGATGTTCGCAGTGTGGCTGGTAGCAGCTGGATGAGAGTTGTCGAGAATCGAGATGAATGGCGTGCGATTGGAGAGGTCTACATCCAGCAGTAGGCTGCTACAGGCTAGATGATGAGGTTTCGTGACTAATTGACCGCTCAGGTAATCTCATGGTAGAAATACAACATACAGAGATTCTGGGTTTTATGCCCAAGTTTAGCAAAGTGTTATCTACGTATTAGTTTTTACATTAAGATATTCTCAGTAGCTGCTCAGATTTTGGATCGAGCCTAGTTAAAAGTAATAGCCTTGCAGTTTAATGGTACTTAAACCTTAACTGACGATGACGAAAAATGGGTTTGTACCTACTTTACTCTTCGTGGAATCCAGGCGTGATGTTCTGCGTTTTCACACAGCTCTACAGGAAAAGCTGTCAAACTTAAAATAAATCCTAAAGTAAATGACTATTAGCCCTGTGAAGCAGCCGATGCTAAAGGAGACGGCGTGGCAGGCCTGCTTGGAAGCTTTCTTCCACAATTAGAGCAACATACTCGTAGTCGTATGTGGAACGCGCTATCACAAAGAGTAAAGGGCTTGAACACCTTTGGCCTCTGATAAAAATAAAGTTTTAAATACAACATTTATATTTGGTTTAATTTTGAAAGAATTCTGATAACAAGACTACTTATTAATTTCATAAATATTATATCTGAAGTGTTATTATAATTTTCCATCAGTTTCTCAGTAGCAGCCCGGACTCTGGATTTGTGACCGATTGATGGCAATAGGCTCGCCCCCTAGGTATTACATGGGACTAAAACGTAACGGGTAAAATGTGAATACAACATGTCCCGGAACTAACGTACAACCTCTTAAATGGTCATTGTAAACCCCTAATCGCGAAAACAAATCAGGTTTTCCCTACATTTTAACGTGATACGCGAACATAAATGTAGGGAACAGCTGAATTTTTTTTCGCGATTTCAGGTTTGGTCACATAGTAAAAGTTGTCCATAATGATGAGTACAATGACGCCTTAAGAGGTTGTGCGTTAATTCTGGGACATGTTGTAGGTACACCTCTGCCTAACCCTTCGGGGAATACATGCGTGATGTTATGTTATCGTATCTAAACTAGAATGTTGAAATAAACTTATTTTAGGTTAGTTTTATGGCATTTGGCTAATAAACATTTTATTAGCGAAGCAGAAGACTATTATTTAGTTAACTTTAGGCACTATGAGCCGATCCCAAATTAAAACAGTAGGCACTTGAAATAACAGTAGGTATTCTCTTTCCAAGCATATATTTTACTTTTGACATAAATAGGTACGCCTATGGAGTTCCTTATTTCACACATACTACTGATACATAATACAGTAGACTACTACACTGTACTGTGTGTACAGTATAGTAATACAGTGATAGTGTTCTTGACAGGCAACCATAGACGAAAAAATGCAATACTTCATGGATGCTAAAGTAATAAATGGTTGAAAAGATTATAAGTATATAGAAGAAAACTATGGCACAAAGGTTTTAATTTTGATGTTCTGACGGTAACACTTTATTTACACAGAGGCTTCTGCGTAAGTTGGTATCAAATAAAAGTTCGTAGAAGAATGTGTTACATATTCCGACCAACTCATTAGATAAAATGAAAATCCCATTATATTCCATCCTCAAATTATTTTCATAATGCCACATAACTATGTAGGTACGAGAACGAATGTGACAAATGTAGGCAGGAAAATAAGGATGTCAGGAAGGAAGTATTTTTAAAATTGCAACATTTGCAAACACAAATGTTGCAATTTTATAAAAATAAATGGTTTTTAGGCTAGAATAAATAAAATCTTTTTTGCAAGTAGTCCTTGTATTAGGCAATAGAAGTTACTTTCCCTGCCCTTTATTGATGCCTAATTTCCATAAACAGCCTAGCCTTTATGAAACTCGCATTATACCAAGAATAAAGCGTGTAAATCAAACATTAGCCGTTGGCTACCGTTATTTTAAACACTGTAAAAAGTGTATAAAAATAGCTTTTATTGTAATACAGACAATTATTGTTGTTTAAACCCGATATGTCATTGTTTCCAAGCCATTGCTTCCAGGGACACGTGAACTTTACACCATAAGCAAGCTAGTAAGTGTACACGACTATATTTCATTGCATTTAACGAGAACAATTTCTTCTATGAAATATTATTGTTCGTTTTTCGTGAAAAAGATTCTGGTTTTTGCAGCTGGATGAAAGTAGCCTAGAATCGAGCTATTTATTAGCGTGCATGCTGTTGCTGAGTAGACTTCTATAGGCTGATGACGAAGGTAGGTACGGATTGCACAAACGCAGTAGATAAAAAAGTAATTTAAAAAAAAATAAACATAAGTAACATAACATCACGCCTTGCTTCCCCGAATGGTTGGGCAGAGCTGTACCTATAGCACACCCACATTTCACCATGTATGTTTAAGTCCCATGTAATAGGGGGCGAGCCTATTGCCATCAACCGGGCACAGATCCAGACTCTGGGCTGCTACTGAGAAATTCCAGATAGAAAAACCCAATTACACCTTGCGCGACCCGGGAATCGAACCCAGGTCCTCATGCTCAGCAGTAGCGCTTGGGACCACTAGACCAACGAGGCAGTAAAAAAAATTAAAGCGAGTTCAAAAAGAAATTAACCTTTCGCATGTCGTAATTACAGACACAATTAGTAAACAATTGACTATGGGGTTCAAATGACACGCAAAGACTTTTATGAAATAACTAATTTCGGAAGTCGGTGTCTTGGGATCTGTATTTTAGTTTTTTGCCAACGACTTTCGAAATTAAAGCTATTTCATGATTTAGTGTTAATTTATTTTTGAAGTAGATTTAATTTATTTTAATAACTTTTTTATTTCGTAATTTTTAGTTTTAAGTAAAAACTGGAATATTTGTTTAATAGTTTTGTTGTAAATATTACACTAGAATTTGACCAAGGTTTTGAGAGGTTTTCCCTTTAACACACCCGTAGCTCGTATCATTAAGCCAGGCCGTCACACTTATTTATTTATTTATTTATTAAAGAACACCAACAGCATATACATTCAACATTGTTTTATAAAAGTATTTAGGAAAGTATTACTGCTAATGTATACACAAATTATAGGTGTACATAAAATTTAAAGAAATAAGATCACGTACACTTAAGTATTAGTCCACTGAACCATTTTTGATGAAACACTGCACTGTTCCCTAAGTTGAAGTATATATAAGTTATAAGTAGTAATAAAAAATGGCCACAATCCGATTAATAGTTTCGGAGAAATGCGTGGACAAAGATACATACCTATAACCTACCTATATTTTGTATATTTTACTGGAAGCCCTAATAGATTATCATAATTATATCAATATATTGCAGTTCCAATAATATTATATACATACGTGTCGAATTGATAACTTCATTCTTTTTTTGAAGTCGGTTAAAAACACACTGCAAGCTTCATGTTGACATCAGGCACCATAGTCATCACGCTTGGAAGATGGATTGGTAATGGCTGCAGTACTGCCTACTATGTGGATGCACATCTGTTGTGCTAATGAGCATAAACTCTCCTAAATATCGGAATAAGATAGTGCAAGACAAGTAGGTATACAGATTATAGGTGTTCTAACTTTCTAGGAATTTTGTGTTGTGTTAGCATTAGTCTTTGAACCTACGTACCTAAACACTACAAGAGATTAATTTTCATCAAGTTTCTGGATAGGTGTCCATTGCAGGAGTTTAGCGAGACCCTGAAGTCATAGCAACTTGAATTGGCGCAATGGTTGAAGCTTTTGTAAAGCTTTTAAGTCTTTGGTTAATTGAACAAGTAGGGGAACATAAATCCGGGAGACTTGCTCAGGTAGTAGAGATGAGTTATCTTTTTGTATCCACGTGTTTCTGTGACAAATAAAAACTTTTTTTTCTTTTTTTCTTTGATGCTCCACATCGCCTAAATCATTTTAAAATTCGCGGCATCGGGTTCTCTGACAGCATCCTCGCTAATTGTGTGTCATGCGCGATGGTTGCCGTTACGCCGGTTTGAGAGGGAACTGATGAAAACAAGTTTTTGGTGGTTGTAAGTGAAAATACCTACTTTTTTCTTGGTGTTTTTAGATTACTCCGACAACTATTCAATGTAATGTTTTTCATAATAATAGTTGCATTATTAGATTAATATAGTTTCATGAATGTGGTATATTTTAGTCTTCTTTACCCAACACAGACTGCAGATACGCGACAAAATGAAGATCATCAGGCAGATTTGATTCTTAGTGCATGAGGGACACATGCCTAGTGTTCAACTGAAGACAAAGAAACGTGATTTTGAATGTGCTTAAATATTTAGCAGTGATTATAGACATCTTTAGCTAAGACGCTTAATTACACTTACATCTGTTGGAACAAGTTCTTTAAAGCGGCTTGCGGTAGAAGTTAACTGGTAGAAATCGTCACCCAACGAAAAAGCGTTACGTTTCCCTTCATGTTTCAAGTGTCAAAAGTTCGGGTTTTTAAAACGAAGTTCTTTTTGTTTTCAATCATACGTGAAAAGGAACATTGTTCCTGACGGGGGTCCCCCGACCGCACAGGTTTCTTTTTTGTAGTACTGTTCCAATTTTATTAAAATATTTGATATTAGTTTTGTCTATATTTTCCCTATACAAATAAGTATGATCAACTCTCCCATGCATTGGAGAGATTTGAACCACAACTCTTGTTTTTAATGTTTTCTGCTCAAGTTAGTGAATCATTATTGGTCACTTTGTCTTTAGAAAATGAGGAACTCGTGGCTAAGTAATAACAGCCGCTCGGGTCGATCTATCAGGTTAAGCTACGCTTGCCGGGGTTTGTGCGTGGATGGGTGACCATCTTCAGATACCGAGATTCCTCCGCACGTTAAGCCGCCAGGACCGCTGTCATTCGTGGATCTTTGATAGTCGTTATGGGTCGTCAGAAGCCCGAAAGTCTGACAACCAGTCTTACCAAGAGTTATCGTATTACCCAGTTACTGGGTTGTGGAGGTCAGATAGGCAGTCGCTGCATGTAAAATAATGGTATTCAGCTGCAACCGGTTAGACGGAAAGCCGACCCCAACATAGTTGGGAAAAGGCTAGGCAGATTGATTTGTCTTTAGAAAATGGTACCTATGTACCAGAGATTCGTATACGTTCTTAAGCTGTCACCTTTTATGTCGTAGATAGTTACAATTTTATTCAAGTTTAAGTAAAAGGGGGTTCAAGTGTCTCGGACTCCCCCTACGATATAGGTAAACCGTATACAGTGTGTTTTTTACATGGGGCAGCATGGGGAAATCCTTAACCATAGCTGTTCCAGGAAAATCTTTAATTTTTCGTGTTCTCGTTTTGAATGAGAACAATTTTGGTCTATTTCAGTTGTTTTGTTTGTTGATAATGCGACAATACAAGAACATTGCACATTAAAATATTGCTATTTGGCATAGATTACCTATCTGAAATTAAGATAGGTACAATATTTTATCAACTGACTGAACTGCCTTACCAAGGGCCCAAGGGGTATCGTGTTAGCCAGTAACTAGGTTGTGAAGATCAAATAGTCAGTCGCTCCATGTAAAATAGGAACTGGTATTCGGCTGCATCCGGGTAGACTGGAAGCTGGCCCCAACACAGTTGGGAAAGGGCAGCAGATGATGATGACACAGGTGGTCTGAATGCCACAAAGCATTCTCTGCAAGTCTCAGAGATTACTGGGCAGATTTACGAGATATTTTTTTTATTTGGTAGAAGACGCATGATGTTTTATGACACTGATTTTACATTCTGTGATTACTTTGGCACACACACTAACTTATTAGCTACTTGTTAAAATTTTACGAACATCGTACACTTTTACAATGCTTGTGAATATGTGAGCACCGTGTATCTAACACATATTTAATTTATCTGTCATTGCTTCATTTTTAATTGTTTACCTATTGTAGTATAGTAATTTCATTCTAAGTTCATTGTCCTCACATATAATTATATAATAAATGTACCTACTTATACAAAATATCGTAAAACATTTTAAAAGAGTAACAGTGGAGTTTCTTGCCCATTCTTCTCCATACGAATCTACCTTTTAGAAGGGGGGACTAGAATCAATTTTGACGTTCAAAAGTGCCTTTTATGTGCTTATTTGAATTAAATGATTTGACTTTGACTTTGCCGACGGTAGAAGTGTTTAATCTACTCAATAAAATTCCTAAACTCACTGATAGAGATCGTACAGCTTAAACCGCTGGGTCGTCAAGCATGAAACTTTGCACAAGAGTTTCTTATATTATAACGAAAGTGAGCACTAAGAAAGGATTTTTAAACATTCATGGGGATTAAATAGGGGATGAAAGTTTGTCATTTATATCGATGGAAAATCCCATCAGGCACACTGCTTGTAAATTATAAATAAATAAGACGCCTGCGCTGTGGTTCCATATAATTTTTATTAACTTTGCTTGAGTAGTTTTTAAGTTAGCTTCAATAATAGGTTTTTAATCCAGTTCGTATATGTTGATGATGTTATCTTCGCATAGTATCTAGTGGTAGGTAAGTACATGAATTTGTGTGGTACTTACTTACATCTAAAAAGTAAATATTACAAAACTTATTAGGACTTATAAACAAAAACAACCGACTTAAAAAAACCTAAAAATGCGACTAAAAACTGCAAAATAATGTTTCAGAAGTCGGTGGCCATTAGGCAATAGCTATCTAAAATCAAAATAAAATTTTCTCCTTGAAGTCGCTTTTTTGATTTTGTTTTAAGTCTGTTGTATTTTTTTGTGACTTAGTTTTTAGGAAGCAGAAGTACCTAAATCAAACGTGTTGGTTACTTTTTCGCACATTGCTCTACAGCCATAAGACATACAGCTCATAAGGCCATTGCTGATTGCTCACATCATAAATACTTAGTAGGAATTAATAGAGCTCATTGGCATTTAAAATCCGCTGAATTCCAATTAGAAAAAGAATTCTGATAGTCATTTTGGGTCATTACGAATGATCCGGATTCCGGATATAGATATTGTAACGACCGACTCACCCCGTATCTGAGGTTTCTTAACCGGAGTTTAACTATTCGATAGAGCCGGTTCGATATCTTATTCTTGAACTCTCAGTTTTGGAAGAAGTACTTAAATTGATAATGAATGTTATAACTATTAAGAGTTTATTGAGGACCCAGAAACCCAGCGTGACAGGATGTTATTCAGGCCAGAGAGGAGTATTCCCAATAATACAAATCCAAATATACCTAAACCCCATCCAAGGCCGTTTCGGCTAGAACTGTACTCTATGGCTGAGTTTCAAAATAAGGTTATTTACATAAACAGGTACAATAATTAAAAGGTAACCGACGTGGATAATCATCAGAAATAAGGCGATTCTCACGAATGTTTATGGCCTTTTGGGGGGAAGGTTTGAACCCTTAAAATCCCCACTGCCTACGGCCCTGCGACGATCGGTATCTTGAATAGTATAAGATTAATACGATTTATTTAATAATAATAATAATTTATTGATCATTTACAAGTATTGCAGTACATGGGTATATAATTTATACGTGGTAAAATTACAGATTTGCTACAATTATACCTAGTGGGTAGGTTACTGTACAACCTGTATGAAGGAGTGACAGTTCTGATCCCCCATGGATCAAAGAATATGTATTTTACTTCTACAAAAATGTGGTACCTATAACTATGTAAGTTTAAAAAAAGAAAAAAAAACATTCAAAGAAAAACACTATCTTTAGGTATGGTAAAAACAATTTTGAAAATAAGATGTGACAAAAATCTACTTAGATATCACACCACACATGCTTCGCAAGGAACGCATTTCCACAGCATTTATTCTACTTTCATGCTTCTTTTGCCACACCCAACATTCACTTCCATACATAAGCGTAGGCACCAGCACACCATTGTGAACAGCCAGTCGGGCCTTTTTGGACATTAACTGGTTGGTCACAACTGTATAGCACCATTCACTTTATTTCCCGCATTTACTCTCCTTTCCACATCTTCATCAATATTTCCATACCTTGTAAACTGACTCCCCAAATATACAAACTCACTTACTTGCTCCACACTTTTATCATTTATTTTCACATCACACATCGATACGTCCTCTTCTCTTTCAAACACCATGACCTTCGTCTTATTCACATTTATATTCATCCCTTTCATCTTGTATGCTTCATCCACATATTTTTAAATAAGTAGAAATAGGTAACTATGGTAGGTACTTATGTGTTTATTTTAAATATGTATAAATTTATTAAACGACTAAATAAATGTAGGTACCTACCTACCTATCGGTTAAATGTGACCGCAACACAGGAAAACGAGAACTAGTCGATCGTTACAAATATTTAAAAGTATGTATTGTTTGTTAATAAAAAAATAAATAGGTAATAATAAATCTATTACCTATATATTAGAATCGACTATTAAAACGGAACGTTTTTTAAAATAGTTTAGCAGGTAAATACCTACATGTGTGGGATAAAATAATCAATAATTCTGTCATTGCATGGTAAATTGTTAGCCATGTAGACAAATGTCTCAAATAATATTAGGTAGGTAGGTACTTATTTTAGGAAGATTTTGAAGTAACGATTCAGAAAACGTGACAGAAATCATTTTCTCTCTTTCATGTTGTAAAATGTGGAATAGGTACATACCTAGGTATAGGCATGTATACAGCGCTTGTGCCGACCTCCGTGACAAAGGTCCTAAAATCCCAATCAGTGCGTTTTTTCGGTAGGTACTTATATCAAATTGCACTTAGCACTAAGCGTAAGAAGGTACTGAAGACGTCTTGGTAGGCTAGGACCACCCCTGAGGGACTACCCTCTTTAGGAGTCTAATGACAACTAATGTACCCCCTTATGTAGGTAAAAGAAATTGGAATATCTCTGTTAGGAACTTTGACTTGACCTTCATGCCCAAATTATTTTAGGCACCAACACACATACCTGCGGTAGCCACAGTATGGACACTTTGTACATTGCGAATGGTGAAATTGACATTTCTTTGATGCCGAAATATGTTATATCAAAAAGTGTTATTAAAACAAGAGATAAATAACTAACCAGTCTGTGTATCATAAATATAAGTTATTCATGTTCGGGCACAAAGCTGCGGTGGCTGACACGCTAGCCTCAATTTGGCGGGCGTGAACCAATTACTAGAGTATAGTGTCGCCAACTTTCAGTAAAACGCCGTCATAAAGTGCGATATCCCGCTGCGAGAACGCTTTATTTTCCTATAAAAGCGTTTTATCCACGTATAAAAGCTTAAATCCGCGCGGAGCTTTCTCCCGGCGGCGAGTTGGTAAAAAGAGCATTAAGTTGGTGCGGCAACATGGCCGGGGCACGCCCCGCGGCGGTGCGCGGCGGTTGGCTGGCGGCGCGCCCTCCCGCCGCGCCATTGGCGGCCCGCCTCCTGCCCACCGCGCCAGTCGAGCCGAGCCCGCCGCGCGACCTACACACCGCCGCGCTGCGACCGCGCATATCACACGCGATCCGTAACGCGCGATACACAGAACATTTTTAGTAACAGTTCTGCGCTCGCCGATTCGCAGTAAACTTTATTTCGTGAGAACTATAAGTGTGTAAACTTTGTTGCTGTGTCTGATAACAATTATCTGGAGTTTCAACTTTATTAAATTGCAATTTACGTTGCGAACATTCGGAAGGAAAAGTGAAAAACAAACTTATCTCGATCGGAATTTTGGGAGCACGTGACTTTCAGTAGGAAGAAGGACTAAAAGTTGTTGTGCCGGCGATGCGAGTTCGGAAACACTGTTGATAAAGTGTTGCTAAAGTTAGATATAATTGTTTTGGAATTAATTTGGACTGTGATGGCAAGGTGACTGGCGAGCTGGGGGCGATCGAGCTGTGCGTGGGGCGGGGGTGGCCCGCGCTGGATGCGCTAGGGGCGGCGAGCGGCGGCGGCGCGGGCCCCGCCGGCGGAGCGCTGGCGATGACGGTGCAGCGGGACGAGCGCGAGCGCGCGCCGCGCACACGGTTCATGATCACGGACATCCTGGACGCGCCCCCCCGCGATCTCAGCGCGCACCGGGACTCCGACTCCGATAGATCGGCTACTGATTCACCAGGTACGATACGCTTTTACTTATTTTCCTCTTTATTTCTAAACGTTGCTTAAAGTTAGAGACGTTTGAACGTCACAAAGTATAGATACTGTAGTACCTACCTCGACTGCTCAGCTGTTATTTTAGCTTAATTAATGTGCAGCTAAAGCTAATCTGGCGGGCTTGATGTTTTTGAATTTAAATTAAGAAATATTTAAAAAAATACCTGTTGATGCAAGTTACCATTAAAAAAACATACGCCAAATTAAAACGCTATGAATGGGCATTTTTTTTAGTATTTGCAACATTACGTGTATTTACATAAAAAAATGACACAGCTTCCTATACAAATGTTGTAGTCGCAGTTCAATTGAACTATACTACTACTATTTGTTTGTTCAATCCTAATTAGGATTGTTTGTTTAATAGTAGATAATAATAAGATAACTAGACTAAAATATTATAGCGTAGAACGGTGGTCGTTCGTTGTTGCTTAAATTAAGTCTGCTACAATGGATGAATTTAATCTAATGAAACTAATATAATATCAGTTACAGAGATATATGTCAAAATAGATAAAACTAACAAAAAAAAAATTTTTTTCATTGTAAATTCAAACCTCATAAGAATTAGCTAGCAGGTAGGTAGGTGCCTGCTTAGATACCTATTTACATAGGAATTATTTAGTGATAATGTTTTATAAATTGTGACAGCTGTCATAAATCCAGGTTGTAAAAAGTAGAATGCATAATTAAGCGTGCAGAATTTATCCACGAATATAAAAATAACTAACAAGAGAAAACAACAGGTAAATATAACTAGATAAAAATCCATAATTAAAAAACAAAAGAAACCCAAACACATTTCAAAAACAAGAAAAACAACAAAAAACAATCTCAGAGGTTGCTACGAAAGAACCAAATTCGCCCACAGGAGCGCTACGTCGTAGCACTTAAGATTTAAGAAAAGACATCAACGCGACAATGCACTCATTACATCTTATCTTTTCCGGAGACGGATTTTAAACGTTTTCCTGCAGGGTGTAATACATACACAGTGTAAAGTGCTCATTATGAAACCAGCAACACGGTAAGCACGGTATTATAATTTGATCTACTTCGATTGCTGGGAACCGCGATAAAGTGGCGCGTAGGTACAGTCACGCGACGACTCACAGGGTGTCTATTAGGAGACTTTACTTCGAAACGATTGTGATAAACATGTTAACTTATGTAATGTGTTTACGTGTTAAAAGTGCTGCCAGTGATGGAGTGGCGTTTGTATGTTTATTAGTTTTTTTATGATTCCTTAGCTGTTCAGTTAAAATTTAATAAAAAAAATATTTAGGTAGGGCTATTAATCCTACTAAAAGGTGTTAAGTTTTGTAAGCAAAAAAATATGAACTCATATTATGTTTTGTCATCACATGCAAAGTAACACGATTATAGGTAGGTATTGTAAATATGACATCGGAAAAAATATTTTTAACTTTTTCATTTAGGTACCTATAATGGATAGTCTTGCCATATCTGATGATACGACTTAAGATGTTAAGATGGTGTACTTGTTTAGAAGTAGTACATAACTTGTGGCTCGAAGACTCCTAGGTTACAGCTAAGTGTCGGGAATCAGGTAAAGAATTTAAATTAATTCTTAGTACAGAACCACCAGTACACGAGTCGAGCTCGCACTTAAGTGGTGTTTAGCTTTAGGCTACTTTATAATAGCATAAGTAGAAAATTAAATACAGTAAAGATTAACTACAAGAATGGTAGCTAATAATTTGAGTTATCATTAAAAAAAAAAAAAACAATGTTTGACCACTGACGGAGATAACAACTCTGTTCAGTTTTAAGTCTTATTCATTTAGTTAAGTATGTACCTATTAGTTAAAAACGTACAGATAAATGACATAGTTCCTAATATCTTGCAAGTCTTTAAATGTGTTTAGAATGCTTCCCTGGTAATTAGCTGGCTAGTTCGGTAGGACAATCACATTATCCCTTAAAAAAAAACTCGTTTTTAAACCAATTACGAAATAGTAAATGAACCAACATAATTTTCTATAAATGGTGCACACATATAGGTTGGTATAATGTTAGCTAAAACAAAAAAAAACTATGAACATAACATAATATCACGCCTTGTTTTCCCAAAGGGTTAGGCAGAGGTGTAGGTACTATAGTACACCCACATTTTGCCAGTTAAAAAACTATGAAATCTGAAAATAAAATCGAGTAGACCATATAAGTGTCAAAAATGTCAAAACTGTTAATTCTCCTTCTGTATAACTTTGTATTTTAGCATATGTAAGAGCAATTATCAGCGTAGCCCTTTCGGGCTAGGCTGATAATTAACTGACTATGTTAGGGTCTATGTAGGGATAGTTAACTATATTAGGGTCGGCTTCCAAGCTAACTGGATACAGCTGTATACCAGTATTTTACTCAACTCAATAACTCAAAGTATTTATTTCAAATAAACCAATTACAGGCACTTTTGGATTATCAAGGGGTCAGTCAGTCAGAAAGATGAAGCTAGTAGCCCATTCCAAAGCGTAGTAGGTTCATATGGAGAAGAACGGGCAAGAAACTCCACGGACACTCTTTTATATCAAAATATTGTTACAAAATATTGGTTACATCATTCATGTTGTAATTAAGTATGTGAGAACAATGTAGAAAGACGTGCACGTTAAAAGCGTCCGCAACAAAAAGATAAAAACCAAAAACGATTCAAAACTTAAAAAAGTAGGTATTCTCAGTCGCCAAGGCAAATTTAAGTCAATGAAAGACGTACCCAGTTAATGGTAGCTTTATAGTAGGTACATAGTGCTCACAGATGTGTTATGCAATTATACAATAGAGATTGAATATATATATTGCAAAGATAGTTTTTACAAGCTTCAGCAGCTCCAACAATATTTTTGAATGCTAATCAATTAGTTTCTGTACCCTTGTGGAGCAGGACCAGCATTGAGCCAAGCATTGTTGTCAGCGATGTAATCCCCCAACGTATAATAAGTATGCTTAGCTGCATAGTGTGCGTTTTATAGAAGATTTTAATTTCGTTTCATCCAGTTGGAGAATATGGGGAGGTATTTTATTGTAACACTTTAAACAGTAGGTACCCCATGAAGGATGAGTCTACTTTAGCCAGTCTGAAACCTGGTTGAACTAATTGGTCCCTTACATGGAGCGACTGCCTATCTGACGTCCACAAACCAGTTACAGAGTAACACGATACCCTTAATAAGACTGGTTGTTAGACTTTCGGGCTTCTGACTACCCGTAACAACTGTTGAAGATCTACAAATGACAGTCGGGACCATACGATATCACAAGTTGTATTTTAAATTTAATCATCACAAAAGTATCTACTCGTACCTAGCAAATATTTCTCTTCATTCGTCCGGCAAATGCTATTTCGATTATTTGAATTTGGTGGTAAAAATGACCGGTGCACATGAAACATAAGTTACTGCAATCAAATCGTTGTTGCAGGTTCTTCTTTGCGTTTGTTCATAACTTGATGAGAGATTAAAGAAAGAAAGAAAAATATTTTTTTTGCGACACGCACAGGAAATACAAAAAGTAAAAAAGGGCATTAAAAAGTAACAAAATTAACTTTTTAAAATATACAAAACTAAATAAAATTATAAATAAAAACCTGTGCGAGGTCAAACAGGCTCCTATCGCAGCACAATGCTGCTATATTAAAAAAAAACCGCAGCGCTTGGATTAGCTGGTTTTGGCTTGTAGATTAGTTGTGTTACAAGTAAAGCTGTTGGTCTAAAGATAAGGAAGTTATAAGAGATACCAGTCGTTTACAATCGCGACATTAAAAAATCGGCCAAGTGCGTGTCGGACCACTCACAATGAAGGGTTCCATGGTTGGGATGAAGAACGAAGAGACAGAATTTATTATCCCAAGAACAAACTTAACCACTGTTTGTCTCTGCATAACCCAAAAGGTTGACTGGTAGAAAATGCCTATGGCATTAAGTCTGCCTCTGTACATTTCTATGCTTGAAGTATTAAATAAATAAATAAAGTTAGCAATGTAGTTGAAAAACATGTTCTCCTATACATTCCAACTGCAAATGTAAGTTTTTACGCATAATGTTGATAGTTTTACCGTGTTATTTTAAGATCGTCTTCTTATAGGTTTTCCTGTAATCTATTAGTAGATATAGAACTATTTTCTGTATTATTTCAAATTTTTTGGCTCATTAGTTTTGGCGAAGGTCAATTTTCGTCAATTTTCTTAAATACCTTTAAAATTGTTTATTTTAAAATTATAAAAAACCTATTCGAGACCCCCACAGTAAGCCCTTTCATTTGATATGTCACACGGTATAGTTTGCTAAACTTTTATTTTTATTTTCTTATTGCCCCTCAAAAGTGACCCCATAGGAATTCAAAATCCATTTATTTATGTAACACGACCATGTTTGGGTCTAAAACCAAAATATCACAAATTGTAATCCATTTGTAGATCTCCTAATTTGAATTAACTAGATTGAACGCTTTATTTTGTCCCACCCACAGATCTATAATGTATCTTCCACTAAGTAGGTTGAACCGAGAACGTTTACATTTCCATAGACTTGTTTCCATAGCTGACTGCAGACATCTCAATTTGCAATAAAGTTACGCGAGGAATTGCTTTATTTTAGTTTGTTTCAGCTTTACTGAATAGTGTAGCTAATGCTTACTGCCTTTATCCATAATCTTGCTAACTTTACACAGATGTAAAATTCTGTCTTTTGACCCACCGACACAGTCTCTTCCCATTCAACAAAAAGCAACATGTAGGAGTTTGTTATCTTAAGTTCTTAATTACAGTCAATTTTACAAATCGTTATTTTATTAAAACAAACTTAATCCGATCGAAATTTAATGTCTTTACGATGTTATTTTTCGACCTTGTTAGGGTCAAACGTCACGCAGGTGCATAATATGACAGGGGGTCTCCAGTGCGGGGCGGGGAGGGGCGCGGGGCTTGCAACTCGATCCGGAGGCTTTTGTCACAACCGACCTCTTCCGATGCCAGCCGGGCGACCGACCGGCACAAATGTTGTGTGACTCCCATTTTTATTGTTTTGATTGAACTTTGATTATCGAAGATATTGAGATATCCGTTTTTAATACGAAGATCTTTGAATTATTTTTAGTAATCCTAGTTAGTACCTACACAAGTTATGACATCATTATCAACCAACCTTTGAGTCCTTCACACTTAATAATCTAGCAGGCTAAAAAAGGTAAGAAGTCAGTCGGGTTGGGATGGCTAGCTCAGAATGCGGAAGCTAGATAAAGTCAGAAATTAATTTTACTAAACAAAAGACATTATCATAATGTGAACTCACAATGATTAAAAACAGAGTTTAGGAAATAAGCAGAAAAGCAAACATTAAATAAATAACAATAAACATGGCGACGCTCCAAATAGACAAATTCACACAGTTCAAACCAAAGTCACGTTTGGAGAAGAAGAACAACAAGTTTTAGTATCAATATTAATATAGAAAAAAAAAATTATGACCGAGCGCTAAGTGTATCTAAACTTAATAAATATTACGGAAACTTTATGTGTGTATATCTAATTAGAACTTAAGCTATTCAAAGTTTTTTACGACTAAACGAAGGCTTATTAGCAAACATTATTTAATTAAGTGTTCTTAAGAGTTATTCCCATTTAATTAATTATATATTTTTCAAATAATAATTACATGCGAAAAAATTGCGGTGTGTAACGCGGAACCAAACCTATGCCTATAATTCTAATAATTAGTTCAAGATAATTATCATTAGGTATTAAATTATTAATTAATTGATAATATACGCATCAGTAAATTACTGCCTATATTAGTTCGTATGAATGCTTGAAACTTTATGGGTACTATTTCCATTTCACTTTACAAAGTTAAATCATGCACTTTTTTGTCATTTTTTTTAACAAAGAAATTGTAGTTTTGTGTTCCCTACAGTCCTACACGAAGTTATATTTGCGTGGTTTGAAGTGTAGGTATTCATTATAGAAAATTCTACCAAAATAAAGAGATCGAATAAAAAAAAAAGTATTTGTGTTGCCATTCAATATATACACAATGAAAGGAGGCTGTAACAGGTATTATTAAAACGTTCCGATCATAAAGCTGATAAGTCAACGTTGGAAAGTTACATTTAATAAACTAGTGGGCACTTAAGGCGGCGTATTAAGGACACTGCATATGATTATTATAATTTATAAATTTAAAGCTCCGACCATGTAATCCCAGCTTCATTATAATTCCTCATTAATGTTTAATACGGTTTCAAACTAATTAATTTACGCTAAGACAAATGCTTGTTATCAAGATTTTATATTTACAACACGAGTTATTTGGATAAAATCTTATAAATTGTTATAAATTAGAATTAACCCGATGCTTTTTTTTCAATAAAGCTAATAAAATCAACTCTTCTTTATTGATTTTGTCTCCAACCACATTCCCATTAGATACCACTAACATCTCAATCTTCGAAACAATATTTAATCACAAAAGACCTGTTAGAAAGTTCAATATAAATAAATTAACAAAACAACACATTTAAGACTAAGTAATGTTTGAGTTTAGATCGCATTATCCCATCGACGATTTAATAGTCAAGCGGCTAAACCCGAAGCGTTAAATAAATTAAATAATAAAATGTATAATGGGTTGCGATAAATACAACCCGTTCCTAACACTCGGCTTCGAGATAAGTAAGCCCTTATAAAACGGACCAAATTAATCCTGGCTCAAAGGACTCTCGGTGTCACACGGGGGAAAAAGAAAAAAACTGACGTCATAATCAGCTTTTGTCAAATGTCAAGCTACGTTCGCTTTTTAAATTTTAAAATAGCTCACCGAAATCCAACAGATCTGTATGAGCTCGGTACAGTCAAGTACAGCTACACTTTGTGAACATTTTTATTTTCGTTTGTCCATCAAATTATTTTGTACCTACGTACATAGGCCACGTAACGACAACCCATGCTTATTATATTTCTTAACATATACGTTATCTTATGAATTTACCTCCCAATTACTGCATTTAACATCCGTTGGAGGCAATTAAACGTTTCATGCAACTGTAAATACAAAACCTCTGGCATTGTAATTTGAAAAAACCCACTTACCAAGAATGTGAAAAAATACAACGTTTACAGCAATTAGTGACCATACAAGCCAAGACGATTTAACTAAGTAATTAATCTATGAGTAATGACAGGGTACTCAGTCGCACGATCAAATTGAATGTTCGGTTTCTACGAACTGAGAAAAAAAACTGCAATGAAATTAACATACGATGCATATTCGAATTTAGCTGCACAAATATCGTGTTTTCCTTGACATTACTAAATGAGTATCTTATCTGAACTGAGCGAGCAAAGCGATTAGTTTTCGTTGCAAAACTTATTTCTTATCACTGATCACGTGAACTGAACACTGCAAAATATCTCGCAAAGGTTTATTTTGTACTATTAGTCGTTGTGAAATACATTTTCGCGCATATCAAATAGCACGGTGTTTTATGTTTAGCAGGTGTTTATTTCCCACCCAGTTTCCTTAGTCACGAATACAGTATTACTATTTAATTAATTGTGAATAGCTATTTGTCGTTGGCTGTACTTGTAGTGCACAACTGATGCCACTGGATCGACTCGTCACTCACTCGAAACGTCAAGCAAGCCTCACTTCCAGTCCGCACCATCGCATCACTAAGCTGCTTAGCATACCTTCCATGAAATTATCATCAAGCTAATACAATTCTTATTGACTGAACAATAAAGTCTCAAGTAACTTAAAGATTGGAGTATAACGTGACTTTTGGCATCGCGATAAGGACGAGAGGAAGGTGACGATTCTTTCATCACTGCGAGTTGATAACATCAAAAGTTTTTATTGTGACAATAAATAGATTATCATTGATATAAATAGGGTCAGTTTGAGTTCTCTCATAATACGGCTGCGATTGGCTTTGTGTCACATTTGACAGGCGATGCGAGCTGTGAAATTGGGTTCGATTTAAAATATAAAGGTTCGTCTCAAGACTTTGTGATTAGCCTTTTTTTCAGAGAGGATTATTTAAAGTTTGTTTAGTTGTAGTAATGTTACAACTGTCAACCATATGCTTTGATATGTTTAATGAGAAATTTAATCTGTTTTTAATACGTGTGTATTTAATTTTTTTAAATATTTGTCCAGATTAAACAAAGTAGTCGTCAAAGTAAATAAGAACTTCAATGTAGTAACATCTACTTAGACGCAAAAGTGTAGACTGCTCGGAGATGAACAAGCTCACCGAAGTGTTAAGTAGTAGAAATTATGCCAAGATAATCTTAAACTGACAGTGACTAATATTTATTTTTCTAGATCCTAAGATTCCGCTATAGTTTACAACAGTAGGTACCCTCTAAGACGTTATATGCGAATTTTGAAATTAGACACATTTTACAACGTCAGGTTTTTTAATAGATTAGTTTACTTTCCTAACAGCCGTAAGCACTAAGTTAATACCAGTCTGATTTTTTGTAAACTATTGCTCAATTTTTAATCAAAATTCGACACTTACCGCGTCACCAGCTGGCTATGAATTCAATATAGGTAGGTACCGTTTACCAATAGAGCATTTGTAAATTATATCAATATTTACAATTCTAGCAATCGTATTGTAAAGAAGTTTTCTAAAATAATAACTAAGTATTATAGCTTTGTCCTAGGAATAGCGATACCCTAGGCTTCGCATGACTTAGACCGACAAAATCCCGAATCCTAGAACCCTACAGCATCTTAGTACCAAATATCCGTATTTATTATAACTGTTATAATCAGAGATCGGATATTCGGATGCATATTTACCTAAAGTTGAGGTGTTGGCTAATATGGAATGCACTTTTGTGTCGATCGTAAAAATTTCGCAATCAGGAATGGATAAATTTAGTACTTTTTGAGTATAGAATCGAGACGCACTACCCTTCCTCTTACACCCTAAATACACATATATTTGCATTGGGGGTTAAAAATGAATTTCGAGCATAAGAATAGTTATGTGATCCCGGTGTCTCGGTATTTTTTAAATAAATAATACCACATGTTTAAGAAGTCTTTTTTATACCATGTATCCGATTAGTTGTGCATTTCCGGATTTTCTGGCATCCCGGGATTTATATTAAGAAAAAAAATTAA
Organism: Fissipunctia ypsillon; assembly: GCA_947568875.1. Classification (NCBI taxonomy): domain Eukaryota; kingdom Metazoa; phylum Arthropoda; class Insecta; order Lepidoptera; family Noctuidae; genus Fissipunctia; species Fissipunctia ypsillon. The sequence goes on along the minus strand of OX387645.1, from coordinate 19,384,317 downwards.
GAAGCCGCTTCCATAATTTCTTAGCGAAAAATTAACTTTAGGTAAATATGTATAGTATCTCTAGTATACACGCCACAAAAACATAGCGAAACCAAAGATGCATTAAAACAGAGATCATAACATCAGAGCATCTAAGATTTCTGAAAACAAAAGATGTAGAGCACGAACAACGTAAGTTAACAAGTAGGTATTTACGATTGCTTATCGAACCTTATCTCATTGGTACTCACGTAGATATTAACGTGGCCTATGCACGCGTAACTTGTGTGAACACACCGTGTAATAGCCTCTCAGAGTCCACTTGAACGGTAGCTAGAAAAGCTATCGGAAAATGCATAATTTTTCATTCGATTTCACATCGACAGGCCCGAATATGTCGCGAAACGATATCGCTTTGATATGTCGTTATTTCGTATTCGATACATTTGATATCGATATGTTATGATGAAGCATTACGTCCCTTTTTGGAGGTTTAGTTGGGAGTAAAAATAAGAGTAAAAAATAAGTAACATTCAGCTGCGTCCGGTTAGACTGGAAGCCGACCCCAACATGGTTGGGAAAAGGCAGGCAGATGATGATGAGTTGGGAGTAAAAATATTGGATGTTTTAGCGACTTGTTTTGTTTTAAAATAATCTGACAAAACACTTAATACGAAATTGCGCGAAAAATGGCCTAATAAAGAATTTCCGGGTATGCCTAAAGTACAAAATCAAAATCGGTTTTTTTTTTTCACACTTTCGAATTCAATTATTTTCCTAGCCATAAAAGTAAAATGAACGAAAAAACTTTAATTTCTGCAAATGTTATATGATTTTTCCGGATTCAATTAGACCAGCAAGTCTTAATACCTCCTGCCTCCTCCTCCTCCTTAAAGGCTCCTGCAGACAGGCGCGACACGCGACGCGACACAAAGGCACTACTCATCACGCGACACGCGGTGCCTTTGTGTCGCGTCGCGTGTCGCGCCCGTTTGCAAGAGCCTTTACCAGGGAAAATATATTAAAATGCATGTTGTAAGCGAACAATTACATTAATCACAATTGAACGTAATTGGTGCTAGCGCAAAATCACCGCATTGTTAGGCAGCATGTATTGACTTACGTGAACGATTAAATTAACGTACCTTACAGTTAACAGTTAAGTTTGTTCATAGTTAACGTTACTACTGCGTTTTTCGAGCGATACAATTATTGTTTAAAATTCATTATGATTTAGGAGAGCGTCCGTGGAGGTTCTTGCTTGATGTTCTCCATCGGACCTACGCTTTGGGATGGGTACTTACAACTAGAAACTAGTTCGAAGTATCATTCTAACTGAGCTTGACAATTCAAAAGTGCCTGTATTTGGTTTATTTGAAACTAGCTGTGCCCCACGATTTCGTTCGCGTGGAAGTCGTAAGATAATATACTAAAATAACAGCCACATTTTAATAAAACTCCCTCGTCCCCCGACCCGGCTGCGTTGCATCGCCCGTTCGTTTGTTGGCTTAGCGTTCATTCTGACTTTTTTCCTTTTTTCTCGACTTCTAAAGGTCGTAGCGTGATGTTAAATAGCATATAACCATCCTCGAGAATTGGGCTACCAATTGCAAAAATAATTTTTCAAATCCGAGTTTTTGTTCACAGTTTCATGAGTTGTAATACTTTTGCGCGGAACTCTGTTTTTCCAAAATAAAAGTAGCCTAAGTTACCCGCCGTAACATCAGCTATCTACCAGTAAAATCGGTCCAGCCGCTTCGGAGGTTAGCCGGAACAAACAGACAGACAAACAAAAATGTTAAAAATTTATTTTTTATTATAAGTACCGTAATACATTCATATGCATTTAGTAAAAAGCTGTTATTTTGACATTTCAAACAGACACTTCAATTTTATTTATTTGTATAGATATAGATAAATGCTTTGAGTTTGAGTTTGAATTTGAGTGGTATAATGTCGTCTTTATCTATGGGACCTTCCTACTTCATTTATCTCTATCAGCCTGTAAATTCACACCCATTTTGTAACTTTGAAGTTTGTTAGCAGTAAAGTTACCATTGTATTTTCTTGTTGCCATATTTTACTCTCGCCTCTTTCCCAATTTATTTGTGAATCACACAAATTATTATTTTGTTTCTCTCTAATGCAACCTGCATGTTTATCAGTTTTCTTCTATTTTCTGTCAATAATCTTTAGAAAAGCACCAGTCAGTCTCTGCAAGTCACTTTACACCCCGCAAGCGATTCATACTGGTTCCACTAAATGGTTTTACATAGAAACTTTATTTTCAAGTACTTAGAACAATAGTTCTAAGAGGCACTAGAACTAGTAGACAATTGTTCAACTGTATTGACAGGAAAAACCACTGCAAGTTTTATTTATTGGATAAGTTTAGTGTAGCGTCATATGGTAGAGGCAGAATCTTCAAAATACATTGAGATAGGTACCCAAGGACAATCTTCCAAAGGTATCCGATAACCTGACTCCCCTAGTGAGTGAAGACGATGTGTGTGGCTAGAACTGTCTGAAATCCCCCACTCTTTACGGCTGCTTCAAATTGATTAAACGCTTCCCTTGACCACCACCAGGAAGCCCCCCCCCCTCCCTCCCTCCCCTCCCTTGACCAGGAAGAGTTCAAAACAAGTAAGACCCCATAAAAAAATTTGCTGAATGCTGGGTCATGTTGAGCATGGGTTGCTGTTGCTTGGCTATGATTGCACGTGTTATGCCATAGTCGTGACATAACGCGCATGCGCGGTGCATTGTGCTGCGTCCGCCCCGCTCACATGCCGCCTGCGCCCGCGCGCCCATTGTGCATCAATTCATTAAGAGTTACCGCACGCTACATGAGAGGTAGCGATCTGAGACTCTTAATTACATCCTATTTTTTTTGTTTTTTTTTTTAGTATACCTAATCGATTAGGGTAATCATAAGGTAAGCTGTTGGGTTTTATTTGAAGTTATTATCACAAAGATAAAGACGTCTGAAAATAGTTGATAATATTTTAATATGGATATAAAACTGATAAAGCTGTAGTTAAAACTACCTATAGCTACTTAATTTAAAACATGCTCTGACAGAAAAATATCTCAGGGAAAATCCGAATATAGTCTTAAGGCTAAATGTGAAGTAGGTAATAGGCATAGTCGCTATCGCTCGTCACTTTTTTTTTTGTGGATGGGAAATCATCAAATGATTTCTCCCGCTCTGGGCGGAGCGGGAGGGCGTGTCAGACTTTTACTGACTAAAACCCACCCGTGTTCCTTCTGTTGCCTGTGCCAGGGCTACGGTAACTCTTTCGAACATCCCGCAACCCCGGCTGGATCGCTCGTCACTTGCATCCGCTACATTATTCTTGCATCGCCGCTCTGGAAAGCAAGCGTTATAGTAATTAGGCAAATTGTATAAACGGCATGTAGACTATTATTTAGTTGTTCGCTACCGGTTTAGATTTTAATTGCCATTAGATTAGATATCTATTACACTGTAATGCAACTGACGTTCTAACTTTATGTAATACTACCCAAAATAAATATTTTGCAATACGTCTCTTTTGTAATTTGATTAATTATTTCCTTTGTTTCAAGAATGTCGTCGTTAAGAACCAGGAGGTTATCTAAGCAGTTATTACACTTATTATAAAAAGGTTTAAATTTACTTCAGCTGATCGTAACCGTAATTCATGTTTATTTAACGTCCCCACGGAGCTATGAATAGAGAATAATTCCCACTAATCGAACAATTATATTAATTACGAAGTTAAGAGTGGGGAGTACCTATATAGTGATTAAAACAATCTATTGTTTAATGAATTTCCTACAGGGGATTACAGTTAATTAAACGGCTGACAAGCCTATAAATCTGCGTTCTTCTTTCTAGGTTAAGTCGTCATAGTATTATGATCGATGTGGCTATTCAGTTCTTGGCAATATTCTCCTTTTGGGTACGTCTGATGACGATAGTAATGATAAGAAGACAATATTCCATGTTGATCAGTCATTTAATTTGAATAATGTTTGTAATTTATTGCTTTATTGTTACCTTGTCATTGTTTATTAAGTGTTACACTTGTTATCTGCGAAGGGATAGGCAGAACCGCAGAATGCTCTTTACATTTTACGCCCACTCTGGACAATAACGACATTTTAGGCGCCAGCACCAGTTTAATACTTCCATTTAGGGCATCATTGTATCGCTCCTTATCGAGCGCGCTCTATGGTATCGTATCCAAAATGTCTACTCTTCTTTATCTTCATATCTCGTCACAATTTTATTGTATTATGTTGTTAGAATCTAGAAATAATTCAGTCACTTCTACCCAGGTACCCAGCCTTGCATAAATTCAGACGATCTTATCACCAGCTGTCATTCTCATTAATCTAGGTTGTCATTGAAATTTAATGTCTCAGGACACACCGCCTTAATAGTTTTAATTACTTAATTACAATCACTTGATATGAGTAATAAACATTACATAGCATTGTGAACATTGAAAACCTAATTAAAATAGTATAGTTTTTTTGTCAGTCGATTCTAAAAGTTTAATTAGGATAATCGTTATTAGATTTAGAGATAACATTTTAGCTTATGTTAACGTCATATTCAATTAAAATGAATGATAAAGAACATGTGATTAAGTACTGCATATGTAAGTAAGTATAAAACTCCACTAAACAAAGCTTTTAACAAGTCGTACTTAGGTACCGTTTGACACGTACTAATACAACGGCCTTCAGTATCAGATTTGTTAATCAAGCTAGCGCTATAATCATTGAATAATCAAAACTAGTTTGAAATCAACCACGCGCACTTAAGTAACTTAATATTCAATTAGCGCCTAAACTTGTGTACATAGATACTCGTTCGTACTGGAGTGTCCTCTAAGAGTTATTGCGGGGACACAGACGGACGAGGCCGTTTATTGCCAGCTCTACACAGTGGCCTGACGCGATACACATTGGTATTAATTAAGCATTCATTGCTGTGTCACTGTCTTCTACAACTAACTTCTTATACACACATCGTGCTGTGGACATCACATCACCCAAGCTAGTGAGTGCCAACGTGTAGGGATAGCATAATTCCAATTTCATAATTTCAATTATAAAGCCATTAGTGAGCCGCTCCTACGCATATTGTTTCGTATTCACATTTAACAGAGGTCGAACCAGTGATTATTTTGTCTACGACAAAAACACAATTATAGTCAGTTATTGAACGGGTTTGTTTTAGCGGATTCAAATGTGTTATTAAATAAAGTAGAATTAATAATACCTATGATTTTTAAGGCACACGGAATGACTTGTACAGTTTGTCGGCCGAGGGGACAAAATGTGAAAATTGCTTCTGTAGAAGTTAAATAGTGGGGTGTCGTGTTGGGTACTTGCAGTACGTGCTTACTTGATAAATGAGTCATATTATACACTGATCTGATGTCAAAATAGGAACATTTAGGTAATCAAGGCATTGTCAAAATTTATCAGCCTATATTGTTTACATTGTTATAGCCAATGGATAAGGAATTCCCAGTTTATAGATTAATTTAATTAAGTAGTAGGTTACAACGTTGGTCGCACCTCGCAACGAATAACATTCGATACAGTTTTCAATGATCTCGGTACAATCGACAACAGCGAGTGTTGCGCCACGGCCGCCGCTGCTCGGATCGTGTGTCCGTGCTCCGATGCCAACTGAACCATTTACCATTTGCGTCACGTCATCATACCGATTTCTCAATTAGTCGATTGAAATCCGTGTTCATGTATATTGTGGTCTGGATAATATTCAAAGCGCTAACAAATCGATTTGGAAGTCTCACTCGAGAGTCGCAGCTAAATGTGGTTCTCATTCAGCTCTGAATGTTAATAGCATTTTTATATCTCCGGAAACGACCCACAAATTAATGCATAACAATATAAAGGAAAATGATACATAATACCTAGGTATATCGGCGGCTATTTCAAGTGACGTGTTTTTATATTAGCTTTAGGAGCAGTCCTGATAAGGACAGTAGCTTAATGTGTGCATTGTGTTGTACATTACTGGGCACTAATGATAATAATTTTCACGGTCGAGTAAGTGCAGTCGGCAGTTGGACCTTATTATAATAAATTAACGGCGGTGTACCCTAATGGCCTGCCTGTACATAATTATACTCAATATTACAAACGGCTAAAGGGTCGCTGGTAAAAAATCAGCTCGAACCTCCAACGAGCAATTTATATCCAAGGTTGTTTATTACGGAAAACGTTTATGTGTAAACATTTTAACCGCTTGTAATTGAAAACAAAGTTGTTTTTGATCTGCAAATTGATTGTGGTACATTTCGCTATAAAAAAGATTTTAATTTAAGTACATTGCTAATGACGTACCTACGGTTTGTTCTTTTGTTCGTTTAATGGAAATATAATTAGACTTGTTTGCATAGTTATAAAATTACAATATATATATTGTATATATATAAGTATATCTATATTGGCCAAAAATTATTATAAGTCCCGTGGTAGAACTTACCAATTTTCTCGTGGAATAATAACAGCCGCACGGGTCGATCAAAGGTTAAGCTTCGCTTGCCGCGGTCGGTTTATGGATAGGTGACCATCAGGTACATATCGAGACCTTTCCGTGCCTCGGAAAGTTAAGACGTTAAGCCGTTGGTCCCGGCTGTCATTCGTTAATCTTTGACTGTCGTTACAGGTCGACAGATGCCCAAAAGTCTGACAAACCAATCTTACCTAGGGGTATCGCGTTACCCAGTGTAGATCAGTGGTTGGGAGATCAGATAGGCACAGTCGCTCCATATAAAGTACTGGTATTCAGCTGCATCCAGTTAGACAGTGTTGGGAAAAGGCTAGGCAGATTGATTGGTACTTAGAACTTAATAATTTTATAGAAAATTCAGTGTCTCTATTTATATTTAATCAGTTCGGATCAAAATGTCAAAAAACAAAATCAAAATCATAAATTTGCATAAAATGCTGTAGGTACGAAATAGTTATGTTACATAAGTACGTATAAGTAGGTTACATAAATTCAGTGCAAAGTCACAATATTCCGCCATTTAACGATGACATGCAGATATTTAGTAAGTAATCAAAGTATGTTAGTTAGAAAGAGTAACACAGGGATATCTACAACTATAGAAAATATATAACAATTAATAGGTATTAAAGTAAATAATAAATGTTCAAAACATTTTGGTGCTACGCAATAACGAAATCTATTAATGCTATATAACTAAATAGCGTTAATAGATTTCGTTACTGCGTTCGTTTTCTTTTGTTGCAAATCTAACTAGATTTGCAACAAAAGAAAACCATACGTTTACCTACTTTCCTCTTCACAAACAATTATCAGATCATCGAGTAGACGAGTAGTCAACGTAAACGTGACGGTTTGCGTTAGAGCCGCCAAGCCTCGGGTTGCGGGTGAACGCGTACATGGGTGGCAAGCCGCAACGGCCGCAACTCGCGACCGCAACCACCGCTCCACTGCGCTAATTCCTTGCGCATTATACACTTAATCCTTTGTCTCCTCACCGTGTTTAACACGTATTATATAATGTTGACTTTGAGGATATTACCTGCTTGTGGGTAAGGAGCTTTTCTTTTGTTTTTAGGTCAAGAAAATGTACAGTGCCCGGGCGTAGATATGGCACATCGACTTTAAGAAAACGATCCTGTGTAGAGCTATCATAGAAATATATCTAAGAGAGCTGTAGAGCATCGTCTCTATCACCCATACTTGAGTCTCTTTTCAAAGCTCTATGTATCAGAATTTAAGGCCGGTTACTATTTCTACTCTTTACCAATAAGAATCTGTTTGAAATAACATCAGCTCTTGGGTGTCTCTCGTATTTCGATTACCATTCAATTAAGAAACTCTTAGTTTTATAAGTAGTGTTGTAAACCTTTATATCAAACGTGCAAGCCGCTCAATAAAATCCTAATACACTAACTTGTTTATGGGTCATATAACAATAAGCCAAAGAAACACCTATAAATATTTACCGTGAACTGCGAATTTATATGCCATAAAAAGTCAAAACACACAAACATTTAATATCGTATATCAGAACTTTTCGGCGCGTAATAAGTTTTATTAGAAGGCGATTAAGAACAAAGATTACAAACACACAAACATTTAATTTTTAAAGTTTTGTATTTATAATATTCGCCTTAATGTCGCGTCGCGTAGGGAAGCGTAGCGTTTACGGGCTACGTCGTATCATACTCGTACATACTTAATATTATTTGTACTGCAAGATGAATTTATTTTGAGCACACACTAGCTGGTACTCGTTTATGGTAGGTATGATTATTTATCTACTAGTGCACCAGGGGCGCAGCCTTCAAACAACCCGATTCTTGTCAGCTTCCCTTCGGAACCACCACTCTTCCTAATGTCTACTATTGCCAAATAATATAGTAAATCTGTGTGTGTAACTGTGTATCACATCACATTAATATTTAATACCTGTTTAATACAGTCATTAAATTAAAAACATTACAAAAATGCCTACAATTTTTTGTCTGAGTTTTGAAAACTGAACAATGTTTTCTTCGGCTTCCCTTTAATGATAATTGTAGCTGCGCCACTGTAGTGCACTGCCCAAGTTTTGGTTAGAAAGACTAAAAAATGCACAGTTGGACCTTCCGTTTCCATTTTTAGAGTTCCGTACCCGAAGGGTGCCAAACGGAACTCTATTAATAAAGTCTCCGCTGTCCGTCCGTTTGTCTGTCAGCGGGCTGTATCTCATGTACCGTAATAGGTAGACAGATATCACAGATTGTGTATTTCTATTGCCGCTATAACAACAAATAATAACAACAAAATCAAGTATAAAATTAAAAGGAACACAAGAATAGTTATTTGTTATTGTATTGAAACCTGAGGGTAGCGAGGGTTTCAAAGGTACGAGAGGCAGAATAACTTTGCTGCCGAGCGAAACACACAACTTTTCACCTCACTTCAGCGAGGAAAATGCTAGGTGCAAGAAAAACAGCTTAAATAAATATTAAATTAGCGTCGTGTCAGTCGTCGTGCTGGCCAGTCCGATTTATTTATTTATTAAAACTTTATGCACAAGTAAAAAAGAATACCGTACAAAGGCGGGCTTAATGCCTGAGGCATTTTCTACCAGTCAACCTTATTCTAAAAAAAATGAGGTTGGCGCACTGGCATGAAATAAGCATTTTTTTGTGGACTGGCGGTATAGAAAATTATTGAATAGAAAAGTTAGAATTTTAAAAAATCTTTCCACGTTAGCGGATAAAATGCACATATGCACTCGTATTTGGAATGATAAACAGAGGGGCAATTCTCGTAATTTTTATAATAGTCGCAGTCTCAATCTCAATATGTCCAAAATACATTTATTTTCCCTACATTTTTGACATTTGATTGTCGCTGAGATGATATTGCGACTAGATTTTGAAGTTTTTAGTTACGGGAATTGGGCTTCAGAATCTTTTCAATTTTGTGAGGTGAAAACGTTTTTTTTTTTACTAAAGTAAAAAACTTAAATATTCTACGGTGGTACGGAACCCTTCGTGTACGAGTGCAACTTGTACTTGGCCATTTATAATTCACCAACATCATCCACATTCGTTTCCAAATCGATTCGTTTTCAAATCGGATTTATTTGCCGGATATAATGGACCATGCAATTATTTCAAAATCTCGTCGGTAGGTAATTAAAGGGAATACTGCTCTAGAACTATGGAGAAACGTTGGGGTACCCACAGTAGTAAATACCAAATTCCCGTTCGTAATCACAACCCAGTGTGACAAAGCCCAAACTTGTTTGTAGGTGGTGTGTATATCGAAGACAAGTGTCGTGAAGGAAGCGAGCGAGGGCACCGAGGCCCAGTGACCGCAAGAAGCCCTACCGCGAGGGAAGGCTTCTGTGGTGACTGGTGGCCGAGGACAAGCACTCTCTAATAAGAAACACGTTTCAGAGCTGGGGTCGATGACTGAGACAGTGGGATTGAGGACTTAATATGATTATCGTAGTAGACTCTACGTTATAATTAAGAGCAGCATTCGTTTCGTTATTTTAGAACTAGATTTACGACACGCTATGGTCAGTTTAGACAGATTTCTCCCGTTCTTTTTTCCTTCAGAAAGCTCCTGAAAGTTCGAGATTTTAACAGCATTGTTTGTAACTTAAGTATTTAATTACCATTAGACACCTACTTATTAAACAAACTTTACAAGTAAATTTTCACTTCTATCAAACATTACTAGGTATGCCAAACAAATTATTTAATAACATTACAATGTGCTGCTAAACAGCGAAGAGCTGCAGACACTTTAAATTCAACCCCTAAAAGTTGGTTTGTATTTGATTCTTCAGGTGTCTTTTGAACGAGAATTTCATAAAAGTTTCTAGAACCAATTGATAAAATAGTAAATTCTTCTCCAACAGGTGTAAAAGATGATTCAGACGACGTATCAAGCAAGAGTTGTGGGGGAGACTCATCAGGACTGGTGAAGAAACAAAGGAAGGCGCGGACAGCCTTCACGGACCATCAGCTGCAGACCCTGGAGAAGTCCTTCGAGAGACAGAAGTACCTCAGCGTGCAGGACCGAATGGAATTGGCAGCGAAACTAGGGCTTACGGATACGCAAGTCAAGACCTGGTATCAGAATAGAAGGTTAGTTTTTAGAGAAATATTTAATCTTTCTTTCCCTGGAAGAAAGCTTTATTGAACGTAATCCTTCCAATAGTACATACATACAGATACATTGTTGAGACACTCAGTGTCAAAAGTCAATGTTATTTCGGATCTTTGATTTAATACATACCTACGATACAATCAAAATAATTCTTTAACAGAGGAGCTCGTGGCTAAGTAATAACAGCCACGCGGGTCGACCCATCAGGGTAAGCTACGCTTGCCGGGGTCGGTCCGTGGATGGGGATCTTTACAATCCGAGACGCCACCGTGCCTCGGAAAGCACGTTAAGCCGTTGATCGTGGCTGCCATTCGTGGATCTTTGACAATCGTTACGGGTCGTCAGAACCCTGAACGTCTGACAACCAGTCTTACCAAGGGGTATCGTATTACCCAGTAACTGGGTTATGGAGGTCAGATAAGCCGTCGCTCCATGTAAAATATTGGTATTCAGCTGCATCCGGTTAGACTGGAAGCCGACCTCAACATAGTTTGGAAAAGGCTAGGCAGATTGCATACATAAGTCTTTAAAGTATAATTCTGTAGACTTATCTTATTCTCGATGCCGTGACAAAACATAGTCGTAATCACCAAAGTTGATTAAGGAATGGTTTATACCTACGATCAACAATTCCTCATTAGAATGATTTACCTACACTACACTGGCAGAGTGCTTAACATCTGTATCTTAAACTTAAGATTACTTGCCTATATAACAGTGGCGCAGTTACAATTATCATTAGAGGAAAGCCGAAGAAAAATTTGTTCAATTCTGAACTATTTTTTCTTCGGCTTCCCTCTAATGATAATTGTAGCTGCGCCACTGATAGCCTTTTCATCTTTTCCAAGAAGCGAGTAGCGGTTTTGATGCGATATACAGTTACACACACAGGTGTACCATATTATTTGGCAATAGTAGACATTAAGAAGAGTGGTTGGCCTGAATGGAAGCCGATAGGAATCAGGTTGTATGAAGGCTTCGCCCCTGCTGTATAAAATGTTTGCCTACAGAACGTACCAGTTTTTCAGAATTAAAATATTCGATTGCGAAAATAATTTAATCATATTATATAGTCGGAACTAATGTGTACTTAATGGAGGAAAATGTTATGAAGAGCTTAGGAGTTTTAACAGTCTATGCTCTTTTATGTAGGTATGTTTATAGTATTTGAACAACATGGCTTAGTGTGGTTTGTCGTTGGTAAATGTTCACTATACACACACACACATACACGTCTTTTTCAGTCGGTTTTAATAAATACTTAGGTAAGCTGTGCATGTGCGCTAGCAATGCCAATTATTTGATAAATTATACAAGGAAATTAACCAAATACATGTTGTTTTTCGTTAAATATACCTTATCAGGTTTCTAGTGAACTCGATTAGGTTACTAACATTTTATCTATATCTAGGTATACTTTGTTACTATATGATCCGAAAACATTGTTATAGTAGCAAAAAAGTAAACGCTCTTTTCTAATAGGTACTTATTATTTTTGTCAGCGGGTGGGTGTAGTAAATTACTAAGTAGACTATATTTATTATGGTCAGAAGGCCAATTCTCGTGCTTAAAAAACGTTCAAATTCAAGTCGCAATCTCATCTCAGCGACAATCAATGTCAAAAACTTGACAAAAATGAAGGGAAATTAGAGCTTTCTTTCGACAGATTGAGCCTGAGATTAGAATGCGACCATTCTTAAAAATACGAGAATTGCCTCCCTGTTTCAAAAGTACCTGATGAAAATGTACACAAATGGATCAGATAACGTTAGGTACTGTGGATACCAATCTTTAGTGCCATTTACAAATTGAGTGCTTTGATTATTTGAATACTTCAACCCGAAATTCTAATTATAATTAACCTTAAAGGTGTTTTTCATTTGAAAATTGAGGATACTTTTATAACCTAAAGATTTCATCGATGACTTTTCAGTTACAATGATTGATTTTGAAACAATAATTATTATTGTTGAAAAAAGTGGTGTGTTATAAAGTTGAAACTTTCTAAATACAGATGTACCCAACGGTGGGTACGGGGGAAGGGGGGGGGGGGAGGACCCTAGGTTTAAGTAATATCGGCTCTGGCAACAGTTGAGAGAAAATATCCCTAAGTCACCAGCAGATGCCTATAAAAAAGCAACGGCACTGCCTAATGCATCCCTGTGTCAATTTTTGTGCACGTTTCCGTTTGCGACAACCAGCACTGCCGAGCGATCTTTCTCCACCTTACGCCGGTTGTCTAAATGGACTTGCATATCCATCGAGACATTACTTCAAAGATGAATGCTGAAGAAGTACTCGATATTTTCAGCAAGAAACATAATAAAAAATTATCATTATAAAATATGTCATTTTTTAATTAAATTTCTATTACAAGTGTTTTTTATAGTTATTGTATGTCATTGATAATAATCCTAAAGACAGTGCAATACTAGGGGGGACACTCCTACTTGTCTGGACCTTATGCCCCTCCCAGAAATAAATCCTGGGTCCGTCTTTGGATGTACCTGTGTGTCACTAATTCCCTTTAGTGAGTGATTGCGCCAGAATTCAAACTGAACAGCGTTTGTTTCCACTATTATTGAAACAGTTTATACATTAAAAATGGAAACTAAGTAGACTAATTAAGTCCAGTAATGCTACTTTCATAACCCTACCTTCTGGGCTTCTGTACTAAAACTGCCTTATTATATTATGAACCGAGTGAAATTGAAATACTTAACGTACGTAACATAGAGGAAAACAATTAACTAACAATTTATTTTTACCCGACTGCAGCGCACCCCACAAGGAGTGTAATGTTTTAACGTTTGTGTTCCAAGTCACAGGCGGTGTATACTCGTAGACTCGTACCTCTTTACTACAGTAGTTACTAGCTTTAAAAACTATAATGTCATGTCATGTTCGTGAACGGGCGCCGTCAGTGGAGACTGGTCATCTCTTAGCTGCCAGGGCATATTTTTAATCTTATATTTTGAATTGTTTTTAAATATCCATTTTTTACATTGTTCTCACATATAGAAGCAACAAGAACAATGTACCCAGGATTTTGTAACAATTTTGATTTAAAAGAGTGTCCATGGAGTTTCTTGCCCATTCTTCTCCATAGAGATCTACGTTTTGGAATGGGCGACTAGCTTCAATTTTCTGACTGACTGACTGACTCTTTAACCATTCAAAAGTGCCTGTAATTGGTTTAATTGAAATAAATGCTTTGAGTTTGAGTTTGAATGTGACCACAATATTGTTAATCATTAAACAAAAGTGGTCCACCAAGACACGTATCATAAACACGGCGGCAAGGACATCGACGCACAACCTTTTATCATGGATTCAGTAGATACATGATTCTGGACCCTACAAAAGTGCAATACTTACGCGGTCAAAATGTATGGAACAGCAAAATTTTTTTTAATAACAGATGAATTGATTTGATGATTGATCTTTGATTTTTTTGATCATAATGATGATGCGCTTTTCCTACGCTCGTCCTTCTGATGCACCTTGCAGGTCGCATCTTAGAAATCTCCTTAAATCTCCCACTCAACCGACTTCTACTCCTACTCCTTCACTGTGCATGCGGTTCGCTTATGGAACTCACTTCCGCCTGATATTAGGGACTGCCAAACTGCTGCAGTGTTTAAAAGAAGAGTGAAAGAACACTATCTTTCCACTTCGTCATAGCTGTTAGTATTTATTATGTTATGCTTCATTATTATCGTATATATTTTAGTGATATTTATTTTGGTAGTATACATGTATGTATTTGTATGTACTCATATTTTATGTTTATATATATATTTGTATATATTCATATTAGTGTATCGTTTGTGATTTTATGTATTTTGTTTTCTCTTTTACTCTTACACGCGTTGTCTACATCTCTTTATCTACTTTCCTATCGCAGGTATGCTGGAAGAGATTTCTTTAGAAATAAGCATCACCTTTGTACTTATTTTTCTGTTCCTTTCTTTTTGTCTGTTTATGTGTGTGTACATAAACTGATAAATAAATAAATGAACAATATCGACGCAAGGGGTCCAGAATCATGTACTGAATCCACGGTAACAGGCTGCACATCGATGCCCCTGAAACCCTGCATACATTTTGAGCCATTTCTTTATGGAGAGTTTCTGCCTACCTTGATTGAAAGCATTAGGTACCTATACCTAATGAGCTTGATTGGTCGTCTAAGTCTTGTTTTTCTAAAGTTACAATATTTTTATTAAATCATCCAGATTAACTAAAACATCACCAATTCGGTACAATAATATTTGTCAATCCGTCTTACATAAATAATGCTAATAAAACCGTTCAATTTTATAAGTCAAACATTAAGATAGGTTATATTGGTATCGCTAAACGCTAGTTACTTGGGACAAACACCCGCAGCGGTCGTGAGATAGTCGGCGTTCGTCACAAAGCAATGCTGAGTCAGCGGGACCGTCGACATGTTACTGCTACTGCCCGAAACTGGGCTTAATCTCCATTTATATAATTATACAGGAACTAAACATTTACTTCATAAAAGTACAAAGTACTATTGTTCGACGAATCTTAGTTTTTTTTTATTCAACATTGTTTCACAGCAAAAGGTTTAAAAAAATGACGAATCAAAAATGACAACAATTAGACAATTTTTTACAAACTCGTTTCACTTCAAGTTCGCAATAAAGCCACAAAAATAATGTAACCTTATAAACAGAAATATAGCTACTTAATTGCCTATTCATTACAAAATTAAGATTCTGAAGTGCTATTACTCGTATATTTTATATGAAAAGTATCGTAGTACAAAGGAGTTTTGTCGACGACAGTACGGCGGTTATTTAAAAAACAAACGATTGTAATTAGGGTCTGGATCGCCGCCTTCGATGCGTCCTTTACAAAAAACTACGGTAGCTAATAACAAACTATACTAATTTTCTATTGGTTGAATACCATATTTCTAATCAAGATTGTGCTGTATTAAAAACCGACAAGTTAGTTTTGATCGCAAGTATAGTACCTATAGCATTGCATAGAGTGCGTAGGTTTTTGCGCGAATAGTCCAGAAAAGCTCTACATTTGGTCTCTTTTTGTTGAAAAATTAGTTAACATATCCTTCCATAACTGTTAATTTAGTATCCATATTTTAAGAGTAGGTTACTTGGGTACTTATGACAATTATTCTCGAGATAGCTTTGTGACTGCAAGTATGACAGTAGTGTCAAGTGTTGCGCAGGCGCCGCACGGTGTGTTCACGCCCCCGCCGCCGCGTCTGCACCTTTTTGTGGCACTTTTTGTTGATTTCCTATAATTTCGGGTAAACTAATGTTTGGGCTTCGATTTTTCGGTTCGTGAAAGGGTGTGAAATCGTAGTTAATTGAAGGATGTAATGGGCTTTTGTGTGCGGTCACTTTCCTTTGGTTTTTGTAGCGGCTGCTCAAATAGAATAGTACCACTACCTACTAATAATAGGCACCGATTTTCTGGTTCCCGGATACAGAATAAATTATACTAATATATGGATTATTTTCGAACAATGGTTACTCCTAATTTGGAAAAACACAAAGCTTTTTAATAACGACCCAAAGTGAAACAGTTAATTTTAATTACCTATTTACAAGACACGCCGTTTGCTTTTTGCTTAATTATAAATAATTACACAGCTACATAACTTCTTGCCTAGTGATTTTCTACAAACTATTTAAATGAAAAACATTATCATTTTGATCATTTGCTGCGATCAGTTTTAATTGGTATTAGATAATTTGTTTCACACATTCACCAATTTTGTAATTAGAGAGAGTGGTTGTTTCGTTTTAAATTGCATTGCATTTTTCGCAATTAGATCAGTAATTTGTAGTGTTGTTACGTCGATATGAACTTGATGGTAACATTAGCAACATAAGTGTCCCGGCTGCTAGCATTCCCACGCGACAGGTGTAAGAACCGAGGGGAATTACTTACCACAATGTAATGCTTTTCATGTTACAATCTGTTCGTTGTATCACTGCACTTTATAAGGTGAAAAGCTCAGTTTCCAAGAAAAACATTAGGTGTGTAGGTAGGTTAGTAGTCCTTTTTAATGGAGTGCTTGAAGAAATAAAGCATTGAACTTGAAGCTGTAGTCGGCGACCACAAAATATGTAGATAGTCGCAGCTTAGCTGAAATTTTAATCTAGGGTTAGTTTACTCTCGTTTCGTTCCTGAAATGCAGCTGAAAGTAGTACCTATAAACTTCTGATACAATATAACTGTAAACCACTCTTGGCACCACCGTGTGACCGTCGGCTCTCGCTCATCATCACAAAGGCTGCAAGTCACCGGCGGCCCGGCGCCAGCGCCGCTCCACACCTCTTATTAATCACCACACCGCCGACTATCGGCCTCTACCGGCCACTGGTGTGTGTTTACTTAATTGTTTTCAAATAGCTTCTTTATTTTGTGAACTTAACCTGTGATGACGAATTGAAAGCTGAAAATGTAGGTTAGGTACATTTTGGTTACAATGAAATATCCTAGCTTAACTAAATCTATCAACAAACTATAAAAATGGCGACGAAAAATTCCTCCGCATCGCTCTCAACTGATAATGTTGTTACATTATTTAAATAGTTTGTTACTTAATTTAGTTTAAGATTAATGCACTGGATTTATTTTTATCGTTTCTTTGAGTAATAAGTACCTACTATGAAATACAACCTTTTTGTTCCTGAAAAACACATTCAAAAACAAAAACACAGATAAGTTTTGCTTGCAATACCTGCAATTAATTAAGTAAGTACCAACTAGAATTTGTTTTACCCGTCAAGATCCAAATGCATTTGTCAAGGAAAATGTGACTCCATTCATATCGCTAAGCATTAATTCCTCACTTGAGAAAAACCCGCTAATATTTTCCTCCTTACGTACATAAACTAGCAATTACTACATAGTACATACTAATTCCATGCAAACACTACGAGATCATTCCAAAATTAAGTTTGAATATCGAACCAAACAAACCTAGATATTGAACCTCCATAGACTGATTCACAACATGATTCATCAATAGTTATAATATTTTGTCGGAACGATCGTGAATTCACAATAAGCCGGGGGCCGCGAACAAAATGTCGTTTATCGACGTTTAGTCGTCGAAACGTGTAATCCATCGCGATTACTTAATGACGTATTCTGTAATGACGCTCGTAACAACACCTACCTGTGTTGCGACTAGTTCGGTCGCACGACTAGGTATGTCTGTTATTAAGTCGCGTCGTAATGTTCGAACGAATTGTTGTAAGTAGCTGTTGACTTTATTGTTTTAGAAGTGCGAAATTGAGTGTCATGTTTACGGGATAGTAGATTTCGGTCTTAACAAGATATCGAAAGCATGCAATGCTTAGATATACTATAGATCTACGTATATGTTTTTAGGAATAAACGCCCGATTTCAGTGTTAGACTCAACAGTTGTAGAGACGCCACAAAAAAAAATCGATTTCCAGAGAAATTCGTTAGAAAAACTAACGAGATATCGTATAAAGAGAAAAAAGAAAAACAAAATCTAAAACTCACTAGATTTGCAAAAATGTATCATTTAGGTATAATTAGGAAGACGGTGAACACTGACGGTATGAGCAATTTCTCCCATATGGAAACTGAAACGTACGCGTAAGTGTGAATATTCTTTAGAGACTAAACGGTTAGGGTTTCTCGTAAATTCGTATCATTTGTATAAACGCTGCCGATCACCCAGCAGGCTACGTGGGAGCCTCGAGTCACACCACATGAAACACTCGATACGCATGACTACTGATTATTTTTTTAATGTGTGATGATATTCCCGATATGGGTAGAAGAAAGAAGTTTTATTGCTATGAAATGGACACTAAAGTATAAAACTAGATTCTATGCAGCATAGTGATCAATTTAATATGCCAATTTAGATATATTTGATTTAGGTTTACCTATACAAAAACTGTTAATGTAAGTATACATTGAAACTGTAGACGTAAAATGAATATATGAAGATTGCCGTAATTAAATTATTGCACCATTCAAGTCTCCCTCATCGATTACAAATCGAAGCATACCTAAAGAATCGTTAACAAGTCGATAAGTCGTAAATTACATCGAACAATCGGAACGGCACGTGCTTTTTAAACAATAGCTTATTCAATTGATTGATCCTAGCATCCTAAATAGCGGCAGCTTTATTAAAATTCCGTACGTGTGCTTACACATCTCTAATGACATAATGCGCGGGTTCCGCGACTCAGCGTAGCTACCGAGAACCAGACTAATCGGTTATAGCGAACCCTTCCAAATTACACGGCAGAGACACGGGATTCGAAGCAAGGACGCTCCGGTCGTCCGGCTTATCATTTAACCACTAATCATTATATTGCAAATGCCATTTCAGTTTTGGCCGGGTTTTAATAAGCGGATTGCGAGACGGATTATTCGTTCTATAGCAATTTTGCAGTTCTAAGTCTGGCGCATGATGCAATCTGATATTAGTGAACGTTCCAGTTGCAGGAAATGTTTTATTGTATACCTACCTACTTGTTCATTAAAATAATATTACGTAGTTTATATTTAGCAGACAAATTGCTACATTTGTTATTTCTTCAATTAAATGTGGTTCATATTTTTTGTAAGTCGCGCTACGGTAGTGAGTAATGGCATCAAATAGTTAATCGTTTAGATGACCTTTGCAATGTATAATTTCAATGGGTCTTTATATTCACCCGATGCTTATAAATGCTGATAAATATGATATAATCTCTTCCTACCTCTGTTTTTCGCCTAGTTAATATTCATTGACGCGTCACGTTGATGACATTTTCATTGGAATCCGGAGCAATCTGGAATTATTATTTATATAATCAGGCCAATAGATAGGTCACTACTGTCACTTGGTGACAGACTTGTAATTGATGAGGTCTATTAGCTCATCGTCATCATCGCATATTCTGAATAATTTGACTAAATATTTAGGTAAGTATTCGTAGCGTCGTCGTAGCGAGGGGCGGGAGAATAGAATTGTGTAATTAAATATAGTTTAATATCGGTCGTGATAAGTCTGTCAATCCAGTCAATGAATAACTACATACATATATGCAAATATTCTCGTACAATTATGCACAGATACCTACACTATGCCATGTGTTATGTTTTGTAAACTTAAAAGTTCATGGCGTAGATGTCGCGATCTAGACTTGTTTGTAGGGCACAAATGATAGGTGGAAACAGTTAGAGATGAAAACGGAAAGTAGATTACTTATCAGCAGTAGACAGGGTAATGGAAAATGAGTTTTCGCACTTTAAGCTAGCATGTTGATGTGAGATGTAACTTCAATACATTGTTTCTTTATCAATTTGTTTGTATAAAATTCCCAAGATTTGCATAAAGTTAATCTATGTAGATATTTTTTGTTAGGTTAGGTTATTATATATTTTTTAAATAGTTTGTTACACGTCATTAAATGAATTCAAAACTCTCACAATACATTGTAATGATATGTATTTACTTATTTCAGTGTAGATGTAATTGAGGAAAATCAATATTTTAAGAGTGAAACTCTCTGAAACTATGTTTACCTAAAGTTTGAAAAACTTGAAATTTATGATTTGTTCTGCTTTCGCCTCACAAAGTTCAACCCACATTTTTGATATAGGTACCTTATTTGCCCCACAAATAATCGAAGGGTTGAAAATCTAAAGGGTCTAAGTTCCAGTTGTATTGTTTGCGGGTATAACAAAAAAACTGGCTGTTTCGAAGCGTAAATACACTGGCATTTAGACCGCATGCCTACTTTAATCCTGTGTGTGTAAAAATTTCATAGATATAGGCACTTGGACCCATTTGGATATTTTTAGGCACTTAGACAGACTGTTTTTTTTGTAAAAATATTGTTTTGTGATTTTTTGGCACTTAGACCCTTAAGATTTTCAACCCTTCTATTGGAAACAAAAAACATACGTTAGGTTCGTTAAGTTCAAATAGGAATTGAATGAGTAGATATTTGAAACGCTTCCTACTATCATCCAATCAATTACTACTTCAACTATCAATTACTTTATTTTCATCGTCTAATTAAGTGCTTATTTTTCGTCTCGTATTCATTTTAAAATAGGTACCTAACATCATTAGTATCACATCAAAAACGTCGAGGTAGGTACATTGTATAGCTGCAAAAACACGAATTCAAGTACCTAAAAATAAATTATGATGGCCACAAAAATACCAAAGTGCTTTTTAATTTTCAAATTTAAATGCAATTACCTAGTCCCAAAATAGCAATCGGTATTAGTACCTACTTATTTCATATTTTTAAGCAAATTATGTCATAAAAAATATTAATTCAGTAATTAAATAAATATTTCAACACAGATGGCTTGTGACTCCTCTCGCCTGAGCTAACTCCACCATATATTTAAAATAAGTGGGCAAAAGTGGCACTACTCCAACAAAATTACTGAAGTAGTTTTCCTTAAACCTTACCAAAACCATCTTAAATGCCACAGCACAGCCGGAGGCTCAAAAATTGTTTCAGATAGGCATGTGTCATGTTCACAATAATAAAGGTGCTTAAACTTCAAACAATTCCCATAAGAGCGCTCACACAAACATGTTTCTGAAACTTTCTAAGCAGCGTATAAATAACGTTCGATAAAGCTCAAATTGGGCCCGACTACGTGTTGGAGCCTTAAGAGCGTAAGCGGGCGGCGCGCCGCGACTCGTTCCGATCGATGAAAGTGCTCTTTGTTTGCCGGATATACAAGCCGAATTCGCATCACGTCGCCGAAAAACGCAAACTGAGATAAACAACCTCCCCCCCGGAGAGGTCGTAAGCGGGATCGTTTTACCGGACAATTTTCGTCTTTAACGAGAGCTGTTAAGGCCCGTTTTTGGACGGGTCTCCTCGAACAACAATTGAATCAGTTCACGCAGCATCAAATCACTAAACCACTGGGCGGGGCGTACTCAGACTCCACCGGGGGACGGTGGAACAGGGACGGAGGAGAGCCGCTCTCACCTAGCGCCCTCGAGTTAGACAGAGAGGAGCGTATTGTCTGTCGAGAGGTCTCGACTTGAGATGGCAGTCCAAATTTAAGTGTGCTCCGAGAGCTTTTTGTTCATATCCCGCGGCGGCAATAAAAAGAATAGTGTCACTGAGCAGATTGCCCCTCATTCAGCACTTGACAATTAAATAAGTGCTCTCGAGTGACGTACACTAAGAGCGAGCCGTCATAATATCATGATTAATGAGAGCACAGCTTTCTATCGATCATTTGTCAGCTACTGATAATTAAAGTGTAGTATTTAAATTAGGATCGAGTTTAATACGGCTTAAAGTGTTAAAGTCATATTTGAAGCTAAAGGCTTCTATTGTTAGGCTGGTTTATGTATTAGGCTATGAATTAACGAGACAGATGATAATAAATGGGGTAACAAAAATGAAAATTATTCAAGGAATGACGAGCATTAAAACATGAACTCCCCCTCATTTGCATTTAATAAAATTAAATGATCCATTTATAGAAATTAATTAACGAGGTGGCCAGTGAAGCGTCTGGTTGTGCGAGGACGCGGTTAACAATGGGCGCACACTACGCGACTAATAATAGCAATGATAATGCGACGAGCGACTCCCTACGAATTAATAAAAAGCTCACTCAACGACAATAACCAACCACTTCGGAACTAATCGAGTACCCACAACGAAATTATATTAAATTCTGAAATGGGATGCGTTTGTTTGTTTGATGCATGCGGAAAATAAATGAATAATAGAAATAGAGATCTATTTTTTATTTTATTATTTATAATCCCTAGTTGCATTCTTCAAATTAGTAAAGGGGTAATTAAAGCAAATAAGCAGTGCAAATAGGCAGTAATATTTGAATCAAAACACTGAAAAGTCAGGTAAATATGAGTATTTACCTAATGACTTTTTCAGTGTTGTGTTTGTTTAGGAAAAGTATGTTAGATACCTAAGTAGGTACATATTTAGGTATCTAACATATCTTTCCTAAAAAACATTTTTTTTCCCAAAAAATAAGCTCTTTTGTAAAACTTTCGGCAGTTTTCAGGGTTACGTGAGTCACATAGCCAATTTAGTGTTCACGATTGCAAATTAAAATGTTATTGATGTTCATAAAGTTTCACTGTGAAAGTTCTATAGAATTTAGATCATCATTCTTTACAAGTATGCAACCATTAAACTTTTTGCTAAATAGCACTGTGGGACAGAGCAGTTGTAAACTAAAGTAATAACCGTGAGTACTGTAGCGTAATGTATACGCGCTTACCCTTTTCCAACCGAATCAAATAAATCAAATTAAAGTACTCGACCACGCTCCGGCGACTCCACTAGTGCCCAAGACGTTTTGTCAAATTTATTATTTTATTAACATTTTTTTTTATTAGTTTTACCACTGTGGTATCTCCATTGTACTCTCGAGTGCACTGTGACAAATTTGATGACGATTGGGGTCACAGCGCGTGATCTATCGCCGTAGGGTCCGTAAACGGCAGTTCACAGAATTTTAGAGTCGATTTAAGTTTGTAATGTGACATAAATCGTTTCTCTGTACTTGTGGGATTCTCATAACGATTTATTTCGATTTCAAATGGACTGTGAACTTTTTATCAATCGTATCTACTTTTTGCTATTGAGTTACATTTTTTATTTGAGTTCTTAATAGTTGTTATTATGTTCTAAGATTTCATTTCGGTGCATTTTTTATCTGCTGTCTACGAAGTATTACATGAAACAAAAATATGTCCCCTGAAAATTTTGTAGACACGGATTTACTTCAAATAAATACTTCAAATCTTTATAATGACACTCGTTCACGAATGCACGTTGACAATGTATATAATTATTCCTGAAAGAATTGCATGCTCTACACATGATTAAACCAACACAGTCTACATGTATTCATACTACACGCGTAACATGACCACCATAGTAACGGGTTTTGTCTACGGAAGAATATACAAAATGACAGATTGTAGAAAGATTTCTAATGTCTAAGCATGGCCATGTGTCATTTTGTCTATTCTTTCGTCGACAAAACCCGTTTTGGTGGTCATGCTACACGTGCTGATTATTTAGCAACTTACACTAATGAATCCTGATCCAATTTTTGACATCTTAAATTTATTTTTCTAGCCATTTTTGGGTGCAGCTTGGCAATAACTAATCCATGGATTTATTTTGCCATCTATATCATTAAAAGCCCAGGGGATTACAGTCTGCAGAAGTCAATCTTTAATTCGCTGGAGCTCTCTTCGAAAATGTCCTCATATCTGTTCCTGTCCCTTTGTTGAAGCACCACCCTTATTCACCATCTCTTTTCTCTCACCAGAACAAAATGGAAGCGACAAACCGCGGTAGGACTAGAACTGCTTGCTGAGGCAGGCAACTATGCTGCGTTCCAGCGGCTGTACGGAGGCTACTGGCCGGGGGTGCCGGCGTATCCCGCGCAGCCTGCGCCTGCGGCGGCAGACCTGTACTACCGGCAAGCTGCTGCCACCGCTGCAGCAGCTGCGTCAGCCAGCGCAAATACGCTGCAGAAGCCCTTGCCTTATCGGTGAGCTTTACATGTCTAGAAATAGTTCTAAAAGCATCTGTTAGTAGGAATTGATTACGATCTCTTCCTTTACGAATTTCTCTCTAATATTTATAGAATTTGGTAGCAATAGTATTGTAACATTTAAATTTTTGAAATCCAAAAATTGCATCGCCTATTTGCACTTCTGCTACGTTTATGTGATTAGTCCTACAACTGTTGTTCTTTGTCACCAGGTTATACCCCGGTGCGCCGCTAGGAGGCGTCCCACCTCTAGGACTGGGCCTGCCAGGGCCGTCGGCACACCTGGGCTCGCTAGGTGCGCCGGCGCTCGGTGCGCTGGGCTACTACGCGCATGCGCGGCGAACACCCTCGCCTGACCTCGACCCTGGCAGCCCCGCGCCCCCGCACCGCTCACCCCCCGACACCCCCGCAGACAGGCGCTCTGATGACGAGGACGACGATGAGCCCATACACGTATAATGTGAACTAACCCTTGACCTACACATGACAAGTGAAAAATTCCATCCAAAGTGATTTGACATTACAAAAACAAAAAGTGAAATTTAAAACAAAGTGATAAACTCTACATAGTGTACGAGTGCTTTGGATATTAGAAGAAGCCATTTTCCGGTCAACTTACATTTTGGTTTCTCTTGACTCGTTTGTCGTCCGCTGCACTGTTGTTTTGCACGAGTTTCTTGTTCGAATATTACATTTCGAATATTCTTTCCTTGAGACGGACATTGCCTGTCCGAGATATGTGATATTATAAGCCCAGATTAAGAACGTGTAAAATATAATTGATGTCGTGTTAACTACTTATTGATAAACTAGTGATTAGACAAAGCTTTGTAAGTTACAATAGAGAATAAATAGGCTGGAATTCAAACATTCCGTTATCGATTAATTTATATTTAAGAAATGTTCCACAAGGTTTGCTTCGGTGTTGCATCTTCGTGATAAAGAAATATTATCCATTGATTTATGAATAATATCAGTGATTGATCGTGATCTACGGTTGCCGATTCACGATCTCAACTCAAGGATTCATCTGCTTCAATTCATAGCTATCCGTTTTCCGACAAACATGACCTGCGTTTTCATAGTTCATCTGCAGATTTGATTAGCTACGCTAGTGACTCCGTTCTGTATTAAATTATTTCTTCAAGCAACAGTGTTTTGTTGCACGTTGCCATTTTCCTTGCAGAGAATCTTAGACGTGAACATGTACCAAACAAAAGAAAAATTGGTAATCGTCAGACACAAACAAATGAATCTCATAATGAGTGATATAATGACGAGTGTATTATGATGTAGCACTGAAGTGTAGATTCTATACTGTACAGTATTCAGAGACTCGGAACACCAGTCGACGACATTGTGCAAACATACTGTATAATATATTATAATATAAATATATAACTATTCATATACGATGTATGTATTGTTAGTATTAAATACACAACTTAAAGTATTAAATGTATGTAATAAAGTACCTAATGCTATAATAGTAATAACACAGCGATGTACTTAAGCAATCTGAGATGTGGCATTTTATGTCCCATAGATATTTGTGGTGTTTTGTAATTAAAATGTTGTCAATTAAAAATAGCAATTGTTTTTCTGTTATCACACTTTTTACATAGATGTTCTCTTACGATTTTGTATTACGATGACGTTTATATTTGCCAGATATTAATTTTATTTAAGAAATTAAAGAATACCAATTGGTTTCAATATATCAAGAAGTCGAAATTCTGTAATTAATAACTTTGACACTTTTACATAATTCTACAACGACATCAACAGTTATATGAATACATATTTCAAGTGACAAGTTTAATACCATAAAAAGTAGAGTTGCCAATCGACCTATTTACATGCAAATATATTGGTCAAGCAAACAGAGGCAAACGAGGTTAAAGCAAAGATTAATTAGAAGTACTATATAAAAGCAAATTTAATACATTCTCCGTGGCACTTTACCAGTTGTAACGAACACCTAGCGGGCAGCCACGCGGCGTGGAGCTAACTCCGCTTTGTCACGCCATCGGCTCGGACTCGGTTAATAGGCCCGTGTTCAATTGTGTGTGCTATCTCCATTTGCAACTGCTCCATTAGGGCTGTTACGAATATGAGCCTATATACGAGCCGAGCTATGTGCAACGTCCTGATTGCACGCTATGTAACTTTATGTCTGCGAGTAAAAGTGTTTATGTGTACGCCAATTTATTAGCGTGCTTGCTTAGTTTTTTTTTGCGGCTAATGCCAACTTTTCACCGACTTTGGACATCCTTATTATGGTACACTTCTTTTGTTGTTCGACTTCATTCTTCCACGGTATTTTGTTTTTTTTTAATATTTTGACATTTAACATGACGGACTCGTCAGGAATTGAAACAATTATAAAGTCATAGAGTAGGTGGCACGTCATGGGCACGTCACGGCCGTCACGCCAGATTCACGTTTTATAAAACAACTTGTCCTCGGTCGCGTTTACACAATCGGCCCTTACGAAAACTTCTCTTTGATTTCCTTCGAAACATTTTTAGCAGGCATAAAACCTATTTAAAAAGCAATCAGTCAGAGGCCGCTGATTGCCCACGGGGCACGCCACCGACCGTGTTCACAAAACGGAGCAATTAACAGCACCCCTCCCCCCACCACTGCACACCCCAGTGTTTCCTCCTGCACAGATCTAATCGCAAAACGACCGTTTTCTAGAATCGCCTCTACAAAGCATTGCGTGTTACAGCGCGTTGGGGTAACGCAGTGACCACGATCAACAACCATGTAACTTTGAAAATACAAACATAGTATACTTGATGCCTTGATGGCCATCATAACTTATTGGGAACGATAGGATCGTAGCCACCTGTATTATGGGGCAGTAAAGAAATATCCAATTAGCTATTCACAACGCTTCAGCAACGTATCAGCTTTATTTTTAATTCAGTCGACTGCTTTTAACAATCTTTACCATAATCATTAACACAAGGCGCTCATAAAATTATAATTTCTAAGTTCAACTGTTTACTCAAACCTATTTTTACATAATCATTTACTGCTAAAAAAGTAGGAGCTGATATAATAACAGGGTATAAATGCAAAGTATATTTATTACACATATTTACGTAGGAACAACGCGTTACATAAAAACTAGGCTGGTATCACGCTGCGCCACGCCAATACCCACTCGTGCCGTATTAATATTTATGTTGTTTAAACGATGTTTAATCACAACAGACACGAAGAGTTTTTGCTGTCAGTTATAGTGAAATGAATATTTTCTGATGGAAATCCACTATGCGACTAAACGCCGACAGACTGAACACCGACAAGACTTTACTTCGACGGGACTCTTCGCCGACTCTTACTCTTCCTTACTTCTGACTATTCCGAACCTGACCTGAAAATCCTAACCCTAGATGGTCGACGTCAGGGCCACCTTGAAGTTCGGTTTGGTTAGGTTCCTTTTAACCCTGCAGACAGAAATAGGAACCCCGCGTAGCGGGGCTCCGTCGACCTATTGTCAGTCTGTCAGCGAAGTGTCCTGTCGGCGAAGAGTTCCGTCGAAGTAAAGTATTGTCGGTGTTCAGTCTGTCGGCGTTTAGTCGTACACTCATTGAAATCTTACAAAAGACACGAAATCACAGTCTAAAATTAATGACCACTGATCAGTGTAGTTCAACCTAAAAAAAGTAGGGACAGTTTGGAGAGATACCTTTTTTTTCTATATGTAGGGTCATAACCAGCATATTATGGTAAACTAACTAGGTGCTTAGACTGCCTGCAATCAAACATTCAATTATAGTAAAAATATTGTGTGAATGCAATAAGCTGATAACAGCGACCCCTAAGAAAACAAAAATAATTACAGAAATAAAAGTTTATTGCCACATAATTTCATTAGAAAACATTGACCGCACCAGAATGCCGTGTAATAAAACATATAATTTAATTGGCATTTAACTTATCCCTGTATCTGTTGTCTGTATCTATAGTAGGTAAGTACAGACCTATACGAATCTGTTAAAGTATGAAAAAAAAAGACGCTATGGTCAGTTTACATAAACGACTTCCTTGCGTTGCATTGTTGCCGTTAAAAGATTGTTTAATTGAGTGAGTTATAGCTGATGCTTCCTCAATTCGCGTAATATTTAACATTTTATTGCTGTTCACCTACTAATGTTTCCTGCGCTTTCGGTAAGTACCCGTTTTAACAAAGCAAAATACGTTTCACTTAAGATGCCTTGCGATCGTTAACTATAATGCGCGATAATGAACGAGTACTTCTCATTCTGAGAGCTATATTTGTAGATTAATTCTCTAAATGGCTGTATTGGCCCGGATACATCGGAATGAGTCTGTAAAGTGCCAATTTTGGGTAATCCTCGGTTACCACTGAGTACCTATTACATGTGTTAATGAATGCATGAAGTTATCTTGTGAGGTTTGAGGAACTGCTAACTGTGCTACATTTATTCTGCAACAATTGCTTATACGAAAACGTACCTTATTTTTACAACTGTACACATTTTTTATATGATGAAATTCTGCAACATTATGTAAAATAACTAATCTAAGTCTGATATCTGAAAATAAAACAAAATCAGCTCAATCAAAAAACTAAAAGCGTTTTAGCAAACACTGTTCTATATGTATAGTGAAGGCAAGGCATCAAAGCATTTAACGAGTGTTTAGCACTAAATCAATGGGCAACAAGCGCGCCGCCGCCGGCGGCGCCCGCGCCGTTGCGCTGTAGATCTTTATCTGCTTCCGTCGCTGCCACCACTCGTAATTACTGATTACAAGCGATTTTAGGCTTTTTGTCCAGCGAGCCGACTACACACAGACATTAAAATACTATATGACTCACTTGTTCATATTTTTTATATAAAAAAAATAAATAACATAACAAAAATATAACATCACGCCTGTATTCCCCGAAAGGTTAGGCAAAGGTGTACCTATAGTACACCCACATTTCGCCAGTTATGTTTAAGTCCCTTAAAAAAAAGTTAGTTAAGAACATTTTCGAAACGTCTTATTTAAAAAAAAAAAAATGGAAATCTGTTTCTATGGAAAATTTTAAATCGGTCGAATTTAGCTGTAACACTATTTTTCGAAAATGTTCTCAATTAACTTAACCTATGTATCCTGCTTATGCGTATGAAGTTTAATTAAAATCGGTTCATTCATTTCGAAAAACAAGGACTTGAAAGTTTGTATGAAATGCCGTACGTCGTAAAAGCTCTTAAGGGCTGGAAGCAATTTATTATAAACTGCTTTGTTGAGTCAAGGGCGCAACTGTCATTTGTAAGCAAAAAATTGCTTAGTTAAGTCGATCAAGCTTGCAAAACCTAGTCTTTCTTCAAATAGACTTCAAAATAAACCGCTTTAACAACACTTGTGTAAACATTGCTAATGCCTGAAAACATTACATTTCGATGAATCCAATGTTTTCGAATGTCTCTTTATGGTGTTTAAAAATGTCGTGTCAAGCTCTTATCGGTACATGGCAAAGTCAAACAGACAACGATTACTGTGCACTAATGCCAGCATTAGTTCAGTCGTAGTATTATATTATCTGTGGTTCGGTGTACTGTATTTGTGATCGATGTAGGATAAAGGGCTGCAATGTTTTTATTGGGACAGGAAAGCGATAGAGTGTACATACACTAGCCATGTTTGAGCAGTGAAGTGTTCTACATCAACCGTTTTTATGGAAAATAAAGGTGTGATTACACAGGCAACTAAATTGGTCACTTCTGGCCAATATTGGTCAAATACAGCGTGTATTAGAAATGTGTGGTCATATGTAAGGTTGTGAAACTTTCTCCATGGGACCAACAACGTAGGTAATCGAGAAGAAATTATCAGCTGCCCCGTACATGTAGGTGTTGCAATTTTGTATGAGACGACTGATTATTTTTTCATGATTGCGATGTTGATACTATGGAGAAAGTTTAGTTCTAATAAACGCTGTATACCGTCACAACAATACCGAGCTGTGACACCACGTAGCAAGTTGCTCGAGACACCATCTTGAGCGATATACTAGATTGCGCCAGTACCCCGAGCAATTGTTGGCAACTTGCTGAAAAAATTGCGCGTGTAAACACAGCTTAAGTTATATCTAGATGAGCACTTGTTTATTGACAGTGGGAAAATATATTCTTTATATACTTCCTGCGGAATGCGGATGTTTGTGTACGATGCAACACTTCTGTTATCATGCCTATTTACTAGAGCCTGAAAAATTGCAGTGGTCTTTGTGTCTGACTTTTATTTTACTAGACGAAAAAGTTATTTATTGCAATCAGCGTTTAGACTGGAGTATATAATTGGATTAAATAAATACTGCTTCAAGACATCGGAATGTATGTAAATAAAGTTATAATTTACATATTTTAGTATGCGTTGCTTAGCATTTTCCACGAGGACCTGTCCAAAATCAGGATCTTTGTCAAAACGTTTTCTTCTAATATCTGCTACAACTCTTGACTTGTATGAAAGTTTGTTTTAGCCTCTGTGGTAATCCTAAGATCTACACTCAGCAACGAAATCTTAGCGCCTACCCTTTTAATTACTCTTCAAAACGATGCCTAATTACGACCAAAACCATAAAGTGTAACCGTACTTTTACGCACGTTTTAAAAACTAAGGTGTGATATAAAGAGTAACGATATGTGAAAGCGGCACCAGCACATTTCAGGCACCGCATAGAGATATTAAAATATTAATGTATAATACATTAGCATATTAATCAGGCCGGTAACGTAAACGCAGCTAATGGGCGCCATTAAAACAGTGGAGCGGTTCATATTGTATGCACTTAATGCATTGTTACAATGCAGTGTGTGAATTAACACAGGATCTGCATAACAGGGATGTAGCTAAATGTGTAGCTAAATATCCTTTGTTAGCTAAAGTTTGGTAACAGTACAACACTAAACGTAGCTACACTAAGTCCTGCATGCATGCAATGTGCAATTTTAACTCGTGGTATATACGGCTACTTGGCAGATATTTCAAAACCAACTTCGGTGCATATCTCCAAAACCTTACAATATGGACAAAAAAAAAATCGAGTCAATATACAAGATGTAAGATAAATAACGCACAACCTCTTAAGAGATCATTGTACTCATCATTATGAACAACTTTCACTATGGGACCAAACCTGGTATCGCGAAAATGCGAACATAAATGTAGGGAGCAGCAGATTTTTTTTTGCGATTTGAGGTTTGGTCCCATAGTAAAAGTTGTTCATAATGATGAGTATAATGACCCCTTAAGAGGTTTTGCCTTAATTTATGTTACACTTTGTATATTATGAGCTTTTTCTTATACTCCAGCTTTTTCAATACTGCTAATAGTACGTTCTACAGATATTTTCGGACACCTTAATTAATACTTAATCTTTCTCCTAAGTAGGCATCATGGTAAAATCTTAATTGCGTTAAAAATGGTCTGAAACCAGAATGCGCGACCGTTTTGCAATCAACTTAGACTTAAAATATTTTTTTTGACACCTTAAGCTTTTCCATAATTCAAATCGTCTAGCATCGATAAGTAACTCCGCAAAAAGATCGTAACAGGCATAAGAAGTATTATTTTAGATTGGTTTTTTCATCAAACACACTTCGCTCTAGTTGTAATTACAAGCACTCTACAATAATCATTGGAATTAATGGAATCGAATGCAACACCTGTCTCTACCGAACAGAAAAAAATGCGTCGATGCACGAATTGTTGTGTTATATGCACACAAATGGTAATAACTACGAGTGGAACTGAATAAATAACAGCAACAGACTTAATTATTATCAAGAATAGGTAATATAAAGCCTGTATTCTCCGAAAAGGAGCATCAAGTTTGCCAGTGATTTCATATAAAAGGTCGCAAATAATGCAATTTGATATTTATGCATACTCACAACAAAACGCTGCATCAACTAAATTGCAGTGAGGACCTCTCAGCAGTCGTGAAAACTCAATAAGAAAAACATCAATTCTTCTTAATTTCGGCTAGTCGGTGCAACCCTACGCACCGTAGCGGGTAAGTGCTGCATAAACGCTATTATATTATAGCATTAATTGATTATAAAGACATTTTATTTGCACGCAATAGTGGTAGTAAGTGGAACAGGAGCGCTCCAGTTAATGATATCTTGCCATTAAGATACGTAATTGCACAGACACTGCGATTTGAATAGCAAAACGGAGCGATTTTTATTTTACACCCGGTGATTCTATCGCGCCGTAATTAACCGTAGCATTTAGTCGCGCCGTAAACGATATGGCCGCGCGTTTGTAACACGAATAAAATCACTATGAATAATAATATATTAGGCATTACTAAGCACTGTTATAGGTACTAATTCATTATTTATTACAATTGTGCATATGTATCACGTTATACGGTTTATAATAAGAGTCCTATGGACGTAAGAAATTTTTCATTTCATTGCCTACCTATGAGTTTTCCTTGCGACATCGTTTTTTAATTGAAATCTTACATTTTATTTGTTGTTTTTGCGTAGGTTTTCATTTAATAAAAAAACATTTGACAGCAAGGTAGTTTTTTTAGTTTACACATAACTATTCCTACTACACTTTCAATATACCTAAAACGAAAAATTACTAATATCTAGGTAACTTTTCTAAGTTGATTCACAGGATGCATGCACATTGCATAGTTATCCATTTAAAGTTCATATCTACCTTTATGGGCTTACATTGTTTTTTTAATTGTCAGTCTGTGTTTCCTTTCATTTCAATCAAAATGATTAACAAAGTGTTGTGTTTAAAACCGCCGTGTGGCCGGTGAGGTGGCGGGCGGCGGGGGGCGCGGTGCGGCGGCGCGCGATACGAGATGCTATCGCGCGACCACTGGGTAATTAGTCGTTTCATTTTAGTCGAGTCGCGTTCTGTCGCGATAACTCGCTACACGCTTTGTATGCACTTTTTTGTAAATTAATTTCGTTGTATCGATTGATTCACTGCGTATTATTTATGCTACGCACGTTTTGATTGAAATATAACTGTTTATGCAGCCTTTAGCCTTATGCAACCAGAACATACAGTTAAAGTCAGTAACTCGTGTTATTACAAGACCAATTAGTTTCGTTACATTTATATACAGAATGCGTACCATTTATGGCCTTTTATTATTGTGATTAGCTAGGTATCGCGTCACGTCATGCGCTCGCGCAACGTTTTTGACAAGCAAATTGGATAATACGCGGGAAACGCGGCGTGGTGCATTGTTCTGTCGGCGTCGCGATTGTCAGCGCTGTTTTCGAATTTTAATCTGCCATTTTGTGAAATTATGGAAATGAAATGGACGTTTCGCGGTTAGCTGCATCCCCTGTGTGCGGCGGCCGCGTGTCATTTTATTGTTACGATATTAAATTGTTTTTAATAAAGGTTGTAATTGATTCGGTAGTTAAACATTGGGTGTAGGTAGGTAGTCAGAATTTATAAGTAGCTACTCTTCATAATAAGCTTAATTGATATAAGTACCGTAAACAATTTTTTATGACGGCGTAGGTAAGTACTAAAACGTTTTTTGGTCTAATAAGAAAAAAACCGTCACTACATAATTAAGAATGATTTCTCTTCTAATGTACAAACAGATTCAGCTCAAGCTCACTAAAAGAGCTTCCAAAAGTTATAATCATCGCGCGTATTACGATATCGGCGATATAAAAGCGAGATGGTCTGTAAATATCCATTATGCGGGTAACCTGTGTTGGTAATGAGCGCGCGATATTGTCCGTTTTGTAGCGCGTAATCGCGATGTTATCGCTGCCCCCTTTCCCCCCTACGGCCACCCACCCCCTCCCTCGCCGGACCGTAGCCCCCTGCGGATTTTATCACCGTTTTTAAACCGCTCATTTGCCACTCACGTCTGTTAAATGTGGAATACAAGAATATGTATAGAAAAATGTTTTTTCGCACTTTTTTAGTTTTAGTTAAAATAATAATTGCTGTTTATTCGGTTGTTATTAGAATTATTATTTAATTTAACATTGTAGGTAAGTTAAGCATCGTCTTTTAACATGGAATAGTTGAAAACAAAATGACATCTGAGTCGATTAATTAATTGCTACGCACCTACAGGGTGAAAGGGACAGTCCTCCGCAAACTAACAGGGTGCATTCAGCTCCTTATTTTGAATCATATTCCACCGGAAATATTCTCAGGAAAATTTTCATTGTTACTATCGTATTTTCAGTTACTACTCCTTTATTTCAATGTAAAAAGACATTCTCTGTACGCAGCATTCTATTTATGTAAATAAAACAGCTAAAATAAAAAAAATCAGCAATGGATGTCGAAATACTCGGCGGCCGAAGGCTCGCTGCGCTGCCGTTCGCTACGGGTATTTTGCCACGGTAACGATACATTACGTGTGAGGTAATAAAACAAATCAGGTTTATTCGCTTCCCATAACGTTCCTGAAATAATTTCATGTACCGGTCATCTTAGTATGATATACTTAATTCTCCCCATCAGTCTGCGGAGGTCTGTCCCTTACATCCTGTATATGAATTACAAACTTAGCGAACATGTCGCCACTATCCACTAATCATTATTTCTATCCTCCGTGAAACCCATTCGGTTTGAAATGAGAAAAGTGACGAACGCAGTATTTGTAGTCTTGTCGGTAGCCTACGACACCATTAACATTCAGCGCTTGTTGTGAAAGATTACCAACTTAACAGAGGATCCAAAGTTTACTCGAATTCTACGAGAACTCCTCAATAACCGTCGGTTTCAATTGAATCTTCTTGATGATAAAAGTAGGTGGCGAGCCCAAAAGAATGGTCTGCCTCAGGGTAGTGTACTGGCCCCTCTGCTGTGGAACATTTACACCAATGGTCAACTGGTGAACCCGGTATAAAACTACAAATACAACTCGCTTCCTGTACGCAGATGACCTGACATTAACTTGCCAAGCCACTGACTTTGAGGAGATTGAAGCCAACCTTTCTACCGCCCTTTCAGTTCTCAGCCATTATTATGCAGCCAACGCCCTGAAACAGACAAGCGGGTCGAACTCTCAATATCTCATGGCAAGGGGTTCCAATCATCCAAGTACTCATCCAAAGTATCTCGGCATCACTTTGGATAGGTCCTTTAACTTACGGAAAACTGCGACAATGTTAAACAGAAAGTGCATACCAGAAACAACGTACTCCGTCGTCTCACATCCACTAATGAATGGCATCTCCTCAAGTCCGGCGCACAACTGGAATGGCACTTTGGCTTTCTGCTGGTTAATATCCCTGGAGCCGATCTGCCCACGCTAAGTTAGTGGATACAGCTCTAAATGAGACAGGATTATTATTGGTTGCTTAAAACCGACCCCGTTGCGAATGCTGTATCCACTGACTGGCATCGTGCTTCCAGAAATTCACAGGACTAAAGCTAGCCGCATCGAGAGGGTGAAGCTACAGGATGCCCCACGCCACCCACTGCACAATTTTAATCCAGAGCCACAGAGGCTTAAAAGCCGCAAAAAATTTCTTGGGTGCGTGAGTCCAGTCGATGGTAACCCCTCCACAGGAAGATGTAATCTTTGCCAAGAGCTGCTTAACACTCTCACTGCCAGCAATATATAGCATGTTTCCAGTTCAGCAAGCTATGGAGTCCGCCGGCGGGTCCCAACGATTTCGCTGCCTTAGGCCGCCACTCAAAATTAAAAAATATTACAAGTGGCGTAACGGACAAAATGTTTTGGGGGCGGCCGGCGACACCCACGGCCTGCTGTTAATGTTTCTTTAAAATAAGACCGGCCCTTTGCACTCGAAAACATGGGGCCCGCCAGCGGATCCCATGGCAGTGACAGTGTTAAACCTCCTGATTTCTATATCGAACCCTCAGAGAGCCTCCCATGCGGGCACAAGTTACCGTGACCTACTTGGAAAACCTTAAATAGACTTCGTACCCAAGTAGGCCGAACAAGTGAGGGTTCACGGACGGCTCTGATCTCCGGTGCGTATGCGGCGTCTCCACAGACAATGGCTCACCTTTCATCTTGCACCACATGCCCTGTCAACTGCACACGTGGGGACCTAATGGCTGCGTCAGCAAACGGTATTCGCGTTGCTGAATTTTGAGCCGAACAAATTTAAAAAGCTATACATATACTTTTTCGTGTTATTTTTGGCATCGACACGCTAAGAAGACATTAATTCATGTTCAATCCAGAAATGTTTGCAGCTTAAAAGGTAGTAAAGTTTGTAAAGTAAAATAACCTGTCAAATTAACACAAAGTTCACATTAAAGAACTCATTGTTACGTTAAGAATCGATTAAAAAAATTAACAAGAACAATGACTCTCCCATAAAAGGAGGTTTAATTATCATACAAACAGGTTTAGTTTTAACTACACTTTAACGCAACGAAATTATGAATAATGAACTTTGATTTTAAGGTTCGTTACTTCTTGTCCAAATGATTTTAAAGAAAATGTTGTAAATTTCATATGATATGTGATAATTTTATCATTTTATTACTTTTGAACATAATTTTATAACGCTTTGGGTTTATCAAATGTGTGACGACTTAACTTACCATAAGAATTAATACTACCTTTATAGGGCCAAGGAAAAGTTAAAGAGGGAAGTGAATTTGAATGAAATGTGTCTTAAACTTTTACAGGATCAGTAATTTTTAGTCGATGTTTTGCTTGAAAATTCAAGAGTACCTACTTTTGACAGAAACTACCTGTTAATAAGTGAATTTAAAAAATCAATGCTATTTAGGTCCATTAACATATAGTTTTAACTAAATCAACTTAAAATCATTGGTAGGCAAACCTACATAATCAGCCTATAATGTTCCCACTGCTGTGACTCAGGCCTCCTCTCGGTGAGAAGGAGTCGGACGTAATCCACCACGCGGGCCCAGTGCGGGTTGGTAGATGTCACATGTCTTCGAATGTTTGGTTCTAGAACATGCCGGTTTCCTCACGATGTTTTCCTTCACCGTTTTGAGAGCAGTGGTGACGAAATAATTAACACAAAGTAAAGCGCCTGTCCGGGTTCAAACTTACGACCTACAACTCCTAAGTCGCCGCTGTTACCACTGGGCCACCACTGCTTTAGATAACCTAATCAAAAAATTATTCCAAAGGAAAATCCTAATTGCAATCCACCCTAGCGGTTCAATCGGCCACTTCACCCCAAAAGAGTTACTTACATGCAGTAGCACTGCCAAATAATCCGTTTACAAAAAAGGTTTTAATTCAAATCAAATTACTTTTGTATCAATGCAGTTTATTATTCATGCTACCGTTTTTACCGTTGTTGTATATTCATTGGCATTAATGACGAATTAAAACAAACGATTAGATCGCGATTGGAATAACCATATCGTTTTAATTACGTTGTTGATTTTCTATGAGATTACGAAGCAGCAGCAACAGCATCCTAAATACTACTGCTGCCCGTTTAACCGTTTGTTTGACTGCCATAGGTTAGGTATTAAATTGGTACTAACAATACTAACATAATTTATAGGTACAGTTAACATAATAACTAACACATTAACATTTTGTGATTTTGTATAATATGATTATGTAACCTGTATGGGAGTTTTCTCTGAATTGATTGATTGATTGAAAGATTACAACGACGTCAATACAGCATTTGTTTGAATAAGGACATTTTATTTGACAGGTATTTTTTGAATTGTACGGAAGTCTCATCCCTACATAGTCAGAAAACTAGTTGCTCGTTACGAACTACTATTAGAAGGCCTCCACCGAAAATGAGCTGTATTTCGTAGCAGTGCTACTGAGCACTCTAATTTTATTTATTTACCTAATCAATAAACCCTTTCAGCACGTGCTTTGCTTCGTCCACGTTCACGCGCCTGACCTTTTTGAGGGACATCATCACTAAGGTCACTGTAATTAATTAATAGATACTCCTTACCATAAAGGCAAACAAACAAAACACAACCGAGTACGGTCAACCACACATCAAGTGGAAACACTTGAACTACGAAAAACTGCTTACTGCTAAGAAATAAAGACGCTCTTGAAGTCTAATTATTACCATAGACGTGAGGTAGACTGTACATCTAGCATTAGTCGCTAAACAATTAGCAGGCCAGCTTCTTAACACACGTGTAAGTGGGCATATCGGGTGCGTGTATGTGTGGTGTGTGTCGGTAATTGCCGCATCCGGCGGAAGTGGCCGGTTCCGACGGAGTCAGGTGACGGTCGCACCTGTGTGTGTCAAACATACACACACACACAGACGGTAGGACTACGGAGAATGACGTAGTGTTTTCCAGCTTGATCATAAACACCGTGTTTGGGGTCATTTTGATTGAACTTTGGATATTCTGAGTCTTTGTTTACGAAGAGGTTTATTTGGTCCTTACGTAAACGTAGCGCACACGCCACCAATTGCAGAAACGTAAAGGGGACAAAACAAGGAGATTTGGAAACTTTCATACCATAAGAATTAGCCGGAGTGACCCCGAGTGACGATTTTTTATTTTTTATAAATTATTGTGTTATGAATGTGTTGGTTTTATAATTTTAATGAACGTGATTTTATTTATTTATTTTTATGATTTCAAACACAATATGAATTGTTCCTGAATAAAACTGAATTGAATTGAATTGAAGTTAATGTTTAAGGTGTATTGTTTACATGACCACTTCAATCACACGTGTCAATCTCATCAAAACTTTACAAGTCAAACAATGAACCTAGACAGGTCATTCCAAAACTAAATAACGATTCAGTTAAAAACAGGATTTAATTAATACAAATAGTGTAGTCAACATAAACCATTATGCAAACGTTAAAATCTAACTAGATTACCTACCGTAACAAAAAAAAAACCTTCATAGAATAGAACACCTTCCCACACATGACAAAACGCGAAACTTAATTTATTCTGATAGTTGATATAATAAATTACGGACAAGCATAATATTACGACACAACAGTGCATTTGTGTCCAGTGACCATTGAAATTGCACACGTGTGCTGTAAACACACGGTTAGTTTATGTCTGTGTGTGTGTGCGACTAATTAGCTATTCGTCGATCGAATGATAACGACAACAATTAACTTTTGTTGCTAACATAATAATTTAAAAAAGTAATAACGTTTATGATAAAATTCAAAAATGTTCCAGAATGCTTTTTGGGTTTGTTTCTTTTTGAGTTTATGTGGAACAGTCTGTCAATTGTGAAGCTATTATATATATTATAGCTATTATGACTCGTCAACCCAACCAAAAACTTCAAGAACCAAATGAAATGGTTGGTTGGTTTTCCTGGTTTGGAACCTCAAGTTGAGTAAAAAAAAAATAAGTTTACTTTGGATCTTTACAGATATTCAAATTATTCGGTCCTTCCTAAAACAATGTTGTTAGTAATCCTAAAATGAACTAAACTACAGGAAAAGAATGCATCTACAGCAAAAAGCACATTCAATAATCGCCCAGTTTTTATACAAACCGCTCCGTATTCTAGACAAGGTCCGATCTAACAAACAACTAGCTAATGAACTCGCCGCTAACATCAATCCAACAAGAGAACCGATTATTACTTTGACGTAATTAAGCATTTTAGTCATCAAACTCATATTTTAAACACTCATGCATGACATTCAATTTGCGGAAAAATATTACGGTGAAGAAATGTCGTGAGCTAATGTGTCGAGCGCGGGCGCAGGGAATGCTCGCCATTCTGTTTTTTTCTCTCCTCCCCCATAATTACGTAATTAGTGCCGATGCGAATTGGAAGTGCATTTGTTGTGGGTCCTTTTGTCCGCGATCGGTGCGCCTGCGCCTGCGCCGAACGGAACAGCTGTTCCACGGCCCGTTGAGCTGCGACTTTCTCGTTTGACAATTACGAGCTTTTTATAATTGATACGTAGGAATAGAATGAGTTCAGTTGTGTTTTAAATACCTTCAACGAAGCATGTCTGTTTATTTTTTAAATTGTTAAAGAACGATGATGTGTCCTAAAGTAAGTTCTTTGAAACATGGCTACATTTTATTTATAAGTTTACTTTCAGCTGTTGAACAACCCATTACTGCCTATCTACTAATATGGTTATCTAACTTCTATGAGAAGATGGTTTTCGTGAACAGCCCTCCCTGGCTCTAGCTATTTAAGGCCTTAATTTATCAAGGCACCACAGGATAGCCCGTTTAAACTGCTGACCACTTCCTAGATCAACGTGCGAGATGCTGCACCCAAAAAAAAAATCGTGAACTTTTAGAATCTGCCTTGAGGTGAAATAGCGCTCCAGAAAGAATATGATAAAGAAGACGAATATAGAGTAGGTACGTTCGTTTTCATTCAATATTTTTTTAAGTATGGGTATCCATTACAAATGTCGATCCATTAATGACCTATCATCACACAATGTATTACCAAAACATGAGTACAGTGTTCACAAGTCGATTGGACACGGTCGCGAAGGGTAGCCGACTTGCCGCGACATTTGGCGCGCGGGCGTCGTGCGGCGCTGCACGCCACGCCACGCAATCGATCGCTAATCGATTACTCAGATATCAACCTTTGTTTATGATAATAATATCCAATTGCGAAACACTACATCGAATGCCAGAAACATTAGCTCAAGGCAATATAAAAGCATCCATAAATACAATGAACAGAATTTAGATTTACCCATTCAAGATTTCAGATAAATCTTCCAAAACTGCAAAAGATTTAGTAGACTACCCAAGAACAGAACATTGATTTATAACTGTAAATGTGGAATAAATGTATAGAAACTCAAGTACGCCCCAATTTATATTAGATTTATAGCAGGATGTGGTGTGATGATATTCCTTTTCAATTAGCACTCAATGAATGTAGTAGCCGTGTGGCGTTCGAGCGGTTGCACGATTCGATACGCAATATCGTTGCGAACAACAAGCGATGCTTCCATTCATCATTATTATAAATGTGCCACACTCGCTTATTTACGGAAATCGATATTTTTTTCGGTATCGACTTTGAATGCTTGATTTCGACACGTCGATAAACGTAACGCTATTGTGTGTGATGACCCCGGCATTGTGCCGCTGGTGCGCTGGCGTGGTGTGTGTGGCGGCCCGCTGAGCACATCGTCACATGAAAGTAGGAACAGCATCATTAGTTCCGCGTCTACATTATGTTATATTGTAATTATTGATTATAACAGGTCACGGTTATTGGTGAGTAGCGTTTGTAAAACAGACCGACTTAATTAATGATAGGCAGTTCTTTGTAGTTATGATTAGTTTAATTATCAATAACAAAAGCGACAAGAGAGCTGTTACGTGCGTCTAATTTTTCATCTGTCGCGTGTTTCCCGTACAATTACTCAATCTATGACATGATAGCGGGGACGGTGGCGGCGCGGTGGAAATGGTAGCTGCAATATTGATAAACGTCGACCGGCAATCAGTGGCCGGGCAATTTGCGAGCGATTGTCCGTGGTGAGATGCGAACACACGCAAATTGGAAGCGGCTGCACGTTCAAACGGAGCTGTTTAGAGCTCACATCATAGTTAGTGCCGGCCAGTTACCGCGGAATGTTACTGTTATTTAGTTATGTTTATGTACGGCCTAATTGACTTCACACATGATTTCGATCGAGAGATAAGTTTTTGTGCCATTGGACAAAACTACACAGGCATACCTACTTTACACTGAAATGCACAAATTAAACATCTAAAGCGCTTCTTTTAAACTCTTAACCACACATGCAAAGCATTTCCGCTACATTCTACCATCGATAAGTACAATATACACAATTGCACATTACAGTATCCATTATTGTATAACCGAAGGCGATCGTGAAGGAAGAGAAGGGCTCTCACGGGGTCACACATAAATATCTAATGAGAAATACGATTGCGCAAGAAAATGATATCGATATCAATTCGATATTCGTTCCAAAGCTAGCAATCACGAAAACAAATTTGCGTTCATTTCCTTTCCCTCGGAACAAACGTACAGCGAATCCGGCATAGCAATATCTTTTATAAGGCGGTAGATCGTAATGGAAACCATTTCTCATCAATTTTCTAAATAAAGGCGCACAGAAGCTAGCGGATAAAACAAAGCGCGAGCGCTCACGACATAGATTGAGCTGAATTATCGCTTTACCGCAGAACACAATCTACCCTCGAGTGTACTCGTACCGGACTGCCTATACATACGTACAGCGAGTACATGCCCACAGCGTGGTATCGGAGCGCCGAGCCCGACCGCCTTGTGCACTCAGCCCGGGACCAGATAAC
The DNA here is from genome assembly GCA_947568875.1 of Fissipunctia ypsillon. Lineage (NCBI taxonomy): Eukaryota > Metazoa > Arthropoda > Insecta > Lepidoptera > Noctuidae > Fissipunctia > Fissipunctia ypsillon. The sequence continues at coordinate 19,341,813 of OX387645.1, read as the reverse complement.
AAGTGTGAATTATGTTAAATCTAGACAGTTTTTCTCTCTTTTATCAATTTACTACTTCACTAAGTACAACGTTTGGCTCTGATCAAATTTAAACAATAATTTCACCTTTGCAATCGCGCTCGCTAACTTTGAAATTGTAGCAGTAAAAGGCGTACAGCTTGCAAAGCAAAATGCAGAGGTAGGTAGGTAGGTACGGTGACTGAAAGGTGTATGCAATGTATGGTAATCATTAGATGTTAATTGTTTAATACCTTCTACAGAGACCCATTACGTTGATTATACACAAATAAGGCTTAGAGAGTCAACGTGTCAAGATTACGGAAACCCAGCTGCTCACATCGCATATAATAACAAAACAACATTTTTCATACATTAACCGTGTGCCTGTCGTAATCAAATTACATTTAATAGCGAATTTTCTGTCATTACAGCAACAATATTAATAATTGTAAATAAAAGAATTACAGCAATTTCAGCGACAGGGCAATCAAAACGTCGAGTTACAAAACCACCAGCAAATTGGGTGAAAGTGTGACGTTAATATTCGTACGGATGACAAATGGCCGAATCTTGCGCAGGAGTGGTAGTAATGAGCCCAAATCAAATGGTGAACGAAGTAATTCGCGTATTAGTGGCAGCATTGTGAGAGTTCGTGCTGGGAGGCATTACCGTCAGTCTGTCAAGTCTTCACCAAGAATAATGAAATCAAACATACTTAAGCTTTATCTTGCGACCTTCGTCTTTGTACAACCTTTTACTACTAGGAAATAATATTTAAAGAAAGTCTGCATGTTTGTTCAAATACACGACATAGCGCTGTAGTGCCTTTACTTTTTTTCATGCATGACGTAGATTATAAATAGCTCTTTAATAAACTTGTGGAATTTCAGTTAGGTATACGAATTTAAAGAGTCATGTTTAGATCGTAATTAGTTGTATTTTTACATAAAGCTGTTGCCAAACTAAGCCCTAATTGTAAGCCTTGTATAGTGTAAACACTGAGTGCTCTGACTGAAATCTTAAAACGTTTAGTTCCTTTCATGATCAAAACGACTAATTTGACACTTGCATGTAAGTAATTCAATTAGACGAAAGCTACTCCTACTTTCTGCTAAACTATACAGTTTTAATGATCAAATTAATATGATGAATGGCGCATTATTCAACAGCCTATTATGTAGCTTGTCGCAATAACTTACCTAGTATAGATTACCCCAACGGGATATCATACAACCTTTTTATACCAAAGCCAATAAATATTCCTGGGCCACTATCATTATTGACGAATAAGGTTGAACTTACAGACAATTAAATGTGTAAACGTGTGATAAATTGTGCCGTGGCCAGGTTTTATGGAGACCGATAACGGAGCGTTGTTCGTTTTATCGACACAACTTATTGAACTATTTACTATTAATTTAAACAGACTTCGACTGATTAAACAGACATTTAGTGGAAACGTGTTTTATTGTTCGAACTGATTTATTTTTAACGTGTAGGTGTGTTGGTGTGTTCTCTTGTTTTTGGATTGTAGAGGATGAATCGAGGATGAAAAGGATTTAATGAAAATGGTCGATGGTTGGATCCTCATGCACGACTACATTACCAAGTTTATTTATACATTCAACGTAAAAGTGAAATCCTGATTAGATTTGATTTGAGAGATACTATTTAGGCATGGGCTATTGTTCCGATCACAGCAGATGACTCCAAATTAAGTACTTAGGTATCATTAAATTCCAGCTATGTCTAATAGCTCTAGCTTTAAATAAATGTAATTAAAGTAACATAACATCACGCCTTGTTTCCCCGAAGGGTTAGGCAGAGGTGTACCTATAGTAGTACATCCACATTTCGCCAGTTATGTTTAAGTCCCATGTAATAGGGGACGAGCCTATTGCAATCTACCGGGCACAAATCCAGACTCCGGGCTGCTACTGAGAAATTCCAGATAGAAAAACCCAATAAAATTTTGCCCGACCTGGGAATCGAACCCAGGACCTCATGCACGCTTGCGACCACTAGACCAACGAGGCAGTAATAAATAATAAGTAAGTAAGTAGGTGTAATTAAAGTAACAAAAAATAATTACTTCATTAGAAACAAACGCTTATATTTCCATGGCTTACCATATTTTTATGGGAAAACATTTAAATAAATTATACTGTAAATAATTGTATCTTTCATACATCGACAGGGTTGCCAAGACCTCAGAACTGTGGAAAAGTTTCAAATGCAAAATAGAATACTTCAGTAATTTTTCAGGTAAAAGTAACCTTCGTTATATCAACTGTTAAGAAAAATATTTTCCTGCAGAAAAAACACAAACAGTTCTTTTAGAACTGGAACATATTAGATGGAAGCTGTAATACAGGTACCTTCATACATATTGTATTACAATTACTTACAGTAAAAGTAGTACCTGTAGGAAAATCTTAACTAAAAACAATTGTCTGAACGTCGTTTGTGTCTTGTAGTATTTCACCTCAAACGTAATTAAAGTAGATTATTAGCTTAGATTAGTAGCTTTTATTATTCACCAACCCTACAGGTGCCAAGTACTAGTGGATGGGTCATTTACGTAGTGGGCGCGTAACCGGTGGGCGACTCGTAACGCATCGGTTATCTACGCGTCATTTACCCAAGAACTGTCTGATACGACTACCCTACGATCTTCTTCGGCTTCTTTCGGTAACCGTCGGTAGCTGCTACGTTTATTAACCGTTACATGTCAAATTATGACCATTTTAACTGGTTTTTGGGAGTGCTACGATGGTGCTCCGACAAGTTATTGTGCTTTGCTTGTTAAATTATGACCATTTTAACTAATTTTGGAAGTGCTACTACACATTTTCTACTCATTGCTTGACAAATAATGACCTTTTTAACTGATTTTGGGAGTACTACATTCATTTTAGATTCAATGACTTTATTAATTGAATTCAATATAATGCTTATGGAAATAGTACTTAAGCTATAGATACTTACATTAACTTTAATCGATAACCTATTGTAATTTCTATAAAATAACATTTTTATCTATAATGCAAGAATAATCTGATAGATCCTCTACATTTACAAAACAGGATTAACACCCAATGTTAGTTTACTTTTAACTTTAGTTTATTAAAGCAACCAACTCGTAAGTCTACCTCTTTTCTATGCCTTCAGGGTGCAGCAAATAAGACGGGGATAATTTCCTACTGTGTGGATGAAGCATAAACATAGAGCAAGCTCGATAAATGAATAAATCCTGGATAATAAATAGGTAAGGTCCTTCCCTGCACCTTACAATTTAGCATCCTACACGTTCCTTCAGAGATATCTCTGTATGCAAATCAGTAGTATCTACTTTTCTTTTTCAGAAATCACACATCAAAACCAGTCAACAACTTCAATGCATTAATTGGAAGGATTCTAGCAAATATTAGATTTTCTACAGTGAAAGTATGGGTTAGAATTTATCGATTAGTTCTTTGGAGCCAAGATTTAATTCGTCTGTAGCTTTTCGCTACATGAGCTTTTCGCAATAAGTAAGTATATCTTTCCTTTTTCCCCCGTGACGTGTTATCTCGTACAACTGGTATTAAAAATCCAAAAGGTAGTTTTCTAAAGTTTTCAGACATTATTCCAAATTGTCTTACTTGAAAAGTTGATGCTAATATGCAGATTACTTAGTAAATTTTCTTTTCATCATCTCAGGTTTGCGTTCATCTTACTATAAGTGGTCATACTGTGACAGAAGCGTATCTAACTGGCGGACACCTGCGGCTGCTCTAATGCACCGTAATGTGCCAGGCTCTGTCTTACGCTCCACCATGTCGAAGCGAGTCATTCGGTCATTCCGCCTCACCCTCGCGTTTACCGCACTTACGCGACCTTACAGACAAATGACAAGCTGATGATTGTCGTTTGTCTGTATATTATTGTGACCCTAGTGTGTGTAAAATCTCAAGGATGTGCATATGCTTTTGCCTAAGCAGTAATAGTCTGCAATAATCGGTTTCGGTCACCAAAATGTTGCCTGCCTGAAAGTGACTGAAATAAAAGTTAACTAACGTACAGTCTATACATTTCTACGATATAATTTCACTAGCATCAAGGTAATAACATTATTTTACCACCGTAATGTCAGTAACTAATGGGGAGCATGAGGTAACGGCGCACCATCAAAGAACGAAAAACGTGTGATCGATAAAAAGCCAACCCATGGCCATAGAGAACTATTTATTACAGTAACCAAATTAAAAGAGCATTACACGACAACAACTCCACCAAGGAGTCAACAAACAAAAAGTCTACACCAACTTCCTTTTAAAAATGTAATCTGCGTCAAGCGCGCGGCGTGCGGCGTGCGGCGTGCGGCGTGCGGGGTAATCATCGAATATTCCGTATCTTAGTACAACTTTATACCGCGCGTTATCATGGCCGTATAATGAGTTATGTGCTCTTGCTCGTTTTGTGTCCATCACGGGGTATCGGCGAAGGGCGTCATCCATCATCCGCTGCGACTAATTGCCTGCTACCTTGCTTCGGCTCTCTTATCCTTTTAATTCGTCCTCCGAACACCTATACGACGTCGGAGCGAGCTGTTACGAATAATTGCTTGCGAGATACCGACGTCCACTTGATTGCAAAATTAAAATGTAAGAGCAAAAAGTGCAAGGTGCATAAGTTGTTGTTAAGTGAGCATGTTATTTATCCTTTATGTATTAACTATAGCACCCTTTTACATAAGCTTTTTCATTTGCGCACCTTTAGTATAATAAAAGTTTAACAGAAATGATTGTTTTCAAACAATATCAAAACCAAATATCGGTATTAGGCGCCATTACTGATCCACGATCTCTCATACATCAACGAACCGCTTAATGCAATACAAAAATCGTGCTCGACCAATTCGTAAGCAATCCAGTGACTGCACTAGTGGCGGGGCTAGTCACGAACGATCGCCGAGTCCATTGGCAAATAAAAATAAGGCCGAGGACAGCGATCCCGAATCCCGCCGAAAGGGGTAGCTCGATTAAGTGTCGGTTTGAGTTTTATTCGCGCGGGGCGGGGGGGGCCGTGTGAGCCCGGCGCCGCATTAATCATTAACACAGCCTGCCTAATGACACCGCCGAAATGGGCCCAATAGTGATGCACCCGATGTTGTCGACAGTTGTGAGACATGGTTTATAGGAGTAATGATGAACTAGTGTGTTTTGGTGGTAGAGTCTTGTAAACAATGAAAATGTTTGCATCTCAACTAAGACTAGAATCCACATTGGCTAGAGATGAGAAGTGGTTGAAGAGGTGGTCATTTATGCTGTTTAAAGTTTTTCCTACTCGTATAAAAGGCTTGACCTCTTGTTTTTATTGAAAAAGAGAGCTTTTGAGTTGACTTGTGTTAGTTTACCAACTTTTTTACTATTATCTATGGCAAAACCAGAATGCTAATAGCTAGCTATAAAGTTATTCAAACTTTTATTATTAAATAAGATATTATTTTTTACAATACATAAAAATGGAGCACTACGAATTAACTTTTCAGCATATTAACAACAAAATTATCGACAAAAGCACGCGCACATCACTACGCCCGATATTAGATGTCGCTATTAACTCCGCAAAACGTAATTAATCGAATAAGTTTATGATTGATATAACCAGTTTGTGGGGCGCTTAATTCACTTTCCCAATTCCTGGGTCTCCGGTCGCTTTTATAAAGTTATCCTTTAAGAAAATTGATTGGCTCTATCGCTACGTAAGTGATTTAGTAATGAATCAATTCAATTACTATAATACCTACTCAGAGGTAGCGATCGAGGAAGCGTAAATAACAAGTAAAGCAACTTTATAATTGCATTATGCTGTTATTTCGTTATGTGGTTAGATTTTCTATTGGTATAAACCGTTGAGCTACGCTTCACTTGTTTTGGGCCATGTTAATCTGACTATGCTATATATATAAAAATGATAAATGTCCAACAAGGTTACTTTAGTTTGCTCACATAACATGCAATAAACTCGATAGAAAATGAAGAAAAATAAGATTTCCTCTTCGCTTGACAGCCTTTTTAAGTTAGCTATTTTTCACTTAAAAAGTCAATCATCTTTCCAGCTGAAAGATTTTTTTATCAGCCCTAAATTACTAAACATACATAGTCTGATTGCAGTCACATTTAAGGTAATTCGATTTTGTGATACGCCAAAAAATCATTTCATATCGTATTAATATGATACCTATAGACACACATCAAAAGTGTCTAGGGATTAAGTACGTTTTAGAGTATCGTCGCAATTGAGGATTATTGTTTTAACTTTTTAGTGAATTTCACTATTTGAATAAAGAATTTTCTTTAAATTTTGATTAGAATTAGAAAATCAACTGTCTATCAGGATTCCTATGAAAGTGTGTTGTGTGTGAGCAACAAAACCATTAATCTGCATCGGAACTGAAAAATATTGCATCGATATGGAGCGACGACATCATTTGACACGAGAAGAGATGATGAAACCCGTCGGAATGTTGCAAGCTGGTTCCAGGCAACGTACTGTGGCTGTCACTCTAGGCGTGACACAGAGCGTCATAAGCCGCCTCTGGACACGCTATCGTATCACGGCCAGCTTGGCCGAGCGACATGGAGGACGATCTCGCATCATCACTCGCAGACAGGATCGGTATATCCAAAATACTGCTCGACGGAATCATACCATGACCGCCATGATGTTGGCTACGAGGGTCCACAGCTCTTCAGGCTTGCTGATAAGCGACCAAACCATCCGAAATCGTTAACGTGAAATGGTCTGCGTTTCCGAAGGCCGCTGAGAGTTCCACCTAGAGTACCCCGCAATCGTAGAGCCCGTTTACAATGGCTCTCGAACACAGAAATTGGAAGGAGGAAGACTGGCGTTGTGTTTGCTTTTCCGATGAATCTCGTTTCGGTATGAGGCCGAATACAAGACGTAGGTACTCGAGTTTGGAGGACCTCTGGACGTCAAGAACGTTTGAAATTTTGCCAGGAAGTTCATTTACATAACAATAATGGTTTGGGCCGGTATTTGGATCGGTGGAAGAACCGATCAGGGGCAACCTCAGATGTATGCGGAGAGGATTGTTTTTACGTGATCATCCCTTTGCGAAGCCGGTTGGGTGATTCGTTTCGACTAATGCACGACAACGCACGTCTACACACGGCTAGAGTCGTAACACGCACTCTTACCGATGCTCGCATCAACGTTCTGCCGTGGTCTGCTCAATCGCCAGACCTCATACCCAATTGAGCACGCATGGGATATGCTCCAAAGAAGAGCTCTGCCGAGTATGGATTTTTTTTTTTTTGTGGATGGGAAATCATCAAATGACTTCTCCCGCTCTGGGCGGAGCGGGAGGGCGTGTCAGACTTTTACTGACTAAAACCCACCCGTGTTCCTTCTGTTGCCTGTGCCGGGGCCACGGTAACTCTTTCGAACATCCCGCAAGCCGAGTATGGATGCCGTGCATATCCCACAACAACTTTTAGACTTGTTAGAAAGAACTTGGGCGGCCATTCCTCAAAGTGCTTTTGATGAACTGATTTTAAGCATGCCATATCGCTGTGATTGTGTATTCGTGTCAATGGTGGAAACTTAGATTATAATTTTTTTATCTTTACAATAAAAAAATTTTATATCCTCATTTGGCCTTTTTTGCTATTTAATTGACGACATTAAATTAGGTTAATTTCCCACAATTAACAAAAATTGCAATTTTTCTTAATTTCTACAAAATATGGGGATAAGTTGTTAACTTAAACATAGGAATTAAAGTAAGAAGCCAGTCTGGTAGACTAGATTTGGTAAATATTAATTGGATATTTTTTAATAGTTAAAATGTACTTGATCCCTAGACACTTTTGATGTGTGTACATTTGACAGCATAGCAGAAAAAAACACTGTTCTGTTCATACATCTGCTATTTGGAAAACAAGTACTTACATACATATTCTTCTCGCGTAAAGTGAGATAAAGGAAATGGATTATTATTGTAATGTAGGAAAAGGCAATGCAACTCTCACTATTAAGTTACATTAGTAATCTAATTACCGCGTAGATACTATCCGCTTTGCTTTGCGCCAAGATTTCTCACTAAGTATATATTTAAAACTTGTCGTAAATATTTTTTAGAAATATTAACTACGAAAATGGAAATTTTATATTTCCGGAAAAACTGACAAACATTCAAAAATATGGATAGATAGCCATTATCTTTTGACCATCGACTTTAGCATAGGAATAGTAGCCATGCGCTGCACGTTTTTAAAATTTACCAGAGTCACTAACCTTCCTGAAGTCTTGTATCAAGCTTTACGAAAGCTGTCTCTCGAAAATATACGTACGTTGTTACTTTTACGTAGATAACATACATTTATAGAGATGTATACTGAGGGTACCTACTATCATTCTACTATCTTTGTTTCGAAGCAGACTGTATAATAATGACCCTTAAAGAAAATTTAATAATTGTAGAACTTAGATTGCTTACGCAAAAAATTCTAATGAATTCTCATTAGAATTTTTTTTACTTATAAATGTACACAAAATACTTCATTTAGCACTTGATGATCGAGTACCCCTGACGTAGCAGCGTGAAAAAGGCAGTGTGAAAGCCGAGGGAGTGCACAGACGCGGGGGGGGTGGGGACGCAATTTGTAATATTTCACGAGCCAGTAGACGCTTATTAACTAGGCGTGCAAAAAATCGACGCCACAGTAGCGCTCAACCTTTGATCACAAATGGAAAAATCTAAATCGCAATTTTAATTCGTCCATTCAAATGGGTGAGGCAGTGATTTTTCCTTCTCCTGTATAATATTGTGGTTCAAATCGTATTGACTCGGGTATTTCGGTGTATTAAAATTATGTAACCTTAGTTAATTATATTAAATATAGCTTTTTATTCAACTAAATATTTGACTTAAGGGGGAACCGCTAAGGTAGCCCGCGAAATTAAAATGTTCTTACGATTTCTGCAATTTGCAGCTCAGTGTCTGAGTGTATGTTGATAAAAGTATGATTCGCGACCGTAACAAATATGTATTTACAGAATTATAATCATTAGAATCAGTATACAATTCCTTAAGTTAGTATAATCCTGAAATGTTAAGTTTTCATGAAATAGTTATTCAATAGAATTACTTAGTCTTAGAGAGTTGTATTGATGACTTTAATTATTGTAATTCCATAAATACATATTTTTCACGGTCGCGAATCATATTTTAATCAACATACAACCTAATGCTGACCTGCAAATCGCAAAAAACTTAAGAAAATTTGAATTTCGCGGGCTACCCTGGCGCTTTCACCTTAAGTATCTAATGGAAGTTTTATACAACGATGTCCAATTTTAATATAATTTTCAAACAGGAATATGTTTAAAACTTCCCATAACAATGACGAATAACAATTAAGAAATAAATATCATCGTATTTCTTTCACGATTGGTGTTTGCAACGATGATGCAAGTATAACAAGCCAACGAATAAAACTGTGCAGCACCTCTGACTAATGCAAAAAGTCGTATCTAGTCAGAGCCAGAGTATTACGGGGCGGAAAATAACAGGCACGTAGTTGGAAACCTACTCGATGCCTGTATTATTTTAGGAACACTTAAGGTAAATCTATTTCTTGGCTTCATCACTTTTGTGGACAATTTTCATTCTGACACTTGCATAGCATCGTAGCACGCTTGGTGTAAAAGCTATAAAAGCTAATTTAATTTTCTGTTAAATGAACTTTGATTCCAATAGGAAATGACTTATTATTCTTAATATTATTATTATACAAATAAATAAAATTGAAGTGCTTTGTTAAAACAACAGCTTTTTACTAAATTCTATGAAAGTATATACGGTATTTACAACAAAAAATCAATTTTTAAAATTTTTGTCTGTCTGTCTGTTTGTTCCAGTTAAATAATCTCCGAAACGGCTGAACCGATTTTGAGGGGGCTTTCACTGGCAGATAGCTGATGTTGTAAGGAGTAACTTAGGCTACTTTTATTTTAGAAAAGAATTAGGATTCCACGCAAAGAAATTAAAACCAATGAAATTGTGAACAAAATCCGATTCAAATAGGGAATTATTGACATCCACGCGGGCGATGCTGCGGGCAACAGCTATTTCTTAATATTTTCTTATACTTACTCAAGACAGTCTTTTTCTTAACACTTATAATAAGAGTAGTCTTCCTGGGGGAAGACTACTAGACTACTGGGGGAGGGGAGTAGGGTTTCTTATATGATTAGGGATAAGGGACTCCAGAGGGAATTATTTCTATTTAAAAATTTTAAATACCTACCTAGTATTTCTATATCTGCATCTATTTTCTATAATATAAAAATTTAAGTCGCTTTTCATGTCTGTCTGTGTGAACGCGTTGTTTTTCTAAACCACACGACGGATTTTGATGCGGTTTTCATCATCATTTAGAGAATTTATTCCAGAAGGTTTATAGGTTAAAGGTATAATACTAATCTCTTTATTATATAAAAAGAAATGTTTTGTTAAGTCGTAAAAACCATTCGAAGCAGGGGTGGGAATAAAAGTTTTAGTCTAGTCGAATTTCACCAATGAAACTGAACGCGTTCAGCACATCTAAAATGCGTTCAAGAGCTGTCATTGTCAAAACTGTTGTGAAATATTGACACACGGTTTAGAAGTACTGACCGCGTTCAGTTTCATTGGTGAAAACCGCACTTAGTTGTTTTTCCATCAAAAGGTTGTCACTATTGATTCGTTCTATTCATTAGTCACTCATTCTGGCCTTTAGCCAAAGTAAGACACGAAGAAAAACATACGACCACTTATTTTATTTGACCTAGCAATTGTCCGGACAGGCAATGGCATTTCGTTGAAATGTTGAAGGAAAACATCAAATGTTTTTCAAAAAAAATAAGTCTAGTCTCAGTAAATATATTTATTTTAATAATTGACATGACAACCATCTTTTTGCTAAAAATGTACTCCTACTTATCAAATAGTAGGTATTTTTATGTCTTAAAAGAAATATTTTGTGTAATTCGGTGGAAAGAGTGTGGTGGTAAGACTAAATATTCCGAATCATGAGTACAAACAGTACCAAATTAGCTATTGTAACACTGAAAAAATTTCAGACAGTTTTCCACGACTGACACTTGTCTAGTTTTATTGGCGGAGCAGTACACGTTCTTTTTGTTAACGCTGTACTTTACTTCAGTCAGTATATTTGTCGCAGGCTCCCAAGCCGTCCCTGTATCGTACACATACTTTACTTCAGTCAGTATATTTGTCGCGGCTTCCCAAGCCGTCCCTGTATCGTACACATACTTTACTTCAGTCAGTATATTTGTCGCGGCTTCCCAAGCTGTCCTTGTGTCGTGCACGCACTTTACTTCAGTCAGTATATTTTTCGTAACTTCCCTAGCCGTCCCTGTGTCGTACATATAGTTTACTTCAGTCAGTATATTTGTCGCAGGCTCCCAAGCCTTCCCTGCGTTGTACACATAGTTTACTTCAGTCAGTATATTTGTCGCGTCTTCCCAAGCTGTCCTTGTGTCGTGCACGCACTTTACTTCAGTCAGTATATTTTTCGTAACTTCCCAAGCCGTCCCTGTGTCGTACACATACTTTACTTCAGTCAGTATATTTGTCGCAGGCTCCCAAGCCGTCCCTGTGTCGTACACATACTTTACTTCAGTCAGTATATTGGTCGCAGCTTCCCAAGCCGTCCCTGTGTCGTACACATACTTTACTTCAGTCAGTATATTGGTCGCAGCTTCCCAAGCCGTCCCTGTGTCGTACACATACTTTACTTCAGTCAGTATATTTGTCGCAGCTTCCCAAGCCGTCCCTGTGTCGTACACATACTTTACTTCAGTCAGTATATTGGTCGCAGCTTCCCAAGCCGTCCCTGTGTCGTACAAATACTTTACTTCAGTCAGTATATTGGTCGCAGCTTCCCAAGCCGTCCCTGTGTCGTACACATACTTTACTTCAGTCAGTATATTGGTCGCAGCTTCCCAAGCCGTCCCTGTGTCGTACACATACTTTACTTCAGTCAGTATATTGGTCGCAGCTTCCCAAGCCATCCCTGTGTCGTACACATAGTTTACTTCAGTCAGTATATTTGTTGCAGCTTCCCAAGCCGTCCCTGTGTCGTACACATACTTTACTTCAGTCAGTATATTTGTTGCAGCTTCCCAAGCCGTCCCTGTGTCGTACACATACTTTACTTCAGTCAGTATATTTGTTGCAGCTTCCCAAGCCGTCCCTGTATCGTACACATACTTTACTTCAGTCAGTATATTTGTTGCAGCTTCCCAAGCCGTCCTTGTGTTGTACACATAGTTTACTTCAGTCAGTATATTTGTCGCAGCTTCCCAAACCGTCCCTGTGTCGTGCACATACTTTACTTTAGTCAGTATATTTGTTGCAGCTTCCCAAGCCGTCCTTGTGTTGTACACATAGTTTACTTCAGTCAGTATATTTGTCGCAGCTTCCCAAACCGTCCCTGTGTCGTGCACATACTTTACTTTAGTCAGTATATTTGTTGCAGCTTCCCAAGCCGTCCTTGTGTTGTACACATAGTTTACTTCAGTCAGTATATTTGTCGCAGCTTCCCAAACCGTCCCTGTGTCGTGCACATACTTTACTTTAGTCAGTATATTTGTTGCAGCTTCCCAAGCCGTCCTTGTGTTGTACACATAGTTTACTTCAGTCAGTATATTTGTTGCAGCTTCCCAAGCCGTCCCTGTATCGTACACATACTTTACTTCAGTCAGTATATTTGTTGCAGCTTCCCAAGCCGTCCCTGTGTCGTACACATACTTTACTTCAGTCAGTATATTTGTTGCAGCTTCCCAAGCCGTCCCTGTATCGTACACATACTTTACTTCAGTCAGTATATTTGTTGCAGCTTCCCAAGCCGTCCTTGTGTTGTACACATAGTTTACTTCAGTCAGTATATTTGTCGCAGCTTCCCAAACCGTCCCTGTGTCGTGCACATACTTTACTTTAGTCAGTATATTTGTTGCAGCTTCCCAAGCCGTCCTTGTGTTGTACACATAGTTTACTTCAGTCAGTATATTTGTCGCAGCTTCCCAAACCGTCCCTGTGTCGTGCACATACTTTACTTTAGTCAGTATATTTGTTGCAGCTTCCCAAGCCGTCCTTGTGTTGTACACATAGTTTACTTCAGTCAGTATATTTGTCGCAGCTTCCCAAACCGTCCCTGTGTCGTGCACATACTTTACTTTAGTCAGTATATTTGTTGCAGCTTCCCAAGCCGTCCCTGTATCGTACACATACTTTACTTCAGTCAGTATATTTGTCGCAGCTTCCCAAGCCGTCCCTGTGTCGTACACATACTTTACTTCAGTCAGTATATTGGTCGCAGCTTCCCAAGCCGTCTCTGTGTCGTACACATACTTTACTTCAGTCAGTATATTTGTCGCAGCTTCTCAAACCGTCCCTGTGTCGTGCACATACTTTACTTCAGTCAGTATATTTGTCGCAGCTTCTCAAACCGTCCCTGTGTCGTACACATACTTTACTTCAGTCAGTATATTTGTTGCAGCTTCCCAAGCCGTCTCTGTGTCGTACACATACTTTTTCCGAGAGGCTATTAATCGCGGGAGGAGAGGGGGAGGACATTTAGCCGCCGCTCGACCGCTGGCCACTCAATAAGCGCTTTGCAGAACACGGTATAGAGTCTAAAGCCGTGCGATCGATAATAAGGAAGATGAGACGATGTAGCTTCCGTGATTATACGGAGAAGATTCCTAAATTTGGGGAAATTATTGTTGGAAAAAAGCGAAGAATTTATTTTAAACGTAGGTGTAGGTGGATATTTGGCTCTTTTTTACCATTTTTTACCTACGAGAAATACATCTCGTAAGTGCATTGCAAATACAGTGCTGTGAGTATTTACTTTGTAAAACGTTATGAAGGACCATGTAGAGCCCTTCTTACTTCTTCATTAATTCTTTTGTATTCGAATCTCTTTGGATAGGTTCAGCAAAATCAAAATGGACTATTCTAACTAATTACTACTTTAATAAAGTCAGTGAATCCGCAATTAGCAATTTCTGTTCTCCATATTACACATAGTACACATACAAATATCTTGTAAGTAAAACTCCTAATGAGAAAACAACCCAAAGTCACTTTGTATCCCTCACCATTTCCAACTCAAGAAAGTACACAACTTCAATCACTACCGAGTACATAAAAGGGAAAACCGGAACGCCCTACCTAATAATAGGTAGAACAAACGTTTAAACTATACGTAGAGACATTAATGCATTTTTACTTTGAGAAAGTCCCACAAGTTTACATATAAAATGAAAATAAACCATAAAGCTTAAGCATAGGGTTGGGATTGGGGATAAAGGGTGTTGTAAGTGACTTTGTCATATCGAAGTGCGTAGGGCGGGCCGCCCAAACGTTTAGCAGCGTTTAACGAAAGCCTCGAGGTGGGCGCGGGACACACCCACGGGGTCGAACTCTCGGCTCATCCATATTTCATATTAGGTAAGCTTATGTTCTGTTTAACTTACTTACCTAAACTTGGAACCAGCATTTGCATAATAAACTTAGTTTGTAAAACATGTGAACAATACAAATGTGCAAATACATAGGTATTTATGTAGGTAAGTTCATTATAGTCTTTATCAATATAGGAACTACGAATCTAGGAAATAGAACACCTAACTTTTCTTAGCTTATGGCTTACGTTGAAAGTTGAAAGTTCTTTTAAATATGGGTATTATTATGTAAATGAAGCAAAAGAAGTATGTAAGGATCGCAGCAGGTGGCGTTCTGTAGTTTCTGCCTACACCCTTGGGAAGAAGGCGTGAGTTTATGTATGTAAGTACTTATGTATATTTTTGAAACAGCTTTTCAGTTCTTAGATCAATGGCACGATTGGCACGGTACCAGTAGTCATGGATTCGAATCCTACTCCCGTCTCGGTTGTTTTTAATTATCTTGATTTCTAAGTTGGCGATCTCAATCAGCGAAAGACGGTTTCGTTCCACCACCCGGTGTTATATACAAAAGCTTATGCCTTAACACCACCCCTTCTTCACACCTATAGCACGTAGATGTAAATAATTCAGGCACTAGTTGGCACTGAGCGTCGAGGGTTGCACTTACACTCGTTCCAATTTAAAATGTCATTTATTTCTGCGAATGCAACCCCGCTACTAGTTGCAAGCTTCAACCTTCTTGATACTATGGAACAACGGCGCCAGTACTTGTTAAAAGTGGCGATGAATAAAATTGTGTATGTACACAGTGGTCCATGATACATGAACTGACATAAAGTTTCCTTAGGTAATTTCGAAAGTTGATTGTGCTTCATCTGCCTCTCGTATTGATGTTTCGTATTTTGTCCGACCAGGGGGCCAACCACCACCTCTTAAAGCAGTATTATTTTAATGTTACTTCAGTGTGAGAAAGAGATGGAGCTATACAGAACGTCTAGCTCCATCTCTTTCCCACACGGAAGTAAGGTTACAATAATACTGCTTTAAGAGGTGGTGGTTTAGCTCCAGTACCTACGTAGCGACTGGACAGCTGGTTGTGCTAAAATCATGATTTAAAGACGCATTGTCGTTTTTCAGACATTGTCCTTCTAGCATTTTCATATGCGCATGTTTTCAGTTTAGGTAAATATTAATTTAAAAAAAACTGTTTTGTTTTAATTACCTATTGTGCAAAATATGTCGATTGCATCCACACAAGGCCACTGTGTCCTAAGTGGCTTTGCTCCAATGAGATAAAGCTTGTTTTCTAAACGTTAGATCTAAGTTAGCAATCTCAATTATACTTTTATCGTGAGATTTCACAATTGCATTGTAATTTTATACAATGGTTTATTGCTTTTCGCATAGTAAAGTTTAAATTGTTTGTAATACGAAGTATTTGACGTCTAGCAACCAAGTTAATTGATGAGAACCATTCGTTTAAATCAACACATTTTAATAAAAAGCTATCCTATTTAAAAGATCAAATAAGTTAAACTCTTGCCTAGCGATATTTTAAGGAAAGATTATGCATTTCAGTCATTGTGAAAACGGGCCACAGAGCAAATAGGTGAGCATTGAACCTAAGCGCAGCTCGTATGGTCATTTTCAGTTAGAAGCTTTACTTATTCGAATAATTTGTCCATGCTACGTACAGTACGTTCGTACTTCGTACGTACAGCGTCTAGTACGCTAAAACAACACTGTCCTTTCAAGTATCAAAACTGCTTGGTCACAGTACAGTAGGGTGGTGTAGCGAATAACGAAGGCGCGTTTGATATGTTAATTTATATAATTCGTAGCTTTTCACTGCTTTTACAAGCTGTTGCGATACGTTCTTCGTGTGAATATCTATGTAACACAATTTGCTAGTGCTATTAATAGAAATGGAGTGAATAAATGGAAATGTAGTTCTTGAGTGTTTGTTTAGGTAAGCATACGATCGAACTTAACCCGAGCCTGTTGCACTACGTTCCTTTACGTCATCGGTCAAAGTTAACGGTGATACTTATGCCTTTCCATCGAAAAAATGTAGGTACCTACCTGTGAACCTCTAAACTTCCTGCAGCTCTCTTATTTTTGTTGTTCTTCAAAGTAATGTTTTGATTGGTAAGATCTAACCGATTTTTTTGTAGCTCCTATTTTTTTCATGGCTCGTATGGCCAACGTAATGCATATTTTAAATCCCCTTTCAACCTTATAACATCTGCAAACTATCATGGCTCTCATTAAAAAAACATAGTAAATCGCTATTTATTACACGTCATGATTATAGTGTCAAAATGGCTACATCCAGACGTCGCCGCATCGATTTAATGATAAAGTGGTTTAAAATCAATTTGCGACACTTCTGTCACGATACAATAATCTAATTTTAATATTTAAAAGTGACAACATTAAACCCACGCTCGCTCTTCTCTGATTCCACGTTCTGAATACGAAATTTAAACGGGAAGCGCGCAAAAAGGCGGCCATGTTGCTTTTAGCACCCTTTAATGGAAAATATTTGAGAATAAAACGAAGCGTCCTGATTAAAGTGTAAATGAAAGTGAATTGATATTTTAGCAACTGTTTGTAGATGCTTTACACGATGACGATTGTGTTTAATATTAAAGAGACACGATGTTTTTATTTTTGACAAGTGCTACGTAGAATTTATTGCAACTGGTTTTCTTCCTTTTTGAGAGGGCCATCTTACATTGTTATGAATACTTTGATGTCTTTAGTTACCTAACGGTTACAATAAAATATCTAGCTTTTCCATTATTATTAAGATTTAGATTGCGATATTTTCATTTAGCTTGCTAAAGAATAAACGGCAAACAGAAGGAGAAAATCAATAAGACTAAATTCCTTCTCCTTTTTCGTTTAACACTAAATACAATAACTTATTGAAGATTAGATGCTTTTTCGTGGGATCATCTCAAAATCTCACGTTCCAATTACTTACCAATTGTTTCAAGAGAGTCTTTTCAAAAAGTCTTGAGTAGTAGATACCTAAATTTTGTCAAAGCAAAATAGGCGAGTTCGTGTTACAAATCCTCAATTAGCACGCATACAGCTCAGTTTAAGCCGGCGTTTAAATTCGTTAGCAGCGGGCTGCGTTGTTTTCGTTCGCGGGTTTCTCATAGACTAAAACTTGTAAGTAGATGTGCTACGCCAAGGAAAAATTATCTGGCAACTCTGTAAGGTTGAGGTTCTCTACAGACTCAAGTTACGCATCATCAACGAGTAAAAAGTCATCATGCTGACTAAAAAATAAAAAGAAGAGCTCTATTTTCTCATGTTTTAAGGAAAATAATTGCCTTTGAGGGAATTTAAAATTCCTAGGGCGGAGTTCACCGACTTTTAAAACGCTTGTTTAGATATTTAATCAGTTCTTTCCTTAGGAAGTTTGACATAAACCAATTGTTTAGCAATACCTAACTGGCGGTTTGAATTTTGGTGAGCACAGCCCTTAGGTGACAAGCTTCGGCTATACAAAACATCAAAACGTTATAATTATGCATATACATAGGCATTGCTCTAAACAATGTTGAATAGTTAAAGAAGATATGTCTCACTGGCTTCATACAATCTTGTCCTATCTACAGTTAAAATCTTTGGCGACGCCATCAATTGCGTATGTGAGCTGCGTAGCCCGCTAAGTGGATCTCCATTTTAACTCCTGAAACAAGCCGGTTGAGGCTTTCAGTCGGATCTCGGCATTTGCATGATTGGCATTACGCTGATTACCCCTCCACCCGCAGTCCCTGCCGGTTCTTCCGTCACGCTTCACCCCGCACTTCTCATTCGTGCCTCGTACCGATTTCAGAAAGATAAACACATGCAAATTAACTTTTTACTGAACAGTGGTGAAAGTAATGGTGTTTCTTTATCGTTTTGGAATGAATAGCGGTTTCGATAATGTTTGTCTCCATAGGAATTTACGTGGGTAACACGAATTGCTGGCAGTGATGTCCGTTTCTTAAATTCGAAAGACTTGCAAATCTCTTACAGGACAAGAGTTCACCTGAAAAACCTGTAACGAACCTGTACGAACCTAGTGATAATATAATTGGAAATTAGAATTAACCAACGGGAAACTACTGAGTACCTACAGTACCTACTCGTACATAAAAAGTTTTCATATTAGCAGTCAGTTTATACGGATTAAAACGTTAATCTGCCCTCCCACCCCCTGCTATGCGTCACCTCTCCCCCCCCCCCCCCTCCTACTGACAGTTGAAAGTGCTCCAGAAAGTGTCGTTTATGTACTCAAAGCATATGCAAATGGATGTTTTAAAATTTTAGGGAGAGAACGCCACTTTAGTCCCTGAAGCACTTGCGAATATCAAAATGTAAATTTACCCTTTTATGTTTACAAATCTTGTAAATGAAAGCGTTCATTTTATTGACTTTAGCCTGACAAACATTGAGTACACGGCCATTTTGATGTAAAACCCGTTGAAATATGCATAATCAATTTTCACGTACACGTTCATTTTATTTCATAGTAAACGTTTTTAAATTAATTTTTAGTGCCTATCTAGGTACAGTTAGTGCTACTTTATATCACGAATACCATAATATATAATATATGTACTTTAGATACCTACTACACCTTTGTGAAATTGTGGTCCAAAACTAAATTTTCGACAAAATCATTATTAGAAAATGTCCAAATGACATCCATTTTGTTTTGAAGGTCGTCTAAGTTACGACGAAGGTAGGTAGGTAGGTAGTCTCACACAACAAACTGTTAAATAACACAGATTATGTTTTGGTCAAACTCCGTTTACCAGGTGTAAAATGAGAAGTAGGAATAGGAAGACGGTGTCGCTCGGTCCGGTGCGCGCGCGCCGATCTCAGCTGATCGAGTTACTTGTATGCACACTAATGCCAATCCTGCGAGAATCGACGTGGTGTGAGAGATTCATCGACAATTATAGCTAGGTATTTGTTATCTCGCATACTATTATATCAATTAAGTGTTCATTGGAAATGTGTTGATTGCATTGATTTATAATTTAACTTTCGCAGAAATAATGACAAATCATTGACAGTTTGACAAGGAAAAATTCTTGTAGTCTAGGCGAGTAAGTAAGAATGGTAATCATTTAGAAGCATCATTATGTTCATCGTTATTTCAAGTCAAATTGCAAATTCAGCTTTATCTACCACACTGCGAAATTCTGGCTCCTAATGATCTTTTATCCGTCAATAGGAAGAAGGCCCCTAATGTAAAAATATTGTCTAGGTATATACAGGGTTACTGGTCTCTCGACTTATTCCTTACAGGACGTCGTAGTACAGTCCATTATAGTCGCGCCGTAAATCATTTTAAATTTGGATTTTTCATAAAAAATCTAAAAATCTAAGTAACTCAAAAACTACTGAATTTCGATAGAACATTTTGGTGGCTAAATTTGTTGCATTTTAACCCTACTATGATGTCCTGCGAGGAAATAAGTCATCTTACGAGTAACCGTGTATAATATTTTTACAAAATGCAAAACCTACCTAGGTACCTACCTATATCGACATATCTTCACACCATAAGTAGGTATATACATAACATAAGGATAATGCCTGACTCCACATGAAAAATGCTTGCTAAAAATATCATGTAATTTTCGATACGACTTTTAATAGTTTTAATATCAGACGTATAATAATTATAACCCTTAGGTACCATTTCTGGTATCAAGTGTCCTTTGAAGGTGTTCATTACAGAATGTCAGATTTTTCGTTCATTTAAACTTGTTGTGGCGCAGTGGTGCGGGAAACACACGTCACGCCCCATGGCTATATGTGACGATATCAATGCACTCTTTGTATCCGATTACTGTAATATAATTTGAATAAATCTTCCATTACACTCATTAATACAGTGTTAATGGACTGCTTCAACGAGACACGCCGATGTTTCATGAAGATCTTAAACGATAAAAAAGTGATAGATAAAGAAGTCGTTTTTTCTCCTTATGATCTCGAAAACATGAAAATCGCTCGCATCTGCAAGAGATTTTACTATCAGATAATACTAATTATTATACTATAATTATATGTATGTCTTTAAACTTACATAGCAAATCAACATACACAGCATGAGGGTATAGCTAACGGTAACTTCTAAAGTTTCCTTCTTATACTTTCCAATGCCTTTGAATTAGGCAACTGTGGACAACCAGCAGCAATTTTATTATAGATTTCTGTCGATATGTCAATCTCAATCAATGCTAACCAAAAGC
Organism: Fissipunctia ypsillon; assembly: GCA_947568875.1. NCBI lineage: Eukaryota > Metazoa > Arthropoda > Insecta > Lepidoptera > Noctuidae > Fissipunctia > Fissipunctia ypsillon. The sequence goes on along the minus strand of OX387645.1, from coordinate 19,321,054 downwards.
CAGAAATAAACACATCTTTTCACAGTTAGTTTATTAGTCACCTAGCAGCAAAAAGCGCAGTGTTTTTACAGCAATCTAATTTGTTATTACAAACAAGAAGCTTTTGTCTGTTAAAATAAATCAACGGTCAATTAAAAACAAAATCATTTGAACGCAAGTGGTCGTAACCGCAACGTCCCTTCCTGTCAAGTCGATACGAAGTAGCGTTCACGTCAAGCCAATGAGTTGAGAGCCCAGTGGCTAATACCAGCTGGATATCATGTTCACATACTCTATTAAACATGATAACCATCGTAGGTACCGGGTGTTGACCACACTTTATTTAGATTCGAATTCAGTCTTCTATTCGCTGTTGAATGAGCAATGATTTCGGTTTCAGACGGTCGCTTTTTGCTGGCGACCAATTTTTAACCAACAACATGGAATGTTTAGCTGTGCTTTTTGCTGACTGAAAACGTAACATTGCAAATTCATTAAAGCTTATAATAATGTATATAAAATAGTTGTTACAGCTACAAAATAACAATGACCTCGATCGTAGATTCTCAGGGAGGCTGAGCTATTAATTATGACATTCGTCGTGTTTCATCATAAACTACCAGCATCCCTGACTGAATTAGGTATCGTAATTTCTAATACTGTCCCACAATTTAACAGAAATCCAAACAGAACCCAAGCATTAGCCGTTCACAGCAGTTTTGAAACCAATCAAGCGTACAGAAATTCTAATAGAATTTCCTTCCATGTTTAATTTCACAATTTGCCTGCAGCACGCACACTGGCTCACCGTGTGTACACATATGACAACTGACAATCGGATGTGTGTGAGTGCGTGTGCTCGGTTGCTTGTGGTCGCCGCGGCTCGGTTGGTAAACGGACGTAATCTCGGCTAAACACTGATCAACTGCTAATACACCAACGTGTTGAGTGGATGAAAAGATACAGCGGTGTTACAGAGTTCGATTACCGAGTTAAAATGTCAAATAATTCAGTTGTAGGTGTAATATAATATTGCTTTGTCACATGCACCCTCAATCTAAGATGATTTCTTCCAACTGATACCAACTTTTCAGTTCGAAACATGTTCGTAGCGGGCTCGTAGACTGCTACACTGCTACGCAGCGTTGATGTCTTTTTTGGGAGCCAGTGACATAATCTTGTCACTGGACTACTATCACCGTTACTTGATTAATATCTTGTTGGTATTTCTTTTAACTTTAAAGGGACTTGCTGGTTCCTTCTCCAGTTTTTTTAATGACGGTTTATAGCTAACTCTGTATGGTGCGAGATAAGGGTTCGCTCGGTTGAAAGCCAAACTACGATATTATCAAGGCCCGTTTTTCGAAACAATACACAAATCGATTACAGTTTCACCTTCTTTCATAGCCTACGTACACACAATCTCATCCCTGCAGACCTAGGGGAAATCAAATGTTGCCAATTAATGAATTCATAGATAGATAATAAATGATAATTAGGGATGGGACCATTTCCTGGTGAATAAAAAACTCATAGGCACTAGAGGTTTACTCACCCTAAAAAGGAAAAAGACATGTGCACTTCACTTAGTTTATGCATCACTTAAGTAATATAATCTTAACATTAATGCAAAGTTGAGTAGCTAGTACAAGTTATCGCAGATCCTCTCAAGTCTTAATTACATATATTAGAAGTACTTATTCCTTTTAAACGAGACAGTGAAGCTACGTCACCGGGCAATAGTAAAGCGATATGATCAAGTTAAACTATTGGTTAATGTATCAGTGTCGAGTAAAGTGATACACGGTGTGGCTACCAAGTACCAAGTCGCACACATCAATATTACTCAGTGCGCCGTGAACATGAGGTATGTGGACTGACAGTTATAATGACAACATTTAAAAATGTTGGGCTTCTTGTGCTACTAATTATGATATCATGGTCTACATAGCTTTTCACAAGTAATTGGAAGAGACTAAAGTAATTTGTGAATACTCTACTATTTTCCAATTTCAACTTGAAGTATAGGTACCGCGGCGGGTTCTTAATTTTGGCAGCATGTCCTCCTCTACAAGAAAAGCTTGTGTATGAAATAGACCTGGGTTTATGATTATGGCAAAGAAAAAGTGCAACCCAGCGGCCATAACTTTTAAATTACGGTCTTTAAATAAACATTGCATTTAAAAAGTTACAGCTTGATACAAGCTAAAAAAAGTTTGAGTACCTACCTAAAGACAGCCTACATTTAGACAATCGCAAGCTTTTCCTTATCTGCCTACTTAACAGCGTCGGCCTAAAGTTTAACTACCTACTTAATTATTTCGCAGCAAAAAACTACACATACGTCCATTTACAGTACCCACACAGTAACATATATGACAGCTTACGTTTCGTGCAACTATGTGTGTGTTACGGGTTATGCGCACGCGCAATTTCGCAGTGTTTTGTATCGTCGTGCGACCGCAGGCTCCGTTCAACTGATACAGCGCTCTCAAGTTACACCCAAGTGAAATCGTTTCATAAAAGGCCCTTTTGGCTTCTGCAACACTTTATAGGATTCTATTCTAGTACATCGAAGAATTCGAATATGACGTTTACGTTTCGTTTTTGTAAGTTCATAACGATACCTGACCCTCAACTGTCGATCGACCGCTTAGTGGTCGGTGACAATAGTTTAATTGTGTCTCATAACATAAGATGACAGTTGAAGGTCTAAGACCTAGTTTTACCAAACTGTTCATAATCAGACATTAGTAAATCAGCCATTAAAATAAACATCGATGTTAATGGTATTAACGTTCCACCAGAAAAAAATAACAAACCTGGCATTAGGATGGCATTCATTCTTATATCGGTCAGTTGTCAAAGCAACCAAAATAAAAAGTCGCAATGTCACATGTCAATGTTCACTGACAATGCATCATTTTAGGTAGCCGTATAGTATAGACTCGCGTTTTTATTTCGATGATTTTGACAACTGATTAAATGTCGGTTAGTTAGTTAACGGACCTCTGGGGCAGCAATTAAATTAACGCCTGATTAAGACAGATTAGCACATGGTGAAACACTCGCTACTCTTAATGTTCCGTTAACATTTTAACAGAAGATTAAACTAACTTGCATGGTATGGTGAAACTAGGTTTATGAAATCTTTAGGTCAGTTTGTGCATAACAAAACAGGAGGTGTAAATGATTCTTAGGAGTAGGTACTGTAGAGGTTTTAACCGAGCGTGCCATAAGCATGCAACCTTCGCAAGTTTAAACGTTTATTGGTTTATGAAGACAAGCATTGATTTTAAAGATGGAAGAGTGAAAAATAAGATAGGTTGACAGTCGGCCTGCGGGCTCTGACATGGTGTAATATAAGATGTATTATAGCTTTTTTATGAATGCGATATTAGTAAGAGTTCTAAAGTATTTAATTTAGCACACACAACAATCCGTCCGGTACCGTAACGTCCGTGCGGGTTGTTATGAACTGTTTATAAGTTGTTAACGATGATAATTTAAAGTTGGGTGTTAACAAATAAGTAGCTAGATCGATTTTCCGCAAACCTTAGCCCTTATCTGTCAAGAAAGGTTTGCTGGCAGCTTGCTATTGGGTATGTGGTCAGCTTCCAGTAATTTACTCATACAACCAAAAGTTTCGTAATCTAAAAACGATTGTCCTCCTCCTCCTACACCCAGCAAAGTAATGTGATTTAACGTTAACTGCGTTCACAATATTATCACTTTTTACGACACGTTTTCCCCTCTCGTAATGTTTAGCGTACGGCTGCGTTTGTGTGAGAGCACTGCCGTTAATTTGCTCATGAATAGTAACAAGTGGGGTCCGACTCGAACCATTAATAGCCTGTTTTTGCCACCTACACTGTGATTATTTCTAGTAAAACGGTTGTTTCTTGCTATTATTCAGTGTTATACAAAGTGACTACTCCAGCCTATTGTTTTTTCCTAACGTGTCTGTCCGACTGTTTCCACATCATTAGCTACTACGCATGTATACCGATATTGCTTCGCGATGCAATTGCTATTTCATTATTCATTGTTTAAACGTACATTAAAAACTATTTTGCACGATCTGTTTGCTATCATCCGCGGTTTTTACCTGAGACTATTAATTTACGTAGACAATAGGCACCATCAATATGTAAAATTATTCAGTTTTCGAATTATTCAGTACGCAAGCTCGTAAATTCTAAAAACGTGTTTTAAAGCTTAATTAACGATATTCAGCAGTTCTTTAAAAAGCTTGAGATTGTTGTGAAACGTTTAACATTATCAAAGATTTTCTTAATAAGTTTTTCCAGCGACAGCGCCGGCGCGGCACGACTCTATGAGGATTTCTATGGAAAATGCTTATAATTGAGTTTCTACTAAAAGTATGCGTCGTAACAATTATAATTGATAACGTTTCTCATTCGCTCAATTATATTAAATGGAGTGAATGTTAGCTGTTTCCCGGTTTGAAACAATAACGATAATCAGATGGCAACATCTCGCGAACAATGACACTGTGCGCCTGCTACGGTGACCATGATCCTTAACCTTTTAACCGCCCGACTTCATATCAGTTGTCGTGCCCCCAGCGCCGGGCAACTTGAATCATTACGATATTTGGTCGTAAATATACGACCCTGGCGAAATGGACACGAAAATATTTGTCGGATTAATCCGTCGTAGGCGGTTAAAGGGTTAAAAAACAATTATTAGATTAGAATTCAGGGAAGGAATTTTTATAATCATATCTTCAAAAGAAATCAGTAGGTAATTATGAGTGAAAATAATAACAACTAGGTATACCTACCTACTTATTCACTCCAACGATAAATAAGTATGGAAGCGCTGCCAGTAAATCAACGGAAGTGAGACGACGCAACACCACCACGGGATATCATAAAACGCTTATAGTTTTCCTCCATACGCACATTACGCACCCATTTGAATATCCAATGCGTTTTATAATTAGCAATTCAATAAACATTGACTTTGTAAGTGGGTACGTAGACGACTTTAGTTGTAATAGAGGACCAACTCTGTCTGTTGCTACAATACAACATACCTACCTACTTAAAATTGGGCTGCATTTCAGAATTCGGCCTTTACTGGTCGTACCTAAAACGACCTACTTGAACGGTTTCCCAAGTCATCGGGCCAAATGTCACCGATTTCCACCGATTCCACAATTGCATAAGAACTATAAAACATAGGAACAGGACGAATGTGCAATGTGTTGGACGGGTGGAGTAACCTCTCACGGCTCTCATGGACCCATAAATCTTGTTAGAGCTTCTTGCTAATATAATAAGTAACATTAATTTTAGGACCTTTTATCTAATAAGTAAGTATCTACTAGGTATCATCCCGACAAAGAAGACTATCAGCAGTCAACGCCAACAAATTGGTAGGGAATCGATTAATCGGTCGTCGTCTGCGACAAGCGTAGGCTTGTCGCAGACGACGCATGTACATGCAAATTGTGCACTGCTATTTTATTCTAGCATGTTTAATAAGACGAATGAGAAAAACTAGACAATCAGCTGGTTACGGTAGATACCTTTCCGGGAGACAAAAACTGGTAGGTTAGCTGTTTTCATACCTCGCTCGTTAACCGTGATCTGTCTGCCAGAGAAGAAACGGTAAAGTTTAGAGCCAATCTATCTAGATTTAATGATATATTTGCGAATGGACATCATCAGCATTGAGTCTACAACCATGCAAAAGTCAAATCAATCGTTTAGATATAAGTACCTAATCAATCCTAGATAACCCTGAATGTGTGGCGACTGTAAGCTTTTAGCCGAGTTCCCACAGCGCTGTTACTGTTAACCTAACTGCCGGTAAGCGGTGCACTCATAATACTTAAAAATTAAAAGTTATTGTATTTATGAAACGTGTGAGAATGTTTAATTAAATAAGTGGAATAAACGGAACTAAGCACTTATTAGAGCTAATGAAAGTGACGACACACTGGTAAACACTGTGGAAACAACGCGTAATGAGATTTACTTAATCCTCTAAGCTCTCAAGCCGATTAGGTAATATGAAACTATACACGAGTCAGTTAAAAATGCATTGGAGTTTTAATTTATGGCAATACAATGAGCCCATTAATAATAATACTTCATATCTTTGTTCCTTTTAATATAAAACAGATATTAGGTGGTCATGTATTCCGAAAAATGGTAGGTAAGTTTTCAAATCGCAGTATTTATTCAAACGGACTTCAAATTTGGATCTTTTTACTTCACAAAATAATATGCATGTAGAGTTTTATTTTAATTTTTTATTTTATTTATTTATTAATAACCAACTTATATTTAGAGTTGATGGCGAGTTAGCCCTAAGTTCAGTAATGGTCTGCATATTGTCAGCTTCTAGAAAAAAATATGAACCGGCGATCGGTAGCACAAACAAAGATTAGTTCCACATTATTTGACGTGTATCCTGGACTCATCGGAAATTAGTTGCGCGATCTGACGGGAGCACGCCCTCGGCGTCATGTGTTAGAGCCGATCATTAATGAGTTACAGCAAAAAAAATATGTTCGTCTATACAATACAGGCGCATGACTCGCCGCTCTGCGATCAATTATTAATAAAAAGCGGGCCGCTTCATTGAAAGGGCGATTAGCTCAATATTTATATGGAATATTCGGTATCAACGGCGCTTTGTGGCCATAATTCGGTGGGTCGTGACGCGGCGCGTTTGACTCTCCCGCTCGCGCCATAGACCAACTGCTTCGGCTGATGTGTAGACTTGATACTGCGTTAATTACCTATTAAATGAAACAAGTCATATAACTAAATAAAACAAATAACAGACTATAATATTTTAAAGTAGAAACCAAAGCCAAAACGAGCAACACAACAGATTCTATACTTAGGTACTTCATTTAAAATCATGCCACTGAAAATCGTAGACTACCCCCTCTTTTAAGGCAGGTAAAGAATTTTACAAATGCTTTCGCGCGCGTTAAACGACACAATAAAAGTTTTATTGTTATGACGTAAACGTTAAGCACGCGCGAAAGTGTAAAACTGCTACAAATAACCTTTAGCATCACACATCTGAGGTTGACTAATTCCCAACGTTACTATACCACAATTCACAAATTACCTTATGAAAATAGAACCTCTATGAGTTCTCCCAAATGCAGGCATCAAACTAAGGTACGCGTTTTCCTCAGACTAGCGGTACAGCCCGGGCCACCACGCTCGGCCCATTGTCGTACCGAATTGACTCGCCGACTCTTTCAATAGAATTCTTCGCCGTGAAAGCAGCCACTATGTCAGCATAAATCTATTTAATCTGATACATTTCCCGAACATCAATCAAATACACGCACTCGACACTAGCGAATTATTGGATCAAGATTAGATATTATGTTATTATTTTGATATTTTTATTTTAGGATAGGTAGGTAGGTACTTGGAAGTCACAGGTTAAGTAGACTGACAAATTCATCACGAAATATAATAATTTAAGGAATAATACTGGAAATAATTATTGCTCAAACATGGTTGGAAATCCGAGCATTATTTTGACTACTTTCTTCGAGATAAATCGAAAATGCTGTACTGGTCAAATACGAGCAGCGGCCGGCAATGTTAGCGTGAAAATTCTCAACTGTCGTGTTTAGCGGCCGAATAAATAACTATGAAAATTCATATCTGTCGTGTAGTTTAAAAATGGAACGAGCTTTTTACTTAGACACAAATGGCAACCAAGGAGGTAACAAACCAAACGGTATTTTCCATTTCAAATAAGGTTTCGATGAAAGTAGTGTTATTGAAACAGTTTTAATTGTTTTATATTCTGAGATACATGTGCTATCCGATATAATAGTAAAAAAACAGTTTTAGGTATATAAAATTACACCCAAACAATAATTTCTTAATAACTAGATTACCCATTATGGAAGTTCAATTTAAGATATGTCCTAAGTTCTTCAGGGAATATACAAGTATTATACCTTTTTGGATTGCTCAGGATCTCTAGTTCACAGGTACAGTAGCGTTTGGGTTTAAGTTACGACCTTCTTATAATAAGTAATTACTGTATACAGACACACATATTCGTTTGCAACTAATTGTATTTCATAAATTCAAACATTAGTGTATATGGCATGGTAGCTTAGCGGTTATCGTATTTGGGTAAGCGCGTTAATGCGTAGCGAGCCGTGGCGTGGGTTCAAATCTCACGCGCGGTTTTATATAATATACAAAGTGTAATATAATTAATGCACAACCTCTTAAGGGGTTATTGTACTCATCATTATGAACGACTTTTACTATGAGACCAAACCTGAAATCCTAATTAAAAAATCAGCTGCTCCCTACATTTATGTTCGCATAACTCGTCAAAATGTAGGGAGCAGCAGATTTTTTTTTCGCGATTGAAACCGATCTATCCAAAGCTCAGTATTCCTACTGAGAATGTTGGTCGATTTACCGAATGCCTTTAATACCGTCAGTCACGACATCCTGCTAGCCATTCTGTCCTATGTTTTGGTCTCTCCCGAGACACTGGGATGGTTCTCCTCTTACCTTCAGGAACGTCAGCAGTCCGTGCAGGTTGGGGATTCTTCATCATGCTGGTGTGATTTGGTAACGGGCGTTCCTCAAGGCGGTATTCTTTCTCCTCTTCTGTTTTCTATTTTTATCAATCTTATAACTTCCGAACTTCAGTGTGCGTATCATCTGTATGCTGATGACTTGCAGTTGTACTGTCAAGGGAAGGTTGATAAGCTTTGCGCCCTCACGCCCCTAGTCGCCGCAGGAGACGCCCTGGGCGTCGGGAATTGGCAGCCGATTCCCGGCCACCGTAGGCGCGGGCTTGCGGACGGCGAGCAATGGGTAGCTCGCCGTCCGGTAAGGACCAAGCCCGAGTCGACGGCGCGTCGTGTTCCACGCGCGCCTCAAAGAGATGTCAGCACTATTGACGGGTTCCGCTAGGGCCGATGCCAGCTAGGGTTGCGGGATGTTCGAAAGAGTTACCGTGGCCCCGGCACAGGCAACAGAAGGAACACGGGTGAGTTTTAGTCAGTAAAAGTCTGACACGCCCTCCCGCTCCGCCCAGAGCGGGAGAAGTCATTTGATGATTTCCCATCCACAAAAAAAAAAAAGGGAAGGTTGATGAAATACCTGAAGCTATCGACAAATTAAATAGAGACTAGATAGCCATAAAAACCTGGTCTGATAGATTTGGTGTTGCAGTAAACTCTAATAAGTGTCAGGCAATCATCATCGGTAGTTCTCGGAGTATGAGTAAGGTGGATAGTACAACCTTGCCACCAGTTCTCTTCAATGGTACAATCGTTCCATTTAGTACTGACGTGAAGGACCTAGGCTTGCACATTGATAGTACCCTGAACTGGCGTATCCAAGTCGCTAGGGTCAGCCAGAAGGTTACTGGAACATTGCGGGCTCTGTACCGACTGAAAAATTTATTACCAACGAGAACGAAGACAATGCTTGTGCAGTCCTCAATTTTCCCTATCATCGATTATGGCGATGTGTGCTACTATGACCTGAATGCAGATCTCCTCGACAAACTTGACCGTCTTCTCAATTACTGCATTCGATTCGTTTTCAATCTGCGTAAATATGATCATGTCTCTGCGCATCGGTCGCTTCTTAAGTGGTTGCCTATACGCCAGCGCAGAGAGCAAAGGGCGCTGACCACCTTGTTTTCATTTCTTGACTCTCCCACTTCCCCTAGTTATCTTGCCCCCCACTTTCAGTACATTTGTGCCAACCACAATAAAAATCTACTTTCATCAAATAATCGCCTTCTTCAATGTCCCTCTCATCGCACAGACTTTATTCACTCTTCCTTCTTCGTTCAGTCTATCTCTCTGTGGAATGCGCTCCCCCTGGAAATCAGGATGGCAACCAACCGATTATCCTTTAAAATAAAAGTTCGCGAGCACATTCGTAAGAAGCTGGCAGTATCATCACAACGTTAACGTTTTCCCATTGTTTGTCTTATTTGTTTTAGTATATTCGTGTATTTATGTATACCTATATTTATTTGCGCTTATTTTATTTAATTAGGTATATATTATTATATTTATGATTTGTAATAGGTATATGTGTATCTTTATATTTAAATAAATATGTATTCCACAATTTCTCATAATTGCACCTACCACTGTTTGTCTCTGCATCACCCAAAGGTTGACTGGTAGAAAATGCCTATGGCATTAAGTCCGTCTCTGTACTTTTCTGTGCATGAAGTATTAAATAAATAAATGTTGGAAGACCTTATTTTCTATATTTCCATCATGCCAAACTTTGGCTGAAGCAAAGTAGGGTTGCTATCCTCCTGCGTCAAGCATTAACAGTAACGAATATAAGTGCTAAAGTGAACCTTCAAGATCTTTTAGATCTGCCTGTCGTATTATAAAGATAGACTCAGTGTCAAAAAATTTCAGCTGCCTTAAGTTGTATAGCAAATGGGGTTGCGAAGGATCCTCGGGACAAAGTGAATATAAACAAGTTTTACCTGAAGAAACTGAACAGATATCGGACGCTAATTTGTTTAGTTTCACTTGCACCATTAAGACTAGTGGATGAAGAAAGCAAAGCAGTTATTTGGCAACATCCAACATGCTTTTCAGTTAGATATTGCAGACCTATTTCTCTGGAATTTGCAAAAAAAAACTCCAGAAAAAACCACAGCTGTTGTAAGTGAACTCGAGGCCAAAATTAATGATTTAACTCCAACGCTTGCAGCAATAGAAGGTAACATTGTAGTAAGACATGAGCTGTTCATGACTGATTGACGGGAAAGTTGCTCAAGTGTTAACGCAAACACCATCGAGTGCTTCATACACTGTTTGTGGAGCAACTCCTAAACAGATGAACGATCTAACAAAAGTAACTGCACGAGTTGAGCCAGCTTACATGCGTGAATAAGATGTATGGAAATGACTCAGCATATTTTTTATAATCTAGGCTTTGAAAAGTTGGCTGCATCAACTCTAGAGAACAGGAAGATTAAAGAAGGAAAAAGAAGTACGTCCAAACTCGTTTCCGGGAATTGCATGCTTTACATTGATAAACCTCGTCAAGGTTCCAGAAATAGCAATGATGGCAATACGGCTAGGAGGTTCTTCCAAAACTATCAATGTTCTGCAGAAATCACGCGTATAGATGAAGTTGATCAAGAGATTATACATAATTCTGCAAACCATGTCATCGGGATTTTCTATAAACGCAGTAAAGTTTGGGGAATATACGCTGGGGACTGCACAGTTATGTGTGAGTAAATATAACTGGTACTATATGCCATCTTCAGTCCACAAAATTCTATATATGGTGCCAAAATAATCGGGCATTTTGCAGGTTTGCCAATAGGCCAATTATCTGAAGATGCTGAAGAAGCTCGTAATAAAGACTATAAGAAGTATAGGTTAAGTCACGCTCGGAAAATTTCCAGGTCAGCCACAATGGAAGACGTTCTGCACATAGTGTTGTATACTTCTGATCCCTATATATCTAGCTTTAATTAAATTACGTTTATGAAATGTAGTCATACCGCATATTAAATGTTAGCAATTTACACACTTCACACTTTATGCATCGAAGGCAAAATGTATTTATTTAGATATAAACAATTACTTTGTATCTCATTGTAAGTGAACCTATGTATTGTTCTTATGAGAATAAAATTCTTTAAACCGAAACCGAAATAAATCAAGTATTGTAATAGCAAAAGAATTACTTAACGAAGCTAAAAAGCTTTTAGTGTTGACAAGTGATGAGTAGAATAATGTTTTGTTTTTTCATTACTCCTATGTTTTTTTTTCTTTTAAATAATGCAACTACGTACCTAGTTATTAATTTATAAATAATTTTAATATAACCTAATGTAAGCAAATGAATTATTTTAAATAATTTAAATTTAATTTTTGTATGAAAATTTTCAACATGTTACTTTGTCATTTTTTACTACATAAATATAGTTTTTAAAGTAGCAGTGTTTTAATTATCCAATAGCATAAACATTTAGGAATACGTATACAAAATTTCAATTCAAAATGGCAAGAAACTAAAAAGTTATAGATTTTTGAGATGGAACGCACCGTTTGGTCCCATAGTGCACCGGTGTACTATGAAAAATCGAGGTCTGTTTCGGATCAAAAATCGATAACTTTTTATTTGTAAACATTATGTTGTAAAAATTTTCACAAATATAGAGTAGTATGTACGGCTTCAAATAGAATGTATTTTAATATGTTTTAATTTAAATATCAAAAATTACAATTTTTCATTTTTTTAACAATCAATACAAATTATAATGTCTACAAAAACCAACTATCATATAGCTAATCCCAAAATACAAATCAATACATAATAAAAACATAAAATATAAAGTAAAAAAAAAATTGTAAAAAATATTGTGATGAAAAATTGTATCATCGTCATCTGCCTAGCCTTTTCCCAACTATATTGGGGTCGGCTTGCAGTCAAACCGGATGATGAAAAATTGTATATACTTAGATTAATTAAAAAATTTTACACGCAACATGAGTGCAAACAAGATAAACGCCCTAATATCAGTAGTACATTACAAAACGTACCGCTAACTATTGATATAAATAGTCTTACTGATTCTAGTGATTATAATTCCGTAAATACATATTTGTTACGGTCGCGAATCATACTTTAATCAACATACACCCAGACACTGAGCTGCAAATTGCAAAAATCGTAAGAAAATTTGAATTTCGAGGGCTACCTTAGCGCTTCCCCCTTAAATGTAAAGCGAGGGTAAACGTGGGTAACTGTCAAGTCTCGATGAATTAAAAAAAAACTTCTTTTTCACCTCATTTTATTTTGCAATTATTTTATCGTAATCGTTAACATAATATTAAATACATAAGTATTAGTAGTTGTTCCAAAATCTTCAGAAGATGATGTTTGCAGAGATATATATATTTTGTTTATAAATACATCTCTCGTAATACGACTATTGTTTACCTTTTATATTATGGTCTGTTTATTCAAGAACACAAAACTAAAGCGCCAGGTAGCCCGGGAAATTCAAATTTTCTTACGTTTTTTTGCAATTTGCAAGTCAGTATGATTATATGTTGATCAAAATATGATTCGCGACCGTCAAAAGTATGTATTTTCAGAATTATAATAATTAAAGTCATCAATACAACTCTTTAAGATCAGGTAATTTCTATTGAATGACTATTTCATGAAATCTTGACAGTTAGGATTATACAAACTTATGGAGTTGTATTACTGATTTTGATGATTATAATTCTATAAATGCATATTAGTTACGGTCACGAATGATACTTTAATCAACATACAACATAATACTGACTTGCAAATTGCAAAAAACATAGAAAGTTTGAATTTCGCGGGCTACCTGGCGCTTCCCCCTTAAGTGAGTGCAGTTGATAAAAATGTCATGGCATGCGCATTCCGCGCCGGGAATTGGCACTGTTTACGTAACAAGTTTCCAAAAGGAATTTACCGGATAAACTTCGATTTGGCTTGCAAACAGCCGTCTAAAGAAAAAAAGAAACAAATGAACACAATTGGCGCGTAAAAAATTATTGTTGTTCGTCATTCGATTCTGGAATTTATAATTAATTTACTTAGTTTCAATTTCCGCGCATTATTTGAGAAAAGTACTACACTATTATACAAGCATTGGCCGCAACCAGGCATTCCTTTTACAGCCCGCGGCAGTAATGTAGTACTAATTTTTAACTTCAACAGCGTCAAATTTACAAATTATATGGAGCCATATCGAAAGCAAAAGGCTATCATAATCTATTCATCCTATTCGCTAAGCTCGCAAACATATTCTTCGGACGATAAATGAACTGTTTATAGAATGCTAAAATAACGGTCTAATGCCAATTAATTATTTGTATAATTCATCCGGCATTACCGATTCGCATAGCAACCAATGGCTGCCAGAACAATTTTTCAGTAGAGCTGATGCTAATGAAAAGGCATTTTCACGAGCTTTGGCGCCGGCCAACATGCAAATGTGCTGTTTAATGACGCGCGAAGCCACGCCACACAACTATACTAGCTTTGTGCACACAAAACGTTACATTACACACAGTTTATTGTGAAAACTTGTTTCAGAATTGGAAACGTTCCTATCTACAACTTTACTGATACCTACATACGATCCGAGTCGAATTACAGGCAATGTGACTTTTGAATACATCTTGACCCCTTACTGGCCTGTATTGACAATCGTAATTTATGGTGAGAAACACGGAAAAACATATTCCAAACAGAAAATAAAGTTTAGACACAAAACACTAGCCATGAGAACTGAAAGCAGACATTCTCCGTCTAGCGGCGCCTATTGACTGATTTTAACTAAATGTTTTATTACTCAAGAATTAGTAAAACGACTATACATCCTTAAGATAAATGTGTCACGATTGAGTCATTCAACTCGGCTTCAAAATGAAAAGCCCTTCAACCTTGAAAAGGCTAGAGAATGCGGCATGAAAGAGCCTCACAACACTCTTTTAATTTGTCATTATGCAGCAATAAAAACATGGTAAATGAGAGCGACAAAAAACTCGTTCAGAGACAAACAAAAACCGCGAGCTGGGGCGAAATTCGCAAATCATTCTACGATAATGACGGCCGCTTGAAAAAAATTTAAATATCAAAAGGCCGGACGGGCCACGGTAATGGTTTAAAATCATTTTTCATTCGAGTCACTCGTGAGTCAGAAATATATGAAAACGGTAGCCATCACATTGGGCGCGCTTCCATTAACTCTAGCCGACTCGCGATTAGAATTTTGGACGAACGCCATCTTTCATTTGTTACCTTCTTCGGAATAAATAAAACAAAAACGTTGATCAATTACGGTGTTCGAATGAAACTACATAAGTACCTGCGTCGTTAATGGTTTTTATTTACAAAGGTCCTTTTTAATATTAAATCGCATGACTTATGTTATTTAAATGTCATTTGTTCTTCTTTTTCTTGTTCTTGGGTTGCGATTGGTCGACAGAGGGCAGCCCGCTATCGAATTCGCTGGCCGTATGCATGGAGCTCTGCTTCGATTGTCGAGCGCCGAACGAACCGAACTTTGCTTTTAGGAATCTGTGAAGGAAAAACATTCTGATATAGAGTAGTAGTAGCAGTTTCTACAGCATAATCGTATGTGTGTGTCTTGTGTATGAAAAACATACAAACAAAAAATTGTCTGCTAGAGTACACGTCACTATAATAATGAACGACCTTTTTTGAGTTCCGTAGTCAACAAGGATCGTAGCAGGTAGCGTTCTGTAGTTTCTGCCTACCCCCATGGGAAGAAGGCGTGAGTTTATGTATGTATGTAGTCAACAAGGTACCCTTATAGTTTCGCCATGTCCATCTGTCTGTCCGCGGCTTAGCTCAGAGACTCTTAGTACTGGCACGGGTATACTTATTAATCACGCCGAAAAAGTGGTAAAACAAAATAATGAAAATTTTTTAGGGAATTTTTTTACGCAAACGGATCACTGAATCGAAAAATGTTTTTAACACGTCTGCAATATTTTTGAACCGCCGATCCAACGAGACTACACACCAGACGAGAAAAAAAAGTCATCCCCACTTTACGTAACGAGACTACACACCAGACGAGAAAAAAAGTCATCCCCACTTTACGTAATGAGACTACACACTGGACGAGAAAAAAAGTCATCCCCACTTTACAGGTAGGGGATGCCTCCCGTACACGTAAAGTGGGGATGACTTTTTTTCAAACTTTAGAGTGCAAATTTTTGTTAGAATCAAGTCGTCGTCGTCGTCGTCGTCGTCGTCGTCCCCCACCCCCCCCCCCCCCACCCCACCCCAGCTGCCAGTTAAATGGTTATTTTGGATATGTGCAAATTCACGGCAGTAGTTTATTATCTAATGAAGTTACAATGAAAACTATCACAGAAAACTAGGCTTTACAAGTTAACAAATATGTACCTAATAGTCAGCCAACTTTCATTGCAGTTGGAATGTATGAGAGAACATGTTATTCAACTACATTTTTAAGTTTGTTTTTGGGATAAATTCACCCCAACTACGGAATCCTTCATTGTGAGTGGTCCGACACAAACTGGGCCGGTTTTTCGTTTTTAGGGTTCCGTAGTCAACAAGGAATCTTTACAGTTTCGCCATGTCCGTCCATCCGTCCGTCCGTCCGCAGCTTAGCTCAGAGACTTAGTACTAGAAAACTATAATTTGCCATGGATACATACATACATGGTACATATTAATCACGCCGACAGTGGTAAAATAAAATCACGAAAAAAATTTTTTTTTAGCTTATATACACGTAAAGTGGGGATGTTTTTTTTTCATCTACCCCCATGGTGTGGGGTGGGCAACACCCACGCGGGTTTTCACAAACCCGCAATAGCGGGTTTGTGAAAACAATTTTTCGATTAAAGGATCCGTTTCTGACATATTAAGCTTTAAAGTGCTAATTTTTGTTAGAGTCAAGTGCCCCCCACCCGTCACCTAAACGGTTAGTTCTGGATATGTGAAAAAATTCAAGGTAGTAGTACAACTCACATTTGCAGTTGGAATGTATTAGTGAACATGTTTTTCAACTACAAAGTTAAGTTTGTTCCTGGGATAAACTCATCCCAACTACGGCACCCTTCATTGTGCGTAGTCCGACACGCACTTGGCCGGTTTTTTATTTTATTTTAGTGTTTATGTGAAACTTATATTGGCCTTCAATTTCATTTTTTTAAGAACACTGTAATAGTTAGCTGTAAGTTTCCCAAACAGAACAAAAACACTCCCAAAGCAAAACCGTATCAATGAAAATAACACCAAAATTTACAGCACTAAACATGGTATTAGAGATACGTAGGTCTCTTTTACATACAGTTTATAAACGGACGATTAGAATGAGTTTAAAAAGGAGACTGTCAACATAAATTAACACTTGCAAATCACCGTATCTACAAATTACTTTAAAGTCTGAAAACGATAGAAAATATTAAATTCAAAAAGCTCACCCTGGCCTCTTCTTCTCTTCATCTTCGTGGATAGTAAGCCTATTACTCGGCTTGTCCTTATTGGTCGGATTAGACTTAACACGTCGGGCGAGGGTAGCGGGGGCGTCTCGAAGGGCGAACGCCTTCGCCGCATGCCCCAAGTGCAACTGCCTGGAGTCCAGATACTCCTTGACGTCGCGAGGGTAGCCCGCGTAGAAACGGACCCAGGATGTGTATGCTAGATGGGAAAATAGTTCTTTGAAAAGTTGAGTCTTTATGCTGAGGCGTTTAGATAATTGGCCAAAGAACTCCAAGTAGGTTCACTGATAAGTTTCAGGTCTTCTCTCTGTGAGAGGGAGTAGACTGTAATTCTTGACGTGGTCCAAATGCTGTAACGTTGGTCGTTAACGAACTCTACATATTACAAAATTGCCGAAAAGTAATCGCTAAATGACGGCCGTCTTGTAAGTCCGTTACCATCTGAAGGTTTTGCTTTTTTAGCATTTTCTACAGTCAGTACTACGTACCTCTACTAGCTCTCAGCAGCCAGTCTCTATTGGTGTGTGCGGTGTGCTCGAGCCGCGCTTGCACGGCGACCGCGGCGCGCTGCGGCGTCGCAGCCGCGGGCACCACAGTGCGCAGCGCTTCAAGCGCTCGCGACTCATCTCCTTGACGCAACCTGAGATGACACTTGGTTTAGTTAATAATAGTCCTCCAGACCGAATTTCGGCCATGGCGACCAATCTCAGCGGAGACCAGCCTTCGGTGCGAGAGATATTATAGTGCACAAGTGTGTGCGCAGACACAGGTGCACTCTCTCTTTCCTCAGTCTCATAGTTCCGATGTTCGGTTATTTTTGTTCGGATGGGATATCAATCCGACACGACTAGAAAGAGATCAGGCGCAGGGCCAACGGCTTAACCTGCTTTCCGAGGCACGGGGGTATCACATCGCCAATTTCCAAACTCCGGGCTGTTACTAAGAAATTCCTAATGGAAAAACCCAATAACACTTTGCCCGACACGGGAATCGAACTCAGGACCCCACGCTCAGCAGTCGCGCTTGCGACCACGAGACCAACGGGGCAGTCCAATGGTCCGCGGGTACCACAGTGCGCAACGCTTCAAGCGCTCGCGACTAAGTCAAGATGTGATGAAAACACGAGCTAATCAGCAAAATTTTAAATAGGGCTATAATATTGAGCTTTTGATCTTGAACGGAATCGTCAAATGTGGAAGCTCTTTAATATACGTGAAATAATTCCAAGATATAACTTGAAACTGTAGGCTCACCTGATCCTCCTCTCTTCCAAATGCCTGATGAATCGTGATTCACTAGGTAGTAGGAACAGCACGGCGGCGCCCACTTGGGTCGCACGCCCTGTACGACCCACCCTGAACGAAGCAAAGCATCTTCATTGTCAATCTTCAAATTAACCCAGATATGCCTACTGTCCTATATGTAGGACAGTGGTTTTTTTTTATAACAAAAAGAAAAGAAAGTAAAGTCATCAATACTCTAAGACCAAGTAATCCTATTGAATATCTATTTCATGAAATCTTAACATTTGAGGATTATACTAACTTAAGGAGTTGTATTACTGATTCTAATGATTATATTATAATTTATTCTGCAAATACATATTTGTTACACATACATCCAGACACTGAGCTGCAAATTGCAAAACTCGTAAGAAAATTTGAATTTCGCGGGCTACCTTAGCGCTTCTCCCTTAATGAAAAACCGAGAGTCATAACACCAGACGAATGAAAAAGTCATAATAAAATTGCGACGAAAACTAAATTCTTAATACTTCATTCATACCTGTGCACATAATCGGTAGCTGACGCCGGAACGCAGAACTGCAGTACGAGGTCAACTCGCGGCACATCTATTCCTCTGGCGGCGACATCCTGGCAAATTAATAACATTGTAGAACCAGAAAAGTAGGTATCTTAACCGATTCCGAAGAAATTGGTACTTTTTACATATTAGTTCGGACTGATTAGTCGGCAGTTCTCAAGCGAGCGTCAACTCAAAATTGCCGCGTATTTTGTCATCGCAGTATCGGATCAGACGCAGCGTGTTCCAAATTGCTTTAATTGTCCAAATTGCTTTAAATGTATTCGATAACAGCCATATAAAAAGATTGTATGTCAGAACCCCATGCAAAACTCAGTGCATCTTACACCAAACAGAAGCGTCGCACCGCGTAAGCGAGTGAGCGCCGCCGCGGTAGCTACCGCCCGCTGCGACCGAGATTAAACCTGATACCATCTCGCCTTCGCGCCGTCATTATCTACACTATGGAGGACATTACACCGCCGATGTTGCTGTATTAATGCAATTAAAAACACACTACCACGTACAACGTATTCGTTGTGGCTAATTATATGATTAGAAAATTATTTTACGCTTCACCTACAGCGCTGACCAACCGTGGAAATTTTTCAAATGATAATAAAGTGCTTTCTATGGAATCTGCGATGAAACCCTTTGAAACATGTAGTCGATTACTAATTATAAAGTCTGGAATAGATGCATTATCAAGACGTTTAGTTTTTGTTGCATCATTAATAGAGTATTAGTTCTTGTGGTTAATATTCATCTCAGGGCAAAAAAACTTGAAAAGGGTAAAGATTTATAAAAACTGAATCCTAAGTTAGAACCAATTGACTTCACTTCATTAAGTCTGGGTTAACAACAGAAACAGAATTCCTTTTCAGGTGCAGAAATAACTGAAGCTATCTTTCAACCTTGTCCTAGTGTCTGCTACCACATTAAATGAACAATTTTACACAATAAACTTGTAATTAAGAATCCCTACCGTAACAGTAAGGTACCGATGCTGTCGGCGTTGATAGATGTAATAAACACATATAATAGTACATAATCGACGCGTATTGTGGCGGCGGTGTGGGAGCGCACAGAGAGCTAGATGAATGACCAGCTAATAGGCAGCGAGCCACAATAGCTAGCGACAAAGGTGAGCGGGAATACGGCCGCCATTATTGAACTAAGAATGTGATGATTAATCTGGTAGCACGTTTTCGAAAATAATAAATTGAAATTCTATTGTACGCGTAAACACGATAAAAAAATATTCTAGAGATCGGAATTACATGTGTTGTGCGCGGTAATAACTCAAGACAATGATGGAAACGGTAAGATAGGAAGGAGGTGCGTGAGCATCGAAATATACGAAAAAAAAAATACAATAATAAAGCTCAAAGCATGTTAGCATGTTACGACTTTTGAACTGCGTTTGATCCGATAAAATAGACGCTGAGTAAATGCTGTGAAAAATCTAAGATGACAATTCCAAATCTGTACATGAAGAAAATTCTATAGAACATGGCATAAAACTTACCGTGCAAATAAGAACCCCATTCCTAGCGGCGCGGAACTGCTTGAAAACCTCCATCCTCTGTTCGTGAGGCATGGATCCGTGCAGACTGAACATATCCAAGTCGACCGGCACTAGACCTCCTTCAGTAGGCTCTTCGTATTCCACTTTAAAATCATCCGAATCGTCTGATGATGATGAATCTTTCTCCTGAGAAATACATTTTGTTATAACATGTTCTGATTATATTTCTTAAACTATACCTATTCACTTTTTTGGGTTTACTTACATCGTCATCATTATCGTCACCAGATTTTCTTTTCTTTGTTTTAGAATTTTTAGCTTTGTCTTGGTTTTTCTTTTTAACTTTGACCTCTTTTCCAGTTAGCGCGGTTTCTATTAATTCTGAAAGGTAATCTACCATTTCCAACGTCGCCACGAAAACTATCATCTTACCACCTTTCTTGTTCATTACGCAGTGTTCCACAATCAGGCCGACTAATGTGACAAGTCTAAGTTTCATGGGGACGACAAGGAATGTCTGATTGACTGATGCCGGCAGAACTAATTCGTCTTCTCCTACAGCTGATTTTACTGCAGCCACGAAAGTATTGACTGCTGGCGTTGTCTCATCTTCATCTTCGTCGTCATCACTCCCATCTTCTTCACTGACATCGTCTTTCTCTACTTTTGGGTTTTTAAGTTCATGGTCTCTTTGAGCTTTGAAGTATTCATAATCAGAATCACTATCACTGTCTTCGTCAATTTTGGGGGCCTCAACTTTGGGTGGTGGTCCAGTTTTACTTTTTATAGAACCCTCACTTTTAAATAAGTCTTTGTGGTTTACGCCAGTGAATGCTTTCAATCCTAAAAAATAATAGGAAACAGATTAAAATGTATTTGGGACAGTTACATTTTTACCATTTAAAGAAACTCACTTACCCCTTTTAGCTTCTGTATTATTTTCTTCATCAGGTACATAAGCAATTTCTTCTTCTTCTTCTTCTTCCGAATTCGCTTTGATTTCTTTTACTGGCTTAGATTTTTCTGCTTTCAGCTTTTCAGGAGCAATTTTGACTTCAGGTTTACTCTTTATTTCACTTGCGTTTTTACTTTGAATAGTTTGATTAGTCTTTAGTGAATCTGCTATAACAGCCTTACCTTCAGATGTGTCTACAAAGACTGGATTCACTAAAGTAATTCCTGCTAGATTTTCAACAGCCTAGAAAATATAAATATTTACTTAATAAACATTCTACTAATATTATAAATGTGTTAATATGTGTTTGTGAAGATTTTTGTATGTTTGTTACTCAATCACGCAAAAATGGCTGAACGGATTTGGATGAAATTTTGCACACAGATAGCTTATGACCTGGATTAACACTTAGGATACTTTTTATCCCGGTGAACCGACATCCACGCGGGCAAGGCCGCGGGAAAAAGCTAGTATGAAATAAAGTTGTCAAAAATGCAATATTTCATTCATTATACACATTACCTTTGTAAGAGTGGCAGATAGTAAAATAGTTTGCTTTTCTTTAGACAAAAACACATCAGTTAAATGGTGTTTTATCTCTGCTTTTTCTTCACTACTTTCATTAGTGTCATTAAGACTAGTTCCCTCTGTATCATCATCCGGATCTGGAATCTTCTTTTGTACATTTTGTTTCATAAGAGCCATAGGGTCGTATGTGGCTGCTTTTTTATGATCCTCGATAGCTTTTACGATAGCGGCAACATCTTTTTCGTAACCCATGTCTAGTAATCGATCGGCTTCATCCAAAACTAAACAGCTGCAAATATCATGATGCTAAACTGTTAGTCGTTTTTTTATTTAACAGCAATAATTTCTAATTAAATGCACATTATATTTAGAAAATTTGACTAGTACTGGGGCTGCATAAGGAATTGTAAAAGTCATTATTGTTTCAGTTTTAGAAAGAGATGGAGTTTATCAGAATGTATACATCAGATTTTAATATAAGTATCATAATATGTGAGCGTCCAAGCAAAAAGTGTCTAGTTTTCGGCATTTAGTTTCCGAGATATACGCACTTTTGTAAAGTTGGATGAAAAAATTGCATTTCTCGACTTTAATTGATTATTAATTGATGCCCAATTATCTACAAGTTCATATAGTAAATGACTTTATATGATGTTTCTAAGTACCATAAAATGTACTTAGAAACATCAGAAAATGTACTAAGTTGTACCAAAAATATACTTTGAAAATGCTTTTTCTCAAATCAAGTTTCTTCAGAGTTTCAACTTCAAATGTCTGATAAAATAAAATGAGCTAGTTTTTGAATATTTTTTTAATCCTTATTACCAATTGACTATTCTAGACACCGAATCTGGTTATAACTCAATACCCCACTACTGGACCCTTTTTGCTTGGACGCCCACATATAACTTACCCAGTCTTGGCAAAGTTGAAAGAAGCAGTATGTCTTAAGTGGTCATTGATGCGACCAGGAGTTCCAACCAATATGTTGATACCTTTTCTAAGTCGTGCTTTCTCTGCCTTCCTCTTTTGTCCTCCACTTAGCAGACCAGGCACAATCCAATGAAATGGCTAATGTTAAATAATATACAAATCAATTGTTATACAGTGGATTTCATTTATTACGACCTTGGTTGTAGCGACCATTTACCTATAGCGACGTTAAATCTAAGTCCCTTGAATTTAAAGCATACTTTAGTACAAAATTCATGTGGCTATAGCGACTTTGGATGTAACGCCGAGTTCGGGTGTAGCGACTGTTTTTAATGAATCATTTGTAACAAATTCCTAGAAATCCCATGCAGATATTGCGACCGGAGTCGGCCGCCAAAGACACAAAGATTTTTTTCTTTCACAAACATTTCTTATCTTTTGTTTACATCCATTGCACACAGATGGTCAGCAAGTGTGGAGACCTTTACCTTTTGTTTATAGATATCAACTAAGTAGGTAGGGGAAGCGTGTACGTTTCGGAGCTTTTATGGTTCAGTTACAAAGTGATATTCTGAGTAGCAACTGGGTTTAGTAAACTTTTGAATAAGTATGGCTGCTAGACGCACATTCACTGTTAAAGAAAAGGCAGAAATCATTTCAAAATTGAAAAACGGTGAAAACAATGCCGATTTGTGCAAAGAGTACAAAGTTTCCCATTCAACAGTATCTACGATGTGGAAAAACCGTGATAAAATATTAGAATGCTTTGAATCCAAATCCTTAAAAATTAAGAAAATCCGCAAACCGACGCATCAAGATATCGAAAATGCCCTTCTAATGTGGTTCAAAGCCCAAAGAAGCCAAAACGTACCTTTGAGCGGTCGTCTGCTGCAAGAAAAGGCTAATCAATTTGGCAGACTGTTTGGAAAAATGGATTTTGAGTGTTCGGAAAGCTGGATATACCGATTTCGTCAACGACACGATATTGTAGTAGGCAAAGTTTGTGGAGAAGCCGCTAGTGTATCGCAAAGTGACTGTGACAACTGGCTAAAAACAGTTTTCCCAAAATTGACTGAAGGTTATACTGATAGCCAAATATGGAACGCTGACGAGACAGGTTTGTTTTTTAAGTTAACTCCTGACAAAACCTTGAAATTTAAAGGGGAAAAGTGCGTTGGTGGAAAATTATCAAAAGATAGAATCACCGTGCTTGTTGCATCAAGTATGGCAGGGGAAAAAAGAAAATTATTGGTCATAGGCAAGGCAAAAAAACCCAGATGTTTCAAAAATGTTAAATCTTTGCCAGTTGATTACGAAGCAAACAAAAAGGCCTGGATGACTTCAGAGATTTTCGAAAAAGTTCTACGCAAATGGGACTCCCAGTTAAGAAATAACAAAAAGAAGATCATTTTATTTATTGACAATTGCCCAGCTCATCCTAAAATAGAGAATTTGACCAACATAAAACTGGCATTTTTACCACCAAACACTACATCAGTGATTCAACCGATTGATCAAGGGATAATTAAAACCCTCAAAAGTCATTATAGGAAGATTTTAGTACAGAAAATGATAAACGACATTGAAAACTCGGCAGGCCCGTTTTCCGTTAATATTTTAGATGCCATTGAAATGGTAACTACGGCATGGGCTCGGGTGACTCCAGATACGATCAAAAAGTGTTTTCTACACGCTGGGTTCCGTAAATCTTCGGCTATCACAACAATTGACGACGACTCCGATGATGAATTGGACATACCATTGGCACAACTGACTACAGTATCATCAAGCGGAACAAATGTTGCGGACTGGGCAACATATGTTGATATTGACAGTCAACTTATCACTACTAGCGATTTGTCCGATAGTGAAATTGTTGAAACTGTTGTTCCATCACATACGACGCAAGATGAGGAAAATGAGGAGGAAGAAGAAGATTGCAAGGAAGGTGAGATTCCTACAACTAAGGATGTGTTAGGTGTTGTAACAAAGCTTAAAAGATACTGTTTATTTGGTGATGGAAAGGATATTATAGATATTGAAGAAGTAATGAAAATAGAATACACCCTACAGCGTACACTAGCACAAAAAAATAAATTGAAGCAAACTAATATTACACATTTTTTTTAATGTACCGGTGAATAACTATGTGTGCAAATATTTTCAATAATAAATGAATATAAACTACACATGTGTACGTGTCTGTATCTCTTTACCTTTGCCTGTAACGACTTCCGGATATAACGACGAAAATAGAGTGGTCCCTTCATTGTCGTTATACCCGAAATCCACTGTAGTTTTTTGAAAATGTATGATGATTTTTTTTACATACTGATGTTTTCTGTCTTTTTAACACATTCAGTGCCCAGCACCCGACTCCCAGGTCCAACAATAATTATTTGTTTGTTCGTTGGCGTGTTTTGATTTGCACCTGGTAGGCGGGTGCTGGGCATGGTCACATGTCAACAATAGCTATCTATATGTACGACTCGGGAGCCGGGTTGTGGGCACACAAACAAATTATTGTTGGACCCGGGAGTCGGGTGCTGGGCACTGAATGTGTTAATAAAGTAAAAAAAACATTATTATTTATTTATTAAAACTTTATGCACAAGTAAAAAGAATACCGTACAAAGGCAGACTTAATGCCTGGGGCATTATTATTTGTGGATCAAAATTTTTCCATAATGTTCTGAGTGAATTATTAAAACAGAATTTAAAATAAATATTTTAATAAATAAACAGTGTATCAAGTACCTTGACTAGCTTAATAAATAGCTCATATGTCTGAACCGCAAGCTCCCTGGTTGGTATCACCACAATGACTCTGATACCATCATTCCTGCTTATCTTAGGCCTTATGGCCTGTAGCCCCTCTATGATTGGCAATGCATATGCCAGTGTTTTGCCTGACCCAGTCTGTGACCTAGTTACAAAATATTTTAAACAATATGGATTATCAGTTTAGTAACAGAAGTAAAAAAAACTTGAACATAATAAAAATAGCCTCTATTAATTATAACAGAGGCTATTTTTTCACATTTTTTTTAAAGTCAATTATAGTAGAATGTCACAGGCAATGAAGGAATCACCTTTAGTTGCACAATCAATTGCACCACACACAGAATATTATGTAATTTAACAAAACAATATTATTTTAAGTAATAATTTATACAGAAAAAAGCCCTTTAAAGTTTAAACTCACCGAATGAGAACATCTCGGCCCTGCAAGATAACAGGTATTGCATTCTGTTGCACCGTCATAAGTTCTTTCAAAGCTAAGTTTTGCTGCAAGTTTGCAACGCTATGTGGATGTATATCTAAGTCTGTGAAGGTCTTGCCTGCAAACACCTGCTCCACAATCGGTTTGATAGCCCGCTGCCCAATACGGGGCACTTGCGGGTTGTTTTTAAATAGTGAAGATATCCATCCACCACTTCTAGGCTTGTTTTGTCTCAACTGTATAGTGTCACTGAGATCTTGGTAGTTCTTCCCTTGGTATTTGCCTTTATTTTCACTGAGATCTCGTAGTTTATCCCCCAAATCGTCAGATTTGTCCACTGTAGCAGGTGACACTTTCGCCACCTTTTTAGGCGGGCCTTCCACATTTTTTATGACTGCACGATTGGTTGCAGCCAAATTCTGGGGTCTTTTCCTAGCTATGGTCTTACCAGTAAACTTTGGATTGGATACAAATTTGTATTCCCCCGCATTTTTCTGAGGCGCACTTGGTTTTTTCTTATCCTATCAAAACAAACTAGTTAACACGAGTCTAGATGAAATTACAACAACATTACAATTTACAACAAGTTCCCGCACTTACCTTCTTGGGCACTGATATATTTAATTGTAAGTCATCCATATTCCACTATTTCACAAGTTATTTACGTTTCATATTAAAGTGAGGTTATACGCACGTTTTGACGTTTGTTGTGTTGTGGTTGTTTTGACGTTTAAATTGTTCGTTCTGAAACGTACTGTAAGTGAAAAGCGTTCGGAAAACTAGAGTTGTGTTCTTTCCTTTCAAATTCCTTTTTATTTATACCCGCTCTTGAGATTTGCTCACAGTGTGAGCCTCACACCATCATATAAACGCTTTGTGTTGTTTTAACATGATAGCATTTATCACGTAGCATTGCTGGTCTCCAAGATACAAATGCCGCCGCCTAGTTCCTCCTAGGACCAACGTAAAGATCAAAATGAAGATCGCACATACACAGTATGTATGTTAACCTATAGTTTAGTTTTAATGTAATAATTTGTAACATTGGTTCAATAAAAATAAAAAATAAACATTATTACTAGTGACCTGCGATTGACCGTAGGTACTGCGTACATCATATAAACATGCTTTATTATACCTGCAAAAGCTTAGGTATAACAAATAAAACTTGCAAATACACAAAACAATACTAAGCAAAACAAACGGGTAGGGAAGGGAAGCCGCTCGAGTGTAATGTGTCGGGAATCGCGATTAAACCCACGACCGTTCGCTCTACAACCTTCGCCATTCGTCCGAAAACCGCGTGGACAGATGCTGCTGATACAAAGTTAATTCAGTCAATACCGTCAGACTAAACCGATTTATTTTCCCAAGATACACACCCCCACCCCACCCTGCTATTATACAACCTATTTTAACTTAAACTTTTTAAAGTATTTTGTAAGCAGTGTACCTACTTATAAACACGTGTCTAAAACACAGTGATGATGCGAATTACGTACAGATCACGTGGCGACACGTGGCGCTAAAATATCCCTTTGTGCCGTCTATGGGGCGGGACAAATATTTGAATTTAATACCCCAAGTTTAATAGATGCCCTTTTAATGGTTTTCAATATGGATTATGATTGCCGATTTTTCTGTAAACGAAGTAGATACCTACCTACCTTCTACTGTAGCACTGAAGGCTATAGTAGGTAAACTTGTGGGCGCATGCTTTCATTACCTACCTACTAGGCTACTTATGAAGGATATCATGTTCTTCTCAATTAGGTACACACTAGCTTTTGCCCGCAGCTTCGCCGGCGTGGGTGTAGGGAATCATCCCACAGGAACGTACTACCGGGATAAAAGTATCTTGAGTCACTCTTTCCGCAGGATGCCATCTATCTCCTTGCTAAGCATAGCAGCCTATAATGTTCCCACTGCTGGGACACAGGCCTCCTCTCGGTGAGAGGGAGTGGGCCGTAATCCACCACGCGGGCCCTAATCCTCCTTGGCAAATATCGAAAACCGTCCAGTGCTTTAGGCGTGAAAAGGTAACAGATAGACAGTTACTTTCGAATTTTTAATTACACCTACCTAGTAGTACTTATCTATTTGTTCTAAGTAGGTAAGTATTTTAAAAGGGAAAAAAAAACTATGATTATGCAGGAAGGTATTTGACTACCTATTTAAAATTCCAATTTTACTATACTTCATAAAAAAAGAACATAAGTAGTCAGATAAAATTATACCATAAACTTATAGGTCATGTGTCCTCAATATATCAACATCTACCATAAGTAGGTACACTTACTTCCCATGTTTGCATAAACTCCGTTGAAAGGAAGAACCGCTACCGTACACTTGAAATTCAGCAAACGCACGGGTTGGGCACACAGGGAAAATGGCGCGGGGGCAAAAGGACAGCGAAGGCGTGAGGGCGCGTCGTGATTACCTACTGGCGCCCAACCGGGACGACCCCGCGTGCCCACCGGTCCTAACACCCTTCTCTTATTTAAAGCAAACACGCTATGATTTTTATGTGCTTTCAGAGCCAACAAGTTACATTTTTGTTTCATTGGAAAGTTAGCAGTGTCCACAGTTCTGCTTGCGTGGTAAAGAACTAAATCTACCTATCTTGTAGGGTAGACTGGGTACGGTTGTAACATTTTTGCGTTAATCGTTCGTACAAGTGACATTTATAGGACTAACAACATAATAAACGTTTGAAATAAATCCGTATACATCTGTCTTCAAAAAGACATAACAATTAGATAGTTAAAGTCAGTAGTTTCCAGACAGTTACCATTAACTGAAATGTCGGCTACTGTTACAACTGACCCCCATACCAGGGGCGGTTGTAACAGTGAGGGGGGTCAATTGTAACACACTCAAATAAAGTACAGTGAATGCGTTTCAATCACTTTTATTGCTTATAAATGACAATCAAGTACTTACGTATTACTTAAGATTAATATGGCACCATTTAAGGAACATTAATTTGTAATCAGTCTTTTTAATCAGTCTATGACATTTTGATTTTTAAACAAGTACAACTTCTAATTAAACTAATTAAATGATATTTTAAACAAAACATAATAATGACAGTATTTAATCAGATTCACTGCAATTATGACAGATGTAATATCTATTACCGTCGGTACAATCAATGTGTGACCAAAGACGACAGGTCCCTTGGCATTGTACCCATTTTTCACCTGATCTACTATCTGAGAAGGCTTCTAGGCAAACCAGGCAATAATACTCTTCTTCTTCTGATGATGCAGGTGGTGTGTTAGCTTTCTTTCTTGCTTTTCCCTTTCCTTTACCTTTGTGTTTCATACCAGTCGATGATTCTAATACTTTTTTCTTCACTTGTTTATCTTTCAATCTTTTCTGTCGCTCTTCATACTCCTTTCTAACAGCTTCCTTTTCAGGGGTGTCTGTATAAATTGCAGATTTTTTAGTTTTTCGACCCCTATTTGCAGTTTTCCTAGGGGCAGCTTTTGGGTAGGGCCGTATTGCCTCTGGTGAAAATATTGTTTGACGGCTCGTAGACGGCTTAGGCGATGGTTGCTGATCAGGTATTTGATGGCTCGTAGACGGCTTAGGCGATGGTTGCTGATCAGGTATTTGTCTTGGTGGTGTAGTAGTCGCTAGGCCGTCAATGTTTTCAGGAATATGAATTTCAGCGTTTTGTATTGAAGCTACTAGGCTGGCTGAAGCCTCGTTCAACAACGAAGGTGATAGCGGTGGTGTTTCATCGTTAGGAGCCGATACAGGAATGTTCTGATCCATAATCACTTCTTCTATATTGTTTGGGTTTGGCCTGTCTGTCACAAATGAAGGCGAAAAGTCAATATCTTGAAATATGTCACGGTTGAAAGGGTATATTCCTGTCTTTCGAAAACCAGCCTGAATATTTGATTGGGTCAGAGCAAGTGGCATTGCGGTTGTCGTAATACCGGGTATGTCGTAAATGGTCATAGTTCTTCCTGGATGATTTCGCATCCAGGCGTCACAGGCTGTATTGAAGGCTTTTTTCAAAGGTCCGTACACAGATCGATCCAGGGGCTGGAGTTTGTGTGAGCAGTGGGGTGGAAACGATAATAGAACTATTCCATTTTCTTTACAGAAATCTAGAGAATTTATGTGTATATGGGATGAGTGGTTGTCCAAAACTAGCAAAACTTTGTGTGAAGGAGACGCATTTGTATGTTTTTTGAAATGTTTTAAGAAAATTAAGAACGTGTCATCTTGCATCCAGCCCGATGGATTGCCTGTTCCAATGGAACCCACAGGTCCATCCCTGATGGAATGTTCTTGATATCGTATGCGAGGGAATACGAACATGGGGGGAATAGCATTGCCCAACGCGTTTGCCGCAAAAGCCAATGTGACCAATGTGCCTCGCTCAGCTGAGGTAATGGCTCCTACTTGCCTTGTGCCACGTCTAGCCACGACCCTGTCGGGTTTTTGCACGGTGGTCACGCCGGTTTCATCGACATTATATATGTCTTGAGGTTCGAAATGATCACGGTCCATAACAATTTGTAGATTATTATAAAAGGTATCAACATTAGTCCTGTTGAAACTGGTCGCTCTGGACAAGCTTGTAGCTTGAGCTGCGCGCACAGATAGCTCAGGGTTCCTCTTCATGAAGGATCGAAACCACTCCTCCCCAGCCCTTTCGTTTTCAACCCAAGTAGGAGGAATCTGCAAGTTGTATTTTATAGCAAGTTCATACGCCAACTTTCTTACCTCTTTTGTAGAAAGTCCGAAGTATATATCTGCAGAACGAGTCAGGTATTTGGCAAGCTGTCGTTCTTGGTCTTCTGTAAAAACTTTGTTATGCGCTCTAAATCCCATTGTTACATTTTCCAACTCCACATTACTTTCGTTCGCTGTATCTCTCTTTCGTTTGTACCGTAGCAGGGAGACATAGTTAATACCATGAGTATCTGCCGCTTGTCTCAAAGAAACTCCAGTTTTAAAATCATTGTAAGCATCTCTATATCGGAATATCTCGCTTTCTCCTCTTGAAGTCTTTCTTACGCGTTTTCTAGGCATCTGCAATGCAAAATAAAAAAATAATTAATGTTACAACCGTACCCACAAAAAGTGTTACAATTGTACCCACCCTTCCCTTTTGCCAATAAAACGATCTCAGTATCAATTCAAATTAACCTACAAAAAAAGAATATCCTGTATTTGAAACTCTAAAGTCTAATAATCATAAATAAGAACGAGCAAAACTTAGAACACTATAATAACAATAAAATTGAGGAAAGAAATCGATCAAAAATACTTACTTTTGCTTGACAAAACACAATAGGCCACTCTGTACACGTATACAGCGCGCGGACTGCGACGCAACACTGGTGATCATGTCCGAACACGTAAGCCGCGTGTCTTTCCCCTTGTACCCCTCCCCGCACGGTGAATATTTCTGCCAATATTTGAATTGTTACAACCGTACCCCGTTACAACCGTACCCAGTCTACCCTACTAGGTATGTAGAGAACTTATAAGTATTTATAAAAAACATAACCCTTCTTTGCAGTTGGGTATAGAAAAACTTAAATCGGATTATTAGGTGGTTCTCGAGTTAAAAAAATACTAACTTACATACCTATTATATTAAGTACCTACACTACCTACAGGAACATTGTCTATCGAAAATGAAAAAAAAACTGTTAAAATGGATGATGGTATCTAACTAATATGAAACTGAAACAGATGCGTAGAAAAGTAAGGTATTAGGGTATATGGGTTGGGGTATAGGTATTTATTTATTTATTAATCACTTTATGTACACCACATCAATCAAAAATGACAATAGTACATTATGATACAAGTGTGCTATGTTGGTCATTACGCTCAAGGCGGTATTATTCGCGCTAGCCGTAGGTAAGCGCGATAAGGAAGCCGAGTGTGTGCACACGCGTTTCATACGACGTTTTTCAACACACTTGCGAGGCAAATTACTTAAGTAAAAAAATATGAAATATGGCCCGAGGATTCCTTTTATCGTGGTATCTTCGCAGACTGAAGGAGAGGCAATTAAAGGCACGAAGTCGTCGAACAGTCCACTATGTATGAAAAGCATAAAAACTGAATATTTTGTATGTTATTTGGATGTAGAACACGAAAGAATGTTATTTTTTTTTTACAAAAACAAATAATTTGGAGAAATATTATGTTAATTTATCATTATTTTATTTATGTACACAGTAGGCATAAAAAGGCATGAAGCCTCTTTGATGATGAAAGCGCACATCTCCGACTAGTAAAAGTTATCTGAGGTGCACTTTACCACACTAGTCCGGTAATATAAAGTAAAAAGCACGCAATAATGTTTTTAAATATTAAGTAGTTAAATATTTCTCATGTAAGTGAAATTTCTTGTGGGAAATAAAGACATCTCAAACCCGAAAAAGCACGCGTGTTTAATACACTGCATTATGAACCTAAAACCGGTTCAATAAGAGCCACTTTACGAGCAAGTGTATTGTAAACATATTTAAAACTTTTCGTATAAATTCTAATATCTTTTACAAACCTCTTTTCATAAAAATAAAAGTAAATCGTCAAATACATAGGTACCTATAGACAAAAAATCAAAATGGAACGATTGTGACTAGATTCTATAACTACGGATTCTAGTATTTGGCAAAACGTCAGTGTTAACTAATTGCTCACATACCTAAAGCTAGAAAAATAAGGAAAGTTAGAAAAATAAGGAAAGGCGGCCGCAGGTAGGAACAGAATGATTGTTCATTATCGACGAACTCTGTATTATCTAATACCTAAGTGCCTACCTACTTAGATTATCTTCTCAATCCCCATAAAATGGGACAAAGGCAGGCAGAAGAAGCTCTAATCTGAGGCTCTACAACCCATACGTACGTATTTTTCTCTTCCTTTCTTCTTGTCTGTTTATTTGTGTCTACATAAATGGTTAAACAAATAATAAATAAACCCAACTACAATTTTACTAGGTTCTGTAACTGAAAATTCCCCGGTACAGAATGAAAACACTTCGTTTCATCACATCCCATCACATTGCATCACAACAGCGGGAAAGTTTCCGTGTGAACATATACTTAGCTGAGTTGTGTAGGTACAAGCGTGGTGGGCAATAACGACATCCAAGAAATCCTCGACCGTTCCTTGTAAGTAGGTAAAGTTACGGTGCCCTTTAATAATAAGCACCGATGTTACATGTCAATCAATCAACTCAGCCTATCGCAGTCCACTGCTGGACACAAGCCTCTCTCAGGCTGAGCCACAACACCCTGTCCTCCGCCCTACGAAACCAGCTTGTTCCAGCCACCTTTTTATAGTCGTCGGCCCATCAGCTGGGAGGCGTCCCACACTACGCTTGTCACATGTATCGCTTAAGAAATTAACGTTTGTTCCTTTATTTTAACAGTAAATTGTAATGGCGGCTTTAAAACCGACCACTTGCAAGGAAGCAATAGCTCGCTGGGAGAAGATGAAAGGAGAAAATTCCGCCGAAGCCAAAGTGATTGAGTTGCAGTTTCAGTGGCCTCCCATAGAAAAGATGGATGGAGCTCTGTCCACTCTAGTATGCTGCGAGTAAGTTCTTTATCTTGGGTTAAAAATGTCCCAATGTAAATACCTAGGTCCCATTTGGAAACCTATGTATTGGATTTACCAATACTATAGAAATACAGTTCTTGGGCGTAAATATGTCATATTGGGCTTTAGGAAGAGACTGCCTCACACGTCGGTAAGTAGGTACAGTAAGTACCTCACGAAGCGACGCGGCACTTTGCTTGTGGTTACAAAGAGTACAAACATGCTGTGAATATGTGTCTAAGCGTAGGAGCTGTCGGTACCGTCCGAGGCAATGGCGAAGTTGGAAGTGTGTGTTTATGTGCTATGTGCAGACGCTACTCGTCTTCACCCACATATTCACAGCGTTTGTGTGTATTCACACTTGGTTACCACAAGTAGGTAAAGCGCGCGTCGCTTCGTGAGGTAAAAATACTATATAACTAATTATGATTTAAGTGACAGAGAGACGAAAGCTCTGTGCTCTACTATATCGAACTTTTTCTCAAACTAGTTGCGCCTTATTTATTTTGCGGCCGAGTACTCAGTGCTGTAGGTAGTATGTACTGTCGAGGAAACTTACATCTGACCAATTTGAAAACAAAATCCCGTGCACACGATGACCACATCTGTTAGCAAACGTTACTATAGCAGCGGAGCGCTGCAAGCAAGAATAGTCCTTACGGTGTATAGATGTTCGTTTCTCCCATGGTACCTACCTACCTACATAGGTAATAGGTAATAAGGGCTGCTGTCTGCAACTCCACGCCAAAGCGCGTATTGTGCGTACGGGTGGGAAAATCGATTATTCGATCCAGCCCAGCTCCTCAAGGAAAGCCAGCAATGCCTTGGTGTTACTGACAATCTTGTGGCGGCATCGCCACAATGGAACGCGTCACACTGACGTCACGCAAAATCCTGCATCGCGCAGAGTTTACCGCGCGACTAGCATATATACAACATCCCGACATCAACCGTAGGGCAGTAGCCCACCAGACACAACACCCGTCTGGTCGGAGGATCCTCCCTTTTATATGGAGGATGAGTGAACTTTACACCCTGTTCCTCATGCCTCTAAAATCTCATGGAGACAATCTTACTGACAACCCAGGTAGGGTTACTAAAGTATTTTGCCCTGTATGTGCCAACCACCGGGCAGTTTATTAACACATGAGCCGCTGTCTCGTCGTCGTCGATGCAGGCCCTGCATAGCGGACTGTCTGTGACTCACATAAACACCTCTTTGTCATAGACAAAGAGGTGTTTATTAATTGACCCATGACCAGGTAGCTGCTGTAACTGTACGCAGCTGTTGTTTAGTTAGTCGGAGAACCTGCATAATAAATCTGTGGTAAAAATGCGATTTTACATTATGGGCATTATAAACTTTTTAAAAATACTACAAATCGGAATAAGTATATAATAAAAACGAATGGATGATGTTTATAACTTTTTTGTGCTAAAGTTTTATTAAAATTAAAACAAGCTATTAAGTAATGAGTTAGTCTTACTTATCAACGGCTGGGCCGATTTTGACGGGACTTTCGCTGATGTTACGGCGGGTAACTTAGGCTACATCTATTTTAGAAAAATAATTAAGGTTGCGCGCAAAAAAAATGAAAATCCATGAACAAAAAGTCGATTATGAACAAAAAGTCAATTTTGAAAAATTATTTTTGAATTTGGTAGTCCAATTTTCGAAGATCCACCGAGCGAGGAGCCGAGCAGAAAGAAAAAAGTCAGAAAGAACACTAAACGAAAACGAAGTAATAGCGCGGGCGGACGATTCAACGCGACGGCACAGATTACCAGATAAATCAATCCATACAAAATTTTCAATACCTAATGCTATAATAGCCTACACCTTCGAGTCGCTAGATGCTGCGAATGAAAATGTACCTAACCTTACAAGCGTAAAGTGAGTTTTGCTTTGTAGCTGCTCGCCGCCGCGTAGTTTTTGTGAATTGCCAGGACTGCCTTTTTCGATAAAGATGTCAGTAGGTATTTGTAGTACACTTTATGAAATAATCTCTACATCTATATCTATACAAATAAATAAAATTGGTGTCTTTTTTTTTTTGTGGATGGGAAATCATCAAATGACTTCTCCCGCTCTGGGCGGAGCGGGAGGGCGTGTCAGACTTTTACTGACTAAAACCCACCCGTGTTCCTTCTGTTGCCTGTGCCGGAGCCACGATAACTCTTTCGGACATCCCGCAACCCTAGCTGGCATCGGCCCTAGCGGACCCCGTCAATAGTGCTGACATATCTTTGAGGCGCGCGTGGAACACAACGCGCCGTCGACTCGGGCTTGGTCCTTACCGGACGGCGAGCTACCCATTGCTCGCCGTCCGCAAGCCCGCGCCTACGGTGGCCGGGAATCGGCTGTCAATTCCCGACGCCCAGGGCGTCTCCTGCGGCGACTAGGGGCGTGAGGGCGCAAAGCTTGCCTCTCCCTCACGCGTTCCGCCTCCTCCTTCCCGAGCATTACTGCTTCGCAGAAGGAGGTAATGGCTTCCCATGTACTCTCACTCCGTACCATGGCCTGGACCAAGGCCGGACGCGAGAGATCGCCGCCGCCGATCACTTCCGCGAGGACACGGCGGTGCTCCGCCCAAGCCGGGCAGACCTCCACCGTATGCTCCACCGTGTCTTCCGGGCAATCCACACAGTGGTGACACCCGGGCGTTTCCTCCCGCCTTATCCGGAACAGGTACCTCCCGAAGCACCCGTGTCCGGTGAGGACCTGCGTCAGGCGGAAGGTGAGGACGCCGTGGCGCCTCTCCAGCCACTCCTCAAAGAGGGGACTTATCGCCGCAATTGTGGCGTGCCCAGCGCTGGGTTGCGACAATCGCACTCTCCATGCCGCCATGAGATCCTGTCGGAGCTCTGTCCGCCGTGCCGCGATTTCTCGCGGCAGCGGGGTTACGCCCCGGCGTTTAGCCTCCTCGCGCCACTCCCACATGTGCGCGAGGACTTTTGCCTCCAGATCCCATGGCGGTAATCCGGCAAGGAGGTTCGCCGCCTCCCCGGAGACAGTGCGGTATCCCCGGGCTAACCGGATAGCCATGACCCTCTGGGACGCGTTCAACCGACGGACCGGTCGCCGCCTCACGGAACGCACCCACACCGGAGCTCCGTAAAGGGCCATGGACCGCACGACCCCCGCGTAGAGCTTCCGGCAGGAGGCGTTTGGACCCCCCAGATTGGGTAGGAGCCGCCTCAAGGCAGCCCCGGCCCGCTCCAGTCTGGGAGCCAAACGTCGGAAATGCTCCACGAAATTCCACCGGCTGTCGAGGACGAGTCCCAGGTACTTCATCGTCGACTCGACACCGATGGGAACCCCTCCTACCGTTATTTGGGAACCCGACGGTGGCGCGTTCCGAGGACCATGAAAACACATGGCCTCGGACTTGTGCAAAGCCACCTCGAGTCCCAATTGCCGGATCCTCTCTACAATTGTCGCAACCCCGCATGTCGCCAATTCGGCCGCCGCCTGATGCGACCTCCCCCGCGCCAGGACCAGCGTGTCGTCAGCGTAGCAAACTACGCTGACGCCATTAGGGAGGTCGGCGCGCAGCACCCAGTCGTACCCGATGTCCCACAGATGCGGCCCCAGGACTGATCCCTGTGGGACACCGCACGACATCTCTCACCAGTTCCACTCTCCTCGGTGACCGGGGTAGATGACAGCCCTGTCCGTCAGATAGGCCTCGACCACGCGACAGAGGTAGGTCGGCACTCGGTGATACCGGAGTGCCTCCCTGATGCAACTCCAGGGCAGGGTGTTGAAGGCATTGGCGATGTCTAGAGATACCGCCAAGACGACCCCACCCCGGGCCACAGCATCCCCCGTCGTGAGGGCTCGTACGCGCATGATGGCGTTCACCGTAGAGCGCCCCTTGCGGAGACCAAACTGGCTCTCCGCCAAATCCGGCCCCACCCTCACCAGCCGCCCGACAAGGCGGTCTGCAATGACTCTTTCAAAGAGCTTGCCCACCTCGTCGAGCAGCACGATGGGCCGGTAAGCGGACGGCGAGTCCGCAGGGCGCCCCGGTTTCTTAATGAGGACCAGTTTCCCTAACCTCCATTGAAGCGGGAACTGGCCCCTCTCCAAGCATGCGCTTAGGAGCCCCCTTAGTCGAGGCCCGAGAGCCTCCAAGGCCAGGACCCAGGCTTTTCCAGGTAAGCCGTCGGGTCCTGGGGCGGTATTCCTGGCATTCAGCCTGCGCACCGCCACTCTCAGCTCTACCTCGGTCACCTCCGGAGCATCGTCGTCATCGTCGGCTGCGTGGTCCGCATCCGACACCGCAGGAGGCGGAGCCATGGGCGGGGGAGTATGTTCCCCTCGCGAAGGGAACAGAGCGCTCACCACGTCCTCCACGAGCTGGGGCCGGAGACTCTGCGTCAGCGGGGGAGCCCATGGACGGAGCTTGTTCCGCACCATTTTATAGGGGCGTCCCCACGGGTCCCGGTTCAGAGTCTCCAGCGACTCCTCACGGGCCAGTTCCTTGGCCTTGGAGGGCAGTCTTCGCCGCTCTGTACCCCTCGTACAGCTCCGCCTGAATGGCTTCCGTATCCGGAGGGCGGATACGGAGCCTGCGGTGCCTGGTGTACCGGCGTCGCGCAGCAACGCACGCGTCGCGCAGAGACGTCAACTCCGGCGACCACCAGCACACCTGGCGCCGGGCGCGTCCGGGCCGGACCCGGGGCATTGCCACGTCGCATACTTCGGACATGGCCTCCCGGAACCACCCCGCCTCGTCATTGATGTCAGCAGGCCTGACCGGTGGTGACACCCAGGCCTGCACGATCGAGGCTTCCAGGAGGAGCTCCCGGTCCAGCTGCTTCAACGCCCACCGCGGACCACTCGGGGCCTGTCGGACCGGCGCGCTCGAGGTCTGGGCGGAGACGTCAAACCGGATGTACCGGTGATCGGAGTAGGTCTCCACCCCCTCCATGACGCGCCAGTCGAGGACACGCGGTGACAGAGCGGGGCTGGCGAACGAAATATCCACCACTGACTCACCCCGCATCCGCACACACGTGGGGACAGAACCTCGGTTTAGGACGACCAGGCCCGTCTCCAGAGCCCAGTCCTCCACCATCCTGCCCCGTGTGTCCGTATGCCGGGAACCCCAAGCCACATTCTTGGCATTGAAGTCCCCAAGGACGAGCACAGGGAGGGAACGGAATCCGACGACGACGACTCTCAACTCCGCAAGGGAGTTGTGGAACTCGGCGAGAGTTCGGTTCGGGGAGAAGTATACCCCTACCACGACAATCTCCCCGAACCGTGCTGCCACGCAACCCCGTCCCCTATTGACAGCCTCGAGGGACAGGGTACCGGCGGCGGCCGACGAAATTAGGGTCACTGAGCCGCTCAGGTCCTCCACCCAGTCATCCCTGGGCGGGACAAAGTACGGCTCAGCGACCACGGCGATGTTAATCGACCACTGCGCCATGCTCTGGAGCAACAGATCCTGAGCGGAGGCGCAGTGGTTGATGTTCGCCTGGAGGAGGCGTAATGGAGCCATTATTGGCACTCCATATCAGCCCCCTCCCGAACCCCCTGTGAGGTCCCTGCCGCGGTGGTTGCGGCGGCGGCGACAGTGGAGGCGGCAGCGGCGGAGGCGGCAGCGGCGGCGGTGGCAGTGGTGGCGGCTGCGGCGGTGACGATGCTGGCAGAGGGCTTGCTGCCCCTGGGTTTGGCGTGTAGAGCGCAGGCCTTGCTCCCAGCCCGGTGATTGGCCGGCTTGCCAGCTGCCGCACACGCGAAGCAGTGCGGCGCGGCTTTACACGAGCCGACCTTGTGACCGGGCTGACCACAGCAGAAGCAATGGCCGCTACGGTCCACCTCCGAGGTGCATTTAGCTCCCACGTGGTTGCCCACGTGACAGCGGAAGCACCTCAGAGGTCTGGGTTCCAGCAGTTTCACCTGCGTGGAAACCCAGCCCACCTTGAGCCTTTGGCCCTCCCCGGTTATTTTTCGGGCCACCGCTACGGGGCAGCTCACTGTAACCGTTCGCATCCCCGTGAAGTCAGGACGGATGGTGCCTACCCTAACCTGATCGGCTGAGCACCCTCCAGTCCTAACAACCCGGCCACCACCTCTCCCTCCGTCGCTGAGTCGTCCAAACCCAGTATGCGCATGTTCGCGCACTTGGTGGGTCTGGACACTCGGGCCTCGTCCACATTTAGGGACGCCCTAAGCCTCTCGGCTAGAGCGTCAGCGGTCGGGCCGCTGGCCGCACCGGGAACCTCCAGCATCCGGGCCCCAGTCGCAGTGACCCTTATCCGGATGCCATCGGCAACGCCGAGCTCCTCAAGGTTCACCGCCTCCCTCGCCTTGGCAAGCACGTCGCGGTAGGACCCGCCCTTCTTCTCCGCTTCCGGCTGTAGTGTGATCACTACAGCTGCGGACCTCGGGGCACGGAGCCTAGCCGCGACGATTCGCTCCTTGCGCCGCTGCCACCTCTCCTTCTTTTTGGCCGCCCTTGCTGCCTTACCCGCCTTCCTCTTCTCCCCGGCTACTTGCCATTCGGCGTCAGCCGGAGGAGATTTAGGAGGCGGGGGCGGCCGTTTCGCCGCCGGGGCTGGGGCCGTGCACGGCTCCGCCTTTCGCCTGCCCCGTTGATGCAGGCTTGACTGTGGCAGCCGCGGCGGCGGCATACGATGCCGCCTTCCGCTGGCCCGAGGCCGGCTGGCTCGCCGCTAGCGGGGGTCGCAGAACTATGGCCTCCAGGGCGGAGAACCGGCTCCGGAAGGTAGCCAGTTCCTGCCGGACCAGGGCCAGAACCCGGTCCTCAGCAGGCACGGGCCCGACCTGCCCATGCCGCGCCTCCCCCTGTGGCACCTCCCGGGGGCCAGCTCCTCGGAGCCTGGCCAGGTCCGCTCGGAGCTCCTCATTCTCCTTTCGGAGAAGCTCCATGGCGGCTGTCAAGCGAGCGACCTCCGCCCGCATCTCTGTCATTCCGTCCGACGGGGGCCTGAGGTGACTGGCCTCCACTGCCGCCATAATGGAGGCCCTGGCTGCCGATATGGCCTTGTCTTTAGAGGACTGAGTCCTCTTCAAGGCCACACTCTTGATCGCGGCTGCCACGACCTCTGCGAACCTAACCGTTTGCTCCGAATTGGAGCCGCCAGCGGCGTCCGGCTCACCACCTGCTGACTCCGACCCAGCCGAGACTGACCCCAACTGCGACTCTGGCTCGGCCGGGCTGGCTCGGCTCGGCTTGCTGGCTTCTTTGGTGAGCCCTCTGCCCACACCCCTTTCATGGGCCCCACCCCGCCGGCTGATTTTTTTACGGGACGAGCTCAGCCCACCATCCGAGGAAGACCCCAGGCCATCCCCCGGTTTGGGGCGCTTCTTGAAGAACTTTTGGTTCTTCCCAGCGCCCCCCACCACTTCGCGCTCCGGGCTCTTACATGAGCCCTTCACGCCAGATGCGGCGTCGGACTCCGACCCCGCATCACTCCCCTCCTCTTCACTGCTATTTTTGTTTATTTTGTTTATATCCATGTTTGTTCCCACGAGTAAAAAACTTTGTAACTTCTCAAAAACCAGTGGTTCGCACTAGCGGCTAATTTAGCTACCCATTAGTCAAGCTATCAACCTCCCTCACGGTGCGCCGCCGCTTGGAGGTTTGGGGTGATTTTTTATAGAGGTTTTCTTCCTCGCGGCCCGGGCGGTTAAGCCAAGACCCTCGACCCCCGTCAAAAGTCAGAGACATGACCTTGACAATCTTCGGGGCTACGAGAATAACGGTGGCAGAAAGAGAAGGCCTCTTCCTGCCTGCCCGGCGGCAGAGTTAGTGCACACCGAGCCCGCTCTTACTCCGCCGCTGTGCGTCTCTGCTTGGAGCGCAGAGAGACACACGTTGAAGCGTACTTCTGACAGGATATTGGCATACGGGCAACAAGACCCCTTAGGCACACAGTACCTAATGGGGAGTCATTGCCCGTACCCCAGGGTGCACCGTCCCGGTGACTGGCCTTCCCCCCGGACGCATCCATAAGGGAATTCCAGCCCACAGGCACACGGGGAGGTTTCCTGTCCAAGCACCCCAAATTGAAGTGTCTGTTTGTAATGTCAAAATAATAACTTTTTACTAAATGAAAAAAAAAACGATAAACGATTCTTATAACAAAAAAGCTATTTTTAACATTTTTGTCTATCTGTCTGTTTGTTCCGGCTAATCTCCGAAACGGCTGGACCGATTTTTACGGAACATTCATTGGTAGGTAGCTGATGTTACGGCGGGTAACTTAGGCTACTTTTATTTTATAAAATAAATAGGGTTTCGCGCAAAAAAATTAAACCTCTTGAAATTATGAACAAAAAGACGGATTTGACAAACTCTTCTTGCTTTTCGTAGCGCAATTCTCGAAAATAGTTATAGACTATTTAACATCACGCTACGACCCTTAGAAGCCGAGTAGAAAGAAATAAGTCAGAAAGAACACTAAGCGAAAACGAAGTAATAGCGCAGGCGGGCGATTCAACGCGACGGCACAGATTACCAGATAAATCACTCCATACAAAATTTTCAATACCTACTGCTATAATAGCCTACACCTTCGAGTCGCTAAACGCTGCGAACGATAATGTACCTAACCTTACAAGCGTAAAGTAAGTTTTGCTTTGTAGCTACGCGCAGGCGCCGCCGCGTGGTTATTGTGAATTCTCAGGGCTACCTTTTTCCGGCATCTGGCAATTGGGACTCGAGGTGGCCTTGCACAAGTCCGAGGCCATGTGTTTTCATGGTCCTCGGATCGCGCCACCATCGGGTTCCCAAATAACGGTAGGAGGGGTTCTCATCGGTGTCGAGTCGACGATGAAGTACCTGGGACTCGTCCTCGACAGCCGGTGGAATTTCGTGGAGCATTTCCGACGTTTGGCTCCCAGACTGGAGCGGGCCGGGGCTGCCTTGGGGCGGCTCCTGCCCAATCTGGGGGGTCCAAACGCCTCCTGCCGGAGGCTCTACGCGGGGGTCGTGCGGTCCATGGCCCTTTACGGAGCTCCGGTGTGGGCGCGTTCCGTGAGGCGGCGACCGGTCCGTCGGTTGAACGCGTCCCAGAGGGTCATGGCCATCCGGTTAGCCCGGGGATACCGCACGGTCTCCGGGGAGGCGGCGAACCTCCTTGCCGGATTACCGCCATGGGATCTGGAGGCAAAAGTCCTCGCGCACATCTGGGAGTGGCGCGAGGAGGCAGGGCGTAACTCCGTTGCCGCGAGAAATCGCGGCACGGCGGACAGAGCTCCGGCAGGATCTCATGGCTGCATGGAGAGTGCGATTGTCGCAACCCAGCGCTGGGCACGCCACAATTGCGGCGATAAGTCCCCTCTTTGAGGAGTGGCTGGAGAGGCGCCACGGCGTCCTCACCTTCCGCCTGACGCAGGTCCTCAGCGGACACGGGTGCTTCGGGAGGTACCTGTTCCGGATAAGGCGGGAGGAAACGCCCGGGTGTCACCACTGTGTGGATCGCCCGGAGGACACGGTGGAGCATACGGTGGAGGTCTGCCCGGCTTGGGCGGAGCACCGCCGTGTCCTCGCGGAAGCGATCGGCGGCGGCGATCTCTCGCGTCCGGCCCTGGTCCAGGCCATGGTACGGAGCGAAAGTGCATGGGAAGCCATTACCTCCTTCTGCGAAGCAGTAATGCTCGTGAAGGAGGAGGCGGGACGCGTGAGGGAGAGGCAAGCTTTGCACCCTCACGCCCCTAGTCGCCGCAGGAGACGCCCTGGGCGTCGGGAATTGGCAGCTGATTCCCGGCCACCGTAGGCGCGGGCTTGCGGACGGCGAGCAATGGGTAGCTCGCCGTCCGGTAAGGACCAAGCCCGAGTCGACGGCGCGTCGTGTTCCACGCGCGCCTCAAAGAGATGTCAGCACTATTGACGGGGTCCGCTAGGGCCGATGCCAGCTAGGGTTGCGGGATGTTCGAAAGAGTTACCGTGGCCCCGGCACAGGCAACAGAAGGAACACGGGTGGGTTTTAGTCAGTAAAAGTCTGACACGCCCTCCCGCTCCGCCCAGAGCGGGAGAAGTCATTTGATGATTTCCCATCCACAAAAAAAAAAAAAAAAGGGCTACCTTTTTCGATAAAGATGTCAGTTAGGTATTTGTTTATTTCAAATTATTTCATAAAGTGAAATAAATACAACTAAACAATACAAATAAATAATTTGAAATAAAATAAAATGCTTTTAATGCTTTACATGTTTAATTGCTAAAAATACTTATGAAAGTCCGAGGAATATTTTTATACAACTATTTCGTATTCTGTGACCACACCCCGAAACTGCAATTGTAAGACAAGCAAGACACTCATCGTACGCAACGTGTAGTACCAATAATAACCATTGACGTAACCACTCCACGAATACGAATGAAACACGAAATGGAGGAAACTGAAAACACGATAAATTGATTTGTTCGTTCATTCCCACTATTAGCGTAATAGGTAACTACTACGCTTCTACACTGAACAAACCGGCGCTGGCGCCATATTGTGACGTCATGCACGCTTTTCCAACAGTTGCACGCTTTTAAATAAACAATAATCATATGAACATAACATTAACAAGATAATAAATATGATTGAAAATTAATTTGCACAAAGTAGATTTTTGCTAAACGTAACTTTCAAATGACATTTGACAAATGGAGGTCATTGGCCTTTCTATCCTTATCTCAGACGCTTAGTAGAAGTAATTGCGTACCTACCAATAAAATACAAAACACGAAACATGCAAGTTTAAACAATATACGAACAATAATACAATATACAAAAACGATA
Source organism: Fissipunctia ypsillon (assembly GCA_947568875.1). NCBI lineage: Eukaryota > Metazoa > Arthropoda > Insecta > Lepidoptera > Noctuidae > Fissipunctia > Fissipunctia ypsillon. Next base: position 19,276,707 of record OX387645.1, on the reverse strand, counting down.
GTAATATCGTTTTTTAAATAGGTATATTGTTTAAATTGTATCAGCAGGTAAATTGAAAAAAGATAAGTTTTTATCTCTTTTCTTGCTGGATCTACATCCAGCGCCGGCCTCATCTAGTTTAAAAAAAATGTTTGACATGTAAAAGTGTTTGTATAAACCTACTTACAGAAATAAAATCATTTATGATTTATCATCAACTGCACATAATACACCAGAACCAGCCATATCATAAGAATTTGAAACTAAGTACGTCAGGTCGACCGAAATATATGCGTACGTACGCGCCCTGCGGCTGTCGGCAACCCACTAAGAAATGGGTCGTGTGCGGCCAGTAGGTAGTTAACGCGCGTAAGTACATGGAGTGATATACACTACCGTCCAAAAGTTTGGAAGCACACATGTCTTCAAACAAAACAAATGAATACCGACTATAGGCGCCAAAAATTAGCAATAAACTATCGTTTTACAAGCTTTTACGATTGTTTACATAAAAATAAAACGATTGTTATTCCACATTCATGAAGTTTTAACTAACTCCTTAGTTTTGACGAAACACATGTTTTATGACTTAATTCGTCGGGTACTTTATTGTTGCAATGGTGTGGTTTTATTGATAATATTTGATGGTTTTAACTTTTTAAGACCCTGTTTAGTCCAACTGGAACATTGGCACGTGAAAGTTATGATATGAACATTGTCCGTATTCGAAAGATATCGACGACTCCTTTGACCTTATTTTTTCTTCTGAAAATGGCAAAACGCAAGCAAATCACGCTCGAACAGAGAAGCGCTATTTGTACTCTACGTGAGGAAGGATACAGTGAATGTCAAATCGCAGAAAGGCTCGGAATCTCTTGTAAAGGTGTCCACTATACCCTTGTTAGAAAACGAGAAACTGGGAAAAATGAAGATAGAAAGAGATCTGGTAGGCCCAAATCCACAACAAGGCAAGAAGACAACTTCATCAGGATTCTCTCTAAACTGAATCAACGCTTAACTGCACTACAAATCACCGCAATTCTGAATGAAATGCGAGAAAGACCCGTTTCAAAACCAACTGTTTAAAGACGTTTTTTGTCTGCGGGACTAAAAAGATGTGTTGCAGCTAAAAAACTAAAACTAACAATTCGACATAAGAAAAATAGACTAAATGGGCAAAAGCTCGCCAAAACTGGACAATAGTATGGACGGCAGCACATCAAGCTACTACAATCTGTCAAATTTCTTTAATAGATTTTCAACTTTATCGCTAAAGCATTAGGTTCAAGGTTGAATGGGAAAATTTGACAGTTTCGGATAGCTTGACCTGCTGGCGTCTGTACAATGGGAAAATGTCCTTTGGAGTGACGAGTCAAAGTTTCAGATTTTCGGATCAATAGTTTGTACGCCGGTCAAAAGAAGAGAGAGGGCTTCAGAGGCATGTACTGTGCCTACTATCAAACATGGTGGAGGTAATGTTGTTGTGTGTTGTTTGGGGGTGTTTTGGCAACAATAAACCCGGAAATCTTGTGAGGATAACTGGAAAACTAAACAAGGAAGGTTACTTGGAAATTCGCCAAAATTCCGCCGTACTCAGTGGACTAAATCTAATTGGTCCTGGATTCATTTTCCAACAGGATAATGATCCTAAGCATTCTTCTAAACTGTGCCAGACCTTTTTGAACAAGAAAAACGATGAAAAAATCTTAAACATCATGCAATGGCCATCTCAATCACCTGATCTTTCTCCCATGCTGGTTTGGGATGAACTAGATAAAAGGGTGAAAAATCGCTCTCCTACGAGGTCAGAACATTTGTGGAAGCTAAATATTAGAGAGCGAATGGAACAACTTAGATGAAGATTATTTTAATTAATTAATAGAATGGCTAGAATATGCGAGAAGCTAATGAAGGAAAAAGGAGGACACTGACGAAGCTAAAGTTTAATTTAATTTTATATTGTATCTACGTAAAATTTTTGTTCTGCTTGAATTAGTTTTTGTTTATATTTTAATTTTTTTATCAATATATTGAAATTGAAATTACATTGTTTTGTTTTATTTGATTTTACCTTGCTGCTTCCAAACTTTTGGACGGTAGTCTATCTGGTAATCTGTGGTAATAGCGCGGGTGGGCGATGCAACGTGACGGGTCGGGGGACGAGGGAGTTTTATTAAAATATGGCTGTATTTTTAGTATATTGTATATCTTTCGACTTCCACGCGAACGAAGTCGCAGGGCACTACTAGTTTTAACATAAATTTATCAAACGAGAATTATTTTATTATGACCTATCAGTTGTTGATCAAACCGTTCCACGTACATATAGCAGCAGGAGACTTACAAAGAACAGACCAAACGAATGTAAAAAAAAAATGAGTATGGGTGATGTAAAAACAGAAAATGACCAATTTTGGACTTATCATATAAGTATACCAAAGACCACAGAAATGTTCTATCGAATAATCAAATGTTTTCTATTTTCAGGAAATTAAGCCTTTCATCGAACATGATTGACAAAGTAGCTGGTATTGCTGGAATGAAATGTCTCAAGATTTTATCCGTTGGACGGAATTATATAAAATCTTTAGCAGGAGTGGTAAGCCTTGTGTACAACATTCTTCATAACTAGCTAATAAAATATTATATGATCGGCTATTTTTAATTTCAGGGTTCAGAAACTCAAAGGCGACCCTCTTCCATAAATAAATAACTATTTTAGTTAGGGCTTAATGCTAGATTGATGACAACTAGTACATAAATCCCTACAACTGATATCCAAACATCAGGCAAAAAATTGTACAGCTTTTCATATTTTTTAAGTATTTCTTACCTTTCAGGAAACTGTGGCAGAGACATTGGAAGAGTTGTGGATAAGCTACAATCCTATCGATAAACTGAAAGGCGTCGGGCAACTCAAACATTTGAGAGTTCTGTACATGTCCAACAACAACATCAAGGAATGGGTGGAGTTCAATAGACTACAGGTGTGTTATACATGTCAAGTACATAAGTTATATTTTTTTAACAGCCCATTAATTTGCGTAGGCGTAGGCAGAGATCACGTTGGAAGCTTTCGAAAGGGAAATAAATAACGTTGTAGTCAGGCCATGTTTGATTCTATCACCACTGCTCTCAAAACGATGAAGGATAACATCGTGAGCAAGCCGATATGTTTTAAAACTAAAAATTCTAAGACATGTGACATCCACCAACCCACACTGGGTTTGTGTGGTGGATTACGGCCCACTCTCTCTCATAGAGAGGAGGCCCGTGTCCCAGCAGTGGGAATGGTTCAGGCTGATTACGCTTATAAGCAGGCCTACTTCCATGAGTCTAGCTAAATTAGCATTACCTACCTAACTGATCAACTAAGTACAGGTGATACATGGTGATGGTGTCGTGGTTATATCAGCTGTGAGTACTGTTAAAGTAAGACAACACTTGAATAATTACTGCAGTCAAGCCGAACGTCTTCGGTTTTTCGGAAAGATACAGCTCCCAACGTTTCTTTTGACCGAGGAGACCGACCACGCACTCAGTTACTACTACACACAACCATTCCTACAGTGCTTGTTACTCTGTTGCTATAGGTAAACCGCCGTAAACTTGGCCCTCCCGATGGTTTGCGGGACGCGGGCGGGGGTGCGCTCAACCAATCGGCTAGTGTGTCGCTGCCCGCACACACACACACGCACTACAGCAACACGGTTTATATATAACAGATTAACAGCCAACACTAACTACTGTTCTAAATTACATAGATTTTGCCAGAACATAAATATGATGTTACGCGTTTAACAGAATTTCATGAACGTTTTAACTTTTTTACAGGAGTGTCCAAATCTCAGAGACTTGGTTTTTATCGGGAACCCGATCGTTGACGCCCAACCAGACGTTGATACGTGGCGTAACCAGGCTTCCACTCGACTTCCACAAATAACAAAGCTAGATGGCATTCCTATCATAAGGGACACTGAGTGATTTACTTTTGGGGTAGCTACCTTTAATTTTAATTATGCAAATAAAGCATCTATAATTGAGTAAATTGTGTTTTTTCATGGTATTAGCCAAAACACACCAACGATTAAATATTCAATTTTATTAAATGTACACATTTTGATACTTCAGTCAATTACAAAACTATTTCGGTCGTTATTTTATGGTAGGTATTCTTCAAAGTTCCTCAAAACTTAATTCTCTGAATAAGAATTTTGATTGCGTGACACTTTCCGTAACAATGGGTGATAGAGGACCACTTGTTTAGCCTACGAATTGAAATGACGATAATATTCGAAATAATAGCCTCGTCGCATCGCCTCGCTTGCTTGACATTTATGACAGATTATGACTCTGGGCAACACTAATAACTGCTGCACACGCCATCTATCTATTAGGTGACGCAACTATAACATGACAGCGTTAAGATTGAATTCCATTAATCGAATAATGATTGCGATGGACAGATTGAAGATTACAGAGTAATTCAACTAACTCCGTGAAGCGATTAATTGACTCATTCGTTGATAAACTCTATCAGCGTAGCTATCGAAATTTTATCAATACACACCTTATAAGCACAGTAACATGTAAAAGCTCTAAAGTATGCAGTAACTAAATAGATAGATAGGTAAACATTGCTTTTATGTAGCAATTGACTACTCACATTTCCTCCGGAAATCGAATGCTATAGAGAAAAACGCGTGGAAATAGCTAAATACGAAAATTACTCCCCTGATCTGGTACTAAAAAGTTGCTTATTTTATCGCAAATCGTCCAAATCTTCATGTGAATGCGTCGCTATTGTCCGCGCGGCTTTATGATTCGTCATACGTCTCAAAGCCGACTTAATAGCCTGCTTAATTCGCGCCAAAAGGAAATACGAATTGGCCGGGGACGCCATTGCCGGCGGAAAAGTCCCTCTCTTGGTAGATGCGCGAATGGCCCCGCCATTGTGTTGCCACTAATAAAATTTAATGATGTAAACGGATAGCACGAATTTATCTAACTCAGAACTCGTAGGGTGCGGGGCACTGAGGGGAAATCAATTAATGACAATATATCAGCTGTAAAGCAAATTGAATAAGGTATTGTTATACGATACTGTTGGAGTTTGATTATAGGCTCTCTTATTTATATTGCTAATTTGTATTTTAAGTGCATCAATAAGGTACCGAAGTAGCTTTTGAAATGTGAAACCTACCGGAACCTAAGAATTACTAGTTGCTAGAAAAACCTATATGTAGGTAAAATTCTATCCAGAGTTTTTAAATCCATCCATCTAAGTCTGAATAAAATAATATGCCTCAGTACCTATGTATTGTTTTGGGAATAAAACGACCGACGAAAATGACTTGCTTATCCTTTATTTGTTACTTTTACATTGCTCTTATGCGAACTTATACCTATCAATGGACGTGCTAATGCTAACCCTCATTGTTACAATATCACCTAAAATACGTATAAATGTACGAGTTGGTGCCATGTGTACCTAAACGAGCCATCGGAGCCATGTATATCAGTAGGTACATAAGCGACATTTGAATAGAGCTCAATAATTTAATGGAAAACCGATCATTGTGTACTCAGCGTAATGGACCGATAATTGTCCATCCAAACAGAAGTAACTCTGTTAATCAAAATGAAGCTCGCACCTTCCCTACGCATTATACATGAAGTAAGCTCCCTCGTTAATGCGTACAAATGCCGCCGACCGCCACCTAGCCCGTCATTATTTAATTATTAACACTACAATCGACCTAATTTTGATTTCTATTTGACATTTCGATTACGCGGCACGTAGCCGCCGGCGAGCAGCCATTTTGTGACATCTGTCCTCGAATGTGTTACGAACTATAAAATTCAATTTCCCCAATCGGCCAGCTCGACACATTTATTATTCATAGGTCGGTACCTAGATGCCCGGCCACTAACAGATCTGATCTTTTACGTGAAGGAATATCAAAAAACATGACTTCGATATAAAGAGCAGTGATTCTAAGGGACATGAATTTAATATAAGATCATGTGAATCCAATTTATGAGAATATTCGAGTAGCATAAAAGAAAGTCCGAATACATTCACAAATAAGCTATTCAATCGCGTGACATCAGAGTTTTCCCGTTGCGGGAAATGAGTTTTCATTTCAGTTATTGAAAATTTGACTCAGTATTGTTTCTGAAAAGCTATTAATATTGTAGGAATGTAGCTAGTGCTTTATTGGTAAGCAATCGACTTCAGGTCATGCTACTGATCGCTTTTAATACTTGATTCGGTTGATTGATAGTCAGTGCTGTAATGACTGTATCGTCCCAGCTGGTTGAAAGTTTCCACTCTTAATGTTCGAATGGATCAATCAAATTTATTTGCATAATACATGTTAAAAAGTGTTACAGGTATAAAAGGTACATTGTATTTTAACCTAATGAGGTGTGCAAATTAATATATTAGGTACTAACAGCAACATTAACACAGAATATTTTTTTATTATTAAATGAGTATCTAATTATTTAAAACAGATTATTAACATAAAAACACAATATCCCAACCAACTAAAGCTATTAAAAAACTAATATATAATTTTAAATTGAGTTACATTAAAAAAATTGAATGTCAAATTAAAAAAATGTCAAATTATTATTTTTATGTCAGATCAAATTTCAATAAACTTCCTATTTGTGGCGCCATGTTAGATAAAATCAGTCATTTTTAATTGTATAGTAACATTTTGCAACTAGGAATTCGTGCAAACATAATTTAAATTGGTCCATTTTGTGTAGGTCTGTGATGATTTTTGGCAACTTATTGTATATTTTGGGTGCCATGCCCAAAATGTTTTTATTAAATACTGCTTTTTTGTGACGTCTTACACATATTTTATGTTTGTGTCGTGTGCTTCTTGGATGGGTATAAAGATGTAGATTCGCTTTGACAAATATCGCCACTTCATATATTATTATAGAGCTTTTATAAACGTTATTACGTAGCTAGTGAATATCGGGTTTGTGTTCTTCTATTAGCCAATAAATCAATCCATGTCCTCGGTAATGCACAATCCATTTGCTCGCATGTAGCCTAAGTAATTGCCGTTAGCGCCGCCCAATAGCCGCATTAGGTTAAAACGCTAGTCGACCAGCCCGCCCCCGGCTCATACGGTAAACTCATGAAACTCCTATATACTCGACTATAATGGCTGATTTTCTAGCTCACGAGATGTATCCCCAGCAAACGGTCGCGCTTACGCCACTCAAAGGCGGAGAAAATGGCTTAAGTGCTTTCTCTATTATGCTTAAGGTCGTTCGTGAAAAGGATAATTTTCAACTCTCCAGCGCCCCCATTCCGTCCGGATGTGGAATTAGTAGGGATGTGACTAAAACGTTTCTAATACCTACTTTCTTACAACAGAAAATAATTTTGACTTTTACTCTGTACCTACATTTGATTAAAGTTTATATATCTACTTAAAAAACCCAAGGTTTTTCTAAAAATCTAGGATCAGTCAGGATAGGTACCTAATGACTTCTAAGTTGATAGAAGAAACTGACTACACCCAAAGAGAAATTCATCATTTTTCACTGCCGTAGGTACCAACTATTATTTTTTACAAAATTAAGATTTGGACTAGCCATGTTCATACTTTTCCAACGTCGAGTAAAATAATATATTTTTAAGTTGGGTAACCTATTGTCGCGGCAAGCGTCGAGGGTAGCGAAATAAAGCTTTTCCAACAAACAATAGTTCCGGCCCTTTGTCGCACTCGGAGTTGAGTAAACATTAGTAGTTGAGGGCATTGTGAGAGGTTTCCTCCGCCTCCGACCTCCTCCGAGCCTCCGCCGCGCTCTGCCGACTCCAGGCCTAACAGTTTACGGCCAGATAACTCCCACTTACCCCTCATTACCTTTTGTTTGATAAGAATTGTTTGTTTTGTTTAAGAGTATGTAAGTCAGCAGTAGCTACCCATAGAAATTGTTGGTACCTGCGTAAGTATTTCAGTGTGATTTCAGCCAGATTCTTACAAATTGAAATTACCAATGCATAGTGATATTCTGCTGAATTTGCACAAAGTATTAGTAATGTTTATTACTCATTAAAAAACGGCTGTTTTTCTTAGCTTATAACCACGAAGTACATATAGTGCAAACAGTAGAAGTCACGATCGTATCATAAATTTCTTTCAACATTAACACCTACTTTCCATAATAGCCGATAAACCAAATTTAGTTTTCATGTTACGCACCCTCCACAACTACTTATAATAAGCAATGATCAATGGAGAATAATCCTATTGTGTCGCGCGCATACAAAAAACCATGTCGGAATTATTCCGCTACGGTTTCGCGCTAATATCTCCATTACATTAGAGTAGAACCTCATTGTTAGCCATACTACATCTACATGAAAAAGATTACGCGCGAAAATGTTGACAGTTGTCGCATAGACAATAGAAAAGTGAGTGCATTTCGATATACGCATAATGGTTTGTGTTTATTTAATTTAAGTCACTGGCAACATAGAATAATGGCGTGTTTTCGCCAGCGGCGCTCGTCGCGGCGTTCCAACTTGAGCCGGGAGCGCCTCGGGGCAATAAAATTAATGAAGCGTGGAGATGGGACCATTTTACTTGTATTATTCGTCTCCTGCGGCCTGAGACTGGAGCGAATGTCCATTAGTTCTGTTTTAACATGTTAGCGAGGTTGAAACATTGTAAATGCGATTTACTTTGCAGAGAGGGTGGAAAAGTAGCCGGAGAGATTTGATCGCGATCAGTAGCCAAAGCGATCGGAAGTGATCTCAAATACCTATTTGGTCGTAGTAAGAGTTCATAATTTATTTACGGCCAACTTTTAGATGCTTCCTTCTCTTTACGTTTACAAAGTTAGTAGACTCTACTTAGTGGGCTTCACTATGAACATGTCATATGTCAAAGTACCTACTTTAGCAATATCTGTAAGTAATAATCTTGTAGTAAATGCTGCAAATAATACCGTAATGTGAACAAAGAGCGCATTACACCGCATTAGATGGTAACTGATGATCAGTCGATGGAAGAGCGAGCAGTTACGCGTGTCAATTTCCCGCGATATCATCTTAATCCGCCAATATTAGTCCTGCACTAACGGTTCATTGTACGCATGTGTGAAGAGTGTTTATTTTTAAGCTTTCAATGGATTAAACAAATAAATGATGTAACATGACGATCTGTTTTTTTACGACTCTACGTACAAAATGTCAGTCTGGGTTCTTTTCTTTTCATTTTTCAACTAAAACAAGGAATGTAACTTACATATTCTTTATGTATATATTTATATTTAAGTAATATTTTCCCGACCAGTCGAAAGATCTCGATCCAAGAAAAAACTAAACAATTCCTCACAAAATCAGCTCTTTAGAACCCAGAAACTCATAATAACGCCACACACCAACATTCCGCTAACTGCAGAAAATTACATAGAAGTCATTCCTTAACAAAAGCCTCCTCGACCACAAAGGGTGGATCGCAGGCGCTAAACCGTCGCACGCTCATTACGCGAACATTTGCTACCACTATTAGCATATCAAATGGTCTTATCAGATGTAACGGCTGGCGCTTTGCACTCGACCACTGCACCCAACTAATGTTCCTACGAGACAATAACGCGATTAGCGATATAAATACAGTAACAAGAGCATAACAAGGGATTTTAGCAGGATACGTTGATTCTTATCAGGCGTCGCGTTTACAAGGGTAAAGTAGGTATGTTTTTGAGATTCAAACGTATTATGTTACTATAAGAGTATTGTTGATGGCTGGTTAACGCGACAGAGGAATATGTTTCTACAAAAAAATATTATTTGTTTATGGCTAAAAATGAGTTGTGGAACAGGACGATTGACATTCCTTTAATTAAACCACGTTAAGGACCCGTACGTTGTTTATCCGTATACAAAATATCAATCAAATCCAATGAATACTTTAGCCACAGGAAATTATTCTTCATTTTCTTATTTTTCAACATGATGTAGATCTGAGTCCGTAATAATAGGTAAACATTGCCGCCGCCGCGCCCCGCACCCCGCACCGTACCGTTGGTCAGTGACTTTTCGTAGATAAAGCGTGTTTACTTTTCATGTAATTGATTCTGCTATTTATTTTGTTTGAAAACTGCAATTTTTTAATTTTCGAATTTTCCATTAACTACTAATCTTCGTGTTTTAAAATGTTTCGATGGACTAGTAGGTACTGTGTTCGTTTTAATTTAATGTCGTACGTCCAGATCCACATTGTATAATAAGTACACCCTGCCCTGATAACAGAAAGATTGTTTCATCACCTGCACTATTCTCACAGGATAGCCCACTTTTGACATTTTCATCTTATTCTGGAATTCAGCGCTCCACAGAGATTCAGTGCATGCGTTCCCATTCATCACAAATCTGATTATACTGTACAATAGAAATATAAATAGCTATGGCTATGGCTGTACAGTAGTACAGCCTGAGACGTAGTAGGGACACGTTTTATTTATCCCAAGAAAAATCTACACCCCGCATCCTAAACAGGGCTTGCAAAAAATATAACAGCGGAATTTGTTTTACACGCGAATGATAAACTTTTATGAGGTTGTTACGTAGCAACAATAGGCGGAGCGACCCCGAGCCCCGGAGGTTTAGTGCGTCCGATTTCCATACAAAAACTTCTATTTCCACGGCTAAATGGCACGTGAGAGGACATAAAACTGCGGGAAAACTACACCCAGCTACCGACTAGTTAACTATTCGGGTTTTATTTATTTTTTACCCTTTGCAGGCAAGATAATTAACTATGGCTGCAACGAGAAGTATTATTAGTGTAATCAGGAAATATATCCAGTAATACCACGTTTACTTTTGTGGAATGTAAATTCAAACTATTAAAACATTGGCAGCTCAACCAAGCTGTGGCGGAAAAATGTTTCCGACTGACATCACATTCAGTGCCAAGAAAACTTTGTTTTTTTTGAAACTTTGCACAAGACTGCGTACCTACAGTTTTAAGACATATAATGTAAGAATACTAAATGATTTTCTTCTCGTAACAATTTACAGAGATACCTATAGTTTATACTGGAGTTTTCTTGACGAAAACACATCGAATGTTACAAAAACATCAAGAAAAACATTTGATGTACCAACGACATAGAAGTGAATAATTCGAATAGATGTAACACAGTTAAGTCATACCAACTAAATCCAAGAATGTTAAGTAGGCATCATAAAAACTTATAGGGACGCTTGGATACGAGACGTCTCCTACACGCGTCAAGCTGATCTCGAGCCCACCGACTTGTGCCATCTCTTAGGAAGTGATTTGTCAGCGCCGCCCCCTCTCGATTGAATAATTCAAATAATCGAGGTATTTATATGTAAATAGCGAGCCACATCTCCATACGAAAGGGCCGATCGGTACATAAATTTGGCAAGACGACGAGAAAACTGCGACGCACCACCGATCTGATTTATTCGCTAAGTTTTAGAAAAAGTGGCGCGCGTCAGGAAATGTTTGTCTAATCGCGTTTATTGCCCCGACCCGGGATTTTGCGCCCCGCAGCACACAGGGGGTGAGGCCGACTAAGTAATACTCTGATGTTGTACAAAAACAACTAAGTAGATACTCTATGAAAACAAATAAAAGGACCCTAAGAAAACATCTAGCACAATGGATCAGACAACAAATAATAAGGAACAAGGAACACTCACTTCAAAATTTGAATCTATCCCATAAATAGGATAAGGAACAAAGTTGTCAATGTAAAATTGTAACATAAACCGTGGTTAGGTACGTAAAACACATAAGTTTCTTATAAAGGGTGTTTTTGTTAGAGACGGAGAAATTTAAATTGAAATTTATCACTGAAAAATGTTTTAATATCCGTAAAATTGACTTTATTTGACAGATCATTTTATGGCATTAATGTTTGAATGTGATTTCGGACATGTGGCCGCCGGGGCTGGCGCGTACATGGCGTAATCTGGAGATCAAATTTTCACACACTCTTCGCAGTAAATCACGCCGTATTTCGGCAGTAATGCGTCGAATGTTTGCATCCAAGTGTACAATTGTTTCTGGTTTATCGGCGTAGACATACGACTTATCCTCACAGAACGAGGTGGCCAGTTAACAGGTCCATTTAAGTCAATTAAAAAATTAAGCTTCCAGTAAATTAAGCCTTCGCGTCAGCCGCGGCTGCCACATTCCTGAAATCATATTCAGATATTAAAGCCATAAAATTATCTGTCAAATAAAGCCAATTTCATGGATATCAAAAACATTTTTCTGTGTTTTATATCAAAAAGCCTATAAAAAAAAAACACCCGATACATTTACCAAAACTCTGAATGCGCTCTGTGTAAGAAAACATTTAGGGTACCTAAATTTATGCACCGACTGAAGATGCAGCAGGATTTGGAGATATCCTTATTTGAACTCATCGCGGATACTTACATAACAGACACTCCTTCAAAGAAAGCAATTCCTTCTTAAATGAAAACATAACAACAATTAATATCACTCTCTCAATTAGAGCAACCTATGACACTTATCCATGGAAATAATAACGTTGTTTATGAACGGTGCTAGTTCACAGCAGCGCCATCATATGGCACTACACTATTAGTCATAGGAGCTGGCAACACCGGCTCATCAATCATTTTAGTACGAGTGGGGAGGAACGGGTAAAGTGTTAATAATCGCTACTGCCACTATTGTTCAGTTCTAACTAAATTCACGTACAGAATGATATCACTAACCTGACGTAGAACCCCACGTGGAACTGCATTAGTGGAGAGTTTTAGATAATTTTTTGTAGGGATTGCGAGTTTGCATGATATAAGATAATACTCTACATGACCATTGGGAGTACAATGTTGTCTAGTAATGTTGTAGGTCGGTACTTTCATAGAGAGTTTCATCTCGCTACTCTTCTCTCACACCCGCTTCCTATAAATTGGGTATGAGTAACCTAATTGACCTAGGTATGCGTTTATAGGAACCTATGTACACACGGCTACATTTCCAGTATAAGCTGACCTCTCATAGTACGGAAATCCTATACAATGCGAAATCAGCTTATACTGGAAATTTATAGCTTGATATGTAACCGTATGTACCTACCTTAAATTAAAGCAGGAGCACTCTGAAAACAATTCATGAGATCCTTAAAAAAGACAGCTATAAACTGCGCCATGATTGTAATACATAATCATTGAAATAACTATCAAACAAAACTATAAATAAAAATAAATCTTTACCAGCTTCATCAATCTTAAAATAAAATCCACGTTCATTTTGCTCAAAATTCTACATAAAATCTGCTCTAGACCGCTCTCGATAAATAACGTTCCGACCTGACTCAAGGGTAAAAAGTTCAACCCTAAAAAATACATTGAGCTTTATAGAACAGAGAAATAAGCAAGTGAGCAACAAAACGCACTTTATCAGGTGGCGGCCGCTTTATCCCGCTAATGACCAGCCCCTCCGGAGTAATAAAAGTCGATATCAGCCTCCCTAGAACCACTACTGGCGAAATGATCTTGATCCTTGTGGTTTGGCTCTTTTGATGCAAATTCGGATTGTTGATTGTGTGTTTAACATGTTCTTTTGATTTGTCATTAAAACATTATTTAGTATCTATATATGTTTATTTAGATACCTCTAATGACGTAACACACTATGAATCACAATCTGAACAATTTTGATGCATATTGCTAATACATTGCTACATAAGTTCGAAAGATGTGTCTGCTCAACCACGTAAATAAAGCAATGAATGCTGAACTGTCAAAATGAAACAGAATAGATAGAATACTCTTTATTATGTACACCATAAAACCGATTCCTACTGTGTGTTACGCAATTTCCCCGCTGCGGAATTTTGTTTTAAGAGACTGAGGACATCATGCAATGGAATCGTCAATCACATAAAGTTACCTGGACATTAGGATAGCTTAGGTAGGCTAGGGGCTTTTTCACCCCTTTTGACCATTTCTATCAGGGAATTATAACTTTTCATTCTAACCGATTCCAGTAACTTTTAAAAGCAGACTCCCCAGACTCTTATAGAAATTCATGTTGCTTTTTTCCGATTGAGGAATGTTTTCCCAAGCATTCTATACACCTACCGATTAAACAGTACTACTTAGAGGAAATAAAATGGCAAAAGGACCAAAAACATAGATTGGCGTACATGCCCAGCGAACCGCGGCTGAGAATTAGCGGTGGCGGGAAAGAAAAATGATTGTGACAGTCCGGCGAACACCACTAATGGAGTCTGCGTCTGCGAAATATCCCCACTTAGACCAGTGGCCATACCTACCTACCCACTCCATAAATACATGAGTCGCTGGCTCAGCACTTTACCCACGTTTATAATTAAAATAACGGTCGTATGAACTATCAAACATTCATATTTTATTAAACTTCCATTATCCATGATATTCGAAACTTCCATGCCAGTTGTTAACGCACTAATCTTTAGTTTAAAAGTGATCACTAGCTAGATAACACTGTAATAGGGTGACTATCTGATTCATGTATCTACTTAAATTCAAATCGCCGTCGAAATACACAGAGGGCAATTCGAATGTAGCAATAACGGGGCCCCACCCCTACGATACAATACAACACTCCCCTCACAAATTAAGTGTAAAACAAACCTAATGAAATTTAAATATCTTTTCGGCGACGCAATAACTGCACAAATAAAATCATGTCGCGGGGGAGAGTATAATCGCTTCTATTGTGTACACATTGTATGAAATTATTCTGTTGAAAAGTTTTACAACCCTGTCGCAGTGCGATGGCAGTGTCGTCCCCTCGTACTGTTAGCTTTATGCGTGGGATGGTTAGTGTGACAAGGTAACAGGGGCTCGTGACGTCGTAAGAAGGGGCGGGAATGCTCTCCAGACAGTAATAGGCTCTTGTGGTGATGATAAGCCTCTCATTGTTAGCTTGTTAGTGGATAATTCGCAGTAATGTGTTTAGCGTGCGTGGAGAGGAAATCTGCGTGCGGTGTTTGTTTTTAGCTATTGTTTTGGTTAACTCAGATGGTAGATAGGTTCTCGTATGTGTTGTTTTTGGTTTTAGTTGTTTAATGTAACTTGGATGACAACAGTTGCCGTCATACCAACCGGCTCTATTAGCGAAATAAGACAACACTTAGCTAATGACACTTACACACTAACACCGATGTACATAATTATGTCACGAATTATGATCGATAATTATTCATTGTGAAATGAGATAAAAGAACGTGCACAATATTTTCACGTAATTGAACCAGTATTCAGCAGCGGAAACATTATTATTCTAGCAGATTAAGTCGAGTATCCAAATGAATCTCTTAAAAGACGCGCTCGCCCCTCAAAGGGGAGGATACTAATTTTCTTTCAACTTTAAAAGAAGGTTCCTTTCAAGAAGTGGAAAAAAGTTACAATCGAAAAGGAAATTTGCGTTTTAAATCCTCTAATGAAGCTGAGAAGTTTGTAATGGAGGGGCGAAAGGCTGCCGGCAAATTGAGGAAAAAACTTACGCTCGGATCTGAACCGAGATTGTTAGATAGAAAGAAGTATTAATTAATAGGTATAATTATTGTTTGTGTCAACCTTTAGGTATAAGGATTTGTGTATTAAGGTAGGTATTTCTATCACTTACTTTTATTTTAACATCGCTATAAAAGTCAATCTGCCTAGCCTTTTACCAACTATGTTGGGGTCGGCTTCCAGTCTACCCGGATGCAGCTGAATACCAGTATTTTACATGGAGCGACTGCCTATCTGACCTCCACAACCCAGTAACTGGGTAATACGATACCCCTCGGTAAGACTGGTTGTCAGACTTTCGGGCTTCTGACAACCCGTAACGACTGTCAAAGATCTACGAATGACAGCCGGGACCAACGGCTTAACGTGCTTTCCGAGGCACGGAGGAGTCTCGGTATGTAAAGATGGTCACCCATCCACGGACAACCCCGGCAAGCGTAGCTTAACCTGATGGATCGACCCGTGCGGCTGTTATTACTTAGCCACGAGCTCCTCATTTCGCTTTTAACATCGCTGTAGCTATCTGCTTAATACATGAATTAGTCCGAAAATTTAGCAAGGATCTTTGAGACACTACAACATAGATAAGAAGTCATTTCTCAATTAAGTCTACAAATAAAATAGACAAAAGCATAACAGGTAAGATTGTTCTTTTGTTTTTAAACAATAATAAAATTGCATAAAATAGCTGCGTAAGCGTGCAAAACATTTTAAACTAATAGGTAGTTAATAGGTACATTGCCCGCGCAAAATATACCGATCGCGCTTCGAAGGTGGTCTCACCAATTAGACTATTTTAGTACATCATACATAACCCATTGTTTCAAGACGCTTGGTTACAAGATACCGCAATGGACTGCATACGAGTATTTATTATATATGTATCTTACAAAACCGTTTTATGGATGTTTGGGAGTAGTCTATGAGAAGCGATCCCCTGTTTTAACGCGGAGACATCATGTGCGTGCTGAATTTATTCATAAGAAAGTGGAAATAAACTGTATTTTTTTATTTGCAAGGTGAGGCTATTTAGTAAATCAGTGGACAAACTGGTGATCAAACTTACTATTTTTAAATTATTTAAATTATTTATTAAATCTATTTATATCGGTGGTCACCAAATCACAATATGTATTCCAGAATCCCAAGTAAATTGTTCTATTCTACTCGTATCAAACGAATTCGTTTTAAAACCCAACAAATATATTGGACTAATTTTTTCTCTATTTGCACTTTTGCTACGAGTGCTACGACGTAGCGGACGTTCTTAACTCTGCGTAGCTGGCTACGCTGTAGAAAGCTAAGCAACTCGTAGCGTAGAGGCCTACGATACCTCTGCCGAAATTACGTCGCTGAACCTCGGCGACTGAATGTACGTTTCGACGTATTTAAACTTCATTTCATGTACAATAGTCGTACATACGTAATCGGTTGCTTTTGCCGTGATTGCCATTATACACCATGATGAAAAATTACACGTCGTAATCTTTAACAAACAAACAAAGGTGTTTTAGCCGAAGTGTCGCTCACCCAATTTGATAAGTGATCATCGCGTTCATTTGTCACATGTCATTTGTTCAGAAAACCCAAATGTGCGCTCCTTCGGCGGGACGACGCGACGCGTTCAGCTTCGCCGAACAAAATGAACGTACAGTAGCGGTCAGAACTCCAACGCCGCCAGCATTACAAAACTATCGCATCGTTACTCGTCGCACTTGAGACCTTCTCTATTTAGGCATTTCACACACACACATGCACCCGTATATTGCACTCTTTCATCACGAACTAAACAGAAAAAACGCGGTATATGGTCATCATCATAGGCCTATCGCGGCACGCAGTCTTTTTCTGAATATGCTATGCTAATGAGAAAAAGACAGCGAATATTTTAAACTAGTCATATAAAAGTTGCGAGTAGATTTGAAACAAAATCAATTTTCTGACTGAAGTTAGAATGGTATGACGTTGTTGGTTGGTGAACTTAGTTACGAGCGTTTGTGTTATTGATATTAGAGGTGTTGAGTTTGAAGACTTTTATTGAAAATGCAAGCAAATATAAATATTGAAGCCAGGGCGAACATTGTAGCCTTGCATAACTGGGTGTAATATATCTGAAATAACCGGATTTTGTGTAAGTTAGTTTGTTGTTTTTTATTTTATCATATTTGTTCTCTTATGTGACGCTTCAAAATGTGCAATATGGATTTCTTTTTTTTTTAAGATACAGTGAGACGTTGGGTGAGGAGGTTTGAGGAAGAGGGGAGTCTAAGAGCCGAGTAAGAAGTGGTAGGCCGCCACTTAGTAACCAGTCTCAGCGACGCTTTATGGTTGGTGAATATGAAACGAATGGTTTCATTACCTACTGACGAGAAGACTTTCAGATCATGTCAAAAAGGAAGACTTAATTTGTGGCGCAGAGACAATACACGTTGGTCTAACAGTAATATTATAAATAATACGGAGTCAGGAAGAATTAGTGTGAATATGTGGGGGTGGATTAGTGCTCAAGGGCCGGGTGTGTTGGCATTTATACCGACGCGGGCCAACAGCTTCAATTACGTCGAGGTTTTGAGCGATATAATGCTACCTACTGTTCGCAATGTTTATCCAGTGGATGAAATTGGTGAATTTTATTTGGTTCAAGATAATTGTCCGATACATCGTGCCAGTATTGTTCGTGAGTAGTTTAGTGAACATTCGGATGTTAAAGTTATTCCGTGGCCAACGCTATCCCCTGATTTAAGCCCTATAGAAAATGTGTGGTGTTTAATGGTGCAAGGATAGGAAGCGCGAGACGAAAGATGTCTCGAACAGCTGAAGTCCCATTGCATGGAGTTGTGGGATAGTTTACGTGGCACAAATATTTGCAGTAATATTGTGGCCGCCATGTGTCGACGTCTTCTTGGCTGCATTGATAATAACGGAGTTCACATTAAATATTAATAAAAAAATATACTTAATATTAAATGTTATCAGGGGAATTCAGGGGATACACTGGCCATAATAGTAATAAGTTAGTAATCGTAAGATTGTAGGATTGAGGTTGTTTCAATCTTCTTTTCCTTGAGAAAATGATTAAATTAAGCTATAACCTCAATAAACCAAAAACATCCCATTTTAGTAGCAACAAAAATGATCTACGAACAAATTAGGTATTTTATTTATTTCAACGTTTGGAATATGTTTATGTTTTAATTGTTGTTAATAACATCAATAAAAGTTCCTATGAAAAATAGTTTTTTTTTTTTTATTAAATTGCCTATTATACTTTATTTTTACCCTCTATACCCTATTGTCACTGTATTAACGAAACTCAATAAATAATTGAACTCTGACACGAAAACGAAAAAACAAAAAGTTTCGAAAGCGCGCATCTTCAGAGGTTCGAACCTTCTCCACTTTAGGCACACACAATGACAGCCACCCACTCGTGCGAACCTGCCATCGCTGCTTATAATTTTCACTTAGAATTTTAGCATTGTTTTAAATAGGCGCTGTGGTCGATAATGTATTAAGAACAAACAAGTTTTTATGCATAAGTAGTTAGATGTAGGTATCGATCTTTATTTAGTGTTGACCACACATTCATCTGACCAACCAACAATGTGCTTTCGTAGGTATAGGTACTGTGTGCGCGTTACTGGCTGCGTTAAAACTTCACACACACAAAGATAGGCGCTGATCTGACGTGCAAAATGATCATTCCGGTGGCAGTCCACTTAAGACCGTTGATTGTACCTACGTATTTGCGCGACGATCGCTTATATTAGGACACTGCCTTAGTATGGGCCTGATATGTTGCTTGTAATTTAAAAAGCAAGCATATTTTAGATATGTCGCTAGACTTACAGGCAGATCAGTCCTTATTAAAAAACCGCACAGTGAAGGGTTCAGTAGTTAGAATGAATATTCTAATATATTATAATAACATTATATGATTTATTAATGTAGAAACAATACCCTCGAATCCAATGTTTCTTTATTCTTACCACTTCTTAAGAAGGTGGACGATTTTAAGGCTGAATTGCACGAGGAGTTTCTCGCTCATCGAGACTTCGAGAGCCGTAAACGACAACCATCATGCTCACTTAAATGTCTCGCTGATGGGAGCGCGTGTGTTGGATCATTCGGTTCCCTACAAAATGGTTGAGCTGGATGGTGCTGATCCACGCGTCATGTTCGTGAACGGGCGCCGTCTGTTGAGACTGTTCATCTCTTAACTGCCAGGGCTTATTTTGTGAATTGTTTTGAATTTTTTTTTTTTTTTACTTTGTTCTCACATAGGTATAGAAGCAACAAAAACAATATACCCAGGATTTTGTAATAATCTTGATTTAAAAAAGTGTCCTTGGAGTTTCTTGCCCGTTCTTCTCCATATACATATCATATACATATCATCCATATACATATATCTACGTTTGGGATTGGCAACTAGCTTCAACTTTTTGACTAACTGACAGACTCTTTGACAGTTCAAAAGTGCCTGTAATTGGTTAAATAAAATTGAAATTGCTTTGGGTTGAGTTTGATTAAAGCACTCGGGTGTTTACACTCAAGTAAGGATCAAAAAGTCCTCTACCTACTTTATTGTCATATAGGTACGAAATTCATCAAATTATAGTTTTTCGGCATTCTCGAACTGTGATATGGCAAGTTGGCAACTCGTAATAATCATTTCCTTTGGCGATTCTCGCTGCGAATATCGTACATACATTTACACATATTTACGTACTGTTTACGTGAGTAACTTTTTAATCTCCTTTCGACAATCCCTTTTAGAGGTGAGAAACTCTCCTCGTGTAAATGACCCACGTGTTCCGGATTTGTTCGTGCAGTGTCGAACTTGAATAGAACTTAATAACTAACGTCCATGACCTCATAAGGTAGCAGTCGCCAGTTGATCGTTGATTATGGTTACCTACAATCAGTGATCGGAATCGGTAGAGCTATTAACGTACTTGCGAACTGCGTGCTACATGTTTTCATAGTATTTACATGTCTGAGATCCCGGGATTCAGTGATTTTAAAAATGTATTATTAAGGTTATGGCTGGGTGTATTTTTAAAGGTACTTGTGTGTATGTATGTAGGTATATGTCACGGGTAATATCTAAACTTTGATAAATCTAGGTTAACCCACTTAAGAGATTATTTGTAAACTTACGTGAAACAGGCTGGGCGGCCAATCCGATTTTCTTTATGGAGTTCTCAATAAATTGAAAATCCTGGGATACCGGAGGCATGTCTATATTAACATATACGTTTGAGGTCATTGACCCGAAATTCGAACCTATTCCGATCACTGGATAAAAAATATAAAAATAATAGATGTTATCAATTTTGTAATAAAATTTATTTATGTATATAAATATTTTAAATATGTTACATTTAAATTCAATCGCGTGTAGGAAACAATGCCCAACACAGTTAAAATAAGCGATTACACTGTAATGTTTTGTTTAATTTGTTCTAAATCAATTTTTATATATAATTATTATAATTGAACTAAAGATTCATGACAATTCCTAATCTTTCTATGTTTTTATTGTATTCGACAAACTTAATATAATTTGATTTCCGTAACGTCAAAGAGAAAATCGTCATAAAGCCCGATTTACACGGTGCGATTTAATAGCCTGTGGCATACCATACGTTAATAAAGCCATGCAAGTCATTTGTTGCTTCAATTTTATTGAATGCCACAGACAAGAACCTTGCATCGACTAAATCAGGTTTAAATAGATTACATTAAAAATGGAATCATAAAGATATGTGATATCATGAAAAAAGCTGAAAACATTGGAAGACATTCATCATGAAACTAGTTTTGCTATTTCTTCCTACATTGTATTATAACGGCCGAACCCAAAAACCTATCTATTACCAGTTTTGGCATACTGGAGATAGAAAATCCTATCTATCTATGGTTTTAACGTCCCAATAATCTATAAGAGATTATGAAATCTTACCGGCCTGACATAAGAATAAATAAAATTATACTGTCTACCATCAATAGCGATCTGTCTGTTACTGAAAATAGGTTATTGGGTTCGGCCGTAATATGACATGAATCAATGAGTAAATATAAACTATTTATTTGCACTACAGATAAACATGAGGACGCGATGTAATCTGTTAAAGGCATATTGATTTAAAATTAGTGCTTTCTATATGGGCAGAATTGATAAGTGCTAAGAACTAGTCGCTTGTGTGACAAGAAAATAATCTCATACTCTGTAAAAGCTTGTGATACCGTGTTGAACAGTAATGAATTCGATTTTTAAGTAAATTTTAATATATTCAACAATAATAGAGCTGTACTATTTGTCAAAATTACTAATGGCACTTGTGGATTTGAGATTTACATGAATAATTATTTAAAATGATGCATGAATAACAGTCAATCATATAAGAAACGTTGCGTATACGCAGCTACGTTCGCCAAACACATTGCATTTTTTATTGGAGATCATTATTGAACTTTCTTGAAGTTTTAGGGCGTTTATGCAGCTGCGCGTGAGTTCGTCATTATATGTAAAGAACCCTCTAGTTTTACGCAACAGGCTGAAGACAGCTCATAAAATTCAGCGCCGGTGAAGCGGGACCTCTTCACCTAACATCATATGGCACTGCCTTCTTAACGCAGTCCAGAAAGGCAAAGTTATATAGACATTCCTATTTACAAAACAATGTGTTTGGTCACAACCCTATAATACTTTACAAAGAATTTATCTACCGAGTCTTTACAACAATTACAACCATAATAAATACAATCCTTTACGAAAACATTGATCAACTTTTGGAGCATAATGGAAGTAATAATAATAAGTACATGTAAAATAATTTCAACAAATCGTACAACGGGTTTTGTGTTCAGCTGTTTACTGTTGGACTGCTGCGTTCGCGATGATCGACGGCGAGTTGATGACTTCGCCGAGACTGTCCAGCAACTCCCTACGGTAATCGTCGAAGTCGCCGTCAACCTGCGAAGAAAGGAAGATATAGAGTAAACAAACTTTTCTTTTTAATTTGAAGTTCAACACTGGGTTGAATTTTATGCTTCTGCGCAATGTTCTTTTTAAAGCCTCATATTCATGGTAAACAAAAGTTGCACAAGATTATTTTAGCAACATGTTTATGGGTTGCGGAAAACATGTTGCTGGCAACATTGTACACTACAGTACAAATTCCAAGGAAAGCTTCGGGGATCATCGTCTATCTTCGGAAATACGAACGCGCGATGATCAGATTTAATATAGAGCTGTTACAACCATGGAAGTACCTGCCTATATATTTCGTATTACCATGATTGCAAAAATAGATTAACAACTCTATGCAATTACAAAACACAACTTTAGAGTGAGAAATGACAATCTACGACCGGAGTAGGCCCTACTCCGGTCGTAGATCGTCATTTCTCACTCTAAAGTTCTGTGTTTTGTAACTACTCCGAGTAGGTAACCCGACAGAGAAAAAACTTCACACAAACGCGAAACGCGCAATGATATGTGCACTACGGGAAAGCGCTTTGTACAGAAAGTTTCTTAGAAAGAACCCTCTGTGGTGGGTTACTCTGTGGCGCGACGTTCGTACTAATTTAGAAATACGAAGATAGCCGCAGCGCCTACTTCCCTGGTTTACCTGTATGTGTTGAGTTTGTGTTTCCAGTAGCACATAATTTTGTTGCAGCAACATGTTGCATAACTTTTATTTACCATGTAAACGACTTTAAGAGGAACATTACGCTGATTCGCTGCAGCAACTTGCCAGTTGTTTATGTCTATATATGTTGGAAAGAAAAAGCAGGTATAATAAGAGTGTACCTCATTGATGGTCTGATCCTCAATGACGTAGAGCGCGCAGTCCGTCTCCCTGATGAGTCGCTCGTCGTGGGACACTATGACCACGCCTCCCTTGTAGTCGTTGATCGCGTCCGCCAACGCGTCTATACTCTCGATGTCCAAGTTGTTTGTAGGCTCGTCCTGTAGTTACAATAATAGTATTATGTACGGCGTTCAATATAAAACACACTGTAGATATTGAATTTAGTTAATTAGAAACACGTCCAGGAACCGAAACCGGTACGATCAATATGGATATTTTTTCGGTTACAACATTTTTTACAGGTATTTTAAAGGTTACTCATACCGGTTACCGAAATTAAAATTACCTCTATCTTACATGTGCCATCGGCATTAGTCAAATTGCACGCATCGTTGTGTGTCAAAGACTCGAACCGACCCGCGCGCAGGCAAACTCCGACCAATCACGGCCCTGACTGGCTGGCGATATTCTGGTTCTTTCTCGGAATTAACACGGTAACCTAAATAGAGGTAACTTTAACATGTTTCTTCTTGGTTACCCAGATAGCGGTAACCTTACTTGTTGATGTAACCAAAATTCATCGATACCTGTACCGTAATTTATGGAGATTTTCGGTCCCTGCGTATAACCATACACGGTACTAAGTGGTCTTTAGCTTTCCGTGGGCAGTCAGTCGCATTACCTACCTGCTAATCTCGGCTGCTTATCTTTCTAACACGGCATGATCTAATATTTGCTCGTTCCAAATTTCCGATGCGAGAATGATTGAGTTTTGCACAGAAATTGTTTTTAAAAGTTATCCCATCTAGGTGTATCACAGAAAATCGATTGAAAGGATATTCAAGGTTCGGAAATTGCTTAATACGGACACATCTAAAACTAAACATGTCATGAAATCTATAATATAAATAATATCTTACCAAAATAACGACATCAGGCGCCATAAGGGTCAGCTCCGCTAACGCGACCCTGGCCTTCTGCCCTCCACTGAGGTCCATCATCTTGATGGTATGCGCGTGACTGGCGAGCCCGAACGTGCCCAGAGCCTTGCGCGCCTTCTCGTACTGAAGCCCGAACAACCTCTGTAGGTACTCGGCCGGGGTTTCTTCGGCTGTTAAGTGCTCGCCGGAATGCTGGTCGAACCGACCTATCCGCTACAAGAGTTAATTCTTGGGGTTAGATTTTGTGATGCATAGAGAAATAAATGATACTTAAATATCTATAAGTGAAACCCTGAACTTTTACAGTAACGTAACGGTACAGATATTTGATACATTACATGCTATTTTATTCGACGCAAGAGTTATTATCATGAACAAAATAAAAAAATCTCTGATGTGTTACTTGAATAAACAGGAAAACCAGGTAGGTCAGTTTAATTTTGTTATTTTGGTCACAACAGCCAAGCTTTCAAAAACCTTTAAAATACATTAAACCGAAGCCTACTTACCAGCCTATGATTCCTGATGAGCTCTCCCTGTATGGGCGCTAGATCACCCACAAGCAGTTTGAGGAAAGTGGACTTGCCCACTCCGTTGGGGCCCACGATGGCGATACGCGAGTTCAAGTCTATGCCGAAGTCTACGCCACGGAACAGAGGCTTCTGACCGGGGAAGTTGAAATTCACATCTGTTGGTAAAATTGGTAAAATTGATGAGATCCTTGTACATGTGTAAACGCCCCGGTATTGTAGTTCAATTATCTTGCTAGTACATACTGAGTAAGCCGAGTATAGGCGGCTGCAGCGGCGGTGGGTCGGGGAAGGAGAACTTGACGATGTATTCCTTCGGCCGCTGCAGCAGCGCGGTCGGCGCCGCGCTGTCCTCGTCCTCGCGCTGTGCCTTGCTGCGGTTCTTCTCCTGTTTGCGGGTCAAAGTATCCTTTTGCTTCTTTTCCTGTTAATGAGAAATAGTGGTTATAAGACAGTTACAGAAAGAAAACATTAGGAGTGCTACTCATTTGTTCGGATCGGTGATCCGGCACAACCGGGCGACAAAATCGAATACATATTTTGCCGCCGAAATCGAATCATCCCCGAACAAGTGTGTAACACGCCTTACACGCCTTTGGGGTTTGGACGCAATCGGGCAAAACAAACAAGCAGGAAAATAAAAAAAAAAACAAGAAAGTATGATTTTAGGTCTCACAACATTAATTAAAGGACCTGGTTAAGGGTGCTTTCCGCAGACTACCACTGGGTAAACTATTTAGAAACAATAACATATTATTATTTTCAACACACTTGCATATACGACACGGTTAGCGCAGTGGCTGAGCGATTGGACTGCTGCACTGCATGTCGCGGGTTCGATTCCCGCACGGAGCAAATATTTGTATGATCTACAAGTAGTTGTTTCGGGTCTGGGCGTTTGTGTTTGTGAGTTTCTATGTTTGTAAACGCACCCACGACACAGGAGAAATTCCTAGTGTGGGGCAACGTTTTTTTTTTTTTTTTTTAAATATATATATAAAGTGGGTCTTATTGAACCGTTTTCAGGTTCATAATGCAGTGTATTAAACACGCGTGGTTTTTACTTTATATTACCGCACTAGTGCAGTAATGTCCGCCACAGATAACTATTTACTAGTCGGAGATGTGCGCTTTTTTAATCTCATCAAAGAGATTTCATGCCTTTTTGTGCCTACTGTGTCCATAAATAAAATATGATAAATTAACTAACATAATATTTCATAAAATTATTTATTGTTGACAAAAAAAAAAAAATAACATTCTTTCGTGTTCTACATCGAAATAACATACTTACAAAATATTTAGTTTGTATGTTTTTAATACCTATTAGACTGTTCGACGGCTTCTTGCCTTTGCCTCTCCTTCAACCTGCGAAGGCATCGCTATAAAAGGAATCCGCGGGCCATATTTCATACTTTTTTACATAGGTAAGTAATTAATTAGTTTAAGAAACTTTATTTATTTTATGCCTGGAAAAACGTCGTATGCAACGTGTGTGCATTGATCATTACACACTCGGCTCCCTTATCGCGCTCGCCTGCGCCTCGCGCGAATAATATCGCCTCGGGTGTAATGACCAACATAGTATACTTGTATCATGATAATGTACTATTATTTTCGTGATAGCTTGTATAATGTATTTAAGTATATTTCACTGAAAATAATTAAATAAAGAAAAGTTTTAGAAATATTGAATTCGTTTTCTTGTAAATTGGTTTACAATTGATAATAAAAAATACATACTAGCATAATCAGCCACACCACGCGGGCCCAGTGCGGATTGATAGATGTCTCACGTCTTCGAATTTTTGGTTCTAGGACATGCCGGATTCGTCACGATGTTTTCCTTCACCGTTTTGAGAGCAGTGGTGATGAAGTAATTTACACAAAGTAAATCGCCTGTCTGGGATCGAACCTACGACCTACAACAACTCATAAGTCACGGCCGTTACCACTGGGCCAACTAGCAGACCAAGTTAACTAGACAACTGTCAGTTGTGTCATCAACCGCAAATATATGACGGATTTAAAAGTAATTAAGACGAAGGGCTTAGTAGACGCGTGTTTCGCATGCCACCGATTTTTCTAAAATAGACTAACAAGTTGTTTTAGTCATCTAGTACTCTCCTCTACCCTAATAAAATTAAGAACTCAAGAAAAAAAAAGAAAAAAATAAGATTGTTCTTAGCAATAAGACCGCCCATTGTATCACCCCTTGTAAAATTTCTACTTTTATATCTGTAATATTTATGGTGTACATAATAAAGAGTATGCTATCTATCTAACTCACAGCTTGTTTCTTCGACTGTCCATGCGCCTTCAAATCCTTAATCCTCTTTTCTTGCTTCTCATATTCCTTGATCATTTCCTTCCTCTTCTGTGCGTACATCTTCTTGAACATGGAATAGTTGCCCTTGTAGTAGTACAACTTCTGCGTGTCCAAGTGAATGATCTCATTACATACATTGTCTAAGAACGACTGGTCGTGAGACACTACTAGCAGAGTCTTCTTCCAACCTTGAAGGTAGCTGGAAAAGATTTATTGTTATATTTCTACTGCATACAGCATTTTTTGTTTTAGAAACAATGTTTAACCCTTTACACCCGCTCTGAAACGATCGTGAGTTTGAGTTTTTGACTTTAAAAAAATTCTGGCGCCAAACCGTTTACTTTTTACGGAACGCAACCGGCACCGATCGGTCGTGAGGGTGTTGCTCGCAACGCTAAAACGCGGGGCCTTTTTAGCTCTTTTGGCTGTATAGAAATCTACAAAAACATGGTTTTCGAAAAAAAAAACCGTCGGGTGAAAAGGGTTATGGAGATGTATAGTATCCCGGAGGAATAACGATATAACAAGCTTTATAATAGATTCTGTCACACGGAGATGACGCTCTATAAACAGAACTTTTTGTAAAACTCTATGTGCGATCGAGAACTCGATACGATCGAGTTCTGTTTCTGAATACATAAACAGATCTGATAATATAGCCATTATGTTAATAAGACAACAAATTCTTTGTGTGTTTTTCTCTTCTTTGTGTTGTCGTTTTCTTTTTAATGTTCATATTTGCTTTTGCTTGTTATTAATGTTTCTTTGTCGTGTAACTATTATTTTGTGCTGTGTCTTCTATTACTGTTGTACTGAATAAATGTTTTATCTATCTATCTATCTAAACAATAGTGGCTGCTGGCTTGAGACAGGTGGCGCAGTTTAGGTACCTTGCATCATATTGTGACAGAAACATTAACAGATGACCAGAATATAGAAAGAGAACAGAGGGCTTATCACTTACTTGTCTAACCAAATGACAGCATTCAGATCTAAATGATTCGTAGGCTCGTCAAGCATCAGCAGTGTTGGTTCTATGTACAGAGCTCTGCAAATAAAATTAATAGGGTTCACAAACAGTTAATGTGCCAGTACCAGATAAGTTTACCGGGACTTATGACAAGATGGTGAAACAAGACACAAATGTTTATTGTCACTCTCCGTTCACCATATTGTAGAAAATTATCGAAAATAGGTTTATTATCTGCGTACCTAGCGAGTGATACCCTCATACGCCAACCTCCGGAGAAGTTCTTGGTGGCTCGGTCCTGCATCTCGCGACTGAAGCCCAGACCCGCTAGGATACGTCGCGCGCGCGGCTCGGCTGAATCGGCGCCTATCGCTTTCAACTCGGCGTATACCTGTGGAAAAGATCTATGATAACACGTTCAGTGCCGGGACCCCCCTCTTGGAGTATCAACTAGCAATATGTATGGCGGCATGGCAGCTTTATGAAAAGTGGGTGGACTGCAATGTGTTAAATACAGGAACTTTTTGTTTTAAACTATTGAGTTTCTTCTATTTGGACGACAGGTTGCGGCAACATCGCTTAAGCGCTTTATAGTATATTATTATACTCTCCGCTGTCGACCTCCTACAGGTCAGTAACAATAGCAATTTAATTGTTTCTCATATCATGACATGTGAAGGTATAATAGGGTGACTGGTAATTACTGACCAATACTTAAACACATGATTGTACTCATGATAACAAACAACTTTTACTATGGGACTAAACTTGAAATCGCGACAAAAAAATCAGCTGTTCCCTACATTTTGACGAGTTATGCGAACATAAGTGTAGAGAACATCTGATTTTTTTTTTCCGAGATTTCAGGTTTTGTCTCGTAGTAAAAGTTGTTTGCTATCATGAGTACAAGCATGCGTTTAAAAATCAGTCACAAATTACCAATCACCCTATATACTAGCATAGTTGAAAACTAAAATAAATCATAATTTCCGGTCCTTGTCCCATTTTTCGCCTATTCGGGGTAGGCACAGAACGTCTTTTTCTATCATACATCCCTATTAGCCATCATCTGTGCTCACTTCTTTCCTAGCCTTACCATTTTTCACACAATCACATGTGCTGGTACTCACATCGTTTAACTTATCTTGTTTGCTGAGATCTCCTTTTTCTATTAAAGCTTCTAATTCTTTGCATTCCTTGAGCAATTCTAGAATAGCAAAAAAAAAACATTGTTACTTAAACAAAGAAAACATTTTTTTTATACTTATGCCAGATTTACGGTTTCAGATTAATTTAGTTCTGGTAATAGAAGTTGAGGCTTAGAAAGTAGTAAAAGAAGAAAACAGAAGTATTTATATGATAATACTTATTGGTAAAGTATACTAATATCTTAATTAGCACACTATAACATAAAATCTTACCAGTCCTCTTAACATCAGCCTCAAGCAGAGTATCAACAGCGCTCATATCACTGGCAGTGACCTCTTGCTCACACAACAGTATGTCTATATGGGGTGGGAGAGGGAAGGCACGCTGCGCCAAATGCCTCAGTAGCGTAGTCTTCCCGTGACCATTCGGGCCCACCAGACCGTACCGGCGACCGTTCGCGATCAACAGGTTAGCGTTCACAAACAAATCTTTGCCTTTAGCAGCTATTGAGAAGTTTTCCACTTTTATGTCCACTGCGTTTTCTAGGGCTGCCATTTGACCTGAAGTAATATTAAATATTATGCAATAGGAAATATGAAATCATAAATTGTTACACAATGTTGCAAAAACGAAACGCACAATCCTCTTGGTGATTTCATCTATGTTGACATGAAATAACAAATTATAAAAAGCTAGCTACACTACATACCAGCAGTTTTCTGAGCTTGACTGACAGTGAAGTTGGCGTCGAGATCACTGTGGCCCTGACCTCCCTTCTTAGTCAGCATTTCCATCTGCTTCTCATACTCTTGCATTTTCTTCAACTTTTTCTTCTCTTTGTGACTCATTTTCTTCTCGGATGGCTCTTCCTTCTCTTTCTCGGGAAGTTCCGCCACTTTATCATCAGTCTCCATGGATGCTTCGTCAGCTGAACCTTCAGGTTCTACAATTTCTTCCTTCTTAGTTTTCTTGGTTTTGTCCTGTTTGTAACAAAGATACAACTAATTAAATAACATAATATATATTCAACCTAAATTCACTACAATACTCCTTGCAGCGAGAGACAATCCGTAAATAGAAGGTCTGTTCCAAAGGTTTCAGTTGAAAATGTAAACAAATGGATCAGAAAACTTACCTGTGGATGCCAATTTGTAATACCACAAAGTAGTTTGTAGTAATTTGTAGTAATTGAGTGCTTTGATTTGATTTTTTTAATACTTAAATAAAGTTTTTACTTACACGAAATTCTAATTTTAAATCACCTTTAGGATGTGTTCATTTGAAAATAAGAGGTTAATTTTATAACCTCAATTTTCGTCTATGGTTTTTCAATAACAATTATAATGTTATTAATACAATGACATTTGGAGTAAGTCGTGAGATTTAAAGTATAAAGTACCTTCTAAATACAGATTCATGTGTTAACCTTTAGTAAGTGATTGCGTAAGAAATTGACCTAAACAGGGTTTGTTTACAATTTCAAATAGTTTTGGAACAGACTTAACTATATGCTTAATTGTTTTGTGCGCAACCAAACTCCTTTCATAATGCTTAAGAACATACATACCTTCGCCTTAGCAGGTGGTGGAGGTGGCTCCTCAACTGCTGGTTCAGGTTCAGGATCTTTCACTTCGAACTTCTTTAATTCAGCCTCTAAATCATCCATGTTGTTCTTCTTTTTATTTTTACCTGTGAGTATAAAATAATAATTCAGTAGGTTATTCCAATATTGGCTATAAAATATTTGTATTTTTTGTAATTTTAGACCATCATTGAATCATATTGCAAGATAATACTTTCAATATAAGTACCTTTACTCTTAACTACAGGAATAACAATTTCTTCCTCATCCTCTGATGGTTCCATTTTCAATTCCTTATCACTCTCTTCATCTGGCCAGTCTTCTTTCTTTCCTTTGCCTGAAACAGTTTCAATAATAGATCATACAGACTGTGAAGCCGACACAAGATGCCCGTTGCTGGTTAATAGTTCAATAAGTTACTTCATTTTATGTTTTAAAACATACATACCTTTTTTGTTCTTTGACTTGACAGCAGGTTTGGGCTGATTACTAGAAACATTGCTCACTACTGACTTGGAGTCATCGTGATCCTCATCCTCTGATGATTCAGCTTCTATATTTTTCTTTTTATTTTTTGCTGCAAAGTTCAAATGAATGATATTGTTAAATAAAACCAATACAATCTCAGCTGTGTTATATAATAACACAGCTCTAATTTCAAGGAAATAATGTTCAATTATTTTATTTTTGCTGTCGGGACAATGGCCCAACTGTTACAGCGCAGTCTGACAACCAGGTGGCTGAGAGTTTGATTGTAATATTAACACACACACACACTTGTGTAGGAATGGGTTCATGACCCATTCCAAAGACAAGTGTGTGTGTAACATTTGAATAATGCCTAATTAAGAGAAAAACTCGCATAAATCCAGTTTTTAATATTATTTTTTACAAATGGCCACTTACTTTTCTTTTTACTAACAGGTTTTGCAATTTCTTCTTCTGATGCTTCTTTGAGTTCAACATCACTTCCTTCTGAAGACCAGTCTTCATCTCTCTTACCTTTGCCTATGAACAAAAATTGATATCAGCTTCATTGGCATAGCTGAATGATTGAAACATTGCCAAATATATATTTATAATATTCTGTTGAAATATAATGAAGTATTAGCATTTTATATAATGCCAAGTAACAAGAACTAAAGCACTCAGTTTGTTATGTACTTGCATTAAACATAATACAGATAACATCACACCTGTATTAGGCAGTGGTGTATGTATAGTACTCCCACATAATGCCCATTGCCTTTAACCAAGTGCAAATCCAGACTCCCGGCTGCTAGTAAGAAATTAGTGATGGAACAATCCAACCACCATTACGAATTTGACTTTTATTAACTTTCATCTATTCATCATTTCACCATCTGCCTAGCCTTTTCTCAACTATGTTGGGATTGGTTTCCAGTCTAACCGGATGCAGCTTAATACCAGTATTTTACATGGAGCAACTGCCTATCTGACCTCCACAACCCAGTAACTGGGTAATATGATACCCCTTGGTAAGACTGGTTGTCAGACTTACAGGCTTCTGCCAACCCGTAAAAGCTGTCAAAGATCTACAAATGACAGCCGGGACCAACAGCTAAACGTGCTTTCCGAGGCATGGAGGGGTCCTGGTATGTAAAGATGGTCACCCATCCACGGGCCAACAGCGGCAAACGTAGCTTAACCTGATTGATCAACCCGAGCGGCTGTTATTACTTAACCACAAGCCCCCTTGACTTTCATCTTGCTTAACTTTCATCTATTGTAGTAACATAAAAGAAACAGTTTATTATTAAGTCACAGAAATGGTTTTACAAACATAATGCATACCTTTCTTCTTTTTATTTGACTTGGCTGCTGGTTTCGGTGCAGTGCTTGTTGCATTACTGACTGCTGACTTACTATCATCTTGTTCTTCATCAGAGTTCTGCTCCTTCTTTTTATTTTTCCCTGAAATGATATGCCTAACTGTGTTACATTGTTTTTTTTTTAATATTAATACTTATAAAGTTACTGGTACTAGTTAGATATTGTTATAAATTTAAGATTTTTTAGGGTGCAAATCATCTGCCTAGCCTTTTCGCAACTATGTTGTGGTCGGCTTCCAGTCTAACCGGTTGCAACTGAATACTAGTATTTTACATGGAGCAACTGCCTATCTGACCTCCACAACCATGTTACTGGGTAATACTGTTCCCCTTGGTAAAACTGGTTGGCAGACTTCCACACTTCTGATAACCTGTAACAACTATCAAAGATCCAAGAATGACAGCCGGGACCAACAGCTTAACATGCTTTCGAGGCACAGGTCTCTTTAAGTCAAGATGGTAACACATCAACGAGCCGACCACAGCAAGCGTAGCTTAACCTGATTGATCAACCTGTGCAGCTGTTACTATTTAACCACAAGCCCCCCATTTTAGGGTGCAAATATGGGGTATTATATTTTTGTAACATCATTTGATACCAATGTATCAGATGATGATGTGCTGACACAACAGACCAAAAACACCATGTGTGCTGCAAGATATTGTGTTGAAACACACAATTGCAAAAGAAAGCATTCCATGAAAGGACATTTTCATGCAATATGTTGATTATGAACTCATTGAAATTTAAATAAAGATGTATTAGCAATGCACAACATGTTATACATGAAGACATCTATACGCTATAAAATTAGGACGCTTCGGACGAGTGGGTTATAAAGTACAGTGGAGCCATGGTCTGTGATGAGCCTACTTGCAACGCAAATTATAACATTGCATTTTCTTAGCATATGTGCACCTTTCTTTTGTGATTTCTTTGCCGCTGGCTTGAGTACGTCTTCGTCATCGGATGCTAAAACCTTCTTCTGCACATTTCCATCGTCACTGTCGCTCCAATCGCCTGCGTTGCTTTTACCTTTCTTCTTCCCTTTTCCCTTACTTTTAGAGGTTACCTCATGATCGTTTGATAGAGTCTTTTTCTCCTCAAAATCGTCATCAAAGTCTTGGTTTTTCTTGGTTCCCTTCTTTTTCGACATTTTGATGACTTAGATCAAAGAATTAGGTAATTGAAAAATCACAGAATCAGCCAACTCACTTATTTAACAAAATAAAATTCACAAACTGAACTGACTGTTTCTTTCGGAATGAAAGATGACATTACACTGTCAGTGTCAACTGTCAATATCCTAAATATCTTGTACTATTCTGTCTCTAAAGTCATGCCCACACACACAATGTCAATGTCATTTCGGGTTCTAGTTTTATTTTTATTTTATTGTACTGTATCTCCCCCCCACATTTTCCCCCAGCGATCAGCAGGTCAAAAGTCTCCCCATAACTTTCCACGCGTCTCTGTGCAATGCCTATTTTGGCCAATTTCTCATGAACGTCTCTAAGCCATTGGTTCTTAAGGTTCTTAACGCACCGTTTGATCGTCTATTGATAAAACATCACAAATAAACTAACTGCACATTAAACCGACACCAAGTGCGCTTTTATTTCTCATTCCTTCTATAAAATAAGAAAAAAATCAAAATATATTTACACTGAACACCACCCGTCTTCCATGGGAATAATTGGCAAAGAAATCGATCATCGTCACGCGTGGGTATAATTTATACATTGTGGGAAAGAACTACATAGAATGAAAGGAAGGAAAAGTATGGACGCCAGCCACTGACCTCTATGAGGTCAGTGATGCCAGCACATCAAGCTACCCGAAACTGTAAAATTTTCCCAATCAACCTTGAACCTAATGCTTTAGCAATAAAAAATCTATTAAGGAAATACAGATTGTAGTAGCTTGATGTGTGGCGTCTGTACCTTTAGTTGAAGATTTGTGTTTAGCTGTAGCCGTTAATAAAAAAAGGAATACCAAAGAAAGGAAAGCCAAAATATATTGGGTTCACGTAGACCGCATAACGGAAGGAGTATCCCACAAGTCACATCTAAAAATGATGAAGTGATTCGTGCGGAAGCGCCCGGAACGAACGTTTTTCGGAGTCGTGTAGTCAGCTCCATACAACTACATACTATATTGAAAGGCCCCGCCCCTTGTGCCTAAAAATAACGGACCGGGTAGCCGGAGAAAACCAGAGCATGATCCGGTTGTTTCCGGGTGAAATTCGAGATCGTATGGCCCCTGATCCTACGTAGTCAATGCAGGAACAATTCAAATGGAAAACTATACAAATAAATAAAATTGAAGTGTCTATTTGTAATGTCAAAATAACAACTTTTTACTAAATATATCACCATCTGCCTAGCCTAATCCCAACTATGTTAGGGTCGGCTTCCAGTCTAACTAGATGCAGCTGAATACCATAAGAAAGTATATAGGTACGGTACGTAAAACAAAAAAGCAATTTTTAAAATTTTTGTCTGTCTGTCTGTTTGTTCCGGCTAATCTCCAAAACGCCTGGACCGATTTTGACAGAACTTTCACTGACAGATAGCTGATGTTACGGGGAGTAACTAAGGCTACTTTTATTTTTGAAAAATAATTAGAGTTCCGCGCAAAAAAATTAAAACTCATGAAATTGTGAACAAAAAGTCAGATTTGAAAAATTATTTTTGCATTTCGTAGCCCAATTCTCAAGGATAGTTATAGATTATTTAACATCATGCTAAGACCCTTAGGA
This sequence comes from Fissipunctia ypsillon, assembly GCA_947568875.1. Lineage (NCBI taxonomy): Eukaryota > Metazoa > Arthropoda > Insecta > Lepidoptera > Noctuidae > Fissipunctia > Fissipunctia ypsillon. The sequence continues at coordinate 19,241,233 of OX387645.1, read as the reverse complement.
GCCGAGCAAAAAGAAAAAAGTCAGAAAGAACACTAAGCGAAAACGAAGTAATAGCGCGGGGCGGGCGATGCAACGCGACGGGTCGGGGAACGGAGGAGTTTTTATTAAAATGTGGCTGTTATTTTAGTATATTGTGTATCTTGCGACTTCTACGCGAACAAAGTCGCAGGGCACAGCTAGTTACTAATAAACTTACATTACATTTACATTTCGTGAGGAAAGTTTTGAGTTCCACATTCATACTCAAAACTCCTCTCTACTCTTATGAGCAGGGGAAGACCAAAGAAAAGATATGTGAGAGATGATATGGCTAGAAAGGGCTACCGAGATGACGACTAATAGAGAAGTAGGAAGAAAAAGACATGTCGCACCGACCCGAAATAAATTGGGATAAGGGCAGGAGAATTATGACTATTTAAACTCACCTATATATTTTGACAAGTCGTAAAAACCGTGCGAAGCAGGAGCGGGTCGCTAGTCAAAGATAAAGATAATAGTGGGCATATAGTGAGTCAGAGACATAGTTTGCTGGCTGCCTAAACAAAATTTTATTATAAAAGGAAGAAATGATTATGACATAAGATACATACGAAAAAAGAACAAGATTATTCTTCTAGCAAGATTTAGCATGTTTTAATGATGAAGACTGAAAACGTTTTTCTGCATTTTCTAGTTTCCGTTGTGTTTGTATTTGGTTTTATAACTACGTGTGCTGGGGAAAATGTAAAAAAAAGTGTGGATGAAATTAGAGATGACAATGGCGAAACAAGCGATGACTCCAAAGACGAATCCCTGGACATCCCCGTTGAAAGTGAACCTAATAACATTACGTGCACGAGAAGACAAAATAGTCAAATGCATGAAATAAGGGCGGCGACTCACCAACTATTTCCATTCATGGCCGCAATAATGTCTCAACAAAATGAATATTTGTGTTCTGGTGTTTTAGTTTCCAATGGATTGATATTAACAACGGCTCGGTGTAGTCAATTTCCTTTAAGTTACGTATTAATGAATACCACCACTGACAAAAAAGACGAAACAACAATATCGCTTCATGTTATAAAAACTGAGAAATTCCCTACTTTTACTGGATCGGACTCATCAAAAGATGTTGGTATTGTTTACACCGAGAAACATAATAATAGCTTTGCATCAAAAGTAATCCTTAGCAATTACACAAACCCTCGAAACGTCCTCGATTTAGAAGGGATAGGGTTCGGATTGAATGCCGATGTTGGGCAAACAAAGCAGCTTCAGTTTATAGGCATGGAAAACCGTTCCCCGGAGGAAATAACTGATGTTTTGAAAGTGTATTTTGACTGCGTTGAAACAAAGGTAGTAACGTGTTTCAAAGACACGGGTGGCCCCGTGTTATTTGATAAAGAGCTTATGGGTATTGTTGTTAAAGGTCAAGAAGAGTGCTCTAGAGAGATGTCGGCTACATATGCTGTAAACAAAAGAATGGTAGATGTTTTACCAACTTATGTTTTTAAATCATGGCTTGACGAAAAAATAAAAAAGAATGAAGAGCAAGAACAGCCTGCTCTAGTAATCTATCCGACACCAATTCTACGATCCGAGACTCGTCGTGTTCATAAAATGACGAGTGACTCTGAAACACGACTTATTGTGAATCCCACATATATTTTTACAGGATGTGTATGTATCTTGGCGTTTTATTGATATCTATGTTATTTGTCTTTTTAATAATATAAATTTTTGGTGAAATTTCAATAAATATTTTCAGGTCTATATAAATTTAGTTTTACTTGAACATTTATGTATTAAACGATCTTCAGACACCAAAAGCCCGTCAATTATCCAGTAAAAGTTTATGCTGTGAACTGAACCGGGAGCAGCAACCAGTCTGTCTAGTACGGCCATGGTACAGCTATGGTATGGTATGGCATGGTACAGTAGACGTTACACAAGGCTTCCTCTTACGTAATCTTACGAACTTAGGGTGATTACATAAAGAAACAGGTTTCCGGTACAGGCAAGTCTGTGCGGGTCGGCACCGATCTATGATATTCCCATATCTTATGTGTTCACTTATAAAGAAACAGGTTTAAACTTGTCGGTGCCGACTACCATATTGATCCTGTACCGATCGGTACCGACCTGCACCGGTTTGTCTGTACCGTTAACCTGTTTCCCTTACGCTACCGTACTTTTATCTAATAAGGTTGATGCTTGCAATGTACGACTTCTAATAATTAGTGTTCGGAATAGGTAAAGCTATTTACGTCCATTGACCGCAAACATTGATGTTAATATGGATATTCCACGGGATTCCGACTGATACTACGGGATTTTATTAAATTTCATTATTTTTGTCAATAAGTATAAAAATGGTTTATGTAAGGCAATAAGCGCATGAGTGACGTAATTATTTTACGTCAACAGCACGCTATAAAACATTTTGCCAAGCGTGCGACGTTGCCGCTTTGTTGAGACGCGTAATGTCGCCGCATTATGGAAACAAAAGAAAACAATAGCGGGGTGTTTCTGTCGCTAGAGTGACGCAACTGTTTTTGTCTCTTTCTGCGCTACTAGAATTCAATTCTTTACCAACAGTATAGATAGTGCAATCCACGAAGACGCGCCCCACTATTCCTCCTAACCGTTTATAGTATATGTGTGCAAGCTTCCGTCAATGTTTGAGTGTTGTCGGTACACACTAATTACCTATGAGTGTACACGCACACTACAATGAATAGACTAATCAGGACAGAGCGTCATGGTCAAAGTGAAAGATGCTCTACTTCAATTTTATATTTTTTACCCGACCGCAAGGAAAGGGTTATGTTTATTTTATTTTTAGGTGTGGATATTTTATGTGTTTATTAGTTAATATCGATAATATTACTATTTTTATAATGGGAGGTAATTATAGATATTAATGAAATACGGAAATAGTTTTATTGAACTTTATTGAGAAATGAAAATCGTCAATCACTCGTTTCAGAAATATCTGATTCAGAGTCTGATGTATCACCGACATTTACAATAAAACTAAAATCAAGATCACAATGTCTCATGTATTCGTCTTCAATTTTTTCCACGTGCTGACAAGTATTGAACCAGACATCTTTATTTACTCGATCAAATGCTTCATTTAAAATGGGCATAATCGAAGTGTAATTTTGATTGATATTGCGACTAGCAACATCGTTTTTTACAATACCCCAAATGTTTTCGATTGGGTTTAAATCTGGATGATAAGGTGGCAGCCGAAGCACTGTGAATCCATGTTCTTTCAATAATTCGTCAACTTTGTACTTGCGGAAGTTTTCTTTGTTTTTTAATATAAGGTCATAAAGTTCAGGTTTTTTGTAGCTTGGTTCAAAATAGATTTTTTTTTGCATTCAGCCAAGTCTGCATGTCTAATTTGTTGGAGTTGGATGTTGGTATTTTTTCCGAACTAGTATTGTGATAGGCTGCATTATCCAAGACTATCACGGCATCATTTGGGAGATTTGGTATAAGTTTCTCCTTTAGCCACTTTAAGTAATTTTCTGTGTTCATGTTATCGTGGTAGTCTCCGGATTTGATCTCTGCTCTGTATGTCAACAACGCATTTGGTACGAAACCCTCTGCACTTCCGCCATGTACTATAATTATGCGCACTCCTTTTGTTAAGTTTTGTTTTATTGCTGTTTTACAACTTTTTTCGGCCCAAGACTTTTTTTGCACGTGGTTGGTATGAATATATGATTCATCTGTGTAGACTATAGGTCTACCTGCATTGCGAAAAGACTTTACCTGTTTTAAATATTTCAATCTTAGCATTTTAATATCATGTTTTTCGGTTAGCACCTTCCTGTTATTCTCAGTTTTTCTCCATTTATAACCAAGTTTAAGTAACAATGTTCTTAGGGTTGTTATACATCCATCAAATTGTATACGGTCTTTCAAAACAATATTAAGTCGTGATAATGTTGGAAATTGACGATGTTCTATATGATAGTTTTGGATAGTTCTTCGGACTACACCAATATCAAATTCGTCTAAATTAATTTTTCGTGGTCTTACCCTTCTCTTCTTCATAGGTGATGTAAAAATAGAAGCACTTCTGTATACTAAATTCGAATGCGACGTACTCGCTTCATTTTCAGACTCAATATCCGCTTCCGTAGTCGGCTCTGTTGTACTCTCCGCACTTGGGGCTATAGGAACTATCGCATCCGTCTCCATAGTTATATTCGATTCCATAGCAGGTACTGTAGTTTGCTTCATTATATTAGTATATTCCTTTCTTTCGCGTAGAATTCTAGTCACTGTGCTTTCAGATACTCCAACAGCCTGTGCGGTTCTCCATCGCGCATCAGTGAGTTTTTCTGCATAATTTTTACTTGCTTCTTTTTTCATAAAATCGTAAACTTTAGAAATAATTTCTCTTGCCTAAAATTAAAAAAAAACATGACATAGTTTTACTTATTTGTAAAGATGAAATGAAATCCACTATTACTAAAATTTGCTATTTATTCAAATTAAATTACTTTCGTTAGCTAATTTAATGTATTTTAGTAACTACAAACTTCTTTACATACCTGGCTTTTAAGAACAACACGCTAAGATTTTTTCGACATTTTAAAAATATATAAAGTAGAGCAACTTTCGTGACGAGTCTGGATTTTCGCAGCATAGAGTGTAGTATTCGTGTGCATCGAACCGCTGACGGTTCGCGACTGCCGCTCGGAGCAAACTCCCCGCACCCCGCGATCCCCTCAACCAAAAATTGGTGGGGCGCGTCTTCGTGAATTGCACTATCTGTAACTTGTTGTCTCACTCGATTACTTCGGTTCTTAGAGTGCGCTTGTTTGCTTCCTGTTGTGTTTTGTTGTGTGGTGAATATCTTCTGACCCTGGCTTATTTACTGGATTCTGGAACCTTCTTGCTACTACGACTTTGGCTAGCATTTACGGACTTTGATTTTACCTTATTGGATCGGGGTCACCACTTTGGCGATAGTGATTAGGTTGTTGGTAGAAATAATACTGCTGACTCCAATTTGTAGAATGTAGTGAAGAATGGTCCTTTATTATCAAAATGTTCTTGCTTAAATAGTAAATTACAATTAGGACTTAACCAATGAAAAGTGCAGAATAAATATTTACAAAAATCTTAACCAATAGAAATAAAAATATTATAACCAATCAAATCACAGCATTGTTGTTATCCCCTTTTGCCTCGCGGTGTTGCGTTAGCGCCGAGTCGCGGTCGCGCTCCGTGCGCACCGCAGTTATAAATATAGGTGGCGCGTAGTTCGCGGTTCGCGCTCCATTCGTCGAGGCCAGTCGAGGCGGCTTTGTCCAGTGATGATGTCTTGTGCTCGCGGCGGCGACAGAAGATTGACGCGAATACCGGCGTGCTGTTTCGAAGAATGCGACGACGACGTGGAGCGTCGGAAGTTCTTGCACTGTTTCTTTATCGGAGTATTGAGTTTCTTTGGCAGATCGTCAAAACGTGCTGTGATAAAGAGTTCTTTTGAGAACTGTTGCGTTTCTTTGTCAGAACGTCAAAACGTGTTAAAGAGTTCTTTTCAGAACTGTTTGCTTCTGTGTTTCTTGAACACAGTGTCATAACGTGCAGATTGTGCTGTGATTGAGAGGTAGCTACAGACGTTTGGAGTTATTTTATTGGATACTGATTTGGTAAGTTCTATTTTTAAGTAAAATATTGAATAAAACTAATGTATTAATCTTATTCTACCTTGACATATTAGAAAAAATAATTGTTTGGGCTTAGCGAAAAGCTTGTTCTAAGTCGAACCAATAAAAACATTTTAAATACAAAAAGTAAAGTACAGTGTTATTCGCACAAAACGCAAAACCTTTTCTTTTTAGCTAAACTTTATTAATACTAATGTATTCCAATCCAGTATTTTCTTGAATTTGAATTTCAGTGACGCGACCACTCTGCATGGCCACGAATACGAATAAAATACGACATGGAGGAAACTGAAAACACGATTAATTGATTTGTTCGTTCATTTACACAATTAGCTTACCTAATAGGTAACTACCATGCTACTAAACTATGAACAAACCTGCGCTGGAGCCATATTATGACGGCATGCACACTTTTAAATAAACAATAATCATATGAAAATAACATTAACAAGATAATAACGATAATAAATATTATTGAAAATTAATTTGCACAAAGTAGATTTTTGCTAAACGTAATTTTCTAATGACAGTTGACAAATGGAGGTCATTTACCTTTCTATTCTTATCTCAGACGCACCAATAAAATACAAAACATGAAACATGCAAGTTTAAACAATTTACCTATTTAAAAAACGAACGTAAAACTCTATCAGCAGGTAAACTGAAAAAAGTTAAGTTTTATCTCTTCTCTTGCCGGATCTACGTCCATAAACTGCACATAATACACAAGAACCAGCCTTATCATAAGAATTTGAAACTAAGCACCGATCGAAATATATGCGTATGTAGTGTACGCGCCCCGCGGCTGCCGGCAACCCACTGAGAAATGGTTCGCGTGCGACCGGTAGGTAGTTAGCGCGAGTAAGTACAGACGCCAGCACATCAAGCTACCCGAAACTCAAATTTACGCAATCAACCTTGAACCTAATGCTTTAGCTATAAAGTCGAAAATCTATTAAATAAATTTGACAGATTGTAGTAGCTTGATGTGCTGGCGTCCATACATGGAGTGATTTATCTGGTAATCTGTGGTAATAGCGCGGGCGGGCGACGGCGACGGGATGGGACGGGACGCGACGGGTCGGGGGTCGAGGGAGTTTTATTAAAACGTGGCTGTCATTTTAGTATATTTTGTATCTTACGACTTCCACGCGAACGAAGTCGCGGGGCACAGCTAGAAGAAGATATTTTGGACGCCGATGGGACGCCTCAGCATTGAATGGGTTAATTACTAACAATATTCTATAAAACATACCTACATAAAAAGCAGAAGTCAGACTTTAAGAAAAGTGAGTAATATTTTTACGTATCTTTTTATTACCTGATACCTGTTAATTGGCCGTCGGTCCAAGCTAGCAGGTATGCATATAAAGTATATAAACGGTGTCTCAGTAAGAGTGCACTTTTTCATTTTTTTAAATAAAAACAAGTATTTTATGACAGAGTTGTGATATTTTTATTGTATTGTAAAGAAGACATGTTCCGATTAAGTATGTAAAATATCCGGCAAATGACCCCCACGGCTCCGATGACAGGCCCCTTTCTTGACAGGACTCTTTTCATGAAATTTTCCATGACTTTTGCACAGAGATGTGGCTGTATCTCACCAATGACGCGTTGGATTTCCGATTTGAGCTCAGGAATTGTTTTCGGTTTATTCGCATAAACCCGAGATTTCACAAAACCCCAAAGAAAAAGATCGCACGGCGTTAAATTGCACGATCTTGATGGCTAGTTGACATCAGAATTTCGTGAGATAATGTGTTCTGGAAATCGTTGCTGCAATAAGTCGATTATTTCATGCGCGGTGTGGCAGGTTGCGCCGTCCTCCTGAAACCACATGTTGTCCAGATTCATGCCGTCCAGTTGAGGCCACAAGAAGCCCGTTACATATTCCTGTAACGAATGCCGTTCACCGTTGTAATGAGTTTTCACAATTATTACGCGTTGTTCTTTCGAAAAGCGCTCCATTTTTAATAATCGGAATAAACAAAGGTGACAGCTGCCAAATTTCAGAGTTGCCACTTGCATGAAAAAAAAAAATTCCAATTTTAAAAAGTGCACTCTTATTGAGACACCCTATACGTTCAGTTCAAAGTACATACTAACACTATCCCACACATTTTGTTAGGTAGAGCTGTTTTATATATTTGCCATAGGTTAGAATAATGTGGATATTCCCCGAGTCCCGCGATTTGGTTTATAATAAATAAAATCATAAAAAAACTATTCTCGCCTTCGGGTTAATGAAAGATTACACTTCCTTTCTGACAGGTAAATATAAGAAGGACGGGATTAAGGATAGTATATTAAATAGATAAACTTGATTTATTAAACCACATATATTTTTTTACGTAACAATTTCTTATTCAAGAATCAACAATCATTTAAACATTTTTATTCCGAAGTTGTACAAAAACATATTACCATACAAATTATTTGTTCATCAGAAAATAAAAACATTATCAAATAGAACATTTGTATTTACAATAAAATCTTAATTAAAATAATCGCTATAGTCTCTTCAACAATACTTCACTTATTTAAACAAAAAATGTCATTGGTTTGGTTAGTCTTCAGCTTCACTAGAAGACTGAGTATGACCAGAGTTAAAATAAATCACCATTATTTTTTCTAAATTATCTCATTTTAATCCATGGACCTATAAATAAAGGAAAAAACCTTTTTTTATAGGTCCATGTTTTAATCTATTTCTTTTTACATCTAACACCTATATATATGTGGAAAACGAGCGTTTGACATCTGTTGATGTTAGTGAAGCGAATTTATATGACAAAATTTCGTCATTCACATCATTTTTCGATAATTTTCCTTCATATTCTCTGAGGATGTCAATGTCAGGATTCCTATCCATAACTTTTTCAATTTTGTTTTTTATTCTATCAGAATTTCATTCATTTAAAGCAGCTCTGATCAAAAGCCAAAAACGAGTCACTTAATGCTAAATTTTGTTTCTGCAACTCTTTTAATGAAAATAAAATAATCGTATAATGATTTTCTATATAAAATAAAATAATCGTATAATGATTTTCTATATACTGGATGTTTTTTTTTGGATGAAGTTGTTCATATTCATGGGTAGAACACCCTGTAAAAATTTCGGGACGGTAAAAAAAATCATCCACTATACTAATTGATTCCGTAGATTTTCCTTTTCCAGAATATTTTTCGCATTACGTATTGCCATGGAATCAGAGCTGTTTAATCTAGAAATAACATTTATTATTCCTTCATAATATTTTGTATAATACGATGCAGCTTCGAGCCAAGTGCCCCATCTAGTTATCACTGGTTGTGGGGGAAGAGGTAAGTTAGGATACGTATCTTTCAATACTTTTATTCTGCGAGGTGCTTTTAAAAATATTTTTTTCACATTGGATATTAGCATATCTACATCATGGTACTCTAACCGTATCTGTTCTGATACGCGATGAAGAGCGTGTGCCAAACAGGTGACATGTTTTAATTGAGGTAAAAAAAAATGTTATTTTCGCCCCGCAGACAACATGTATGCAACACTATCAGTACATAATATTAACACATTATCAACTTTTCTTTCAAAGTTGTCTTGCCAAATATTTTCCAAACACTCTATTACAAAATTTGTAATAGTTTGGCCACTAACCACCTCGAGCATTTTACAGGCAATTAAATAAGGTCGACCAGAAAAGTTTTCATTTAAAGACTTTACTAAAAAATGCACAATGTAACGACTTGAAAAGTCAGTTGTCTCATCTAACGATATCCAAAGTTTCTCATCTTTAACGTTTTCCTATGAAAACGTCTCTAAAAAACTCTTTGTATTTAAAATGTTTTTTATTGGTTCGACTTAGGACAAGCTTTTCACTAAGCCCAAACAATTAATTTTTCTAATATGTCAAGGTAGAATAAAATTAATATATTAGATTCATTCAATATTTTACTTAAAAAATAGAACTTAACAAATCAGTATCCAATAAAATAACTCCAAACGTCCAATCCAAAAAGGTCAAATCAGAGTCCGTAAATGCTAGCCAAAGTCGTAGTAGCAAGAAGGTTCCAGAATCCAGTAAATAAGCCAGGGTCAGAAGATATTCATCACACAACAAAACACAACAGGAAGCAAACAAGCGCACTCTAAGAACCGAAGTAATCGAGTGAGACAACAAGTTACTGTTGGTAAAGAATTGAATTCTAGTAGCGCAGAAAGAGACAAAAACAGGTGCGTCGCTCTAGCGACAGAAACACCCCGCTATTGTTTTCTTTTGTTTCCATAATGCGGCGACATTACGCGTCTCAACAAAGCGGCAACGTCGCGCGCTTGGCAAAAAGTTTTATAGCGTGCTGTTGACGTAAAATTTTCAACGTCACTCATGCGCTTATTGGCTTACATAAACCATTTTTATACATATTGACAAAAAGAATGAAATTCAATAAAATCCCGTAGTATCAGTCGGAATCCCGTGGAATATCCATATTAACATCAATGTTTGCGGTCAATGAACCTAAATAGCTCTACCTATTCCGATCACTGATAATAACGATAATAAATAGTATTGAAAACTAATTTGCACGAAGTAGATTTTTGCTAAACGTAATTTTCAAATGACAGTTGACAAATGGAGGGCATTGACCTTTCTATTCTTATCTTAGACGCATAGTAGAAGTAATTACGTACCTATCAATAAAATACAAAACATGAAACATGCAAGTTTAAACAATTTACCTATTTAAAAAACGAAAGTAAAACTCTATCAGCAGGTAAACTGAAAAAAGACAAGTTTTTATCTCTTCTCTTGCTGGATCTACATCCATCAACTACTTATAATACACCAGAACCAGCCATATCATAAGAATTTGAAACTATTTATGCTTACGTACGCGCCTCGCGGCTGTCGGCTACTGAGAAATGGGCTACTTGCGGCCCGGCTGCCGGTAGGTAGTTAGCGCGCGTAAGTAAATGGAGTGATTTATCTGGTAATCTGTGGCAACGGGTCGGGGAACGAGGGAGTTTTATTAAAAATGTGGCTGTTATTTTAGTATATTGTGTCTCTTACGACATCCATGCGAACTACGTCGCGGGGCACAACTATCTATACAAATAAATAAAATTGAAGTGTTTGTTTGTAATGTCAAAATAACAACTTTTTACTAAATCCATAAGAAAGTACAAATGGTACTTACGACAAAAAAGCCATTTATAACATTTTTGTCTGTCTGTCTGTCTGTTTGTTCCGGCTAATCTTCGAAACGGCTGGACCGATTTTACTAGCAGATAGCTGATATTACGGCGGATAACCTTAGGCTACTTTTATTTTTGAAAAATAATTAGGGTTCCGTGCAAAAAAATCCACAACCCATGAAATTATGAACAAAAAGTCGGGTTTGAAAAATTCGTTTTGCGTTTGGTAACCCAATTGTCGAGGATAGTTATAGGATATTTAACATCACGCTAAGACCCTCAGGAGCCGAGCAAAAAGAAAAAGTCAGAAAGAACACGAAGCGAAAACGAAGTAATAGCGCGGGCGGGCGATTCAACGCGACGTTTGGCGACGGGTCGGGGAACGAGGGAGTTTTATTAAAATGTGGCTGTTATTTTAGTATATTGTGTATCTTACGACATCCACGCGAACGAAGTCGCGGGGCACAGCTAGTTTAAGAATAATTTTCGCTCATTTTCCGACCCATAATGATGCGTTCGTTCAGTTTGACGCTAGAATCAAGTTCAACTGGCAAGTCGGAGGGAGAAAACGGACGTCTATTTGTCTCTGTCCAGAAGTATGCAGACCGCGCCTTCAGACAATCGGAACGACAATTGGAAACGCCGTGTGCCAGTTTCCGACTCCGGTTCGACTATCGGATCGGACGTGTATTGCATGTTCATACAAACTAATGGCTCCAATGGCTTCCGGTAGCCGGATCAGACTATCGGATCCGACAATCTGATGACAAACCTGACGTGTATTCCCAGTCTTACAGCGACACGCTGAGCAGTAGTCTATAGTTTTCTCTGTCTACGGAAAAAGTGGATTCGTTCGAGTTTAATGGGGAAGGTCGGGCAAAGCTAATTATAAATGGCGTGATCATAGCTACAACATACAGTCAATCGGAAACAAAACCTGACGTGTATTCCCAGTCTAAGACGACGCGGACGCAGCGGCACCGCGCCACCGCCGCAACTCATCATATGCTCCGCTCCTGCTCTAATAGTGTTCTCATGGTCATAAGTACGTAGTATCTGTATGTAGTCTGTGTGTTCTGTGCATGTGCAGTTCTGTCATTCGTTCACTATTAATCTGTGGGCATAGAGTATAGTACACTATATTACTATACTCTATGGTATAGTAATAATATCTTAGTAGATTGGATTCTTCGAGGTAGCGGACTAAAAAGTCATGTCTTGTTTTTTGTTTTCAAGCGAATAAAACCCTAAAACGTAAGAATGATTTTATTAGAAACCTATTTATGGTAAAGTTTTGTTATTATTGTATTAATTTTGAACCAGATTTCAGCATTTTAGAAGAAACCCCGAGAGATCAGCAAACAATAAATGAATAGTGACCGACCAGAGGGGGTAAGATGTGTTTTTACAACTCTACTCCTCGCAAGATACATTACACAAAATTGTTAAAAATCTGTCAGTATTCGCACCCTAAGAAGCAAAGCTACACAATTCATAGCAGGAAAATATCAATAATTATTTTATTGGTCTTGGGGTTTTTTTCTTCTTTATCTTATGAACTATAGAGGTATACCGATTGGTAACAATTTATAATGTTGCTATTGAATTCCGCAATAGATCATTATCCTCATCTACTCATCGTACACCCACCCTTCATAATTACAATGCTATTATTATGCATTGTTATTGGGCCACTTAAATAGGATTTCAAAGCCAAAATAGATATTTACAAGTTTCTTTTTGGTTTTCTATTTATTTTTATAGTTAGTCAGTCATTCAATTTAGTACCTAGTGTAAATAGTTAATTGGTACATACTTTAAAGAGAGCAATAGATAATTATATAAATATCCTCATTCTATGACCATTCAGTGTGACAACTCTGGTTTACCCATCATTGTAACCAATGATATTATTATAATTTTCAGAAAGGGGGGGTTCCTTATCATCCATCAGCACGAAAGCCCATTCATAGCTATAGAGTTGATAATCTAATAACAAATGAGATAATGGGGAGGTACGGATTAAATAAGACAAACATCCAGAACGAACAAGATGCCAATGATCATAGCTATCCCCTGAGTCAAGGAATAGATGTAGTGGATAATGTGATGAGGTAAGGAACTACTATTACTATTATATAACCACTGAAGCGTCCGGGCGAACAGCAAGTTATCCTGTCAAAAGTCTGCCCCCTTGCACTCGCGCAGTTTGCAAAAAATTTGCATGCCATTTCCAATTGGAATGTTATTATCTAGTAAACTACTAACAAGATTACAATAGTAAAAATGCGTGTGTATAGCTGAAACTATACAGAATCAACTTATCTGAAACGTGAATTACAGCAACTAGTCCTAAGTACCTACTTAAAAAAAAGTTAGACTTGAGAATATGGGTTGAATTTGAGTAAAACATTTGCTATACCTAAGTTTTACAAAACATTTTGTAGTTTGTGTCAATAAAACCTACTTTATGATTAAACTAGACTATATAAGCTATTTTTTGATGCCCATATGTCCTTACTTGGTATGTTCTAAGTAGCACAATAAATTAAAACGGATGTTTCAGCGGCTATGCTAATACCTGCTGAAAATGTCGCGTGACATGGTTTCTACAGGAGTAGAAACCATGTCACGCGACATTTAGGAAGTACTCCTGTACTTCTATTAATAATACTCTGATAAATTAATGGCCTAAACCTCAATTTTAATTTATAAATATATTACAAGATGTAACAGGACGACTGACATTCCTCTAAACCACTTAAAGAGAATCATGTTCTTTACCCGTATACAAAAAAATCAATCAAATCCAATAAATATTTTAGCCACAGGAAATTATTTTTAATTTTCTTATTTTTCAACATGACGTACAGTGCCCTCCAAAAGTTAGTTGCAATTAATTCACCTTAACAATGATGTCACATAAATTCTAAATACGCAGTTTCAATAAATTAACTGTTTACTATTTATGTTCGGATACACTATTCTTATACGTAGGTACAGTAGGGAATTCCCCGAAATTCGTTTTATTTTTATAATCTATGTTTATGTGCCCACTACTTGAATTGAGCGCGTCAAAAGTCAGTTGAAGTATCAAACTTTTAACGATTTTCAAAACTCTCGCGGTTTTAACTCATTTAATTAATAATATTAGGGCAGTGTGGGTATTTTTAATTTAATAATAAGATATTGTGAGGTGATTTGACTGTTTTTGAATTAATAATGGCTCCGAGGCGAAAATTAACTGTCGAAGAAAGAACAAAGATCGTGTGTGAATACGAAAAATTGAAAAACTTTAGTGCTGTGGGAAAATTATTTAAAGTTAGTCCAGAAGGTGTGCGAAAAATAATAAAGAAGAGTTTGGAATGTCCTAATCTTGCAGATAGACCACGGTCGGGGCGTCCTAGGGCTACTAATTCTGTTGATGATCGACAAATTGTGCGGCAATGCAAAATCAATCCCAAAATTGTGGTACGCGAGATCAAAGACCTGTTACAGGAAGCGGGAACCTCTGTTTCGGAAACTACTATCAGGCGACGCCTGCATGATGCTAATTTACGAGGTCACGTTGCTAGAAAGAAACCTCTTTTAACACCGATCCATAAAAAACGAAGGTTGGAGTTCGCCCGTAAGTATTCGGATAAGCCAATAGACTTTTGGAAGAAAGTAGTTTTTAGCGATGAATCAAAGTTCGAACTATTTGGAAATCGACGTCGGCAAACTGTATGGCGCAAAAGCAATGTTAACTCTTACGACGACAAATACTTGCAGCCCACGGTAAAACACGGCGGTGGGAGTGTGATGGTTTGGGGGTGTTTTTCTTGGCATGGTGTGGGCCGACTGCAAATAATTGAAGGCAGGATGACAGCACAGATCTATTGTAACATTCTCCGTGAAAATTTAAAACAATCTGCTGAAACAATGGGGTTAGGTCGGATTTTCAAATTCCAACAAGACAACGATCCGAAGCATACAGCAAGGATAACTAAGCAATATTTTGAAGATAACGAAGTGGACTTACTGGAATGGCCTTCAATGTCACCCGACCTTAACCCCATTGAACATTTGTGGGATGAATTAGACCGCAGGATCCCTGTTTCCATAAGACGCAACAGAAATTTGTTTAAAAATAAAATTCTTGAAACATGGTCGACTATACCAATCAAAACATTACAAAATCTTATAGAATCAATGCCTAGACGACTTAAAGCAGTTCTACAGAATAATGGCGGTCATACAAAATATTAAAAGTTAAGACATTGGCAAATGCACAATCCTTAAAACAATTCTCCAACAATTTCAACTAACTTTTGGTACCGTAATTGCTCTGTTATACTCAATGCAGATAGCATAGATTATAATTATTAAAGTTGTTATGGTTCTCTTATTGATATAAATATTCAATATTGATTATATTTTAATAAATAGTTCTTGAAGCCATGATTTTATTTGGTTTTATTATAATTTCCTCATATTTATTACATTTATTGATCATTTCAACTAACTTTTGGAGGGCACTGTAGATCCGAGTCCGTAATAATAGGTAAACATTGCCGCCGCCGCGCCCCGCACCCCACACCCCACACCGCACCGTTGGTCAGTGACTTTTCGTAGATAAATTAAAGCGTGTTTACTTTTTATGCAGTTGATTCTGCTATTTATTTTGTTTGAAAACAATTTTTTTTTAAATTTTCCATTATCTACTAATCCTCGTGTTTTAAAATGTTTCGATGGACTAGTACTGTGCTCGTTTTCATTTAATGTTTTAGCGTCTGGCCAAGATGAAAGCCAACCCTTGGGTCACGGGAAGTGTCATTTTAATTTTAAGTTTTCACTTCAAGCTCTTAGGCACTCTTAGGCCCGTATTACAGAACCTCGCTCAAGACTCAAGCATTACTTAAAACTAGTTTCAACCAATCAAAAGGCTTTAAACGAGTTTTATGTAATGCTTGAGTTTTGAGTGAGGTTCTGTAATACGGGCCTTAATGTTAAGACCGTAAAAATAAAAAATAAATAATATATGTTTTCAGCAAAATGTCTCGTCAAACCAGTCCACTATCAATACGAAAGAAAAAAATACCGAGAAGTAATTCGTATTCGCAGGATGAGGAAAATACTGATGAGACGTGAGTCATTATGCTTTGTAATGTTGCTTGCATAAATGTGTTATTTTAGTATACAGTTGTGGACATATAATTAGGAACAACTGGTACCGAAGTCACTTTTTGATAAACAAGTTGCTATTATTTTTGTATCAATTTACTGATAATAACTTTTAACAACATGGTTAAACATCAATTTTAATAGGCTTTAATATGTAAAATAGTTGGACTTATTAATAATTTAACTATGGTCCAATTGAACTACCTCTTCGAAACTTCCTAGCTGTGGACAAATAATTAGGAACATGTAAAATGACTTCATTTATTTAACTGTATCAGAATTTATTTAATGAAAACTACAATACTTAATTAATGTTTTAAAGGATGACCTTTGCTTATAATAACTGCTCTGCAGCGACGGGGCATGGAATTTATTCAATTTGTACAGGTTTCAACAGAAATAGTGCTCCGAGACTCGACAAAGGCATCATTTCAGTTCATTCAAATGAAGTAATTTCCCTTTAACAGCCACACTTTCTCCCCATAGATTTTTGATCGTATTAAGATCGGGGCTGTTTGCAGGCCAATCTAACACAGTGACTTTTTCATCACTAAGAAACTATTTCACTGAATGAGCAGTGTGTTTGGGGTCTTTATCATGATGAAATATTCAAACTACAGGCAATGTCTCCTCAGCATAAGGAAGCATAGTCTCCTCCAATACTTGCCTGTATTGAAATTGGTCTAAAATGCCTTCTTCAATCTTTTTAACTGACCCAACCCATGCCCTTAGAAACATCCCCAAACTTTTATGTTTCTACCCCTGTTACTAACTGTTGTCTGTTTTACTTTTACTACGCTTTACTACTTTTTCCGTGAACTTAGGATTCAATGCCTGCTTAGCTGGTAGACGCACATACTGATTATCGTCAGAACCTAGTCTATTTATCTTCCGTTTCCTCAGAAAATAATATATTTTTCCATTGGCTTGCTGTCCAGTCGCCATACTTTCTAGCGAAATCTAATCTTGCTTTTCGGTAAACCTTAAGAAGTGGTACTCTCCGGGCGATTCTTTCAAATATCTTTGCATCCATTAAACGTCTTCGTACTATACGCGCTGCGCTGATACTCCTCCATTGCCAAAAACTTCCCATCTTATAATTTCAGAACCCTTAAATAGATCAGTCTTCGCTGAACCAAAAGTCAAAGCATCTTCCTGCAGTGTCATTTTTTTTTAGGTTTTCAAAGAACATTATTGGTAATGTTGAATTTCTGGGCGTGATTTACGGCGTTATAAACCTTACTTTTGGAGCATCAGCAATCTTTTTATACGACCAATTACGTTCATACAATGCCATAATCGTTTTCCAGGTTGAAGGATCACAACTGTCCTTTTTACCCATGATTTTGAAATAGGTAATTATGCACTTTTGACTGAAAAAACGTAGGAGGAAGTAACCAAAGGATTTAGGATAAGCGGAAAATCAGAAATGTGCTATTTGTTTTCCAAATTCAAAATTGAGAACATTTATTTTTTGGGTTCTTAATTATTTGTCCAGGGGCCAGTACTTTTGAAATACAGCCAATTTAACATAAATTGATTTTCCTAAGTGCAATTATTTTGATTATTGAGTATGAATTATTAAAACCTACGTATAGAGCTATTATTTGATGTGGTTCAAAGTTGTTACCTGTAAGTTGATACAAAACTAAAAACAGCTTGTTTATCCAAAAGCGACTTTGTTATCAGTCATTCCTAATTATATGTCCACAACTGTATGTAACAAAACCATATTCTTATACAAGGTGTAACATAAATAACGCACAACCTCTTAAGGGGTCATTGTACTCATCATTATGAACAACTTTTACTACGGGACCAAACCTGAAATCGCGAAAAAAATCAGCTGCTCCCTACATTTATGTTCGCATAACTCGTCAAAATGTAGGGAACAACAGATTTTTTTTCGCGATTTAAGTTTTGGTCCCATGGTAAAAGTTGTTCATAATGAGTACAATGATCCCTTAAGAGGTTGTGCGTTATTTATGTTACTTAGATCTTGTATACTGGATGATTTTTTTTACCGTCTTGAAATTTTTACAGGCTGTTCTACCCATGAATACGAACAACTTTCACTATGGGACCAACTCTGAAATCACGAAAAAAAATCAGCTGATTCATATATTTTGGTCGAGTAGGTATTGAACTTTTGTATGAATCAGCTGATTATTTTTTCGTGATTTCAGAGTTGGTCCCGTAGTGAAAGTTGTTCATATTCATGGGTAGAACACCCTGTAAAAATTTCGAGACGGTAAAAAAAATCATCCAGTATATAAATGTTTTGTTAATTGCCACACAGCATTTTTCATTTTGTTTCATTAGAATCCTCTGAAACCCCACTTGATAATGAAACCAGCTTAGCTCAGCTTGTTTCTGTGTCATTTATATTTGTCGCAGCCATTTTGAATAAGTTGTCTTTGAGTAACAGTTGCCCACTTTTCACTTAAATACCAGTTTCTGTACTTCAAAGACAACTTATTCTAAACCTCTAGTATGTATAACTTACCTAAATATGTGTTGGTAACGCCAGGGTTTTTAAAAATCGCATTACTGTTGCGCTTAACAAACCATTATATGCTTTATTTTTTTCAAATGTCACACTATCTTGTTTATCAATGACTAGCTTCTGCCCGCGACTTCGTTCGCGTGGAATTCGATAAAATACAGCCTATGTTACTCACTGATAATGTAGCTTTCTATATATAGGTGAAAGAATTTTTAAAATCGGTTTAGTATTTTTTGAGTTTATCCATTACAAACAAACATAAAAAAGGAGTATGTAATGAGGATCGTAAGCAGGTGGCGTTCTGTCGTTTCTAGCTACCCCCATGAGAAGATGGCATGAGTTTATATATGTATGTAACTATGCGATTTTGAGTCAAATGGTTTTTGCTCACTTGCAAACTCTGATAGTGTAGGTTCAAAGTTTAAATTTACAAAAAAAAAAATCTCTCTAAATTATTAGTTTAGATATTGTGACATCTACTCATAAGCATTTTCAAAACACATTGCTGCTGCTCATAACATAATATCATCATAAGCTTTGATCAGTCATCCAATTGTTATTTGTCTCATTGTGT
Source organism: Fissipunctia ypsillon (assembly GCA_947568875.1). Classification (NCBI taxonomy): domain Eukaryota; kingdom Metazoa; phylum Arthropoda; class Insecta; order Lepidoptera; family Noctuidae; genus Fissipunctia; species Fissipunctia ypsillon. The sequence goes on along the minus strand of OX387645.1, from coordinate 19,222,130 downwards.
GAGCTTTTGTGAAAAGTCTTGTGTGTTTCATTGCAGCAATGTGCTTTCAAAATCTTTACCTGCAACTCTCCCATCACATTTGCCTTACAGTGATGATTCTGAAATTGAGGAAAACAACTCTTTAACGAAGTCAAGAATTGAAGAGGAAAGTTATCATAGTATGATGCATAGAAGTAATAGGAGTAATAGGAGCTCAGAACGCGTCCAACCATCACCTTATGGTCGCAAATTGTCCATTTCTTCAAGGGAGAAAAGCCAACCCCAGTCCAGCAACACAATACGAAACATTTTTCTCACATTATTATTAGGTATTATAGCTGTTATGGTACACTGGATGTTCCCCAACATGATAACAAACAACAGTCAAGATAAATCTACCCAAACTGTGAATCATGATAAAATTATTTTTGAAAACAATATGAAAAACCTCCAGGAAAAATATAATATAGATGATAATTCTATTCTAAAGCTAAAATCTGGTGAGTAATTTGTTAAATACATATTCATTTGTGTATTGTATTCTTTTTTCATATTATTTGAACAATTTTCTTTAAATGTTGAGTAAAAAGATTAATGTTGACATTTATAATCCAAACAAAAGTAAAATAATATCAATGCAATTTTTCTACTGCACTAGCTGTGCCCCGTGACTTCGTTCGCGTGGAAGTCGTAAGATACACATTGTACTAATATAACAGCCACATCTATACTAATATTATAAAGCTGAAGAGTTTGTTTGTTTGTTTGGTTGAACGCGCTAATCTCAGGAACTACTGTGGTGCTATTCTGGAAAGATCCCACCGTGAAAATTTAGGTGAAGTGAGCGTGATGTGAAATGTCATCCCACCTTACTCTACTAGGGATTGAGCTCACTTCAAACTCACTTCACCTAAGTGCTCACGGTGCGATATTTACAGAATAGATCGGCTGGTTCGAATTGAAAAATTCTTTTAGTGTTGGATAGCTCATTTATCGAGGAATGCTGTAGGCTATATAACCTCACGCTACGACCAACAGGAGCGGAGCATTAATGAAAAATGTTGCAAAAACTGGCAAAATTTATTCCTTTTGAGAGCTTCCGTTACGTGCGCTGCGTAAACGGTTAAAGATACCCAAAAAGTATGTATGACGGAATTGTTCCTCTTAAAAAGTTTTTAAAAAAAGTCCGGGATAGCATATGTCTATCTTTTAAGGTTGGCTCACTATAACCTTTTTAATGGTAACCAAATTTGTTATAAAATAATGCATTATTTGCGAAGGTGTTTTCATAAACATGGTGTGGGTGTTTTCATAAAGGATTAATCCTTATCCAAATAAATAGTTTCGTAATCAAGGTTGATTAAGTATATGTTAATTCCTTTTTAATTTATTCGAATCGGATCTTTCGTTTAGAAATAACCGTAGAGGTAACCGTTACTTTAAAGTAAGAAAAATGCGCTTAGTCTATTAGTTACCTTACACATTTTATTTTTTATTGACTGTTTAAACGCGCTAATCTCTGTTACTACCAGTCGGTTTAAAAAAATATTTTTGCATTTTATAGCTCAAGTTTTGAGGAAGGGTATAGGTATGTAACATTACGCTAGGACCCTTAGAAGTCGAGCAAAAAGAAAAAAAAGTAAGAACGAGCGCTAAGCGAAAACGAAGTAACAGCACGGGCAGGCGATGCAATGCGACAGAGTGGGTTAGGGGAACAAGAAATTTCACGCGGTTTAGTTTTTAATAATATTCCCTCGTCTTTCGGACACACCGCGTTGCATCGTCCGCCTGCGTTATTACTTCGTTTTCGCTTAACGTTCTTTCTTTTTCTTTTTGCGGCTCCTACGGGTCGTAGCGTGATGTTAAATAGCCTATAACCATCCTCGAGAATTGGGCTACCAAATGCAAAAAAAAAAAAATTTGAAATCCGACTTTTTGTTCACAATTTCATAGGTTTTTTTCCCGCGGATCCCTAATTATTTTTCTAAAATAAAAGTAGCCTAAGCTACTCCTTATAATCGGGCCAGCCGTTTCAGAGATTAGCCGGAACAAACAGACAGGGACAAAATTTTTAAACATTGTTTTTTTACTTTTATGTACCGTATATACTTTCATATGCATTTAGTAAAAAGGTGTTATTTTGACATTACAAACAGACACTTCAATTTTATTTATTTGTATAGATGACTGCAATGGTTCTTTGCTAGCAAAGTAAACTTAGAGGTAACATAACTTGAAGAAATCCTTTGAAGAATGTTAAGCCCTTCAATTATCCTAGACTTTTACAACAGAAGCTTTGAATTGGGTTATTCCGTTTGTCCACCCTGAAACAGCCACCCTAGAGTGGCTAATCGGAAACGCGTGTTTATCTATCCACCTCAGACAGGTGGATAATCGGAATTCGTATATTATTTTTCTTCCGATTTTCTCCCTTGGCTGTGTACAGTCATTTAGAGAAACATGATAGAAACTGGGCCAAGATACCTATAAAATAGAGGTAAGTACCTATAAAAATACATACAGACTTCTTTGAAATGTCAAAGCTGAAATCGTTTTTCCGCTAATACGACTGTTGTAGCAAAGAAATTTAGAAAATTATTGCAAATGGACATTAAAAGAGACGAATTTATCCAGGATACACAATTTCGTCTACTCAATAATGAAATAATAATTAGTGTTGGTCATTAGGAAATGACCAGGAGGACATATTGCAGAGTTTATAAATTCTTTATTAACATTATTTAAAACGAGGAAGTTTAATTTGACTTAAATGCGTAACTTATGATTTTTGTTTAAGTTTGTGGTTATTAAAAATTAATAAATAAAAAACACACATAAATCACCCCCTGTTTCCCCGAAGGGTTAGGCACAGGTGCACCTATAGCACACCCACATTTCGTCAGTTATGTAAAAAAAAATACAATAAAATAAAAAATGTATAAAATTAATAAATAATTGATTAAAAGTGTATATTTTACTGTTGTATTGTTGACGATGACTGTACTTAGGGTAATAATTTCGAAGAACGATCAAAAGTGAATTCCGATTATCCACCCTGTCTGAGGTGGATAGATGAAGACTCGTTTCCGAGTGTCCATCCTAGGGTGGCTGTTTTAGGGTGGACAAACGGAATAAGCCTTTGAATCGTGTTGTAAAAGCCTGTTTTTATTATACAACTGTTTCAAAAACTTCGCTATCATGTGTTCTATCATGTCCACTTCGGTGTTCCCCAAGGTTGTAAACTGTCGCCCCTTGCCTTTACGTCATGTTGTAAATCAGCTACACTCAGAAACGTGATGATGATGATACATTTTGTAATTCCAAGCTAAATTAGACCTTTTCAAAGGGTATGAACGGCCGATTCGAAGCCAAATGTGGTTTTCGCTAAGCAAACATCCATTTTAGTATTTTGTCCTCTATCACTATCCAGTCATTCCAAATAATTACAATGACTGATAAATACAATACATATAGAAATGTTTTTGCTGTATTGTTTTCAGGTATATCAACAATATTCTCGAGAATGGATACCGGCTCCTTCATGTTTGTTTACAACAGTAAAACAAACAATTTCAATCCCGTGAGATTTGAAAAATTCGCAGATGAAGTTGCGTACACTGCCGCAAGATTTTTACGTAAGAATATTTACTATATTTTATTCCATCCCAACTATGGTCACCCTTGTTTAGATTCCAGGTATTCAGTTAAACGAATGTAAAAGAAAAAAACCGGCCAAGTGCGTATCGGACCACGCACAATAAAGGGTTCCGTAGTTGGGATGAGTTTATCCCAAGAAAAAACTTAACATTGTAGTTGAAAAACATGTTCTTCATACAGTCATGTTCGTGAACGGGCGCCGTCATTGGAGACTGGTCATCTCTTAGCTGCCAGGGCTTATTTTTAATCTTATATTTTGAATTGTTTTAATTATCTATTTTTTACATTGTTCTCACATATAGAAGCAACAAGAACAATGTACCCAGGATTTTGTAACAATTTTGATTTAAAAGCGTGTCCATGGAGTTTCTTGCCCATTCTTCTCCATAGAGATCTACGTTTTGGAATGGGCGACTAGCTTCAATTTTCTGACTAACTGACCGACTCTTTAACAATTCAAAAGTGCCTGTAATTGGTTTAATTGAAATAAATGCTTTGAGTTTGAGTTTGATTCCGACTGCAAATGTAAGTTGGTCGACTATTACTCGTAAACTTGTAAAGCCCTACTTAGTTGTGATAGTTTTCCTTTTAACTTCGTTGTATATACTCCTACCGTAAATTTTTTCACATATCGACGGCGAAGTGCCAATACCTCATAACTGACATCTAACAAACATGCGAATAACGCCTTATCGTTTTGAATTTAAAGGCGTTATTCGCATGTTTGTTAGGAGTCAATTAGGAGGTATTGACACTTCGCCGTCGATATCTAAAACTAACGTTAAGCAGGCAGTGGGGGGACACTTGACTCTAACAATAATTAGTACTATAAAGCTTAATATTAGGTCTTTACCTATGAAATTGGAGATTTGTATAAAAATGGTAAATTTCAGCTAATCAAAGTACTGGCCCAAATTGTCTATACAATTTTGCCATTCAAAATGGCAGTTTATTTATTCCTAAATGGCAGTTTATTTAGTATATTTATCCCTTTAGCTACTGTAGAAGTTTGGCAGACGGGAGGCGATGAAGTCAGCGAAAGCATTTTGTACTGCCTCTCGGGTGTTGAATTTTTTCCCACTTAAAAAATTGCCTAAAATTTGAAAAAAGTAGAAATCTGTTGGGGCAAGGTCCGGTGACTACTGTGGGTGACGGAAAGCTTCCAGCTGTAACTCTTGTAGCTTTGCGATGGTCTGTCGTGAAGTGTGAGATCGCGCGTTGTCGTGGAGAAGCCATGGGGAAGAGCGATTGACCAGTAGGTATTGGTTGTTGAATTGCGAGCTTCTCCATCATTGTTTGCAATTCTTGGCAATAGACATTTGCCGTCACTGTTGTGCTATTCGGTAAGAAGCTGTGATGTACAAGTCCGGCACTGGTCCACCAGACAGTCACCATCATCTTCCTATGAGTAATCTTTTTTTAGCGCACTGATTAGGTGCTGTACCCGGGTCCACCCACTAAGACGAACGCTTACGGTTGTCGTACAGGATCGACTATTCATCGCAGGTAACAATAACAATTCGATTTAGAATTCCCTCGTTTCTATGCCGATTCAGTAGTGCTATGTATGCTTCGACGCGTAAGTCTCGCTGTTGGTCGCTTAGTTCATGTGGCACCCACTTATCTAGCTTTTTAAACTTTCCGATTTGACGCAAACTACAAGGCTCGCAGCAAGCTCAGCCGTAGATTGAGTTGGATCCGCCTCCACTATCGCCTTCAATTCGTCGTTGTCGACAATAGTTACCGGCCGACCGCGAGGCTCGTTCTCAAAATTTCCAGATTTAAAACGATTGAACCATTAATGGACCGTGTTTATGCAAGCAGTGTTAGGCCCGTATACGTCGTTAATGTTTCGTGTTGTTTGCGCAGCGGTATTTCCACGTGGGAACTCATATTCGAAAATTGTATGAATTTTCAGTTTATCCATGGCGCCAAAAACTACCACATTTCACAAAAACAAAAAACTATCTATAAACAAATGATTGAATTTGAAATTAAATTAACACGGCTTTCGAATAAAATTTATTTGAATTTCGAATTGCGCGCCAATCCACAGATAATTAAATCTGAAAATGCTGGTTATAGCATCTCAATTACATAGGTAAAGACCTATTATTTTAGAAACGGATCCCTTAATCGGAAAATTGTTTTCACAAACCCGCAATATGTTTGAAAGACCTTTCCAATAACACCCCACACCATGGGGTAGACGAGAAAAAAAACATCCCCACTTTACATGAACAGGAGGGTACCCTAAATTTTTTTTTTCATAATTTTATTTTAGTACTTTGTCGGCGTGATTAATATGTATATCCACGCCAAATTATAGCTTTCTAATGCTAAGAGTTTCTGAGCTAAAATTATAGCTTTCTGATGCTAAGAGTCTCTGAGCTAAGCTGCGGACTGACGGACATGGCGAAACTATAAAGGTTCCTTGTTGACTAAAAACCGCCCAAGTGTGTGTCGGAACACGCAAAGTGAAGGGTAGTTGGGATGAATATTTACGCATGCTGTGCAAGCCATTTTAAATAATTACTTAGTATTTAGCATTTTTGTCATTGACGCGTCGGATTGCATGACTGACCTAATTTTAATACGTACTATGTATTAACACATGTTTGACAGTGCATTAAAGGCATTCCGTTCGTACTGACGTATATTATTGACAAACCTCTCCCGAGTAAATCTTCCCCTGACATCCTGACATTTCTTGTGTGGGTTACGTGTGGCTCGCACACATGCACAATATTGTTTTTACTCAGAAATGCTTGTAATATTAGTAATTATTTTTGACAACCTGCTTTGAGCAAGTCGACCTTTCCACGCTACTTGAATAGGCGCCAGCAAAGTTGTATGTAATTTCATTGCTGGTGAGTTTTAGTCTCCAGCAATTTCCTTTGAAAATCCATTATTAACGAGTTTTGTTTCACAAATAGTCAGGTGCAAAAAGATTTTATTCAGAATTTGGCTGTTTATGTACCATCGTTATCACTGTCCGCGCTATAAAGGCCTCGATCTTCGGTCTCGGCCTTTATTCCAGCTTGTCCATCAAGGTATGCAATGCTGACCTCGCTGTGTTGGCCTGGAGCTGCGCTACGCTGCGATTTCGGCATTCATCAATGCTGCCAGCAACGCAGTCATTACAGACCGCGGCAGTAATGTTACTACTTAGGTACTGTCGACCGCAAAAATAAGTTTGTGCCAAAAATATCTCGAAAACCAGTGACTGCTATTTAATGTTCGGTTCCTATAAACAAAAACGGATTCTTTTTCTTACCAATGGTAGCATTTTTACTTGTAAATTATAACCGTAGTGTCCAATAAATTGCACTTGGTGATGAGGGTCTGGATGATGGAGCCAGGAGATGGGTAGCGGAACTCTTATTAAGTAAATGAAGAATATACTAGACTAAAAAGTAAAAATATGTATTTAAAAAAAACTAAAAAAACACGTTTTTATCAGGCACTAAAAATTATAAAATAATTAAATTGACTTGTATTAGTTAAGATTGACCGACCAATTGGAACCGTGCATCTAGCTTCCGACGTTTCATAAGTGCCCATGTAGGTTAATGTGAAATAAAATATTTTGATTCTGACTTGTATTAATTAATTCAAAAAGCGCTTTTACGCTTTTTAGTTGTGCGTACCTTTAATTTAAAACAAAGCGCTCCACGCTTTTTGAATTAAGTAATCAACATACATACATACATAAACTCACGCCTTCTTCCCATGGGGTTAGGCAGAAACTACAGAACGCCACCTGCTACGATCCTTACATACTCCTTTTGCCTCGTTTGCATTCATACATCTGGTCATACACGCACGCCGGTTGCGAGTACTACGCACCTGACCTTTCTGAAGAACATCACCAATAAGGTCACTATATGTCTTCCTAGGGCGTCCCCTTCCGGCGTTTCCACTCACATCTGCCGTGTAAATACCTTTTGTTAGTCGACTTTCATTCATCCTCTCAACATGACCAAACCATCTAAGCATACTCTTTTCAATTTTTGTCACTACATCTTCTTTTAAACCGCACCGTTGCCTTATCACATCATTTCTCAGTCTATCATTTATAGTCACACCACACATGCTTCGCAAGGAACGCATTTCCACAGCATTTATTCTACTTTCATGCTTCTTTTGCCATACCCAACATTCACTTCCATACATAAGCGTAGGCACCAGCACACCATTGTGAACAGCCAGTCGGGCCTTTTTGGACATTAACTGGTTGGTCACAACTGCATGTATAGCACCATTCACTTTATTTCCCGCATTTACTCTCCTTTCCACATCTTCATCTATCTTTCCATCCCTTGTAAACAGACTCCCCAAATATACAAACTCACTTACTTGCTCCACACTTTTATCATTTATTTTCACATCACACATCGATACGTCCTCTTCTTTTTCAAACACCATGACCTTCGTCTTATTCACATTTATATTCATCCCTTTCATCTTGTATGCTTCATCCATGACAGTCACCATGTCTTGCAACTGTTCTGCTGACAATGCAAGTAGAACTTGATCATCTGCGTAGAGAAGGCATTTCACAAGCAAATCATTCATCCTCAATCCGCACTCACCCTCTTTCAAATTTGTCAGACAACTATCCATGTACAAGTTGAACAGCCATGGTGACGCTACACAACCCTGTCTAACACCCCTCGAGATGCAGAACCAGTCCGTGTATGCCCCATTTATCCTAACACAAGCACTGGAATCCTTGTATAAAGATTTCAGTGCCCGTACCAAGCGCCAGTCCACACCGTACACCGACAGTGTCGACCACAGTTCCTCCCTCCACACACTGTCATAGGCCTTCTCCAAGTCAACGAAAGCACAGTAGACTTTCTTGTGCTTTGCCAGATGTTTTTCGGCAATGCACCTTAGGGAGAAGATCTGATCCGTACAGCCCATTCCCTCTCTAAATCCTGCCTGCACATCTCATATTTTCTCCTCTGTCACTTTTATCACTCTATTTATTAAGACCTTTGCATACAGTTTGCCATCAACACTCAAAAGACTAATGCCGCGGTAGTTTTTACACTCCTGCTGAGAGCCTTTTCCCTTATATAGTGGTACGATTACAGCCTTGCACCAATTATCCGGCACACGGCCATATCTCCAACACATATTAAAGATCCGGCACAACAGACTTGCTACCACCCCGTCACCGCCCTTCAGCATTTCAGCAGACACTCTGTCGTACCCCGCAGCTTTCCCAACTTTCATGCCTTTCAGCGCTCTTACAATCTCATCTATTTCTATTTCATTCTCTTCATCTACATCTGAGCTTGGGTCTTCAAAACTGGCGTCTGCCCAATTACCCACTCCTTGCACACTATCCTGACAGCTAAATAAACTTTCAAAGTATCCCTTCCATCGTTCCAAGACCTTACATTCTTCCCTTAGTAAACATCCATCTTCTGCTCTTATAACATTCATACTCGATGTTCTTGTCACTCCGCGAGCCAATCTTACCTGTTTCCAGAACAGCTTAACATTGGTCCTGAAGTTTTCATACCAAGTCAAAATCAAAACTAACACATATCTTATAGCCGTTTATTTAAGAGTAATAAACAGAAATCAGACCGTGAAAATTTCTTCATTTGTGAACACGGTGGCCGAGGAAATGACTAAAGGTGGCCATATAGGGCTTAGGGTCCCCCACCCGCAGATACAGAATTATTCATTATTTACGCCACACCCTGTATACAACTATCGTAAATACTTTTCACATGTCCAAAAATAATAACGGTTTAGCTGGTAGGGGTCACGCGACTCTAACAAAAATTACCACTTTAAAGCCAATGGATTCCTGAATTGAAAAATGTTCATTGCAAATCAAACCCTTAATATTTTGGTGAAAGACCTATCCAATAACACCCCACACTAAGGAATAGACGAGTAAAAAATATATACTACCTACCTGTATGAGGTGCTGTAATAAAATTTATTCTTTCAAGATTCACAACTTTGTAGGCGTGAATACATGCCAAATTATAGCGTTTTATAGTATAATCCGCGCGCAAGTGTTAGTCACCCTGAGGTATGTGAGCGGTGAGACGAGGAGGGCGCGATGGACAAGATTGGCAGACTGAGTTAGCTTGGCCTTTGTCTACCTTCCCGTCTCACCGCTCACATACCTCAGGCGGTGACTAGCATTTGCGCGCGGACCTGTTTTTTATATTTCTATGGCGCGGATTATACCAAGAGTCTCCGAGTTAAACCGGATTTGTCAAAACTATAAGGGTACTTTGTTTTACTACAGAACCCAACAAAGAGGACCAATAAATTGCCGTTCCGGAAAACCATTTACCAATGTATATAATAGTTTAAAATGTTCTCCCTGTTGTCTTACTACAAGTTTAAATGTTACTTTTTCAGGTAACGACATCTCGTCAATAAAACACACAGTCGTTGAAAGCTCTGACCTCGATATGCAAGAACATGGGGAGCTGATCACTCGGTACCGGGATGATGTCGATAGATCCGGTGTGATGCTTGTCAAAGAGATCGACGGAGTGCCCTCAGATCTCGCAATGGCCTTCCATTACTATTGCGATGAATATGATCCACTCGTCAAAAGAAGTGCTATATTTTTCACACTAAATATGGCAAATTGTTCTAATACATCAGGTAAAGAATCAGTTATTGAATCTTTTTAGTTGTGTTACACAACCATAGTGGTAATGTGGTGTTATGATCGATTAACGAATTTAACCACTAGTGTAGTTGTTACGATCGTTAATTGTCCAATAACAGGAAGTTGATTTGAAAAATGCTACTAGTCATTTTCATACTGCAAAAATTATTAAAGTATCTAACTGCCAAGAATTTCTTAAAATATTTCTGCTTTATGTGCAATTTGACTAATCCTATAACATATATTTTTTCAGATTCAAAATCAACGCATGATTTCATTGAGAAATGCCTTAAGACGAAATGGAAAACTGTGCCACCAGAAAACATGAGACCTTTACTAACCAGAGTAGTAGATGTAATAATAGATGTCACCAGTGTGTTTTGAATCAGTATGTATAATATAATGTATTAATTTGAATTTGTTATCATATTACGAGTTTTTATTTATTCATAAGTTTAAATTAAAATTATTTATAAAATTAAGACTTATTTTATTGTTCTTGTCTGCATCATTTATCTATACAAATAAATAAAATTGAAGTGTCTGTTTGTAATGTCAAAATAACAACTTTTTACTAAATGCATAAGAAAGTATGTACGGTACGTATAACAAAAAAGCAATTTTTTTAAATTTTGTCTGTCTGTCTGTTTGTTCCGGCTAATCTCCGAAACGGACGGACCGATTATAACGGAAGTTTCACTGGCAGATAGCTGATGTTACGGCGGGTAATTTAGGCAATTTTTATTTTAGAAAAATAATTAGGGTTCCGCGCAAAAAAATTAAAACCCATGAAATTATGAACAAAAAGTCGGATTTCAAAAATTCTTTTTGCATTTGGTAGCCCAATTCTCGAGGATAGTAACAGGCTATTTAACATCACGCTATGACCCTTAGGAGCCGAGCAAAAAGAAAAAAGTCGGAAAGAATACTAAGTGAAAACGAAGTAATAGCGCGGACGGGCGATGCAACGCAACGGGTCGGGGAACGAGGGCGAACGAAAAATATGGCTGTTATTTTAGTATACTTTTTTAGGAATCCAATAAATCTGATTTGTTTTGTTGCCTTACACGCAATGTATCGTTACCGTGGCAAAACGCGCATAGCGAACGGGGTACCAGATAAATCACTCCATACAAAAAATTCAATACCTACTGCTATAATAACCTACACCTTCCGAGTCCCTAGACGCTGCGAACGAAAATGTACCTAACCTTACAAGCGTAAAGTGGGTTTTGCTTTGTAGCTGCGCGCCGCCGCGTGGTTATTGTAAATTGCCAGGACTACCCTTTCGATAAAAATGTCAGTAGTTATTTGTAGTACACTTTATAAAATAATATGAAATAAAATAAAATGATTTTTAATGTTTTAGCATGTTTAACTGTTAAAAATACTTATGAAAGACCGAAGAATATTTTTTATGCTAGGTAACTATTTAGAATTTTGTAACCACACCCTGAAACTGCAATTGTAAGATAAGTAAGACACACATCGTACGCAACGTGTAGTACCTAACTATTTAATAATTAGTAAACCCACTCATGGTCACGAATACGAATGAAATACGAAATGGAGAAAACTGAAAACATGATTAATTGATTTGTTCGTTCATTTACACAATTAGCTTAATATGTAACTACTATGCTTCTACACTATGAACAAACCTGCGTTGGCGCCATATTGTGACGTCATACACGCTTTTCTAACACTTGCACGCTTTTAAATAAACAATATTCATAATTATGAACATAACATTAATTAACAAGATGATATAACGATAATAAATATTATTGAAAATTAATTTGCTCAAAGTAGATTTTTGTTAAACGTAATTTTCAGGTTGGAACAAAAGTAATGAGATACTCTACAAAACTATACAGTTCCAAGTTAATTGTTTTCGATAATATTCTAGAATGTTGTAGAACATTCTAGGTACTTGTAATGTGGGGGTATATAAAGCCGCCCTCGCGATCGGTTTAGTCAGTTTGAAGAAAAATGGACGAGCGACAAGTTCGAATACTATACTTATACGAGTACTTGTTAGGCCACAGTGCGCGGGATGTGGCTGATAATATCAACACTGCATTGGGCGCTGGAAGTACAAGCCCCATGCGTCGGTGTCCCGATGGTTTGACCGTTTTAAATCAAGAGACGGGAGCCTTGAAAGTCAGCCACGCTCAGGACGACCACCAGCACAGTGAATGATGACGATTTACGTCGCGAACTGCAGTCGAATCCGGATGCTACCACTCGTGAATTAGCGGAAGCACTTAACTGCAGTCACCACGCCGTGGAATACCATCTGCATGAGCTTAGGTATCAAAAAGTTTTGGCTCGGTGGGTACCGCACAACCTTACAGACGCCAGTCATGCAGTCCGTGTCGCTATCTGTCCATCACTTTTACTGCGACCCCGACGTAAAGAGTTTTTGTCTGATCTGGTTACTGGAGATGAATCGTGGATTCATTACGAGAACGATACACGTCGTGCTTTTTGGCTGTTTCAAGAAGAAACGCCACCAACTCAACCGAAGCTGATTCAAAAGAACCTCTTAAAAGTTCTGCTTTGCTGTTTCTGGGACGCGCAAGGCATGCTGATTTATGAACTATTACACTATGAAACTATAAACGCTGACAAATATTCAACCCAGCTCACCAAACTATCTGCTGCTATCAAGAAAAAACGACGAAGACGAGTCAATGTAGTTTTACTATACGATAACGCTCGACCTCACGTCGCATCTGCCGTTCGCCAGCAGTTGGAGAACTTGGGATGGGAGACGATACCCCACCCACCTTATTCCCCAGACCTCGACCCATCAGACTAACATTTATTTAGAGCCCTGACAACATTTGCGGGGTAAACAATTTAATGATTTCTCGGATGTAGAGGCGGAGTTGAACAACTTTTTCGAGGCACAGCCCATCAGAGTTCTGGGCGAAAGGCATCCAAACTCCGGAATCCTCCAAAGGCCGGATCGTTGGCAAGAAGTCTTAGATGCTAATGGTGATTGTGGTGGTGGTGATCATTGACTAAGCTTTTTGTATTGTAATAATAATCATAAAAAATATAAAACGTAAACCAAGTGTCTCGTTACTTTTGTGCCAACCTGATACAAATAGAGGTAATTTGCCTTTCTATTCTTATCTCAGACGCATAGTAGTAGTAATTTCGTACCTACCAATAAAACACAAAACATGCAAGTTAAAACAATTTACCTATGTAAAAAACGATACCTAGTAAAACTGTATCAGCAGGTTGTCTGAAAAAAGATAAGTTTTTATATCTTCTCTTGGTGGATCTACATTCATCGACTGCACATAATACACTCGAACCAGCCATATCATAAGAATTTGAAACTAAGTACTTACGTCAGGTCGAAATACCTAGTCTTGCCATAAATACTGAAACAAAGAAAAAAAATTTTTTCTATTGCAAATAACATTTATTACTTTTACAGTGTGTTAGTTTAATACATAAATATAAAACAATTTAAAATATAAAAAGCTTATTCGAAGTGGTCTCCATTGGCTGCAATACAGTCCTTTAAACGTTGAGGCCAGTTATCATTAGAAGCACGCACTCTTTCCATGGGAAAATTCTTCACTGCCAATCGTACGGATTGTTTTAGGGACTCCAAATTATCATGGCGTTTAGAGAAAGCCGTACTCTCTAAAACTGACCATAAATCATAATCCAGCGGATTAAGATCGTCTGATGAAGTCCGAAACGTTCGTTTCCAACCAAGATTGCGTAGACCGAGCTTTATGACCCGGCGCGCGAGTCTTGCTGGAAGGACCATTCTTGGTTATTGAACATGGTGTTGTTAAGGGGGTTCACTACCTTCTCAAGAATGGTATCTTGATACACTTGTGCCGATGTTTTGATACCTTGTTCACAAAAGTATGGCTCAGTCACTCCTTCATAGCTAATACCCCACCAAACCATCACGGAAGTCGGATAGTGCCCACGTTGCACTCTGTCGACTAATTGGGAAGCTTCCTTAGAGCTTCGAGCATAAATACGGTCATTTTGTTTGTTAAAATGTTGATCAATTGTAAAAATTGTAAAATGAGAAAACTCAATGAACAATCATATAAAAATGACAGATTCCAAATTCAAATGTAATATTTTGTTTATTTTTAATTGTAACAGTATTTTATGGCCAGACTAAGTGCTTACTTACGCGCTTCGCGGCTGTCGGTAACCGGCTGCGTGCGGCCCGCAGCGGGGCCGGTGCGTAGGTAGCGTGCGTAAGTACATGGAGTGATTTAACTGGTAGGTAATCTGTGGCAGCGAGCCTTCGGCCGCTGAGTATATCAACATCCATTGCTGATTTTTTAACTTTAGCTGTTTTATTTACATAAATGGAGTGCTGCGTACAAAGAATGTAATTTTACATTAAAGTAAAAGAATAGTAACTGAAAATACGATTTAAAACAATGAAAATTTTCCTGAGAATATTTTCGGTGGAATATGATTCAGAATAAGGAGCTGAATGCACCCTGTTAGTTTGCGGAGGGCTGTCCCTTACACCCTGTATTGTGTATCTTACGACATCCACGCGAACTAAGTCGCTGGGCACAGCTAGTAACACAATAAAATCAAAATAACATTTCTGATTAGGTAAATTTATTTTTAAAATGAGTTTCACAACATAAAATCATGTTCAAACAAATAACACAATAGCATTCATTACATAGGATCTCAATTCGATACCAGAAGCATCAATTAATGTAAGGGACAAACACGGAGCTGCGGAGGACAAACCACGGTTTTTCAGGAGAGCCAAAAAACGATTTTATTTTTTTAAATCTGTCTGTAACTTTTTACTGTCTGCTCCAATTTTAATTGTGTCAAGAGCAAAGTTTCTTAGAATTTCCTCTTCTTTCATGCTATAAACGAAAGATTTAGGAATGCCCAGTAGTTTAAAATATAGCATGACCCTTACATTAAAAAAAGATGTTTAGTTGTGCCTTACGTTACTAATATTTTATGTGTAAACCGTCGAGCATAGTGCAAGCAGTAAGAGAAATAGAAAATTATACGTAATTCTACTGTAAAGGACTTTTACAGTGTTGCAATTTGATGTAACTATAGATATAACTACTAAAATTGATGGTATTTTAACACTCAATTAGCAGAAACTAACTGATTAGCATCCGAAAATATTGTTGGAGCTACTGAAGATTATCAAAACTATCTTTGCATTATATGTATAGATTCAATCTCTTAGTATTGTATAATTGTATATCACATGTGTGAGCACTATGTACCTACTATAAAGCTACCATTAACTGGGTACGTCTTTCATCATTGACTTGAATTTGCCTTGGCGACTGAGTATGTCATGCTCACTCAAATTACTCGCTGGTGGTGGCGTGTGTGTTGGATCATTAACCTTTCGTATGCCAGAACGCATGTCTGCGCTCCAATTTTTTGAAGATTCATATGGCCGGAACGTAGATCTGCGCGATATTAACTGTACTCAAATGCCACGCGCGCTTAAAATGACGCGGCAGATGGGACATTTTTGACGCGGCGTGTGTCCGGCATACGAAAGGTTAAGTTCCCTTCAAAATGGTTGAGCTGAATGGTGCTGATCCATGCGTCATGTTCGTGAACGGGCGCCGTCAGTAGGGACTGGTCATCTCTTAGCTGCCACGGCTTATTTTAATTTTCGAATCGTTTTTGATTTTTATCTTTTTGTTGCGGACGCTTTTAACGTGCACGTCTTTCTACATTGTTCTCACATACTTAATTTCAACATGAATGATATAACCAATATTTTGATTTAAAAGTGTCCGTGGAGTTTCTTGCCCGTTCTTCTCCATAGAGATCTACGCTTTGGAATGGGCTACTAGCTTCAACTTTCTAACTTACTGACCGGCTCTTTGACAATACAAAAGTGCCTGTAATTGGTTTATTTGAAATAAACGCTTTGAGTTTGAGTTTGACCATAGAAATAAGTCTGTCAAATCTGTACATTAGTTTCAGGTTTTACAGCTTAGCTATCACAGATTTTTAAATTGATTGATTTGAGGTTTAAGGTAAGGGTGTAAATTATTTAAAACGATGACTTACTTGATTTTTCTGAGATGGAAAAATGTTAATGACTGTTAAATAATTTTGTTTGTTTTACGCAGTGCAAAAATTTGTACTGTACGGGACATTTTTTTAACGATAGAGACATTTTAATAATACCAATCGATAGCGTGGGAAATTCTGAATCCAATGATATATACAACTCATTTTCGCCAAAATGTCCCTTACGTTAATAGATACTTCTGGTATCGAATTATTTGTGATCTAATGGATCACGTGTTCACAAAAAATAAACATGACATTTTAATTACTTATCATAATTGGCCTTTTTATTTTCTAAATTATTATCTAATCACTACTGTATAGGCCAAAGTGCACTTTGGTCAGAGGTGTTAAGGTCTGGACCATCATTCAGGTCATCTAGACTGTCGGGCTCCAGCTCATTGTTGTTGCGGGCTGGGGAGTACGAGGCGGGAACATCCTCTTCCTCGTCTTCATCATGGGACTCCTCAGATTCATCTGATTCATCATTACCTGGATCAAGAAATCAACAAAATATCAGATTGTGGTAATATACAAGCCTTCAGAGATAAATATAAGTTTAATAAGTAAGTCTTCTGCTTGTTACTACTGATTATCATAATCAGCTCAAGGCCTTGAATTATGAATTTACACAAAAAATACATATAAGTAGTGACAATTTATATTCAACACTTAGTAGGTACCTTCTTCTTCATCAGTGTCCGCTTCATCTTCCATAGGCTCAGGGTCAGCTTTGCCCAGCGGAGCACGCTTCATGTACTGCTGCCCAATCGAGTTTAACTGTAAGTAAAACAATCGTATGTTATGTATGTGTTTTAGGTCCGTATTACAGAACTTTCCTTAAGTCCAGTTTGATCATCAATCAGTTGATCACTGTTTAAGTATAGAAGCAATACTTGAGCATCGGTTTCATTATCAGAACGGTAATCAATGTATACTCGGCTGAATCGGGCGTCAAGGCGAGATGTGTGTTGTGTATTTTCTATGCATCAGCCTGTTTTCATTTTTGATTTATTTCATTATAATCATCATCATCCACAGCCCGTTTTCACACACTGCTGAGCATAGGCCTCTCTTTTCGTGTGCCAATCCCCACACTCCTGTGCCAACCTCATCCAGGTTCTACCCGCAATGGTAACAATATCGTCTGCCCATCTCGCCGCCGGGCGACCGCTTCGTCTTCCAGTCCTTGGACGCCACTCAGTCACTGCCTTACTCCACCTGTTATCACTGCACCTTGCCAGATGTCCTGCCCAACTCCATTTGAGTTCCATAACTCGTTTTCCGATATCGAAAACTTTCGTTCGTTTTCGGATCTCGACGTTTGGAACTCGGTCTATCAATCTTATGCCGAGCATGGAACACTCCATGGCTCGCTGTGCAACTCTCACCCTGTACACAGCGTCTTGCGTGAGCATCCACGTCTCAGCACCGTACGTCATGGTAGCAGAACACACTGGTTATAGAGACGGGACTTCAGACATTCTGGAATTTTGGCTGATTTCAGTATGTCATCCAAATTGCTAAATGCGGCCCACCCAAGTTGTATTCTTCTAGAAATCTCGGTTTGCTGATACTCTTTGCCAAATGAAAGAATATGGCCAAGATAGACATGCTGATTTATTTAATTTACCTAATTTGTTCTGTTCTTCATAGGATTAGAAATTTAAAATGTACCAACCCAAATGTCAGACATTCTGGAATTTTGGCTGATTTCAGTATGTCATCCAATTTGCTAAATGCGGGCCACCCAAGTTGTATTCTTCTAGAAATCTCGGTTTGCTGATGCTCTTTGCCAAATGAAAGAATATGGCCAAGATAGACATGCTGATTTATTTAATTTACCTAATTTGTTCTGTTCTTCATAGGATTAGAAATTTAAAATGTACCAACCCAAATGTAACCCAATTATTTAGTAAATCAGCGTTATTGTGTCAGTCCCGATTAGTACAATCCCACATTTACTGAAGTAAATCTGTTTTAAGTCATTTTGTAAGGATTTTATTGTAGAGTGCTACAAGGATCTTGGCGCCTAAATAACATTGGCAGGGGGCGTTGTTGGAAGATTTGTGATTTTTTTACAGAAATGGCGGCGTTAGTTCCGATTTTCACCACACGCCAAAAGAACTTTGTAGGTGACCTTATTGTCAGTGTACATCATGGGTTAAAAGAAACTTAAGCCATGGATAGCCACTGTCATCAACAAGGTAGCCATTGTGTTGTTGCTGAATATACTGATCCCACAGGGAACATATTTCAACAATTCTGCTACCTGTGTAATAATGCCTTCATGGTCAATCTAAGTAGAAATAAATATTTAACCACATCTTGTGAAAACCTGTCTTTTTAACCCAGATATATGCCTACTGTCCTATATGTAGCACAGTGGAAATAAGAACACACACAAGGTCTATAAAACCAAATAATATTTTTTTTTCCAATTTTTAGAAAAAAACAAATAGTGTCAGGCTTATCTGTGTTAAAGTGTTCACATTTATATGGGTCCTGTGTACCTATCTCTTAAATACCTGAGAGCAACACTAAAGTTCAACCTAATATTTGAATCATCATTGAATAAATTATTGTAATAAGACCCTTTTTGATATTTATTTATTTATTACAAAATCCACAGCTCTTATGAATAGGTAGGTACCTCAATTCCACAACAATATTCCCCGACAATACACATAAATTTGAAAAGAACATACATTGACATTACAATCTACTCTACACTGTCTCGACCACACTTGAGGTGATTACAGATTCAATCACTGCTTGTGTTTGATCACATACTGAGTAATGATCTAAAATAAAGTAAAACTCAGTCGAACTATGATCAATGAATCTATGCTTGAGGAACTTTCTAAAATTGAAAACTTGACTCGTTTTAAACAACAATCAATGCTCGAGTTTCCTTCTGTAACACTGGACCTAGTAGTGTAATAAGCAAACAAGTGTTTATTGTCAGTCTAGAACTGTTTGTTATATTGAAATAAGTTAGACTAAGCTTTACTAAAAATAATTCATAGGCTTATATTAGCAAATCATTGGAAATTTTCATTGTATTCAAATAATTGATCTTCCACTATGTAATTTTAATTCGGCTAGGCTAGACGGTGGGGGGCTATGGTGACCGAAATATGAGATCATTGACGAGTGTTGATAACATCAGTAACTCAAAATAAATTATTTTCTGTCTTGAGTGGTCCGATCCTTCCGTTATCCATAATCCATTCCAAAATCCATTCACAGGAACAGAATATAGAGCCAGACCAGATACTTGCCCAGTGTTGATTCGCCTGTTCTAACGCAGTTAATTCTGTTTCTTCATCACATGGACTATCAGCGTTAAACCACAATGAGTCCACTAAACGAGGAGTTAAAATTGGAAAAGGAATATTCATTGTTATTTTCAATAAAATTATAAATGTTTTCGAGTTTTAGCAGTTAAAATAAACAAAACAAATAAACGTCAACGTCAAAATGACAATGTCAAATCAATCAACCTTTTCTTTGCTAGGAATACTAGTCTTTTTATCTTAATTCAGTGCAAATAAGTGGATCAACTCTGTCAATAGGGACACTTTGTTGGCTGAAATCAAAAAGGAAATACCCGAAATTCATGGTTTTAATTGGCAGTGTTTTGGATGCCAACAAGGTGACCCTCTCGGGCCAGTTATTTTCAGCTTGGCTATTCATCCAGTTATCCAGAAACTCAATTCAAAATTTAACGTGTGGTAATTAGACGATGGAACGCTAGGAGGTGATGCAGACACCGTTTTGAAAGACCTACAGCTCCTCAAACAGGAAATTAAATCTATTG
The DNA here is from genome assembly GCA_947568875.1 of Fissipunctia ypsillon. Taxonomy (NCBI): domain Eukaryota; kingdom Metazoa; phylum Arthropoda; class Insecta; order Lepidoptera; family Noctuidae; genus Fissipunctia; species Fissipunctia ypsillon. Next base: position 19,201,929 of record OX387645.1, on the reverse strand, counting down.
GCCTGGACCTGAACCCATCAAAGTGTGAAATTTTCTGACATTACCGACAGACAACTGATCCTAGAAACATTTAATGCAATAGCCCCACTAATCAAAATTATAGAAAAAAGTTCACTACACTAGGTTCCCCAATTTTAGAAGACAGCTTTTCTCCTTTTATCGACGAAAAAATCAAAAACTTGAACGACATTTGGGACAGACTCCAAAATTAATTTACATTCGGCATTCACCCTGATTAGATACTGTTGTTTTGGCCCAAATTTTATATACTTTCTACGTTCTTCCCCCTTTATGGAAGCAGCCACACCTCTTGGACAAAATTGACCAAATTATTCGCAGCACACTAACATCCATTTTAAATGTGGCCTTGGACGACCGAGCGTGGCTGCAGGCCACACTACCCATCCGTTTTGGTGGCCTCGGCGTCCGCAAAATAAAATTTTAAAAAATCGTCCGCAAATTACCATTATTAGCTTACCGGCGTTCCTGGACTCTGTCCACCGCACGGAAAAGTTGACCGAGAAAATTTTAGCCCCCTCTTTGGTTGACTCAGAAGTGCCGCGTTTGACTGACGCAGAGAACGCCTGGAAAGTGGCTTGCCCGGATACAGATCGGCCCTTGAACCCATCTTCCCAGAGGCAGTGGGATGAACCGCTCTTCAGGTCGGTACGGAATAATCTTAATAATACGACCAACAATACTGCTGAGCGTGCCCGCCTGCTGGCTGTGGGTGAGTGGGAGTCGGGCCACTGGCTTCAGGCGCTACCGTCACCCAACATAAGCACTATGCTGGGTGACACCACCTTCCGGCTCGCTACCTGTCTGTGTCTGGGCGCTCCTTGCGTGGCTCCGCATCGCTGCCAATGCGGTGACGGTGTCGACTGCCTCGGACACCATGGCCTATCCTGCAGTAAGAGCGCAAGCCGGATAGCACGGCACGCCAACATCAATCACATCATCCGTCGTGCTCTTGTCACCGCCGGGGTGCCAGCTGTTTTAGAACCCAATGGCTTGGCACGTGACGATGGGAAGAGCCCAGACGGAATGACCGTAATGCCTCGAAAAGTAGGTAGGCCTTTTGTGTGGGAGGCAACGTGTGTCGACACCCTTGCGCCATCCCATCTTCCTAGTACGACGGGCTGTGCTGGGGTGGCTGCTGCTGCTGACTTATATATTCGAGCCATTTGGGGTTGAAACACTAGGGCCATGGGGTCCGAGTTCCCACTTAGTTTTTCGAGACATCGCCAAGCGGTTGGTCGACTCTACACGTGATCAGAGGGCTGGCTTATTTTTAGGCCAAAGAATCAGCATTGCCATACAACGTGGCAATGCTACCAGCCTTTTGGGCACTTTGCCTGTTGACAGCGATGCAGATGAATTTATTGATGCCCTCTGATTATTTCCCCTCCTTTTTTATGTACATGTACATATTATTATTATTTTAAGACTGTTAGTTTTTAAGTTATGTAAATATTATTATTATCTAAGCAATAAAGTAAGTGGATGTTCTCGATAAAGGACAACTTATATCTCGACAATAAAATTATTTAGCAACTGTTTGCTTGTATATTTTGGTGGAATACTCAATTTTAAACGAGGGCAATTTTAAAAAGCATACGTATTTATACGTTTGAGTAAAACTATAAAAAAATGTCTTCCCACCAATGTCCAAATCGTAATTCTATGTTCAGCAGCGTTTATTCCTAATCTTGATCCATTTGCCTTTCAGGGTAGCTAAAGCTACTATTTACTTTGATCTATCTCGACATACCTGTCCCCTAGGCACTAGGACACTATTATAGCTGACTCATATTTTAGGGAACAGACATACACAAGAGTTTACATGCGTTGGTGTAATAATGTATGGACGGCAGCATATCAAGCTACTACAATCTGTCAAATTTCTTTAATAGATTTTCAACTTTATTGCTATATTATTAGGTTCAAGATTGATTGAGAAAATTTGACAGTTTCGGATAGCTTGACCTGCTGGCGTCTGTACATAGGTACAGTGAACCGCACGCCCATGATAACAATTTGAGATGGAGTGCGCCTTTATTTCATAACTTTGTGTGTCATGCTTGCATAAGTTTTCGAAGTTTAAGTTACAGCAAACGTTGAATCCGAAGTCCGATGCCCTCCGACTTAGAGCGATGCCACACTACACCGTTGCGTTGCGTTGCGTCGTCGCATTTCAGTGACGCTTGCTCGGTTCTAAAATACATGCGGATTTAATTTGTTTTAGAACCGAGCAAGCGTCACTGAAACGCGACGACGTAACGCAACGCAACGGAGCAGTGTGGCATCGCTCTAAGTAGTGGGTCCCGTCGGTCCCACCTAGGGTCGACCTAGCGCGGGCAGACTGGCTGCAGATAGTGGAAAACAGGGTTTTGTGGCGCAACAACTCTGTGTATAATAGATTGGTAAGTAGTTAGAATTAGATATACGAGTAGGTTGTCCTGCTATAGTAACGTCACATCACGTCCAGAAACACCATTGCAGAGATGGATAAAACAAAAATAAAAAGTCAACTTAGTCCTTGACACGCTAAAAACATAAAATTCATTCAAGACGACTGAGTCTCCTTATCACGATCGTAAACTTTTTAACGAGCGCTTGTTCATTGTTAATTTCGTAAACATTAACAAGATAGGCAACTACTTTTTATGAGAAAGAAGCTATTGAGCATTCAGCCGTTAAATTAAACTTGCACTGACCGCATAAGTATTATTTCTTCGTAGCGAACATGTTTCCGTATTTTAAAGAATATAGGATAATATTTTTCTCATATTGGGTAAGTAACTTGGCATTATGCACACGCATGTTATTATTTTTAAAGAGGGTAGTTCCGTACATTTACTATTTCATTCAATTAGGTTGGTTTATCTTAGTACATCTTTGGGGTTGTCCGTGGATGGGTGACCATCTTTACATACCGAGACTCCTCCGTGCCTCGGAAAGCACGTTAAGCCATTGGTCCCGGCTGTCATTCGTACATCTTTGACAGTCGTTACGGGTCGTCAGAAGCCCGAAAGTCTGACAACCAGTCTTACCAAGGGGTATCGCATTACCCAGTTACTGGGTTGTGGAGGTCAGATAGGCAGTCGCTCCATGTAAAATACTGGTACCTATTCAGCTGCATCCTGTTAGACTGGAAGCCGACCCCAACATAGTTGGGAAAAGGCTAGGCAGATTGATTTTATCTTAGTACATCTTCTGTTGATGAAACGAATCTGTTAGTCGGTTTCTTTGCTTTGTGGCTCTGTGCTGTTAGCAAGCGTTTTAGATACCTACTGACTACATTTTTAGAGTTCCGTCCGTCTGTCTGTCAACGTGGTGTATCTATACTCATGAACCGTATTATGTAGATGGTTGAAATTTTCACAAATTGTGTAGGTATTTATATTGCCATAATAACAAATAATAAAAATAAAATAAAGTTAAAAATTAAAAAAATAATATGTGGTGTTAAGGGTGTTAACCGCGTGTAGTCGATAGCATGCTGAACTCGGATTTATCTCAGACCGGGGAGTTTCCGGATGCTAGTAGTCCGAGCCATAACTATATTGGGCGCCGGGTGCGAAAATCAACCTGCGCCCCCTTGCTAAAATATTGTGCTGTGGTACGGAACGGAATCCTTCGTGTGCTTCGTGCAATTCCGACTCGCACTTGGCCGGTTTTTCTTACATCCGAACCGAAAATGAAATGATTTATTAGGAATTTTTTAAACATTAAATTACTTTTGCAGATACAGACAGCGTTATCGATGTCGTTGTTGAATAACAATCCGATATACTCCGTCGGCAGTGAAGCTGAAAACGATATATCGGAGTATATAATCCCCAAAAGGTATATACCAAATGAGAAAGATTTGTCAAAGTCGACGGTCCTAAAGAATGTTGGTAAGTCATGAAAGCAATTTCCGTTCTGTTTAATATATAATTTCGGTCAGAATTTCACTAAACGATCCTCTAAATCTAAATTCTAAACTATATTATTATACACAGGTAAAATTGTTTATTCGTTTATTAGAGAAAATACTGGAAGTACATTAACGCTCAACGTATTCCCATGCACGGATCCTAGCCACTACAGTGAGCTGTGCGACGTTTTTAATAACACAACGTTCATGCCATCCTGCGGGGTAATTGCGTAACATACTAACAGTAGGAATCGGTTTCAATTTGACAGTTCAACAACATTCATTGCGTTTTTTACGGTGTTGAGCAAGCAAATTTTTCAAACTTATGAAGCAATGGATTAGCAATTTGCTTCAAAATGATTCAGATTCTGATTGATAGTGTGTTACGCAATTAGGGTGCTGATCTCCGAAACTTGGCTCAAACCGCATCTCCTTTCCACTACTTACCCACTTACTGGTTTCGTTTTGATATTGAATGATCGGATAGGTAAAGGAGGGGGTGGTGTGGCCATATACTTCCGCAATGACTTTTCCTATAAAATACTGGCTACTTCCTCTTCACACTACTCTGCTTCTGCTGAGTTTATTTTGCTTGAAGTCTGTGTCAAAGGAGCCAAAACCATTATTGGTGTTATCTACTGTCTTCCCACTGTTGATTACTTAACTAAATTCGAATCAGTGCTTGAATCTTTGTGTTCAGGTGTAAGTACTTATCACAAAATCATGGGTGATTTCAATACAAACCTCCTTGCCCACAACTCCCCTCGATCCCGTAAGCTCCTCCATCTTATCGAGTCAGCTAATCTGCACATGTTGCCACTCCAACCTACTCATCATAACACTGTCGGCGATTACCGGCTCGACCTGGTCCTCATCTCAAATCCTTTGCTCGTTTTCTCTCATGGTCAACATGACGCTCCTGGCTTTTCTCATCACGACATGATTTTCCTTTCATATATGCTGAAACCTCCCAAACCCGAGGTTCTGTACAAGCGTTGTTTTGCGCGGATGAATGTTGAGAAACTCAAGGAAGATGCGTCTGTGGTCGAATGGGAGCCTACGACGGAAGCCATTTCAGTCGACGACAAGGTTGCTATCTTCAATGATGTTGTAGTCAAACATTATGACATCCATGCACTTGTCAAAAAAGGGAAATTAAAACGCCCACCTATACCATGGATGACAAGAGGAATACAGATGGCAAAGCGACGTAGGGATCGCGCGTTCCGTAAATTTAAAAGGAATCGTACTGATGAGAACTGGACACTATTCAAAGCTGCAAGAAATAAATGTAATCAGATTATACGTAATGCTAAACGCGCCGCCACATTCTAGATACTATCAATTCTTCCTCTTTTGCCGACATTTGGAAATTTCTTGGAACTCTGGGTATCGGCAAACCGCTACATTTAATCCTTCTTAATTCAATTGACTTGGACGAGCTCAACCGTCATTTCTCCACTGCTTCTACCATGGATCGTCTAACCAAGTAACAAAGTCAGCCCCTAATTTCCGGTCTAACGCGTTCCCATATTAATCCTTTCAGTTTCGTCCAAGTAGAACCGGGAGAGATCAAAAAGATCATTCTATCCATTAAATAAAAAGTGGTGGGATGTGACAGTATCCCCCATGGTATGATCATTACTATTCTGAATCATCTCCAACCCGCGATTGGATTGTAAATTTTTCTCTATACACCCTTTATTCCCCTCTCTGGGGCGCAAAGCTTACGTTCGTCCACTACCTAAGGATTCTAATCCCCATTTCAATCCTTCCCTTCCTATCCAAAGTGCTCGAGGCCTGCGTCCACAAACAATTTTCCAATTTTGTTCATCGTAACTCACTCATTAGTCCTCTTAAATCTGGGTTTAGACTCGGGCACAGCACTGTTACCGCCCCTCCTTAAAGTGACTGGCGATATAAGGGTAGGACTGGAAGACAGCAAAGTTACTGCACTAGTGCAGTAACTTGACCAACACTAGTGGTGGTCGATTTCTTGAATGCCTTTAATACCGTCAGTCACGACATCCTGTTAGCCATTCTGTCCTATGTTATGGTCTCTCCCGAGGCACTGGAATGGTTTTCCTCTTACCTTCAGGAACGTCAGCAGTCCGTTCATGTTGGATTCTTCATCAAGCTGGTGTGATTTGGAAACTGGCGTTCCTCTAGGCGGTATTCTTTCTCCTTTTCTGTTTTCTATTTTTATTAATCTTATAACTTCCGAGCTTCAGAGTGCGCGTATCATCTGTATGTAGATGACTTGCAGTTGTACTGTCAAGGGACGGTTGAAGAAATACCTGACGCTATTGACAAATTAAATAGAGACTTGATAGCCATAAAACCCTGGTCTGATAGATTTGGTGTAGCAGTAAACCCTAATAAGTGCCAGGTGATCATCATCTGAAGTTCTTTGAGTACGATTAAGGTGGATGGTACAACCTTTCCACCTTGTTCTCTTCAATGGTACAATCGTTCCATTTAGTACTGATATATGTGAAGGACCTAGGCTTGCACATTGATAGTACCTTGAACTGGCGTACTCAAGTCGCTAGGATCAGCCAAAAGGTTACTGGAACGCTGTGGGATCTGTACCGACTGAAAAATTTACTACCGTCAAGTACGAAGACAATGCTTGTGCAGTTCTTAATTTTCCCTATCATCGATTATGGTGATGTGTCCTAATAGTAGCATGAGCATTCAGGTCCGATGACCTGATCTCCTCAACAAACTTGACCGTCTTTCCAATAACTGCATTAAATTCGTTTTCAATCTGCATAAATATGATCATGCCTCTGCGCATCCGTCGCTTCTAGCGCAGAGAGCACAGGGCGCTGACACCTTGTTTTAATTTCTTGACTCTCCCACTTCCAGCCGACACAGCAATTTTCCGGTTAAACGTCCGCCACCCAGCCCGCGCAATTTGAAAAAAATTTGCGCGCCATTTCCAATTGGAATCTTATTATCTAGTAAACTACTAAATGAGAATATGGGTTGAATTTGAGTAAAATATTTGCTATCTAAATAAATAAATACCTAAGTTTTTACGAAACATTTTGTAGTTTGTGTCAATAAAACCTATTTTATAATTAAACTAGACTATATAAGCTATTTTTTGATGTCCATTGGATATGTCCTTACTTGGTATATTCTGAGTAGCACAATAAATTAAAACAAACAACCCGTTCCCCAGGCTAGGAGTTACTACCTATTAGAATAGGAGTTTTATTAAAATGTGGCTGTTATTTTAGTATACTGTGTATCTTACGACTTCCACGCGAACGAAGTTGCGGGGCACAGCTAATATTTAAATAAATTTTTATTCCACAATTTTTCGTAATTGCACCTACCACTGTTTGTCTCTGCATCACCCAAAAGTTGACTGGTAGAAACCGATTACAAAAATTTTTCAGTGATAGAAAGTTACACTATTTCCGATTGCTATAGGGTATGTTTTGTGGTACAATTGACTTCCACGCGAACGGAAGTCGCGGGCATATGCTAGTCTACTAAATTGAATTCAGATTGCAAAGAAATAGAGATTGTAACAGCAGAGAATTTCTTTTAATTTATTGTTTTGTCTTTTTCAGATGGCGACGTTACTTATCTCCTTTCGAAGCTATCTGACGATGAGCTCATTAAGCTACTTAGCGACCAACCTAATAAGAATGAATATAATTTGAAAGACATCGTCAAAATTGCTTCAGAATCAAAGTTTGCTAAAAATTACAAAGCAATAGTCGATTTACCAACCAAACCTTTACCAGCACTTAATGATATCTTCGAAAATCATAAAAAAAAAATATTTCAAAAAGTTTCAGATAAACCTAAACCAAGCGGAGCTTTCTTTCGGTTAGAAAATAAAGAAGTGGATCCATTTTCCCCAAACAGAGTCGGGGATCCTCAGTATGTTGCTATCCAAAAACTGAACAATTTATTGTATAACCGTCCCTCAGAAGTAGATGTAGATAGTAAGAGTGACGACGAGGATGAAAAAAAAGAACTGTTATTTGATGTTCTCATAGCCCAACTAAAAACACTTTGCTGTAAAAGAAATAAACCGGCGAAGAAGAAGGACAAAATCAACTTTAAACTCAAGGCCTTATTAAGTGACATAATGCCGAAAGAAATAGTTCAAAAACCTCACGTACCAGAGCATAAATACTCACAAACTACAATGCCTAACGAACATATGTTTTTAATTATAAATGACGAAATAAAGAGTAATGGAAGTGATGAAGGGCTCATCTCGGTCGATCCAGATAGTCTTGGGTCAAATAGCAGTGTCATGTTTCTGGGTCCAATAGCAACACCTCTTTCAGAAGCCCAACTAAAAATAGTGGTAAGTATCAGTTTTTACCGTCCATTTTATTATAATCGGTTTCTAACCACTTTTAACCCTAATTTAAAAGATAGAAAAATAAAGATCCACCAAAAAGTCCTGAGGGCCTAGACAAATGGCATTCACTTCGGAGCGATTCTATTTCTACAATCGCTCAAACTCAAAAATGTATGGGGTTGAAATAAGCTATCGAAATGTCACGTGCATGATCATATGTCAACAAATAGGTTATTGTTGAAGCGATAGCGATTGTATCTTAAAGGTATCGTTACTTTATAGTACATACCTATCAATGTTAACTGTACACTGTTACTGTACTGTACTGTCTGTGTGTGTTGTTGTTGTCTGATGTCTGTCTCCACTGTATTGTCTGTCTGTTGTGTTGTCTGTGTAAGGTACCAATTTTTTTTTTACTTTTCAGATGACACGTATTACGAATGAACTATCAAAACCAGAATATCTGCCACTCTTGCAGCAAATAGCCGATGGCACTCTTAGTGATGACAATATAAGACTTGTCAATAGCTTGGTATCCGGACCTCAAACTCGAAGATTTATTAAGCCCCACAGATGCAACCACCAGTCCAAACTAGCACGAGTATATGGCGGCCCTAAGTGGCTCATCTGTACGGGATACTTAAATTTAAATACACCCAGCTTGTATGATTAAACTTAGGTTTTGTTAAATCAGCTGTTACATTACATAAGTTTTTTGTCGATTAAGGAAATAAGCAAAGGCATAATTAGAGTATTCATTAAGGGGAAAGAATACTTTAAATCTTGCCTAAACTGAGCAGACCGGCTCAACGCTGCGTTACTTTCTTAGAAGAAACAGCCTAGGGAGACATGTAAGTTGGAGCAAAAGGAATGCCAAAACATAATATTATAAATTATCACAATCAACACTCAACATGCATCTTTGATTGTTTAACCAACCCAAGACATAAAATCAGCCTATTTGTGTCTATAATCCTAAAACAAGTGAGCACTGTTTTTACAATCAACAAAAAAATTAGGTTTATTTCATTCTTTGTATTTCTAATTTTTTTTTTTAATTACGTGACACACACTGAGATAGCGATATCTACTTAGCACACGTGAACATTCATAGAAATAAGTTGGAACTGTTGGAAGATAGCTATTGGTGCGGATTCTCTTGTACACCAAACTAAACTATCACTAAAATTCCTTACTTTTGGCTATGAGAATCTTAAATCTATTCTGCAAAAAAATATCACTAAATCTTTATTGGCAACTAAATACTGACTCACTTTCGAATGAAACAAATATTAATATTTGTATTCTTTATTAAATTCGACGATATAATCGCCGTGTAAATCTATAATTTGTTTCCATCTATCTGGCAAAGATTGAATGCCTTGCTCCTAGAAATCAACGGGCTGCTGTTTAAAAAAGTTATCCAGTGTATTCTCTACTGCGCTAAAATCATTAAAGCGCTGTCCACGCAGAAAGTTTTTAAGAGAGCGAAACAGATGATAATCGGAGGGCGCTAAGTCTGGAGAATACGGTGGATGTGGAACTGTAGTCCAGCCTAACTCCTGCAAATGCTGACGTGTGGCGGAAGCAACGTGAGGTCGCGCATTATCGTGTAGCAAGTGGATGTTGACTTTTCTACGCCTTTTTTTTTCACAGCAGCCGCGAACTTACGAAGCTGATTAACATAGACGTTGGCGTTGACAATTTGTCCTTCGGGGAGTAATTCATAATAAATCATACCGCCTGCATCCCACCAACAACAAAGCAAAACCTTCCGTTTATGAGTTTGTTCTTTGACTTGGATTGGCGGTTCTTCTCCTCGTGGTAACCAGTAGGCTTTACGCTTGTCATTCGTATACAGTATCCAGCTCTCATCTCCTGTTACTAAATCATTTAGAAACTCCTTTTGTTTGGGCTGCAGGAGCAACGATTGACAAATCGATATTCGGGCAGCTCGGTTTGCCATACTCAACTGATGCGGAATCCATTTTGCCAGCACTCGCCGATATCCCAGTGCATGCAGTCGCTTTTCGATAGCCGTGTGACTGCAGCTAAGTGCCTGCGCTAACTCGCGAGTAGTAGCATCCGGGTTTTGATTTAATTCTGCCAGCAGCATGTCGACATCCAATATGACTCGTCGGCCTAAACGGGCTTGATCCTCTAGTGTTGTATCGCTGGATCGAAAGCGATGAAACCATCGACTTACAGTTGACTGTGTGACTGTGCCCTCTCCAAATGCGTTGTTGATATTCGCATTTGTCTGCCTCGTACTGGAGCCACGTTTAAACTCGTAAAATATTACAGCTCGAATAGCGTGCTGGTCCATGTCATGGATTAAACTGCCTAAGACGCGCTCTAGCCGCCTTTTATTTATTCAATAATAAAGCTTTTGGAATGTTCTAGATTTATCTAAAAAAAGAACTTTCTAGTTCAATTCGATAAGAAGAAAGAAACTTTTTTTTCAAAGTGAGTCAATACTTTGTCGCCAACCCAATATATACAAATAAATAATATTGAAGTGTCTGTTTGTAATGTCAAAATAACAACTTTTTACAAAATATATAAGAAAGTAAAAACTGTACTTACCTACAACAAAAAAACAATTTTTCACATTTTTGTCTGTCTGCGTGTTCCGGCTAATCTCCGAAACGGCTTGACCGATTTTGACGGGACTTTCACTGGCAGTTAGCTGATGTTACGGTAGGTAACTTAGGCTACTTGTATTTTAGAAAAATAATTAGGGTTCCGGGCAAAAAAATTTAAACCCATGAACGCGACGGTTGGCGACGGGCCGGGAGCGTAAAGATGAGCGGGGGGGGGGGGGGGGGTAGAATAGGTAAAAACTATAAAATACCCATTTTTACCGGGTATATTTTAAAAATACCGGGTAAAAAGGCACTCAGTGCCATCTTAGTGCTATCAAACTAAAATACAGTTAAGTTGTGTCACGTCAGTTAATTTCAGAATGGGAAATCGTCGTTTGACACGAATAAACTAAATTTTGGTAATTTTTAGTCTAGTTTAGAGGCATTTGTGACAAGAGAGTCGGCACCAGTTTTATCAGTCACATACCTACGTTTCTGATTACAGTTAACAGCAGTATATCAAAATAATTAAATCATTACGAACTAATACATATAACATCACTAAGTTGTATTATTATCAAGACTAGAGCCAGCGCACGGCCGCACGCGTATTTAAACTGACTAAACAAAATGGCGGAGTTAGGGCTATCAATCAACCAGGTTTGCCATTAAAACATTGTAAGGTGTGTGTGTAAATGATAACCGTGTTCTGGGTATTTTATTTCCATGTTGTAATTTAGAAGTTGCCGTGTTCAATATGATTAATAATTCTGATTGGTAGTTGGACATTAATTGCGCGAAAGACATTTCCGCGAAAGACACTTGCGCGAAAAGACACTTGCGCGAAAAGACACTTGTGCGAAAAGACACTTGCGCGAAAAGACACTTGCGCGAAAAGACACTTGCGCGAAAAGACACTTGCGCGAACGGACTTTTGCGCGAATGGACATTTGCACGAAAGATACTTGCAAGAAAGACACTTGCGCGTGTGGCGACATATCTACATCGCCACATGTGAACGCATCACACTGACGTCACGCAATCAGAGTTATCGCGCGACTACTATATATATAACGTACCAACGTCAACGTCATCAATCGTCGGGCAGTTGCCCACCAGACACAACACCCGTCTGGTCGGAGGAACCTTCCTTTTTTATGGAGGATGAGTGATCTTTACATCCTGTTCCTCATACCTCTATACCAGTGGCGTGAATTCCATAAAACTAACAAACTCAGATAAATATTTATAATCTTGTCCTGATATCTAATATTATTTACTACGAGCTTACTATCAATAAACAAAACCATAAATCAGCTCCATCTGTCGAGTGTCGGTGGTCGTATCATCGATATTCGATACAATAGTGTATCTTTTATTATTTCAATTAAACCAATACATAATATTTACATAATATATAAGCTAACAGACTTAAAATAATAATTATAATATGTACAAATGTAAAAAAATATATATATTTACATAATTATAGGGCATCAAAAACTTCGTCCGCATCGCTGTCAACAGGAAAAGTGCCCAAAAGGCTGGCAGCATTGCCACGTTGTATAGTGTATCGCATAGACATAGGTCTATGCCTGCTTGCTCCTTCGTATTATTTGACGCAACTTCGCATTGCGCTGCACGCAGCGTTAGTGCCTAGGAATCGCGAAAGACACAAACTCAATCAATCTGCCTAGCCTTTTCCCAACTATGTTGGGGTCGGCTTCCAGTCTAACCGGATGCAGCTGAATACCAGTATTTTACATGGAGCGACTGCCTATCTGACCTCCACAACCCAGTAACTGGGTAATACGATACCCCTTGGTAAGACTGGTTGTCAGACTTTCGGGCTTCTGACGACCCGTAACGACTGTCAAAGATCTACGAATGACAGCCGGGACCAACGGCTTAACGTGCTTTCCGAGGCACGGAGGAGTCTTGGTATGTAAAGATGGTCACCGAAAGAAAAAGCGACCGCGAAAGACACAAACTACTGTGTCTAAATGTTTATATTAGGTTGGGGAAAAAGTCTTTTCGCATTATAGTATGTATGAACTTGTAATAAAATCTCTTTGGCTATACTATTTGTATCTGGCTGGTTTTGGTATCATTGAAAGTTTAAATTTTAAAGAACATAATTCCAAATTCAAATTAGGAAAATGTGCGATTTTCATTTGTTTTTCGTACTGTCAAGATGAGTGAATCTAATGAAGAAATTCGATACATTTTAAAATTTTACTACAAAAAAGGTAAAAATGCAACGCAAGCCGCGAAAAAAATTTGCGATGTTTATGGACCCGGTGCAGTGTCTGTGAGAGTAGCACAAATTTGGTTTAGGCGTTTTCAATCCGGAAATTTTGATGTCAAAGATGCACGTCGCTCTGGTCGCCCTATTACGGATAAAATGGATGCCATTTTTGAAAAAGTGGAGCAAGTATCAGTAGTTACGACGTAGCTGAAGAACTGGGAATTGACCACAAAACAGTTTTGGCGCATTTGAAAAAAACTGGGTACAAAAAAAGCTCGATATTTGGGTACCTCACGAGCTCACTGAAAGAAACCTAATGAACCGTGTACTCATTTGTGATTCTTTATTACGACGTAATGAAACCGAACCATTTTTATAGAAGCTGATAACTGGTGATGAAAAGTGGATCACGTACGACAAGAACGTGCGAAAAAGGTCGTGGTCAAAGGCCGGTCAGGCTTCACAGACTGTGGCGAAACCCGGGTTAACTCGCAACAAGGTGATGCTGTGTGTGTGGTGGGATTGGAAGGGTATTATTCATTATGAGCTGTTACCACCAGGCAGGACCATCGATTCTGAACTCTACTGCGAACAACTGATGAGATTAAAGCAAGAAGTTGAGAGAAAGCGGCCGGAATTAATCAACATAAGGGGTGTGGTTTTTCATCATGATAACGCTAGACCTCACACATCTTTAGCCACTCAGCAAAAATTAAGAGAGTTTGGCTGGGAGGTGTTAATGCATCCGCCGTATAGTCCTGACCTTGCACCTTCAGATTTCCACCTGTTTCGGTCTCTTCAGAATTCTTTAGGCAGTGTCAGGTTAACATCACGAGAGGACTGCCAAAACCACTTGTCGCGGTATTTTCATCAGAAGTCCCAAAATTTCTATAGCAATGGGATCATGTCCCTACCTACAAGATGGCAAAAAGTTATCGAACAAAATGGTACCTACATACTTTAGTTAAATGTGAATAAACTATATTATCATTAAAAAATGTTTTGAATTTTCTTAAAAAATGCGAAGAAACTTTTTCCCCTACCTATTATTTATGTGTGCTCTCGTGGTCATGCGGATTTAATGTGTGTGTGTTCCTATAATTACGTGCACACAATCTCACAAATAACTCCCACAACCGCACAGGGTAGGCAAAGTCTTTAATACAACACGACTAATTTAAAAAGTAGCTTTGTTTCATTTAATTATCGCTACTTAAAGCACCATCACGCTTTTTTGTCGTATTACTTTTTATACTGAGTGAACTGAGTCATAGTATAAAGAGAGGAAGTAGGCTTTCTCCGGCACAATCCGCGATATAATTGCCTACTGTCTCAGGGTTGTCACTTTTAGTTAAATTTTAATTCAGTGCCAATAAATTGGCAAGGGTCGGGAAGTTGTATTTTTACTTGTATTGTCTGGGTACCTAAACGATGATGAAACCTTTCACGATGAAAGAAAGAGCGACGGGCCAGCAGACGGGCGGCGCGGGGCGGTGATGAGCACGAGTCAACGGTAGGTGATTCGAACTTTGCTCTATTTATCTGATTCACAATTAGTCAATTACTTATTTTTAAGTACGATTTTATAACTGTAAGTAGGTACTTAGTTACTATACCTACAATAGGTACTGAGAAATCGGCAAGACTAAACATAAACAAAGCAATAGCGGCAAATCAATTGACAGGTCAAAAGTACCTAGTACATTCTAGTGGGAAAGTAGGCCTCTACTTCCTCTGTCTGATAGAAAACTAATACAACAAAAAATAAGTAAGTAGGTATCTCATCATCAAGTAAAAATGATATGCTAGAAAAAATGACTTTCATACTGTTCCTGTTCAATAGGTAATTTGAACAGAGACAATTCTGGAATCGATGAATTATTAAGACACCCAAACATACAGCAATACGTTCTTCTGCGATTATCACACATTTTTCATTCATTTAGCGGTGCCGAAAAGCCGTGACGCGCGAACCTCGTGCGATGTTAGCCCCGACTGGCGCGCTGCGAAACGGGCCGAGATTTGTTTAAGTGTGCGTGCGGCGACGCATAGATACTTTGGCGCACACATACAAGCCGCGCGCGGCTAAGGAAAAAGCGCGGGAAAGGTAAGGTAGGTCTGCGTTTGTATGAAGATAACGTACTTCCTCTCTTTATACTATGACTGAGTCGCCATTGTTGCATAAATGATTTGTTTTGGTTGTGACTTATGAAAGCAGGTATATATTTAAGATTTTAACGTTGATAATACTTAGTGTGTAAAAAAGATAATATTCACTGTGAAAGTTGTTCAGGTGCAGTGTGTATAGAGAAAATAAAAAAATATGAGTTTTTGAAACTATCTTTCGAAGAAAATAAAAACAAGTGATCGTGTTATGTATTATACAGCAGCACGGGCAGGTATATGTGTTCTGTGAGCACGGGTCGATCGACCAGGTTAATCTACGTTTGCCACGGTTGGCCCGTGGATAGGTGGCCATCTTTACATACCATGACTCCTCCGTACCTCGGAAAGTACGTCAGTACTTACCCTTATCACAGATTACATACAGATACCCAATCCCATACAAAGAAATGTGACCTCCCTAAAACTGGCAATTCGACTGGCAAAATTTTTTTCTCCATTTCCTCAACAGATGGCAGTACCGGCGACTCACTAATTGCCAGAAACAGTAGTTTTACAACGCCATCTAGGAGTCCACCTTAATAAATTTTATAGTTCCAGATGATGATGTAAGTAATATATTTATAAAAAGACTAGCTTTTGCCCGCGGCTTTGCCTGCGTGAATTTCGGAAAATATCCCACGGGAACGTACTACCTGGATTATAAGGAAGCGAAGCGATCGGAAATAACAATGACATTTTTATCAAATTCTGAAAGATAAAAATGGTTACTGTGGGTCATCCTTAGAAGATAGACGTATATGCTATTGCGGATTTTTTTTAAATGTACAATCCGTTAGAATAAATTTAATGTATCTCTTACGGTTTACGCGGCGCATGTCAGTAAAGCTCCCCAGTCGGCATATTTTTTTCCGACATCTTCTACAATAATCGTCATATTTCAGCCAATTTACACAAAACTTTAATTAATTAAACCTTGAAAACCTTGACTTAAACCTTCCTCATGAATCACTCCGTTCATTGGTGAAAACCGTTTGGAAATCCGTTTGGTAATTTTTGAGTTTATCGCATTCACACAGACAGACAGACGCGGCGGGGGACTTTGTTTTATAATACGTAAGGAATTATTGATTAATTTATAGACTTATATTGATCAAAGGAAAAATTAAATTTTCATATCAACTGTTCCTCCCTTTTCACCCCGAAAGAGGTTGATTTAAAAAACATCTTCAATCATGTTTTTTGTCATTTAATGTTTACATTACTTTTGACTTAATTTAGATACGCAGTGAAATCCTCCTCGAAAAATAAATTACCCCCTTTTGCTGGTCGATTTTCGAAAAAGCCAAAAACTGTGTCTATGTTTTATGTCAAAAGTATTAATTTATTCAAGGTAACCGGACAGCGCGTTAAAATTCTTCCATACAAACTTTAGCACCCCCTAAATAAAATCCCTTTGACGGGTAGTTTCGAAAAACCAAATAATAACAAACTTTATTATTCATTTAAGAATGTCTTCGTGCTAAGTTTCAAGTTTGATAAGATTTTTCATACAAAAGAAAACCCCTTTTTCACCCCATTTAAGGTCGAATTTCCAAAAACTCCTTCATAGAGCTCGCCTACATTATAAAAGGAACCCTTGTGCAAAAAATCTGATATGCCAGTCATTCAGCACTTCGCCCGTTATTTGGTTCGCGTGATTTTATTACTTTCCCCTACACATTTCACAACCCCGTCCACCCGCTGTAAATGGTAGTTTTATAGATTAAGATCATTATTATTTATTTATACACTAGTATAAGTGGACATGTTACGCCGACCCCAAATAAATTGGGATTAGGTCAGAAGAATGATGATGAAGTATTCGA
Organism: Fissipunctia ypsillon; assembly: GCA_947568875.1. Classification (NCBI taxonomy): domain Eukaryota; kingdom Metazoa; phylum Arthropoda; class Insecta; order Lepidoptera; family Noctuidae; genus Fissipunctia; species Fissipunctia ypsillon. Next base: position 19,184,846 of record OX387645.1, on the reverse strand, counting down.
GCCAAGTTTGTAGTTAAAAGATCAACGAAATAAGATTCTTTTCGCCCCCAACTTTGATTATTTGACTTATAGGTTATTTATTAACTCAAGGAATAAGATTTGTCATACTCAAACGAAATCCCCCCTTTAAGGGGGTGCCCTTAGAGGTCGAATTTCCAAAAACCCCTTCTTAGTGCTCCCCTACGTTACAAAAGGAAGCCGTGTGCAAAATTTCACGTTCCTAGTCCCAGTAGTTTCGGCTGTGTGTTGTTATGTCAGTCAGTCAGTTTCTCCTTTTATATAAATAGATTAAATATACTTAAAATGAATTAACTAAACGTAAATTAATAACGATTGTTGCTACCTTTATTGTGAAAAATTGAGTAAAACGCCATCTGTTGCAAATAGCTCTAAACAAAATGGGTAACAGATATCTGCATTTAACGACTTTATCATTCTATGGGTTCGAATCACGTTCGAATGGAAGTTAAAGTTTTCAGTTATCTTTTTTTGTCGAAATTACGTGATTTATGATTGTAAATAGATAAATCAGCATTGAGCGACGAAGTTTTAATATTTACTAATCTTACTTCAGCCAAAATCAGCCGTTTAACGCAATTTAGTGGTTGTACATTTTGTTAGAGTAACCTATACTGCCATCTATGATTTTTTTTCAAGACTAATTATAATTCGTTCCAGATGAGACCCCATGCCCTTATCTATGAAGTACGTTAAATGCTTGGCCGCTTGGCCGGCTGTCATTCGTGATAAATAAATTATAAATGATTTTATTTCTGTAAGTAGGTTTATACAAACACTTTTACACGTCAAACATTTTTTTTTAAACTCGATGAGGCCGGCGTTTCCTATCTGACTACTCTGAGAAGAAAGGCCGAAACAAACTCAGAGGTCACAGTTTCTTTTAAAGTCCAGACATAATTTTGGTCAGATCATGTGAATACCATGTAGGTTGGTGTCTGAAATGGTCTTTTGAGGAAAGAACCACACAGATTGAGTGGACCTGTCCAGTCAGTGCAAGCATCTGTCAGTAATCGTACAGCTCAACGTAAAAGTTAAGGAGCTCAACAATTCGACGAACAATACCAAAGAAAGGACATTTGGGTAGGCCGCATAATTTACTCAAACTGGCAAACTATGATTAAAATTGAGAGGAAAAAAAAAATAAAAACATGGACCCACATAGTCTTCACATTCACAGTAATTAAAATAATATAACATTTTACAAATTAAATATTCATGTCATTGTATATATAAAATTCATCAATGACAATGTGTATATAAGAAAAAAAAATTAGCAAAAAGAAAAGAACAAAAAAAATCAGTATGTATATGTATAAAAAAATAAAAAAAATATTGGAGCAGCTCAATCCCACGCCTTTTTGTCATGAATGTAATCCTTAACGGTATAAAAGGCTTTCTGGCACAACTTACGTTTAATAAATTATTTGAATTTATTAAGGCTCAGATCTTGAACGGAGCTTGGAAGTTTATTATAAAAACGTATACATTGACATCTGAACGAGCCACCTATTTTCTTGAGCCTTGTTGTAGGTACAACAAATTTGTGTTTGTTCCTAGTGTTCATATTATGGATATCACTGTATTTTTTAAACAATTTTATATTTTTATGGGCATATAAAAGATTTTCAAAAATATACTGAGAAGGCACAGTCATTACATTAATCTCCTTAAATTTCTCTCTGAGAGTGTCTTGGACTTAACTTATAAATTGATCGAACAGCTCTTTTCTGCAAAACAAAGATAGTCTGAATGTCGGCGGAATTTCCCCACAACAGAATACCGTATGACATTACACTATGAAAATAGCTAAAGTACACTAAACGGGCTGTCTCTATGTCAGTTAAATTACGAATTTTTCTAACAGCGTATGCTGCAGAGCTTAGTTTTTTTGACAATTTATCTATATGTGGGCCCCACTGAAGATTAGCATCCAAAGTTAAGCCCAAAAATACTGTGCTGTCTTCAGGATTCAATTCTTCGCCCTTTATCAACACCTTAGTTTTCACCTGCCTAACGTGAGGCAGCGTAAACTTAAGGCATTTGGTTTTTTTTATTAAGAAGTAAATTATTTACATTGAACCAGTGAACTACTTTTGAGATCGCGCTATTTACATCGTCAGTAACCAGCTGCTGACGTTTAAGTTTAAACAAAAGTGAAGTGTCATCCGCAAACAACACTATATCATGATCGTCTTTTACGAGGTAAGGCAGGTCGTTAATATACCTAAATAAGAAACAAGAAAGGACCAAGAATGGAGCCCTGCGGGACTCCCATTTTTACTGTAGATCCGGGAGATCTTTTCCCATTAACGTCAACGCACTGAATCCTATTACTCAAGTATGAAGTAAGAAGATCCAGAGCGGTGTTTCGGATCCCGTAGTGGCGGAGTTTCCTTAGGCGTGCGGCGTGGATCTTTGACAGTCATTATGGGTCGTCAGAAGCCCGAAAGTCTAACAACCAGTCTTACTAAGGGGTACCGTATTACCGTGTAAAATACTGACATTCAGCTGTATCCGGTTAGACAGGAAGCCAACCCCAACATAGTTGGGAAGAGGCTAACCTTTTCCCAACTATGTTGGGGTCGGCGAAAAAATTTTAAAAGCTATTATCATCATCATAATAGCTTTTAAAATTTTCTGCCTACCCTGTCTTAAATAAAACTGTGCACGCTACTGCTCTATACGCGAAAGACACTTGCGCAAATCCACTTGCGCTAAAGGACTGTTGCGCGAAAAAATTGCGGAAATGAGATTTCTTCATAACATCACGCCTGTATTCTTTCAAAGGTTTGGGGCAGGCGTGTATGCTGTGAATACACGCAGAATTGTATTCGCCAGTTAAGTTCCAGTTACAGACAGACTGGAAGTAAATAGTCTAATTAGTCGTCAATACTTTTTGTTGTAGTTTTTTTATGTACTTTTTTTTGTTTTTTTCGACATGAAAACGATACCCATGACGAAAAATTTGCTAGGTGGCGCCATCTTGAATTTTGATTTTGACCTCATTATCGTTGTCAGCGCCTTCGAAAACCATGACAACAACTCTCATGTATGAAGAAATCTCATTTCCTTAACTCAAACTCAAAGCATTTATTTCAATTAAACCAATTACAGGCACTTTTGAATTGTTAAAGAGTCAGTCAATTAGCCAGAAAATTGAAGCTAGTCGCCCATTCCAAAACGTAGATCTCTATGGAGAAGAATGGGCAAGAAACTCCATGGACACTCTTTTAAATCAAAATTGTTACAAAATCCTGGGTACATTGTTCTTGTTGCTTCTATATGTGAGAACAATGTAAAAAATAAATAATTAAAAACAATTCAAAATATAAGATTAAAAATAAGCCCTGGCAGTTAAGAGATGACCAGTCTCCACTAGGCGCCCGTTCACGAACATGACGCGTGGATCAGCACCATCCAGCTCAACCATTTTGTAGGGAACCGAATGATCCAACACACGCGCCACCATCAGCGAGACATTTAAGTGAGCATGACATACTCTCAACTGCCATACTCTTTCAAGTCAACATACCTACATCATAACATAAAACCGCTCCATGGTACTCACATTTACAAAATTTAAAAAATACAAAACTATAGTTTGCAATGATTGTATTTAAAAGATTAGTAAATAATAAGGTCATAATGTCAGAAAAAAAGGGACGCATTTCTTCCAAAAAACAAAAAATAAATAAATTTTAACAAAGCCCAAGTGGCTGTGGAGCAGGACCAGCATTTAGCCAAGCATTTTTATCTATGATGTAATCATTCAACCTATAATATGCTTGTCTACATAGTGTGCGTTTAATGCATGTTTTAAATTGCTTCTCATTTAGTTGAAGAATATCGAGAGATAACATTTTACACAGTACTGTAGTGACCTGCCACGATACTATAGGCAGACCACTACGTATATTGTGTGTGTTTGGTCTCGACGTCGAGGTGTGTTGGTGTATATATGAAATGAAGAACACGGAAGCACTGTTATTCCTATTTATTTGCTTATATGAAAGCACATTACACTGTTAGGGGTCAAGCTAGTACTGCACTGACTCGATATAAAACAATATGACCATACGTCATAATTTTTACCTATTCTAAATTCTAATAAACCAGTGTTTGTCTTATCAGCCAATGTCACAATCCGAGGAGGATTCAAGCGGAAGGCAGGCTCAACTAAAGCTTCTACAGTACCCCATAAAAGAAGTGTGTATATTGGCAAGGTACCGTCATGATGTTAATTTTTTTAAACAGTTCCCTTACAGATTCGCGACTGCGGAGGTTGTAAATGGCTCTGACAGCCCTCTTTTGCAGAATAAAGATAGAATCAATATCTGCAGCCCGTCCCCATAACAAAATACCGTAAGACATGACGCTATGAAAGTAACTAAAATAGACCAGTCTCGCGGTATCCACGTCTGTTAATTGGCGAATTTTCCAAACAGCGTAAGTAGCCGAGCTTAGCCGCCCTGCTAGTGATGTTAAATGAGGACTCCACTGCAGCTTTGAGTCCAGCGTAATTCCCAGGAAAACAGTCTGTTCGACGAATTGTAGTATTTCCTTATTCAATACTACGTGGCATTCACTACTTCTAACATTTGGCAACGTGAATCTTATGCATTTAGTTTTCTTCAACTTTTCGCGCAACTGTCCTTTCGCGCAGGTGTCTTTTGCGCAAGTGGATTCGCGCAAGTATATTTCGCGCAAGTGTCTTTCGTGCAAAGGTCCATTCGCGCAAAAGTCCTTTCGCGTAAGTGTCTTTCGGCGCAGCCCATGAAAATTTGCGTCAGCGACGTCAGACGCAAGCCATTACTATATTCTTTGTACACAGTGTAGCGAAAAAAAAATAGAAGAAAAAACACTTTTTCACCACATCACGTTTAATTTTATTCTTTTAAAAAAAGGAAAACATTGTAATTTAATATAAAAAATAAAAAAAAATAATATTTAAAGTATAAAAAAGTTGCGGGTTGATTTATGTAAAAAAGAAGATAAATAGCAGAGAACTTTGGTCCGATAGGGTAAAAGCACGCGAATATCGAAAGAAAAAAGACGTCCTAACATGTCGATTGCAATCGCTATCAGGTAACGCTCCCAAGATAAACCGTAAAGGGAAAAGAGATCAAAGAACCAAGGTATCTCGCATTTTACAAGCTTGAAAATTTAAAATAAAATTGTGAACGAATTAAAAATTTACAGAGAGTTAAACTAACTACGTTACTTAGCTAGTATATAAAAATATCGTGAAAAATCGTTGTCCAACGTAATTACGTCCGGCGAGGTGTCGTAGACAGCAGGAGCTGGCTCTCTGGCTCAGGAGTTGGCGCTGGCTGGGTGGTCCACGTGGTTGTGTGGCCTTCGCGACTGGATGCGGCCAATTACTCCGCGTTGACCAACGATGTCAAGCGTTTATTTGAGCCAGAACCTGGAGGCCGAAAGACGGCCTGTTCTAAACTCCAGGTTAAATTGAGACGAACTTCCCGACTCAAACCATGGAAGTATGGGATTCGAACTTGAAAGAAACGTTCCTATGACAATAAATAGCGGATATTAGCACAGAAGGTAAAAAAGACCATAATCCTACTACGGCAACAACATTACAGGAATACATACCAAAAGTTGAAGAAAGAGCGACGTCGAGAGCAACTTTGCTTTATATACACTAGAAAATCGTATTTTCATACGATTTTCTAGTGTATATAAAGCAAGATTTTACAAATTACACGTAAATTTTCAACTAACTGGGTCAGTATCAACAGATCAACTCTTTGCAACTGATGCACCATACTGAAAAAAATGAGGACCCATCTGTCAGAAAAAAATAATTCGAATCACGAAATAAGAAGGTAAATAAAATATCGACAAGAATCAATGACAAACGGAAAAAGGTTGACATGCAGAATTATGCTGCAACAGGTAAGCTAAATGAAGTGCAATGCGTACTACTGGCAATGGAATTCATATAGTCTAAAACTTATCAAAATATACGAAGCAGTGAAAGATAATCCCAAAAAACTAGCAAATATTTTTAATCTGTGTTAGTTGAAGAATTAGGTTAGAATTTTTCTGCATGTATCAACTTTTACAAATAAAAATACGCCAAAGGAAAACTGACCTTTCACTGCGGAAAAATACTAAAAACCACGAAAGCTATCTTTTTAAGTACTTACTTACTAAAGAACGATGAGTGAGATGACCGAAGTAATGACAGAAAATAAAGTTCTCCGATGTGGATGGCTAACAGAAGATCCACTTTACATAAAGTACCATGATGAAGAATGGGGACAACCACAATACAACAATTATGCCTTGTTTGAAATGTTGTGTTTAGAAGGACAACAAGCCGGACTATCGTGGTTAACAATATTGAAAAAAAGAGAAAATTATCGAAAGAGATTTCATAACTTTATCCCTCGCAAAGTATCAAAATTAACGGAAAAGGAGGTGAACAACTGTTTAAAAGATCCAGGAATTGTAAGGCATAAAGGAAAAATAGAGGCAATAATAAACAATTCTAGGTGTTATGTAAAAATGGAAAACGAAGGCGAGGATTTTACGAATTTTATTTGGAGCTTCGTGAACCAAAAACCCATCGTTAATAGTTGGAACCACTACAAAGAAATCCCATCTGAAACACCAATATCTATAGCATTATCGAAAGCTTTGAAAAAGAGGGGTTTTAAGTATGTTGGTTCCAAAATTTGTTACGCTTTCATGCAAGCGTGTGGCCTTGTGAATGATCATGTCAAAACCTGTGTCTGTTTCAATAAAAAGTAAATATTTTTTTACACTAAAAGCCTATTCACTAATACCTACCCCCGTCCTTATCTAAACCAAGCCATAGGACAAAGATTAAAAAAAAATCATGAGCTCAACATAAAAAGTAATAATTGTACCTATATAACTACCTGCCGCATAAATTACTTAAAAAATACCTTCTTATGTGATGAAAACCTCGTTCGTTTAAAAATAAATCAGGTTAAAGTCATAGAATTAATAGGTCTCTATTAATAGGTACTCTAAGCTTCGAGTAAAATACAATAATAGTTGTCACTGTGCGTTTGCAACAGAAAAATTAAACATTTGTAAATATTTCGAAACTTGTCACATGAAACCGATCGATGTAACAAACCTCATAACTTGTTTTGTTGAATTTGTGATTATTTGTGTTCGCACTACATGAAACTGAGTCAGATCTCAAGATTTGTTTTTAGCTGCGTTCGCACCTGTGGTTCGCACTGTCTAAAAGCATATTCAGTAGACATGTTTTGTAAAGTGATTTGTCTTGTTGCGTTTGCGTTCGCACTGTTGTTTGTTTGTCTCGAACATACAAAAGCATTTTATTATGAATTTGGTTTGTGAAACATGTCAACAGATATGAATCGTCAAACAAGTGTCGGATCAACAAGTTATGTGACAATGCAAACGCGGATCGATACATTGACGGAAAACGGAGTTTTCAATATGTTTTTATGTGAATGTTTCACCAGTGCAAACGCACTCTAAGACGATAAACATCGAAACTTGTAGTGGACAACATGTTGCATGGATCATACAGAGTTTTGTTATGAAAAACATGTCAGGAGATATGAATCTTCAAACAAGTTTCAGATCAACAAGTTATGTGGCAATGCGAAGGCAAGCCGCGAGGCTATACATTGACAGATTACGTAATAGCAGAAAACAGACAGAGATTTCAACGTTTTTTTGTGAATGTTTCGCCAGTGCGAATGCACAGTAACTGTGAGTTAAAAACTGCGAGTCTGTTACAGTTTTTTCACAGTTATTTTACCACTGATAGCAACAACCCAACAGCAAGCTAAAGTGAAAAGTTTCAGTCAAGCGCCTGCTACAAGGTCGCCAACCGCGTCCCGACAGCGGTAACCTTGGTGGTTTACGACCGTGTAGATGGTGGTTTACGACCAAACATTAAAACAGCTCTGCCAGTCGCTAACCAAGGTCACCTCTGTTAGTGACGCGGTTGGCAACCACGGAACAGAAAAGGCGACCGTGTAACAGGCGCTTAACTGTAAAAGGACATTTACCACATTACATTTATAGTGCGCCCGGTGAATTATGAAATTAAATATCTGTGGTACATGGAATTAGTATGTACTAAGTGGAGCGAGATTCGTGACGACAAGACTATCAAATATTATTAACAGTAAAACGCACCGTTCGCAGTTGTGTGAGTAATGTAATAATGTTAGGTGATCACGATCAGTAAAACTATCGAGACTTCGCTGCCATGTTCTTGACACAGAACATATATACCCTGGGCCAAAGACTGGGAATACAAGTCAGGTTTTTTCATCAGACTATCGGTTCCGATAGTCTGATCCGGCTACCGGAAAACGTTGGAGCCATTAGTTTTTATGAACATGTAATACACGTCCGATCCGATAGTCGGGCCGGACGTCCGGAGTCGGAAACTGGCATGCGGTGTTTCCGATTTTATTGCCGTTCCGATTGTTTGAAGACGCGATCTGCATACTTCTGGACAGAGACAAATAGACGTCCGATTCCACCCTCCGACTTGCCAGTTGATTCTATTATACTACAGGCAATGTTGACACTGAACGGACGCATCACTATGGTTCGGAAAATGAGCGAAAAATTAATTATAAAGTTTGTCATTATTTAGTTTTTCAAAACTACACCTCAAAGGGATTTTAGGGTGTGCTAGTTTGTATGGAAGAATTTTAAAGCACTCCTAATGGTTACCTCGAATAACGGTATTAATACTTTTGGCAAAAAATTTAGACAAGTTTTTGGGTTTTTCGAAAATCAACCAGCAAAACCTAATTTAGTTTTTGGGGGAGGATTTCACTGCGTGTCTGGATTAAGTCAAAGTAATTTAAACATTAAATGACGAAACACATGATTGAACATTTTTCAAAAACGAACCCCTTTCGGGGTGAAAAGGGAGGAGCAGTTTATATGAAATTTTATTTTTCCTTTCATCAATAAATTAATAATAAGTTAAGGTGGCATTCTGTAGTTTCTGTCTACCCTCATGGGAAGAAGGCGTGAGTTTATGTATGTAATAATAAGTAAAAGGATCTTAATAGTTAATTTTCCAATGGAAAACTACCGGTTAAAAGGGGTGGAGGGGTGTTAATTTTTATAGGAGAAAATACGAAATCCACGCACACGAAGTCGCGGGCAGAGTGCTGGTGTAATAGAAAAAGTAAATTTAAAATATCTATAAACTCGACTGCGCAAAAAGTGAACTAAGATGGAAACGAGATGACCTATTTTGTCTCCAAACAATCTCATGCATAGGTCTTAATTATTAAATATAAGAATATGCCTTTTATATATCCAGTGACACTCGCGCAATAAAGACGAATCTAACGACATATCATTCATCAAAATCGGTTCAGCCGTTTAGTAGTTACGAGAGAATATAGGGACGGACTTAAATGCTCTAAGGGACGGACATACATACATACATAGATATGTACATATAGGTCAAACAGATAACCCTCCTTTCTCTCTCTCACATTTCTTGGCTCCGCCGCCGTCGGATAATAAGTAACAGTAATTCGTCCATCTTATCTTTTTGCTCTGTACGCAACCACCCGGAATGCGAGCTCGGGAACGACCGAGTTCAGAAAAAGCCTGACGTAAAAATCGGACGTGTATTGAGTAAATATGATCCGATAATCTGATCAGACAATCGGAAACAAAACCTGACGTGTATCCCAGTTTAAAGGGGTTCGTGCTATTCATCAAAAGACCACACAGGGACGTGCACAGAACACATATTACCCTACGGGGGGACGTGGATGGTAATGGATCGATCTGCCATCTAACACGCGATTAGGCTGTATTAGGATAAATATAAGAATATATTTTATTATGTCAGTCCTTAAAAGTTTAAGTGTTAGAACTTGCGGAATTCATAGTGATAATTATTATATATTGTTTATTAATTACTAAGCTAGTTTTTTAGATAAATCTATATTTATAAATAAAATGGCACGTAAGAATACCCTGATCGCGTTTTTAACATAGATACATAATTGTATACGCAATCTGTGGGTGATTTTGTGACGCGATACGATAACTTCCTTTTTCGTATGATTGCCACTTTGCTTTACCTTCTAAGCCATCTCAGACGCGCCGGCTACACGTTAATAAAAGTCATAATGGCGGAACAACGTGAAAGAACTTTCCTCATGATTAAACCCGACGGTGTCCAACGTGGACTTGTCGGTACCATCATCGAGCGTTTTGAGAAGAAGGGATTCAAGTTGGTCGGCCTTAAATTCATGTGGCCCTCAGAAGAATTACTGCAGCAACACTACAGTGACTTGGCGTCCAGGCCCTTCTTCCCCGGTCTAGTGAAATACATGAGCTCCGGACCTGTAGTCCCTATGGTGTGGGAAGGCCTTAACGCAGTGAAAACTGGCCGTCAAATGCTTGGTGCTACAAACCCAGCTGACTCACAACCCGGCACAATCCGTGGTGACCTCTGCATCGAAGTTGGCCGCAACATAATTCACGGTTCTGACAGTGTGGAGTCTGCCAAGAAGGAAATCGCGCTTTGGTTTGGTGAGAAGGAAGTTGTCGGATGGACACCAGCTGCCGAAAACTGGGTTTACGAGTAATCTATTGCCACTGTTATTATTCCGTTATAACCTTTCACCACGTGTAGGTTATGTATGTATTACTTTTAAGTTTAATCAGTGTTATAATAAAATCTTAATTTTATATGTACGAGTTTTTTTTTATTCTTTAACCCTTTAACCGCCTACGACGGATTAATCCGACAAATATTTTCGTGTCCATTTCGCCAGGGTCGTATATTTACGACCAAATATCGTAATGATTCAAGTTGCCCGGCGCTGGGGGCACGACAACTGATATGAAGTCGGGCGGTTAAATAAGGTCCCATGTAGTTATTTGCTTACCTATATTAAAAAACTTCATACGCTCGCTACGTCGAAATTAGCCACCAAGTACAGTCGGGTACCCTTCTATGTAAACATAACTAACATTGTAATTTCTTTTCATTCGGTAGAACAGTGCAGTGGTGGCCCGGCTAGGGTGTGTGTTACCAGCGGTACCCAGTGGTAACGGCTGCGACTTAACCAGTTTGTAGGTTTGAACCCAGACAGGCGCTTTACTTTGTGTAAATTATTTCATCACCACTGCTCTCAAAACGGTGAAGGAAACCAGCATGTTCTAGAACCAAAAATTCGAAGACGTGACATCTACCAACTCGTACTGGGCCTGCGTGGTGGATTACGGCCCACTCCCTCACCGAGAGGAGGCCGTGTCTAGCAGTGGGAACATTATAGGCTGATTATGCAGGAAATGTAAAAATAACCGCACTCTTATTGCGGATTGGCGACGTAGGCATCACATCGGTACTTCCTGGTTTCGAACTCGCATCCTCCTGCTTGAGAAGCGGGCGCCAATCTATAGGCCATAACGATATTTGACAGACAACAAACGATCTTGTCGATTATCCAAATCAAAAGATGCAACATTCGACAACTAGGTACATCAGTGCTTTTTGAAAGCACCCGATTCCTGATGGAGAATCAAGTCTTCAGTGTTGATAAACACCCACGACAACACTCACGTGTAGGAACTTCGATAACATTAGGTTCCTACTAGTACATAATGTTTTGCATTTAACGCGACTGTATATGCACTTTATGACCCGGAAATGATGAAAAGTTATTTTCCACTCAACAAATGCATAATTAATTGACACCAAAGTCAACAATAATTGGACTAAAATCTAAACTCATAATTAGGTATGTACCGTATGTCTATCTCGAAAGTTCAAATGTTATTTGTAATCATAACGTGATTACGAATACATTATGTGGCTATGAACACTAATTGACCCTAAAAAACAATAAAACAACAAATATAGACAAAATTTTTACTATACATTCCATAATTAAAAATTCCAGGTTTAACTTACAAAACGCATCACTGTGACGCGGGTGCTTCTGGATGAGCTGCACTTACTACAATTTTATTAGATAATTAACGTCTATATGAAAATAAAAGATTAAATTGTATAGCAGCTAGTCTGAATATTGTATTGCGAGAAACATTTATCTATAACAAAGTATTGCTTCTAATATTAGTAAGTTCATCCCATCCACATTCTATTATAACAAAAATTCAATGACATCTCATTGGATATGCTAAAATACTAAATCACATAGGCTTTGTGACGCACCTGAATTCGTTTTATTTACATATCTGAAAAATAAAATGAAAGGGAATAAATATGGAGGCTTTAAAAATATTATGATGTTACAATCCACAGCCAAAAATTTAAGAAGGCTTGATTCTGGATTTTAAATGATAACCTAGTAAATCAAATTCAGAGTAAAAGAAAACCTTCTTTACATGTTTATCACATTATATAACCTGCGTTTTATATGAACACATAAATAAGTCAATAATGCCGCAGCGTTTGCAATACTAAAAAGTACATTCGATCATCATTATTGATGAGAAATATTGTATTTGATCACCAATGAATGCAAGGTTGGGCATCCTATATCACAAAATTATGTTCTCGGCCTTCACTTATTCACGATCACCTGAGTTTTAGAGACACGCTTGTCACCAAGATTATTAAAATTAACTGAAAGGGTGGGATTATCTTGAAACAAAACAGCTGTTAGACTCAAAGTGTTTGGTCTGCGTGATGTTCAACTTCGACAGCCGGCGTGCTTTGTTGCTCACTATTCTGTGTTTGCTGTTGCTCTTGTTGATTTTGTTGTATTCGTGAAGGTAAAGGTGCTGTTTGACCTAGAAAAAAAAAATTATATCATTACTCTTTTGAAAATATGGTTTTTTAATAATTTAGATGCTAATTTCGTATATTTTGATGCGTACCATATTTGTCGTGAATCCCTCGATGCCTCTTGAGCGCAAACCTATCTGCAAAGGCAGCCGTGCAAATGTCACACTTGAAAGGTTTCTCTCCGGAATGCACTTTAGCGTGGTTCTTGAGGTGGGCTGCTTGGCTGAACGCCGATCCGCACGTCTCACACCTGTATTGCACAAGACACATAATAATGATAATAATTCAAGATTTATATATAAAGATGTGTTAACCAGGAATGAGGGAAATTTCTATAATATTCCCACTATAGTACAAGATGTAACATAAATAACACACAACCTCTAAGGGGTCATTGTACGTACAATTATGAACAACTTTTACTATGGGACCAAACCTGAAATCTCAAAAAAAAAATCAGCTTTTCCCTACATTTATGTTCGCATAACTCGTGAGAATGTACGGAACAGCAGATTTTTTTTCGCGATTTCAGGTTTGGTCCCATAGTAAAGTTGTTCATAATGATGAGTACATACAATGATCTCTTAAGAGGTTGTGCGTTATTTAAGTTACACCTTGTATAATCCAGACAGAAAAATTAAAGGAATAGCCTTCATTCTTACAGATATCCAAATTGAGGTTAAATAACAACAGCTTTTTTAAAATTACGTTTCAATTTCAACCAATGTGACTCATGAATGACGTGCTCAGAATTTAAAATTATGGAAGCACTGTACTTTATAAACCCACCGATTTTTTATAGTAGGAATTCTTTTTTTGGTAGAATATACCCTTCTTAGTGTATTTTTAAAATCCCCAAAACCAGCAAATACATAAGAGTCGAGAAGAAAAAAAAACTTCACGTAGCAGGTCTAAATTGGTTTCCAAACAATAATATGTTTAATGACATTTCAAAGGACAAGGTCAACACCCCAGAGCATTTTCAATGTCAATGATACGTCTCGAAGTAAGGCGTGATCGACGGAGCCCCGCGATCTGGGTGGTACCTAACCTGTCCGAGTCGGGGTGCCCCAAGTCCCGAGCTCGCTTCGCTCGCTCTTGCATCCTAAGTTTTCATTGCCTTTTACTAAGTTGAGATGTCACTTTGTCTGAACGTAACATGGAACAACCAAGGAGTGAAATTCATTCAATGCCTGTGGTAAAATGTCAAAAAATTTCAATTTTATTTCATAATTATGTATAAATTTTTGAAACTACTATTTATTTTCTCGCAAACTATGCATTTGCTGGCTCTGTCATTTTGCAAGTGTTCTACATGAAGACATCTACACACTATAAAATTATGACACTTTGACGAGTGGGTTATAAAGTACAGTGGAGCCAAAATTATTTATTTTATTAAGTACCTAGTTTAACTATTAAACATATTATTGTTTATTTTATTTTTGTTGATTTTTTTTTAATATTAGGTCCTTACATATGAAATTAGCGTTTTGTCGTATGACCACTTTGATCTGAAATATCTCCTCTTTGGTTAAGAATTCCAAATTCAAATTTATAAATTCATTTAGTTGATACATGTGAGTTTAGAAAACAGTCATTCATTTGTTTTGTCCTCATTATTTTTTTCTTTAGCGTCGCTTATTACCACACAATGGAAAACATGAAATATCGGGAAATATCGGTATATTTACGAGTACGAGTTCTACCGTGGCACCAGTGCTGCAGAAACAGCTCGAAGGATTAATGATGTGTACGGCGCTGGTGTCGCAAAAGAAAGCACGGTACGTTTTTGGTTTGAACGTTTTCGTTCTGGAAATTTCGACCGTCAGAACCAACCCTGTGAACAGCCGGAGACCAAAGTGGATAATGAAGAATTAAAGGCTATTGTGGAAGCGGATCCATCACAAAGCACTTCAGAGATAGCTGCAGGCTTCGGGGTAAGTTATAAAACTGTATTAATCCACTTGAAGCAAATCGGAAAAGTAAAAAAACTTGAACGATGGGTACCTCATGAATTGAGTGCATCGAACTTGCAAACACGTGTCGACTGCTGTGTTACTTTGCTCAACCGACACAATAATGAAGGGATTTTAAATCGAATCTTACTTGTGATGAAAAGTGGATACTGTACGATAATCGGAAGCGCTCGTCGCAATGGCTGAACCCTGGAGGCCCAGCCAAATCCTGCCCTAAACGAAAATTAACTCAGAAAAAGTTACTTGTGAGTGTTTGTTGGACTAGCGCCGGTGTCGTTCACTACAGCTTTCTAAAATTTGGCCAAACGATTACGGCAGATATCTATTGTCAGCAACTGCAAACCATGAAGGAAGAACTAGCTGCTAAACAACCGAGATTGGTCAATCGCTCTAGGCCACTGCTGCTTCACGACAACGCAAGACCACACACTGCACAACAAACAACCACTAAATTAGATGAGCTACAATTGGAATGTCTGCGACATCCACCGTACTCCCCAGACCTTGCTCCAATAGATAACCATTTTTTCCGGAATTTGGACAACTTCTTACAAGGAAAAAAATTCAACTCCAATGCGGTAGTCCAAACCGCCTTCAAAGAGTTTATTGATTCTCGCCCCCATGGTTTTTTTAGTAAAGGGATCAATGAACTACCTATGAGATGGCAAAAGTGCATAGATAACAATGGTGCATACTTTGATTAATTAAAGATATTTTACAAAAAAAAAATGACTATATTCCTCCCATACAAAATGCCAATTTCATATGTAAGGACCTAATATTATGTAAAACTTAGAATAAGCTTATCATTGGGAGGAGAAATAAAGAATATTGATTGATTGATTGAACTAAACTATGATAGATTGTTATCACCTCTTTAAGCCAACATAGGATAAATTAAAGCGTAATGAAAGGCGAGGACAATCTTAAAAATTCATACTGCTGCCTGAAACTTACCAGGGTTTATACGTGACCCACCCTGGCTTTGCACGGGTGGCCTAAAACCGTAACAGCTCAGCTAATAGAATAAACATTTATACTAAGGCATGCAAGGTAAGTACTTACTTGTATGGTTTCTCCCCGGTGTGTATACGTCTATGATTCCATAAGGTGGCGTGCCGTGCAAATCCCTTGTCACAGACCTGAAAAAAAAAACAATCCAGTTTTATTGTAAATGCTAGGTCTAATTCTAGTCGGATATTGGTAAATTTATCCAATATGCATTATTTAATTTAGATAGTCCAGGAGTCTTGTGTACGTAGTTCGCGAACGAACTAGGTCGGAAGAGCGCTCCCACAGACGAACTAGTTCCCAGATCCCTCGCTTCTTAGTTCATTAGTTCGTTCGATAAGACCAACTTGTAACAGCGAGAATTAGCAAGAGCGCGGCGCCGCCCGAGTTAGTCATGTCACTACCACCGCCTACCGCTGAACGCATGCAGATGCAGTAGCAAAGCGAGCAAACGATCTGCCTCTCTAAGTATGTTTCGAGACGGGAGCTGACGAACTAAAAGAACGACCTAGTCCGCCAAGGAGCTGCGAACTAAACTGAACGTTTCAGGTCGCAAACTATTATGCGCAAGACAATACAGCAATTTAGAGCTTATTGCACTTTAGGTTTTTTAAGGTTCTGTACCTCAAAAGGAAAACAACCCATATAAGATCGCTAGTGTGTCTGTCTGTCCATCTATCACAGCCAATTTGCTCCGAATCTAATGGACCGATTAAGTTGAAAGGTACACATATCAATTTCTGGAATATGGGGTTCATTTTATTTGAAGAGCAAATAAGAAAATTAAAGAAAAAGTTTTGCAAACTATATTACTATACCATGTCACATATCAAATGAAAGGGTCTTACTGTAGGGGTCTTGAATAGATTTTTTGTTTATAGTTTTAAAATTATTTAAGAAAATAGACGAAAATTTACCATACCCCCTTATCTCCGAAACTACTTTATGAAGTCTATGGTCTTAAAATAAAACGGTAAATCTCTCAATATTGTGCGTATATTTGCAGTTGGAATGTATGAGAGAACGTTTTTCGACTACAATGTTAAGTTTGTTCTTAGGATAATTCCTTATCTCCTTTCTTCATCCCAACTACGGAACCCTTCATTGTGCGTGGTCCGCCACGCATTTGGCAGTTTTTATTTTTGTATAAAAAAACCATTAGGGCCAAAAATCTAAGCCCACGACACGTTGTCGTATCGCCAAAATCTGCGACCAAGCTCGATCCTTACAGGACTGTTAGTAATTTTCACATGTTGCATATTCGCATCTTGGTTTTGAATATTGGCCTTGAGTCTAGCCCATAAATTCAAAATGTAATCTTGACTATCGCACATATTCACAACGTCGTTTTCACGATGTCCTCTTGTGCTTGTTTTTGTAAGACCATACAATTATTAAAATCCTAATAATTTGAACCTTTACTTACTTCGCAAACATATGGCTTCTCCCCTGAATGTGTTCTTTCATGGTTTTTCAAGTGTGGTGATTGTGAAAACTGCATGCCACAAGTATTACACCTGAAAAAATATCAATTATTTTCTATTGGGTAATAGAGACATTAAGATAAAGAATATACATTCCTGTTTTCTTTTATTAAGTTAAGGAGGAAGCGCCACGTAGCCCGCGAAATTCAAACTTTCATGTTTTTTTGCAATTTACAAGTCAGTATTAAGTTGTATGTTGATTAAAGTATCATTCGCGACCGTAACAAATATACACTTCTGGACACATCTATTGGCCCACCTTGTATTTTCAGTTTCGTTTGGTCCTAGCTAAAATTTTATATTAGGTCGAGCAAAAAGTTTTTATGCAGTTTTGAACCTGGCACATTCACAATTTCATTTAATAGTCTTTTTTTGAATTTCGAACACAGAATTTAAAGAAACAAAAGACAATTTGGAGCCTGTTTGTTGATATCAAACAATCGAATACTAAGAAAACTTGGTTTTATTGGTTTACTTGGATTTAATTCTTGAAAAAGTGATTGATATCTTTGGTTTTGCAACAAACATTACTTATTCTTAACATTAAGGTGAGGTTCTATCAATAATCTATGGATACTTCACCTGAAGTCGCCGCCCAAGCTGTGGCACTTATTCAGGCCGGACACAGCCAAAGAAACGTGAGTGCTCAACTTAATTTAAGTCGATCTGCGGTCCGAAATGTTTATCGGAGGTACCTAGAGACTGGCGGCTTTGTTCGTCGCCAAGGAAGGCCACGATCTCGGGTCACAACTGAAAGGCAGGATCGATTCATCGTGACGACCAGCTTGAGAAATCGTCACCTTACCTCCATTGAGATACAAAACCAACTTCGAGACTTCCACGGAGTATCTGTGAGCGCTCGAACTGTTCGGAGAAGGTTAAAAGAACGCGATATGGTACCACACAAGCCAGCTAATGGGCCCAAACTAACGCGAGCCCACCGAACAGCGCGCCTTCATTTCGCACGCAGTCATTTAAATTGGACACAGCAAGATTGGAGCCGTGTACTCTTTTCTGATGAGTCTAAAATTGTGTTACATGGCAATGATGGAAGGAAGAAGGTCTACCGACGTAAGGGAGAGCGTTTCGCACAATGCTGCTTTGAAGAGAGGGTTGCTTATGGCGGTGGCTCATGGACTGTCTGGGGCGGTATATCCGCGAGCGGCAAAACTCAACTTGAGGTTGTTACAGGACCACGGCTGCCAACATTAAATGCTGAAAGGTACATTCGTGAGTGCTTAGAACCTCACGTGATACCATACGCGGACTATGTGGGCCCAAATTTCCTTTTTATGCATGATAATGCAAGAGCCCATGCGGCCGGCATCGTCAGGGAATATCTTCGGGATGTGAACATCACAGTTATGGACTGGCCAGCCAGAAGCCCAGACATGAACCCCATTGAGCACATGTGGGACGAGCTAAAAAGACGTGTTAGGGCTCGTCAGCCAGTTGCCCAGACGATGCAGGAGTTGAAAACTGCCATAGAAGAGGAATGGGAGATGATCCCTCAAAATTTCATAGAGCGGTTGATAAACTCTATGCCTAATCGTATGAGAGCTGTGGTAGATGCCCATGGAGGCAACGCGCGTTATTAAATTAAACCTTTATTTGATAAAACATGTTTTTTATTCAAAAATCAATTGCCTTTAACAAGGCGCATATCCGACTTGTTAGGCGTAGCTCCATGTCGTATGGTATTCTGGATTCAAATTTAAAACAATACGATCGAAAAAGATGGTAAAATGTATCAGGTTTAAAACTGCATCAACAGTTTTTGTTCAATCTAGCAATCATATTTCGGTAGGGGCCATCGAAACCTAAACTCTAAGGTGGGCCAATAGATGTGTCCAGAAGTGTACATTTACAGAATTATAATCATCAAAGTCAGTAATACAACTCCATAAGTTTGTAGGTGTAATACTAATTGTCAAGATTTCAAGAAATAGTCATTCAATAGAATTACAGAGTTGTATTGATGATTTAATTATTATAATTCCGTAAAACCATACCTTTTACGGTCGCGAATCATATTTTGATCAACATACAACCTAATACTGACTTGCAAATTGCAAAAAACGTAAGAAAATGTGAATTTCCCGGGCAACCTGGCGCTTTCGCCTTAACAATATAAATAAATAATTATTATATTAAATATACATACCTATATGGTTTTTCTCCTGTATGTATTCTTGAATGATTCTTAAGATAAACAGCCTTAGCAAATGCGATTCCACATATGCCACATTTAAAGTTTTTCTCACCAGAATGCAACTTTTTATGTGACCACAATGAGGAATATCTGGCAAAGGAACCTCCACATATATTGCAGTGGAATGGTTTGTCCAAATTTGTATTATTTAACTTATTCTTATTCCCACCTACGAAAATAATGCCTGAACCATTGCAGTTCTGACATTTTGTTACTGATGCTAAGTTTCTCCTTTTCACAGGGTGGTGACCAGGTACTGAAACAAATGTGTTATTATTAGATCAAGAACATCGACGCATGCTTTATATCTAACGTCTTCATAGGAGACAAAGGCACAAAAACAAAGACTCAGCATGTTCTTTTTGGGTCAAATAACGTTTTTAAAACATAGGTATACTCACAAGGTTTCTGTTGTTGCTGCTGTTGCGTTTGCTGATTGGTCTGCGCAGTCGACAGTGGATCCGAGGTCGGCTGCACCGCGCTCACTTCAAACTTAACATTGTCTTCCGTCGCCACGAATATTTGGGTTGCATTCACTGACAAACAAAAATTAAACTTATGAGCGATTGATTAGCTTGTTGGTCAATTCTAGGTCCTGGATTGGGCAGTGTTTAAAGGTTTTTGTGAGGGTGTATTATATACCCCTCTGCATAGCCCTTCGGGAAATATGTATAAGGGTAATGTTACGCTCTTAATATATAAATAGGAATAAAATAATATACTCACATTGATTATTTCTCTGATCTACAGAATCTTGTGCAATGCAGTTTTCACAGCGAATTAGCTTGGGTCCCTTTCTCTTAGGATTATTAGGAATAGGTCCACCACAAGTAATACATTTCTGGACCTTTTCTATTATAACTGGTTTAGCTGAAATAGAGATGAGAACACTGAATAAGGTTGTCTATCAGAAGGCTTGATAGGATTGAATGTGCAAAATTAACATGCAGTATTTAAGCTAGAACCGACACATAGTAATATTTTCATCCATTGGAGACAACCCTGTTATACTTTCTCAAAGTTTAAAGGAAGCAGTTGTTGAAAGTAGCCCACAGCTTACTTGTATTACTTAGTGGTCAAATAAATAATCCTGATATGATTTTACTATGAGACTATAAGTAATTCTTATAACTTAAGGCGAAAGCGCCAGGTAGCCTGGGAAATTCAAATATTCTTACGTTTTTTGCAATTTGCAAGTCAGTATTAGGTTGTATGTTGATCAAAATATGATTCGCGACCGTAAAAAGTATGTATTTACAGAATTATAATAATTAAAGTCATCAATACAACTCTTTAAGATTAGGTAATTCTATTGAATGACTATTTCATGAAATCTTGACAATTAGGATTATACAAACTTATCGAGTTGTATTACTGATTTTGATGATTATAATTCTGGAAATGCATATTTGTTACGGTCGCAAATGATACTTTAATCAACATACAACTTAATACTGACTTGTAAATTGCAAAAGTTTGGATTTCGCGGCTAAGGAAGCAGTGCAGAGTAGGTTTCGGTTTTACTGTGTAACTGGTTGTAAAAAACTAGCTAGACAATACAAACAGAGGTCTTTAAATCAATAAGTGTAGGGTGGTCAGCAGTGGAAAAACCATTAATAGTGCCTACTAACTGTCTTGAATTTGTACGTGGTGTTGCTGCTGCTCATTGGGATCAGAGGAGAGGATCTGAATGTGTGGAGGCATGGCAACATCGTTTCCAGTACTTACACCTGTTGCTACCACCGTAATATTGTTTTCTGTAATCAAAGAATTAAAGTCAGTGAACTTTTAGTTGATACCAAAATAAGTTTCTTATCTCATAAACATTTTAACAATAATTTGATTGAAGCAGGATTTTGATATATAGCACAACTGTGTTAACAAAATAATTGCTTCTTCTGCAAATTCTGCTCTCTCAAGAAGCTAAGTACTGCCAGAGTATTTCTATTCAGCTGTGATGGGTTTGCTAAAACTGGTTTATCAGCTGGCTGGCTTTCTTTGAGGGATCTGTACATTCATTATTTTGTGTATACCACAGCACAATTAAAAATATATCATCACTAAGTCAAAGATTTAGAAGTTTTTCTCAAGTTATAGTTCTTATAATATAAACTTTATTTTATTTCCTTTAAACTATAGCTAAAAACGTAAAGGTATGTATGTAATGGCAAGCCAAAATTATGATGATTTACATTTCAATAAGTAACTCTCATTAACTCTAAACAGTGTTTTACGACTTAATGACTTTTCCCTCTATGGGGATGATATGTACAATTCCATTGACAATCAAACAAATGAAAATTACCTGTATCCTGAGCATGTATTCTTTTATGAGCATTCAGAAGAGTAAGGTGCCCAAACATCAGACCACAAACATCACACTTAAAACTAATATTTGAAATTGTATTCTGAATTCCATTTGGAGCAATTTGCATTTGATTCACTAATGCATAGTTGTAGGAAAACGGCTGGGCTATATAACAAGTCTTATCGTCGCTGGTGGTCAGTTGTGTTATATTGACACCGCTGGTCACATTGCCAGCTCCACTAGTGGTACCTGTGCCTAGTTTGCCAATCATATTTACGTTGGTAGTATAACAAAATGTAGGAAACTCCTGAAATTAAAAACAAATTCATGAAAAGTGTTAGCAAGTTATGAGAAGAAGAAGATAAAAAAGAATAACCAGTCTTATAAATGATAATTTGTGCAAGGACAAAGAATACTTTCAAAACAAGAAACATTCTTGTTTAAATATACATTTCCAATCAACTCAGGCTATCACCACTGCTAGACAACAACTTGGCTTTGAACTAAGTTGCAACTATTAGAAATTCTTATGGCATATTATACCTTTATACTTGGTATTCTATAAGATGTTAAGTACCTTTGTACAATCTATTTATTTGTTTTATTGTAACATTCCTAATGTTTTGACTCTGTGGGATAAGTTGTACTTTTTTTACAACTTATATATATTTTGTATTGTATTATTCTTGAATGTCGTAATATTTGTGTTTAACCATAGGTTATGCATATGAGTACAAAACGTATAATTATAATACCTGTTGTTGTTGTTGAGTTTGTTGAGTCTGCTGAGCATTCTTTTGCTGAACGTTTTCAATGTTTTTGCCTTGAGACTTTTGTGTAGGATGCTCTTGATACTGCAGCGTCGGCACTGTGCCGGTTTGAACGGTGTTCGTAGTGAACATATCGACACAAATTAATTCATCACACAACTTCAATCAGCAGCACATTGTATAAATCTGTTATAACATAAAATACACACTGTAAATATGTTTGAAAACATCTTTGCGCGTTCAACAAAAGCGCGGCTAATTAGACGTGAAAGAGAAACTCAAACACAAAGTGCGAAGGTAACGGGGAATATTTCTTATCAGTCTACTCGTAAAAAGATCATTCGTTAGAAAGGCAGTGTCTCCTGAATAGTCGATATATGCAAGAAAAGGATGACGGAATATCCATACGCGCTACGAGTGAGCGGACGCCATTGTACTCGACCAAGAGCCGAGACGCGGTCACGATTAAAATTAAAAAAAAAGTTAAACAGGAAATTATTTGTAATAATTCACTTTTGCTAACCTGGTTTCAATTTTGCTAAATACTTAGAATAGATTTTTAATATCAAACAGATTCAAATTATTTTATTTCTGTCTCACTTTCTTGTCCAATTCTCCATCTCACGAAAGAAACGAAATGGCGATACAATACAAATAAAATGGCGGCTTTGAGGAGGGGCGGGCGGCGGCGCAACACTGCAACCATTGCCAGCGCAAAAATGTGATTTTATTGAGATTTGTGAAGGAAATTGAATTATGTACTAATTTCTACCAAAAAGACGATAATTTGTTCAAAACGTCTTCAATCTAAAAGTGCGAGCAATAAAAATCAACCTCTTGCTCTGTAAAATACACGGTTTTGCTTCATTGTTTCTTCTGCTGATTCTGCAAGAGGACAGTGTGCTTAGTATACTTTGGGAGGCTTAGCACACGGAGGCAGTGCTGCCTGCTAAAGCAATAATGATTTTCCATGTATTTGCAATACACAGCGTATTTACAGTATAAATACATAGTCAGTGTATGTTGAAGATGAGCAACATAGAATACAGTAAAGATAAAAAATCAACATAAAATGTTGAGTTACTCTAGTTTTGCAGTTAGCCAAGACATACTGGGCGCATTGTTTACAATATGGGGATATTTCACCATAGAGTATGGTGGCGCCTAACACCATATACTTGGGCGGAAATATAAAATTGTTTGCGTTTATCCCAGACGCAGGGAGCTGGTTCAATTAAATAGTGGACTGTATAATGCGGGGGTGGAAAGTACGTGGGTAGGTCTGACCTTGCAAAATACGACACGAATTAGGACGACGAAAATTGTACATGGACAAAGGAATTTGGCAGGAAAATGCAACACCACTGACCTGTAGATTCACCATCCATCCTCCACGTCAGCCGGCAGTAGATTCGCTTCCATGCTGGATCAGGGGCAGCGCACGAGAGGGCGCACAGACGCCTTTCACAGCATAAACACGCACTTTTCATAGTGTTTTAGACAATAGTTCG
Organism: Fissipunctia ypsillon; assembly: GCA_947568875.1. NCBI lineage: Eukaryota > Metazoa > Arthropoda > Insecta > Lepidoptera > Noctuidae > Fissipunctia > Fissipunctia ypsillon. The sequence continues at coordinate 19,160,763 of OX387645.1, read as the reverse complement.
TAAATGCACTCGCGACAGTTCGCAACCGTAAATTGGTAATAAATTAACAAGGGAGCATGTTCTTAGTAACACTACTCTCGTCGAAGCAAAGCGTCAAGTGAAAAGAGTCCTCACACCGTCACCGTAGATGGTGACCAGGACAGCGATAGTCCGGGTGTGCATGTGGGAAAAGGATAGGACACGATAGGATAGTAACGCATTTTGCAAGTCATATTAACTTCTACCCTACAATGAAAATAATAAACTAATACGAAATCCAACAGAGTATACACACAGTACATTTACACGAGTATACCTACCTGATGAGTGTATGAAGACCGTGGTTGTGCCAATAAACAAAAATAAAACTGGTGATGCATCAGATAGCAGCAATTATAGGCCCATTTCGTTAGCTACTACCGTGGCGAAAGTGCTGGACAGTCTGCTTGATCGCATTTTGATCAGCCACATAAAGCTGAACGATGCTCAGTTCGGTTTTAGGCGCGGGCTGTCGACAGAAACTGCAGTTCTATGCTTCAAGCACACTGTCCGGTAGGTACTACACCGATAGAAAGACTCCGGTATACGCTTGTTTTTTGGACCTTTCGAAAGCTTTCGATTTGGTGTCCTATGATGTGCTATGGCACAAGATGAGGACAGAAACCAGCCTCCCACAAGAAGTCGTTAACATTTTTGATTATTGGTATGGACGGCAGCACATCAAGTTACTACAATCTGTCAAATTTCTTTAATAGATTTTCAACTTTATCGGCAAAGCATTAGGTTCAAGGTTGATTGGGAAAATTTGACAGTTTCGGGTAGCTTGGCCTGCTGGCGTCTGTACAACAACCAAGTTAATGTAATACAGTGGGCGGGCGCGATCTCTGATACGTACAGACTGAGGTGTGGAGTCAGGCAAGGAGGTTTAACCTCGCCTCGTCTCTTCAATCTGTATGTAAACGGACTCATCGAGGAGGCTCAATAGCACGACGGAAAATACGTCAACAACATTAGTTACGCAAACGATATGGTGTTGCTGGGCCCCTCTATAAGCGCCGTTCGAAAACTCCTCGCTATATGTGTGGAATATGCCGAGGCCCATGGGTTCAGGTATAATGTCAAGAAAAGCGAGCTTTTGGTGTTCCAATCACCAGGTCATAAGATCACAGACGTACCACCCGTCCCCATAGACGGTGTTCCTTTACCCAGAGTTTCGCGATTCAAGTACCTGGGCCACTGGGTCTCGGATGACCTCTCAGACTACGAGGATATTGAGAGGGAGCGCCAGGCGTTGGCTGTCCGATGCAATATGTTGGCTCGTAGATTTGCACGCTGCAGTAAAGCAGTAAAAGTTACATTGTTTCGGGCGTTTTGCCAATATTTTTAAACCTGCAGTCTATGGGTCAAATATACGCAGAAGGCAATCAACGCCCTGCGCATATAGTTCAACAATGCTTTTAGGATGTTGATGCGGCTGCAGAGGCACTGCAGCGCGTCGGGCATGTTAAAGTTTGCCGACGCTCGTATTGATGGCTTCCATGCCATCCTAAGAAAGAGAGCTGCATCGTTGCTAAGTCGTGCCCGCGGCAGTGGCAACAGTATTCTTAGCGTTGTGGCTGGAAGAATTGACTGCCCAATATTGTGGCATTGTCTACAGTTGCATGTCAAAAAGAACAGCAACTGATGAAATGATATTGATTTTATTTATTTATTTGTATTTGTTTTGTTGTTATAAGATTTTAATTAATTTAAAGATTTTAGTTGATTTCTTGATTTTAAATAATAAGAATACCACACACAAGTATGCCACAGGCAATTAGATCGCACCGTGTAAATCAGGCTTATGGGGGTAGTCCGCAAAATTCAAACTTACGATTTTCGCAACCTGCAGCTCAGTGTCTGGGTGTATGTTGATTTTAAAGTATGATTCGGGACCGTAACCAATATTTACTTACAGAAATAAATAATTAGAATCAGTAATACAACTCCTGTTAGTATAATCCTCAAATGTTAAGATTTCATGAAATAGTTTTTCAATAGGATTATTTGGACTTGTTGTTATAATTCTGTAAATACATATTTGTTACGGTCGCGAATCATATTTTCATCAACATACAACATAATACTGACCGTTCTACTACTACTACGCTTTCGCCATATTGTAAATGTAAATTAGCCTTTTCGAAATAAAGGCGATAGCCAAAACCAAAGTTGGTATGTAGGTAACTATTCGCTGTAGCTCCCATGGCACGATTCTGCCAAAATGATAGCCTAACAAGACTTCAAACTGCAACTGTATTGGGTGCCGTGGTGGTTGCACCAGTTGGCGTTCGCTCATTAGGAACATTTACTCATAATTTATAAGTGTGTACAGTCAACCGCATATCAGTGGGAACACTTGTACTACGAAAATCGACAATGTAAAATTCTTACCACTGATATGCGGTTGTCTGAGCCGTAAGGGGCCCCCGCAGTAAGGGCCATAATAGCTGAGGCACTCCCCTTTCGAAAATTTGGTGTAGGTACCATTACCATATTATCTTCAGGAAGAGTTTCTAAAATGATACATAATAATATTCGTTCATATTTTGTTTATTTAAAGATAATTTCGTACATAGATGCCTAATTTACACTAGTTACATGTATAAAATAATAGTGAAAATATTGAGATTTAGATCGATTATAAATATCAGCTAATAATATACAGGGTCAAATAAAACTAGCTAGCGAAACTCTGCAGACGTGATAGGTATCGATATCTAAACACGATAAAATAAATTATAAAAAAGATTTGACGTTTTTTTTTTGGTCTACGATCGCTGGCTAGTGTTGTTACTTGAAATGTGAGTTAAATCTGTTTTATTTTATTTTATCGTATTAAGATATCGATACGATACCCATCACGTCTGTGAAGTTTACAAAAATAAACTGAATTTTTCTTCAAAAAAAGGAGGAGATTCGCAGTTTGTCGAAATCTTTTTGTGTGTTCCCCGATTACTCGAAGACGGTTGGACCGATTTGGAAAATTCTTTGTTTTTTGTTTGAAAGCGTTCACAGGTGGTCTCATTGTCATCAGGTCAGGGTCTGATGATGGGATCCGGGAGAAATCGAGGGAACTCTTCAAATATTATAGGGACACCTATAGCGATTTGCGTATTTTTTATAGTAACTTGTGCATTTGCTCTCGGAAAGCACCATTTGGTGAAGTGGAACTGATGATGAAGGCCACAGATGGCCACCGAAACAACTCAATAATAAGTATTTCACGGGTTGCGAAACGATTACTTTAAAATTATTGCTAAGCAATATAAGCTCGTCACAATGCATATGGTGAAGTGGAGCTGATGGTGAAGTGCCAGAACTCCTCAACAAGTAATGTCCCAGCATTGGGAAAAGCAGTGTTTTGTAATAGGTGATGAGCAGTTGTCATTAGGCTATTGTAACTTCGATAAATTACAAACCAACCCAAAAAACTTTGTAGCAAAAAACAAACAACCGACTTCCAAAAAACACACTACAAAGTGAAAAATAACTTTAATTTTGGAAGTATTTAGGTGGCAAAAACCTAAAATACAGATCCAAAGACACCGACTGCAACAGTAGACGTAATCGTCTGCAGTTTCGCTAGCTAATTTAATTTGACCTTGTACAATGGACTTTCACATTTTGTATTAGGTTACAAAAATAACTCACTGAATACTGATATGTGCTCGTGAATCGTGACGAATGGTAAAACAATGGGACACAATTTTATTTTCATAGAATTCTTTACCAACATTATCATTTAGTTTTATTTTACAGACACTTGATTTGTAAAATATTTTAATACAACATGTGGATTCGTTAGTTTATTATGTTCTATATCATTGAGTATATTAGATATTCGATGACTCCAGTTTTGACAAGTTTCCCTTTTAATTTTATCGAGGAGATTGTGTTCGGAACACCAAAAATTCTTAATAGTTGCCATTGCCAAAGAATCTCTTAATTTTTGTAACATGTAAAGTACTATAAATGTCAAAGAATTTTTTGACCAAAATTCATCATTCTTTTCTATTATTTCCCATATAAATAATGTTTTAATAAAATAGCTAGCCAATTTTTTAAATCCTTGAATATCTCGGAAAAGCTTTAAAAGTTTTATAGCACTTTTTAAATTATTCATATTATCCGTATAATATCGTTCTTGATACGGAAAAGCTAATCTCCAACTAAAATCATTATCACTAGGTTTTGGTACTGCAAAATAATTAGTAATGTTAGTCTTTCTAACTTTCTCAAAATCGATTTTTGAACTACATGGTACTTTTGGTAGCTCAAAAGCTAACGTTGGAACCAAATCCACATCAATAACGTAATCGTTTTCAATACATATTGTAACAGTATTAGCAGGACCCGACATCTTATAAAGGATTCTAAAATATTTATTTTTCACTTCTAAAATTCGTTTACCATCTTCTAGTGGCAATGTATTTAGAGCAGCATCTACAACACTTTGCATCCAGGATCGAAAATGTTTAACTGATAGACGGTAAGACCTGTCGCACCAACATTCAGTCTTATTGAAACCTTTGATAGCAGTGGCAGGAGTTTTCGACAGTCTGCGGAATTCTTCTGGCATTACAATACTTTGTAACCATTTTGATTTTCACGGGCATCTAAACCAATTTTATTGTAATTAACATGTATGGTCAGAACAACATTAATGTCGTATTCATTTGGTTGGCCCACGCGCATCCCATCAAAGTAGCTACCTAAATATTCTAATTTGGGATTCATACTGTCGAATAAACTGTCACATTTGCGCATTATCTTCAAAAGTTGTTGAAGCACTTTGTAAAGAATAGAGTTATTGTCCTTCCTGTCTTTTCTTTTAATTCGCACATGTCTTCTGTTCACCTCTTGGAAAACTTCTTCCAATGTCTTCACATGTCGACCTCGGTGCCGACGGCACGAGTTTGTCATCTTGCTGAAACAGTAATTGCTTATGAATATTGTTGGTCTCCCTACCTTTCTTTATGCATGTACCCAAGACCCCCTGGTCCCCTCCTGGTCGTCCTAATATTAAACATGAAGGACAGCACAGCTAGCGATGTGCAATGGCAGTGGGTGGGCCATGGTGGGCCATTGGCTGCTGCGCTACGACAGTTATTGTGACGAGGCAGCGGCAGCAGCGGCGGCGGTTCGATCCCCACCTGCATCAAATGTGTCTACCTACTCTAATATTATAGGTCCAGTACGCCTTAAAAGCCCGGAAAAGTGAAGTATTGGCCGAAAGGTCTGATGGTAATTGTTTATGTGAGAATTGAGTTCGTGAACTAAAAGCACCCAGGGGCCAGGATACTGAAGAAATGTAGGTAATGAAATATTGTTAAAAATAAACATTGCTAATATTAGACGTCCGTCGTTGCTTTTACAAGATTAGCCCAAAAGACCTTTTTAGGGTTCCGTAGTCAACAAGGAACCCTTATAGTTTCGCCATGTCTCTGTATGTCCGCGGCTTAGCTCTATTAGAAAGCTGTAATTTACGCCGACAAAATGGTAAAATATACTTATATACCTAATCTTAAAAAAAAAAATTTGTAGGATACCTCCCTTGCACGTAAAGTGGGGATGATATTTTTTTTTTCTCGTCTATCCCATGGTGTGGGGGTATCGTTGGATAGGCCGTTCCAAAATATTGCGGGACTTAGAAAACCATTTTCGATTCAAGGATCCGTTTGCGTAATATTAAGCTTTAAAGTGCTAATTTTTGTGTGTGTGTCCCTGCCAGCTAAATGGTTGTGTTTGCTATGTGAAAAAATTCACAGCAGTAGATTATATAACGAAGTTAAAAGAAAAACTATCACAGCTATGAAGGCTTTACAAGTTAACGAGTAATTGTCGACCAACTTACATTTGCAGTTGGAATGTATGGGAGAAAATGTTTTTCAACTACAATGTTAAGTTTGTTTTTGGGATAAACTTATACAAGACGTAACATAAATAACCCATAACCTCTTAAGGGGCCGGCGGACCATGCGTAGTTCATACAAACGAAATACCAAAATAATTTGTAAATGAAACATATTCTTATGGTAGTGTGTATTTATTGCGATCAGATTACAAAATATCTAGGTTCCCAAATATATATTTTGAAAGAACACTGATTTAAAGACGAGATATTGGGAATTTCAAATTTCTATAGAAAACTTATTTTTCTCATATCTCATCTTTAAATCAGTATTCTTTCAAAATATATATTTGGGAACCTAGATATTTTGTAATCTGATCGCAATAAATACACACTATCATAAGAATATGTTTGATTTACAAATTATTTTGGTATTTCGTTTGTATGAACTACGCATGGTCCGCCGGCCCCTTAAGGGGTCATTGTACTCATCATTATGAACACCTTTTACTAGGTATGGGACCAAACCTGAAATCGCGAAAAAAATGAGCCTGCTCCCTACATTTATGTTCGTATAACTCGTCAAAGTGTAGGGAACAGCTGTTTTTTTTTCGCGATTTCAGGTTTGGTTCCATAGTAAAAGTTGTTCATAATGATGAGTACAATGACCCCTTAAGAGGACAACCTCTCAACGCACAAGCGTTATGTTACATCTTGTATACGTCACGGCCAATTCTCCAACTGCAAAGGAGACACGGTTCAATAAATGTATGAGACACGGTACTGTAGAGGTTTAATGCCGGTGGCAACCTCACGTGGGACAGGCCGCTAAGTATTTGCCTATGGATACCTACATTCGAACGCCAAGTAGCAAAGAGTAGTTTGCATATGACATATTGTAAGTTTGGTTTGCTATACCTATCGGCGGATGATTCCTAATATTACCAAAAAAGTACTCTGTGAGTATTACGTTGTCAATGTAACGTGCTTCCTATAAGCAATAAAATAATATTACGGTGCCCCTGTGTCTAATTTATACGTCCTCGCAAGACACGCCTCTTCAACGAGACAACACACACACAGACATAGTGGTCTGCCGTGGAATCCTGGCAGATTGCTACAGTACTAAAATAATTGAAAATTTAAACGATCTATACAGGTTGTCCAGTTTCGGACTAACGAAAATGAAAGGGGAGGTACAGACCATCAATCTGAACAACTTTTCCCGGGGACCAACGTCGTAATCGTAAAAAAAAATCCGTCGTTCCATACAAAACTTCAATACCTACTCGACCAAATGTATAGGACAACTGCTAATTCTGCTGCTGATTTTCGCACCCCGGCGCTCAATATGGTGCCCTGACTAATATCGGGGTAGTAACTATATAGTCGGAAATGCCCGAAATTAAATACATCAGAGTAAAACCACACCATGAGTAAAAAAATACTAGAAAGCCGGCCAAGTGCGAATCGGACTCGCACACGAAGAGTTCCGTACCACCGTACAATAGTTAACACTAGGTTCACATTAAAAAAAATACTTCAGTTTAAAAAAAAACACGTTTATTGTATGGGAACCTCCTTTAAGAGGGCTGTTACATTTTGTCACCTCTCTCGCTCACACGGGACGAAATTTTTAAGAATGTTAAATGAAAAGATGCTTTTTTGAAAAATGTAATTAATGGCGCTGACGATGGGAAGAGACCAGACGGCATGACGTTGTTGCCTTGGAAGGTGGGTAGACCTCTGGTGTGGGACGCAACCTGTGTCGACACCCTTGCGCCATCTCATGTTCGAAGCACGGCGTGCTGTGCTGGCGGCGCTGCTGCGGCTGCTGAGACCCTTAAGCGGCGCAAATACTGTAACCTTATTGGTAACTACAGTTTTGAGCAGTTTGGGGTCGAAACGCTCGGGTCATCGGGCCCGAGTGCGCGTCTCCCTTTTAAGGAAATTTCTCGCCGACTGGTCGACGCTTCACGTGACCAGAGGGCTGGCTCGTTCTTTGGCCAAAGAATTAGCATTGCCATTCAACGTGGCAATGCTACCAGTCTTCTGGGCACGTTTCCGGATGACAGCGATGCGGACGAGTACTTCGACGCCTAAGTTTCCTTTTGTTTTGTATGTTTATTTGTATAGTTAGTTCGTTAGTTAGAGGAAAAATATATTTTATGGTTTTTATATTTTTAATCGGTAATAAAAGTCGTTTATTTGTATTAATGGCGAATTTAATAGATAATGATAAAAACATATTTCTATTGTGTTATCTAATAAAGTCAGCTCAATAAGTATGAAGTTATGATCTGTTTTTGAGATGAGTTAAATAAATGTCACAATAAAAATATGTTTTTAATAATTACCTATTAAATTAATATTGTTTATTAGTTCGCCAATTGATTACATTTTTCAAAACAGCATCTTTTCATTTAACATTCTTAAAAATTTGGTCTCGTGTGAGCGAGAGAGGTGACAAAATGTGACATCCCTCTTAATTTTTAACTTTACTTTATTTTTATTATTTGTTGTTATAGCGGCAATAAGAATACACAATCTGTGAAAATTTCAACTGTCTACTTAATGCGGTTCATGAAATAGAGCCCGCTGATAGACAAACGAACGGACGGACAGCGGAGGCTTAGTAATAGGGTTCCATTTGGCACCCCTCGGGAACGGAACCCTAAAAATAACTAGGTATTGATAAAATTATTCTTTCGTACATACTACGTTACATATCTATGGACACTTCCTGCCGGACAATGAAATAGAAACAGGATGTCATAGATATATCATAAATTCATAATATAAAAGATTCCGACGAACTGAGAACCTCCTCCTTTTTTGAAGTCGGTTAAAAATGTGTTAAATTAGTAGATTAGCCTTCTTAGTCCTTACTAATACACGTTGTATATCTGTATAGTTACACAACACTTTGTCTTCTTCTTTCGAAAGTCAAATTACTGGGGGCCAACCACCACCTCTTAAAGCAGTATTATTTTAATGTTACTTCAGTGTGAGAAAGAGATGAAGCTATACAGGACTTATAGCTCCGTCTCTGGTGGTGGTCTAGCTCCAGATGACTGAAAGAGAGAAATCGGTGTGTAACTATTCACCTGATATAATACGTTTATTAGTAAGGAGGTTGTTGTATAACCTTTGTCGATTTTTTTTAAACGACCTTCCTTACTTATATAAATACATAGTTCGAAAATAACATTAATTTAAAAATGAGCAAATAAAATCGAATAGGTAATTTAATAAAATAATAAACATTATTTTGGAATTATTTTGTTAAACAAGGGCAGTTTAATTGACACAACACTACAATTTTTAGAATAAACCATATTTCGTGTTTTTAATATTAATAAAATAAGATGCAATTGAGTTGACTCACCTAACACAATCAGAACAAACTATTGGATCAACACGCGCGGTATTAGCAGCAAGTACGAAAAAATAATGAAATACAGATTGTTTGAGTTTCGAGCTTACTTACGTTAGCCAGTTAATTGTCACCACGTGTCCGCTTATAAAGTACTCTGTTGTGTCTGCGTTATACTAGATGCACGTCACACGATTGAATACGGGCGAACGGAAGACGCATCTATAGTATTATAAAGCTGAAGAGTTTGTTTGTTTGTTTGGTTGAACGCGCTAATCTCAGGAACTGCTGGTTCGAATTGAAAAATTCTTTTAGTGTTGAATAGCTCATTTATCGAAGAAGGCTATAGGTTATATAACATCACGCAACAACCAATAGGAGCGGAGCATCAATGAAAAATGTTGCAAAAACGGGGAAAATTTATTCCTTTTAAAGCTTCCGTTGCGTGCGCTGCGTAAACGGTTAAAGTTACGCAAAAATCATGTATGACGGGATTGTTCCTCTTAAAAAGTTCTAAAAAAAGGCCGCGATAGCATGTCTATCTTTTAAGGTTGGTTCACTATATCATTTTTAATGTAAAAGGCCATATTGATCTATATTACATGCACAATGTATTTAAGGTACTTAATTGGGTAAGGATTTATGCTGTATTGCTTAAAATCGCTTCGTAAATAAGCCATTATTTGTCGTAAAAAGTAAAGGATAAAAATGGTTATTGTGGGTTATCCCTAAGAGATAGACATATACCATCGCGGACTTTTTTGTAGACCTTATTAAGGTGTACAATACTGTAGTACATTATTTTGATGTATCTCGTAGGGTTCAGCCAGCGTTTGCAATGTAAGCGCAAAAAAATGTGTTTATTTACGACATCACATTAGAAACCTCTAAAGTTATCAGTGTTCCTCTACGATATTATGCATGTATTATATATATAAACCTTCCTCTTGAATCACTCTATCTATTAAAAAAAAATCTCATCAAAATCCGTTGCGAAGTTTTAAAAATCTAAGCATACATAGGGACAGACGGACAGCGGGAAGCGACTTTGTTTTATACTATGTAGTGATTCTTGAGGAAGGCTAATAGGGTATGTAACATTACGCTAGGACCATTAGAAGCCGAGGAAAAACAAAAAAAAAAGAAGAACGAGCGCTAAGCGAAAACGAAGTAGGTAACAGCGCAGGCAGGCGATGCGATGCGACGGACTGGGTCAGGGGAATACGAAATTTTACGCGGACGAAGTCGCGGGCGGAAGCTAGTCATACTATAATTTGCTTGCCATTCGCCACAATTTTCGCGCCTTTGCACTTTGCGGTTTTCCCCGTATTTATGTAGCGGACTTTTAGTTCAATGCATTGCCTTTATTTTATAACATTGGGACTTTTTTCAACAGTAATACGGGAAATACCCGTATAATCAAAGAAATGGGGATTAACGTTTGCAAATTGTGGCTCTGTAGCAGGAGGTCCCATCTCAAATTAATACTTGCCTTTGCCTTCAGTAGTATAATATGAGCTACAACGAGAATACAATTAATATACTTGCATTTAATCTGTTTAACCCAGGGACACCTTCTGGCTTCAGCGAAATCAGCAGGTCAAGGGCTCCCACACAAAACTACGAATTCGCGTTGCATCGCGGTTTTGTGTGAGAGTCCTAAGGGTTCATTTTACTATAAATAATAGGAATCCTGATGGAGAATAGGGCACGGCACCCTCTTTTTACCCAGACGGATGATGAAAGACGACTGAACATGAGGCAATATCTCGAAGAAAATAGGGAGTAGCATCCGCTTGTCAGTGAATACACAAAATCAAGAATAAGTATGACAGTTTATCCTATGACCAGTCCTAACTGTGCTGAATATAATGCCATATTATTATATGAAAACTCTTACTAAAAATACATTTACACATTCAAAATTGCACATTTACTCTCCAGTTTTGGTGCGTATAATAGGTACTATCAACCAGTCACATTGTACCAGAAAAAACCTGTCTTGTTGAACATATCAAATTCTCCAAAACACATTCAAAATTCTGCCTATTATTAGCGTATGCTAATAGGCAGAATTTACTAAATAAACTAAACAAGACCAGTTTCGATTCTACATCATGTATCAGAAAGGTGTAGGGGTGAAGCCTTCTTACAACCCGATTCCTATCAGCTTTCCTTCAGAACAACCACCTTCTTCGTGTCTACTATTGCCAAATAATAATGGTACACCTGTGTGTGAAACTGTGTGTCACATCATATTACATGATTATATTTAATACCATACCAGTTTAATTTATACTAATATTATAAAGCTGAAGAGTTTGTTTGTTTGGTTGAACACGCTAATCTCAGGAACTACTGGTTCGAATTGAAAAAATCTTTTAGTGTTGGATAGCTCATTTATTGAGGAAGGCTATAGGCTATATAACATCACGCTACGACCAATAGGAGCGGAGCATCAATGAAAAATGTTCTAAAAACGGGGGAAAATTATTGCTTTTGCAAGCTTCCGTTGCGTGCGCTGCGTAAACGGTTAAAGTTACGCAAAAATCATGCGACGGGATTGTTCCTCTTAAAAAGTTCTAAACAAAAGTCCGGGATAGCATACGTCTATCTTTTAAGGTTGGCTCACTATAACTTTTTTAATGGTAATCAAATTTGTTATAAAATAATGCATTATTTGCGAAGGCGTTTTCATAAACATGGTATTAATCCTTATCTAAATAAATAGTTTTGTAATCAAGGTTGCAGTGGCGGCGCTAGACCACACTTGGACGTCGGCGAAATTAGGTACGCGAGGCCTTTTTTACTTCCCAGTCAAAAAGAAAACGTTAGATTAGGTACATGAGCCGAATTATAGTGAAACTAATGTATGTAATGTGAGGTTTAAAACAAGGTAACTATCTATTTTTTATTTCGGTTTGTATAGAGAAATACATTATATTTATTTACGACTTATAAAAGATATATACCTATCAATTTCGATAAAATCACTTCGTTAATGTCGTTATTTGACTTACCTTAGAAATATGAAATAAATCACATCTAAATGAACACTTATCCACACCGGGGTAATGATAATGACTTTACAACACAATAAAAAGAAACTTTGTGCATGCGAGTCTAGTTCTATTCACAGAAGGAATGATTGTTTACGTTACGCTCACAGAAAAATGAAATACAAATATACGACGCGGGGATTCCCCGTCCTGAGACTCGCGTGCGAAATTGTCTAACTTTCATAGTGTTGCCAGATGACACTTCACTCACGCAAGTGTATGAAAATAAATAAGAAAAATAAAGAAATTTTAAATAATTTTTAAAACTTGCGAGGCCCCCTCAGGTGCGAGGACGTCGGCGGTCGCCGACGGCGACGCCTAGCGCCGCCACTGCAAGGTTGATTAAGAACATGTAAATTCCTTTTTAAATTATTCGAATCGGACGTTCCATTTAGAAATTACGACGGGTATAAAAATGCAGTAAGAAAAATGCGCTTAGTCTATTAGTTACCTACACATTTTATTTTTATTGACTGTTTGAACGCGCTAATCTCTGTCACTACCAGTCGGATTTGAAAAATTCTTTTTACATTATAAAGTCCAATTCTTGAGTAAGGCTATATGGTATGTAATATTACGCTAGGACCCTTAGAAGCCGAACAAAAATAAAAAAAAAGTAAGAACGAGCGCTAAGCGAAAACGAAGTATCAGCGCGGGCAGGCAACGCGATGCGACGGCGTGGGTCAGGGGAACAAGAAATTTCACGCAGACGAAATCGCGGGCAGAAGCTAGTACATCATAAGATTAAAAACCTATAGTTTTTTGTTTGAGTTTATGAGAACTGAACAATGTTTTGTTCGGCTTCCCTGTAATGATAATTGTAGCTGTGCCACTGGAAAAGTGTGGTATAGACCATCAAACTGAACAACTTTCTCCATGGGACCAACATCACTATCAAAAAAAAAATTATCAACTGTCCCATCACAACATAATCAGCTTATAAAGTTCCCACTGCTAGGACACAGGCCTCCTCTCGATGAGAGGGAGTCCTATACAAAACTTTAATACCTACTCAACCCAAATGTATGGGATTATGTTTTTGCGATTATGATGTTGGTCCCATGGAGAAAGTTGTTCAGTTTGATGGTCTGTACCACACCCATAAAGACCACACCTTTCTGATACAAGCTGTATTAGTATACACATAACATCATGTCTTGTTTCCCGAAGGGTTGGGCAGAAATGTACTATAGTACACCCACATTTTGCTGCATTAGTATACAGTGTTTTATTTCTCTTTCTATAGTCAGCAGCAGATTTTTCCTGGTTAATAACTAGTTGGGTTGATTATGTTGGTACTGCTTACCTTATGGGTCTATGACTTCAGTGACTGACTCAGATTCAAAATGATTTTTAAACTTCTCAATAGCTTCTTGTAATGTCTTAAAATTGACAGGTTCTATGTTGTCATCAACTTCAAGCTTCGTATGTTGGAGATCATGCCCTGTGAAAGTTTATAAAACTTTATACAAAAAAAAAAACCCATTGAACCCGTAGCAATAAGAAACTTGGTTAAGAACATGTCAAGCCTACAGATTCATGATAGGTTTTTTCTTCAGGTAAGCACTAATTATTTTATGAAAGAATTGACTGTTTCACAATGTCTGAATAGCCACTACTCATGAAGTTGATTAAAAATAGAACAGAATCAGAATGAAACTGTGTCAAGTAAATTAACAAGGACTTCACCCGAGTTCAATTTTATTTGCTGATTAGAGACTTTTCGGACATTGTGAAATAGGCCTTTTACCATGTTGTTTTACCTTCTTTAGGAGTAACATACGCATGTTCCATATTCAATACCTTTTTGGTCTTGCAGAGGTACTTTAAATTTTTTTCAGGCAATTTGTCGAATAATGGATCTTCCGATTTTGGTTCTGGATCTTCTTCAAAAAACATGTATGTTCCAAGAGCATTTTCATATTTTCCTATATAAAAAAATCATATAAATACATACATATTACATAACATGGCTCCACTGTACTTTATAACCCACACATACGAATCATCATAATTTTATAGCATGTAGATGTCTTCATGTAGAACACTTGCAAAATGACAGAGCCAGCAAATGCATAGTTTTCGAGAAAATAAATAAGTTTCAAAAACTTATACAAAATTTACGAAATAAAATTGTTTTTTTTTTTTCTTTTAATTCACTCCTTAGTTGTTCCATGTTACGTTCAGACAAAGTGACATCTCAACTTAGAAAAAAGCATTGAAAACTTAGGATGCAAGAGCGAGCGAAGTGAGCTTGGGATTTGGGGCACCCCGACTCGGAGAGGTTTGGGTATTTTTTTACACCATCCAGAAATAGGAGTCCCGCAAAGCGGGGTACCGTTGGTCACACCTTACTTCGAGACGTGTCATTGACACTGAAAATGCTCTTGAGTTCAAAGCTTGTCACAAGGTAATATTTTGAGGGTAGGGAAGGTGAAGATTTGAGCATATTTTAGTTTTTTGGCCTTGATTTTTGGGGTGTTGACCTTGACTTTTGGGTTGTTGACCTTGACCTTGGAAATGTCATTAATCATATTATTGTTTAGAAACGAATTTAGACCCGCTACATGAAGTTCTTTTTTTTTTCTCGGCTCCTATAGATTTGTTGGTTTTGGGGATTTCAAAAATACAGTAAAAAGTATATTCTACCAAAAAAAAAAATGCCACTATAAAAAATTGGGGAGTTATAAAGTACAGTGCTTCCCAAATCCAGACTCCAAATACATACAATTGATTACTAATGGCTAGTCTAATAAAATGTCTTGTTGAATAGACTGCTTTTAAATAAAGAGGTATTATAATAATAATCATGCTTTAGCTATGTACTTATTGGTAAACAAGAGTATGATTAATAATATGAAGCACAACAACCTGTAAAAAACGTATCATCCATTTGAATGATAGGATTTTTTCCATTAACTCCCAATACATGAACCGCTCGATACTTTTCAATGTTAACAGTGTCTTCAAACTCAGCGTACACTAATAATTCTTCTTCTGCATCAGTAATTTCTTCATTCATTCTATATTTTATTTATACTTGTGTGTCTAGGTTAAGTTATTCCACGGGTCCACCCAGGTCCACCCAATATGTATTCTGTGGGTCCACCACCACAGGCCTATCTAATCAAGGTGTTTTTGACAGTCAGATCACCACAGAAGTGACACAGAATAAAAAATTGGTACATCCCTACGATGCTTGTGTCCATTTTATATCGATTCGGATTTCGATATCGAAATTGATGAACAGTACAGTCAACCGTACACCAGTCATGGTAACAGTAGAGAATCTAGCCCAAAGTTGAGACAACCGATGGCGCCACCTAGACATCACGTACACAAAGCAAACAGGCAAAAGAGCGCGTCAATATTTTTCGGCTTCTTTTATATTTTAGTTTTATTCCTATTCATCGAGATGTAGGTTAAAGTAATACCAAGTTAAAATAATAATACCCCCACCACCGCATCTCTACGTTGAGGTCGTGGTGGGGCTTGCGCGCTCCGCTAGGAGTAATAGTGTTCTGTGCTTGCGCAAAGTTATTTAAGAAAATAGAAATAAATTTACTATTACCCTTATCTCTTATCTCCGAAACTACTGACCTTAAAATTTTGAAACAATTTCAGAATATAGTTCTCTACTTATAATATATTACAGGAAAACCTATAAGAAGTCTATAGTCTTAAAAGAAATGGTAAATAATCCAATATTGTGCGCACAAAGTAATATTTGCAGTTGGAATGTATGGAAGAACATGTTTTTAAACTACAATGCTTTTGTTCATGGGATAAATTCATCCCAAATACGGAACCGTTCCTTGCGCGTGGTCCAACACGCACTTGGCTGGTTTTATTTCCATATCCTGCAATAGTCCTGCAGGAACCGGGGGTTGTTCTTGGGTACACTTGCATAGTGCGAACAGGGATAATCATCGGTTGGTGCCTCATTCAATTAAAAACGTGTAACAGGCCTCTGCAAGTTGGCTTCGGCCCCTCGTATGTACGCCTTCTAAAAGCCAGGGTCCCGAGTTCTGTCAAATCTATATTAATATTATAAAGCTGAAGAGTTTGTTTGTTTCGTTGAACGCGCTAATCTCAGGAACTTCTGGTTCGAATTAAAAAAATATTTTAGTGTTAGATAGTCCATTTATCGAGGAAGGCTATAGTCTATAATTATAACATCACGCTAGAACCAACAGCAGCGGAGCATCAATGAAAATGTTGCAAAAACGGGGAAAATTCCTTTTGAGAGCTTCCGTTGCGTGCGCTGCGTAAACGGTTAAGGTTACGTAAAACTCATGTATGACGGAATTGACCCTCTTAAAAAGTTCTAAAAAAAGGCTGGAATAGCACATGTCTATCTTTTAAGGTTGACTCACAATAACTTTTTTAATCTTAATCAAATTTGTTATAAAATAAAGCATTATTTGCGAAGGTGTTTTCATAAACGTGATATTAATCCTTATTCAAATGAATAGTTTCATAATCAAGGTTGATTAAGTACATGTAAATTCTTTTATGATATATTCGAATCGGACTTTTCGTTTAGAAATTACGACGGGTATAAAAATGGTTCAGGCGAAAGCGCCAACGTAGCCCGCGAAATTCAAACATTCTAATGTTTTTTGCAATTAGCAGGTCAGTATTAAGTTGTATGTTGATCAAAATATGATTCGCGACCGTAACAAATATGTATTTACAGAATTATAATCATCAAAGTCATCAATACAACTCTCTGAGACCAAGTAACTTTATTGAATGGTTATTTCATGAAACCTTAATGTTACAGGATTATACTAACTTAAAGAATTGTATTACTGATTCTAATGATTATAATTGTGTAAGAACATATTTGTTACGGTCGCGAATCATACTTCAATCAACACACACCTAGACACTGAGCTGCAAATTGCAAAAATCGTAAGAAATTTTGAATTTCGCGGGCTGCCTTAGCGCTTCCCCCTTAAAGTAAGAAAAATGGGCTTAGTCTATTAGTTACCTACACATTTTATTTTTTATTGACTGTTTGAACGCGCTAATCTCTGTGACTACCAGTCGAATTTGAAAAATCTTTTTGTATTTTATAGCCTAATTCTTGAGAAAGGCTATAGGGTATGTAACATTACAATGGGACCATTAGGAGCCGAGCAAAAAGAAAAAAGTAAACAAGAACGCTAAGTACAAAAAAGACATAGCGCGAGCAGGTGAATGCGACGGGGTGGGTCGGAAATTTCACGCGGACGAAATTGCGGGCAGAAGCTAGTCATAAATAATAATACAAAAGCTTAAAACATGCACATAAGTAATTTGAACAGTTCTTGTGACATTGAACTACTTTACAATATACTTTAAATATATAGCACAAAAAAGTTGTGTTTATACCATAAGAGGGAATCGTTAAGGTAGCCCGCGAAATTAAAATTTTCTTACGATTTTTTCAATTTGCTTTGCAAAAATCGTGAGAAAATTTTAATTTCTCGGACTACCCTGGTGCTTTCGCCTTAAGCTTATACTCTGAGCTGTAAAAAATCCTTCTTTCTTATAGTCTTCAGCTCTAAAATGCTGAGAACTCAACCTTTTATGTTTTGTGACTGTAAAATACTGACGACGTACAGGGAAACTATCCCATTGCTAGTGAAGTTTTTCAATTTTACTGAATTAGTTAACGCCTTCGTTCCTGCATAATTATATTAATTACCTAATGGCACAACACTGATACACTGTCTGATACATTCTTATTCCTGACGAACGGCTATCAAATAATATATCAGTATATTGTAAAAACATGGATTATCTCAGTAGCAGTCACTTAACCATAGATATTACAAAAGTACAATACCTACTCGACCAAAATGTATGAATCAGCTGATTTTTTTTTCGTGATTTCAGAGTTGGTCCTATAGTGAAAGTTGTTCATATTCATGGGTAGAACATCCTGTAAAAATTTCGAGACGGTAAAAAAAACCATTCAGTATACCTATTTCACTAGTCAATAAACTTTAGACTTTAGGTATTGATAAAACTTACTAAATTTTACAAAAAAATCGATTGAAATCGATACTAAACCATCGATGTCGATGACATCCTTATTTCCTTATTATTGAGCATACAGCACGGTAGCACGCAGGCACGCACGAAGTAATAAATTTTTCGTAATCAGTCATTTTATTGTGAAACCAGTGGTATCAACTGCGTAAAAATGTCCGATTGGGATACAGTCACGATTCTACGTAAAAAACCACCAAAGGCATCAGCTCTAAAGACTGAACAAGCAGTAAATGCGGCACGCCGTCAAGGCTTACCAGTTGATACTCAACAAAAATATGGAGCTGGAACGAATAAACAACACGTAACCACTAAAAACACTGCTAAACTGGACAGAGAGACTGAAGAATTGCGTCATGAAAAAGTAACCCTTGACTTGGGAAAGCTTATAATGCAAGGAAGACAGTCTAAAGGCATGAGTCAAAAAGATTTGGCTACTAAAATATGCGAGAAACCTCAAATTGTTAATGATTACGAGGCCGGTCGTGGCATTCCAAATAACATTGTTCTTGGTAAGATAGAAAGGGCAATTGGATTAAAACTTCGAGGAAAAGAACGTGGCCAGCCACTACAGCCTCCTGGAGCGAAGAAATAACGGATTCCCTGGGAGGCGAAGACATAACTCCGATTTGTTTATTGCATAATTATAATTCTATCTCATTTTTGCTGTTGAATGTGTTCTTTATTAATGTATACTTGCAAAACTAACAAAGTAAAATGATGTAAGCAAATTTTATTTTCCTCTGGAATGTTCCATCTGTGATGTGCAATGTGTTACCACCAAGGAAAAAATGTTCAGTTCACATTGAATTTGGAGATAGTGGTAAAGTGGTGATGTGATATGCAATAAAATAGCTATTTATGATTGTTATCTTTCATTTTATTGTATACAAAAATATTCACGATTTTTAGGTTAGGTGTCGTCTGTCGACTATTTTCATAATTTCGTTCTGCAGTGGCAAATTACAAGGTTAGTATATTTAGGTACATTAGTTCGTTTTGCGAGGTGTTTTTTCTAGCAGAAACTGTCCTAAAAAACATGAGAAAAGAGCAAAGGGAAACCGATTCAGTCGGTCGGGAACTGAACCAATGTCAAGTCACGTGTATTCAAAGATTGTTTACATGTGTGTTGCTGATATTATTGTGCAAGGAAATCGTGGTTATTGTTTTTGTTATCATTTTCATTCGTTATTATTTTGATAACACAACCGCTGTTACAGCTGCACAGCAGACGGCAGCGCAGCGGTTAAAATTAAAATTAATTTCTGAAACTCCTTGGTAACTTACACACCTCTGTAAAACACTATCAATCAATACATAAGTTGTACTTAGGTTTACTAATAAAAGGAAAGTCCGCAGGGACAGAACGCAGCCCAATCCCTCGTTTAGCACAGAGGTTCCCTTTATGTGTCCGTTATGGTAGCGTACTTAAACAATGACATGATGTAGGTAATTCACGGTTGCTGTTATGTATGCCCAATATAAAGCTTAAAGTGCAACAACAAAAAAAAAGTGCCTCTAAGACCATTTTTACTGTTTACGCTGCGCTGACATAACGATCAAGCTAGCGTACTCAATGTACACATGGTCGTACAACTTGTACTTGTCAACGTCGTGTACTTGAAAGCAACAGAATTTACACACAAAAATAGTTCCCAAATATAGCGCGTGCTATGCAAAATTTCATAATGATTGCTCATACAGGAACGGAGATATTGAACAAGACTAACAACATTCAGAAAGCCGTTATGGCAGCGTACACAGTGGTCTCGAACCTGCCGATTTTTCGGTATTTCAACCGTTAAGGGCTCTCGTTATAAATTGAATATGCAATTTCGAAAAGGGCACATGTCGCATATTTTGCCAAACAGGTTTTTTTGTACTAATGTGGTGTAAATGCTTGCCTACACCCATTATCATTGAAAAGAGCACATCTCTGTATTCATTCGACTATCAACATCATGGTCTGTACAGAAACAATTTCGAAAAGGTCACAACTCCCAGAGATGTGCCCTTTTCGAACTTATTGAATTAAAAATACGACCGTTAAACCAAAATATATGTCTCTTTCGTTAGTATGATGTAGTACAAGCAAATATTGCATCAGTCATTGTATTGGCAGTGGTTAGTTAACACGGTCATTGTGTTGGCAGTGGTTAGTTAACACGTCCGTTAGTGTTACAAGCGCACACAATGAGTTCTTCTGATTCCGATAATGAAATTCCGAAAAAAAAGAAAAAAGGAGTAAGAAATCAAGAGAACTATAAACATGTTGTCATTAAAACTTCTAAAATAAAAGGTTTACCACATGTTAACCACAAAGGGAGACGAATGCCAGGACGACGAACAGGAGCAAGTTGCCGGTAAGTTCATTGATTAATAATATAGGTAGGTACCTACCTACATATTTTCATGTTATTTGTAATCATTTAAAACGATAACCTCGATTATTTTATGACCTGTCATATTTTAATGAAATTACCTATATTAATGAGTTTCATATTTGTTTTGTTTCTCTTGTTTATCAATTTAAGTTATTGTTGACCGATATTGTTCCAGGTGTCCCCAAAAATGTTTTCAAAAAATGTCTGAAGACGATATGGATGGCTTGATTGAAAAAATTAATTCTTTTGGAACTAAAAACGAACAAGATATTTATCTTCAAAGCAGGATAGAATTATTTATACCTAAGGACACCTCAAAACGAACCGATGATCCGGCTAAGGCGAAACCTAAAACGGTTTCCTGTAAATATTTTGTAGAAATTGGTACGAAAAAAAGAAAGGTATGTAAATCTGCGTTCTTAAGTTTATATGGAATTACTGTTAAGAGATGCCGACGATTGACAGAACTAAAGAAAGAGAATAAAATACCACAAGATCAGAGAGGCAAAGCAGTAGGTTCAAGGAGTAATGTTATTCCTGGCGAATGTTGCATTAAAATTCACGACTTTGTAGATGCTCTTGATAAAAAAGAAATCCATTATTCTAACGATATTACAAAACAATATTTGTCATCGTCATTAAATATTAAAAAATTACATGAAATGTTTTTGAGCCGGACACCTGAAATGACGGACAAAATTAACTATCAGTTTTTTCGGCAATATTTTAATTCGAATTTTGAATTATCATTTGGGAGACCACAAATCGACGTTTGCAGTAAGTGTGAAGAACTGAATGTTAAGATGAGGGATCCTCATTTAAATGATGGCGCTAAAAGAACAGCCGCTGCAGAATTAATGATACACAAGCGTCGTGCTGGCAAATTTTATAAAAAAGTAAAAGAAATACAAGAAAAATGTGCCAGTGATGAAACGGTTTTAGGATTATCTTTCGATTACATGCAAAATTTACCTTTACCTACTCTGCCTGTACAGGAAATTTTTTACTACAGACAACTTTGGGTCTACGAATTTTGTATACACAATATGAAGACTGGCAAAGGAACATTTTACTCGTATCATGAAGGGCAAGCATTAAAAGGTCCCAACGAAGTGTCGTCTTTCCTAAATCATTACATTAATATGTACGTTCCAGATACGATAACTGATCTTCATCTTTTTTGTGACGGTTGCCCCGGACAGAACAAGAATAATACAGTGATTAGATTTTTGATGGCATTATCTGTACAAAAAAATATGATGATCCATATATATTTTCCAGTACGAGGTCACTCTTTTAATGATTGCGACAGAAATTTTTCAGTTGTAAAAAGGAAAATTAGACGCGAAGACCGTGTGTTTACCCACCAACAATATATTGATCTTATAGTACAATCCAGCAACACGGAGAAATTTAACGTTGAAAAAGTCAATACAGAAGACATTACAGATTTCAAGAAATGGGCTCAAATAAATTTTAAAGCTAAACCTTTATCAGTGAGAAGTTATGGAAAAGATGTACCTAAAAATCAAAAAGTTACTTTTCAAGTATCGACTTATTACGAGTTTGTTTTTGACTCAAGAAAACCTGGAGAAGTAATCGCAAAAAGCTATATAGATAGTGACATTTCTCAAGAAATATACATTCTTTCAAAAGTAAAAGGTACTTGTAGTAACTTGCCTAGCCAATCAAACTCAGCATATAGTGGTAAAGTACCTATAAATCATCTAAAGATTGCAGACATTTCAAAGGTGAAACAATACATACCGGCTGAATTTATAGATTTTTATGAAGAAATCTTACAATGGCCTACAACTACTGAAAGAGAGGCTGCAGAAGAAGAATTTTAATAAAAGCGTGTTACTCATGTTTAATTTTAGTAATATGTTTGATTTTAAATGCCTAAAATAAAAGTTACACAAGTTTCTAATGTTTTTTAGTTTAATTTATTTTACTCAATTACTGTTAATTTCGAAAAGGGCACATCTCACAAATATAATATATCTAATAACACATATATATTAATTTGAAAATAAATCATTTTAGTCATTTTTGAAAGCATATTAACACCAAAATGTAACTCGATAGCTACTTTTAGATATAAAACAATGGTTTGGAAAATATTTAGTTTTTTTCAATTCCTGAACATTTTAAATTTACAGATATGTGCCCTTTTCGAAATTGCATATTCAATTAGTCTGTAAGTTTTTTTTTCAATAAATAAACAAATTTGATTGAATATTGTATTTTTTTGTCAAATACCGATTTTGGGTACAAATATACAGATTTTAGCCGATCTCGCTCTATGACGTTCGAGACCAGACACAAATTTAAAGAACTTTTCTTTATATAAATGCTATATGTATAAATAGTGCGTGAAATTTGGCCCCTGCCAGTGCAAATACTAATACTGTACTCAAGTGAGTTCGCACTTTTGCAGTGGAACAAGATAAAAAATGTATGTCAACTTCTGTTCATAGTAGAAGTACAGACATGTTCAAAAGTGTTTTGCTAACTTATTAAAGTTTTTTTTTTCATTTTTGAAACACACAACTAGGTGGAAAATGAGTTCGATATTTGGTAGTTATGGTATTTCTCGAGTGAAAATGAAAATATTTTTTTAAAATTCAAATTAAATATAAGTATTTTATTATAAAAATAAGCATTTGTTTTGCCAAATGATCTTTTTTTTATCACATTATCGTTTAGTTACAACAGTAATCACAGTTTACCCCTTTTCACCCCGTCAGAGGTCGATTTATTAAAAAAACTATTTTCTGTCAAAAGAATCAATAGGTACTGTGCTTCGAGTTAATCGGACTGCGCGCTAAAATTCTTCCATACAAATTTTAACACCCCTAAACTCCCCTTTGAGGGGTAGTTTTGAAAAACCAATAGTAAGAAACATTATTACTTATTTAGACAAATATTCCTGCCAAGTTTCAAGTTTATTAACCAAATGATTATGATTTTTCATATAAACTATATCCCCACTTTTCACCCCCACAGGGGTGGAATTAAAAAAAATCGTTTAAGATATTTCCAAAACTTGACTCAAAAGATTATTTATACCAATTTTCGAATTAATCAAGTCACGCAGTAAAATCCTCCCCTGTAAAATTAACAACCCCTTTTCACCCCGTCCAGGGTAGATTTTCGAAAAACCAAAAATTACAAAGTTCATAATTTATTTAGATAAGTATTCGTGCCAAGTTTCAAGTCTATTAACTCAAGGAATAAGATTTTTCATACAATTGTACTTAATCCCCCTTTTCATCCTCTTTTAGGTCGAATTTCCAAAAACCCCTTCTTAGTGCTCCCCTACATTATAAAAGGAAGCCGTGTGCATTTCACGTTCCTAGACCCTGTAGTTTCGGCTGTGCGTTGATATGTCAGTCAGTCAGTCAGCACCCTAATTGCGTAACACACTATCAATCGGAAACTGAATCATTTTGAAGCAAATTGCTAATTCATTGTTTCATAAGTTCTAAACATTTGTCTGCTCAACAACGTAAATAACGCAATGAATGTTGTTGAACTGTCAAAATGAAACCAATTTCGATTAATAATATATTACGCAAAAAAAAGTGTTACGCAATTGCCCCGCTGTTTCTCCTTTTTTACCGACTTCAAAAAAAGGAGGAGGTTATCAATTCGGTTGTTGTTTTTTTTTTTAATATTTGTTATAGTTGCTGGCACGAGTCGTGAGCACAAACTCTACTTTTACACCTAACGAATCTTGTTTCCTATTACGGCAGGTTGCTCGCGGGTGGGAGCAATGAAATCAATATATGATCAAGCATATGCAGATAGAAAACAGAATACAAGAGCACGCTGACGAGGGCAGTTAAAGTTAGATAGAATTTGTGCTCACGACTTGTGGCTTATTATACCTCAGTACTCCGTCATTTATGAACCGATTTGGAAAATTCTTTTTTTATTTGAAAGGACATACTTCCAGGATCCATGAAGAATTGAGGGAACTCCTCATTTATATCATTATAGGCAAACATAGCGATTTTGGTATTTTCATCAAAAAGTCATGCATTTGCATTCAGAAAGTATCATTTGGTGAAGCGGCGGAACTGACGAAGAATACCACAGATGGCTACGGGAACTCGTCACTGATAAGTATTTCACGGGTGGCGATAAGATATCTGGATTAAGATAGTTAAGCGACTATGACGAAGCAAATTTAAATAAATGGTTCTGATGTAAATGGTACCATTGAACTGATCTGATGATGAAGCCGGAAGGTAGGCACCGGAACTCCATAATAAAACAATGTATCCTAGCCGAGTTTGGGCTTATTGGAATTGTCATGAGATGCACTCTGGCTATTAAGTAATGATTTTTAACCGACTTCAAAAAAGGAGGAGGTTGTCAGTTCATCGGAATCTTTTCTTTTTATGTGTGTGTTCCCCGATTACTCGAAGACGGTTGGACCGATTTGGGGTATACTTTCCAGGTGGTCCCATTGTCATCAGGTCAGGATCTGATCATGGGATCCTGGAGATCGAGGGAACTCTTCATATATTATAGGCACACCTATAGCGATTTGGGTATTTTTTTATAGTAACTCGTGCATTTGCTCTCGGAAAGCACCATTTGATGAAGTGGAACTTATGATGAACACCACAGATGGCCACCGGAACTACTCAATAATATTAGTATTTCACGGGTTACGATTCAATTACTTTAATATGGTTGCTAAGCAATTTATGTTCGTCACAATGCATATGGTGAAGTGGAACTGATGGTGAAGTACCAGAAGAACTCCTCAACAATTAACGTCCCTGCATCGGGAAACGCAATATTGTGATGAGCAGGCTATTGTAACTAAGATAAATTACAAACCGACCCACTAAAAAGTAAAAAAAAAACTTTTATTCAAAAAAAAACAACCGACTTCCAAAAAAGACACTACAAAGTGAAAAATAACTTTAATTTCGGAAGTCGGTGGTAAAAAACTAAAATACAGATCCAAAGACTTCCGAAATTAAAGTTATTTTTCACTTTGTAGTGTTTTTTTTGGAAGTCTGTTGTATTTTTTTTTGTAAAAAAGTTTTTTATAGGTATATAATATATATATTGATATATTGATGTCAAGTTCAAGGACCAATTATTACTGTATTGTCGCACAGTCGCACACAAAATACATTTCACAATGCATAGAAATACACGACCTTTGTTTGACTATTTATTCTCGAGATTAAATGGTCTAAGTTTCAGACATACTAACTGTGGCACGCCGCAGTTCCTTAGACAACCCAAAAGCAATGTCAAGTCCCAGCTGCTGAGACAGCTGTCGACACATTTGCTAAAGGCTAAGCGAGGCCGCTTAGCCTCGAATAGCGAGATACCCACGTCTCCCCTTAGTTTGACCCCCTTTAGTCGAGCGTGTCCAACGCGGCGGCCCTAAAAGGAAAACTTCATAAGCTTACCTATGCCTGCTAAACAAACCAGATTCCCAGATTCTCAGAACTTTATGAACATTTTAAGAATTGTTGAAAATTACGAAACAAAAAAAAATGGTACTGAAGACGGCACGAAATCCCTGTCTACACATGTAACGAAACGTTACAATATGTCAAATTGTCAACGTCACTTTTGATTTCGAATTACTCAAAACCCCAAAAAACGAACTGTCAAACATGAATGTTTACTTGTACAGCGAAAATATAACCTCACATTTATTAATTTTTGTTTACAAATTTTTTCCAGGTTGTTTGTGCAGGTATACATTATAAATACAGTGATTATTACAATATTTGTGTAATGCATTAAGTTCCTTCTGCCATTCGCATAAAAATAATTACAGTTATCAGAATGGCTTTTTCATTTGGAACTCCAAGTACTCAAAGTTCAGCCTTCGGCGCTGCAGCGAAACGTAAGTTCAATGTATAACTTTTTAGGTGATAATTGCTTATCACAAAACATGATTTACTGATAAATTTATAATTTTTCTGAAGTTATAAATACAAGTTGTACATGAGAAATGCCACTGTCGTCTGCCACTATGAATAATAAATTAATTGTGAACCTCACCCTGCTTATTTGAGTTAGCATTTATGTCTCAACTACCTATTTACTTAAGTCTAAAATGAGGTACTAACCAGCGTGTGGTATGGGTATCAACATCTATATCAGATGCTATAATAATGAGTTTAAATTAAATTATTCATCTATTATGTTTCAGCTACTTTTTCCTTTGGGGGAGGAGCAACAACAACTACTACTACTGGTTTTGGTGGTTTTGGAGCCCCTGCCACATCTACGGGTTTTGGCTCATTTGGTGCACCAGCAACTAGTACAGGTAACCAAATTAATAAAAAATTGTGGCTTGAGAGCCTTTTACATGGCAGTATCATAATACTCATGCCAATGGTAACAAACCAAACAAGTCTTTAGTTAACGGATTTGTATGCAGCAAGCACAATACTATTATGGCTGACTGATAAAATAAATTGGTTGGAGTAATTAGACTTGGTTGTCATTTTCAAAATTAATATTGAAACTGTACTAATTTACACTGATCAATTTTAATTATTTTTTAAATGATCAATTCAAAGTCATAAATAATACAAAATGAATAGTCACACACTTAAAAAAAATATCTTATTAACTGTGTTGTTTTATTTCACAGCTGCACCATTTGGAGCGCTAGGCACTGCCCCTGCTGCTACAGCACCCTCTTTATTTGGTGGGACTGGCTTCGGTGCTACTCCTGCTAAACCTACAACAGGTACAATCTACTGCACAATGTCCACTTGCAAGTTTCATTCTGCAAGTAAAATTTTTGACATTGACGAATAAATTTTTTCTTCAGGTTTTGGAAATACCTCATTTGGCACCAACACTTTTGGTGCTGCACCAGCATTCGGCGCACCAACATTTGGCAGTGCTGCACCAACATTTGGTACTAATACTCTTGGTGCCAATACATTTGGCAGTCCATTTGGTACTACTGGCAATTTTGGTCAATCATTTGCAACAAAACCGAACACTGGATTTACTGGTTTTGGCAATGTTCTTGGATCAGCGCCACAGTTTGGACAGGTATTCATTTTAATAATATTATATTTTCCCCTAGTCCATTCTGCTTAATCATAGTATGTGCGTTGGACTCCCGAGTGTAATTTTATGCTCAAGAGCTCGAGAGTTTAATGGGCTCATCAAATGAATCCTACTTTGTTGACAGCAGCAGCAACAACAACAGCAACAACAGCCGCAGGGCCCTTCATCTGCTCACGAGGCGCTGGTGGCAGCGGTGTTCAACTGTTGCGTCTTTGGGGATGAGAGGGACCAAGTGCTTGCCAAGTGGAATCTCATACAAGCACAGTGGGGCACTGGTGAGTCTATTTACAGGAATCGGCCGGTAATATCGCACATCGAGTATTAGAATAAGTAATGCTTTGTAGAGCGTCATATCTGGCACTCATGCCACAACATGTCTTATTAATGCTAGGGTACTGTATTTACCATTTCGGTCTTCCATTGTTATGATGTGTGGTTCTTCATTTATAAGTCTTCTACTTCTGTCCAACATAATAGCACTACAATGCTCTTCTGGCGCGTGACCAAAATCAGAAATAACGCCCACCATCTTGTTTTTTCATTAGATTTCACAAAAAAATTGCGTAAGTTTTTACCAACTGCGCCCCCCTGTCAACGTTATTTGAGCGCCAACACATCAAGGTGATCGCGAATACGTAGTATTTATGGATTTGTTTTTGATTTGAGTGGAATATTTACCTTATGCACAATCTGATGACCAATAAATGTTTGTCTGAACTTAACTTATTGAATTAGAATATTAGAGTAATAATTAGTCAGACAGAATGGAAACCAAATGGTTTGAAAAACTGTCCAAAGTTTTCAGGCTCAACTTTCTGGTTATTTCATCAGTTTAAGCCTATACTTAATTACTTTTGCAGGGCAAGCCTACTACAGTCGTAACGCGCCTCCTTTGGAGCTGAACGAACAGAACCCGCTTTGCAGGTTCAAAGCAGTGGGCTACTCTCGGCTCGGAGGCCGCGAGGACAAAGACGGTCATGTCGCCATGTTGTTTAACAAGGCTGAACAGGATATCAGGTATGTGTTTACAGGCAGCTTTGTTAAATATTGAGTCGTGTCTGCTCCAGGCTAGCACTTTACAGCCAGGGTCGCGGGATGTTCGAAAGAGTTACCGTGCCCCCGGCACAGGCAACTGAAGGAACACGGGTAGCTTTTAGTCACTAAAAGTCTGACACTCCGCTCCGCCCAGAGCGGGAGAAGTCATTTGATGATTTCCCATCCAAAAAAAAAACTAGCACTTTTAGATTAGAACATCATAATATGAATGTGTGCAAGCATAAGGCCCGAACTCCACTACCAAAGCGGAGATGTGCGGAGATGTCCGAAGCGGGGACGAGATGAGATGTTTTTCAGCTAGGGTGTATCCACCGATGCTGTGCGGAAATACGTACTGGCTAGACTGGAGTGGAGATGTGTGCTGGCTAGCAGTGGCGTGCACTCCATACATGCAAATAAGCTCTGCATACCCTGTAGTCCTACACATACATGCCCCTCTAAATGATAAATAACTATAATTCAGAAAAAATAAGGTAATTTAGCTTACGCGCCATCTATTACTTTTTTTTTTAACTAACTCGTTGGAGCGGCGAACATCCACCGCCGCGCGCACCGCGCAGTCAGCGCTCCCGTGGGCAAAAGCATTACTACGCCTTGCTTATTCTTCATACAACGCATCTCGTGTAGTACACAGCAAAAGTGTGACTGTGTGCGTGAAAATGTGTGTGCGTGTTGGAGTTTTAGAAGCATAGCTTACATTGCAACCCGTCCAAATTGAGAAGCCGTAAAAGCACCGCTTAATTGTTCATTGCAGAGGGTCGACTTTTTTTAGTCGGATTGACCAAATGACCGACTACCAACTAATTCATTCTTTCATATTAGTTCGTAATGTAATAAATTGCAGTTTTTTCGCCATATTGTTTTTCTTGCCGCAACTGTCGAGTAATTATTTAGCAAGTTTATTGTAAAATATGGAAAATTATACATGTGAGACTTGTGCTGGCGAAGTGTGTTTATATAAATTAAAATCCGCCGCGTTTTCGTCGTTATCTTTTGAGGAAAAAGTTAGATTGATTGCAAAGGGAAGGTGTGTACCCGGGTTGGCTTTAACTCAAAGAAAAGGTAATACTACTCGTTATTTTCATAAAAAGTTTTATGATAACTATTACTGGCTAACTGGTTGTGTACACACAAACACATTGTATTGTTTCCCTTGCATTTGTTTACAGCGGGTACTCAGATTTAAATAATTTTCACAAAGCGGCTGCTAAGCATGATTCTTCTGAAAAACACCTAGAATCCTGCTTAAAGTTCCAAACTTTTGGTAAAGGAAGAATAGAGACTAGTTTGAATAGCCAGTTAAAGTTCGATATTGAAAGGCACAACGCGAAAGTTGAAAGAAATAGAAACATTTTCAAACGGTTGATTGATGTAGTTTGTTTTCTAGGTAAACAAGAATTAGCATTCAGTGTTCATGACGAATCCAGCTTGTCGTTTAATAAAGGCAATTTTCTGGAACTTGTAGATTTGTTGGCTAAATAAATATGATGGGAATTTGGGAACCCACTTAGGGTAGGTAGAACAAGCTGAAACTGGTAAGTTTTTTTTTCTTGTGCATACCCTGTCTGAAATCTCTGTGCACGCCACTGCTGGCTAGAGCGGCTGGCGGGTTGTGCGACGCGGGGGGAACTAGCGGCGCCGCTCACTGCACGCCGCTCATATCTACTCTCATTCCCACTGCGCACCGTCGCCAGCTTGCGAGGCACAGCTCACATCTCTGCTTTGCACCGCTGCCCAGCTCAATCTCGGCGAGGCACAGCTCACATCTCCCCTTCGATCGCGCCATACATATATGGTAACCACCGCTCAGTGGTATCCACTGAAACTGAGTGGAGACGAGATGTGTAAATAATGAATTCTATTGGTTGTTTCAAACACATCTCTCCTCTCGTCTCGTCTCCGCTTTGATGGAATCCGGGCCTTATACCTGTATCAAGGAATAATACACATTTAACATCATATTAAAAAACTGACCCGCCTATTATATTCTTAGTAATTTTTTGAAAACTTCCTTGGTTTGATGTTTGGTTTGTCCTTGGTTTGGTGTGTGTGTGGTTTGTGTGTGTGGTGTGTGTTGGTTGTGTTTTATTTTTATGTCGTGTTCCATTTTTAACACTTCTTATAGTTTTAGTTTTCTCTCTGTATAGTATTTTTATCTCACAAAGCGATGCGCGCTTTACTTGTGGTTGCCAAGTGTACTATCGCGGACATTTGCGGTGAATGAACCACTTTTCGACCTTATTACTAAGGTACACGCTGTGAATGTGTGTAAGCGTAGGAGCTCTCGGTACCGTCCGAGACAATGGCGAAGTCCGAAGTGTATGTGTCTTTGCGTGGGGATGTGCCTGTGTGTGTTATGTACTGACGCTACTCGTCTTCACGCACACATTCACATCGTGTTTGTACACTATCGGCCGAACCCAATAACCTATCTATCACCAGTTTTGACATACTGGAGATAGAAAACCTATCTATGGTTTTAACATCCCAATAATCTATAAAAGATTATGGAATCTTACCGGCCTGACATAAGGACAGATAGAATGTTTACTATTTTGATGTTTACTATCAATAGCGATCTATCTTTTACTGAAAATAGGTTATTTGGTTCGGCCGTTAGTAACCACAAGTAAACCGCGTCGCTTCGTGAGATAAAATTACTGTAGAAAGAGACAAAAGCGTATAAAAACCTGACAAAATGTTATTTATCTTCTAGAAACAACCAGCAAGCCTTGACTACGTCTCTGCATAGTTTGTTAGGAAATAAACCTAACTTGGCCGTCAATATAGAATGTGTTAAAGCTGTGTCCGACAACAAGACTCAGGTGCGTGTTAAGATTAAGCCTAAGTTTTCTAACTTACTAAGTTTTTCCCTCTCTGCATACATGGATCGAAACGTCGAATATAGTGTGTCGTTAAATAATTTGACTGCCTCGTTGGTCTAGTGGTCGCGAGTGCTACTGCTGAGTGTGAGGTCCTGGGTTCGATTCCAAAGTCGGGAAAAGTGTCATTGCGTTTTTCCATCAGGAATGTCTCAGTAGCAGCCCGGAGTCTGAGTTTTGTGCCCGGTTGATGGCAATAGGCTCGTCCCCTATTACATGGGACTTAAAAATAACTGGTGAAATGTGGATGAACCGCCGCTATGTAATAAACTTTTTTCTAGCAAATAAAGAGATCATTCATTCATTCTCAAGAAAAATGTGCCAAGAGCCTACAAAACAAAAAGTGTACACTGCTGCAAGGAGCTATTGGCGCTCAAATGATGTTAACAGGGGGGCGCTGTTGCTAAACATACATTATGTGCAATTGTTTTGTGAAAAGTCACTTGAAATGTATTTAAAAAAACGTGTTCGGTCGGGGGACCCCCGTCGGGAACAAAGTTCCTTCTCACGTATGATTTAAAACAAAATCAAAGGACCATGCCCATATTAACATGGAGGTGAAAGTCAGCAATGCCATGCAATGCCCAAATTGCAGCTCTATGTCATACGATAACTTATTAACAGTATTTTTATGGTATCTAGATTTAATGTCATATAAAGCACTGATTGAAAAGTTATTGGACGTTAAACATTAACTGCCTACTGGTATTGTTTATACATTTTATCGTTTACAGACAGCATTGCTATTAGTTTTCCACTAGGAACTTTAACTTTTCGAAACATATTTTAAAATATTCAATAGGACAGTCTCAAATAAATACGTAATCTATATTCAAAGCACTATAGAAGGCACACAATATGAATACCTACTATAATCTACATGCGGCTACTTTTTGTGAAGTTGTATCTTGCCGATCGTATCAATAATACGCAAATAAAACGCAACACTATAATAGTAGGTATTCGTTATCATCGGTAACAAGTAACAACACTATCACAACGAATGAATAAATCGGCCAAAGGACGTGATTCCAGACCATTCCAGACCGTAATAAACTGCACTTTTAGTGCATGAATGAAACATTATTTGTCATAGGTACTGCAATGTAAACAAGTCTTTTTTTTCGTTTTTTTTTTATCCAGTGCTTGTTAGGTTTCAAAATTAACAACTTAATTCTAGTTTTCATTTATTAGTACAATGTTGTAATTTACTTTATCTGGGCATTTCTGCGGCACAGATGGGCATGGTCTTTTTCGCAGCCGCCATTTTGGATTTAATTTTGACCTCACTATCGACTTTAGCACCCTCGAAAGCCATGAAAACGACAACTATGATGAAAAATTTGAAAATTTTCGCAGCCGCCATCTTGGATTTTTATTTTGACCAAACTCACACTCTCTCTCACTCTATCTCTTTCTATTATATATAATAGAAAGAAAAACGCATGGAGGGAGCATAGCGCTTTTTCGTTACGTGACGATTTTTACCAGTCAACTCCTTCCGCAAGACGTGTTAGAGAACTTCGTTCCAAAACAAGATGGTGGTGTTAGTTCCGATTGTGGCCACGCGCCAAAATAACTTTTTAGCGTTATACACTTACCTCTCTGTGCTCCTTCAGGGAACACAAGTGTTCTTGAAATGAAATGAAATTAATTTATTTGCCAGAATATAGGTACTTACATTGTAAAATGGTAAAATAATTTTAGTCTCACTATCTTATGTGTTTTGTTTTACGCAGGTGGTAATATACGTAGTGGACAAGGGCGCTGGCGGCACACACATCTCGGCCGCCGAGCTGGGCACGTTCTTGAACACCGGCAGCGCGCGCAACGCGCTGGTCGGCGCTGGCTGCGCCTCCGTGTCCGCTGTCACCGCGCCTTCGCCGCAGATGCTGGCACAGTACCTGCAAACTGCGCCGCCTGGTACGTAAAAAAAATAAATAATAAAATCTTTATTTCGAGCGAAGACTCATAGGATTAGTAACATCGTCTTTAAAACTAAGTATTAGTAAACAACACGTTACGGTGATATATGTAACGAATAATAATAATATATAATAATAATAAAGTTTATTCCATTGTTGAGTGTGCAAGTCACCCCCTGCCATTTTATCCGTGAATTGTATTTATCAAACATTGGTCAGGCAGGGGCCATAGTCCTTCCATAGTTTTAGATAACCAGTCCACTTTAGCCATCCAAACCCATAGCCCAATATTTTTTTCTTTTGTCTCCATATCCTGCAATAGTCCTACACCAACCGGGGGTTGTCCTTGGGTGCACTTGCATAGTACGCACAGGAATAATCGTCGTTTGGTGCCTCATTTCCATTGAAAGCATCTAACGGGCCTCTGCGAGTTGACTTCGGCCCCTCATGTGCCTTCCAAAGGTCCGGGACCCTAAGGTCCCGAGAAATAAAAAAAAAAGTTTATTCATCAAGAAAGTAACAATACAATGATACATATTCGGTGAGCCACAAACTAAGCGTCGCTTGTATCTTATGGCTCAGGAGTGCGAATTTCACAAAGTTATGAAGGTTACATTACAGTTTGAGGATGTTAGATAATTAGGTACACATTTTTCATAAACAAGAGATATGAGTGAAAATAAAACAAAACATTCGTGCGATTCTGAACACAAAATAAAATAGCAATGGTTGACGTTGGGCTTGTGCTATTGCGTGTGTGTATGTGTCCGCAAGGGGGTGGGGGTGTGTGTGTGTGTGTGTGGGTGTGTGTGCATATGTGTGTGTAGGTGCTATATCAAGGCTTCGGTGTCGTCGTGTGATAATTTTAAAAGAGCTGAAGTTAGGGTTTTCTTACAGGTCGTGGTTGAGCAGCTCTTTAGATCGCGCAGATTTTGCTAAGATCGGATTTGGCATTTGGTATGGGTACTCTAAAGACACGTTTGTTTATTATGTCGCTATAGTCGGGCCGTTTTTATTATTGTTGCGTGATATTTAAGGGTTGTTTGGAGTACGAATATTTGTCGTACCCTGAGGACTTGAAACTCATGGTAGACAAGGTCTGTAGGGAATCTGAAAGGTTTTTTTTAGAGCAACCTTGATCAGTGCCCGTTGCGCTCTCTAGCGTTATAAATGTGCTTTTACCAGCGCGTCCCCAACTGATACAATACTGTATGATTGACTGGCAGAGTGCGAAGTAGACCGTTCGCAGAATATCGATGGAGGTTCAGTCGCGGAGTTTTTTCAAGACGTGTATTAGTTTTCGTACTCTGGAGGAAAACTCATAAATGTGTGCTTTGTACGTCAAGTTGTTGTCTACGGTTATTCCGAGATATTTAATCGTGTCAGTACGTTCAAGGACTATGCATGCGCAGGGATGGTGTGGCAGGTGTGAGGCAATATTGTGTTCCTGTGGGCAGGTGTGTATTTTTAAGGACATACTTTGAGAGGCACTGGAAGAGCTTGTTTTGGAGAAGCTCGTGCTTTGTTTACTTCGTATTTATGTGGCACTATTTGCTGTCTCAGCTTTGCGTAATACTCCCTATTGTGGCGATAAGTCCCCTCTTTGAAAAGTGGCTGGAGAGGTGCCACGGCGTCCTCACCTTCCGCCTGACGCAGGTCCTCACCGGACACGGGTGCTTCGGGAGGTACCTGTTCCGGATAAGGCGGGAGGAAACGTCACCACTGTGACCACCACCACCACCACCACTGTGTGTGTCCACTGTATCTGTGTCTGTCACCACTGTGTGGATCGCCCGGAGGACACGGTGGAGACGCCCTGGGCGTCGGGAATTGGCAGCCGATTCCCGGCCACCGTAGGCGCGGGTTCGCGGACGGCGAGCAATAGGTAGCTCGCCGTCCGGTAGGGACCAGGCCCGGGTCGACGGCGCATTGTATTCCACGCGCGCCTCAAAGAGATGTCGGCACTCGGCGGGGTCCGCTAGGGCCGATGCTAGCTAGGGATGCGGGATGTTCGAAAGAGTTATCATGGCACCGGCACAGGCAACTGAAGGAACACGGGTGGGTTTTAGTCAGAATTTGATGAGTTCCCATCCAAAGAAAAGGGGCACTACCTACCTTATACAACAACTTAAAAAACAACTAAGTTTACTGGATTAACACATAGGATACTTTTTATCCCGATCTCCCTACGGGATCGAGATTTATGCGGATGAAACCGCGGGGTGCTGCTGCTATAAAATAAATCGTCTAGGTTACCCCAAGTCCCAGAAAGCTGAAATTTGGTATGCAGGCTAGGATTTACACACAAATAACATTCCGTTTGTTATGAAAGCTATATTAGCATATACATAAACAAGGAAAAATAAACTTTTTTCGTTGGCTATGAAGAAAGTAACTATTGGCGTGCAAGAAATACCTTTTTTACCACAAATTTTCTTCTCCCTTTTAACACTTTTAGGGGATGAATTTTCAAAAATCTTTCCTTAGTGCTTCACTTTCGTTATAATATGTATAAGGAACTCTTGTACCAAGTTTCATGTTTCTAGACCCAGTGGTTTACGCTGTGCGTTGTCTGTCAGTAAATGAATTTAAGATTTTAACCGCCCGACTTCATATCAGTTGTGGTGCCCCCAGCGTCCGGCACAGTGAATTATTAAGGTATTTGGTCGTAAAAACAGGGTGTAAGGGACAGCCCTCCGCAGACTGATGGGGGTGAATTCAGTATATTATACTAAGATGAATGGTACATTAAATTATTTCAGGAACGTTATGGGAATCCAATAAATTTGATTTGTTTTATTTCCTCACACGCAATGTATCGCTACCGTGGCAAAACGCGCGTAGCGAACGGCAGCGCAGCGAGCCTTCGGCCGCCGAGTATTTCAACATCCATTGCTGATTTTTTGATTTTAGCTGTTTTATTTACATAAATGGAGTACAGAGAGAGATGGAGAGTGGCGTACAGAGAATTTAAATTTACATTGAAATAAAGGAATAGTAACTGAAAATACGATAAGAAAAAATGAAAATTTTCCTGAGAATATTTCCGGTGGAATATGATTCAAAATAAGGAGCTGAATTCACCCTGTTAGTTTGCGGAGGGCTGTCCCTTACACCCAGTATACGACCCTGGCGAAATGTACACGAAGATATTTGTCGGATTAATCCAGCGTAAGCAAGGGATTAATTAACTAGATTTTCAATAGCATTTGTCATTCTGAGATCAACTTAATTTACACGTGTTTGCAGTTGATATTTGCTTAAATTGGAAATAACGTTAATTGGTAACAATGCTTCGGATCATTGTATGCTTTCTTTAGCGATCGCTATGCAATGCTTTGTGGTTTTTCAGTATTACTTTTGTTTCAGGTATGGACATGCGACTATGGAAGCAAGCGCAGGCTGACAATCCTGACCCTGAAAACTACATACCCGTGCCTATTATTGGATTTTCCGAGGTAACTATAAGAATAAAAAAATCTAAGTTTAAATTAATTCGATTTTAGGCAGAGATAAAGTTGTAGTTTCGCAACATTTTGCTGTAATAATTCTAAAAAAAATATTATTTTCTTGGCCCAAATGTTCAACGGATCGGACATTACATTTATCCGTTTTACGTGTAGGCGTACATCGCACGTAAGAGTGGATGTTGCACTGTATTGAGGCTGAAATCGAGTAATGTATTGTGTT
This sequence comes from Fissipunctia ypsillon, assembly GCA_947568875.1. Classification (NCBI taxonomy): domain Eukaryota; kingdom Metazoa; phylum Arthropoda; class Insecta; order Lepidoptera; family Noctuidae; genus Fissipunctia; species Fissipunctia ypsillon. The sequence goes on along the minus strand of OX387645.1, from coordinate 19,123,400 downwards.
TTTAACCGATTCCAAAAAAGGGGGAGGTTTTGCATGCGAAGATTTTTTCTATTTAACCGACGAAAAAACAAAGGAGGTTCTCAAGTCGAGGCGTATACCTATATGTATTATTGTTTTTTCATAATTATATGCCCACGATTTTTTTACAGAATAGTCCGATTTGAACGATTCTTGTTTTATTCGGGAGGGTATACCTCAAAGTCGATCCCCTGTAAAATTGATTAACTTTGCTTGGGTGGTTTTTGAGTTAGCTTCAATAACACGTATTTTTCCCACGTAGTTTATGTTAAACTTCCTGTCACTGTCATTTACATAGCAGGTAGTGGTATTCGACTTTGTGTGGGGTAAGTACCACAACTAAAAAGTGTTAAATAAAAACTTTTTTACAAAAAATAAAACCAACTTTCAAAAAACGCTACAAAGTGAAAAATAATTTTGATTTCGGAAGTCGGTGGCAGAAAACGAAAATACGAAACAAAGACACCGACTTCCGAAATCAAAGTTATTTTTCACTTTGTAGTGGTTTTTTTTTGGAAGTCGGTTTTATTTTTTGTAATAAAGTTTTTTTATGTATGTACACCGATTTCTTAATCATAGGAGATCACAACGTTCACTTATATTCTAGGTAGGTATAATAAGTTTGACAAGGACAAATTAATTAAAATAAATCAAAATACGTTAGTTTTTGAGTTGGCAGTCGTTACGAGTTTTCAGAAACCCGAAAGTCTGGCAACCAGTCATACTAAGGGGTATCGTATTACCCTGTAACTGAGTTGTGAAGGTCAGATAAGCAGTCGCTCCATGTGTAAATACTGGTATTCAGCTGCATTCAGTTAGACTGGAAACCGGCCCCAACGTAGTTGAGAAAAGACTAGGCAGATGATGACATTAGTTTTTGAGTTAGCTTCAATCATCGGTTTTTAATCCCGTTCTCTCAGTACTTGCTTCGGCAATACCTACATATACTAAAGTTAGATTCTGTTCTCTCTGTAGATAAAGTTCCGCAGCCGTTGCCAGTCGGAGCAGGGGAAGCTGCAGGCGCAGTGGCTGCAGCGCGCGGCAGGCGAGCTGGCCGAGCTGCGTACGCGCCGCGCCGCCGCCAGCGCGCGTCTGGAGCAGCTGGCCGCGCGCCTGCACGCGCGCAGGCACACGTTGCTGCAGGTACGCGTGTCGACTACCAATTATGTATACAGATATCCCAAGAAAAGTATGCGCTTCGGGAGTCCTCGTCTATCTTCAGAAATAGGAACAAGCGATGATGAGGCCTAAAATAGTGCTGTTACAACCATGGAAGTACTTGCCTATTTTGTATCCAAGAAACTTCAAAAACTCAGAAACTTTGCCTCTGGGTCGGCGCGACTTTCGTGCTAATTCATACTTTCCTGGTTTACCTGTACTTGAATACACAATCTTAGATAGTTTACATGTATTGCCACTTTAACAACTATCTACTTTAGCATTATGTAGTCAAAATAGATTTTTAATTGTCAGTTTGTAAAATAAGGTCCAACATTTTCGGTTGCATTGGAACTTGTACTTTGTGAGCACGACATTAAGTTGGTTACCAAAACTCTTGTATTCAAATATGTATAGCTGAGCTGCGCACGCGTCGCACAGCCAGAGGAACTGTAAGATGTTTATGTATAGTCAAGAAACTCGGTTATTGAGTTGAACTCACTAAGTCAATTTACCGTGTTATAGTCATTTGACAATTCAAAAGTGCCTGTAATTGGTTGATTTGAAATAAATGCTCCGAGTTTGAGTTTGATTTCTTACAACTGTCAATGGATTGCAGTTATGATTTGAATTTACTACTAACTTAAGTCAATTTGCTTACAAATCAGGTTCGTTGACCTTATAGTTGGCTAACAGTCTTGAGTTTCTTTAAAGTAACATTTGTATCGCAGGTGGTAGCCCGGCGGGAGGTTGTGGGTCGTGTGGGAGCCGCGCTGAGTCCCGAAGAGGAGGCCGCTCGGGCGCGCCTGCACGAGCTGACGTCACAGCTTGCCGCGCCGCCGCTTTACAATGTAAGTACAAAGTACTATCACCTTACCAAAAGCATAATCACATTTGGACTTGTTACATTAAACTCTGTAATCGATGTAAGTAAGTATAATGTATTTTTCCCACCATCTGCTCGATAATGTCAAATTATATATCTTGCAAACCAACCTAAAGTAATTCATAATAGCTCTGGGGTCTGGCCGGGCAATAATATTGTACTGTTTCATTATAACTAGCTGGTCAATAATGTGATTTGAATTTGGAACCTTAACTAAGAAATTCGTATGTAAACTTTTACAAAACAATATAGGTATTCGAGAATGGGGAAGGTCGGGCAAAGCTAATTGTAAATGGCGTGATCAGAGCTAGGTCACTACGTCCTACAATAAATTGGACATTTCGTTCATTCATTCCATTTCGTGTCCATTCATGAGTTTGGTTTTAGTTCAGTATTTCGTTATTTTCGGTGATTTAAATATTTTAAATCAAATATTTGACAGTGAAACTGTCAGAATTTAAAACCTCGTAATCACTTTCTTCAAAATGTTTCTGAATTACCTCGAACTCTGTTTAATTTTTAAAAAATCTCTACGAATAGCTTTAAGCCACCATCTTCTAATTTTAGGGTCTCTTGGGAAATTGCAGACTCCAATTTTGGAGTAGGTATTTAGGAACACAACAACGCGTCATTTTCACAAAAATAAAATAAAACCATCGCACGCCTTGTATTATTTATTAGCTTGTGTTGGGAACTAGCAACGACAGCGCCATTTTGACAGTTGCTTTCCCCATAGAATTGCTTTGTGTGCCCTCGCAGAATGTATGAAAAGTATAGTATTCTCGTAGCCCAGTAAAATAAGATATTTTCTTCGAAAAAAATCCTAGTGAAGAACTCAAACCGGGATTATCTTATTTAGGCATTACAAATACAATGTGCAAAGACTATTGAGATAACAAGTGCGAAAATAAAAAAATTGCTGTCAAAGATCCCGAAAGTCAGTATTTTGCTAAAATCTTTAAAGGCTTACGTTAATTTATGCTACCTACCACAAAGATATTTCTTATTAAATTTTGGACAAGAATCAGCCAGTAGTTCTCGAGACAAACAGGTTTGAAATGTTGAAGTAACGATGCATTTGTTTCCGTACCACCTTTAAAGTAGAGTAAAAGGCAGGGTTTTCATCGCTTAATATCGTACGCCTAACCCATGTATTGTGAATTATAATAATATTTTTTTAATAATAAGTCGTTTTCTTCTTTCTCTTCCACATTCTATCTAGCCTTCTGCTTCTCTTATTACTTATTCTTTTTCACCATTTTCAAAACTTGATTCATCTCTATAGAATGTCAGTAGAAAACTATGTTAGATGGTATAGTTAGGTATCGTTTTTCCTTCTGCTTCTTTTCGAGTCGATGGTAAAAAATACACTTCTGGACACATCTATTGGCCCACCTTGTATTTTCAGTTTCGTTTGGTCCTAGCTAAAATTTTATATTAGGTCGAGCAAAAAGTTTTTATGCAGTTTTGAACCTGGCACATTCACAATTTCATTCAATAGTCTTTTTTTGAATTTTGAACACAGAATTTAAAGAAACAAAAGACAATTTGGAGCCTGTTTGTTGATATCAAACAATCGAATACTAAGAAAACTTGGTTTTATTGGTTTACTTGGATTTAATTCTTGAAAAAGTGATTGATATCTTTGGTTTTGCAACAAACATTACTTATTCTTAACATTAAGGTGAGGTTCTATCAATAATCTATGGATACTTCACCTGAAGTCGCCGCCCAAGCTGTGGCACTTATTCAGGCCGGACACAGCCAAAGAAACGTGAGTGCTCAACTTAATTTAAGTCGATCTGCGGTCCGAAATGTTTATCGGAGGTACCTAGAGACTGGCGGCTTTGTTCGTCGCCAAGGAAGGCCACGATCTCGGGTCACAACTGAAAGGCAGGATCGATTCATCGTGACGACCAGCTTGAGAAATCGTCACCTTACCTCCATTGAGATACAAAACCAACTTCGAGACTTCCACGGAGTATCTGTGAGCGCTCGAACTGTTCGGAGAAGGTTAAAAGAACGCGATATGGTACCACACAAGCCAGCTAATGGGCCCAAACTAACGCGAGCCCACCGAACAGCGCGCCTTCATTTCGCACGCAGTCATTTAAATTGGACACAGCAAGATTGGAGCCGTGTACTCTTTTCTGATGAGTCTAAAATTGTGTTACATGGCAATGATGGAAGGAAGAAGGTCTACCGACGTAAGGGAGAGCGTTTCGCACAATGCTGCTTTGAAGAGAGGGTTGCTTATGGCGGTGGCTCATGGACTGTCTGGGGCGGTATATCCGCGAGCGGCAAAACTCAACTTGAGGTTGTTACAGGACCACGGCTGCCAACATTAAATGCTGAAAGGTACATTCGTGAGTGCTTAGAACCTCACGTGATACCATACGCGGACTATGTGGGCCCAAATTTCCTTTTTATGCATGATAATGCAAGAGCCCATGCGGCCGGCATCGTCAGGGAATATCTTCGGGATGTGAACATCACAGTTATGGACTGGCCAGCCAGAAGCCCAGACATGAACCCCATTGAGCACATGTGGGACGAGCTAAAAAGACGTGTTAGGGCTCGTCAGCCAGTTGCCCAGACGATGCAGGAGTTGAAAACTGCCATAGAAGAGGAATGGGAGATGATCCCTCAAAATTTCATAGAGCGGTTGATAAACTCTATGCCTAATCGTATGAGAGCTGTGGTAGATGCCCATGGAGGCAACGCGCGTTATTAAATTAAACCTTTATTTGATAAAACATGTTTTTTATTCAAAAATCAATTGCCTTTAACAAGGCGCATATCCGACTTGTTAGGCGTAGCTCCATGTCGTATGGTATTCTGGATTCAAATTTAAAACAATACGATCGAAAAAGATGGTAAAATGTATCAGGTTTAAAACTGCATCAACAGTTTTTGTTCAATCTAGCAATCATATTTCGGTAGGGGCCATCGAAACCTAAACTCTAAGGTGGGCCAATAGATGTGTCCAGAAGTGTAATATCGTTTTTCCGATTCTCATTTATTGTAAGTGTTCAATATTGGTCGTAGGGTATTTATACATGCCCTAATAAGTATAGATGTGTATTACTTAACGGTTTTTTTTTGAGCATATTAAAATTTTCACTATTTCGCAGATTTGCCTTTCACTTATTTTCCTGAGCTATCGGGGTTAAAGGCATCTTCGTCTTGGGCGAGCTTGAATCCCTCGCTGCACTCAGGATTCAGGTCTTAACTCCCTCGCTTCGCTCGGAAGTACCAGAACCCTTTGTTACGCTCGGAATTCAATATATCGCACGTGACAAAAGACACTGCTTTATACCCTCGTTGAATAATCTACTATATCGATGTTGACGCGACTTTTTAAGTCGCCCTTTGCATCTATTGATGACAAGATTCTGAGTTAACTGTACATTTTGAATTTCATTAACCTACAAATTTGAATTGAAATCTAACAATAATCCAAAAGTAATATTTCGGATGGACTCTAGTTATGCGCATATGGCGAAAAATAATTGAAGCAAATCGTTACAACTGATGAAATTGTTTCGTGTATGTGAACGTATCCGATCAGGCCAAACTGTTCAACACAAGTTCGCCTGTTCTGTTTGGCCTCTACTTGTGTGGTAGGCTTAGCAGATTTGTTGTTCGTCCAGACAAGGTCGTAACTCTGAAGGGCAATTGCGTAACACATTATCAATCGGAATCGGTTTCATTTTGACAGATCAACAACATTCATTGCGTTATTTACGTGTTGAGCAAACAAATTTTTCAAAGTTATGAAGCATTGGATTAGCAATTTGCTTCAAAATGATTCAGATTCCGATTTATAGTGTATTACGCAATTAGGGTGCTGAACTAGTTTGATAAGAGCACAGAGTAGGTAATTTTCGAAAAATATGTAGATATTTGCCAACAATAATATACCATACTTCCCAACTTTAGTGGGGGCTGCATTTATTTGTAGGTAATTAAAAGTTGTCAGTATAACTTCACATAAAATGACCTACGAGGAATAGGTAAAGCTAAGTCGCGTCGGAATGTAGGCAACAAGTATTCTGTGATGATAAAAATATTGATCACTCAAAAGGTGGGCATTCACGATAGCGCCATTTGGCGTGGTTCCAAACGACTAAAGTCAAATGGAGCGATTGGACATCCAGAGTTTTACATCACGTCAACGGATTTTAACATTCACGATCAAATTTTGGGGTTTAATCTAAGAGGTCCCCCAACTGCAATGACAATTTTATTTATCCGTTTAGTCAGGGGGAGTAAATGAGTGACCTTTCGCTTTGTATATAAAGATTAATTAATACCTAAAACTTGTTTTTTTACTTTTTAGTTCGTTTTTTGGCAGGGCAGTCGTGTTTTTTTAATTTTTTTAATTATTTATTTTCTACGAGCTCTATCGCAACAACTGAACAAATCAGAAATTTTGTAAGTATATAATGTACCGTATACTGTATTTAATCAATAAATACAAAATCTCCGATTCATAAGGTATTTTGTTTAAATATGGGCGATTTTCTGCAACTGCAAAATAGAACTTTGTAATTCACAGTATCATTATGATATACAAAGTTATCTTTGCGATTGTTAAAATTTAAGGTGAAAAATATTCTTCTTTTGGTATTTTCATTTATCTGAACTAAAAAAAAAACTGAAGTACGGAACCCTCGGTATACGAGTCCGACTCGTACTTGGCCGGTTTTCGTTTTCCATGTGATTATCTACATATCTGTTTCGTATCTATAGGTACGGACGGTACTTAGCCAGCAAATGTTACTTATCCACACGGGATCAGACTGTATTCTGATAAGCCAACAGTGCAAAGTTAATTTAATTTTGGTATAGAACGACCTTGTCTGGCCAAATGTTTGGAGCAGTCGCCCTACGCGTGGTCGCTTATCAGTGACTATCGCCTTATCTCCAGACACCAGACAGCGTTATAACACAAGTAGATGTATCGGTGTTACGCTGCTGTTGATAAACTAATAATTAACACCAGCAAAGAACAACAATGAGGTTGCACTATATCGTACTTACGTATGTTGTTACCTGACGCGTTGTTTTAGCCACAACGAGTCGTTGTTCCAAATATGAGTATTTTAATAAAATAAAAGCATTCATAAAATCGAATGAAATCAAATCTTATTGTGGGCATATGTTATACAGACAGATGTTAGGTAAATTACAGTTCCATTATGTCCTGTCTAACAGGCACACAATTATGTCACCATGCAGTATAAAAAAATTCATAGGTATCACTTATATAGCAAATCTTACAAAATAATAATTAGGTGTATGGTGACAGATTGTAGTAGGTACTAATTATTAAGAAAATCTTGGATCGTGTAGTAAGCTTTATCAATAAAAAAAATTACGTAATTTATGTTTGAATAGTGGGAGTTCCTTGGTGTTTAAAATGTCCACAGGTATCTTATTGTAAATTTTAGATGCCATTCGAAAAAAACTTTTTTTTTCAACTTGTTTCTTTTTGTGTTTGAGTTCTTTTTTTTGCGTCATGTTTACCGCAAATAACCGTATTTTCTCTCTTTTGCCCGGAAGAGCAGCTGTATGTGGTTTACTAGATATTTTAAGTACATATCTTTTTGATTTTAGTTCACAGAATAGATTTTTATTTGCTTTAACAAATACTGTAACTTCATAGATATAAGCTGATGGAAAGGTCAAAAATTTAAACTTTTTAAAATATGGTTCGCATGACATTTTTTGCGCTTTAAACACTGACTTAATTTTTGGCGTTGCCCCAGAATATAATAGCGTATTTTAGGGTTGATGATACGTAGGCATGATAGGCAGTCCTAATAATGAAACTAGTTGTATTTATAAAATGACAATAATTTCTCCTATCTTTGAGTCATTTAATAGTATCTATAAAAGTCTTATGACATGGCTGTATTACTAGATAATACTGGTTCAGAATGTAGCTTTGGATCTTTTGATCCAAAGTAAATGGTTTGATTATCATGCAGGAAACGAGTGTAACCAAGATATGGGTACTATCTTGAGGTTTCAGTTTCGTATCAGTGATGATAAATCTCTTTTATTTTATTTTCAGATAAGACAGGTAAAATTGGCTCTTTTTTGCTTGGTCATTAACAACGCATTATTTTTCGCATTTGGGGGTTCAGAAATATCGAAATTAAATATTAACAGTGATCATTATCAATCTAATCAGATAATGCCGTTTATACCTATTATTCTTCATTAGGATCACAAATAACAAAGATGAGTCATAAGACTGACCTTATTCACTTTATAAAAGTAATATAACAAAAGTTGCGCAACATTGTTGCAATAACATCTTTAGTGTTGCTGGCGACACAAATCCTGCAAAAGAAAAAACATGTTGCAAGTTTGTTCAAATTGGCTCATGAATAAGAGATACCTATTTACAGTGTCCATTGAGGAATTAGTAACAAAAAAATGCATTTTAAAATTGGACACTCTTTTTCATAGCATTCAAATATAGAGTACTTCCAGTAACCTACTTTTGTGTAGAAATGAAAGACCAGGGTCGAAATAAAATAACTTATGTAGGAATTTAGATAATGATGGGTAGCATGAAATCATTGAATAACCCTTTGTGGCGCATTTAATAGTTCTTCTTTTTTTGGCGCTATAAAGCCTTTTCTCGATGAATCTCTAAAATATAATTTACAAATCATTGTTCTTTTGTTTAATGACTTTACATGGTAGTGTATGCTATGAAACTGATTAGAATCTATGTATGTTTGTCAAATGGCGCTGACAAAACAATATTGTATTTACACGGTTCCAAAGATTGACTTTTCTGGGCTATGAACAACATTGGAATTACATAATTTCTTTAAAAAAGGTCTTTGCCCTGCTGTGGAAAAATAACTGGCTTATTTTTCTCTCTTGTTGGAACGTCGGCTCATATCAGCTTAAGCGGCTCAGTCAGCAAACTCGGCAACGTGCAACGTTGGAAACGGAGCAGACTGCTCAGACAGAGAATGATATTTGATAGGAAGATTCTGATAATCTCAAATCTCAAAAAATGGTACCTTACGTTATCTAGCTAACAGCACGTTATATTTTATAATGTTCAATAGGTACTGGTAATTAATTAATTATTTTTACGACCTATTGTTAGACAACAATTGCGTGTCGGACCACGGACAATGAAGGGTTCCGTAGTTGGGATGAATTTATCCCAAGAACAAACTTAACATTGTAGTTGACAAACATGTTCTCCCATACATTCCTACTGCAAATGTAAATTTGTACGCACAATATTGGGAGATTTACCATGTTGTTTTAAGACCATATACTTCTTATAGGTTTTCCTGTAATCTATATGTATGGAACTATTTTCTGTATTTTTTTTTTCAAAATTTTAGTCTCACTAGTTTCGGAGATAAGAGGAGGGAGATGGTCAATATTCATATATTTTTTTAGATAACTTTAAAACTATTTATTTTTTAATTATACCTAATAAAATACTTCATTTGACATGTTACACAGTATGGAGCGCAAAACCTTTTTAAAAAAATTCTTATTTGTCTCCGAAAAGTGACCCCCATAATCAAAATTCATTTATTAATTTTTTATTCATTGTTTGGGTCATAGAAATTGATATGTGTACCAAATTTCAACTTAATCGGTCCCTTAGATTCAGAGCAAATTGACTGTGACAGACGAACATACAGACAGACAAACTGACACACGAGTGTTCTTATAAGGGTTCCGTTTTTTCATTCGGACATACGGAGCCCAAAAACTGTCTAATCGATAAATCTGGTTGTAACTAGTTGTTTTTTACGATTCATTGCGAACGTGCGGGGTGAACCGCAATTCATTTATCATTAAATAATCGATACTTAGTTCTGCATGATCGGAGGTAGACAAGCAGGTATCGAAGTGCCACGATACTATCACATCTCTATCACGCACTGCTAAACTTTTGTATCTAAACAAATCATGCGTGATACTAATGTGGAATTGTGGTCGAGAGAGACGCAAAGTGACACTAAGGATACATAAGACCACTTTGGCGCTTAGAACTTAGGTGCGATCAAGTGGCGTGCACAGAGATTTCAGACAGGGTATGCACAAGAAAAAAAAAACTTACCAGTTTCAGCTTGTTGTACCTACCCTAAGTGGGTTCCCAAATTCCCATCATATTTATTTAGCCAACAAATCTACAAGTTCCAGAAAATTGCCTTTATTAAACGACAAGCTGGATTCGTCATGAACACTGAATGCTAATTCTTGTTTACCTAGAAAACAAACTACATCAATCAACCGTTTGAAAATGTTTCTGTTTCTTTCAACTTTCGCGTTGTACCTTTCAATATCTAACTTTAACTGGCTATTCAAACTAGTCTCTATTCTTCCTTTACTAAAAGTTTGGAACTATAAGCAGGATTCTAGATGTTTTTCAGAAGAATCATGCTTAGCAGCCGCTTTGTGAAAATTATTTAAATCTGAGTACCCGCTCTAAGTCCAAACATTCTTTTTATTTTGATTAGTAAACAAAATGCAAGGGAAACAATACAATGTGTTTGTGTGTACACAACCAGTTAGCCAGTAATAGTTATCATAAAACTTTTTATGAAAATAACAAGTAGCTTTTCATCTAACTTTTTCCTCAAAAGATAACGACGAAAACGCGGCGGATTTTAATTTATATAAACACACTTCGCCAGCACAGGTCTCACATGTATAATTTTCCATATTTTACAATAAACTTGCTAAATAAGTAATTACTCGACAGTTGCACCAAGAAAAACAATATGACGAAAAAACTGCAATTTATTACATTACGAACTAATACGAAAGAATGAATTAGTTGGTAGTCGGTCATTTGGTCAATCCGACTAAAAAAAGTCGACCCTCTGCAATGAACAACTAAGCGATGCTTTTACGGCTTCTCAATTTGGACGGGTTGCAATGTAAGCTATGCTTCTAAAACTCCAACCCACGCACACAGTCACACTTTTGCTGTGTACTACACGAGATGCGTTGTATGAAGAATAAGCAAGGCGTAGTTATGCTTTTGCCCACGGGAGCGCTGACTGCGCGGTACGCGCGGCGGTGGATGTTCGCCGCTCCAACGAGTTAGCTCGTCAAAATGGAGGGAACAGCTGATTTTTTTCGCGATTTCAGGTTTGGTCCCATAGTAAAAGTTGTTCATAATGATGAGTACAACAATATCGTGGCATCTCCCTAGCCAAAAAAAAGCAGCGTGTATAGTGACTAACTTAAGCCTAAATTATTATTTTACTTTGTAATTAGAATGTAGACTATAATTAAGTATCGTCTTTGTTTAGGGTCGCCTGAACGAGTTGTTATGTGCGGTGCGTCTGCAGCGCAGCGCAAGCGCAGGCGCGTCGCATGAACGTTATCACCTGGATCCTGGTAAGATGCTTGATACTATTTAACTTAATTCCTTCTATTTTACTAAATTCCTAGAGTTAAATATTAATAAAATTGGCTACTGAAGTCACCTGAATTGCCACTGGTCGCTTAAGTCAGGACAAGCTATACATGTATGTAAGGATCGCAGCAGGTGTCGTTCTGGAGTTTCTGCCTTGGGACAAAAGGCATGAGTTTATACAACATGTACCGCAATTAACGCACAGCCTCTTAAGGGGTCATTGTACTCATCATTATGAAAACTTTTACTATGAGACAAAATAAGAAATCGCAAAAAAAATCTGCTGTTCCCTACATTTATGTTCGCATAACTCGTCAAAATGTACGCAACACCTGATTCTTTTTTGCCGTTTTAGGTTTCGTCCCATATCCCATAGTAAAAGTTGTTCATAATGATGAGTACAATGACCCCATAAGAGGTTGTGCATTAATTCCGGGACATATTGTAGAATGATCTAGGAGATAATAAATCTCTGGTTTCGCACAGAGCGACTCGGTTGTTTGATATCTTATGTGAAATACGTTATGAGGCAAGTACCCGCCATTAAAGATTAGGTGATTTATACTTACTTCTTTCTCTATGCACCAAGTCAATAAGAAATTCAGTCCATAGTCCGGGAAGTAATTCCATTGTACCAATATCTGTTGCCTAGCAGCGTTGCGTTGTCTCGGTTGGAAGGGTATGGGTGCCGGTGTGATAACACATGAGATATTTATTTATTGACATTTTAACTTCTATATATTTACAGTTTGCGCCACACATACAAATTATCTGTCAATACTACTAATTACACATGCAATCATAAAATTAGGTTACATAAAACTGGACAAAATTTGATGAAATTAAATGAAACAAAATTAGATAATTAGACATATTTAGATAGAATTGGGCTAAAATTGGAATAAAATTATTAATAACAAGATACAATTTGATTTATTTACTCCAAGGAGATTGTACTGGGAGTGGTAATGGACTCCAGGTATCGAGCAGCATACTTTCAGCTTTGTCTCTAGGATAACAATTAATCTGCAATGCCTCCGGTATTGCAAATGTCCATAGTTGGCGGTGATTACTTATTTTTCCCACAAAAAAAAAAAAAAACGACGCTGTATTATTATGAGGAAACGTCGTTGGCGTTCCTTCATCATCATTATATTACTTTAGAAAAAAAATGTATAATTACGCCTAAAAAACATGATATCATTAACCAGGGAGAAAACAGAGGAATATGTTATTATAGAATGAACGCCTACAACCACGTGACCGCATTTCGTCGTAAGCTGTTTTTCACTGTATTATTGGGTTTTCCATCACGAATTGTTGAGTAGCAACCCGGAGTCTGAATTATTGGCCAAGCTCGTCGCCTACCTATAACTTAGAGCTTAAACAAAACTGGCAAAATGTTGGTGCACACCTCTGCCTATTCTGTCGGAGAAAATAAGAGTGATGTTTATTGATAACTTTCTTCCTGTATAGGTGCACAAGAAGACGTCAAGCAGTTCCTGTCGCTGCAGCAGAAAGGCATGGCTCACTTGTTGGACACTGCTCGAAAGGACCTCGCGGCTCTCGGTATCATCGCTGAAGGCATGTCGCGACTCGTCAGGGCTTAACTATACATATGATATTTTGATACTCCATAATCATAACATAATACTTTTTTTTCAATTTATAATTTAATTACGATACAAGTTTTTAATAAGATAAAATACTTGTATTGCAAAAATATTTCCAAATGAAACTTTGTGACTTGACTTCTCAATAATAAAGTTATTATTCAAAAATAGATTATTTTCTACCTACTGTACTGTATTCGTTTTCATCAATACGTGTATGAGAATGTATTGAATAAAGTTGATTGAAAGTTATGTTGGTGTATAAATAGTATATCACCTAAATCAGACCTATCTCAATACAAAATTACAAAGTCACCAGATTTTTCCGGTTGACAAAAATATTCCACAGTCTATCGTCTTATTGCGCTAATAGAAATCTATACGTTCTATAACTCGTTGTATTTTGGACGCATGAGTTTTATTTTGTCATCTGATAAGGAAATAATCCGCTTGTAATGTCTTCACGTATCTACAATGTTTGCACTTTGATAAAGATGTGCTGAATATGATGAACAATACCAAACAAGTGCTAATATTTATCATATATTTCGTACTTGTGCACAACAGCGAATTGTCTAAGGTATATAAATGAATGAAAATCAAAAAGTAAAAAAATGTAAATAAATAAGTTTATTAAAAATAAATATTAACTCTTAGTACTTAAATCTAAAGGTAAGTCTGTGCGTCTGACTAGTTCTTCAATAGAAGTGTATTCACGTCGCTTTGAGCAAATAAGGTTCAAAGGCATCTCTTCCTCCATTGGCCTGTATATCTGGGGACTCTCCTCCACTTTTTTGAGTGAAACCTCTTCCAATCGAGGTTGGTCCTCATATGTGAACACTTTGTCACTAATACTTGATCCCGTTGGGTAGCTAAAGGTACTGGAGTAATAGTTTCTGTACGCATGCTCATACATCTGTGTATACTCCATGTAAGACATTTCACTTGTTGGAATTCTTACTGGGTAAATAGGCTCGAGAGGCCTGATATAAGTCACTTGATCCATGGAAGCGTAGGACATTGTTGTGGGGACGGAGTCTGACAGCATGGGCGCGTATGTGTATGTCGGTCGCGTCGGTGACAGAGAGCTGACGGGTGGGTTGTACACTCTGCTAGCGTGTATCGGCGATGTGGGCTCTATCACAGTGTACGAAGAGCTACTTTCTTTTGAAGGTGAGAACGTGTCGGGGCTGTATACTTCATCGGATGATTCTCGCCTTGTGACTTGCTCTGTGGTGTAATGTTTGTAGGTTTTAACGTGTTTCCTCAAACTGGACGGATCTGTGTAACGCTTGTTGCAGCCGGGGACTTTGCAGCAGTAAGGTTTCTCGACTGCATGTGTGCGTGTGTGCTTGAATCGGTCGCTTGAGTTTGAATACGCTTTGCCGCAGCCCTGGTGAAAAAAAGACGTAAATTAAAACTTACTGTTAACAGATTAAGTTTGAAAATTCTTGTATTTTTCGGTTGAATTATTTTTAGTATTCGTAACATTTGAAGTGAACAAAATATTTACCTCATAAGGACAAACGTAAGGTTTCTCTCCAGAATGTGATCGGAGATGAATTTTTAAGTTTTCAGCTCTGGAGAAACTCTTGTTGCACTGGTTGCAGGTGTGTGGACGTTCGTTTGTGTGTGTTCGTACGTGGACCAGCATTTTGTACCTGTTGACAAAAAAATTAATTAGTAATTAAAAAATAATTAGTAAAAATGCTATAAAACCATAATAATACTCAAAATAAAAATAATAATCGGTTAGTGCCTCATTTCCATTGAAAGCGTCTAACGGGCCTCTGCGAGTTGGCTTCGGCCCCTCATATGCCTTCTAAAGGTCCGGGACCCTGGGGTCCCGAGAAATATCAAAAAAAAAAAACTCAAAATAACAATTTTCAAGTTCCTTTTTTGTTTTAAATATAAAGTCAGAAACTAACCGTGCATTGAAGCCTCTTTGTGGCCTGGTGCATCCTTTCCATCCGCAATAGAAGAGTCCATCTCTATGTGCAAGCGCATGTGCACGAGCGACGTGCGCGGACAGGCGCGCCACGCTCGGGAATTGCGCGCCGCAGCCACGCCAAAGGCACACACCCTCGGCGTTGTCAACTGTGTCAGAAGAATTCCTCTCAGGGGACGAACCACCGGACGAATCTTCATCTTCCAACTGTAAAAAAAATAATTATAAAACATTTGATTTCTAATTTTTTTTTTATTTTGTTGTCAAAACATGTTTTTTATGTCTGTTGAATATTTGCAACTAAAAAATATCGCACCTGTGGTGGAAGTGGCGGCAAAGCTACAGGTCTCGCGAAATAGGAAGCGAACCTCTCGGCAGGCATCCACCGTGGCACCCTGCACCCATCTCGGGGTAAATCCGACCTCCAAGCCGGAAACACTAACATCGTAAACACTTGTTCACTAAGAAACTTCAAACAAATAAAAACTCGATGTGGTCACCGCGCGGTCGGCTCGGACAATGATGGCGGGCGCCCGCGTCGCCTACTTATAAAACGTCTGCTGCGAGTGACAACGCGCTGATAAGAGGACGAGTCCCCCGCGAACATGATACCTCCATACATTTAAAAAAAAATCTCTTCAGAGTGAGCAGGTGACGTGTTTTTTCTTTATTATGAAAATTAAGGATTTTTTTAAACTTTTTTAGTCCCGAAGGTCCGTTGCAATAAGGGCTAGTTTGGCTTGAGCGGGTTGTATCATGAAACTCACGTAGCGACTTGTGTATGTGGGAGCGTTATCAGAAGCCGCCTGCCGCGGCTGCTGTCCAGTTATTACCGGTCCGATAGGCCGCGGTTCAATAGGTGACTGATATCGCAGTGTCGGTGTGAAGCGACCTCTTACTGGTTCTTATTGACGATCTCATTACTAATCGCCTTCAGGACAGTAGTTTCAAGAACAAAGCGTTTATGTGTCGTGGTAGCCACCACGAGTGTTTACAAGAAGATTTAGATAGTAAAAAAATTTCTAACTTGAATCTATCATACGAGTTTGTACAAAAAATATCTAAATATAATAAATTATGATATGACTACCTCTCTGAGTTTATCTTGGACATTACTTACATCGTGAGGAAATCTGGACACATAAAAAAGGGTGTCTCAGTAAGAGTGCACTTTTTCATTTTAAAATAAAAACAAGTATTTTATGACAGAGTTGTGATATTTTTATTGTATTGTAAAGACGACATGTTCCGATTAAGTATGGAATAAAATATCCGGCAAATGACCCCCACGGCTCCGATGACAGGCCATTACTCATGAAATTTTCCATGACTTTTGCACAGAGATGTGGCTGTATCTCACCGATGATGCGTTGAATTTCCGATTTGAGCTCAGGAATTGTTTCGGGTTCGCATTAACCCGAGATTTCACAAAACCCCAAAGAAAAAAATCGCACGATCTTGGTGGCCAGTTGACATCAGAATTTCGTGAGATAATGTGTTCTGGAAATCGTTGCTGCAATAAGTCGATTGTTTCATGCGCGGTGTGGCAGGTTGCGCCGTCCTGCTGAAACCACGTTGTCCAGATTCATGCCGTTGTCCAGATTCATGCCGTCCAGTTGAGGCCACAAGAAGTCCGTTATCATATTCCTGTAACGAATGCCGTTCACAGTCACTGCAATTTCGGCCTCATTTTCAAAAAACTAAGGTCCAATCACGCCGCCTGACCAAAATCCGCACCAGACAGTTACTCGTTGTATGCATGCTCATGGATTGCATGAGGATTTCCGAGTCCCAAATTCGACAATTTTGTGTATTCACGAAGCCATTCATATCGCTTCATCGGAGAAAATTACTTATTTCGAAAAATTGGCATCGACTTCACTTTGCTCCATTACCCATTGAAAGAATTGCCGGCGTTTTCCGTGGTCTGCTGGTTTGAGCTCCTGAGTTAGCTGAATCTTGTACGCATGAAGGTGGAAGTCTTTAGCCAAAATTCGCTGCGTAGTGCTTCGTGAAATTTGAAGTTGTTGAGAACGATGCCGAATTGATATTTTCGGGTTTTCGGCGACACTCGTTTACAGCAGCAATGTTTTCAAGAGACCGACCGGTCCGTTGACGCAAAGGATTCTTATTATCCATAATCGACCCAGTTTCTTAAAATTTTTTGACCACTCTTCGAATGGTTGACACGTTAGGTGCACTTTCTCGGCTGATAATTTGGCGAAGTTTGCGAGCGGTTTCAGCGTAACTTTCCCCATTTTTTTAATGAGTTTTCACAATTATAACGCGTTGTTCTTTCGAAAAGCGCTCCATTTTTAATAATCGGAATAAACAGAGGTGACAGCTGTCAAATTTCAGAGTTGTCACTTGCATGAAAAAAAAATATTCCAATTTTAAAAAGTGCACTCTTACTGAGACATCCTTTATATCTAGTTAAATATAAGTCTGAAATCGCCAACCCGAGCGCTTTTGAGTAAGCAAGCGTGGTGATCAATGCTCGTGCCTACTCTATATGAGAAGAGGCCTTTGCCCTGCAGTTCAGCGGGGCAATAATAGGCTGGTATTATTATTTTCTTTATTCCATTTTTATACATATATCTTACATTTTTAAATATTTTTATAAAAACATTAAAAAAAACATTTAAAAATATAAAAAATTGTAGCCCACCGGTATCGGGAATAGGATCCAAGCTACCGGTGGTCAGGGCTCCTGAGAGAGGAACCTCCTGACGATACGTGCCGTATCGAGAAGTACCGCTTTCTGGATCAAGCCCTTGATCCAGCTGCCTAACGAGAGCCTCCTCAGATGTTGGTCGAGACTCTTGGCTATTAAGCCATTGGCTGATACGACTATCGGCACAATGACTGCTGTATCCACATCCCACATGTCGACAACCTCGCGAGCCAGGTCAAGATACTTAATCTGCTTATCTTTTTCAGCTTTCACGAGGTTCTCGTCATGCGGAACCGCTATATCAATAATCATTGTGCGACGCTCTATTCGATCTATCACCACTATGTCTGGCTTATTGACAACAATAGTCCTGTCAGTGATGATAGATCGATCCCAATACAACGTAATATTGTCATTTTCGAGAACTGGGTCGGGCACATACCTATAGTACGGTACTTCCGATTCCGCAAGGCTGTATTTCAGAGCAAGTTGCTGGTGGATAATCCTGGCTACAAGGTTATGCCTATGCAAGTAGTCTCCGTTAGCCAGACGAGAACAGCCAGAAATAATGTGTCGGATTGATTCCCCGGGACGGTGGCATGCCCGACAGATGTCAACCGTGCCGTCCTTCACAATATATTTCCGGTAGTTGTTCGTCATCATAACTTCGTCCATAATCGCAAAGACAAAACCTTCGGTTTCCCCAAAGAGGTCTCCGAATCGCAACCAGGATACGGACGCTAAGAGGTCTACATCGGGCCCATGTAGGACCCGGTAAAAGCGTCCGTGAAGCTCTTTACTCTGCCATACCTCTGCGGTCATTAGTATCTAATACTATAGGTTGGCGCCAGTTCTCGTTAGCCAAGGAGAGCGGGGTGAGGCCCTTGTCCACTGAGACCACATCTCGGTGCATCCCCACGTCGGCTTCTAGGAAGTATTCCCTGAGACTGCATACCTCACGATTATGCAGGGTCTTAGCATTTAAGAAACCTCGACCTCCGCACTTCCGCGGGATATACAGTCTCATCACCGATGACCTTGGGTGATGCATCCGGTTTGCGGTCAGCAGTGTACGGACCCTCCTATCCAGGGCATCTAGTTCCGTCTGAGTCCATTTGAGTATGCCGAAAGAGTACATCAAAACCGGCATGACCCAACCGTTGAAGGCGCGCGCCTTATTTCCGCCTGATAAAAGACTATTTAATACTTTATTCATTTATTATTATTTATTATTAATAAATTATGTAATAGGTTCACTTTATTGATGAGTGGTCTAAAGTGGATAGTCTCAGTAGTTAGCTACGGGAAATTACGTGAATGCAGCTCTGCAGGTGTTAGAGCTCGTCTAAGCTGAAATGACGCGCCCAACTACCGCATTTACCGTAGTGTACGTGTACTAATCTAAGAGGTCTGTTGCATTTTGTCACCTCTCTCGCTCACACGGGACCTAATTTTTAAGAATGTTAAATAAAAATATGCTTTTTTGACAAATGTAATCCAATGGCGAACTAATAAATAATATAATTAATTATGTAATTAATTATTACAAACATATTTTTATTGTGGCATTTATTTAACTCATCTCTAAAACAGATCTTAATATCTACTTATTGAGCTGAGTTTATTAGATAATATAATATGATAGAAATGTGTTTTTAATTACTGTTTAAATTAATAAAATTAATATTAGTAGTTGGGCGCGTCATTTCAGCTTAGACGAGCTCCACGCGCGCCTCAAAGAGATGTCAGCACTATTGACGGGGTCTGCTAGGGCCGATGCCAGCTAGGGTTGCGGGATGTTCGAAAGAGTTACCGTGGCCCCGGCACAGGCAACAGAAGGAACACGGGTGGGTTTTAGTTAGTAAAAGTCTGACACGCCCTCCCGCTCCGCCCAGAGCGGGAGAAGTCATTTGATGATTTCCCATCCACAAAAAAAAAAAAAAAAGACGAGCTCTACTATCTACCAGTAAAGTATTTACCTAATACCTACCTAAAATTATCTCGTGATAGATGTCAGTCAAAAGTTTGACACTAACCTTTATCTTTGCACGTATTGAACAAGTCTAATAGGCTTATTTCTTCAGAATATTCGACCGTGGTTCCAGCGCGTTCTAACAACAGCCACGTAAGTATTTGAAGATAAAACCTATCCGTCTTGTCGCAACTGTCGCAAGAGTATCTACTTAACGATCGCGAAGTTCTGGGGTAAATTCTCCGGGCAGCGTAATGTTTACTTGAGTATGTTGGAAGAAATTCTTGGTAACAATCAACTTAACCACAGTCGTAGTACCTATGTAACATTACATAATTTTCATTCGCGAAATTAACTTCGATTACAGCCGCAGACTTAAGTGACAAGGTGTGACGAAGGTATTTTTGTAATCGTTGTTGCATTTGAAATTGCGTCGTAATTTATTTATTTATTTAAGCAGTATGGAAGACTTACAGCTAAAACAAACAGGCCAAGTTCAGTAAATAAGACTGTCAGCCAATTACATGTCTTCACTTATAAAAAATAGAAAAAGTAAGTAATTTCTATGGACATTGACACCAAGTTATTCAGTAATATAACAATACTATATATAAAGTTGCTCGCACTGCAAAACGATCACTATAACTATCAACAATGTTTAACAACTTATAGGAAAAAGTTTCGGCTTAAGCACCTCCTGGCTGAGGACACACTAGTTGTGAAGGGATCCAAATCGTGCTGCTTGCAAAGCTTGTTTAAATTTTTGCTTGCACGCACGATGTATGAGTTCTGCCTATATTTTGTTGAGGCAAATGGCACACGTAAAGGTGGATTATATCGTTTAGACCTCCTGGGAGTGTTGAAATAGAATTTTGACAAAATATCGGAGCAGTTAATGTGATTGTTAAAGATTTTCAAAAGCAGAACACAGTCAGAAATAACGACCTATATGCCTGAAAGTTAATATAATACGGATAAGTTTAGATAATACCTCCATTTCTGATTCAAATCCGCCAGACAGATATTCTAGCTGTCTGATAAAGATATAATATCAGCTAAGTAATCGGAAAATTCGAGGTGCTATGTAACTCGTGCCTACGCGTGGCTTGGCAGTGATGAGGGTAGCTCATAGACCCGGTTGCGTCGTGGTAGGCTTATCTAGTCACGTGATTGGCTAGGCGGATCATGGATTAGGCACCTACCTACGAACTAACACGTCTAACACTACTCCTGTCGCCGCTTAGATGACATGGAGATAACAATTTTCTATGTATTTTCGTTTTATTGGGAAAAGGTGACTTCTTGTATGAGTTCTATGGATAAAGATAATGAATTTTATTAGCGGTTACAATTCAAATGTTGCTTTGCAACTGAATTCGGAATGGTGGAAGAGTTTCCATGTGCTTGTAGGTACTTCAGAAATCTGGGGTTCAATAAAGGGTTGGTTGGTTCAAGTTCAAGGTTTGGAACTGTGACTTCAAGGCGGTAGTACTTAGTTATTGAACTTAGTTCGGATACGGCTCTGTCAAACATTTGGAAAACGATACCAAAAAATTATGGGAAGCATTTTCACTTCCAGAAAATTTCTGACAGCATATTTGTTGTGCAACTTAAGCAACGTGACAAAGCACCTAATTCTCCGTTGGCACCGCACCGTGAGCAAATACACTGCAAAACTGTGCGTCATTGAATACTTGTTCAAACGAGAGATAATGTTATCAGTGGTACTGTGTGCTTGTGTGCGTGTGCTCAATAAGTGTGTACGCGTCCGTGACAGACGCGTGTGAGCGCGCTCGGCCCCCTGCGGCCGGCGCGCGGCGCGTGCGCCGGTTACGGCCGGTTCGCTTATCACCACTGTCGTCTTCAACGCTAACTCAGTCTCAGTGCTAAGTTTATGATTATGAAGGACTTAATAAAAATATTCCTACCTTGTGCCACGATACCAGCGTGTGCAATGATTAATAGCTTCATTAAATCTTTATGGACGATTTAGGTATGTATTTTGGGGAAAATAAGAAATTTTATTCCACAGAAGGCAGATTGTATTTTTTTATATTTAGGTGGTCGTATTATGTTCAGTTTATTTGTGATTTATAGATGACACAACACAATTTAACGCGAATTCGTATTATTTGGAATATTTGGTAGGTACCTACTTATTCATAATCGATAACATTTATTTTTAGACGCTGCAAACATGTCCATATTTTTCCACAGCTTTTACATTGTTATTTAATTATTGGTCAATATGTAATTATGTGGGTTAAACTTCAAGTTATATGTACCTAAGTTATAATTCCTAGAAACTCTGCTAGTGCAGTTACTGAGCGATACAGATTAATGAATTAGTTTATTCTATCATCAGACAACTAGAAGCTTACAATGCAAATCACGGATATCGATGCAAATGCATTCCACAACATGGCCAGGATCCCAGTGAATTCTCCGCTGTCACATAAAGTAGTTTGTCAAATGCTGCTCCAGGATTGGTTTTATCAGGAGTCGCGAACACTTTTATAATAACGCACGCGTGTTCTTGGCACAGTTTCCCGAAACTAACAGGACCAGTTTGACCAATCCCAACCAGCAGGAAAGGTAAGCTGGACACTTTTAAGAGATGAAAGCAGGCCATGCCCTAGTGCTTTTATTGGTGCCGTGAAAGCTGACAAGCTTTTTCTCCTTCAAGGAAACCTCTACGCTGCCAGCCACCGACGTTGCCGTGAAAGTGATGAAGTTACGCGTCAATGAAAATTCACTGTCATGCTATCCTCACGCCGAAGAAGAACTATCACTTTCAGTGTACAAAGTGTTCTGTAGCGTTGTTGTTTTCATTGACAGACCAAGTCTCTCTCAATGAGGATGTCTTTATAATAGTCTTCTATACTAGTGCCGGAAAATCGTGACCACTTGGTACGTATTATGGGCAAACAACAATGTTTCCATTATGCCTAACCTTATTAGCATTGTAGCAAGTATATACTCGTAGCAATGTGTTGGTTCACGTGTCGTCAAAGTAGACGTGTTTACTTGTCCGTATCGCAAAGTCCGCCGGGGGCAGGCGGACGGGCTGCCGCGGCCGGTTTGCGCCGGTTGCCTCCTTATCACACCCGCTACGTTCGGCTTAATGTATTTCATCATCATCCCAATGTAAGTAAACAGCTTCTAAATAAGTATAAATTAAATGCATAGTTATGTCCTTCTAGGGCGTAGGACTAGGACAAGACTAATGTGAGTGGAAACGCCGGGACGGGTCCCGGCGTTTCCATTTACATCTGTTTTGTGTTAGTCGCCTTTCATTGATCCAAAATTTATTGCCCTTATTCATGCGACTCTTTGCCGCAGACCAAGTGTTCGCACAATCACGATGACTTTCGTTGATTAACAAGTAAATAAGAAATGATGAAATATCGAAGTATTTGCATCGGAGAGAGCTTGTCTTCCTGTACTAATACTTCTGCCGGTATACCACAGGGTGGCGTGCCATCCCCTTTACTTTTCGCAGTTTTAATTAACTCAACCTCCGACGAACTAATTTCTTCCTACCATCTTTATGCAGATGATTTACAAATTTACTCGCAAGCTTCTCTTGGAAATCTGTCAGAGGCTATCTTAACGATTAATTGTGATCTGGCCCGTATATGCGACTGGAGCAAGAAGTATGGACTTATGGTCAACCCCATAAAGACGCAGGTTATTGAGGTGGCCAGTTCTAGAACGGCGTCAAGAATCGACTGGGCGACTCTTCCCCAAGTCTCTTTTGACAACTCAGTTATTCCCTTCAGCGAGAAAGTAAACAACTTGGGGACATTCGTTGACAAGAACTTCTCTTGGACTGCCCCGCTACAAGAAGTTAGCCGCAAGCTATTTGCTTCCGCTGCATCTTTGAAGAGACTGCGTAATTTTCTGCCGACTGCCACCAAGATTGCGCTTGCACAATCTCTTCTTCTACCCATCCTTGATTATGCTGATGCCAGCTATACCTTACTCAAGACCAACTCGTTAAACTTGAGCGGCTTCAAAATTTTTTGTATAAGGTTCATATTCGGTTTGCGCAAATATGACCATGTTTCCGAATTTCGTGTGAAGCTCAAGTGGTTACCAATTCGCCTTCGCCGGAATGCTCATATTCTTTCCCTTTTGTATAATGTGCTCTTTTCCCCTTCCACCCCTCTGTATCTCAAGAAACGCTTCCAGTTTCTTTGCGACTCCCACATGAAATTTTTAAGGTCATCAGATAACTAGAAGCTTAAATTGCTAATGCATTCCACAACTTTCCTTGACACATCCTTTACTGTCCAGGCCGCTTGTTTGTGGAATGCATCACCAGTTCCAATAAAGCGCGCGCAATCGCTGCCTGTGTTTTAAACAAACTCGTTAAGGAACATTACTTGTTGTTGTGATTTTGTTCTCGTTGTTGGCTGATTGTCATCTTTTGTTTTCGTTGCTTATATATTTAGTATGTATGTATCTAATATTATATAGCATAAGTATGTATCTGTATATCTATTATAGTATATTGTGCTTATATACTTTTTATTTGCACCAAGAACAACCCCATTTTATGTCCAGAAAATCACTGTCCATTCCAAGGTTGCCTGGAAGAGATCGCAGTATGCGACAAGGCCGCCAATTGTATTTTTTGTAGTTTATAATTTATCTTTATGTAATGTATAATCTGGTGTACAATAAAGTATATATAAATGTAGGGACACATGTAAGCGAAAGCGCGAACAACGCTTGTCCAAAGGCTCTCCTTGATTTTGAACCCTTTTCATACATTACAAGATTATAAATAGTGACCATATAGATAGGTGATGTTCTTCAGAAAGATCAGGCGCGTAGTACCTACTCGCCACCGGCGTGCGTGTATGACTAGATGTATGAACGTTAACGAAGCAAAAGGAGTAGGTATGTCAGGGAAGAAGGCGTGAGTTTATGTATATTTTGGTAATTGATTGGTGTCCAAGATTCTAAGTTTTCAGATTACTAAATTCAGTTAAATCTGTACCTATGTGTCATTCTAACTAACATGAATAGGTCACACACATTTACACGTGATGCTCCATACATACTTGCAAAAATATTTTTATTTTTAAGAAATGAATGTACCTATATCTTACTTAGGTAACATTAAGTATGTTGTTTGCAAATATAAGTATGTGTGAAATGCCCGCCTATAAAAACTGTCTAAGACTAACTATAACTAGGCTTACCTAATGTAAGCAAACTGTTACCATGAATACAGCACGTAATTCTAGGCTCACCAGCGTAGAAATTATGCGTCGGTTATTATAAAAGTCGAGATGCTACAATCAGTACCTAGTTTTTGTTTGGCAACTCAAGGTTTGTTTTCCAGACCTTCCAATAGTACCTACCTACTTATCTTATTCCGGAATAAAAATAACATAACGACTAATGTTTATGTATGAAATCCATACAATATAATTATTAATTTTATGGGTACCTATTCATTTTACAGAGATGGGGAAATTATTATAACAGCACACCTACATATTATCTTACAGGACACAAGTCTGAGGACTTTCTTATAAGGTACCTAGTTTGTATTTAGGGAAATAAATTAGAACGTTTCTAATTTAATTTCTCTAATTTCTAATCGACCCTGCTACAGTCATGAATAGGGTCCGGTAATTAACATACAGATCCATGCCGCAGCGCAGGCGCAAACAATGATCGAAGAATGTTCTTGCTCAAAGATCCTTGAGCTTTGATTAAATTATGTTCAGAATTACACACGAAATTATCCGGTATATTAAATTAATGCAAAAAAGAAAAGTGCTTTTTCGTTTTTTAGAAGTTTGTGAGTGATTATTGCGCTGGCGCAGCATTCGCTTGACGTTTTCATGAATGTTAGTGTCGATTGCTTGCGGCAGGTGGATTATTTTATAGGTATGATAATGACATGAGCCAGACACCAATCTCGGTAGTTGTTGATGGCGGGCGATAACACCGATAACAGATAAGACGTGCGTAATCCTCCAGTCTTTGAAGGCCTCATCATGTTGCAGTGTAATCATGCTGTCAATGCGTGATTTATTCAATATACTTAGCACGCGTTTAAAATAATAATTATGTACGCACGCGAATATTTTTTACGTTCCACAGCACACTACCACTACACCTATTTATACCTAAATCTTAGTGATCGTAGACATAAATAAAGGGCTTTCCAAAATGTCTTTTTGTTGCGATTTTTTTTTTCGCGTGACTTTTTTTTTATTTAAAACTAGCTGTGTCCTGCGACTTTGTTCGCGTGGAAGTCGTAAGATACACAATATACTAAAATAACAGCCACATTTTAATATGATAAAACTCCCCCGACCCGCCGCGTTGCATCGCCCGTCCACGCTATTTGTTCACAATTTCATGGGTTTTATTTTTTTGCGCGGAACCCTAATTCTTTTTCTAAAATAAAAGTAGACTAAGTTACTGCCTTATAACATCAGCTATCTGCCAGTGAAAGTTCCGTCAAAATAGGACCAGCCGTTTTGGAGATTAAGCGGGACAAACCAACAGACAGACAGACAAAAAATTTTAACATTGATTTTTAGTTATAAGTGCCTATTATACTTTCATATGTTTTTAATAAAAGCTGTTATTTTACATTACAAACATACACTTCAATTTTATTTATTTTATGTAGATATAGATATGTATAGATACAAGGTGTAGTACAGCCCTCCGTACTTTGCTGGTCCATTTTTACCAAAGGACACTAAGAACAAAGCATATCATCAATCAACGAACCATTAATTTCCTTGATACGACAATATTATGATTATTATGTGTGGTTGGTATGTTGTGTATTGTGCCATTACTGTATTTATTGTTTTAGTGATTATTTTAAATTACTTATGTTTTTCCTAATGGATCTTATGGTCTGCAATAAAGATTGTTTTTTTTCATACGTATCTCGGGACCCTGGAGTCCCGGTCCTTTGAAAAGCGTAGGTACGAGGGGCCGAAGTCAACTCGCAGAGGCCCCTAGACAATTTAAAATGGAATGAGGAACCAACCGACGATTATCCCTGTATGCACCCATACAAGGACAACCACCGGTTGGTGTTTGACTATTGCAGGATATGGAAACAAAGATATTGGAATATGTGTTTGGATGGCTAAAGTGGACTGGTTACCTAAAGCTAGAGAAAATACTATGGCCCCTGCCTGATCAATGTTTTAACACGGAAAAAATGACAGGGTGTGAGTTGCACACTCAATAATGGGCCCCCGGAAACTATCGCTAGCACTGAGTGACGTAGCGACAAGGGGGCCACATATCTTGAGCTGTTTGAGGCGTGGAGAGGTATTACACGGCTATCAGGACAATCCCAGAGCCCGGAAGATGGTCAAGGTCTCTACCAGCACTTAATGGAATACTTCCTTCCTCCGAGCACGTTTGCCCTTGCGAATCTCCACCCAAGCCAGCTAATAAAGGTAAGAATGAGGTGGGAGCTCTGTTCCTCGTCAGTGTTCACTCCAGCCGGTCAATGAAGGCAAGCCATAGATGCGGAACAAGACTTCTCCCGGGAGATAGGGTCCGTGGGGTCGCTACTGCCCAACAGCTCGCTACATGCTGCGCTGCGGGTTTCTGTATCTCTCTTAGTCTGGCTCCTCATCCTAGACCTGTTCCGGTAAAGTAAACTCTACCGGCACCGACCTCGAGTACGGAGCGCGCAAGACCCGCCCTACATACCTACCACCTACCTACAATTACAAAAAAAAGGTAGGGTTGCGCATTAGTAATGAACTAATGAAGAATGACCTGATTCTCTAAGGCAAATGCACTTTTATAGTGAAGGAACATATAAAAATCTGTTAGAGATAGAGAATATTTTTTATTACGATCGCTGGTTTAGTCGAAAATAAAACATTGAAGCCGCCGCCAGAATTGATACACATTTGGGGTGCAGGACCCTGAGACTATACGCGTGATCTCGTAAAGTACCTGTAGCACAGCACTTCATAGTTTGTCGGCTTGATAGGATTTTGGATCTGTCTACTTTAAACGAAACTCGCAATAACATAAACCTAAGGCCGCGGGCACTAAACGAGCGGCGTGGAGCGGTGGCCTGAGCGGGGCGGTGGCGACGACGGTACAATATTGTTTCACGAACAAATTGTTGGTGGAACAATTTTGTAGCATCACGCCGCAGGTTTCGTGCCCGCGACCTTAATATAATCTAGGTTGTTTGCAAAAATGAGAGCGATTAGTTTTACGCTACCCCGTACCTATAGCTAGGTAGACTAGGTAGGTACCTATGCAGGTACTGAACTGAAAAGGATTTAAAGTACAGAGAATCTAATATAAAAACCGGCCAAGTGCGTGTCGGACCACGCACAATGAAGGGTTTCGTAGTTGGGATTTTTTCACATATCCAAAACTAACCGTTTAGCTGGCGGAGGGGGGGGGAGCACATGACTAATAAAAATAATCCCCTTAATCGAACATTTGTTTTCACAAACCAGCAATCTAGTACAAAGGTCTCTGAGCTAAGCTGCGGACGAGAGGACGGACGGACATGGCGAAACTATAAGGGATGCTTGTTGAATACGGAATGCTAAAACGGGCTCAACCGGGACTTTCTATTAAAAGAAGTGGATTGTATACAATTCGCCGACAGATTTAAGATAACATTTAAACATTTAAATATCTTTAAAACTTAGGTATCAAGTGAACTTTGAACATAATCTTTTAAACTCGGGTACCTATCAAGTGAACTTTAAATATACCGCTTCCGTGAGTGTAAAACCAATGTTAAGGTAATTAATACCTACCTCATAAATGAAATGAGTAATACTATACCTACAATAAAATGTACTGTATACTATAACGATTTGTACAAATATTGCAATACCTAAATATTATTAAAGAGCTGATTTTTCAATCGTCAGATAACTTTTATCTGGGGAATAAGTTTGAAGTTTTGACAGCTTTTGTATAGAAAATATGTCAAACCGCCATATTTATTCCTCAGATAAAAGTTATCTGACGATTGAAAAATGAGCCCTATTGTATTTGAAGCTATTTTGCGCAGTCGGCCAACAAAGTGGCCTACCACTCTAAATGCTTTTTAGTATCATGCGGATTTTCTCACGCACACGTAGCCCTTAAGGCACCCTCGAAAAGCACAATAAAAAATATACCAGGTATCCGGTAAAGAATGTATAACCTTGAAATAGCATATAATAGACCTTATGGCTGTTATAAACAAAATGCAAAAAAAATATATATCCCGGGATATATTTTTTTACATTTTCCATCACCACGACCACAAATGAATGAATTCCATCGGTTATCTGTTGTTATAATATTGTACGTTGACTATGCCGCCGACAGAGAGGCAATAAATAGTGTGACTAGAAATTACAGAGTATTTTTTTCTAAAAAAAATATATCTTAGGTACTTACTACTTGGGATATACATTTTTTTTTGTATTTTTTTTTAGAACGGCTATAGGGTCTATTATATAATATTGCAAGATTATACATTAATTACCGGACACCCTGTATATATAAGAAAGAGGGACCAGCAGCTACTACGTATATGTAAAATGGATATTTCCGAATCTATAGTAAAATAAAAGTTACACGATGATAAGTATATGGACTCACCATTACTTGATCCGGGCTCCTTGGCTCCTTCAAAACCTTGCGATTAAATCTGCTTATCGATGTCACGTCAGCGGCTGCACCGGTGGCCAACGTCAACCATTATGATTTTTCCCGCCAAAACATCATGGCGACTTCGACCACACGCGAACTTCACCAAAATAAAAACTCGAAAATAGCCGCCTCGATTATGCCGCGGCGAAATTAAAATAGTCATAAGTACGTAATGTGACGTACGACGCGTTTTCCCCCCCAACTGAGTTTTCTTTGGGGTATGATGATTTTTTTTACTTTTAGAACTGAATACGTAGGTAACTTTTTCAGGTGGCCTGGCCATAGTTAGGTGGATTAGGTAGAGAACGAGCTGGTTTTTAATCACCAAATTCATTTTCGGAGTTAGATAAAGGGAATTATTTTTTGATGTTTCTATTATTTTCATTAAACTTTGCTCAGCAAGGCAACTTTCTTATTTGCTATCACCTTCAAGTGAAGAGCTTTGATTATTTAGTTGGAGACAAAAATACCTTGTTAAGCGACCCCCAGGGACTCCGTCCTCGTCATTTCACCTGCACACATAGATCTATGAAAAAAGTTTCTTAAAATATATGTGTAATTACATATATTTATTCTGGCTTGGAAATAACCATTGCCATTTTCTGCGAGACGGTTATGCAACATTTGCAATGAATTAAAAAGTTTTTTACAGGAACATACAGAAAATACAAACCGACACAGCTGGCAATAGAAAACAACACAGACGCACCATCAAAAGAACACTAGAAAGTTGAAACATTCTGGTCTGTCATAGTGGGAAGAACAAGTACAACACAATAATAAAGGAACCTGGAACATGTCGCTCGTTTAAAAAAAAAAAGATGTAACACAAAATTTACGAATTTTGACCTTTTACAATAAAACGCATATTCATTGCGTAAAGATTAGGTAGAATTCAACAGCCGTCTCGATACGTCAAAATCGAGCGAGATACGCGATCGGTCTTCTCTTTTCAATAAACAGGATTGGACAGGACGATTCTAATAAATGGCGTGATTCAGTGATGAAGCGGCAGTGACTGAGAGTGGGTGTGTTGTTCTGTGGTGTAATGGTGGTGTAACACGAAATTAATCTGTTTTTGACTAAAAGGTAACTATGAAAGTTTACAATTATTTTATAATAAACTGCATGATCTTTGAGATACTTCGTTTTTTTAGAAAAATAATTTGATGATGATTTGTATTAATTCTGTTTTGTTTTAAAAATGTAGCATGTTCGAAAAATTATAACGTAATACTTCAGTTTCATTTAAAAAAATACGTCTTTTTCATTGGAGTAATTGAGTAACCATCGCTTTATAGTAAAACATAAACAGTAGCTAAAGTAAGATTCTGATTTACCTCTTTTTATTATTTACGCGAATGGGAAATTGTATGAAATGTTTAACGTTAACGCTGTTTATTCGAAAATACCATTTTCTAATTATAATTTACAATCATTGTTCGTCTTTAACTTTTTAGGTTATTATAGAACAATGGCGTCATCTTGGAGGTCCCGTAGAATTCTAGGTTTGGTTCAAACTGGAAATAACCAAGAACCATCTAGTAATGAAGAACTCGAGCACATAATTAGTCACGATGAGGTAAATAATTATATAATTATCATAGCCAATACTTACGGGTTCGAAATAAGAGAAATTAAGTTTTTAGCTGTCATTTAAGATACTAATTTTGCTCTTTATTGTTACTTGTAATCTATAATCTTACTAATAATAATACCTACTTGCTAATATTAATTTGTTACTTAATCACCGCAAAACCACTGAACGGATTTAGATTTAAATTGGTACAGGGGTAGATTAAAGTCTGTTTACTTTTATCTCCAAATTCTTATGGAAACAGATACAGCGCGGAGTACCCTACCTACCTCAGGGTGCCGCTAGGAAAATTGTAAACAATTTAGTTAACTTAAATTATATTTAAAAATTGCCTGTTGATGATGAATTGAACTAATATTGATATTAGTTTTGTCATTTTTATTTCAGACCAGAAGAGAATATCATGTAGATATTGAAAATCAGGAAAATCTATCTCCAGATTCTGAGCCGATGCCAATAACAGTTGAAAAGCCAAAATTTGATTTGAAACAGGATTCACCTACTGTTACAAAAATCGTTAGCCTAGTACCTGATTATAGCAGTGATTCAACCGTGAGTGAAAATGATGATAGTATACACCTAAATAACAATGGCGAGCCTGCTGATAACGACTCTCAAATTTTGCCGATCTCAGGCAATAATACGCAACGTTCTCGATCCTTCAGCTCATCTTCATCGTCTAGTTCCACTTCTTCTAGTTCATCCTCATCTTCATCAAGTTCTTCAAGCTCCAGTGATGCTCCAGAAGTTAGTGAGGATCAACAAGTTATTCAGCAAAGAGCGCGTCGAAATAAGAACAGCGTGCCTAATTATAATATTTCCCCTATTTACTCAGATGAAAGTGACATTGATCTCAGCGACGATGATCCTACCATAGATTATATTTCAATACCTAGAAAGCACATTAGGAGACAGAACTTTCTCTTTGAAGGATCAACTTCAGATTCCTCTGACTCCAATAGCGAAACAAATAGTAGTCGTCGAGGACGCAAGAGATCACGAAAAATTGAGAAGTGGCAGCAAGTGCGATCGAAGCAACTCCGTAATAAAGGCGAATCGTATGTCTCGATGTCAAAAAGACGTAAAACTGTTCCGGCTCGATTTATAAAAGACACATGTAACGAAAACTGTAAATTAAAGTGTAAAGATAAGATCGATGATGAGGGGAGATACCACTTATTTAGCTCCTTTTGGGACCTAGGGAACTTAGTTGCACAGAGGGCCTATTTACGAACGTGTATGGAAGATGTTACCCCCAAATATAAATACAGTAATTCCCAAAATCCCAGACGTCCAAACAAAGCTTTTTATTTTATTTTAAATGATAATAAAATAAGAGTATGTAAGACTTTTTTAAAGAATACACTGTCTATATCTGAAAGAATGATTTACACGGTGCAATCTAGAATGAACGATGGTTTTATGCTTGATGACCTAAGAGGGAGACATAATAATCACAACAAACTTAACCCACAGTTACTAGATGACATTCGAAAACATATCAATACGATTCCAAAACTAGAATCACATTATGTTCGAGCTTCGACGTCAAAGCAGTACATTGGCGGTGATAAGACTATTAAGGATTTGTACAATGATTTTGCTGCACAGCAAAGAAATACTAACAGGGAAGTAGGTAATTATATGGCATATTACAAAATTTTTAACAATGAATTTAATTTAGGATTTTACCAACCAAAGAAAGATCAGTGTGATCTATGCACATCATACCACAATTCAAATGTTGAACAGAAACAAGTTTTGGAAGATAAATATTGTAAGCATATGCAGGAGAAAACCTTGAGTCGTGCTGAAAAATTTGCCGATCGTCAAAATATAACCAAAGACTCTAGAGTAGTTATCTATGACTTAGAAGCTGTTTTACAGTGTCCGAGGGGTGATACTTCGGCTTTTTATTATAAGTCGAAACTAAATAGCTATAATTTGACTATGACAGAGCTACTAAATGGAGATAAAAAAGCATATGACAATGTTTACTGTTTCTTTTGGACTGAAGTAGATGCTAAACGAGGTGCTAACGAAATTGGCTCTTGCATTTGGGAATATTTACAAAATCTGTGTGCAAAAGTCGAAGAACCGAAACAAATTATATTTTACTCAGACAACTGCTGTGGGCAGAATAAAAATAAATATATCGCCACATTATATTTGTATGCAGTAACTAATCTAAATATTTCCAGTATAACACATAAATTTATGATAAGGGGACATACACAGAATGAAGCAGACAGTGTGCACAGCCTAATAGAAAGAGAGGTAAAGAAAAACTTAAAAGCAGGTCCAATTTATAGTCCAGACCAGTATGTTACCCTTATTAAAAATGCAAAAAAAAGTAAACCTGCAATTAATGTTCATGAAATGACCTTTGAGTCTTTTATCAACTTAAAGTCTCTTCAAGAGCAGTGGGGTTACAACTTTAGTGTAGACATAGATGGGAATACTGTAAATTGGAATGATGTAAAGGTTTTGCAGATGGTGAAATCAGAACCATTTAATTTTTATTATAAAACTTCCTACAGTGATACTAATTTTAAACAAGTTGATATAAGAAACAAAAGAAAAAAAATGGACCCAATAACTGCGATTACTCTAAATAAAGCATATAGCCAAAGACAACAGCTAAGTGAAAATAAGAAAAAAGATCTAAAAGAACTACTAACAAAGAAATTGATTCCCTCCTTTTATGCAAGTTTTTATAATTCCATTGTTTAATATTGATGCTACTTATTTAAGAATGACAAATACTGTTTTTTAGAAAGCGTAATAATATTACACACAATTATGTGTATTGCCACAAATTAAGTTCCTTTCTGCCAAAGTATGTTTATTTTTATTAATAAGGTTAGATTGTGAGTGAAACTTTTAAACTGTTTTAAAGAATTATTCTATGATACTGTTAATTTTTGATATAAAGTTTAATTTTTTATGTTATTATTATTATGTTAGAACTTAGTTAAAACTAAGTATTAAGTTTAAAACTTTTGGGAGTAAATTAGGTACTAGACTGATTGTTTTTTAAGCTAAGTTTACTTTGAAATAATTACTTAAATTATGTTACATTTGAATCTCAACTAGTGATAATTATGCGTAGTGCAAGACTGACTTGCTAATAATTTGACTATTATTTAATGATTATAAAGTGTTTAACTGTGAGCTATTGTTTTGTTGAAATATTGTGTAAAACTGAGGTAGTGATTATTTGGTATTGTTTTTTTTTTAAATTAGATAATATCTTTAACTATTTCTATTTAAAAATTGAGAATATTTGTACTAGATTGCCTATAATCTAGGTTCCAAAAGGGAATCATGAACATGTGTGGCGGCATGTTAATTAATAATAAATATAATTATGGTTGATTATTCAGTGCAAATTTTGTTTCATTTTAAAAAATATAATTATTTTTTGTATTTTTTTTATTGCAAAATGATGCAATAATACATAAGCCAATATTATCATATTTTGATTAATAATAAAACGAAGTATTTTGGAATATATTTTAATATGCTCTTGCTAAATTATATAAAAGAGAATTATTTAGAATTGTTGCATGTTTATTTCATCTACTAACTAGAATTTTTTGGCATAAACTGATTTAACTCAAAACTTTTTTTTTGCTTCATTTTTTTTAAGGTATAATAGATAATTAGTATAAAAGTAACCATTTATATTAAAAGGCCATAGTTTTGTCAATCAAAATCAGTAGTTAAATTATCGAAACACCTAGTAAGTGGTCTAAAACTTTGAATCAAAGACAAGTCGGAATAAGTTGAAAACTTTAATCGCCGATTCCCACAAGTTGTAGTTTTTGAGTTACATCTTTTTTTTTTTAAGCGAGCGATGTGTCCGGGTAGGTAGTCTGTGGTGCCGGTGCCGACCTCGGGATTTCCTACGTAAAATAAAAAAATAATAAAAAATAAAATAAAAATCTTTATTTCCAGTTTTACAATTTACATGTACCATTTAGTATACATTCCATATGTATCCTATAAATTGTAGGTTTATACAGAGTTAAAACCTCCGACACCCAAGCTAAGATTAAACTTGTGTTATGGGTGTCAGGGCTCTCAAGTTGCCACAAGGTAGACAATTATGAATTCAGAGTTTTATGTTTCAGGAACTGTAGACAGAAAAATAAAAATAAAAACTAAAAACAAACATTTTAAGCAAAAACAAAATAAACTAATCAAGGAGAAAACCATCTGTATAGTGTCACTGCATGTGTTGTGTTGTGTTGTGCATTGTTGTACGGTGTTTTGTTATGTAGTGGTGTTGTATTGTATTGTATAGTGTAGTGTAGTGTTGTATTGTGATGTGTTGGAAAGGCGGATATATTTAGTGATGTGTCGGACGGGGTACTGTTTGAGTGAAAAGGGATATCGACAAAGCTACGTATTAAGGATTTTTTCAACCTCGTCATAGCTAAGGGTTATGATCCATTTACAGACCTTACCTTTACAATCAAATTTGTTTAACGTGTAAATGTTACATTGTTTATTAACAAAGTTGTACAAGCGACTACCAAGGATTCTAAAATGTCGTTCTGCGAGTTTCGTTCTTCGCCTCTCTATGGGACACACGTTCGTGGTCCTACGTTTTTTCAAGCGATTGAGATCCAACTGCAAGGAAGTATGCCTGCGCAACGTACAGTTCAGCACAAAGAGCTGCCTCACGGTCAAGACCTGACAATCTTTGTACAATTGAGCTGTACTATACCGATAGTGTTTGAATGTCATGACCTTGAGGACAGCTCTCTGCGCTCTTTCCAGCTGTATCATACTTGTCTTCGAAGCACCCCCCCAAACCGTTATGCCAAAAGTTAATATTGATTGGCAGAGAGAGAAATAAACCATACGTAAGGTATCTACGTCAGCACTATACCGCAGGCTTTTAAACACGGTAATTAGCTTTCTAACTCTGCCCGACAATGCCCCAATTTGGGCATTCCAAGATAAGAGGTTGTCTATTAGTATGCCAAGGTATTTGACACTAGTTTTTCTAGTCAGGGGAAGACAGGAGCATTGATGTGAGTGAGAATTACAATTAATATGAGCTTTAACTGAAAATGTGTTGTCAGGTTGCGAAGTCGATTTGAGGGAGAAAGTAATAAAGTTGGTTTTATCCACGTTTAGAGTTAGACTATTCGTCGATAGCCAAGACATAACAATGCCAAGTACAGATTCTGCCCTCTTTCGAGCTTCGCCCCAACTTTCAGCATGCACTAGAAGGGCCGTATCATCGGCATATGTGTAGATGGAACAATATGGGAGTGCTAGATCACATAAACTGTTAACATAAAGTAAAAAAAGGGTAGGCCCCAAAATGGAACCTTGAGGTACTCCGAAGGACAGTCCACACTCATCACTGACATATGTGGCTACTTTAACACACTGCGTTCGCTCAGATAGGTAGCTCGCAAAGATAGCAAGTGCGGGGCCTCTAACTCCAATTCTTTCCAATTTTTTAAGTAGGATGGGGACAGAGACAGTGTCAAATGCCTTAGATAGGTCTAAGAATAAACCCAGGCACTTTGACTTTTTGTCTAGTGTCTCAACAACATCGTCAATCAGGGCTGAGAAAGCGTCTTCACATGACTTACCCCTACGAAAGCCAAATTGATTGCTGGAAAGAATCTTATGGCTTTCTAAGAAAGACATAAGACGATTGTTTAGAACCCCTTCAAGAACCTTCGACAATGCCGGAAGGACTGAAATATCGCACACAAGCGAGACTACTATAAGAGCGCGATGTACGTCGCTTTATTGATCGTAATAGTCTATCTCGTTTCATTGAGTTTATTAAAATCTTAAGCACTTACCATCAACGGCGAAAAAAAAATTTAAACCTGAATACCTTTAAACGCTACGGAATAAGTCCACAAGCGATATTATTTCGGATTATTAGTTTATGGACTTATTTTAACCAGTGATCTAACACTCATTTTACTTCATTTACGTTCATATCAGAAGAACGTCATCAGTAAGGTCCTCCTAGGGCGTCCCCTCCCGGCGTTTCCACTCATATCTGCCTTGTTGTACCTTTTGTTAGTCGCCTTTCATTCATACTCTCAACATGACCACCTAAGCATACTCTTCTAAATTTTTGTCATTACATCTTCTTTTAAATCGCAACGTTACCTTATCACATCATGCCTCAGCCTGTCATTCATAGTTACACCATACATGTGTTTCCACAGCATTTATTCTAGGTACTTTTATGCCTCTTTTGCCACACCCGATATTCACTTCCATACATAAACGTAGGCACCAACACAACGTATTTCGTACAAACAAACTCAGTTTTGTATTAGGTATAAGTAAAAGTTATCAAGAAATAGGTAGATACACTTAAAACGTAGGTATACACGTGAATCAACACAATATGCATTGCTAGAGGTTACGTTGATAACCCTTTGTTATACGAAAAATCAACAGAAGAGTTAACGAAGAGTGATCTTATTTTAAGCCGAAGGCGTCTACTGCTGGATATAGGCTGCGGGCACGTAACCACTTAATTAACCAGAGCGGCATGGAGCGGTGACCCGAACAGGGTGATGGGGACGGTACAAAATGATTCCGCCAGGCCATAGGTAGCCGAAAAGCTATTGAATTTCTAAATATATCAATTTAATAAGGTGTTTTATGTCCTTCCTTATGCTTGTGATATCGTCGTTGATACTGCAAAATGTCATATGTCAAAAATATTGAAATTCGGTTTTTGATGCAAAAGTATCCAAAATCGTAATCTTAAGATTAAATAAAATATTTAAATTCGGTTTTTGATGCAAAAGTTTTTGCGTCAAAAACCGAATTTCAATATTGTTTGACATATGACATTTTGCAGTATCAACGACGCGACGATATGATTGTATGATAGTTCTAAAATCACATACATAGCGCCATCTGTTGGGAACTGAACACAACAATGATTTACTTGGTCGTCTTTTTTATGGTGTAATAATTTGCATTCCGATGTAATTTTTTGCGTGTGTGTTTTTTGACACAATTTTATTTATCTTCACAATCTGTAATTTTTCATTTTATTATGTAGTATTGACCCACAAATTAAATTAAAATTTTGTGAGACAAATCTTCGCATAGAAAAAGACTGAGGACAGTAATTATATTGTGCATGTAAAATGGAACCAATTGAATATTTTCGCTATAAACTATTATTCATTCATGGATAATACAGTAAGTACTTATTCTTATAAAAAATCACCAAAAATACCAACCAATACGGTACTATGCTACGGAACTACGCGACGTCTGTCTGTGTGACATACAGCCACCGCGCTGCTGTAGTATTTTT
The DNA here is from genome assembly GCA_947568875.1 of Fissipunctia ypsillon. Lineage (NCBI taxonomy): Eukaryota > Metazoa > Arthropoda > Insecta > Lepidoptera > Noctuidae > Fissipunctia > Fissipunctia ypsillon. Next base: position 19,085,090 of record OX387645.1, on the reverse strand, counting down.
TTTTGTGCTTTAGCCCTGTAGCAAGGTCTGTAGCATTTTAGATACGTAGCCGTGTACCGAGTAAGGTCTGTAGCGCTGTAGGTACGTAGCCATGTACCGAGTAAGGTCTGTAGCGCTGTAGGTACGTAGCTGTGTACCGAGTAAGGTCTGTAGCACTGTAGCAAGGTCTGTAGCATTTTAGATACGTAGCCGTGTACCGAGTAAGGTCTGTAGCGCTGTAGGTACGTAGCCGTGTACCGAGTAAGGTCTGTAGCACTGTAGCAAGGTCTGTAGCATTATAGATACGTAGCCGTGTACCGAGTAAGGTCTATAGCGCTGTAGGTACGTAGCCATGTACCGAGTAAGGTCTGTAGCGCTGTAGGTACGTAGCTGTGTACCGAGTAAGGTCTGTAGCACTGTAGCAAGGTCTGTAGCATTTTAGATACGTAGCCGTGTACCGAGTAAGGTCTGTAGCGCTGTAGGTACGTAGCCATGTACCGAGTAAGGTCTGTAGCGCTGTAGGTACGTAGCTGTGTACCGAGTAAGGTCTGAAGCGCTGTAGGTACGTAGCCATGTACCGAGTAAGGTCTGTAGCGCTGTAGGTACGTAGCTGTGTACCGAGTAAGGTCTGTAGCACTGTAGCAAGGTCTGTAGCATTTTAGATACGTAGCTGTGTACCGGGTAAGGTCTATAGCGCTGTAGCAAGGTCTGTAGCATTTTAGATACGTAGCCGTGTACCGAGTAAGGTCTGTAGCGCTGTAGGTACGTAGCCATGTACCGAGTAAGGTCTGTAGCGCTGTAGGTACGTAGCTGTGTACCGAGTAAGGTCTGTAGCACTGTAGCAAGGTCTGTAGCATTTTAGATACGTAGCCGTGTACCGAGTAAGGTCTGTAGCGCTGTAGGTACGTAGCCGTGTACCGAGTAAGGTCTGTAGCACTGTAGCAAGGTCTGTAGCATTATAGATACGTAGCCGTGTACCGAGTAAGGTCTATAGCGCTGTAGGTACGTAGCCATGTACCGAGTAAGGTCTGTAGCGCTGTAGGTACGTAGCTGTGTACCGAGTAAGGTCTGTAGCACTGTAGCAAGGTCTGTAGCATTTTAGATACGTAGCCGTGTACCGAGTAAGGTCTGTAGCGCTGTAGGTACGTAGCCATGTACCGAGTAAGGTCTGTAGCGCTGTAGGTACGTAGCTGTGTACCGAGTAAGGTCTGTAGCGCTGTAGGTACGTAGCCGTGTACCGAGTAAGGTCTGTAGCACTGTAGCAAGGTCTGTAGCATTATAGATACGTAGCCATGTACCGAGTAAGGTCTGTAGCACTGTAGCAAGGTCTGTAGCATTATAGATACGTAGCCGTGTACCGAGTAAGGTCTATAGCGCTGTAGCAAGGTCTGTAGCATTATAGATACGTAACCGTGTACCGAGTAAGGTCTGTAGCGCTGTAGCAAGGTCTGTAGCATTATAGATACGTAGCCGTGTACCGAGTAAGGTCTGTAGCGCTGTAGCAAGGTCTGTAGCATTATAGATACGTAGCCGTGTACCGAGTAAGGTCTGTAGCGATGTAGCAAGGTCTGTGACGCTATAGATCCATAACCGTGTAGCAATGGTTGGAGCGCTGTAGCAAGGTCCATAGTGCTGTAGGTACGTAGCCGTGTAGCGAGCAAGGGCTGTAGCGCTGTAGCAAGGTCTGTAGCATTATAGATACGTAGCCGTGTACCGAGTAAGGTCTGTAGCGCTGTAGCAAGGTCTGTGACGCTATAGATCCATAACCGTGTAGCAATGCTTGGAGCGCTGTAGCAAGCTCCGTAGCGCTGTAGGTACGTAGCCGTGTAGCGAGCAAGAGCTGTAGCGCTGTAGCAAGGTCTGTAGCACTGTAGGTACGTAGCCGTGTAGCGAACAAGGGCTGTAGCGCTGTAGCAAAGTCCGTAGCGCTGTAGATCCGTAACCGTGTAGCAATGGTTGTAGCACTGCAGCAAGGTCCGTACAGCTGTAGATCCGTAACCGTGTAGCAAGGGTTGTAGCGCTGTAGCAAAGTCTGTAGCGCTGTAGATCCGCAACTGCGTAGCAAGGTCCGTAGCGCTGTAGATCCGTAACCGCGTAGCAAGGTTTGTAGAGCTGTAGCAATGTCTGTAGCGCTGTAGCTTCGTAACCAAGTAGCAATGGTTGTAGCACTGTAGCAAGGTCCGTAGCGCTGTAGCTGCGTAGCACTGTAGCAAGGTTTGTAGCGCTGTAGGTCCGTAACCGTGTAGCAAGGGTTCTTCTAAACCGTTGGAACAAAGACTGGATGAAAACCAACCCTAGCAAGCTGGTTTTCGCAGCGATTTTTCAGCAACCGATCAAATACACACCATAAAACAAGTTATCAAGAAATGCAATGAAAAATACTGCATGACTTATTTTTTAGCATTTGAAGATTGCACAGACAAAAATATGGGAATTGCTTGCAACAACACGCAACACAAGGTGTTGAAAATAAATACATACCGATACGATTAATTAATACTCGTATACAAAAACATCAGGTCAGATAGGCAGTCGCTCCATGTAAAATATTGGTATTCAACTGCATCCGGTTAGACTAGAAGCCGACCCCAACATAGTTGGGAAAGGGCTAGACAGATTATTTGACAAAAACATGAAAGCAAAAATACGGACAGAAAGAGTAGGAGAATACTTCCCTATAAAAAGGGGAGTCAGACAGGGAGATCCACTATCACTAATGCTATCCCAACCTTTGTCGATAGTGCTTGAATATACAAATATTTAGACTCGAGTGGAGCCTGTGGAGCAAATATGGTCTAAACATCAACGTAATACAAATAAACCATCTAAGATTTGCAGACTATCTAATTCTAATCTCTGAAGATCTAAGAAGCCTGCAAGAGATCCTTGAAAAACTTATGTACGAAAGTCATAGAGCCGGACTCTCAATGAATGCTACGAAAACCAAAGTAATGACAAACCTTGATAAAAACGAACCCCCATCAAGGTGTCTATATACTAAAGCAGCCGGCGGGTTATCCCGAACATTGCAAGTAGGACAACTTTTGTTTAAGGCGAGGTAGACCCTGCGAAATAGGTATTTAACGCTACCAACCTGCCCACGGAGCGAGCCGTGCGCTTACGTCGCCAGCGTGAACTTATATGAACCCAAAATGTGTCACAGTATAGGTAAGCGTGTCGTGTAGGCAGTAGGTCAACTCATTGGAACGAAGTTCTTTGACGCGGCTTGGCAGAAATCGTTCACTCTCTCTCTCTCTATCAAGAGAGAAAATTTTCAAATTTTCCTTCATGGGTGCCGTTTTCAAGGTTTTCGCGGGTGCTAAAGCCGATAGTAAAGTCAAAATGAAAATCCAAGATGGCGGCCGTGAAAATTTTCAAGTTTTTCTACATGGATGTCGTTTTCATGGTTTTCACGGGTGCTAAAGCCGATAGTAAAGTCAAAATGAAAATCCAGATGGCGGCTGCGGAAATTTTCAAATTTTTCGTCATAGGTGTAGTTTTTCTAGTTTTCGAGGATACTAAAGTCGACAGTGAGGTCAAAATGTTAAATTAAAATTTTGTTTTTTTATTAAATCATATGTGAGATGAACTTTGTTACTGACGGTGTCTGCCGACTGAACATGTTTTTTATTTATTTATTTAACAGTTTACGTACACACATGTAAACAGACAAAAAGAAAGGAACAGAAAAATACGTACAAAGGTGATGCATGAAAGTCTAGTCGTGACGATTTCTACCAGTTAACTCCTACCGCGTTACAGAACTTCGTTCCTAAATAAGGGTTCCGTTTTTCATTCGAACATACGAAACCCAAAAAAAACATACTGACTTATTTACACTATGTCCTACGAATGAATTGTTCGATAAATTAGCGGAACAGCCGTGCGCTAGCAAAACGAACATAGGTCCTACCTCGTCAAGGCCCGGCGGGCGACTGAATCGCAGTGCGCAAGCCGCTGTATTATATAATATTTTATTATTAAATGAATTTAACTATTTTGCAAAATGTAACCACAAATAGTTCTTCTATTTGTTATGAACTTTTTACAGATATATTTTTTGGAAGTATTGCTTTCATAAGCTTGAAGCAAAATTAGAAAAACATCAAAAAAATCATCGATTAGACTCCTCTTCCGATTTTTTTTTGATCGAGCGAAGTTTTCGATATCATGTTTTGAACCACAAAAAGTCAAAGTACATATAGTAAACTACAATATATATATTTTTTGGCTTTAAACAATCACTATTTGTTTGTTTATTATTGAATCAAAGTGATGCAATATTGGGTATAGGTCGCCTTAAAATGCGGGTGACGGTATAAATGAAATGAGGTGGGTTAGCTTTGATGTGTAGACACCTGTGTAGATCACGGAGCAGAAAAGGTTTTGTGCTCCGTGATGAAGATATATGGACAATAGCTAGGTAATCGGAAAGGGTGACAAGCTCTAGGGGGAGATCTTTGTGGAAACGCAAGACAATCTCAATATCGGTGTCAAATAATATGATATTCACTAAATAGTTTACTATCATATTCATGTTTTGTAAGATTGTGTAGCGGTGGAGTTTCGTACCCATTCATCTCCATACGAAAATATTTTTTGGAAGCGGCAACGAGAATCAATTCTATTTTCTTGTCAATTTTTGTCGTTCAAAAGTGCCTTTTATGTGCCTATTTGAAATAAACTTTTTGACTTTGTGGAATAAAAACCATTTGTTTAACCCCCAACGGAAACAGATGTGTTATAAGTTTAACTTGTGTAGGTATTTGTGTATCTGTCTGCGCCATCGTAGCTCCCAAACAGCTGAACCGATTTTGATTATTTTTTTAGTTTGAAAGGTGACTTGATCGAATGTTCTTAGCTATGATTCAAGAAAATCGGTTCAGCTGTTTGAAGATTATCAGCTCCTTTCTAGTTGATGAATGGACGTGAATATCTTCCACAGGTCTGATCGATTCGAAATTTAGTATTCTGTTACTTCAATGATATTGGAAGAACATAGTGACCTTGAACTGATGCTGCAGCATCACCTGGAATTTGCAGGATACCTTTTTCATTCATTTTCATTACCTACCCTTACCAACTTACAGCAGAGGTATCGTGTTTGGGCTCATTGGAATGGACTCGGTGAATAGGTTATACGAGTAGATAGATGGTGATCAGGGTCTAATGATGGAGCAGGAAAGAAAAATGAGGATAAATTAGTTACTAGCTACACTGTGGGAAAAATACCTACAGCTGAGTAGATCTCGGCGAGGCACGTGTCGATCGTAGCGTGTCTACTAGTTCCTAATATTTAAAGTTTAACCTTTTGAACGCCATTGTCACATATACGTGACAAGCAAGCGCGTGTCCTGTACGCCAACGACACAAATATGTGACAAAAAATGCGGTGCACTTTATCACGAAATAAACAATTAAATCATTACTTTTGTGTGTTTTTATTTGTATACCTTAAATATTTAAGCTCTTGTCCATATTTAATTGCTTGAAACGAATTAAATTATACCATGGATATAGAGAAATTTGATGACAAAAAAAGAGAAATTAAACGTTTAACCGATCTAAAGTGTGGCTTGGCGTGGAGGGCACGCGCGTGCGTTTATGCTCTGGCGTTCAAAAGGTTAAAAAGCAGAAAATAAAAGTTCAATTTAAAATTTAAAAAGCCACACAAACAAAAAACATCGTAAACGTTAAAAATAATATGTATTGGCCCTTAAATTTAATACAAGTTGTATTCTAAGTAATATTTTGATCCAAGCTTCGGTCGTCGTGTCGGGGGACGGCTAATGAGAACGCCAAAGAGAAAGAGGCCTAGCAATAATTAATGTAACTATGCTGTTGTAGAAGGGTTAACTTCTTATTTTACTCGCGATGGCGCTTGGATCAAAATATTACCTTGAACTTATATTAAACTTAAAGGGCCAAAACATATTATTTTTTACTTTTTAGATGTTTTTGTTTGTGTCGTGGGTTTTTTAAATTTTTAATATTTATATTTATTTCTTTTGTTAATACAAGGTTTCTAGTCAAATAAATAAGAAAGAAGTTTATGTCATAATTTCAAGAGTACCTACTGGTTATGCAGTAAAAATCTTGCATGTAATCTCCACGAGTGATCGCAAGCGCTACTGTTGATCATGAGGTCTTGGGTTCGATTTCCGGGTCGGGCAGAGTGCTATTGAGTTTTCCCATCTAGAACTTCTCAGTAGCAGGTCGGAGTCTGGATTTGTGCTCGGTTGATGGCAATAGGCTCGCCCCCTATTACATGGGACTTATACATAACTTGCAAAATATACATCACCCACGTGTTGTATATTTACACCTCTGCCTAACCCTTCGAGGAGTACAGGCATGATGTTATGTTTATGTAAATCCTCCAATGAACTACTGCATGGTTTCACTATTTTTACGTTCAGTAATTCAGGTGACATAGTGGGGTTGCGAAATGTATCAAGGCTCTGCCGAATTAAAACGAACATTTATCTTAATCAGCATATTATTTAATTTCACTATTTTTAATGTATTTCATGTCAACCGTCATTCCGACAGGAACATTGCATAAACAGAGGTAATGTACGGTTTTACAAAATTCTTCGATTTAACAATCTCTTTTTTTATCAAGTTATTAATATTGCCAAATTAATAGTTTTTTATTACCTACTAACATTTAAATTGTTTATAATTAACAGATCGCATAATTTATGTTTTTCATGGAATCGTAGGTGTTTGCTTCTGTTGTATAATATAATTATTTTTGTACCCATAGGTTACTAAATTATACAAGTCAAGAATACTAACACAATTATTGCATAGGCATCTGTTAATTTAATTATTGGGACACAAACTATAATGACATTAATAATACCTTCTCAGTACATTCGTCTCATTTAAATATCAAAGTTACTGGGTCTTTAAGTCCTGATTGTCATCTGTTTAAACTAATTAAAGAGTTTAATTATTTTGTCATACTTTCGATGTTCGAACACAATATTATCGTATACTTAAGTACAGATATAAAATTGAGCTACAAAGTTATCACACGATTTACTTAATAAAATGCAATAAGTAGTCGTGAAAATGGACAATAAATAGAAAAAAAAACTATACTATATACTTAATTATAAAATGTTATACCAAGAACACAATAACGAAGAGTGATATAAGATTGTAAAGCAGAATACTATTAGATAATAATATAGAATTTGACTTAACGTCGTCGCTAATTGCTAAGAATAATAATTTTTTTTTTTTTCTAAATAAGCTAATAAAATCTGGCAAAAAGCTCCAAAGATAAATATTATTCTTTACTTCAATGAAATGACACGCTCGTCGCTCATGCTGAAATGCAATATTTTCGGGAATGAATAAAATTAAGTATTTCGGCAGTTCTAGCAAATGAAAAGTGCCCGCACTTAGCATTGTGAAAAAGTAAGATTGGTGCTACAAAATAGAATTTCAAAACCTGGGAATTCGTGAAGTATTGTTAACTAAGTATAAAAAAAATGATTAGGTACTTAAGTACTTTATTTAAAAATTAATTAAGATGTGAAAACTTAAACTATGATGAACCTGTCAACAATGCAAAGATGATACAATTATACTAAGTTGTGAGAGAGAAACTACTTTGATTTTTTATTTGAAATAGGTTCACGATGGAATAATGAAGTAGGTTCTGTCGAGTTCCGTGGGAGCGCCATCTTTATCCTAATGCAAATAATAAGTAGTAGGTATGATGGAAGAACTGTGCGCGTCGACATCATTGTTCTATTGTCCTTAGTTATTATTTATTCTTCCGTCTGTTTCAACATAATTAAGTGCATAAACTTAAGTACATCGCGAAAAAAAAACAATACGATCTTTTTACTACCTGTAAACAGTCAGTCAGTCACTTTAAAATTATTTTGCTAATCATAGAGAACCATATTATACACAGTAACAATAAATTTTACGCCGATTCAAATTATTAAATTCACTTTCGTTTCACCACAGTACACGTAAAGTGTATCGAAAAAAGGTTTCATGCAGGAGAATCGTGGCAAATAGGTTTCTCACGATTTGCAGGGCGGCGTCAGTGCATTGTGCGTTATTACGTTGCCTAATCATTAGAACACATCTTTGATATTTCAAAGATGTGTTCTAATGATTAAACAACACCTTTGAAATTACACACTGATGGTTCAGACCTATATTATACTGGGATACAACAAAAACAAAATTAATATAGCCTTATGGTGGGTATTTCACCTGGCGTTCGATTAGATGCGCAACCAATCATAGAGCTTTATACATTTTGTTGCCAGCCAGTTACAATGGTGTCCCAGTGTAATATAGCTCTTAGGGCGCAGTGTGGCGGCGTGCGAGCCTCGCTTTGTAGACGGGTTCCATATCGCCACCGTGCGCTAGTCACGCGTACGTCTCCCTGAACCGCTTCTGGAGATGATGGGCAGCGTTGAGCAGGCGGTTGTGCAGGGTGAGATGCGTGTGTGGGGTGAACGTTGGGGGTGGGGCGGCGACCACGGCGCGCAGTGGCAGTGGTGGCAGCACGGCGTCGTTGTCGGCGTGGCAGAAGAAAGCCACGCAGTGCCGCCCGCGGGCGCGCGCGTACTCGCCCGGAGGTACCACCACGCGATGCACCTGCGGAGATAATAACTCCAATATAACAGGTAATTTTTACTTGACGAATAGTCAACCATAGGATCTTGGGTAGGTGAGTAAGATGATCCACATTGTGTCAGTGACACTCACTTAATGCTGATTACTGTGAGGAGACTAAAGAAAAGGGTAGGGTCTTGGTCTGTTCGCAGTAAGGTGCCATTTGAGTCTATACTAACCAGTGCCGGAATAACGTTAGCTGTCCAGGCGGCGAGGAACTCTCCTGACTGGACGAGGATCGCTCCAGGAAGGTGTCCCACTTTCTCCCATTTGTCACGACCGTTCAACTTCACCTGGAGACAAATTATTTTTTCACAATACGTTCTTAAAATGTGCTTGTCTTGTTTGACATAATTACCGTTTGAAATAAACATTTTCAATCGTCATTGCCTGTAATAATGGTAATAATGACGCTACTAATGTAGCGTCCCCCGAAAACACAAAAATTATTGTGGTAAAAAAACTAATAATAGTAATTTTCGGTGCAGGAGTCACATCAATCTGTACGAACAGTAAGGTTTCCGAAAATTATAGATAAAAAAACGAATCTGGGTATACGGGGATTCCCCAGTGCGTTGTAGGTACACCGTTAGTTTTGCATACCAACTTTTAAATGTCCCATTACAGGGCAACAAGTGCCTCTTCTTAAACGTACATTCTAATTTAATAACTTAACGTTAGTATCTTTAGCACAATCAACGTCTCCTCACCTCTAGTCCTCCCTCGGAATCCTGCGCCAATAGTGTAAAGGTGCCGTAATCGGCGTGTGCGCCACAACGTGTGTAGTGCACAACGTCGTTCTGGCAACAAGGACCCACGTCCTCGGGAGGTACCGGCGGGTAGTACAACAGACGCATCGTCGACGGGTTGCGCCCTTCCGCCATTAGCATGCCTGAGTGACTCGCCAGCAAAGAGGTCGGCGGCACACCTGGAATGAGCAGATGGTTTTAAATGTTAAGACTGTTTATCTGTATGTTGGTTGAATCCTTGTGTATTAAAGAGCTTTGGCTTACTCATAAACTTACTTTTAGGCATTAAAAGTAAAGATTTTCACGCTCAGTTAGTTTCGAATTAGGTTGTGTTGTGTTAAAAAAAAAAACCAGAAAATAACTTTGTTTGAAACGACTGTTGTATCAATGAAAGTCTTCTTCCAATAAAACACATTTTGTTTCTAATTAACCTAGAAATGAGAACATCAGCGAATATTTGCATACTCACACTAATCAATACTCATTGGCCTTTACCGTTAATTAATTTCATTAAAGGTGCCAAATGAGAATAAAATGTAAATTGGTGGCGCTAAACAAAAATGTCACTGAATCGGAAGTCCAATAATGACAAAATAATAATACTCTTCCTTCGCTTACTTTTGTGGCACGCATGGTCATACAACGTGGGAACGAGACGACACAAGTCTCACAGCAGATAGATATGTATTTACCGTTTTACTCGCACATTTTATGACCTCGATTGCCACCGACTTTGGTAGTTATATGTACTATATATAGATTTTTATACCTTAAAAATATTCGTTTTAAGAAGATTATGCCGTGTTATGCCAAATAAATGGAGCATCAAGAATCTACCAGATAGAGGGCACCCTATACTATTCATTGGCAATGTTGGACAAACAGTATTTTAACAAAAACCTACCCATAGCATAAGCGAGGGCCTGAAGTACGACTCTAGATAAGTTCGTGAGGTCCTGGGCAAGCGGCACGGCATGCTTGGTGAACTCGGGCACCTCCTCCTGCGCAGGCATCGACGACGCAGACAGCGTGGTGATGTTGAACGAGTGACGTAACTCCTGGGAAAGAAGGGCTTTATAAGTTGCAGTCGTCGTACGTAACACATCCTCATCATCATCATTCAGCAAAACACTGTTGGAAATAGGCCTCCTACAAGCATTACCACAACGACCGGTTCTATGCCTCCCATATCCAGCAGATTAGAGATAAAAAATATTTGAGGAACGAGAAAATCGTATGAATTTATTAGAGCCTGTTTAATCCATTTATAAACAGGAAGGTGCACAGCCCTTGTGTTCTGGGTGTGGCCCAAGCAATTCCATAGCCGGATTTTGCATTCGACATATTATTATAATCTTGCATTGAGTGAGCTTAGTTTCTAATTTTCTAATAGCATAAAAGTAGTTGCTCCATTTAAACGTGTTGTGAGACTTTCAGACAATTAGCTACATTGTGTATTGTGCTAAGTAATGACAATGAGTATGGAGGAGAAAGTCTGTCTAGGTTTTCGGGTTACGTTAATTTGTTGTCGAGCCGCTAGATGGCATTACTCATCACCATCAGTCGTTCGGTCGTGGGGAATATTAAGCAACTTTAGATAGTCGTAGCTGCGTAGGTATAACATGTAACCAGCAAAATTACTAAAGAATATTCGAGGTATATATGTAAGTAACACTTTGAGAGTATACCTTTAAACTAAATGAAGACTGTTATTATGTACTGTGGAGTACATTAACTAGGTGTGTTATTTATTATGTATTTAGCACCTTATTTGACCCGATTATGTAACATTATGCAGCATCATCTTCCCTGTATTCTTCCTGTATGCAGAGATGTAGTGAGGGCATTTATAAGTTAGTGTGTAGTGGCGAAAGAAGTTAGTGTATAGATACACACTGCGTAGTTATTGTTATTGTTATGTAATATGCTCGCATCCAGACCCGGGCTGCTACTAGAAACATCCTTGTGAAAAAACTCAATAACATTGAGCGACCTGATGCCATATTATGAAGTTCTAATGCCATCATGATTTCAGTGCGCGAGAGTCAGAGCTATACATGACTGATAATGCCATCCCTTTTTCGGACTGGAAACATGATGGCATTAATACTTCATAATACGGCCCCTGGGGCTCGAACTCAGGAGGACTGCACTCAGTAGTCCCATGCATTGTAACATTTGAGTATTTGAAATAGCTTACCTTCTTAGTGGAGTCAAACTGTTCCATCCCTGGTTTCACGTAACCATGGTTGCTCACGGGGTTGCGTAGGTACTGCGCCTGGCAACCTTCCGGCAGCGCGCAGAAGTTGTCCAGGTCACCATACACCGCCTTCAACTGGAAAATTAACACCTTCACTTTAAGAACTGGCAATTTTTGCTAGACTGTTAGGATTTGAGAAGTCTACGGCAAGAAGGTGTACCATACCAGTACCTATTTAGAAATCTGTACTTTGTGTCAGCTCCAATCCATAAACGTTGGCTGAAGTTAATGTTACATGATGCCTATACGTTGCTAACAAACTTAATTAGGACAAAGATGAATTATTATTAATAAACTAGTTATTTTATTAATTAATTACCTTCGTCCTAATTAAGTTTTGAAGCAAACGTTACTACAGTCCGACCGTCGAGAGAATGCGTTCCTAACACCTGTCAGTTGGACCATTTCTAGTCGTAATAAGGATCAAATTCGCAAAACACGTATTCGTTAGTATGAAACTGATATTGTGTCAAAAACGCATTCTCTCGATGGCTGGACTGTAGTTAGTTATTTGTGGGCGTCCAAGCAAAAAGGGTCCAGTAGTGGGGTATTAAGACCGGATTCGGTATCTAGTCACTTGATAATAAGGATTTAAAAAATATTCAAAAACTGGCACATTTTTTTTAAATCAGTCATTTGAAGTTTAAAAAATTTGATTTGAGAAAAAGCATTTTTTAAAGTTTGATTTTCGGTACTTAGTACATTTTCTGAATTTTCTAAGTACATTTTCTGGTACTTAAAAACATCATATAAATTCATTTACTATATATGAACTTGTAGATAATTGAGCATTAATTAATAATCAATTAAAATCGAGAAATGAAATTTTTTCATCCAACTTTACAAAACTGCGTATATCTCGGAAACTAAATGCCGAGAACTGGACCCTTTTTGCTTGGACGCTCACATTTTGCTTAGTTTGTTTGAACTCGCAGGACTTTTAAAGAGAATTACGAAATCTTAAAAATGCTATTCAAATAAAAATTAATGTCGTCGCGTCATTGTTTACCGTAATGATAATATGACCTTACGTGTTGATTGTGACCATTTTTGCTCGTTTTGTTTACAATGTAATTTTAATGCAAAAATCCTTTTCCCGAGCAGAGCAGCCTTGATCAAATGTGTAGGTATGTCAACTTGTTAAGATTAAACGAGGTGATAAAGTTTAGTTTAGAGAACGGATTTAAAGTGGAGTGCCACAAACCTCTACAACTTTTAAAAATCCAAATGTACGATACAAACGTTTAGCTGACACTCGATTTCTGGAAGCCTAGGTACGCAAAATTACGCTAATAGACTGGCAACTTACTTATACCAAGTGAATTGATTTACTGACGTTATCTCAATCAACCAATCACAGCAGTTTTAACACGAGTTTGAAATTTTCTTGCATTCATTTCTTTATCAAAATAACTTTTCGGGACATCTACAGCCGATCTATTCTGTAAACATCACACCGTGAGCACTTAGGTGAAGTGAGTTTGAAGTGAGCTCAATCCCTAGTAGAGTAAGGTGGGATGACAGTTCACATCACGCTCACTTCACCTAAATTTTCACGATGGGATCTTTACAGAATAGCACCACAGGACATGATTGTGTTGACATGGAACTCAAATACAAATGTATATGGTTACGCTGCCAATCGAAAAGAGTATCTATAAATTCATATCGTGATGGCCCAGTGGTTATGGCTTTGCCTCTCATGTACGAGGGTTTAAATTAGAGCATGTACCAATGTGGCTTTTTCAATTCATATGTACCTACTTACTTTCTGAGTTTATATTGGACATCATCATCAAAAACACCGTAAGGAAACCTGGACTTATAGTTAAAACACGAAATCGCCAACCCGTCTTGAGCATGCGTGGTGATCAATGCTCATGCCTTCCAGGGGCGAAGCGTTCATACAACCCGATTCCTATCGGCTTCCCTTCGGAACAACCACTCTTCTTAGTGTCTACTATTGCCAAATAATAATGTTACACCTGTGTGTGTAACTGTACATCACATCACATTACACAATTATATTTAATACATCATACGATTAAAAACCTACAGATTTTTTGTTTGAGTGTTTTGTTTTTGTGTGTTTTGTTTGTGAACTGAACAATTTTTTCTTCGGCTTCCCTCTAATGATAATTGTAGATGCGACACTGTTGCCTTCTCTGTCTTTGTCCTGCAGTGGGACAATAGGCTGATATTATTATTATTATCAGTTCATAAGGTTATACTGTTGAAGCCCATGAACCTAGTACCGATAATACCTTGAAACAACCGCGCCGAGTAATATTCACTCATTCAGGAGAAACCGATACGTTCGTAGATAAATGTAAACTGTTTTCTTCCTTCCTTCTTTATTTCCCACTATTATATCGATATCATTTTATTTTATTCTGACAATGGTAAATTAAGAATTGTTTTTTAATATGCGAGGCCGTCACTGCCTAAGCGTCAGCGGCTATGGGTGGCCATTTTAAATAAATTAACGCTAAATGCTACCGCTCTTAGACACTTATGTGAAGTGTCGAGGCCGAGACTGCCCGAGACGTTCTTAGTTAGTACCTATGTTTCCTCATGCCATCTGTGAAGATGATTAGAAGGATAACACGCAAACACCTTATGGCCGAGTTCGACAGGTGACTGCCTCAGTTATCCGCTTGTGGGTGACAAGCGGGTAACTTAGTGGTGAAAGATTTTTTTTTTGTGTTTGGTGCAAGCGTTTAGGCGATTATCACACTGCACCGCACGCCGTCGCGTAGCGCGGTGCGGCAGATTTATGTATCAGTTATTAAAGAAAAGAAAACACACGAATAGTGTTTGCTATAGCCGCCCCGCGCTACACGACAACGCCAAGACGGAGCACGGTGCAGTGTGATAATCGCCTTAACTGAGATTATCACAAAGGTGTAACTAGTTTGCAGTCTTCCCGACCAGTCGATATTGATGGCCTCACAAGAAAATCAATCGTCGATCGATGAACATCATCCATCTGCCATTCTGACCATGCATCGATCTGAACCGTCGATCGACGCAATCTAGTTGCACCTTAAGACCTTCATCGGAATGCTCACCTTCTCGTCAGCAATGCCGTGGTTGACGAGCACCGCCAGCCCTTTGTCGCTGAGCGCAGTGAACAGCTGCTGTCCAATGCGTCTCAGCACTGATTTCATAGGACACACATCTGTACCTGGAATGATTGAAATAAAATGGTTAAATTAATGTACGTAAGGAAAGTAGGTACTATCGAGGAAACTTACATCTGACCAATTTGAAAACAAAATTCCGTGCACACGATGACCACATTTGTTAGCAAGCGTTACTGTAGCGGCCAAGCGCTGCAAGCAAGAATAGTCCTTACGGTGTATAGATGTTCGTTTCTCCCATGGTACATCATCCTACATGTATAGGCAATCATAGTCTACTATGATGGGTTCAGTTACTGCCTCTTGCCCGATGCGGCTAGCGGCGGCGGCATAATATCTTAACAGAGAATAAAGGCTCCTTCAAACAGGCGCGACTCGCGCGCGACACAAAGGCACCGCTCATCGCGCGAAACGCGGTGCCTTTGTGTCGCATCTGTTTGCAGAAGCCATAAACTGGCACCTCGCTTTCGTTGATCAGATAATCAATAAGGGCAACAGCCGAACTATTCCGGTAAAATCTCTTCATGAAAACTTGAGATGAAGTGAGCTGTCATTCCACCTAATGCGAGAGATCGCTAGGGATTGACAGCTCTTCAAGTTCACGTCACCTACGTTTTCACGATGAGATTTTTTACAGAATAGCACTACCGATTTCCTAAGGGTACAGTTTTGAAGCTTCTGACCACTTGGGACGATTGCCGTATCTAAAATAAACTAAGACGAATTGGATATTCTCGATATGTGCTTAACTTACTCAAACAGACTACTTCAATAATTCCGCGGCTACATTGTTTAGCCTCGCAGTTCAACCGATTAACTCAGTATCCATTCAACCATGATCACTTCGATATCTTAGGTAGGTACTTGGCTAGTTTAACGATTAAATATCGTGATGATTAAAGTGGCACAGGAATTTTATAATAATTGGCTTGAATACTTATGGTAGCCATAATAACGAAAGTGTAGGTATCATTTTAAATTATCGTAATTGGTACAATAATTATATTGTATTTATCTGTATTTAATTTACTATACCTACTGCAAAATAATTAGTTGACTCAGAATGAAACATAATAATATTGTAGTATTTCACATTATTTATTATTCAGACTGTGGTTTTTTAGGGCTCCGTAGTCAACAAGTTACCCTTGTAGTTTCACTTTATCTGTCCGTCTGTCTGTCTGTCTGTCCGGCTTAGCTCAGAGACTCTTAGTACTAGAAAGCTGTAATTTGGCACGCGTATACATATCAATCACGCCGACAGTGGTAAAATAAAATCTTGAAAAAAAGTTTTAGTATGCCTCCTCTACACATAAAGTGGGGATGACTTTTTTTTCTCGTCTATCCTTTGGTGTGGGTTGTCTCTGTATAGACCGTTTGAAATATTATACAACGATATTGCGGGTGGATGATAAGTGTGATAACCATTTTTCGATTCATTGATACGTTTGCGGAATATTAAGCTTTTAAGTGCTCATTTTTATTAGAGTCAAGTGTGTCCCCCCCCCTCCCTCAGCTAAATGGTTGTTTTGGATTTGTGAAAAAATCACGGCAGTAGTATACTATTTAATGAAATTACAAGGAAAACTATCACAGCTAAGTAGGCCTTACAAGTTAACGAGTAATAGTCGGCCAACTTACATATGCAGTTGGAATGTATGAGAGAACATGTTTTTCAACTACAATGTTAAGTTTTTTCTTGGGATACCTAAATTCATTCCAACTACGGAACCTTTCATTGTGCGTGGTCCGAAACGCACTTAGCCGTTTTTATTAAACAGCGTATGTTGCTACGCTCATTAGGCCTCCCCTATTCTTTTACTTCTCACGATATTCCGTGATATTCTTATAGAATCATCTTTATTAATTTGTTGTCAAGAAATAAAATATTTACATAATATATAAGCTAACAGACTTAAAATAATAATTATAATATGTACAAATGTAAAAAAAAAAATATAATCATAGGGCATCAAAAAATTCGTCCACATCGCTGTCAACAGGAAAAGTGCCCAAAAGGCTGGCAGCATTGCCACGTTGTATGGCGATGCTGATTCTTTGGCCAGAGAATAAGCCAGCCCTTTGGTCACGTGAAGAGTCGACCAGCCGCTTGGCGATGTCTCGGAAAACCAAGTGGGCACTCGGACCCCATGGCCCTAGTGTTTCAACCCCAAACGGCTCGAACATATAACTCCCAAAAAGATCGGAATATTTTCGCTGTTTGAGGTTTTCCGCACCTGCAGCAGCCGCCCCAGCACAGCCAGCCGTACTAGGAAGATGGGATGGTGCAAGGGTGTCGACACATGTTGCATCCCACACCAAAGGCCTGCCTAACTTCCAAGGCATTATGGTCATTCCGTCTGGTCTCTTGCCATCGTCGCGTGCCAAGCCGTTGGGTTCTAAAACAGCTGGCACCCCGGCGGTGACAAGAGCACGACGGATAATGTCATTAATGCTGGCGTGCCGTGCTATCCGGCCTGCGCTCTTACTACAAGACAGGCCATGATGTCCGAGGCAGTCGACGGCTTCACCGCACTGGCAGCGATGTGGAGCCCCGCATGGAGCCCCCAGACGCAGACAAGTAAAATCCAGAAATAAAATAGTTTAATTCATTTAAAAGTTTTGTGAGAAAAGTTAGTTGTTTACGTATATACGCGGAATTGTATTTAAACGTTGACCTGAAAGATGTTGCATGTAACATGGCGGTTCACCTCGTCTTGTGCAATATGAATAAAATATACGGCTCTGTACATACATGCAGAGTTAGCTGAAGGTCTGGCCGTGACACCGTTCTGCCGATGGCATAGGTAGGCTGGCACATTTTTACTTAAAAATGCGGGTGTTTTATTTGTAATTATTAAGTAAACAAAAATGAAAATTTTGTGCTCAAAATTATAATAATGTCGTATCTCTATGTATTTTACTGTGTGTACATAAATAATAAAATAAATAAATAAACAATGCCAGGGACAATTCTTCTGGCTGATGCAGAGGTGCTAGTGAGATATTTCGTGTTGGCGTCCTTATTTCAAGTATTGATCTAGACATTATTTTTCCTTCACTAAACTACCCGGCATTACTACTTATCACCCGGCCGGATCCTGGAAAAGTGCCGGATCCAAACCCTGTACCGTCTCCAAAACGTCCTATGTCTATTGCTCAAAGTTATTAAAAAAATATGCGATGTTTATCTCAACACCTTTATAATTTCAAAAAAAATTTTTTTTTCTGTTAACAACGAGCGGCGAGCCTACAAAAACGAAAAAGTCTTTATTCATAAGTATCATGAATTAAAGAATCGACTTATTAATGTTTCATAAAAAAGGAACATTTTATTTTTGAAAAGGGAACTAAAAGCGGCGATCTCTTCGGTAGAATGCGTGCATTTCGTTGCGGCTGCAGATGAAATTAAAAATAAAGGCATTGGCGCGAAATCCTTAGAATTTTTCTCTAATTACAAATTTTACAACAGTGGAGATCAAGGGAGGAGTCAACTCAGCTGATTCTCTATTCAGAACATTCGAATGAATGACCCTGGAACTACATGAATCTCCCTCGTTTACCCCACATACAACTCAACATTCATCTTCATAGAGGACTGAAATTAAGTGGCCGGGAAATACATTTCGTTAAATATCCAGAAATGTACAAATTGTACATTTAATTTTTAATAAAATAAATTATTTAATATTGTATTGGTTTATTATATTTCCTTGCAATCGTAGTGAAAAGTAGAGTGGAACACACGGCGCTAAAAACCCATTGTAACTCGGTTTCTATTCACTCCCTCGCTAAAGCTTGGGAGTAAAATTACCACGTATAATAACGGGTCATTTTAGCCTATATATCTACTATTTCAACACACTTGCTCATAAAGTGGCTCTTATTGAACCGCTTTTAAGTTCATAATGCAGTGTATTAAACACGCGTGCTTTTTAATTTATATTACCACACAAGTGCGGTAATGTGTAAGTACATAAATAAAATATTTTTGTCATAAAAATAACATTCTTTCGTGTTCTACATCCAAATAACATAAATATATTTAGTTTTTACGCTTTTAATAGGTACCTATTAGACTTTACGATGGCTTCGTGCCTGTGCCTCTCCTTCAACCTTCGAAGACACTGCGATAAAAGGAATCCGCGGGCCATTTCATATTTTTTTACCTAAGTAATTAGTTTATGAATATTTATTTTTTGCCTCGCAAGTGTGTTTGAAAACGTCGTATGAAACGCGTGTGCATCAATTCATTACAGACAGGCTCGAGCAAATAATACCGCCTCGCGTACCAACATAGCACACTTGTAAGTATCATAAAATACGTACTATTGTGGCACTGACATACCCAACCGTCAACCACAACTTCGATAAGATTTGACCGTTAACGGCGACCGTCATCTGTTAAGTACTTACTGACGTCACAACGCCCACTGTCTAATTAGCCAACGCAGTCAACGTTTCGCTCAAAATAAATAAATAATACTATTAACAATAGTAAATGACGTGTGTTCAGAAACCATCATAGAAGTTTATGGAGAATAAATCTCATTTAACTATCCAATTCATTACAGTAAAGTTATCATTGTTTATTTATGGTAGCAAACTAGCAGTCCCTCGTTAATGAGTCATATTTTCTCCTGCATTGGGTTTTCATCGTACTTAGTAAACTCTGATTCATGAACGAACTGTTAACAATAAATATTTATGCATTTGCACTTATGTACTCACGTCACGACATCCTATGAGTAGAATTTTTCATTGTATTTTCATAATAGAAAGATGATGCTGATTTCCCACGTAATTTTCATGGAAGTAAAACATTCTTGTTGACTTTAATCATCAATGAACATCATCATTTGCCTAGCCTTTTCCGCAACTATGTTGGGATCGGCTTCCAGTCTAACCGGATGTAGTTGAATACCAGTATTTTACTTGAAGCGACTGCCTATCTGACCTCCACAACCCAGTTACTGGATAACACGATACCCCTTTGATCGACTGGTGGTCAGACTTTCGGGCTTCTGACTACCTGTAACGACTGTCAAAGATATTGGAATGACAATCAGGACGAACGGCTTAAGGTGTATTCCGAGGCACGAAAAGGTCTCGGTATGTAATGGATGGTCACCCATCCTCAGACCGACCTCGGCAACGTAACCTGGAAGATCGACCCGTGCGGCTGTTATTATTTAGCCACGAGCCCATTCAACCATCAATGAATATACCGTCACGTCGGCTTACTTTGACTCTAGGGTGTAACTTTGGCCCAAATCGAGACAAATGTTTAGTGTCATTAGATCCACACAACAGTTCCGCAAGTACGCGTCTATATCGCCATCTATTGGTTACCGAAGGAATACGACGTTCGGTTTTGTGGTCGCGACATGGCGGGAATTCCAAACATCAAGTCTAGATTTGGGCCAAAGTTACGACGGTAAGTTTGGGACGGTACCTACTTTAAAACTAGCCCTTGTGCATTTAATATAAGGTATCTTACATCATTTATGTTCTAATTTAATAATAGGAATGAGTGGTCTGGCCCACATTTGATCCGAGGTGTCGCCGCGTGGGGCGTGCTGTAACAAACTGTGTTGTAACCTGAACGTTGACAGTCCCTGAATAGATTACCGTGTTGCTTGACAACGATACTTTGAAAAATATTCTGAGATATTTCTGTCTTTTATTAATGTTCAGACCAATGTATTATGATTGGAGCCGGCTGCCACCCAGCTAAAGAAAGAATAATTATTTTAAGCAGATTTTTTGTGAAACCCTTCATCAACACTGAAGTTCTAGCCGGATTTTGCTTTGTTGCTTAGGGCGCCCAGTATCTTAAAATTGGTATCTGATCAACTGATCAGTTTCCAAAGCGTTTATCACATTATCATGTACTTATTCACAAATTCGGAGCTTTGAAGCTCACGTTTTCTTATCGCATCGTATCGGTCGGGGGTCAAGGCAATTCAATACCGCGATTCCGTCATACTCAGTAGTGTTTAAATAAATTATTATTTACCTCTTGGCGACAGGGCACTTGAGCAGCCACAGACGGTTTCAGCTAACCGGTTATCTTATTACCGTGCACGCGTAGGTAGGTGTCTTTGAATTTTAATTGTGAATGGCGAGAATCTTTGTACAGTTCCCGCCATCACGTTTTGCACTCTCACGTTCTGTTTTTATTTATTATACAAGATGTGGCTTCCACTATTCTAGATCCTGCTTTAAGATGTGTTATTTAGATTTCTTTTCACATTCTAAACGCTGCGCTTGCATGTGCAAAGAATATAGAATTATCTCGGTGGTTTATAGGCTCTCGTCGCCACAATTTTGCCTCCGTTCTCGTAACAAAGTCTTCTCAAGAATATCAAGTTGCTATTGTAACTCTACACTGATTTCCTACGCGGCTGTATCCTTGTTGCGTTGCGTGTGGAGCAACATCTGTATCGATAGTTTTAATATCGATTTCTAGTACCTACTTGCATAGTTGCATTGAAACGATTTACAGGAAGGTCTGAAACTGTCCTTCATTATAAATTGCCCTTGTAGCTCAACTTTACATAGATAAATGTTTAAGTAGGTACTTGAATGTTTCGTGTCTGATCTTAGTGTGCGTGAATGAATATAACGACATTAGGTAATAACTTAACATTTCTGATAGCAATTTGTCCTTTGTTTGAACCAAATGACAATTTTATTATTTTCAGACTGTATAGGTGAGTAGTGTTATTGTTGAAATCGATTCATATTATAATACAACGTACTTCTATTATGTTAATTATGAATCGGTTACGAGATATAGAAAATATTTACTATTTACTTAGGTACTTACGTTTTTAGGCAAGCTCACACGCAGTACCACTGCGTGTGAGTAGGTAGGAGTAGTAGCTGTGGTTTTGAAATACAATAATATTTTCCGTGGGTATTTTTAATATTGAAATCTAACAGTATCAATGACATCACAGGAAATGATAATTACAAAGATGCTAAATATAAAACCACATAATATAACACTTTTTTTTGGATGGGAAACCATCAAATGACTTCTGTCGCTCTGGGCGGAGCGGGAGGGCGTGTCAGACTTTTACTGACTAAAACTCACCCGTGTTCCTTCAGTTGCCTGTGCCGGGGCCACGATAACTCTTTCGAACATCCCGCAACACACAACATAACCCTCATCTCACTATAGATACCAACAGGTGCTCTTATTCTGAACAATGTTGAGTTGGGTATGACGTCACAATATTATTACTTACATCCATAAATAAGCCATCATGCTTTTAAAATGTTTAATAATTATAAATAAAGTTTACGCAGCTGTTAAAAATGTATGGGTCATACTCATGTCTCATAACAATATAGCATGTCATGTTTTACCATAAAATATTCCTCGTCTAATGTCAAACTAAAAAACAATAAATCAAATTGAACCGATTTAAGCAAAATTGATTCAACCCACATTGTCGGGGTTGTGGATTGGATCCTTTTTGCTTAAATCGGTCCAATTACGGTTCCAAGTTAACAATAAACTTTGGACTTATAGTAGCGAATGAAGCATAACAATTAATATTGATAGTCAGGACAATACAAATGGTGTACAATTACATAACAAAGTTGAACAAAGTGCAAATACTGCACAATGCAACGTGTTATCTAAACTGTTATTAAATGATTAGGACATCACCAACAAAAGATTAGCTATAGTTACTAATGTTAACTTATGAATTACGTATAGTATAGAGCGCTTAAACAAAGACTCACGGAAGTTAGCGCGTTAGCCTAAATTAATATAACTATCTACGTTTTATTGCAGAACGTGACGAAATGAAGAAGGCCATCATGTTTTATCTGTTACTGTTACAGCTGTTGAAATTGTTGGAAGAATACTTCTTTCAATTGCGATATCTTTGTCACATTACATATGTATTTGTATAATTTACTTTCATTATCTTAGAGTTGTGTGTAATTCATTGGAATATTTTGTGGTCCTTCAGCTGATGTTAACATAATAACCTCACAATAGAACAAAGAAAGAAAAAAAAACCTCTGGGTTTTTTGTAATTCCCTTACTTTTCATATTTGTTTTTAGAAACAATATAATATAATATTGATACAAATCCTGCATGCGTACACAACCTACGTACAATTATTCAAAATATTCCTAGGCACATGAACAGTAGATACATAAATCTAACAGGCGCTGCCAGCATGCTATGACTAATATCATTCGACTAGCTAGTTGGTACCCGCAATGGGTGTCGTGTCGAAATCACTCGGCCGCCTTAAAGCATTGTGGGCCAGATTAGGTTAGTAGGTCTCTGTTAGTTATTGAGTTCGCTACGTATATCTTTGCCCAGTTTCAATTTTACAGTAAAGTTTTGTAAAATCGCCATAATTATCATGTTTATGTTACTACAGCCATTGTTATAGTTGAAAGGCGTGAAAGCAGCTGCAACGAAACATTTTATTATCAAAATAAAATATTTATTATGTTTTGCTTTTATCGGAAATGTTTTTTTTTTTTGTTTTACACCTGTCTTGCAGCAATTCGGACTTGGGTGCTGACAAAGACTGACTCAACAAATATAAATAGCAGTAAACTGCAAATCCCAGTTAAATCACGCAGTTAAACGCGATCATGGCGTGCCACATGTTATCACAAACCATTGACACGATGTTAACAGCCGATGGAAAAATCTGAAAAGTAAACTAGAATGAAGCCTTCCAAGATTAACATTGGCTTTTCGTAATGAAAAAGCTACTGAACGAGTGCTATGGGTCAGTAGCGCGTAATTTGCGAAGCGCAATTATATTAGCAGTTCTCGCTTTATTGCTTCTTTTAAATTATTATTCGTGATAGGTACTTAAAACATCAACAATTCAACATGCTTCATTTGATTGAAAACACTGAATTGTTGTGATATGTGGTGTTATTTCTATAATTGACAGTAAGTTCTTTATATATCAAATTACTTTATGTAAAGTAACTATTATTTTTGTAGACAGTTCTCAAGTTATTTGCAGTGTCATTCTGTTAACAAATTCTGTTGTGAATATCTATAATTGACAGTAAATTCTATAAATATCAGTAACTATGTATTATTTTTGTAGACAAGAAGAATTCTCAACTTATTTGCAGTGTCATTAACTGTTAAATACATTGTAGTTCACACTGTTTGGTCATCAAGATACCAGTTACCTACTCCAGTAGGTACCTTGCTAGTTCTCACCAACGCCTACACTCAGAGTTAGACCATTTCTCTTAATTAATTTATCTATCTACAACTGGCACTAGAAAGTAACGTCTGTCATAGTACCATTGATTAGTATCATGACACACATCAATAACAAACTTATCTTTATGGAAGATAAGAACCTAAATAAATGGGTTATAAGCGTAGCCACATTTTATGAGATTAGGCACCCTAATAATGAACAATATTTCGATAGCAAATTCATTCACTTTTATAGTAGGTAGGTGCAGTTTTGCTGACAACTGTCATTCCATTTCTAACTTCCACCACGAAGTGCCACAAGGAGCAATATCAAGTCACCTATTAATAGAATAGAACAATAGCTGTTGGTACAATTGTTTCTTTGCTTTTCAACGTAGGTAGTAGGTATTATTATCTAAATAAAAGCCGTGTGTCCAATGGGATTTCCCATGAGCAAAAATCACGTACTTCGATACAAATTTTCATCCCCTATCCAATCCCGTTATGGATACCTACTTATTGAATTTTCAAAGATCCTTCCTTAGTGCTCACTTTCCCTATACATTTCAGAAAGTCTTGTGCAAAATTTCATGCTTCTAGCTAGACCCAGCGATTTAGGCTGTGCGTTGTCTGTCAGTGAAAATAATGAGGCTACTTAATTTAAATCGAAGCAGTAATATTTGTTTGCATTCTATCGATTCTGAATACGTAGGTCATTTGAACAAAGTCATCGCTAAATAAACGCTTGTTGACAGGCCTATACTGTCCTCCCATTCTTAATAACACTGTAATTTGAAAACATTGTAAAAGCCAATTATTTTTAAAACAGTAACCGTGGAGTTTCTTGCCGGTTCTTCTCCATAGAAAAAGACCAATTGGGACCGTGCACCTAGCTTCTGACGTTTCATAGGTGCCCATGTAGGTTTATGTGAAATAAAATATTTTGATAAATGATTTTATTTCTGTAAGTAGGTATATACAAACACTTTTACACGTCAAACATTTTTTTTTAAAGTAGATGAGGCCGGCGTATCCTATCTGACTACTCTGAGAAGAAAGGCCGAAACAAACTCAGAGGTCACAGTCTCTTTTAAAGTCCAGACATAATCTTGGTCAGATCATGTGAAGACCATGTAGGTTGGTGTCTGAAATGGTCTTTTGAGGAAAGAACCACACAGATTGAGTGGACCTGTCCAGCCAGTGCAAGCATCTGTCAATAATCGTACAGCTCAACTCAAAAGTTAAGGAGCTCAACGATTCGACAAACAATACCAAAGACAGGACATTTGGGTAGGCCGCATAATTCACTCAAACTGGCAGACTATGATTAAAGCTGAGAGAGAGAAAAAAAAAACAAGGACCTACATGGTCTTCACATTCACAGTAATTAAAATAATATAACATTTTACAAAGTAAATATTCATGTCATTGTATATATAAAATACTTATTAATAATTTGAATTTGAAATACTTACATCTATTGTAAAAAATGCGAGAATAAGGTGTGGGTTGGGGTTGTCCAATACCGGCTGCGGCCTGCGTGTATGGAAAGGATGCCGTTGAAGATTAAATAGGTGTACATCCACACAAGTGCCAGCTTGTTTGTGTGCTAATCCTAGTAATTGACCGATAAGGATCGGTGTGCTAGTTTTCTAGTTCCTACCTACATCTACTTCAATGGTGGGAAACGTTTTATTGGGGCCGGTAACGGCTCACTCTATGTACTCTAATATATGACACGCTCAATAAACAAAATGGTGGATGCTTTTGACCGCTGTTTTGCAATATAACTTTCTAAATACAAGTCGCTTCTAATTCGTCAAAAGTTTAGTTGATGAGTGAATCGAATAATATTGTAAATGAACAAAAAGCCGTTCTGACATTTTGTGACATATTTGAAAATGGAAACCTAAACAGAGAATGAAGAAATATATATTTGATATAAATATTTTTATTTACCTAACCACTCTTGAAACCCAATATCATGGGAAGGTGGAACCCACAATAATATTTATAAGTACCTACGTAGATATTTGTAAACATCGGGGCATCAACTCTTAGAATTTTTTATTTGAATACTTATTATAAGCTCGTAATGAGTGAGACGTGTGTTAACCTTCAACGGCTGATGGATGTATAGGTAAGTAACTAATTTCTTGGAAACGTTAAAATACTTGCCTACTCACTGAAGGCGATAAGATCGCTGACAGAACTCGAGATTACCTGGCGTGCTTCATACATAGGCACACACACAAACGTAAACAGGATATGACTGTTTTTCAATCACGTGAATTTACTTAATTCTATAATTCAGTATACCTACATTGTGACTAATTAATTTATTCCATTTCCTGGCTGGCTTCTCCAACCGTGCATTACTGCATGTGCAACCCAACCGTGCATTATTATGTTTACTGGGAAGAATGGTCAGGTCAGGCGCGTAGCTAGCGCCGCCGTATCAATGATACGGGCCCACAAGCTACAGGGGCCCCCCGGTGCGTCGTGTTTACGCAAAAATTCGTAAAATATTATACAAAACCACAAATTCTCATTGATAAGAAGCCCATAATGAGTAAATACCTACCTAATGAAAATATAAAAGATAACGTTATTTGTTTATAGCTTCCAAAGGATTCAAGCTACAGGTGCGATCCAATTCTCGAGTTCTTCCAAAATCACAGAAAATCTAACCTACTTATCCAAGTCAAAGTTCTGCAATTTTCGAGCTCGCTTGTTCGCACTTACATTGTCTGGCTTGCCAGACAACGCAATGCAAAGTAACATCACAATAAATACTTAACCCTTTCGGGTCAGAATACTCCAATTTTCGAGATCACTCGGCTCGCTCTCCGATGAAACCGGATCCGAATCAGGACACTCAATTTTCTAGCTCGTTTCGCTCGCACTTGCATTCTCTTAGTAAAATCACAATGACAGCTTAGCCTTCCAAGTCTGGTTGCGGGATGTTCGAAAGAGTTACCGTGGCCCTGGCACAGGCAACAGAAGGAACACGGGTGGGTTTTAGTCAGTAAAAGTCTGACACGCCCTCCCGCTCCGCCCAGAGCGGGAGAAGTCATTTGATGATTTCCCATCCACAAAAAAAAAAAAAGCCTTCCAAGTCTAACAATTAGATAGTATTCTAAGCTACCTATTTATTTTGTAAAAAAAAACCTACTCTATGGAGCTTCACCGCAGTCAAGAAAAAAAAAATTGTTGCCCCCCCAAATGTTGATTCAATACAAGGGCCCTTTAGAACTAGCTACGCCTACGCCACTGGTTCAGGTATAGTAGTTTAACCTGAGGTCATGATCTTCTTAGTTTTAGCCTCTATTAGGTCTGGATTCTAAATTGGTTCACGGCATGAAAACACTACTTATCCTCTTTTCTTATTGACATCAATAAAAAAGTATATCAAAAGTAGGTGTGTATCTCTACATAGAGATAAGTTATAATGATGCATGCAGAAGACATGTGCAAGAGGATAGGCAACAGCTATGCCTATGAGGCTATGAGACATGCTATTTATTCTTAATGCACGATGATGATGCCCAATACTAGGCACTTATATTAATTACGTAAGTATACCTACCGGTAGGCTACCTCCTTCGAAAGGCAGGAAAAACCAATAATAATTCTGTGTAAAGTAGGTACCTAACTTAAAAAAAAAAAAACTGGATTATTCCGAATATTCCAGGATTGGGAATACTTCGTGGAAAAGAGGAATTGTTATAACGGAAACCTTCGATCATTAATTGATCAAAGACGGAAATCAAGGAATGACGCGCCAAGCGCCGCCCCTCTAGCCCAACTCTCCAACGTGTTCTATTTTGAAAATTCAAATTTCGTGTGGGATGTTGACATTAACATTAGCATATATGCTGTGTTAGGTATGTTTACAGAGCAATCGTTAATTTAACGACGTGGGACACGTGCGCCGATCAACGTGAATGCTAATTCTTATCAATCCACGAGTCAGCGCGAAAAAAGAACACGTTTTTGTAATGGCAACAATACAGCCGTTGAGATTCGAATGTTATTTATTTCAAGACCAAGGTTTCCGATAATGATTGATGAGTTGATGAAACAGGTATGTACTTGTACAAGATTACGATTTGTTAAAAAGTGATTACATAAATCAGAGATATCATGATAAAAAGCTTATTGTTTTGCTTGCTAAATAAAAATCTGATATTTTAGCATGTCTGAGATCTTTTATCATTTTGATTGGTAAGTACCGACATTATCGATTAATAAATATAAATAACTAGCACTTGGCCCGCGACTTCATCCGCGTAGATTTCGTACTTTTCTCTAAAAAAATGAACATCCCCTTTAATGGGGGTGAGAGGTTGTTTTCGAAAATTAATGTTTACGATCTTTATCATTTATTTAGATAAATAAGTATTCTGGGCAATTTTTAAGTTTATAGATCAAAAGAATAAGATTTTTCAAATAAACTGTGTCCTAGGATTTCATCACGACAGGGCTTGTTTTTAAAAATGCGTTTGGTACACTCGGCTGCATAATCAAGCTATACATAAGTTTTCAGTATAAGCTGATCTCGCATTCTCAGGTCAGCTTATACTGGAAATGAGCTTGATATGTAGCCGTGTATACCATTTCATTGTATGACATTTAAAACATTATTTATACTCATTTTCGAGTTGATTGAAGCAATCAGTAAAACCCTCCCCTGTAAAATAGACAACCCCTTTTCATTCCATTAGAGGTAGATTTTCGAAAAACCCTGACACAGGTTATTCTTTATTTTTAAATACTGTGTTTCGTTTTAATCTGACTGCGCATTAAAATACTCCCATCCAAACTTTTACACCCCCTAGTCCCCCATTTTGGGATAGTTTAGAAAAACAAAAAATTATAAAGTTCATAATTTACTTAGATAAGTATTCGAGCCAAGTTTCGAGTTTATCTCAAGGAATAAGATTTTTCATACAAACAAAATCCCTCCTTTTCACCATCTTAAAGGTCGAATTTTCAGAAATCCCTTTCTTAATGCTCCCCTACATTATAAAAGGAAGCCGTGTGCAAAATTTCACATTTCTAGACCCAGTAGTTTCGGCTGTGCGTTGGATATGTGAGTCAGTCAGTCAGTTTTCCTTGTATCATAATATAGAACAATGAAATGGATGTAATGGATGGATGGATGGATGGATGTGTGTCTTGGATGTAATGAAATATAAATAGTTTATTGTCCAGATAATACAGTAAGCAGGTTTACGGGTTAATACCAAGTTGAGACGACATGAGCATCTTAAAATATTATCTATACTACGCTACAAAATAATATTTACCAGTGAGCTCCAAACTAGACATTTAGTCTAGTCTGTATCTTGGGGCTCGGGGTACGAATTCAAGAGTGGAGGCTAGAGAGGTGATTTCAGGTGTTGTATGGTATGTCTGGTAGGTTTGTGTATGTGTGATGTATGTGTGATGTATGTGTGATGTGTGTGTGGTGTGTGTGAGTGCGTATTTGTTTCCATTGTGCGTCGTTTAATTCAGTGTCAGCCGATCTATTCTGTAAACATCACGCCGTGAGCACTTAGATGAAGTGAGTTTGAAGTGAGCTCAATCCCTAGTAGAGTAAGGTGGGATGACAGTTCACATCACGCTCGCTTCACCTAAATTTTCACGGTGGGATCTTTACAGAATAGCACCACAGGTCAGGGTATTTATATTAATTGTTCAATGGATGGAGGTAAATAAGAATAAGATCTTAAGAGATTTTATTTACATTGTTAAATATTTTGAACAGCTCGCAATTTTACACGGTAGGTACATTATGTATGCAGCTAGGTACTAACAAAGCAATCTAGCAAAAGAAATAAAATACCTACAGTAAAGGCATGAAAAGTAATATTTCATTTTAATCACATCCAATCTGATTTACTTAATTATTTTAATCAATCCTACTTTCAATGTGGTCTTTGTTCTTTTTACGCAATCGGGTTTTTTGATTTTTCAAATTTACTTCTTTTATTTTATACTTTTTAGTTAGGATTATTTTTCTCTCGCTGTATTAAGTAACGCTTTAGGTCGTAAGTACAATACCCACCTATAATCGTGTGATAATGGCTTCTCACTCACTCACTCCAAAAGTTCGAGATTGTTTTTTTATTATTTCTCATTCCAAATTACTTACATTTAAACATATAATTTGTATATATTTTTGTAATCACCTTTTAAAACCCTTAATTTTGATACTCGATAGATTTGGGAGAATATTTTTTTAAAACATACATTTTGGCGCCAAAAATCCGCCATTTTGATTGTTTATAATTTTAATATACCCAGTGACACTCGCGCAATAAAAGACGAATCTAACGACATATCATTCATCAAAATCGGTTCTGATGTTTAGTAGTTACGAGGGAACATAGGTATGGACGTACATACATACATACAGGTCAAACACATAACCATCCTTTTTTAGCTTCGCCGCAGTCGGGTACAAATGAACCTCATTCATTCTTTGACTGTAGGTAACATACGCTGAAGAAAATCTATATTTCGTTACACTTGGCATTTGTTTGAAAATTTCATTTTCTTAGAGACACATCTTTGTTCAGATGTTTGCAGGAAGTGAGAATCCGAACAAAAGGAATCTACGAGTATCGACCATTGTTTTAGATAAGATGTCCTACGTCAGCGGCCAACACAAGGTGGCTAGCTATTAATGAAAGAAAAAAAAAGTATAAAAATATAATACATACCTAGGTACATAATAAAAACGTGCTCATTTAAACATTGAGCAAGATATTTTAATAGAAACATGAAGTAAATTACACGGTTGATTCAATGCAAGGTATTTTTATACATAGGTATATAAAAACGTTTTGTATTTATGTAACACCTTAGGTATTGGTTAGTTCCACGTTCCACGGAAAACTTGATATGGCTTGGTACTACTTATTCTAAGAATGTTTTTTTTTATTAATACCTAGTCTGCTACCTGTTGAATATTGATTTAAAACTTAGCTATTATTATCATTAGTACTCACATTTTTATTGGTCACGTTTTCCTTTTAATCAAGAAGCTGAAATTTCAATTGGCACCTAATTAACAAAATTTTAACTAAACAAAGTCCCGCCGCCGCGTCTGTCTGTCTGAACGCGATAAACTCAAAAAACACCGAACGGATTTTCATACGGTTTTCTCCAATGGATACAGTGATTGATGAGGAAGGTTTAGATGTATAATTCATTAAGATTTTGTGTAAATTAGCTGAAATATGACGATGATTGTTGAAGATGTTGAAAATATTATGCCAAACTGGCATGCGTTGCGTAAAGATTCCTGCAAACAAGCGCGACACGCGACGCGACATAAAGGCACCGCTTGTCGCGCGACGAGCGGTACCTTTGTGACGCGCGCGATTTGCGTCGCGTGTCGCGTCTGTTTGCAGGAGTCTTTAACGAATAAAGTATGCAATACCGCAATATATTTTCAAAACAGCGGTATTGCGGTATCGGAACTTGTAATACCGCGAAATTTGCGTTTATAACTTACGTTGACTACTAGCGTTATTTATAGAAGAAATCGTTAATGGTAATTAAAATAAAACAACATGGGTTACTATTACAATAACATTGAAAATTTTTATTTTTTAATTGAAAATATTTAAGTATGTAAAAAGCATAAGATATCAATGCATGGACGCCAGCACATCAAGCTACCCGAAACTGTCTTACTCGTATTTTCCCAATCAACCTTAAACCTAATGCTTTAGTAATAAAGTCAAAAATCAATTAAAGAAATTTGACAGATTGTGGTAGCTTGATGTGCTGGCGTCTGTACCATGCGGCTGAAAATGCCCTTTCAGCTTCTGTGCTCGTTGGTGGAATGCTCAGCAGATATGTAGTTACAAAAGGTGTCTAGATATTTATCCCTTGATTTCTCCTATTTCAAATAAAGCCATTTCTTTTTTGAGTATAAATCTAACTTAGAATTGTTGTTGGTGATGTTTTTTTTTTGGAGTAGTCGCAGTGTAAATAATGGTGCCGATTCTTTTGTCACAAATGCGTCTAAACTAGACTAAAAATCACCGAAATTTAGTTTATTCCTGTCAAACGATGCTTTCCCATTCTGAAATTGACTAAAGTGACACAACTTAACTATATTTTAGTTTGACAGCACTAAGGTGGCGTTTAGTTATTAGTTTAGTGAAAATGGTAATTTTGCTATTCGGAATTTGACTTTTTTCACCAAATATTTTTAAACGCGATTAAAAAGGTGTGGAATAAAATTAGTTGGCAATTCACACCAACATCTCGACTTCAGGTGCAAAATCAGTACTGTATCTTATTTTTTCTTTTGTTTATATCTCGAAAACGGTGTCATATCGCAAAAAAAATGAAAATTTCGATCCCTTGTATAAAATCCATTAATCCTTAAAAACTCAACATGTAGGTAATAATTTTTCATACAAAAAGTGAAAAATTCCCTACAAAACACGTCGAGGCTGGCCCCCTGCGCGCCTCCGGCTCGAAAAAAATCCTGTTCTTCTTGTTTGCCCTACCCCGTGGGGGTAGGGCAAACAAGTGCTTACCACGTGGAGTCGCGGTTGTCAAATTCGATTTAGTTATGTCAAAATTATTTTTAAATTTAGAGATTATTTTTTGCAGAATTGCTTTAAGATTCTCATAGAGTCATAGCCAAAAGTAAGGAATTTTAGTAATAGTTTAGTTAGTTTAGTTCGGTGTACAAGAGAATCGGCACCATTAAGGCTCCTGCATAGAGGCGCGACACGCGACGCGAATCGCAAGCGACACAAAGTCACCGCCTGTCCTGTCGCGCGTTACCTTTGTGTCGCGTCGCGTGTCGCTCCTGTTTGCAGGAGCCTTTATGTCCCGAGTGCCAACGTGCGGCGATTCTTGTCGGGGATTTCCCATCGCGGCGGCTCGTTTTTAATACCGCGAAATTATAGATGCGAATTTGAAAAAGCGCGAATTTCACGAAACTTGCGGTAACGATATTGCGGTATTATTGCATGCTCTACAAAAGAGTTACATATATGAAAACAATGTATTACGGAATGAATACATTGTTTACCTGGATTAACACATATAGGTACTTTTAATCCCGGTATTACTCGTACGTTCCCGTTCAAGCGGATGACGCTGCGGGAAAAGCTATTATATTCGGTCACCATGAATCTGTCCTTTTCAACAGTATTTGACATTAGTGTCAAAAAAAAGTAATTAAAAAAAATTAAATCGAATTCAAAAAGAAATTAACTGTTACTTAGTAAAATTTTTTAAATCACTTTAATTTCGGAAATCGGTGTCGTGAGATCAGCACCCTAATTGCGTAACACACTATCAATCGGAATCTGAATCATTTGGAAGCAAATTGCTAATCCATTGCTTCATACGTTCGAAAAATGTGTCTGCTCAACACGTAAATAACGCAATGAATGTTGTTGAACTGTCAAAATGAAACCGATTCCGATTGATAATGTGTTACGCAATTGCCCCGCTGTATTCTGTGTTTTTGGCCATCGACTTCCGAAATTACAGTTATTTAATAATTTTGAATTAATTTCTTTAAGCTTTCTAAGCCGATTTTTTTTAAATAACTTTTTTTATTTCGTAATTTTTAGTTATAAGTAAAAACTGCAATATTTGTTTGTTTGTATAGTTTTGTTGTAAGTATTGCACTAGAATTTGACCAAGGTTTTGAGATGTTATCGACACCACACCCGTAGCTCGTGTCAATACAATAAGCCAGGCCGTCACACTTAGGTACACGTATTAGTCCATATCTTGAAAACTACTGAACCAACTTTGATGAAACTTGCACTGTTCCCTAAGTTGAAGTAAATGTAAGCCAATAAAAAAAGTCACATTCCGATCAATAGTTTCGGAGAAATGCGTGGACAAACATAAAAGAAACATACATACACACCTATAAAATTTTGTATATTTGATTGGAAGTCCTAATAGATTATCATAGGTAGGTTCCAATAATATTACATGCATATACGTGTCGAATTGATAACCTCCTTCTTTTTTTGAAGTCGGTTAAAAACGCTATATTTGGACCGCCGTTATCCATAATTATAATAGTGTAACCGTTCAATGCTTTCTTGGGACACCAAAGCTTTAACTGTACCAACTTGTGTCACAATGAGTTTGGTGTGAGACTTTGATTATTTATTTGTGTGAGACTAGGGGACGGGAATGACTGGTCCAGAGCGACAGTTGTGTCCTTTTGTCCTTGAAAGGACTTGGCAGAGGTCAGTTCCGCGACGGAACAAAGGACCTTGGCCATTAAAATACGTCTTTGGTATTTAGATTGTTAACTTGTAGGTAACTCACTGGGTAGGTACTGGATAAATCATACTCGACCGGTTAACCTGATAAAAGTCAATAAAATTAAATGCTCCTTGAAAGTTAAAACCGTAAGACAGTACAAAAGCAAATCCTCTTTGATTTTCCTCATAACTTTTCCTTAACCCGTCCTCTAAGAATTTCTTAAGAAGTGCTTGCGCAAATGCACAGGGGAAAACATGTTTTTTTATATTACAGAACAAAATATATTTTGGTGGTTCACGGAAAGCAGTAAATAAATAATCATATAATTAATGCTAATCGGTTAAAACCCAATAGGAAAAACATGAAAGTAATCTTTAAAAGTATTATTCATTCATTAGTACCTACCTGCCATAAATATTTTATAAACACATTAAATACTTACGTACTTAGGTATCTAAATCACATTTTAATAAACAAATCAATCTATTAATCCTTTTAGTTCAGTCATTTGGAAGTTTTACTTGGAAAGTTTTCCGGGAGTTTTGAAAATTGGTGATTTTCTTGATTGTGACGTGCTCTTTTCGAATTTTTACTTTGCCACCTCGTATCTTTTTGCGCTCGCGCCGCCATATTCGAGAAATGGCGCACGAAAACACGTTTTTGACAATATCTCCTTGCCGACTCATTTTACGATGAAAATAGTAAGGAAATAAATGAAACTAGAGTAAATTTCCTATACTTTATGACTAACCTTTTATTTTTAAAATTAATAGTTTTAGCATACGAGCGCCGCAAAATCTACTCCAACACGCGTTTTGGTCAAATAACTCATTTCTACACCACCGTGAGGTAGAGAGTGACGCGTTTTTTTTATGTTATCCCAGTAAGCCTAATTCACATACAGTAATGTACTTACAATAAGCGAGTTCTCCTTCGCTTCACTATCCTTGATAAGTTAAGATAAGATAAGATAATATCATTTATTTGTGGATTTTTTATGTTTTTATGGACCAGATTTCTGCGAGTTCACCGTCTTCGTTCAGTACCGAGCGAAAAGTCTCTGATAGAAATTTCTTCCACGTCCTCCGCTAGGGGGTACTTGAAAAGTATTCCGGGAGTTTTGAAAATTGGTGTTTTTATTGATATCGACGTGGTTGTCTCGAATTTTCACTTTGCCACCTCGATTCTTTGCTGCTCGCGGCGCCATATTGGAAAAATAGCGCCTTAAAACGAAAAGTTTTTTGACAATACTCAACTCTTTTCAGATTTATTTGACATGGTGGTGCGAGCGGCAAATATACGAGGTGGTAAAGTGAAAATTCAAAAAGAGCACGTCGAACTCAATAAAATCACAAACTTTCAAACTCCCGGAAAACATTCCAGGTTACCCTCTTTCTGAGCACCAAATGACTGTACTATATGATCTCTTTTTTGCTTGCTAACCAAAGTAGCAGTTTCTCGTAAGCTAGGTATTAACACTGTAATAAGAAAGTGAAACCAAATGTTTTTTTTGCAATACTAATTACATAACATCACGCCTGTATTTTCGGTCAGGCTCTACATTTTTGAGCCAGTCCATTGAGCTACGAGTATTAGAATGGTCTGGCGAGAAAAACCTATCGTTACCCAGAACAGAACCCTACTCCAAGCAAAAGTAGAAGGGGTTAGTCTAATGTTATACACATATTTCTAGAAAGAGATTATGCCAGTAGGTTTTACCCATTAAAATCATATTATCGCTGTCCTTGAATCTTTATTAAAAAGATTCAGTTTTCATTGTTGTATCTAAATTGGCTTTGGAACAATATATTACTAGGTATATTTGGTGCTAGGTATTTAACTATTTATATTCATTCATAATAAGCGTTGCCAAAACGTACTCGACGTATGTTTACGTTCGGAAGTGTATCGTATTATCTAGTAGTACTATTTATGTGAATCACGTAGTAGGTAGTAAACATACAGGGTGTAAGGAACAGCCCTCCGCAGACTGATGGGGCGAATTCAGTATATCATACTAAGATGACCGGTACATGAAATTATTTCAGGAACGTTATGGGAATCCATAAATCTGATTTGTTTTATTACCTCACACGCAATGTATCGCTACGGTGGCAAAACGCGCGTAGCAAACTGCAGCGCAGCGAGCCTTCAGCCGCCGAGTATTGCTATAAACATCCATTGCTGTTTTTTTTTTTATTTTGGCTGTTTTATTTACATAAAAGGAGTGCTGCGTACAGAGAATGTAATTTTACATTGAAATAAAGGAATAGTAACTGCAAATACGATAAAAAAATTAAAAAAATTCCTGTGAATATTTTCGGCGGAATATGATTCAAAATAAGGAGATGAATGCACCCTGTTAGTTTGCGGACGGCTGTCCCTTACACCCTGTATAGAAGACTAGCCGCGTAGCAACAGAATAATTATAAAATTGTGAGACTAGTTGTGCGCGACCCAGATCGCAAACTTCATTCGTCGCCGTGCAGTGAAAACCTCGTAAAGAAAAATTTATTGTTTTTCTTATTATTCATTTGTTACGTAGCATATTGAGAACAAACGTGCACAGCTCTAAGATGCTTCTAATGCCTTATATTGATGATAATAAACCTCGGAGACATTTTGTCAGACAATTTTTATATTCTCCTGTAAAATAATAGCGTTTATTATTGCAATCACGAGGCTTTCACTGCACGGCGACCATTTGGAGTTTAAAAACTCGTTTCTTCAACCTTATTAAAGTTCCTATAATGTAGTACCTACCTATGTAGTAGAAGTAGGTACCTGCTTGTTTACGTCCTTTGGTGTAATGTTTCTGTGTACTCTCGGATGCTTACCTGTAACAAAGAAAATAAAGGTTTGAGTAAACTGAACATACCACTTGAATTTGTTCATGTTGTAATTCATTGCTTCATAAGTTCGAATTTGTCTGCTCAACACGTAAATAACGCAATGAATGTTGTTGAACTATTAAAATGAAACCGATTCCGATTGATAATGTGTTACGCAATTGCCCCGCTGAGTCCGTAATAATAGGTAAACATTGTAAGGTCAAGAACCTGTGCAAAACATGTGATTCTATTCTCTGCGTTTGTATTGTTCTCCGACTAAAGTGCCTGCGCGTACCGACGTGCACCCCGCACCACCCGCCGCCGCCACGCCCCACACCGCACCGTTGGTCAGTGACTTTTCGTAGATAAAGCGTGTTTACTTTTTAAGCAGTTGATTCTGTTATTTATTTTGTTTGAAAACTGCAATTTTTAAATTTTCCGTTAACTACTAATCTTCGTGTTTTAAAATGTTTCGATGGATTAGTACTGTGCACGTTTTCATTTAATGTCGTACATCCAGATATACGTTGTATAATGAGCCATGTAATTAAAACTTTGAAATTCAATGTAGAAACTAGAAGAACGATACTCTTTAGTTACTTCAATTGATAAGAACAAAATATTTAAAAGAAAGTGGCATTTATATTATTTACGAACTACTCACTCAATTATATATATTTGTTTTTGTGTCTAATAATCCTTGAGGCCTGTGTGTGAGTGTGTAATAATCCTTAATTATGAACATTTATTTAGGGTCTAATAATCCCAGGCAATAATAGGAATTAAATTGCCTTCTCGGAACCATAGCATCTATTTTGGACATGAAATTCATTATGTACTTTCTAAGTTGATCTTGGACATTACTGTGAGGAAGACATCGTGAGGAAACCTGAACTTGTATTTAAAAGGTATAAGTCTGAAATCTCTTTGTCTATATATTTGTCTGTTTGTTTCTTTTTTAAATTACATTGCCGCCGCCGCATTTACCGCAAATAAACGTATTTTTTTTCTTTCAAATCGCCAACCCGTCTTGAGCAAGCGTGGTTATTAGTGTTCATGCCTTCTCAGTATGAGAAGAGGTCTTTGCACTGCGGTGGGACAATAATAGGCTGGTATTATTATTATTCATTAACTTTAAACAGTTATCGACATTACAAAGACAATAATAGGCTTGTATTATTATTATTCATTAATAACTTTTAAACAGTTATTGCCATTACAAAGACATTATTAGGCTGGTATTATTATTATTCATTATTAACTTTTAAACAGTTATCCGCCATTACAAAGACCAAGGTGACAAGACAAGGATAGAAAGTAAAATCTATTTGTGAAGTGCCGTTCACCAGTTGCATTTCTGACTGCCCGGTGTTTATTTAAGGCAATAACTATTTGCGAACACCTACATTGTTTGCTCAAGAGAAATACAAGCCGCTTAGCTAATGTTAAATCTAGGTATCGAAGTTTTTATGTTATCGTGTTTTTAGAATTTGTTGTAAATAGATTATATTCTTTAGCTATTGCTTGATTAGTGTCTATTATCGAATGTTATGTAAGCTTAGGCACGCTTAGATCCTTTATCAGCAGATTAGTCTATCTAAAGGGGATTTTTGGCACGCGGATACTTGGAAAAGCCTTTGAGATAAACCGCTATTGATAATAACTTACCTACATTCCTTTCTAGAGAAGTAGGTCTTACTGAGAATCATTTTTATTACGTGTGGAAATTTTACAGGAATATCAGCATTCAAAACTCTCTAGTACATAATATATAGGGTGACTGGTAATTAGTGACCGGTACTGAAACACACGATTGTACTCATGATAAAAAACAACTTTTACTACGTGATCAAACCTGAAATCATGAAAAAAAATCAGCTGGCCCTTACATAAATGTTCGCATAAGTCGTCAAAATGTAGGGAACAGCTGATTTTTTTCGCGATTTCAGGTTTGGTCCCATAGTACAAGTTGTTTGTTATCATGAGTACAATCACGTGTTTAAGTATCGGTCACTGATTACCAGTCACCCTATATTTATATCTTAGAGCTTTGTTGCTTAGGCGGTATACAAAAATGTACCTACCTAACTGTTGTAACAAGGTCCTATTCACAAGATAGGTACTTACATTATAATTATACTCCATTTCAAAATAATTAAATGCCTTTGATGTGTCATTGTGTTCTTCTTGGAACTTAGAGTCTGGAATCTGCCTTTCATTATTACGGATGCCAAACTGACTGGACGTAATTGGTTCATAGCATTTTTTTTCCTTATATGGATATAGTAAATGCGACCACTTCGTTGATCTAGTAGTCTGCTGAGAAATTCCTAATGGATTTTCAACTAGGAGCAACCTGGGTTCTGGATTTATGCTCGGTTGATGGCAATTAGATCTAGGCAATAGGCTCGCCGGCCCTGTCCCACCGCGAAATGTGGGGCATCTTCGGCTATCCTGTCGAGGAACACAGGCGTGATGTTACCTATTATAGTAAATGTTGAATATTGCAGTAAATACATAGCGTTTTGACACAACTGCTGATCAGCGGTTTCTCTAACGAAGCCCAGCCCTGTTTAGCCCCGTTCACACAAATCACGCATTGACAAAGACGACTACCGAGAACGAAACGTTCGTTTACTTTCTAAATATTTACCTATTATTTTTAATGGAGTTTCTTCGGCTTTAACAAATTATACATAGGTACTTAAGTAGGTACATTACTGCAGCGGCCGATAACAGACGTATTGATGCACGAATGTGAAAATGTGAGCCGAGGCACTCATACGTGAGTCCATCAATGTGAGCCGAGGCACTCATACGTGAGTCCATCAATGTGAGCCGAGGCACTCATACGTGAGTCCATCAATGTGAGCCGAGGCACTCATACGTGAGTCCATCAATGTGAGCCGAGGCACTCATACGTGAGTCCATCAATGTGAGCCGAGGCACTCATACGTGAGTCCATCAATGCCTGGTTGCGGCCAAGGCTACAGTACTTTTCTCAAATAATGCGCGGAAATTCAACAATCTATACAAATAAATAAAATTGAAGTGTCTGTTTGTAATGTTGAAATAACAGCTATTTACTAAATGCATATGCATACGGTACCTACTTATGACAAAAAGACACTTTTTAAAAATTTTGTCTCTGTCTGTTTGTTACGTTTAATCTCCGAAACGGCTGGACCGATTTTCACGGGACGTTCACTGGCAGATAGCTGATATTATAGGAGTAACTATTAATTCATAAAAAAAATGGTTCCGCGCAAAGAAATTAAAACCCATGCAAAATAATAACTCTGGAACCACAGAACAGAAAAAACCTGGAACTACCAGTCGTATTGGAAACATTCATTTTGTATTTGGTAGCCCAATTCTCCAGGATGATTATAGACTATTTAACATCACGATACGACCCTTAGGAGCCGAGCAAAAAGAAAAACAGTCAGAATGACAACAACAGTATCATCACAACGTTAACGTTTTCCCATTGTTTGTCTTATTTGTTTTAGTATATTCGTGTATTTATGTATATATTTATTTGCGCTTATTTATATATAATTAGGTATATATTATTATATTTATAGTTTGTAATAGGTATATGTGTATCTTTATATTTAACTAAATATGTATGTATTCCACAATTTCTCATAGTTGCACCTACCACTATTGGTCTCTGCATCACCCAAAGGTTGACTGGTAGAAAATGCCTATGAAGTATTAAATAAATAAATGAACGCTAAGCGAAAATTAAGTAATAGGTAACCTGTGGTAATAGCGCGGGCGTGCGATGCAACGCGGTGGGTTGCGGGACGAGGGAGTTTTATTAAAATGTGGCTATTGTGTGGTATTTTAGTATAAGGTGTATCTTACGACTTCTACGCGGATGAAGTCGCGGGGAACAGCTAGTTAATTATAAATTCCAGAATCAAAGACGAACAACAATAATTTTTCACGCACCAATATGTTCATTTGTTTCTCTGCTCAATTTGCTAAGCCAGTTCGAGATTTAAATAAAATCTATAATAAAGTTACGTGCATGGTTGGCATGTGTTGAAGTAAAAAGTTCGTTCCATTTTTAAATTATACACATTGAGTTTTCATAGTAAGTTATTCGTCCGCTAAACACAGCAGATATGGATTTTCATACTAACATTGATGGGCGCTGCAGCATGTATTTGACCAGTACAGCATTTTCGATTTATCTCGAAGAAGGTTGTCAAAATAATGCTGAAATTTCCAAGCATGTTTGAAAAAATCTATTTAGAATTACTTACATCAACTATTATAAAACGAAATATAAAATAAAGGAATAACCTTAGCAAGAAGTTTAGCTACAAACTTCGACACTGCACATTATTTTGCATTGTAGTGCTTGCATCTTGATATTCTTGTCGCGTTTCCAGAACACCATTTCATACCTCTAAAGTTATGCAACGCTGTCCTCTGAATACAACATCAAGAAATACAATGCATGTTCTATGCAGCTTTGCAGTGCGAGTGCATATAGCGAAACCCTAGCGCCTGTTACGACTTGATTTATGTCGTCTCAGAAAATATATGTGGGCAACTGGGCAACTCGTTGTTCACGAGGACGCATTCAAGATACACGTGCCGACTCAATAAACTACACATAAATCAAATTGAAC
This sequence comes from Fissipunctia ypsillon, assembly GCA_947568875.1. Taxonomy (NCBI): domain Eukaryota; kingdom Metazoa; phylum Arthropoda; class Insecta; order Lepidoptera; family Noctuidae; genus Fissipunctia; species Fissipunctia ypsillon. The sequence continues at coordinate 19,043,334 of OX387645.1, read as the reverse complement.
CAATACAAGGCGCACGGTGTAAGTGCATCGGTGCATACGCACTTGACGTGCATCCAATCGGTGACTCTAATGTACGATAAGAATGATTGATTGATGTGTGGCCTTAATTTTCAGGCTTACACTAAACAGTTTGCCTCTTGTGATGATGAGGTCGATATATGAATAATCGTAGCTCTTCAAACTTCTCATTTCCTTGGAGCATGAAGCTGTGATTAGTAAACATACCTACATAGGTACTGTGGTGTGCGGTCTCGACTTCGAGGTGTGTTGGGGGAACTTTCTCGAAGATATTTATAAATTTAAAGACCGTTACACTCAATGAACTAGTTTATTAGCTCTTTCAGCTATCATTAAAATAATATTTATAATTCAACAAGTAAAGACTGGGGCTAAAACTATATTGGCTCGACACAGAACAATATCACTATATGTCATTATTTTTCACCTATTCTAAATTCCAATTGAAACCAGCGTTTGTCTAGCCAGCCAATGTCATAATCCAAAGAGGATTCTTGCGGAAGGCAGGCTCAACTAAGGCCTCTACAGTACCGATTGTGACTTCTGAAGTTCCCCAAACTAAGGACATGCGATTTCTTTTCCACTTGAGATAGCGGCGTACATCAATTAACAATGCTTATGCAAAACATTGTGCAAAATCAATCACCATTGCGACATGAATACCAAATTAAATACGTTTCCTGCGCTTTTTGTGACGTCCTTGCTCGCCGATGTGATGTGTACATGTAAATATTCGCAATTGCAGCGAATTTGGTGACACAGATGGCACGGTAAACAATAGCAGAACGCGCGTCATTAGGATGTACAGCATTTTAGTCGAGGACAATGGCTGGTTGGCTCGAGGCGGCCGATTCTGTAAACCGACAACTGCCCGTCGCGTCGGCCGGCAGACACCGAACGCCTTGTTGAGGTGTTTTCTCAACAAATATGGAGGTCTCGTGAGTGAGCCTACGTTTTTATGTCAACACGCACGTTAGATGATTCTCAAGTTTACAGCGCACGGAGACGTGACTCCTTCAAGTGTCGAGAGCTATGGCCGAAGACAATCGATCATTGAATTGATTATTTCTATTTGATCATAGCGAGCAACGGTTTTTGTTTATAAATTAAATAAATGAGTCGATCGACCTCCACAGTATTTTCGCACTTTTCGCTAGGTAGGTATTCAATGAAAATTTATGAAAAATTTAGATAGACTAGGTATAGGTAGGTATTGAAGAAAATAAGTTGGTTAGCAAAGTACCTACTTACTAAATACTCTCAAAGCATTGTTGATATTTTGGCAATGGCACAAAATATGATAGCATAATTTGGTGATATAAAGTCATTTGAAGTTTTACGAATGGCAGAATAAATGTTTTTCGTATGGGAGGAAAAATTATTATTTCAATATTTCGACACAATGTTAACAAAATTGATGTTTATTGTAAGTTCGACAAAGGTACCTACTGCAAACATTAAGTTAGATGTCATTTCACATTTGTGTACAAAGCATGAAGGTGAAATATAATGCATATAATCAACAGTTCAAAAACCTATGCAAACATAGAAGAAAACACGATTTATACAAGGTTCAAATAACGGACAACCTCTTAAGGGGTCATTGTAGGTACTCATCATTATGAACAACTTTTACTATGGGACTAAAACTGTAATCGCGAAAAAAATCTGCTGTTACCTGACATTTGACGAGTTATGCGAACATAAATGTAGGGAACAGCTGATATTTTTCGCGATTTCAGGTTTGGTCCCATAGTATGAGTTGTTCATAATGATGAGTAAAAGAGGTTATGCTATACAAGGTGTAATTTAAATACCGCATATACAAGTGTATGAGGCAATGTTTATCATAATAACATTTGGCAATGGCAGAAGTAGAAAATGTACCTAAGGGAAACCAGTGAGGAAAACCGACTTATCTTAATACCTAGTACAAGTCACTAGAAATTCAAAGTAGGTAATTTAGTTAAGTACTTAGATATCTTTTTATTTCAGTTAGACCATTTGGTAAATATGCAATGCGTTAATAGTAGATTGTCAGCTAAGGAAGCAAACAACTATTTTAAAGAAGAGTGTTTCGTTAAATCCTGAGCGCAGCGAGGGATTCAAGGTACGTTCCTCGAGCTTAAAATAGTGTTGCTTCCGAGGTGGACACTACTTTTTATCACCATTTATGAGAAAATAAGTAAGTGCAACTTATGAATAAGAATAGTACGTTTATTTATTTAAATACAATTAGGAACAATAAGACATATCATAGAAATATATTTTTTTTCAAAACTAAGTAAAATCCGAATTTGAATAAACAATTACGAATGAAGGCGGAATGCATTTCGCTCGTTTTTAATTTTTTCACAAGCTTTTTTTTTAAAATTTGGCTGGCGCGCGGTTTACTTTATCAAACAGCCTGTTACTTGTTCATACATACAATGTTCGTGATTAATCCCTTTGGTAGTTGGAACTTTTACTAATAATAGGTATCCACATTCCAAATTCAAATCACTTTTAGTCCCTAGGGATTAAAGAGCTATTTTAGTCCCTGTTTACGAAGAATAAACTAGCTCTTTTGGAATAGATGTGATAAAAAGTAATTTATTACTTATTAGACCTTGCCAGTTGTCACTTTCCCTAGTCTGGTGGGTGTACACTTGTGGTATAGGAAATCAACTCGATTGGCCAGCTCAATTAGAAGAAAGAGCCAGCTCTACTTTAGTAGATATAAGTAAGTACCTACCTAGTCGTAGATAGGACGTAATCTAGGAATATCAGTATCACCATTTATGTCTATCTTTTACCTTGTTTGTAAATAGAAAATTGTTGTCTGTTGCTCAGAAGGCATGAAGAGGCGACTGTCTCTACCTAACAGCTTAGTGTGGATAAAACATATAATTATATATGATACTTTATAGGGTTACGTTGGTACCTACCATATATTGCTAACATTTAAGCCACCAAAATAAGGGATGGGAGTATATCTGGTTAACTACTTTTTTCAATGCTTTTTAAAGTTCGAAGACATATCTTAAGGGATGTTCACGTTCCGTCCCGTTTCGTCGTAACTGGTCTTTTGGGAAAAAATTGTAATAGCTGGAACTTCTATTTTTAATGAACCAGGTCTCATCCAACAAGGGAGGAAACTATTAGCGACAGGAATATAATAAACTTCAGCGACAGTTGGTTCCGCTTCCTCGTCTGCAGTATTTTCCATCATCAACATCAAATTATGCATAAAATTGCTCGTCAACATTACAGGCATGTCAAGTGCCATTAGTTTCGACTTCCTCATATCTAACATCATTATGTTCTGCTTCTGATAACAGGAAAATTATATTGTTCAGAGCAATTTTAAAATAAGTACCTACATACATGCGCATGTTATAATGCCTTTTATCTATACCTACCTATTATTTATAGGTGTATATCTAATATAATATGGAGTAGTTTATTTAGAGGCAGGCATTACATGACAGAAATTGTTTCAAGTTACGTACTAAACTACAATAAATAGACAATTTCCGTGTGCAATATATATTATATGTACAGTATATGGGCACGTTAACAGCTCTTCACTGGGCTAGACAGTTCATGTCTGCATGATGTTTTTTTTTTTAAATTCGTGATTAGACGCTATTTAGCAGAACAACACGTCGCGCGTCGTCGTCGGCACGAAGTGAACTGGGTGGCCGAGTAACCGAGTTTGCGACATGTTACCAAAAGATAAAAAGAAATATAAACGAGTTCAACAAATTCGGGGAAGTAGCGGAACTTTATTACGGTTTTGAGAGACGATGGCGTTGCCCCTGCACAGGATTGAGATGACGCGCTGCGCAAGAGCACATCACAGCTGCAGGACTCACGCAGCTGCCAGCAAGGCACACTATCTCACTGTCAACCCGTCATTAAAATTATCTCGGCTCATCACGGCGCACGCTATAATAAATTGCGTGTTTTATACGCACTGATGCATCGCTCTACAATAGATTAGTCTTATCTCTCAATTTCATTCTGACGGCTTAATTCTACGGAATTACTCACTTTCAGCAGTTTCAGCGGCGTTAACAAGTTGTAGTAAAATAACTGAATTATTGCCGTATAATCTAGAGTGATGTATAAATACACGGGTAGTCAGCGCGTGGAGTGACGCAACTGGCGTCTAGGAAACGACGTGAGACATCATCTGCGACGCGGTTCACATGATGGGGGAAACTATCAATTAGTCTTGCTCTATTTAGGTATAATGAACTAAAGGCTCCTGCAAACAGGCGTGACACGCGACAAGTGACGCTACACAAAGGCACCGCGTGTCGCGCGTTACCTTCGTGCCGCGCGCGATTCGCGCCTGTTTGCAGGAGCCTTTACGCTATAGCAGATGAGTAAAGAAACGTATTACGTAAGACCGATTACCTACCTATTAATTTTCACATGTGAGATAAATATGATAAATAAAAACAAGTAGGTATCTTAGTCAGCATCGTGTAGATGTTATAGTCAAACATCGAAGCTCCGGTGCTCCGAAGTTTAGTTAGTCAAACCTCAGGTCTGACAAGAAGTCTTAGTCAACGTCCAAACCAAAAGCGCGTTTCGGCTTTTGACTAACAAAATGTCTAATCCCAGGAGAGACTAACTTGGACAGTCCAACAGCGAAACTCAATACGATCAAATCGCGGTTTGACTAGTCAGACCTAAATTAGGTACAGGAAGTGAATTATTCCACTTTGCCCCACCCAGCCATCCCACTGGTGGGGCAAAGTGGAATGCCTAAAATTTTGCAATGTACTGCCCCACAGTGGCGAGGCTTGACATTTCGTAGGAGGGAAGCCGAAGAAGAAATTGTTTAGTTATAAATAGTCATACAAATACGATTATCACGTTGTGGCGCCGGCTTATTTAGAACAATTTGTGTTGTTGTTGGAATATACATTACTTGGCAATCGTAGGCATTACTGAATGTGCTATTTTTTTAGTAGTAGGTGAAGTTACTCTTCCGATTCTCCAAAGGGAAGCTGGTAGGAATGGAGTTGTTAGCGCGCTTCGCCTCTGCTGTCCCACTAGTTCGACTTGATGGGGCAGATTCCACTAGTCTAAAATCTTGCTGGATTCTGCCCTATTACCTAGGTTGGCACCTTTTTCTGTAGGTATAATTATATGCTCGTATTTTATATTTCTTTGGTAAATAAAGAAAAATATATTTAATATAAAAAAATATATATATATTTTAATTTTGTTTAAATGACAATATTAGCAAAAAAAGTTACGACGTCACCGCGTCATGGGCGATAATTATTGTAAAGAAGTTTTCGCAGATTCTACCTCACAGATAATATTCTCATATTTTCGTTTATTCTCAGTATGAAAAGAACACTTTGTCTTTTTTCAAATTAGTAATTTTCTTCATAAAAATCAGCACAGTTTGGTACACGCATGTTTAAGCTTACACACCCGCACGTTCAATGTGGAATAACAAAACAAAACAAATATGGAATAACAAATGGATTTTCTATAAACATGCAACAAGTGCAGTACAAATCGATGTTTGATGAATTTGTCTTAGTAGCTTCTAGGATAGACTAGGCAAAGTCCGAAACCGATTATTTTGCTTTCGACGTTTGTCTAAAAAGTTAGGCACCTACTTCTAGGTTTGCCTAAACATACATCAATGACAGAAATTGGAATGAATCTATTTTGGGGTTTGCCGAAAGGCGTTGGTCAAACTTAAGATAAACCAGTCATTCTGCGAAGAGGCTACATACCTTTGACTATAACATAGGTACCGATACCTAACCTATTATTCATTAGCATTTTAGATTGTAACTCAGTAGGTAGGCAGAGATGCCGTAGCGCCGATGATTGATTATTATAACGTTGGTACCAATAAGGTTGCATTACAATTTTATTCTAAATACTGGTCATTATTGACAAAAAAAGTTTTTGTATGCCATTAAGGTTGGGAGAAAAAAAATAAAAGAAAGAAAACTTATGGCATCATTACATTTTTTTTTTTTGACGAATAATGAGCCAGTTGCTGATCAATGCATTTCAAAAGATTTAGAAAAAAGGTTGCACCAGTCCGGTTTGTTTTTTGATGCAGATGGTTTCTTAGAGAGTATGCCTACGCAGCTACGTCACGTCCTTTCATATTTTCAGCTTCAGTTTGGTTCAGTGCACAGATAATAAACTATTTAAGTAGGTATAGTAATGGTTCAGTGGGTTTAGGATCTACGTTGATGAATCAGTCAGTCAGGTCTCTTTATTTATGAGTTTCAAAACTAAAATCACAGTCGTTTAAAAAGTTACCCTGAAACTTCGATTAGTCATTCCTTTCTCGACAATACAGTCATCCTAAGAGATCGACGGAAGAGAAATAAACTCGTATTTTTTGTGTGGACCGCCTGTCAAACGTACGAATGATGAATGGCCGCGAATGTGGGTCAGTGGTCGGATGGCGCAGGATCAAATGTGACAGTCTAATTAACACAACGCGTTGAATACGATGTAAATAGTAGTTTCCACTGTGTTTGTGTACATAACCTATCTCGGTGACGTTTTATGAGTCGGTAACAGTAAATCTAATCACGGAATTTTATCTGCTAAAGAGATATAAAACAAAGGTTATGAATTATTATGATAGTGGGTAATTTTTGCGATGTTTTTTTAATCAAAATTAGAGCTTGGATTTATTGTATACTTTACCTATAAATTACCATTTTTTTGCTTATGGTGACTTATGGTATTGATATTGGGTCTGCCCTTTTGTCACTCATTATAGGTAATTAAAAGACTAAAAAGTGTAGAAGAACTTATTCATACTGGGCTTTAGTACGCAAAGTGCACGGGCGCTTCTCCGACGCATTATAGATATGTACGTATGACACCCACTTCATCGATTTGGATATTTTCGCGCTTACACTAATTTTAAAAAAAAGATGGCTATTGCATCTTTAAAATAGCCATCATATACATATATAGCATAGTCATTAATATACCAATAGATATAATAATTCCAAAAATACGTAAGAGACAGTACGAGTACTTCTTAATTTTCTGTTAAATCAACGCACGCATTAAAGTATCTTTATACCATTATTTCGCGGAGATTGGTGTGGGTTACACGTTTACCTAGTTTTTAATTTATTCTGTCACACTTATTGTGTTGTGTAACTGTTTTATCTCCCAATAAAGTAAAGTAAAATAAAATAAAAAAAAATATAGGCGCGACATAAACGAAGCGTAGTGGCGTAGACGAAGCGTAGCACCTAAGGCGGGCCGGACGTGTTAAAAAAATGTTATAAAGAGGTTGAGGGGTAGCAGGATACAATGAATATAATTATGTACTTTGATTCTACATGGTTTAGCTACGTTGCTACGTGAGAGGTGTTTCATGCCTGTATTCCTTCCTACATCTCACCATAAAGCTGTGTTTCCACCAGAAATGAACGAGGGGTGTGTGTGAAACTAACGAATAACATCGCTTCATTTTCATAGCTTGAACTAAGCTAGTGTTGTTATTGGTTAGTTTTACGCACATTCGCCGCTACGCATCCTCGCACATCTCTGGTGGAAATGCACCCTAAGTCCCATACTTATAACAATCTTGTTTTGTTCTCACACAAATCAAGATTTATGGCTGCTACTGTGAATTTTCTCACGGAAAAACCTAATGCCAATTTGACCAACCCGGGTATCGAATCTAAAACTCCACGCGCAGTAGATTATCTATCTGCATAGCGCTGAACCAACGGGGATTTCGTTAAGTTGCTTAAAATGTGATAGTATTTACTATTGCCTTTTCAGAAACATGCGCAGGCGTAGGTTAGTAAGTAAACAAAATAAATATCTTATCTACCGGTTGTTTTTGATTATATTGCAATAGGTATGACTTTGATTTATCTTATCTGTTTCTGTCCTTCCTTCAGTATCTAATAACAAATGACAAGTTACAAGATGGATGACATTCCTTGAAATATTAAAAGGCGTTCTTCATGTGTTTTCTTTCACAAATAATTCAGCCTCAGATTTTTTCAACTTAGGGCTGATTTAACCAGTCTATCCCCGGAATAAAATTACGTCTGACAGTGTTTTTATGGAAAATCTGTCAAAAATTCATAATTTATTCGCTAGATTAGACTTATACTATGTATAAAAGTTTGGTCGAATTCACCCTAAATCTATTGTAATAGAGTTGTTTCAAGGAAAATAAAAATACTCACTGTTATGTCATTAAGTAAGCAAGCAATTATCTTCAGGTATGCGTTGTTTCTGCATTTAAAACGCTTTTGTAATTCCATTTACACGAGGACTGGTATTGCATTAAAAATCTAATTTAAAGTGAGACCTGTTTTATAAGACGTAGGTATGTAGTGTACAACTAACTACTGGCTGTATTTAAAAATGAATGCACATAAGTGGGTAAGTATAGGTACATAAGTAGGTAGGTATGTATACGTTGGTATTTCCGGATGCGACGTCATGTAATCATCCCGGGAAATGTCGTTGTTCAGTGAACATAGGGCTGAGTCTGATTTGCTATTCGGATAATGACGAATTCGATTTTCCAAGCCCGAAAGAAACTGGACATCCCGGGTCGGATTTCAATTACGAATTCATGTCTTTAAGCTCCGATTTAAAAGCTTAACTTTGCTTTTATTGTCAGACTTAATAAAAGCAGACTTCTATACAAATAAATAAAATTAAAGTGTCTGTTTGTAATGTCGAAATAACAACTTTTTGCTAAATGCATAAGAAAGTCTCTGGAAGTCGGATTTGAAAAAATCTTTTTGCATTTTGTAGCCCAATTCTCTAGGATGGTTATAGGCTAATTAACATCACGCTATGACCCTTAGGAGCCGAGCAAAAATAAAAAAATCAAAAAGAACGCTAAGCGAAAACGAATTAAGTATAAGCGCGGGCGGCCGATGCAACGCGACGGGTCGGGGAACGAGTTATTTTAGTATATTGTGTATCTTACAACTTCCACGTGAACGAAGTCGCGGGGCACAGCTAGTTGGTAATAAAATAATGACACTGAAGCCCTGATATTGTAGGTAGTGTTTTGTTTAAAAGATGCGTGCGTACATGGAGGCGTGGCAAATGCATTGATAGCATGCGTTGCCTGCTCGGGTGGACTTACAAAGGGCCGATCGGCCATTGCCCCCACATTGCAAAGACTCCTTTTTTTATGTCTGCCCGTTTAGAGTTAGTTTCCGACGTATTCATGTGACTAAACAAGTATAACAATCAGGATTCCTTGGATACTCGAAACGGTTGTTTTTTTACCGGTAGAGCTAAGCTAGATACCTAAGAAATGGTACCTAATCACAAAATAAATGATATTTAATATTTCTATCGCAAAGTACCTACCCTCAGGTACCTACCTATTATCATAGTTATCATAGATATCAAAGTGTACTTATTGCATATTGTTAATGACATAATCAATTCACTTTAACGAATAATTAGTAGCACTTAATGATGTCCACGTAATCGTTAAACGTGTTTTAAATGTAAAAGAACCTAAGTGCAGGTACCTAATTGCCTACAGATTTACAGAGACAGTTGCACGTCCGTGTATGTGATGGTTTTTAAGTTGCAATCCACCTCGATTATTAGTTAATCAATATGCCTATGATGAGCTTCGCAATATGAGTTGTCTTCTGTTGATTCGTCTAACTGCATGCTATAAAACTAATATAGGACACGCATCCCATTTATACTTATCGCTTCTAAGAATATTCTCTCCTTCCTTTGTTTCTAAATTACACATAAAACCCTCATTACATAATAGGCAGTGCCCTCTTTAAACGTCCACGGTTTACAATTTTACATGCAGTACCCGTTAGGATGGTAAAACTTTAATTTATCTCGGTATTAGGCGGATCAACTGCGATGAACGGTTCAGATCGGGTGTCCGGTCTTTGAACTCGAGAGCGGGATGCCGAGATTGTTTAATGACAACAAATAAAGCATCGGTGCACAGCTGTCGGTAGGCTGTCCGCTTGCACGCGAGGGCCCCTCTATTATAGCGATGGGCCTGCAGGTAGTCAACTCGATGTATTTCATTTTTGTCTGCTTTAACATCCTTTATTATAATAACTTGAATAAAACTGCGCTTTACCTGAACCCCGGACTACCTAATACCGCGCTTTCATCTTTTGAGCACTTGGGGAAAAAAATAAAAAAAGATCCTACGGCCAACTCATTGAATTTTAAGTGATACCTATCAGAAGCTGATTACTATAATTACGCAATAACGACCGGCGATAAACGTACAAAGTTTTACCAAGTGAATGTACAGTACAGTAGGTAGGTAATGTGTCTGATCAATACAGGACTTTCGCTGATCAGTGTGGCGGGCGGTGTCTCTGTGAAGCTGATGTGTATCGCAGTGTTGAAACTCACCTATATGCGCCAGGTCAATGATGGGGATCTCGCAGCGCGCGAGCAGGCTCTCCTCCTGCTGGGCCGCCATTGTCGTCGCTTGATACAACCGCTCTGATTTCCACTCGCCGATCGCTCGTTCAGTCAACACTCCTTATCACTCGACTCCCACAGTAATTAGCAATTAGCGAACGCGACACCGAAAGATAATTTAAGGTAGAGAAACGATAGATAAGCACTTAATACACCGTAAGGATACAACGTAAACGTTAAAGTTTATTGAAGTTATGGATGGTCTTTTGATTATTCCTGGTATAGAAGCGTTCTGAACTCATTTGCATAACCTTGTAGTTCTTGCTCGAGGCGGTCGTTTTTCTGACGTAGCAGCAATATGCTATACTGACTTGACACATTAAAAATTGGTTTCCGTTGCTTCTCTCACAGTAACTATGTGTAAAGGTTGGTCCCGCGTGTACGATCCGACGGCGTCGCGCGCCCCCCGTCCCTCACAGCTGGCGAGTTTCGAATGTCTCTCGTCGAATAAACTGGCTCACCGTGTGCGATGAGCGTTACCCTGGCGTCCGATGTCGGCTCTCACTTGTATATCATCGCGCAGACTTTCGCAACCGAGTGGCGTGTCGAAACAGCTCTGCCTTGAGCACGCTGCTGTGTGGAGAAAGCGTATTGTATGACGGGTGTGCGCGAGTGGCTCGGCGTCAAGAGTAACACTGACGAAGGCGAGTGGCGATACTGTTGACGCGCTCGGGGGCGCTGCTCCGGCGGCTCGACTGACTCACGCGGCCCTTGATCGCAGCTCACTTCGCGCCACTCGCGTCCGCGGCGTTGCCCTGTGTCGGCGCCGTTGTGCCGACTATAACCTCGTCTCGTTTACCATTCACTCGTCTAACTTGTAGTAAACGTGGGTTGGCAAACTTTGTTGCTACCTGAACAGACTGAACTCGGCCTTACCTGATAGAGATTGATTCACACATTATACAGTTAAATGAGATAGACTGGCTTATCAGTGCCATCCATCATGTACCTACATCAATCTCGAGGGTGATGCACAACCACCCTAAAATTGAATTTCCGAATGGTTTAAAAGTTAATTGTACGAGACCATTAAGTAACGCCATCTACACTAAAACGTATGTAAAATACTGTGTTAAGCGCCATCTATGTACACTAAAAACTTACATGCTAAAATAAAATAAAAAATCGCATTACTTTAATGGTTTATATAATTTCCAATTCTACGAGACTTTGCCACTTGCAACCGGCACATCCGCTTCAATATAATAAAAAAAATATTTGTTAAATAATGTATAAAAAATATAGGACGCAAACCCTTAACAATTCAATGACATTGACTTTGTAAATTATGTCAATCCACACTTTTGTTTTTGTTGAATAAATAATCAAATGCCTTAATTTAAAGTGAGATTGTTTTATTTATATAGGGTTGGTAGCATTAATTTACAGTTGAGTGTTGCTTGTTCATTTGAGGCATCTTTCGAAGTACGACGACCCAACGTAGCCACCCCGCATCGCTCGCTGCACATGCTGTTCGAACAACCTCCTGTTACTTTGCAGCTCGTCCGCAGCCTCCTTGTTTAGAGGATCTTCAGGATTTGGTTCCTGAAAAATAAAAGCAAAATATAAATACTTACATAACATTTCTGACAATTTTGTAGTTGTTGACAACCTCCTTGGTCTTGTGGTCGCAAATGCGACTGCTGAATGTGGAGTCCTGGGTTCGATCCTCGGGTCGGCAGTTTTATTGGGTATTTCTATTACGAAATTCTCAGCCCAGAGTATGAATTAATTTGCAGTTTTTTATATGGGACTAAAACTTTACTGACAAAATTAGGGTATACTAATACACTTCCAAGTATGCTTAATGTTATGAGAAAGGATAAATTAAGCCTTAAACATATCAGAGGGAAAACAAAAATAGCGGATGTATCATACAAGATAAAAAAGCTGAAATGGAAATGGGCAGGCCACCTAATCAGAGACAAAAAGGAGAAATGGGCTAAATTAGTAGCCGAATGGTACTCAAGAGAAGGCAAAAGGAAGACAGGATGCCCGATACGAAGGGGTGATGACGATTTTAAGGCGACCGCTGGCCCAATGTGAAAGAGGAAAACCCATGACCGGGAACTGTGGAAAAATATGCTAAAGCAAAACAATCTTCTGAAACCAATGTCTAATGAACTTTCCTATTTACTATAAAATATATGTAATTAGATTGTAAGATTGTTAATAAAGGCTATTTTTATCATTATAATACACCTCCAACTAGTTTATGTTGTAAGTGAGGACTGTGGTATAATGTCTGGCTTTATAGCTGGATGGATGATAACAATCCAATCAGTGCAATGGCTAACCAGCCTGCTAATGTCTTATTAAATCCATCTTCTTTTTATATCAATGCTTCTACTGTAAACTTTTGCATTTTCGATATTTTGCATAGAGAACTTTTCAGTTCTGACCATTTCCATAATCAGCCTATAATGTTCCTACTGCTGGGACATAGGCCTCCTCTCGGTGAGAGGGAGTGGGCCGTAATCCAAAACGCGGGCCCAGTGCTGGTTGGTAGATGTCACATGACTTCGAATTTTTGGCTCTAGGACACGCCGGTTTCCTCATGATGTTTTCCTTCTGATCATTTGCTGAATCTAAAGTACTTTGTATATTTTTGTCTAATTTAAAACCAATGTAAGGCTGCATGACATCACTTAACAATTTATAACCCCATTTAATATTATCAATGTTCACTTGAAATGACTAGTCACTGTTTTTATCTGTATGTACTAGCCAATTTTGTGAAGTGTCATGGTGTTGTACTATTGTATAACAAGTCAGACTTGTTTTTTCTGATTTTGTCGAAATAGTATGTTGAATAGAACCAGAAAACTGCTGTATATATAATTATAATTATTATTTTTGAAGTTCATGCATGGTGTGACAAAGAGGAGGTAGAGTCCTCGCAGTGAGAATCTCAAGTTCAGGCTGATTTTGAATTCCTTATTTGTGCCGTGTTTATGTCAGTAGAATGCTGTGGTATCTTCATAATGTCCACACCACCTCTGCTTTAAATGTTTTTATTCTGACTGGAGGTTGAACCATGGGAATACCAATTGCCTGTTTTACCTTTGGATAGTTTCGTATGAATTCTGTTCCATTTCAAAAGTGCCTTACTGTCTTAGCTGACACCATGAAGACCCTTTATTGGAACATATCAAAGTCTAACAAATAAAGCCATCACCATGAGTAATACAATGAGTAGGTACTAGTAGCACTATGAGTCAGATTTATTGGTTTGGTAAAATGGTAAGCTGCATACAAAATTTTACTGAGGCCAAAGCAAAAGGAAGGAAAAACTAAGGATTAGTGGCATTTTGCACAAGCCTGGAGATATGGCTGAAGCCATGGGATGAAGGTTATGTAATTGTCTATGATTGCGGCTGATAATGCAGTAATATTCCATACAGACAAAACTCACTATACAACTACATTTGATGAAATCCTAACTTAAGAAACTTAACAAAATACATGCAATATAATAACTTATGCATAACACATACCAAGAATAAATACTGGAGTCCATAAACTATAGAGTTCACAGTAAGCACAGGTTTCCAGTCTTCTCTTAAGATGTTGAGACACACATTGCCCTCCAGGTCTATGTTCGGATGGTATACTGCTGTTTCACACTTCACCTTGGGCGGCTCATGAGGATAGTTTGGTCCTACCTATAATGCAATGGTAAGTTCATAATAATGATCAGAAAGATAACGTCAAGCAGAATATGGATTGGCTTTTAATTTGAGAAAGACTATTGCCCTATTCATATTACTGGTTGCAGTCAGGTTTTAGTGAGCTTGCAACATGTTTAATGAAAAAGTATAGTGATCTAAAAAGAAACCTGTTTCCCTAAAGCCAAGGTACTTGCATGGCCTTTTCAATTAATCATATCAGTAACAAAACCATTTATCAGTGACTTCATGTTAGCAAGGAATAGGACATTAGGATTATGTCATAATATTTATTTTTTGGAAAGTCCTTATTTCTTAAGCTATAGACCAACATTACCTTAAAACTAAATACAAATCTTCCTCCTCTATAGAATCCTTCATCAGGGCATATGATTAGTTTGAAATTAAGTAAATCATCTGGATCTGGAAACTCTGTGTTGCATGTCTTGGGCAAATTCAATTCATTCAAATCTGAAAATAAAACATTTCAAGTTATATTTATGTGAAGATGTTGTATAAACACTATAGTCACAAAGTACAGTTGTAAAAATTTACCTCAGGATAATAACAAGGAAGTCTTTGAGGAATGATTTAATTGCTTTTACAGTCCTACGCCTTAACTTAAAACTTATTGCTAGCCGAAGATAGCCCATCGTAAGCTTGTGTGTATTCTTTACAAAAGAATTAAAATAACAATGAATATACAACGCGTAAATTGTTATATTTTCTGAACTTTACCTTTTGTGATCCGCAACTGAGCGGCTGATGCTTTTTTCTGTGAACCTCCTGCTCTTCCTGAGCCTTCCTCATCTTTCTTTTGTTGTTTTAATGAAAAAAGTTTAATCATTGTCCTAACTAATCGATAAAATAGAAATTATTAGAAATAAAACCACGATCTATTTTGACAGCTTAAATTTTTGTACGAAACTTCAATTTAGGCAGATTGCAATTTGTAAATAAAAAATGTCTTTTATTGTATTGGCAAACCTAATATAAAGAAAAATTATATTAACATTTGACCAATCAGCGTCCAGAAAATTCAGCAATGACATCTCACTTTTCTCATTTGTAGCTACAGAATGCTTAGTATATCATCATTTTCCTGCCCTTGACCCATGTTACTTGGAGTCGGTGCAACACATTTTCTTCTTCTCTATCATTCACTCAGAATGCCTAGCAAATTATTTGATTCACAACTTTTTTAAATATTTTTATTGTTTTATTTATCTTGTATCCGGTGAAATCCGGTCCGGTTTTAACTCAAAACCGTGAGATAACCCCAAAACACCGTGTCAAAAAGTCAAACTGAAGGTAATAACTAATCTGTGAACTAAGAAGTAAGACACTCTGATACTAGCTTCTGCCCGCGACTTCGTTTGTGTGTTATTTTCATAAAACATATCATATGGCGCTCGGCAATTAAATACCATAGATTTCTATCAATGAAAGAATTTTTGAAATCGGTTTTGTAGTTCCGAAGATTACCCCCTGCATACAAACTCACTTTTACCTCATTAAAATATTAGTAGGTACACATAAAACCTCTTCATAAGTTTTTATGAAGTGGTTTTATCTATACTAATATTCCTTTGATGACCCACAACATAAACATAAAACATAACATCACGCCTTGTTTCCCCGAAGGGTTAGGCAGAGGTGTACCTATTATAGTACACCCACATTTCGCCAGTTATGTTTAAGTTCCATGTAATAGGGGGCGCGCCTATTGCCATCTATCGGGCACAAATCCAGACTCCGGGCTGCTACTGATAAATTCCAGACCCACAACATATGAAAAATTATAGACTTTTATTCCAGCCTATTGCACTCGTCCCAATGTTTTCCAAATTAATCGAAAAAGTTATTTGTAATAAATAACTTTTAACCTATCGGTGACGTCAAAACACGTAGACAGAGAAAACTATAGACTGCCGGTCATCTTCTATCTCACTTACACAAGAAAAAGAAAAATATATACAAGATGCTTGTAAAGGAAAAAGACAGAGCCTAACATTTTTTGTCCCTTATCGTGTGCCACATTTTTCCAAGGTCAGCACTTCATTTGCTAAACAAAGTTTGACGTTTGTTATGCGTTCGAAAGAGGTTGCAAAGAAATTTTAAATTATTTCATTTGTTATTTCGAAAAATACGAACTATTTTGTGTTTGTTGTTGAGGATTGACGTAAGCTATTGCTGCAAAATGGTACGGTGCAGTGTTCTTGGTCGCAAAAGTGATAATGAGAAGAAAATTGCCGGATTGTCCTTTCATTCGTAATTAGCTAAACATTTTAGTTTATTCGGTGCAAGATAGTGGAAGTTTCCAACTAATATGGTTTATAAACTGTTAAAATACATATTTCAAGATAAAATGAGTGCTGAATTATGTTTTTATTACATATTGTTTTTATATAACCTCCAAGCTCAGCGTTGCACACTTTTTACTCGGATACTACCCCATTTTAGGGGTAAATAGTACGCCAATAAAATATATTGCAATAAATTACCTGCTTCAATAATTTCAGATGAATGCTTTAGTAGTGTCTTTAGTAGTGTGTAGCGCTGGCAGCAATTTTTTAATATTTTCCACTTCACCGGGTGTAATATTACCATCATTACCTTTTAATTAGTACCTATTTATAGTATATATAAAGTGTGGCTCCACTGTACTTTATAACCCGCGCGTCCGAAGCTTCACAATTTTTTAGCGTGTAGATATCTTCCTGTAGAACACTTTTGCAAAATGAGAGAGCCAGCAGATGCATAGTTTTCGAGAAAATAAATAGTAAAGTTTCAAAAACGAAACATAATTACGAAATAAAATTTTTTTTTTGACATTTTACCACAGACAATGAATGAATTTCACTCCTTGGTTGTTCCATGTTACGTTCAGACAAAGTGACATCTCGACTTAGTAAAAGGTAATGAAAACTTAGGATGCAAGAGCGAGCGAAGTGAGCTCGGGATTTGGGGCACCCCGACTCGGACAGGTTAGGTTAGAAGGGGATGGTGGATTCTCAAAGACCCCGCCATCCGATTCGTGGTTATTTTTTTTAAACCATCCAGAAATAGGAACCCCACGTAAATTACTCCTATGACTTACTAATGTTCCAATTACACATAAAACCAAATAAACTAAAAACTAAAAATGTAGCCTACAGCGCCATCTAGCGGGAAAACCACGAACAGACCGTATGTTCCGCCGTAATGAAACATAGCAAAGTTATACCTTTATTGAAATCGGGTGATTCAAAGAATTTTTATGCTGTATCTTAGGATTTCTAATATTCAACTTCCCGCAGGTGAAAGAATTCCTACTATGAATATTTTGACTTTGATGTTTTATTTCTATTTATTATAAAGCTCAGGTGCGTTTGTATCATACAAAGTAGTTAATCGGTATTAAAAAACACCTGAACATTCGGGGTAAAATCACCTTGAAGGGGGTAACCCTAAAGTTTCTGGTACCTTAATTTTCTATCCCTTACAGCGACACGCTGAGCAGTAGTCTATAGTTTTCTCTGAATTCTCTGTCTACGAGTAATAGTACGTACTAACTCCATGGCTCAGAGACAAGATTTTTTAATGTTGCCGGTTGAATATGCCATATAATTCGTTATAAAAAAAACATTGAAAAATTGCTAAATTGCTGCTAAGCTTCTTCAAGCTTAAGCATGTGTTAAGCATAAATGTGAGCATAAAATATGTTTGCAAGATATGCACTAGGTATTACTAATAAACAGATGCAGGATGTGAATTGAATTTAGAGCTCTGGGAATTTAATGACATTCAAGCACGGTGTGTGACAACCCCAACTAAATAATTTGTCAAACATTTTTCGTTCCGATGTGCGATGTGTCTCTGGCGTTGTGAATGTGTTAGTATTTTTTTGAGTTTTATGAGAATACCTACTTTATTAGACTGGCGTTTTATGTTTTCCGTATAATTATTAATGCACTGCCTTCATGTAGTTGCAATGATATGTGAGTTCAAGCTATAATTCAATCTTGTGTGTACATAACATTCTATTCAAGATGGCAAGTGAGGATGTGATAGAATTGGGGTCTTCGGACGATGAGGCAGAACCGGCAACGAAGAAGGTATGCAATCAATGGATTATTAAATAGCAGTTTTATTTGGTGCTGTAAAATATAGAATCTATCACAGAGTGAAAAAGGATTTTCAGGGGTAAATAAATTTTACTTAGTTTGTTTAATAACCAGATTTTTTTATTTACTGAAATGTTTTGTTTCAGACTAAGCCAAATGCAATGGTGTGCATTCCAAGAAAAATACATGAAGTTACTATAAGGCCTTCTAAAGGAGTACCTGCAGGGAAAGCAGTATCCACAGTAAATGCAGTACCTGTAGTTAAAGCAGTATCTGCAGTAAAATCAAAAGAAATACTTGCAATTAAAGGAATACCTGCAGCAAACAGTGTTTTTACATCAAAAGAAATTACTATAGTAAAAGCAGTACCCCTGGCAAAGAAACAAACAACAGTAACAAAACCTTCAAGTATTATTTCTAATCCATTTGCAAACAAAAGTAAAACCAATGGCAAGCCTGTACAGAAGAATGTTATGAAACCGCATCACAAAATGGTTAAACCTATAAAAATTCTAAAAGCGTCAACATCTCATCCCAATGTATTTTATTCAAAAGCAGCAGAAACACCTAATCTTAGTAGTGTTACTTCAGCATTTTTGAAGAAACCCAATAAGATTCAAAACAACACATCTCTCAATAATTTGCCTGCAGGCATTACTGTAAAGAAAACTACTCAGGGTTCTAATAAACCCATAATTTTTATGAAAACAGCTAATCAAATCTTGAAGCCCAAATTCAATTCAAGACAAGTAAATGATGTCCAAACTGTGGAATTAGATGATGACGAAGGCTCTCGCACTACTTCAAGTCCTGCTTGGTATTTAAGACCTGAAGAGCAAACTGACGATCCTACATTAGAGCAAGACAATAATGCAGAGCCAGAGCTCCCTACCATGATTGAAATTACTATAGAAGATAGTCCCATAAAACCTGCACTGAACAAAAGGACTTGTGAAATAGGTGCTGAACTGGCTATCACAATAGATGATAGCCCTATTAAGGCAACAGCAGACAATGCATCTCTCAGTGGGAGTGATGATGAAGCAACTATAACTAAAGAACCTAACAGTAAGAAGAAGTTGGAGTATCCCAAAGATGCTGGAGATGAGAATAGAAAAACTCTGGAAATAGAAATAGATTTTCCATTTGAAGTTAGTTTAGATACAAACAGTAGGGGCAAAGATGAAAATGATAAGTTTCAAGAAGTTAGTATTGTTAATGTACTGGGAGCTCCAGAGCCAAGTAAAAAACATGATGGTGCAGAAACCATAAGACAAACACCACCAAAGACAAGTTCCAAAACGTCAAAAGAAAACAAAATTGAGACTCAAAGTAGTAGTGTCCAGAGTGAATTTCATTCTGTATATCAAAGCTTCATAGATACTTGTTTTGAACTGGAAAACTCTGAAGACATGCAGAAAATAGTAGATAAAAAAATCAAAGCATATTATAGACAAGTTCCAAAGGAGTATTCAGAATCTGAGGAGTTTGTTGACATGGTTGCAAGTAAAATACTTGCTATGAAGGCTAGCCCTGAAAAGATGTATTTGTACATAAAAGATATTGTGGATGAATTAAACATGCAAAGAAAGGTTGCCAAATCACAGATACTAAAAATGGACACCACAGTGGAAGGTTTGGATATTTATTTTTGTGAATTGATTACTTTTACACACACACACACACACACACACACTGTACACTGTTGTGTTCTAAAAGTGTCAGACTGTAATGTTAGACCACATTACAGGCTGATATTTTTCACTGCTATATGATCATTGTAGCAAATTCTTCACGTCTATACATCATTATCATCATTTCATATTATAATTTAATCGTAGCGGAGTCAAACTGTACATTGAATATTTTTGAAAAAAAGTAATTGCTACGAGGTCTGGGAATTATTCTTATGCCGAAAATATAGTTTAAAGAATTTTTGTCCGTTTACCTGTTTGTCTGATTGTATGTTCTAGCATCATGCAAACTACCAGACAGACTTTGTTCAAATTTTGCATAGGTATTCCCTAAAACTCTGGTTAGTCTGTAGGCTATAAATTATTATGCTATTTGCTATGAGGGATGAGCAATATTACATTATGTTTGTATTCTAAAAACACGAGCCAAAAGGTTAGAATATACTATGTAGTAGGTAATTACAGGATTTTAACCTTTTAAATGTTTATCATCACGCTATACCTTTATGAAGCTAAGCAGTCAATCATGACATATTTAAGAATGGCTATTTTAGTCAACTTTCAATAAAGCAAATGGCTTAGTGGTCAAGGTGGTGAAGGATATTGTGCTGTCTTACGATTTCCGAATATATACGAAAGCGCGGGCAGAAGCTAGTTGTTAAATATAATGTTTCGGAAAACAATTCGTTATCCAGAATGTGCCGGCAATATAATGCAATATGCCCTAAGGTAGACTTGTTTTTTAACAGTTTTAACGAATTTAGAAATACTTTATATAAGTTGTAAATGCAACACTGCCATTATCTCATATTATTCCACCTTAACTGTCACTAAAGAAGCATATTAAATGTTGAATGCTGTGTACAGTAATAATTGGACTTCAGATTATACTGTATGTTGTCATATCTGTGCCGAATTGTCTTAGTTTGTAGTATGTCTCTGTACTTATTAAAATAAAATAAAAATAGTATTATAATAACGCGATAATGAACTGCTTTTTATGAACTCCTCATTTGAATGATTTCATTATATTAATTTATTTTCTTCAGAGCCAGACCAGCTGCTTGCAGTTGGAGATGATAGTGAATATGATGCAAAACGCCAAAGACAGATACGTAAGCTAGAGAAGACCATAAAGAAACTGCACAGAGCTATTCAGAAACTTGAAGAACAAGAGGTTGACTTTGATGATGAAGATGACTCTGTTTATTTATTAACTGAAAGGTAGTATAATGACTAATCTACATCTATACATGTGAAAATGCTAATGAGTTATCATTTTCACATGTATAGATCATCTGCCTAACATTGTCCCTATTTTATTGGGATATGGATACAAACCAAAAAAATATTAGTATTTTACCATGCAGCAACAGTCTTCTGAATATCTTAGCAAATAGGTGCCCCCTACTTTGGGGGGCGTAGCACTCTACGCCCCCTAAAGTGGGGGCGCCTATTTACCCTCGGGGGGGCACAGTGGCTCCATAAAATGAAATATTTATGCTTTTAGTAATAGACTGCCTCGTTGGTCTAGTGGTCGCAAGCGCTACTTGCTGAGCATGAAGTCCTGGGTTCGATTCCCAGGTCGGGCAAAGTGTTATTGGGTTTTTCTATCTGGAATTTCTCAGTAGCAGCCCAGAGTTTGGATTTGTGTCCGGTTGATGGAAATAGACTCGCACCTCTATTACATGGGACTTAAAAATAACTGGCGAACTTTAGGTACACTTCTGCCTAACCCTTCGGGGAAACAAGGCGTGATATTATGTTATCTTAGTAATAAAAACAAATGCTTTGATGCATCAAGAAGTAGCAGGACGTGTATGTAACCTAATCAAGTTAAGTTTCACTGCGCACATTTGGCACACGCCATTGGCTCCTTGTAGTTTAACCCTAACAAGCAAGAGAGGAATTAGTAATTTTAGTAGAAAGTTGGGGGGGGGGGGGGGGTGTATGGTAAAAGGTTGGGAACCACAACTTGTTGATACAAGTTGTGGTTCCCAACCTTTTACCACTATTTGCTCCGGGTCTAACAATAACGCATAGAAACAAAGAATGGTGCCGATTTTCTTGTACACCGACCTAAACTAACTACACTATCACTAAAATTCCTTACTTTTGGATATGAGAATCTTAAAGCTGTTCTGCAAAAAAATATGACTAAATTGAAAAATAATTTTGACACAACTAAAGCAAAGGAGATGTTTCAAAATGTATGGAGCCCCGGCCAGGTATTGGTACACCCTACTAAAAAATGGGGAAACACAATTAAAACAGTTTCCAATCATCCAATTACTTTTAATTGGCTTTGTTTGGTAGTAAAGTACAAGAATGTACAATTGAAATTGCAACACACAACAAAAACCCATCATGGCGGTAAGTTGTCATGTTGATTGATTATTGACGTTTGACATGTTTACTTCTGTCATATTACATTGTCAAAGAGAATCATAACATTGTCGTACTTTTAGTCTTTTGCAATATTATTTTAGATCTAATTGTAAACTCGAAAATCTATTAAAGAAATCTGACAGATTGTAGTAGCTTGATGTACTGGCGTCTGTACATAAAGTATAGTCCAGTTAAGCAGACGACAACCTCATAGGTTGACCTGCGATATGCCAAGATTTTTACTTATAGCATAAACGTACAGAATACAAACATTCAATAGTCGAAATATTAACTCAGACAAAAACAATGTAGCGATAAACGAAAGCCAGGTTGTTAAAAATAACTCGAGAGAACAGAACATCAGAACACGATCGACAACGAAAGGACTGAAGTGACAGTAGACAGTTCACGATCTATGATCAATGGTCGATCTATGGTTTACTGTCAATTGGTTTTTAACCACAGAGTACCTAAATTGGCGAGATGCCATATTGAAAGTCGATAAAATAATTGATAAATATCAAATTATTACAAGAGAAATATGCATTTATGCAATTTATCAGTATTTTTCCCGAATTCCACGGATTTTTCTCGATTTTTCGAGGTATTGTACATATTGTGGGCCCATTTTGAAACATCTCCTTTGACAATCGTGACTCCACGTGGTAAGCACTTGTTTGCCCTACCCCGTGATTTTTGAGCCGGAGGCGCGCAGTGGGGGCCTCGACGTGTTTTATATGGAATTTTTCACTTTTTGTATGGAAAATATGAAAAATTATCACATAAGTACATGTTGAGTTTTAGGGGTTTATGAGTATTACAAAGGTGGTTGAAATTTTCATTACTTTTGCGATAGGACACCGTTTTCGAGATATAAGCAAAAGAAAAACAAAAGATACAGTACTGTTTTTACACCTGAATTGACCTGAAGTCAGGGTATTGGTGTGAATTTTAGTTAATGCCAACTAATTTTATTCCACACATTTTTAGTCGCGATTAAAAATAGTCAGATCTAGTTAGAAAAATTAAATTTTAGGTGAAAAACGTCAAAATCAGAATAGCAAAATTACCATTTTCACTAAACTACTATTGCAGTGCCATCTTAGTGCTGTCAAACTAAAATATAGTTAAGTTGTGTCACTTTAGTCAATTTCAGAATGGGAAATCGTCGTTTGACAGGAATAAACTAAATTTTAGTGAATTTTAGTCTAGTTTAGTCGCATTTGTGACAAGAGAATCGGCACCATTGTTAGGTTTAATAAGTAGACATTAAAAACAAACCATAACAACTAAAAACAACAATTTTAATGTTATTTTACCATGTAAATAAATTACGTTTTTTAATTTCTTTCAGGTACAAAGAACGAATGGTGCGGGTTTACGCGAAATTTTGTCAATTGACAAATACAAAAATGCCTTCAGAGCCTCGTATTGTAATAGACGCGCGGCCAGGTCAACCATCGGGGCCGGCAAAACGTCTTGAAAAGTGGATAAATAAGAAAGTCCCGATTGGCACACCACTACCATTCCCAGACTTTCACGATGTTCTTCGTTGTGTTAGAGACGCGAATGATGAAGACACGTTGTGCTGGAATGAAGCTGACATCATGGAAGAAGGTATCTAAATAATTATAAAAATATACACTATCAAAATCAGAGGTACCCTAATAGGATTGCAATTTTATTTATTTATTTACAAAATAACAGTGTAGCCATGACTAATTTAATAAATCTGACTTGTTTATTAGCTCGAGATTTATTTACGAGATGTGGCAAGAAACTTCAAAGGCGTAGACAAGAGAATGAATGGAGACTAGCGGCTTCCAGAATTGCCTTAGAAGTCGATCCCGCGGAAAATAATGAGCAGCTGAAATGCAAGCTAGACGCAAATAAGAAGATAGCGGCAAATAAGGAGACTGAAATATTTAATAAGTAAGTTTTGTTTTAATTACTTTTGTATCTAATCTAATCTAACTAGCTTACACTTTTATATATCAATCATAAAACCTAAGATCTGCCAACCGGCCGCTCTTCAAATGCCATTTTGCAGTCTTGTAGATATAGCTCAATTCATTAAGTAGTTATTTATTTATTAATCTGCCACCTGGCGTCGTGAGTTGCCTACTAATAAGCATACGTGCTATTTCAGGTATGCAGACAGACAGAACCAACTCAAGCTAGAAGCTGTAGAGATTGGAGATAAGGAAGCTGATGAATCACCCGTTGAGAGTGAAGAAGAAGAAGCCAATGATGAAAGTGTGTCATTAGAGAACAAAGGTAAAAGGAAGCAAAGGCTGAAAAGACTTATACAAGAAATATCCAAAGGGCCCAGTGAAGGAAAAGAATCATCAAAAGAAGCTGCGATTGAAGAAAATGTTAAAAAACCTAAAGAAAATGAAGAAATAGTAACCGTTAAGGAAAATGATGCTAAAGATAAAGAAAATAAGGAAGATTCTGGCGAAATCTTAGAGAAATCTAATGACAAGGATTCTCTTGATGCTGCAGAAACACTTTCTGTAAGTAGCGATGACAGTAATGATTTAGAGTCAGACATAGATGAGCTCCATCTATTGCAGAAATTGCACTCAGGTAATGAAGGTGAAAGTTCAACTATTGGATCCTCTGATTCTGATAGTCCCATAGCTATCTCTGACTCTATAGAATCTGGTAGTGACACTATAAAACAATTGAGCGATGTCATCAGTATCGAAAATTCAAGTTACTCAGAAAGTGAGGCTGACAAAGTGGATAATAAACCTGTTGAAAATACAGAAAGTGTTGAGTTAATAGTTCCGGACCGGCACCCGAACAATGAAACTGA
Source organism: Fissipunctia ypsillon (assembly GCA_947568875.1). Taxonomy (NCBI): domain Eukaryota; kingdom Metazoa; phylum Arthropoda; class Insecta; order Lepidoptera; family Noctuidae; genus Fissipunctia; species Fissipunctia ypsillon. The sequence goes on along the minus strand of OX387645.1, from coordinate 19,018,172 downwards.
AGCGCCTGTTGTTGTTGGCATGGAAACGGACAGTTCCAATGTTATAGAAAAATGCCGAAATGATACTATGGACACGGAGAGCTTAATTTCTGATTCTAAGAAGGTAAACAGTATATCTAACAACAACGAATATAATAAACCGGTTGAAGATATATTACTTGCGTCATCAGATGAAGAAACTGGCGTAAGTCAAGAAGAGGGGCCACCCTCTACTGAAGGTGTGTGCATTAATCTTAAAGATGATCTCATTTCAATTGATGAAACAGTTGTAGGCACTGTTGTTAATGAACACGAAAAAGACGTTGAAAAAGAGCCAAGTGTAATCATACCTGAAAAGGTAAGTAATGTTGATGAACCTAGTGTAGTAGAAAATAGTACTAATGATGATCATATTAAAGATGAAAATAAAGTTACGGAGAAATCGAATGCCATTGAGTCCATATCTATAGAGTCATCACAAGAAATAGCACCTTGTGCATCTAAGGACAAATGTGCTCAGATTGAATTCAGTGATGTATCTGATGATACCAAATCCGCTGATACTGTTACTAATATGGATGTTGATGAAGCAGACAAGGTATTGGAGACGAATTCAAGAGTAGAAGACAATTTATCACCTGCATTATCTTCAGAAAATCAATAACCCAAACTTATATTATGTTAAAAATTACTGAAGTGTAAAAATCAAATATATTTTGTTTACATTTGTATGAGTACACAGTTACCTATACTTAGCTATGATTGGAGCATGGTCAATCAAATTTTATCGTTTTCTACTCATTCTGTGTGAATGCAATGTTCTGCCCTGTAGACAATTTGTTATAAAATTCTAAATAAGAATGCTGTCTAAGAGCTACTAATACTGCCTCGGAAGTCAAGCCTAATTCAATAATGAAATAATTTATGTATTATAGATTTATATATGTAATTGCATTTATCCTTCTACATTACCCTATAGCTCTTTCTCTTTACAATGTTATTTCATTACGTCATAATTATTCTCTTGTTGAATATTACATTTCAATAATTTTATGTTTGCACATAAGTTTCATTTTAGCATTAGTTCTTTTTTTTAATTGGTATGATTAAAAAGTAATTGATCACAACCGTAATCTTAATTTATAATAAATAGTCTTTCAGACATGAATAATCTTTTTTGTTTATTATTTATGGATATATTATTGATTATACGACTAGTCTCGTAACTGCTGAGCGCGGGGACCTGGGTTCGATTCCCAGTTCGGGCAATGTTATTGGGTTTTTCCATTAGGAATTTCTCAGTAGCAGCCCGGAGTTTGGAAGTTGATGGTGAGATATTCCCGTGCCTCTGATAACACTTATTAACCGTTGGTCCTGCGCCTGATCTCTCTCTCTCTCTGGTCGTGTTGAGTTACTGTCCCATCGGACTATGAGAGTAAGCCCCATATACACGGTGCAAGATTATTGCCTGTGGCATACCATAAAATTTAAGCAACAATTAACTGGCACCATCTATACTAAAATTGCACATACAATAATCGCACGTTCAATAAAATCGCATTCAATTCTGGCATGAAAATTTTGTATCATTCAAACATGAGTGCGGTGAGTGAGGGTCTGTTAACACACGAACGAAACAAGTTAAAAGAATCTTGGAAAAGTTCAACAAAATTTTATGAAATATTTGGCAGCGCAAATACGGGCAATACTTGAATCAATTGTACAAGGACATGCAACTCTGTGTTTAGACGAGGCAAAACTCGCATTCAATAATCGCCTTGCAATTTTATTGCCTTGGTGTAAGTCGCATGCGATTTTATTGTAAAAACTTGCATTTAATTATTGTATGCCATTTTATGGAAATCGCACGCGTGTAAACACTTGCATGCAATTCTTAAAGGGCAATAATTGAACGTGCTTTATGGCATGCGATTATTGCTCTTGAACGGTCCAGAAACTTGCGCTGTGTAAATGGGGCAAGGAACAGAGAGTGCACTTGTGTTTGCGCACACACTCTATAATACCCTCCTGCATACCTGGCTAATCTCCGTTGAGATAGGCCACCGTGACCGTAATCGGGAGGATTATTGGTTATACAGGGTGGAAAGTTGAAGCGGGCCCGAGAGGGAAGGTACCCTAAATATTGATGCTACATTTACTCAAAGGAAACATGCGATTTTTTACCCGACTGCGGCGAAGCCAAAAAAGGAGGGTTATGTGTTTGACCTGTATGTATGTATGTCCATCCCTATGTTCCCTCGTAACTACTAAACGGATGAAGTATTTTGATTAGTGTTGCCCAAATGCAAGAACAAGACGAGACTTAGCCAGTCTTGGTCTTGGTCTTGCGCCAATACACCTGGTCTTGGTCTTGGTCTTGGTCTTGCGCTCCCAGTCTTGGTCTTGGTCTTGGTCTTGCAGCAAGAGTCTTGCAAGTCTTGCAATTACCTATTAGTCTATTACTATTTATTAAAGTTTACTTTAAATCTTAGAAAAACGTATTAGAATTGGAACATTGTGAGCTTGAATTAACATAGCCATAGTAAAGATCAAGCAGATTAATAAATAACTGAAGATTTGATAAGAAATTCGAAAAATCAACTGACCTATATGTCGTTTTCCATGGAAGTAACTGTTTCTTAATAAACATTTATGATTTATAAGCTTACATTTGCTAAAACATGTAAAAAAACAAATTAATTACAATAACTTGACTGTATTTTAAAGAACAATACTTATCTGTCTAGAAAGAGATTGAACCCTCAACTTATAAGAAATTTAATAAAAGAGTTTTACGATTTATCATTTATTTGAATAAAAAATAAAATACAACACAAATCAACAGCTTTATCATTAGGTTATGATACTTTATATCAATTTTTTTGACCAAGAATTAATACAAAGTAACCATCTGGCTGACTCATCACTTAACCTATTTCTATGTTTTCTAATTACTAATGATGCTTTAGAAAATAACCTCTCAGCAGGTACTGAAGTTGCAGGTATTGAGAGAAAATCACGGGCCATTTTCGATAAAATCGGATACTCTGTCTCATGCGTCCTCCACCAATCTAAAATGTCTTCCGAGCTGGCAGTTCTTGGTTTTCTCAGGTACTCCTCCAACTCGTCTATCACTAAGCCTTGAAGACAAGATCCAGATGACGTCGAGGGACATTCATAGAGTTTATCAAAGTCTATTACGTCTTCATCTTCATCACATACTTTATTTTCTTTTTCTGGTAATTCCAGAGATTTGTTCAGTGAGTGTAGACTTTTATATTCTTCATAAAGTTCATTGAACTTGCGCAGACTTTCTGTTTTAAGTTGCTTCCCCCACATTGTCAGGTCAAAAGTCTGAGCCTTATGCCTTGGGTCTAAAATTAAAGAAGTACAATAAATCCAGTTGCTCTTCTTGTAATGTTTAAGCATTTTGTCTCGAGCTGCTTGGAAAGCTAGAATGAGCCTTTCATCCACTTCAGATCGATTAGGTTTCTCATCTAACTGTTTTACCATGGATTCAATTTTATCTAGCAAGAGATTGAATGATACAATGACTAGCGGTAATGTAACATATTTGTCTCCACCAAGTTTTGTACTTAAAAGTTTAAAGTTTATTAGAAATTTATGTAATTTTTCGAGTACCTGCCATTCATTAGCTGTGATTTGAAAATCATTTAATTCGGTGACAGAACTGCACAATATGTCAATGCCCGCTCTCACTTTTAAACCAAATCCAATCATATCATGTGTGGAATTCCATCTCGTTGGACAGTCAAGAATGGCATTTAGATTTGATGGCACGCCAGCTGCTTCACAAGCAGACTGAAACTTCTTCTTCACTATCTCACTTCTTTTTATTTTACTGGAAATACTGCGTAACTTTGTTACAGATGTACGCGAGTCAGCAATATTTGGTGCAGATTCTTCATCTTCCTCATCCTCAGTTTCGTCTGCATAGTCTTCGTACTGCTGATCTTGCGCGTTAGTGTCAGACTCACAGTGTAATGCTAAGGTCTTTAATAAATCTTGTACACCAAGGTTTAAAATGTGAGCAAAGCACCGGAAATGTTGATTGTCTGAATCAAAGTGTGGCGGCAGCTGTTTGCCCAGTTCATACATAAATTTGGTATTTGCAGTTGCGTTGTCGACCGTGATACCTTGTATTTTATCAATTATGCCATATTCCAATAAACATTCATGGAAAATCGTTGCAATATCTTCCCCAGTATGTCGACCGCGTGATGGTATAAAATCAAGAACTACAGATTGATACTTCCATTCGTTGTCTATATAATGAATAGTAACCCCGTAGTAACTCCTACCAGCAATTGACGTCCACCCATCAATGGTAAAAGACATTTTAGATGATAATTGTTGAAGTCGTTCCTTGAGATTCAATTGGAGCTCTTCAAATCGCTCTTTGACTTTCCTTCTAAGTGTAGACCTTTTAGGAAACACCATATTAGGGCAAATACGTCGAAAATATACTTGTGTAGCTTCGTCATCGAAAAATGAGAAGGGAAGATATTTTTTCACCACCCAATCAACTGTAGCTGTCGTGATGTTGTCACTGCTGTTTTCCGACTGAAACAAAACAATAAATCTTGTGTTATTATTTAAAACATACTAGGTTTGAGCGTATAAGAGGAGGAGGTTTGTTGTTGTTAAATCGAGAAAATCGTTAAATTGATATTTGTTATATTAAGGTTGCACTGTACTGTAATTTACCAAAATAAAGTACTTAGTTGTTACTGGCCGATTAAATGAAAATATGGGTGTTTATAAAAAATATTTAAGACGATAATTACATACTTAATATGTCGCACCCCTAGATGAAAACACCACTAACTCAAAAATACTTACGTAAGTTAATGGCGTTTTTGAAAGTATCGCATGAATAGCTACGCGGAGTTAAAATTCTTTTAACTGTTAAAAAAATATTCTTACCTGTCCACTTCTTCCAGCGGTTACTAAAAAGCTTGTGATATCTCCACTTAATTTTGGTTTAACAGGAAGAAATATTTCTGATTCCTTTTTGTGGAAAGATATTAGATGTTTCCTTAAGCCTGAAGTGTTTCTGTTTTTCATTTTTATTTCAATCTTTTTATGTTGGCACAATTTACAGAAGGCAGTTTGGGATGCATGAATTATTTCGAAAAACTCCTCAAATTTGCTTTTGGGTCTTTTAGATCTGTGACTCAAACTCTCGTTACTCGGACTAGAATAATTTGAATCTTCGTCACTCATATTAAATTGTACACGTGATACGTTTTTAGAAAACAACGAGAATTAGTAAAAACAATTATTAAGTTAGACTCGAAGCACAGCTCAATTGGAAATGACTGGAATTAAAATAATTCCTTTATTTATAGTACGTTTCCTTGCTTTCTACCGCGCCGCCTCGCCACGTGCCGGCTCTATGAAAAGGATGCCGCCGCAAATCAAACAATGCCGCGTGCGGCGTACAAACACACACTAAATATTACCTACTTGTACAGACGCGACGCGTGAATAAAATAGAATTAGTGCCAATCACTATTCTTTACATATAAGTGAATGTTTTGGCGTACATCTATACTAATATTATAAAGCTGAAGAGTTCGTTTGTATGTTTGATGACAGAAGTTTTAAAATAAATAAATAAGTCCTGAACGTCACTATACCTCCAAAGTTACTATTCCTCGTGGACGAAGTCGCGGGCACAGCTAGTAAATACTTACTCTCATCATCTCTCTCAGAGATATTCGGGCTGGTAAGTAATACAAAACTCTTATCGCAGGCTTTTTATTTTATTAGTAGGTAAGTACCTACGCTTTTTATATTATTTTATTAGTTTTGTAGAATTTTTTTACACGTTTCAAGTATATTTAAAAGTGGCTACAATATTTATTAAACGGGTGATATTTGAACACTTTTTTGCTATTTTTTCTTGTAAAAAATTAAGAAATATAATGACTAAATGTACAATAATAGTACCTAAGTAATTAGTTTAAAACCATATAAGTAATCAATATTATAATATATACTTACTAGAATGAATTAATATGACATCTACTACCTATCCTTACCATTTTATCCTAATCATAATACTACTTGCGTGATCAGTATAATGTATTCATTTTCATTCTAAGCACTCTGAAACTTATTTATTCTTTGGAACACCTGTAGGTACTCTTAAAAAAATTCGAAATTATTTTGCATGAGTATACCTACGCCCTATGGCGGCAATCAAATAGTGTCACAAATGTTATGATTTCGGCGTGGCGGCAACGATTGTTTTAGATTTCAAAAGAAGCCGCCGGCGCGTGTATCATAACCATGTACTTCCGAAAAGCGGCAAATTTCTTTGAGAAGTAAGTACAAAACCTTTGATGCCGCATTATCAAAGTGCCGATGGTTAAAACATAACTATGCATGCACTCAGTTTGATTTTAATAGATATTTTTTTATTCGCTATGTTTATGGTATTAGTCGTAATGCGCATAGGTCCAGTTTTTCATATTCTTTGATACAGTTTTTTGCGTCTCATAGAATTCCTAAGCGTACCTACCTATACACCGAACTGTTACACCTAACTACTCAGTGAAATAGCGCTAAGTCCTAGCTGCAAGACGCAAGAGTCTTGCAGGCTATGTCTTGTTCTTGCTCAAGTCTTGCACGGTCAGTCTTGGTCTTGGTCTTGCTAAAAATACGCGGTCTTGTTCTTGGTCTTGGTCTTGCAAAAACGCAAGAACAAGACCAAGACTGCAAGACCAAGACTGAATTTGGGCAACACTAATTTTGATGAATGAAATGTCGTTAGATTCGTCTTTATTGCGCGAGTGTCATTGGGTATAATTAATTTGATACACATTTATGTTCCGAGCAATGGCTGTTGCAAAGGTTTTTCCTAATCACTTTTTGGTGCCTCCTATGGTAAATCTACGTAACGACACTTCCAATAAAAGCACTTTATTAAAACAATTAAAATGAACGTAAACTATAGGTCGTCACAACATTTATTTACAAATATTTACAAAGGTCAATTCTTAAGTACATAATGTTAAATCTATCCTTATTTACACAAGTCTTCAGAAACGGCAACAAGCGTAAATGTCATGTGAAACAGACTGGTCCGGGGGTGAAAGTGAACTGGTGTTCCGCATCAACGAATGATAGAGGTTGGAAGTCACTGATTGGCAGGCGATCCGTCCTGGATGTTTTTATTTCCAGCACTATTTCACCGGTTCCCTCCTGAAACATTAAATAATAAAAATGTTTAAAAACGCACTTACACGTACATCTCGCTGTTCATCCTCTTCGAATAACGTTACTGTCCGGAAGTGTAGAAAAATGAAACTCCGTATAGACGCGAACTCTCCCACCACGGGCAAAACTGCGCTATAGTTTCGCGGTGAAACTATAGCGCGATTTTGACCGTGTTGGGAGTGTCTATTTAACCGATTTATAATTATTATCGTTTCTTTGTTTTGTAGATAAAAACCAACACCAGGAGCCATGGTTTAACATAAATAATTAAAAACTGGCCAAGTGCGTGTCGGACCACGTAGAATGGTTCCGTAGATGAGATGAACTTATCCCAAGAACAAACTTAACATTGAAGTTGAAAAACATGCTTTCTCATACATTCCAACTGCAAATGTAAGTTGGTCGACTATTACTCGTAAACTTGTAAAGCCGACTTAGCTGTGATAGTTTTCCTCACCGGACACGGGTGCTTCGGGAGGTACCTGTTCCGGATAAGGCGGGAGGAAACGCCCGGGTGTCACCACTGTGTGGATCGCCCGGAGGACACGGTGGAGCATACGGTGGAGGTCTGCCCGGCTTGGGCGGAGCACCGCCGTGTCCTCGCGGAAGCGATCGGCGGCGGCGATCTCTCGCGTCCGGCCCTGGTCCAGGCCATGGTACGGAGCGAGAGTGCATGGGAAGCCATTACCTCCTTCTGCGAAGCAGTAATGCTCGTGAAGGAGGAGGCGGGACGCGTGAGGGAGAGGCAAGCTTTGCGCCCTCAAGCCCCTAGTCGCCGCAGGAGACGCCCTGGGCGTCGGAAATTGGCAGCCGATTCCCGGCCACCGTAGGCGCGGGCTTGCTGATGGCGAGCAATGGGTAGCTCGCCGTCCGGTAAGGACCAAGCCCGAGTCGACGGCGCGTCGTGTTCCACGCGCGCCTCAAAGAGATGTCAGCACTATTGACGGGGTCCGCTAGGGCCGCGATGTCAGCACTATTGACGGGGTCCGCTAGGGCCGCGATGTCAGCACTATTGACGGGGTCCGCTAGGGCCGATGCCAGCTAGGGTTGCGGGATGTTCGAAAGAGTTACCGTGGCCCCGGCACAGGCAACAGAAGGAACACGGGTGGGTTTTAGTCAGTAAAAGTCTGACACGCCCTCCCGCTCCGCCCAGAGCGGGAGAAGTCATTTGATGATTTCCCATCCACAAAAAAAAAAAAAAGCTGTGATAGTTTTCCTTTTAATTTCGTTGGATATACTACTGCCGTAATATTTCACAAACGGATCCCTGAATAGAAAAATGTTTTTCACACACCCGCAATATTTTTGAACCGCCTATCCAACGACATCCCACTCCATGGGGTAGACGAGGAAAAAGGCATCCCCACTTTACGTGTAAAGGAGGCATTTTTTTCTCAAGATTTTATTTTACCACTTTGTCGGCGTGATATACCTACATATGCCAAATTACAGCTTTCTAGTGCTAAGAGTCTTTGAGCTAAGCCTCGGACAGACAGACGGACATGGCAAAACTATATAAGGGTTCCTTGTTGACTACGGAACCCTAAAAATTTATGGTATGGATATTTTCTCGTTATTTACTGAATATTTAAGAGAGATATACTAATCTATAGTTTAATAGTTTTTTAAATGTTATAAGAATAACCTTGCAGTCGTCTTTAATCAGTTGTGGTTCTCTGAATTCCACTGAATTGTAGCCGAAAAGCTTTAGGTTGTTCTGTCTGGTCAAATCGGCTGGGATGTCGGATCTGAAACAATGTTTAGATTGTTGAGAAAACTTAACAAAAGTGTTTTTGAAGATTATGTGTGACTGAAGTTTTCATCACGATAAAAGGTTAAAGTTAAATGTTAGAGAAAATGTACCTTTGCGGGGCCTTGGTATTAACACAGGAGTATGTGAAGTTCTGCCTAGCCCCGTTCGACAGCAATCTCAAGAATCGAAGTTGTATAGCACCAGATCCTTCGCCATCGTAGGTAAGCTGAAAAATAATGTTTGTTTGTAATAATAATGGCACTCTTTAGGAAACTATTAAGTAGGTAAAGTCGGGGAAAATAATTGTTAAGCAAATTGACTGCCAACTTAAATTGTTCAACTGTCATTCTTTGACAGTTGTATGAAATGGCTATAACATGGCAAATGTATGTAAGGTGTCAATTTGCTTAATAATTAATTTCCTCGACTACTTGGATACCTAAGTAGAAAAAATCTAAGTTAATATTTACCCTGAAGCCATTGTCAGATTGTGAGAATTTGTGGGCGGTTTCATCAACGGTGAAAACAGCTGGTTGCCTTTCATCCGGGTACAAGCAGGTGCTGTGGCCCTTGCAGTACACTCTGATGGGCCGTCCGCTGGTTGCACCTCCACGTGCATCTATCCAGTAGTACCCTGTGAGAGGTTAATATTTAATCACGATATAAACTGTGACCTTACACAGAACAGCTCGATACTCGATGGTAAAGCCCGTCTTGCCGATACTTCGAACAGGTGCCATATTATGACGTTCTAATGCCATCATGATTCCAGTGCTCGAGAGAGACCTAGCTATACATGACCAATGATAACATCCCTTTTTCGGACTGGAATCGTGATGCCATTAATACTTCATAATACGGCTCTTGAGCTAAGAACTTATGGTGTTCCTTAAATATCTGGTCGCGCTAGGGAAGTTGCAGAACAGCACGTCTGCATTCCCCGGAGGGTTAAGCAGAGGTACATCGATATTTCACCAAGTCCCATGTTTTAGGAGGCGATCTTATTTCCATCAACAGGCGTAAATCCAGTCTCCTGGCCGCTACGGTCGCTACAGAGAAATTCCTGGTTGAGAACCGTTTGAGAACAAAAGAAGAAAGAGTATTGCAGGGGCGTAACCTTCATAGAACCCGATTCCTATCGGCTTCCCTTTGGAACAACCACTCTTCTTAATGTCTACTATTGCCTAATATGGTACACCTGTGTTTCTAACTGTGCATTACATCACATTACATAATTATATTTAATACCAGTTTCATAAGATTAAAAAACCTACAGTTTTTTGTCTGAGTTTATGCGTACTGAACAATTTTTTCTTCGGCTTCCCCCCCTAATGATAACTGCAGCTGCGCCACTGGAGTATTGTAAGTTATCAATATCACACGCGCACGTGTCGCACATGTCCAATTTTGTTTTTAAAAGCAATAAAAGTTTGTCTTACCGTCAGTGAGATTAACGTGCGAAGTCCTAAGATCACGACAGGACAGTGCTGGATAGCTCCTGCTTCCTCGAGGTCTCCTTACTGCTTCGAGTGCCCCGCGCGCTGCCAAGACACCCGTCATGACTTCCTTCACCCATTCTATGTCTTCCTCTGTCAAGTAAGTTTTGTGATTATAAAACACACAACATAACAGAGAAAACAATGGATAACAACAACGACAATGCAGTTTTTAAACAAAATGAACATAATCGGTTAGTTTGAAGTTAGATTAATCATAATCACTATAGTAAAATCGTGAAAAGAGTGTCTGGTATCCGAAGACGATGTTGAGGATAGAGCGAAGTGGAAGAGAAAGACCAGGAAGGCTGACCACACCACCATGTGGGCTACATAGCCAGGAAGACAGAGAGAGAGTGAAATCGTGACAGTAGTGTGTTTATGTCTGTAGGATTGGATGCTGCTCCCCAGCATTAAAAACCCTTAGGCCCACTTGTACGTTCATGGGTTATCCTAAGTAACTCGGAGTTAACAGCTAACTCAGGGTTAACCTTATTAGATTAATCCTGAGTTAGCTGTTAACTCCGAGTTATTTTAACGCGCAAGTGGGCCTTAGTAATATACTGAAGCTAGCTGCTAGTTAGCTGCTTATTCTGAAGGTCATTAGTGAGAAGCCATGTTTCACCAGTATGGCGCATTGGGTACATGGACATGTGCATGTACCCGGTGCGTCAGGTGAGTGCAACAGATACTTGAGTAAACTAAAAAAAATATAATATTTGTTACTAATATAGCTTGAGTGTGTATTACTAACATCATATGGATCAAGGTCAAAAGTAAAGTATTTAAAAAAATATATGTTTTCGAGGACAACTGCATGAAAAAGTAAAAGAAAAAACGATACACAAGACATAATCTAAGATATAAGTAGACCCTATTATGTCGGAAAACACATGGTACAGAACTGAAATCTTACCTTCGTCGAAATTATCTTCAGTAACAGATTCTATAGATTGCATTTCTACACTGCGACGTCTTCTGGTATATGACGTGAATAGTTCAGGAGGTATCTGTGGTGCTGGAGCGGGCGGGCCCGGTGGTCCAGGAGTTCCCGGCGGTCCAGGCGAACCTGGCCTACCTTCTGGCCCCGTTGAGCCTTTTGGTCCAAGTTGGCCTTCGGGCCCTGCTGGCCCTATCGGTCCGGTGTCTCCTTTTAGTCCCGGAGGTCCTACGGGTCCCTGAAATAAGAGAATTATCGAAAGTAAGATAATTATCGAGATCAAAATATGTAGGTATTGGTAAGTATCAGTTTTGTCATGAAGAAAAATGTTAAAGAAAATCTGAATGCACACCATTTCTCCTTTAGGTCCAGGTGGTCCAATTGGACCAGGCAGACCTTGCTTGCCAACTTCGCCTTGATCACCTTTCAAACCCATTATCCCAGTATCGCCAATGTGACCCTTGGGCCCTCGGTTGCCTTTGTCGCCTCTTATTCCTTGGTTACCTGGTGGCCCCGCCTTGCCTGGTAGACCCGCAGGTCCCATTATTCCTGGGGCGCCATTTTCACCCTGGAAAAATTACATATTTTCATCATCTTTATTATTTGCTGTTTGTTTCTATGTATAGCCAAACATAGTACCCTACAGTCGGTACGTTAGTACGACGTTATACATAAATATAGAGACGTGTACTTACATCAGGACCCGGCAGCCCTCTTAGTCCCCGTTGTCCTTCTGGCCCTGCTGGTCCGGCGGGTCCATTTGGTCCTTGCTCTCCAGGAACACCTTTGGGTCCCATATCACCCTTTTCTCCGGTTAGACCGGGGCTACCTTGGAGTCCTGCTGGACCTTCTGAACCCTGTTAATGAAAACCATGTACTTACATCAGTAACTTATTTATTTACAAAATTATATATCAGAAAAATACAGTTATGCGAAGAAGGTATCACATTAAATAGTATAGCGGTTAATACGAGTTGATATATTTGTCTGTTAAAATCATCATCTGCCTTGCCTTTTCCCAACTATATTGGGGTCGGCTTCCAGTCTAACCGGATGCAGCTGAATACCAGTATTTTACATGGAGCGACTGCCTATCTGACCTAAAATAATACATTAAAAATAAAAAACTGGCATAAAAATTTAAATACACTATCCCTGATAATTTAGTTTACTGAAATACCCATGTAGGTAGTACAGGGACGCGCGGGGCGAAGGTGCATTTATAGGATGTTAAATATTAAAACACAAAAAGTTGTAAAAACTAGAATGTTAATTGTTGTTTCTTTTTATTGTGTATGTTTTAAAAGATCGTCATGTAGGATACAGAAAGAAAGAAAGAAAATACTATAATATATATATAAAAATAAAATATATATATTTTATATATTCGTCGTTTCATTTAATGTGATAACCTCATCACCACTCTGTATAATACAAAAACTGGGGTTTTATTAAAGTTTTCAAGAAACTTACAGGATTGCCGGGCATCCCAGTTTCTCCGGATTTTCCTGGTGGACCCACTGGCCCAGGGGACCCTGGAGGCCCAGTACTACCTTCAGGCCCGTCAGATCCTGGTTCACCCTTGATGCCTTGTGGGCCTGTTTCTCCTCGCTCTCCTGGGAATCCAGCAGATCCAGTATCTCCTTTAGGTCCTTCAGGACCCGGTGGTCCTTTAGGCCCAGTTTCTCCTTGTAATCCTGACGGGCCATCATCGCCTTTAGGCCCGACTGCTCCTCTAGGTCCCTGTTAATATGAAATGAGAAATATATAGTTGCTTATTTTTATGTAAAGTTTTAACCAGATTTCGTTGGTTGCGATTATTGTTTTTAAGAAAACAGTAAATTTTTACCAGTTTTCCTTCAGGGCCTTGAACGCCCGGAGGACCAGGTGCCCCGGGACTACCAACATCTCCCTGTTGTCCCTCAGCGCCACGTGGCCCTGCTTCTCCTTGGATACCTTTAGTTCCTCGTCGTCCTGGTGGTCCTGTCGGACCAGCGGGTCCTGTTGCTCCTGATAACAGAAAAACGTGGGTGTTAATATGGCATATCGAGTTTAAAAAGAGACTGACAGCTGGGGATTGTTTCAAACGATCACTGTTGCGTGCTGTAATTTTAATATAGCGATGGAGCATTAGGATGCAGGTTCTTATTTATTGTTACGGGAGCTAGTACATGAAATTCATACCCAAAGCTCCAGCATCTCCAATGTCTCCTTTGGATCCCTGTTGTCCTTTTGTCCCTTGTGGTCCAGCAGACCCGAGAGGTCCAGGTGGGCCGCGGACTCCGTCTGCGCCCGGTTGTCCGGGTGCGCCTGCATCACCGGGCGGCCCTTTATCGCCGGGTAAACCTACTGGCCCAGCTTCTCCCCGAAGACCTTGTATACCAGGAGATCCGGGTGGACCCTGAAAATTAAAACGTTAAACAGTTATTCAATGGTAACTGAAACCCATTAATTTTGAAAATTACTTTTTATATTCTAGATAAATTCTTTCGCATCATCATACTTACAGATTCTCCCATTGATCCTTTAAAGCCTTTTTCTCCAGGTGGTCCTGCTTCTCCTTTGTCACCGTCCTCGCCGGGTGGCCCTACTGGGCCAGGGGCTCCAGTTAAACCTCTTGGTCCAGGCAACCCGTCACGACCGATAGGCCCTTAGACAACAGTTTTGATTCGTTAAAATTATATCAGAATTAGAGACAGTTTTTCAGTTTTATGCAAAAAAATAGAACTGGCCTCCGATGTCATGATTTGATTTGATGATGTCTTTTAATTGGGCAATTTGAACTTAGACATTTATTTTGATTATTTTAATTATTATAATTCTGTAAATACATAATTGTTACAGTCACGAATCATATTTTGATCAACATAAAACCTGATACTGACCTGCAAATTGCAAAAAAACAAAAGAACATTTAAATTTCGCGGGCTAACGTGGCGCCTTCACTAGAATAAAATAAAATGATAATAGGGCGATCATGTTACTGACCTACTGGTCCTGCTTCACCAATTTCGCCTTTTTGTCCGCCAGGTCCAGGCGATCCTCGTGGTCCTTCACGGCCTTGAGGTCCCTGCGGTCCTTCGTTACCGATCTCACCGGGCTCCCCCTTATCTCCTCTGATGCCCGCTGGACCGAGTGGACCTAAGTCGCCTTTAGCTCCAGGAATTCCCTGTTACCAACGCACTTTAGGTTAGATTTTGATAAATAAACATAACTTTGTTAATTCGCTAGCATAGTAAAAGTTTACTCCACGGAGTAATTTTGTTGTTTATTTGCTTAATAAGTTACAACAACTACAACTCACAGCAGCTCCCGGTAAACCAGGCTCTCCGTTATTTCCTGGTGGGCCTGGAGATCCAACAGGCCCAGGTTTTCCTTCGGGGCCGGATGGTCCAGATGGGCCCTCTTTTCCCACTTCTCCTGGAGTACCCACGTCTCCCGGCGTTCCAGGAATGCCAGAAGCACCGGGTGGGCCCGGTGGACCAGGATCGCCATTCGAACCTTGAGGCCCGACTGGCCCTGAGGGGCCTGTTAGTCCTGTTGCACCAGGTTCACCCTGTTTAAAAAAGTTCATGTTATTACTTTTTAAATCAGAGTTCTAGTAACATTTTTATTAGTATATATTCTTAGCACTGTATCGCCAAAAATAGTTTTTGTTTATTCCTAACCGTAGGTCCTCGTTCTCCTGGCGGGCCAGGTAATCCTGCTTTCCCATCGGGTCCGGGGGCACCCATAGCTCCCGGGAAACCTCGTACGCCTTCTAACCCTTGTGGTCCTCTCTCACCGGTTGACCCTGGTGGTCCTGGCTGACCCGTATCGCCTTTAGGTCCCGGAGGTCCGTCCGACCCTCTCCGGCCACGTGGTCCTCTGTAACCCTAAGACGTGGCAAATATTATAAAATAAATTACGTTTTACTATGGGCTGTTATCAAAATAATGCTACTGCGAATGAAAATTGGCGTTCTGATTTGTTTAAATTCTTGAATGAAACAATTCTTACCCTCGGTCCAGTTTCACCCCGATCACCTTGCTGTCCCACCAAACCCTGTGAAAAAAAGATGAAAATATTTTCAAGTACCTATCATATTGTACCTGCCATTTATTGTCTCTGCATCTCCCTAAGGTTGACTGGTTGAAAATGCCTCAGGCATATATATTATATAGAAATTGTTTATTTTAACTTATTTATTTACTCATAAAAACTAATTTTTTCAAGATGTAATGAAAATTACTTACCATTAATCCCTTTGTGCCTCGTCTGCCTCTTCTTCCGGATGCACCCTTGTCACCCTTTTCGCCTTGGCTGCCTGGATATCCTTGTGGGCCTTGTGGACCTGTCGCTCCTTTCTCCCCGGCTGTACCAATAGGGCCAGTTTCACCCCTCGGTCCTTCTACACCCTAAAATCAAGAGTGAGATTTAGTGTCCGATACGAAGGAATTTGTGTATAGAGAAAGAAAGAAAATGCGTTTATTAGCATAAATATTTAAAAAAAACCGTGCCAAAAGGGCCTCAGCTCAGATAACTGAAAAGCTATTTTACCTTTTGTCCTTCAAGTCCTTCAATGCCAGTGGGACCGGGTTCACCTGTTAATCCCCTCTCTCCTTTCGGTCCCATGTCACCTTTTTCTCCCTCAACGCCTGCAGGTTAAAATTATTGTAAGTCTAATAGATTTGTTTACGTAAAACGACGCGATTAATATAAAATTTAGAATTCTTGCCTCTTATTCCTTTATCTCCTTTGTCCCCTGGCAAGCCTCGCGGACCTTCATCTCCTTTTAAACCACGACTTCCAGGAAATCCCAGCATTCCCTAAAATTGTAGATTTCTTGTTTAACTATATACTGTTACAATGTTTTATAAAACTGTTATACATAACATACATAACATAACTTCACGCCTTGTTTCCCCGAAGGGTTAGGCAGAGGTGTACCTATAGTACACCCACATTTCGCCAGTTATGTTTAAGTCCCATGTAATAGGGGGCGAGCCTATTGCCATCTACCGGGCACAAATCCAGACTCCGGGCTGCTACTGAGAAATTCTAGATAGGAGAACCCAATAACACTGCGTGACCTGGGAATCGAACCCAGGACCTCATGCTCAGCAGTAGCACTTGCGACCACTAGACCAACGAGGCAGTCAAACTGTTATACTTCGCGCTTAATTTCAGTACAAACCTGTGGACCCTGAGGGCCTACGTCTCCTGATGCTCCCTGTTGCCCTGGATTGCCGGGTGTACCTGGTGACCCCTCCGGGCCGGGTAGCCCTGAAATACCTGGTTTTCCTTGAGGACCCTGGAAAATATACCAAAATTATGATATGGTGCAGAATTATTAATATGACTGCAATCAACATAATCAGTATAAACACGCATCAAACAAAAAATATACATAGGTTTATATTTTTTAGAGATGTTATCATATTTTCATCGGTACCTGAATTCCTGGCGCGCCAGTTGGACCCTGTGGTCCCGATGAGCCTGGAGAACCTATAGTGCCGGGCTGTCCTGGCGGGCCCGGTGGACCCGGTTGGCCAGACGAACCCTTTGCTCCATGGGGCCCTTCAAGACCAGGTATTCCTGGATATCCGATTAGTCCTGGAAATCCCCTTGGTCCCATAAAGCCTCGGGGTCCCTAGATTAAAAAAAAAACAATTTGAGTAGTTAAATTAATTAGATGACCTTATTCAGCTTCTACTAAGAATTTAGAAGATTATTTACCAGTTCTCCAGGAATACCGGCTGGCCCAGGAGGTCCGTCGTCTCCCGGTGGTCCATCTTGACCAGGCGCTCCTGCTTCGCCTTGTAGTCCCGCACTTCCTCGTTCACCTTTGTCACCAGGCATTCCTGGTAGTCCAGGGTAGCCCTGCTCGCCTTTAGTACCGGGAGCACCCGTTGATCCCCTTTCACCATCCCTGCCTGCGTGACCTCGTCGTCCTAATCTTCCAGGTGGGCCTTGTAGACCCCTAGAGCCTGGTGCACCCTAAAATTAAAGACAACGTGAAGCTAATATCACACAAAATTAATCCGTATTTGCGGAGACTACAAAGTGACAATCAATCCGCGATTGAAAGACTTTCATTACCCACTGCCACGGATCCAGGACCTGCTCGCAACATTGGGTGGAGGTGAACTGTTCACTTGGTGCCGTGTCGTTACAAGCATTATTCGTGTGATAGTTGTGGTGAAAAGGGACATTTAAAACAGGTGTGCACTCGTAGTGAGAAGGATGGTAATTTTACTAAGAAGTCAAACAAAGGTCAGAAGCAGTATTATTTTAATCTTACTTGAGTGTGAGAAAGGGATGGAGCTAGACGTCCTGTATAGCTCCATCTCTTTCTCACACTGAAGTAACATTAAAATAATACTGCTTTAAGAGGTGGTGGTTGGCCCCGAGTTCTGTCTTGACAATTTTGTTACCGACTCCGATACTGATAACGATTGTAACGCCAAACAGACGAGGCTTATACCTAGCAATTATGAATGTATGCTATTGTAGAAAGGATAGCTGCTGTTAACTTCCTATTTTCATTCGCCGTGCCCGACACGACGATGCGACGCTGAATCAAAATATTACCTACAACTTAGATTAAACTTAAAAGGCCAATAGCTATATTTTATTTTATTATTTTTTAAAGGATTTTGTTTGTGTCGGAGGTTTTTTAAATTAAAAATTTTTAACGTTTGAAGTAGATTCGGGAAGTAAGATATCGGCTAAGTACCTCTATCAAAAAAGTTTTACGATAAGATGTTTTATAAGCTAAGGATAATTAGTTAAATATTATTTTTTATACTGGAGACGTTGTTCAAATACTCGGATATACCTATATACTGGTGACAATTACATACAACAATAAAGAACTTTCATTAAAACTATACATTATTACTATAATAGGGGGTCTCCGTTAATGAGGCGTACATGGATAAAACAGTCTGCTTTAAATCTCAGTGTTTGTCATTGTCATGAACATAGCAAAAATGGTGTAACTTTTGTAGACTTACAGGTTCCCCTTGCTCTCCCAGTTCTCCTTTGGTACCTTCTGGGCCTATCTCGCCTTCTGGGCCCGGTGGACCCGTTAGACCCATTGGCCCCTCTGCTCCTCGCATTGCAGCCTGCATTATTTTTCAAATAATTAATATGCTATTTACAAAAATGTTTCACATTGAAAATGTTTTAACAGAACATACCATGTGTTGTGAGAACATTTGTCGAAGTGCTTCCGATTGAGCGTCAGGTCCTTTGTCGGTTGACGACTGTTGTAGCTGCAAATAACGTTTATTTTACTAGAAGCTCCGTAGAACTAAATATACGAAAATGTAGAGAATATTGAAGGGTAATATTCCTTAGTAAAAGATTGTTGTGTTACTTACGGGAATAACAAATACGTTGCCTGGAGGTCCTGGGAATCCTTGCGAACCCTCAAAGCCAGGCTTTCCCGGCTCTCCCTTGGGTCCCCTTGGACCTTGCGGACCAGGTGGCCCGGGGTATCCTCGAGGGCCCATGTATGTACCAGAACTGCCATAATCGTAGTAAGTTTCGGATGAATCATAGGTTGTTGTAGAATTGTCCTGAAAGAAGTAGTGGTAATTGGTGAAGAAATGGTAACAGCATTCGTCCACATAATTTTAGGTCATTTTTTTTTTCAAATAGTGCATGGAAGTAATACATATCAAAGATCATTGAATTTTTTTGTTAAATAATGTAAGTATTTCGTACATAGTAAAGGAAGTGGATTTCTAAAACGGGCATCCTTCCACAAATAAATAAACTCTTTGTAAAAATGATCCTACTTAAACCAACTCAAAATTCCACAATAGAAAATGAGCAGCTAAACAAAAGACAATGTAATACACGTTATCTCACTTGGGTAACTTCCGGGGGATGTGTGAGCCAATCTGTATCTTCTGTGGTCGTCATAGGGCTGTAAGTAGTCTCCGTTACGACTAGGGTTGTCTCCGACACATCCGCTTCGTCATCGTCCCCTCGTTTAGACTTAAAAAAAAAGATACGTTATGAAAATAATCTCACGTGTCACAAAAACATGATAATTCCTTTAAAAAACCCATATTATGATATTATGTGTGGGTGGCATCAAATATAAAATGAAAGGAATGTTTTTGTTGTCCAAATGAGCTTTTTTTGTACATTATATTTGACATTACCTACATAATAAATCTATTACTGTGAATGTGTTTACAGACCGGTGGGACTCTCCTCTCTTACGAAGGTGGGTAAGTCTTCATACTCACTTATCCAAATAAGCGGTGTACCATTGAACGAACAGTTCAATGGTACACTACCTACTTGTTTATTATTGTAAATTTAATTTAATACTAACATTAGGCTAAGTTATACTACTACTAACAATATATGGATGTAATTCTGAAATAAAATATTTGAATTTGAATTACGTTTCTCTTTGATTCTCGAAGAAAGGCGTATGATTTACGAACTAAGTACTTTAAAAACAATTGACTTCTTATTCTCTACAGATTTAACGAAACTACGATTAGATTACCTATACTATTAAACTTACTCTTGGAGTAGTCCGTTCCAAAGCGACTTCGGGTTCGTTCTCGAAAGGAGTCGGCGGCGGCGGTGCATGTATAAATTCGTTATCATCCGTAAATGTACCAAAAATGCTGTTTTCATCTGAAATAAGTGCACTTTTAACAACAGAAACTAGTACTTTTAACACGGAAAGGTCTTTAAAATGTATAACTTTGATACCTGAATCTGTAGATGCAGATGCTGAGTACTGATTGTTGATAGGGAATGAATTAGCGACCTGCCATACTGGCTCAGGAGTAGTCAGTACTCTGATAGGCCACAGATTATCTGACTCATTTCTATCAAAAAACCTGTTTCTGCTGTGAGTTCCGTATCTCCTTCGTACATCGTCTTCTGTTAAAGTCCCTAAGTTTGGATGTTCTGTGGATTCTGGTCCAGGTTCAACATAGAGTATGGGGTTAACTTCTGGTTCTAACTGTGCTGCTGGCATTACAGGCACGTATGACAGGCCAAGTCCCCCTTCACAGTCGGGAGCTATTGATAAACACATGTCGTAGGCGACGTCCGGTTTGGTAGCGAATTGCAGTAACTCGATTTCACCCTAGAAGATAAAATAAGTTGTTGTAATTTCTGTAGAAAACGTGTTGCGCTAACCCCAAGTAACATGGGACAAGGGCAGGAAGATGATGATGATCCTTCTAAGGGCTTATTTCACCAATGAAACTGAACGCGATCAGCACATAAACCACGTTTAAGGGCTGTTCTTTGGAATATTGACACTGACAGCTCTTAAACGTAGTTTAGATGTGCTGATCGCGTTCAATTTCATTAGTGAAATCCGCCCTAAGTCTACTCTCTCGTACCTATCTTTGTTCCACCTTGAGATATTTCTTTAATGCCATTCGAATCAAAATAAAATTCAAAGTGTTTTAGACCTTTTTTAGTATAATTAAATAATTCCAAGTTAATTAATGAACAGTACTCTACAGAGCGACTGAGCTGTAATTTTAGTTCAAGAATAATAAAAGTTTATTCAAAGAATGAGATTACCTTCATAATGGAACCTTTTAAATGTATTGTGCCAATGAGACTTTTACTAATGACAAAATGTTTTTTTTTAAATATAGACTTATTATTCTTTTAACTTGGGGACTGTGACGTGTGAAATGCAGCATTATTACTATAATAAACGAGGTCATTTGAAAAATAGTTCTGAGTACCCTTATCATTACATGTGTGTTATACAAACAATACAATAAATGTATTGTATTGTTTGTATAACACACATAACATAACATCACGGCTTGTTTCCCCGAAGGGTTAGGCAGAGCTGTACTTATAGTACACCCACATTTTGCCAGTTTTGTTTAAGTCCCGCTGGCGAGCCTATTGCCATCTACCGGGCACAAATCCAGGCTCCAGGCTGCCACTGAGAAATTCCAAATCGGAAAACCCAATAACACTGCCCGATCTGGCAATCGAACTCAGGACCGAAAGGAGGAGGGTGATGGGGGGGGAGGGTTTTTTTTGTATAAAATTACATAATGTACTCGATTCCAACGCGTCCGGAGCTTAAATACTCTAACTGTACTGTAGTCAAGATATGGCACCTAGTAGCACTATTTTGAACAGGTTCGTAGCGGGAGTACGCTTTTATTCGTAGTATTTTTTTCTAATTGTGTTCTATGCTTAGAGGGATGTATGTATGTGTGGTGTTACGCGAATGGAAAGAATGAGAAATGAGTACATAAGCAGAAGTCTGAAAGTGGCACCGATAAATGGAAAGTTGTGTGGAAATCGGTTGTCGTGGTATGGGCATGTGATGCGGAGGAATTAGGAGATGTCGTGAGGAAAGTTTTGAGTATAAATGTGGATGACTATAAGAGTAGGGAACAAACAATGAATGGAAGGTGTGAAAGATGATGTTTAGAAAGGGAGTGACTACCGAGATGACGACTCATAGAGAAGTTTGGATGAAAAATACATGTTGCGCCGACGCCGATAAATTAATAATAATTTATCAAATTGCGATACCTAAGGGCAAGAGAATTATGATGTGTTCTATTTTTCAAGCTACCTCGTAATACTGGTCGGCAGTTACTTGGGAGCCGACCACCAGTGCACCAGCCAGGTTGAATGTGCTGCCGGGCTTGCGATCCAGACGCAATGTTTCTCTAACTTCACAATCCACTAGAAGAGTAGCTGAGTCGCCTTTTATACTGATAGCTATGCGATGCCACCTAAGAGAAACCACAATTAAATTTTAATTTTCATAAAACAATACAAACACATGCATTCACCACACACACACACACACACACACACACACACACACACACACACACACACAGGTTTATATTTATAATTCGCATGGTGTACATAATAAAGAGTATTCTATTCTATTCTATACATAACCAAACCCTATACAGATAATACCATGTATGATAATCTGTCTTTACAAATTAGATTTTGTTGCATCAATTAGCTTTCACAAGTGAGTGGGGATAAGGGTGTATTCACGTAGAAAGCTGGTAACCGGCGCCTACCAGCGAGCGTTGACAACCAGGCGCTTGTCAGCGCCGATAAACGCTGGCATATCGGCGCCGGTTTCCAGCTTTCTACGTGAATACACCCTAGGCTACAATCTTACTGGCTAGCAAAAAAAAAAACAGGTTATTTAACACTATTCGAACAAAAGAAGAACCGATACAATATGCCAGTAAAATAAATAAAAAAAAAACATTAGTATGTGTTTTAATAATTATTATTTGGAAACATCGTGTAATTATTTGGGCGGGCGACATTCTTCAGATACTTTTTGTTCAAACATTCGGTAATTTCACCCAATGTTCGTGATGCTGAAAGTTTTTTTTTTTTTATTAGATAAAGAAATATAAAGTATTCCGAAGCTTGTAGCTAAACTGTTCCAAACTAAACAATTAGAAATCTTATCGAAGAATTTCGTCTATGTGAAGTCCGACCGTAGCAATCAAATCAAAATACAATACCCGGCCGTGTGCGATGTGTCGGTTATACACACATTAAGTTTTAGAAGAAGTTTTGTGAGGACGCTTTGTTGAACATCATCCCCTGTCCCTCATGAATCTTATTAAAACTCGTCCTATTTATGCCTGGGTGCTGTAAAGGTGGTGCTGCAAAGGATACCTGCCTCAGGTTTCTTTTGTTTCATTCTCGGGTTGAAAAAAGGAAGAATGCACTTACTTTCCATCAGCGATATCGACCCGGTACGTGAGGAGCTCATGGTCGGCAGGATCGCCCCGTGTGTCCTCATAGTACAGTTCTATCAGGTTGCCCACCACCAGTTGCAACTGTTCGTCACCGGCGTCCGAATACAAGATGAATATTGGATTCTGATCCGTTCCTGTTCATAAATACATTTTTGTTTTTATGAGAAATTAATTAAACATTCAAGGCGTTGCTTGGATATCCAAACAGATTTGGGTAGATGCATAAAAGTAATTACTTTGAAGATAAATTAATAGCGATTCCGCTAAAAAAGCTTCCTAAAACGTTCAGCATCGTAGCATCGTAGCACACTGCGCGCTACGCCGTAGCAACGCGCGTAGCGCAGTCTTACGCAACCTTTTGTAAAAATCGCGTTCTAAATAACTATCTAATTGTATATTTTAAATTTTATCGTATTTTATATTATTGATTTCAATTAAGACTGAAATCACTTGCGTGTGTCTTGTACAGGCAAACTCAAGAAACTAATCTTGAATTTGCCTGTACAAAACACATTCAAAAATGTATTTCGCAGTGGATAATGATGACACAAATTCTTGGTAACGCAATTTCCTTTCGTTATTACGCTGTTGTGTATTGTCAGACAATTTGAAGTGCCTTTGTAATGAGGCCGTTTGAACCCTCTTAATAGACGGAAAACCGTAAAAACCCCAGAGAGAAAAGTGATTATGTTGTTTAGGTTATACCCAACACTCGTTTGAATAGGTGCTACAAGTAAGGAGAAGGTATTAATTGCTAAGCTCTTTTTTGCGATTAGTACAAGTTCTAAGTATATATTTTTTTTCGGAGTGGCCCTTTTGTTAAGATCTCACCTCATGTATGAGGTAACAAAATTTCAAATCCGGGCAAGTACCAATGTGACTTTTCAATTCATATGCACTTTTTGAGTTTATCTTAGACATTACTGACATCGGTATAGAAAAACATCGCGAGGAGACCTGCCGATCTATTCTGTAAACATCACACCGTGAACACTTAGGTGAAGTGAGTTTAAAGTGAGCTGTCAATCCCTAGTAGAGTAAGGTGGGATGACAGTTTACATCACGCTCACTTCACTTAAATTTTCACTGTGGGATCTTTACAGAATAGCACCACTTGACGTTATAGTTACTATAAGTGTAAAATCGCCAACCCGTCTTGAGCAAGCGTGGTGATCAATGCTCGTGCCTTCTTTGTATGAGAAGAGGCATTTGCCTTACAGTGGGATGATAATAGGCTGGTATTTTATTATTTATATAGACAATTTTAAATAGAAAGTGTTTTACCTGGCAGTCGAACCACAGCTAAAATTGAGAAATCTTCTGGAAAACTGTTGTAGAACATTCCAGCGGCCAATCGGTGCAGGGTGGCGTTCTCATTCAAGGCGATAGCTGTGTAATCGGAGTTGGTCTCTAGGGGGGACTGGCACCGCCCCGGGGCTCGAGTGACCCCATCAGGGAGCTCCTCGTTGTCCCGAACCACAGACAAAACGTCGAAAAACTCGGTCTCATTTTCATCTGAAATAAGAAAAGAAAGAAAAGTAGAAAGAAAATACGTTTATTTGCGGTAAAACGTGATGCGAAGAAAGAACATAAACACAAAAAACCGGCCAAGTGCGTGTCAAACCACGCACAATGAAGGGTTCCGTAGTTGGGATGAATTTATCCCAAGAACAAACTTAACATTGTAGTTGAAAAACATGTTCTCTCATACATTCCAACTGCAAATGTAAGTTGGCCGACTATTACTCGTTAACTTGTAAAGCCTACTTAGTTGTGATAGTTTTCCTTTTAACTTCGTTGTACATATAACTGAATTTTTTTAATTTTTTTTGTGAATTTTTTAACATATCTAAAACTAACCGTTTAGCTGGCAGGGGGAGGGGACACTTGACTCTAACAAAAATTAGCACTTTAAAGTTGTAATATTTCAAAAACGGATCCTTTAATCGAAAATATGTTTTCATAAACCTACAATATTTTTGAAATACCTATCCAACAACACCCCACACCATGGGTTAGACGAGAAAAAAAAACATCTCCACTTTACGTGTACAGGACGTACCCTAATTTTGAGTTTATTTTACCACTAGAAACTTAAGGGTTCCTTGTTAATTACGGAACACTAAAAAGAACAAGTTCGGGGAAAATATGCGTCATATCCACGCAAAACGGCCATAGCTCAGCATAATGCTGCGACTCTATGCAGACAGAGCTCCAGCGCTGGTTTTCAGCGACAGCCGGCGTTGACGTGATGTCGTCGACCGGTGGTACAGCATACAATGAGATGATATAAATAAGAAATAAAAATAAAATAAATACACAATACTTAAATATAAATGCTTAAATAAATATAAATATATGGGAAATTTATGGTTACATCAGAATTTATAGTAGATCAACTTATCTCATTAGCCCCATGGGAACTAACAGTTTATTCAGTAACATCAGCTCCAGGTCTGCCACAAATACGATGTCGATATCTCTGACCTAATCCTGTTGACCTCTTACTATAACTTCGATTCCCAGTGGAGGCATACGCCTGATCCAACCATTATTTGGTCGTACAACTTTTACTATTTATTTTTAGAGCTACTGTCTTTTCAGAACGTGCCACCAACTTTCTTTATCAAAATTGTATGCGTAGGCATGCGTCTCAATATCGAAATAAAAGCGTCTGTACTAATAATATTTACTCACCATCCCCGTTGCCCCCGATGAGTGCGCAAAACAATAATAAAAGGAGAAATAGTCCTTTTGTCTGTGGAGCCATTGCGGCCCGAATAAATATGTGAGGTGGTTTATGTTTTTATTTGGTCCCATCACGGTGGGCGCGCTGGGGGTGTTAGTCAGAGGCCGTGGGGTGTCGCAGCCTCTTGCCGTCCTCGCGGGAGCGGCGGCACATGTCGGCTAGCCAGCGGCGGCAGGCACGATACTGAGCCTCCGAGCCGCTGGCACCACATCACATCGCCAGCCATCTTTATTGCATTGGTGTCAAAATAATGAACGTTAATGAATAGACAGAGATCGTAAACTGCGTTCATTGAAAGCTATTTGAAATAGTTATAAATGGGACAGTTCCACAGATATGTATTTGCATAGGGTCAGGGACCGTAGTTTATCATGATTAAACAAGTTTGGGCTAAGATAAAGGCAAAGATTAATAGCTATGTTTAACTAGTACACATAAGTCGAAAACAAACTCCACATGAAGGTTTAGTAAACAATAATAACACATACTGTGTTTTTGCTTTTGTAAAATGTTGTTGTCGCCTGGAGTGACTATATTCTTCGATCAATTGATCAAATCCAATTCGGCGCTATGAGCTCTCTAATAAAGATTCATTTGTTTTGCGACTAGGCAAAACATTTTATAGCACTAAAATACTAAAGTCGATGTACTTTCTTATATTTTCATTAGTTTTAAGTCTTTGTAAATATTTGTGTTGAATCCGTAATTGATTTATACGTTTGTAACTTAGGTACTAAGTTAAGGCAAGCTTTGCGCCCTCACGCACCTAGTCGCCGCAGGAGACGCCCTGGGCGTCGGGAATTGACAGCCGATTCCCGGCCACCGTAGGCGCGGGCTTGCGGACGGCGAGCGATGAGTAGCTCGCCGTCCAGTAAGGACCAAGCCCGAGTCGACGGCGCGTTGTGTTCCACGCGCGCCTCAAAGAGATGTCAGCACTATTGACGGGGTCCGCTAGGGCCGATGCCAGCTAGGGTTTCGGGATGTTCGAAAGAGTTACCGTGGCCCCGGCACAGGCAACAGAAAGAACACGGGTGGGTTTTAGTCAGTAAAAGTCTGACACGCCCTCCCGCTCCGCCCAGAGCGGGAGAAGTCATTTGATGATTTCCCATCCACAAAAAAAAAAAAAGGTACTAAGTTAAAATACCTAGCGTATTTTAACTTAGTTACAAACGTTAAGGTTTTGAATAATTTACAGGGGATTTTTCAGGTAGACTCACGGGCTTCACTTCCAAGTTGGGAACACCAAGAGCTGCTCCGTATCTTCAATGCAGTTTACACAACGATTGCAATTAAGCGTTAGCTCTCGAGCTTATGCGACATAAATAGCCTGTATACACGAACAACTTACTGTAAGTGTAAGATAATACCCATGTCACATGGTGACAAACAGAACAAAGCAAGAAAGTTTGCCTCATTACACACTAGAAGCACGACGTACTTGTAGTTTGCGTGGCATATATTTGTCACGGAGCTCGGTCTCAACGAACTTTCACATAGTTCCTACCTGTTACGTAGTTAGTCTTGGGGACTGGTAGCACCTACCTACCACTAAATATAGGCCATACGACATTTTCGATGTAGGTATTTTACTGCTACGAAAAGCCGCGAGTTGTGTTTGACGAAAAAATTGGAGATCGTATTGTGAAATTGGAGATGGTATGGTAGGTAATAGGTAACACGGGCTGGTGTCCGCAACTCCACGTCAGTGCGCATATTTTGCGTAATGGGTGGGAAAATCGATTATTCGATCCACCCCAGCTCCTCAAGGAAGGCCAGCAACGCCTTGGTGTTACTGACAGTCTCACGTAGGGTAACTGGGTTACCGAAGTACTTTGCCCTGTATGTGACGAGCACTAGGCAGTTTAGTAGCACATGAGCTGCTGTCTCGTCGTCCTCCATGCAGGCCCTGCACAGCGGACTGTCTGTGACTACTATGACAAAGAGGTGTTTATTAAATGACCCGTGGCCAGTTATAGCTGCTGTAACTATACGCAGCTGCTGTTAAGTTAGCCGGAGAAGCCGCTTCGTGAGACGGCCATCAATTGCAGGGACTGCTTCCTTGGCCTCGTAGTATGGTATTACTAGCATAGCTTGGCAGGCAGCTTTGTCAAGTTTTAAGAAAACAAAACAGTATACAGTACTTAGATACCGTGCGACCAGCTCAGGAGAAGCGTGGCTTTGTGAAAATAAAGGTTTACAGCTTTTCACATAATAATAACGTTAACAGAACATCGCCGATTGTTAAACACATAAAAGTTAACTGGTCCCTTGTTGGCAATCAAAAGGAACTCATAGTAAGATCTGCTACAAACTTACATTAACCCGTTCGTTTCTTTATGTTTATCTTTGAAATAATCAACACCATGTAGGTTTCAGAGTAAAATATTGACTTATTTATCAAGGAAGATCTATTTATAGAAAGATAATAATATACGTTTGATTTACGCCTACTTAACCCCGCGGTTTCACCCGCATATGTCTCGATCCCGTAGAGATATCGGGATAAGAAGTATTCTATGTGTTAATCCAGGTTATAAACTATCTGTCTGACAAACATCCAAATCCGTTCAGTAGTTTTTACGTGAAAGAGTAACAAACATTCATCCATCCAACCGCACAAACTTTCGCGTTTATAATATTAGTAGGATTTCACGACAGGGGTGAGGAATTATGTCCCGTACTTTTAATCACAAGTCAGAGGTAGGGTGAGGCGATGCATATGCTTACAAACCTATAGGACTGCAAATTCTGATTGCGAAATACCATTTGTGGGGGTCGCCAGCTCGCTGAAGCGTGGCCTGATCTTTACAAATATGGTCGCGGTAGATCGTGCGTGAACACTTTGCCTTATTAAAATCGTAGAGATTTTTACAAACCTTTAGCCAACTTCGAAACGGACCTTTTCAATTAAATGCATCACGTAAATGTTAACCTCTCAGGAGTATTCGCTGCCGGGAATCAGTGGCATGGCGGAGTCAGCCCAGTGTACAGGAACGCCACAGATTTATCGAAAGCATTTTATGGAGAGCCTCAAGTTGTGATTACCATTTTATAAGTTAGAGATGACGTAAAAGTAATAGGATTAAAGATTAGCAACAGTTGGGAATGATATATGAACCTAGTTCTTGATGAAAAAGCTTCGCACTTTTTCATAAATTGTAAAATTACAGAAAATTTATTGATAGGAAGGTATTGAATTTATTTGACTGGAGAGTTTTTCACACAATTTGAATTTTATACACGACAAGCCTGGAACCTGGAACGACATCATTTTATTGAGAAAATAAATATTTTCTTTTCGTGCTCTCACTTGAGTTGTAAAAGGTTTCGTTCATTTATAAATGTCACTCTATAAAAGGTATGGAAACCTGCTTAGCATTCAAGAATAACATAGTATGACCCAGCTTTACCGATCTGATTTACGACCATTTTTTTATTTTTTTTTTATTGCTGAATGGGTCTCTCTTGCCCTCGATCACGCCTGATAGAAAGCGATGGATGAGAAATAATTGTAACACCCCAGTAACGCTACTTTTACACGACATTGGTCTGCACGCTTTTCGCAGTAAAAGGGCTAGATTCACTTGGCGACATGCTTGAATACTGTACAGTACTTATTAGGGTACTGCAATAAGGGCCTGCGGGTGACAAAATTGAGGCTATGTCGTCACTCGAGCAGTCAGGCTCATAGAGGTGGCACGCAGTATTAAATGCGCGCCTTGATGGGAGGACGTAGGGTCATGTGATTGGCCGTACATAATGATGGGGCCCGCTAGGCATGGCGGGCTGATACCAGTCGGGGGTGCGGTGAATGTACAAGTATCTTCCAGGCCCCCGACTCATGGTACTGGAAGGAATAGTGGGGTTTTAGTCGGTAGGAGTCCGACATAACCTCCGTTCTTCCCGGACGGAGGGTATCCATGAGGATTTCCCCAAGAAAAAAAAAGGATACTTACTGCAATAAACGTGCGGTATTTTTCCGTATGAACCGTTCACCCGTTCACCGTTCCGTTCCGTTATGTTCATACGGAAAAATACCGCTAAAATGTGAAATGTGAAATGTGCTGCACGTTTTTTGGACTTTAAATGTTGATTTAAAGTCCAAAAAACGTGCAGCACATTGCCGTGTGAACGAGCCTTACTGGGTCTAATTACCAATCGGCATTCAAAAGTGATGTCAATAGCTGGCATAGTTACAGAGTTCAACAGAAAACATTACGCATCAGTGTAATTGATTTTTACCGAAGAAACCTTGGATCAATTGTTAGATGTAATGAATGGAAGGAATTTACGATACCAATTTGTGAAAATGACATTTGTGTTTATACATAGTATGGCGCCTATAGGGACTTACGAGTTATGAAATATTTCAAACATAAATGAATCGATCGTAGAGTCGTGTCTTTAGTGTTTTTCATCACTTCGAAATTCACTTTAGTGAGGAGTTAGAAGATTCGAAGTGAATTTTAAGGTAGATTTAAAGTACACCTATAAAGCTTGTCTGACCACCAGTCTTACCAAGGGATTTTACCCACTAACCGGGTTGTGGAGGTCAGATAAGCAGTCGCTTCAGCTGCATCCGGTTAGACTGGAAGCCGACCCTAACATATAGTTGGGAAAAAGCTAGACAGATGATGATAATGAAGTATTTGCGAGCTACCTACATACCAAAATTTTCCAAGCTCACACAAACTAAAGGAGTACATTATCCAAGAATCTATTCAATATTTAACTGGCATTACGTATCCATTGATGATAATGTTCAGAAACATTTTATAGTAGCCATTATCTAGTGAGTTCAATGAGAATAATTGCGAATAAATTCGCGTTTAGCTAAGTAGTACGTGGTAGGCAATCAGTTAGTATTCACAAGGCGTAATATTTCTTATTGCAGCTGTGACCTAAATATGCGGAGCAAGTCGTAATTCAAAGATTTATGACAGTGCAACATATAAAATGTTTGTCGTATTGAAAGCGAGGCGGCAGCGGTGTGGCTTCGGCCGGGAGGTAGCTCGATAGATATACATATCTATACCACGTAGATATACGTATTTAGCATACGTGCGATACATTATATTTACGTTTACCCCGGGATGTACAAAAGCGTAGCCCAGGTGCGTGTGGAGATCTCGAAGCTCTAAATGTGCTCGGTCGTAGGCCGATGTAATTCTCCGTTAACCCAGGTTATACAAAAAGGTTTTCCACATGAGACTAACTAGTATCTATTGTGAGTAAACTGTTTGTGAATATCACATTTTGTATTTAGTGTGATATTCACAAACAGTGTATTTAGTGACGTGCGCATCGACGCCATGACACCTTTTCATTCATAGTGACGTCACTCTTACAATCTCACACATAAAGTTGTACAAGGATTCAGTGGGAAAATAACGTCGCCATCTTGTTTTTCAAATTATTTCACAGCACAATATTGCACAAATGTTTACCAACAGCGCCCCCCTCTCAACATCATTCGACCGCCAAAAGATCCTTAAAGCATTGTACTTAATTACAGTCCTGTCGTCAAGTGAATGCGATCTTGACACCTGTCAGTTTCATACTAATGAATATGTGTTTTGCGAATTTGAACTTATTTATTACTAGAAATGGTCCGACTGACAGGTGTCAGGAACGCATTCTCTCGACGGCCGGACTGTAGCTACCAAAAGACAGACGTTCCGCGATTTATGTGGCGCAGGCTTAAGGCCCTTTGTACACGGCACGGTTTCTTTACGGTACGGCGTATAAACCACACCGTTGAAAAAACGTGTCTGTCAACAAGCTTCCACAGTGATCCATACAACACTGACGACCGTGCCTACACACGGCGAATAAACCGTAGTTTTTCACGGGAAGAAAAACGTGGGTGTGTACAACGAGCCTAACACTCTACTAAACTATGTTGTGGAGTACTGTAAGAAAGCACATTCGGCGTAGTTATGCTGATGTTATGGCTCGTTAACATTCTCTGATGCGAGGGAAATTCAGGACGTAGGGTATAAATGCAGCACTTGACAACACGATATTATAGCCCAAAACATAACTAATGGCTGTCATGGCAAATTGACCGCCAACTTAAATTTTCCGTATATTAAAACCACAACTGTCATTCTTTGGTTGTAGTATGAAATGGCAACTTGACGTGGGATGTTAATTTACTTTACAATTAATTTCCCTGACTGTACAACTGAGTTCAGGGTGCACCTATAGGTTATTTTATTCTGGTTTTCTTACCGAAATAAGACCCCATGCTTATAACCTCTAAAACCTGAACCATTGAAAAACTATTTCCATTTTGAATGCGGAACGTGTAAGGCTGTCTAATAATGCCTTCCGCATTTAACCCCTTCTATGCGCCTTAGATTCGACTAATGTTTTAGGGACGCCTTCAACCCCTAAACCTTCATTGTTTTCCAAAAGTGGGGCAGCCTTGACTGTGTGACAGATAAGTGTAAACTTAATTAATGCAAGGCGAGCAAATGGGGTAGTATTTGTTTTATAAGGGTTCTCTAGGAAATTGCTTCCAGCATGAATTTCCACGCGATCTCTTCACTACATAATTATTATGGAAGCCAACTTTTTTTTAACGTGGCTATTATAAGCCTTTGATGGCCTTATATGAAAGCCTTAGATTGTGTATTAGCCTCTTCTGTGAAGTCGGATAAAAGAAAACAGGTAGATAGGTGATATAGTACGATTTATTTCAGGTCTCAGACATCCAACTGCTACAAAACATATCGATTCTTTAGCCAGAGTCCTCGACGACGAAGCAATTCAAGAAATTAGAGGGTTTTAGTTTAATTTAATAAAACATTAATCTAAAATCCCCATCTGAGTCTAGAAACGCACCAATTAATTTTTCTTCCCGAAGACAGTCCGATTCGTTATTAGAAATTAGATTTATTGTAGTACTAGCTGTGCCCGCGGCTTTGTTTGCGTGGATGTCGGAAAACATTATCCTATTTAAATCGGATTTAATTTACAATTTCGTGGTTTTCAATTTGACAGGACAGACAGAGTGTTGTGGCGCAGCCTGGGAGAGGCATATGTCCATCAGTGGAGTGCGATAGGCTGGGTTGATTGATTGATGGTTTTTAATTTTGCGCTTTACCTTTTTGCGGGGAACCCTAATTCTTTATTTTTCTAGAATAAAAGTATAACATTAGCTGTTTGCCAGTGAAAGTTTCGTCAAAATGAAACGGATGGACCGATCAGCCGTTTTAGAGATTAGGCGGAACAAACAAACAGACAGACAAACATTTTATAAATTGTTTTTTATTATAACTACCGTTTATACTTTCATAAGCATTTAGTGTAAAGCTGTTATTTTGACATTACAAACAGACACTTCAATTTTATTTATGTGTAGATATAGGTTAAATGAACGTCTTAGGTAATTAAGTGGTATACAATATTTTGCTTTAAATACGAATCAGACAATTTCCTAGAACGAAATATAATAGTGCGCCTCTAAGTTGAATGAATAATATACAGTAGGTAGGTAGTTTTATATTTTTGATTTCACGGTTTCAGGATGAGTTTCCTGAAAAACTTTTTCATTTAATAATGACTGGTATAGTTTCGAAACTTTTGGGTACTTGCTGATGTCCAGTTTATGTCTGAAAAAGAAAAAAAAAAACTCTTAAAACTCTTTCATGTGTTCAATCAAAACTTTTATTTTTTGACGCAAACTGTGTTTTCGATTTCAGATAACGTTTTACAGATAAAGAGCGAAGAAATGGAAAATAAACAGATTTGTCAAACCTTCGAGTTAAAGTGAAGTGTTTTAGTTTTCTATTAGGCCACACGCTCACTTGTTAAAATATTGTCCATGGTAAAAGTGAATAATGGAAGAAAAACATAGATTGTTAGCTTTGCGTCTCGCACGCAATTTGTGGGAGTCGAGCGGGGAAGTGGTTGTGAGCTTACTTTGTAATCCCCAGCCTTAATTACGACCGAAATTATAATTATGCGTAAAGCTTGAAAGATTGTTTAATTAACACGTTAATTACTAACTAGGTATATCATCAGTAAGGCCTTGTTATTGTAATTGAAGGGATTTTCTTGTTTAGCGGTCAACTGTTATGTTTGTTGGCCTGTTTTTGTAAATAATTAGTAAATATTTGTTGGTATATTCTTTGGGTTGTATGAGGGGGTTGTGGCTAAGAAATAACAGCCGCACGGGTCGATCGATCAGGTTAAGCTATGCTTGCCGCGGTTGGTCCGTGGATGGGTGACCATCTTTAAATATCAAGACCCCTCGGTGCCTCGGAAAGCACGTTAAGCGGCTGGTCCCGGCTGTCATTCGTGTATCTTTGACAGTCACGGGTTGACAGAAGCCCGAAAGTCTGACAACCAGTGTCACCAAGGGGTATCGTATTATCGGGGGGGGGTAGGTTGTGGAGGTCAGATAGGCAGTCGCTCCATGTAAAATACTGGTATTCAGCTGCATCTGGTTTGACTGGAAGCCGACCCCAAGGAAAAAGCTAGGCAGATGATGATGATTCTTTGGGTTGTATCTACTTGTTATCTCTAAGGAACCGTCAACCATGTGAACCAAGTGAACGATATCCGTGATAGTCCCGTACACGCGTTATTTTTAAGGCCTTAGAAAACCAGCTGCTAAAAATACAAAAAAAAAAAAAACGCTAGTTTACAAACCCACCTGGTTACGGCATTGTACAGCTGAGGCACAAGACATAAATCAGCGATGGTGATCTGATCTCCAACGCAATATTTCCCAGCTGTCTTTTGCAGCAGTTCTTCCAAGGTCTGAAGACCGCGGTCAGTCCAATATCTCGTGAACTTCGTGAACTGCTCCGTCGTGTCGAACTGGGGCCTTAGACCAATGTTTTGTAACGGCTGGATGCCTGAGACTACTATCTGCAAAAGAAAATGGTTGAGTTTACGTACGATAGGTAGTGTCTTGCTGAAAAAGCAATTTAAAACTTTAAAAATAGAACCACGGTTATCTATTAGTTATGGCCAGGAACTATGTATTTATAAAAAAAGATCCTAATATATCTCAAGATACTATCAGTAGACGCTTCGTGGAAACCGATCTCAAATACATATAGAAGCACCATCAAGAAATCGTTCCTTACCAAGACACTTAAAAAAAAAAACATTAAAAATCATGTCCGTGAAATCATCGACGTTCTTAGACTGGCCCTCACAGTCACCCGATGCTAACCTGATCAAAAGTGTTTGGGTGTTGATAAAGCCTAACATGTGTGTAAAAAATACACATGACATACCCGCCGAACTCGTGGATGGGAAATCATCAAATGACTTCTCCCGCTCTGGGCGGAGCGGGAGGGCGTGTCAGACTTTTACTGACTAAAACCCACCCGTGTTCCTTCTGTTGCCTGTGCCGGGGCCACGGTAACTCTTTCGAACATCCCGCAACCCTAGCTGGCATCGGCCCTAGCGGACCCCGTCAATAGTGCTGACATCTCTATGAGGCGCGCGTGGAACACGACGCGCCGTCGACTCGGGCCTGGTTCTTACCGGACGGCGAGCTACCCATTGCTCGCCGTCCGCAAGCCCGCGCCTACGGTGGCTGGGAATCGGCTGCCAATTCCCGACGCCCAGGGCGTCTCCTGCGGCGACTAGGGGCGTGAGGGTGCAAAGCTTGCCTCTCCCTCACGCGTCCCGCCTCCTCCTTCACGAGCATTGCTGCTTCGCAGAAGGAGGTAATGGCTTCCCATGCAATCTCGCTCCGTACCATGGCCTGGACCAGGGCCGGACGCGAGAGATCGCCGCCGCCGATCGCTTCCACGAGGACACGGCGGTGCTCCGCCCAAGCCGGGCAGACCTCCACCGTATGCTCCACCGTGTCCTCCGGGCGATCCACACAGTGGTGACACCCGGGCGTTTCCTCCCGCCTTATCCGGAACAGGTACCTCCCGAAGCACCCGTGTCCGGTGAGGACCTGCGTCAGGCGGAAGGTGAGGACG
Source organism: Fissipunctia ypsillon (assembly GCA_947568875.1). Classification (NCBI taxonomy): domain Eukaryota; kingdom Metazoa; phylum Arthropoda; class Insecta; order Lepidoptera; family Noctuidae; genus Fissipunctia; species Fissipunctia ypsillon. The sequence continues at coordinate 18,982,291 of OX387645.1, read as the reverse complement.
CCGTGGCGCCTCTCCAGCCACTCCTCAAAGAGGGGACTTATCGCCGCAATTGTGGCGTGCCCAGCGCTGGGTTGCGACAATCGCACTCTCCATGCCGCCATGAGATCTTGCCGGAGCTCTGTCCGCCGTGCCACGATTTCTCGCGGCAACAGAGTTACGCCCCGGCGTCCTGCCTCCTCGCGCCACTCCCACATGTGCGCGAGGATTTTTGCCTCCAGATCCCATGGCGGTAATCCGGCAAGGAGGTTCGCCGCCTCCCCGGAGACCGTGCGGTATCCCCGGGCTAACCGGATGGCCATGAGCATGACCCTCTGGGACGCGTTCAATCGACGTACCGGTCGTCGCCTCACGGAACGCGCCCACACCGAAGCTCCGTAAAGGGCCATGGACCGCACGACCCCCGCGTAGAGCCTCCGGCAGGAGGCATTTGGACCCCCCAGATTGGGCAGGAGCCGCCCCAAGGCAGCCCCGGCCCGCTCCAGTCTGGGAGCCAAACGTCGGAATACCCGCCGAACTTAAATGTGACATAATAATAGTCCTCCAGACCGAATTTCGGGCATGGCGACCAATCTCAGCGGAGACCAGCCTTCGGTGCGAGAGATATTATAGTGCAGAAGTGTGTGCGCTAACACCAGTGCACTCTCTGTTCCCTCAGTCTGATAATCAGATGAAAGGCAATCCCTCACGACCGGAGAGAGATCAGGCGCAGGGTCAACGGCTTAACATGCTTTCCGAAGCACGGGGGTATCACACCACCAACTTCCAAACACCAGGCTGTTACTAAAAAATTCCTAATCGAAAAACCCAATAACCCTTAGCCCGACCCGGGAATCGAACCCAGGACCCCACGCTCAGCAGTCGCACTTGTGACCACGATACTAACGGGGCAGTCAAAAACGTAACATACAATTGTTTAGCCGCGATGTCGCCAAAAAGTAATGGAAAATACTTCAAACAACTTCTAATTAGTCAATATCACTATGACATGTCAGCTACTTGCATTTGTATTTTCACCCTTATAATAATAGACAAGCTTTGATGACGTATTGATATAAAACATGCAAGTGTAAATTCTGAACCACTTTTATTATCATTTTCAAACGCCTGCGAGTAAGCCAATTTATTCAATAATGTTGCCAGACACGCACTTGTCACCACCAAGAATTCAGTTGTTTCAGATAGTTGGTGATTAGTAGTTCCGGAGATTTCCTTGCTGTTACCTATAAAGATACAGACTATCTACGTATAGTACGGCTAGTATTTAGGGCCGCCGGAACACATACCATGTCCCCAATCATCACATACCGTACACATTGACCAAAGATACGGTAAAACCGAAGCAAGTCATAACTTACGAAGACTGGCGACATAAATTCCGTCCTGATAGCTACAGTTAGATATTCACTGATAGTTTTTTGTCAGACAGTCTCTGAAATCTACAGAAACAATTATTATCAGACCGCTGAAAATGGAGGGCAAGATTATTAAAACTTTTTTCACTGATTTTAATTGAGGGACCCTAGATAATTCAAAGTTTCATGATAATTGCCGCCCCAATGCGAAAGGGTTACGCCGCTGGAGAATTAACACCTCGAATACCCTTAAATGCGGACAGGTTAAATGGCAAATTTAATTAATTATATAATTCGGAGAACAGTTAGCGAAAGTTGAGCCATAAACCGTTTTTATTATTGAGTTATGTTTTGTCAGCATCGTAATCAAGTTTGAATGGTCCTTCAGAGTTGTAATGTTTGTTTATTTACTTATTGTTTTATATCATTATATACGTAACGTGCAGTCTAAATAAGGTATACCTAATATTTATGTATATTTCTATAAGAACTTCAATTTTCTGACAAACTGACCGACTCTGACTATTCAAAAGTACATGTAAATAGGTAAATGGTTTAATATGAATATAAATGCTTTGAATTTGAGTTTCTTTTGTACAAACCTCACAGAGTTCTCTCATCTTGGCCTTCAGTAGCGGAGATTTCGGAGTCAGGGCCGGCTCGGGGCGAGTATCCTCCAGATACTGCATGATTGCCATGGACTCCACCAGTGTCTCATTATCTAAACATTAAATATAAGATTATACTTAACGCTAACGTTTGAGGCAGTCGCGCTAATAAAACGAGGAAGTGAGACGACATGAGTCGAATTTTCAGAAATCTCGTACTAAATATCTCCTCCGTCTTACTCGAACGTTTCATGACCGCAACAGTCCCGAGTTTTGGCATGTAGTCACATTTTAGTGACATTTCAGTCAGTGGTAACTACAAATGTTTAATGAATATGGGCACCGACTAATTAAGCAAAACGTTGAACAACAATAGAGACACGAAATTCCACTTCCAATAAACATGACGAAAATAATTGATAGCGATTGATTGACCATTGACTGAACAATCAATCGTTGTCAAATGGTGTGACTTGAATTAAGCAATCAAAATTTGTAGACACTTAAAGAATGTCTAGAGATAACATTTCGCGAAAAGTCTTTAGTAAATCAAAATAGTTATTTGATTCAATAGATTCTTAATTTGATCCTGTCTCAGTTGATCGATTCTGTTCTGACTACAGAACCATTTAATTTGTTAAAAGGTCTCACTTCTCATTGATCCTCCTATAACGTAGCTGTCCCTAAATTGCCAAATTCACTTAATTCGTTTCGTATTTGATTTGCAGGTAAATTAAGCGAACTTTACAAATTCCTCGAGGCGGAAAGTTTGAGCAAATAAGCTTGCCAAGTGGTAAATTATTTTCGTAAGTAGCACAGGGTGTGATTTAATTTGAACCTTCTGCTACAGAGGTAAATGTGTTTATGCTGTGTCGATTAGCTCTTGTATTCTGTAGCAGCTTTGATCGTTGTCCCGAGAGCACATATACATAATTTCTGTCAATATTCGTTCCCACATTAGTTTTCTACATCGGGACATCGTTTGACACGTATTTTTTCATTCAAACGTTATATCGTCTACTTTCTTTTTGTAGATATTGTCCATTGTTTATTTGGTTCTCAAATTAATCGAAATAGTCTGAGTAGGTGTGAGGTCTGTCCACATCTTTTTTATTACTATATTTAGTCTCACATTTACTTGAAATGTCCCTAATGGATGAGTATTCGAATTGAATTGGATTGCGCAGGCATTATCATATCTACTCATTGCATGATAACTGCAATGTAAACAGCTATTCGAATCTTGTAGCGAATTCACACCGAAACTGCTGAAAAAAAGAAAGTTTATTTCCATAGCAAAATAAGAATGTTAAAAACAAAAATAAAGCTTGTCATGCAAAAATATATTTAATCTTTAGGCAACATCCAGTGGAGCGTCGAAATTCAGAAGCAACTAAGCAGCAAAATGAGCACAAATAAATAAGTTCAATTAAATCACGTCTAAAATTTATTCCAATTTGTTTCGTCTAATAAAGCTGTTACAATAATTGCGTCTCAGATGATCAAAATACTTTACAATCCTTCGCAATTTACTATTGTCTTGCAGTCGTAAAGCTGAACAATCTGCTTAGATAAATATATATGAGGAGCCGTCGCACTTTGCAGGATTCAATGACCCAAATAGTTACCAATTCAGTCAGATTTTTTCTATGTGCGATGTTATTAGGTGGCGACACATTCATTTAATAGCTATTTGCGGAGTTATTGACCGCCGGTCCACTTAAACAAACGGTCGCTCGCCTCGAGCACGCAAATGATGTTTGATTGTACTGGACCGCGGACCGGCGACACTGCTTGAATTTTTAATGTTGCAGCTTTAGACCTTACAACGCAAACACTTAGCAAGAAAATAAAAAATGTTTAGGATCGCAGTTTGAGTGCATTCTAATGGGCCCATTTATTTACCTACGTGACCAGATTTACTTTCAATTTGTTTATTTGCAAAATGTTTTCTTTTTCAATGATTCAATAAAGAGTAAATAGATAAATATGCACCGCATAATATCATTGTTTTGTGTCATACAAATTCTTATCAAAGAGCTTTGAAGATTACATTTCAATACCCGTAGAATTTTCAAGACTCGATTTATTTACATTCTGATCATACAAAACAGATACGGAAAGCTAGCTTTTATCATCGTCTGTAATCTTTGCTAAACCGTTTCAAAACGAGTAACGGATCTTTAATACCAGAGAAAGTAAATTATACGGGTGAGCATATTAGAAGCTCTAATGTGTTTATGTTGGGGGTCTACCTCTAACATTCATGGTACTGCACTTATCAATTTGAAAGCTGTAAATAGACCTAGGGCATTAAACTTAGGATACTGTGAAAGATTTATCTTTCTTTGTACACAATGTATGTATTTTGTTTACGATAGAGGTCCGTACTTTCGGCTTTGTCTACATATATTTTACAGCGAAAATTCCGAATGTTTTCAAATGAATGCTTGATAGGTGATTATGAGGAGGTCGTGGCTAAATGATAACAGCCGCAGGGTCGATCGAGGTTAAGATACGCTTGCCGCGGTTCGTGGATGGGTGACCATCCATTACATATCGAGACCCCACCACTACGTGTCTCGGAAAACACGTTAAGCCGTTGGTCCCAGCTGTCATTCGTAGATCTTTGACAGTTGTTACAGGTAGAAGACCAAAAGTCTGACAACCAGTCTTACCAAGGATTTTACCTAGTAACTGGGTTGTGGATATCAGATAGGCAGTCGGTCCATGTAAAGTACTGGTATTCACCTACATCCGGTTAGACTGGAAGCCAATCCCAACATACTTGTGAAAAGGTTAGGCAGATTGATTGCTTGGGAGGTAATCAAGGTAGTTTTAGCAAGTTTTGGTCGAATTTGTATCTTAAAAATATGTATAAATTAGGCCGCATTCTCTGCACCGAAACGTATAGAAAACACGAAAAGCAACACACCAAAACGTATCTATATGTAAAAATAAACGTTTTGGCGTGAACGCGGCCTTAAATTGTAATAATCGCAATGAAAACTTAGGTGAAAATATTGTAAAGTGTTCCTCAAAGCGCCGGCGACTGCACCGGGATAACGACCTGTGATAATGCTGGGAGGTACATCAGTCTTCCCTCTTTCAATATTGTCCCTTAGTAAACCAATCAGCCGACAGCCTGGGCCTAGTGCTCTAAGAATTGAACATAAGCCATGCGGGCTATTCGTATCCCTATTTATATCTCTGACTAGAGAGATTGCCTCGCGACACAGATGATAAATCTTATGTAGTCGTTAGCTATTGTCTCGAGCACTCCGTATTCTCTGTAAGTAGGTACGATACAATTCATTTCAATTTAATATCGACTAATGCAATATTTGAGCTGTCGATATTAATTTTTTTTTTGAAAATTACTTACGTCTGTAATTTTCTCTGGTTTTCACAAAGAGACTTTTATTTGGCCAAGTTATGACTGTGTCTATATTTTGCAGAATCTAGGATTAGGCTGCTGTTTATGAGTTTTCTGGTACCCACAAATGAAGGCACCATCACAATCAGCTAGTGCAAAGTGAAGTACGATTAACATAAGTTTTAAAACTTATTAATTAACACAAGTTTTTGATCATAAACATATGTATGTTTGGGTTAAAGTATTTTTCTATGCGCCTGAGTCTCCAGAAATAAATTGTATTATTACTATTTCGTCTTTGACATTTCTCGGGACCAGGGGTCCCGGACCTTTGGAAGGCGTACGAGGGGCCGAAGCCAACACGCAGAGTTTACGTTAGACCCGTTAGACGTTTTTAATGAAATGAGGCACCAACCGACGATTATCCCTGTGCGCACTATGCAAGTGCACCTAAGGACCACCTTCGGTTGTTGTAGGACTATTGTCCTACAAACAAATCCATAACCCAATCAAAAAATCAATCAAATAATCAAATAAAACAAACAAACAAACAAACAAACAAACAAACAAAACAAACAAACAAACAACAAAACAAAGAAATTGGACTATGGCTTTGAGTGGCTAAAGTGGACTGGTTACCTAGAACTATGGAAGGACTGCCTGATCAGTGTTTCATATATACACGGATAAAATGGTAGGGGGTGACTGGCACACTCAATAATGGGCCCCGAAAACGGTCGCTAGCACATAGTGTCGTAGCGATAAGCGGACAACATGTCCTGAGGTGCTTATCAACTCAACTTAATCCCTATTAGCATCTTACTGGAATACTTCTTTCCTCCGAGCACGTTTGCTAGTCAGTGTTCTTTCCAGCCGACCAATAAAAGCAAGCCAGAAGTGAGGAACAAGATTTCTCCCGGAAGATAGGGTCCGTGGGGTCGCTACTGCCCAACAGCTCGCCACATATGCTGCCCTGCAGGTTTCTGTATCTCTTTTGGCCTGGCATCCTAGACTTGTTCCTGCAAAGTAAACTTTATCGGCACAGACCTAGAGTTCGGAGCGCACAAGTCCCACCACGACGTCAACGTAGACAACGTAGACAGCACGAACGCAGTCCCTCACTACTAAAAATAACGCGTCCGAGATATCCACATTAGAGATATTCGCAGGGGTCAGCCCAACCGCAGTGCAATGGTAGGCCTCCCCCTGGGGGAACCGCCTGACGGCCGAACCCCTTAACCTATTTTCAGTAAAAGACAGATCGCTATTGATGGTAGACAGTATAATTATATCTGTCCTTATGTCAGGCCGGTAAGATTCCATAATCTCTTATAGAATATTGGAATGTTAAAACCATAGATAGATAGGTTTTCTATCTCCAGTATGCGAAAACTGATGATAGACAGGTCATTGGGTTCGGCCGTTAGTGATCTGATCACGGTGTCCCCTACGCCAGGTAAGTAGGTATTATTATTATAAATAACTATAGCGTATTTTTTATTTACTACTTGTCGTATTTATTTTTACTTAAACATAACTGGCGAAATGTGGGCGTACTGTAACACCTCTGCCCCACCCTTCGGGGACTACAGGCGTGATGTTATGTTATGAATACTTAGTCCTTTTTGTAAAACAAATATGGCGTACAGGCCCATATCCAGAACTGTTTTTGAAGTTATTTCTTTAAGTGTTCCTTGCGTTTCGAATGCAAGACGTTCAGTCCTACCAAACTTAAACTGACGCGTCAGTACACTCGTGATTTTCATAACGTGTTTGTTGACTCAAGGGAAAATACACTGTAGTCGTACTTACCTAAGTAATAAATCAAATTGGGCTAGGATATATGTAGTTACTACCTACTTAATTACTCACAGTTAATTTGCTACGATCATCGAATTAACCTCATTTCCGTTGATAGACAGCTCATCAATCCGAATCGAGTTCGAAAATCAAATTTTAAGCGCAAGAGCACCTTAATTGTGACGTGTTAATTAATGGGTTGGTTATTAACGCAACCGACAGTGCTCTCCATCTGGCCAAGAGGCTATTGTGACTTCGATTAGTCGATGACATCAGCGAATATAGAACCGAATGCATGTTCAAACATTCATCGACCTAATATGATGAATAGATGCTTGTGCGGTCGTGATTATGCTGATTTATTGGTATAGGTATCCTGCCGGTTATTAGACGGTTAATGATGATGATGATGTGTGGGGCTAATAACTCAGGTCCCCAAGATACAGGCATTGCCTAGTAGTGGTGCAGCTACAATTATCATTAGAGGGAAGCCGAAGAAAAAATGTTTCAGTTCTCATAAACTCAGACAAAAAACTGTAAGTTTTTAATCTTATGATGCATTAAACTGGTATTAAATATAATTATAAAATGTCATACAGGTGTACCATTTTTATTTGGCAATAGTATTAAGAAAGTGGTTGTCCTGCAGGGAAGCCGATAGGAATCGGGTTGTATGAAGGCTACGCCCCTGCCACCTACTTTGGGGACCACCGCATAAAACAAAATGAATGTCACTAACAGTTACAAACAGAATTATTATGTCAAACTAATTATTTTGAAAGTAATAATTGTAGCAATGTTTAAATATTGTTGCATAGCCGCTTACCGCGACTTTATTCACATGAGAATGAGCAATATGTCATTTCCATTTACGGGGTGTTCATAACAACGTACCGCCACCACTTGCCCTAATTTTGTTGCTGATGACACGACTAACACTTCCAAGTCTTATTTCTGATAAATGTAATGTCTATGTACATAATTATATAGGTTACCTATGTACCTAGGGTGTTTCTGCCGATGTCCCTTTAGTTTCTGTAATAAAGGGACAATCGAGTTCTCAAAACTATGTCAATACGATCGAAACACAGAAAGTGTATTTGGAAATGAAGTCATGTGGAAAATGGTCGTCCAGTCCCGACAATTTCCTATCCGCCACTTAATCTGAACAAAAGGGGTTTATCAACCTTAGGGAGCAGATTAAAACTATCTGTTAACGACTTCAAGGACGATTGTTTGTATCCACCAAGCGTATCAGCAGCAGTTTTAGTAAGGTGTTATTCTAAAGTTAGTAATTACACTCCGTGAAACCAAGACCCTTCGTCACCGCTGCTCAAAGTAATCAGTTACAAATTCAAATTACTAATGTGTAGGTAGCCAGAATGTCACAGCACTAGGAGATATTTGTTTCAATGGTGGTCCGTACTCGACGTCATTTAGTAACTGGTTGAAAATGTGTCTGTGTGTTCTTTCGTTTGGTCTGTGATTGGTTGCGTGCGTTGTACCGCCTAAATATTTAAATAAAAGGCTTAGTAAGACTCAAGGCTCCTACAAAAAGACGCGACACACGACGCGACACACGACGCGACACACGACGCGAACAAAAGCACTGCGTGTCACGCGACGAGCGGTGCCCTTGTGGCCCGTCGCGTGTCGCGTCTCTTTGCAGGAACCTTGATGGTAACAATTCCTTTCCTTTAATATTTGTCAAGTTTATTTATGCTTAATAGACGTCAATTCTTAATAATTAGGTTCCAAATACGCTTTGAAAATTAATTAATGAAACAAATGTTGCAGATTGTATTTTTACTCACATGAAAATATTTGCTGTTCCTAGCTATGTAGGTTGTATTTGGTTCAGTCAATTCATGTTGGATGATTGAAAATTTAACTTTGGACGAATGTTTATTAGTTTATTACTCAATTAGGCCGTTTCAACGGCTGACAAAATTGAATAAAATGGAAAATTGTTAGCCCGAAAATAATAACTACCGATACTTTCATGACATACCTACACGAGGTCAGCTAGCTGGAACCAAGTTTCAATATACAGTGGGAATAAATAAGAAACACAATACAGTGCCATCTGGTACTTATAAGTTTTTAGAAGCTAAAAACTTATACTAGATGGCTCTGTATTAAAAAACAAAACTTTCGAAACTGACATTTTCGGACATAACGCTTTTCGTTACGTGACGATTTCTACCAGTCAACTCCCACCACAAGCCACGATAAAGAACTTCGTTCCAAAAAATACGGAATAGGTACCTACTGTATTTTGCACACTCAACAGAATAGGCATTGGAATGAGTTATCGCATTTCGTGAAATTAAAATCCTCTAGCACCATCAACGCGGTGATATCGAAGAGCCGAACATTTTCTAATAATTTCCTTCTCATCAAATCGAGCGGATATTGGTGTATTAGGCGCTTTTATCGACGGGCGAATGTGTGGATATAATAACCTCATATCACAAGTCTCCGGGACGTGCCCACGTCTCCATGACGTACCTACATCCACCTGCATAAGTGATGGAGGAAGTAAAACGTTCACAGATTAAATTACGAAAACAGCTCAAAATGAACGCGGAAAATGTTCACTCTTCCCTGAATTTGTGACTTGTGTATTTACTTTCAGAATTTTGTGCCGCGAGGTTAAGGCTCCTGCTTCTCAAATACGAGGGTGCGGGTTGGAAAACATGGAAGTTCAAAAGTGGCATTATTATTATTATTATTTGAGTTTGATTTAATTTTAATTTCATGTTAATTTAATTTTGATTGGTCTCAACTGAATTTAATTTTGGTTTTATTTCTAACTTATTTTTTTATTATTTTTATTATTTTAATTGTAATTTTGGTATTATTATAATTTTTTTTTCATTTTTTATTTTTTTATTGTAATTATGATTTTGCAATTGATTTTAATTTCAATTTTGTGATTTTGATTTTTTAAATTTTGATATTGATTTTAATTTTGGATTTTGATTGTAATCTTGATTTTATTTTTTTATTTTCGTGCTACTTATTAATATAGTTTGGTAAGTTCTAATACTAACACGATATGGGTGTTTTCCGAAATAAATGATTGCTGATGATGATGATGATTATCAATTTAATATCCAGGTACCTACTTTCCATGATTATTTTATGTACCTAGATATCACTGACCTTCAAATTTCAATGAAGGAAAACATCGTTAGGTAAGCCTTCAAGTAAATATGCATAGTATTGAGTTTCTAACTAAGTAACATATCTGATTTAAGAACAAAATTGTTCGGTAGATAATCGAAGGACGTTGCTTATTAAACGCACTATCTACCAGGGGCGTAGCCTTCATACAACCCGACTCCTATCGGCTTCCCTACGGAACAACCGCTTTTCTTAACGCTTTGAAGGACACTATACGGCTATAGCAGTAATTATAACAATAAAACTTCTATTTTGTCTCGTTTGCCTCCCGCAAAGTGTTAATGTCTTATACTATTGCTAAATAATATAGTACACCTGTGTATCACATCACATCACATAATTATATATATTTTCCGGTTTAATACATTATAAGATTAAAATCTTACAGTTTTTTATCCGAGTCTATGAGAACTGAATTTTTTTCTTCGTCTTCCCTCTAATGATAATTGTAGTTGCGCCACTGCTATCTACATATACCTAAGACAATGAGCAAGCCTGGTGATCAATGTTCGTGGCTTTCCTATGTGGAAAGTGGCCTGGTATTATTAATAAACAAACAAAATTCTAAACGTGTGGTCTGCCCACAGTTTTCCTAACCTATCCTATATCTTATTTCAGACTACCCTATTTTTCTGAAGAACATCATCACATGCGTACATTTCAATGTCCGCGTCATTTAAGTACCTAATCATATTCCGTAGCGGAATCTTTTACAAGAATGACTTATTATTTCTTTTGCCTATGGGAAATTACTTTTTGGTCCTTTTGGGATATTGTGGGCACAATCGACCCATAGATGAAAATACAGCGAAAACGAATGATACATTGTGTTCGTCACAATGGTGATGTAATATTTATTTTCATCCCTAACCTAGACCCCGCGATATTAGTTTAAAATCATAATTGATAAGCTACTTTGTAAAAATATAGGCTTACTAACTTTAAAAAGCTACTTTACACCTATACTTAATTTTTATTTGTTATGAAGACGAAGAAGAATGTTTCCACAGATTCGACAAGACCACTTTTGTTTTAGTGACGTTTGTCGAACTTTAAAAAAATGCCTAGTCTTTGCTGTAACGATGACAAAAAATGAACGAGATAATGTAGAAAAAATGATTTGTCGTTATCACACAAGGATTTCTCAGTAGCAGCTCGGAGTCTGGATCTGTGCTCGGTTGATGGCAATAGGCTCGCCCCTTATTACATGGGACCTAAACATAACTGGCGAAATGTGGGTGTACTATAGGTAATGTTATGTGTAATAATTATAATGATAATGTCTACATCTTACTTTCATAAATGAATGCCGGATACAAAAGATACCTATTGTTTTCTTACCTAAGTACTTCAATTTGTTAATTGCTTACCTATAAGCAAGGCGGGCACTTTCTGGTGAGGGTTGATAGCTCGGTATTCCTCGGTGTTCTGCTGGCCAGCCTTCACGATGTCTACGGGTCTCTCCTCGAAAGGGATCCGCTTCAAATGCAGAGCAGCTCGTACTCGCCATGAACACGATGACAGCCAATAGGCGTAGAGGATCACGCGGTTTTCAGCCTTCAAAAGTAGGTCAAAGTTTGTGGTTCAAACTTTTTCTTTTTGAAAGGCTACATATAATTTTTTTCTGTGTCAGAATGTAGGATGTGATGATAGTAAGTTCGGAAATCGTCAAGCAAGTAGTTTTTTTGAAAAAGTTTTATTTATTTATTTTATTCAAAATCTGTACAGAGTTTGCCAAACTGCATAACGGTTTGACGGCAGTTGTTCGTCCATGGATTCAAAATTTTGAAATATTGAAATAGTATTAAAGTATGGTGTGTTCCACGAAGATAGTTCAGGTAAAAAATGTCAGGAAATTTTCAACATGTACATGTACTTTATACATAAGCTAGCTATCTGTAATTGCTTATGTACCTACAGCTAATATGTAGATTTATAAGGTTAAAACAGCACCCTAATTGCGTAACATACTTACAGTAGGAATCGGTTTCATTTTGACAGTTCAACAACATTCATTGCGTTATTTACCTTGTTGAGCAGACAAATTTTTCGAACACATGAAGCAATGGATTAGCATATGCTTCAAAATCATTCAGATTGTGATTGATAGTAGATTGATAGCAATTATGGTGCAAAACTGACTGTCGTAGAGTCAACGTTCTTACATTTCCAAGTATGTATATAGGTGTTGCGGGATGTTCGAAAGAGTTACCGTGGCCCTGGCACAGGCAACAGAAAGAACACGGGTGGGTTTTAGTCAGTAAAAGTCTGACACGCCCTCCCGCTCCGACCAGAGCGGGAGAAGTCATTTGATGATTTCCCATCCACAAAAAAAAAAAGTATGTATATAGGTAGTCTGGCCCGACTGTGATTTCCAATCGTCTACTTTAGAAAGTGGTAATATGAGACCGCTAGTTTACCTACCCAATAACAAATAAAACTCGTCTAGACAACCTGTTAATTTATTTTCCTGGAGATTGATTAAAATCTATACCCAAATAAAACCACTAAGCTATTACACTACAGTTTACACAATATTTATAGGGCCCTGATATTTTGGTGATGTGTTTTAGGGTTCCGTACCTCAAAAGGAAAAAAACGGAACCCTTATAGGATCACTTCGTTGTCCGTCTGTCTCTCTGCCTGTCAAGAGCCTTTTTCGCAGAACGTGAGGAGGTGAAATTAATATCAAATACGTGGTTCTACGGTCCTTTGGAGCTCTAAAAAATCAAACTTCTAAGTCAACGCTATTAAAAAATACGGCCATTTTTGCGACATATTTTGATACTCGCAAATAAATTTAAATCTATAGGGTACTTCCCGTTGACCTAGAATCATCTTTGGCAAGAAGCAAGTTCACACAACACAAGTAAATGAAAAAGTCCGAAAATCGTTAATTTGTAGTTTTATCACATAAAAAAATGTTTTTAGGGTTCCGCTAAGCCTCCGCTGTCCGTCCATCTGTCATCATCTTCGTCATCTGTTTGTCTGTCAGTGGGCTGTATCGCATGAACCGTAATGTAATGGGTAGACAGTTGAAATTTTCACAGATTGTTTTTCTATTGCTGTTATGACCAAAAATAATTAAAATAAAATAAAATAAAAAATTACAGGGGTCCCCATACATAAACTTTAAATTTTAGATTTTTGTCTTACCCTTTATTATTCGGTTTCGGCTTCATTGTGCGGTTTATTTTTCTAGAATTCATCGAGTAGAGTACAAGTATAATTTTTATACTTTTTTATCTTCAAATAGGTTAGGAATTTGAAACTTCTGTATATCATATACCATATACTGTATTTAGTCAACAAATATTAAAAAACCACGATTTATATATTTAAATATGTGCGATTTTCTGCAACTGCAATAAATTACTTTGTACTTCACAGTATCATTATAAAATACAAAGTTATCTTTGCGATTGTGAAAAATATTCTTCGTTTAGTATTAAAAAAAAAAATGTAGTGTTAAATAATATACTGTGGGACGGAACCCTTCGTGGGCGAGTCCGACTCTCACTTGGCCGTTTTTTCAGTGTTTACAAACTTACATTTGCAGTTGGAAAATTGACCGTGACGTATATCGATGTTAATTATTGTATAAAGAACATGTTTTTCAACTAAAATGATAAGTTTGTTTTTGGGATAAATTCATCCTAACTACGGAACCTTCATTGTTCGTGGTCTGAACTTGGCCGTTTTTTTTATATGGACTCCCTTTCTCTTATTGCACCATCATGATTTAGACTTTAGAGAAAGGGTCCCTCAATATCGCAAGTAAAATGCACCGGTTGTCTAAGATGTTCTATTTCTGCCATCATTAAGGCTGTTTTTCAAATTAATTAGGTAATAAAACCGAATATTCGAATGCTTTTAAAAAGTGATGATTAGAGATCTTTATGGTTAGATAAAGAAGCTTTAATAAAATCAAGACTCATTCATAAAAAAAAAACTCCGTGATTTTGAGGTTATAATTATATTTAATGTTTTCACGAGAGTTCATTAGGTATTTTCCTAAATTAGTTACTTAGTAAGTATCTGATAATATTACTTTTTCTTGTCAATTTTATTTTAATGTAATAAAAAAGAACAAAGTAAGTCTTGTAACTACAATTCAATTCTAAAATCTCAGACCCCTTACTAACAATCGTGTACCGTTGCTGAATTTATGAATCTATCTAAGTTTAAGAGCTAGTCTGACGACTGACGTAACCTTAACAAATCAGTCAATCATTATCAACGATTTGTTTGACAAGTGCTCTTGTAGCAGTTATGCATTGCTAGGTTCGTAGACTAATTAGACTACTAACAATTTAGCCTATAATTATGTTTGTGAAAATGGTGAGGTAGGTAGGTACTTACCATGTCAAGTGTCTGCTTATTCTCATCTAGGTGTTTGTATGACTTGATATTTTATTTATGAAGTGTCCCGAGATAACTCTTATCAAAACTGTCAAAACATTGATTGTTGTGACTTGTAAGTGTGACAGTTCGACTGATTATTGATTTTGTTTAAGAATACCTATAATTCCGTCAGTAATTTTGTTCGTATTTAACGTTTTCAAGGTGCCTTTAATTCAAACAGATAAATTACCAAATATAAGATAGTTAACGTTGTGAAAATAAGCTTGACCCTACTTTCTTACATCTTGGCATTCGATTCTATTTGCCGTAGTTCCCCATATAAATCCTAGATGTCACTATTAGCAATTACACTTTATAGGCGGGAAAATTCAAAACTTTTCAGGTTTTAAATTAAACATTAAAGCTGATATACATTTTATTTATTTACATATATAATGGCAATATACGTAATTATTTTACTATCACTATTATATTATTCAAATACTTTTTGTTTTTTTTTTTAAACCTTATAGACACAATAGAAGTGGAAGTAATATAATATGTAGATATTACATTCTATGGATTATTAGCAAATAGTTATATTTCAGAAGACAATAAGCATTGATTTTGCGCACAAGAACAAAAATATTTTGTCCACAGTCAATAATTTTAAATATTTATTCGATTAACATACATACCTACATTAATGTATTATTGTTTTTGAATGTATAAACAGTCATTACAAATATTTGTTATAAATTATTAATTACCTACTACCAGACAACCATCAAAAATGATAGTAACGATTTGGTCATTTTATTGTACTATTCAGCATTTTAAAGAAATCTATTAAATCATTCAGTCAACCACAGGTCACAAGAAAATACCTAGCTCTCAAATTAGAGATAACATTTTCATGAAGGTGCTGTATAAAAATAAATAGTGCTTTGTTTTTTGATGCATGCTCTGTGAACAAGTTCCAAAATCGTCGATTAAAAATATAAAACTGAGCAAACTTCAAATTTTATTGCTTCATATACACATTTTCGTCATAAACATGATGAAACATCTATCACTAAGACAACGATAAACTGGCCTGAGATAATTTTAACTCAAAAAAGCGCGTCGAACATAAACCTCCACTAAACGGGATAGCCAGTGACATATTTCCTACTGTTAACATTTTTGGAGTTGACCTACACTGTTGCTACTGCCATCCAATTTTTTCTTATCATGTTCCTCATTTATTTATCTAACACGTAACTGCAAATGAATTGGAATTTAAAAAAGCTTCAACAGTTCTAGCATATTCATCCCCATCGTAGTGGTGAGCCGGGTGGTCGCATGAGTGTCGCTCTGGTCTCCGCTGTGAGGGCACCTCCTCCATCAGAGTCCGGTAGACCATAGAACGCATGTAGGTGTCGTCGATGTTGTAGCTCGTGCCCCTTGTGGTTGAGGCTCTGCAGACGACTCCACAGCGAGAAAATCCTCTTGTTTACAGCTCTGGTCTGATTTGGGTTGTCTGGAATACATAACAATATTCATTGAATAACTGGAATGTAGGTAAGTCCATCAATATTCACTACTCTATAATATTCTTCGGTATAATATGCGGCATTGATTTGAAATTTTGAATGAATTCCAGTAATGTAAATAGCTTTAGGATTAGTTACACAGAAAGTCTAATTTTCTACACAAAAGATTACCAAATATGTGTAAAAACTTGAAGGATTTTGTCGAATCGATCCGATTCCCAGAAAAATACATGTAAAAAAAAATTACGTGTCTAAGCAAACTGCCTAATCGGGTCAGTTAAAAATTATTTCATGTTTCAACGCACCTGTTAACTCATTACTTTGCGTACTAGCTACGCCTTCCCGTTTAACTTTTACGACATTCACTTCGGGGTTATCATTCCTGAATTCATTCTTTTCATCCTCTCTCAAATTATTAGATTTTAGTGCAGAATTTATAAGATCAGCATATTGGGAATTAGCATTGTAAATATCTTTATTCAGGCTTGCTAAACGCATTTTAAGTATTAACAAGGGGTTAGTTACAGCTATCCCTGCATCGTAGATATCATTCGTGCCAGGGTTACTGTCTAAGTAGATTTCGTTGGTTTTATCATTTACATCTTGATTATCAGGTGCAAGTTCATCAGTGTATTCCTTATTAGGGTCGGGGTCGAAGTTCCTTTTATCCGTATTGTGTTCATACGTATGGTGGAGGCGATCCAATTGTCTCGGATAGTTATGCCATTGCTCTTTCCAAAAACCTTCTCCATTGTAGTTGTCATCTTTACTTATAATATTGAAAATATCATCATTTTGATTATTCTCCGTATCTGCATATTTGAGTTGTAATTTATTCATGGATCGTGGTTTATTCTCGTGTGCGACGTACGTTTTGTATATTTCATCGAGAACATTTCTTGTTTGATATCTATCACTAAATGTATTGTCATTAATATGTTGGCTCTCAAAACTGAGTTGTTCTTTGTTGAAGTCATTTACGGACATTGGAAGAACATTACTCGAGAACAGTGCCACCATTGCAAGCAGCAGCACGGGGACGATGTGTTGCCGCATCTGTAACAAGAAAACATTATGTTTTGAGATGAGTGTGTCGTGCCGTCAGAGTACTGAGATGCAAATTAAATCTCAGTTAGTTTGTTTAAGTAAACGTCTCGCACCGACGACGGCGTCATTCGTCTGTATTATTCATTACAATTCTAATGTCACCTGATTTGCGTCTGACTAGTTGAGAATATTCAAAGATTAGGCGCTTCTGTAGATAGAGTGAGTAAGGGACGTAGCATCGTTCAACAGAGGTATTTTGCATATCTTTTGATCGCGTTCTCGAGATAATACGGCACATGGCGAAGTTGTGTGCAAACCTCTCGACATTAATAAGGTTTCGGCAAACAGCCTCGCTACGAGAAAATCAATTTACGTTTATTTATCTTGCCGCGACACGATTCCTAACTTTTAAGTTGCTTCAAATTGTGTAAAGTTTACTTTATGTACTAAAACTGGTAATATTTTATATTAAGGCCCCAAGGTACACGAATATCTACCTACGTACAAAGCCTTTTTCACTTTCAGTTTTCTTTTATTCATTTATCGAGGTTATTTGTTTTATCTAGAAAATAAAACATTGCCCTGGGTCGGTTCCCAACATAGTAGACAATACTCTTGAGAGTGTTAAATAGCTTCCGATAAATGGGTTGGAAAATAAATTTCAAACGAAGCTTTGGCAAGGCAGTAATAAACGTGAAAGTCTGAAAAAAAGTATTTAAAAAAAATTTACTCGACTTCAAAAAAAAAAAAGAAATGAACTCAAAATTATGAAATAATTTTAGCTTTTTGCCACCGACTTCCGAGATTAAAGTTATTTCATAATTTTGAGTTAATTTCTTTTTGAAGTCGATTTAATTTTATTAAATTACTTTTTTATTTCGTAATTTTAACTAAAAACTGGAATATCTATGGGTAGAGTGACTTAGGTAATATGACCATACCAGCCTTCAATCATTTGTGTTCCACGCGCGCCTCAAAGAGATGTCAGCACCACTGAAGGGGTCCGCTAGGGTCGATACCAGCCCGGGTTGCGGGATGTTTGAAAGAGTTACCGTGGCCCCGGCACAGGCAACAGAAGGAACACGGGTGGGTTTTAGTCAGTAAAAGTCTGACACGCCCTCCCGCTCCACCCAGAGCGGGAGAAGTCATTTGATGATTTCCCATCCACAAAAAGAAAAGCCTTCAATCATCCCACTACTTAGCAAAAAGTCTTTTTTTATGCAGATAAGAAACGAGAAAATCATCACACTTGCTTAGTTCAGGTCCTCTTTCTTGTGATGTGAAGCCATTTAGTTTTTCTACGTGAGAACTTAATATCTCTTATTATATCGTGATTATCAAGAGTATACAGGTATTTAACGGCAATTTTGTAAGAAAACGTGTCACTTATTAATACATTTTGAAAACTGAGATAAAGCTTGGAAACATCTAATTTGTTCAGAGTTTAGGACATTGCTACTTTAATAAACTTGCGCGCTAAATATGAAAGACGTAATGGAGTTAAGATATGAGTTTTTTTTTATCCAACTCTCCGAATTAACGCACATTCGTAAGATTTGATGAGTAGCATAATAAATATTTTTATAATCAATTTAGTGTGTCGTATGTCGTCATTCTGGGGTCCAATGGGATACTCTAAGGAGCCGACGGACGTGTGTTCGGGTCCAATTGGGGGCGCTTCCGAAATATACGGTCAAAAGTGTGCTATTAATAATATAGCTGCTGGCAAGCATCACACGCATTATTGATTTTGTCTCGAAATAGTACGTTTCAGAGGAGCTCATTTTCTTTTAAGTGCATGCCTAATACAATTACATGTATGAAATTTCTGAAACGTGATAATAAAAGAAAGATTTTTTATTTAAATTATATTTTCTGTCTAAATTTTCAATATGTCGCTGAGGACGCGACGCCAGTCCGTCTGTCACCCGGCAACGGTTGCCAGGGCTGCGTTGGAATGCACCGGCGGCGGCGCGGCGTCCTAGGCAGCGTGACTGTGTCGCTCCCATCACAATTGTCATCGATGTCACATAGACCTTTCAGTGGTTTTGGAACGAAGTTCTTTAGCGCGGTTTGCGGTTGAATTTGGCTGGCAGAAATCGTCAGTAACGAAAAAGCGTTCATACTACCTATTTGTTGCTGTGCTAGTGAACCACCTTCCCTTACAGAATTTTACATGTACAAAAGAATTTGGTAAGCAAAAAGACATTAGTTGCAGAAATTTAAAAAAAACTGTCATATTTCGGCTTATAATTTGGATTAAAAATTACCGACACAGAGCCTCTTTAATTAAGAGGTAGGTACCTATATCCCATCTGGTAGAATCTAAGTTAGGGCAGGGTGACATTAGCGGAGCAGCCAGGTTTCTTTTTAGTACTGATGTCGTGGCACCGTGTTCTCCAGAAAAGCTCGCAACTCTGGAGAGTAAACACCCTACCCCAGCTGATGGTCTTTCTTTTCCAGACCCCCCTGATTCGGATAATCACTTCCTCACAAATACAGGTCGAGAGTTGGTCACAGCCGTTTATTCCTTCCGGAGCGACTCTGTTGGCGGCCTCGACGGTTTGAGTCCTCAGCACCTTAAGGACCTTTTATGTTTAGGTGCCAAGAAAGCTGGTGAGTTGCTCTTGAATGAGCTTACGGCTCTGATTAACCTTGTGCTCTCCGGCAAGGTGAACGAGGCCGTCATGGACATTCTGTATTGGGTCAATCTATGGGCCCTGCGCAAGAGGGATGGCGGCATTCGTCCTATTGCTGTGGGAACTACTTACCGTCGTATAGCAGCCATGATTTGTTGTAAATTTTATGATGACCTAATTTCGGAAAAATTTCAGCCCCTGCAGCTAGGTTACGGCTCCAAAGGGGGCTGTGACGCTGCCGTACACGCCTTGTCGACCTATCTAAATTCTGGAAAAGGAGAGGTCATCCTGAAGGTTGAAATGAAGAATGCCTTCAATGGGGAAGGCAACTGTCAAAATGGCGCTGTCGTAGCTAGTTCCCAACCCAAGCTAGTAATACAAGGCGTGAGGTGGTTTTATTTTATTTTTGCGAAAATGACGCGTTGTTGTGTTACTAAATACTCGGAAATTGGGGTCTACTATTTCCCGAGAGACCCTAAAATTAAAAGATGGTGGCTAGAAGCTATTAGTAGAGATTTTGAAAATATTAAACAGAGGGTAGAAACATTTTGAAGAAAGTGATCAAGAGGAAATATTTAAGGTTTTAAATTCTGACACTTACTATGTCAAATACTTGATAAAAATATTGAAATCACCGAAATTATAGAAACAATGAAATAAAACCAAAGTCATGATTGAACAAGAAATGGAATGAATGAACGAAATGACAAATTTATTGTAGACCGTAGGGACCTAGCTATGATTACGCCATCTACAATTAGCTTTGCCCGACCTTCCCCATTCATTTAATAGGGACATCTTGCTGGCAGAAACTAAAAATGAATCGCCAGTCTCTTGGGTACATTACCAGTCGACAGCGATACGGATGAATTTTTCGACGCGACATTTTAGTTTGTGAATAGTTTTAGTTATGTTAGGATATAATTTTGTTATTTTTATTTATTAATTAGGTAAAAGTTTATATTTACGTACATAATTATTATTTTGACTCTGAATAACTAAATAAATCTAGAATAGAGATACTAGATCTGCTGAAATTTAGCAAGGATTAATACGTAATATCAATCTTATAAAGCATGACTTTTTCCAGATATTTTTAGCAGATCTAAATCTGCGCCCTTGTGTGTAGAGGCCTTAACCTGTGGGCCATCGCGACATTGTGTTAACTTACGAAGTCACGAGTCACCCAACGTTATTTACATCCGTTTCCGTCGGGCAGTCAGTTGGCGTCGGTATTTAAGAGCAATAAAGGTTATTAATGGATGGCAGACATGTTCGCAATTACCGAAGTCCCGAGCCCGACATTTCAGAACGTAAGGGAAGAATATTGAACAGAAGTGAGTGAACAGTAGTGAGTGAGTGAACTATCGTTTCGCAATACTTTCAGAACCTTGTTCCTTTTACTTTTATATTCTTACTTTTACGTTCTCTTTTATGTAGGTATTGTTTTTTGTCACCAATCGCCATTTCTTTGCCTAACATAAATTGACTTATAATCCATTTATTATATATATTAGATACTTTTTAAATTATTAGTATGCAGAAGTTCTTATTGTTGCTTTTCTGAAACTTGACGATCAGTAAAGATGAGTTGGAGTTGAAACTGTACCAATTTTTTTTTAAGAATGGTTCAAAAGATGTTCGTGTCTGGGCTAGCTTTGTCTAATCTATACATCTATATACCTACACATAATAAATTGTAGCGAAGTCAAAACTGTACATTGAAAATTTTTGTAAATAAAAAAGTAATTGCTACGAGGTCTGGGAGTGATTCTGATGCCGGAAATATAGTTTTTAGAATTTTTGTCTGTTTATCTGAATGTTTGTTCCAACATCACGCAAATACTACCGGATAGATTTTGTTCAAATTTTGCATAGATTTTCCCTATAGTCTATAGGCTGTAAATTATCATGTTGCTTCAACCTGTCAATATTGCTTTATGTTCGTATTCTTCTATAGTTTATCGCAAATTGTAAAAAAAGAAGAGCCATAAGTTTAGAATATTATAGTATTGAATATTGCAGATAGTTACAGATTTAACCTTTTGAATGATTATCATCACCTTTATGGAGCTAAGCAGTCAATCATGATATATACAGGAGGATTTTTGAGATGGGGCAATAAGGTCAGGTACCTTAATCTTTGTCGCTACAAGAAAACGGTTTTAGAAGACTGTCCTTACTTAACATTTGAAAAACTTCGAACTGCATTTTGAAAAAAAATACAGTCAACAAGAAAGTGGCGAATTTTACAAAAACTTTTTTTGATGCCAATCGATCCTGTTTCATATAGGGATCAAAAAACTCTATCGGACCAACTGAGGTTTCATCCATCTGCCTAGCCTTTTTCCAACTATGTTGAGGTCAGCTTCCAGTTTAACCGGATGCAGCTGAATACCAGTATATTACATGGAGCGACTGCCCACCTGACCTCCACACAGTTACTGTGTTTACGATACCCCATTGGTAAGACTGGTTGTCAGACTTTCGGGCTTCTGACGACCCGTAACGACTGTCAAAGATCCAAACATAACAGCCGGGACCAACGGCTTAACGTGCTTTCTGAGACACGGAGGGTTCTCGGTAAGTAAAGATGGTCACCCTTCCACAGACCGACCGCGGCAAGCGTGGCTTAACCTAATCGATCGACACGTGTGGCTGTTATTACTTAGCCACGAGCCTCTCAATATTACATATTGAGTAGGTAGTGACTTATAAATAGTGTTCTATGCTTCGAATTAGTTTTTTATTCTTCTGTATGTTATTTAGTTTTAGTTATTCAAAACTCGGAGTTTTTGGGACGGGACTTCTGGGAAAACCTAAGTAGCTAAGATAAGAGAAAAGTTTTCAAAGATTGACAAAACCATAACAAAAAACACAACTGGTGCAGCCAGGAAACAAACCCATTTATTTGAATTATTTCATGTGTTTTTGATTTGTTCCTTTTTTACATATATAGGTACCTACGCATAAACCATTTTTCCCATGGTTTAGGCAGAAACTGCAGAACGCCTCCTGCTACAATCTTTACATACTCCTTTTGCTTCATTTATGTTCATACATCTGGTCATACAATATCTTTTTTATCTATCATGAATTATCTTTATGTTAGTTTGATATAAATTCATTAACTTTATTCCTGAAAAACTGAAGACAAAGACTAACTTACATTCTCTAATTTCTGTACTGAAAGATAAATTAGGTTTTCAAGCCCCGTAAAGATACAAAGGTAAAGTTAATTGTAAAAGTTAGCAAACCTTAAAGTACCTCAAATAAAGCCAGAGATTACAATTACTGTTTTGTTGACTTTAATCTGTTCTTGAGCCCCTACTAATCTTTGTTCAGGAGCTTGGAGACACGCGGTTAACAGGTAAGCATATCATTTATTTAAGTAAACGATTACCTGAAACGCTTTCCTCTACAGCCTAATATTTTTTTTACAGCGTGCAATTTTAATCGTCTTAATTTATCGTTTGTCGTTTTTTTTATTGTCTCTCTAGGGTCAATGAAAAATGTATACAGATAACTTAGTACTAGGTAGGTACCAGCGGCGAGGTGTCAATTTTTGTAAGAGAGAAGCGAAGCCAGTTTTTACTTTTTTGGCAATAGTAGGTACTATTGATTGTCCCAGTTTCCAATAGGGGTACAGTTGTTGATGCGAACCTCCGAAGGAAAGCTGGTAGGAATCGTGTTATATGGTGCTCTCGCCACTGGTAGGTACCAACTACTTACTCTGTGGGGTTTTTTCAAATCAAATCAAATCAATTTATTCGCCATATGTGTTGGTACAATTTCGGTCTTAACATTAATAATCATACAGGGGGCCAACCACCACCTCTTAAAGGAGTATTATTTTAATATTACTTCAGTGTGAGAAAGAGATGGAGCTCTACAGGACGTCTAGCTCCATCTCTTTCCCACACTGAAGTAAGATTACAATAATACTGTTTTAAGAGGTGATGGTCTAGCTCCTGATCCATAACACTTAGTCATAATATGTGACATGCAAATATTTGAGGGTTATTGTTTATAATTCAATATAAATTAAAATTGAGATTGATTAGCATTATATTATTATTAGATACATTTAAAAAAATACTATTAATACTATTAATGTCCGAGGGTAATGAATGTGAATGTTATTTATTCAACCTCTTATTATCATAAATATGTCGCACACCGAGTAGAAAATCTTTTCCCTTAACCATACTTTAAGAGACTTTGCAAAATTAACTGGTAAGATTTTAATACTGCCAGGAAAGTTATATGCTCTGTGCTGTCAGGTATAGCAATAAATATGCGACCACACATTGCATAGCTATTCTTACTATACAATGCTGTCCTAGGAATTATGGGCAAAATTATTCTATTCCTGTGCCTTATACTTTTTAGGTACATTTCATGAGCCTTTTTAAATAGCTCCGGGTGCATTTTAACAAATTTAGCGCATTCAAAGATGTACAGGCTTGGAAGGGTTAGTATCTTGAACTTTTTGTAAAAGGGCTTGAAAGATTCCCATGGGTGTATTCTCGCTATGGCGCATATGCATTTTTTCTGTGCGATGAACACTCTCTGCCTTTCTGTTGAATAACCCCAGGTAATAAGAGCATATCTCAACACAGAATCAACGTACCCATAGTAAGTATGCAGATAATACGGTTTTTAACGCAGATGTTTTTGAGAGTTCGTATAGAATGTAGACGAATTTATTTATTTTATTGCATACTTTATTGACGTGGGCCGCCAGTTGCAGTGTTTATCAACCGTGATACCGAGAAATGTCGTTTCGTTTACTTCTTTTCATTTAAGTCCTCTATAATTTACGTCTAAAGTCTGTTTGTCTCGTCCATATGTATTAAATTGAATAAAATTATTTTTTGTCAGGTTAACACGTAGATTATTTTCGTCAAGCCATGCGAATAACGATTCAATTGTATTATTTACGTCAGTTCTACATATATTTATTAATGTCAGTAGATTCGATGACAATATTAATGATATATCATCAGCGAACAGAAACCAGGGGTGATTAGTTACTTCAGGAAGGTCATTTATATAGAGTAAAAACAATAGGGAACTAAGCACACCACCTTGGGGCACACCAGACCTGTTATGTTTATAATTTGATCTGTATGGTTTTAGTTCTAGTTTACTAACTATTTTTTCTATTTCTACACACTGCATTCTGTTATTTAAATAACTTTCTATCCATTGAAGTGCTGGGCCTCGTATTTTGCCCGTTCTTCTCCATAGGTACCTACTACGCTTTGGAATGGGCAAATAAAGATGAAGCATCTTTTTGACTAACCGACCCCTTGACAATTCATAAATGCCTGTAATTGGTTTATTTGAAATAAATGCTTTGAGTTTCAGTCTGAGTTTACCTAATTTAGTGACGAAAAATTAAAACAATGTTTTAGAACAAGGAAAAATCCCTCATTTGTATGGAACCATGTTGGTTGTTGGGGTCGATCAGTGTATGAAAAGAATTATAATTATTACCTTAATTTTTGGTACATACATAAAAGTTACATGAAAATAATAATAATAAATTGAAGTAGCTAGTCAAATATTATTTTTTTCATGTAAAGAGTCGCTCGCGTGGTAAACCAATAAAAATGGCACGGTGGACCGGTGGTGCTTCAAATTTTACTTCATCGTACCTAACATTCATATAATTTTCTCTCAGCGCTTCTTCTACGACTCAACCGCAAATTACTTCTGGAATACTCATAAAAATAGATGATTTGGAAATTTTAAAGAGTCGTAAAAGTTTATAACTTACCCCGAGGAGCTAAGCCTGCGTGATATTTGAACTTTCATTTCATAAAATGCATCTGCGAATGACTGAAAACGAAATGTCTTTTTCTAGACGAAATGGCGAGGAATTGTGTGACCATGATTATGAATTGTAGCCGCTTATCTTATAGTGGCGATCGACTTAACTTTCACGATATTTTACTCATAATTTTCAATTAGAAAAAAAGAATAATTACAATATTTTGGGCCACCATCACGTCTAGAATATTATCTTTGATTATAAAAATGTAACTTTAAATGAATACTTTACTGGCAGGCCTAAAAATCAAAGAAATACGAATATCCACAATGTTTTCATTTATTCTATGGGTAAAGTTAATCTCTGTGGTCTTTAATTACTTGGCTTATAAAGCCCTTATGCTCAGGATTACATTCTTTGATCTGTCGTAGCATCAATTATGTCTTAGGGACTGAATTATTTCACAATAGCCATCAACAGGGGCTCTTTTCAGCAACATTCTAATATATTTAGGTTGTTTTAAGAAATGTTATATCTTTATATAAGAAAGAAAAGAAAGAAATAAATATAGAAGAAGAAAAGAAAGAAAGAAAAGAAAGAAATAAATAAATAAAGAAGAAATATATATAGGTTAGAAATAAAAGACCACCACCTTATTAAGTCACCACAGGGAGCCCCTGCGTATCCGAGCCTGATGTTGTTGACCACGGTGACCTTGGAACGAGATTTACAGCCAAGGACGTTACACGTGTTATTAACACTATGTCAAGAAGCAAGTCTCCACGTCACTATGGTCTGAGCTTAGAGCACCTCAAGTTTGCGGGCCCTCATTTACCAAGAGTGTTAGCAATGTTTTATAACTTCTGTGTGAGTCATGCGTATTTGCCTTGTCGTATGACTAAAACTATTGTAGTGCCCATTATTGAAAATAAAACTGGTGATATCGCCAGGCCCAATTCTCTGGCTAAGGTGATCGCGAAAGTGCTTGACAGCCTGCTTAACAGACAACGTAATAACTTTGTTCAGCTGCACGACAATCAGTTCGGATTTCGATCCGGACTATCTACTGAGAGTGCCATCTTGTGTCTAAAGTGGACTGTGAGGTACTACTCAGACAGGGAAACACCTAGTATGCTTGCTTCCTCGACTTCACCAAAGCTTTTGATCTGGTCGCATACAGTATCCTCTGGAGGAAGTCAGACTAAGCAGGAGTTCCTCCGGAGTTGACGAACACTTTTAAATGCTGGTATGGAGCTCAGATCAATCAGGTACGCTAGGCCGGGGCTTTTTCAGAGCTGTATAGGTTGGAATGCGGGGTGACGCAGGGGGGTTGGCTTCACCCACGGTATGTATTGGGCTGATCGAGGTGCTCAGTAGAGAGCGTGCCGGCTGTTACATTGATGGAGTATGTGTAAACAACATTAGTTACGCCGATGAGATGGCGCTGCTTAGCGCCTCTGTTTGTTTTGTTTGTGAGGTTGGTGACCATCTGTGAAGTATATGCTTTACTTCATAGATTGGTCTACAACGTCGCTAAAAGTGAAGTCATGGTCTTTGGTGTCAGCGGTCAATGTTCCGATCCTATGCCTCCGGTCCAGTTGAATGGAATATCGCTTTTGAGGGTATATAAGGTGAAATACTTAGGACATCTTTTGACCGCCGACCTCAGAGATGATGAAGATATTGAAAGAGAAAGGAGGGCGCTGTCAGTGAGAGCTAATATGATCGCTCGCAGGTTTGCACGTTGTTCTAGAGTAGTTAAGAGGATATCGCGCGCACAGTGGCGCCCTCGTCGTTTGTTTGATTATTTCTTTTATTTTAGAATGAAAATGCAGAAAATAAGCACGTTATGTTGCGCTCCACAAGACTATACGTTATTATTATTACAAACAGTAGTTTTACATTGTTAAGATTTATTATAATCTATAAAACGGAGCTTAGTGGCCACTATTTTCCGTTTTAAGGATTATAATAAAACTTAACAATGTATAACTACTGTTTGTAATAATAATAACGTATAGTCTTGTGGAGAGCAACATAACGTGCTTATTTTCTGCATTTTCATTCTAAAATTAAATTAAAAACCAAACAAACGATGAGGGCGCCACTGCGCACACGGTATCCTCTTAAAAGAATCTTATTTCGTGCATATTGCACCTCATTTTACATGAGCAGCCTGTGGGTAGATTACATTTAAAAATCGTACAACGCCCTCGCATTCAATATAATAATGCGTTCCGGGTATTGATGGGGCTGTTCCGCTTCAGGTAGCGCATCAGGGATGTTTGCTCGTGTCCATTGTTTCTACGCTACGATGCGAAAAAGATGCGCTTACCTGGAGCGCCGGGTGCGGGTCAGCCCCAACATTATACTGCAGTGTATCGCGACTTCGCGAGCAGACTGGACTGCTTGTGTGTGAATCGTTGCTGCAAGCTTTACACATTCGGTGTTGAGCTTGTAGGAGTGTTTCTCATAACTATAGGGCAGTGTTAGGATAAGGATAAATGTGTAGGTTAAGTTTACTATCATAGTTGATAAGAAATATTGTTACTAACATATTGAGTCAAGACTCCAGGACTACAGGACTCCACCTGCTATGATCCTTACATACTCCTTTTGCTTCGTTTAAGGTCATACACGCACGCCGGTAGCGAGTACTAAGCACCTGACCTTTCTGAAGAACATCACCAATAAGGCCACTACCTTTAATAATATATGTCCTTCTCGGGCGTCCCCTCCTGGCGCTCGACTGGCTGTT
Organism: Fissipunctia ypsillon; assembly: GCA_947568875.1. NCBI lineage: Eukaryota > Metazoa > Arthropoda > Insecta > Lepidoptera > Noctuidae > Fissipunctia > Fissipunctia ypsillon. The sequence goes on along the minus strand of OX387645.1, from coordinate 18,953,864 downwards.
CACAATGGCGTGCAGGTGTCTACGCTGGTGTATGGAAGTGAATGTTGGGTGTGGCATTATTATTAACGAGGCATCAAAGTAGAATAAATGCTGTGGAAATGTGGTCCTTGAGAAGCATGTGTGGTTTAACTATGGCTGATAGACACGGCAACGTTGCAGTTTAAAAGATAAAGTGACAAAAATTGAAAAGAGTATGCTTAGATGGTTTGGTCATGTTGAGAGAATGAATGAAAGGCGACTAACAAAAGGTATTTACAAGGCAGATGTGACTGTAAATCTTATAAAGGGTTTTCCAATAGGGACGGGTCGATGTTGACAGTCTGTGGCAGCCATACTATTTTGGTGGGATCTGTAAAATCTGTTGTATATTATGCAGTCAGTGATGCCAAATCACCATGGCAAGTTACACGGTTGAGCAGCATGTGCAAATGATAAAACTTTATTATCAAAATGAGTGTTCGTTAGTGCAAACGTTGCGCGCATTGCGCCCATTTTACGGCAGACGCGGTGGCCCTTCAAAGTCCACTCTCCAACGATTGGTGACTAAATTTGAGACGACCGGTTCGGTAAACAACTAACCAACACCTTTACGTCAAAGGAACGCCAGATCGGCCGAGAACATCGCCGTTGTACGTGAGAGTGTTCAGGAGACTCCGAGGTAGTCGATTTCTCGCCGTGCTCAAGAACTCGGCCTTTCGCAGACCTCAACTTGGAGAATTTTGCGTCGGGACTTGGGTCTGCATCCGTACAAGATCAAACTGACCCAAGAGCTCAAAGTTAATGACCATAGACAACGCCGTGTGTTCGCTAAATGGGCATCGGAACGCTTGGAAGAGGACCCTGATTTTGGGCGAAAAATAATCTTTAGCGACGAGGCACATTTTTGGATGAATGGTTTTGTTAATAAGCAAAATTGCCGTATATGGGATGACCACAACCCACATGAGGTTCACCAGGTGGCAATGCATCCACAAAAAGTTACTGTTTGGTGCGGATTTTGGTGTGGCGGCGTCATTGGTCCGTACTTCTTCGAAAACGACGTTGGCGAGGCCATCACCGTCAACGGCGAGCGCTACAGATCAATGATAAACAATTTCTTTTGGCTTGAATTGAACAATATGGACGTGAACGACATGTGGTTCCAGCAAGATGGCGCTACTTGCCACACAGCGAACGACATAATCGACATTCTGCATGAACGGTTTGAGGGTAGAGTTATCTCTCGCAGAGGTGACGTGAATTGGCCCCCAAGATCGTGTGATTTGACTCCGCTAGACTTTTTCTTGTGGGATTTTCTGAAGTCGCAGGTCTATGCCAATAAACCACATTCGACCGTTGCCCTGAAAGCCTACATAACGCAGGCCATCGCTCGGATTCAGCCGGATCTATGCAGCAGAGTCATTAAAAATTGGACCTCTCGGATTCGTGCCACCATACGAAGCCGCGGCGGACATTTGAACGATGTCATATTCCATCCATAATGGCATAAATGGGCCTTTTAAATAAAAAATAAATTTCGTTAATATCTCCCACACATCTTGTTTTATTCAATTTTAACATCGACCCGTCCTTGTTGAAAGACCCTTTAGATATCGAAAAACGGATAAGTAGTTACGATTTCGTACTATATAGTACATTATACTAATTCCATGGTAATGATACATACCTACTTGGGTATCGTTGCGGCCGGTGCGGACCAGTGGAAGTTCACCCTTAAAGTTCAATGTTTTGTTGTTTGGATCAGTGCATGAGTCAGAATCAAGAAACAATCTATTGACTGGTGCCACCTGTTACTGTTATAACTGCTTCTGCATGTAAATGGTACACCTCATGGTTACGCTACTTTTCAGGGTTATGCTTTTCGAGAAGAATTAGCTCACTCGCTACCGAAGCTTCAGTGATTACCGTGAGTATCGGGTCATGGGGCCCGAGTGCGCGTCTCCTTTTTAAGGAAATTTCTCGCCGACTGGTCGACACTTCACGTGACCAGAGGGCTGGCTCGTTCTTTGGCCTAAGAATTAGCATTGCCATTCAACGTGGCAATGCTGCCAGTCTGGGCACGTTTCCGGATGACAGCGATGCGGACGAGTATTTCGATGCCTAAGCGAGACTTGCAGCAAACTGATACAAATCTCGGTTTAATTAAATCTCGATTTCGCCCTAAACTTGACTTAACTTAAATCTTGCAGCTTTTATTTCAATCTCTGTTTAAACTCGACTTACTCAATTTAACGACTTGTATGTCATCGGCTTAGCTTAAATCTCGATTTAAGTAAACGTTAAAGTTAAACCGGTATCTAGGTCGGTTTAGAGTTGTTAAATCTCGATTTTAGAGACATTTTGACATTTATCTGGAATTTTTCCACAAGACGTAATAATTTAAGTGCATTATTTCAGCCGTGGTAAAATTAGGTGCCCCTAAGATCTCTTCATTGTAATTTATGTTATACTACCTATGCCTCGCGACTTCATTCACGTGGAAGTCGTAAGATACACAATATACCTACTAAAATAACAGCCACATTTTAATAAAACTCCCTCGTTCCCCGATCCGACGCGTTGCATCGCCCGCCCGCGCTATTACTTCGCTTAACGTTTTTTTTTTTTTTTTTCTTTTTGCTCGGCTCTTAAGGGTCGTAGCGAGAATTGGGCTACCAAATGCAACAAAAAATTTTTAAATCCGACTGGTAGTCCTAGTTATTATTTTTGCATGGCTTTTAATTTTTTTTGCGCTAAACCCTAATTATTTTTCTAAAATAAAAGTATCTTATGTTATTCCCTGTAACATCAGCTATCTGCCAGTGAAAGTCCCGTCATCAACGGTCCAGCCGTTTCGGAAATTAGCCAGAACAAACAGACCGACAGACAAAAATTAAAAAAAAAATGTTAATTTAAAAAAAAAGCACCGTATATACTTATTTATATATGCATTTAGTAAAAAGCTGTTATTTTGACATTAAAAACAGACACTTCAATTTTATTTAGTTGTGTAGATATAGATGTTTAGGTGTAAAGATAAGTATATTATGATATGACTGACGCTAAAGAAAACTAGAATATAACACGAGAACACAACTACAAACAACCTATACTGACTGTATTATATTGACAATTTGACATTGACATAATTGACAAATCAAATTATTTTTTCTCTATACGCAGAAATGAGTAGCCATTACTTTTTATTTTAAAACGGAACGCAAATAATGAACGGCGAATGGATTATTGACTTCATCTCAGTTTACGTAGATAAATCGAATGTGAAATGTGACTGTGCTAGACATGTGACATAGCCTGTCAAAATCATACCCTCCTTTGGCTTTGCCGTAGTCTGGTAAAAATTAAAACTTACAAGATTTGCAGTAATACATTTAAACAAAAAAAGAATAAAACGAAAAGAAAGGAAAAAGAAATGGTACTAATTAAAAGGTTATACATATATATATGACAATTTAATAATTATAGCATTATCAAAAACCTATGTCGCACCTAAGAGACAGTCAGTGGGTAACCCTAGTGCGTGTTTATCAACCGCTCGGCCGTAGATAATTATTTCAAGGTCACCGCCGAGACATACTACTGCTTCTTTTATTTATACTGTGCCCTTAGTGTTCTTTTGTTTTTGCATTTACTTGTATAAGTAGGTAGTCGTTTAGTTTAGTACATAGTGTAAAGAGTTAGTTGTGTTAAACTTTGTGTATAAGAATTTTAATGTAGAGTAAGTATACTAAAGTGAACCACACTACGAAACAAAATTGTAATTGACACCCAAAAACTTTGTCTATTACACTTGTCTGTTCACAAGCTTACAAATCCATTTGGCAAGTAGTTAATTCGCATATTCATGCTTATGAATGTATTACGAAGAATCGTTAATATTTTTTTCATAGAAAATGAACAATTTGATAACGCCTACAGCTACTAAATATTTCGGTAAATCGATTCTTTTTAGTAGGTTTCGCCCTTTCATGAACACGTGAGTCAGGTAGTCACCTTAACTTTCTGGAAAACTGAGTCAGTTTTCCCAGAACATACCTATTATGCGTTCTCTTTATCGATATTTTTTATTCGTGTTGCTTGGTAACCGATAGCGGTCTCAACACTTTGTGTCATCAAATAACATGGTGTTTCAGGAGTTACCTACTCCTGAAATCTTTCAAGGCATTTTTACGGAGATTTACTACTATAGATAAGTACATTCTGCTATAGACTCGCCCCCTATTACTTTTACAATATGTTTATGTAGCAAAATGAAGTGTATTCATACCTCTGCCTATCCCTTCAGAGAATACAGGCGAGATGTTGTGATAACACAACCTTTTAAGGGGTACCGTACTCATCATTATAAACAACTTTTACTATGGGACCAAACCTGAAATCGTAAAAAAAATCAACTGCTCCCTACATTTATTTTCGCATAACTCGTTAAAATAGGGAACAGCAGATGTTTTTTTTTTCGCGATTTCACGTTTGGTCCCATAGTAAAAGTTGTTCATAATGATGAGTACAACACTATCGTGGCAACTGCCTAGCCAATAAGTGCGTTATTTATGTTACATCTTGTATACATAGGTGTCCTACACGTTAAGTTCAGCAACAGTATTAGTCGTGTGTTGACAAAACGTAAACTGATCTTCCTGTCTACCGCTGCGCAACGCGTGCGGCGCGTGCTAATTGTAATAATGCTCCAGCGGTGTGAAAAATGTTATAAAGTATAATAATATGACGGTCGGTTTCGGTTGCTGTACACTACCGCCCGTCCGACTGGCGCCGCACACATGGAGCCGAGAGCGTCTGTCTGCGGTCAAGGCGAGGGGGCGACTGAGGTAGGAAGCGGGGGGCGTCATGGCCGCCGCACATGCCACCGCCCGCCGCCATGCCGCATACCGTGGCGTCGTCGTAACCTCCGCGCAATGTGACGGCGAGCGCAGCGTCCTATTTCATATAATTTACAAAATGAGCATGTTTGACGACGACTTGATTGAAAATGTTAAGAAGTACCCAGTTTTATACCGCAATAAAGGAAAGAACTATAAGAACATGATCAAAAAAGGCAACTGTTGGATCAAAATCGGTGAGGCACTAAATAAAACACGTGAGTAATTTCTCTTATGTACTACATAGGTCAATGATTGTGGTGTTGTTTACTTTATGTTGTGCATGATTCTTATTAATTACGTGGCTATAATAATTCGCACGCTTAATCATATACTGACATAACTCAAAAAAGACGTTTTTCGGGAAATCGCAAAAAACGATTTAGCAAACCTGACTTACCTTACAAAATGGCTTATTACTCAAAGGAAATAGCTTTTTATAATGAAATAATGTATTGTAGGGATAGTTGATAGTCCTTGATGCATACTGCTATCTGTCTCTGTCTCGTAAAAACGTTTGCCGAAACGTTTGCGTGTGAAAGAGACAGATATAGGTTTAACTCCGCCTAGAAACAAGATATCAAAAAAATTCTGAGATCGGCCGAAAGAGGGCGTTAAAATAAACTTCTTGGTATACTTAATTAAATTTTGACCGAAACACTAATCGGTCAGTATATGATTAAGCGTGTTTATTACGTTGTAATGAACGTGTCGCTGCAGTAGTTCCCTAATGTTTGTCCCGACTATGCGACTACCAGAGTAGCGTTCAGGTAGAGCAGAAACGTTTAACGAGTATTATACCGCGATGCGTTCACAGAACATTATTAAATAATATATTATGTTCTGTAGTAGGAGTATCATCGCTTTCGGTCAGCCTCAAACTGTTTATTCTGGGCTATTTAAACTGCGGAGTAAACGTTTCTTGTATTGTTTTGGACTTGTGGTATTTACTTAGCGGTTGCTGCGTGCACATAATGTTCACTATTATTACCTATTTACAATGCGTCATGCGTTACGTTATTGAGTTATCTACATAATCGTAGGTATTTAATGTAATCGTTGTATGAATTTAGATTGCTGCTCCTTGTAGCATGTTTTGTGTTTTGTTTTGATTGGAAGGCCGATTTTATTTACTTTTTTTCACATATTTTAATGATTATCCACTTATTTATAAACGTTGCTTAGAGTTAAGAGATGTTTAAACGTCAAAAAATGTCTGGGACGTTAATCATAACTTTAACTAACGTTTATTATGCAATTTTTAAATAAATGCAATGCAATCGTCGAGTAACAAAAGCTCCAATGGCATTTAAGTGATAGTACCTATTTACAAGCTGTGTATTAACTTGCTTCGTTCGTACAGTCACGAGCACTAATGTGTATACACTTAGGGAAATTCAAAAGCGATTTTATCGTGGAATATCGACAGCAACTTGCAGATGCCTACCTATTTCATAATTATATGTGTTTCAAAACACTACGTTCGTAACAACATAAAATTACAATCAATACAGTAGAAGAAAATCAGTTTTAAAAGTAGCTAAGTGTATACAAATTAGTGCTCGTGACTGTACTTATGTGTTTTATTAATGCTTTGAAGGACACTGGTACATAATATGTTTATCTGCAAGTGAGTTTAATAATTCTTTTGAGGAAAATAAAACTAATTTCTGTAACCGTAACGTTAGTAGGTAAGCTATGTGGATAGTCGAAAATATGCTCGATGCGGAATATGCTTACATACGCATATTATACGGCATTTATTTTCATGAAGAAACCTAATTTAATCTATCATTAATATCTCTAAAACTTGAGGAGAGGAGCTCGTGGCTAAGTAATAACAGCCGCACGGGTCGATCCATCAGGTTAAGCTACGTTTGCCGGAGTTGTCTGTGGATGGGTGACCATCTTTACATACCGAGACTTCTCCGTGCCTCGGAACGCACGTTAAGCCGTTGGACCCGGCTGTCATTCGTAGATCTTTGTCAGTCGTTACGGGTCGTCAGAAGCCCGAAAGTCTGACAACCAGCCTTACCAAAGGGTATCGTATCACCCAGTTACTGGGTTGTAGAGGTCAGATAGGCAGTCGCTCCATTTAAAATACTGGTATTCAGCTGCATCCGGTTAGACTGAAAGCTGACCCCAACATAGTTGGGAAAAGGCTAGGCAGATTGATTGATTGATTTTAATATCTCTACAACTTGAAACATATTGAAAGGTTGTTTGTTACAGCTGAAGAATGCAAATCAAAATGGCGAAATATACGAGATAATTATATGAAAAATAAAAAGAAAAAAATTACTGGAAGTGCCACTTCATATTCCAAGTACGATGACGAGAGACTGAACTTCTTGTCAGAATCACATGATGAAGGAGAAACCTCAAGCAACTACATCGCGGACAATGCTACGCACGATCCCATTGAGATTTCTTTCGAGTGCGTGAAGGAAGAATACGATTCATCAGAAGACGTACCATTATCAGAGTCGCCATTTGTAATGGGGACATCAAGTAGCAGCAACACAGAGCAGCCTACTACATATACTCCAACCATTGTAACTACTACTTCTGATGCCAGTCATTCACTGGCTGCACCACAAACTTTCACCGTTCAAGAACAAAATATAATTCCACCGCCAAAAAGACCTATGAAACGAAAGATAGACTCAATCATAGATGAACTGAAAAAGGATAGAGAAGAAAGGAATGTAATTTTACAACAATTGGTTACTAAAGCTACTTGTCCAGCGGGAAAATCCCCTATCCATAATTTTTTCTCCAGTATGGCTGATATTGTTTGTAATTTCCCGCCAGAAAAGATTGCAGAAGTACGCATGAAAGTCTGTACCATGGTCAGTGATGTGGAACTATCAGTACTGAGAGATAGGAGTCAGTCTGGCAGCAGTTTTTAAATTTTATTAGTAATTTTGTAATGTACATTATAATGCCTAATCTTATTCGTGCTATCTATGATTATTGTTATTTTTGTAAAACATCTAGTTAAAAAAATAATATAAATATTGAATGTTTATTTTTGGGTATAAAATTGATTTGAATTTACTGATCTCTTAAGGATTTTTTTCGTCACTGTTTTGCTCAATACAAAATAGAGCAAGACTGAATTATGAAAATGTTGGAATTTGTTGTCTCTGGCCAAATCTTGCGAGACAAAGGCACCATACTTCATTACAATCTCCAGTTCGGCTTGGTTATATATATAATGGTTTATATGCAAATGGTTTGGTCCCTTAATTAATACCACACCTAAGACATCCGAGGGCACGGTGAATTTAATACATATTTATTGCCAATTATTGTCAATGAAAGATCTGCCTTAGCTGCTGCTATTATCAATAGCAGTACTGAAGTATTTTGGTTTAATACATTTTTTTTTGACTAATAAACAATTCGTCGATTAGTCATAACTGCCCCGGCAAACTTTTAACAATGAACGTATAGAGAATAAACTTTTCACTTCTTCATCACTCACACACCACCACACACTTCAGCATTCACCATACACCTTCACCACCACCACCACCTCACCTTCACCTTTCATCATTCACTTTCTTTTCATTTTCTTTTCTTTACTTTTTTTTTCTTTCTTTCTTTCTTTTTTCACTTTCTTTCAGTGATAACTCACTTCATGTATTTTTGTGTACCTACATACTGCCTACTTAGGCACAGGCAATTATTGTTTCATAAGGTTTCATAGGTTCATTTTTCTTAATGAAAATTAATGAATCTGTTGTTCATGAAGAATCGTGAACAACAAATTCAACAGTTGAGAACAAGTGATTTAAATATTGACATCTATTAAGAGCATTGAAATGAACATTATCTAGTATTTTCATAAAATTATTCAATTTATGAGCAGAATTTGTAATGTATTAGTACCTTATTTAAAAAAAAAACCGGCTAAGCGCGTGTCAGACGACGCACAATGAAGAGTTCCGTAGTTGGGATGTTATCCCAAGATCAAAGTTAACATTGTAGTTGAAAAACAGGTTCTCTCATACATTCCAACTGCAAATGTAAATGTGTTGGTTGACTCACTACTTTCATATGGACTGGCATGCTATGGTAATACATTTAAAACGTACTTAGATAAAATAAAAATTTTGCAAACCAGATTTATGAAACTTTTAGTTGATAAAAACACAAAAAAACGTTGTAAAAGCAGTGATTACGAAGAATTATTCTTAAAATGTAAGATGTTGCCGGTCCATCAAAAGGTTGTGTTGTTATTGGCTTTAGAACATTATTGCAAGGATGAGTTTAAAATCAAGACGGTACACATAAGACCACAAAGGAATGAATGCATTAAAAGATTTGTAGTACCCACTTGTATTAATTATTATGGACAAAGATGTAGAAAATGTTTGGTCTCAACAATTTTTAATGACATACCAATCGATTTAGAGAGTAGCTGTACCACAAAAATGTCTTTTAAAAATAAGTTGTGGAAGTTTCTGTTTAACACCTTTTGTCAAAGCCTCAATGGAGATGTATAAATTAAATTTGTTATGCGAGTTTATATCTGTGGCTTCACCGGTGTGAATTGAAATGGTATTGCGCAATTCAAAATAATATTTATTAGCATTGCGTAATAGTCAGCCTTAGTGCTGCTGTAAAATATGTGTGTTTAGGTATGGGTGATGTTTAGCGGTAAATGTGGATACTTGTATAATATGGGAGCTGCATCTGCCAACAAACTGCTGTGCAGTTTGGCAGAAGTAATATTTTTCAAATAAAAAAATAAAAAAAAATTGGTCGAGTATTACTCATTAACTCGTAAAGCCTACTTAATTGTGATAGGTTTCCTTTTAACTTCGTTGTAACTAACCGTTTAGCTGGTACGGATGCTGGACGGGACACTTGACTCTAACAAAAATTAGCACTTTAAAGCTTTATATTTCAGAAACAGATCTCTTATTCGAAAAATTGTTTTTACAAACCCGCAATATTTTTGAAAGACCTATCTAACAACACCCCACACCATGGGGTAGACGAGAAAAAAAAATATCTCCACTTTACGTGTACAGGAGGTACCCTAAAAATTTTTTTTTCCATGATTTTATTTTACCACTTTGTCGGCGTGATTAATATGTATATCCATGCCTAATTATAGCTTTCTAGTACTAAGAGTGTCTGAGCTAAGCTGCGGACGGATGGACATGGCGAAGCTCTATGGGCTCCTTGCTGACTACGGAACCCTAAAAACAGAATAAACGTTAGGCCGTCACTGTTCAGTAGTTAATTTCATTTATTTCGTGTTGGACAGGTAATTTGGCCCCTTGTCGGTAAATGCCTATTGCTTGGCATCGACACACTAATGTTTTGAAGGCGGTTCCATTACGACTTCCTTTTTAGTTTCCACTAATAAGGGTAAACCAGATAATTACGAAGCTGCCGCTCGTTTTCTCGCATTTTCTCAACCTTTTTCAGAAAAGCTGAAAGGGATAATGTAATCTACGAATATATCACTAATGCTGAACCGATTTTGAAAGGCCGATGAAGCATAATTATTGTATTATGAAGGGTTTATTACGTTACAAGCCTTGAATCCTTTCTGTGCAGTTTTATTAACAAATAATTGGTCTAGAATAGAATAAATTGTGCTAACCATAGATTTGTTTTGTGAAACAGCAAATGAAGCGATCATTACAATTTTGATAATAATATGTAAAATGTACATAACTTTAGTTAAAACGCTTTTAAACATCAAAAAGTATGGTTAAACAGTCGCTAATCATTACTTAACTTTACGCAACGTTTATAAATAAACCTTAAGGGGTTTGTTACATAGTTAATCATTAAATTAACTAAACACCTCAATAGTCGTGATTGTATTTTTTTTAAGATACAACGATTAAAGCAGGCCAACCATTGCTATTTTTTCAGCTCACTTAAAAAAATATAAAAATCGTAGCACATTCGTAGCTTCGTAGACACTACGAAACGTAGGCTTATTGTTATTTTAAAGGTAACTATTTTATTAACTAAAGGTTAAATAAACTTTAGGCTATCTGAAGTTTTGCATTTACGATAGTACATATTTAAAAAAGAATTTTGAATTTTGCGAAAACGCAAATAGCATAATTAGAACCCGATGATTAATTATAAGTATTCACAATTATAACGCCATAATCACGCCTATAACCGCCCGTCTGTCACTGTATACAAATGTGTCATTCTGTATTATGCTTTATGCCGTAGAACTTTTATTTGGAAAAAAATGCTTTCCTATGCTTTAGCCACTATTAATAAGTCCTTGGCCGCAGGAGAGTCTGTTCTATTAAAAAATGGTGAACACTCTACGAGCAATGAATGATGAAATTCTGGTTGCCTTTGACTAACCGCAGTATTCAAAGGCTCGGACAAAATTGAATTCTATTGAACAAAATTCTTCATTCCTATTTTTGCAAAGACTGAGGGAAAAAAGAGTTTGCCTATGGTCAGAGGAATAACTATTACCGTTTTGTTAAAAATATCTAGGTATACTTTATAAAACACTAGCTTTTGCCAGAGGCTTCGCTTGCGTGGATGTTGGAAATTATCCCACGGGAACGCACTACTGGGATAAAAAGTATTTTATGTGTTAATCCATGTTATAAGGAGGATTGGATTAAAGTGGCCCGCCAACCAAGGCACGTATCTCTTTTGAACCATTTTTTATATTAGAGTTTCGGCTCATCTTCAATAAAGCAAAATCCTGTGTTGAATTCCCTCTGGAGGTAAACATGTAGTTTATTTCTTTGCATTTCCTTCCTTAAATGTGGGTCTTACATATTTGTCTAAGACCCATTTAAGGAAATAGAAAAGAAAGTTAAACACTAAAACTCAACTACGACAAAAACGCCAAATAAAAACGTATACAAGACTACGATGTCCGTTCTTTTCGGTTATCGTATAACCGGAGTCACACGTCATTAATTTCTAAGTCATGAATCGTACAGATTAACCTCCCCCAGCCTCCTTTGGCTTTGTTCTTCAAGTTATTCAATACAGGCCTTATTTGTCCTAAAGCAAATGAAGTTCGTCTGTATTTCAATCAATTATTGATTTGCTGAAGTAATATGGTTGAGTTAAAATCACTGGCATTTGTGAGCAAGCCTGTTTCGCTCGAGCGACCAATGAGTCGATGCGACGGTAACATTAGCTATCATATTGTTTATTCGACCAGAAATAGTTGATTTCAACAGAAAGAGCTCAAATGGAATTATATAATTTAGGTTTATTACCGAAACGCGCCGTGGCTAGAAGAATAGACGGATTAGACGACATAGTTAGAAAGAGGTATACGGGCTTTATGACTAAGTTTAAGTATGTTTCCACACCCTAATTGCGTAACACACCATCAATCGCAATTTGAATGATTTTGAAGCATGTTGCTAATCCATTGCTTCATATGTTGGAAAAATTTGTCTGCTCAACAACGTAAATAACGCAATGAATGTTGTTGAACTGTCAAAATGAAACCGATTCCTACTGTAACAATGTTACGCAATTAGGGTGCTGTCTGACCGATCTTCGCCTGTTCACATTGGCCTGTCCATGTATGATAAACCGCGGCGCGGATGTCGTACTGCACGCCACTGCGCTCGATTCTCGCCCTGTTTTATATACCTTTTTATTACCAGCGAACTTGCGAAGATCGTCATTCGACATAGCCTGAGGGCGATCTACACTTCGGCAGTAAAAACCGATAAAAGCCCTTATGACTTATCGTTCACAAGCTTTTAAGTAGAGCTGGGATCGTATCGAAGGGTGCAATTATTGCCGCAACAATAGAGACGGTTTGTTGTACCTACGGTGCCGCTGACGACTTGCAGCACGGAATGAGGATACAAAACTCACAAAATACTATTTAGGTAGGTACTGTAGAGGCCTTAGTTGAGCCTGCCTTCCGCATGAATCCTCTTCGGATTATGACATTGGCTGATAAGACAAACACTGGTTTTATTTGGAATTTAGAATAGGTATAAATTATGACGTATAGTCACATTGTTTTATGTCGAGTCAGTGAAATAGGAGCCCTACTCATATAATGTATTGTGCTTTCACATAAGCAAATAAATAACAAGAAAAGTGTTGCCGAGTTCATATTTATACATAGATTCCCCAAACACACCTCGAAGTCGAGACCCTGCAGACAATCTACGTGGTGACCCGCCTGTGTATCGTGGCTGGTCATCACAGTACTTACCTATAGTATTTTGTGAGTACCAATAACTCTACCATTTAAGCACTGATAACACTGATTTAAAGAGAAAATGGTTTCAATTTAATTCAATACACACGTCATTTCTTAGTTTATTTATTCCGATTCATGGCAATCTAGGTAGATAGGTATATGAAATTAGTCCCAGGCCTATTAGTCATAATTATTAAATTCTAGTTCATCAATATTAAGAGCCCAAAATAATGTATCCAATTAAGCACAAAAGCATTCAAAAGTTGAACCAATTAGGTACGAAACGAAACAGCTGGCGACACTGACGAATTCCCAATTTCGACAACTGTACGACAAAGTCTTTAAACAGAAACTTTCTTACTTTTATGCTCAATTCGCCGTGTGTGGTACAATGAGTTTTTGCTACGAACCATTAAATTACATCTAAAATGGTTAAAGTTGAACTTTTGATTAATCATGTGTGCTTACTGAGCTTAGCTCCGTTCGGAGCTATTTATTAAGTTGCCAACTTATTTCAGACCGGGGGCTTTGCTAAAGTCGGGACTTGATTCTGTGCGGTGATATTCAAGGTACTTAAATGCTTCTATAATTCTATAACGTTGAACTTTGAAGATTAATTGTAAATATTTCGGCGTCTAGCTACAGTTAAAATCATTTGAAGCTTTTCTACATAAACAGAATGATAAAAAAAAACAAGAAACAAGTTTAAGGGTTGAATAATATCTGAAAAAAAAACTATAAATAATAAACAATAATTTCTTGTTTTACTTGAAACCCAGAATATAATTTTATTTGTTTGAATGTAATAACATCCAAACTGAACTACTGTGGGAAACGTGTCGTCGTGTCTAAAAACTTTATATGAACACAAGTTAAGATTTTGTGAGACCGTTAAAAAAGTACACACATACATACACAATAAACTCAAGCCTTCACGCACGAGGCGTTCTGTAGTAGACACTACAGACTTCCCATGGGGGTAGGCGTCTGCCTATCCCCATGGGAAGAAGGCGTGAGTTTAAAAAAAGTCTATTTTGTACAATAACCATGATTAAAGTGTAACAAACAGAAAACTAACACAAAACATTATTATTACCCCTCAAAGGCTTGGCTTGTGGCTTCGGGAGGCAAGTGTCGTGCGGTTTGAGGCATTGTTACAGACAAAGTTTCATTTACTTAGTTTAAAGTTAAGTTTGCGCTATAATTGATTCTGAACCACTGACAAACGATACAATTAAATAAAGTCGTTTGTTTGCGATTTATCTTTAGCTTTGAGTAAACCTGACAGCAGTTTTTTTTCATGATCTAATAAATAAGATCGATTTCAGTTGTATTAACCATGTTATTTATTTTTGAAAAAATAATAGGTGTTAAAAATATAGATCTAATAAATACGTGTCTGTATCTCTGTCTCAAATAATATCTGTGTCTCTGTCTCAAAATATAAACAGAAATAGAAATAGTTTATTGTCCAGATAATACACTAAGCAGGTTTATTACGGGATAACACCAAGTTGAGACGACATGAGCAGCTTAAAATATTATCTATAGCTATGTTACAAAATAATATTTATCAGTGAGCCCCAAACTAGACAGAACGAATTCCAGAGTGGAGGCTAGAGAGGTGATTTCTGATGTTGTATGGTATGTTTGTGTATGTGTGAATAACTGACAATCTATCTATACATAATATATGTAAACAAAATGTATGTACTCGTATTTCTAATTATTTAATTATGTTCCGTGTAGATACTTTTTGCTCAAAAAGATTATAGAATTTCTTTATGATAGGTCAACTAGAAAAAGGTAGATATCAAGATGACATGAAAAAATACAATATAAATTTTTAGTTTTTAAATATTTTATTATATAAATTTTATTAGAAGGAGAATCGACTGTATAGGTGTAATAAAATAATTTAAATGGTAGAAGAATTTACATGGATGAAGATAATAATTTACAATTTGGGGATCAGTTTCTGGAAGAGATAAATCAAGAACAATTTGCTGATGCACATCAAACTAAACCTGAAGCCCAATTCCCGTAACTAAAAACGTTCAAAATCTAGTCGCAATCTCACCTCAACAACAATCAAATGTCTTAAATGTTGGCAAATCAAAGGTATTTTTGACATATTGAGACAGAGATCAGTAGACCAATTCTCTTACTTAAAAACCGTTCAAATTCAAGTCGCAATCTCATCTCAGCGACAATCAATGTCAAAAACTTGACAAGATGTAGGGAAATTAGAGGTTTTTTTTGACAGATTGAGACTGAGATTAGAATGCGACCGTGCTTAAAATTACGAGAACTGCCCCTCTGGGCCTGTTAGCGTGCATTGACTTCCTGTTAACATTATCTGTAATAAATTATCCACTGCCGACTTCCGGTTGTCGGAGAGATACTTTCGGCAGAGATTGCCGCAGGAGCGAACTATCGCCCGGAGCAACTTGTGAGGCTGATGTAGTGATTGTTGTTGTATACCTACGTGTACAGGTGGAAGTTAATTATTAAACTAAGCGATATCAGAGCGCGTCGCGTTTTTATTTGTAGTCCGCAAGCATATTGCTTCTGGAGGAAATGAGAATGCGTACGTTCCTATAGTCCATTGGAGAGATTATTACAGAAATTAATAGAAAATTCACAGGAACACAAACGGCAGAGCTTAGAACATATTGTAGAACAGTTTGTGATTGAAAAATTCACAAGCAAAACTTCGAATGCAAACCAGTGGATGGATATTTTCGAAAAAGAATGTATACGTTTTGATGTGACAACAGAAGAAAATGAAATAGAAATACTCGAGACTATTCATGGATAAGTCTTGTATGGATTGGTACGGCACAATGATTATAAAATTTACAATGAACTCTGTGAAACGTTTGCAAACAAAGGATGGATTCCAGTAACCTACTTATGCATTACTGTTTAAATACAAGGATGGTTCATTGTTAGATTATGCTATGAGAAAAGAAAAACTCTTATTAGATATGAGAGAATCAATTGACACAGATACCTTGATTGATCTTATTGCAGCTGGTTAACCGGAATTTATTTTCAATAAAATTGGTACGGAATCGTTAAGACACTGTGGATTTATTTAATGAAGTGAGCAAGTACGAACAGATTGTAAATAATATAAAAAGAACTTTGCGGATAAGAAAAAAAATGTGTATCAAAGAACAAAAGGTAAGAATGAAGATCAAAATCCATGTAAAATTTTTGAAAAGCTAAATAAAGGTACTCGGTATCACTCTGAGGCTATGTGTTGGTTGAGACCAAAAGAAGATGATAAAGTAAAGAAAAATTATCAAACATGTAAACAATTCAGCGATCTATCGCTGAATTGTTTGTTTTGTATCCGCTTCTAAGCGGAGTTAAATGAAACTAATAAAAAAAGAAACTAATTGTGACACCATTAATAAATGTCAAACTACTGCTGAATGCAAAAGTAGAAATACATGGAGTTTATGATCCAAGCTCAAATGTTTCTTTGATAAATTAAAAATTTTTGAATATAAAAGGAAACAATAATATTAACGAAGCAGATTTAGTAACGATTAAGAGCGTTTACGACGTACGGCATTTAATACAATCTTTCAAGTCCTTGTTTTTCGAAATGAATTAACTGATTTTAATGAAACTTCATACGTATATGCAGGATACATAGGTCTAAAAAGTTAGTTAAGAACATTTTCGAAATGTCTTATTAAAAAAAAGATAATTGGAAATCTCTTTTTTTTAATAAGACTATTAAAAAATGTGGTTGTTCCGAAGGGAAGCCGATAGGAATCGGGTTGTATGAACGCTTCGCCCCTGTAGTAGTATATATTAAGTAGTAACAGCAGTAATAGTATAAACCATTTCCGTGGACCTAATGAAAAATAGAATTTTTTTTTCAAGTCTAGATAATTATAAATTCTGCAATTTGGTCGATCCTTTTACGAATTGAAGACGGAAAAAGACGGCATTTGTAACACAGGACGGACGTTACCAATGGACCTGCTTACCAGACCTCACTAACTTTTTCAGAGGATAATATTATGTAACATATTGAGGAAATATAAACTCACTGATTTTGCTGTAAATAGGTGACATTCTTTTATTTTCTAAAACTTATTCTGTACACATCAACCATCTAACACAGTTGATGGAAGCCATCAAAACAGAGGGGATCAGATTAAAGTTTACAAAATGTACTTTTGCGACAGACCAAGTTCTGGGTCATCTGGGTCATATAAAAAAAAAATAATAATTCGGTAAAATAATAATTAATAATTGGGTAAA
Source organism: Fissipunctia ypsillon (assembly GCA_947568875.1). Classification (NCBI taxonomy): domain Eukaryota; kingdom Metazoa; phylum Arthropoda; class Insecta; order Lepidoptera; family Noctuidae; genus Fissipunctia; species Fissipunctia ypsillon. The sequence goes on along the minus strand of OX387645.1, from coordinate 18,936,503 downwards.
ATAATTCGGTCAGACCCATAATAAAATAAAATGAAAATAAAGGTTAATTTGATTTCAATAAAGAATTTTCCTGTTCCAAAAACGCAAAAGAATATAAGACAATCAAAACAGAAAAGAAAAAAGAAAGAATAATCAATTAAAGAAAGAAAAGAAAAGATCAATTTTTACCATGAGTATAAAGGAAAACAATAATATTAAACCCGTTGCATAATTTACTCAGTAAAACTCAAAAATTCGTTTGGTTGTCCGATGAACGGTAAAAAACATTTGAGATGATAAAAAGCCTGGCTGTGTGCTCCCACCAGTCTTGGAAAATTTTGATCAAGATTTACCAATCAATATTTACCTATACAGATGCTTCTTAAGGCGGAATTGGAGCCATTTTGAAGAAACAGACACAGCCTGATGAAAAGGGGAAACCAGTGGCATATTAAAAATAAAAAAAAACTTAATGACTCTCTGAATAAAAAAAGCAAACTTGGATTATTTAGTTATAAAAGAAGCTGTGAGATATAGGCAATACTGGTCAATATGCAAATCTTTTACAGGTTATTCAGACCACAAACGACTAGAAAACATAAATCTAAAATCTAGAACCGATGTAGAGTTATAAATTAAAGTTGGTTTCCATGTCTGTTTGTGTGACCGTGTTGTTTTTCTAAACTCTGCAAAAGATTTTGATCTGGTTTTCACTATCATTTAGAGAATTTGTTTTTGTTATTCATTTATATTAATTCGGAAGGTTTATGTGTATAATACATTTATATTAAACTAACTTGTAGTAAAAAGAAAGAAGATAAAGAAATAAGAAAAGGAAAAAAACTTACTTCTTTCTTCTTTTCTTATTTCTTTATTTTCTTTCGTTTCGATGCTTTGTCAAGTCATAAAAACCGTGCGAAACAGGGGCGGTTTGTTAGTAAGAAATAAATAAAGTATAAAATTTTGTTTAAATACTTTTCGTGATATAAAATTGCGCACTTCAATATTTAGTAAAGTGGACTGTGTGGTTGGCGGAAATTAATACCACCTCGACGGACTGAGGGATTACACCTAGGGTAGCAGCGTCCACTGTAAATGAATTCGTCTGCGGAGCGTAAATGTCTTCTATATCTGTGTATGTTTCATATCTTTTTTTATAACTAGGTACGCAAGGCATAGTTATCAGGATTATTATTATTTATAAATTATGGGCTCTGCTTGAGTCCGTAATTAGTCGGGAAACCCTTAAACAAACCCGTAGATAAGCAAAACCGGACACGGTAATGAACTTCTTGATTTAATAGCTTTACTTAACATTAACTTAAAATTTATTGTTGTAACTAATTGCGTAATTACATCAGAAAATTTAGAACTTTTAAAAACATGTAATTCAGCCGAATAATTTCGTGAACTTTATTCAGTAAACACTTCTCTGTAAAGTTTTAGGCTGTAATATATTAAATGTGTCTCTACTTGAAAATAATTAGGACCATTATTAAGGAGAAATGTTTAATTATCATTAGAATTATTTAGTTCTTCAATGCCGAAATGCAAAAATAATGAGGCAAATTGTCAAGCGCGTGTAAACTGCAGCGATTCATCATCATCATTTCAGCCGAAGGACGTCCACTGCTGGTCATAGCATCGCCACGTCGACCGGTTCTGTGCTTCCCGCATCCAGCAGATTGTTGCGGCCTTCACCAGGTCATCGGTCTACCTTGTGGGAGGCCTTCCAACGCTACGTCTTCCGGTACGCGGTCGCCACTCCAGAAATTTTCAGCCCCATCGGTCATCTGTTCTGTTGATAAATTATGCAACCAATCACAGTAGTTTCCGCGCGCTTTCGTTTTCGTTCGAAGAAATCTGCAAACCTATAATATGGACCTGAAAAAATATAATATGCATCTCGGCCTACCTCGTCAGGGACTAGATAATAGTTTTTTTTAATATGTCATTTGTTTCAATTAAAGGAGACACACGAGAACAAATAGTAAGAAACTGTTCAAAGTGAGAGTGAACAGGCTTCTTCTGGTTAAGCTCGCTCCATCGTCGACTTTGACGCGGTCATCTCTGACCTAGACTAGAGCCAAGAGCATACCTATCTCAAAAATAAAGTAATACATTCTGGCGCCAGTTTTCTACTCATCAAATTAATTGTAAAAATAAATAAATAGAATTTGTAGAAATAAAGTGAACAAAGAAAAGTTAGATCCTCAACTGACTCGCTAATCTACTCATTAACTTTGAAAACTATAAGCCTTTTCCTGATGCTTTCGATTCACAAAGAGCATGAAACGAATGCGGCTGTTACCAGTGGAAAACAATTGAATTAAGTAGTCATTATTTATTGATCCACAGGTCGAAGTAAAGCGTTTTTGCGTTATTCCAATACGTTTTCTTCTGTAGCAGCTCGGAGCCTGGCTCCGTGTGCGGTTGATGACAATAGGCTCGCCCCCTATTACATGGGACCTAAACATAACTGGTGAAATGTATGTTACCTACCCTGCGGGAACACGGGTGTGATGTTGTGTTATGTTATAGCATAGCATATTTTATGTAATGTAACGCCTGCCTGCCGGCGAATACATGTGTCATGTTAAATAATTAATTCAAACATAACGCTTCCATACCATACCACAACAAACTTAATAAGAAGCTCCATTTTTGTTATTAATGGAATTTTTTCCGTCCTCTACGCATTTCGGTCCTGAATTTGGGTCACAAGTCACAAAAGCACGTGAGGGTTGGATTTACTGGATATTGTGATGGAAATCCGAGATTATACTAAAACGATTTCCGTTCAATCTACATAGGAGTATGTCATATCATCGAGCCGTCACAACTCACACTTTTGTCGGTGTATACTCATCAATCATGCCAGCTTTGATGTTTTCCGTATTATATGTATAGATGTCTTCATGAACTGATTGCAGGTCTGTCTGTTTTTGTGTCTATTTCTGGCTCTAAATGTAGGTAAGTTATTATGGTGTATTGTAGATATTTGACCGTCATTACGGGTAGTCTGAAGCCCAAAAAGTCTGACAACGTATTATCCAGCAACTGGGCTTTGGAGGTCAGATAGGCAGTCACTCCAAGTAAAATACTGGTATTCAGCTGCATCCGGTTAAACTGGAAGCCGATCCCAACATAGTTGGGAAAAGGCTACGCAGATGATGATTGATTTTTTATTATCTATATACACCTGTTCGGAATGTAACATTTGTTTTGATTCTATCAAATACCAATGTTCAAATTAAGAGTTCAATGGACTAGCAGTTCATAGACTAAATTCGTAAAAAAAGAAAATATTTGTCTCATAAAATATTAGATATACCTACAATTGTTTCGCCCTACCATGCAATATACTAGCAATATATGCTTTTCATCTCAGAAATAAATTGGAATAGAAGAGATAGGTACATATTATTTTAGAAATATCGGCGATTTATGATACATCTTACGATCTTGAAAGGTGATTCGTATTTGTGAGTGAAATTGATAGTTTTCCAGCTTTAGGTGGTTGATATTTGTGAAGTTCTAGCGTTAAATTACTTTCTAGTTTAATTATTGTAGTCTTTAGTAACGTTTCAGACGTGAGTTTTGCAGATTCACATTTCGACGAAACTTAATCGAAATATCTAGAAGTTCCAAAGTTAATCTTAGGTTAGGTTAATGAATAGTTATTTAAAGACAGACAGAATTCAAGGTATTTACTAAGCATGTTCGTATTTAACTCCTTACAACTTTCCAGCTGCCTTTGATTACGATGCGAATGATAGAAATGCGTGAATCACGAATGTTGAGAATACGCTCCAACCTTGTTGGCACGGATTAACTTAATTTTAAGATTCTAAGGCATTTTGATGGAAATTAAGAAAATCGCGTCGTCTTACGTTTTTCCGCCAAGTCCATTGTGGAATTCGTAATTCTTCTTATCATAATCTATTGAATCTTCTAAAAGGAATTAATACTTTTTCTCTTTTCAATGGAATTAAAATCCCTCGATTTTCCTAATCCTTGCATAAAACGTTCATCCGATTGTATTTTTCTTTTGTGTAATTTGGCCTTTTGTGTGACATTAGTGTTTGGAATGGATGGAGATATAGCGTTAGGTTTAAAATGCACTGAAAGTTTGATTTGAAAACTTAAAATAATATTCAATAACAGCTTAAAAAAACCGAATTTACAGGATAAAACCTGATCGAATAAGTTGACTATATTGTGTATATTAATTAATAGTAGGTATTGTAAGAGAATCTAGCCACTATCATACGATACGACCCATTGAACCCGACAACCTATGAAACGTCTTCCAAGTAATTACTTTGTGAGATATACCCCTTCAGTGCCTTGCAAAGGTCGCCCCGACCGGAATCCTTTTAGGCAACCTAACTCAATAGTGTTTAAAATCGACTTACCCGATATTATTCAATCAAGACCATTTGCTATTAGGCCTGGCGTTCATTGGCGGGACGGCACACAATTTTAGGTAACGAACAACCGACTATGATAAAACAATTTTAACACTTAACACACCTAACGTTGTGTTGTTAAAGTCGAAATTCCAAAGATAACCTGAGAGTCTTCAAGTCTCGAGTGAATAAGTAACTTTTAGGTAACAGTGCACTATTGTCGACTGCATCAGGTGAGGTGCAAGTGGTGAAATGCAAGATATGAATTTCATTATAATAATGGTCGTGACGTGGCTACAAAAACAAAATATTACGCTTTCGAATTTTGCATCAGAAGGCCAATTCCCATAATTAAAAACGTTCAAAATCTAGTCGCAATCTCGTCGCTGCGACAATTGATGTCAAAAACCCCTTTACAATTTTTGACAGATTGAGAATGAGATTAGAATGCGACCGTTCTTATAAATACGGGAATTGCACCTCAGATTGCGTCTTTGAAACAACTGTGATTCGTGGGATAAAAATCCCTTACCATTCCGTGCCGTCCCGCTAGTAAGCGCTAAGCCTAAAACTTCAGAAATGATATTGTTCGTATAGCTTCGGGCTTCGGGATATTGTAAAATGTAGGTCCTAGGTCACTGATAGGATACTGGACAATTGGATAAAAATATGATAATATTATCTGTATTCGAAAATTCGATATGCCTTTATTTAATTTCTTACAATATCAGTTTGGGAAATTAGTTATGCTGTATTTTTTTTTTCTGAAAAATAATATGATTGGCATGAAAGGTGTAAAAGTCTCAATTTCACGAAGAATTATATCTAATTATAATACCAGGGTCTTTTTTATTAAGCTAAAACTTGTAAGCTTTTTATAATTAACTAGCTTTTGCCCGCGGTTACGCCCGCGTGGATGTCGGAAAATATCCCACGGGAACGTACTACCGGGATTAACAGTACCGTGTTAATTCAGGTAAACAATGTCTTCTCGCACTGCTTATATAGTATCCGAGGAGCGGCGCGCGGATTTATATATGATTGCTGGAGGATAAAAAATCTTATAACCTAAAAATAGTAACGGAATATATAACGGAAAGGAAAATTACCTACTTGTATGCCTTTGAAGGCAACTTTAAAGCGAAAATATAAATCTTTATTCTAAATAATTACAGGTACGGAACTTAGTAACGTTATTGTTCTCTGAATTACTAGTGTCTTTGGCGATGGCGAAAGTCGGGCTGAGCGATGACGAGTTAGTAAGGATTTTTAAACCCCCTATAGAGGCATGAGGAACAGGGTGTAAAGTTCACTCATCCTCCATAGAAAAGGGAGGATCCTCCGACCAGACGGGTGTTGTGTCTGGTGGGCTACTGCCCGACGGTTGATGTCGGGATGTTGTATATATGCTAGTCGCGCGGTAAACTCTGTTTTGCGCGATGCAGTATTTTGCGTGACGTCAGTGTGACGCGTTCCATTGTGGCGATGCCGCCACACCCCTAGGGGATGATTTTCCAATAACGACAAAACACGTCATTCGTAATTTCTAAACAACAGGCTTACCTAATACAAATTTTTCCTCACAAACTTTCATCCCTTATTTCCCCACCTTAGGGGATGATTTTCCAAAAGCGCTGAAACACGTGGGTTTTAATTTTTAACCAGAATGCTAAATACCAATTTTCGTGGTTTAAACTACAAACATTACGATTTTCCACACCAACTTTCATCCCCTATTCCCCCTATCCCCCTTTTTGAAAAATCTTTCCTTATTGCTTATCTATTGAGGTTGTCTATTGAGGCAACTCAAGTAGTCCGTGGGTAAGCGATAGGCGTTTGACTCTGGTGGAGGTCGGGGTCTGGAGAGACCGTAGAGTTTGATACATGCGCTGGATGTGTGAGAGAAATGCGATTGCTGGTCGGCTGGAGAGCCGTGGCGTTAGAGGTTTTACTCGAGGATTTCTACAAGCTTGGCAGTTTTTGTTGCAATAGAGTTTTAAAGGTTGGTTCGAACGACTATGGTAAATGGCCCACAGTAGTGATTGTTTTATTTTCGATTATTCCCAATTTTACCATATTTAATTTAATTAAAGAGTAAGATTTGGTTAAAATAAAACTGTAGAGTTCGACCCGGTGAATCTAGAGTTAGGTCAGGAGTGACCGAGTGGAACCAAATTCTGTCTTGGACTCTGTGTTCGCAGGGTAACCATCACACGAGGACGTGTGCAAGCAGATAAGATAAGACATTTATTTGTAGAATGGTTGCAATGCAGGATGGCCGTGTCGGAAATACGTTAGTCGTCGCTTGACTAATCGGAACGCTAGCGCCACCAACCGGCGCTAGACAGAGTCTACAACATAACGCTCGTCGACTGTTCACCGGAGTTAAGCAGAGTTTGTCGGTGGCTGTCAAGCAGTGAACACGTTTAGAAACTGTCCCGCAGTCCGTATAGTTCTGTACCTATAGTTGTGTATAGCTAGTGTGATTAATTTGATTGTGAATTATAATTTGATATGAACTCCAAACGGTTTTTCTATTGCGCAATAACCAACACTATCCATAACACGCCCACAGTAGTTAAAATATGGCTGGCGATAACTAGAGAGATGTACCTTCTCTGTCATAATATTTAATAATTGAAACGTTAATATTATTATAATTGGCCGGTCTGGCCAGTCAATATGAATTGTGCATATTCAATTATTGGCTACGGCAATCCAAATACAATTAAAATATTAACGGTGACTTTCAATGTTGCAATGTTACATTCTATTTTATCTTTGCCGTACATTTCTTGAAAATACATCATGTACGGCTTTATTGGAAGAGCAGTTCAATTTCCATTCATAAGTTACAAACAAAGTACTTATCTGAAGATGTAGTGTAGAGGTAATTACGAAAGGATTTGTCGAAACTACCCCTGGGCCCCTGAGCCAAACAAGGGGGGGGGGGGGGGGTGAAATTCAGACTCCATCGCATTCAGACTCGAAAGCTAAGCGACACGTATTTTTTGCTTTAACATAACATAACATCACGCCCTGTTTACCCGAAGCAAAGAAAGCGAAGTTGTTATATATATATACCTATATAGTACACCCACATTTCGCCAGTTATGTTTTTAAGTCCCATATAACAGGGGGCGAGCCTATTGCCATCAATCGAGCACAAATCCAGACTCCGGGTTACTACTGAGAAATTCCAGATAGAAAAACCCAATAACACTTTGCCCGACCTGGGAATCGAACCCAGGACCTCATGTTCAGCAGTAGCGCTTGCGACCATTAGACCAACGAGGCAGCTTTTTGCTTTATCATATTAATGAAAAAAAAGTAACTTAAAATAATTAAATCGACTTCAAAAAGAAATGAACTAAAAATTATGAAATTACTTTAATTTCGGAAGTCGGTGTCTTGACATCTGTATTCTGTGTTTTATGCCACCGACTTCTGAAATTAAAGTTATTTCATAGTTTTGAGTTCATTTCTTTTTGAAGTCGATTTAATTTTTTTCAATGGCATTTTTATTTCGTAATTTTTAGTTTTAAGTAAAATCTGGAATATTTATTTGTAATGAGTAGTTAATAGTTTTGTTGTAAATATTGCACTAGAATTCGACCACGGTTTTGAGATGTTTTCCCTTTGACACCACACCCGTAGCTCATATCAATAAGCCAGGCCGTTACACTCACACGTATTAGTCCATATCTTGAAAACTACTGAACCGATGAAACTTGCACTGTTCCCTAAGTTGAAGTAAATGTAAACCAATAAAAAAATAATGGTTACAATCCGATTAATAGTTTCGGAGAAATGCGTGGACCATACATAGAAACAAACATACATACACCTATACAATTTTGTATAAGTATTTGATTGAAAGCCCTAATAGATTATTATATGTCAATATCTTGCAGTTCCAATAACATTACATACATACGTGTCGAATTAATAACCTCCTTCTTTTTTTGAAGTCGGTTAAAAAAATTACTTGGATAAAACGCATTGAAGTTAGGAAGAGCGGGCTCGCTACGTCACAACTAATGCCACATTTTAACTGAATGTGTCGCCGTAATCTTTTGATTACGTAAAAGAAGAATAAAGAATACGTGTCCAATATTTTATAATAAACCTGACGAATAAAAATTATTTTTTAGTCATCATCATCCCTATTATTGGAAGGTATTTTGGCAATGTTTATAACGCTGATGTGCAAAATTGGGACTTAAAACTGGACTAGTTTAGAATTTAACAAAATAGATTTGTGCCTTAAAATACACACATCAAAAGTGTTTAGGGATCAAGTACATTTTTAACTTAAAAAAATTATCCAATTAATATTTACCAAATCTAGTCTTCCAGACTCGCTTCTTACTTTAAGTTCTATGTTTAAGTTAACCACTTATAACTATATCTTGCAAAAATTAAGAAAAATTGAAATTTTTGCAAATTGTGGGAAATTAACCTAAGTTTGTCGTCACAATGGCACACAGGCAGAAATGTACAAGATAAAAGAGCCCTCAATAAAGCACAAAAGAATCTAAAACAAATGCTTAAAGACTATGAAAACGCTACTCTGCAAGATAAATTGAAAACTCTATCACCTCACAAAGTAGATGACTACTCACTTTGGAAAATCACCAGTTCATTAAAACGGCCACAAGAACACACGCCTCCATTAAGACGGCCAAATGGTAACTGGTCGAGAACACCTGTTGATAAAGCTGAACTATTTGCTGAATTTTTAAAAGGTGTATTCAAACCAAATGAACCCGACATCATGTATCCAGAGGAAGAAATTGACAAAATCCTTGACAGTGAACAGCAAATGTCTTTACCGTTGCGACCGTGTACCCCAGCTGAAGTATGGAAAGCTATTAGAAATCTGAAGAAAAAAAAGGCACCAGGATTTGACCTTATCACTGCAGAAGTCCTGAGACATTTACCAAGAAAGGGAATTGTCTTGCTAACCATTCTTTTCAATGCAGTTTTGAGACTCCACTATTTCCCGCTTATCTGGAAGATGTCAACAATAAATATGGTAGCTAAACCAGGAAAACCTCCCAATGAAGTCTCCTCATATAGACCTATAAGCCTTCTTCCCTTATTGTCTAAACTGTTTGAGAAGATATTTCTACAACGACTGATACCTATACTTGAAGAACAAAGGACAATTCCAGACCATCAGTTTGGCTTCCGAGCACACCATGGAACAACAGAACAAATACACAGAGTGGTTTATACAATCCGGCAATCATTGGAAAGAAAAGAGTATTGCTCAGCTGCTTTTCTGGACATACAGCAAGCATTTGACCGTGTCTGGCACAAGGGCCTCCTGTGTAAACTTAAAATCTGCTTACCACGTACCGCATACATGCTGCTCAAGTCCTACTTGGAGAATCGAATGTTCCAGACTAAATCCGGAGATAGCCTATCTTCTTTCTATCCCATAAAAGCTGGAGTACCTCAGGGATCTGTGCTGGGCCCAGTTCTGTACACGGTCTACACTGCTGACCTACCCATTTCAAAGAAAATCGTTACTGCAACCTATGCCGATGACACTGCAGTCCTATCTTGCGATAAAGACGAGATTCGAGCATCGACAAAACTCCAAGAACACCTGGATAAAATTGTATCATGGCTGAAAAAGTGGAGAATCAAAACTAGTGCTGCTAAGTCTGTCCACATTACTTTCGCCCTAAGAAGCGGGGACTGCCCACCAGTGACACTTGATGGAGAGGTTCTCCCTCAGAAAAGTACTGCTGTAGGTATGCATATCGATAGAAGACTTACCTGGCGTGAACATATTAAGACCAAAAGGGACCAAGCAAGCAGGAAACTAGGAGAAATCTACTGGTTAATAGGAAGACAGTCCTCACTTAGCTTGGAAAACAAACTGATGGTCTACAAATGCATCCTAACACCTATATGGACTTATGGAATAGAGCTGTGGGGATCGGCAAGCCATTCAAATGTGGAAATACTACAACGCTTCCAAAATAAAGCACTGAAAACCTTGAGCAGCGCACCATGGTTCACAAGGAACATTGAAGTACATGAGTACCTTCAAATACCGAAAATCAAGGAAGCTGTAGAAAAGTCATACTTATAAGACTTATAAGCAAAGACTACAGCGACATAGAAATGAACTCGCTGTGACACTACTGAAGTCCTCAGACTCTACCTACCGACTTAAAAGGAAACGAATAGCGTCAATCTGATTACCATTGATCCTACATAACGGGATGACGCATCGCAGGATGCAAAGAATCTCAAACTGCCAATGAAGCAACAACCAATCTGATTAAAGCCTAAGGGCTGATCGCAGATAAAATAAAAAAAAAAAGTTTGTCGTCAATTAAATGGCAAAAAAAGCAAACATGAGGATTTTTTAAATTTTTATTGTAAATATAACAAAAATAATAATATGTGTTTCCACCATTGACACGAATCACACAATCACAGCGATTTGGCTTGCTTAAAATCAGTTCATCAAAATCACTCTAAGGAATGGCCGCCCAAGTTTTTTTGAACGAGTCAAAAAGTTGTTGTGGGGTATACACGGCATCCACACTGAACAGAGCTCTTCTTTGGAGCATATCCCATGCGTGCTCAATTGGGTTGGGAGGTCTGGCGATTGAGCAGACCACGGCAGAACGTTGATGCGAGCATCGGCAAGAGTGCGTGTTACGACTCTAGCCGTGTGTTTTTGCTATCGTGCATTAGTCGAAGCGAATCACCCAACCGGCTTTGCAAAGGGAGGATCACGTAAGAAACAATCCTCTAAACCTGAGCATTGAAGTTGCCCCTGATCCAAATGAGTTCGGTTCTTCCACCGATCCAAATACCGGCCCAAACCATAATTGTTCCCCCTCCATATGAATGAACTTCCTGACAAAATTTCAGAGGTTCTTGACGTCCAGGATGTTCGAAAGAGTTACCGTGGCCCCGGCACAGGCAACAGAAGGAACACGGGTGGGTTTTAGTCAGTAAAAGTCTGACACGCCCTCCCGCTCCGCCCAGAGCGGGAGAAGTCATTTGATGATTTCCCATCCACAAAAAAAAAAGAGGTCCTCCAAACTCGAGTACGTTTTGTATCCGGCCTCATACTGAAACGAAATTCATGGGAAAAGCAAACACAACGCCAATTTCTGTGTTCGCGAGCCCATTGTAAACGGGCCCTACAATTGCGGGGTGATATAGGTGGAACTCTCAGCGGCCTTTGGGAATGCAGACCCACTTCACGTAAACGATTTCGGATGGTTAAGTCACTTATCAGCAAGCCTGAAGAGCTGTGGAGCCTCGTAGCCAACATCATGGCGGTCATGGTACGATTCCGTCGAGCAGTATTTTGTATGAACCGGTCCTGTCTGCGAGTGGAATGGTGGTGGTGAAGTGGAGTGGTGATAGTGCCAAGAGCAACAGTCACAGTACGTTGCCTGGTACCAGCTTGCAACATTCCGACGGCTCTCATTATCTCTTCTCGTGTCAAATGATGTCGTTGCTCCATATCGATGCAATTTTTTTCAGTTCTAATACAAACATTGTAATAGTTTTGTAAAAACGCTATTACACACATTTATAGGAATCCTGATTGACAGTTAATTTTCTAATTTTAGTCAAAATTTAAAGAAAATTCTTTACTCAAATAGTGAAATTCACTAAAAAGAATCAATAATGATCCAAAAAAGTTAAAATAATAATCCTCAATTGCGGCGATACTCTAAAACGTACTTAATCCCTAGTCACTTTTGATGTGTGTATGTTATTTAATAAAAATAAAACTACTTTTTGTACCGGCAAGTCTCGAAGCCTGTTGTTTAAAAATACCAGCGGTAGACGTAACAAAATGCAAGTAAATAGGTATTCGTGGAAATGAAAACTCATAAGAGCGGGAAGCGAAATAACACATGTCATGCATTTTATGGAAAAGAAAAGAGCACAGATGCGTTATTGTGAGATGGAAACTGCTGAAAATGTTTTCGAGTCGGTGTTGTTGCGCGGTAAATGGCTAAATTGCGGGTCATTAACGAATTACGTTTCAGTTGAAAGTACAGGTCACGGGGAGACCCTGTTTATACACATATGGTCTCCCCATACCCTGTTTATACACATGGATAATCGTATGTAGCTAAATTGTTTTTGCTATCCATTATTCAATTGGTTTTGAGGTTTTATCTCGTTAGAGTATTGACTCGCATATGTACCTACTACATAATGTTATAGGAGCGTTACGGCGGAGAAAAACTTCCAGCGGGCCACTAACTGCCATGGAACCTGGAACCTGGAAACCCTTTGACCGACTAAGAAACTAGGGGCCGCTACAGGTACTATCGAGTAAACTTACATGTGACAAATTTGAAAACAAAATCCCGTGCATACGATAACCACATCTGCTAGCAAGCGTTACTATAGCGGCCGAGCGCTGCAAGCAAGAATAGTCCTTACGGTGTATAGATGTTCGTTTCTCCCATGGTACCTACAAATTAGTAGGGTGGAGATACTTCGATGAGTCACAATGCGACTGTGGAGCTATATCGTAAACGATACCTCACCTCTTGTTGTGCCCTCTGTGCACCCCTCTGTGCACCTCTGTGCCCTATGTAACACCTGCACCATGCAAGGCGAGGCCAACGCTAATGCTGTCGAAGTGGCCGAATTCTATCGAAGCTTATTTAAAACACATAAATGAAAAAGAAGGTATTATCTATGCAACCGTAAACAATATAATATTAATTAAATAATGAGTTACTTACTGAGGCTTTGAGATTCTCAAATTTCTTCTTCAAAGTCACTCAGTTAAACCACTGCGAATTGTACAAAAAAATATCAGGATGACAAAAAACCTGAACATCTCGCATTTCAGGCGATATCAACATCGTTATCTCTAATGTGCCTTCCATCACGTTTCTTTTAGTTCTAAGAACAAAAAGGCTGTTTTGTAAGAATATGAAGTTACCTACAATATTCAGAAAGCATACGATAGTCGCAATTCTGGCTTCATGAATAAATTCGTTGTTCGTTCGGACCGTCGAAGTCTATCCGACTTCGACCAGCTGTCTCTAGAACTTGAAGTGTCTGTTTACGGCAGTACTGTAAACAGTCCGGAAAATTGTTAAAATGTTCTAAAAGAAAATGTTTTTTTACAATGTGACCTTTTGTTGGTTTTCAGTTTTTTCTGATGTGAATGAGCTCGGCAAAGATAATAAAGAAAGTAGAAAGGGCTACAAATTAAACAAACAGAAGGCGATAAATTACAATTTCCGTCAGAGCGGTACGAGTGTTAAATAGCGTAATTATTTATCTGCTAATCAAGTCATTAGATACTGTAGGGTAGATCCTCCCATCCATTATAGCGGATTTGGACTGTATTGTGTTGAGGACATAATAATGTGTTCGCGACCTAGTTGCCGGTGACTTGTCTATGATTAACGTCTTAAGTGAAGCGTTATGTTACGTCACACCTCACTCACACCTGTGTAGGTTATGAATTGGAGTGTTATATTAATGCTATACTAATACACAAGCTTCATGCAATTTGCAGCTTACATGGACTAAATAGTTGTTGGTTTCGACGGGCCCAGCCACTTGAGAATGAAAAACACGCATGTCCATTGTCCATGAAACACCATTTTACAGGAAAAAAACAACATCGTCCAATATACGACGTCATCGTCATCAACACTGACCAACATTACATTCGAAGATCTACAAAAATACAGCAAATAATGTTAATATAACGTCAGGGAAATTAATTCAATCAATCTGCCTAGCCTTTTCCCAACTATCTTGGGGTAGGCTTCCAGTCTAAACGGATGCAAGTGAATATCAGTTTTTTATATGGAGCCACTGCCTATCTGACCTCCACCACCCAGTGACTGGAAGAATGGTTGTCAGACTTTTGGTCTTCTGACGACCCGTAACGACTGTCAAAGATCTACGAATGACAGCCGGGACCAACAGCTTAACGTGCTTTCCGAGGCACGGAGGGGTCTCGATGTGGATGGTCACCTATTCATGAACCGACTGCGGCAAGCGTAGCTTAACCTTCAATCGACCCGTGCGGCTGTTATTATTTAGCCACGAGCCCCACAGGGAAATTAATTGTCAAGCAAATAAATTGCCTATCGCATATTGTGACATGGCTGCAAATTGACGGCGGTTGTCAAGCTGCTAAACAATTAATTTCCTTGGATTTACCTTAGAAAGTAGCAGCTTAATAGATAAAGATTTTAAAGAAATTACACAGAACAAAAATACCTGTGTTGTTTCACTTTATTTATTTGTTTACCTATCTTGGATAGAAACACTAGGAGTTATTAAACAGCTTCATCGTGTCGTAAAATAATAATAAATAACAAACTCTGTTAATTAAGTCTAGCACTGTAAGTACACCACACAAACACGACTAGTTAGTCAGCGACCCCACCACGGTGAGGTACGCAAACATAAAATAAAGATTCAGACCTAGCTCCACACTGGACATTAATCTTAAACACACACCCATCTTAATGTAACAAAGAAATGATAAATAATAAAGATATTTCTATTCTATTCTATTCGTCGACGAGTCTCGAGAAAGCACAAGTTAGGATACTTACCTCTAGTAGTTTCGTAGAACATTCTTATTCAAAAAATAATTAACAACGGATTACTTACAAGGTTTTAGTAATAAAAAATGCACAACTAGAAGGGGCAAGGATAAAGAAAAACATGATGTTTCCACTCGTAGCGTCTTTGTTTTTCTGTATTTAAGAGTGGGCTGTTTACTTTTGGTTGAGTATCTAAATTAATAACGTAACATAACATCATGCCTGTATTCCTCGAAGGGTTAGGTAGGTAGAGGCATTAGGTACTTAGATATAGTATACCCACATTTGACCAGATATGTTTATTTATTTATCTCCACAAAGTTATGTTTAAGTCCCATGTAACTGTGGCCAAGTCTATTACCATCAACCGGGCACAAATCCAGATTAGGCTGCTACTGAGAAATTTTTGACGGAAAAACCCAAAAACACCTTTCCCCGGAAATCGAACCGAGGACCTTATGCTCAGCAGTAGCGCTTTCGACCAATTAGTAAGTAGGTCCAAAATGGTATTAATTCTCCCAATCTTCAATCCAATTTTCGAACTTTACCAACACTACCAAATACTAACGGTTCGACACTTATTTATTCTGATGGCAGTACTAAAAAAAACACTGATCCCTTCGATCACAATTTCAAATTAAATGATTCAATGATTTATATATTTTTTTGAATTTAATGTTTAATTTGCCTTTCTTTGGTTTTATGTTTTAATTTTTTTGTATTAGTTTCCCGGCTTTCATATGCTCGGTCCACGGCACTGTGAAATTAATCAGAAAAATCCTAGCCTCCACACTGATTAATTTTGATGTGCCGTGCTTCACCGAGGCTATTGATGCCTGGAGACTCGCTTGCCCGAATTCAGATCCACCAGCCAATCCATCTACCCAGAGACGGTGGGATGAGCCGCTCTACAGCGTAGTACAGAACAATTTACTTGACACGTCTGCTACTACTGCGGAGCGTGCGCGCCTGCTGGCTGTGGGTAAGTGCGAGTCAGGTCTGTGGCTTCATGCACTACCGTTGTCGAACATCTAAGGCACTTTGTTCGACGACACTACTTTTCGCCTCGCTGCTTCCCTGCGACTATAATCTCTTATTGTTGTTCTCCTCATCGTTGTAACTGTGGCGAAGTTAACAGCTTCTGACATCACGGCCTGTCTTGTAGCCGAAGTGCGGGTCGCTTAGCTCGGCACGCGAACATTAATGACATCATCTGATGAGCTCTTGTCACCGCTACTATACTTTTGCGCTATCCCATTTGCCTGGCTTGGCGTGCTGTGTTGGCGCTGCTGCGGCGGCTGCGAAAAACCTCAAGTGGTTAAAGTATAATAACCTTATCGGTAATTATATTTTCGAGCCGTCTCGGGTTAAAACCCTCGGGCCGTGAGGTCCAAGTGCTCATGGTTTGTTCAACGAAATCTCCAAACGGCTGGTGGACAGTTCGGGTGACCCGTGACGGTGACCCGTGGGCTGGCTATTTTACCTTGGCCAGACGCTAAGCATTGCCATACAACGTGGCAATGCCGCCAGTCTCTTGGGTACATTATCAGTCGACAGCGATGCGGAGGAATTTTCGGCGCCATATTTAGTTTGATAATAGTTTTGGTTAGATTATGATATTATATTTTCATTTTAATAATCTGGTAGTTAATTTAGTTTAAGAAATTAATCCAGTGTATAATTTTTATCCCTGAATTTTGTAAAGTAGTAGTAACTGTAAGTACTGCTTTCAAACTGAAAATTATGTATCAGTCAATATAATTAGCAATTTTCTCCTGTTTCATAATTAAGAAAAACATACGTATATGTACATATACTTTAATTTTTTTCTTATAATTTTACAGGTTCTGCTTTTACCTGATTGCGATTTCAGAGTTATATTATATAATATCTTGACTCTAACCATTATGTAAATTAACATGTCCTATTTAAAAGTGCCGGCTGATCTGCAGAACTGTAACTCAGGACCCTTCTATCTCAGACACCTTTCTTTATTTAAGATTGTGCATTTTATTAACTAGGATCTGTAATATGATGTTGAGATAAATAAAGATTTATGATTTTGCATTCAAAGCGGTTTGTTGACCAGTATCTATCAGTGGCGAGGCTTGACATTTCGTAGGAGGGAAGCCGAAGAAGAAATTGTTAGTTATAAATAGTCATACAAATACGATTATCACGTTGTGGCGCCGGCTTATTTGGAACAATTTGTGCTGTTGTTGGAATATATATTACTTGGCAATCGTAGACATTAATGAATGTGCTATTTTTCAATAGTGGTAGGTGAAGTTACTCTTCCGATTCTCCAAAGGGAAGCCGGCAGGAATGGAGTTGTTAGCGCGTTTCGCTTCTGGTATCTTAAATAATATAATAATATAAATATTTCAATTATTTGCTCAGTACCTGTTTTTTATTATGACTATAAACAATAATGTTATTGTTTATCTTTTCGTCTTTAAATACCCTTTCATTGAGGCGTTTAATAATGCAAATATGTAGGAGGGTTTTTGAATAATCAGAGTAATTTATGAAACAATGATAGAGGGTCGCAGTAAACGCAGGTTTGACACTGACGTAGGACAGCATACAGCTACCCCAAAAAACTTTACAGGATATTTGTTTATGAAAATACATAATGCTTCCATAGTGTGTAGGTGTGGCGGCATATTTATATCGCCACATGCGAACACGTCACACTGACGTCACACCAAATCCTGCATCGCGCAATCAGAGTTGATACACGCGACTAGCATATATACAACATCCCGACGTCAACCGTCGGGCAGTAGCCCACCAGACACATCACCCGTCTGGTCGGAGGATGAGTGAACTTTACACCCTATTCCTCATGCCTCTATATAGGTAGATACTATTGAGTTTATCCAGATTTAAAAGTTCTGACATTATTTAAGCGGCAATACCTATGTTCAAACTGTTAGGGATTCAACCCACCTCGTCGACGAGCGAGATCATGGCGTGATCCGGCGGAACCTGGACAGAGATTTTTTTACTAGCGCCCCTGCTTCCGTCGCAATGATGTGACAAAACATCGAGACATTGTTTAATTTATATAAGTTTAATATTATTTTTTTACATCTTCCGGAATAAATTCTGAAAATGATGATGAAAACCTCATCAAAATCCGTTGCGTAGTTTATAAGAACGCGGTCACACACACATACGAAAAGGGACTTGTTTAGATTTGTGCACATAATTATGTATAACGTCTATCTATTCATACATGAAATCTCATAAGGGGTCATTGTACTCATCACTATGAACAACTTTTACTGTGGGACCAAACCTGAAATCGCGATTAAAAATCAGCTGTTCCCTACATTTTGATGGGTTGGTTAATAAGGTCAATATATAATGTAGGGAACAGCAGATTTTTTTCACAACAAATAGAAACCGAACCAATATTTACCAATAGAATCTAAACTCTGGAGCGGAGTTTAGATTCTATTGGCTAATATTGGCACAGCTCCGCTCCTCTTCTCTCTTCTCCGCTCCAGTGGACAGGCAGCCTTACTCACAAATATTGCGCTTGCTTGACCACAGCCTAAGGCCCATTTTCCACCAAAGCAGAGAGGAGAGGCGATGAACCCATAAGACATCTGTCCGATTAGCTTCAATGCTAGACAATACATATTGGTTGCTCTCCGCTTTAGTGGAAATAGAGCCTAAGGGTGCGTTTCCACTGACGCGGAGCTGGGCGGAGCGGAGTGGAGCGGAGCTAAGTGGAGCTGTGTTTCACGTGCAATGTCGATGACGTGTGAAGCTAATGACATAATTATCGTAAACTAAAATGCAGTCGTGTCCTGACAAGTCTACCCTCCGCCGCCTCACCACCCCGCTATACTTCACTTTGGTGCCCTCCGCCCGACACCACCGCCCTGCTCGACTCGACTATATTTTGTTTGAAAGTCCGCTCCGCTCCACTTACCTGCGCTGCGCTGTTTCCACTGACGTGGAGTGAAGATTTCGAGCACTGTGATTAGTTAATTCACTCCTCCCACTTCGCTCCTCTCCACTCCGCCCAGCTCCGCATCAGTGGAAACGCACCAGCTAGGGTTTCCTGACTGCGGTGGCCAGCCGACGGTAAATTGCGGCCGCCGCAAACGTTATTTATAAAAGTAAGTTGGTGTGTTTCCTTAAACATCGCTTTTTGACACCGTAAAGTCAATCCCAGTGCCGTCATCTTTATGTCAGCCGTCACTGTGACCGATTCGTTAAGTGAACAAATTAATTTGCGTTCTTTTGACATCTGTCTGATTAGCTTCAATGCTAGACAATAACAGGTTGCTTGCGCTGCTGGTGAAAACCGAACATAAGGCTATGTGTTGTGTCGGTGTCGTAAAGTGGCTATGTGTAGTGTCGGTGTCGTAAAGTGGCTATTTGACATCCGGTGGGTGTACCTAACCACTTAATTAGCGTAAGTAAACAACGTAAGTCTCAATAAGTGAGCTCGGAATCTGTTAGCTGTTATACGCTTGTGTCTCATCATTAATGAAAGAATTTGATCAATTCATTTAGTTTGATTATGAAAACCTACTTATACTTAATTATCTACATATTATTGGTTTTCACTTTTAAGTTAAGTACTTACTAATTCCTAGACTACTACTAGAATACTATTCCTAAGGTAGATTTTTATGAACGTTTCGCAGAGCGTTGTCACATTTTGCACCTCTCTCGCTCACACAGAACCAAATTTTTAAGAATGTTAAGAGGGTTGTCACATTTTGCACCTCTCTCGCTCACACGGGACCAAATTTTTAATAATGTTAAATGAAAAGATGCATTTTTGAAAAATGTAATCAATGGGCCGTCTACAAAATAATATTATTTTAATAGGTAATTATTAAAAACACATTTTTATTGTGGCATTTATTTACATCATCTCAAAAACAGATCATAATACTTAATTACATTAGTTTATTAGATAACACAATAGAAATGTGTTTTTGATAACTACCTATTAAATTAATATTGTTTTGTAGACCGCCCATTGATTACATTTTTCAAAAAAGCATTTTTTCATTTAACATTCTTAAAAATTTGGTTCTGTGTGAGCGAGAGAGGTGCAAAATGTGACAACGCTCTTAAATAAAAAAATTCTTTTTTGAAAAATGTAGTCAATGGGCGGTCTACAAAATAATATTAATTTAATAGGTAGTTATCAAAAACACATTTCTGTTGTGTTATCTAATAAACTTAGGTAATTAACTATTATGAACTTGAGATGATGTAAATAAATGCCACAATAAAAATGTGTTTTTTAATGATTACCTATTAAATTAATATTATTCTATAGACCGCCCATTGATTACATTTTTCAAAACTGCATCTTTTCATTTAACATTATTAAAAATTTGGTCCCGTGTGAGCGAGAGAGATGCAAAATATGACAACCCTCTTAAATAAATTATCTTCTTGCCTAAAGGCAATTAAGTAGTTCATAATGAGAATTTAGATAAAATTAAGATATCATAAGACAAACCATTCACAGAAGATTATCTTAATAAAATAGTTCATTCATGAGGCATCTAATGTCAAATCAATAAAACTCGGGCGCCGATGGACAGCGGCTCGGCCAACTGTAAAAATTTAATGCCCCTGTACACTATCGATCCACCAGCGTACGAGGATTACACACTTTCCACATGCCACGCTAGTTAGGACTCATTTACCTTATTCATTAGAGCGCACGGGGTCAGAAACATTCATCGCGCACTAATTTAGGAAACAATTTATTGTGTTTGGCTTTACTTTAACACCGCGCGTCCGAAGCTTCACAATTTTATAGTGTGTAGATGTCCTCGTGTTAATCACTTTCGCAAAATTTCACACTGCGCAAACGCCTAGTTTTTGAGAAAAAAAATCCTAAAGTTTCAGAAAATTTAACTAAATAGGTACATACTGCAGCATAACTCTGCATGTCAAAACTTTTTGGTTCTTTATTGTCAACCTTTTTTCCGTTTGTCATTGATTCTGGTCGATTTTTTAACTTTTTGTTTCGTGATTCGAATTATTTTTTTCTGACAGATGGGTCCTCATTTTTTTCAGACGGTTCGTCAATTGCAAAAAGTTGATCTGTTTATACTGACCAAGTTTGTTGGAAATTTACGTGTAATTTGTGAAATCTGAGTTGTTTTAATAATAGCAAGTTGCTACCCTTGCCGTCCTATCTATTTCCTTCGGAATGATTTTTGCAAGTACGATTTCAATACTCCATGGTTTGAGTCAGGAGATTTCACCTTTATTTTTCTGGATTAAACAGTTTAGAACAGGCCGCCTTTCGGCCTCCAGGTCCTGGCCCAAAATAACGCTGGACATCGTTGGTCAACGACGAGTATTTGACCGCATCTTGACTGCGAAAGGTCACGCAACCAACGCCAACTCCTGAGCATAGAGCCAGTTCCTGCAGTCTACGACACCTCGCCGGACGTAATTACGTTATGTCAACGATTTTATACGATATTTTTACGTACTAGTTAAGTAATAAAGTTAGTAACTGTCTGCTAATTTTTAATTCGTTCACTATTTAATTTTAAATTTTCAAATCTGTAAAATACGAGATACCTTGGTTCTCTGATTTTTTTCCATTACGGTTTATTTTGGGAGCGTTACCTAATAGCGATTGCAATCGACTAGTTAGTACGTTTTATTTTTCTTTCGTTATTCGCGTACTTCACCCTATCGGACCAAAGTTCTCTGCTATTTATCTTTTTCTTTACATAAATCAACCTGCAACCCTTTTTATACCATAAATATTATTTTTTTTTTACTTTTTAATGTTTTTTCTACTTTTCTTTTAATATAACGAAATTAAACGTGGTTTCGGCGAAAAAAGTGCATTTCCTTTTTTATTTTTTTCGCTACAATACGTATATAATAAATGTCTTTCAATTTTATTATTTTTGTGTTCTTTTTTATGTTTACCTATTACACAGTACCTACACTGTATGTACTGTGTCACACTAAACACTAGGATGCAAGAGCGAGCGAAGCGAGCTCGGGATTTGGGGTACTCCGACTAGGGCAGGTTAGGTTTTGCGTGGGTATTTTTTTTAAAACCACGCTTTACTAGTTTTCTTTTCTCAGCGCCTATGGTTTTGCGCACTTTGGGATTTTCAAATATACACTTTAAAGGGTATATTCTACCCAATAAAAAATAGCTACTATAAAAAAAAAAAACTAGGTTGCATTTTTTTTCTCGGCACCTATGGTTTTGCGCACTTTGAGGTTTTCAAATATACACTAAAAAGTGTCTACTGTACAAAAAAAAATTGCTACTATAAAAAAGCGACGGGTGTTAATGTACAGTGGTTCCCATACGTAAACTCAGCCTTCTTCTTAAAAATTTAAAATTACAGAGCGCCACCTGCCTTGCTTCGTTCGTTCGTTTTTGCTTCGTTTACAGAGTATACATGTAGTACACGCACGCCGGTTGCGGGTACTACGCACATGACCATTGAGTCTATTAAAAATACATTTTACAAAGAATCAGCGAAGCGTGCGTTAACGCGAGCTCATGTGTAATCTTGTACCTACGAGGTATGCTTGTAGAATCCCGGCGAGTATAGGGACACTAGACACCGTATTTTTATTTATTTTTTCCTTTTTTAAATTATAAAGTATCACGGTTTATTCACATTACAATCTAGCCTAGTCGCTAATAAGTAATTTGAATTTAACTTAAACCGCTAAGTAACTATAAGATTAAGATATCGTCTAATAACGTCTTTCTTATTCACTTTATGTTAGACACTTAATTCACGTGCTCTTTAGTCAGCACTTGCACTATAGTTTAAGTTCACTCACTAAACTAGCTCAAAAGGTTTTACCTTTTTTAATCTACGCGCTAATTCAGTGATGTCAAGGAGATGGATCACGTCGACAGTCACGTGATGATGAAGTCTGTGGGCTTCTGCATATTTTTTTATTTTTAATGTTTATGACATCCATCTTGAGATCCCGGTGGAGGTCGTTGTTTCTAATTACCAGGGTGCGTTGACTATATCCCTGAGCACAAGATACCTTATGATAGATACTTATATATTTAGATTCGATTGATACCCTATATGATCTAAGTCGTGCTTCATCATGCATGAAACCTATCTAACATGTGCCTAAGATTTAGCTACCAACACACTTATTGATAGACATCTAAATATCTGTTATGCTTATGACGATGAGACAAGTGTTTTTGTATAGCATGCTGTCCAAATGAAAGAAACTTTGCAGCAAAGGCAAACGACAAAAAAAATGCATAATAGACTGTTAAACTTCTATATGCTGTGTTACATAAAAAATAAACCCATAATGCCCTTATATCTGTAATGATGAACGTGTAGACGAAATTTTATTGAAATTGTTAATTACAAACGAATAAAACGGTTTTTCCTCATAAAAAATGCAAATTTTTGTGGAAACTGCAATGTTTTTGTATCGAGCCAAATTGTGTCAATCGTGTTTTTTCACTAAAGAAACTCTCCAATTTTTACAGTCATGAAAAAATAGTATAAGGCAAATTTCGACGGCGAAGTGCTCCTAACTGACATTTTTTGAGGAATCGAGATATTGATTTTGAAACATGCGAATAACGTGAATGCGAAAAAAAATGGCAGTTAGGAGGTATTGGCATTTCGCCGTCGATTTGTAGTTTTTAAGGGCAAAAATTGATTTTGCGTGCAGCCGAAATGGGTCAAAATATCTTCATTGGGACCCATTTCGCCTTAAGAGCGTTGTCACATTTTGCACCTCTCTCGCTCACACGGGACCAAATTTTTAATAATGTTTAATGAAAAGATGCATTTTTGAAAAATGTAATCAATGGGCGGTCTACAAAATGATATTAATTTAATATGTAATTATTAAAAACACATTTTTATTGTGGCATTTATTTACATCATCTCAAAAACAGATCATAATACTTAATTACCTAAGTTTATTAGATAACACAATAGAAATGTGTTTTTGATAACTACCTATTAAATTAATATTATTTTGTAGACCGCCCATTGATTACATTTTTCAGAAAAGCATTTTTTCATTTAACATTCTTAAAAATTTGGTTCTGTGTGAGCGAGAGAGGTGCAAAATGTGACAACGCTCTTAAAGTACTACTAGTACTGTTGACAGGCAGACAGAGTAATTTGAAAACATCGTAAAAGCCAGCATTTTTAAGAGTAACCGTAGAGTTTATTGCCGGCTCTTCTCCATAGGAAACAACCGATTGCAACCGTGCACCTAGCTTCTGACGTACCTTAAGTGGCCATTTGTGAAATAAAATATTTTGAATTTGGAACTCTACTTAGTCAAGTGATTTGATTGGCTTTTATTATTTCAGTCAGCTAATACAGAATTTAACATGAGTTCGGCATTCTGTTAGCAAATGTTTGTGTTAATTAACCTTTTAGTAGCTGGGTGTTAAACATAAATCGCTTACCCGATGGGAACTCAAAGTCGCATCCAAAATATGTTCGTCGCCTAAAACTGGTTTATTATTTTACCAAGTTATTGCTCATTGCACTACTTCCTGATTCGCCGCATTCCCGATTCACCACCCTAACAAAATACCTAAACAAAAGTCTCGTTTCGCCAACTGTTAATTTGACGTAATGTTTATACTATTCGAATCAGTTATCGACTGTTTTCAATAATTTATCTCAATCCTAATCTTGATCCCGATCCTTCTCTTTAACTAAACAACGGCAGAGTTTGTCAAAATCAAGATCAGGAACTGATCGGGATTGAGATACATTATTGAAAACAGTCGTAAGTATATACCGCAGAATAACATTCATCTATCGTCTTTACATGTCAGACCGAATTAAAATGTAACTGATTTAAAAGATTTATTTTTCAAAAAATGGCCAGGCAATTAAAAAGGTTTTAGGTAAATGGCTTCTCGACATTGGTATGCTATTTTCATCTTTGTTATCGAGTTATTAAATACAGTTTTCTATGCAATAGTCTGCTCAGTGCCGTAGTTTTACAGGTTGCAGCATAACTCTGCATGTCAAAACTTTTTGGTTCTTTATAATCAACCTTTTTTTCGTTTGTATTTGAGCCTGGTCGATTTTTATCTTTTTATTTCGTGATTCGAATTTCAAACTGTCATTCGATGGGAACGCTTGATTGACAATTTGCTGTCGTTTGTGATTTTATTGAAGAAAAACGAATTTTTACGTCCCAAAAATTACAATTAGTGGAAAATATTTATCGTAAAAGTGTTCGCACATTATATCCCTGCCGAATACCATAGGGCAAAGCAATTTTAAGTATGGTATATTAAGTACGAGTCTAACCATTCATCTTTATTTTTCCTGGTACGTATCTTTTAACAGTTTTCCTCAATCGGAAGTTCAGTCTGATCACGCTGGTCTAACCCTAATTCATTTTGTCTTAGGATTAAACAGTTTTGAACAGGCCGCCTTTCGGCCTCCAGGTTTTGGCCTAAAATAACGCTGGACGTCCTTGGCCAACGTCGAGAGTTGGACCGCATTTTGACCGCTGAAGGTCTCGCAACCAACGCCAGTTCCTGAACAAAGAACTACGACTCCCTACAGTCTACGTCACCTCGCCGGACGCAATTACTTATGCCACGGTTTTTTTTATGATATTTTTACGTTCTAATTTAATAGTGTAGATAGTAACCCTCTGCAGATTTTTTTAATTCATTAAACTACTTAATTTTATTTTCAAATATGTAAAATGCGAGATACCTTGGTTCTCTGATTTTTTTTTTCATAACGATATGTTTTGGTAGCGTTACTTATTAGAGATTGCAATAGACTAGTTAGTACGTTTTATTTCTCGTTCGTTATTCGCGTACCTATTGGACCAAAGTTCTCTATTTTATTCCCTTCACACAAGTCAACCTGCATTTTTTATACCATAATGTTCATTTTTTTTACCTTTTAATGTTTATTTTCTATTTTTATTTTAAAAACAAAATTAAACGTGTCGTAGCAGAAAAGAGAATCTCCGTCTTTTATTTTTTTTTTCGCTGCAAAATGGCGCCCGAACTAAAGTAAGTAATTTTGATGGTTACTTAATATATTTTTTTCTGTTATTTTGTGTGTGATGCTCTTCGAGCAAATATAATCCCTATTTTTTTCCTTTTGTCCTTTTTCCAGTGTCATGGATGGAGCAGAATATGCATTACAGGACAATGATACCATTGATGATCCACCTTTTAATGTTGGATGTTGCGTATATAATATTGAATGTGCTGATTGTACTTTAATTCCATAATAATACTAATTAATAACTCTTTCATTTCTTCCCAACAAATATATTTTAATCCCGAGTTTTATTTTAATGCCTGTATTTGTAGTTCACTGTAGAGAATGCTTGGTGTGTGAATATATAGGCGTCGTGTTTCAAAGGTAGGCTTTTTTATGCGACTGTGTGCTTGGTTGCGTTTTTTTCTGGTATCTATTAGCCCAAAGCGTCCTATTTCACGTTTTGGTTTTCTAATAGGTTCCTATCTTTCTTTCACTCCTAGCCCCACCGTTTAGCTTGCCGATTGCGTGTCTTTCTATTCATCCACCAGCCATATTACTCGCTAAATAACTTTCCAGCTACTGGTAAACATACTCGTGGATTGTTTTATTCAGTTTTCGTTTTTCTCATCTAACATGGCCGACGAAGGATGCTCTATTGGCGAGACACCTCGCCGCGGAAGTCCTATTATATCTAGACCCCCACCGATTCCACCTAGGGCTTCGCAGGCCTCTAGTTTGTCTAATACCCCTTCTCCGATTAAAACTGAAGACTGTCCTCGTTTTTTTCAGAAACCAATTTCACTTTTGAAATGGAAAGTAAATTATTCTGGTAACTCCTGCGTTCGCGAATTTTTTGCTTGCATCGATGAACATAAAGACGCAGATGATTTACCCGATCACTACTTGATAAAGCGTTTCCATGAAGTGTTATCTGGTGCTGCTCTCAAATACTTTAGGTCTATACGCCATCCCGATTTATCCTACTCTGAACTCAAGCAGTTCTTTGTCAAGACATTTGGTCCTACTGATTTCGAGTTCAAGACTGAACAAGAAGTCAGAAATATAAAACAGAAACCGGATCAATCTGTCAGAGATTTCGTCATCCAAATATCATACTTAAATGATACTTTACTCAATCCGATTGGCAAATCTTCCCTGTTAGAAATTATTACTCATAACATGCATCCAAGATATTTCCCATGTCTGTCCATACTCAAGTTTACTGATCTTGATGCGCTCATTGACACTGCGACACATTTTGAAAGCTTTTTACCTAAACCTAAATCAATTTCCTGTTTAACTAATGAAACCCAGTTATGTCCCAAGTGCAGAAAAAATGGACATTCATATCGCAACTGCCCAGATTTCCCTGGCATGCTCTGTTTCAAGTGTCGGTCTCCAGGTGTTATTACACGTGATTGCCCTAAGTGCAACCCAAAAAATGTGTAAGCCACCGGGGTCACGATAAATCACGTACAGTGTCGCCGGTGATAACTTCCGATTCATCTGACAACCGACCATTTATTGAAATTTTGTTATGTGAACGTCTGATAAAGGCTCTACTTGACTCAGGCGCACAAATGTCCCTTATTAGTGATAGTTTAACGCATGAACTAGGTATCTCTTTGAATTCTAGCGATACATGTCCCCATGCAATTTCTGCCAACAACTCGCCTATTGATATTTTAGGAACCGTTTATCTCCCGGTTCAGTTTAATGGTACAACGTTTGTCCACGAGTTTTTAGTAGCGCGTTGTATGTCATCTTCTGTTATCTTAGGAATAGAGTTTTAGAATAAATTCGGTTTAACGTCTGTTTTTAGTAAGGCATTTAACAAAAATATCAAAGGTAATATGTACCTCCCTTCTGTCAGTCATTCCCCTCCTCAGATTTCTTGTGTTAGTGAGGTCCGTTACATACATCCCCGTAATGTTTTGTTACCCGACCAAGAGTTAAGCTTACAACAAGTCATTGACGAGTTTGAAGTCATTTCGTCTGAAAAGGTTGGTCTTGGAAAAACTTCTTGGCTTTCACACAAGATAAATACTACAGGACCACCAATTAGACAAAGGTTTTACCCTTTATCTCCCGTTAAGCTAAAGAATCTCAATGAAGAAATTGATAAGATGTTAGAGATGGGTGTCATTCGGCCCTCTCGTTCCCCTTGGGCAAGTCCCGTAGTTATGGTTACCAAAAAAGATGGTTCTGTTCGTTTCTGTGTTGACAGCAGAAAATTGAATAGCGTCACCATCAGAGATTCGTATCCCCTCCCGCGTATTCATGATATTCTTGATAATCTACGTGGTGCAAGGTACATAAGCTCTCTTGATTTTAGAAGTGCATTTTGGCAGATCCCTCTCGCAGATAACGAGAGTTGTGAGAAAACCGCTTTTATAGTCCCTCAACGTGGTCTATTCGAGTTTGTCAGAATGCCATTTGGACTTACAAATGCGGCTTCGGAAATGCAGCGCCTTACAGATTTGATCGTTAATTTTGAATTCACCTCGACCAGTGATGACTGCGTCTTTGGTTATGTTGACGATTTAATTTTAATTTCCAAAGACTTTCATAGTCATCTCGCGCTCCTTAGGAAGGTTCTCAACCGTCTCAAGGAAGCTGGTTTATCCATCAACCTAAAAAAGTGTGAATTCTGTAAAAGCGAACTAAAATATTTGGGTTACATTCTTAATGAAAAGGGTCTTCAAACTGATCCTAGCAAGCTTGATGCTATTAGAGATTATCCTACCCCTACCACCGCTAAATCATTGCGCGGTTTCATTGGAATGTGCTCCTATTATAGACGATTTGTCGACGGTTTTTCTTCTATAATAGCTCTTCTCACTGCCCTTATAGGTAAGAGGAAAGGCCGCGATCCGATTAGCTGGGATGACGCCGCCGAGCATGCATTCATTAAGTTAAAAGAAGCACTAATCAACACTTCTGTGATGGCTTGTCCTGATGTTTCTAAGCCATTCATTTTACAGTGTGATGCTTCAGCAGTCGGTCTCGGTTCTGTTCTTTCACAGAATATCGATAACGTCGAACATCCTGTTGCTTATTTTTCTCGCTTATTTTCCAAAGCTGAACGCAATTACAGTACTACTGAGCGTGAACTGTTATCCATTCTTGATTCCATAAAGCATTTCCGCTGTTATTTAGATGGAATGAAGTTCACTGTTATAACAGACCATATGGCTTTGAAGTGGCTCCTTACGTTAAACAACCCATCTGGACGTTTAGCTCGATGGGCTACTATCATCTCTCAATATACCTTTGACATCGTTCATCGCAAGGGTTCACAACATGTCGTTCCAGACGCTTTATCTAGAATTTATGCAAGTCCGGTTACCTTTGATCAGGGTCCCGAGCACACTAATGACAGATGGTACAAAAAGGTTTATTTTGGTGTTCGCAATACACCTCAAATGTTCCCTGCATACGCGATTCAGAATGGTGTTCTCTTAAGACGCATGCCTATTACTAGCCCTCTTAGCGCTGATCCATGGCGTGTGGTTTTACCCGTCGAGAAGGTTCCACTCGCGATTTGGGAAATTCACAATAACTTTCCTTCTATACATCCTGGTGTCACAAAATCCTACCTAAAGATCAAGGAGATTTTTTATTGGCCAAACATGTTTCGTGATGTTTCTGAAACTTTGAGACAATGTGAGGTTTGTAAGGCTCATAAAATTGCAAACACTCAACCACGAGGCCAAATGATTTGTCCGAAAGATGTTTCATTGCCCCTACAGGTAATTTCTATCGATGTCATTGGACCTTTGCCTGTTGCTTACTATGGTTTTAAGTATATTCTGTCCATGGTAGACGTTTTTTCGAAATATGTCTGGTTATTTCCCCTTAAGAAGGTTGACGCTGGTTCTGTTATTAGAGCTCTGGAATCTGAATTATTTTTCAATTTTGGTGTACCACGGGCTATTCTCTGTGACAATGCTACTGTTTTTCGTAGTAATATATTTTTAAACTTCCTTAGTTCTTTTCACATCGACTCACCTACTTATACTCCTTACTATACTCCTCAAGCCAACACTGTTGAACGTTACAACCAGAGCGTGGTTACATGTTTAAGTATTTTAGTCGGAGAAAATCAAAGAAATTGGGCGAAAATGCTTCCAAAAGTCAAACTCTATCTCAACTCTTGTATTAATTTAGCTACAGGTTTTACTCCAAATTTTCTCATGTTCGGCAGAGAGGTCTTTATGAATTCTTCTCGTGCGAATAGTCAGACTCGAAGCACTAATTTAGCCGAAAGTCGGGCTCAGCACGCGTCGAATCTTTCCTCTCTTGTTGAGGTTTATGCGAAAGTAGCTGATAATCTTTCTATGGCTTTCCTCCGTAATTCTCGGGCTTATAATACGAACCGCTCGGCTGTTACTCTTAACGTTGGTGACACGGTATGGAGACGTAACTTTGCTAGATCCTCTGGAGCAGATTATTTTTCGGGAAAGCTTGCTCCTCGCTTTATTAAGTGTCGTGTGACTAGAGTTATTTCTAGAACCACCTATATCCTTCAAGATTATGATTTTGCCCATTCCGGAACATATCATATTAAAGATATCCTTAAATAATTTCTCACGACTTCAAAACGCGTTGTCCGATTTACACGAATTCAATTGGAATATTAGTTTTACATAAATTTCTTTCCTTTTTAACCATGAATTACAAAATATTTACGTAAACAAAAAACTCATTTTTTAAATTACGTAAATATCTCGACAAACTACCATTTCTAAAATCATCCACAGCGACATCTAGCTGTCACAAGTGGAACTTTTTGATTACGTCTTATTTACAGCTTACTTCTTGTGTTTAGTGATGTACCATTGTCGATAAATTTTTTCGATAAAACGCAAGTGGTTTAACAGTCTTGTCTCGATCATCCTGGTTATTCAATGGAGCAATTAATCATAATATTTTTAACGTTTCTATTTGATTAATACAGTTGGTAACTCCAATGATTTAACAGGGAAGTCCTTATAGATTCAACCTGTGCTTATGGTCAGACTCTAAGCATCCATTTAGCTGAAAGTCGGGCTCGACAGGCGTCGAATCTTTCTTCCTTTGTTGAGGTTAAGGCGGAATTGTCAGACTCAAAGCGTTAATTTAGCTGAAAGTCGGATTCAACTCGCGTCTTACCTTTCATTCATTGTTGAGTTTTTGTGTTAACATCGCTATTAATCCTACTATTACTTTACCCCTTATTTACCCGAGCGTATGAGCTCGCTTAATTTTTTGGCTGTGTTACTAGTAATATCACTAGGACCACTTAGTCCTACGGACTTTCTTCGACTTCTGTCGACATGTTTCGACTGAAGTCTCTTTCGACAGAAGTTTGTGTTGACTGATGTCGCCTTTTTTTGACTGATGTCGCCTTTTTTTTGACTAATGTCGCCTTTTTTTGACTGATGTCGCCTTTTTTTGACTGATGTCGCCTTTTTTTTTTGACTGATGTCGCCTTTTTTGACTGATGTCGCCCTTTTTGACTGATGTCACTTTTTTGACTGATGTCACTTTTGTTAACTGATGTTGCTTTTGTTGACTGATGTTGCTTTTGTTGACTGATGTTGCTTTTGTTGACTGATGTCACTTTTGTTGACTGATGTCACTTTTGTTGACTGATGTCACCATTGTTGACTGATGTCACTTTTGTCTTTTTTTGACTGATGTCACATCATCTCTGGCTGATGTCGTATCGTCTTTGACTGAGGCTATTTTCTTTCGCCAAGGTTGTTTCATGTATATTATTTTTTTCAGGGTTCCTTTCATATTTAGGTTAGTTAGGTACATATAGTTTTAATTAGTCTCTATAAGGTTTTTAGTCGTTGTCCTTAGGATTGTTAGTCTTTAGTCTTTTGCTTTTAAATCTCTAGGTTACTCAGATTTAGTGGACACATCTGAAGCTCGCGCTGATAACGTCTAAGTTGAAGGATCTTTCGATTTTATTCTGTATCTTCTGCACTCCGATGTCATCTATTATATGTATTTTAATTATCTTCTAGGTTTTAGGTTGCGTCATGTAGGTTAATTAATTTTCTCGTTCTATCGTTTATTTTATAGGGTTGTCACTTTGTTTTAGGGATACCACATTTTGGTTGTATATATTTTTTTCTTTTTTTTTTGTTGGAAAGGGGGTAATGCAGCATAACTCTGCATGTCAAAACTTTTTGGTTCTTTATAATCAACCTTTTTTTCGTTTGTATTTGAGCCTGGTCGATTTTTATCTTTTTATTTCGTGATTCGAATTTCAAACTGTCATTCGATGGGAACGCTTGATTGACAATTTGCTGTCGTTTGATTTTATTGAAGAAAAACGAATTTTTACGTCCCAAAAATTACAATTAGTGGAAAATATTTATCGTAAAAGTGTTCGCACACTATATCCCTGCCGAATACCATAGGGCAAAGCAATTTTAAGTATGGTATATTAAGTACGAGTCTAACCATTCATCTTTATTTTTCCTGGTACGTATCTTTTAATAGTTTTCCTCAATCGGAAGTTCAGTCTGATCACGCTGGTCTAACCCTAATTCATTTTGTCTTAGGATTAAACAGTTTTGAACAGGCCGCCTTTCGGCCTCCAGGTTTTGGCCTAAAATAACGCTGGACGTCCTTGGCCAACGTCGAGAGTTGGACCGCATTTTGACCGCTGAAGGTCTCGCAACCAACGCCAGTTCCTGAACAAAGAACTACGACTCCCTACAGTCTACGTCACCTCGCCGGACGCAATTACTTATGCCACGGTTTTTTTTATGATATTTTTACGTTCTAATTTAATAGTGTAGATAGTAACCCTCTGCAGATTTTTTTAATTCATTAACTACTTAATTTTATTTTCAAATATGTAAAATGCGAGATACCTTGGTTCTCTGATTTTTTTTTTCATAACGATATGTTTTGGTAGCGTTACTTATTAGAGATTGCAATCGACTAGTTAGTACGTTTTATTTCTCGTTCGTTATTCGCGTACCTATCGGACCAAAATTCTCTATTTTATTCCCTTCACACAAGTCAACCTGCATTTTTTATACCATAATGTTCATTTTTTTTTACCTTTTAATGTTTATTTTCTATTTTTATTTTAAAAACAAAATTAAACGTGTCGTAGCAGAAAAGAGAATCTCCGTCTTTTATTTTTTTTTTTCGCTACAAGGTGTTGTCAAGTCTTGACTTGGTAAAAAGAATGTGAAAACTCATGAATATAAAAGATTTGACTGTATGTACCACTCAGTCAAATTTATCAATCAAGACGTATTTCATAGAAAAGATAACTTCGCCAGTAACAAGTAAAAGTTGGTGTTACCTTTCAAAACAATTTGCTAAAGCAATCGGTGGTCGCAGGCAACGAAACAAGAAGTCAAACCATGAATTAATTAATTTTCTTTAAAATCACCACAGTCGAGACTCGAGCTGCTCTTCATTTAAAGTATCCAATCACTGCATAGATCCAGAGTCAAAATTGAGTAGTGCCTCAAAATATGGCTTTGATTGGATAGGATATCTATCTGATCGAGGCTCGACCCGACTTCGTCCACGAATAATTTTGTTAAACACTAGCTGACGCAAACTGCGCTAGTGGGACATCGAAAATAGCTTTATGTTACACAAAATGTGTAATGGAAGTGGATGGACTACCGCTGTTTAATCTATTATTGAATAGAACGACATATTCAGTCGATAACCTTTTACCGATAGACGCCGATGCCTTTTTACATATATTATTATGTAGTTTTTGTGATCGGAACCAGCAACGTTCGTGTCATAGTGTGTTTTGTTTTAATACAACTGCTGGCTTTCATTGTTTGGTTTTTAGGGCGATCATTGTCTATGGTTGCGTGTAAAATTATACAGTAAAAATATGTTATATTTCGAATTGGTTCTCTGTTGTTTGGATGTTGTTGAACTGTCATAATGAAAACTAATAACGACTAGGGCAAAACTTGGCTAATTCGTGATATGCAGCTATTCGGTGATAGATAATTGTGTTTTATTACCAAGTTACTACTGACTTGATAAATGTACATTTTTCAATCATTATAGTATTTGCCACATTTTTAGATATAAGTTAGCAAAACTTATTTTGTCTACTATATCACAGTAAATTTAAAAAATAGTCTGATCAATGAATCGAATTTTACAAGTAAAAAACAAAACTATCACCGATTACCCAAGTTTTGCCCTATCATTCGTTTGACCAACTGGGCCTCACCTGTAGATGCATCGATCCTAGTATTTCTGTTCAAATTATACCTACTCAAATATAACATTGAGTAATTATATTTAACACTATGAAAGAAAATGAATGGATATGGATTAAAACAAAATATCGATTTATTTTTCTCCACTGTTCCAATTTAATCATCAAAAAAGCCATACCTCTCTACTTCTACATCGAAGAATTCCTACTAATATTTCGAACTGTTTAGAAACGTTCGTAAGGTAAAACCATATTAAATAGAGCGGCATCGGGCATGGCATCATCTCAACAAATGCAGTTAGGCGCAATCTTCTCCTAATTCAGTCGCTCGCAAATCTCATCGCACAATCTAGCCTAT
Source organism: Fissipunctia ypsillon (assembly GCA_947568875.1). NCBI lineage: Eukaryota > Metazoa > Arthropoda > Insecta > Lepidoptera > Noctuidae > Fissipunctia > Fissipunctia ypsillon. Next base: position 18,901,935 of record OX387645.1, on the reverse strand, counting down.
TTGTGGCTGACCGTGCTCTGCAAGCCGTCCTTTAAAACAATATCTTGGCTTAGCAATATCTGGGCTCTTATCTCTCTCTATAAAGGCACTCCGTGCTATGGCGCATTCTCTTTAGTGTTTCATTTCATTCAGCAGTCGTGCCATCAATTTTGTAGCTACGTTTATATCGGTACGTAGATTATCGATTCTATTTACCAACTTCTAAACTAGTAGTTTGTCATTTTAGGACTTGTAAATACGATGTTGAAAATAATGCAACGAACTGCTCTAATTGAAGACACAAGTTTCGTATTAACATAATTTACGCTGTAATATTACATTCATCGGGTTTTATTCTCAACACAGATTTTTTCCTAGAAATGTACGTTTGACCCTTTTCATTATTTCTCTTTTGTGATAGTTTCTGTTTAGAAAGAAAGAAAGAAAATTAGGTGTATTTTTCACAGAAACACGTGCATACAAAAATATTTAAGATAACTCGAATAAAAATAAATAAAAACAAAACAGAACTATAACTACTCACGAGCACAGAACATCGCTCTGCATTCCCATCTCGAAAAGTATACTATGTCAGTTCTTTATTATTACCTTTAAGGCGAAAGCGGCAGGTAGCCCGGGAAATTCAAATTTTCTTACGTTTTTTGCAATTTGCAAGTCAGTATTAGGATGTATGTTGATCAAAATATGATTCGCGACCATAAAAAGTATGAAGTATGTATTTACATAATTATAATAATTAAAGTCATCGATACAACTCTTTAAGACCAGATAATTCTATTGAATGACTAATTCATGAAATCTTGACAATTATACAAACCTATGGAGTTGTATTACTGATTTTGATGATTATAATTCAGTAAATGCATATTTGTTACGGTCGCGAATGATACTTTAATCAACATACTACTTAATACTGATTTGCAAATTGCAAAAAACATAAGAAAGTTTGAATTTCGCGGGCAACCTGGAGCTTCCCCCATAAAGGTATTATCAACTGCTAGATACTGTTGTTATTTAATGAGTAACATATACCTACTGATTTGTTAAATAAAATATATTTGGGTTGGCGAATGGCCTACTTTCTATATGTGGTTTATATGAACTAGAATACCGTCACGACAATCAAAAGGCCATCCAATAAAGGGCATTATTCGGAAATATTCTTTAGATCGACCACCAAACAATGATATAGCGTTCATAATGAACTGAGAACATGACGTGAGCGAACAGTGGTGGAGTAAATGAAAGAATCAATGCAATATATCCACCCTTCATAAAATATAGGTAAAGAACTTTTGTGTCCACATCGACCTCAGTATGATCGTTCTGTGTCTCGGAACAATGAGTAACTGATGTTTTATTTATTGTTCTGAGACAGCGACACGCCGGCTTGCGCTGAAAACCAGCGCCGTGGATTTCGTGTCTTCGTGCAAGGGCATTATGCTGTGCGTTGGCCGTTTCGCGCGTTAGTGGCGCATATTTCCACGGTGGTCTAGGTTTAATTTATTATTTTTGGAATGTATACCGACTTGTTTTGTTTTTATTAGGCTAAGATAAACAACAGTTTTATATATGTGCGTCACTTTCACGTGATTATACAGTTTTTCTTTCTTTCTAGCTTGCTATAGATTACTTATATTTCAGATGGGTCAATGCTCCATACTATCTTCATTTCGAATCGACAATTCGAAATATCTCGCACAGACCTACAATACTAGGCGTAGATATTTAATTTAATGCCATCCGTACCGATCCTAATAAAACTATTATAAATACGAAAATGTTTCTGTCCTCTGTGTGTTAAGTTTTCACGGATAAATAAACAAATAAACCGCTGAACTGATGTTTAGGGTTCCGTACCTCAAAAGGAAAAAACGGAACCCCTATAGGATCACTCGTGTGTCTGTCTGTCTAGCCGTCTGTCACAGCCAATTTTCTCCGAAAGTAATGGACCGATTACGTTGGAATTTGGTACACATAAATTTCTGTGACCCAAACACGGACGTGTAACGTAAGTATATTTTGCAAACTGTACCGTGTGGCATATCAAATGAAGGGCTTACTGTGAGGATCTCAACAAAACTTTCTTTAAATTTTAAAATAAATAGTTTTAAAGTTACTTAAGAAAATAGACGAAAATTGACCATACCCCCTTATCTCCGAAACTACGGAGCCCAAAATTATGAAAAAAAAAATACAGAAAATAATTCTATACCTACTTATAGATTAGAGGAAAACTTGAAGTCTATGGTCTAAAAATAACATGGTACATCTCTCAATATTGTGCGTACAAACTTATATTTGCAGTTGGAATGTACGGGAGAAGATATTTTTCAACTACAATGTTAAGTTTGTTCTTTGGATAATTCTTTCTCTTCTTTCTTCATCCCAACTACGGAAACCTTCATGGTGAGTGGTCCGACACGCACGAAAAATACGAAATTGACGTGGATGAAGATGCGGGCAAAGCGCTAGTTAAAAAAAAAAATACTTGAAATAAATATATAAAAATGCTTGGTGTACCTACGTGGCACGTCTACCTCTTAGTAAGTCTTCTTTAGTGTGTCATAGCTAATAGTGTATGTCAAAATGTATCTAGTTTTCTTTTTTTTTGGATATTAGCACCTTGTAGGCATTTTATTAATATTTATGTCATTTGTTATTTAATCGTGCTGTTGTATGTTGTGTTATGTCTTTTGTGTGCATCAAATAAACGATGTATCTATCTATTTAATTATTATCTTTCAATCCTGCCGTGGTCTAGTAGACAACGTGAACAATATGTGGACAATCAATAATTTATTAGCTCCTTTTCATTACATTACGTCGTAAATGTTATTGACGAATGTCTACAACTGTCAACAACGTACCATCGCGGACATTTGCGGTGAGAACCACTTTTCGACCTTATTACTAAAGTAATAAGGTTGACAAGTGGTTCACCGCAAATGTCCGCGATGGTACTTACCGTAACGTAGTGGTGAGTAGCTGTTACTCCATATTGCAGTTTTATTGCCTGTAAAAGTGTAAACCTGTCTTGTTTACCTACACCAAACGTTCCCAGTTTTAAGTAGCGTACGACATCGACTTTCCGTAGAAGAAAGAATAGCTAGTGAACTGTGGTAGTAAAATTTTATAAGGATGTAACTGAGTACCTTAATGAATAAAAATCATGTTCAACATAAAAACAATATTTCCTATAGTACATAATCACAAAAATAATCTGATGATCTTGGGGCTTTTAAAGTATATTAAAGAGTAAATAAAAGTATTTTATCTAAATATATGTATACAGTATTATAAAGTAAAATTAAAGTAAGTAAATTAAACAGAAAAAAATAAATTAAAGAGACTTTGATTAATTAATTAAAATAATCCAACTAAGGACGTAGACTTATTTAGTACCTACAGTGAAATGTATTTAAAAACATTATACAAGCTAACAATAAAAAATATAATAATATATTATATTATGTACAAGTACCTACTGTCATTGCTATTTATTATGGTATAAAGTAATCTGAGGCTACTTTGACTCTGGGCATAACTTTGGCCCAAATCGAGACAAATGTTTAGTGTCATTAAATCCATAGTAACAGCTCCACAAGTCAATATCGCCATCTATTAGTTGCTGAAGGAATACGACGTTCGGTTGTGTGGTCGCGACACGGCGGCGGCGGGCAGATCAAACGTCTAATCTAGATTTGGTCAAGGCATGTCACTTTGGTAACCTGCCTTGACGGTATATAAAAAGGGGTAGTTATATAGATTTAGAAAAAACTTTAATGAAATTAGACGATGAAAACTAAATTAGCAATCAGTGCGTTAAATAAAAATCTTCTGATCAAAGTAAAATCATTGAAGCTATTGCGAAAGTCTCGTATCGCCTTATTTCATTAGTCTTGGACAGACTTAATTTAATAATTGAATCATACGATTTTTCTTTGTCTCTAGCATTTCTGAGAATTTTATGATCCCTAAGAACACTATAAAAGGTATCTATATTGTGAATAGTACAGACACAGGTGCAGTTTAATTTGTTACTAAATTAATTCTATTTTTGTTTTTACTTAGAACATTTCTAAACATTTTTGGAAATTGTTGTTGATGAAAATGTAAATTTATTTTATTTTTATTTATCTTTTAATATCTAAAAAAGAAATAATTTGACAAATAATATGAAAACAATCGAAACAATAATGATTAAATTTTAACAATATACCACGTGGAACAGGAGGATTGACATTCCTTTAAACCACGTAAAGAGAATCATGTTCTTTGCCTGTATACAAAAAGTCAATCAAATCCAATGAATACTTTAGCCACAGGAAATTATTTTTCATTTTATTATTTTTCAACATGATGTAGATCTGAGTCCGTAATAATAGGTAAACATTGCCGCCGCCGCGCCCCGCACCCCGCACCGCACCGTTGTTGGTCAGTGATTTTGCGTAGATAAAGCGTGTTTACTTTTTATGCAGTTGATTCTGCTATTTATTTTGTTTGAAAACTGCAATTTTTAAATTTTCCATTAACTACTAATCTTCGTGTTTTAAAATGTTTCAATGGATTAGTACTGTGCTCGTTTTCATTTAATGTCGTACATCCAGAAACACGTTGTATACCTATAATAGTTTCATCATTTTATAAGTATAATTAATCCGCAGAAGGATTTGGACGTAATCGATATTACTTATCATCAACAAGAATACTGCAGCAAGTCACTCTTGTCAAAATCCACATTGCTATTAAATTCCACAATAAATGGCGCAAAAGTAGAGTAAGAATCATAGATAAACATAGATTATATCCACAAGCAGAGTTGATACAATCTATGATTCCTACTCGACACAAGTTGACACAAGTTGACACAAGTCAGTCGCGGAAAATTGTTATTGTTCTCGTTGATGTTTTTGTTCAGACTCACTCAATAGATTTCTCTTTGGATATTATTCTTTGACTAGCTGTTGCCCGCGGCTTCGCCCGGGTGGATATACTTCCCTGTTTGAATTGGAGTTTGTTTTTTTTGCACGGAACCCTAATTATTTTTCTATAATAAAAGTAGCTACCATAACTTACTCCTTGTAACATCGGCTATCTGCCAATGAAAGTCCCGTCAAAATCTGGCCAGCCGTTTCGAATTTCATGGGTTTTTTTTTTGCGCGGAACCCTAATTCTCTTTCTAAACTAAAAGTACCCCACGTTACTTCCTTATAACATCAGCTATCTGCCAGTGAAAGTCCCGTCGAAATCTGTCCTGCCGTTTTGGAGATTAGCCGGAACAAACAGACAGCCAGGCAGACAAAAATTTCAAAAATTGCTTTTTCGTATAAACTATCGTAAAATTTAGCAAAAAGCTGTTATTGTGACATTACAAACAGGCACTTCAATTTTATTTATTTGTATAGATATGTTACGAAAATAATAATGTGGACTCTTCACAAAAGCCGTTTTCATAAGCCACTTTCATAACATCTTGCATTTTCTAGGCTTTTTGTAAAGTTCGGCAGTTTTTTAGGTCGTCGCATGTTCATCTTACTTCTAGCTATCTTTTGTGACGTTCACTGTAAGATGGGGTGCTCTGATTGTTAGTCAGACTCAGACACAAAGGTTAGACACTAAAGGCTAAAATCTGTAGTACCAACATACGTTATACGTGAAGATAGTATGACATATGTAGCAGTGGCGCAGCTACAATTATCATTAGAGGGAAGCCGAAGAAAAAATTGTTCAGTTCTCATAAACTCGGACAAATAACTGTAGGTTTTTAATCTTATGATGTATTAAACCGGTATTAAATATAATTATGTAATGTGATGTGATACACAGTAACACACACAGGTGTACCATATTGTTTGACAATAGTAGACATTAAGAAGAGTGGTTGTTTCGAAGGGAAGCCGATAGGAATCGTGTTGTATGGAAGCTACGCCCTTGATATGTAGATCTTGAAACAGTACTTAGGCTTTTATATGAAACATCGAGCTTTAAAAAAACCGGACCAAGTGCGAGTCGGACTCGCACGCGCAGGGTTCCGTACCACTGTACACTATTTTAAAAAAATACTTCAGTTTAAAAGAATACGTTTTTATGGGGTTAATTTTTAACTTTATTTAATTTTCATTATTTGTTGTTATAGCTGCATAGAAATACACAATCTGTGAAAATTTCAACTGTCTACCTATTACGGTTCATGAGATACAGCACGCTGACAGACAGACGGACGGACCGCGGAGGCTTAGTAATAGGGTTTGGTTTGGCACCCTTCGGGTACGGAACCCTAAAAAGAGACTGTCACTCAGGTATCGGTGACGGAGACGCCGCTCTATAAAGCCAAACATTTTCTTAAACTCGTTATTTAATATTTCGCCTTGATTTTAAGTGCATGCTGTTGGTTTTTTGATGATATTCAACCAATCAATCAATCAATTCAACCTAACGCAGTCCACTGCTGGACATACATAGGTGGTAATATGATACCCAAAAAGGTAAAATAGACTAATCATTTACTAGACATAGATACTTAAACTTCACTTTAAAATTGTCTTCATAAGCTCTACTCAGCCAGGCCAAGAGGTAAAACTACTGAAAGATTTAATAACAATAAATTAAAGCTGTAAAACACGTTATGGCATGCTCAGGTGGGGCGAACTTCAGCGTAATCAAGCCACGGCTGCTTGTGACTGGGACAAATTAATGCCGAATGAGGGTCCTCCGTATATTGTGAGAGATGTCATGTAGGCAGAGTTGAGAATAATTTTACCGTAGATGAGCTGAGAGATGGCGAGCCTCATGATGTGGAACTTTGAAGAAATTATTCCTGCACTTTAACTGTATTGGATTGCATTTTAGGTATGTCTTTACAATTTTGAAAATGTCCGGACTTTCGGAGTGAAACAAATAATACATACTTAGATATGTCGTTGGTAAAAAATGTTGTAAAATATTTTTAAGGGTCATCAGCACCCTAATTGCGTTTGCACTATCAACCACAATCTGAATGATTTTGAAGCAAATTGCTAATCCATTGCTTCATATGTTCGAAACATTTGTCTGCTCAACAACAACTGTCACTGTCAACTGTCTGTCCGTTTGTTACGCAATTGCTCTGCTGGTTCGTATGTTATCTATCTACTTCTAAAGGGTGTCTCAGTAAGAGTTCACTTTTTCATTTTAAAATAAAAACAAGTTTTTTTATGACAGAGTTGTGATATTTTTATTGTATTGTAAAGAAGATATGTCCCGATTATGTATGGAATAAAATATCCGGCAAATGACCCCCACGGCTTCGATGACAGGCCATTACTCTTTTCATGAAATTTTCCATGACTTTTGCACAGAGATGTGGCTGTATCTCACCGATGACGCGTTGGATTTCCGATTTGAGCTCAGGAATTGTTTCGGGTTTATTCGCATAAACCGAGATTTCTCAAAACCCCAAAGAAAAAAATCGCACGGCGTTAAATCGCACGATCTTGGTGGCCAGTTGTCATCAGAATTTCGTGAGATACTGTGTTCTGGAAATCGTTGCTGCAATAAGTCGATTGTTTCATGCGCGGTGTGGCAGGTTGCGCCGTCCTGCTGAAACCACATGTTGTCCAGATTCATGCCGTCCAGTTGAGGCCACAAGAAGTCTGTTATCATAACGGACTTATTCCGTTATTATAACTTTCCCCATTTGTTTGTTATGAGTTTTCACAATTATAACGCGTGGTTCTTTCGAAAAGCGCTCCATTTTTAATAATGGGAATAAACAGAGGTGACAGCTGTCAAATTTCAGAGTTGCCACTTGCATGAAAAAAAATATTCCAATTTTAAAAAGTGCACTCTTACTGAGACACCCTATAGTAGATATCTACTTAGGAAGAAACTAACGAAGATGAACTTATCCAAGTCAGCAAAAAAATTGTGTGTCAGCTTCGACGCACAACTAGAGTTTACTCCGGGAAAGGTGCACAAGGTACGTTACGGAGAAAAACGTAACACTTTTGAGTTAACGCTTATATTAATTTCACTCCTCATATAAATTCCAAACCGGGTCTCAACGGGGCTCATTGGGGGTCTTATATGAAAATCGATTCTTAAGGAGTAAACTCCAATATCTAAAAACCAGCAGGGTGATTATGTAACACTTACAGTAGGAATAAGTTTCATTTTGACAGTTCAACAACATTCATTGCGTTTTTTACGTTATTGAGCAGACAAATTAGCAATATGCTTCGGAGTCATTCAGATTGTGATTGATAGTGTGTTACGCAATTAGGGTGCTGTGGTGCTATTCTGCAAAGATCCCACCGTGAAAATTTAGGTGAAGTGAGCGTGATGTGAACTGTCATCCCACCTTACTATACTACGAATTGAGCTCACTTCAAACTCACTTCACCTAAGTGCTCACGGTGTGATGTTTACAGAATAGATCGGCTGCTGATTAATACATTTTTACCGGGTTGCTATTGCATTTTTGTATGGCACAACAGATTTTCTTCGATATTTCAGACTTGCTCACTGCTCTTACAGAGTCAAAGCTGAAATGTCTCATAGTAAAAATAGACTGTCATAACGAAATGTAAATATTATGACGTATGTTTTCACTTTAGCTACCAAGAGAAGTGTTTTCATTAGAATACGGTTATCATCACGAGAATTTGGGGCAAGGTCATCCCCTGTTTACGGGTTTATGTTAATAAGCTTCTAAATTCTTTAGTCATACTTAACTACATATCTATGTTTGAACAAACTCTAGTTAAGTTACTTAAGGCACTCATAACTAAGCAGAAGAATCATGTAAGATGGGCAGGCACACTCTCGGATGAGTACAAGCTTGATTGCGGGGTAAGGCAAGGGGGGCTTTCCTCCCCTCGTCTCTTTAATTTTTATATTAATGGGCTTATCGAGGGGCTCCGTAGCGCGAACATCGGTTGTCATATAGATGGTATTTGTATAAATAATATAAGCTACGCTGATGATATGGTGCTGCTGAGCCCTTCGGTCTGTGCATTAAGAAAGCTTTTACATATGTGTGAATCCTATGCGGAGGCCCATGGCCTCAGGTACAACTCAGTGAAATCTGTAATAATGGTTTTTAAGGCAGGGACTAAATGCTATGAAAACGTACCTGAAGTTTTCTTGGGTGGGACCTCTTTAAAAAGAGTTACTGAGTTTAAGTATCTGGGTCACTGGGTCACCGATGACTTAAAGGACAGTACTGACGTTGAGAGAGAGCGCAGGTCATTGTCGGTACGATGTAATATGTTGGCTCGCAGGTTTGCACGGTGTTCAGGAAAAGTAAAAATAACGTTGTTCAGAGCATACTGTCAGTCCTTTTACACGTGCGGCCTGTGGGTTGACTATTTGCAGAGGGCGTACAGTGACCTGAGAGTGCAATACAACAATGCATTCAGGATGCTGATGGGGCTGCCGAGGTATTGCAGTGCCTCTGGTATGTTTGCCGAGGCTCACGTTGACAGCTTCGCTGCGATCATGCGTAAGCGTTGCACGTCCGTCCTAACACGCATGCGTGCTAGTACTAACAGCATCCTGTGCGTATTGTCTGACCGGTGGGATTCTCCGATGCTCGAGCGCTGGATACGACTGCATGCAATCAAGTAAACACGCGCTCGGGTATCGGATAATCCGATAATGTTATATATATATATATATTTTTTTTTTGTATTTAGTTTTTAAAGTGAAAATCGTGTCATTACTAACATTAGTTTCTCATAAGCTTTTCTGTGTTACTAACAATTATATGGGTCTATGGAAACCTGAATTAAACGAATAATAATAATAATAACTACTATGTTGTTAGAATAAACACGTTTATCAAAACGCAATTAGGCTGGTGATTCTTCTGAATGAAGTTTTAAGAGATTTACTGGAAGTGTGTGGAGTTGAACAGGAGCTAGGTATTATTTTAATCTTACTTCAGTGTGGGAAAGAGATGGAGCTAGACGTCCTGTATAGCTCCATCTCTTTCTCACACTGAAGTAACATTAAAATAATACTGCTTTAAGAGGTGGTGGTTGGCCCCCAGTTTGTAATACGACGAAAACGTGGGTACCTCTACCTACATAGATTACGGCAGGTGTTTTTAATTTCTAAAAGTATTTTAATGGTAAAAATAAAACAGCCGCCGTATCTAAAAGCCTGACTCATCTCGAAATAACAGGCTGGATTTTAGAATCAGTATGAGGATCCCACAGACCAGGGAAGCATCGCACAATATGGAGCAGGCCATAGCCATGCATACTCAGGAGTGGAACAAGGCTGCCATGATGATGATGATTTGCGAATCTATGACGTCACTGTTGGGAATAGGATAAGAGATTGACTTCGACGCTATACTGCCACAAGGATCTTTTGGAGCTTGAATGTTAACAAGGGGGCGCTGATTTGTGCAACACAAAAAAGAAAACGTAAGGCAGGGGCGCAGCCTTCATACAACCCGATTCCTATCTCCTTCCCTTCGGAACAACCACTCTTCTTAATGTCTACTATTGCCAAATAATATGGTACACCTGTGTGTGTAACTGTGTATCACATCACATTACATAATTATATTTAATACCAGTTTAATACATCATAAGATTAAAAACCTACGGTATTTTGTTTGAGTTTATGAGAACTGAACAATTTTTCTTCGGCTTCCCTCTAATGATAATTGCAGCTGCACCACTGAGGTACAGCTATACCTAGGCATCTGACAGGGTCGATTCCTCCATCGAATAATTTGTTTCTGATCCGGGTGCTTGTTCATGCAAAATTAATGTTTGTTGATAGGTACACCCATGGTACAGGAGAAATCACTAATGTGGGTTGACGTTTAGGGTGCGTTTCCACTGAAGCAGAGACGAGCGGAGCTGAGTGGAGACGTGCAGAAATCGTCTAATAACAGACGAGACGAGAGACGCGATGAGGATTTCAACCATTGTGATCGTTCAATTCCCGCACATCTCCGCTTAGCTCCGTTCATCTCCGCTTCAGTAGAAACGGACTCTTAAGCTGGTATCACACCTCCGCTGCGCAACCATAGCAGCAAAACCGCAGTAGTTCAATTCAACTGACTCGCATGATGTTCCTCTACTCAAATCGCGATTCGAGTAGCGGAACATCATCCGGTTTCGGGGTTTATTTATTTATTTATTTATTTAAACTTTTCACACTTAAAAAAGTACAAAGGCGGACTTAATGCCTTAGGCATTCTCTACCGGGTTTCGCGGCGGAGGTGTAGTACCCGCCTCAAGCCTCAAACGTAAACAAAATATATCTAAACACACAGCTTCGGTGTCAACGATATTATAAGTAATTTACTTAAAATATTTATTGTTCGGTATGTAATTTTATTATTACATCACCACTGCTCTCAAAACTGTGAAGGAAACATCGTGAAGAAACCGGCTGTCCTAGAACCAAAAATTCAATGACATATGACATCCACCAAGCCGCACTGGGCCCGCGTGGTGGATTACGGCCCACTCCCTCTCACAGAAAGAGGAGGCCTGTGTCCCAGCAGTGGGAGCATTATAGGCTGATTATGAAAGATGATGATGTAATTTTTACGCTTGCAATACCTTCCGCGACTCTTAGTTATAGTTATTAAGTAGATTCTCTTTTCTTCCCGTTCTTTAAAGCTTCGCATTTTATAGGTTTCTTGTTCAATATCGCACAAACGGCGGTTAATGGCTGAAGAAATAACCATAAACATTACTGAAATCAATTTACTGTAGCCCCTGGACGTCAGATGTTTTTAAGAATAGTGATTTTTTATTACAACGTCTCGTTTATTTCTTCGGACATAAAGAAATATGTATCAATTAACAGCGGGGTATCAGAACCAAAATAGTATTTGCCTAGCCTTCTTCTAAGGTCGGATTCCAGTCTAACCAGATGCAGCAGAATACCAGTATTTTACATGAAGCGACTGCCTGTCTGACCTCCTCAACCCAGTTATAGTGAGTGACCTGTAACGACTGTCAAAGATCTACGAATGACAGTTCGGGACCAATAACAGCTTAACGTGCTCTCCGAGGTGCGAAAGGGTATCGATATGTTATGGGTCACCCATCCTCGGACCGACCTCGGCAACGTAACCTGGAAGGTCGACCCGTGCGGCTGTTATTATTTAGCCACGAGCCCATTTAACCATCAATGGATATACCTACTTTTAAACTAGCCCTTGTGCATTTAATATTAGGTATCTTAATCATTTATTTTCTAATTTGATAATAGGAATGAGTGGTTTGGCCCACATTTGATCTCGGCAAGCGTTGCTTATTTTATAGCCGTTTTCAATAAAAGGAAAATAAATCAAAGAATAAAGTTTGATGCTATAGCAAACGTTATAAAAATTCTCGGCAACGATTATAGAAAACTAGCGGTTTCCCGCGGCTTTTTAAATCCGAGAGGTAGTTCCAGAGATTAGTGCGTTCGAACAAACACACAAACAAACTCGATCTTCAGATTAATTATACTACTAGCTGTTGCCCATGGCTTCGCCCGCGTGGATTTCAATATTTCCATAGTTGAATCGGATTTTGTTCACAATTTCATGGGTTTTTTTTTTTTTTTGCAGAACCGTATTTTTATTCTAAAATAAAAATAGCCTACGTTACTCCTTATAACATCAGCCGGCTGTCAGTGAAAGTCCCGTCAAAATCGATCCAGCCATTTCGGAGATAAGCTGGAACAAACGAACAGACAGACAGACAAAAATCATAATCATAATTTTTTTGTTATAAGTACCGTATTATATACTTTCGTATGCGTATATATTTTGACATTACAAAAAGACACTTCAATTTTATTTATTTGTAGGTATGTTTAAATAGATTGGTCGATATAATAGCTACTGCATGGGTGTTAGGTTAAAAGCACTAGATAGTTATCGCTAATAACACTGACTGCTAATCTCGGCCCCCCTATTAAGGCCGTCGGATAATCGGATTGGAAACGCGAAATGTGGTGTATACTGTACAGGTACACCCCTGGCTACCCCTTCGGGGAAATACAGCCGTTATGTTATAGTTATGTATATATAGATTAATAATTGCTCAACAGAAATGTAGTTTGTCTAACATAGTAGACCACTTTTTAAGAATATTATTTTCATTAGAATTCCCTGTTCAGCGAAATATGCGTAGGATCCTGGAATGACGCGTTAATATTGTGTCGTTTTATGTGGACACGTGAGGTCGGAATGCAAGTAATTATATGAAAACCGTTAATCTTTTCAGCTCAAACTTTCTAATTACACAGAGAAACACTTATTTTTGGAGGTCCTGTGGTGCAAATTCCTTGTCCTCAAGGCTGGTTTAATTAATTCTGTCGTATCTATACTAATAAATAAAATTGAAGTGTCTGTTTATAATGTTAAAATAACAACTTTTTACTAAATGCATAATGTAAGTATATACGGTACCTACTTATAACAAAAGAGCAATTTTTAAAATTTTTGTCTGTCTGTCTGTTTGTTCCGGCTAAGCTCCGAAACGGCTGGACCGATTTTGACGGGACTTTCACTGGGGGATAGCTGATGTTACAGAGAGTAACTGAGGCTACATTTATTTTGGAAAAATAATTAGAGTTCCGCGTAAAAAAAATTAAAACCCATAAAATTGTGAACAAAAACGCGGGCAGGCGATGCAATGCGGCGGGTCGGGAGACGAGGGAGTTTTATAAAATGTGGCTGTTATTTTAATATAAGTATTGTGTATCTTACGACTTCCACGCGGACGAAGTCGCTGGGCACAATCACCATGTTTTGTCAAGTCGTGAAAACCGTGCGAAGCAGGGGCGGGTCGCTAGTATTGTAGAAAATAAAGAAAAGAAAAAAAAAGAAAGAAAGAAAATACGTTTATTTGCGGTAAACATAAAACCGCGCGGTAAAGAACCTCATTTCTCTCTAATATGTTACCAATTACAAATAAAATAAGACAACCTTTAGATATCCCTTTTATCGAACACTTGCAAAGAATACGAGCATTATTATGGCATAAAAAACGTATGACGAAAGATAAAAGCTTTGACTGATGTCGAGTTAATGGTTTCATAAAGATGGCGCAATTTGGCGGTATAGAGGCAAGTGTATTCGTTGTCTTTATGCCAATGGCGTTTTGAAGGGCTTGGATCTGCTTACTGACATGTCTTCGCTGTTTTAAGCGGAGATTGAGAGCCGATTGCCATACTGGAAATAAAATGCGTGGATAATTTGGTACACTATTTAAAAATAGGCAAAGTGTTTTGGATAGATTAGGCAGCAGTGATGTACTTTTACATCTATCCGAAACACTTTGCCTAAAGCTAAAGAGCTTTATGGCTAGCTAGTTGACCATTAAAGGCCGAGTAAAGCAATCGCAATAGGCTCGCCCCCTTTTACATGGGACTTAAACCTAACTGGCGAAATGTGGGTGTACTATAGGTACACATCAACTTTTACCCTTAGGGGATTACAGATGTGACGTTGTTTAAAGCAATCGTAAATTGTAGCTTCTGATCTTAGTTATATCCACAGAGTATTAACCCCATAGACATAAGAAATTTTTATTTTTGCTATTTTTGAGATTTTCTCATTGTTTTTCACTCATAAACCTGAACAAGTTTTCCAAATAAACATGGGTCGCAATACGATTTTTTTTAGTATCGGGTTAGAATTATTTTTTTCACATTTTAACCCATGTTTATTGAGAAAATTTGTTTAATTTTATGAATAGATAAACTCCTTAAAATATGTGCGCTTACTATGACCTTATACAAGGTGTAACGTAAATAACGCGTTACCTCTTAAGGGGTCATTGTCCTCATCACTATGAACAACTTTTACTATGGGACCAAACCTGAAATCGCAAAAAAAATCAGCCGTTCCCTACATTTTGACGAGTTATGCGAACATAAATGTACTGAACAGCTGATTTTTTTTCGCAATTTCAGGTTTGGCCCCATAGTAAAAGTTGTTCAAAATGATGAGTACAATGACCCCTTAAGAGGTTGTGCGTTATTTATGTTACACCTTGTATATAGATGTATCACGTTTATCTACGATAATTTTGGTTAGCCTTGCCTAATGAGCCGTGAGCGATGCTTTGCCTCATTAGCAAACGCATCAACTACGTATAGTTTCTCCGTCGTCAGACCGTGAGTAGGTACCTACGCTTCGGTACCTATGTTAGTCAAGGTGTTAACTTGATATTATTATTGAATATCTCTGAAATCCTATCCTTGTTCCATGTTACTTGTGGTTTGCACAAAATGATTTTCTCGCCCTTTCTCTCCCAGCCGTTACTTCACCATTCACTCCCTTTTCATTTATAATATATCATCCTTACAAATCCATCTAATAAATCGTCGGTCTAACTCTTTTTCTCCATCCTACAACATTAAAATCCTTCACTCTCCCAGTCACATTTTTTCATCGCTCCTCATTTTCAACCCTTCCACTTTCATTCATCCCTCTTCATTGAATATCTAAAAAAAACAATAAAATTACGTACCCAAGCAAACGTTTCCACGTACCACCGCGGACATTTACGGTGAAGCAGTTTTCAACCTTATTGCCTTAGAAGTAAGGTTGAAAAGTGGTTCAAAATGTCCATGATGGTATATTTTTGGAGTTATATTTAGAGCGAAGTCAAAGGCTGGCAATGAGAGGCATCAAGTGTAATTAAATAAGTTCTCTGAAACGGTTGTAACGTAAAGCTATATAATAACGTTAGGTACAATATTTAATATGGTGTATTCCCGCCTGTAACTCCCGAAGACAAAGACCCGAAGACAGAGGCAGGGGCGTAGCCTTCATACAACCCAATTCCTATCGGCTTCCCTTAGGAACAACCACTCTTCTTAATTTCTACTATTGCCAGATAATACGGTATACCTGTGTGTGTAAACTGTGTATCACATCACATTACATAATTATGTTTAATACCAGTTTAATACATCATAAGATTAAAAACCTACAGTTTATGTCTGAGTTTATGAGAACTGAAGAATTTTTTCTTCGGCTTCCCTCTAATGATAATTGTAATTGCACAACTGGACAGAGGTGTACGAAATGTAGGTGTACGATAGATACACCTCAGTCTAACCCTTCGGGGTTTACAGGCTTGATGTTATGTTAAATTTAAAATAATGCGTTTTTAACTTTACTTAATAAAGATCTTATGAACATCAGGTGCAAAATAATCTTATGCAGCTTAGATGATAACTACAAAAAATAATACCAAATACATCTAATCGTACCTTATTTATTATTACTAAAAACAACTCAATAAGCAATCAAGTCCACGTGCACGTCGCAACAGAAAAGTAAGCAGTTTCATAAGAAATAGCTACTAATGTACAAATAATTTATTACGCTGAATCAGCACTTTTTCCAATGTTTATCTAAGTATCGTCTATTTACAGACTATGTATGTCGAATATAGCAGGTACATTTCGCCAGTTATGTTTAAGTCCTATGTAATAACAGACGACCCTATTGCCATCAATCGAGCACAAATCCAGACTCCGGGCTGCTAATGAGAAATTCCTGATGGAAAAACCCAATAACACTTTGGCCAACTTCGGAACTGAACCCAGGACCTCATGCTCAGCAGTAGCGCTGGCGACCACTAGACCAACGAGTCTCAGTATTAATAGAGAAATTATTGTTTGTGCTATTTATGCCACCAGCGTAGATTATGGGAAACAAAGGAGCCTCTTACTTCTTTTAATTTGATTTAATTTAATTAGAATTGCACTAAAATACTTGAATGGGACACAAAGTTTTATGAAAGGATCATTAAAGTTTAAAAGCCACGAGAAAAATCTTTTTAATAAAATGGTATATTACTGGAATTATGTAAATTCCAGACACATTAAAGTTTAGAGGGGGAATGTTTGTAACAGTACTTACAGCTTAAGGAGTCAAGAGTCGAGGAAAGTTATATTTATAGAGAAAAATGTCTTAGCAGTTTGGTCAATCTGCGTCAATGCGATTATTTGGCCGGCTTGTGCGGTTCGGTCTAAGTTTTTGTTATAATAAGTTCGCCTAAAACCTCAAGAACTTTATGTTACGTTTCTTATTGAATGGTAATTTTCTATTTATGAATATCAAAAGTAAGTTAAAGTTCGCCCTGTTTCAACGTTACTT
Source organism: Fissipunctia ypsillon (assembly GCA_947568875.1). Taxonomy (NCBI): domain Eukaryota; kingdom Metazoa; phylum Arthropoda; class Insecta; order Lepidoptera; family Noctuidae; genus Fissipunctia; species Fissipunctia ypsillon. Next base: position 18,884,810 of record OX387645.1, on the reverse strand, counting down.
GTGCAAAACAAACTTTTTATTCCGATTTAGTTTATTAACAAATTAAACGTTAACGTTATTGTCCTATTTTTTTTTTTCTAAAAGAAAACCATCGGCAAAAATGTTTTATTTTTGTTTTGGAACTATTTTGATTTAATTAAATCAATGCAACCCAGTCTCCAAGTGACACAACTACGCGTACTGCGCGACTACGCATGCTACACGGCTACGCATGCTACGCGACTACGCATGCTACGAGACTACGAAATGGCTTGCGTAGCGTTCGTAGCTAGTCGTAGGACAGCGTTAACAATAATTATTGAGTGGTTATTGAACATGATTATTAGCCTTTTTTCTTGATAGCTTCTAGTGTACATACCACCAATTAATAAAAAAGCCTTCAAGCATACCTGACTTCCTAAACACCAATAATGTCTATCATTGAAGCGCTAATGAATAAAAGTAGTATCAATTAGCAGACGATCATTAATTAAGGTACAGCCATCACTAATGACTGCAGCTGGAATTTCCTGAAGACTCCTTACGCTCATCTCATTTAGTCGCTGATGGGCGCCACGGAGGCGTCGGCATTCGTCTGATGCGCCCTTCACAATTACAGGTAATTCCCCGCTTAGCGAAGTGACGACAGCTACTTCAAATTATGAGTAACGCGAACTTACACTCGGTTTGTTTGAGTTTATCAAGCTACGTGTGTTGCTAGTAAGATTTGCGTTCTGTTTTCATGAAAATTGGGTGTAGGACTAAAGGATAGTTTTAATTACGATGCTAATAAGTCAAAATTTGAATCAGTTTCATAACTAAACGTTGTGCTATTTCTCGTAAAGTAAGTCATAGTGAAAAATTGTTGAAAACCCGTATTACATGGGCCTTAAATATAATTGGCGAAAGGTCTACACTGTCTACTTAGGTATAGGTACACCTCTACCTAATCCTTCGGGGATTGCAGGCGTGATTTTATTTATTTATTTATCACGTAGAAAACCAACATACGGCTAGCTAAACAGTAATACAATAAGAGATCTTATACACGACAAGTCATCAAGAAAAGAAGCGCACCAATCGTCAAATCGGTATCGCCAAACATAAGGAATGAACTACAATATAATTAAATTAAATAAGAACCAGAACTAATATTAACACTAAGAATTAATTTTGAAGAAGTCATGGTTCAGCCCGTTGCGTACGCCAAGCCTTTGGTTGAAAGCAAGTCAAAAGAGAACTGCTTGCATAAGTCATTAAAGTCTATACTTGCTCGCACTAAATATAAGTTTTGCTTGTAGTTGGAAGAAGACAACGGAATAGAACTGAGTGATCGTTGGGGAACATTAAAATACAGCGTACACAGAAGCTGCGGACAGTCCACCTCATTGGGTACAATTTTGAGCAGTAATGTGCAATCTGCTAATCGGCGACGGTTAGTAAGTGGTTGTAGGTGAAATTTCCTGCAAATATCCAAATAGTCACAACTGTGATATGGTATGCGCAAACGATAACACAGAAACCGAACAAATCTTTTTTGCACAACCTCTATGCGATCGATGTTTATATTATTTTCTGTAAGTAGAAAGAATTATTTTACTTTCGTACCGTTAGTGGTTTTGTATGTACACTTTATATTGCACGATGCGATAAACGACCTTTTAATGACCAGAAAAAAGACCTAGCACGGAACCATTTCCTATCTATACTAAGTGATAGGTTTTGTGTTCAACAGATTGAAAATTATTAATAGGTAGGTACCTATAAACAAACAAATATTTTTTGTTTTGAATTTGTTACTGACTTTGCCTGAATATGTGGACAAAAGAGACCGCAGAATCAATTTGCCCTGATGAATGCCAGCTAAGGCGTTCTCTGTTAAAGAATAAGTGGTACCTAAGGATTAGGGTGTAAAATCGGTTTAAGATAACCCAGACCTTTCACCATATACGTAAACAGCAATCACGTCTTCGGCGCAATCAAATAATCTGACCGTAAGCCGACGTTCGCTCGGACGTAAAAATATCGCGGCGGGATTTTATCGCGCACTGGATTTTCAACTCTCGGTATTGAGCCGAGCATTGAGAATCCAACAGAGTGCATTCCAGTGCGATGAAGAAACACACCGTTGGATTATCAACTCTCGGCGCTAAGCAGAGCGTTGAAAATCCAGTGCGCGAAAAAAAATCGCCGCGATATTTTTACGTCTGTGCGAACGTCGACCTGGACTCGTCTCGCACGGTTACACAGATAACAAAATTAACTACCTAAGTACATCTGAACCATCCCGCCAATCCGGTCTAATTCGATTCCAAACTTGATTTAGCTTCGAATTCAACATTACGATTCCCAATTTCATTTTGACAATCAAGTGGGGCACGTAGCGACACTCATGTATTCAGATCGTAATGGTACTGCCAAAGTTAAAGAGCATATCGGTCTAAACTGAAAAGATACACCAGTCAGATTCCAATAACGGCTTTTTTCGGTACAAAATCTGGATTTTTAGCCGAATTTAGCTCAATGGGTGACAATCGTAGTTGATTTTAAAGTTTTTTTTTGAGGTTTTTTTTTAAGATAGTCGATGTGAATATACCTTTCTTAATCCTAGAAAGATAGGGTCAAGGTAGGTAGTTTTAATGAAGATATGCGGAACATTGTGGTTTTTCTCAAACAAAAATGAATTCTGTTTGCTTTGGCCTCCAATAATGTTTTGTTTCAGATTATCAGACCATGCAAACAATGCCAATTTATTGTCACACCGTCACTGGACCATTGATTGACTAATAATAATTTATTTATGCTACAAGTGCGGAAAGTAGGTGATTTCCAGCGAGTGTATAAGTCGACACGACTTGGAAATCACCAACGTATACACCACGTTTTACTATTCATTGTGCGAGGAAATAAAAAAATATTAAGATTTACACAGATCGACTCCGAACTAAACAATAAATTAGTAAAATGGCGGGCTTATTTTAAATACATGCGCGCTCAGCATATCTACGTATATTACTGCGCATGTGCAAATAACTGCCACGTCGTATCGCAAAAAAGCATGAGCAAAGGAGATGTTTCAAAATGTATGGAGCCCCGGCCACGTATTGGTACACCCTACTAAAAAATGGGCAAACACAATTAAAACAGTTTCCAATCATCCAATTACTTTTAATTGGCTTTGTTTGGTAGTAAAGTACAAGAATGTACAATTGAAATTGCAACACACAACAAAAACCCATCATGGCGGTAAGTTGCCATGTTGATTGATTATTGACGTTTCAGATGTTTACTTCTGTCATATTACATTGTCAAAGAGAATCATAACATTGTCGTACTTTTAGTCTTTTGCAATATTATTTTAGATCTAATTGTAAAGTCGAAAATCTATTAAAGAAATCTGACAGATTTTAGTAGCTTGATGTACTGGCGTCTGTACATAAAGTATAGTCCAGTTAAGCAGACGACAACCTCATAGGTTGACCTGCGATATGCCAAGATTTTTACTTATAGCATAAACGTACAGAATACAAACATTCAATAGTCAAAATATTAACTCGGACAAAAACAATGTAGCGATAAACGAAAGCCAGGTTGTAAAAAATAACTCGAGAGAACAGAACATCAGAACACGATCGACAACGAAAGCGACTGAAGTGACAGTAGACAGTTCACGATCTATGATCAATGCTCATGGACAGTAAACCATAGATGGTTTACTGTCATTGGTTTTTAACCAAAGAGTACATAAATTGGCGAGACGCCATATTGAAAGTCGATAAAATAATTGATAAATATCAAATTATTACAAGAGAAATATGCATTTATGCAATTTATCAGTATTTTTCCCGAATTCCACGGATTTTTCTCGATTTTTCGAGGTATTGTACATATTCTGGGCCCATTTTGAAACATCTCCTTTACGTTCAGCCAAACCAATTTAATGAATATTTAAAATTAATTTATTGATCAAAATTTAAATCTAGAGTAATTAATAACGCGTTTAATGAAGTATTAGTTTTATTGTACCTTATAAATGAATGATAATTAGTCAGTACTTGACTAATTTGTAAAACTTTTCTCAAATAATAAAAACTCTGCGTCGGGCTGATGACGGAGTTAAAAATAAAAACTGAGAAGTAAAAAGCACTTGTGTGAAAAAGTGGCACTTTCCGCACGATTTGGCTACTTGGAAAACACACATATATTGTAAAAAAATAAAAATGATCATATAACATTGTGACATAAGAAAATCACCAGATTTATAATTAAATTCCAGGTAAAATTAATTTATGCCTGTTACTTACAAATGAGAGATTCAATTAATGATCCCTGATAGTTACCGAACGTAATGTTATAATTGTAACATAAACACGATGTGTAAGGCATCATCATTACACCAACATTATGGGTAGATAATAATTAAGGACCTACTGTTGGTCTTGGGGTTGGAAAAGACCTTCACCCGTAAGTGTCGGGATAAGAGAGATTTTTTTAACCAAAACTACCAAGCTAACACCGAGCAGGAGCCATATTATGAAGTAATAATGCCATCATGATTATAGACTGAAAGAGGGATTCGCGGGATGTTCGAAAGAGTTACCGTGGCCCCGGCACAGGCAACGGAAGGAACACGGGTGGGTTTTAGTCAGTAAAAGTCTGACAAAAGTCCCGCTCCGCCCAGAGCGGGAGAAGTCATTTGATGATTTCCCATCCACAAAAAAAAAAAATGTCTGAAAGAGGGATGGTGCTATCAGTCTTGTTGTTTCTCTCTCGTTCTGGAAAAATGATGGTATGAAAACGTCATAATACGGCACCAGAAAGGCAAACCAAGGAAACACAGTATTTTTTTTTAAATCTGAAACCACAGTCTGAAAAAATCAGAAAAATAGACAAGGGGCAGAAATTATAATAAGGCATGACGTCAGAGGCGCGGGATACTCCGTCCATATAATTATACCGTCATAGCCTAGCCGTTATTATGTTTCGCTACGAAGACATAGATTTATGTTGTGGCAAATCGTGAATGGCGTCCGTTATATCCAAACTAGAGCCATATTTATGTTGTTGTTATGAAACTCATCCTATTTCGCGAAATGATTACTTAAACAAACTGTTTATGTATTTTGCGATAAAAATGTGTAGTTCCATATTTTGAATCGCGTTCCACATTTAGTGTTATGATATTAATTATTGGAATTCATAATAAATATTATTATTTCATTACCACTGCTCTCAAAACGGTGAAGGAAAACAACGTGAGGAAACCGGCATGTCCCAGAACCAATTATTCGAAGACATGTGACATCTACCAACCCGCACTGGGCCCGCGTGGTAGATTACAGCCCACTCCCTCACCGACCTGACCGACCGAGGAGGCCTGTGTAACATTATAAAATAGGCTGAGTATGCTATGCTTAAAACAAATATTTTACAGTACTACTGAGTTATCTAAAGGTACATCTAAAAAAAAATAAATAAAATTGAAGTGTCTGTTTGTAATGACAAAATAACAGCTTTTTACTAAATGCATAGGAAAGTATATACGGTACTTATAACAAATAAACAATTTTTAAAATTTTTGTCTGTGGCTAATCTCCAAAAAGACTGGACACCGATTTTGACGGGACTTTCACTGGCAGATAGCTGATTTTATAAGGAGTAACTTAGGCTACTTTTATTTTAGAAAAAGAATTAAGGAATTAATTTATTCGCAGTATGCGATAAGGCCGCCAATTGTATATTTTGTAGTTTAAAATGTATCTTTATGTAATATATAATCTGGTGTACAATAAAGTATATATAAATACATAAATAAAGTTCCGGGCATAAGAAATTAAAACCCATGAAATTGTGAACAAATAGCGCGGGCGGGCGATACACCGCGGCGTGTCGGGGGAGTTTTATTAAAATGTGGAGTTGTTTTAGTATATTGTGTGCACTTCCACGCGAACGAAGTCGCGGGGCATAACTAGTAATTTCATTTGGTAATATTGACAACTTAATTAAAACAGTGAAATATGTATTTGGCCGCTAATTGCCACGTTGCCAACTTTCAGAATGCACCATCTTAATACGAGTATAACGTTGGATACAAATAGAATGTTTCTTACCACTTTCGCGGAATGAGACACAATAGAAGTTGTATTGTTATGATGTCTTTGAGCGAAAGCCGTCCGCGAAAGCATTAAGGGGGATACGTTATAGCGTTTACGACGTACGGCATTTCATACAAACTTTCAAGTCCTTGTTTTTCGAAATGAATGAACCGATTTTAATGAAACTTCATACGCATAAGCAGGATACATAGGACTAAAAAGTTAGTTAAGAATATTTTCGAAATATCATTTAAAAAAAGATAATTGGAAATCTCTGTTTCTATGCAAAATTTCAAAACCGGTCGAATTTAGCTGTAACATAATTTTTCGAAAATGTTCTTAACTAACTTTTTAGACCTCTGTGTCCTGCTTATGCGTATGAAGTTTCATTAAAATCGGTTCATTCATTTCGAAAAACAAGGACTTGATGGAATGCCGTACGTCGTAAACGCTCTTAAGGCGAAAGCACCAGGGTAGCCCGCGAAATTCCAATTTTCATAAGTTTTTTTGCAATTTGCAGGTCAGTATTAGGTTGTATATTGATTAAAATATGATTCGCGACCGTAACAAATATGTATTTACAGAATTATAATCATTAAAGTCATCAATACAACTCTTTAAGACCAAGTGATTCTATTGAATGACTATTTCATGAAATCTTAACATTTCAGGATTAGGTATACTAACTTAAGAAATTGTTTTACTAATTCTAATATTATAATTCTGTAAATACATATTTTTTACGGTCGCGTATCATACATTAATCAACATACGCCCAGACACTGAGCTGTAAATTGCAAAAATGGTAAGAAAATTTGAATTTCGCGGGCTACCTTAGCGCTTCCCCCTTAAGGTAGCCCGCGAAATTAAAATTTTCTTACGTTTTTTGCAATTTGCAGGTCAGGGTCAGGTAGTCGGTTGATAAAATATGATTCACGATTGTAAAAAAAATGTATTAAAATAATTATAATTATTAGAATCATCAATACGACTCTCTAACTTAGAATTGGCCTTAAATGTTATAATTTCATAATAACATAGTAATTCAATAGAGTAATTCAAAGTTAGAGAGTTGTATTGATGATTTTGCTGATTATAATTCTGTCAATACACAACTGTTACGGTCGCGAATCATATTTTGATCAACATAAAACCTGATACTGGTCTGCAAATTGCAAAAAACTTAAGAAAATTTGTTTATCGGGAACCACCCTGGTGCTTTCACCTTAAATTAGAATGGGTATTCCTTCAAGACTTACCCACACGTAAAATTTTTACTGATGTGTAAACCTGCTGTAAACAAACAATATCCCTTTCCCAGTCAGGGCCCACAGTTGGTATTGGATCACAGCTTTTGTTTTAGTAGGTACTCGAGTTTTCTTCACGAACAGCGACAGTGTTAATGTGTGTTTCTCGCTGTATGAAATTTTACGTACAATTCTTACTGATTTACAAAAAAACTTTCATGTAAAGAACGCTATTTTCCACGGTAATAAATTTGACCGTTTTTTTGTAGCAATGGCGCCGACTGTGTGTTATGCTGCGGTCCCACGGCCCGCTTTCTCATAGGTCAGATCGCGCCAGGAAAAAGCCGACAGACCGTGGGAACCGTCGCATCCGATGAGGCCTGTGGTGGGAATGCTCGGCACGGGCCACGACACGCCTCGATAGGCGTATCAGTTAACGGGCCGTGGCACCGCCGCTTTACATGAGCCTTGACACGATTTAATTCAAAAGTATCTAATCCAAGGTTCAAGCGTTCGGTGCAACAGTTCTACACATCGGAGTAAGAAGTAGGCATTTCGAAGATCTGATTTATTTCACTCAGTTTGTATTTTCAGGTTTTTATTAGAGCAGCACAATGAACACTGAACTAATCTAAACTTTTTTAACCTTTAACGAAGCCGAGAGATTCTTCCCGCTATTTTGATTTTTTTTTGTACGGGACCATACCTGGGAACCTTCTGGTTACTGAGATATTTTTCTTCTTAGCGTGTTGATGGCCATCCAAATAGATTCGGCCAAGAATTCGGCTTCGTGTGTGGCGCTATCACTAGCGTTCATCAGTTCCTGTGACGTGCAGACGACAGAATACGCTGGACACGATACTATGTAAGTGTCCCATCGATTGCGGAACAGCACCACATTTACACCAAGGCCATTTTTTTAACAATTTTTTTTTGTTTTCTTTGCTGCTCATAGTGCCCCTAAGCTTATACTCCAACTCCTACACTCCGCCCCTAAGACGACCCACTGACCCAAAAGTTAAAAAAAATACAACCGAGTTGAGCACCTCCTCCTTTTTTGAAGTCTGTTTAAAAACAAGTAAAAAATTTTCACAACAATTTTCGGCGAAAAGGCAGAGAACCATCAATTACATAATGGAAATTAATATAAAAATAAAAAATGATTTTCCCGCGAGACCCTCAAATTAGAAGATGGTGGCTTAAAGCTATTCATAAAGATTTTTTATTAATTAAACAGATTAGAAACATTTCAAAGAAAGTGACTATGAGGAAAGATTTATGGTTTTAAATTCTAACACTTTCCATGTAATGTACTTGATTTAAAATATTCAAATCACCGAAAATAACGAAAAGGAGATAGGCAATCTTGAGCCCAGCAGTTAACTATTTGGCCAGGGCTGCACCGAAATGCATCGTCGGCGCGGCGCCCTAGGCCGCCAGCGCGACTGCGCCGATCCGGTCACCGTTGTCAACAGTGACAAACAACGTCAAATAGACTCAGTGATTTTTAAGCATTTTAATTTCTTACTGTATTTTTATTACATATAAGTTTATTTAAGTAAATGCTCAGTGGCAGCAGCGATGTGGTGGATGTTAGTGGTAGTGCTTATTGTCAACCTTCAACATCGCTGAGCATCCTGGAGAGATGTCCGCTGTGTACCCAAGCACGGTTTTTTAAAGGTAAGAGGGGACTGAATGTGCACATTGGTAAGGTACACAGACCACAAAATGCACTCACCTCAGACCCTGTCTCAACATCTCTACCTACAACACCAGCTACATCCACTTTTGACCCGTTTTGGAAAACTCTTTCAAAATTCAAAAACTCTGTTCCTGTTTTAAAGCGAGTTCCTCGCGGTGCTAGACCTCTAGTGGCACAACACTTAGCAGATTGCGTTCGTCTTGCTGCCCGGGAGAACTCGCAAAGTGCTTGGGAACAGCTGCTCACCTTCCCTTACAGAATTCTACATGTACAAAAGAATTTGGCAACCAAAAAAACATTAACTGCACAAATTAAAGAAAACTGTAATATTTCGGCTCATATTTTAGATTCCAAATTACAAACACAGAGATATACCTCTTCAAGAGGTATATCCCATCTGGTAGAATCTAAGTTAGGGGAAGGTGACATTAGCGGAGCAGCCAGGATTCTTTTCAGTAGTGATGTGGTGGCACCATGTTCTCCAGAAACGCTCGCAGCTCTGGAGAGCAAACACCCTGCCCCAGCGGATGGCCTTTCTTTTCCCGAACCCCCTGATCCGGCTAATCACTCCCTCACCGTTACAGGTCGAGAGTTGGTCACAGCCGTTTGCTCCTTCCGGAGCGGCTCCGCTGGCGGCCTCGACGGCCTGAGTCCTCAACACCTTAAGGACCTTATCAGTCCAGGCGCCGGGGCAGCTGGTGAGTTACTCTTGAAGGAGCTTACGGCTCTGATCAACCATATGCTCTCCGGCAAGGTGAACGAGGCCGTCATCGACGTTCTGTACGGGGCGAACCTATGCGCCCTGTGTAAGAAGGATGGCGGCATTCGTCCCATTGCCGTGGGAACTACTTACCGACGTATGGCAGCCAAGATTTGTTGTAAATTTTATGGTGAGGTGGTTTCGGAAAAATTTCAGCCCCTGCAGCTAGGTTACGGCTCCAAAGGGGGCTGTGAGGCTGCCGTGCACGCCCTGTCGACCTACCTAAATCCTGGCAAAGGAGAGGTCATCTTGAAGGTTGACATACGGAATGCCTTCAGTTCTGTTAATAGGGACACCTTGCTGGCAGAAACTAAAAAAGAAATACCCCAAATTTATAGTTTCCTTTGGCAATGTTACAGGCACCCTTCAAAATTACTATATCGGGACAACCTTCTGAAATCTGCTGTTGGCTGTCAACAAGGTGATCCCCTCGGGCCAGTGATTTTTAGTTTAGCCATTCACCCAATTATTCGACAGCTAAATTCCAAATTTAACGTTTGGTATCTTGATGATGGAACCTTGGGTGGCGATGTAGAAACTGTTTTAAATGACCTTCAATTCTTAAAAAATGAACTTCATTCCATTGGCCTTGATCTCAACCTTTCGAAATGTGAACTATTCCTAGTAGACAGTACTGACAGACATTTGACACTTCCCAAATTTAACGCAATAGCCCCAGATATCAAAATTATTGATAAAAGCTCTCTCCGCCTCCTTGGTTCCCCAATCTTTGAAAATTCCTTTCCCGTTTTTATTGAGGAAAAAATACAAAATTTTAATGACGTTTCGGAAAGATTGTTCCAAATTAACATGCATTCTGCCATAACCTTAATTCGTTACTGCTGTTTCGGCCCTAAATTAACATATTTCCTTCGCGCTTCCCATTTATGGAAACACACTCATCTTTTAGACAAAATGGACCAAATTATCCGGCATACATTAACTTCGATCTTAAATGTGGCCATGGATGACCGAGCCTGGGAACAAGCTACTCTTCCCATACGTATGGGAGGCCTCGGCGTCCGCAAAATTTCTAGTATCAGTTTACCGGCTTTTATATCCTCGATCCACGGCACTGAGAATTTAATCAGGAAAATCCTAGCCTCGAAACTGATTAATTTTGATGTGCCGTGCTTCACCGAGGCTATGGATGCCTGGAGACTCGCTTGCCCGAATTCAGATCCACCCGACAATCCATCTTCCCAGAGACGGTGGGATGAGCCGCTTTGTAGAGTAGTACAGAAAAATTTACTTGACACGTCTGCTACTACTGCGGAGCGTGCGCGCCTGCTGGCTGTGGGTAAGTGGGAGTCGGGTCTGTGGCTTCATGCACTACCGTCGTCGAGCATAGGCACTTTGTTTGACGACACTATTTTCCGCCTCGCTGCTTCCCTGCGACTAGGAGCCCCTTGTTGCTCTCCTCATCGCTGTCACTGTGGCGAAGTTGTCAACAGCCTCGGACACCACGGCCTGTCTTGCAGCCGAAGTGCGGGTCGCATAGCGCGGCACGCGAACATTAATGACATCATCCGACGGGCTCTTGTCACCGTCGGCGTCCCAGCTGTATTAGAACCCAATGGCTTGGCACGCGACGATGGCAAGAGACCGGACGGCATGTCTTTATTTCCATGGAAGGTGGGTAGGCCTTTAGTGTGGGACGCAACTTGTGTCGACACTCTTGCGCCATCCCATCTTCCCGGCTCGGCGTGCTGTGCTGGCGCTGCTGCTGCGGCTGCGGAATACCTCAAGCGGCGAAAGTTTAATAACCTTATCGGTAATTATATTTTCGAGCCGTTTGGGGTTGAAACCCTCGGGCCGTGGGGTCCGAGCGCTCATGGTTTGTTTAACGAAATCTCCAAACGGCTAGTTGACACTTCCCGTGACCCAAGGGCCGGCTTTTACCTTGGCCAGAGGCTAAGCATTGCCATACAACGTGGCAATGCCGCCAGTCTCTTGGGTACATTACCAGTCGACAGCGATGCGGAGGAATTTTTCGACGCCATATTTTAGTTTGTGAATAGTTTTAGTTAAGTTAGGATATAATTTTGTTATTTTATCAATTAATTAGTTATAAGTTGTATTAATGTATTGAAAAAATAAATAAGTAAAAAATGACATAACTTTAAATTCCCCCCACAATCCCTGTAACGTTGCATGCACCCATAAGCACAATGTTTTGCGAGCGTTACATTGCGCACTACGTCAGCAAAACATACCAAAAATAAATGTAGTTTCCCAGCAATTATTTTTGCACAAAGTTGTAAAATCGTACGTCGGACGTTGCGTGTTGTAGTTTGACGTACAGTATACGTAGATGACTGCTTGGTGATGGATCTTTTTACACTCTGTATGGCGAGTTAAAATAGGGTAAACTGTAAACCCTTGGCTACTAATTTTTCACGAATATAAACTGTGAGGGTATGTAATCTGCTGAAGGTGGAGTTTCGTATATGTTTATTTTTCTGAAGTTCTAACAATAGTTGTTTCAAACATGGTAGAAGTGCATCAAATTCCTTATAACGTTCTTTGAGACAAAAATATTTTGTTTTGAAGACCTATTTAAAAGCGATTGTCGCGCGAATACGTGATCGTTCGAACTTTTTGTTCGGTGAACCTGAACGCGTGGTCGCACCGAAAGAGGGCGCTTTCCGGTTTTCCGAAGATAAAGTGACGTATTATGGACGCGACCGATTGAATATTCGCGCGACCATCGTTTTTAAATATGACTCGGCCTTAAACTGCTTTGTTAACTTATAACCTTACGTACGGCACGATATTTTGTAATGTTTCTATGCCAAACACGGATGCATCTAAATAATGTTTATATTTAAGACTCAATCACAAAACAATGTCCTAATTTCTCTAGTTTCCATACATAAATTCCAATCGTTCCTCAGTCTTAGTAAAAAATTAAGACGATGATAATGACTGGAATTTGATGGAAACAAGATAATTTAGTATTTAGTATTTTCCCCCAATTTGTTTCTTTTTATGTTTGTGTTCTTTTTTTTGCATCATGTTTCCCGCAAAGAAACGTATTTTCTTTCATTCTTTTCTTTTTTCAAACTTAAATTGTTTAAGTAATTTTAGCTATTTTGGTGATATATCTAGCTAATTAATCAGTGTACACCCATCTGCCTGTTTGTAGAATATATATACAGAATATAAAAGATGTAACATAAATAACGCACAACCTCTTAAGGGGTCATTGTACTCATCATTATGAACAACTTTTACTATGGGGCTAAACCTGAAATCGCAAAAAACAATCAGCTGTTCCCTACATTTTGACGGGTTATGCGAACATAAATGTAGGGAACAGCTGATTTTTTTTCGCGATTTCAGGTTTGGTCCCATAGTAAAAGTTGTTCATAGTGATGAGTACAATGACCCCTTAATAGGTTGTGGGTTAATTATGTTACATCTTGTATATAGAATAAATATAAGGAATACAGCAGGCGTGACGTTATGTCATGTTCAATGAGCGTCCCTATTCCATATTTTAGGACAGGGCGAAAATTCCGTCTGAAAGAGGCCGGTGACTGGTCTACCTATGTAGAAATCTTCATTGTCATGGTATGGGCATGTGATATGTAGGAATGAAGATCATGTATAGAATGTTTTGAGTATGTATGGTGTGCGGCTATAAGAGTAGGGAAAGACTAAAAAAACGACGAATGGATACTGTTAAAGATGATAATGTCCAGAAAAGGGAATCGAAGAAGACATGCTGCACTATCTATACAATACAAATAAAAAAGTTGAAGTGTCCGTTTGAATGAAAATGAGTAACTTATGCTACTTTTATTTTAGTAAAAGAAATAAGACTTCCACGCAAAAAAATGAAAACCCATGAAATTGTGAACAAAAGCGCGGGCGGGCGATACAACGCGGCGGGTCAGGGGACGAGGGAGTTTTATTAAAATGTGGCTGTTATTTTACTATATTGTGTAGGTATACTTAAATAACAGCAACGACTTCCACGCGGATGAAGTCGCGGGGCACAGCTAGTCCTTAATAAAATGGGATAAGGGCAGCAGGGCAGGAATAATCATTGGGTTGTTTTGATAAGATGAAGTGTTTATGATTTACAAAAGACAGATATCAATGGATTCCTAACAAAATTGACTTAAAATAAACGTAACTTTTGACTTCAAATAAAACCGTGACTGGAAATAAAGCCGAAAAAGACCGAAAAAAATTTACTTAAAATAAAACCGTGCACATCAAATGTTTGTAAATTGGAGTCCTCATTAATTGTATTATAAACCTTATAGCAAACAACGAATCGAAAGTTTAAACATCATACACTTAATTAATAAGTAGGTTTTGAACATATTTCTTGCTTTATTATTATCAGTGAGTAGAACTTTTTATAAAATCTTATAAAAAGTATTTGGTGTTTTCTTGTAGTTTGTGGTGAATGACAAAGTATGCCGAGGGGAGTATTTTATTGTCCTATAGCAGACCGTTGCTTCAAAGTAAGTTAGACTTTTTCAAAGAAGTCTAAAATTAATTAAGAAGTTCTAACTGTTAACTACTGTAGTAACTTAATTTATTAATTCAGGTTATTGGTAAATGCATGATAAATTCAAGATTTTTTTTTTATCAACTTTACGCGCTTAAAATAACTTCTCAACTTTAGTCAGAAACAAATCCGTGGCTACAAAAATATTTTAAGTTATTTAAAGTTAGAACAAAACAGACTTACCTTTAAAGTAGACAAAAAGCACAACAACAACTATATCGACATTTACTAACACGTAATAATAATACTGGTGTTTAAACTTTCAAACTACTTTAAACTTTATTTTTAAAGTGAATAAGAGTGGTATTGCTTCGTGTTAAAGAACAATTATTATATTGTTGTTTATATTATTAGTTATATATTGTTTTAGTTAGTTGGACATTTTGTACGATCGCATGGTTGGATCACATGACGCGGGCACGGTGTAGCCTGGGCGGCGGTTCGCGACTCTCTGCCGCCCGCCCAAAGCCCGCTCAACACTAACTTGCACTGTAACTTTGTACGCAGTTTCGAGTTTAGGCTGATAACTTGGAGTTAATTACATTTAGGTGCTGGTATTCGGAATACGCACGGATTTAAGCTTGATTCCTGTGCGATAGTTTTGTAGCTTGTTTAGTATAGCTTTTTTTATACAGGGTCAAATTAAATTAGCTAGCGAAACTCCACAGACATGATGGGTATCGATATTTAAACAACAAAAAAAAAACTGATTTTCTAAACTCGTACTTCAAGTAGGTAAGTACAACAGAACTACAGTACTTAAATGCGGTCGTCGCTCAAAAAAAAAATCAAGCTATTTTTGTTTTTGTTTTATCGTGTTTAAAGATCGATACTCATCACGTATGTGAAGTTTGTCTAGTTAATTTAGTTACACTCTCCAATCGTATCATATAGAAACAATAAAATGTTCTTTGTATGTTTACAACAGGGTAAAACAGATACGGGTAGTCTTTGTTTCTGCGCAATTATGCAAGTTCGCTTGTTCAGGAGCTAGACCACCATCTCTTAAAGCAGTATTATTGTAATCTTACTTCAGTGTGGGAAAGACATGGAGCTAGACGTCCTGTATAGCTCCCTCTCTTTCTCACAATGAAGTAACATTAAAATAATCCTGCTTTAAGAGGTGGCGGTTGGCCCCCTGATTGGCTTCTCATGCATGGCGTTGGTTATTGCTCACAATTTATTTACGTGACGTAGCGCGCTATTGCACGTTATTTAATTAGCACGGTAGGCGTAAAAGCTAACTATTTAGGGGCTTTGGGAACGATTTCCGAAAATCGCTAAATAGTTAGTTTTTATTTTTTCTACATAACACATAACAATCCCCGAAGGGTTGCCGAGGTGACCTGTACACCCACATTTCGCCAGTTATGTTTTTTTTTCTAAGTTATCAATAAATAAACTCAAACAATTATTAATAGAAAAGCATACTACACAATAAACGAACACATACAAGACAAACAAATATGACAGCGTTGCCTGTCATATTTGTTAATAAATCAATTAATCAATAATCAATGTTATAATGCATGGTGACACATTATAAAATTGATTATAAAATAGGTTTTAATGTAATCTTATCAAATGATAATTGTGTTAGGACTGATCTCAATAAAAATAAATGTTATAATTTAGTTAATTAATATTAAGGACATGTTTTGAAATTGTTAATTGATTAAGTATTAATTTTATTTCAATATTAATTTTATACTTTTTGCTGTGCCCTACAGGGTCGGTAATTGTACCTTAGCTTTAAGCCCATTGTAAGATTATGGAAAGCAAACAAAGATGTTAATATGTACTTACTTATACCTACGTAACCCGCGTTTGCTCTCGAGTCGAAAATATTCAGCATTTTTTCGACATACTCTGTAAATAGACGATACTTAGATAAGCGTTGGCAAAGGTGCAGATTCAGCGTAATAAATTATTTGTACATTAGTAGCAATTTCTTATGAAACTGCTTACTTTTCTGTTGCGACGTGCACGTGGACTTGATTGCTTCTTGAGTTGTTTTTAGTAATAAATAAGGTACGATTAGATGTATTTGGTATTATTTTTTGTAGTTATCATCTAAGCTGCATAAGATTATTTTGCACCTGATGTTCGTAAGATTTTATTAAGTAAAGTTATAAATGCATTTTTTTTTTAATTATAACATAAATAACATCACGCCTGTAATCCACGAAGGGTAATTAGGCTGAGGTGTGATAGTACACCCACATTCCGCCAGTTATGTTTTAGTCCCATGTAATAAGGGGTGAGCCGATTGCCATTTTCCGGGCACAAATTCAGACTCCGAGCTGTTACTAAGAAATTCCTGGCGAAAAAACCCAAGTTATTGGGTGACTGTTAACTTTGCCCGACCTGGGAATCGAACCCAGGACCTCATGATCAGCAGTCGCGCTCGTGAGCACTAGGCCAACAAGGCAATCCAGGCAGGCAGTTTTTTATTTACATTTATCTAATAAGGAGTCCCTTTAACAAATAATTGTTTAAAAAAATTTGTAGCCAAATAGTGAATAAATAAAACTAGGTCCCATTTTATTTCATGCATAATCAATCAACTTGAGATTATCGTGTTTTATGAGTGAAGACATAATTTTCCGCGCAAACGGTTTCATTACACCACATCGAGATTCTGTTCAAGAAGTGTGCTCAAATGTTAGGCTAATACCTACCTATCTACTCGGAAATTATTCAAGTGTGGGACGTCAGGGCTGAAATGGGACGTAGGTATACAACGTATGTTTTTATACATATGTCATAAGTCTAGGGCTATATTCTATAAGTAAAAATAATACAAAAAATCCTAGAATATGTGGTCCAAAAATGCATAGTTTCGAAAATATCATCAATAACAATTAAATTATATTCATTCTAAGTTTCTTTATATTCATTCATAGCAATCATTCATAATTAAAGCTAAGAAAAAGCGACGTTGTCATATTTCACGGGTGTTTTATACATTAATAATCGTGACTTTGTCCAACTATTTTGTTTAAAAAATTAAAGAAAAAAAGAAAAAAAGGATAATTGAAAAATAATTCATAATGCCAGTTGATTCTTTGATATGGTCTCATTCATACCCTAGAGTTATGACATATAAAAAACACCTATAATTATACCTACATACATAACCTCTAAAAATATTTGTGTAATTTTTTTGAAAGGTGATCTCTGATCTGTTTACGTCCTCTCGATCTGCTTAGCCTTTTCCCAACTTTATTGGGGTCGGCTTTCAGTCTAACCGGATGCAGCTGGATACCAGTATTTTACATGGAGCGACTGCCTGTCTGACCTCCACAACTCAGTTACTGGGTAACACGATACTCCTTGGTAAGAATGGTTGTCAGACTTTTGAGCTTCTGACTACCCGTAACGACTGTCAAAGCTCTACTAATGACAGTCGGGAGGGCCAACGGTTTAACGTGCTTTCCGAGGCACGGACGGGTCTCGACTTTCGTCATCTGTTTTATAGATTTTGATCAGGTAAGCCCTAATTATTGCATTTTTGTAAAACAACTACTTTTCAGAGTCAGAGTTGCTGATATTCATCAAAAGGTTATATTTTCATATCGAACAAGTTTGCTTCAAAATTGGTAAAAATTCCGCGGTTTGATTAAACTATGTATAGCATAACTATTACCATAGACGTGTAAAAGTGTTTGTTAAAGCCAATTTACACAAAAAAAATTAGTTTAAATCATTCATAGAATTAATTTATTTATGAACGTGGATATTGTGAACAAACAGAAGGTGCTCCATGAGCGTCACTCGCTGATCATTCGTGTGATTCGTGAGAAATCTTATTTCTGGATAACTCACGTCTCGTCTGTAGACACGACATTGTGCTTACAAGGAATACCAAAATTTACGTAGGTAGGAATATGGCTTACATGTACAGCCAACAACGAATATATTAAAACTCCAGTTTTTGAAATCATAATTATTAAACAATTTTTTTTTGTCTGTATTCGTGCCCCGTTGATGGCAATAGGCTAGCCCCCTATTACATGGGAGTGAAACATAACTGACGAAGGTAGGTGTACACCTCTGCCTCACCCTTCGGCAAATACATGCGTGATGATGTGTTATGTCATATTTAAGGGGGAAGCACTACGGTAGCCCGCGAAATTCAAATTTTCTTCCAGCGATATCTGCAATTTGCAGCTCAGTGTCTGGGTGTATGTTAATTAAAGTCTGATTTGTGACCGTAACAAATATGTGTTTACCGAGTTATAATCATTAGAATTTCGCGGGCTACCGTGGCGCTTTCAAATTAATGAAAAATGACAAGGGAGGAAAGAGAGTCCACAGCTAGATTTAGATATGTATGTAGGGCAAAACTTGGGTAATCGGTGATAGTTTTGTTTTTTACTTGTAAAATTCGATTCATTGATTAGACTATTTTTTAAATTTACTGTGATATAGTAGACAAAATAAGTTTTGCTAACTTATATCTAAAAATGTGGCAAATACTATAATGATTGAAAAATGTACATTTAACAAGTCAGTAGTAACTTGGTAATAAAACACAATTATCTATCACCGAATAGCTGCATATCACGAATTAGCCAAGTTTTGCCCTACTAGGCATTCCCAGGCAACGCCACAATGACCAGCCGGTCTTTTCTGTAAACATTTCACCATGATAACTTGGTGAAGTGAGCTGTCATTCTACCAGCAGTGCTATTCTGTAAACATTTCACTGTGAAAACTTGGTGAAGTGAGCTGTCATTCCACCAGCAGTGCTATTCTGTAAACATTTCACCGTGAAAACTTGGTGAAGTGAGCTGTCATTCCACCAGCAGTGCTATTCTGTAAACATTTCACCGTGAAAACTTGGTGAAGTGAGCTGTCATTCCACCAGCAGTGCTATTCTGTAAACATTTCACCGTGAAAATTTGGTGAAGCGAGCTGTCATTCCACCAGCAGTGCTATTCTGTAAACATTTCACCGTGAAAACTTGGTAACCTAAGTTTTTACGGTGTGATCTTACAGAATAGACCAGCCGATGCAAGGGATTGACACTATTGACAGCTCAATTCAAGCTCACTTCACCTGAGCTCTCACATAGAGATTTTTACAGAATAGATCGGCAGTCCTGTGCTTGCCGCGACTATCGGATTCCCACGACCTTCATGAAGTCGTTGGTTCACAAAGAACACTAAACATACATCTACTACTATTGCTAAATGAAAGCAACAACAAAGAGCTTCCTTTAAATCCATATGCCGAGAGCCGTACGAGATAAGCCGTACGAGATAAGCCGTCATTTCGTCTACACCTCGGTGTGTTTATTGTATTTTATTCCTCAACCAGAGTTGCGTTTACTCTAGCGTTATTGTTACCGCCTCTCTAGTAGAAAAGCTATGTCTCTGAGAAGTTTCCGTGAAAATATGCGTGCAAATATGAGATTGGCATTGCCTTATTTTAACATCATCTCCCAGTCTGCCTATAATACAATTTTAAGTAACAATATTTTTTCTACCTAACATAACATAACATCACGTCCGTATTCTCCGAAGGGTTAGGCAGAAGTGTGTCTATAGTAGGTACACTCACATTTCGCCAGTTATGTTTAAGTCTCATGTAAAAGAGGCAAGGGAAAAATCCAGACTCTGGGCTGCTACTGAGAAATTACAGATGGATAAACCCAGTCACATTATGCCAGACCCGGGAATGGAACCCAAGACCTCATAGCAGCAGTAGCGCTTACGACCACTAGACCATCGAGGCAATCCCGGCGGTAGTTTTTTCTACCTAGTAGGTAAACAAGTTTTTTTTTCTAGTGTGCGTTGCCAGTTATGGCACTGAAACGTGAATATTCACAATGGGCCTCATAAGAAGCCTCATCAAACTCACCCAAAGGGCTATGCTTGGAGTTTCAATCGTGGACGAACCTTAATGCTGCTTCTTCAAACTGTATAATGTTATTATGTAGGTCCTGTTTGCACATCGTTTGTCCTCTTCTTTGTTACTTGTTGGCCTGTTATTCAGTTAAATTACACATTGTTCATTAGGTACTTCTGTTTTAGTTACGTTGTTGATTACTTCTGTAGTAAATCGTTATAATTATTTTATACTTTTTATCGATATTCGATGGAGCGGCAGTCTTGTTTACTTGTAAAGTTTCATTAAAAATTATTTTTTATTTAGGTACAGCCCGATTCAAACTTTTATACAAATAATTTTTATTTCGCGCAAACGTCACAACATAATGTCAAGTTTGCCAGACACCTAAGTAAGTACCTAACATTACGAATGTTATATGTGAAAAGAAAGACTAGTAGTGACTTTAGCTAATCCAGAAAGACAAAGCAATGAAAATCCATGGTTATTAAGCTGTCTCGTACTACGAAGGGTATTTACGTAACACATCAAAAACGTCTTCTAATCATTACACATCCTTTGATAGAGATCACAATTTTCCAAGAGATTCGTCCCTAAATAAGTAATTTATTTCTAAGCTCTGTACACAACTGAGATAATTTTGTAAATATTTGACTTTTTAAATAACCTCCCGTGTTAAAAGCTTTGCTAGAGACAAAATGAAATGGAGGTCTGTTGTGATACCTAGGGTTTCATTTCACTTTGATGGACGAGTAATGACTTGGGTACGTACCATAATAATAATAATAAAACGCCACCGCGGTATCTCTACGTTGACGTCGTGGTATGAGGCTTGCGCGCTCCGAACTCTAGATCTGTGCTGGTAGAGTTTACTTTGCCGGAACAGGTCTAGGATGAGGAGCCAGACCAAGAGTGATAAAGAAATCCGCAAGGCAGCATGTGGCGAGCTGTTGGGCAGTAGCGATCTCACGGACCCTATCTCCCGGGGGAAGTCTTGTTCCTCATCTCTAGTTTGCCTTTATTGACCGGCTGGAGTGAACACTGACGAGGAACAGAGCTCCCACCTCATTCTTGCCTTTATTGGCCGGCTGGAGTGGAGATTCGCAAGAGCAAACGTTCTCAGAGGAAGGAATTATTCCAGTAAGTGCTGATAGGGATCTTAGCCATCTTCCGGTTTCTGGGATTGTCCTGATAATCCTGGAATACTTCTCCACTCCTCAAGCGCCTCATGATATGTTGCCCCTTGTCGCTATGTCACTAAGTGCTAGCGACAGTTTCCGGGGGCCCATTATTGAGTGTGCAAGTCACCCCCTGCCATTTTTTCGTGTATAATAAAGCATTGATGAGGCAGGGGCCATAGTCCTTTCATAGTTCTAGGTAACCAGTCCACTTTAGTCATCCAAACACATATTCCAATATCTTTGTTTCCATATCCTGCAATAGTCCTCTACCAACCGGGGTTTGTCCTTGGATGCACTTTCATAATGCGTAAGTACAGGAATAATCGTCGGTTGGTGCCTCATTTAATTAAATGCGTCTAACGGGCCTCTGCGAGTTGGCTTCGGCTCATCGTACGCCATTCAAAGGTCTGGGACCCCAGGGTCCTGAGATATGCCAAAGAATCTATAATAATAAAACATTTATTTCAGGCTACAATGGCCCATAGACACATGCCTTATAAACTAAAATTAAGTATAAAACAAAACTTGTGTTCATAATTTTAATATAGCTTAAAACTATGTTAGTAGCACTTCTGTTCACTAGCTTGTCCTTGTGCTGTCCTGTGGTACTTGTCCGCGGAAGCGACAGAAGTCCAAGTTCTTCCATGACGATGAACAGATAACAATTCGGTACCCGCACCTCGCGTCCCTAAGGTAGGTATCCAAATAACTCCTAAATTCAACTCTTATACATCTTGTATATAAGAGTTTAATTTCTGGAAAGAAACATGATCTTTTTGGAGATGCTTCAGACAAACCGAGGCGATGAAAAATGTTCCACTGCATGCTCTACTTTGTCCTTACTAATTAATTTACCCTTTCTTGATACTAAAGAGTCTACCGTATATAGTCTAGAACTCCTTGTGAAGGAGCTCGCACGAAAAAGTATTACCAACAGATCTGCCGCCAAGCAGGGTTGCTGGTTCCGGTTTGAAGGGTATGGATGCCGATGCCGGTGTAATTAAGGAAGTTACCTGTGGGCACATGAGACATTCGGCTTTTTGTCTGGAAAGCAACGCATGTGCGATGTCTCTGGTAGGTGCAGATGCATGCAGATTGATGTATTGCAGATGTCCCTCGGCGGTGAACCCTTACCTCATTGTTGAAAGCTTGCCTTGTTTGCTATTCAATAGAATGCAAACACTTTGGTAGTTGAACCTTACACCCACATTCATAACATAACGTAGTAGGAAAATTCATTGCTTTTCCGCACCCCTTTATTTTGTTTATTACTAGCACTTCCCGCGCCACTTTGTCTGCGTGGATTTCGTACTTTAGTACCCGTTTTTTTTTTTTTTTTTGTGTATGGGAAATCATCAAATGACTTCTCCCGCTCTGGGCGGAGCGGGAGGGCGTGTCAGACTTTTACTGACTAAAACCCACCCGTGTTCCTTCTGTTGCCTGTGCCGGGGTCACGGTAACTCTTTCGAACATCCCGCAACCCTAGCTGGCATCGGCCCTACCGGACCCCGTCAATAGTGCTGACATCTCTTTGAGGCACGCGTGAAACACAACGCGCCGTCGACTCGGGTTTGGTCCTTACCTTACTTTCTTACTTTAGTACCCGTTAGGTGTAGATTTAAAAAAAAAAACCCGGGTACACGTCATTCTTTATTTTCGGTCTTAAGTACCTACTTAAGACCTGACCTGACCTGGATACTTACCTAAGTATAATGTAAATACTGAGTTTGAGTTAATCGGACCGCGCGTAAAAATTCTGCCATACAAACTTTGACACCCTTTAGGGGGTAGTTTAGAGAAACAAAAAATGACAAACTTCATAATTTATTTAGATAAGTATTCATGGCAAGTTTCAAGTTTATTACCTCAAGGAATAAGATTTTTCATACAAACAAAATACCCCCTTTTCACCCCCTTGAAGGTCGAATTTCCAAAAATGCATTCTTAGTGGATCCTTGCAACATAAAAGGCATCAACTGCCATTATTTCAAGTTTGTAGCCCCAGCGGTTTAGGCTATGCGTTGATGAATCAGTCGGGTAATTGAATCGCTTGTTTTCAAAACAGCACATGTCCAAAAGTTTGAATATAAAAAAAGGGTAAAAATATCATTTTTTTTTAATTATTTTATTTACTTAATCATTAAAAATATATATTTTATTTGTTCTCAATTGACAATAATCATGGGTCATCCTGAAAAATATTTTGCTATCTTGTTTTTTGTTCCTCCTGTAAAAACACAGTTTTGGACAAGTGCTGTTTTGAAAACAAGCGATTCAATTATAATATACATAGATTTATCCTTCAGTTGCCTATACCCCCCTCCCCCCTAAGGAAAGTAAAGGGTGACCTATACCTACCTTCCTCTTACATGGTACTTAGACATAACTGGCGAAATGTGGATGTACATAGGTAAACCTCTGCCCAATCCTTCGGGGAAAGAAGGCGTGATATTGTATATGTTAAGTGTATGGTACTCATTTCTGTCGCGTAGGCTGTAGCTCTGTAGCAAACAAGAAAGGACCGAAATACTGTTCCGCTGTTAAAATTAGACAAATTCCTCTTTACGGCAATATTTGTTTTTACTGTCCCGCAAAATGTTTTCACAATACATATTACTTAGCTTCCGCCTGCGACTCCATCCACGTGAAATTTATTGTTCCCCCGACCCACCCTGTCGCATGTCATCGTCTGCCCGCGCTGTTATTTCGTTTTCGCTTAGCGTTCTTTCTGACTTTTTCATTTTGCTCAGCTCCTAAGGGCCCTAGCGTGATGTTAAATAGCTTATAGCCTTCCTCAAGAAATGGGCTATCAAATGCAAAAAGATTTTTTAAATCCGACAGGTAATTCCAGAGATTACCGCATTCAAACAAACTCTTCAGCTTCATTATGAGTGTAGATAATATTATTATATATGATGTATAAGTATAGATAGGACCAAAATGAGGAGCTCCGCAGCTTTTGTAGGATCATGGTAATGGCGGGAATACCAAACTTTTTGCGCTGACGATCAAACAACAATGAACAGGGCAGCGGCGCGGGCGGCGCGGCGCGGCGACCCATACGCACGAGTCCTTTCCTTTGTGTTTCTCCTAGTTATTGCGTATAGTTGAAAAGCCGCCGAAAATGTGGTTCTATTTCAGTTTTAGTAAATGTGTTCGAATTATTTTTAAATTAGGTAAATACTTTAAAATACTTCAGTTTATAAAATATTACCCAAAAGTTAGGAGACTAGTTCTATTAGAAATCTGGAAGCCGTACAAAACAGAGTTCGATAATGTATATAATAAAGAGAGCAAAGTTTACATAAAACTACGTAAGTAGTACTCTAATAAATGACGAATCTAGAAAAGAGACTTCTCACTTTTCATTCTATTTATATCACAATAGATTTCCACTAGAACCTTTTAACTCTAAAAATCTTGCAACTTCTTATTTTTTTTTACTACAGGGCGCAGAAAATAAAGTTTTGAAGCTTTTACTCGACATATTTCTTTGGGTAGAGATTGGCCTCTGAAGATTTAAGCGCTTGCTGACCTTGGTTGGCGACCGGCAGAGTTGATCTAATATTTGGCCGTAAACTACCATCTACATGGTTGTAAACCATCAAGGTCACCTCTGTCGGGACGCGTGGCGATCGTGTAGCAGGCGCTTTAGCCTTTATGAGTGAGAATGTAACAAACTTACAGAAGTAGCCGGCCGTTAATTGGTACATAAAATTTTGGTCAAAGTTAGGTTATGTAGAGCGTCCTCTCTGTCACTCATACCTACCTGTTATGGCAGTCTCTTTCTAAGACCGATGTGTCATATTTAACGCCCGGGTACGTAGTAACGACCCGAGCGTTTCTGCATTTAGTTTTACCTAAATCTGAATTTCCGCAACTCCTAGCACTTCTGTCGCGTAAATGTGGTTAAGAGCTCGTCTGCCGCGTGCTGGTCAGTTAACCACACCACCAAACTTGCTGGCTGGCTATACTGGCTGATCTCTCCACCACAGCATGCACTCTTGTGTCACACAAGAGGAGAGAACTTCAAACTAACCCATCAATTATCATGGTACAGTCAAAATCATTACCAAGCCACTACTACGGAGTGTTCGGTGCGTTTCAATTAAACTTTTAAATCAAAAGGAACAAACGGCGCGTAGTGGAATTTATTCGCGCGTCAAGAAGCGGTCGTTTCGTCCCTTGAATTAGGAACGGAGTAATTTCCGACGAGACGTAAATAAGATGTAAGGGACATCAAGCGCACTTAACGAAGTGAGAACGAACTTTGTGGGCGGCTGACATTTTAAATGTCAAACATTTTTTAATGTACCTAATTTGGACGATTTTTCTAGTTGTTGTTGGTAATTAAAGGAAGATAAGACAGTAATGTATCATCATGGATTTATTGGACTGAATAGCGTGCGAGAGCTCTTTTTCTCTTTTTTTTTCGCATGCCTTAAATAAAATTAGAATTTTAATGAGTCGATTTGATGTAGGTAATTGTACTTTTTAAATATTGTTAGTTTTAAGTTCTTTTTCTTTGTTTCCTTTCATGATACTGTGTGCACTTGTGGCATGTGCCAATAAACGTTTTTTCTTTCTTTCTTCTTTCTTCTATAAAGAAAAACGTGAAAAACTAAGGATAGTTACATTAATTTTGAACTTGTCCTTTGTATAAAGTGGACTCGTTATAAATCGTTAAAGTTAGTAAGTAAATCAAACGCAAAACGCAATTTAATCTCGACATCAAAAGTATTAATAAAATAATGATTAATATTAAAATATTGTTTGAAACTAGTTAGGTAAAATATGCACACTTACATTTAAATAAAATCTAAAGGTACCGACTTACTTAAAATTCAAAATAAAATATTACAAAATTATGCTAATATCTACGAGTAAAAAAGATTAGACAAAAAGAAAGGATAAAATAAATTGCAAATGAAAAAGTTAGGAAAATTGAAATTCAATGTGTTATTGGAAGTCAACATTGCGTACATTCTATTAAAGGGGTTATTTATTACCAATAACGATGTTTGAAAGGCGAATTGGAACCCAGATAATATATTTATACTGGGTATGTTTTGAGTATTGGATAATTCGGTTGTGAGACGCGGCTTAGGTTCAAAAGTTGAGTAGGTATAGGTACCTATTCCTTAAGTCCTTGCTTCCAATTTATTTATTTATTTATTTAAACTTTTCACACTTAAAAAAGTACAAAGGCGGACTTAATGCCTTAGGCATTCTCTACCAGTCAACCAAGGGTGGTGAAGAGATTAGATGGCAGGTGCTCTGTTAGAAATGGAACAATTTGTACATAAATAAGTCATAAACTTATAATACACATACATACATATTTACTATAATATATACCTATATTATATATATATATTATATACAAATTCAAGAGAGAGAGGTTTTGAGATGACTCTACGCTATTTATTCCAATTCGTGTCATTTCCACTTAAACAAATATCAACTTTATATTAGTGTAAATTAAGTGGATTTCAGAGTAACTAGTGCTATTAAAAACGTCCTATTTTTTAAGTAGGTACCATGGGAGAAACGAGCATCTATACACCGTAAGGACTATTCTTGCTTGCAGCGCTCAGCCGCTATAGTAACGCTTGCTAACAGATGTGGTCATCGTGTGCACGGGATTTTGTCTTCAAATTGGTCAGATGTAAGTTTCCTCGATGGTACCTAGTTACGCCAACTGAACTTCAAGTGTGCGTATGAATGTTATTTTTCTAGAAACACGTTTTGATTTACATGTTTGGAAACTAAATTGCGAATGCAGGATACAGATAACACGCGCTCAGGACCTTTTTTTTTTTTGTGACGCGTATAAGGGCCTTAACGACAGCCGTTTATAGTAGCTTTAAGGCTCCTGCAAACAAGCGCGACCCGCGATGCGAATCGCACGCGACACAAAGGTACCGCGTGTCGCGTCGTGTGTCACGTCTGTTTGCTGGAGCCTTTACTCTTTGTGAAGGAGTACATCTAGGGAAGTAGTCACCACCATCATAATTATATACAATGTGCAGACGATAATACGACATTAATTAGAACTTCTTATATCTAATGACGTTCCCAGTATGCATACAACAATTCAA
This sequence comes from Fissipunctia ypsillon, assembly GCA_947568875.1. NCBI lineage: Eukaryota > Metazoa > Arthropoda > Insecta > Lepidoptera > Noctuidae > Fissipunctia > Fissipunctia ypsillon. The sequence goes on along the minus strand of OX387645.1, from coordinate 18,857,361 downwards.
TCAAATATTATATCCATTAGTTTAGTCACCATAGCTGTGCAAGATTGGCAACATCCATAATCGGCCCATGACTAAGTAGGTACCTAGGTACTGTTCAGTTTGTTTGAAAAAATCTTTTTTTTAATTCGATGATAAGCTTTATTTGATAGTTTCAAAATTGTTCTATCCTCTCCACTGTCGACCTATAACGATCGGTAATATTAGAGATTTTATAGAGTGTCATAAGATCATAACATGACATGTGAAGGTATGCAACATGTCCCGGAATTTACGCACACCCTGTTAATGGGTCATTGTACTCATAGTAAGGAACAACTTATACTATAGGACCAAACCTGAATCGTGACAAAAAAAGTCCGGTGTTCCCTACATTTATGTTCGCATACCTCGTCAAAATGTAGAGAACAGCAAATTTTTTTTTTCGCGATTTCGGGTTTGGTCCCATTCCCATAGTACAAGTTGTTCATAGTGATGAGAACGTATACAATGACCCCTTAAGAGGTTGTGCGTTAATTCCGTGACATGTTGTATACACTAGTATTGCCAGCACCCTAATTATTTAACACACTTTCAGTCTGAACTGTATGTGTATTGGGCATAGTTGTAAGTTTATCTACATGTTGTTAGTGAGGGTACCGAGCAGTAATAAACTAGCTTTGGAGCAAGACGGTTTTGTTTAATTCGTGTTAACATACGACAACCACAATCGAAATGATTTTGAAGGATATTGCTAATCCATTGCTTCATATGTTCGAAAAATTTGTCTGCTCAACAACGTAAATAATCAATGAATGTTGAACTGTCAAAAAGAAAGCCATTGCTACACTGTGTGTGTTACGCAATTACTCAGCAGTATTTTCATTTATTGTCGTATTGTTGTCTCCACATTGTATATTTCAGCAGCGTTGCTGTCTTGTGGTTTGAAGGATATGTTGGTGCCGTTGTAGTCACAGGCACATGACACATTTCAGCTTTATTATTTATTTATTTAATACTTTAAACACACAAATGTACAGAGGCGGACTTAAAGCCAATAATGCCATAAGCATGGCATGGGCATTAGCTTTGTTTCTGGGATGGCAATGCATCTGCGATCCCTTTGCAGATATCCAAATAACAATGAAACTGCTTAATGTGTATAAAAATGTATCATTTATTGTTTTATAGTGAGCATTAAACACTACTCAGTAACAGGTCTAATGACATTGCAAAACTTAACAACTAATACCGCAGTTCTAGCCCGCGAAATTCAAATATTCTTGCGTTTTTTTTTCAATTTGCAGGTCAGTGTCAGGCTGTATCTTGATCAAAATATATATAATATATAAATATAAATATAATATGATTCGCGACAATAACAACTATGTATTTATATAATTATAACCATACAAATCATCAATACATCTCTCTAAGTTAGATTTGTTCTCTTTTGATCAGATTTCGGAAATCATGACATTTTGGAACAAAAGAGAACAAATCTAACTTAAAGAGATGTATTGATGTTTTTTATGGTTATAATTATGTAAATACATAGTTGTTATAGTCGCGAATCATATTATGATCAAGATACAACCTGACACTGACCTGCAAATTAAAAAAAAACGCAAGAATATTTGAATTTCGCGGGCTACAACTGCGGATCCACCTTAATATAATCATTACGACTATAGGTAAACTTTCGAAACAAATGCTTAAATGTTCAAGGCACGTGTCCCACCGCTGGCAATTAACGAGAAGCGAGTAAAGCTAGCAGTTAAAAACGAGTTGGCGAGCCGCGAGCAGCGAGTGCGCAACGGTGACGAGCGATTATTCGCTGGTATGCGTGGGTATGTACCGTGCTTGGCCTGCCAAGCGAACGTCGCTGACCGAATACTGTCGTGGATAGCTCTTGTCGCTGTGACAAACGAGTACTCGCTGGCGGTGTGAACAGTCAGAGATCAACTATTAATATCTGGCAGAATAGTCGACATCGGCTCAATTGCCACAAGAAAAAAAAACTATTAATATATTATGTACATCTCTTTTACTTAAAAGGGGTTTATAATCTTTTGTAGGTACGTTTCTTGAGCGAGATAATCGTTGATGGCTAGTCGCTTCCTCGTTGGCGGTGGGACAGGTACCTTAAGCTGGATATTCATTATGTCCACACACAAAATGTGCTATGTGCATTTGTTCATTCTCCACAACAGATGCAACTGTGCCCACAGTTGATGCGCGAACATAGTGGATACCCAGCTTTACAAACATACGAGTACATACTTAATATTACTTCGAAAATTATTTTTAGCGACTAGTTATAAAACATACCTGTCTAATATTTACGAGTGCTGTTTGTATGACAAATATTAACAATCCATAAAGATTTTTATTTTTGTACTTAAACTTAACATACAACACTTTTGTAGCTTACAAATAAACATAATATTTGTATAAAACACTATATCAGACCAATAAACTTTTCAATTATTTATATCATGAATTTCAATTTGTTTCCAAAGGCAATTAAATTGGGTCACTGTGTACTTGTGTAGCTATATTAATTAGCTGTCATTGATCATATTTAATCTTAATTAGACACATTTTAATAACATTTAATAATAATTTAGAAAAAGATAACAGCAGATGAAGGATACACATGATCTTGACACCATTCATCTTCTTTTTCAATAAAATAATAAGATTTTATTTCAAATATTAATATTTGTTCCCAAATTGTGTAGATTTCTACACAACACACATTCGACGCATTTGCATCGGTACTTACATTTTCATTTGGTAGAGCTCGTCTAAGCTGAAATGACGCGCCCCATTACTTATATTAGTATACGTACACTACGGTAAATGCGGTTAGACGAGCTTTTAAAATCACAATAAAATGCATTTGACTCTAGGTAGCTACTAGAGGTAACTTCTACAAGCATAGGTATGTGGTTCACTGCAAATGTCCGCGATGGTACCTGACCCCTACAAAAGTAATTTACAGTAAATGTTTACGAATATCGTGAATCAACAGATTCTTCAGGTAGTTGTCGTCGTTCGCGAAACATTCGACGATGTCAAAGTGATCCATGCCGTCTTTTATCTCTAAATACATATTCTGCATCAGGCAAGTGTTGTGAAGGATCTCGAAGAACTCTCTGGATTGTTTTTTGAAGGTGGGGCTGTCATGTTGTCCTGCTAAAATGTATAAACGTATCCTCATTCCTTGTAGGTGTGTGAAGTCGTCAAACTGGGGCGATAAGGGTACTGCCCACTCGTTCGGAAGCTGGACAGCGTCGTTCACAGACGTGTGGATAATCTCCCTGAGGTCGTATACCCCTGAGACGAGGAACGCTCCTTGAAGGCGAGACGCTCCTGGCGTGTTCTCAAAGAAGTCTGCGCTCGCGAGGAGTTTGGCAACGAGGTGTGCACCCGCCGAGTGTCCCGCGAAGTACACGCCTCTGGAAATTATAAAGACGGAGTGAATATTTTCTATTACCAAATACATAAGGTAGGTACCGATTTTGTTTATGCTAGGGTAAAGAAGCTAAGTAGGTATTTCGTTTCAATATAAACCAAAGTCATTCGGTTTTTATTGGAAAACACTCTCACTAGTTTCCCCAAATGTAAGTAATATTAATAATTAAAATAAAAAAATGCAAATGTACTAAATGTTATAATGTGTGTGTGTGTTGTGTGTGTGTGTGTATAGTTCTTAGAAACACATATGTACCTACGACAAATTATTTATCTAGTCACACTGTCACAAGTAGGTATAGGGATCCATCTGGCTTTTGTACATTTAGAGGTACTATCGAGGAAACTTACATCTGACCAATTTGAAAACAAAATCACGTGCACACGATAACCACATCTGTTAGCAAGCGTTACTATAGCGGCCGACCGCTGCAAGCAAGTATAGTCATTACGGTGTATAGGTAGTCGTTCGTTTCTCCTATTAACTATGATGTAGAGATACTTTTTTTAAATATAATATTTTGACGAACTTTATTTGGTACCACCTGCAGCAGCAATAAACAATATTGTATTCTATTCTATTCTATTCTATTTGAATACCTTCAAATCAAGCCGGCGAATATTGAATTGATCATTTGCTAAAGTATCGGTAACTGAATATTTAATTCTCTAAATAAACTGTGAATACTTATTCTTGTCCGTCGCGCTTATCTCTGTTTTCGGTTCATTACATCACAATTATTTATCAAGGTGAAGGGTTATCTTACTTGGAGGCCATTTTTTCTGCGTACTCGAACACGAAACTCGCAGCGTTTCTTATTTGGCTGATGATTTCAGCGAGGGTGGCGGTCGGACAGAGGTCGTAGCCGACGACGATGGTCTTCACGCTGGACTTGTGGAGGGGACCTGCTGGGTACCTCGATAGCTCGCGGGAGAGCTCCTGCCAGTAGCCGCCGTGAATATACACGAGGATCGGTGCATCTGCGGAGAAATTACGTATGGGTTTTATGAATCAAAAAGACAAGTGAGAGATCTCTTAATTTATTGAACATTTGAAACTTCGTAGATCAGCTTTAGGTCAAAGTGTGCAGTTGACTGTTCCAAGACATGGTCTATTTGCCAAGCAAGTAATTATGATCATTTCCCCAGAACTAAGGCAAGGTTCATTGTTATTTGCCGAGTTCAGAAATGATACAAATTCCACAAATATGCTATCAGCAATTCTAAGTATAGTAGGACCTCCTAATTGTAGCCCGTATCGAAGTACATTTCCAATAATTTGAATATTCAATAAACATAAACTGCAGCATTTCAGTATCATTGACAGGACATTCGCACTAATAGGATTGTCAATGTCACCGCATCGATCAATTAATTCTAATTTCATTCGATATTACACATAATTATACACCTACGTAATTAAAATGTGCTGTTAATTTGGCTGTCCGTATAAATTAAGTACGCACAAAATATTGAAACACTAGTGCAGTCTGCCTCAAAAAGATATTACAGTATTTTGGAACACAAACTGTAGACAATCAAATGAAATTCGTTGGTACGTAGGCGGATGTTCCGTTCGACGTTCCGTCGGTGACCGGGAACGTTCGCGGGTGTACATATTTTGAGGCTGATCAAATGATGATGATTGACTTGCACTAGGTTGTTTGTGTATAAAATTACGAGGACCTGAGTCTAGGCAGTCAGAAAGATTTCTTTCTTCAAAGGTTCCTTTCTTAGGTTACCTTTAAAACAATTAAAACTACACCTCTAGCTGTAAGTGTTTGTGTTTATGCGCTCGTCGAATAACACTCGCCTCATGAGTTGAGCCATTATCTTACTTCCCATCCCACCAACTAACATCCCATCTTTAAATCTCACTCTGTAGCTATTTATAAAATTGAAACATAATATACAAATCCTAAGCTAGAATAACATTAGCCAAGAAATGTCATAAAAACCTTCCCTTCATCTCATTTACATTCACACAAAGAACCCTGCGTCTTTTACCAATTTATTTGGTACCCGCGGCTTTGCCCGCGTACATGTTAATGCTTCCCTATTTAAATCGGATTTTGTGTACAAGTTCATGAGTTTTAATTTTTTTTTTGCGCGGAACCCTAATTCTTTTTCTAAAATAAAAGTAGCCTAAGTTACTCCTTATAACATCAGCTATCAGCCAGTGAAAGTCCGGTCAAAATCGATTCAGCTGTTTCTGAGATTAGCTGGAACAAACAGACAGACAGAGAGACAGATAGATAGACAAAAATTTTAGATATTTTTGTTATAAGTACCGTATATACTTTCATACACACACATACATAAACTCACACCTTCTTCCCATGGGGGTAGGCAGAAACTACAGAACACCACCTGCTACGATCCTTACATACTCCTTTTGCCTCGTTTACGTTCACATGGTCATACTCGCACGCTGGTTGTTGCGAGCACTACGCTCCTGACCTTTCTGAAGAACATCACCAATAAGGTCACTATAGGGTGACTGGTAATTAGTGACCGATACTTAAACACATGATTTTACACATGATAACAAGCAACTTTTACTATGGCACCAATCCTGAAATCGCGAAAAAAAAATCAGCTCTTCCTTACATTTATGTTCGCTTAACTCGTCAAAATGTAGGGACCAGCTGATTTTTTTTTCGCGATTTCAGGATTGGTGCCATAGTAAAAGTTGCTTGTTATCATGTGTAAAATCATGTGTTTAAGTATCGGTCACTAATTACCAGTCATCCTATATATGTCTTCCTAGGGCACTACTGGGGCTATGCTTGTGTGTGTTTTGAAGTGTCTGTTTTTACAGACACTAATTGTATTTATTTGTATGTATAGAATATGAATAAGTTACATTCGAATCCAGATCGGGAGACAAGATACTCGCACTTACGACTGACATTCAGTTTTCTTATTGTTTATTTTTATGGTTTCGCTCGTAATGTGCCCACATCTGTTGCACGTATAGCACCGGGTTTTATAACGTGCCACAAACTCTTTACTGCTATAAACCTTACTACAGGGTAATATGGACCTCTGAGTTGTATGTATTTAGGTAGGTACGTTTTTACGCGTAACGTTTAAGAGTTGGAAGCTTCTTGAAAGAAATTAAAATTGACGCCTTACATAATTTACTTAACATAGATGTTTTTTTTTGTAGACTGCACTTGTTTTTTGTAGCTGCTGATGTTTTTTGGAGATAAAATTTAGTGAAGTTATACAGGGTTGCGGTGATATCGAGGCGCAACGCCGTTACCATGGATTCAGTACATGATTCTGGACCCCCTGCGTTGAAATTTTTCGTCGGTTATTAAAAAGAAAACCAGCCAAGTATTTCCTACAAAAGTGCAACACCTACGCAGTCAAAATGTGAACAGCTATTATTTTTTTTAAATAACCGACTAAAATTTCTACGCTTTTTAGGATGAATGCCATCCTAAAAAGCGGAAAATTTTAAGTAGAATGGCATTCATAACTCATTTGCGACCAAAATGTCGCTTATGGCCTTACCTTTTAACCGTCGATATAATCTCCCGACTTCTACTCCTACTCCTTCACTGTGCATGCGGTTCCGTTGTGGAATTCACTTCCACCTGATATTAGGGACTGCCAAACTGTTGCAGTGTTTAAAAGAAGAGTGAAAGAACACTATCTTTCCACTTCGTCATAGCTGTTAGTATTTATTATTTTATGCTACATAATTATCGTATATATTTTAGTGACATTTATATTGGAAGTATGCATGTATGTATGAGTATATTTGTAGGTACTCATATTTTATGTTTATATAGGGAGACTGGTAATTAGTGACCGATACTTAGACACATGATTGTACTCATGATAACAAACAACTTTTACTATGGGACCAAACCTGCAATTGCGAAAAAAAAATCGGCTGTTCCCTACATTTTGAGGAGTTAGGCGAACATAAATGTAGGGAACAGCAGATTTTTTTTCGCGATTTCAGGTTTGGTCCTAGAGTAAAAGTTGTTTGTTATCATGAGTACAATCATGTGTTTAAGTATCGGTCACTAATTACCAGTCATCCTTTATATATTTGTATATATTCATATCAGTGTATCGTTTTTGATTTTATGTATTTTGCTTTCTCTTTTTCTCTTACGCACGTTGTTTACATCTCTTTAAGTACTTTCCTATCGCAGGTATGCTGGAAGAGATTTCTTTAGAAATAAGCATCACCTTTGTACGTATCTATTTTTCTGTTCCTTTCTTCTTGTCTGTTTATATATATACTGTTAAATAAATAAATAATTTAAAAATCGATTTACATCTCTGAATTTAAGTGTCCATGGAGTTTCTTGCCCGTTCATCTCCATAGGAACCTACTACGCTTTGGAATGGGCAACTAGCTTCATCTTTCTGACTGACTGACTCCTTTGACAGTTCAAAATTTCAAATGTCCCTGTAAATGGTTAAATTGAAATAAATGCTTTGAGTTTGAATTTAAGGATATTGTTCAATATTCGAAAATTTATGCACAGCATTTTTTGGAAATTTAATGCGTGTCATCTGAAAAGATGACACGAATAAAAATTATACATAGGTATTGAATTTCACTGTGTGGGTAAATGCAACTAATACTTTCATATGTATTTAGTAAATTGCTATTATTTTGACATTAAAAACGGACAATTTAATTTTATTTATATACAATGTGGATCTGGACGTACGACATTAAATTAAAATGAGCACAGTACTAGTCCATCGAAACATTTTAAAACACGAAGATTAGTAGTTAATGGAAAATTTGAAAATTGCAGTTATCAAACAAAATAAATAGCAGAATCAACTGCATAAAAAGAAAACACACTTTATCTACGAATAATCACTGACCAACGGTGCGGTGCAGGGCGCGGCAGCGGCAATGTTTACCTATTATTACGGATTCAGATCTAGATCATGTTGAAAAATAAGAAAATGAAAAATAATTTCCTGTGGCTATTCATTGGATTTGATTGGTTTTTTGTATACGGGTAAAGAACATGATTCTCTTCACGTGGTTTAAAGGAATGTCAATCGTCCTGTTCCACCCTGTATATCGTTATAGATGCCTATAAATAATTGTAATGACGTCAATATGAAATTTTCTTACAGACAAGAGAAACGTGTGGTACTGGTAGGTACCTACACATTACTTAAAATTAGTTTACTATACCTTTATATAACTATATATAATTATGCTTTCCATGAACTTTTATCAATATATTGGAAAGTGTATTTTCAACTTGGCGTTGACCCAAAATTGTCAATAGGTAATAATTATGAGTGCTTATTAATATTTGCTCAATAAACATTTCACACCGACGAATGTTTGTTAATTAAAACAATATTAACTCTGAATGCTGTGCTACGTGGCTTTCATCATAATAAAGGTACCTACCTACTAAGTACTATGTATTTCTGTTGGTGAGTATTCGGCTTAACAGCAAACAGTTATGATACGATACGATTGTGATGATTTATGTGCGTACTACGCACTTCGTAGTACTCGCAACCGGCGTGCGTGTATGACCAGATGTATCATCATCATCTTCCTGCCCTTGTCCCATGTTACTTGGGGTCGGCGCAACACGTTTTCTCTTTCCATTTTCCCCTGTCAAAAGTCACGCTATCATTCACTCCCTTCTCTTTCATATCATTCCTCGTATGCATGTAAACGAAGCAAAAGGAGTATATAAGGATCGTAGCAGATAGCGTTCTGTAGTCTCTGCCTATCCCCATGAAAAGTCGTGTGTTTTTTATTGTATATGTAGATATATAAAGCCTGATTTACACGCTGCGACTTAATTGCCAGTGCCATGCAATAAGCTAAACCAACAATAAACGTTGCACTGTTCAACAGTGTTTAGACGATGCAATTTATTTGTTGATTCAATTTTATTGTAAGCCATAGGCAATAACTTGCATCGTGTAAAGGCTCCTACAAACAGGCGCGACACGCGGCGCGACACAAAGGCATCGCCTGTTGCGCGAAGAGCGGTGCATTTATGTCGCGCGCGATTCGCTTCGCTTGTCGCGCCTGTTTACAGGAGCTTTAAGTGTGGCTTAATGGGTGATACCTTTATCGAAACCTAGAGGTGATACGATTAGGGCCCGATCACTCGTACCACAACTACACGATAACCTCAACCACAACCACACCACAACGAGGACACGTGGACGGGCGTTAATTTGTGTGTAAATGAATAGTTTATTCACACAGACCACATTTAATTGTTATAATCAACCGTGTGGTCGATACCGACCACATCAAAGCCACGTCGCAACCACGACACAACCACCAGGGATACCACGCACTAGCGGCCGGCCACATCGCAAACACAACGATCTGACTGTCTGTAAAATAATAGCTACATCGTAACTACATCGCAACTAACGCGGCGTCCTACGGAGGCGGTTCAAAGCGAACGCGATTTCGAAGCGATCCGATGCGGTGACGCGCGAATTCAATGCGATGCGCCGCGCGACGGCACCGCATCCAGTTCGCGCGAAAATATCAAGCCAAGTGATCGCGTTCGCTTCGCTTCGCGCCGCGCTGCTCCGCACCCCATGTGCGTTTGGTCACGTAGGACACTACAATAGGTATCGACTGTTTGTTGTTTTCGCGCCGCTTCGCGTTCGCTTCTAGATCGCTCACGTAGGACGCCGCGTAATAGCGACAACGCAATCATAACGCGACTGCCAAAAGTTGGAGCGACATTATTCAGACGTAACCACTGGTCGCCTACATTTTGTCACTGCGAAGTGGTATAGTTGTGGTAGGAGAAGACAGAAGACAGACGGACAGAGACGGGGGTCTCATTCGTAGAATAATAAACCGAGAAGTTCGTAACTAGTCGGATCGGGTTCCAGTCGATCTCGCATATGTGAGACAAGTGATTTTGTGTCCGTTACTGCATATCGCGTAAGTTGACGCATTTGATTTTTTTTTTTTCATTTTTAAGTCTGTGTCGTAGTTAATTAATGGTTGTGTTAAATTCTTACTTCTTAGTAAATTACTACGTTCAATTATGTGTCTTAATAACTAGAAAACATTGTGAACTAATTACCAAAGATTCTTTCGATTGTGTTTACATTTTTTTTATGACCTCGGGGGCATTTCGGACGGGGCAAAATGATCAGGGTTCCCGTTTTGCCTCGGGTAAATATGTTCAGTTTTTCGTTTTTCTGCAGATGCAATTATGGTTCGCCACTACTAACGGAAGATAGAACGTGCTCAATTTAGCTTGGGGGAGATGGAAACAGCCATAAGCGCCTATAGACATCATGCCAAAACACAAAGCACAAGTCCAATAACGAACCACTCCGAGTTCACCCTATACGAAGCATCTGGAAGAAGCTCAGACACAGAAACCATAAGATGGTTTCGTAAGAGAAGAAAGGAAAGAAGAAAAAGTCGAAGTTAAATGAAAAAATAAGAGAAAAGAATCAGAGAAGAAGAAATAGAGTGTTTGTACTCTGGATATTGACACTCGGAATCTAGAGAGAGTTTTGTTACTTTAGGTACATGTTACAGATAGGCCCACTATTCCTGTGCCAGCAAAAAGAATAATGATGACGAGTCCCTTCACATTTGCTGGTTTTTTGTGCCCGGTTTTAGATTTATGTAAGAGTATCAGACTGGGTATGCCTATTATGCCCCGCATATGACCATTATGCCCCGGACCCGAGGCAAAACAGCGGTTTTTTTTTTAAGTTTCGTTTATCTCCAAATACTAGTAGACTTGGATAATTGTTTTACCTAAATTTTAAAGAACATTTATGAAACTAATAAATGGCATTTTTATTTTTTACATTATCTTGTTTTTCTAAGGTTTTATTCAAGATTTCCCTTAAGGGGCCCACATTGCCCCGGGTTCCCTACGTGTGAATGGGCCCTTAGGTATCAAATCAAATATATTTATACTTTGATAAAACAAAAAAATAACCGTGGTGAAGCGGCCTTGTTCAGTAATTAAACTATTTAATTTAAGTATATGATATTTCAACAATTATGTTGTAATGCAAGACCTCGCAAATATACGACGGTTCTTACCTGTTTAAAAGTAGATGAGTTGATTATAATGTCATATTGACCGGTTTAAAACATAGTGAACACGCCATCATACTACCTACCTGTTTTGTTATTTTTAGAAGAATATATTGTTATTTTAGGATTCATGAATGTTTGACTAACTTTTCTAACGAGTAATTTTGTCACATTCCGTACAAGGGCTACCGGTAAATATAGCCTAGCCTTTTCTTAAACAAAATGTATGTAAGTAGGTAATAGCATATGTACTTCTTATGTGATTATTGAAATCGAAACATTACTGAATCTTTAAAAATATGCAGGTTTTTATCTTAACGGACATAACTCCTCGTATAATCACCTTGGACTCGTATTGAAGGCCCTAGTTATACTAAGTAAGCTACCTTGAAACGTCAGTATTATCGGTATTTTATTTCAATTAAGTATCTCAAATGTAATGTGTAAACACATACACTTATTCACTGAAGGTTTTTTGGTACAAAATTGTTCAGATAATACGTATTATGTTCCAGTGGCGAGGCTTGACATTTCGTAGGAGGGAAGCCGAAGAAGAAATTGTTTAGTTATAAATAGTCATACAAATACGATTATCACGTTGTGGCGCCAGTTTATTTAGAACAATTTGTGTCGGTCTTGGAATATATATTATTTGGCAAACGTAGACATTACTGAATGTGCTTTTTTTCAATGGTGGTAGGTGAAGTTACTCTGCCGATCCTCCAAAGGGAAGCCGGTACGAATGGATTTGTTAGCGCGCTACGCCTCTGTTATGTTCTCTTAATGGAGGTGTTTCTTATTAATTTCAAGACGGCATACCTATTAGTTCAAGCAAACATTGCCGATTTACGAACTAAGTTATGTACTTGGAAAAAAATTAAAACTAGGAATCTAACCCCAAGACCTTTTTTTTGTGGATGGGAAATCATCAAATGACTTCTCCCGCTCTGGGCGGAGCGGGAGGGCGTGTCAGACTTTTACTGACTAAAACCCACCCGTGTTCCTTCTGTTGCCTGTGCCGGGGCCACGGTAACTCTTTCGAACATCCCGCAACCCCGGCTGGAACCCCAAGACCTGGAGTGTAAAAATAATTTTGATCTTTCAAAAAACTATGAAAAATAAAAAATTGGTACCGTTTGGTAAATCTGTTCCAAGAATGTCCAGTTTCTGTCCCGGTGTTGATCCATACTCGATCTCCAGTTTATGTGGGATGTTGTTTGTTACCTCATCGCTTGCTGTAAGAAAATAATCTGAGGTTAATAAGGACCAAACTTAGAAAAAAACAAGTGGACAGTCAAATATTCTAAACTAGCAGTGCCCCGCGATTTTACCCGCATAAGTCTCGATCCTGCGAGAATATCGGGATAAAAAGTATCCTATGTATTAATCCAGGTTATAAACTATCTGCGTGCCAAATTTCATTCAAATCCGCTTATCCGTTTTGGCGTGAAAATGTAACAAAAAAACAAACTCACTTTCGCATTGATACTACATATTATGGTAGGATTATAATAATAATTAATTATATACCTCAGGAGGCTCTCATTGCGCGGCTGGGTCAAGGGTTTGATCCAGAGAGCAGTACTCCTGGACACAGCACGCATAGTGAGGCGGCCCTGACCACCGGCAGCTTGGACCTTGTACCTGACGCCGATGGGCTACTATTTTATATTTCTAAATGTTTTTTTTTGTTTTTATAAAAATATTTAAAAATGTAAATTATATGTATAGAAAATGAAATAAAAGAGAATTATAATACTAACCTACTATAATTATTATAGTAGGTGTTAACGACTGCTGGCAACACCAAGCAGGCATCCGCCAGGTATGACGTGCCGTGCAGTGATTGTTGTCTATCACATTAGAATTCCTATTAAGAAATGGTCTATAATTGATTCGATTATGTTACATTTGCGTTTAAATAGTTAATTTAATAGTATATTAACTTCAAATAATTACTTGATTGTATTTTGACTAAAGTTTTAAAAGTATAAATAGGGTAGAAAATAATTCTGACAGTTAGTCTTGGACAATATTTTGTTAAGAACGTGACTCTGTTCAAAAATATATCTACCGTTGTGTTAAAAGTATTAAAGAATTTTATCTTGGCCAAACTCCTGCTTCATTACATAGGATCTTATTGCTTAGGATAAAGTAATGTCTTATCAGGACTGAAAGATCTGTTAGTGTGCAACTGCGGTCGATCGCCGCTAAACTACTCCATATTGATCGCCTCAAAATAGCATCATGATAGGCTCACGTTTCCACGACTCGGTATACACAAGGTGTAACATAATTAATATTAATTAATAAGTTATTCCTAATTAATTAATAAAATAACAAAATTATATCCTAACTTAACTAAAACTATTCACAAACTAAAATATGGCGTCGAAAAATTCCTCCGCATCGCTGTCGACTGGTAATGTACCCAAGAGACTGGCGGCATTGCCACGTTGTATGGCAATGCTTAGCCTCTGGCCAAGGTAAAAGCCGGCCCTTGGGTCACGGGAAGTGTCAACTAGCCGTTTGGAGATTTCGTTAAACAAACCACGAGCGCTCGGACCCCACGGCCCGAGGGTTTCAACCCCAAACGGCTCGAAAATATAATTACCGATAAGGTTATTATACTTTCGCCGCTTGAGGTTTTCCGCAGCCGCAGCAGCAGCGCCAGCACAGCACGCCGAGCCGGGAAGATGGGATGGCGCAAGAGTGTCGACACAAGTTGCGTCCCACACTAAAGGCCTACCCACCTTCCATGGAAATAAAGACATGCCGTCCGGTCTCTTGCCATCGTCGCGTGCCAAGCCATTGGGTTCTAATACAGCTGGGACGCCGACGGTGACAAGAGCCCGTCGGATGATGTCATTAATGTTCGCGTGCCGCGCTATGCAACCCGCACTTCGGCTGCAAGACAGGCCGTGGTGTCCGAGGCTGTTGACAACTTCGCCACAGTGACAGCGATGAGGAGAGCAACAAGGGGCTCCTAGTCGCAGGGAAGCAGCGAGGCGGAAAGTAGTGTCGTCAAACAAAGTGCCTATGCTCGACGACGGTAGTGCATGAAGCCACAGACCCGACTCCCACTTACCCACAGCCAGCAGACGCGCACGCTCCGCAGTAGTAGCAGACGTGTCAAGTAAATTTTTCTGTACTACTCTACAAAGCGGCTCATCCCACCGTCTCTGGGAAGATGGATTGTCGGGTGGATCTGAATTCGGGCAAGCGAGTCTCCAGGCATCCATAGCCTCAGTGAAGCACGGCACATCAAAATTAATCAGTTTCGAGGCTAGAATTTTCCTGATTAAATTCTCTTTGTTATTTTATTAATTAATTAGGTATAAGTTGTTATTTAAAATATTAATGTATTGAAAAAATAAATAAATGATATATAAGTTATTGTACTCGTCATTATGAACAACTTTTACTATGGGACCAAACCTGAAATCGCAAAAAAAATCTGCTGCTCCCTATACTTATTTATGTTCGCATAACTCGTCAAAATGTAGGGAACAGCTGATTTTTTTTCGCGATTTAGATTTGGTCCCATGGTAAAATAAAATAAATAATGATGCGTACATTGACCCCTTAAGAGGTTGTCCGTTAATTATGTTACACCTTGTATAACCTGATGGTAAGCGATGATGCAGTCGATGATGCAGCACGCTCACCTCCTAGACGTAATCTATTCACTCTAGACTTGAAAACTATCAGGTTAAAGGCTATCTGGAAACAGTTTAAGCATAATGTTCCCACTGCTGGGACACAGGCCTCCTTTTTTCGAGAGAGAGTGGGCCATAATCTACCACGCGGGCCCAGTGCGGGTTGGTAGATGTCACATGTCTTAGAATTTTAGGCTCTAGGACATGCCGGTTTCCTCACGATGTATTCCTTCACCGTTTTGAGAGCAGTGGTGATAAAATTATTTACACAAAGTAAAGCGCCTGCCTGGGTTCGAATCCACGACCTACAACTCGTAAGTCGAGTTACCACTGATCCACCACTGCCCTCCAACCAAGCACTGCTCTGGAAACAGACTCCGGCAGAAAGTACCACTCGTTAGCTATAAGAAATTGTAGCGGGGTAATTGGGTAACATACAAAAAATTAAAATCGATTGCAATGGCTTTTATTTGTGGATTGAAAAATTCGTCTGCTCAACAACGTAAATAATGCAATGAACGAGGAACTGTCAAAAGACAGGTATTGCGATCGATAGCAATTTTTTGTGTGTACCGCATTACCCCGCTGCTCCCCCTCAGTACCTGCTGTGACATGCTTCACATGGTGCTGGAGCACTTCGATGGGCGAGGGGAACCTCTGGGACCACCGACTGGGGGAGTACTCCCGCTCAAGATCGATAGTGTCCAGGATCACCGACATTGTGTTCTGCAGTTCTGCCTGGAAAAAGAGTGATAGCCATGGTCAGTTATATTAGTAGGTACTGTAATTATTTTTTCGCAAAGTTGCTCTTATTGCACCGCTTTTAGGTTCACACTGCAGTGTATTGAACATGCGTGCTTTTTACTTTGCATTCCCGCTCTAGTGTGGGAAAGAACGCCACAGATAACTGACTATACTAGCCAGAGATGTGCGAATTTGCGACAAAATAATATTATGTTTATGAAACTTTATTTTTCCTTAGCAAGTGTGTTGAAAATCGTCGTTTGATACGCGTGGGCATTTGCACACTTGCATCATAATGTACCTACTATTCTTGTCAGGGGCTACCATACACGCTAACCTCCTTACTAATAAATGTGTAATGTGTGTGTGTGTGTGTGTGTGTGTATTATATCAGGTGAATAGTTACATACCTATTTCTCTCTTTCAGTTATCAGTAATTTGACTTTCGAAAGAAGAAGACAAAGCGTTGTGTAACTATACAGACGCTATACAACGTTTATTAGTAAGGAGGTTAGCAATACATGAAAAGTGAATTAATGTCACGCGATTTTGATCACCTGCCCTCCAAATGATTATGGTACGGAGTTTCTTCACTACTCCGACATGACACCCATTGATAGAATAGTACTTCATTCTCAGAATAGCACCTAAGTCTTATATACAAATCCACGTGTTAGGCACATAAGCGTCGCACAGTTAAAAAAGATCAGGAATCCAATTCCATCAGGAATTTCTCAGTAGCAGCCCGGAGTCTGGCTTTTGGCGATTATATTCTAATATGGGAATATGAATACAACGTGTATCGGGATGTACGACATTAAATGAAAACGAGCACAGTACTAATCCATCGAAACATTTTAAAACACGAAGATTAGTAGTTAATGGAAAATTTAAAAATTGCTGTTTTCAAACAAAACAAATAGCAGAATCAACTGCATAAAAAGTAAACACGCTTTATCAACGAAAAGTCACTGACCAACGGTGCGATGCAGGGCTTGGCGGCGGCGGTGCGGGGCGCAGGTAGGTAGGCGCAGGCACTTTAGTCGAAGAACAATACAAACGCAGAGAACAGGATCATATGTTTTGGAAAGGTTCTTGACCTTACAATGTTTACCTATTATTACGGACTCAGATCTACATCATGTTGAAAAATAAGAAAATGAAAAATAATTTCCTGTGGCTAAAGTATTCATTGGATTTGATTGATTTTTTGTATACGGGTAAAGAACATGATTTTCTTTACGTGGTTTATAGGAATGTCAATCGTCCTGTTCCACCTTGTATAAATTTGAATGTTGGATTCGTACTATGTTTTGTTGTTACTTGATCAAGACGAAACCGGTGACCGCTTTTCAAGAATATTTTTAAACCGTCTCAGTAGGTTCGATACGTTTCACCTTTTTGGTGACCAACTTATTGTAAAGACAAGCAATGCTTATAACTTATAGGTAAGTAGATGTTATGTATAAACTTTCACACATGTCATCTTCCGTCGCATGTTACGGGAACTACAAGCATAGTTTTATAACCAGGGGTTGTTGACAATCAGGGGTAGGTTTTTTTTTGTGGATGGGAAATCATTAAATGACTTCTCCCGCTCTGGGCGGAGCGGGAGGGCGTGTCAGACTTTTACTGACTAAAACCCATCCGTGTTCCTTCAGTTGCCTGTGCCGGGGCCACGCGGTAACTCTTTCGAACATCCCGCAACCATGTACATCAGAACGTTCGGCCAATTGAGGTAGGGAGCTGGCTGCTACTCCAGTTTTTAGTGACGATTTTGTGACGCATAAAGATGCCAGACACATAATTTGTGACAGAACAGTTCGAAAGTTACAAGCATTTATGTATGGCCGAACGGCCTGATATCAGAACGTTCGGCCAACCTGAATCTCCATAACTGAGGACCTTAGAGAAATTGTTACTGAATAGAAAATTAGTGACGCATTTGTGACAAACAACCACTGCTTTGCTTTTACTCGTAATGCCACCGGTTAAAAGTAAAATGAATTTTAGTTCCCGGAACATCAGGCCGTTCGGCCAACGTGATCTCCATAACTGAGGACTTGAGAGAAACCGCTCATGAACAAAGAATTAGTGACGACACTGAAACGAATTTTTATTGCTTTATTTTTTTTTGTGACAGTCCCATTAAATGGTAAATTAAAAATTAAACTTATAACCTCAAAACATTGGGATTATGGATTCCTCCACAACTAAGAAGCCTAGAGAAACCGTTAATGAATAAAGATTTAGTGACGACACTGAAATGAATTTTTATTGCTTTATTTTTTTTCGTGACGGCCCCATTCAATAGTAAATTGAAAATGTATTATATAACCTCAAAACATTGGCATTAAGTAGGTATCGATTACTTCACAACGAAGAAGTCTAGAAGACTCGTAAGAACCCCTGATGTGTTGCAGTCGTCGAGAATAGGTAACTGCTCTGCAGGTTTCCAGTGCAATGGTGTCAGTATTTTTATTGATTTGATTAAGTCTATGCCTCTATGGCACTATGGCGGATGTCGTTTGACATAGGGTGACCATGTATTGGAATACTCGATAAATATTAAATAGATACTTGTTCCATTGGAACAAAACAAGTATTTATCAAGTACTAGATACTCGTAAGTACTTAATGAAATAAGACACGTCTAAAATGTTTATACCACCCCACCTAACTAACCTAACCTAACCTAACCCACCCCATCGCATCGCATTGCCTGCCCGCGCTATTTCTTTGATTTCGCTTGGCGTTCTTCCTTTTTTTATTTTTGCTCGGCTCCTAAACGTCATAGCGTGATGTTAAATAACCTATAGCCTTCCTCAAGAACTAGGCTATCAAACGCAAAAAGGGTAATTCCAGAGACTCGCGCGTTCAAACAAACAAAAAACAAACTCAGCTCAAAACTCAAATTCAGCTTTAGTATTAGTACAGATTGATAAACATTTTAGACGTGTTTTGTTTCATTAAGTACTTACGAGTATCTAGTACTTGATAAATACTTGTTTTGTTCCAATGGAACAAGTATCTATTTAATTTTTTTTTTTTTTTTTAATTAATTATTAATTATTATTTTCTCAAATCTTAAATACACTATACAATTACTAACATAATAATAATAATATGTACAAGTATATAAAAAAGGGAGGGGGTAAATAATCAGAGGGCATCAAAAAATTCTATTTAATATTTATCGAGTATTCCAATACATGGTCACCCTATGTCAAACGACATCCGCCATAGTGCCATAGAGGCATAGACTTAATCAAATCAATAAAAATACTGACACCATTGCACTGGAAACCTGCAGAGCAGTTACCTATTCTCGACGACTGCAACACATCAGGGGTTCTTACGAGTCTTCTAGACTTCTTCGTTGTGAAGTAATCGATACCTACTTAATGCCAATGTTTTGAGGTTATATAATACATTTTCAATTTACTATTGAATGGGGCCGTCACGAAAAAAAATAAAGCAATAAAAATTCATTTCAGTGTCGTCACTAAATCTTTATTCATTAACGGTTTCTCTAGGCTTCTTAGTTGTGGAGGAATCCATAATCCCAATGTTTTGAGGTTATAAGTTTAATTTTTAATTTACCATTTAATGGGACTGTCACAAAAAAAAATAAAGCAATAAAAATTCGTTTCAGTGTCGTCACTAATTCTTTGTTCATGAGCGGTTTCTCTCAAGTCCTCAGTTATGGAGATCACGTTGGCCGAACGGCCTGATGTTCCGGGAACTAAAATTCATTTTACTTTTAACCGGTGGCATTACGAGTAAAAGCAAAGCAGTGGTTGTTTGTCACAAATGCGTCACTAATTTTCTATTCAGTAACAATTTCTCTAAGGTCCTCAGTTATGGAGATTCAGGTTGGCCGAACGTTCTGATATCAGGCCGTTCGGCCATACATAAATGCTTGTAACTTTCGAACTGTTCTGTCACAAATTATGTGTCTGGCATCTTTATGCGTCACAAAATCGTCACTAAAAACTGGAGTAGCAGCCAGCTCCCTACCTCAATTGGCCGAAAGTTCTGATGTACATCCGCAACCCTGGCTGGGGGGTAGGTAAGAGTGAGAAACATTTCTTCTTTAGCTTGGGCTTAGTGTTATTGCTGTCAGCGATAGTCAAGCTCGTGCTGTTTTTCGGTAAGTAATCTAAAGCGAGCTTCAGCTTTTTGCTTTAATTAATTAACAGTTTATGTACACACATAGTATAAATAGACAAGAAGAAAGGAACAGAAAAATACGTAAACACGGCTACCTATCAAGCTATACATTTCCAGTATAAGCTGACCTCTCATTGTACATAAATCCTATACAATGCGAGATCAGCTTATACCTACTGGAAATGAAATTATAGTTTGATATGTAGCCGTGTGTACAAAGGTGATGTTTATTGCTTTATCCTGACCTATAAACTTCGTTACACATTTCAGCAATAGTTGTACTTCTTATAACCTAGGTACCATCGCGGACATTTGTGGTGAATCACTTTTCAACCTTATTTCCTTAGCAATAAGGTCGAAACATGGTACATATGTAGTAATGTAGATAACTTCAGGCCATAGAATTATTTCATTGTAAACACTTTACCTTTTTCCCTTCCTTGATTTTCGTAAATGTTCTATTCCGTCGAATCACTTTCAATATTGCCCTTATCAGTTGAACCATGTAACATTTCATGTCGGCAAGTCACTAACTGCACTCCGCTACTGACGTGTGAATCCGAAACACTGTATCTCAGAAATACCTGTTTCGTGAAAAGGGCTGTTAAAACTTTTTTTTGGTTTTTGGCAACTTTTAGTAATATTATTGTAACATTTAATCGTGTGTTAGGTACCAAATTAAAGGTATGTTTATGTTTTATCTAGCCATGTACATTTTACAACCATACAATCCATACAATTAGAATAAACTAAGTAAACGTGTATTGTCTCTTTAAAAAAAGCTGATATATTCCCGATTGTTTGAGCAAAACACTGTATGTTTAATTACAGTGTATTGGTTTTATGAGAACAGAGCTTATAAGTCATACAAAAACACTGTATTTTCAAAAACAGTGTAGTAATACACTGTTTTTGAACACTGACAAGAATTACCACAATGCGTCCGAAAGAAAATTGACTATAGCAACCACAGTTTGCAGTAACATAGTGTATTATGCTTGTTCAATGTTGTTTAGGTCAAAGACAATAAATCTATATTTGTATTTAAAAAAATATTTATTAAAAAAAAACTCAAGTCAGTAGTAGTATTGTAATCTTTTCAAAACAAATAATTATCTCTTCGAATAGATCAATAAAAAAAATTAAAAAGTATCAATCAAGTAACATTAACACAAAAAATATAAAACAAATATTAAAATACGAACAAAAATATAAAATTAACAAAAGCTCAACTCAGGAATGAATTCTTTTTAAATAATGAGATCAATGTTTTATTCATATAATCAGTCTATGAACTAAGTACTTTGAGGTAGGTTTACCTACTATACTAAGTCATTGCCAATTTGTTCCTCGAGATCGGGTGATTCCGAGATAACAAGATTTTCATAAAAACTCGTTCTTGTTTGAGGCATTGATTTGCACAGTGCCAATAACTCTCTCTTTTTGTCTCGTTAATACCTCTAGGTTCAGTCTCTTTAGGTATCTGTTTCAAAAGATCAGTTATACCCTATGTAAGTTTATTCCGCAAATCAAGTTCTATCTTCTTTTTCAAAAAATATATCTCCTTAAAATCTGCGTTATAGGTACCTATTCTTGACAAATATTGTTAGTTCGTTTCTTCTAAATTCGATCACTTTCAGGTTATGTATATTATATCCTTTGGTAAATGCTGCTTTGGCATCATTACTGAATATAATCATGTCTTTGTGAGCTAATAAATCGACTTGCAGGTTTTTTCGTGAAGTTTTGATGGTGGATATAAAATCATCCATGTCGTAAACTTGGCCCTTAGATTTCAATTTCTTTGTAATCGCTGCGTGAACTGCATCTGCAGCCATAAACGTATGTCCTGGCTCGAAGTATTCTTGGGTAATTTTGTCTAAATTTGTCATTTTGTCATTAATGACTCTTATAAGCGCAGACAAAAGGATCTTATTTTTATTTTGCGCATTACAATTGTCCAAGAAAAAGGTCACAGACCTAAGGTCTCTGCAATATTTCCTGAGGAAATGTGTATATGTGGAGGCTATATTATGTGCTTTTCTTCCACTTTCTCCCTCATACCAAACTGCGCAGACAGCTTGTTTGTTTTTTCCTGGGGCCACGAAAGATTCGTTGAAAAGAACGAGTTTTCTTGAGAAAAAATATTCTTTTGTGGTCAACAGTGGCATACAAATAGCTTTTTGTATATCTCTACAGTATATAGCATGTCTTGCCCCTCAGAATTTTCACACTTTTCTTCTATTGATTTTAAATCTCTTCTTGAATCTCTTTTGTTTTCGAGATGTTTCCCTAAGTCTGAACAGTCATTACAATTACACGGCAATGGTAACATTTTATGTTTTAATTCATGGTTTCTACATTTTGTGCAAATGTCTTGAGCTGGTTCTGCTGTTGAAAGATTAAGTTGTTTGATCATATGGTGAAAATGTGTCCAACTACAAACTTTCAAATTTTGCTCTAAGCAGTATAGTTGAAATTCTTTGTAAATGCCTGTAAAATTCACACCTACTAGAAGATATCTTCTGTTCGGCGCATGATTTATATTATAGTGTGATGGCGTGGGGTTACATTTTAATATAAATTGTTTCATTTCGTTTTCGTACTCCGCATGAAAAGCGTTATATGGTGTGTGACGACCTCTAGGATCAGGAGCAGCACAAATTTTCGGATTTTTATTTTGCATCATGTGATTTTGCTTTAGGACAACTTGGACTGTTTCATCGTTACTACAACCTAAGGTATTTAAAAAAAATGTTTTGCAAATTTTGAACTCATTAAGAGTCCATGTCAAAGTATTGTATCTTCTTGAGTTGGGGCCAGCAGTTTTACTCGCCGTGGGCATTTTGTGTACCTGCCTTGACAAGAAATCCCGTCGTCTCTGTCTATCTATACTCCAGAACTGATTGTAAATGGTTTCTCTGTTCGATTCCAAGATTTTAACGGAACAATTTTTTTTTGCAATTTCGGCAAGGAGGTCTCATAGGATGCTTTTTTTTGATTTGCCAAAATAACTTTAGGATCTCGACTTCTTTTGGCTGGTAGAGAATAAGATTCTTCTGGCATTTCACGGCATTCTGCGTTAGAATTAGAAGAGGAAACCGTGTCTACATTAATTATTGCTCCAGAATCAGAATTCGTCTTTTGCAATGACGAACTTTCTGGGGCATGTTTGGCTACTTAAATCCATAGATAACTCTTGAATGGTACTAGAAGTAGGTACCTACTAGTAACAGATCAGCGTAGTTGACATCGTTGCCGAGATTGTCAGCAATACATTCATTTATTTGAGATTCACTAAGGGGTATCAAAGGGCTGATATTACGTGTGTCGAATACATAAGAGAAACAATCAAATTCAACGTTATCAAAATCGTATGATGTATTGATACCAGGTCGCTCCTTATTACTGCCGCTGATATTCTCTTTTTCATTTAACTCACTGTTAAGCTCTGAAACCATTGTAGTACATGACGAATTGTTGTGGTGTTATATATTGTTATGTGATAATTTCACTAATAGTCTATTGCGTATCCACTCATTGTTATAATTGGTCTTACACAGTAACACAAACTTTTCAAAACGAACGTAAACAGAACGCAGCGTACGCGCTGTTGATCAAAAACACCGTGCGTGCGTCCAGGCAACAGGAATGATTCGCGACCACTAATCGTTGAACTCTGACCCCCTGCCCCCCGCGTGTCGTGCGCCTACTACACGTAGGGACATGTCGCCACGCGCGACGTCTCCAGTTTGTTTGGTTACTCAAAACACTGTATCTCAGACTTTCAACTAATCTCGCCTAAACTTATCCAGCCAAAACACTGTAACTTCAATCACAGTGTTATGCCATAACAAACTATAAATGTAACTGAAATACAGTGTTTTTTAAGTGCTCATATCTCCTTCTACATACTATAAAACGAAAAAATATCAATATAGGGATACGTAACTGCCTCGAAGTAATCAAATGAGCGCTACACTGTAATTCGAGTTACAGTGTTTTGGATTTACTCGTCAGCGCAGCGATCGTTATCGCGGCTGTTTCAAGTAGATAGAGCGAATGCGAATCCAAAACATCAACAAAGTTCGCGATAAGCGTATAAACAAAGTGTTTATCAAATAATTACATCATAGCACAGATGTTTTATGTGAACACCTAACTGCTATCTAATCTTTGTGCTAAATAATATTAGTTTATTGGTTTTTAGACTGAATTTGAACTGTTCACAGTAGATGTTGTCCTCATTCTCTGAGTGACGTTTAAGGCTTGGGACGTAGGGACTTTGAGTGGGAAAAAGCGGAAAATGAGCGCAAAAGGCCGACACATTTTTCCGCTCAGATCAAAGTCGTAACTTAATAGACATGTCATTTTATCCGATACTCCTTTTTCTTTGCAAGTACAAAGCCAACAAGGTTTTTTATACCTCTCGGAAGTACAGAAATAGAACATCGGTTGGTAATTGTTTCATAAAAAAAAAATTGAATGTAAAAATTACATTCCTTTGCTGTAATTTTTTGTGGTTACTTCTTATTTACTACGCGAGGCCTTGTACTTATAACATTTAGTTACGGTTTAACACGTCTAATAAATAAGTCAATTCACACCAAACTTGTGTATTTAAAATCGGTAAAATAAAAACACAAGCTAATATTTTTTCACAACACTAGTTATTATAACTTTCCAATACTTAATAGCTACAAGTAGGTAAATGCACGCACTATTATTTTTGGAAAAAATTGTAAGAACTGTTCGTAATTGCAAAAAAAATACTAAATAAGTAATCTAGGTACTGCACTAACTGAGCTCTATATAGGGCCATACTAAGGCGAAGACAGAAACATTTTGTGACACTTTCGTTTCCCTCTAGATATCTGTTTATTGAGACGTCAGTTTGCGTGATAAGAATATCTTGCGTGATAAGAAATCATTACTATTTATTCTAGTTTGATCATATTTTTTTAATTACAACTTGTAAACGGCGTCTTTATCAGCAATTACATTTGGAATGTAATGACGCCGTTAGGTTTTAATCTTAATTAAGACTTATTTCAAAACCTGTTTTGAATTCCCATAACGGTTTAAAAAATTTACCAATAGAATATAATAATATTCCAAAACATTCTGTCTCTCCAACTCCATCTCCCTTTAAATCCATCCTATGTAAAATTTCTACATTCATATCTGTAATTTGTATGGTGTACATGTAGATAATAGATAGAATACTTTTATTATACATACATACATAACATTACGCTTGTATTCCCCGAAAGGTTAGGTCCCAAGTAATAGGGGGCGAGTCTATTGGCATCAACCAGGCACAAATCCAGACTCCGGGCTGCTACTGAGAAATTCCAGATGGAAAAACCCAATAACACTGCCCGACCTGGGAATCGAACCCAGGACCTCATGCTCAGCAGTAGCGCTTGCGACCACTAGACCAACGAGGCAATGTTCTTTATTATGTACACCATAAATATTACAGATAATAAAGAGTATTCTATTCTAATGTCAAGATTGGACATGCATAAATATTTACTGTGCGATTATGATACATACATTAGAGCTGTTTGTACAGTAAAGTTATAAAATTACGTCGCAGGCATCGCACACATTATATTTTCAGCGGGATATGGCGTCTTGTTGTTATAAATTCACTTATCGCAGTATGTTCTGTGAGTCTGCTTTACTGAACTCACAAGAGGTTTGAATGAACATTCTGCACACTTCACTCATTAAAATACCTTCGAAAAGGAAGGTAACCGTATTATAGGTAATAGGCGCAGAAGAGCCAATGGTATGGGACATGCAGTGAGAAGACCCAGCATATGCAGTTGGAAGGAACGAGAGAAAGCTAATGAAGGAAGCGAAATAAATCCTCTAGCCTATCCTCCATCTAAAATAGGTAGAGTAGGTAACACGTCTCTGCTATTGCATGAACATGATTGATTCATTCATAGTCATCGGCAGAGAGGAGTTGCAAACAATCAAGATATACCAGAATAATTTTAATACTTTAATGATAATAACGATTAAATTGAAGTGCTTCTGCGAAATGAGAAATCCAAGGTTTACGTAATATGATACCGACACTAATTTGTGAATTAATTACATTAATTTGCATTATTTTCCGTGTACCAAGTACCTACCTACTTTTCAATTAAGTTACTACATATCTACATTGTTTTTACGTGGTTTTCTCATGGCTTGTATTCCTTACCACTTCAAGGGAGCTACTATGCCTTTGACAGAAGCGGGTTTTCGTGATCATCACGGAACTAAGTATTTATCGAATCATTGCGAGCGGCGAGGGTTGTCATACGATGTTCCACAAGGATCAACCTTGGGGCCTCTACTGTGAAACACTGGTTACGACTGAGTGTTCCGCGGTGCGCTACTTTCGATGTCAGCGTCACTACTACACTGACGACACGCTGGTGTCAACAAGGAGCTATGTATGTTAGTACAGGCAGACGAGGCGGCTGCATTAGCGACAGCTGCCTTTTTATGCTATTTGATGTCAGACAAGCCAACAGCAGCCCTGATGGTATGTGATTTTCGCCGTCGCCAGTTGTATGTATGAACTGTTGGTAACAGAAGAGAATCAACACGGATTGCAGGTGGCACTTCTTCTCACTCAATCTTCGGTTTAATACTGGGTTGGTTCATTATTATTTGACTGGATTTTCCCCTCTATGAATTGAGCGCGTTATTAAGCAATTATAGAGAACAACTGGGCGCGTAGTGGATTATGAGAGGGATCTCACCGAGAGGAGGCCTGTGAACAAGCTACTGTGAACAGATTCAATCTCATTTCCAAAATTTTAGTTGGTAGATACAGGGCAAAACTTTGGACGGTTCCAACAATATTTTCAATCCTCAATTGAACTGGTTAGGGTGTCTCAGGTAATAAAGATGGTGGTAAAGAATCATCTGTACACTCTGTAGAAAAAGCGTGGTGTTCTTGACCAATAGGCATGAGAAAAGTAGTCGCAACTTTATCACACAATAAGGAAGACGATCTATTACTTTCAATCACTTAATTGTCTGGAAACTTCCAAAAACACTTCACACTCCACACAAAAATAACAAACAACCAGACTACTTTACTTCACTATACGTTTTACTAAAGCACAGCGGTACTTAAACGGCACCTATCTTTAACAAACTCGTTTCATAAACTCGGCCCACTAACGACTGATGGCATTAACATATGACATAGGTACCTACCTATCTACTTTTCTATGTCCACGGAAAATCTTGTGGCAAATGCATACTACGATAATGTTGTATACAAAATAACAAAAGCAATGCAAGAAGTGGCAAAAATATAAGAGATTAGTTAGATATATCTGGGCTGTAACTAATCAAATAACTTAGCATGTGTAGTAGATCTAGGTAATGTTATGTGCTACAAAGGAAAAGAAAAGAAGGATGCCTTACTGCCTAGCTGTTGCATACGGTTACTGCAATGTACTCGCATCAGCGGTAATAAAATTGTAGACAATTTTTTTTTTTTAAATATGAAGAAATACTATATTATATAACAACCTCATTTTGTTACAACATGCAATCAACAACCACCAGTTGTCAAAGCAGCGTAGAATTTGGAGTGCCTCAAGGAAGTGTCCTGGGCCCGACACTATTTTTATCATCTATATTTTATTGACATTCATCACGCCATTACTCAAAATGAAAAAGTCATCTACTACGCAGATGACACGGCTGTTAATTTTCACAGTAAATCTTGGGAAAAAGTCCCCCAAGTTGGGAAGAAGCCCAAAACGGCTTAACTAGTATCAAAAAATTGCTCGATCCACTGTCATTTAATATTAAAACAAAACGAACTACAGCTGTTTCCATAAAACTCTTTCATTAGCGCCAAAACTTCCTTTCCAGCTTGAAATCCACCCTTCAACTTGCAGCACAGCCTCTTACACCTGTGAAGGCTCAACGTCTTTCGTTCAGACTCCATACAGGTAGAATACTAAACTGATTCACGTAATGAAACAGTTAGATTATGTGAGTCAATTCTCTGCATTACAGTATGGGGTGGAGTGGGCATAACTCTTAATCTCAATGATACAATTGGAATGAGCTCAAAGATCAGTGCTAAACGTTATGTATCTATAACACTTTCGTTATCCCACAGCGCAGCTGTATTTAGAAACATAATCAGCCTATAATGTTCCCACTGCTGGGACACAGGCCTCCCCTCGGTGAGAGGGAGTGGGCCGTAATCCTCCACACGGGCCCAGTGCGAGTTGGTGGATGGTATAAAGAAGCCTCAGTACTTAATTACTGATGTTTCTTTCAATACTTTCCTATTTGAATCGGATTTTGTTCACAATTTCATGGGTTTAATTTTTTTGCGCGGAACCCTAATTCTTTTTCTAAAATAAAAGTAGTCTAAGTTACTCCTTATAAAAGCAGCTATCTGCCAGTGAAAGTCCCGTCAAATTAGGTCCAGCCGTTTCGGCGATTAACCGGAACAAACAGATAGACAGACAGACAGACAGACAAAAAGAAAATGTTTTTTTGTTATAAGTACCGTTTAAATGTACTTTCATATGAATTTAGTAAAAAGTTGTTATTTTGACATTACAAAGAGACATTTTAGTTTTATTTATTTGTAGAAATGTATAGATAAAACAAAGCATCACTGTTCCATTATTGAATCAATATGACGTGGTTTACCTTGTACTAATTTATTTACATAGCAATTTAGTAAAACCAGTAAGTAGATAGATTCGTTATGTTTGACGCTTAAACCGTAACTAGGTAGGTATCTACAAAACTACATAAGAACTGACGGCTGAACCCAATAACCTATCAATCACCAGCTTTGGCACACTGGATATAGAAAAACCTTATTATCTATGGTTTTAACGTCCCAATAAGAATCTTTAAGAGATTATGAATCTTACCGGCCTAACTCAAACTCAACTCAAACTCAAAGCATTTATTTCAATTAAACCAATTACAGGCACTTTTGAATTGTTAAAGAGTCAGTCAGTTAGTCAGAAAATTGAAGCTAGTCGCCCATTTCAAAACGTAGATCTCTATGGAGAAGAATGGGCAAGAAACTCCATGGACACTCTTTTAAATCAAAATTGTTACAAAATCCTGGGTACATTGTTCTTGTTGCTTCTATATGTGAGAACAATGTAAAAAATAGATAATTAAAAACAATTCAAAATAGATTAAAAATAAGCCCTGGCAGCTAAGAGATGACCAGTCTCCACTGACGGCGCCCGTTCACGAACATGACGCGTGGATCAGCACCATCCAGCTCAACCATTTTGTAGGGAACCGAATGATCCAACACACGCGCCACCATCAGCGAGACATTTAAGTGAGCATGACATACTCTCAACTGCCATACTCTTTCAAGTCAACATACCTACATCATAACATAAAACCGCTCCATGGTACTCACATTTACAAAATTGAAAAGATGCTTCTAATTTATACAAAACTATAGTTTGCAATGATTGTATTAAAAGATTAGTAAACAATAAGGTCATATTGTCAGAATAGAAAAGAGACGCATTTCTTCCAAACAAAAAATAAAATAAAAATTTAACAAAGTCCAAGTGGCTGTGGAGCATAAGACATAACATAATAGAACATACAACATAACATAAGGACAGATAGAATTATTATACTGCCCCTACCATTAATAGTGATCTGTCTTTTACTGAAAATAGGTTATTGGGTTCGGCCGTTAGTTACAATTCATACGATCTATTGTTAAAGCTTAGCCACACCGAATGCAAATACAATGTGCTGTGTACCACGTAGATAGATAAACCATTTTTGCGAATGTATGCAACTTTATTTTGGGATTTCATATCAAATGCAGCGCAGCTTCAATCTTTCAATGCAAGTGCGGTGCGTTTGGTTGGTGTGTCATCGCGCTTAACCCTTTACCGCATCGTGGTTCATAAATGAACCAAACCATATTATCTTAAATACTTTTAAGTTTCAAACTGATTTTCTTATTTTATGCACACTGTGTCAAATTCGTCTCAGACGAGCTTCATTTTATTTATAAAACCGCCATCGATGAGCAAGTTGTGTGAACTACATCCTTCATCAAAGTCAGTGAACAGGTACGAACCGGTGCGGAGCGAGTTTTTGATTTTCGAAATTGTGTAAAAAATACAAATCTCAGTGTTAGTGCTTGCAAATAAATACTCCAGGAAAGAAAGTTATCTATAAATATTGGTACTAAGGTAAGTTTTTATTGTTTTAAAAAGTGTAAAAGTTCATTTTCTGCTCAATGTACCAAATGTGATGTGTGTGTGTAGTGGTTAATGACTCCTACTTAATAATAAGTCCTTCTGCAACTGCACAATCTTTTTTGTTGGAAATCCTCATCGGGTCGAGGGGCCTCTGACAGACTCTTGGACACCACAGTTTTCTTCTAACTATCTCTGGTCAAGGAGCGACAGGGCTCGCCCTGCATCCTTATTTATGTATTTGGTTGGATAGCCTTAATTTATGGAGCGCAGTATTCTAGGCATCAAATTGATAGACCATATTTGTAACACCACACTGCGCTCCAAAACAGAGCTTACTAGCGTTGCTCAAAAAGCCGCTAAGCTGAAGTGGCACTGGGCTGGCCACGTCTGTCGTATGCCCAATGAGCTGTGTGCCAAAATAACGACTACGTGAAGCCCCTTTTTTTTGGTGGGAAATCATCAAATAGCTTCTCCCGCTCTGGGCGGAGCGGGAGGGCGTGTCAGACTTGTACTGACTAAAACCCACCCGTGTTCCTTCAGTTGCCTGTGCTAGGGGCCACGGTAACTCTTTCGAACATACCCACGACCCTGGCAGACTACGTGGAGCCCTAACACAGCCAGAAGGTGTCGTGGCAGACCCCGTAGAAGATGGCGAGACGAGCTGCAGAAAACAAACGACCACTGGTCCACTTTAGTCCTAGATCGAAAAGCTGGAAGTCTTGAGGAGAGGCCTGTGCCCAGTGCCCAGCAGTGGGATGACTTACAGTAATTTAAGCAATGTGTTCTACCCTGGAAGTTCCTAAGTAGGTAAGTACCTATTATTATTCAAACCCAAAAAATTATTCGATAGAATGCTACAATCACGGAACGGAACAAAATACTCAAGAAACTCTAAACCACATTTTACATACCTTTATAGGAACGGTCGACCGCAACAAATCAATTGATACCCAACGTGGATATTAGTGAAGTATCGATATGACACAAGCGCAGTATCGAGTATTCGCAAGCTTGTATTACTCGAGTGCCGTAATCGAATCTAGTCTACTTATTCAGAGATGTGTCAGGAGCAATTGAGTTAATTTAAATCTCAAGAGCACAAGTGCGCCAATCACAGTGTTTTCTTCATACTTTTATTTCTTGCTTAGTATCAACGTTTCTACAGCGTTCTTTCGCTGCAGCTCGGCAGGTTTAAATGAATCTAAAAAATCATTGAGCAGGGTTAGGGTCAGGTCATTGAGCTCGCTATAGGTAATATTGAAGTAAGCATAGATACAACCGCTGTTTTGTGCGTCAAACTCAGGTAAGTAACAGGTAGAGAGAGTTGAATAATAGGTGTGATGCATGGGTAAAAAAAAGAAATTATATTTAGTCCGTCAGTCAGATAATAAAAAAATATTAGACACCTATTTTTTGCTTTATCGTATGAATTAATAAAAAATGACTTAGACAAAACGAATTAAAGTTGCGCAGTAGGGGCTCGCTACGTCACCACTCAGTATTAAATCTAGCAAGCCGTGACGTCGTGCTACATTTTAACTCAATGTATCACCGTAATCTTTTGATTACGTAAAAAAAGAAAAATACGTGTCCAATCTTCGATCAATAATGGCACTAGATAAAGGATCAGGAACAAAAATAAGTCGCTCAAGTGGCCACGTTTACACACACATTAAAACATTTATATTTCGTAGTATGAAATATAGAATAAAGCTTAATAACATTAACAACTTCAGTTTATTATATACCTTATCATTCAAAGATAAAGTTTAATCACGATTGCAAAATATTTTTGTTAGGTCCTTCTGCCATGGGAAAGCAATAAAAAATGTCGCTCGAAGATAAAAAGTAATTTTTTTATTAAGTAAAAAAACATTTATTCTAAAATTAAACATAACATCTAAGCAATACGGTTAAAACATTTTGTTGACAATTTCGTGCTTACTCTATTTTGGAATTATACGTATTTCTTGGTATTACATTTCAATGCTCTGAACACAGTTAGCATTGACAGACGTAGGGTTGCAGAATATATTTTTAGGCGAGGGTTCGTTTGTATGTATTGTAATTTTTTAATAATCTACTTGACAAAAAAAAAATTGTCATCATCCCTACCTAATATCATGCTCTGTGGTACCCAAGGCTGAAAAAGTAAAAAAAAAAAGCGAAATCTCTGGCAGTGGTTGCGGAACCTCAGAGCTTTTAACTAAGCTCAAAACAATTGCTCTTCTTACAAACTGAACAAACAAATTAACCACAACGAACCGTCCATCGATCCCTTTTTAAGCCTTTAAAAAGCGTCGTGAAGAGTTTCCCGTACAAAGAGCACGGATACTTCATAAAGAGGACGTTTTTGCCCGACTGGGCTGCCGAAGGGGGCTTATTATAGACTATTCAAACTCTGTTGATCCCGGTAATTTGTGCAATTTTCACGGCAACTGACCAGTTAAATTAATATGAGTTGGCAAAACATATACCTACCTAGGTACATATATTATGTTCCTGTACCTAACAGGAACGTTACTGCTTACCTTAAGCAGATTTTAAGCCGACTTCAAAAAAAGGAGGAGGGTATCAGTTCGTCGGAATCTTTTTTTTTTATGTTCCCTGATTACTGGAAGACCAATTTGGCAAAAACTTTTTTGTTTGAAAGGGTATAGGTACTGCACAGGTGATCCCATTGTCATCAGGTCAGGATCTGATGGTGGGATCCTGGAGAAATCGAGGAAACTCTTCAAATATTATAAGCACAGCTATAGCAATTTGGGTGTTTTTTATAGTAACTTGTGCATTGGTGAAGTGGAACTGATGATGAAGACCACCGATGACCACCGGAATAACTCAATAACAAGTATTTCACGGGTTGCTATTCGATTACTTTAAAATGATTAAGCAATATAAGCTCGTCACAATGCATATGATGAAGTGGAGGTGATGGTGAAGTTCCAGGAGAACTCCTCAACAATTATCGTCTCTGCATTGGGAAAAGCAATTTTTGTAAAAGGTGATGAGCAGTTGTCATTAGGTTATTGTAACTTAGATAAATTACAAACCGACCCACTAAAAAGTGAAAAATAAAAAACTTTTTTGCAAAAAAAGAAACAACCGACTTCAAAAAAAAAAACACTACAAAGTAAAAAATAAATTTAATTTCGGAAGTCGGTGGCAAAACCTTAAAATACAGATCCAAAGACACCGACTTCTGAAAAGTTATTTTTCACTTTGTAGTGTTTTTTTTTTGAAGTCGGTTGTTTTTCTTTTGCAATTTTTTTTTTTTTTGTTTTGCACTCAAGAGTTTAATTTTGATAAACGATTATTTATTAGATAGAGTTAATTTAGGTTTCATTCCAACAAAAGCGTTTACGCGTTTCCTTCAATGTTCTACAATCAAGACACCAATAAAATCAAACCTGTTTGTAGTGACTGTTAATGTTTTGTTTCGTTCTATTCTATTCTATTATACTGTAAGACGTAAGCACACAGTATGTCCCACAATGTGATTCCATACAAAATTATCACGGCATCACTTCATGTTCCTCGGCAGTTACCTTTAAAATAAATTAAACAAAATCTTGTCAATTTACCCCCTATCTAAACAGTCCTGTAAAAAAAACCATATTTAATTGGATGAAATAAAATAATAAATAAATAAATAAATTTGTTTATTTGTACAAACACAAAAAACCATATAGTACAAGGCGAAGTCTTAGGATTAAGTTGTACAACAGTGACACAGTTTAAGGTCGAAACATCTGACTCCTAAACTAGGCAAGAAGCCTGTATCTTAGAAGCCGAAGTTCCCCCAGATTTCATTGCCATACAACAATATTAACATTGATCGTCGTACAAGTACATACATCTTTGTTTAAGAAAATTAGCAAAAAAACAAAAAAAATAAAGACTAAAACATTGGGAAAAGAAAAAAAACACGTACAGTATCTTTAAGATATAAACATACAGCATCTTTAAGACATCACCCTGAGTAAATTTTCAGTTTCACCATATGACAACTCCTGCAACCAGTTGGTAAGTAAATTTTTCACCTCATATTTTGTACAGGTATATATTGGCAATACTTTATTTATTTTGTTATAAAGACGAGAGCTTAGGGCAAGAAACTGTCTACCGGCAAATGCGGTACGACACCTCACAGGATCACAGACAGAAATTCCTTTGCGTCTCAATAGGATTCTTGGATCTAAAGGTAACATGGAGTGTCTTCGCAGAACGGCGCGGAGTATAAACAGCTGTCTAACTGTCAGCACATGAGCCATTGAATAAAGTTCGGCAGTGGGGAAGTCTCTGGGCTTGAAATGCATTATTTTTAGGATTGCCCTTTGAGCTCGTTCCGCAAAAATTAGGGAGGTTTTATAGGTTCCACCCCAGGCAGGGACGCAATAGGTGATAACAGACTCACAAAGACTCCGGTAAACCATTAGCGCTGTTTCAGGATCAGTAGAGTGTCTGAGCTCTTTAAAGATATAAATTAGCTTCCTGATCCGGGTGCATAGGGCTTCAATATGAGGTTGCCAGCTTAGCTTATGATCAATGTGGATCCCTAGATATTTTAAGTCAGTAACCAGAGCCAGGAGTGGGCAATTGCAGTCAGACTTGTATCTTAGGCAAGTATGGGCTTTAACTAGTCCTGACTCTTGAGGTGGAGGGGAGGTGTTAGGTAAGGAGAATCGAATAATTTTTGTTTTTGCTACATTTAGTGTCAGGAGATTTTCAGAGAGCCATTCCATCACCGACCGAACCGCGCTTTCTGCTCTTTGCTTAGCTTTTGTCCAGTTTGTGTCATAGACTACCAACGCGGTGTCATCGGCGTATATAAATATGTCACAATTCGGTATCTGGGCCCGGCACAGATCATTAATATACAGAAGGAAGAGTGTAGGCCCAAGGATGCTTCCTTGAGGGAAAACAGTAAATCGCTGGACTACGATGCCACCGAGCAACTATTTCTTATTCCATCCTAATCAATTAAGTCGCTGATGGATCCAGTGCACGCACACATACTCACAACACACATCAAACCTACACATCTCTCCTCGCACAATAACATTTACTCACAAGACCACACACACACCACACACTACACCTTACACTCACACATCACGCACCACAATACATATAAACCAACACTTAACAATTTTTTTTCTTTCTCTTTATTTTAATATTTATTTTAACCTCTTTTTTTACTTAGCTTCTCTTTCACAGAAATTACAATATTCTTGTGATTGTACTTCAAACTTCTGCAATGTACCATAAGATGACCTAAACACTGGGAGCCTGGAGATCCGTAACACAGGGTTTTCCTAGTACGGACTCCAGTCTCTCGCCAATGTACGCCATGGTACGGAACGAGAGTACCTACATGGGTAGCCATTACCTCCTTCTGCATAGCGTAATGCTCGCGAAGGAGGAGGCGGGACGCGTGAGGGAGAGGCAAGCTTTGCGCCCTCACGCCCCTAGTCGCCGCAGGAGACGCCCTGGGCGTCGGGAATTGTTAGCCGATTCCCGGCCACCTTAGGCGCGGGCTTGCGGACGGCGAGCAATGGGTAGCTTGCCGTCCGATAAGGACCAAGCCCGAGTCGACGGCGCGTTGTGCTCCACGCGCGCCTCAAAGAGATGTCAGCACTATTGACGGGGTCCGCTAGGGCCGATGCCAGCTAGGGTTGCGGGATGTTCGAAGGAGTTACCGTGGCCCCGGCTCAGGCAACAGAAGGAACACGGGTGGGTTTTAGTCAGTAAAAGTCTGACACGCCCTCCCGCTCCGCCCAGAGCGGGAGAAGTCATTTGATGATTTCCCATCCACAAAAAAAAAAGTCTCGCCAAGGAGCTTTTTGCTTTTATTGTCTAGTCCTAAGATGTTAACTCTAAGCTAACCTTTGTGGAGAGAGAAATAATTTTTATTACTATTATATTATTATACAGACCTACCTAAGCGAGTAGGTACCTACGTCAATAACAAAAACTATGTAGTTTTAGGATTTCTCCAAATACTTATCCAATAATCTACTAACCGAAATACTTATGGCTCATTTTCAATAGTTGGTAACTCTGTAGACATAC
The DNA here is from genome assembly GCA_947568875.1 of Fissipunctia ypsillon. Classification (NCBI taxonomy): domain Eukaryota; kingdom Metazoa; phylum Arthropoda; class Insecta; order Lepidoptera; family Noctuidae; genus Fissipunctia; species Fissipunctia ypsillon. The sequence goes on along the minus strand of OX387645.1, from coordinate 18,820,945 downwards.
AGCATGAGGGGAATTCCCGTAGCGGGCGTAACGACCAATGAAATTCATCGGTCGGTAAAAAGCGTGCGGAGCGGAGACTCACACCTAAGAAAATGACCAATGAAAACGAGCCTTCGAACCAACTGCCAAACGTGCGATGCAGGTTCTCTAAACCGCAATCGTTCCCTATCGACTATAAAAGGTTCCCGAATACGGGCTCTATTGCATGCTTTAAATCTCCAGCACCCCACTGCGGGGCCTATCGACTAATGAAAACGGTTCTCTGCATGCGAGCCCTATGAAAATGAGCTTTTAGTTTAGAATTTATTGCTAGGTGCTGTACTGCTTACGCACTGCCTACATATGAATCTACCTATAATTGCACCATAATAAATTAATCTCTCTAGGTAATCAAACATATAGGTAAAAAATCTTCTTTTGTTTACAATTCAATCTAGAACAAAATAATTATCTAATCAGGGGGCAATTGTGTAACATACTTGCACTATGAATTGGGTTCATTTTGACAGTTCAGCAACATTCATTGCGCTACTGTTGAGCAGACAACTTTTTTCGAACTTATGAAGCAATGGATTAGCAATTTGCTTCAGAATGTTACGCAATTAGGGTGCAGATTATAATTTAACCTAAAACATGGCGTAATGGCGACTAAGTAAGTATGTTCTAGGTTAAATCTAGATTGTTAGGTTAGGTATCTATTATTTTTTCATCCTTGCTAGATTCCATCAAGGTGTTACTGTAATCGTTAACATAACGATTACAATGAACGATGACGACACCAATTACGATTATATAATAAAGCCTATTGTCGGATTAATTAGTACTTCTCGATAGGTAGATAGTTATCTACTGAGAAGAGGCTTTTATCACGGAACTATCATAAAAACCAATCTAGGTTGTGAATGCTATAATTGAAGATAATTTCGTTATTATTTAAATTCTAACAATAATGGCATAGCAATAATAGCGTGGCGTACAGTGCTTCAAGGATATTTTGGCGCTTGAATGCAATAGAAATAATTGCTTGAATGACATTGACAAGGGGGCGTTGTTGGTAATGGAATTGTTTAGTGAAATTGTATTGAAAAAAGGAGATGGCGGCGTTAGTTTCGACTTTTGACACGCGCCAAAAGATCCTTGGATAACTATAAAATGTTTTAGGATAGTTCATAATCAAATGAAAATGATCAACCTTTGCTATGGCACATAGCTACACAATTGCATATGGCACCAGTCAGAAATATCGAAAAAAAATATTTGCTGTGTCTGCTCAAAAGTATATTAATTAAGTAATTAGCGAAACTTCCTAGACGCGATGAGGGGTCGTGCCTTTACAAACAAAAAAGGATTTCCTAAGATAATAATTTTAAGTATCTAAACAGCTGAACATGGGGTCAAAACCCTCGTGATTTACTCGATACCTACCTATCCCGTCTGTGAAGTTTCGCTAATAAGAATAAAAAATGTCCGATATAAGATTGCAGTTAAGCGCAGGCCATACTGGGAACGAAGCTAAGTTCGTTTAGTTTGGCTCATGTAGGTACATGTATATGTATTTTCATAGTTCGCGGTGTGAACCGAAGCATGCAAACACGCGGTAGCTACATGAGCGAAGCTAAACGAACTGAGTTTCGTTGCCTGCGATTTAGACAATGTAAATAAAATACTGCACCGTTTCTATCTCAAAGTACAATTTCTGTTTCGGATGTCAAGCAAGGACAATATCGACGTGCTTGTAAAATATGTAATGATTTTGTTCTTCCGGTGTAAAAAAATCCAGCGCAGGCTTTTTTTCATGTCACTTCCTTATAGGCAACATTTTTGTAGTTTTACCAAGTAGGTAATCTTTTTTTTCCAGATGTCCATTATTTTAATTAAAGGTGAAACAAAGAAAGTCTGATTAGTTTTCTTATTCATCACATACTAGTTCCCATTCAATTTGAATTTCGCGGGCCTGTCATTTATTTTTATCGCGGTATCCGAGTGCATACAGGCCGTTGTTCTTTGAATCTATTTTTGAAAGTAGTTCAAATAACGTGAGTGAACTAATATAGTTAGAGGACGTGTGTACCTATCAGGTTGGCACAAAAGTAATGAGACATTTGGTTTACGTTTTATATTTTTGATTATTATTACAATACAAAAAGCTTAGTCAATGATGCAGATGTAATCACCATTAGCATTTAAGACTTCTTGCCAACGATCCGGCAAAGTTTGGAAGCCTTTCGCCCAGCAATGCTATTCTCTAAGGATACAGCCTTATGTTGCAGCACTGCCGCAGCGGTGAAACTCAGTTTAGTATTCACTAAGCTGCGTAAAGCTACACTAGCGCTCAAGGCTGTGACGGCCGTGAGTTAAAACTACCCAATAGCGGACAAATTGACAGTAATGACAGTTCTTCTTACATTTTGGTATTCCTTAAGAAAAAACAGCGACGAAGGCGCTTACGACCTCGCCCACAGCCTCGCTTCTAACTGTCAAATCCAAAAGCTACAATATTCGGGCGTACTCTTGACAAAAATAATAAACTGTATTGAAATTTTTCAATTCTTTTTAATACTTATTTGAAAAAATGGCAGCTTGGTTAATTATAAAGCTACATTTATTAGATGAAGCTTGAAAAAGTGATGATTTGAAGAACGCTCTTTATGCGAAACAAATAAGTAAATTTAAAACAATAAACCGTGATAAAGAGTTTATCCATATTTACAGGCTTTTTAGAAGATGACGTAGGTAACTCCATATATGCGTCCGCGAGTTCGTTCCAGTGGATTAACCAAGAGGAAAATAACATAATAATATAATACTCACATTTCACTACGGTATTTTATCCTGTTAATCACAGAACTTACATGCAGCAATCGCTGATACAAATAATTTAGATGTAATGCACACATTTTAAAAGTTTTCAAACTAGAATTCAAGTGGTTTTCGGACCTTTTTAGGTCGGGTTGTTACGAGTGAAGCACAGAGTGTTTTGTTTTGTTTACATTCAACTCCGTGTCGCGTTGCTCAAAATAGGCAAAGGAATCGTCATTCAGCCTTAAAATGTAATAGTAAAATGACAATAAACTGTTACAATTATGAAATTTGTTTATAGTTTTACTCTATTCCATAAAATACATAAAGAAAGACCTCTATTAGGTATATATTTTAAAGCCATAAAACTCTCAGTCGAGATTGATCGATTATGACCTAAAGAATTTGTTTAAAGTTCTTAATTCGTCTACGAAACAGCGACGGGAGACTACAGCCTAGGGTTCGTCGACGACCATAACCACGCTAGTGATTACGGTTTGAATCAGCGCTACACGCTCGGTCGAACTCAAGGCTGTCTCGACGACGAGCTCGTCGTAGCTTACAGCCATGAACTTGTCTTTTAGAGAATAGCACTGGAACTGGTGCACATCCCTCAGCTGACCACCGACTGATCGCGCATAGGTATAGGTATGTAAGTAATGAAACAACAAAATGTGAATTGAAATTAGGTATACACATTAAAAAAAATGTAGGCATCAACGAATGTTGAATTTCGCGTAGTCATTGTCACAATATTTTTTCAATAAAAATAATTTTGTTGCTGACCAATTCCGTAAGTATGCATAATTTGAGCCATAATTTGACTTACTGCGCTTTTACTCGTCGCCAATGTGGTGTTCTGAAGAATCACTTGTTAGGACTTTGGATTTAGAGTAAAACCACCGAATAATCAGTAAGTACACAACAACTCAAATGGAACGTCTTATCGCCATTGGGGGTAGGGCAGGACTGCCTGAGGTGCTACTATTTGAGTTGTGTGCTACATTTATTAGTATATCACAAAGAGGATAAAATACCGTAGTGAAATGTGAGTATTATATTATTATGTTATTTTCCTCTTGGTTAAACTACTGGAACGAACTCGCGGACGCATATATGGAGTTAAGTCATCTTCTAATTAATTAAATCCTCAGAAAGCCTGTAAATATGGATAAACTCTTTATCACGGGATATTGTTTTAAATTTATTTATTTGTTTCGCCTGTCGAGCTTTCTTCAAATCATCACTTTTCAGCTTCATCTAATAAATGTAGCTTTATAATTAACCAAGCTGCCATTTTTTCAAATAAGTTTTAAAAAGAATCGAAAAATTTCAGTAGAGTTTATTATTTTTGTCAAGAGTACGCCCGAATATTGTAGCTTTTGGATTTGACAGTTAGAAGCGAGGCTGTGGGCGAGGTCGTAAGCGCCTTCGTCGCTGTTTTTTCTTAAGGAATACCAAAATGTAAGAAGAACTGTCATTACTGTCAATTTGTCCGCTATTGGGTAGTTTTAACTCACGACCGTCACAGCCTTGAGCGCTAGTGTAGCTTTACGCAGCTTAGTGAATACTAAACCGAGTTTCACCGCTGCGGCAGCGCTGCAACACAAGGCTGTATCCTTAGAGAATAGCATTGCAGAACTTTGATGGCTGTGCCTCGAAAAAGTTGTTCAACTCCGCCTCTACATCCGAGAAATCATTAAATTGTTTACCCCGCAAATGTTGTTTCAGGGCTCTAAAAAAATGATAGTCTGATGGGGCGAGGTCTGGGGAATAAGGTGGGTGGGGTATCGTCTCCCAGTCCAAGTTCTCCAACTATTGGCGAACGGCAGATGCGACGTGAGGTCGAGCGTTATCGTGTAGTAAAACTACATTGACTCGTCTTCGTCGTTTTTTCTTTATAGCAGCAGATAGTTTGGTGAGCTGGGTTGAATGTTTGTCAGCGTTTATAGTTTTATTGTGTAATAGTTCATAAAACAGCATGCCTTGCGTGTCCCAGAAACAGTAAAGCAGAACTTAAGCGGTTCTTTTGACTCAGCTTCGGTTGAATTGGTGGCGTTTCTTCTCAAAACAGTCAAAAAGCACGACGTGTATCGATCTCGTAATGAATCCGTGATTCATCTCCAGTAACCAGATCAGACAAAAACTATTTACGTCGGGGTCGCAGCAAAAGTGATTGACAGATAGCGACACGGACTGCACGACTGGCGTCTGTAACGATGTGCGGTACCCACCGAGCCAAAACTTTTCAATACCCAAACTCAAGCAGATGGTATTCCACGGCATGGTGACTGCAGTTAAGTGCTTCCGCTAATTCACGAGTGGTAGCATCCGGATTCGACTGCAGTTCGCGGTGTAAATCATCATCATTCACTGCGGGTGGTCGTCCGTCGTCCTGAGTGTGGCTGACTTTCAAGGCTCCTGTCTCCTGATTTTAAACGGTCAAACCATCGGGACAGCGTCGCATGGGGCTTGTACTTCCAGCGCCCAATGCAGTGTTGATATTGTCAGCCGCAGCCCGCGCACTGTGGCCTAACAAGTACTCGTATAAGTATAGTGTTCGAACTTGTCGCTCGTCCATTTTTCCGATCGCGAGGGCGGCTTTATATACCCCCCATCACAAGTACCTAGAATGTCCTACAACATTCTAGAATATTATAAAAAATTATTAACTTGAAAAAGGAACTGTATATGGTTTTGTAGTGTCTCATTACTTTTGTGCCAACCTGATACTTCTATAGGTAGGTACCTACCTATTTGGTGCTACCTCAGTTTCACATAATTTTGTTTGTAACAAACACCAGCCGATTGCATCTACCTCTTCTTTTGTCAATAAAAAAAATATAACAGTAGGTATCTAAAGGTAGGACCAGGTAGGGTCAGGTAAAAGAAACAAGACTCTCCTAACTTTCTGAAGTTATTCTCTCTCGTGATCTGCAGCAAGTGCACAGCCATACCTAATCAATCAACGTTGAAATTACAAGCTTTTATACATATTCTAGGTATCAGTACCAACCATGTACTGACCAATCTACGACTCTACGTTTGTTTACGGGGCTGCTTACACTTTAATACCTACCCATTATATCATTATTCTTTTTGAAATGTCATTAAAATTCTCACTTTTTATTATGGTCCGAAAAGGCGCGGGGCCGTGCCAATGCCGTCGGCAGACTTGCCAATTTTGACGTTTAACAGCATAACAGCGGAGAGGATATTTTAACCCCATCTGGGCTGACGTGAATTGTCACATCATATTGTTTGCTCGGAGGAGGCTGTATCACATCTTTTTCGGTAGTTTTGGTGTGATGAGTTGATGAGGCTTAAGCATGACAACGTTAGTTTTATGTGGGTGCACATTAGCACACATTAATGTTTAACTTGATTGATACTTGTCGTGGCGTCCGCCAGGTCATCGCGATTCATTTGTCCTAACTTGAGCTTTCTGTTGCAAGAGACAGACCTCATGTTGTAATTAAATTTCTGCCGTTAGATGATTATTATGTAACATAAATGGAAGAAGTTACTGGCTCCTGAAATACAGGTACTCTAACCTAGCTCTGGAGCCAAGGTCTCAATTTTTTCTGTAAACTGTTTATGGCAATAAAGTATTTATGTATTTATTCTTATATAGATAGGCATAGGGATAGGGTGTATGTGGCGTTTATCTTATATGGATAAAATTGGACACTGCGTTAGCCCTATTTTATCCAGCAGGGGCGTAGCTGATGTGGAGAATTATGCATGATTTAATATGCAATCTTTTATAGTAATTATAAAATAATGGCATAAAATTATAAGAGAAACACTGATACAAATATAGAAATGTCCCAAACCACTCTAGTGGCCTTGAGCGAAAACTCTACAATGTCCCGATCCACTGGAGTGGCTTTGAATTTTTTGCGAATTTATTTTTGCTGACAGCGCACTCTGTTTTATTTTATTTTAATGCAGCGACAGCTTTAGTTCTTGTATTGACAGAAAGCCATTGAAAATCCTGATATTTTCGTTAGGTGGCGTTGGTTGACAGTATACATAATACAATATGGTACTTGTGGTTGAAATCACTTAGCGGCGCGGTGGGCTCGCGCGTGTGGCGATTTGTACCGAGTTAATATAATATATTTGTATTTCAAAACTTTGTTTGAACAATGGTAATCATTATGTCATTTGGTGTAAACTGAATTGAGCAATTTTTTAGGGAAAAAAAAATAGGTTTCCGCTTTATATTTCGAAATAATAATATTTATTTTTTTATTTTCGTATTTGTGATATACAATTAAATGTAGCACACAACTCAAGGGTACAGTCTCAAGACAGTCCCGATCCATCCCGAGTGCCGATCAGACGTTCCTTTTGAGCTGTGTGTACTTACTGATAATTTGGTGATTTTATTCAAAACACCAAACCCTAACAGGTGAACATAGTGAACACCACATTGGCGACGAGTACAAAGCGCGATAAGTAAAATTATTGCTCAAATTATGTACCTGCTACTCATCTATGCACAATCTGCGTCGGCGATCAGCTGAAACAGAGGGATGTGCTGCATAGATCGATGAAATGAGTCGTAGATCGGTGTTGGAATATGACAAGAATCTAAAAACACCTAAATCCAGTATTTAGAAAGTAGTACACACCAAATACCTATGTATTGTTGACCAAATCTGTGTGCAAATAATATGATACCTATCGTAAAAATATTATTCGATCAAATAATGAAATGTACCAACATATTATTATCGTTAACTTACCCGTTTTAACAAAGTTCCACTTCGGAAATATCGAAGTTTTGAAAGTAATTATTTTCTTACTGTTAAAACTGAACAAGTGTCATGAAATCTGTCAAGGCTAATTAACGGACTAATTTAATCAAATCGAATACATTTTGCACTGGCTATCAACAAAATAATTCATAGAATTCATCACATCTTTATGCCCCATTGTGCCCCAATGTGTTTTAATTTCAAGCGACCGTTTTGCTTCGTGGCACTTACTTAGCATCTTCTTATCAAAGAACCTCTGTTAAGTGCGTGCGACTTGCTTGCTAGTTTGTTTATCTAAAAACACAGAGCTCTTGTTATTAGCCGGGTACAATCAATTGGTTAAAAATAAACTAAGTGTAGAGTACGGGGTTTGGATTATTTTAACATCAAATCTTTATTGTACTTATGTTGATTATAATATCATAATTTAAAAAAAAAGTATTTTGAAGGTTATATAAATTTGTACATTAATATGCTGACGAGGCCCTCTCTCTCTTACTTGCAGATCGATCAACATGTCCCAATTACAAGTCCCGGCAATAGAACCATTTGATTGTGAAGATGATCCAACTTCCATAGGCGCGTGCTTTGGAAATAATTTTACTTCATAGCGACAAGCACCAATGATCTTTTTTATTTATTTATCAAGAACAATTTATATTGTATTTGACACAACATTACATACATCATTATTAATAATATAAAATCTAAAAGTCAACATGTAGCAATAATGAAGGGTGTCTCAGTAAGAGTGCACTTTTTCATTTTAAAATAAAAACAAGTATTTTATGACAGAGTTGTGATATTTTTATTGTTTTGTAAAGAAGACATGTTCCGATTAAGTATGGAATAAAATATCCGGCAAATGACCCCCACGGCTCCGATGACAGGCCATTACTCTTTTCATGAAATTTCGGGTTTATTCACATAAACCCGAGATTTGACAAAACCCCAAAGAAAAAAATCGCACTGCGTTAAATCGCACGATCTTGGTGACCAGTTGACATCAGAATTTCGTGAGATAATGTGTTCTGGAAATCGTTGCTGCAAATAAGTCGATTGTATCATGCGCGGTGTGGCAGGTTGCGCCGTCCTGCTGAAATCACATGTTGTCCAGATTCATGCCGTCCAGTTGAAGCCACAAGAAGTCCGTTATCATATTCCTGTAACGAATGCTGTTCACCGTTGTAATGAGTTTTCACAATTATAACGCGTTGTTCTTTCGAAAAGCGCTCCATTTTTAATAATCAGAATAAACAGAGGTGACAGCTGTCAAACAGAGTTGCCACTTGCATGAAAAAAAAATATTCCAATTTTAAAAAGTGCACTCTTACTGAGACACCCTACTGAAAACAATCGCGATCAAAACAAAAAACGTGCAATATTACTGCATTCCGGAGGCATGGCACTACAAGACATATACATCATCATGTATTTTAATGTACCCGGAGCTCACGTAACTGATCTTGACGCAACTGACGTTTATGACACCGTGATTAAAAAGTTTGAAGAGTATTTTTCCCCAAAACAAAGTAATTTATTTGAAAGGCACATCGAGCCTTTTCAGGAAGAACATCGTAAGCGACAATTTGCACTTTTTACAAGAAAGTTTTTTCTTTCCTAATTAACGATGTTTTCATTTACGATGATAATTTCTCACAACAACAAAGTTGTGTAAATTTAAAATAAAATTTAAGAATAATCGCGACAAGATGTAAAACTGGTTGAGAGGTTACGAAGAAAAATTGTTTTTTTTAATTATTGGCGCTTACGATGTTTTGTTTATTTTTCGGTTAACAAACCAAGAACCGGACGAAAAGTTTGAAAAATTCTTGATTAGACTGAGACGTCAAGTGCAAAATGCAGTTTTGCTAAAGAAGATGAAAATCTTATCGACCAAATAACGGAAAAGTGTGGCTCGATTAAATTAAGAAAAAATATTTTGATACTTGGTGACTCAGCAACAATCGAAAAAATCATAGCAGAAGCAAATTCTCTAGAAACTGTAGAACGGCAATTGAACAAGTTTCATGACAGTCAGAGCACAAATGGAACAACTACCAGCCTTAATAAAATTGACACGAAAACAATGAAACGTTTTACTAAAAAAGAGGTCGATATCTGATGCCGATGTGGCAGTAAAAATCACAAGGGCGATAATAGTTCTTGCCCTGCAATTAATGCGAATTGTATAAAATGTGGCTTCAAAGGTCATTTCCAAAAACACTGCAGAACAAGGGCCAATAAACGAAAATCTTCTAACCTCTCGTCAAATGACAACTATAAAGCTAAAAAGCACAAAGTAGAAAACAACAAAAATAAAGAGCCTACATCTGTAGACTATATTTTCCACATCGACGACGATGCAACAATAAACTGTCAGGTAGGTGGAGTTAACATCATAATGCTCATTGATTCTGGTAGTAGGTAGATCTAATATTATAAATGATAAAACTTGGGAACACATGAAACAATCTAAAGTTACAGTCTCCAACCAAAAAAAAAAAAAATCAAAGTCATTTAAATTTATGTACGCGGCGAAATATGGACTGAAATATAATACTGTAAAAAAAGTGAAGTTCTGGTTTTTAAGAGTGGAAAACGTGGTCCACTCCATCTTCCGCCTATCATGCTTAATGGTGCAGTTCTAGCAATGGTGAGCAGTTTCAGGTATTTGGGGCACATTGTGACAGACGATTTGCTGGATAACGCTGACATTGAGAGGGAGCGCAGAGCATTAGCAGTCAGGGGGACCATGGTTGCGCGTAGATTTGCACGCTGCTCGAGGGAAGTAAAGATAACTCTTTTTAAGGCGTACTGCCAATCCTTTTACTCGAGCAGTTTGTGGATTAATTACACTCATCGGGCTGCTAATGCTCTGCGTGTCCAATATAACAACTTTTCAGGATGCTGACGCGGTTGCCTCGGTATTGTAGTGCGTCTGGTATGTTTGCGGAGGCGCGAACGGACGGCTTCCATGCGATTGTGCGCAAAATGGTAGCTTCCTTGTCACAGCGTGTGCAAGGCAGTAGCAACGGCATTCTGCAGATGATTGTATCGCGTGCGGATTGCCCTATCCAAAATAAATGGATGCGCATTGTTTTGGGCGCTCACTAACACATTTTTCTTAAAAATTAATAATAATTTTGATTTAATTTTAATTTGAGTTTGATTTAATTTCAATTTAATTTTGTTTTGATTTTGTTTAATTTTGATTGTAATTTTGGTATTAGTTTTTGATTTTTTTTAATTGTAGGTAATTATGATTTTGCAATTGATTTTAATTTTTGATTTTGATTGTACCTACTTAATCTTGATTTTATTTTTTATTTTCGTGCTACTTACTAACATAGTTTGGGAAGTTCTGAAATACGATATGGATGTTTTCCGAAATAAATGATTGAATTGAATAGTTACAAAACAAGTTTAGTAGTGTAGCCTAGCCTGTCCACTTGACGAAACAGTCATTAGTGCACTATCAGTTCATAGCAACTTTTTGTTTACAAGCCGTGTTTATGTAACGCGATAACGCGCCGTGCCGGCGAAAAAAATGTTCAAGGATAATTTACCCCCCGTTGCGTGGGAGTTCGGACATATCAGTGGTTACAAGAAAATATGGGACAGTCGGCCTCCCGGTGCCTGGCGCTGACAGGCGGGTGTCATGATATAAAAATGTATAATGTTATAAATGAATTTTAAAATTCCAATAGGTTATTATCCAACTTTACTGCAAAGAACCCTTTTATTTAACCTGCACCCTAATTGCGTAACACACTATCGATCACAATCTGAATGATTTTGAAGCAAATTGCTAATCAATTGCTTCATATATTCGAAAAATTTGTCGGCTCAATAACGCAATGAATGTTATTGAACTGTCAAAATGAAACTGATTCCTACTGTTAAGTGTGTTACGCAATTGCCCCTGTCAGCGCCCTGCAGAGCGTTGACAGTACTTACCCACATACTAAATTATGAGGAAAGTGATAGAAATACACGGGATTATTCCGATATTCACACGACCCCCTGTGAACACAGGAATAATCCCTGTTAAAATGTCTAAAATTCAATGAACTGATGAGACTCGTGTGCAATATAACTTCTTGAAAACTAACTAAATATTCACCAGCTGAAATTTTCCTTTATTTTTAATCACCCTGTATTACCTACCGAATTACCTAGTTCAGTAGCCTATGGTCTATTCCGCACAAATCTCACCGTGAAAACTTAGGCGAGGTGAGCTTGAAGTGACCTGTCATTCCACCTGATGCTAAGAAAGCCAATAAAATTCCCATATTTAAAAACGTTCAAAATCTAGTCGCAATCTCATCGCAGCGACAATGTATTATATTAATGTCGAAAATCCCATGCATTTTTTGACAGATTGAGACTGAGATTAGAATGCGACCGTTCTTAAAAATACGGGAATTGCCCCCAAGGACAGCTCACTTCACCTTAGTTTTCATGTCAAAATTTTTACAGAAATAGATCGGCTGGTAACACTACAAAAAGTGAATTTGTTATCTAACCACTGGACATCATGGCAGCATGCACACACCGTGCGAAGCCAAAAAAAAAACACTTGACATTTAGACACTAATTTAAACTAATAATAATCTACCTAAATCTACATCTATACTAATAATAAAGATGAAGAGTTTGTTTTTTTGTTTGTTTGTTTGAACGCGCTAATCTCTGGAACTGTCAGTCGGATTTTAAAACATCTTTTTGCATTTGATAGCCCAACTAATAAGGAAGGCTATTAACATCACGCTTGGACCCTTAGGAGCCAAGCAAAAAGAAAAAAAAATCCGAAAGGACGCTAAGCGATAAAGAAATAATAGCGCGGGCAGGCAATGCGATACTACGGCGACAGGGTGGAGGGGAACAAGAAATTTCACCCGGAGGAAGTCGCGGGCAGAAGCTAGGAAAGTAATAAACTTCATTGCTGGCAAACAGCTTTTTGATAAATAAATATTAATAAGAAATTTTGATAGGTACCAAACAGCTTTAGGTATTTTTAGATTTCAACTTTTCAACCACATTAAAATACGTCAATGGCATTGAGAATTCAGCTTCAAAACAATCACGGAAAGCGTACGTAAACAAAACACAAACACAAACTTCAAGATACGATTGTTTGTTATCGTTATTGCTAATAAGCGGCCACCGAGGGTAGTTAGGTGTAATGTTAGTTATTAATAATAGGTACCGCAAATTAAATATATATTTTATAGCCCTAGAAGTGACGCTGTCTTGTGTAGGTACAGTGTAGACCAGACCTGTAGACGTGAATCTATAAACAGACAATCATACATACCTACGTATGTCCTATACGTAACGACAACGTGTTGTGTACACATTGTATGACAAATCGTTTACCTATTACCGGCTTACTTTTGAGCATCAAAACCCGAATCAAGCATGCATGACACAATACGTCTCATAAAGTTATACCTAATCAGGCACACATTATTCTACTATAATCAGCATCTTTAAAAGTAAAATGAACCACCTACCTTTTATACAAATGTCAAAATTTTTGTAAAGTCCTGCTTGTTTGTAAACAAAGACGACGTGGAACGCGCATGCACCCGCGTTCGAATTTAGAATCGAATTGAGCGTCGTCGATTCGCTCGATCGCACCACGCCCGCGCAACAACTGGCCGCGATTACAAAACCCGTCTATTTATAAATCGAGTAGTACAGCCTGCTCGAAGTTTTGCCGATAACTATGTTATTGACACTTCGTTCACGTTATTGTGAAGTCTTAGGGCAGCGAAATAAAGCCCGATAAGCTAATTGCGAGCCAACTGATCAAACAAAATTAGTAACGCCTTAATAACTGGTAAACAATAATAATAAAATTAAACAGTCATTGTTAATTTGTTCCCTAATAACCAATTTATAAACAAAAAAATATTTTCCTCTGTAGGGCACAGATAACAAACTTTGATCTTAGTGTGAACTTTCAAAAATCCCAGACCCGAGATTTGAAGAAAATTGTAAAAAAAAAACAGTAATTTCAGTTTCGAAAAAAATTCCAAGTATTTTCGGTATTTCAGTAATATCATGGAGTTTCTCCTCTTCTTTTGCCCATTCTTCTCCATAGATCCTTTTGGAATGGGCGACTAGCTTCTATTTTCTAACTGACTGACTCTTTAACAATTCAAGTGCCTGTAATTGGTTTAATTGAAATAAATGCATTCAGTTTGAGTTTTTGAGTTTGAATATTTGTCTTCAATAACCGAACCCACGTTAAATCCATGGGTAATATTGAAGTCTTGTGATTGTGTGAACTGTAGATGTATTTGACTTCGACTCATTGATCTCGTCATAAAGCTGATACTCGTCTAACTCATCTACATTTAAGCAAAGCAATTCAACAGCTTTTATAGCATTTTCATAAGTTATTAGTACTTATTAGGTATTACAGTTTTGCTGGCGCTGCCAGGCGCCGCGCACGACAGAAGCGGAGCGTTCGATAGGACTTAGGACTTCACGCCCACCCCGTCTAACCCGGAGGTACATACTTATACGATGTCAACCCGTAGCCCTCTGCTGAACGTGGGTTCGATTCCCAAGTCGAGCAGAGTATTTAGCTTTTACCATCAAAAATTTCTCAGTACTTACTTATAAATTTGTGCTTGGTTACATAATGACAATAGGCTCATCCCCTTACATCATAGGTTACATGGGACTTGAATAAAATTGGCGAAAAGTGACTAATACAAACTCCTTTAGAAAGAAGTATTAGTTATAATTGTACGTAACTCTGGCAACTGACTTTTATTATTGTCAATGTCAGAAGTTTCAAGTCTCTGCGAGCCACAGCATTTCTCAAATAATAATTGATTTATTATTGTATTTGACTTAATTTTAACAAATAAGTTAAGCAAAAATGCCACTAGCTATAATTACAAGGTGAACATTTCCGTAATTTTTTCTTTAACATCAAAATAGATTAAAACTAAGCACTTGGCAAGTACCTACCTAGTAGTAACTGCAGTACCGAATGAAGGACTTCATTCAGTACAATCTTGTGGGACTATCGGACGGCGTCGACGTCGGTCCACCAGTTCCGAAAGTGCCTCACAAAATCACATAGTACTGTAGTGCTATTTGGTAGCCTAGGCCCGGGTCTAGCCTTGCTGACTTAACTACCACGGCCAATTTCTCGTACATAAAAAACGATCAAATTCAAGTCGCAAACTCATCTCAATGACAATCAATGTCAATAACTTGGCAAAAATGTAAGGAAATTTGAGGTTTTTTTGACAAATTGAGACAGGAATTTTACTATTTTTTAATTTTAGAAATTTTTTAATTGAGGACATTGGAATGCGACCGTTCTTAAAAATACGGCTATTGCCTCCTTGACTGTTGCTCTCGGATAGGTCAACTATCTGTCTATCATTAACAAAGCCGGTCTCACATTATAGAGATCATCCCAAAAAAGCAACAATGTCCTTTTTTGGTGTTTAAAAATTTCATTTGATGGAACATAACATCACGCCTGGCTGTATTCCTCAAACAGTCAGGCAGAGGTGTATTCAAATTCTCGCCAGTGTTTCATGCACATCTTTGTTTATAATAATAATCAGTGATAGGAATAGGTAGTGCTAATTTGCCTAAAGTTCGAGGAACATAGAGGAAAGTCGGAGACATCCTTGGGACTATATTTTTTTACGGGACAACGGTTCCGGAATTCGGGACATCGCATAAGAAAATTAAAAGATAATATTATTAATTGTATTACTTATTTTGTATCCCAGAAAAGTTAGTAGACATGTTTTTTTTTATGATTTTGAAAAATAGTAGATAATCTTGCTATCTTAGATTGAATGTATTCTTTTTATTATCTTTGCTTGTAAGAAAACTCGAAAGCTAATATAATCTGTTTTATAAAGTTAAAATACCAACATTAATAAAATAATTAATATATTTACTATAGCAATGCAAAGGTTAAGAAAAACAAGTTCATCATGTACCTATATGTCTTAAAATACCATTTATTCCTTTCGTACAATTATTGTAAAAGTAAGACACAAAGTGAACAGAAATTAAGCTCACTAAGAAACAAACTTGTCACTCGTACTTAAATTCATTCAGAACAAATGCATCGATATTGAAAAGTTGAACCTTACTCTGAATCTTCACATGCTTTATCTTCATCCACAGAATTAAAATAAAGTACGATGATGTTTTCTATATTTTTAATTTTTAATCGATTTCTTTTAACACTTAAAATCCATTTATAGGTATATAGAGATAGATCTTTCGACATCAACAGAAGTTAGAGGTTCATATTTGTAGTATGACAATTGATTTTCATTTAATCCTTTTTCAATCTTTGCAAATGTCTCTTAATACTTATATCTAAATCGGGGTTTCTCGCTATCACGTTTTCTAATTTTATTTTGACTGGCTCAGACGAACACCAGCTTAGAACAGTTCTTGCTTCATGGAAAGATTCAGTCAAAGTTAAATTAGATTTTTGTAATGCCTTTAATGAAATTTGAATTATTTTATAGTATTCGTCAATATAATCTAAATCAGTTTTTAAATTGTCTTTGTTCAATACCGATTTAGCATGCCTGATAGATAAAGCATCAGAGCTTCGAAAAAGTCTAATAATTGCCTTAATTTCTTGATAATATTTGCCATACTAAGAAGCTGCTTCTAGCCATGTACCCCACCTTGTGATGACTGTTTCCGGTAGCATTGGGATGTTGGGAAACTTTTACTTTAACAGTTTTACTCTGTTAGGAGCTTTAAGAAATATTTTTTTTACGTTTGATATCAACATATCAACATCCGAATACTCTGCACGTATTTGTTCTGCAACGCCGTTAAGAGCGTGTGCTAAACATGTGACATGTTTCATATTTGGTAAATAATTCTTTCAAATACGTCCTGCTTTTAACATATATGCTACGCTATCAGAACACAAGCCTAAAACACCTCCTACTTTGGATTCATAAGAATACCCCACATATTTTCTAAGTAACCAATTGATTGAGCTATTGTATCAACATATCGACCTAAATAATCAGTTGTTTCATGTAAAGATATCCACAGTTTTTGATTTTGAATATTTTCATGGATTGAAGCATTTTTTTTAAAAACAATGTCCAAATAAACTTTCCTCAGTAATGATTCGTCAAGAATTATTTTAAGATTTGTAGTACAATTACAACAGATATATTTCTGTTAAAACTTTTTAAAAGCTGGTTGGTTTACTCGTGATCAAGGTATGTTGCACAATATAAGAAACTGTCATCATCTGCCTAGCCTTTTCCTAACTATATTGGGGTCGGCTTCCAGTCTAACCGGATGCAGCTGAATACCAGTATTTTACATGAAGCGACTGCCTATCTGACCTCCACAACCCAGTTACTGGGTAATACGATACCCCTTGGTAAGATTGGTTGTCAGACTTTCGGGCTTCTGACGACCCGTAACGACTGTCAAAGATCCACGAATGACAGCCAGGACCAACGGCTTAACGTGCTTTCCGAGGCATAGAGGAGTCTTGTTATGTAAAGATGGTCACCCATCCACGACCAACCCCGACAAGCGTAGCTTAACCTGATGGATCGACCCATGCGGCTGTTATTACTTAGCCACGAGCTCCTCTACAATACAAGAAACAATAATAAACAATATAAGAAACTGTATTAAATCAAAATAAAATTCTTCATTCACTTTCTTATGCTCTTGGTGTTTCGGTCCCTCAATGTGCCTCATGACACTGATTTTCTTGCTTGTAATACTGCTCTCACATTTGGAACAGAATATTATGTTGCTGCTACTTACAGAAATAAAATCATTTATCATTATCATATAAAAATATAAAAAATATGGGTCACATTTTATATAATTATAAAAAAAATACATTTTTAGATATGCCGCTTTTAAAATTACTTAGAACCGACTCAAGCGCACGAACCGGCAACGTTGCGATCATGTTTGACCGACGCTAGCGTCACGGGAGCACGTGTTAGTTTTTCGCGAAATCTGTATGCTCGTACGGCAACATTGGAGGGTACCTATTTACGTAAAGTTATTAATTTGCTAGAAATGCCAGAAACTAAAAAAATCAACTATCTAAATAAATAGTTCGCAAAAATTAAATCTAATAATTTATATCCATATATTTTTTACAGTAAAAATAAGTTGGGGTGTCTGAGATTTGTGCATCCAAATTAACAATTTGTATAATGTGTAGAGTGCATATTACAATACATATACAAATACATAATAATAATATATGAATACATATTAGTTATTTTATTATTGCTGGTATTTTACCTTTATAAACATATTATTTATTATATTAGCTTTCGAGTTTTCTTACACACTAAGTTAATAAAAAAGAATACATTCAATCTAAGATAGCAAGATTGTCTTTTATTTTTGAAAATCATAAAAAAAACATGTCTGCTCCTTTTTCTGAGATACAAAATAAGTAAGTAATACACTCAATAACTGTATTAATAACATTATTTTTTTATGTTCTTAGGAGATGTCCCGAATTCCGGGACCGTTGTCCCGTAAAAAAATATAGTCATAAGGAAGTCTCCGACTTTCGTCTATGTTCCCCGAACTATAGGCAAATTAGCACTACCTATTCCGATCACTGATAATAATAATAAAATTCCAGTGACGCTCAATCGAGGCACAGTATACTCCTAGTGTTGAACATAACCGGCGTCATCGGTTGCGTATGCACCAACGTTCTGCTTGTGTTAACAGCTCTCAGTAAGTGTTGTGAATTAACTGACCAAGCCTTATAGCGAGATACAATCGATCGATAAACGACAGACCATCGATCGATATAAGACCATTACCTACTAGTAAATTCCACACCATCGATCGACTTCGAATGAAAACAATCGACGTCGATCGACCGTAATCCAGCTGCCATGCATCACACTGGAATTCACTAGATAGCTAATTGCGTAACACACTATCTGAATGATTTTGAAGCAAATTGCTTGCTTCATACGTTTGAACAATTTGTCTACTCAGCAACGTAAATAACGCAGTGAGTGTTGTTGAACTGTCAAAATGAAACCGATTCCTACTTTAAGTGTGTTAAAGCAATTGCCCCGCTGAACGGTCAATGCCACCGATCGCAGTAATGTTACTTCAGTGTGAGAAAGAGATGGAGCTATACAGGACGTCTAGCTCCATCTCTTTCCCACACTGAAGTAAGATTACAATAATACTGCTTTAAGAGGTGGTGGTCTAGCTCCAGATTAATATCATAAGGTACAGTCAACCGCACGTCCTGGTGACAATTTGATATTGACAGCGCCTATAGGTCGTAGCAGTAGGAAGAAACGTTAGGAATACAATGGACATATAATTAGGAACGACCAACAAGTTCCTTTTATTTTTGTATCAACTTACAGATAACTACTTTGATCCACATAAAATAATATTGATTTATTAGTAGGTTTTAATGATTCATACCAATAATCAAAATAATTGAACTTCCATAAACAAGTCAATTTATCGTAAATTGGCTGTATTTCAAAAGTACCTGCTGACCACTGGACAAATAATTAAGAACGCAAAAAATAAATGCTCTCAATACCTATTGAATTTCGAAAACAAATAGCACATTTTTTGATTTCCCGCCTATCCTTTGGTTACTTTCCCCTACGTTTTTTCAGTCAAAAGTGCATAATTATTTCAAAACCATGGGTAAAAAGGAAAGTTGTGACCCAGCTAACCCGAAAACGATTATGGCACTGTATGATCGTGATTGGTCGTATACAAAGATTGCTGATCATATAGAGTGCTCCAAAACTAAGGTTTATAACGCTGTAAATCACGTCAAGAAATTCAATACTACGTTCAGCGAAGGCTGATCCATTTAAGGGTTCCAAAATTATAAGAAGGGATTTTTTTGGCAATGGAGCAGTTTCAGCGGGTACAATACGAAGACCCATGTCGGATGCAAAGTTATTTGGAAGAATCGCCCGGAGAGTACCACTTTTCAAGAACGTGCACCGAAAAGCAAGATTAGATTTCGATAGAAAGTATGGCGACTGGCCAGCAAGTCAATGAACAAAATATATTATTTTCTGACGAAACGAAGATATATAGACTAGGTTCTGACGGTAAACAGTACCTATGTGCGTCGACCCGTAAGTTCAAGAAAAAATAACTTAGTAAAGCATGGGGGTGGAAACATAAAAGTTTGAGGATGTTTCTCAGGGCATGGTATGCATGGCCGGTTAAAAAGATTGAAGGCATTTTAGCCGTTTCAATACAGGCAAATATTGGAAGAGACTATGCTTTCATAAGCTGAGGAGACGTTGCCTGTAGTTTGGACAAATTCCATGCCCCGTCGCTGCAGAGCAGTTATTATATAAGCAAGGGTAATCCTACAAAATATTACTGCTTAGTTTTGTAAGCAGTGGTAAAGCCTATATAATAAGTATTGTTAATTTCATAAAATAAATTCTGATACTTATCGTTTAATAAATGAAGTCATTTTACCCGTTCCTAATTATTTGTCCACAGCTAGGAAGTTAGGAAGTTTCGAATAGGTAATTCAAATGGACCATAGTTAAATTATTAATAGAAATCCAACTATTTTGCGTATCTTGTATGTAGTATTAGAGCCTATTAAAATTGATGTTTAACCATGTTGTGAAAAGTTATTGTCAGTAAAATGATACAAAAATAACCGCAACTTGGTTATCGAAAAGTGACTTCGGTATCAGTCGTTCCTGATGATTTATGTCCACAACTGTATCTATAAAAGTCGCTTTTCGTGCCCGTCTGTGTGCATCGAAATGACGGATATTGATGCGGTTTTCACCATCATTTGTTTAGAAAAATTATTTCAGGAAGGTATAAAACTCGTTGTACACAAGCGTTTTTATGCCGTGAAAAACTACGGTGGATTCTCCGTGTGTAGGCACGGTCTTCAGTGTTGTATGGATCACTATAACTTTTAGGAAGCTTGTTGACCGACACAGCGGCACTATGTCACGGCGCTGTCACCGTACGCGCTGGCCAGTGGTTCGCCGTGTCATAGACCAGCTCACACGATTATTCTACGGTGCCGCTAGCGCGCCGTACCGAAAAGAAACCGTACCGTGTACAACGGGCCGGGTATAACTAATAAATTCTTTTCCAAGTCGTAAAAACCGTGCACAGCAGTAAATTAATCGCTGCAATCGGTCGCTAGTAAATTATATTATTAATTCATAGCTAATCTTTTTTCAGATGTGATTTTCAAAGAACCCGACATTACTCTAGTAATGCAAGATCATGTTGCGAACTATAGCCAGCTATCATATTTCATAGGTACCCCAGCTTCCGATGCTTCACTTCCTCCGATTGCAAATGCTTACTTGTATTATTTAGACATGTTAACGTTATAGTCTGATTGCAACATGTATTTACTTACCCATATTTAAAATAAAACCAAAATATTTATTGTAACTTTATTAACTTCAAATAAAAAGATAATATAATGTTTGCAATTATAACGCCGGCTGTGCTATTACAATCTACAGATTAAAACTTCAACATTCTTAGTCATTCAATCGTAACTCTTATTCTAGTAAGGCTACCCTTAAATTCTACCACTTTCACTCTTAAGTAAGGGCCAATTAATGCAGTTTATTTTTATTATTGCTTGCATAATTTAGTAACCGCACGATATAAAAAAAAAACTGAATTCTGAATCTAAGTAGAATTCCTTATATTATGCATTGATATAAATTCGCTAGCATCCTTACAAAACTCAACTATTTTTTTACAATTCCACACCCAGTACAATGCTATAAACGCACGCACCTAAACCTGTGCACTAATAAAAATATAAGAATCTACAACCAACCAAAACAATTGATTCGATACACCCAACAAACAAAAATACACCCGAATTATCACACGATCCAATAAAAACAGAGCATTAATAATAATGTTTGAAAAGCAAACTTGTAATGAATAAACATTTTACAATAAGTGTATACCTTATGATATGGTAATGATATGATAAAAAATCTACACTGGGTCCAGCCAGCCACCAGAACTTTTATTTTATAAATCATTATTATTTATAACTAACATGCAATTCAATAATAAACCTTACCTATATCACTACCAGTATTTCGTTAAGGCATAACTGAATATTTATATTGTCCAATCTATCAGGAAGCATGTTATCTTAATTAGTAATTGATGGCATTTTATTGACATTAGGTATTGTGTAAGCTTCATTCCTTAGTCCTGGGGTACATGAGGGTAACAGTAACTAAACATGCCTGTATACACTCATGTACACCAGCTATTACTGTATAACTAACTATTTTAGAGAGACAATATCAAAATTATAATACGTAAAAAGAAAGTTATTTTTATTAAAATACATACCTACCTACTAATGCTTTGAGTAGGCAAGTACAGTAATGTTTTAAAAGCTATAGCTTAAATACGAACAAAAAAGTAATAGGTAGGTACATCAAGAAAATTCATACAATATATTCGTTACATAGAATTGCAAGTATCGGTTTCAAACCACAAAGGCCCATTTACACGAAGAGTTTCTCGTCCGTTTTGTGGCGAGAAATAGCATGCGAGTCTCGTAAGTGCTCGTAAGTCAGCAATTACCGCACTCACGCGTTCACATTCTACCAATAAAACACAAAAATTTGTCTGTGATTATATCATACGAGGTTCTTCAGGCAGTTGTCGCCAACTTTCCACATGCGACAAACGTACCATCGCGGACATGTGCGGTGAACCACTTTTCGACCTTATTACTAAGGTAATAAGGTTGATAAGTGGTTCACCGCAAATGTCCGCGATGGTAAATTATAGTTTACATTAGACTTTTTTTTCGATAACCGCTTCTTTCCGAGGCCAGAAACTCTCCATGAGCCTTTATTCAATGTGTTGAAACAACCGATGCAACAACAAAATGTCAGAGAAACTTTGAATAAAACTGAATACATCCAAATACAACATTGTTGATTTAATCAAATATTTTAATCCTAATTGTTACTACTTTATAATCAAGTGCACTTAATGAATTCTCACTACATTAATAGTTCCATTTGTTTGAGTTATTATTAGCGTACTTATACCTACAGAAATACTAAATGTCCCATGTAAATGGTCCACAGTAACTGAAAGCACAGTCACAAAGAGAGCGTCGTCTCCTTATTTTTTTATCTGAGCATAAATAAGTACTCTTCAAATATTTTGTTCCCTACGATGCCTGCTAGAATAGTACCGCCCAAGTTGAACGTCTAGAATCCTAGGATCCAACTCTACATGGGTCACCAAGTAGCTCGCAAATGACGTATACGCTTGTAAGCATTTCTATCTGTCGATAATTCGATATAACAACAGCATGATAATTTGACTTTTGAATTCATGTATTTTTAATGTATGCAAAGCATTCAACTCCCAAAATTCTTCTCCCCAATATATTTTCTAAAAGCAAATGACTAGACCTTAATTCCATTTTTATTATAAAATCAAAATTAACAGTACCCATGAGTTTTTGTAATGGGACATCAGGGTAAAAATTGATCCTTATCAGCAACACTATGATCGCTCAGACAGAGTACAATTCTTGATTAATCTGGCGGACTTTTTACATTTCTCAGAAATATGGTTTATCTTTATTTCTTGTAACTTAGGTTTACACCCTGAAATCTTATGTAAAAAATTCAGCCAGTATATATTATTCTTACTGTCGTAAGTTTGTTATTCGTTACGTATAATTCACTTGAGGAACTCGACGGCGATGGTCTAGAGGCCGTTAAAAATCGTGGATCGTTTTATATCTCATGGACGGAGATTACGTTCACTTACTAACATTGTTCCATATTGTTTACATTACTACATGTGCGGGTATCGGGCAATATCACACGTGATATGCTTAATATTATGTATGTACTTATTTATTTGTGTCCAAATCTAGTATCAGTATCACAATAGCCTTACTGACTGAAAGCATCGGATCCTCGATCTCTTCGCTACTCATACAACTATTTATTCGTTTTATTTAGAGCCTAATATAATTATTATGTAACCATTATTTGATATACTTTTAATTAAGATTCGTGAAAGGGATATTCAGTATAAATTACGTAGTTTGTCATTTTCTTGATTACATTTAAATTTTAACTTAAAGGGGTCATGTCTTACCGAGTAGGTATTATTTCAGTTACAATAAAATTGGTAATGGACGATTCTACTCTCAATATTATTTATTCTCATACTGATAAGCATAAATCTTTGCTCAAAGAGAATATTGATGTATACAAATGTTTATAGCAGCCCAACTAATACCACAGTGTACCTACACTACTTGCAGTAACCAAATGTGAACAGGGTCATCACACGAGTTTTACTCTGGCAATGCTGCATACAAATTAACTACCTATAGTAATTAGCAAATTTTAAATAGCCTATTCATTTGGTAAATATATTCATATTCAGCATTAGTGATCCCTCTATGTGAATGACAGACGCTTTATATTCATATATAAATCATAGTACTGACTTGCTTTGATTTTGAGTATGACCTCTTTTCAGCATTAACCCCCAGAAACGTCATACATATTCTTTTATATGCACCCACAAACACTACAACCCTGGATTGCTTTGCAAAAACACCTGCGTTGACATTCTGAAAATAGTTAGATGTAGGTAGACTGTGCTAAAAACAAGAGGGCTTTTGACTACGACTAAATAGAAGAGCACTGTTTGAACCCTTACACGTTAATACTTAGTAAAAAATAATGCATCTCTAAACTATACGTGTCTATAATGGAAGCATTAACAATCGGTCAATTCCGTGAGTGCTAAATTGCCTAAGCTTAATAATTAAATGCGTAAAGAATGAGAAGTAAAATTGCTTGAACATAACCTTATTCATCAATGAGTACAATGTTGAACTCGTTCAAACAATTTTGACCCCTACGTCATTATGGTCCATCTTTTACATTTTGATATAATGACACACCTGCAGTGCTATACACAACCAGAGTTCACTAATTATAACTACCAAGTACTTTTTTCCCATTGGAATATAATGTTAAAGCGCAAACTGTATTCGTGTAAAATGTATGGAAGATTAGGATCGATAGAAACATGGTCAGTCTTAAATATAAATAAACAGTAAGAAAATCAACTAGCATCGGTCTTACGTAAGTAAATAAATTAATTATATATTGCATGCTATTCACGAATATTCAATTCGATGTTTAATTTATGTAATGTGAATACAATAATAATTATCTACTTCCAAGGTAGCGTTAACAATACGACACGAAATGATTCTATGGTGAGTTCTAGGACCGACACAAAACAGAGCGGCAATTCTGGTAATTTTAAGAATGTTTGCATTCTAATCTCAGTCACAATCTGTCAAAAATTGTTTAGCGTTTACCAAAATTTTTGACATTTGGTTGTCGCTGAGATGAGATTGGGACTAGATTTGGAACGTTTTTGATTACGGAAATTGGCCTTCAAGGAGACAATTTCTCGTAATTTTAAGAACATTCTCAGTCTCAATATGTCAAAAATACCAATAATTTCCCTACATTTTTGACATTTGATTGTCGCTGAGATGAGATTGCGATTAGGCTTTGAACGTTTTAAGTTACGGGAATTGGGCTTCAGTTATGCCTAGCAGAAAGACACAGTGTTAGTGTGAAGCTATTGTCTACGATTCTGTCTTCTATGAGCATAAATAATTACAAACAAACCTGTTTCTCTATGGGTTTTATGAAGTTACCGATTAATGGTTAATTATGATCCGTCTTTCTTTCGGCACACAATTACTGTTTTAAAGTGTAAAACAGTCCTTTTTTTTTCTAAAAACATCATTTAATTTTAGCGCATAAATGCTCATAAAGGAGACATTCAGGAAATGTATGAATCTAAATTGCCCTTTAACCATAGATACATTATTGTCAACATTTAATAGTGATTTAGTCATGGGGCTATAATTTTTTATAAAAGCATTAAGGCTAAAGTGCCAGGGTAGCCCGCAAAATTCAAATATTCTTACGTTTTTTGTAATCTGCAGGTCAGTGTCAGGTTGTATGTTGATTCAAATATGATTCACGACCGTAAAAAATGTGTATTTACAAAATTATAATCATTATTAAAGTCATCAATACAACTCTCTAAGACCTAGTTACCCTCTTGATTGACTATTTCATGAAATCGTGACATTTGAGGACAATTCTAACTTAACGAGTTGTATTGCTGGTTCTAATGATTATAATACTGTAAATACATATTTCTTACGGTCGCGAATCATATTTGAATCAACATAATACAACCTGACACTGACCTGCAAATTGTAAAAAACGTAATAACATTTGAATTTTGCGGGTTTCGCCCTTAAATGATTTGTGGTACAAGCGGGCCTAAACAAAGATTATATTACGTTTAACTGGTCAGCCACTTAACTTCGCGCACAGGATTTGATATGTGTAAACAATAATTGAATATTGGTTAATCATTTGTGGACATTCGTAGAACACACCATGGTATATACGTGGAATAATTATTGTCGTACCGTTAGCGTCACCTAATGCATTACGGGTGTAAAAATACCCTTAACGAAAAACATTCTTATTTATATATTTATTTTATTATTTATGTACAGACAACATATGTATGTGTGTACGTGTATTCTTAACATTACAATGTTTTAGAAATAATTTTTGCTCAATTTTACTGTTAGCTCGTACATAATGCGTAGATGCGTCGGCTTCGTTAAGGGTTTTTTACGCATAACACAGATTACAAATAATGTGTTGACAGTGTAATTCAACTACAATTTTTTAACATTGAAAAAAATTATAAAACAATTTAAACCTATTAATCACATTCTTCATAATACAAATTTTAGCTTTCGGGCTTATTGAAATAATGAGAAAAGCCAACATCTAGGCCTCAAATAAATAAATACCTTAAGTCTTGCAATAGCAACGCCACTCTAAATATTAGGAAACAGCCAATTCTTTTTTCTGGAGCAAAAGTAATGGAACACTTTCTGAAAAACAAAAATAAACGATTTTAATTTTTCTGTTCACGAAGAAGGCAAAATAGTGGTACACATCATTTTAGTGGCCTCGCCAGAGAATATCGTATTCATTTGTAGGACTCATAATTCTCCTGCCCTTATCCTTTGATGTATTATTCTTCCAAACTTCTCTATTAGTCGTCTTCTCGATAGCTAACTCCTTTCTAGCCATATCATCTTTCACACACTCCATCCATCTTTTATTTGGCATTCCCCGAGCCATTGATATTCAAACTCAAAACTTTCCTCGCGACATTTTCCTCATTCCTCCGCATCACATGCCCATACCATGACAACTAATTCCCACACAACTTTTCAGTCACCGGTGCCACTTTCAGATTTCCTCTTATGTACTCATTTCTTATTCTATCCATTCGCGTAACATCACACATCCCTCTTAGCATTCTCATCTCAGCTGCATGCAATTCCTTTCATTCATCCCTTTTGTGACCCAACATTCTGATCCATACAAGACAGCAGGTAAATGATAAATGATTTTATTTCTGTAAGTAGGTTTATATAAACACTTTTACACGTCAAACATTTTTTTTTTTAACTAGATGAGGCCGGCGTTTCCTATCTGACTACTCTGAGAAGAACCAGTCTAACCATTGTTTTATAAATCTTCCCTTATTTCTAGGACTCATAATCATAAATGCATTTATTTATTATTTCAGGTAAAAAATCTTGATGGAGGGGTCAGTCAAGTCACCCAGCGATCATCGCAGGTACAGTAGAGGAGTTGGCCCGTACCCTGCGCAGTCACACCGAAATGTTCTTTGAAAATATTAGGTGCGCCCAAGAATCTACTGTTTCCGGCACTCCAGAAGCGGGGTTCATACATAACCCATCAAGTATTTTTCAATACAAAATAGAAGAACAACTGACGAAAACTCGCGAACTCGCTCTCGTCTCTTTCGATAACTGGCGAAATGTATAGGTACACCTCTGCTTAACCTTTCGGGGAATACAGGCGTGATGGTATGTTATGTTAACATAGAAGAAGCAAGTTGTATAGAAACAAAAATATACTTACAAGATATGAATCTATTTACTCCTCATGTGTATATTATGTAAAAAGTCGAAGTGAAATGTTCCATTATAGTGAATGTAGTAGTTAGAAGTTTGGTATCACTGTGAGATTGTATAATCATCTATGGGGTTAAAATCTTTACTTTTCATGTGGGTCTCGTTGTGGGCCATCTTGTAACCCCACAAAAGCATAGCTTCTTTGCACGCCATCTGAAACATTATTATTGATTGATTACTAAATATTTCATCTCCCCTGAGGTTGTTTATCTCACAGCGCGTGAAGTATGGTCGTGAAAACGTTTTCAGATAATAACATCTGGTTCTTTATTTACTTTTATAAGGTATTTTTGCTTCGTTACACAGACTTTTTAATATTTAACGTCATGCTTCCGCACACTGCATGCACCTCAGCGGTGAAATCACAATAAATCCGACGGAATAGAAACCAGACGAGCAATTAACAAAATAATATCTTTGATAGAATCTTCTTATTATCACATCCAAGACCTTCGACGTGATCATTAACAATAATCTGCGACCAAGGAAGCATATCACTCATATTTTGAGAAAAGCATATTTCGAGAATTCCCAATTATGCGAATATCATTATGAGAATGACGGTGTTATTTAAACTGAACTGGCTGTGAGAAAACTTGTTACTGTCAATAGTTGTCCGAGAGTCAGACTTGAAAACGAACGTGGACTAGGTTATTAAATTGAATCTAGATATACTAGGTAAAATTAAAGCCTCCAAACTAGTCTCGGTCAAAGCTTAAAGATCAGACAAATTTACAGTTTGTATGCAACATTTGACCCACTCAGTTTTTGTTTTGGCTTCGCCAATGTAGTGTTAGATAATAAACCTCACCGAAAGTAAGGCTAAATAGAAAAAATCATGGGTTAGCAGCCTGATCGACAAATGTGTAGAAAGGCCTCTATCTCGTTTACTGTCAAACGTTTCGGCTTTTTTTTCCATACACCGCAATAATTATAAAAGCGTGTCCAGCTACGCTTTAATTAGGATTCCGTAGTCAGTCGCATATTATAACAAAGTGAATCTTTGGGCTTATTCCAAACGGATCCCACATAGTGGGAACGTGGATAAAATGAATATTTTGTTCCGATCCGATCCCACTTTGTGGAATTCAAGCCAATCTTTGCGATATTTGACGATGACAACTATGAGCCGAGTGGGCAAAGGAACCATGAACTCGACCTTAGAGTACATTAAAAGTGTCTCTTTTAGTTTTTTTGAAGATTCTCTTAGTTTAGCGAGGAATCAAACCCATTATTTGATGCAAGCAGTATGATTCTGTATAATATACCTACTCGGGAAAAGTTGCTGAGTTCTTCCATAATTTTCATTCGGCGAATGATGATAAGGATTTTTAAGTAGGCAGTTAAAATTTTATTGCAAATTGAAACATTTTAATGAATTATAATCGACATGTAAACCAACGGTTGATAAACTGAAAATAGCAGATCCATATTTCAAAAACTTTACGTTTCCAAATGCAATTCTTAAGCTTTTTTCCCCGTTACTGATGACACGGGCCGACAGTTAGAGGTAACATTGTTATCTCAAAATGGACATCTATTTCTAGTCAAATTATTGCAGTGGTGAAAAATCGTTCTCCTACGAGCTCAGAACATTTGTGGAAGCTATTAGCGAGCGAATGGAACAAATTAGATGAAGATTATTTTAATTAATTAAATAATAGGATGCCTAGAATATGCGAGAAGCTAATAAAGGAAAAAGGAGGACACTTTGATGAAGCTAAAATTTAATTTAATTTTATATTGTATGTAAAATTGTTGCAAATGGTGGCGCGTGTGTTGGATCATTCGGTTCCCTACAAAATGGTTGAGCTGGATGGTGCTGATCCACGCGTCATGTTCGTGAACGGGCGCCGTCAGTGGAGACTGGTCATCTCTTAGCTGCCAGGGCTTATTTTTAATCTTATATTTTAAATTGTTTTAATTATCTATTTTTTACATTGTTCTCACATATAGAAGCAACAAGAACAATAACAATGTACCTACCCAGGATTTTGTAACAATTTTGATTTAAAAGTGTCCATGGAGTTTCTTGCCCATTCTTCTCCATAGAGATCTACGTTTTGGAATGGGCGACTAGCTTCAATTTTCTGACTAACTGACCGACTCTTTGACAATTCAAAAGTGCCTGTAATTGGTTTAATTGAAATAAATGCTTTGAGTTTGAGTTTGAGTTCTGCTTAAATTAGTTTTTGTTTATGTTTTAATTCTTTATCAATACATTGAAATTGAAATGACTTTGTTTTGTTTTATTTGATTTTACCTTGCTGCTTCCAAACTTTTGGACGGTAGTGTACGTTCAAAGTGACAGTTCTACTTTTTTGTCGGATTTTGGCACCAAATTAGAGTGGTTGTAAAGTGTTTTTCGTCTGACGGGCAGAAAAATTCTTGCAAGTACATAACTGTCTTTATTTTTATTAGTAGACTATATTCCTAGTGTAATTACGCAGTGAACAATGTATAAAACTAAAAATTGTGGTAGTTGTGAGAGTTTAAACTTGGTAGGAAGTATTTTCGCTATATCCATTTAGGAAACTACTAAGTGGGAAAATAATTTCCTATATCCGCGTTGAGTTTGTACGGTGGGTGACTGAGAGCTTACAGCTGTAACTCTTGTAGCTTTGCGATGGTCTGTCGTGAAGTGTGAGCTCGCGCGTTGTCGTGGAGAAGCAATGGGGAAGAGCGATTGACCAGTATTGGTTGTTGAATTGCGGGTTTCTCCATCACTGTTTGCAATTCTTGGCAATAGACATCTGCCGTCACTGTTGTGCCATTCGGTAAGAAGCTGTGATGTACAAGTCCGGCACTGGTCCACCAGACAGTCACCATCATCTTCCTATGAGAAATCTATTTTTTAGCGCACTGATTAGGCGCTGTACCCGGATCCACCCACTGAGACGAACGCGTACGGTTGTCGTACAGGATCCATTTTTCATCGCAGGTAACAATTCGATTTAGAATTCCCTCGTTTCTATGCCGATTCAGTAGTGCTATACATGCTTCGACGCGTGTCTCGCTGTTGGTCGCCTAGTTCGTGTGGCACCCACTTATCTAGCTTTTTAATCTTTCCGATTTGACGCAAGTGCTTCAATTTACGTTTACTATTTTAAGTTTATTTTTTATTTTCCGTTTTTTTGTTTTTGTATTGTGTGCCTTAATCTGGGTCAAATAAATTTATTTTCTATCTTTCTTTCTTTCAATGTTGTTTTGACACTAACTCCAAGGCCCGCAGCGAGCTCAGCCATAGATTGAGTTGGATCCGCTTCAACTATCGCCTTCAATTCGTCGTTGTCGACAATACCTAGTTGCCGGCCGACCGCGAGGCTCGTTCTTCAATTCAAAATTTCTAGATTTAAAACGATTGAACCAATAATGGACCGTGTTTATGCAAGCAGTGTTAGGCCCGTACACGTCGTTAATGTTTCGCGTTGTTTGCGCAACGGTATTTCCACTTAGGAACTCATATTCGAAAATTGTACGAATTTTACACACACACCTCTGCCCAGCCCTTCGGGGAATACAGGCGTGAAGTTATGTTATGTACGAATTTTCATTTTATCCATGGCGCCAAAAACTACCACAATTTCACAAAAACAAAAACTATCTAAAAACAAATGACTGAATTTGAAATTAAATTAACACGGCTTTAGAATAAAATTTAATTGAATTTCGAATTTCGCGCCAATCCACAGATAATTATATCTGAAAATGCTGGTTATAGAATCTCCAATTAGATAAGTAAAGACCTATTATTTAGTATACAAGGGCTTTAATCAACATTACCTAGAATAGAACTCTTCACTTTCAACAAGTAAAAGACACGTTATAATTTTCATATAACTCTAACATCCAAAGACCTTCTATGAAGTACAAGCTTGCTAATTTATCTCTAAGTACCTTGTTGAAGACTTAGATAAGAAAATCGTTTAATTGGTAATAATAATTCTATGCACATTTCGTTCTTAGACGAAGCGTTCTGACGAAACGTTTAACTTTGTTTGCGATTAGATGGCCTGCAAGAAGTCCAGACCTGACGCCTCTGGACTATTTTTTATGGGGTCATGTAAAAAATGTTATTTACAAAAAGTCTTATGAGACTGTAGAAGAGCTAAGGGTTGAGGTAGAAAATGTTATTAGGAGCATACACCACAACACTTTGCAGAAGGCTACACGAAGTGAATTTCAAAAATGACTACATTTGTGTATCTGTAACGAGCGGTCTCATTTCGAACAACTTTAACTTTCTGAGAACAATGTAAAAAATTAAAAACAATTGAAAATAAGGCGTGACAGTTAAGAGATGACCAGTCTCAACTGACGGCGCCCGTTCAATAACATAACGCGTGGATGAGCACCATCCAGCTCAAACATTTTGTAGGGAATCGAATGATCCAACACACGCGCTACCATCAGCGAGACATTTCGAGCGTTACAAACTGCTACGTTACACATTACAACAGTAGAAC
Organism: Fissipunctia ypsillon; assembly: GCA_947568875.1. Lineage (NCBI taxonomy): Eukaryota > Metazoa > Arthropoda > Insecta > Lepidoptera > Noctuidae > Fissipunctia > Fissipunctia ypsillon. The sequence goes on along the minus strand of OX387645.1, from coordinate 18,788,738 downwards.
ATTCTACCCATAGAACAGTCCAGAATCGTGTATAGCTCCTGTGGCAAAGAGAACTATACCAGTGTATATAAAGGTCTACACACAAAACTATTTCTATTATAAACACAGGAAGAAAATGTTAAGGGCCGACGCAGCCCGGACGAAGCGCAGCGCGGTTTTCACTGGCAAACAAATATCAACTTTGTTCTAGTTGAAAAAAGTTTTAAATAAACCTTCCGGCGATATATTCCACCACGTGTCAACGTTCGAAAAGTAGTGGGGCGATAGCTTCTGCGATGTGGCAGTAAGATTTGACGTTGAAAACCATTGATTTACCAGCGATACGTTTACACCTGATTTATAAAAAGAGGTAGCAAGCAAATAAAACCGATACAACCGTTGCTGTCTAATAAGATTTTTTCAATATTAGTTGGTAAACAACGCAAGTAAAATCGTTCGCGAGTCTGGACGGACAGGTTGTGTGCCTGTTTTTGTTGTATTTAGAGAAAAAAAAAACATTGTGTTTGTTGTGTTAAGTCGGTTAGTCTCGATTATTTTGATAATATATTTGCTGCATTATGAGTGTTTTTGTGTCACAAAATTATCATTTTAGGTAGCAAAATATGGCTCAAATTGCCATTCATCTCAGTTTAACTCATAACAAATCTTTAGATTCAGAAACGAAATTACTTTTACATATACCATAACAAAGAAAATACTATATTTACTAATTTCAAAAATATACACATTAATATAGCAATTCATGCAAAACCATTGAAAAATCACGAAAAGAACGCGGGAAGTATTTGAGATGCGCGCGCCAGCATCCGCGCCTGTCGCTTACCCGGTAAGGCTAAACTAACTGCTTGAAAATATAAATATACATAGGTAATTCTATTAGTCAGAGAGAGCATCAACGCGAACAGAGGTACGCGGTGTGGGTAATTTATTTTGGACTTTATTCTAAGAGACGCAATGTTGATACTTGTTTAGCAGAGAAAACCGCGCTATATTGTGCTTAGCCAGGTGTGCGCCGGTCCTTATGTTACATCTTTAAGATCGGTCAACGGCTGAGAGGCTGTTAAAACTTTCCTTACTAATATAAACACAAAAAGTTTTAATCGACTTCAAAAAAAGGAGGAGGTTATCAATTCGGTTGATTTTTTTTTTCACGTTTGTTACCAGTACTTCGTCATTTATAAACCGACTTGGAAAATTCTTGTTTTATTTGAAAGGGCATACTTCCAGATTGGTCCCGTTTTTATTAAAATCCAGTTCTGATGATAGGATCCATAAGGAATTGAGGGAACTCCTCAAATATTATAGACATACACTTAGCGATTTTGGTATTTTCATCAACAAGTCAAACATTTGCATTCAGAAAGTATCATTTGGTGAAATGGAACTGACGAAGAAGACCACAGATGGCCACGGGAACTCCTCAATGTATTTTACGGGTGGCGATAAGATATATCGATTAAGATAGTTAAGTGACTATAACGAAGCCAATTTAAATAAATGGTTCTGATGAAAATGGTACCATCGAACTGATCTGATGATGAAGCCGGAAGGTAGTCACCGGAACTCCGTAATAAAACAATGTAGGTATCCTAGACGTGTTTGGAGTTATTGGAATTGTCATGAAATGCACACTGCTATAAATTATTTTAATGGTAATATGCTTCAAATTGCGCTACTTGAATTGTATGTTATGTGTGGCCTTGATTGTCAGAAGACAGATTTCGTCAACGATCTGTCGTCGTATGGTTGATTGAATAATTTGTTGGCGACGGCATCCAAACGTGATAAAACTACGCCTTCCAAACTTCTGACACGACTTAGCGCGACATATATTTGCCTTTTTGCAAAGTTTTTATTTGAAAGGGTATACTCCTGTGGCCGCATATAAATTTAGTCGAATTCTGATGATGGCTTTTTAGTTAGCAATACGTATTTTGTTCCATTTAGTGTATGTTGATGATGTTATAATAACTTCCTGTCACTGTTATTTACTTAGCCAAGTATGGTATACGAATCGGGGTGGGGTAGGTACTACAACTAAAAAGTAGAAAATAAAAAGTTATTTACAAAAAAAAAAACAACCGACTTTCAAAAAACATTACAAAGTGAATAATAACTTTAATTTCAAAAGTCGGTGGCAAAAATCGAAAATATTAAACCAAAGACATCAACTTCCGAAATTAGTGTTTTTTTTTTTGGAAGTCGGTTTTTTTTTTATAACATGTATACTTTTAATTCAGAACTAACTGATCTTTTCCAGCTCTAGACGACGTCCATGGTTTCATGAACTTGGTTTAGTGTTTCATTGGAAGACATTTTTTCACTGTAAAAGTAATTTATGTTTAAGAAAACTTGTAAATCTTTCAACAAAGTAATTTTATACAAATATATGTAATAAAAAGTCAACAAAATTAGCTTATAAGGTCATCTGCTCATAATCGTGCACAGCCAGACACACATCCTTGACAATTGTTGTGATCTTCATGATAACACCCATATTCATATTCAGAAATATGTAGTGAAAAAGTATTGGAGTAGTAGTACCATTATAATAATATTATAACATACCTGTATCTCATCTACAAAATCAAAGTCCAGTGCATTCTTCCATCTGAAAGGCACATCTTGGGAGACTCTGAAGGTGGAACTCACACCGGCCACCTCGACATTCGTATGTGTCCGCAAGAACTCATCAATCGATTGCGTGGCACTAAGCCTTAGGAACTTTAGAATTCGATGAGTAGTAATATTAGGCTTCAGTGCTAATTCTTCGTACCGCAACACCCTAGAAACATCAAGATAGATTAGCCAAATTCAGAACTTAATTTTAATAGAAATAAAATTCCATAATGGAATCCCTTAACAAATTCTAGATCAGGGGTTCCCAAACTTATTTTGTCTACTGCCTACTTTGAGAATAAATATTTTTTTAGTGCCCCCATTTTTTCACCTACTTAAAAACCACTATAACTTCAAATTAAATTAATTATTGTGAGCTATATTAGCGGAGAGTTAAACATTTTCTGTGTCTCTTACTGCCCCCCTTTATGCCTGCAGCACCCACAAGGGGGCGTTATCGCCCACTTTGGGAAAGGCTGTTCTAGATGTAGCAAGTAAAACTTGATCATCTGCATGGGAAAGACATTTAGAAGGCAACTCATTCATCATAATCTTCACCATCCATGAATAATTTAAACAGCCATCCTGAAGATATAAAACTGTCTTTGTATGTCCATGTAATATGCAACATGACTGGTGGTAGATCAACTTCTGTAAGTTATAATGACCTTAGTTCTATGTGGAACTAAGGTCATACTGAAGGGCATAATAATTTATGTTCACATTTTACAAATTAAATGATGATATATGTGAATCATGCCTAATTTCCTTCAATATGTCCAATGTTTTGGAAGTCATCTGACCCTGTATATCCTAAAAGAACAAGCATGTTTCTATTTGTAATCAAATATTTTTTTTTACATATTTTTTCCTTCAGTTTATAAAGCATGTAAACAATAAAAATAAATAATTAAAAAAACATGACTGCTCTGTCAAAAAATGAACTAAAAATTAAAAAACACCACTGCCCTGCCAAAAATCGAACTAAAAAGTAAAAAACAAGTTGTATCAGTTAATCTGTATATACAAAGTGAAAGGTCACTTCATTTACTCCCTGACTAAACAGATAAATAAAATTGTCATTGCTGTTGAGGGACCATTCTGTGGAACACTATTTAATCTAAGAGGTCCAATTGCAATGACAATTTTATTTTGCACTCCATTTTTGGGGCAGTCATGTAAAAATAATTTTTTTCTTCATTATATTCATTATGGTTCTTGCTGATAACAATTTTAATGTGGAAAATTAGTTAATAATGTGGAACTAAATCAATATTTAGTTCCACCATAGAAAATATTTTTTTTAAATTTAACATGTGCATAATTTTACTTATTTTGCCAGAAATGAATTATTAAATATGAAAGAAAATCATTTGTGACAAACTATATGACCATACAACTAGCATGGTCTTAATTAATTTAAAAAAAACTTTCGCTTCACACTAACTGTTGACTGAGAAATACAGGATAAGTTTAAAAGGAGTGCGGATATTTTAGCAAGTAATCAGGTGCATAAAACTGAACAACTTTCCCCAAGGAACATAGGTCGAAATCTAAAAATAAAATTCAACTTCTCATACAAATGTAAGTCACGTGACCAGTCACTTTGTATGAAAAGCCGATTTTCAATTTTAAGATTTCAAACTATGTTCCTTGGGGAAAGTTGTCCAGTTTTATGCACCTAATTACCTGCTAAAATATCCGCACTCCTTTTAAAATTATCCTGTATAATTAAGTTGAATTTTAAACTAAGAGATAATTTGTAAAATCAAAATCACTCACATAAGTCTATCAGGATATTGCTGCTGTATTCGGCCTGCTGCCACATAGTCACTGATCATGTCCGCACAAACCAGTGATGGCTCCCAGCAATCCGGAGCAGGCTGGCAGAAGTTACGGTGCTGTCTGGACTGCATCACACCGCGAGGGTCGCGGATCAATAGTATCACCTTCACATTTAGCCTTAAATTTAAAATAAATAGTCTATAACTTTATGTTGAAAATCTATTCAAAATTACTAAACTATAAACAACAAAAACAACAATACTCAACAATGTTTGAAACCATTCTAAGTTAATTGAACTTTATTAATTGTGAACAAGTAGTTGTTTTTTTTTATTTTTTATTTACTTGCAAACCATAAATCTAAACAAACATGAATTTAATATTAACAATTATTAACATCTACAGTGAAGTTAAATAGTAAACCCAAACAGTATACTTATTATTTTGTCTACACTAGAAGCACAAATATTAATTGCAATAAACTTACTCTTTGTCATCCAGTATTTCCTGGATGAGCCGCAATCTTAGACGTACAACCTTCATGGTTTGAAAAGGAAAGAGCTTACATAACCGTGATGTGAACTCAGCATCATAACACAGTTCTTTCTTATATTTACAATGGTCCCAAAGTCTGGTGTTATGGCTGAACTGATTCAAATGCTTACTACCATACTTAAAGTAATCTTCTAAGCCTTCATAATTACATTTCAACATAGTCTTGATGGTGCTCAAGGCTCGATTAGATTCTGGTGGCCCCCTTATTTGTATAATTCCATACTTAAGTAGTGGTTCATAATGATAATAAGTACCTGGCATTGCATTTAATACTTCTCCAAGAAATGTGGTTCCTGATCTCCATGTTGATATAATTAAACTTTGCAGGGGCCGGCCCCCTGATTCCATAACTAAATCTTCCAATACATGTGCACCAGTTTCAGAAAAGTTGTATTTAGAGAGTTGATATTTGATTTTTGATCGTGTTTTTTCCAGTAACTTCTTGATATCTGGAGAACCATCATAGGTGACTGTGGGTATATGTTGCGTATAGGTTTCCTCTCCGTATTCGACTTTTAAAAAATTTCTAACATTTCTCCGGCTTTCAATGGACGGACGATAATATGTGTTATCTGCATATCGACTTCCAGCAAGAATTAGAAGAACACTGAGACCAAATGCGAAACATATTGAGTAAAAGTTAACTCGCCGCAACATCACGTTTTAAAAACGAACAAAACAATATAGTAGAATTTGTAAGGATGAAGATAATTTATTATACAATACGCGAACTACCAATACACACTCACTGTCATTTTTTTATTGGATTTGATTGCATAAAAATTATAATTCCATATTTTTCGTTTCCGCGGAAACACCGCATTGCACCTTCACCGCCATTTTGAACGAATGACGTACAGTTTGTCAAAAATAACTTTTTAAGTTTTCTGTGTATGACAACGGAAAGTTACATCACTCAGCGCTAGCTTAAAAGCTCACTTCACTTGAAGAAAAAACTTAACTGAACAATCTATTCAGATTAAAAAATTACAAAATAAATTTAAATAGTTAAATATAAAATACAGCACGATAGCACTGCCGAAACTGTTTACGTGACCAACTTAGACCGCTGATATTCTTAAAGTACGCTGTGAACGTACATAGCGTTTGATTAGGTATTTTACCTATTCTGATCCGATCACTGATTGGCTAATGCAATAAATACTTAAAACAATATAATTAATTAATACTCCGAGAGACAACTGTACACTCGGACCGTTACAGGCAGTTATTCGTGTTAATCAATTGGAATGCAATTAAAAATCTTAGTTCTTCGTTACCTACATCTATTAAGTAGGGTCTGTTGAATTCTTTCAGTTTCCAGTAGAAGAGACACGCCTGGGTGTAACAAAAATGAACCTGACTATAACTGACCATGAAATCACCAGCATGAAACTATAATTTTATTGGAAAAAACCTTTAGCTTCCTGTTTCACTGGAGAGATCATTCGCTTCGAGGAACCAGCGTGCAGCACAACTTCCATTCACAGAGTCGATATTATTGAGTTTGGCTTTGTAGTCGGCTGGGCCAGCTCAATTTTTTAAGCTTTCTGCTTCCGGTCTATGGGAACTCGTCTATTTACACAAATAAATAAAACTGAAGTCTTTATAAGTAATGTGATAAAAATAACAGTTTTTTTCTAAAAGAATATGAAAATATGAAAGTATAATTATACTTACGGTACTTATTCATAAAAAAAAGCTATTTTTAAAATTTTTGTCTGTCTGTCTGTCTATTTGTTCCAGCTAATCTCCGAAACAGCTGTAACGATTTTGAAGGGACTTTCACTGGCAGATAGCTGATGTTACGGGAAGTAACCTAAGCTACTTTTGTTTTAGAAAAATAATTAGGGTTCCGCGCATAAAAAAATAAAACCCATGAAATTGTGAACAAAAAGTCGGATTTGAAAAATTCTTTTTGGATTTGGTAGCCCAATTCTCGAGGTTAGTTATAGGCTATTTAACATCAAGCTACGACCCTTAGGAGCCGAGCAAAAAGAAAAAAGTCAATAAGAACATATGCGAACACGAGTAATAGCGCAGGCGGGCGATGCAACGCGAGTGCGACGGGTCGGGGGACGAGGGAGTTTTATTAAAATGTGGCTGTTATTTTAGCATATTGTATATCTTACGACTTCCACGCGAACAAAGTCGTGGGGCACAGCTAGTAAGGTAATAAGGTTGAAAAGAAGTACACCGCAAATGTCTGCGATGGTACATGGTTAATTATTTTTCTGATCTGACCAAAATCCGTCGGTACCATGTGGGCGGTTTTGTGTGTATATGACTGACTTAGTACTGGTTACTACTACTAGGTAGGTGTAGAAGCAAATCGTTGTTGAAACTAAACAGTCCGATGGTCTCCTGAGGCGTAGGCTATGCTTCCGGTCAGACCGATTTGATTAGATTTTTGGCTGACTAACTGATTATATTGATTCTCCCATGTAATATTAGTTTAGATAGTAGGTATTAGATCTTTATGCCTACCTATTTTAGTTTTGAAGATATAAATTCAATTGATATTGATTGATAGATTCTATTTAATTGATATCGGTTTTGTAGGCAATTGAAGGTTAACAGAAGGTCGGCAACCCAGCACACTAACTCGCATTTCTGTTTACTAAGCGTTTAGGTACTTAATATTTTGAGTGGTGATTTAGGTAGGCTGGGCAGTCAGCTTCAGCACCACTACCACTGGCTGTTTATACAAGGTGTAATTTTAATAACGCATAACGTTTTAAGGGTCATTGTACTCATCATTATGAACAACTTTTACTATGGGAACAAACATGAAATCGCTAAAAACATATCAGCTATTCCCTACATTTATGTTCACATAACTCGTCAAAATGTAGGGAACAGCAGATTTTCTTGGCAAAAGTTGTTCATAATGATGAGTACAATGACCCCTTTAGAAACTTTTACCTTGAGCGGGCCTAGCATAGTAGGTACCAATAATGCTAGGCCAGCTTACTGGTTTTTGGGTTTCGTACCTATCTCGAAACGAAAAAACGGAACCCCTATAGGATCACTCGTGTGTCTGTCTGTCCGTCTGTTATAGCCAATTTGCTCCGATTTTATTGAATTTTGAATACGGGGGTTCACTTTCGGGGCAAATAAGAAAATTGTAAATAAAATAAATAGTTCTAAGTTATTTAAGAAAATAGACGAAAATTGATCATACTCCCCCCCCCCCTTATCTCCGAAACAACTGCACCTGTTTGAAAAAAAAAATATAGAAAATATTTCTATAAGTAGGTACTTATAAATTACAGGAAAACTTACGAGTAGGTATATCGAGCCTTTACAGGAAAAACATCGTAAGCGCCAAAAATTACAAAACTATTTTTTCTTCGTAACCTCATATTTAGACAGTTTTACATCTTATCGTGATTACTTTTATATTTTATTTTAAATTTACACGACTTTATTGTTGTAAGAAATAACCATTTCCTGTAGAAAGTGCAAATTATCGCTTACGATGTTCTTCCTGAAATAAAAATAAATAAAAAATAAATAAAAATTTTTATTCAAAAATTTACAAAATACGTAATAAATACAAAGTCCCAGATTATATAATAAACATCTTACATTTCATGAAATGGCTCGACGTGAAGTCTATGGTCTTAAAATAACATGGTAAATCTCTCAATATTGTGCGTACAAACTTACATTTGCAGTCGGAATGTATGGGAGAACATGTTTTTCAATTAAGTACAATGTTATGTTTGTTCTTGTGATATTCTTTCTCTGCTTTCTTCATCCCAATTACGGCCGATTGGTTTCACCACTGACATGCGGTCGACGGTACTAGGTAGGTAGCTATATTGTAACACTGCATAGGTATTTCACAGTGTTAACCGTAGGTAGGTACCTACTATGAAATACCCATGCAGTGTGGTATGGTCAGTATGGTAAAACCATAGTATAAAGAGGGTAGTATTTAAACGCAAATCAAAAAAAATACTTTTTATTTGCAAAAATAATCCGAATTCCAATCAAAATTACTGATTGCACAGCAAAATACTTAACACAAAATATAACTAAATAAGCTACAATTTATATTCCTGGCGCACCACTATTTATCTCAAAGTAAAGCTTTTTTATTAATGCAGAGCTCTAATAATGACTAGCGCACATTAAACCTTTTACCATTCTTGAGAAAAACAAATGATTGTAACTTACCCTTCGTACCCTTCGCTCGCTCTTTCATCCTATGTCGACGGAGCCCCGCTTAGCGGGGCTCCTATTTCTGTGTATAGGGTTTAAAGTAACCTAACCAAACCTAACCTAGGGATTAATATAGTCGCCATGTCATTTTGCTATGAGTGTGAGTATTATGTATGAGTACGCTCTGGTTAATTTGCTGTGCAGTCAGTATTTATGCTATGATTGTCGTATTTTTGTACTGGAAATAAATTGATTCCCAACTATGTTGGGGTCGGCTTCCAGTCTAACCGGATGCAGCTGAATACCAGTATTTTACATGGAGCGACTGCCTATCTGACCTCCACAACCCAGTAACTGGGTAATACGATACTTCCTTGGTAAGACTGGTTGTCAGACTTTTTGGGCTTCTGACGACCCGTAACGACTGTCAAAGATCCATGAATGACAGCCGGGACCAACGGCTTAACGTGCTTTCCGAGGCACGGAGGAGTCTCGGTATGTAAAGATGGTCACCCATCCACAGACCAACCCCGGCAAGCGTAGCTTAACCTGATGGATCGACCCGTGCGGCTGTTATTACTTAGCCACGAGCTCCTCCGTGATTTTTTATTTGATGTGCAATTAATAATATCCCGTATAAAGAGAGGAAGTACGTTATCTTCATACAAACGCACCGTGCGCGGCTTGTATGTGTGCGCCAAAGTATCTATGCGTCGCCGCACGTACACTTAAACAAATCTCGGCCCGTTTCGCAGCGCGCCAGTCGGGGCTAACATCGCACGAGGTTCGCGCATCACGGCTTCTCGGCACCGCTAAATGAATGAAAAATGTGTGATAATCGCAGGAGAACGTATTGCTGTGTGTTTGGGTTTGGCTTTTTTTTTATAAATAATACTGCTATGAATCTTGATTAAATTTCTGTGTTTGTTAGGAAAACCATTGTTGAACTTTATTGACTAATGATCACTGAATTAGTTATACAGAGATATGTGTTATCTTTGGCAAGGGCCGGGCTTTAAACTAATGAATTGGTGACAGTACTATCAGTAACCTACCGTTTACTCGTGCTCATCACCGCCCCGCGCCGCTCGTCTGTTGGCCCGTCGCTCTTTCTTTCATCGTGAAAGGTTTCATCATCGTTTAGGTACCCAGACAATACAAGTAAAAAATACAACTTCCCGACTCTTGCCAATTTATTGGCACTGAATTAAAATTTAACTAAAAGTGACAACCCTGAGACAGTAGGCAATTATATCGCGGATTGTGCCGGAGATAGCCTACTTCCTCTCTTTATACTATGGCAAAACTAACTTCTCTCTGAATGTATTTTTAATGAAAATATGATCAAGTAAATAACGGAAACACATTGTTAATGTCTAGCAAAGCGTGATGTTTTAATGGCTATAATAAAACCATCAACTTAGAAAAATATTTTTATTGTATCTGTATATTCATTGAATGCCATTTTACTTAAATATCAAATTTTGGGTTATTGTTAACACAGTTTTAAAAATTCCATACCCTCATTAATGTACATATCACAGGTATATACCTAATATACATAACTAATAGGAAGGACTAGTAGTCAATTCTAGCTTCTGTCCGCGGCTTCGTCCGCGTAAAATGTTGACTCCCGACCAACCGCTTCGCATCGCATCGCCCGCCCGCGCTATTAGATACTTACTTCGTTTTCGCTTAGCTTTCTTTCAGACTTTTCTGTTTGCTCAGCCTAAGAGTCGTAGCGTGATGTTAAATAGCCTATAACTTTCCTCAAGAATTGGGCTATCACATGCAAAAATATTTTTTCAAATCCGACTGGTATACTTACTTAGTTTCAGAGATTAGCGCATTCGAACAAACAAACAAACTCTTCAGCTTTATTATATTAAGTATAGATCAAGTCTGAAATCGCCAACCCGTCTTGAGCAAGCGTGGTGATCAATGCTCGTGCCTTCTCTGTATGAGAAGAGGCATTTGCCTTGCAGTGGGATAATTAATAGGCTAGTATATTATTATCTATACATCTATTCATAGAAATAAATAAAATTGAAGTGTTTGTTTGTAATATCAAAATACCACTTTTTACTAAATGCATATGAAAGTATAAACGGTACTTGAAAAAAAAAACAATTTTTAAAATTTTTGTATGTCGTCTGTCTGTTTATTCCAGCTAATATCCGAAACAGCTGGACCGATTTTGAGGGGACTTTCACTGCAGATAGCTGATTTTATAAGGTGTAACTTAGGCTATTTTTATTTTAGGAAAAGAATTAGGGTTCCGCGCAAAAAACAAATCAAACCCATGAAATTGTATCTTACGACTTCCACGCGAACGACCGACATGACGAACGACCGACGGGGCACAGCTAGTTCTTTATATAATCATAATACCAGACTAATATTTTTGTGTAGGTGCTTTGTGTTCTTTTAATTTATTAAAAAAAAAAAAACATTTTTTTTTTACTTCTGGAAAACTTTAGCAGATGGTTATTACGTTGTACCTACAGTTTGCACATCATCTTCTTATGTAAGTATAGTATTTTTACCAAGCAGAATGATAAAAATTCAAGTCTTCAGATAGTTAAAATATATTTATTTTATTTCACAAAGAGCCACCTTTTCTTGTAGATTGTAGGTACTTTTCAAAGATTTTTACCATAACAAAGCTGTGTGTGACCAATTACATACACAGGACAATTAATTCAACTCCACTGCCTCGTTTCGACTGCCTCGTTGGTCTAGTGGTCGCAAGCGCTACTGCTGAGCATGAGGTCCTGGGTTCGATTCCCAGGTCGGGCAAAGTGTTATTGGGTTTCCTATCTAGAATTTCTCAGTAGCAGCTTGGAGTCTGGATTTGTGCTCGGTAGATGGCAATAGGCTCGCCCCCTATTACATGGGACTTAAACATAACTAGCGATATGTGGGTATACTATAATAGGTACACCTCTGCCTAACCCTTCGGGGAAACAAGGCGAGATGTTATGTTTAATTAATTCAACCTACCTATGACCAATTTACACAATTAATTTTTGGTGACCAAATTCCAGTTGTGACCAAATCAAAATAAAACCCAGAATTAGAATTAAAATTTATTTATTTGTAAGAATGTAGTTTTATATAGTATGGTGTTAATATTTTTTAAGTTCTATACATGCTACCTCAAAATATTGGTGTACAAATATTCAAATGTCCTTCTTAACAAGTACCTACAATTAATTTTAAGATTTGTGATCTATAATAAGTCCAAAGTGAAATAATGGTGCCGATTCTCTTGTACACCGAACTAAACTAACTAAACTATTACTAAAATTCCTTACTTTTGGCTATGACTCTATGAGAATCTTAAAGCTATTCTGCAAAAAATATCACTAAATTTAAAAATAATTTTGACACAACTATATCGAATTTGACAATCGCGACTCCACGTGGTAAGTACATACTTGTTTGCCCCACCCCGTGATTTCTTTTGAGCCTGAGGCGCGCAGGGGGCAGCCTCGACGTGGTTTATATGGAATTTTTCACTTTTTGTATGGAAAATATGAAAAATGATTACCTACAAGTTGGATTTTAGGGGTTTCCGGTTTTTCTAAAGGGGGTCGAAATTTTCATTATTTTTGCGATAGGACACACCGTTTTCGAGATAATATAAATAAAAGATAAAAAGATCCAGTACTGTTTTTGCACCAGAAGTCGAGGTGTTGGTGTGAATTTTAGTTCGCGCCAACTAATTTTATTCCACACCTTTTTAGTCGCGATTAAAAATAGTCAGATTTAGTTAGAAATTATAGATTTTAGGTAAATTACCGTTTTCAGTAAACTGATAACTCAGTGCAGTCTTAGTGCTGTCAAACTAAAATATTGTTGTTGTGTCACTTTAGTTAATTTCAGAATGGGAAATCGTCGTCTGACAGGAATAAACTTGATGATTTTTAGTCTAGTTTAGTCGGATTTGTGACAAGAGAATCGGCACCAATATTATTATAATTAGGTAATTGTTACTTTCATAACAATGTCAAAATTAAGTACCTCCATGTCATCGTGGATTTTCACAATATTCCATAAATTCGCCAATATCATAAAAGGAATTATTATCCAACAATCAACTTGTCAGCTTTTTCTTGAACACGGTTTTAAGCGTCTGCTACACGGTCGCCAACTGCGCCCCGACAGAGGTGACCTGCACCCTAATTGCGTTACACACTATCAATCGGAATCTGAATGATTTTGAAGCAAATTGCTAATCCTTTGCTTCATATGTTCGAAAAATTTGTCTTCTCAACAACGTCAATAACGCAATGAACGTTGTTGAGCTGTCAAAATGAAGCCAATTCCTACTGTAAGCATGTTACGCAATTAGGGTGCTGGGTGGTTTACAACCGTCTAAAATTGTAGATGGTGGTTTATGACCAAACATGAAGCCAAACATTGAAACATTTCTGTCGGTCGCCAACCAAAGTCACCTCTGTCGGGGACGCGGCTGCCGACCGCGTAGCAGGCGTCTTACTGCCGCACTGAGAGTCGTCAGTTCGTAGTAAATGAATCAATAATTCATTGTATTGACCAAGTAAGTAGGTAGAACATGCCATGTTTGTTCTTCTGCTTGTTGTGTTCTTAGTAATAAGCGTTATTTGATCAAATTAAATTAAACATTGAAAAAAATTTGGTTGGTACTTAATTTTTTTTTTAAGTTAAACGGTTTTATTGACTGCCTACTGACTACCTACAATACTGTCTCTCCTTCTCCATCCAAAGGTTGTCTGTAAAAGATCGCTTTTAGCGATAAGACCGCCCATTGTGTCACCCTATGTGTAAAATTTCTACATTATGTATATCTGTAATTTTTATGGTGTACAATAAAGAGTATTCTATTCTGTTCTATTCTATTTTTTATTGTTTAGAAACATAATAATGATGCAGATAATGTACTAAAAGCTAAAAATAATTAGGTAGGTACCAGGTACCAGTCATCACACCAATCTCTTCATCAATACAGGGCATTGATCACGATCAGACTAAAACAAAAATTGTGGGGCGTAGCGTAACCTAAATAAATATGCAAATGATCGTTCTGTGATATCGCACGATGATAGTGATGGATTTACTTTTTCACACATTTTGCATGTTGTCTATTGAGAAGATGCATCAAAAGTAAAAGCATATGATATGAGCGACTGACTGTAGATAATAGAAATTCTACTCGCCCCACGATTTTATTTAAGTCTGATCAATGCCCTGTATAGATGAGGAGAGCGGTGTTATGACTGGTATCTGGTACCTACCTAATTATTATTTTTTTACTTTTGGTACATTATCTGCATCAATATTAAGTTTCTTTTCGGATGATGACATAATTAAAATAATTAATAGCCTTAATAATACGAATACTGTCGGATACGATGGTATAACAACTAAAGTGATAAAATATGTCAAGGAAGTTATAGCGCCACCACTAGCACATGTAATCAATCTCTGTATTGCTGATGGTACGAGTATATTCCCAAATAGTTTAAAAAAGTAATCATTAAGCCCCTTTTTAAAAGAAATGACAGAACTGGTGTCAAAAATTATAGACCAATTGCAAATATTCCGGTATTTTCAAAAATAATTGAGAAAGTAGTTTATAATTCCGTATATGCTTATTTCGAAAAATTAAAATTATTTTGCAAAGAACAAAAGGGGTTCAGAAAAAATGTCAATATTAATATGGCACTCTTTGACCTACTATCTAGTCATCTAGTGTCATGGCATCTGTCGATAAAAAAAAAAAACATGTTTGTACGATTTATACAGACATGACGAAGGCGTTCGGTTTTGTAGATCATAAAATTTTACTGCAAAAATTACACAGTTGTGGCATTAGAGGAAACATTCTTAAACTTTTTGAATCATACCTACCTAAGTGATAGATTACAATGTACGGAAATCTCTAGAATATGTCCTATAACCAAATTAGAAACCACATATACCTCTGATGCTAGGTACATAAAATATGGCGTGCCTCAAGGTAGCGTTCTCGGACCGCCGCTATTGTTGGTATATATAAATGACCTCCCAAAAGTCACAGGACAAAAAAAAGGTACTCTTTGCAGAAGATAGCACGGCTATTATAGAATGTACTAATCCAAACAATTATCATAATGACATTAATAATTCTCTATATAAAATAATAAATTGGCTTAATGATAATAATCTTGTAATTAATTTAAATAAAGCCAAAGTTATGCACTTTCACCAACGGCTTGAGAAACCACTAGTTAATGTTGCTTATGATGATTCTGAAATAGAAGAAGCTAGTAATGCGAAGTTCTTAGTTATAACTATAGATGATAAACTAACTTGGAAACCTCATTTGGAGGAAATTTGCAAGCGATTAAGTAAATCAGCATATTTGCTATCGCAACATTCAAAAAAAGTAAATACTGATACACTGTTAACAGCCTATCATGGACTGGTCGCCTCAGTTCTGCGGTATGGTGTTAGTTTTTGGGCCAGTCTGCAGATAGGGAACATGTTTTCAGGATGCAGAAAAGATGTTTACGCTCAATGTGTGGTTTAAAAACAACAGATTTGTATTCCATATTTAAAAATAAAATAAAAATATTACCCCTACCAGCTTTGTACATCCTGAAAACTACATTTTTTGTAAAAATAAATCTACATTTATTCAAAAACTATGTTCAGTGAAAAAAACACCAATGCGTGCTCAATACATGAATGAATTATGCCTTGTGAAATGTAAAACTTCTCTAATGAAGAAAAGATTCTTTGGTGTTGCTCCACCAATATATAATAAAATACCCGATGAAATAAAATGTATGCCATTGCAGAAGTTTAAAAAAGCACTTAACGGGTTACTGCTTGAAAGATGCTATTATACTCTAGAGGAGTTTCTTAATGACAAATCTCTATAATGCTGACATACATTTTAATACTTTACATTAATCTTTTGAATTGACTTTAAATTTTGACATGAAATGAATTTGACTATGAATTCTAAAAAAAATAATTTGCATGCATGCGTTAATATAATTTAGGTACTTAAATACTACTGTAATACATTTATCATTGTAATTTAATAGTGCCCAATCATTTAATCAATTCATCATTTGTATGTCAATATTGGCAAAGCATAGCGCACCACCTAATTTTTAAGATTTATGTAGTCTTTACCTATGTTTTACAAATAAATTATTATCTTATCTTATTTAAAAAAAACCGTTTAACTTAAAAAAAAAAATTACTTATTTTTTATTCTAAGCTTTTAGTTATAAGAACTTTAATATTTTCTTAAAAGTTTCAGGCTTATCTTAGAGTGTGAGAATGACGTTGTTGAGGAGTTCCTGTAGCCACCTTCTGGCTCCACCATGACTCTAGACTTCAACCAGGTCTATAGTACTTGTCAAGACAAATCAAAATAGCCGAAAGACAACGAGGCTATCTTGTTTCTTTGAAGAGATCATATGGCGAGCTTCCGGCTCCATCATCAGGTCCTGGACCTACACCTTGGGCTAACATACCTAATTGTCAAGATATAATTATCCAAATAGCCAGAAGACAACGGGGCTATCTTAATAAAGAGTATTCTATCTATCTATCTATCTTGTTTAATTGTGAAGTCCCTATAGCCGCCATCTGGCTCCATCCTCAGATCCTAGACTACACCTTGGGCTAACGTACATATTTGTTAAAACAAATCCAAATGGCCGAAACACGATGGTGCTATCTTGTTTGGTTGAGGAGTTCCTATGGCCTCTTTCCGGCTCTATCATCAGACCCTGGATACTACTTTGGGCTATAGTACTTGTCAAGACAAAGTCAACGGGTCCAAATTCGATGGTGCTAGCTTGTTTTTTTGAGAAGTTCATATGATCATCTTCCGGCTCTATCATCAGACCCTGAACATCATCTGATTAGTAGCACTTGTATTGACAAGTGCTATATGGACGGACAAATCCAATGAAACCAAACACGATGGGGCAATCTGGTGTACTTGAAAATTTCGTGCCTGTGCTGTTAACCGCTGATGACATCTCTCGTATGGAGCCAATTCTGGGCGCAGTAGGCAGGTCATGATGTGTGAATGCGTATACAACGTGTAACGTTAAATGCACAAAACCTCTTATTGGGTCATTGTACTCATCATTATGAACAACTTTTACTATGGCACCAAACCTGAAATCGCGAAAAAAATCAGCTGTTCAGTACATTTATGGGGTTTCGCATAACTCGTCAAAATGTAGGGAACAGCTGATTTTTTTTCGCGATTTCTGGTTTGGTTGTATAAAAATTTAAGTGTCTGTACTGCTGACCGTTTAGAAGTTCCCTCGTCTGAAGCCATCCCTGGATGCAGCAGCTAGATCATGGTGGACTTTTGAACGGGCTATCATAATTGAATGCATACAAAATTTTGCGTCTGTACTAACAGACCATTAAGGAGTTCCCCCGTCAGAAGCCAATCCTGGGTGCAGCAGCCAGACCATGGTGGAGTTTAGAACGAACTTTTAATTAAAGCGCTTATCGTATATTCGTGTCCATACTGTTGCCGTTGAGGAGTCCCTTCGTCTGGAGCCAATCCTGGGTGTAGAATCAGCCGATCTATTCTGTAAACATCACACCGTGAGCACTTAGGTGAAGTGAGTTTGAAGTGAGCTCGATCCCTAGTAGAGTAAGGTGGGATGACAGTTCACATCACGCTCACTTCACCTAAATTTTCACGGTGGGATTTTTCCAGAATAGCACCACAGGTCATGCTAATCATAAAAATGCATTTTCTTCGAAACAAAACCAACGTGTAAAATTTCAACTCCGTTGGATAAGAGGAAGTGGTTTTAATTCAGCTTGCAAGATTTGAAAGACACAAGATACGAACAAGGCAAGCTAAATAAAACCTAAATTAAAATAATTCGTAACATCGTATGTACATGGAAATGAAATTAAAATTTATGAAAATCTGATTAAAAATTATAAAATTGATAAAAAGTAATGTTCTCACTCAATTTTTACTTTTCAATGAAAGGTAATGATTGATTAATATAAGGTCTATCCACACATATCAGAGAGGCAATTCCCGTAATTTTAAGAACGTTCATAGTCTGATGGATCTCTCTCAAGATGTCAAAAATACCTATAATTTCCCTACTTTTTTGACAAGTTTTTGACATTTGATTGTCGCTGAGATGAGATTGCGACTAGATTTTGAACGTTTTTAGGTACGGGAATTGGGCTTCAAGGCCTTGTCCGGGATGTGATAAGGGCCGTGGAACACACAAGGCAGGCACTGAAGCTCTGTCGTCGCCGCCGCCGGCCCGGACACGGACGTGTGTGTACGACTTCATAGAAAATGTAAGTATCACACCGATTTTTCTTTTGAGTCCCTGGCCACAGATTACCAGATAAATCACTCCATACAAAATTTTCAATACCTACTGCTATAATAGCCTACACCTTCGAGTCGCTAGGCGCTGCGAACGAAAATGTAACTACTATGCTTCTACACTATGAACAAACCTGCGCTGGCGCCATATTGTGACGTCATGCACGCTTTTCTAACACTTGCAAGCTTTTAAATAAACAATAATCATAATTATGAAAATAACATTAACAAGATAATAACGATAATTAATATTATTGAAAATGAATTTGCACAAAGTAGATTTTTGCTAAGTGTAATTTACAAAATGACAGTTGACCAATGGAGGTCATTGACCTTTATATTCTTATCTCAGACGCATAGTAGAAGCTGTGGCTGTGGTAGAAGTAATTTCGTACCTACCAATAAAATACAAAACACGGAACATACGTTTAAACAATTTACCTATTTAAAAAACGATAGTAAAACTGTATCAGCAGGTAAACTGAAAAAAGATAAGTTTTTATCACTTCTCTTGCTGGATCTACATTCATCAACTGCACATAATACACCAGAACCAGCCAAATCATAAGAATTTGAAACTAAATACGTCAGATCGACCGAAATATATCGAAATATATGCGTACGTTACGCGCCTCGCGGCTGTCGGCAACCCACTGAGAGATGGGTCGCGTGCGATCCGGCGGCCGGTAGATAGTTAGCGCGCGTAAGTACATGGAGTGATTTATCTGGTAATCTGTGCCCTGACGGAGCACGGTCCGTCCACGTCCCAGGCACGGCCCTGATATGTGTGGATAGAACTTTAATTTTAAGTGACGATCCTGAGTAGATACCGGTATTAGTAGCAGTACCTACCTATACGGTCAACCGCATGTCAGTGGCAACAACAACGAAAACCGCGTATGTACTGCTACATCATAAAGATGCAGACCACGGATACAAAGCCAGTGAAACATAACATAACATAACATCACGCCTTGTAAAACAAGTCAAGCCAAGCCAGAAGCCAGCTAGCCAAACCAAGCCAGCCAGTAAGCCAGTGAAACAGCAAGAAAATATGGTAGTAGATCCCCCATTCAAGAAAAAGGCAAAGAAAAGTTTAAAAAAAAACTTTATGAATTAGCTTCTGATCACCAATTTCAAACCAAGAATGAAATATTTAAAATTACTTCTTCAATAATGTACTACACACGGATATCTATGACTACACACAATAATGGCTCAATTAAATACCTACACGTTTTACTGATCAAACACTGTCAATTATTTAATTTTCTAACACCAACATTTTTAAAAGATCTGAACCAACTTTATTACAAAAGTGTGACCAATTCCAAAGTAAATATACAGATATAATAGGCCCCAACTTTTCAATTTTTGCCCCATTTTTTTTAATATACAACCTAGTTCCACCTAGACATGGACTGTTCACATATTAAGTAAGGAAATAATGAGCAAATATGGAGTGCTAGAATGGATCTCACGTGGCTTTACAGAAAAGTTATTAAGACACAATTTATTTTTGTCACTACTGCAGGATCTGAAAGATTATGTAGCAAACTAAAAATTATAAAAAAAATATTTAAGAATTAGTGGGGGCCAAGCTCTGTGGTGCTGCCAATGTCAAATTGTCATCATAGACGTGCGACGTATACAGACCGTTCACTAGAACTTGTCCCTTGCCGTCATGTTGGCACCACTGATTTTATGCGTTGTTACATACCGGCAAGCAACAATGGTGCCAAAATGACGGCAAGGGACAAGTTATATTGAACGGTCTGTAGTAATAATAATCTCCACTACACTAAGTAGCCAACTAAATGGCCCTTTCCAATAGTTTCTCCGAGGAAGAACCATAAGCATATTTCCAACCCGACGAGGAAGAGAAGCCAGGCTTGCTTCACCGTTAAGTAACGGTAGCATTTGTTTTTGAAGAATTCTTTAGATAGAGCTAGGTCAGCACGAAGTTTCTGCGGACAAAACATAAGTAATGTAGATCTGTGTACTGTATCACGGACCTGTACCCTAATTGCGTTACACACTATCAATCAGAATCTGAATCATTTTGAACAAAATTGCTAATCCATTGCTTCAAAGTTTAAAAAATTTGTCTGCACAACAACGTAAATAGCGCAATAAATGTTGTTGAAATGTCAAAATGAAACCGATTCCTACTGTAAGTATGATATGTTTACATGGGAAGCCATTACCTCCTTCTGCGAAGCAGTAATGCTCGTGAAGGAGGAGGCGGGACGCGTGAGGGAGAGGCAAGCTTTGCGCCCTCACGCCCCTAGTCGCCGCAGGAGACGCCCTGGGCGTCGGGAATTGGCAGCCGATTCCCGGCCACCGTAGGCGCGGGCTTGCGGACGGCGAGCAATGGGTAGCTCGCCGTCCGGTAAGGACCAAGCCCGAGTCGACGGCGCGTCGTGTTCCACGCGCGCCTCAAAGAGATGTCAGCACTATTGACGGGGTCCGCTAGGGCCGATGCCAGCTAGGGTTGCGGGATGTTCGAAAGAGTTACCTTGGCCCCGGCACAGGCAACAGAAGGAACACGGGTGGGTTTTAGTCAGTAAAAGTCTGACACGCCCTCCCGCTCCGCCCAGAGCGGAAGAAGTCATTTGATGATTTCCCATCCAAAAAAAAAAAAAGAAAAGTATGATATGTTACGCAATTACCCCGCACAATGAATTGGTATCTATTAGTATCTATATTAAATTAAATTAATTGATGCGACAGTCGAGAGATGTTCTTCCTAGTCTTAACTTTGGTAACCGGTAAATTGGTTTGCACCAATAACCTAATTTCTAAAAAGTACAGATTTGTCAGATTTGTTTGACTTGTTAAAACCGGTTTAGTGTAGATAAACCTAAACTAGGATAAATTAATTCCGGTTTTTGGGGTTAAAGGCTCCTACAAACAGGTGTGACTCGCGTCGCGTGTTGCGCCTGTTTGCAGGAGGAGCCTTGACGGTTGAAACTGGTTTGAAACATTAACTGTTTTTAGAGACCTGGTTTTATTTATTACTCACCTACTTATAACTATAGACAGAGATATATCCTGACCCAAAATCGATATAAGTATTCATAATATTAAGCAGAGGGAAACCATAGGTGCACCCTGGCGGGCATTATGTTTAAGTTCCATGTAATAGGGTGTGAGCCTATCATTGCTATCAGCATAAGCTTAGCATAATCAGCCTATAATGTTCCCACTGGTGGGCCACAGACCTCCCCTCAGTGAGAGGGAGTGGGCCGCAATCCACCGCGCGGGCCCAGTGCGGGTTGATAGATGTCACATGTCTTCGAATTTTTGGTTCTAGGAGATGCCGGTTTCCTCATAATGTTTTCCTTCAACGTTTTGAGAGCAGTGGTGATGAAATAATTTACACAAAGTAAAGCACCTGTCTGGGTTCGAACCACTGCCATTGCTATCAACTAGGCACAAATCCAGACTCCGGTCTGCCACGATAAATTCCTAATGGAAAACTCCAATAATGTTTCCGACCTGGGGATCGAACCCCCAGGATCTAACGCTCAATTCGTGCGACACTATACGCCAGCGAATAATATCTGTTTATTAGCTGTGCCGTAGGTACCCGAGACGCTGGGCACGCCACAATTGCGGCGATAAGTCCCCTCTTTGAGGAGTGGCTGGAGAGGCGCCACGGCGTCCTCACCTTCCGCCTGACGCAGGTCCTCACTGGACACGGGTCCTTCGGGAGGAACCTGTTCCGGATAAGGCGGGAGGAAACGCCCGGGTGTCACCACTGTGTGGATCGCCCGGAGGACACGGTGGAGCACACGGTGGAGGTCTGCCCGGCTTGGGTGGGGCACCGCCGTGTCCTCGTGGAAGCGATCGGCGGCAGCGATCCTCGCGTCTGGCCCTGGTCCAGGCCATGGTACGGAGCGAGAGTAAATGGGAAGCCATTACCTCCTTCTGTGAGGCAGTAATGCTCGCGAAGGAGGAGGCGGAATGCGTGAGGGAGAGGCAAGCTATGCGCCCTCACGCCCCTAGGCGCCGCAGGAGACGCCCTGGGCGTCGGAAATTGGCATCCGATTCCCGGCCACCGTAGGCGCGGGCTTGCGGATGGCGAGCAATGGGTAGCTCACTGTCCGGAAAGGACAAGGCCCGAGTCGACGGCACGTTGTGTTCCACGCGCGCCTCAAGAGATGTCAGCACTATTGACGGGGTCCGCTAGGGCCGACGCCAGCTAGGGTTGCGGGATGTTCGAAAGGGAAGGTGAGTGTCCGTAAAAGTCTGACACGCCCTCCCGCTCCCCCCATAGCGGGAGAAGTCATTTGATGATTTCCCATCCAATAAAGAAAAAGGTACCCGAGACGCTATCCATCCGGGTACAAGTTGTTTGGAAAACAAACACCACTACAATCTCCATTACCAACATCAACCAGGCCGTACGGATTTGGAGTTGCGGAGGGCTGGACCAGCAGACCAACTCCCTAATTGCGTAACACGGTTTAAATCACAATCCGAGAGTTTTTAAGGATATTGCTAATCCATTGCTTCATAGGTTTCAAAAATTCGTCTCCTCAACAACGTAAGTAACGCAATGAATGTGGGTGAACTGTCAAAATGAAGCCCATTGCGATTAATTGCAATTTTATGACATGTGTCTTTTTGGAAGTCGCTTAAAAATGTAATCCAACAACTCTGAGGCGGATTCGACAAACATTTTGGTGCATCGTGCGTTATAGTAGGTATAAATAGCTGAATAGAATACCTAGAACGTACGTTGTTTGTGTGATAATGGCACAATATAAGAAACTTATTGTAATGGTCGGTAGATTACGGGCGAGACATGACTACATGCCATTCACTACCATTCGTGAGGTCGTTATGTGTAGGTTTGTTATTGTTCCTTACCCGGGGATATGACGCACTTTGATACCAGGACAACAGAGGTGACAATGTTCTTTGAGTACAAGAGTTGCATATTTGTGGCCCATTCACAAAAGCTCTTTAGATATTCCAGATATTTACTTAATTTGGCAAGAAATACAAGCAACAAATAAGTAAATAGGTAACATAAGTGGAATACTATTTTAAAAGTTTGTCCACCAGTCTGATCCATTTTGGTGTGCTTCACCGAATGAAGTGCAGCATGCTGATAATCCATAAACAGTCACATAAGCAGACTAATGTTGGAATGGAAAGTAAGTACCGAACTCAATTGGCTGCTTCCCAATTTCGTAATTACCTAGGTATATGTATATTATACCTAGGTACTTTTAAGCTGTTTATAAACTAATGAGTCAATTAACCTATCAACCTATGTAATCCTGCCTCGCCTGTAATCCTGTAATTCTGCTCGTTGGTTTAGCAGTGGTTCCAAGCGCAACTTTTTTTTAAATATTTTTTTTATAATGATATACTTTATTCATACAGGTCCTTACAATATATATACTTAATATCTAGCTGAAGTAGGTACACAATAACTAAGGCGCACAAAAGTTGAAACCCTTTTTTTTTTTTTTTGTGGATGGGAAATCATCAAATGACTTCTCCCGCTTTGGGCGGAGCGGGAGGGCGTGTCAGACTTTTACTGACTAAAACCCACCCGTGTTCCTTCTGTTGCCTGTGCCGGGGCCACGGTAACTCTTTCGAACATCCCGCAACCCTAGCTGGCATCGGCCCTAGCGGACCCACATCTCTTTGAGGCGCGCGTGGAACACGACGCGCCGTCGACTCGAGCTTGGTCCTTACCGGACGGCGAGCTACCCATTGCTCGCCGTCCGCAAGCCCGCGCCTACGGTGGCCGGGAATCGGCTGCCAATTCCCGACGCCCAGGGCGTCTCCTGCGGCGACTAGGGGCGTGAGGGCGCAGAGCCTGCCTCTCCCTCACGCGTCCCGCCTCCTCCTTCACGAGCATTACTGCTTCGCAGAAGGAGGTAATGGCTTCCCATGCACTCTCGCTCCGTACCATGACCTGGACCAGGGCCGGACGCGAGAGATCGCCGCCGCCGATCGCTTCCGCGAGGACACGGCGGTGCTCCGCCCAAGCCGGGCAGACCTCCACCGTATGCTCCACCGTGTCAAAAGTTGAAACCCTGACTCCTAAACTAGGAATACCTGTGACTTAGGAGTCAGTGTTCTATTGCCACTTGGACACTATGACCCTTACGGAAATGAAGAGCTGGCAAGCTGAAATTGACGTCCACGGTTCGCAGTCGGTTGTCGTTCGTGAGCTCGCATGTGGCTTATGTAACCAACCTTTTTTGTGAAAATCCTCGCACATTGCGGGCACGTGAGCACACCATCTATGTAGTTATAGCTAAGTGCCGCAGGTGGTCGGGCTTTCAGTTGGTCACGCTTGCCATCAAGGTCAAGGCGCCGCTGCTGTATTTCAAAATCATGAACTTTGGTTTTAACCAAAATCCTCCACTCAAGTCTTTGAGCGGCTTGCTGCTCCCACCGAGACGGCTCCAAGTCGCACTTGCTAAAGTGACGCTTAAGCACATCTTTATACCTGAGGAGCTGTCCGCCATGCTTGCCTTGCCCTCCTCAAGTTCACAATAAAAGATGCGATTCGCCACTCGCTGCTCCGTCATCCGTGACACATGTCCGCACCACCGAAGTTGAGGCTGCATAAGATAAAACTCAATGCCACCAACATTAAGCCGAGGTGTAACTATTATAGTACACCCAACCCACATTTCAACCACGCCCATTTCATTCACCACATTTCATGTTCTCTTCAATTTAGCAACGATATAAACGAATTATTTATTACGTTGCTAAATTGAAGAGTACAACTGTGACGTAGCATGACAACTGAAGTGACTGGGATTACGTTTAGTCGAATATCCACGTCACGTGGTTTTTTCGTTTACCTTTTTTTTATTACCTAAACCAATGGAGTACCTATATACGTGCTTTACCTACTCCTCTGCCTGCTGCACCTTAGGGTCTTATGGGACTATTCTCCTACCTTCCCCTACCTGTAAACTGTACCATGGGAGAAACCAACATCTAGACACCGTAAGGACTATTCTTGCTTGCAGCGCTCGGCCGCTATAGTAACGCTTGCCAATATATGTGGTCATCGTGTGCACGGGATTTTGTTTTCAAATTGGTCAGATTTGAGTTTCCTCGATAGTACCTACATCTACAAGCATGATGGTGTTCTGTAAACTTCCATCATGTCAATTATATTTTTGATCATAACTCCTTCGTTGGAATTGAATTCGTTAGACGGGTTTAGTTGATAAAGAGACAAAAATTGAGGAGTGTGCTCGAACAACGCTTTAGGTAGCAATTTGAACGATGATGAATGAACCGAACCGAACGATGCCAGAGATGCCATACAGCATTGTTCCATCCTTAAATAACTTTCCTCTCAAATGTGCCATACAGCGTTTTTGGAGCACACGCCTCAATTTGTAATTGAGTACCTGCAATTCAGACACGCGTGGTGGCGCCATCTCTACCGTGTAAAATCCTTTTAGAACTTTCATTTTCTTTGCAAGCTCGGACTTGTTCGCGACCTCTGCTTTTTCTAAACCAACGCAGAATTTTATTGCAATGATGATTAGAATAAGATAAATTATTTCTTAATATGTAGCAGGAATGTTCGGTACCACAGGAAATTATTTTACATTTTCTTATTTTTCAACATGATGTTGACCTGAGTCCGTAATAATAGGTAAACATTGCCGCTGCCGCGCCCCGCACCCCGTACCGCACCGTTGGTCAGTGACTTTTCGTAGATAAAGCGTGTTTACTTTTTGTGCAGTTGATTCTGCTAATTATTTTGTTTGAAAACTGCATTTTTTTAAATTTTACATTGACTACTAATCTTCGTGTTTTAAAATTTACGATGGACTGGTACTGTGCTCGTTTTAATTGAATGTTGTACGTCCAGATCCACATTGTATAAAACGAAGGTAACCATATGATTTGAGCGAATAGTGACGATTAAAGCGCAACTAAAACCGAAAGTCGACTACGAAAAATCTAAACATTGAAAATAATGTAAACGAGAAAATGTTCCTGTCTGAAATCAGAGCGTATGACTCTCTTAACATACAAGATAATCGGCCTATAATGTTCCCACTGCCGGGACACAGACCTCCTCTCTGTGTGAGGGAGCGCACGGCCATAATTCACCACGCGGGCCCAGTATGAGTTGGTGGATGTCACATTCAAATTTTTGGTTCGGACTCGCATGCCATCGTCGTTTTATTTTCCAGCTTTCTTGCTTAGTTTACCCACACCCACAATGGGCAAAGTGGCATACGAACAGGGGCGTTGGTTCGGTGCTTTAGGCTGGGTGGGCTCATTGAGGATGCCTGATGGGAAATCGATCCTTTCTGCACAATCAAATTAACCTCTCATCACTTCCATGAGTTTCTCTTTGTTCCTAGTAATAGCTGGTTTGTATATTTCAGACAATTCATGCTGCATCATTGTCCATCTGCCACCTGTGGATAGGTCAAAATATGGAATAACATTGATTTATCTTTAAAATGTTGTTACATTAACCCAAATCATGATCAACAAAAGTTGCACAACAATCGTACCTTCACCGTGGTCCCACCCGTAGTCCCTGGAAGGTACCACGGGTATTTTTTTTTTATCCGTGGTCCCTCCGAGAAATACATTGCTAACGAATTAAAATGGTAGTACCTCCCATAGTCCCTGGAAGGCATCGGCCCTCCGAGAAATACAATGCTGCCGAATTAAAATTGCACCTAATTCAAGTCATAAGTCAAATGCATTATTCATAATTATCTATACATCTACATACTTATACAAATAAATAAATAAATTGAAGTGTCTGTTTGTAATGTCAAAATAACAACTTTTTACTAAATGCATATGAAAGTATAAATGGTTCAAAATGAAATAAATAAAAATAATAAATGGTGCAATGGTTGGTTGGTGGTTGGTGGATAAATCATCATCGGTAGTTCTCGGAGTATGAGTAAGGTGGATAGTACAACCTTGCCACCAGTTCTCTTCAATGGTACAATCGTTCCATTTAGCACTGACGTGAAGGACCTAGGCTTGCACATTGATAGTACCCTAAACTGGCGTATCCAAGTCGCTAGGGTCAGAAGGTTACTGGAACATTGTGGGCTCTGTACCGACTGAAAAATTTATTACCAACGAGAACGAAGACAATGCTTGTGCAGTCCTTAATTTTCCCTATCATCGATTATGGTGATTTGTGCTACTATGACCTGAATGTAGATCTCCTCGACAAACTTGACCGTCTTCTCAATTACTGCATTCGATTCGTTTTCAATCTGCGTAAATATGATCATGTCTCTGCGCATCGGTCGCTTCTTAAGTGGTTGCCTATACGCCAGCACAGAGAGCAAAGGGCGCTGACCACCTTGTTTTCATTTCTTGACTCTCCCACTTCCCCTAGTTATCTTGCCCCTCACTTTCAGTACATTTGTGCCAACCACAATAAAAATCTACGTTCATCAAATAATCGCCTTCTTCAATGTCCCTCTCATCGCACAGACCTTATTCACTTTTCCTTCTTCGTTCAGTCTATCTCTCTGTGGAATGCGCTCCCCCTGGAAATCAGGATGGCTACCAACCAATTATCCTTTAAAATAAAAGTTCGCGAGCACATTCGTAAGAAGCTGGCAGTATCATCACAACGTTAACGTTTTCCCATTGTTTGTCTTATTTGTTTTAGTATATTCGTGTATTTATGTATATATTTATTTGCGCTTATTTATATATAATTAGGTATATATTATTATATTTATAGTTTGTAATAGGTATATGTGTATCTTTATATTTAAATAAATATGTATTCCACAATTTCTCATAATTGCACCTCCACTGTTTGTCTCTGCGTCACCCAAAGGTTGACTGGTAGAAAATGCCTATGGCATTAAGCCCACCTCTGTACTTTTCTGTGCATGAAGTATTAAATAAATAAATAAATAAATGGTTCTTATAACAAAAAAGCCATTTTTAACATTTTTGTCTGTCTGTCTGTCTGTTCCGGCTAATCTCCGAAACGGCTGGACCGATTTTGGCGGGACTTTCACTGGCAGATAGCTGATGTTGCGGCGGGTAACTTAGGCTACTTTTATTTTAGAAAAATAATTAGGGTTCCGCGCAAAAAATGAAAACCCATGAAATTATGAACAAACAGTCGGATTAGAAAAATTCGTTTTGCATTTGGTAGGCCAATTCTCGAAGATAGTTATAGGCTATTTAACATCACGCTACGACCCTCAGGAGCCGAGCAGAAAGAAAAAAGTTAGAAAAAAACACTAAGCGAAAAGGAAGTAATAGCGCGGGCTGGCGATTCAACGCGGCGGTTGGCGACGGGTCGGGGGACGAGGGAGTTTGATTAAAATGTGGCTGTTATTTTAGTATATTGTGTATCTTACGACATCCATGCGAATGAAGTCGCGGGGCACAGCTAGTAGAATATAAATAAAGAATCACACGATGAAAAAATCACGAATATATTTGAAACATAGACAAGAAGTTGTTCAACAAAAACCTTGCCCACAAGTTATTAGGCTTCGACGATGGAGCAGCCCTATCTATAAGATACCATGCCTACCTTAATTTACCATGTTTCAAATAAATATATTCTATTTTTATGGCAAATAAAAAAAAATTACTGAAGAGATGATGCTACAAGGTTTTTGTATAATGCATTTTTTTTTTTTGGTTAAATGCATTATACCAAAAAGCAGAGAGATAGTCATAATATTATTATGACTTGAATTATGTATACTTTTAATTTGGCAGCATTGTATTTCTCGGAGGGAGGGTTCCCTTCAGTAACTACGGGAGGGACTACCATTTTAATTTGGCAGCATTGTATTTCTCGGAGGGACCACGGGTAAAAAAAATACCCGTGGTACCTTCCAGGGACTACGGAAGGAACCACGGGGAAGAAACGTTTGTTGTGCAACTTTTGTTGATCAAACAACATTTTACTTGGGTTAACGACAACAATTCTGCAGCAACAAGATTTTGTGTTGCTGTTAAATCTGTTCAGTTGCTCACACAACACGGAACACCGTATGCAGTTTCGCCAGCAACATCTCTCCAGCAACACAACATGTTGCTGCAAATGAAATTACTTAATACATCTATGAGTGCAACAATGTTGCGTAAATATTGCGCTACTTCTGTTTATCATGAACTAGCAACCCGCCCCTGCTTCGCACGGTTTTTACGACTTCACAAAACATCGAGATTTCCTTATTTGTAAATTTATACAGGGTGTAAGGGACAGCCCTTCGCAAACTAACAGGGTGCATTGGAAATATTCTCAGGAAAATTATATTTTTTTTAAATCATATTTTCAGTTACTATTCCTTTATTTCAATGTTAATTTACATTATCTGTACGCAGCATTCCATTTATAGTAAATAAAACAGCTAAATTAAAAAAATCAGCAATGGATGTTGAAATAGGTACTCGGCGGCCGAAGGCTCGCTGCGCTGCCGTTCGCTACGCGCGTTTTGCCACGGTAACGATACATTGCGAGTGAGGTAATAAAACAAATCAGGTTTATTGGATTCCTATAACGTTCTTGAAAAACTTTCATGTACCGGTCATCTTAGTATGATATACTGAATTCCCCCCATCAGTCTGCGGAGGGCTTTCCCTTACAGCCTGTATACATACATAAACCTTCCGGAATAAATTCTCTAAATGATGATGAATCCCGTATCAAAATCCGCTGCGCAGATTTACCTTATAATTGTTGTTATTGTTATGTTGTATAGTTATTTAAGAATGCGAGGCTGCACTGCACTGTACCACTGAAATGAAAATACTTACGGAAGATATTCGCCAGTTTTGCTACATTCACGCTTATAGACATTTTGAGTTTACTTGGCTAAGTAAAGGGTGAGTAATTATTCTTCGTCAGGCGTGTTTCTAAAAGCCGATTCGGGCCTATTTTTATTAATGAAGTAAGTTGTTATTGTGTGAATTCCGTAATTAACTGTCATAATACATTTATGTGTCATAAAGTGTTTATTTTTTTAAATGATTACGTAATTCGAACTCTTTGTCAGTAGGTATATAAGCCGATAACAGACGTTCCACATTTTGTTAATTTCATTTTTCTTTCGAAGTAAAAATAATGTCTGAACATAAAATGAATCAAACGTCATACATAAGTGAACCGATCCAACGATGTTGATTTTCGACACTTGGCATCTTTCATTTCACTGGTATTTAGATTCGAAGCCGACCCCAACATACTTGGTAAAAGGCTTGGCAGGTGATGAGTTATTGTTGCCGAGAGAGGCCGAGGTAACGCCGGCATGATGACTTACAGGCGTTTATAGGGGATTGGCCGAAGAAGGCAACACACAGGGAAGAGTGGAAGACTGCGGAGGAGACCTTTGCCCAGCAGTGGGACAATACAGGTTGATAAAAAAATGTTAATCTACCATTTCCAACGCAGCGTTTTAAACGTATAAATTTTATCTAAGTATTACAATAAATTAATGTTGCTTATCCTAATCCTTTAAGGGGGATAGGCTGGAGAAAGCAACACACAGGGAAGAGTTTCCACTCTTCCCTGTGTGTCTTCTAGCTTTCTAGCTGTGGGGGAGACCTTTGCACAGCAGTGGGATAATACAGGTTAATAATTTTAAAAAAATTGTTAATTCACCATTTCCGACCAAGCATTTTAAACGTATAATAATAAATTATGTTCCATATCCTGATGCATGAAATATTAGCATAATGGCAACTTTATAAAATCATTAACTTCTGCTCGCGACTTCATCCGCGTGCCCGACCCACCGCGTCGTATCGCATTGCCCCGCTTGCGCTATTACTTGGTTTTCGCGTAGTGTTCTGTCTGACTTTTTTCTTTTTGCTCGGCTCTTAAGGGTCGTAGAGTGATGGTAAATAGCCTTACCATAGCCAACAAGAATTTTTACATCTGACATGTATTGTAGTTCCAGATTAGCGCGTTCGAACAAACAAACTCGGTCTTCAGCTTTATTATAGCTAGCTATTGCCCACGGCTTCGCCCGCGTGGATGTCAATACTTTCCATATTTGAATCGGATTTTGTTCACAATTTTATGGGCTTAAATTTTTTTGCGCGGAACCCTAATTCTTTTTCAAAAATATGAGTAGCCTATGTTACTCCTTATCTTTGTACTAACATAGTAGGTATATAAGTCTGTATCATACTAACACAATATGGATCTAGGTCCGAATTAAAGTATTTATTTATTTTATTTATAACTTCAGCTATTTGCCAGTGGAAGTCCCGTCAAAATCGGTCCAGCCATTTCGGAGATTAGCCGGAACAAACAGATACAGACATACAAAAATTTTAACAATTGATTTTTGTTAACTTAGGCATTTAGTACAAAAGCCGTTATTTTGACATTACAAACAGACACATCGATTTTATGTATTTGTCAGTAGCGCAGCTACAATTATCATTAGAGGGAAGCCGAAGAAAAAATTATTCAGTTCTCATGAACTCGAGACAAAAACTGTAGGCTTTAATCTTACGATGACTATTAAACTGGTATTAAATATAATTATATAATGTGATGTAATACTCAGTTACATACACAGGACCTGTGTGTGTGTGGTACATCTGGTGTACACCTGGTGTGCCATTTTATTTGGCACTAGTAAGTGGTTGTTCCGAAGGGAAGCCGATTAGAATCGGGTTGTATGAAGGCTACGCCCCTGGTATAGATAATACAATCTACATTGTATGTATTGTTTGCATGAAATAATAAAGAGGCTATTTTATTATAAAAATTAATAATATTTTCGTAAAATATTCATAATTTGACTTTGAGGGAAATAGACCACAAGGAACATTATTAATCGAGTTTTGAAATGTGGTAAAAAGCAAGTACGAGGTCGACTATACAAATAAAAATAAAAATTGAAATAAAATAGATTTATACAAATATATTCCCATTATACTGATAAAAACAAAATACCACAAAAAGATCCATCACCAAACCGAGAATCACATAAGTATTGCCGACATTCATTATTATTTTGTATGGAGTCATACAGTCATACTTGAGACCCATTTATATTGGTTACGGAGATAATGAAGGTAAAAGTCACATTTTTTGGGTTGTTTTTATTGGTTACTACTGTGTAATTTAGTCTATTGCCAGCAACCGGGCACACATCCAAACTCCGGGCCGGGGTACTACTGAGAAATTCCTCAGTGGTAACGCTCACGACCATTAAGACCAACGAGGCAGTCTAAACTCACAGTCACGGTTGTTTTTTTAATATGTTTATTTTTTTTTATTTTGCCTGACCCGCTGGGGTCTTGATTGAGAACTAGTTTCACTTAGGTTTTTTTTGACGGCTTCTTCTTTTTTTTTGGGCGCTGCTTCTCTGGCCTGGTACCTCTCTTTTTTGTTTTTCTTTTGCGTTTATCTTTCGGTTTAGACTTAGTTTTTTTTGATTTTCGATCTTCTTTTGGTTGCTTAGCTGCCAACTCAGCTTTCTTTTGTTCAGCTAAAGCCTTAGCTTTTTTAACAGCTTCGGCCGCCTGCCTTGCTCTCTCTTTAATAATTTCCGCTTCTTTCGCTTTCGCTTCAGCCTTTAATTTATTCTCATGTGCTTTTATTGCGGCTAAGATTTGGAGTCTTTCTCTTTCCGCTTCAGCATCTATTTCTTTTATTCTACCAGCTATAGTTTCAATAAAACCGTTTGAAATTTTTCCAACAATTTTTTCCAATTTCTTACCACCCGATCCATTAAAGAAATTTACTGTCAGTGGCGGTACCGCTTCAACTTTTATATATTTCCATGAAGTAGCTCCAAAGCTATGTGCGGATTTCGCGGCACCTAAAACGTATGTATTATTATGTTATGTAAACGTATGTATGTATAAAGTAAATTATCATTTTACACCATCTGCATTTGTCCTAACTATTTAATACCTGTAAATAAGCTTTCAAATCAATTTCTTCTTTCCAATCTCCTTCTAGTGTTTTCTAACGCTCTCTCAAGATATTTAAATTCTTTATGTAGCTGTCGGACGCGAAATTCTTGTAATTTGAATGTCATCGTTCCCACTAAATTCTCTATACCCGTTTCTATTTTATCTATACATACATTGTCCACAAGTGGTTTTGCACGAGTCTTCATAACATAACTCTTAGCTGAACCCCAACCTTTTTTAACAACAGGTAGAATTATATCCAGAGAAACTGCGAACAAAACAAATGCGGACTTATTTTGAATGTTTTCAATATCAGGTGTTGAACTATCTTATTTATTTAATAACTCTGCTCATGACATATAATTATATCTAATGCACTTGATATTGCATAACCCACTTTTGTTTTGCGACAGTTTCTTTAGAATATATATAACAAACATACCTAGAGTTACGTCAAGGGCCTGTCTGATTATCCTGACCGCCATTTCTATTAATATCAAGGCTTTAAAAAAATGCTTTAAAATAACAATAATTTGATTGTAAATTTCTATGAAATGAATATGCCACAAACTTGTCTGGCCCACCCCCACCAATCCACCAATAATGTGAACTCGTGTGCCTATTTTCCTATGTAAATTGCTGATAAATTGTCACTTTGTTGACGCTGTCTAATTTACCTGACACTTTTAATAAGCAACGTGCCTGTACAAAGTGTTAGGAAGAGGATACAACCTCCTTCGCAGACGTCCGCCTACATGCAACGGACGACCATAAATTATACCTAAAGGCAGATCTACACAGCAAATCATCAATAGCTGATCAATAGCTGACTCCAAACTCGAACCAAGTCAGCGCTGAGCCGTTACTGTCTTCATGTAAATTGATTTGAAGAAGCATAAATATTTTAAAGTCAGTCCGCTCCCCCCGCCACCTGCGCCAGCGGTACTGACCTCGTCTAAACCACAGAAACGACAAAGTCACCAGTTACTGTTGGTCAGTCGTTGACATTACATTGTAGGGTGACGTCGCGTCGTGTCGAAAATTCGAGCGAAAATGACGCCAAAATTGAACGACAGTGAGAACTTAAGATTAGTTCAATTGTATCGTGAAAATTAATAATGTATTAAATAAGGGATATTAAATCCCAAAATTACCGTAATAAAGAAATGCGTGCAACGACATTGCAAAATATTTGTCAGCAAATAAACATAGAAGGACTTGCCCAACTGAAACTAAATGTAAAATTAAAGCCGGCCTATTGTTTTAACAACAAAGTAGAACCTGCAGTTTTATTTCTGTCGTCAATCCATTTTCTTATCCAAAGTCGTTTCTTTTTTGATACCTCGTCTTCTAACATATCCACAAACTCTTCTAATAGCAGATATAGGAAATTTTCTCAAAAAATAATTTAACCGTAGAAAAGTTTGCTGTTTTCGAGAATTCATTTTTCCCCACTGACTGCATTAACGTGCGTACACCGTGAATAAATAACCACGACTACTGACTACATGCAAACAGTGAGAGTCATTTCTCGGCGCCAGCACTGACGTCAGTTGGAGTCAGCTACTGACCCTGTGTAAATCTGCCTTAAGTCTTGTACAAAAGCATTCCTCACAGTATATCTTTCGAGGTTTTGATTATTCCGTAACCAAGTAGCTCCTTAGTAAGTTGTAAACTCGACAAAAAAACAGTAAATCTCTTTTAAGTACAATCGTGGTAGCTGCACCTTACAGCTAGGTAAAAACCTGTAGAAGCTTGCAAATAAATCTGCAATGCACGGAACGACCTCGAAGATTAAATTACTCTCCACTGCTGATGCGGTGTTCTTGACACCAGAGGAGAATTTCCAACAGAGAGAGAACTTCAATATTATGGCGTTGGTATTGGTTGGCAGACATACGACCTAATCATCAGTCCTGTCTTGTTGTGAGAGGGTTGTCCTTCCGCCGCTTATGCCACAGGGCACAGTATCTGTATGTAAGTACCAACTTACGTGAAAGTTTCATCAATAAGATGACATGTAGTCACGCACACACGTGCGCAGGCCCAGTATCCACCAAAACAGAGGAGTATAGAAAGGAGAGGACTGGAAATGCTTGGCAGCTAGGGCTGTGCAAAAATGTATGCTGGCTGAAGTGGAGATCACATCTCCTCTCGTTTAAGCTGCGCTTCATCGCCTGCGTTTGAGATACAGCTCTCATCTCAAACACATACTCGTATGAGAAATCTCCTCTCCTTTCCGCTTGAGCTTTGCCGACTGAAGCTAAGCGGAGAAGAGATGGGTAAATAATAAAATCCTATTGGTTATTTACTACACATCTCTTTTTCACTCCGCCCAACTCCGCTTTGGTGGAAACTGAACATGGAGCCTCGCTTTTTATCGTGTCTTTTACATGGACAACCCGTAGAACTTTAAGTGCGGTGATTGTATAGCGCATGGACTCTGATGTATTTTCTACTCAGGTGGTACACGTCAGTTATATTGCCCACACATAATTTACCCAACATAGAGTTATTGGGCAATCTCAATTTGTGAATACACTGTAAAAATCGTTGACCCAAATAAATTGTCTTTTAATCTAAATCGTATTGCGAATTATGCTTGGAAACATAAATGAAATAGGCGTTTATATTGTAGACAGTATTGTGTGAGCACCTGAGCAGGAGCTAGACCACCACCTCTTAAAGTAGTATTATTGTAATCTTACTTCAGTGTGAGAAAGAGATGGAGCTAGACGTCCTGTATAGCTCCATCTCTTTCTCACACTGAAGTAACATTAAAATGATACTGATTTAAGAGGTAGTGGCTGGCCCCCTGTATGTAGGTACGCGCGTACATACAATGTAAAAAAATCTGCTGTTCCCTACATTTTGACGAGTAATTCGAACATAAATGTACGGAACAGCAGATTTTTTTTTGCGATTTCAGGTTTGGTCCCATAGGTGTTCATAATGATGAGTAGAATAACCTTTTAAGAGGTTGTGCGTTAATTCCGAGACATAGTAGACAGAGTCGTATACGCGCGGTAGCACTGAGCTACGCTACTTATACAGGGTACAATTAAATTAGTTAGCGTAACTCCGCAGACGTGTTGAGTATCGATATCTAAACACGATAAAACATTTAAAAAAATGATTTGATGATATTTTTTGGGGTCAACGACCGTAGGTACTGTAGTTATTGAAACTGTGTACTTGCAATAACAGTTTAAAAATCAGTTTATTTTTGTGTAAACTTCACAGACGCGATATCTAAACATGATAAAACAAAAAAAAAAACAAAATTATTTTCAACTCATACTTCAAGTAACTACACTACCAGTGGTCATCATCATCTGCCTAGCCTCTTCCCAACTATTTTTGGGGTCGGCTTCTAGTCTAGCCGGATGCAGCTGAACGACTGCCTATCTGACCTCCACAATCCAGTTACTGGGTAACACAATAGTCAATGCCCCCTTGGTAAGACTGGTTTTCAGATCTTCGGGCTTCTGACGACCCGTAACGACTGTTAAGGATCCACGAATGACAGCCGGGACTAACGGTTGTTTTTATTTCATCATGTTTAGATATCGATACCCGTCACTTCTGCGGAGTTTCGCTAGCTAATTTAATTTAACCCTGTATAGTCAACCACATGTCAGTGGTAACACTGGAACTTGCTACGAAAATGGCCTTCACACCACGACTTAAAGGCGCTGTTAATGTCAAATTGTTAGCACAGATCTGCGGTTGACTATACTAGGAGCCATTAAAAACGCATAACGTTTTGTGCGTTACTCGTCATAATCATTGAAAAAATTATTTCGTAATTTGAACAATTAAGAATCCCAAATATTTGGCTTTTATAATGATTGCATTTACTTACCCTAATTACTTTTCCGTTAAGCAGAATATGATTTCCTTGACACATACAAATATGTGTTGGTATTTTGTTTGTGGACCGTAATCTAATTAACCCAATTAAAAAATACCGTAAATGCCATTTGGCTTAAACTCATAATCTTTGTAAGCGTAAAGTGCAGCACATTTGTAAAGGAGTGAGTCCACCGAAAGAAATATTTGTGCCGTACAGTGTCGCACAGTGTCGCACACTGGTGGAATAGCGCCTTTAAGAATGGAATGATGTTATAAATAAGTTCATCGCTAAAAGGAGATGGAAAATGGTGGGCCCAAATGTAATAAGTTGAGATATGATCTAAAAAAATTGTCATATTTTTTTATCTTAGAATATCAAAAATAAGCTCAATTCTCAATCTGGAAGCGGAGAATTAAGAGAAATATAATAGTAGTAATCGAGTACAAAATTACAAAAAGAAAACCTTCGCACTAGGTAATTAACTCGAGTAATTAAATGCACTAAATATACTTATAAACAATAAAGTGCATTTAATTATATGCCATATTAATAAATTAAATATCAATTAATTACTGAAAAACCAATATAATGAATATCGATTTCATATCGATTAAAATCAGTCTTATATTTGTTCACTCGTTTCGTGTTTTCCGATGCGTTTTAAATGCTTTCCAGATTATTTATTTTTAAAGAAAAACAATGCAGTGGGTGTTGTTTTTCATGGATTCTAACCCTGCCTACCTTGTACGACCCTTGCTTTCACACTGGACATCGAAGATCGCTCACACGTTTGACTTGGAATTGTTATTTTGGATTTTACCTCCGCCTTGTGGATTGGATATTGTTGAAACTATGGATCGCTGTGTGAATTGAAGGATTGTAACTAGTCACTGCAATACACTAGGCGAAATATAATAAACATTAGTGTTTAAAGAACATCTTTTGGACTTCAGGAATCAGTTGTTAGTTAAAGGTTGTGACATAGCCTTACTTTTACTAAACCTCTAATAACTCGGCTCTCAGATTGTCAAACCTTACAGAATTTTCAGTGAGGGTCTGATAAGTTTAAATCTATTAATTCACACCAATTTCAACTCGTTACATTCAGGCCCAAGATTGTATATAATCGTTTCAGTCTCCTTTAAGGTGAAAGCTCCAGGGTAGCCCGCGAAATTCAAATTTTCTTACGTTTTTTGCAATTTGCAGGGCAGTATTAGGTTGTATGTTGATTAAAATATTATTCGCGACCATAACAAATATGTATTTACAGATTTATAATCATTAACGTCATCAATACAACTCTCTAAGACCAAGTAATTCTATTGAATGACTATTTCATGAAATATTAACACATTTCAGGATTATACAACTTAAGGAATTGTATTACTGATTCTAATGATTATAATTCTGTAAATACATATTTGTTATGCTCGCGAATCATACGTTAATTAACATACACCCAGACACTGAGCTGCAAATTGCAAAAATCGTAAGAAAATTTGAATTTCGCGGGCTACCTTGGCGCTTCCCCCTTAAGGTTTTTGATGCAAGCGGGCCTTGGAATCATAAAAAACCTGTTATAAGTATACAAAGATTATTAGAATTTATTATTTGTCTGTCTGTCTATGTGTTACATTTTCACGTCTTAACGGACAAGCCATGATCTGCAGAGTTCAGACTTAGGACTGTTTTTTCGGTAGTACGTTCCCCTGGGATAATTTCCGACTTAAACGCGGGCGAAGCCGCGGGCGAAGCTAGTTAATTTATAAAATTACGTCTAACGCGGATAAAAAACTGAGAATCGCGCAAAAACTATCAAGCGTATTTTTATGAAACCTTCACCATTTTAAATATAATTTAATTATTAATCTTTTAGTATATGTGTTTTAATATACTGCGTTGTTGCATAATTTTTTTCCCACTTCTAAATTTTCTTTTAATATTTCCAGTTGTCTCGGAAATTTTCTAGAATAAATCTTGTACATAGTAGAATGTTCTCGTATCTTTCACATAGGGCTTATAAGCGCGAGCTCGTTACTGGAATTTAGTTAAAATTGACAAAATGGACCAACAACATCTTCGAGCGATTTACTTATACAAACACAAATTGGGAACTAGTTCGAGGGAAACGGCAAATAAGATCAAGACCGTTTTTGGCCCAAACACTACTACTATCATATCACTACAGTACTATAGATCGCCACCTGCAGGCAATGGGCTACCGTAAAGTTTTGTCAAGATGGACGCCCCATGCTTTGACCGATGCTCAACGTGCAATACGTGTCAACATTCGTGAAAGTCTGCTGTTGCACCCGCAAAGAAAGAGCTTTCTCGAGTCGATTATCACCAGTGACGAGTCTTGGGTCTTATATGAGAACGTCACACGAAAGGCCTTTTGGATGCCTGCTGATAAACAGCCACTAACACAGCCAAAAAGCAGATTGCATGATCACAAACTTCTTCTGTCAGTCTTCTGGGATTCGCGAGGAATGTTGTTTTGGGAGTTAATGGACAGCAATCAAACTATTCATGCTGAAGTCTACGTGAATCAACTACAGAAGGTGGCGAACGCTGTTAGAGAAAATCGGCCAAAACGTCTTGAAGTATCATTACTTCATGATAATGTAAGACCACATATAGCGAAAGTGACCCGTAAATTTCTAGAAAAGCTCGGTTGGACAACGATACCTCACCCACCTTATAGCCCTGATCTGGCACATTCCAACTATCATTATTTCTGGGTTTTAAAACAGCATCTTCGTAAAAAAAAAAAAAAAATTTCGGTGACCTAAAAAATTAACTTGACTATTTCTTTGTCTGTCAACCACTTTCTTTCTGGGCTAAGGGTATTGAAACTTTGTCTAGCACATGGTTACATGTTCTCGATAATGATAAAACTAATTTTAAAGTGGTAAAATAATTATGCAACAACCCAATAATACATTTTGTTTTATGTATAATAAATGAATAATGCGTCTGATTTCGGACAGCGCTCCTAGATGGGCGAGTCCTATTACTGGGTGCGTACGATGCGTTGCGTGAGGTCAGCACAGAACACGCATGCTATGTACTCAATGCCGTTGACTTATAAATCTGCGTCTAAGCACCAGATCTACTTACAAAAATAACGGTATAAATATGTGTCTAACAGTGGCGAGACCTGACATTTCGTAGGACTGAGGGAAGCCGAAGAAGAAATTGTTTAGTTATAAATAGTCATACAAATACTATTATCACGTTGAGGCGCCAGCTTATTTAAAACAATTTGTGTTGTTGTTGGAATATATAAGGTGTATCCATTCATACACGAATTTTTTTAACGGGTCATTGTACTCATCATTATGAACAACTTTTACTATGGGAGCAAACCTGAAATCGCGAAAAAAAATCTGTGGTTCCGTACATTTATGTTCGCATAACTCGTCAAAATATAGGGAACATCTGATTTTTATTTCGCGATTTCAGATTTGGTCCCATAGTAAAAGTTGTTCATACTGATGAGTACAATGACCCCTTAAGAGATTTCGTGTACGAATAGATACACCATATACAAGGTGTAATTTTAATCACCGTTAACCTCTTAAGTGGTCATTGGACTCATCATTATGAACAACTTTTAGTATGGCACCAAACCTGAAAACGCGAAAAAAAATCTGCTGTTCCCTACATTTTGACAAGTTATGCTAACATAAATGTAGGGATCAGCAGTTTTTTTTTTCGCGATTTCTGGTTTGGTCCCATAGTAAAAGTTGTTCATAATGATGAGTACAATGACCCCTTAAGAGGTTAACGGTGATTAAAATTACACCTTGTATATTACTTGGCAATGAGGAGCTCGTGGCTAAGTAATATCAGCCGCATGGGTCGATCCATCAGGTTAAGCTGCGCTTGCCGGGGTTGGTCCGTGGATGGGTGACCATCTTTACATACCGAGACTCCTCCGTGCCTCGGAAAGCACGTTAAGCCGTTGGTCCCGGCTGTCATTCGTGGATCTTTGACAGTCGTTACGGGTCGTCAGAAGCCCGAAAGTCTGACAATCAGTCTTACCAAGGGGTATCGTATTACCCAGTAACTGGGTTGTGGAGGTCAGATAGGCAGTCGCTCCATGTAAAATACTGGTATTCAGCTGCATCCGGTTAGACTGGAAGCCGACCCCAATATAGTTGGGAAAAAGGCTAGGCAGATGATGATATTACTTGGCAATCGTAGACATTACTGAATGTGCTATTTTTCAATGGTGGTAGGTAAAGTTACTCTTCCGATCCTCCAAAGGGAAGCCGGTAGGAATGGAGTTGTTAGCGCGCTTCGCCTCTGGTGTCTAATATTATTAATGAAAATTCTTGGCAGCATCGACCGCAACTATTACAGTTCATCATTAAAAATTAATTTAATAAGTACCAATCATAATTAAAAAGTAATATTAGTAATATTTAAAATAATTAGATTCCAATCAATTTAATGACGGTAACATTAGCGTGTTCCATTTTAAAACAAAAGAAAATAGGCCACTATGTACAGTGAGGTGCGCACTGCCACACCGGGGAGCACCTCTGACGAACCACAAACATGTTCCGGACAGAATTACTATTAATACTACCATTGGTAGTGGCTGGTAAGTTACGATGTCTGCTTTGCTCTTGTACATGGTTTTGATAAGCTTGATATTCTTCTGTTTACAAGCGTTTGTGAATTATGTTCATCTTGCAGTGACGGCTGTACCAGTAATAGAAACTGCTCCTCCCCTACAACCCGTAGGAGCAAATACTTCTATAGCATCTGCAGACAAGCTGCCAGAGCCCGCACCGGTTCTAGATTCTCAACCAGAAGAGCCGAACGTAGTAGTACTACTAGTAGTCGTACCCTTACCAACAGATAAGCCAGCTCCGGTTTCCGAACAATCTCCTGCGCCAGAACCAATTCAACCACCAGCAGGTGGCCAAGAACATACGTATTTAAACATTTTCACATTAGAATTTCTACAGACTAACGTTTCTCATCTCATTATTATTTTTTTTTTTAGAGAATTCAAAGCCTACTGTCAAATGCCCACATAAATACGGA
Organism: Fissipunctia ypsillon; assembly: GCA_947568875.1. Taxonomy (NCBI): domain Eukaryota; kingdom Metazoa; phylum Arthropoda; class Insecta; order Lepidoptera; family Noctuidae; genus Fissipunctia; species Fissipunctia ypsillon. The sequence goes on along the minus strand of OX387645.1, from coordinate 18,746,409 downwards.
GTCTACTCGATGAATGACTTCGAATGCAGAAAATACATCAGGTGCCATAAGGGCTTAGCCACTATAATGAACTGCTCTACAGGTCTGGTTTTCAACCCACAAATGCGCTACTGTGACTTCCCCGCTAACGTCCCACAATGTAACCCTAAAGGTAAGTTGAAAACGATTGATACCTAATACAACTAAATTAGGATTTTTTAGCCAAAATGCATACAGGCTTCAAATTAATCCGGGGTTGCGGGATGTTCGAAAGAGTTACCGTGGCCCCGCCACAGGCAACAGAAGGAACACGGGTGGGTTTTTAGTCAGTAAAAGTCTGACACGCCCTCCCGCTCCGACCAGAGCGGGAAAAGTCATTTGATGATTTCCCATCCACAAAAAAAAAAAGCTTCAAATTAATAACAATGTAGTTTTAAGCCTTCATTATGCTCCCTGTATTTCATTCAAATAATTATTGATGATTTTATTCATTTCATTTAAATAATTATTGATGATTTGAAATAAATGCTTTGAGTTTTTGAGACATTTTCTATAGGATTTAAATCAGGAGATCGCGCTGGCCACGGATTAACTTTAACATCCGAATGTTCACTAAACCACTCACGAACAATACTGGCACGATGTATCGGACAATTATCTTGAACCAAATAAAATTCACTAATTTCATCCATTGCATCAACATTGCGAACAGTAGGTAGCATTATATCGCTCAAAACCTCGACGTAATTGGAGCTGTTGGCCCGCGTCGGTATAAATGCCAACTCACCCGGCCCTTGAGCACTAATCCACCCCCACATATTCACACTAATTCTTTCTGACTCCGTATTATTTATAATATTACTGTCAGACCCAATATGTATTGTCTCTGCGCTACAAATGAAGTCTTCCTTTTCACATGATTTGAAAGTCCCAATCAAAGTCTAAATATTCTCGAGCAAATCGCAACCGTTCCTCCTTATGCCTTTGCGTTAAAAACGGTTTTTTCGATGGTATTCGATGATGGAGGCCTTTGGCATAGAGTGCACGGCGAACAGTGCGCAATGACGTATCAAATTCTTCAGCAGTTCGTCTCGTAGGTATGAGACCATTTGTTTCATATTCATCAACCATAAAGCGTCGCTGAGACTGGTTATTAAGTGGCGGCCTACCACTTCTTACTCGGCTCTTAAGACTCCCTCTTCCTCAAATCTCCTCACCCAACGTCTCACTGTATCTCCCTGAAAAAAAAGAAATCCTTATTACACATTTTGAAGCGTCACTTATGAGAACAAATAAAATCAAAAACAACAAAATAACTTTCATTGGATATTTCAGATATAATACACCCATTGTTATGCAAGGCTACAATGTTCGCCCTGGCTTCAATATTTATATTTGCTTGCATTTTCAATAAAAATCTTCAAACTCAACACCTCTAATATCAATAACACAAACGCTCGTAACTAAGTTCACCAACCAACAACGTCATACCATTCTAACTACAGCCAGAAAATTGATTTTGTGTCAAACCTACCCTCAACTTTTATGTGACTAGTTTAAAATATTCGCTGTCTTTTTCTCATTAGCATAATCAGAAAAAGACTGCGTGCCACGATAGGCCTATGATGATGACCATATACCGCGCTTTTTCTGTTTGGTTCGTGATGAAAGAGTGCAATATACGGGAGTGAGAAATGTCTAAATAGAAGAAGGTCTCAAGGGCGACGAGTAACGATGTGATAGTTTTGTAATGCTGGCGTTGGAGTTCTGGCCGCTACATTATAATTTAGAAAAAGTGGATAAATCCACTTCCCTTATTCAAAGCCACGTCCAGATTCTGTGTAATAAGAAATAATAATTTTTTAGAAACTATTGGCTCACTAGTACCTAATCAACATGAAGAAGATACTTAGGCGTGCAACGCTCTCACGCCGCACGCATTCCAAAACGAAACAGCGATTTTTTTCCGATAGGACTCTAGTTATCACGTATAACATTGTATAATATTTATACAAAAAATATTTTTGCAAAAAAAAAAAAAACTACAAAGTGTAAAATAATTTTAATTTCGGTAGTCGGTGTCTTTGGATCTGTATTTTAGGATTTTGTCGCTGATTTCCGAAATTAAAGTTATTTTTCACTTTGTAGTGTTTTTTTTGGAAGTCGGTTGTTTTTTTTTTGTTTTTTTTTTTTTATTTTTCACTTTTTAGTGGATCGGTTTGTAATTTATCTAAGTACAATAGCCTAATGACAACTGCTCATCACCTTTTACAAAATATTGCTTTTCGCGATGCAGGGACGTTAATTGTTGAGGAGTTCTCCTGGTACTTCACCATTAGCTCCACTTCACCATATGCATTGTAACGAGCTTATATTGCTTAGCAATCTTTTTAAAGTAATCGAATCGCAACCCATGAAATACTTATTATTGAGTTATTCCGGTGGCCATCTGTGGTCTTCATCATCATTTCCACTTCACCAAATGGTGCTTTACGAGAGCAAATGCACAATTTAATTTTAAAAACATCTAAATCGCTATAGGTGTGATTATAATATTTGAAGAGTTCTATCGATTTCTCCAGGATCCCACCATCAGATCCTGACCTGATAACAATGGGTCTACCTGGAAAGTGTACCCTTTCAAACAAAAAAAGAATTTTCCAAATTGGTTCAGCCGTCTTCGAGTAATCGGGGCACACATAAAAAAAAAAGATTCTGACGAACTGAGAACCTCCTCCTTTTTTGAAGTCCGTTAAAAAATAGGTTCCTAATTATTGTTTAAATTTTCAGGCAATCCTACAAACCTACAGCCGAAACCAGCACATCCACAGTTTGTACAACAGAGTAAGTGGCAATTTGATTAACAGAAATCTGGCAGTCAGGATTAATTCTTAACCCTATTTTAATATTATTATAACTTACATCTTCTGGTTTTTGTTATAACTATAACCAATTACTAATTATAGGTAACACGGCAGCGCTTGATGAAGGAAGGGCAATCTTAGCCCTCATTGAACCGCAACCGGAGGAAATGGTGGCTAATTCAACATTAAAAATGTGAAAAAGAAAATGACGTCACTTCATCACGTATTGTAATAAAAAAAATCGTACCAAAAAAATATTAAAAAGGTGTTATAAAAAATGCAGAGCAGGCCGTTTATTTTAGTGCGAGAAAACTTAGACCCTTCCTGATGGTAAATGTTTGGTCACGGATTTGGTTAACGACTTATAGAATCGATTGTAATCGCTTTTTAGGTTCGCGCCCGCAAATTCAAGTAAACTTTCTAAGGACAAATAAATAAAATTGAAGTATCTGTTTGTAATGTCAAAATAACAACTTTTTACTAAATGCATATGAACGTATATACGGTACCTACTTACGAGTATAACAGAAAAGCAATTTTTAAAATGTTTGTCTGTCTGTCTGTTTGTTCCGGCTAATCTCCGAAACGGCTAGACCGATTTTGACGGGACTTTCACTCGCAGATAGCTAATATTACGGTGAGTAACTTAGGCAACTTTTATTTTAGAAAAATAATTAGGGTTCCGCGCAAAAATTTAAAGCCCATGAAATTTTGAACAAAAAGTCGGATTATAATTTTTTTTTTTTTTGCATTTGGCAGCCCAATTCTCGAGGATAGTTATAAGCTATTTAACATCACGCTACGATCCTTAGGAGCCGAGCAAAATGAAAAAAGTCAGAAAGAACACTAAGCAAAAACTAAGTTATAGCGCGGTGCAACGCGGCAGGTCGGGGGGGGGGGGGGGGAGTAGTTTTATTAAAATATGGCTGTAATTTTTCACCGACTTCAAAAAAAGGAGGAGGTTCTCAATTCAGTTGTATTTTTTTTTTAATGTTTGTTACCTCAGTACTCCGTCATTTATAAACCATGTATGTTGATGATGTTATATTAATTTCCTGTCACTGTTACTTAGCAAGTAGTGGTATACGAATTCGGGTGGGGTAGGTACCACAACTAAAAAATGCAAAATAAAAACTTATTACTTAAGTCAAGTTATTTTTCACTTTGTAGTGTTTTTTTTTTTGGAAGTCGGTTGTTTTTTTTATATAAATCAGTTTTAGTATATTGTGAATCGTACGACTTCCACGCGAACGAAGTCGCGGAGCACAGCTAGTATAATACTATAAAGGTAAAGCTAAGTAGGTACCTAATGCCGCAGCGGAAACAGACTTAATTAAAAAATTCATCTACAATTAATACGCTAAGGCAAAATTAACAGATAATTTGGTTAAATAGTACATCGATCCAAATTCGAAGCGTCGTCGCTCGCCGAAAACAGCATTACTGAAGTACCGGTAATCTCGCGTCGAGAATTAAAGCTCACGAGCGGCTAGAAATAGTTTCCTTTCAGCTCACAGGCCGGATTAATAGTTTGTAACCCAAAGGGAGAGGGCCGGAAAAAGAGCCCTTCTAACTGGTTGAAAACCTACGACAAATAAAACAGGATATTATATCAGATAAAAGGCTGAAAGATCCGTTGAGAAATAAAAATAACAGGAATACGTTACAGTTATTAAAAAAAAAAATATTATACTCAAGCCATGCACACACACACACTCATGTTAATGGTTATAAGATACACCTTTCTTCTCTAGATTGAGGAAACTGATATGATGATACGGGTACGACATAATTTACGTTTGATACGTCCAAATTTAGGTTTAATTTAGGTGTTTTTGGTGTCCACCTTATAAAGCAGTATTATTCTAATGTTACTTCAGTGTGAGAAAGAGATGGAGCTCTACAGGACGTCTACCTCCATCTCTTTCCCACACTGAAGTAAGATTACAATAATACTGCTTTAAGAGGTGGTGGTCTAGCTCCTGTTTCGTATTTTCGTTTTGGCCACCGACTTCCGAAATCAGTTATTTTTCACTTTTTTGTGTTTTTTTTTCCACGTATCGGCAAGCGTAGTGTAGGACGCCCCCCAGCTTGATGGACCGACGACCTTAAGAAGGTGGCTGGGACAGACTGGTTGTGGAGGGCGGAGGACAGGGTGTAGTGGCGCCGCCTGGGAGAGGCCTATGTCCAGCAGTGGACTGCGATAAGCTGAGCTGATTGTTGAGTGTGTTTTTTTTTTTGGAAGTCGGTTTTATTTTTTGTAAAAAGTTTTTATTTTTCACTTTTTAGTTGTAGTATCTATCCTACACAAATTCGAATACCACTACCTGCTATGTAAATTACAGTGTCAGGAAGTTTACTAACTTAGTACATCATCCACATAAACTAAGTGGGAAAAATACGTGTTATTGAAGCTAACTCAAAAACCACCCAAGCAAAGTTAATCAATTTTTACAAGGGACCAACTTCTAGGTAGGTATACCCTCCCGAATAAAGCAAGAATCGTTCAAATCGGGCTACTCTGTAAAAAGTTATGCGTGGTGACTTGAGAACCTCCTCCTTCTTTTTCGTCGGTTAAAAATTGAAACCCATCCTATACGGGATCTTGCAAATTTAAAAAAAATAAGAATAAAAACTATGACCAGACTACACATTACATGAACTAGAAAAAAGGTTGAATAGATTATAATCGCAATGGGAATGCTGCAATATACCCCCTTTCCAACACAGCAAGAAAAAAAAATGTATCCAGAAGAATGACAACCCTATAGGAGAGTGACAACCCTAAAAAAGAAACAATAGAACAAGAATTAAATAAATTAACCTACATAAACTAAACTAAAACCTAGTAAACCTAGAAGATAAGCTAGACAAACCTAACAAACGACATCGAAGTGCAACAGATATCGAATAAATCGACATTCGAGACATTCTTAGACATTATCAGTGCAAGCTCCAGATGCGTCCACTAAACCTACAAGTAATCTAGAAACTGAAGACTAAAGACGACCCCAAAAATATATATGTTACCGGCCAAACCCGATTTCAGGCCAAACTAGTTTGTCCTAGGCAAAACCGGTTTATCCAACGCGTGTCAGGTTATAGGTACTAGCTTAGCCCAGGACAATCTAATTTGGCCTAAGTACGTTAGGCTTAACTAGTTTGGTCCAGGTTAAACTGATTGAATCGTTACAAGGGACAAAATAAACACTGGCTAAGCTGACTAAATTCCCCTAGGATAATTTCCGACTTAAATCAAATCAAATCAAATCATCTTTATTGTGGACTATAGGTATACATCATAAATACAGGTCTTAAATAATTAAAATAAGTTCAGCTATGTCCCGCCGTTGAGGCATACAATAATAAAATATAGATCAGAAATTAAAACACAATTAGTCATATTAGTCTCGACACATTATTAAAATATTCCAAATTATTAATACATACAAATTCAATTCCAAGTCATATTAGTCATAATTCATTATTACAACATTGCAAATTATATTTAAAAAAAGATGAAAGACACAAGCAATTTAAATGGTATTAAAATACAATTCACAATATTATCATACATATGTGGGAAAAAATGATAATTATTTTTCCTTTCTTGTCATTGGAATACAATATTTTTGTCACACAAGTAATCTTTGACATCATAATAACATCTGTCTATTAAGAATGAATGTAGTTTCTTTTTAAACTGGAGGACTGGTAATTGTTTAATGTCATCAGGCAATTTATTATAGATTAATGATGTCATGCATAATCAATCTGCCTAGCCTTTTCCCAACTATGTTGGGGTCGGCTTCCAGTCTAACCGGATGCAGCTGAATACCAGTATTTTACATGGAGCGACTGCCTATCTGACCTCCAAAACCCAGTAACTGGGTAATACGATACCCCTTGGTAAGACTGGTTGTCAGACTTTCGGTCTTCTGACGACCCGTAACGACTGTCAAAGATCTATGAATGACAGCCGGGACCAACGATTTAACGTGCTTTCCGAGGCACGGAGGAGTCTCGGTATGTAAAGATGGTCACCCATCCACGGACAACCCCGGCAAGCGTAGCTTAACCTGATGGATCGACCCGTGCGGCTGTTATTACTTAGCCACGAGCTCCTCTCTCCTCTCCTCCTCTCGAATAAAATAAAATGCATAAAATACTTTTATTTAATAGTGCCGTTTTACCATAAGGTATTTGTACCTCTAGCCTTTTTTTATCCCTTAATTTTCGATAATAGCTTTTGACAGCAGTCTTATAGTAGCTTAGATTTGATTTCACAAAAATATCTGATTCATAAATGTATAGGGAAGGCAATGTGAGAATTTTTAGATTTTTAAAGTAAGGTTTACAGCTAATTGTACTATTTATTTGGCACATTGCTCTTACACGCTCGATAATTTAAAAAACTGAAGTGTCAACTGACTTTCGTTGCTCACTGTACAAACAATACAAAGTGTGAATGAAACAACCTGCTGTGTATCTCGTAAACAATAGACGCTGCGCTGTAAGCGAAGGTGAGTTTGATTCAACCGTGACTGCTAGATATTTGAGGTTAATCAGTTATGTAACGAAACCTCATCATTATCAAATACTTGGTAATGTTTATTGTTTAAGTGTGTCAGTTACAGCTGTTGTTCACATCATTGTGATGGTAAGGTTCTGCGGTACTGACATTGAACACTTTTGGTTCGCTTTGCACAACGTTTTTGATGAAATACTGGAAATATTTTGTTGTTTTTATAAGACAGTAATTATCGGCCTGAAATAGAATGTCAGGTTTAATAAATTAATACCTAACCAATTAGGTAATTTTTACAACATATCAACATTTATAGGTAATTCAAATATAAATCAGATGTGCAAACATCGTGATTGATTAATAAATAAGTAGGTTATTAGTAATGTTGATATTAAAACATAAGTTATCTGTGCAAATATCTCTATTCTTAGCTACAATCATAACAATGTTCAGTTATTTCAGACCAGATATTTGGTTTCGAAACAAACACCAAAATTGCAAAATATTTGTTCAATCGAATACGCAATTAGGAAATGAATGATGACAATAACGTTACGTGTTACTACAAAATTACTAATTACACAATTAAATGGAAATATTATTCAAATTGCTGTAACAATTAGCGGTAACATTGTATAAATAATTTCATACCTACTACTCGTACCTACATACATTATGTTATTTTATGTTCGAACGTAATGTAGCGTCATGTCATGTTTGTTACGGATGTCGCGAAATACATACAACTACATAATTATACCTATATTATTTAGTTCCTGAAACACAAGGCCTACATAAGTAAAGCCTTCTTCTGCTTCTTCCCTATCAATGGACCAACTGAAATCTTTTCCGAACTGCCGGGCAATTGCGTAACACACTTACAGTAGGTATCGGTTTCATTTTGACAGTTCAACAACATTCATTGCGTTATTTAAGTTGTTCAGCAGACAACGTTTCCGAACATATGAAGCAATGTATTAACAATTTGCTTCAAAACCGCGCAATTAGGGTGCTGGACAGCTTTGTCAGTTGCCTCGTTTAAATCCTGAAGGGTCGTGCAGATGGTTGTGCATGACGGACAGGAAAGAACGGGTAGGTATGTTCTGTGACGTATTTGTGTTTGGGACGGGTCCATGTTCACTCATTAGGCCACATTGATTCAGCAATGGTCAATCTTGGACTGCAATCGGCTTTATAAGATTTCATTATAACATAACTTATCATAACGTCTCACGCCTTGTTTCCCCCAAGGGTTAGGCAGAGGTGTACCTATTATAGAACACCCACATTTCGCCAGTTATGTTTAAGACCCATGTAATAGGGGGCGAGCCTATTGCCATCTACCGGGCACAAATCCAGACTCCGGGCTGCTACTGAGAAATTCCAGACAGGAAAACCCAATAACACTTTGCCCGACCTGGGATTCGAACCCAGGACCTCATGCTCAGCAGTAGCGCTTGCGACCACTAGACCAACGAGGCAGTTATTATACTGTATGTAAAATCAGTTTCTGCAATTAAAATCAAACAAATCGGAAGACAAAATCTCTGTACAGCAAAGAATTATACAAACAACTCATAAATCTCATTCATTAAATTACGTTTGACGTCTATAATCACGTACTGTCTGGTTCCGGGTTCCGTTGTCGTAAGCTCCAATTTTGTTTGATGTTGTATCACAAATTGGTTCCAACAAGCGATGCGATGTTAAAGCGCAAGTCACATCACGAGCTAACTTAGCTGAACTATAGCTAACTACGGCGTCTCTTCATACTTCGATTCTCACCGCGAATGACGAAATGACACTCGTACCTACTTACGTTAAGTTAGCATAGCTCGCAGTGAGGCCTGCGCTTTATTGCCACAAATTTTGTTGTAGAGGTAAACGGATTTTTTTGAAAACAAGGAAGCGAAAAAAAATGTGATACGCAAAAGACATGTATTCTTATTTTTAATCTGTGGTTTTGTGTCCCACACGTTCGATGTATTTCCGATTGTTGTATTGTACATGTGTGATGTATTGCCACACATAATAAATAACATGATACTCTCTCGAAACTTCCCACGTAAGTACTCCACTTGCCTTCTTAATCAATCAATCGAAGCAGGCCACTACTGGACATAGGCATCTCCGAAGTTGCGCTGAACACCCGGTTCTCCGTCTTCCGCATCCATTCCAGGTCCAGCCTCTTTTTTAAGGTCGCCGGTCCATCTAACTGGGATATTTTACATCCTAGCATGCTACGCTTGCCAATACACAGTATCTCGTACGTACCGTACCTACTCGAGGCCTTGTGTGTTCCAACCAAGCCGCATCTGTTAAAGTGTCCATACACCTGCACTTTTAAGGACCTAAAAACGCTAATGAGATGCCGCGATTGATGTGGCCACCTACTGGCCTCAAGTCATATAATAAAAGAATAATAAATTACATCGACTCGAAACGAAGACTGCCAATCAGCTTTGCTAACTCTGCAAGCTATTTCGGAAACTCCTGTTCTTAACATTAACATAATATAACATCACGCCTATAATTCCTAAGGCTTTCGCAGGGGTATACCTGTGGTAGGTACTATCGAGGAAACTTACATCTGACCAATTTGAAAGCAAAATCCCGTGCACACGATGACCACATCCACATCTGTTGGCAAGCAATATAGCAGCCGAGCGCTGCAAGCATGAATAGTTCTTACGGTGTATAGATGTTCGTTTCTCTCAAGGTACAACTACATTTCGCCAGATATTTTTAAGTCCCATGTAATAGGGGCGAGTCTATTGCCATCAACCGGACACTAGTTGTTATCCGTAAAATTTCGTTTTGGATCATATCTTTCAAAGAATCTCTGAGGATAGCTCGCTTCATAGCGCGCTGAGCGACTCGCCTACTACTCTGTGGTAACATTACAGACTGGAGGTAATTTAATCGTAACGATTAATATCAGATATGAAGGAAGCGACGACAATGCAACGCCGCGCGCCGCTCACTATTTCAAAACATTTGGACCCGTTTTTTCTTCATGTGTACTTGCGAATGCTGTGGCAACGCATCTGCAGATGTGCTCATTGAATTACTTAGTTACTTAAAGATGTGTTAATGTAACGAAATTAGTTTGCTGGATAAGTATTCATAGGGAAAGAGAATTTTTGAAAATAAAATTGAATTGATTTGGGCAATTTTCTTTTACCAATAAGCCCTTAAATAAAATAGGTCCAATTAAAAAATCAAGTTTTCAGGGGAGTCTCCAACTCGCCCCCACAAAATAAGCAATCTCGAATGTTCTCATTTTGTCTTACCTCTTACACTTGCAGTGTGCTGTGTCATGTGTGATAACAAGTGATATCAACTTAACACTGATAAGACTTGTATTATTCGAGGTAGGTAGAAGGAAAATCATTTATATTGAAAAGGGATTCATGTACTAAAATGCATAAGTTATATAAAGTTATAACACTACTCGACATTATCACGAGTGTCGCAATAAATTACCTACTGATCGAATATCACATCGGTCCGGGCGAACCTACCTTGAAGGCAGAACAAAGACATAGATAAGACCCACACTTCATTACAATACTTCACACATTAATAGGTACCTCGTGATACCTACATACAACATCACGCCAAGTGTTCCCCTAAGGGAACTCACACACACACACTCACTCACTCAGCTGACGTGTATAAATTAGGCCCATTTTACCAGTTTTGTTTCAGTTCCATGACGTGATTGCCTATTGCCATCAACTGGGCGGAAATCCAAGAACCATGCTGCTACTAAGTTATACCTAATGGAAAAACCCAATAACATTTTTATAATTATGCTCTGCACTCCAATTGTGTAAAAGCTCCTGCAGACAGGCGCGATACGACGACGCGACTCTAGTAGAACAATGTCCATGAGGTTTTCATAGAAATAGTTCTACTTAGGGAATGCAATACCGGGATACCGGGATCCCGAAATACCGGGATCCCATGTGCATTATGCGGGACTGATCTCTATCGGAAATTGAGCGGAATCCCGCGGGACTGACGGGATTACGGAGAAACGAAGTTTAAAGTTACGCAAAAATTATGTATACCGGGATTGTTTCTCTTAAAAAGTTCTAAAAAACAGTCTGCGATAGCATATGTCTATCTTTTAAGGTTGGCTCACTATAACTTTTTTAATGGTAATCAAATTTGTTATAAAATAATGCATTATTTGCGAAGGTGTTTTCATAAACATTGTAGTAATCCTTATCCAAATAAATAGTTTCATAATCAAGGTTGATTAAGTACATGTAAATTCCTTTTTAAATTATACAATTCAGGCCTTTCCTTTAGAAATTACGACGGGTATAAAAATACTTAAAGTAAGAAAAATGCGCTTACTCTATTAGTTACCTACACATTTTATTTTTTATTGACTGTTTGAACGCGCTAATCTCTGTCACTACCAGTCTGATTTGGAAAATTATTTTTGCATTATAAAGCCCAATTATTGAGGAAGGCTATAGGGTATGTAACATTACGCTAGGACCCTCAGAAGCCGAGTAAAAACAAAAATAAGGAAGAACGAGCGCTAAGCGAAAACGAAGTAACAGCGCGGGTAGGCGATGCGATGCGACGGGGTGGGTCGGGGGAACAAGAAATTCCACGCGAACGAAGTCGCGGGCGGAAGCTAGTGTTTTGACAAAGGAGACGAATTATTTCGAGTCGGATATACCTTCAATTCGACTTTAATTCATTAATGACGATTGTTTCTACTAGCGTAAAGCAGAACGAGCATTTTCTGCTGCTGGGTACCTAGTCTGTAAAGTTAGGAGCCGTTTAGCCGACGAAACAATTAATACTTTAACTTTTTTGTGTAGTTATTTTTAAAATAATAGTTAGATAGATAGAACACACTTTATTATATACACCATAAAAATTAATTGAATTTGTTTTTTTTATTTATTTAATGTGTTTGTGTTTTCTTGAGATGTTTATATTACTATGTGAAAATATTAATAAAGAGTTTAATATGTACCAAAAAGCTTGTTTAATTTGAGTTAAAACCCGCGGGATCTCGCAAATACCTGGATGCAAATACCGGGATTTAGAGTATCTTGCGGGATTGCATTCCCTAGTTCTACTACAGCCGCGTCGCGCCTGTCTGCGGGAGCTTTAAGTCATTACTCACAATCACAATGTCCCTCATTTTGAAGAGGATACATAATCCATTGATTAATTTATGTTTGAAAAATTCGTCTGTTCTACTTACAAAGTAAACAGCAGAATGAAAATTATGAATGGGATTGTGTCTTTCTTACACAATTAGGCTTCTGTGCAGTTACCCCAATATGTTACACTTTTTTATGCCTCCAGAATGTTTTTGTGCTTCGTTCACCGGTTCGTCGCCTTCGGCGTCTAACTGGACACTTTTTTGCTGACCAGACAATCTCGACTGACTCTTGATATGAATTCTGTGCGACGTCATAGTTTTAGAGTTCAACACTTTGAATTATCAGTTGAGATTACCATTACACACCACCTATCAGGGGCGTAGCGTTCATACAACCCGATTTCTTTAGGCTTCCCTTCGGAACAACCACTCTTCTTAGTGTCTACTATTGCCAAATAATATGGTACACTTGTGTGTATAACTATGTATCACATCACATTACATCATTATACCAATACCAGTTTAATACATCATAAAATTAAAAACCGTTTTTTGTTCGAGTTTATGAGAACTGAAACATTTTTTCTTCGGCTTCCCTCTAATGATAATTGTCCACTGCCACCTATTATAATAGTTACAGTACCTACACAATTGATTATTGTAGCAACAGTGTATTGGCTACATTTCTGTGTTTTAGGTTACGTAAGCTTACATTCTCTTCTTATAGAGGTATGAGGAACAGGGTGTAAAGTTCACTCATCCTCCATAGATAAGGGAGGATCCTCCGATCAGACGGGTGTTGTGTGTGGTGGGCTACTGCCCGACGGTTGATGTCGGGATGTTGTATAATTATGCTAGTCGCGCGGTAAACTCTGATTGCGCGATGCAGGATTTTGCGTGACGTCAGTGTGACGCGTTCCATTGTGGCGATGTAGATATCCACATCACCCGCCTCCGGAGACCGGAGGTCGATAGTGGGCAGAGTCGTGTATCTTGCGATGCTTGCCATGGCCAGTTGAGGTTCCAGTGAGTCGGAACCGGGTGCCGCATAGTTCGCGGTGAGTCGGAACTGTCTGCGGAGATGCCCCCAGTGAGTCGGGGTGGCGCTGCGTTATGCTCCAGTGCGTCGGATGTGGTACAGCGCCGGGTTGAGGCTGACTGCTGGCGTCGACCAGGAGAGGTTTTGAAGGGCTCTGCTTGTTTGACTGGCCGAGAGTGCAGTGTACTATGCCAAGGTTGCTGATGAGGCTGAGGGTGATGACCAGGTATGCGCGGTCGCTGCATGCTGGTGGTCAGGATACCCGTTGAAGCCGTGGGTGCTGGCTGGCTGTGTGACTCGCCGCTCGAAAGCTCGAGGAAGTGATGCTGATGACGTCACGCTGTAGTAGTTGCACGAAGGCTGCGCTGACGTTCATGTTCGGGGTCACCAGTATAGAGGTATGAGGAACAGGGTATAAAGTTCACTCATCCTCCATAGAAAAGGGAGGATCCTCCGACCAGACGGGTGTTGTGTCTGGTGGGCTACTGCCCGACGGTTGATGTCGGGATGTTGAATATATGCTAGTCGCGCGGTAAACTCTGATTGCGCGATGCAGGATTTTGCGTGACGTCAGTGTGACGCGTTCCATTGTGGCAATGTAGATATGCCGCCACAGTTACAAATGTGGATGATCTACAAGCCGATGCAGTTGCATTTAGGATTTAATATTTCGTAAACGTAATATTAGCGTAATTGACTGCCTTGTTGGTCTAGTGGTCACAAGCGCAACTGCTGAGCATGAGGTCCTGAGTTCAAATCCCGGGCCGAGCAAAGTAATATTGGGTTTTTCCATCTGGAATTTCTCAGTAGCAACCCGGAGTTTGTATATGTGCCCGGTTGATGGCAATAGGCTCGCCCCGTACTGAACATAACTGACGAAATGTAGGTGTATACACTTCTGCCTTAACCTTTCGGTGAATACAGGCGTGATGTTACCTGTAAGTATGTGTAATAATAGCGCGAGTAAGTTAGTTTTTTAGTGTCAAGAGTATCTACAATCTCCATACAAAACTTGTTTCAAAGACTGAAAAAAAAGCTGCTTGGAATGATTATAATCAATTTATAACTTAAAAACTTGTGTGACTTTAAAATTGTGGAATGCCTTAACATAACATAACATCGCACCTTGTTTCCCCGAAGGGTTAGGCAGAGGTGTACCTATAGTAACACCCACATTTCGCCAGTTATGTTTAAGTCCCATGTAATAGGGGGCGAGCCTATTGCCACCAACCGGGCACAAATCCAGACTCCAGGCTGCTACTGAGAAATTCCAGGTAGAAAAACCCAATAACAATGTCTGCCGGAATGCCTTAACTAAGTAAATAAGTGCATACAAACTCATTCAATAAAAATATAATATCAACTCAATTTAAGTGGTTGGTTGGTACAGTAAATATTAACGATTTTTTTTCCAAGTTTGCATTAGATTCTGTTCTCAGTAGAAACGTATCGAATTTTTATTACGGAAGTAGTCATTTCTATTAATAGGCTGACATATTGTCACCTCACTCGCTCACACGAGACCAAATTTTTAAGATGTTAAATGAAAAGATGCTTTTTTGAAAAATGTAATCAATGGGCGACCTACTAAATAATATTAATTTAATAGGTGGTTATTAAAAACACATTTCTATTGTGTTACCTAATAAACTTACCTCAATAAGTATTAAGATCAGCTGTTTTTACGATTATTTAAATAAATGCCACAACAAAAATGTGTTTTTAATGCGTTAATACCTATTAAATAAATATTATTTAGTGGGTCCCCCATTGATTACATTTTTCAAAAACGCATTCTTTTTATTTAACATTCTTAAAAATTTGGTCCCGTGTGAGCGAGAGAGGTAACAAAAGGTGATGACAGCACTCTTAAAAGTCAATGTCAAGGTATTTATGTAGATACCAATTTCAATTAATCGGTAGAACATTTGCAGACACTTTTCAACAAAAAAAGCAACTAAGCAGGTAACCTACCTACCAGCGGTGAGGTGTAAATTTTTGTAAGACAGAAGCAGAAGCGAAGCCGGTTTTAACTTTTCTGGCAATAGTAGGTACTATTGACTGTGCCATTTTCCAATCGCGGTACAGTTGCTGATGCAAACCTCCGAAGGGAAGCCGGTAGGAATCGTGTTACATGGTGCTTTCGCCACTGCTACCTACCTACGTATAGGTGTCCATTTTTTGTTAAGTCCCTAACTGTAGTCTGCAATTAATCAGTTATAAAATTTGCAATTTGTACACAACATTAGTAGTAATTTTCTACGCTCTAATAAGTTGAAGCGTTATACCGTATTGTAGATGAAAGTGGATTGTTCATTGTGGT
This sequence comes from Fissipunctia ypsillon, assembly GCA_947568875.1. Lineage (NCBI taxonomy): Eukaryota > Metazoa > Arthropoda > Insecta > Lepidoptera > Noctuidae > Fissipunctia > Fissipunctia ypsillon. The sequence goes on along the minus strand of OX387645.1, from coordinate 18,730,536 downwards.
TTAAAAACTACCAGTTAGATAAAAAACGAAACTTGTTTATGGAACTGTTTGAAAACCCACTTTGGACCGTAAGTAATGGGTACTTGCCATAGATATAAGAAAGAAGGTACTTGCAAACTAGATCTATTAAAATCCCTATTATGGTATGGGTAAGATTGAGTTTCCTAAGATAAGAGATATACAGGGTTGAGGGTTAGGGTCGCGGGATGTTCGAAAGAGTTACCGTGGCCCCGGCACAGGCAACTGAAGGAACACGGATGGGTTTTAGTCAGTAAAAGTCTGACACCACTCCGCCCAGAGCGGAAGAAGTCATTTGATGATTTCCCACCCAAAAAAAAGATATAGGTACAGGGGGGTAATGAATGAATGAATGCCTATGGCATTAAGTCCTCCTTTGTACCTTTTTTTATGTGCGAGAAGTTTATATAAATAAATATGCACAAATAAATAAAAGAAAGGTTAGACGGTACCTACTTCTATTTTTATAAAAAAATACAATTTTTAAAACTGCTGTCTGTCTGTCTGTTTGTTCCGGCTAATCTCCGAAATGGCTGGACAGATTTTGACTGAACTTGCACTGGCAGGTATCTGAGGGGCCATTCTCGTAATTTTAAGAACATTCACAGTCTGATCTGTCTCAAATATAGCAAAAATACCTATAATTTCCCTACATTTTTGACATTTGATGTCGCTGAGATGAGATTGCGACTAGATTTTGAACGTTTTTAGTTACGGGAATTGGGCTTCTGATGTTATAAGGAGTAACTTAGGCTAAGTTTATTTAAGAAAAGAATAGGGTCTGGTAAGAAGATATAGGGTTCCGCGCAAAAAAAAAAATAAAGCCCGTAAAATTGTGAACAAAATCCGATTCATATAAGTACGGAAGTATTGATATCCACGCGGGCGAAGCCACGGGCAACAGTTAGTAATAAATAAATTAACTGGATACCTACTAAAAGGTTACTAAGTTTTAGAGCTCTAAGTAGCTGTGTGATTTCATAACCATAATTTTATTAAATATGTATTTCTGTATCTGTAATCTATATGGTGTATGTACATAATAAAGAGTATTCTATTCTAAATCGTAAGTACATATGACGCCTTATACACAGACAGCAAATCTCGTACTTCCACAGACATTCCCACGGGAAATCAGAGCGAACGGACCGTTTCCTCTTATTAGAAAAATACTGTCATTAAATGGTCAGCAATCTGCAAGGAACTGTCTATTAAAGTAGAAAATTAACTGAGCCTATAATCAACGCCTGTAATCCATACCATTATGCAATTAATATTAAATTGACAAGGGGCAAAGACTTGAACATTGAGGATGTTGAAGATAGAACTAAATGGAGAAAATTTTAAGTCGTTAATAAAGCCTTAGGGCACTACCATAACTGATGGGTTCCGCTAGGGCCGATGCCTGCAAGGTCGCGGGATGTTCGAAAGAGTTACCGTGGCCCCTGCACAGGCAACTGAAGGAACACTGGTGGGTTTTAGTCAATAAAAGTCTGACACGCCCTCCCACTCCGCCCAAAGCGGGAGAAGTCACAAGTTGATGATTTCCCACGAAAAAAAAGGGACCTACCATAATCATTTTCAAAACAGGTGACACGGGAGGTCTCAAGTTGGTAGCAAATTGCATGACACCTCCCATAACTGTCGTAATATTGACTTGGGGGCCAACAACCTTAATCATAATTCAGTGTGAGAAAAAGATGGAGGTATACTTATACGTCCTGCATAGCTCCATCTCTTTCTCACACTGAACTATGAAATGGGTCCCAATGAAATATTTTGACGCATTTCGGCTGCACGCAAATTCAATTTGTGTCCTCAAAAACTACAAATTTGCCTTATTCATTTTCATGATTATAAAAATTTAAGATTTTTTTTTAGTGAATTATGAGGGCCAAAACACGTTTTACACATTTTGGCTCGATACAAAAAAATTGCAATGTTTCCTCAAAATTAGAATTTTTTATGAGAAAAATCTTTTATTCGAACGTAGTTAAAGCAATTTCAATAATGACACCACCATTAAAGACATAAGGCGATTATGGGTTTATTTTAATGTAACAGAGATACAGAATTTTAAAAAGAAATATTTTTTTAAATTCTATGCTCCGTTTGGCCATACCACTGCTCCAAACCCCATTATGATGCCATTTCGCTTCAAGGGGTAACGCTAAGGTAGCCCGGGAAATTCAAATGCTCTTACGATTTTTGCAATTTGCAGCTCAGTGTCTGGGTGTATGTTGATTAAAGTATGATTCACAACCGTAACAAATATGCCGTTACAGAATCATAATTATTGGAATCAGTAATAAATTAACTCCTTAAGTTAGTATAATCCTCAAATGTCAAGATTTCATGAAATAGTCAATCAATAAGATTACTTGGTCTTACAGAGTTGTAATGATGACTTTACTGATTATAATTCTGTAAATACATATATGTTACGGTCGCGAATTCTATCTTAATCAACATACAACCTAATACTGACCTGCAATTTGCAAAAAACCGTAAGAAAATTTGAATTTCGCGAGCTACCCTGGCGCTTTCGCCTTAACAGGTGGTGGTTGGCCCTCTGAGGGCTTTTTTTTTGGATCATCAGCAATAACGATAATGGAAAAATCAAAAATGTATTTTATTAACTTATGCTGCCAAAAAGCATGTCAGTCCTGTGAATTGAAAGTCGTAGAAATACGAAACACTATGAAGCCACTTGTCCTTCTGCTATGAGAATATACAGGGTTATTTTAAATTGGCCAGCTAAACTCCGCAGACGCGATGGGAATCGGTATCTAAACACGATAAAATAAAAAGATTTGGTGTTTTTTTGTTTGGGAGGTCAACGACCGCTGTTTTGTTTACCATTGTTGTTACTTGAAGTATAAGTTGAGAAAAAATGTTTTCTTATAATTTATCGTGTTTAGATATCGATATCCATCACGTCTGTGAAGTTTACACAAAAAAGAAACAGATTTTTTAAACTGATATTTCAAGTGACTACAATAGCTGCGGTCGATGACCCCACAAAAAATCATCTAATTAATTTATTTTTGTTTTATCAAGTTTAGATTATCGGTAACCTAATGCGTCTGCAGAATTTAGCTAACCAATTTAAAATAGCCCTGTATAAGAAGTTACCCACCTGGGTGGATGTTCAAACTATTTCAGCATGTGGTATAATTCAGCAGAGTCAAGTAGGTGCCTTACTTTTCTTGCGACGGAGATATCTCGACATGAATCGCTCATTGTCAATTTAATGCCCTTCGAGATTACACTTGTTAATCCCCGACGTCCGTGACCTTGACTGGCGACCGGCAGATCTGTTTCAAGGTTTTTTTTTTTGAGATGGGTTTGCTCTTGACTCTAGTCTAGGTCAGGGGTGACAGAGACAAAGTCGACGATGGAGCGAGCTTACCCAGAAGAAGCCTGTTCACTCTCACTTTGAAGAGATCGGGGTTGTATGCGTTCGGAAACACAGACGCAGGTAGAGAGTTCTACTCCTTTGCTGTGCGCATCACAAAAGACATTTAGAAACGCTTAGTTCGAATTGGTGGAATAGTCGTAAACCACCATCTACACGGTTGTACTTGTAAACCACCAAGGTCACCTTTGTCGGCAGAAATGTTTCAATGTTTGCTCGTAAACTATCATCTACACGGTTGTAAACAACCAAGGTCACCTCTGTCGGGATGCAGTTGGCGACCGTGTAACAGACGCTTAACTTGTAGTAGCACGGACATCTTACTGCCATCTTACACCGTTACAGAGCAATAATTCAAAAAACCATTACATGCACCATAATGTGGGTATCTCATCTGGGGGCACGGCAGTGCCCCTGCCAAGTCTCGAGCAAAGCAGGCACGGCCGTACCATCCTTTTCTCGAAGCCATTCGCGGGCCTTTTACCTATATCTTCTCTGTGGACAAAGTTAGCAGTTTGAGCTTTCGGTAACCAAGAGTAATGATTATAACTAGCTAAACTTCCAAATTACATGATATTTGAACTTTTTGTTACATAACACTTTGTTTGAATTATATAAGTCATTGATTTAAAAAGTAAAGATACGGTTGTTCGAGCGTTGGCCTGACGCGTTCGCCATACAGAAACACTATCGCCATCTATTAGAACTACTCTTAACTACGATGTCGATTATCGTTAGCTACTCGATGACGTAACCTTGTAAGAGCGTGTTATTTTTCGAGGTACAAAGAAATAAAAAAAGTTTTATTTTCCAAAAGTTATGTTTATTGAAGTTTGTTTGTTTAAATAACACGACTCCAAGCTTCATTCCGCACGGAATCAGTGGGAAATCTGCATATTAAATACGGATTTTAACTGTACTTATACATTTTTTTACCAGTACATACAAACAAATTTCAATTTGCTTTTAATAAACAATAAAAATAATTTTGTATATAATTCAATCTTCTATGTTAGTAAAAATTCAATATTTTCATTACATCTACTATAACGCGCGCCGCGCGCGCCCCTGCAAAGTTATATCGCACCACCGTACGGTAGGCGTGGCCTCGCGTCGTCTTTGCCAAACATCGAACCAAGTGGAAATGAAAATTGTTTTAAATAATGTTAGAAATTGATTTTTAATTACATATTTCTGGTTTACCGGTGATATCAAATGTTTAATTTTGTTTATTACGCTTTTTGTCGTAGTTCACACAAAGATTTACGACACAACTTTGCATTTTTGCGTATAAAATTTACGACCGCACCCGAAGACAGCCGATCGCGGATAAGTTCACTTCGGGTTAGGAAATACCGTTCTGGGACCAAGTTCGAGGCGTCATTGTAACATGCGGTCCGCCCAGTCCTTACGCAGTTATATATAAGTCAATGATCAAAGTACTTATTTTTATTTATTTGGTGCCTAGTACTTATGAGTTTAGTCTGTAAGGCTAATATCGACCTATAATGTATGGACGCCAGCACATCAAGCTACCAGAAACTGTCAAATTATCCCAATTAACCTTGAATCTAATGCTTTAGCCATAAAGTCGAAAATCTATTAAAGAAATTTGACAGATTGTAGTAGCTTGATGTGCTGGCGTCTGTACTTCAGTTCAACCTGTATGTAAGATTGATCACTGTATATTAAGTAGCACCAAAATTCTAGACAGATAGATTACTCTTTATTATATACACCATAAAAATTACAGATATAAATGTAGAAATTTTATTAGGGTGACACAATGGGCGGTCTTCTTGCTGAAAGCGATCAAAAACCCTTTGACAGACAACCTTTGGATAGATTTAAGGGAGAAGAAGAGACAGTACTGTATGTAGTCAGTGATGTACCAGATCCATAAATAAATACATACATAAAAGGTGGAACAGGACGATTGACATTCCTTTAAACCACGTAAAGATACTCATGTTTTTTACCCGTATACAAAAAATCAATAAAATCCAATGAATACTAAAGTATTTCGCGGGTGCTAAAGCCGATAGTACAGTCAAAATGAAAATCCAAGATGGCGGCTGTGAAAATTTTCTACTAATTTTCACAGCTGCCATCTTGAATTTTCATTTTGACTACTATCGGTTTCAGCACCCTCGAAAACCTTGAAAACGACACCCATGATGAAAAACTTGAAAATTTTCACAGCCGCCATCTTGGATTTTCATTTTGACTTTACTATCGGTTTCAGCACCCTCGAAAACCTTGAAAAGGACACCCATGAAGGAAAATTTGAAAATTTTCACGGCCGCCATCTTGTATTTTCATTTTGACTTTCCTATCGGCTTTAGCACCCGCGAAAACCATAAAAACGACACCAATGATGAAAAACTTGAAAATTTTCACAGCCGCCATCTTGGATTTTCATTTTGACTTTACTATCGGTTTCAGCACCCTCGAAAACCTTGAAAACGACACCCATGATGAAAAGAACACCCATGAAGGAAAATTTGAAAATTTTCACGGCCGCCATCTTGGATTTTCATTTTGACTTTATTATTGGCTTCAGCACCCTCTAAAACCATGAAAACGACACCCATGATGAAAAACTTGAAAATTTTCACGGCCGCCATCTTGGATTTTCATTTTGACTTTACTATCGGTTTTAGCACCCTCGAAAACCTTGAAAACGACACCAATGAAGGAAAATTTGGAATTTTTCACGGCCGCCATCTTGGATTTTCTTTTTGACCAAATTTACACTTTGAAAGTCGAGTCGTGACGATTTCTACCAGTTAACTCCTACCGCAAGCCGCGTTACAGAACTTCGTTCCTAAATAAGGGTTCCGTTATTCATTCGAACATACGAAACCCAAAAAAACATACTGACTTATTTACACTATGTCCTACGAATGAATTGTTCGATAAATTAGCGGAACAGCCGTGCGCTAGCAAAACGGACATAGGTCCGACCTCGTCAAGGGACTGAATCGCCGTGCGCAAGCCGCTGTATTATAATTATAATATTTTATTATTAAATGAATTTAATTATTTTGAAAAATGTAACCACAAATTGTTCTTCTATTTGTTATGAACTTTTTACAGATATATTTTTTGGAAGTATTGCTTTCATAGGTTTCAAGCAAAATTAGAAAAACATCAAAAAAATCATCGATTAGACTCCTCTTCCGATTTTTTTTTGATCGAGCGAAGTTTTCGATATCACGTTTTGAACCACAAAAAGTCAAAGTACATATAGTAAACTACAATATATATTTTTTTTGGCTTTAAACAATCACTGTTTCTTTGTTTATTTTTGAATCAAAGTGATGCAATATTTGGTATAGGTCGCCTTAACTTTGGTACTGATAATGATCATCCTCACGGCGAAATATTGTAACGCTAACTTGCTTATCCACCATTGCGTGAATACGTAATGGTAGTGTTTAACAGTTCCAAGTAAATATCAAGGGTAATAAGGTTATTATGATCTAAGTATATAAATATGAAATACTGATCTAAATATCGCATAATATGTCTTGAACAATAAATTAATAGTATCAACTTCGTATAAGCAGTGTTGACAGCTCTTGATTTTTTTTAATTCCCGCCTTTTTTCTTGGACAGCTTTCGTTGGTCAGACTCTACCTACAAAAGATTGGTAGTCCGAATCGTTCCCATACTTTTTAAATTTAGCGTGGAATTTGGATTTTTTTTTAATAATTATAAAATGAAGATTATCACTAATTTGTGAACTATGTAAGGTACTAAAGTTAGTCCGCCGAGACCCCTAGTTTATCTATGGGACCAACTTCGGTACTTACTAATTGTGGGCCTCCAAGCAAAGAGAGTCCAGTAGAGGGGTATTGAGTTAAGACCAGATTCGGTATCTAGAAAAGTCAATTGATAATAAGGATTAAAAAAATATTCAAAAACTGGCACGTTTTTTTTATCAGACATTTGAAGTTGAAACTCTGAAAAACTTGATTTGAGAAAAATCATTTTCAAAGTTTAATTTTTGGTACTTAGTACATTTTCTGATGTTTCTAAGTACATTTTCTGGTACTTAGAAACATCATATAAAGTCATTTACTATATGAACTTGTAGATAATTGAGCATTAATAATAATCTATTAAAATCGAGAAATGCATTTTTTTCACCCAACTACAAAACTGCGTACCCACTATCACTCGCTCACTACGCTCACTATTTATTTGAGGTTAGCGTTGATTATTTTTGTGTCTTTTTATTTACAAATCATTAAAAATGGATATTAATATGATTGACTTGATGGATTTGCAAGATTCGGATATGCTGGAGACGTCTCGGCGATCTTACAGACATCGTCATCGTGTGAATCCTTTTGAATCAAGTGACGTAGATTTTAGATATAAGTAGGTATAGGTTCACAAAACGTTTTTGTGACGTAGTATTTCTTTAAACATTAAGAACATTCGCGTTAGGTAATCGAAATAAGATGATACAAAAAATTGCTTACCTAATAATAATTTAAAATCCACCTTGCCAGCCTTTGGACACTTTTCCCATTGACAGCGATGCGGACGAATTTTTTGATGCCCAATGAGCTCTTCCCCTTTTTCATTTTTTATTGTATATATTACATATATATATGCATATTAGTGTTATCCTGTACATTTGTAGTAATTAAGAATTATAAATAAAACACCTTGATTACCCCGTTCACTAATATTTACTCACAAATTCCATGTTTTACTATCTTTTTCTTCAAAACTAAATCTTTTATTGTAGCTCACGATTTAAAAAAATATGACAACTTGATTATAAAAAGCGCGTCAAAAGTACAAGTTGTGCAGTGCTTGTTCATTATATTGTCACCTTAAAATAAAGAACAATTTATGATATATTTTTGTATTCATAAATAATTATATAAGCGTTTCAAGGGTTATTATAATATCAATATTTAGAGAACGGAACGTTGCTTCAAATAAAGCCTGTATTGAACGAATGAAAGAACACCATTTTCGTTTCTTATCTGTGGATAGGTATTATTTAAACCATGGACCTTCTTTGGTACTAACTGATCCTCGGAAAGTCGAAGTTTCTGAACACATTTTGAACCTGGTACTAATTTTAATACCATAACAATCCTGGACTTTTTAGTCTTGGTTTAAACCAGCACTTAAGCATTTTTTTTTGTAATAAGACCGCAAAAGTTTAATTTCGTTTTAACCTTATTTTATACTAGCTGTGCCCCGTGACTTCATACGCATGGATGTCGTAAGATATACAATATACTAAAATACATAACAGCCACATTTTAATAAAACTCCCTCGTCCCCCGACCTGTCGTCAACCGTTGCACTATGGGCAAGCCCCATACAAAGCCGTCTCAAAACCGTTTCAAGTGAAAGTCGTTGTTATGGATTAGAAATAATAAATTAATATAGTCTAATAAATAAGCTTTCATTCCACATTTTTTTTTTATTTTGTTGATCATAATGTATTTAAAAAGGCATCAAAGCTAACTCATGTTCAATAACGTAATTTTGACGCAATACGTTACTACAATTTAACGCCACAATACTCGAAAGTTTTTGATACAAAAGCACTAGTATTATATATTTTTGGAATGCTTATAATCTCCTCATACCGTTTCATAATTAATATTATTGGTTTAAAAAATAAAATTAACCAATATTGCTTAAGGTGGTATATTTTTAGGGTTATTTTTTTTTAACGAGATGTTTACCCTTTACCGCGGCTTGCCGCTGTCGAGATATGTATTTATTGTATTAAGATCTTTATACATTAGTTTACGCAAGGAGAAAAAAAAAATCTTGCTCATACTTGCTCTTTTTCTGACACGGTGCCAAAACATATTGCCAGATAAAAAAAAATTTTTTCAATTTCTTTTTATTTCTCATAAAATCATTTGTTATCTATTAAGGTCAAATTGATAAAAAGTTCATTATAATGATGAGTATTATTAATAGTTCTTTGTGGTTTTGATTCAGTTTTGACCACCTTACTGTCTTGATAACATAATATGGTCACTTTATCTATTAGGGTCGAATTATAAACAGGTTGGTTATGGGAAGAGTGCAAATTATTAGTTTCTTATCTAGGAACAGCACATATCACTATTTCATTGGCATATAAAAGGAAGGCGAACCCTGAAACATTCACAGTTGTTGGTCAAACATTCAGTTGCCCTAAAAAGCCTAAAAAGCAGTAACACCTATTTTCAAATATTCGCCGAAGTTGACTGATTTGAGAAATGGGTGAATTTGTTTGTAGCAAACGAGACTTGTGCAATTTGTTGATAAAATGAGCATAATATAGAAAACTACTTACAAGAAAATTTTAACTTGTCACCAGATGATAAAGCTACTGTGGCCTCCTACATTCAAAGAAACTTGGTATCTAAATGTAACGAACGCTGGAGAAATGCATCTCGGATTAAAGAACGCTTTGAAAGTAAGAACGTTAACTGGTTAGGTGGTCAATTTCATGTTCCACTAGAGTGTCGAGTCACGGTTAATGACCGTAATACGTCTGGAAGTAGTGGTGGCAGACCTTCGAAACCATACGAAGCATCTTCAGAAAAAACAAAGAAACGAAAAAACATGGAATTAATACAAGAGTACGGATTGGACTGTGTGCTCAATGCATATGCTCAGGAGTTACGATCGATGGTTGAGACGGAGGAGGCCACAATCGTTAACATTATACGAACTGCATCAAAAAATGATAAGAAAAGTTTTTACACGACGACAGATCGCTGACGAAATCTGTCTTCTGATAATCAAGACCACACATAACATACGACTCAAGTAGCGCAATTTGAAGCATATTACCATTAAAATAATTTATAGCAGTGTGCATTTCATGACAATTCCAATAAGCCCAAACACGGCTACGATACATTGTTTTATTACGGAGTTCCGGTGCCCACCTTCCGGCTTCATCATCAGATCAGTTCGATGGTACCATTTTCATCAGAACCATTTATTTAAATTTGCTTCGTCATAGTCACTTAGCTATCTTAATCGAGATATCTTTTCGCCACCCGTGAAATACTTATCATTGAGGAGTTCTGTGGCCATCTGTGGTCTTCGGACCATAGACAGCCACAGGAAACATCAGTTCCACTTCACCAAAATATACTTTCTGAATGAAAATGCTTGACTTGTTGATGAAAATACCTAAATCGCTATGTGTATTCCTATAATAATTGAGGATTTCCCTCAATTCTTCATGGATCCTATCATCAGAACTAGATTTGCATAAAAATGGGACCAATCTGGAAGTCTGTCCTTTCAATTATTTTTTAATTTTTTAATGACGGAGTACTGAGGTGACAGGCAATAAAAAAAATATTAAAAAACATATAACCGAATTGAGAACCTCCTCCTTTTTTTGAAGTCTGTTAAAATGCAGACTAAAATGTTACTTCAAAAAGGCAAGATACGAACTATTACTACATTTCCAATCCCTTAAATCTCTTAAAAACACAAAAAGTTAATATTGTTTGTGATTTTTAAAATAAACCCCTATTTTACCCTCTTAGGGGATGATTTTTCAAAAACGCTGATACCATAAAATTCTTTATTTCCTACCAAAAGCATAAATTTGAATTTTCATATCCCTAACTTAAAAAATGCTGGGTATTCCATATAAAGTTTCATCCCTTATATCAACCCCTTAAAGGATTATTTTTTAAACAAAAAGTAGCCTAATGTCCTTCCCCAGGATGCCATCTATCTCCTTGCCAAATTTTATCGAAATCCGTTCAGTGGTTTAGGCGTGAAAGGTAACATACAGACAGACAGACAGAGTTACTTTCGAATTTATGATATTAGTATGGATTTGAGTTTATCTTTTATCCCTCAATAATATAGTTTCCTCTTTACTATTTCGTGAGGCATCTACAAGCTAATAAGTACAAAATCTCGAAGGGCGAATCACTGAATTTTAATAGAAAGTCAAACGAACTTACCTGTAAGTTTTCAAATTCAAAATATTTTATTTCACATAACATGGCACATTATATGGGCACTTATGAAACATCAAAAGCTACGTGCACGGTTCCAATTGGTCGTTTCCTATGGAGAAGAACCGGCAAGAAACTCCACGGTTACTCTTTTAAAAATAATTGGCTTTTACAATGTTTTCAAATTACAGTGTTATTAAGCATGGAAGGACAGTGTAGGCCTGTCAACAAGTACCAGGTACTTAGCAAAATAGAAAATGGTCTACAAATCTACAGTCTATTAAGCCGATAATGTTCTCACATTCACAAAATATAAAAGAATGTATTTAAAAGACAAGACTTTATAATGTAAAATAATGAAAAGATTATGTCATGGAAGCATGTAAAAAAAACAATAAAATAAATTAAATTAAAGTAATTTTGGAGCAGTTAATAGACATTTACATAAATAGTTATGCTGTTAACAAGGTACCAGGGAATCCACACGTGCAGAAAGAATTAGCGCCAAACTTCCCTGTCTTCAACGTAGTTTTTAATCTTATAATATGCTTTTTTAATAAGGACACGTTTGATGTGGATTTTGAACTTTCCATCGCTAAGTTCTGTAACCGACTTTGGCAACTTGTTGTAACAGCGGAAACTGTTTATAAGAAATGATTTGCTTGTTTTAGTTCATCTAAATTTGGGTACCACAATTTCATGTTTACTACGTGTATTTATATTATGGAAATCACTTCTTATTTTGAAAAGTCCTAAGTTTTTGCGAACATACAAAATACTTTCTAAGATATAAAGAGAAGTCAGAGTTAGTATATCAATTTCTTTGAGTTTATTGCTAAGGGACTCACGAGGACTCATTTTATAGATTGCGCGGATTGCTCTCTTTTGTAAAATGAAAACTGAATCTACGTCAGCTGCCGAACCCCACAGCAGTACGCCATAAGACATAATACTGTGGAAATAAGCAAAGTATACTAACCTAGCTGTGGCTCTATCAGTCAACTGCCTTATTTTTCGTACTGCATATACAGTTGAACCTAATCTACCTGAAATAGCTCTAATGTGGGTGCCCCATTGCAATTTTGCATCTAGAGTTAATCCTAGAAATACGGTTTCCGTAATAGCATCTAGTTTCTTGCCATCAAGTTTTAAATTTAAATCCACTTGTGGTACATTTGGTAATGCGAACTTAAGACATTTAGTTTTGTTCGCATTGAGTAAAAGATTATTAGCTGGAAACCATTTCGAAAGAATGGCCAGACTTGTAAGACATCCGTATCTTTTCTATCTATTTTAAAAATAAGCGGAGTGTCATCAGCTAATAGAATTATATCCGATAAGTTAGCCATCATGTAAGGAAGGTCATTAATATAAACTAGAAATAGAAAAGGGCCCAGAAATTAGCCTTGAGGCACACCCATCTTAACTAGAGATCCCGAGGAAGTCGCCCGTTAACGTTTACTTTTTGCTGCCTGTTTGATAGATAGGAAAGAACAAGATCAGCAGCTCGTCCACGAATTCCATAGTGGTCTAATTTACAGATCAGTGTATTGTGGTCAACGCAGTCAAACGCTTTAGAGAGGTCACAGAAAATGCCAATCGCATCCTGGGACTTCTCTCAGGACTCCAAAATGTGACTGATGAGTTATACTCCTGCGTCAGTCGTAGACCTACCTTTCGTGAAACCATACTGGCGACTATGTAAAATCCCATTTGAATTAAAATGTGATAACATCTGGTCTAGCATGATTTTTTCATATATTTTACTCAAGTGACGTTCGATGACTATTAAACTATGTGATTCACCCGAGAGATTACACTCCCTCCCTGACCCTGATCAAGATACTTCTAGATCCTCCCCTGACTTGCACGAAATAGTGGCTGACGATGGCCAAAAAGAGAAAACGTGTATGAGATACATATTAAGATGCATGAAATGGTTTTTTGAATTGTTGCTCTAAAATAGTGTAAGATGGTAGCACTTGTCCGTGCTACTACAAGTTAAGACGACACCGCGCGCGCAGTGGCACCCTCATCGTTTGTTTGGTTATTTCTTTTATTTTAGAATGAAAATGTAGAAAATAAGCATGTTACGTTGTGCTCCATAAGACTATACGATATTATTATTACAAACAGTAGTTTTGCATTGTTAAGTTTTATTATAATCCTTAAAACGGAGCTTAGTGGCCACTATTTTCCGTTTTAAGTTTTCTAGCCTCGACCACCACTATCATCAAAATGGCGGTTATCGCATTTACAGACTTGGATCTTAAAAAGGTAAATTATTAAACTGGCGCGCTAAATATGAAAGATGTAATGGCGTTAAGATATGAGTTTTTATGCAACTCTCATAATTAACGCACATTCGTAAGATTTGATGGGTAGTATAAAAATGTGTTCATAATCAATTTAGTTTGTGTATTCTGGGCTCCAATGGGTTAAGGATTATAATAAAACTTAACAATGTAAAATTACCGTTTGTAATAACAATAACGTGCAGGTAGTCTTGTGGCGCACAACCTAACATGCTTATTTTCTGAATTTTCATTCTAAAATAAAAGAAATAACCAAACAAACGACGCGACGGGGACGCCACAGCGTGCGCGGTGTCGTCACAATAAGTGTAATTTCTCGGTCGAATCACATAGTTTAATAGTCATCGAACGTCACTTACAGGTAAGTTCGTTTGACTTTCTATTTTCCGCGACTAGCGCCAAGCCTATATTTTAGCGACGAGCTTCAGAATTTCATCATTATAATTGCTTGATAAACGGTTTTGTGGCGTCAGAGGGCAAAAAAAAACTAGTCAGGTTAAAAGGCTAGATTACATTATAATTACCCAACTACTTGCCTACTAGAACTGTGTGTGTATGCCCATTAATCGTGCATTAGTCGTGACTAGATGAGCCCCAGAATACTTACGTAAGCATTTGTAAGACGGTCACGGAAATCAAATATATTTTGTAGATTTCTCATTCACCATGATTCCTATGTTTAATTATACCTAAGTCTTTAGAAAAATTAAGGAAGCGTTTATGAATGAGGAAACAAAAGCTACAACTAATATTGGTAAATGTTATGTAATTAAACAATAAGGTGAAGCCTTGTGTTCATCTTCGTCAGCTCCGTCTTATGTGTTCCGGGAATCGTATTCTTTCAGGATTAATGGATCAATTTGAACACGTGTGTTTAGAATACAATATAAAGCCTAAACTTACGGACTTATTTAGGTATCTACGTTATGTATACCTACTCTTTAAGTGGATATGTATAGGGAGGATGCACATGCATTCACATTAGACATCATCATCATCATCTGCCGAGCCTTTTCCCAACTATGTTGGGGTCGGCTTCCAGTCTAACCGGACGCAGCTGAATACCAGTATTTTACATGGAGCGATTGCCTATCTGACCTCCACAACCCAGTTACTGGGTAATACAATACCCCTTGGTAAGACTGGTTGTCAGACTTTCGGGCTTCTGACGACCTGTAACGACTGTCAAAGATCCACGAATGACAGCCGGGACCAACGGCTTAACGTGCTTTCCGAGGCACGGAGGGGTCTTGATATGTAAAGATGGTCACCCATCCACAGACCAACCGCGGCAAGCGTAGCTTAACCTGACCGATCGACCCGTGCGGCTGTTATTTCTTAGCCACAAGCCCCCCATAATTAGACATAACAATTATAATTTATTTCCAATACATTATGGTTGTTTTGACGCTCATACGAGGATTCTGTCCAGCCGATCTATTCTGTAAACATCACACCGTGAGCACTAAGGTGAAGTGAGTTTGAAGTAAGCTCAATCCCTAGTAGAGTAAGGTGGATGACAGTTCACATCACGCTCACTTCACCTAAATTTTCACGGTGGGATCTTTACAGAATAGCACCACTGTTTCGTAGTAACGAAATCATAGTAACAGTAAGTAAATCGAAGTCGAAAATAGTTTACCGCTGGCACGGATATTCTCAGGTACAGTCAGCGACAAGAGTCGATTAACACAATTTTTTTTAATGTTAAGTATTGAGCTCAATATTTAATTAAAATTGGAACAGAAGTAATATTAAGAGAATACTCTTACCATACTGAAAGATAATGGATCGAATAATTTTGTGTGGCAATTTAGATAATGTGTAAAAGTAGCAGTTTTAATCGACTTGACGCTGGCCGTTCAACGGCTTTTCTAGCACTAAAGTGCAGTTAACGTAAAAACAAAACCAAGCGGCAATGTAAACTTCGAAGCCATTTACTTAAATAAACATTAGTATCAAGTTACATTGTATATTCCATTGCGTGCAGGGATGTTCTACGATACGCCACGGCTGCGCGAGAGTGCCTGAGCTTTACCTATTAGTATTAAAAATAACAATGTTGTAAACTAGGCCCGTTTTACAACGATCTTGTGGATAGACATGACTCAGAAATAATGCGTCTCACACATGGGCTAGTACGTGATTACGTCATTCGATAACATAAACTTTTTTTTCTTAGGATAATGATGAACCAGATTCAACGAAATCTGGGTGATGATGACCCACCACATGTTAAGCTAAGATCTCTCCGTCCAGCACTCTTAAAATGGTCGCTTATTTTTTGTCATATTTTTGAACAATGAGAGGATATTGTTGAATAAAAACAGTCTAAATTAACATTAATAGTAAAATTATTACTGGGGACGTCGTTGGTTTGACAGTGGTCAAAATGTCCGGGATAGTCATTCGATTTCCCGCCGGAATACAATGCTGAGGAAAGACTGATACTTACCGCTGTCAAAATATTTATAAGCTTTGAACTTAGCATAACGCGAAACGCAATGCTGCGTGGCAGCAATAATAGCACAGTAGTGCTTCGTTTAGACCAGAGGTTCCCAGACTTTTTTTCTCATAGACTACTTTCAAAATAAAAAATAAAAAAAAATAATAATATTAAAATTTAGCTGGTTCCGGTGGACCCCCTGCAGCTACATTTCTACCATATTCCCAAAACTCGAAAAAATGTGATTAACTATGGAAAGCGCTGCGGCTGAGCTCCCACCACGAATTAATAGTTTTCGAAAAAAAAGTGAGAATTGATTGGTTAATTAATTAATTGACTATGCTGTGAGTGGATGTCAAAGAAGTAAAGTTAGACAATCAATGTTTATCCTTGGCTTTCGTATTTATATTGGTGAAGAATCAAACTTGTTCATGCAAGATGGCAAGCGCATACACCACAAGTCGTATTACGTCCCTTTGCACGTCTGAACAAGCGTAGCGGACGGCGGCACTTTGCAAGTCTCGACACGTTGTACTGAATATGGAGTATGCAAGTTTTTAAAAGTAACAGTCGCTGAGCTTCTTAATAAAATATTAACTGTCTACATTAGGTGAAGTCAAGCCAAAAATTTAGTTCTTCACTATCGATAGCAGACAAATCGTGGACTTACGAATTGTGAACCCCCATTTTTTTGTCACGCCAACGTAGACCCCCGTTGAGTCTCCCGTGGACCCCTGGACCTCCAGGGGTCCACGGGAGACTCGACGGGGGTCTGGACCACTTTGGGAACCACTGGTTTAGACAATCCAACATTAAGAGGTCATTTGTTGTATGTAATGGCAAAATAAAAGTGATTGTCTTCGAGGACTTTATCGCTTTACCTTAAAGCAGGGTGCTAGCATGGGGATCAGCAATCAACGCATCTCTAGCGATGGGTCATGCATGACTCATGAGTCAGAAACTGACTAAGAAACATACCTGTCCTCTATTCATTCGTGTATTTATAGAATTTATAAAGGAAGTAGAAAAAATATAATGATAATTACAGAAACTTGACTACCTACCATTCAAGACTTGTTGAGACTTTGAAATTATGCAGAAATCGTGACGGCAAAGATTCAAAAGGCTTCCATAACGTCAGTGGGTCGTGTGTGATCAATAAACATCCTTGGGATGATACCGTGATGATCTCACACGGATCAGGCCCCATTCTTCTTAATCGTGTTAGTATATCCGAAGCTGAACCATGTTATTCATGTAGACAAGACAGGTAAAATGATCATGATTCATGGTACTTAGTTGCGGTGTAATATTTTTTCAATTAAAATGCGCTGTTTTATAGCCCGCGTTCGCGCGGGAACCAATAGACACGGCTGTAAAATGGTTATAGCATCGATGATTATAATTTCCACTTTGTGATTAATTTGATTGTAAATTATAGTTACATAATGTATACAAAATGTACTTAAAGCATTTTAAAAGAATATCTACTACTAAGAATATTTACTTGCCCATTCTTCTACCTTTCGGAAGGGGCGCCTTAATTTTGACATTCAATAGTGGCTTTTAAAATGGCCTACTTGAAATACGTTGACTTTGAATTATGAGTTTTCAATTAGGTACATGGCTTAATTAAAAACCTCTAACCTTT
This sequence comes from Fissipunctia ypsillon, assembly GCA_947568875.1. Lineage (NCBI taxonomy): Eukaryota > Metazoa > Arthropoda > Insecta > Lepidoptera > Noctuidae > Fissipunctia > Fissipunctia ypsillon. The sequence continues at coordinate 18,712,718 of OX387645.1, read as the reverse complement.
AATTACAGAAATGATTATAAAGTCATTGTGTCTCGTGTAGATCCGCGCGTCCGGCAGACGAGTTATTAAGGAGTACTCATAATTAAGAACAACTTTTACTATGAGACCAATCCTTAAATGGCGAAAAAAAAAACAACTGCTCCATACATTTACCTACGTTCACGCATAACAGGACAAAATGTAGCGAACAGCGGTTTTTTTTTCGCGGTTCATAGCAATGAGTTTAAGGTATTTCAATTACCTATTCTTTGTACCTATGCTTACAAATATTTAGAAATAACATGTCTGGTTTAAAGTTAACACAGCTCAATCAAACTAACTTTAGTAAACCATAATATTTAACTAATGCTAGATCGTTAGTTTTAATAACTGACTGGGTGCCTGTTCAGCACAACCGGCTGCGGGTTGCCTGTTATGGTTGCGTATACCTAATATTGTGATGAGGTTGAGATAAACGATAACACCACAGTTGCTTGGCCTCTTGGCCCTTTTTTGCCGACAGGTGAAAATTCGGCCTTTTAAGGCCGAATTTTAGTGGTTTACCACTACTTGATATTTAGGGCCCCATATTTAGGTGATGTGTTTTTTAATAGGGACCCTTCCTCCCTTTCCCTTATTACACCATCCCGATTGAGGGAAAGGATCCCTGAATATCGCGGGGTGTAATAAGGCTTTTAATACAGACAAATCTTAGACAGACAGAAGATTTTGTTTAAATCTAAATCTCTGATGAGCTTACAGAATTCACAAGTCCTTTAAAAGCACCGTGTCCCTAAACGTCAAACATATAATTGTTATAACAGGGCCCAAAACCATTAAAGCATATTCATACGCGGTTAGCTGTGTATTACCTTTTTTCCCGTAGGGAAATCCTCATGGATACCCGCCATCTGGGAAGAACGGAGGGTTATGTTGGACTCCTACTGAATAAAACCCCACTGTTCTTTCCCGTACCATGAGTCGGGCATTCATTCACCACACCCCCGACTGGTATCAGCTCGCCATGCCTCGCGGCTCCCATCAAGCTATGACCTAGGTATGTCATACCTACCTAATATTGATTAATTATTCCCGATAGACCAGCCGATCGATGCTATAAAAACTCATCGCGAAAACTTAGGTGAAGCGAGCTTGAAGTGTGCTGTCATTCCACCTGAAGCTAGGTAGGGATGGCCACTATTTGACAGCCCACTTCAAGCTCACATCAACTACGTTTTCACGATGAGATTTTTAGAAAATAGATCTGCCGAAGTTCACACCTAGCTCACGTAATGCACTCCGAATTTCGACAGCTTAAAGGCTTCTGCAAACAGGCGCGATACGCGACGCGACTCCAAGGCACCGCGTGTCGCGTGACGAGCGGTACCTATGTGTCGCGCCTGTTTGAAGGAGCCATTACGTTATGTTGTTGTCGTTCATGTCTTCAATGAACTTTGCTGTATCATTGGCGTTTCGTCGCATTATGGTATATTACGATCGTCATTTAAAAATCCCGAGGCCTCTTAAACATTAGCCTTCTCATAAGTACCGTGTCTATATAAGGTCAGTTTACAATGTGAGAATTGGCGAATCTATGCGGGAGGTCAATCGGGGTCATGACCATCCCTGAAGGTTATCACGACGTGCAGACATTTCGACGCTCAGTCTCTTTCCAAAAAAAAAAAATTGTCCAATTTTGCATGCCGCTCACGCTGAATGTAACTGCGGTGACGAACACCAGTCGATACCACACTTGCTGGTTTTTCCACTGTGTGTGCCCGAACTCCTGCAAAAGGGAAAATCACAATGTGGCCACATCTATAAGAACTTGGTGCTGTGCTAAAGAAAGCTTTTGGATAGACAGACAGGTTGTAAATACGAGCTATATGCTTCTTTAACCCAATACATGAGCAGCCATAAATATGTAGTAGAAAAATACGGGTTTATCTTTATGCAGTAGCACTTTCCGCCCGACTTCGTCCGCGTGGATTTCGTACTTTCCCCAAAAAATTATTAAAACCCAATCCAAAATAAAAGTTTTTTTTTTCAAAAATCCCACTCCACTTTATTCTTTATTTTCGGGTATAAAATACTTGAGTTTCGAATTAATCGGAGCGCGCGTTAAAATTCTTCCATACAAACTTTGACACCCCCAATCCCCCTTTAGTAGTTTAGAAAAACAAAAAAATACAAACTTTATAATTTACTAAGATATTGATAAGTATTCGTGCAAGTTTAAAGTTTATTAACTCAGTAAATAAATTTTTCATACAAACAAAATCCCCCCTTTCACCACTTTAAAGGTCAAATTTACAAAAGCCCCTTCTTAGTGCTCCCTTACATTATATAAGGAAGTTGTGTGCAAAATTGCAAGTTTGTAGCCCCGGCGATTTAGGCTCTACGTTGATGAATCGCAAAAAAAAAAATCAGCTTTTCCTTACATTTATGTTTGCATAACTCGTCAAAGCATAGGGAACAGCTGACTTTTTTTCGCGATTTCAGGTTTGGTCCCGTATACCTTCCGCCAGATAGGTAACCGTGGAATAAAAGTCGTTGAGTCCTTCTACCAATGTATTCCAATATTTCAAAACGATACGAAAAATGTTAAGGCAGTGTCGCTAACACGATCAAAACAAACGCATCGCGGTACGAGGCGTCCTTGACGCGTGCAAGTGACATGTTTTTTTTGTTTCCATTTAAGTTTCGAGCCTTTTTAGTACAAGTGGGGTTAATGACTTTTATTCCACCCTTATCTGGCGTAAGGTATAGTAAAAGTTGTCCATAATGATGAGTACAATGACCCCTTAAGAGATTTCGTGTATGAATAGATAGACCTCATATACCTACTCATAGATTGTCGCGAAAGTAGAAGGTAAAGATTCACCAAGATTTAGATTCAATGTCCCACAGATCGCCTACTGACCTTCCAAAGAGTTTTCCCTATCGTGATATAAGCCGTCTCAAATCTGCATGACCTCGCGACGGAGTTTACTTAATTCATCAATGTTCTTCCTCGTACTGGCTCAGTCGTGATCTCTCAATTATTTCAATAAGTAGGTATAGCTCCATCGCAATAATTGCAGTCAAAACTGTTATTTGTTATCTAACGCGTACCTATGTATACAATAGCTAATGTTACTCTGCAGTCAATATCTATCGAAATAACTCATAGTTAATATGGAAGTTATTTTGTCATTACAAGACAGAGAAGTGAAGGACACCCATATTTCGCCAGCTATGTTTAAGTTCCATGTTGTGTGGGGTGAAGAGTGAGCTTATTGGCTTGGCATAAACCGGACATAAATCCAGATTCCGGGCTGCGTTTGAGAAATTCATGGATGTCAATGGAAAACCTAATAACATTTTGTGGTGGGGATCAAACACGCTTCATGCTGTACAATCGCAAAACTGCAACAATGACGACGTAAAAAGCAACTCTTACAAAAACGCATTATCTAATCATATACGTTATTATGATTAATGGCATGTTAAGGAGTTCATTCACCGGCTATATAAATCAACAATATAAGCCATAAATATTAAGATGACATGTACTAATACCTACCTTACCAGCTTACCACTGTACATGAATATTTATTACATATTTACTTGTCTACGTTGGGTTCCACCGTAAACTAAGTTGCATAATAATATTCTTTTTGTGTTATTTATTAGGGTCTATAATAGTCCCAAGTGTCGGCCTAGGCGCCTCTTGACAGAATTACGTGTAATAATATTGCTAACAAGTAGCCTGGGCTTTGAGATATAATCGTATTTCGCCACGTGGGTAGTCAGGCGACAAATAGGAGACGCCACGGTAACTCAGGAGAAGTACTATGGACTATGGAGATTATAATATTCCGTATACGGGTCCACGAACAATAACATAAATTGTGGATTCCTAGTTTTGCTTGCTGATTGTGGCTTATTGCTTCCATGTTCGTTTTTTAAATGAATATATTTTATCTCCCGCTGTGCGATCGAGTTGGAAATTATGAAAACAATCATGAAGAGTTGTATGTAGTACATGTTTGTGATTTTCTCGTCAATGTTGGCTGATCACCGACTAAAATATATATTATCACAGACACATTGAACGCCGCACACTGCTCTTTCATGAATGCTACTTCCTTTTATGCAAGGCCTCATTCACAGAATGCTTTAAAAAAGCGGCCAAGTGCGAGTCGGTCTCGAACACGAAGGGACCACCATACACAACACTAAAAATAAATAAAGTTTCATAAACTAATTACCTACGTTAAAAAATTAATAAATATGGCCCGCGGATTCCTTTTATCGCAGTGTCTTCGCAGGTTAAGGAGAGGCAAAAGCACGAAGCCGTCGAACAGTCTAATAGGTATTAAAAGCATAATAACTGAAAATTTTCTGTATAGAACACGAAATAATGTTATTGTTTTGACAAAAATAAATAATTTGATGAAATATTATGTTGATTTATCATATTTTATTTATATACACAGTAGCCATAAAAAGTTATGAAGTATCTTTGATGAGATTAAAAAAGCGCACATCTCCGACTAGTAAATAGTTATCTGTGGTGTATAAATTAAAAAGCACACGTGTTTAATACGCTGCATTGTGAACTTAAAAGGGGTTCAATAAGAGCCACTTTACGAACAAGTGTTTGATAAAATATAATTAATTGATCCAAAAACATCTTACACGAGCCAACGCAGAGTTTTATTACTAATAATAGCTTATTAAATGAGAGAGATGATTTTAATGGATGGGTGGAGTAAGTCGAAAATAATTGAACAGTTCCGCATTCTATTGACCTTGTAATTTGTACTTGTACTTACGTAATTGAGATGGAGAGCAAGCTCGCCTGTGCTAGTTAGATGACATACTTAGTTGAGAATATTTTATAACACATGGGTACGTGTAGATAAGCTTTGTGATTTTATGCTTAAATCGCGATAAAAGCAGCATTATGAATTAAAGCCTAAGAATTTTTTTGTGTACCTATGATTGTGGATGTCTATACGGGGCTTAGAGTATATAATTGCTGTAATATATACTGATACTGCCTAACCTTTCGTGGAATACAGGCGTGATGTTATATGTGATACTGATACAGGTTTATTTTTAATTGGTTAGCTAAACTCCGCAGACGCGATAGGTGACATAATTAGGGTGCGATTTTTGATTTCTTACGATGAAAAGGCCGATGAAAAAAAGGTTTAAATTACTATAAATACCTAGGTATTTAATAATACGTACATTGTTTACATTATTTTGTGACAAAATAATGTAATACCTAGGTACATTATTTTGTTGACAAGCCTTCTCTCAAACAACCCGAAGATGATCGTAGTTATGAGAATAATTCTCATATTTACGGTCATCTTCGGTTTATTTTGTTATTAAAATAAGAATATGGTTTACTTTTCGATGATATTGTATTTTGTATCGTGTTGTGTTTACCCATTGATATACAAAAAACCCGAGGCAAATTACACCTACATAAAAAAAAAACGTAAATTTAACTGACGAAACGGGTTTTTTTAAATATTTCGTTAAATTTTGTAGCTACTTCATGATTTTTGAGCATAATTGTTCAATAGCGGAAGCGAAATCTTCACGAACATCTTCTTGCATAAGTGTTGCAGCTAAATGCAAGAATTCAGTTAGTTCTTTGCCTGTATGTTCGCTCGCTAGATCTTCTCTTTTTCTGCATCGTTTCTAGATCTTTGAAAGGTTTTCGAGATCTTTTTGTCATCGTTGCAACTGACAATAAAATTGAAGGATTTACAGTTACAAAATGTTCATTGGATGACTGTTCTTGGCCTTGAAGGATAGTTTGCACGCAGCTTGGCTAATCCACATTAGCCTTTAGCCAATGTTCGTATTCTTTTCTAAATCTGAATTATTCCGACCCGTTCTCTTCCACCTCTCTTCAGCAGCAGGTGTAAATCCCCGAAAAAATTCTTTGGAAATAATAATGTCTTCTTCATAAACCTCAAACCTAGTCGATTTACCACTTCATTAGACTTCATGATTAAATAAAGTATTCTGTCTTTTCAGAATCGTAACTAAATCCAAATTAGTAGTTAAACCATATTGTCAATCATGATGTTCATTATTGAGAAGTTCAGAAAAAAGTGAAATAATTTTCTTTTTTTTGGTCTATTTATTAATGTTTACTAATGATGCAATGATAACACACTCTATTTATTAAAATGTAGTAAAAAGAAGAAAAAGTATTAGTAGTTAGCTTTAACATGTTTGTTAACTACTATTGCTACATGCTCATTAAGGGATTAATAAGGACATACCTGCAAAATCTCGTCTCCATTATAAGATCTAGAATTCATTGTTAATTAATGAGTCGTAAAAGATCTCATTAAAACTTATTTGTGTTTGTTTATAAGTAGTATGAGCAAACACTAATGATTTTAAGTTTGGTTGTTGTTTAGTTCGTAGAAAACCTCAGTAGAATTTTTGATTTTTTTTAAATAGTTACTAGGAGTTCATCTTAAAAGCTGAGCTTTGGAAGCCTGAGAAATTGGCATAAGGCGCTAGAACCACAATTGTCATCGAAACTGTTTCCAAGCCGTACCATATTTACTTGTTACTGCATTTATTATTAATTTTCGAACATAAAAAACCATGTACAGTAACCGTTTATGCCTTCTGAAAGTCTGTATATGCAGCATCCATCTGAACTCCCTTGTCGATACTATGGAAGAGGAAATTAGAGTAAATTGCTAAGTTCGTCATGGTGGATTTTTGTTTTACAAAACCGTGTTGTTCGGGTATGATATAGTTATGGATGAAGGGGTAGATGGCATTATGAACAAGCTTCTCGAAAAGTTTAGATGTTGCACTGATAATAAATATTGGACTCAGTAATTTGTGACGTCATGTTTTGAATCACTTTTATGGGTTGGCGCATTTCCAAATGTCTGGAAAGAAACCTTCCGTGATGCACTTGTTAAATACAATGTGTAACGGTTCACATATTGATTCAGCAGTGCGTTTAAGAAACACTGCTGGAAGTCCATCTGGACCAGGACCCTTGGGGGACCAGTTCTTTTAATTCTTTTTTAATAACAGTTACGTCAAAATAGATATGGTATATGGTATAATAAATCACACTGATCCGAATAACTATTTGGTGGTGACTATTGGGGAGTTAAGGTAGACGGCTGGTAAACAGACTGGAAAAATGCGGAAAACAAGTTACAAATAGTTTCGGGATCTTGCGATGTTTGGTTTTTGTATGACATACTAGACGGTATACCTGCCTTTATTTTTTGTTAGATATATAAGACCAGAAATATTTAGTGTATTTGGGGATAGAATCATCTACAGAATTAATGTACTTATTGTAACATTTTGTTGCTTCACTTTTAAAGCGGGTTCTGTATAATGAAAAGATTTCACAATCTGATTAATTTTTATATATCGCTCATCCAATAGAACAACGACGTAATTATGAAAATCGAAAATGAGTTTTGAATGTCATAAGTTCACGTTTCGAAAGTTCTATTGGCTACCCCGAAAGTGTAGAGAGATGTAAACAATAAGGTTACTGTTCTGAAAACATTGACATTTCTGTGCTATATCTGAGTCAAATATTAATTTATTATACACACAGACCTTTCGGGCTTCTGGCTAAATAATAACAGCTACTCGGGTCGGTCGATCAGGTTAAGTAACAAAAACGACAGAATTATAGTTACGGTGGTTTTCGATAGAGTGATAAATGATTTTTATAAATGATTTTATTTCTGTAATTAGGTTTATACAAACACTTTTACATGTCAAACATTTTTTTTTTTTAAACTAGATGAGGCCGGCGTTTCCTATCTGACTACTCTGAGAAGAAAGGCCGAAACAAACTCAGAGGTCACAGTCTCTTTTAAAGTCCAGACATAATCTTGGTCAGATCATGTGAAGACCATGTAGGTTGGTGTCTGAAATGGTCTTTTGAGGAAAGAACCACACAGATTGAGTGGACCTGTCCAGTCAGTGCAAGCATCTGTCAGTAATCGTACAGCTCAACATAAAAGTTAAGGAGCTCAACGATTCGACGAACAGTACCAAAGAAAGGACATTTGGGTAGGCCGCATAATTTACTCAAACTGGCAAACTATCATTTAAGCTGAGAGAAAGGAAAAAGAAAAAAACAAGGACCCACATAGTCTTCACATTCACAGTAATTAAAATAATATTACATTTTACAAAGTAAATATTCATGTCAATGTGTATATAAAATTCATCAATGACAATGTGTATATAAGAAAAAAAATAGCAAAAAGAAAAGAACAAAAAAAAAATCAGTATGTATATAAAAAAAAAAAAAAAAATTGTTGGAGCAGCTCAATCCCACGCCTTTTTGTCATCAATGTAATCTTTAACGGTATAAAAGGCTTTCTGGCACAACTTACGTTTAATAAATTATTTGAATTTATTAAGGCTCAGATCTTGAACGGGGCTTGGAAGTTTATTATAAAAACGTATACATTGACATCTGAACGAGCCACCTATTTTCTTGAGCCTTGTTGTAGGTACAACAAATTTGTGTTTGTTCCTAGTGTTCATATTATGGATATCACTGTATTTTTTAAACAATTTTATATTTTTATATAAAAGATTTTCAAAAATATACTAAGAAGGCACAGTCATTATATTAATCTCCTTAAATTTCTCTCTGAGAGAGTGTCTTGGACTTAACTTATAAATTGATCGAACAGCTCTTTTCTGCAAAACAAAGATAGTCTGAATGTCGGCGGCATTTCCCCACAACAGAATACCGTATGACATTAGTTATGTTTCGGCGGTCGGGATTTTAGTTAAAAAAAATATTTATTCATTACAATATTAATTTAATTATAATAATACCTACAGGATATCGAGCTGATGGCTGATGCAAGACTAAATACAAATGTAAAGAAAAATAATTCTATTGAATTTCCGGTAAATGCATAGTTGCAATACGACGCATGCTGACGGTGGTTGCATGCTCAGCGTAAACGCGTGTTACGATGAGTTAACTCCTCCCTCCATAAGATAGAAGCAACTCTTGCTTCTGGCGGCGTCCGCGCTGCCCTTGGTGTCCTCCAGGGTGTTCTTAGTTTTCCATTGATACAGCTTCCAGGATGCTGCAGCGACCAGTAGGATATATAGGACGATTGTGTTCCAGCTAGGTGTAGCTGCTATGATGTGCCAATTATCTTCTTCTGGTACGGATATGTCGCCTGCCTTATTGATCAGTTCATGGATGCTGTCTAGTGAGATGTCTTCTAATTGGAGTTCGTATTGGATTGATTGTTCTGCGACTTGATACTGCTCCGGTAACGGTATGACTTCGTTGATGACGACCGTGTCAGTGTGAGATCGCAGTGTCCTGTTCATGATGTTCATCTGGCAATCTTCTGTTAGTGTAACGAGATGAATTCCAGATAGCTTCTTGTAGTCTGTCTTGGTGTTGCATTGTGTTTTGGTGATTTCGTCTTCTATGAGGACTAGTAGCCAATTGTTGTCTCCGATCTTCTGAACTTTCCCTCTTCTTAAGTTCATCTTAGCGTGAGTGCAATTAGCTGGGCGATGCTGAATGAGTGATAGTATGCAGTCATCTGTATCTTCAATTCTTCTGGTGTCGAGGAGCTTGCAGAGCTGGGTGTTGTCGGTCAGTGGCTGACAGTCTTCTTCCAGGTAAGCGTACTCATCGTTACCAAGTACTAGGTATTTGGATTTAGGGATGATAGTAAGGTTATTTTTATTCGGGATTGAATAAAGGTGGATGAGGTCAAATGTTTTTGGGGTAATTGAGGGGATTTCAAGGATAAAACTAACCGAGTGTTCTGTGCTGTAAGCTTTAACTTTAATTGACTTCTCTATCCTGTATATGTTACTAATACTAATACTAGCTACTGGTTTAAACATAAACATATTTTCTAAGTTTCTTAGCTCTTCTATTAGATTCTGGGGGCTTATAATACTAGGATGCATGGTGCCCATCTGAGCAAAAGTCATCGCATCTTCTAATAACATTAACCTATCTAAAATTATCTGTAAACTAAAATCTATCTGTATGTAAATATCTAGGAAATGTAAATGGTTAGATAAGTCGTTGGAATTATTAGTAATATTTTGTAATAAACTAGCCAAATGTCTCTGATTATTGTTTAATTTTGTTAACTGTTTACTGAACTCATCTATTGTATTATGTGCTAATACTAAAGATTTCCTTTGTGAATCCTGGACGTTTTTAACCCTGTTTTTAATGTTTATGATTTCTTCTTCGAATTTAACTGTATCTTCGTGGTCGAGATTTCCTGTGATAGACTTAACGACAGTACCTAATCCATCTATAAGACCGCGTCGCTTTCTAACTTGCGGCTTTAAAAACATAATCTTCCTACCTATAATACTAAGGCTATATTCTATTTGGTTCCTATACGTTTTATGTAAGTCTCCAGATGCTGTATTCTCAGCGTTTTTCGTGCTTGCATATAGGGCCATCAATTGGACTGATGTAAAGTGCAGATTGGTAATGTTGTAAACGCAAGCAAGGCTAAAGTAGTTGTCTTGTTTAAGAAGCTGACCTTGTTTTAGAAGGAGGATGCCATTGCCATTATCTACATGGGTAATGGTTACGGTTGCAGTTGCGTTGAGCACGACGGCCCCTACGATGAAGGTCCTGCAACAAGATAAGGTCTCCGTAGTAGCTTGAAGTGAACCCTAATGGACTTAGAATTTGGATGGTTACCTATTATTTCGGCCACGTTATTTGGGTGAAGGTGTATAATTTTATATGGTCCTTTGAAGACTGGCTTCGTTTTGTCACTGCGTGCTGACTTTGCTACCTGTTTATAGACAGTTTCACCTACCTTGAATTTCATTTCTTCTGCTTCTTGGTTACGTTTAGCAATCACCTGTTTTGGACAAGTGTGCAGCGATGCACTCTTGAACTGCCTCTGCATTGGCACGATGCTTAATAACATAGTCCTGGTAAAATTCTTTTGGGTAGTATAACTCCAAAGGGTTTCTGGATGCTGTGTGTCCGAATAGTAATTCATGAGGTGTATAATCGGTTGCCGAATGGATAGCGTTATTGTATGCTATAATAGAGTACTTCATTATTAGGTGTATAGGGTCATCTTTGTTGGTCATTCTTTGTATCCTAATCATTTCAGCTAGGGTAGAGTGCAAACGTTCAATAGGGGAGTTAGAATTAGGGTTATAGGGCGTTGTAAAGTGTATATGGATATTATGTAATGCGCATATTTCTTTAATAACATCGTTGTCGAATTTAGTATCTGAATCGGTGGTAATTTTATTCGGTAAACCTAACACTGAGAAAACGTTAAGTAGTGCTTCAGCTATATGTACACTACTACATGTTATTAGTTGGACTGCCTGGGCGTATTTAGAGAAGTTATCAATAACTGTAAGGAACGTTCCGCCTCCGGTTGAATATAGGTCCATAAATAAGTGTTCCATCGGTTTGCGAGGTGTATCGGTTATAGCTAAAGGTGGTTTAAGAGGGTTTCGTTCGTATTTAGATTTCAAACAAGTATCGCATTGATTAACGAAGCTTTGAATGGTAAGGAGCATATTTGGCCAATGATAATTTCTGTGCAACTGCTTGTACGTCTCCTGAATACCACGGTGAACCGTTTTACCTTCGTGATATTTCTTAATCAACTCTTGTTGTTCAGGTTTATTTTCTACTAGAGTTACGCGTGTTGTACATTTAAGTAGCTTAGGGCCTCTGTCGTTAAATATTGTTGTGTAGACTCTAGAAAAGGCATGGTATAATTCTTCATTATAAAAGTAACAATGAAATACACGATTAGCGATGGTGTGTTCTTTAAGGAATCTTATTATCTCGGGCTCTGTATTGTTTATTGGGATAAAGACATCTTTTATAACTACTTTTGAGTTAGTGGATCTGTTATCTACTCTATAAGTAGATCCGGGCGTTGACCTAACGTGGAACTGTTTCAACTGCCTATCAATAGCGTCTGAAATGATGGGTATGCCTCTAGCTTCGTTGTCAGGCTGTGTATGTCTCGTAGACACTAATTCAGATTCGGCTGACACTATACTCATACTATCTGTACCTATGTGAGATTCAGGAATGCTTGGGTTTTGTGATTGCATATTTTCATTAGGTGCTACTGTGTCTGTTTGATTTTCGGCTTCCCTACGTGCATTTTCAAATATTCTATTAATTATATCATCATCTTCGTTATCATCTAAATTAACAGCTAGAGAGTCGACACTACGATGGAATATTTTAACACGTGATAGCGCGTCTGCGTTAGTATTTTGACGACCCTTCTTGTATACAACCTTATAGTCGTATTCCGAGAGTTTTAAACGCCATCTGGTTAGTTTAGAATTAGGATCCTTTAATGACATTAGCCAGGTGAGAGGCCTGTGGTCTGTGTAGATGATAAATCTTCTGCCATAGAGATAGGATCTGAAGTATTTTATTGCCCAAACTATGGCGAGTAGCTCCTTTTCTATTGTAGAGTAACGAGATTCGGTATCTGATAGTGTTCGGGATGCAAATGCTACTGGTTTATCAGATCCTACTATTCCCTGGGATAACACCGCACCTAATGCTACATCTGAAGCATCGGTGGTGAGGATGAAGGGTTCATCGAAATTCGGGTATTGTAGTAATGGGGCGTTAGTTAGAATTTGTTTGCATTTATTGAAAGCTTCTAAGAAATCCGGGGAGTGTATGACTTTACTATTTTTCTTAAGGCAAAGGGTCATTGGTTTCGTAAGTCGGGCAAAATCTTTAATGAATTTCCTGTAATATCCGACTAAACCTAGGAAGGCTTTTATTTCCTTCTGAGACTCAGGTAAAGGGAAGTTAAGAACGGCTTTTATCTTGTCTTTGTTTGGTTTTAAACCTTCGTCTGTTAGTTCGTGTCCTAAGAAGTTAACCTGTTTTTGTAGAAACTGTGATTTGTCTAACTGGATCTTTAGGTTATGTGTTTTGAATCGATCGAATACTTGTTTTAATTTTTCTAAGTGTTGCTGCAATGACGTAGATATTATTATTACGTCATCTAGGTGTAAACATTATCTATGCCTCTTAATATATGATCCATTAGTCTTTGAAATGTACTTTGTGCATTTTTGAGACCGAAGGGCATTCTAAGGAACTCATAATGTCCTCGTTCAGTGGTAAATGCGGTTTTTTCAATATCATTAGGGTGCATTTCTACTTGGTGATAACCGCTGCGCTCGTCCTAATCTATCTAGTATGTCGTGTATGTTTGGTAAGGGGTATTTATCTTCAATGATACGATCGTTTAGTCGTCTGTAATCAATTACAAGTCTCCATTTGACGTTGCCTGAGGAGTCGGGCTTTTTGGGTACGATATGCACGGGACATGACCAAGGAGATATGCTCTCTCGCACGATACCTTGCTGAAGGAGCTTATCTACTTGTTTACGAATTTCTTCGCGTTGTTGAGGAGCTTGTCTGTAACTACGTAGGTACGCAAACTGGTGTATTATCGCTTAATCTGAGCTCGTGTTTAACAGCGTGTGTAAAAGTGAGTGGTATATCTTCTGCATAGAACAAGTCCCTATACTGATAACATAACCGGGTTATTTCACGCCTTTCTTCTTCGTTCATATGATCTGTACGGATTTTATGAAGGTTTTCATTTAATATTTTGTCAATGTTAGTTTGAACCTGTATTGTATTAATATCATGATTATCATTTGTGTTGACCCTGGTTAATTTCTCTAGTTCAATTGAGGGGTTAAACGGGATACACTTCTTTTGATCACTATGATTAATTACTGATGTTTTAAAAGAACCGTTTGTGACGTTAATTATAGCTGCTGGGGACATTAAACCATCTGACCAGATTAAATCGTCGTGAAGATATTGTCCATCTACGTAATTAGTTTTTACTTTGACTATCTTTTCGCATCTGGGTTCGATACTTATCTTTTGAGGTGGAGAACTAAAATGTATTGGTATTTCCGCTGTAGATGTACGTAAAACATTATTATTTAAATCAATGTTACTCTTTAGTCTTTGCAGAAGGTCCATTCCGATAAGACCTTTATATTTAGGGTCAAAGTCGAATATTAGAAACTTATGTGTTATCTCGCTATTAAACGCGGGAGGTAAGGGAAGGTAAACTACCTTGTCGTGAACTAATGAACTGTGTGCCGTATTAATTTGGAAAGGTTCTGTTTCTATGCAGTACTCAAATATAGTGCCTGCAACTACGTCAGTTGCTATAGTTGAATGACTGGCCCCTGTATCTAATAGAAATTTACCGTCAAACTCTGGTAGTATTATGTACGGTAAATATTTCTTAGTTTGGAAATTTATTGAAACTAGGTCTGGCTGTCTCGGTTGGTGTCCAAGGTAAAATCCTGGTCACTACCTACCTCTTGTTCATCCATGGTTGCATTCGGCTCGACCGACATGCCGTTACCGTCTGTGACATCGTTAAAGAGCCCCATGTCACTGGGTCCTGGTTGATCTTGAGTGGCCATCTGAATCGGAATGTAGAACAACTGCTGAGCGAACTGTGGTTTTTCTGGCTTACCTGCCGTACGCATTGTAACGTCCGATGATACTGGTGTAGGAACCGGTGGTTTTGGAATGTTAGGTTGATTCCTAAAGTTGTTTGAACCATTAGGTCTAGAGTTACCTGATGCTTGTCTGGACCTCCAGGGCAATACAGACTGTACCCATTGTTGACGCTGTTCGGGGGTCATATTATTTTGTTGAGGTACAAAGTTTTGCGAGGGGATAACAAAGCTAGGTACAAATGGGTTTACTGTATTACGGATGGGGTTATTATTGCCTGGTTGTTTAGATAACTCCTTTGGCTTTGCTTGTGACGTTGAAGGATTATTATTATTATTTCCTTTATTCCATTTTTATACATATATCTTACATTTTTAAATATTTTTATAAAAACATAAAAAAAAACATTTAAAAATATAAAAAATAGTAGCCCACCGATATCGGGAATAGGATCCAAGCTACCGGTGGTCAGGGCTCCTGAGAGAGGAACCTCCTGACGATACGTGCCGTATCGAGAAGTACCGCTTTCTGGATCAAGCCCTTGATCCAGCTGCCTAACGAGAGCCTCCTCAGATGTTGGTCGAGACTCTTGGCAATTAAGCCATTGGCTGATACGACTATCGGCACAATGACTGCTGTATCCACATCCCACATGTCGACAACCTCGCGAGCCAGGTCAAGATACTTAATCTGCTTATCTTTTTCAGCTTTCACGAGGTTCTCGTCATGCGGAACCGCTATATCAATAATCATTGTGCGACGCTCTATTCGATCTATCACCACTATGTCTGGCTTATTGGCAACAATAGTCCTGTCAGTGATGATAGATCGATCCCAATACAACGTAATATTGTCATTTTCGAGAACTGGGTCGGGCACATACCTATAGTACGGTACTTCCGATTCCGCAAGGCTGTATTTCAGAGCAAGTTGCTGGTGGATAATCCTGGCTACAAGGTTATGCCTATGCAAGTAGTCTCCGTTAGCCAGATGAGAACAGCCAGAAATAATGTGTCGGATTGATTCCCCGGGACGGTGGCATGCCCGACAGATGTCAACCGTGCCGTCCTTCACAATATATTTCCGGTAGTTGTTCGTCATCGTAACTTCGTCCATAATCGCAAAGACAAAACCTTCGGTTTCCCCAAAGAGGTCTCCGAATCGCAACCAGGATACGGACGCTAAGAGGTCTACATCGGGCCCATGTAGGACCCGGTAAAAGCGCCCGTGAAGCTCTTTACTCTGCCATACCTCCCTGCGGTCATTAGTATCTAATACTATAGGTTGGCGCCAGTTCTCGTTAGCCAAGGAGAGCGGGGTGAGGCCCTTGTCCACTGAGACCACATCTCGGTGCATCCCCACGTCGGCTTCTAGGAAGTATTCCCTGAGACTGCATACTTCACGATTGTGCAGGGTCTTAGCATTTAAAAAACCTCGACCTCCGCACTTCCGCGGGATATACAGTCTCATCACCGATGACCGTGGGTGATGCATCCGGTTTGCGGTCAGCAGTGTACGGACCCTCCTATCCAGGGCGTCTAGTTCCGTCTGAGTCCATTTGAGTATGCCGAAAGAGTACATCAAAACCGGCATGACCCAATCGTTGAAGGCTCGCGTCTTATTTCCGCCTGATAAAAGACTGTTTAATACTTTATTCAGGCGGCCAAAGAAGCGCTCCTTCAACGATTGCTTCATGTCAGCAGCATTAATGCCCAACGCTTCCGACATACCCAAATACTTATAGGTTTCGGTTGCGGAGAGGGCTCTAAGGTTTATGGAATCCGAGAGTTGCGTTCCCACGGATTCCATAATCCTGCCTCGCTTTACATGCATGACCGCACATTTGTCCACACCAAATTCCATCCTGATGGCGCTACTGAAAGTTTCGGTTACCTTCAGTAGCTCCAGCAGTTGCAAATTGTTGGGGGCAAAAAGTTTCAAGTCATCCATGTAAAGGAGGTGGGATATGACCTGACCACCTCTCTTCAATCGGTAACCTAGACCTGAATTCTCCAGCAGTGTACTTAGAGGATTCAAGGCTAGGCAGAACCAAAGTGGACTCAAACTATCACCCTGAAAAATACCTCGCTCGATCCTTATTGGTTCGCTATTCCTCTGGATATGTCGACATCCTGGATAGCGGAGAACCGTCCTCCATTGCCCCATACACGACTCAAGGAAGGTGCGTAGAGTTGCATCAATCTTGTACAACTCCAGCACCCTCATGAGCCATGTATGTGGCACTGAGTCGTAGGCCTTCTTATAATCTATCCAGCATGTCGACAGATCCTTGCGGGATCGACGAACCTGTTGGCTAATGGCCATGTCGATGAGGAGCAGCTCCTTAGTACCGCGGGATCCGTTCCTACATCCATTTTGAGAGGCAGACATGATGGAGTTAGTGTCTATATGTTTGTTAATTTTAGCTCTCAAAATGGATGTAAAAACTTTATAGACCGTTGGTAGACAAGTGATCGGTCTATAATTTTTAGGTTCCGCAGTACTACCTGATTTGTGGAGCAGGTGGGTTATTCCTGTCGTTAGGAACTGGGGCAGCGATCCTGATTCTAAGGCTGACTGGAACTGGAATGCCAAGCGGGCGTGCGACCTTTGCAGCCACTTTATCCAAAAGTTGTGTAGCCCGTCCGGCCCTGGAGATTTCCAGTTGGGCAACGGACGGACTGCACGAGCTACATCTTGGGGGCTGATGGTTAGTGCCCCCATTTCTGATATTTGATCGCATGCTCGCTCGAGCCCCCCAGTCCAATCACCTTCGGTGTGACTGACAGGCACCGACCAGATGCTTCGCCAGAAGGAACACATGGCGTCATCATCCGGTAGGCGCGTGTCAGTCACACCTTGGTTCGATTGCTCCCAAGCCCTATAGACCCACCTTTCATCGCTCTGGAATGTGCGATTCTGAGTGTACCGCTCCATTCTCCGCCTGTATCGACGAATACGGTTTGCCCATGCACAGATCTTCTGCTTCAGGAGGTCGATACGCTCTGTGACGCGGCTCAAATAATCTCGAGAACTAATATCCGTCCCCGAGAACGCCCGCCTCACAAAGCGCATCACTCTAGGGCGAGTGTTGCCCTGCCTGAAAGAGATTAGCTTGCCGATGAGTGCTCTAGCCTCACCGATACGTCGCTCAATCCTGCACTGCCAAGCTGGCATAGTTGGTTTTGGTCGTGGAGCTCTGTCACTGTTAGGAAATTTAACTTGAGCTACACGACATGCCGCTACAGCTGCACAGTACAAGATTGAGTGGGTGTCGGCGAGGTCTTTGCTGCCGTCAAAACAATTTGACAGCTGCGAGTCTAGAGCACACACCAGCGCCCTGTTTTTCTTGTGCATGGGCAAACGAGGTAAACGTGGTCTAAGTCCCGGCGGAGTGGAGCGGTACTCCCGGAAAGCATCCTCCAAAGCGCTCCTCAGTCGTACATTGCATTGGGAATTCACGGATATAGCCCCGTCATCATCCACTTCACCAACGCGGTCGGGTCGCGGTGAAGCACTGGGGAGATTTTGCAGTTGCACCGCGACCGGTGGCAAAGCAGGTGTAACATGGCTATTCCGTGATTCGAGACGTAGTCGATCAAGCACGACGTCATCCAGCATATGGTTACGCTGGATGACCCGCACCTGATCCGACAGTCGTTGCGCCGACACGTTGACAGCTGGCTCAAGCACCTGAAACAGAGAGAGCATTCGACCACGGTATGCAGTCAAGTTACTTCCCCCCTCAGTAGCCCCAAAGTATGCGCGCATGACATTTTCGTTGACTGTTTGTGTCCATCTCATGCGCTGCACACTTCCACCGGAAGCGGGGACCCTATCAGAGGCCGATGGGCCTCGGAGTCCTAAGCTGGCCGGTGGTCGGCCTCTTCCACGCCGACGTACTGGTGGTGGTGTCGTCGGCGGCGAGAAGTATTCGTCGCTCGAGCTCGACGCAACTGCAGCGGCCGATATTACTGGACTCACATCTGGAGCAGGTTCCGGTAACTGCGAGGCGGAGCTGAGCGACGAACCCGAAGATGTTGGGTGTGTGTTTAGGGTCAATTGTCGTGCCCGACTTCTTGTCAGCATTGTACTATTGTCCGTGTAACATTTCGCTCTCCGTCTTAAGTCGTTTTTTACTTTGTGAGCCTGTTATAAAATCAGGCTCATAAAAACATCTCTATAAATGGTGTAGACACTCACAAGCAACACAACATTGTTGCATGTTTAAAGTTTAAAAATACTAAAAAAATTACACGGACTAAATTTTTTCGGCCGTCAGCTTGACAGTCGGGCCACAGACTTATTATTATTATTTCCTTTATTAAACTAAATACATATAAATTATATTTTTAAATATTAGAATATAAAGATTATAAAAAAACATTTAAAAATATAAAAAATAGTAGCCCACCGGTATCGGGAACAGGGTCCAAGCTACCGGCGGTCAGGGCTCTAGAGACAGGAACCTCCTAACAATGCGAGCCGTGTCCAGAAGTACCGCTTTCTGAATCAAGCCCTTAATCCAGCTGCCCAACGAGAGCCTCCTTAGGTGTTGGTCGAGGCTCTTGGCAATTAAGCCATTGGCTGTAACGACTATCGGCACAATGATCGCTGAGTCCACATCCCACATGTCGACAACCTCGCAGGCCAAGTCAAGATACTTGATTTGTTTATCTTTCTCGGCTTTCACGAGGTTCCCGTCATGCGGGACAGTTACGTCAATAATCATTGCGCGCCGCTCTATTCGATCCACCACCACTATATCAGGCTTATTGGCAACAATAGTCCTGTCAGTGATGATGGATCGATCCCAGTACAATGTGATATGTCCATTTTCGAGAACTGGGTCGGGCACATACCTGTAGTACGGCACTTCCGATTCCACGAGACTGTATTTCAGAGCAAGTTGCTGATGGATAATCCTGGCTACAAGGTTGTGTCTATGCAAGTACTCTTCGTTAGCTAGACGAGAACACCCGGAGATGATGTGTCGGATTGATTCTCCCGGACGGTGGCATGCCCGACAGATGTCAACCGTGCCGTCCTTCACAATGAATCTCCGGTAATTGTTCGTCATGATAACTTCGTCCATAATTGCACAGACAAAACCTTCGGTTTCCCCAAAGAGGTCACCAAAACGCAGCCAGGCTACGGACGCTGGGAAATCTACATCGGGTTCATGTAGGGCCCGGAAAAAGCGTCCGTGAAGCTCCTTACTCTGCCATACCTCCAGGCGATCGTTAGTGTCAAGCACTACAGGCTTGCGCCAGTTCTCTTTAGCCAAGGAGAGCGGGGTGAGGCCCTTGTCCACTGCGACCACATCTCGATGCATCCCCACGTCGGCTTCAAGGAAATATTCCCTGAGACTGCATATCTCGCGATTGTGGAGGGTCTTGACATTTAAAAAGCCTCGACCTCCACACTTTCGCGGGATATACAGTCTCATTACCGATGATCGCGGGTGATGCATTCGATATGCAGTCAGCAGCGTACGGACCCTCCTATCCAGGGCGTCTAGTTCGGTCTGAGTCCATTTGAGTATGCCGAAAGAGTACATCAAAACCGGCATGACCCAACCGTTGAAGGCGCGCACCTTGTTTCCGCCTGATAGAAGACTATTAAATACTTTCTTCAGGCGGCCAAAGAAGCGCTCCTTCAACGATTGCTTCATGTCAGCAGCATTAATGCCCAACGCTTCCGACATACCCAAATACTTATAGGTTTCGGTTGCGGAGAGGGCTCTAAGGTTTATGGAATCCGAGAGTTGGGTTCCCTCGGATTCCACAATCTCTCCTCGCTTTACATGCATGACCGCACATTTGTCCACACCAAATTCCATCCTGATGGCGCTACTGAAAGTTTCAGTTACTTTCAGTAGCTCCATCAGTTGCAAATTGTTGGGGGCAAAGAGTTTTAGGTCATCCATGTAGAGGAGGTGAGATATAACCTGACCACCTCTCCTCAGCCGATAGCCTAGACCAGAACCCTCCAGCAGTGTGCTTAGGGGATTCAAGGCTAAGCAGAACCAAAGCGGACTCAAACTATCACCCTGAAATATGCCTCGCTCAATCCTTATCGGCTCGCTATTCTTCTGGATATTTCGACATCCTGGATAGCGAAGGACCGTCCTCCATTGCCCCATACACGATATCAGGAAGGTGCGCAGAGTTGCATCTACTTTATACAACTCTAGCACCCTCATGAGCCATGTATGTGGCACCGAGTCATAGGCCTTCTTATAATCTATCCAACATGTCGACAGATCCTTTCGGGAACGACGAACCTGTTGGCTAATGGCCATATCAATGAGGAGTAGCTCCTTAGTACCGCGGGACCCATTCTTACATCCATTTTGAGAGGCAGACATGATGAAGTTTGTGTCTATATGTTTGTTGATTTTAGCTCTCAAAATGGATGTAAGAACTTTATAGACCGTCGGTAAACACGTGATCGGCCTATAATTTCTGGGTTCCGCGGTGTTACCTGATTTATAGAGCAGGTGGGTAATTCCTGTTGTTAGGAACTGGGGTAGCGAACCAGACTCCAAAGCAGCCTGGTACTGAGCTGCCAAGCGAGCGTGCGATCTTGCAAACCATTTGATCCAGAAGTTGTGCAGCCCGTCCGGCCCTGGAGACTTCCAGTTAGGTAACGGACGGACTGCACGAGCTACGTCTTGGGGGCAGATGGTAATAGCCCCCATTTCTGGTATTGGATCACAGGCCCGCTCGACTTCCCGAGCCCAGTCACCTTCGGTGTGGCTGACAGGCACCGACCAGATACTGCGCCAGAAAGAGCACATGGTATCATCATCCGGCAGGCGCGTATCAGTCACACCTTGGCCCGGTCGCTCCCAAGTCCTATAAACCCACCTTTCATCGCTCTGAAAGGTGCGATTCTGAGTGTATCGCTCTACTCGCCTCTTATACCTACGAATACGGTTCGCCCATGCATACACTTTCTGCTTCAGGAAGTCGATGCGCTCTGTGACACGCGATATATAGTCCTGAGGGCTAATATCGGTCCCTGAGAACGCCCGCCTCACAAAGCGCATCACTCTAGGGCGAGTATTGCCCTCCCTGAAGCAGATTAGTTTGCCGATGAGCGATCTGGCCTCACCAATACGGCGCTCAATTCTGCACTGCCAAGCTGGTACGGCTGGTTTTGGTCGTGTAGCTCTAGAGTCATTAGCAAATTTGACGTGAGCTACACGACATGCCGCTACAGCCGCACAGTACAAAATCGAATGAGTATCGGTGAGGTCTTCGCAGTCATCAAAATAGTTTGACAACTGCGAATCCAGGACGGCCACCAGCGCCCTATTTTTGTTATGCATGGGCAAACGAGGTAAGCGTGGTCTAAGTTCGGGCGATATGAACCGATATTCTCGAATCGCACCCTCCAAAGCACTCCTCAATTGCTCATTGCACTGGGTACTTACATTTGTAGCCCTGTCGTCACTTCCCTCGTCAGCTTGACTTGTGTTGCACTGTGGTGCAATAACAGTCTGTGACGGGTGGGCGACGACATGGCTACTCTGTATTTCACGTCGCAGGCGATCAAGTACAGTGTCATCTAACATATGATTACGCTGGATGACCCGCACCTGATCCGACAGTCGTTGCGCCGTCACGTTGACAGCTGGCTCAAGCACCTGAAACAGAGAGAGCATCCGACCACGGTACGCAGTCAAGTTAGTTCCCCCCTCTGTAGCCCCAAAGTATGCGCGCATGACATTTTCGTTGACAGTTTGTGTCCACCTCATGCGCTGCACACTTCCACCGGGAGCGGGGACCCTATCAGAGGCCGGTGGGCCTCGGAGTCCTAAGCTGGCCGGTGGTCGGTCTCTTCCGCGTCGACGTACTGGTGGTGGTGGTGTCGTCGGCGGCGAGAAGTATTCGTCGCTCGAGCTCGACGCAACTGCAGCGGCCGATATCACTGGACTCACGGTTGGAGCAGGTTCTGGCAACTGCGAGGCGGAGCTGAGCGACGAACCCGAAGATGTTGGGTGTGTGATTGCTGCCAATCGTGCCCGACTTCTCGTCAACATTGTACTATTTTTTTCTCCGTATTTCCTTCTTGCATCCTGGCTAATTTTTGTTTTTTATTTCAATCTTGGGTTTCAAGGGGTGGTGTATGGGTACAGAATATAACATTGTGGATGATATTGTGATATAATAAAATTAAAAATCAAAAAAAAAATTTTTGATATTTCTCGGGACCCCTGGGGTCCCGGACCTTTAGAAGGCATATGAGGGGCCGAAGCCAACTCGCAGAGGCCCGTTAGACGCTTTCAATGGAAATGAGGCACTAACCGACGATTATCCCTGTGCGTACTATGCAAGTGCACCCAAGGACAACCCCCGGATGGTGTAGGACTATTGCAGAATATGGAGACAAAAAAAAATTGGGCTATGGGTTTGGATGGCTAAAGTGGACTGGTTATCTAAAACTATGGAAGGACTATGGCCCCTGCCTGACCAATGTGTGATAAATACAATACACGGATAAAATGGCAGGGGGTGACTTGCACACTCAACAATGGGCCCCCGGAAACGGTCGCTAGCACATAGTGTCGTAGCGACAAGGGGGCAACATGTCTTGAGGTGCTTAAGAGGAGTGGAGAGGTATTCCACGGCTATCAGGACAATCCCGGAAGTACGGTCAAGATCCCTACCAGCATCTTACTGGACTACTTCCTTCCTCCGAGCACGTTTGCTCTTGCGAATCTCTACTCAAGCCAGCCAATAAAGGCAAGAATGAGGTGGGAGGTCAGTTCTCGTCAGTGTTCACTCCAGCCGGCCAATAAAGGCAAGCCAGAGATGAGGAACATGACTTCTCCCGGGAGATAGGGTACGTGGGGTCGCTACTGCCCAGCAGCTTGCCACATGCTGCCCTGCGGGGTTCTGTATCTCTCTTGGTCTGGCTCCTCACCCTAGACCTGTTCCGGCAAAGTAACCTCTACCGGCACAGACCTAGAGTTCGAAGCGCGCAAGCCCCACCACGACGTCAACGTAGAGATACGGCGATGGCGATGATTTATTATTATTATAATTAGCTCTATTATATGCAAGCCTAGCTTCTTCTTGTCTAGCCGCTATGATGGCTGCTTCGAAGGTGTCTGGTTTAGCGATTCGAACGCCCAACGAGACGTGGAAATCTAAGTTGTTTATATACTGTTCGATAACCATCTTTTCGTAATACGACTTATTACCATGCTCCCCTACAGAATACAGAGTATCTAACAGCTCACGGAGTCGTTTGCCGAAGCTTTCGGCGTCTTCCGCCTTAGACTTACGCACTCGCGTTAGCTCCTTCATTACTTGTATTTCGTTTCGTGGTTCACCAAGGCGCCTAATTAACGCGTTTTTAATTGATGACCATGAGTCTAAGTGGCCTTCGTACGCTATTGCATCTATGGCTGGACCACTAAGCCTACTTTTAATTAAGCAGAGGAATGCTGGGTGCGAGCGATCTGCCTCAGAAGTTAACTGTAATAAGTTTTCTACTTCCCTGATATAATAATTGAGTAATTTAGGATTGCCATCATATCTTGGCATTAAATCTGCGATTAGTTTGTACGGTCTATAGTTAGCATCGTAATCCCTGAGCGACATTGTTTTTCTGTAGCTTGCCTGCCTAGTGGCGCTTGACGTAAAGTAAAACAATAGAGGTGTCAAATTAAACACTTGGAATTTACTCGTGGGATACTTAACGCTACTTACTATAATTTTGCGGTTGCCTACTGCGACTTTAGCTTATAGACAGACACACATAGATTAACATAAAATACACAAATTAAAATAAGGCAGGAAATCGAGCAAGGGCACTTGGTAAATAAGAGCACTTACCAAAACAGCCACTGCATCTCCTGTCGAGTCGAGTCTCGGCCAGCGCAGCTTCCTCCATTCTCCGGAGATGTATCCCGATGACCGTAGAGGTGTCCGACCGCGCGATAGGTTCTTTGTAGATCACGAAAGAACGATTTGAGAACCGTCGCTCTTAAGATGAAGAGTTTGATTCGATCTTAGAACGTCGCGATCCTACCGACTGCGCCAGTTATGTTTCGGCGGTCGGGATTTTAGTTAGAAAAAATATTTATTTATTACAATATTAATTTAATTATAATAATACAGGATATCGAGCTGATGGCTGATGCAAGACTAAATACAAATGTAAAGAAAAATAATTCTATTGAATTTCCGGTAAATGCATAGTTGCAATACGACGCATGCTGACGGTGGCTGCATGCTCAGCGTAAACGCGTGTTACGATGAGTTAACTCATTACACTATGAAAATAGCTAAAGTACACTAAACGGGCTGTCTCTATGTCAGTTAAATTACGAATTTTTTTAACAGCGTATGCTGCAGAACTTAGCTTCTTTGACAATTTATCTATATGTGGGCCCCACTGAAGCTTAGCATCCAAAGTCAAGCCCAAGAATACTGTGCTATCTTCAGGATTCAATTCTTCGCCCTTTATCAACACCTTAGTTTTCACCTGCCTAACGTGAGGCAGCGTAAACTTAAGGCATTTGGTTTTTTTTTCATTGAGAAGTAAATTATTTACATTGAACCAGTGAACTAATTTTGAGATCGCGCTATTTATATCGTCAGTAACCAGCTGCTGACGTTTAAGTTTAAACAAAAGTGATGTGTCATCCGCAAACAACACTATATCATGATCGTCTTTTACGAGGTAAGGCAGGTCGTTAATATAAATAAGAAACAAGAAAGGACCAAGAATTGAGCCCTGCGGGACTCCCATTTTTACTGTAGATCTGGGAGATCTTTTCTCATAAACGTCAACGCACTGAATCCTATTACTCAAGTATGAAGTAAGAAGATCCAGAGCGGTGTTTCGGATCCCGTAGTGGCGGTGTTTCCTGATTAACGTTTCATGAAGAACGCAATCGAAAGCCTTGGACAAATCACAAAAAATGCCCAAGGCATCGCATTTATCTTCCCATGCATTATAAATATGTCCTAATAGTTCAACACCAGCATCAGTAGTTGAACGACCCCTTGTGAAACCGAACTGTTTGTTATGTAATAATTTATGTTTATTAAAAAATCTTTGCAATTGATCTAAAATTAATTTCTCAAAAATTTTACTAAAGGTAGGTAGTACTGAAATAGGTCTATAGTTTGTGGGGTCGGATGTACTACCTGAACATCCGACCACGTCAGTGAGTGACTGTCGTTAGGGAATTGGTGTATTTTTCAAACAGTCACCCCGAAACATCGACTTATTTGACAGTAGTATTTTTTTTATAATCATGTTGGTATCTTACATTATCTAGGTATCTTTGTCTTAACATAAAGACTAAATTTTTGTAACTCATTTTCAAAAAAAAAAATTGATACTTCTTATTATACGTATATAAAAGTAAACAGATATATAAAATTATAACTAAATTGAATAATTTGTTGTTTAAATTCATGATTTATTCCCATTTCAAAACATAGTTTATGTCATAATTGTTATATTTCATTTATAAAATGGCATAAGTGTACGTCAGGTTTGTTTTATTTGGAATTTTTTTACAGTTTTCTTCAGTTTTCTCACGAAGTTATTACAAATTATTATTGATAGTAAAGTAACATACATAAATATTAAAAGATTTTATCATAATCATTGGAAATATATCATATTTTCAATTTCAAACCTAAAACGTTCTCCTGAAAAATAGCTAAAACGTAATTGCGTCATTGTTCTATTGGATGAGCGATATATTGCTAAAAGCTCTTCGTAAGGTTAGCGTGGTAGTTGGCATCTGAATTGCATAGTTCGTAAGAATTTTCGTTGTACGTTTTCAAGGGCTCTTTTATATTTATTATATAACAGGTCCCATATCAGACAGGCATATTTAAGCTGAGAACGAATAAGTGTAACGATACAGATATAAAAATGTTCAAGGGCGCCTAAAGTCGGTAGCTGTTCTGATAACGAAGCCGTACATTTTAAATGCTCTAGTAATTATTTTGTCTATACGTAGGTCCAAATGTAATTTAGTATTCCTAGGTTCGTCACTCTTTTTAGTATAGTACCGCATAAAGTATAATCGTATTTTTATTAAAGTTTTGTTTTTAGTAAAGCTGATGATTCTGCTGAAAAGCTGAAGCATTTGTGTATACTTAAATTTAACTTGTTAACTGTACAGTATTCCAAGAGTCGGTTAAGATCGCTCTCAGGTTCTGAGCATTCATTATCATTTTTTATGGTTTTATATAATTCCAAATCATCTACGTATAAAAGAAAATTTGTGTATTTAAAGCATGTATTTATGTCGTTTATGAATATAACAAAAAGTAGAGGTCCTAGTATAGAGCCTTGAGAAATACCGGATGACATACCAGCACTTCCCGTCTTATACCCATTAATCACGATTATCAGGCTGCGATTAGTAATATATGAGCAAAACCAATGCAAAAGATTGCCCCTAATTCCGTTGTACGCTATTTTATTAAGGAGGATTTCATGGTTCACTCTATCATTTGCTCTCGGAAAGCACCATTTGGTGAAGTGGAACTGATGATGAAGACCAAAGATGGCCACCGGAACAACTCAATAATAAGGTTTTCACGGATTGCGATTCGATTACTTTAAAATGATTGCGAGGCAATATAAGCTCGTCACAATACATATGGTGAAGTGGAGCTGATGGTGAAGTACCAGGAGAACTCCTCAACAATTAACGTCCCTGCATGGCGAAAAGCAATATTTTATAAAAGGTAATGAGCAGTTGTCATTGGGCTATTGTAACTTAGATAAATTACAAACCGGTCCACTAAAAAGTGAAAAATAAAAAACATTTAAAAAAAAAAAGACAACCGACTTCCAAAAACATCACTACAAAGTTAAAAATAACTTTAATTTCGGAAGTCATTGGCAAAAACTTAAAATACAGATCCAAAGACACCGACTTCCGAAATTAAAGTTATTTTTCACTTTGTAGTGATTTTTTTGGAAGTTGGTTGTTTTTTTTTTTCAAAAAAGTTTTTTTATAATAACTCGCGCATTTGGTCTCGGAAAGCACCATTTGGTGAAATGGAACTGATGATGAAGAACACAGATGGCCACCGGAACTCCTCAATGATAAGTATTTCACTCGATTACTCTAATATGGTTGCTAAGCAATTTTATGCTTGTCACAGTGCATATGGTGAAGTGGAGCTGATGGTGACTTCGCCATCAGCTCCTGTTCTTCTGGTTTATTACCAGGAGAACTCATCAACAATTAACGTCCCTGCATCGGGAAAAGCAATATTTTGTAAAAAGATGATGAGCAGTTGACATATTAGGCTGCTGTAACTTCGATAAATTATTTACAAACTGACCCAAATCTTTTTACAAAAAAAAAACAACCGACTTCCAAAAAAAACACTACAAAGTGAAGTCGGTGGCAAAAAATTAAAATACAGATGCAAAGACATCGACTTCCGAAATTAAAGTTATTTTTCACTTTTTTCAGTTGTTTTTTTTTTTGGAAGTCGGTTGTTTTTTTTTTTTTAAAAGGTTTTTTTACTTGACATCTATAGGCCGGCCGCTTAGCTGAGACGGTTCCTGAGGTAGCAGCACGGTGCGGGAGGGGTGTGGTGACGTGATGCGAAAGCTCAGTGATTCGTTAACTTGTGACAACTGTCACACCTCCCGCACCGCGCAGCTACCTCAGAAACCGTCTCAGTTCAGCGGTGGGCTTATAGTTTGGTCCCATTGTATAAGTTGTTCATTTTCATGAGTACTACACTCCCTTAAAGTATGTCCCTCGTTTAGCCTAACACCCTGTATATATTAGTTATTACCAGGCATAGACATAGGTCCAGCAGGAAGCGAGTCAGTTGCGGTCACCGCATATCTAATACCGACCTACGTAATGCTGGCATGTGGTATCAATTTGTCGTAATATATTGCGTGCGCGCGATACACAATAGATACTATTGTCATACATATTCGGGAGATCATAGGTACCTACTACAATTCATTTTCTGAATCATTGCCAATCGCCTTAAAAAAATGTTTGTCTTCGTGCTAATAACGTGGCATTTTTTTATCAGATCTTGAGTAGGTAGACGTTAAAGGGTTGTCTTTTAATGAAGCATTTACGATATTATTATTAAAAAAAAATTGTTAGGTTGGTAAGTACCTTCACCAATATTGTAACAATAGTCGGTTTTTCGCAAACATAACAAGTAATAACAACTACGTAAGTACATCTATACAAATAAATAAATAAAATTGAAGTATCTGTTTGTAATGCCAAAATAACAACTTTTTACTAAATGCATAAGAAAGTATAAACGATAGTGGTACTTACGAGTACAACAAAAAAGCAATTTTAAAAATGTTGTCTGTCTGTCCGTCTGTTTATTCCAGTTAATCTCCGAAACGGCTGGACTGACTTTGACAGGACTTTCACTGGCAGATAGCTGATGTCACGGGGAGTAACTTAGGCTACTTTTATTTTTTTTTAAATATTACGCTTCCACGCAAAAAAATTAAAACGTATGAAATTGTAGATACCTACACTTAGTTCTACTAATTTTGAAAAATATTTTTGTAAAAGCAATTTTGTAAAGTAAGTATGTTACCTAATATTAAACATTAAAACTGTCTATTTTGGCAACAAATTTTTGGTAACGTAATGCACAACTAAAATAACAACAATGAGTTTTAACTTTAATGGACTAATGGCGTCTGAAATATTTTACTAGAAAAGTGTGTTCCACAAAAACTTCCATTGTCGTTTTTTTTTCAATTTCTAGCAGATTTACAGCCGATATGAGGCGATTTTTTTTTTTCATAAAATAAAAATGATTTTACGGTTTTCGATACCGTAGACATTGTATTTGCTTAACACTGGACTTATAGTAGGCTCATTTAATTTCTTATGAAGTAACTTTTCACCGTATGTGATATTTTTTTCATTTTTTATTTTTTGCGGTGTACAAGAGAATCGGCACCATTGTCAAGAGTTGACAAAGCACTAGAACAGAACTTATAGAGAAATAACATAAATATTGGCCGAAATAGGGTTAAAATGCATTTACAAAATAATTTCAGGTGTCGTCTCATATGGGCCGAAGATTAGGCCAGAAATTAAAAAAATCTCAACCGGAGAAAGCTTGCATCTTAAGAAACGCAATAAGCCTCGAAAGTTCAAGAGGCCAACCACCACCTCTTAAAGCAGTATTATTCTTCAGTGTGAGAAAGCGATGGAGCTATACAGGACGTCTAGCTCCATCTCTTTCCCACACTCAAGTAAGATTACAATAATTCTGCTTTAAGAGGTGGTGGTCTAGCTCCAGTGCCGAGCAAATACAATAAATAGCTACGGCAGTATCAGAAACCGAAAGAAAATCTGCAGCAAGTAGCAAAAGAGTTTAAGATGTCGTCTCATAACGGCCGTAAAACCAAAAAAAAATATCACATACGGTGAAAAGTTACTTCATAAGAAATTAAATGAGCCTACTATAAGTCCAGTGTTAAGCAAATACAATGTCTACGGTATCGAAAACCGTAAAATCATTTTTATTTTATGAAAAAAAAAATCGCCTCCTATCGGCTGTAAATCTGCTAGAAATTGAAAAAAAAACGACAATGGAAGTTTTTGTGGAACACACTTTTCTAGTAAAATATTTCAGACGCCATTAGTCCACTAAAGTTAAAACTCATTGTTGTTATTTTAGTTGTGCATTACGTTACCAAAAATTTGTTGCCAAAATAGACAGTTTTAATGTTTAGGTAATATTAGGTAACATACTTACTTTACAAAATTGCTTTTACAAAAATATTTTTCAAAATTAGTAGAACTAAGTGTAGGTATCTACATTTATATACTTAGTTAGTTCAAATACGATTCAGTCTAGTACTATTCCAACAGATCAGGAAATTGTGCAATACGTTTTCTATTACATTACGTCGTGGCTTCCATGCCGGCAATCACGGAAGTCTGACACACTCTGCTTCAATAGCACATTTGTATCTCAGTGTTATATCCCGGCTGACCCCTCTACATTCAGGATATTCGCAAAAAAAACTTTATAAATAAACCCAAAACGTAACTCAAATGTTCTGAACCAGACAGCTGTTTTCATAAATAACCCTAACCGTACGAAATCTGGTAAGCATCTGATATCTTTGAACCTGCCACGGTATTTAAATGTAAGTATATTTATCACGATCAGATACGCACTTATTTTATCCAAAACTCAGTTACCAAACTCGGCGCGGGGTTACAGTGCAGTGCTAAAACAGCGTGTCATCACTTACGCCCAATCCGAACCCCTTTGAATGTTCCCAGCCAGACGTTGTTTGTTGCTAATCTTAGACGGGACAAAAAACGCAGTCGGGTTGTGGCCCTTCTTTCACGGTCCCTCGTTGCGCGTCGTCGCCGGTCGCTTCCGAGCCGCGCCGCGCGGCCGTATGAGTGTGGCCCGACCACGGATCAGCAGTCCGCCGCGCGCCGCCACCCTGGTCGCCTGTGTCGCATCGGTACATGTGCATTACAAAAACTTGCTCCATCGCAAGTTTAAACATACAAGTGCATACAAACCGACTGATATCCCATGTATTTTTGGACAGTGCTCATACAAGCCGTGTAACGGCACGATTGCGTGCATCCTAGCCACGCAAATGCGGGTTTTGTACATCGGTGGGTGGAAAAATAAACAGAACACTCCGGTAAGTTTATTAATGTTTTAAATGTCTTATCTTTACTTTCTATCTCATGAGAAGGAATGCTCCCGGGAGGCTGGGGTCCTTGTTCTGCAAGAAAGTGTCAACCCAACTCCCAAGTTCCCAACGTGTTCGATTCGAAGGTGTCGCCAAGGTGCTGTTCGTGACATTTTAAAATCTCGACGATTGTTTAATTAAGTTCTCAGCGAAAGTGAAAACGTATGTTTTTTATCAATCATTTCTCGACCGATATGTAAGTACTGTTCATTAAAACGATGTTAAAATGATGTACATGTTCACATGCGGACTCATGTCTGCTGCTTATCGTCATAACATCATTCATACTTCCGTGCAACCCTGGTAGAAATAAAAAAATACTTGTTATAAATTATTCGTTAAACTTTTTGCCACCCATAGCTCCAAATAAAGTGGTACCTACTCCAATATATAGGTATGCAGTAAACTTTTGCAATTTCAGTTTTGAATACAGCAAAAACGAATGAAGATGATTGAGCTTCCAAAACAAACATAGGTTAAATTAAGAAACAAGTCTTTGAGAAGGTCACAAAGATGACAAAAACACGTACTGCATCAATTCAACTGGCAGTCTGGTTTGATTACACAACGATATCTTTGGATCATCTATTAAGACATTTATAATGATCCTACAAAGTTGCTCCGCTGAGCTTACGACATACTTACCTTAGAAAAGGAACATTCATCCACTCGGTCTATTCAGATTCGAACAAGTAATATTTCTATACTCAATCACGTAGAGCAGTAACATTTGAAACCGAGGTTGGCACAATAAGTTTTTGAAACTTAGAATGCATGGGTATTTAAGAAATATCTAAAGTTAGAGAAGCTAATGCCTAAAGGTTAAGAGCACAAAGTGAGTATCACGTCAAATCCGCTTACCTTCCCTTATAAATTCCACAGCAGCATTAATATAAATCAAGATAAGTGAAAGCTTCTTCATCCTAGCTTTTGTCAACAGCAGGCTACCAGTTTTTATGCATAGCTGGCCAGCTGTATATAAATACTCATTACTAAACACTATTCTAATTACTACGATATATGTACATAGTCTTTTTCTTGAAGCTTGCCATTTGTACGAGTATATCAACCTTTAGGGATCTAAGGTTAATGTGAAAATAATCAAAATTGCACTAGTGTACCAGTGCTACATCTATCAATATGATAATATCGCTCTTGATCCGACATCCTTTTCAGTAAGTCCTCAATTCGTCCTTGTTCCTTTTAGAGATATTTAAATCCGATCCCCCAAAAGTTTAACAACCACTGTTAAAAAGAATTGTTCTTAAATTATCGGTGGATCCAATTTGGTGATCAAATCAGATAACTCAATTGAAGAGATAATTTTCAATAAAAATGAGTTGGACATATGTAAGCAAGAAGTAAAATGAACAGAAAGCACAGCAATAAGGCATGATAGAGGGCTTAGATATTGAATAATGACAGGTGCCACAGCAAAATTCATCAATATTACTTATTATTACACGCTAGAAAGGATACGTGACTGCAGTTTTTGCAACGGGTATGACTAACCGTCCACCCTTCAACTATCTCAAACATGCCCTTGAATATTGCAGTATTCCCTAATGAATACGATGCCGTACCTAGCGTCACGCTTGGATCACGCCCCTCTATCGTTGGCCTCACTAAATCAATAGACCGGCACATATGTACGGCGACAGACCGACAGACCGACAGCACATAAGTACGGCTCGCAGAACACACAATGGACCAGACAGACTAAATAGATGAAAGGTGAATAGCTAAAAGTTAAACCAATTCGGCCAATGAAGCGTACCATGTAGAAAGTTATGATCTATATAATTGTAGTTGTAACACAAAAGATTTTGGGACTATATACGATATGAGGCTAGTTAGATTCAATCCTGCTTGCGGTATCGAATTTAATCTGCTGAAATTTTTTCTCACATAGGTGAGAAATTTTTTAAAAGTGATTTTGATTATGATGACTCCTGTAAACCACCAGAAGCTTTCAAGTACCGATAAACATTCAGCAACTACTTAATTATTTTTTTCACTTAATAAATTATTACTTTATTGTAATATAGGATGACTGGCAATTAGTGACCGATACTTAAACACATGATTTTACACATGATAACAAGCAACTTTTACTATGGCACCAATCCTGAAATCGCGAAAAAAAAATCAGCTGGTCCCTACATTTTGACGAGTTATGCGAACATAAATGTAAGGAAGAGCTGATTTTTTTTCGCGATTTCAGGATTGGTGCCATAGTAAAAGTTGCTTGTTATCATGTGTAAAATCATGTGTTTAAGTATCGGTCACTAATTACCAGTCACTCTATATACACAAATCTTAAATACAATATACGATCTAACACTAAAATATATATTAAGTATTATGTACCAGTATATAAAGAAAAGAAAAAAAAAGGGAGAGCTCATTGGGCATCAAAAAATTCGTCCACATCGCTGTCAGTGGGAAAAGTGCCCAAAAGGCTGGCAGCGTTGCCACGTGGGATGGCAATGCTGATTCTTTGACCTAAAAATAGGCCAGCCCTCTGGTCACATGAAGAGTCGACCAACTGCTTGACGATATCTCGAAATATTCGATGAGCACTCGGACCCCACGGCCCTAGTGTTTCAACCCCGAACGGCTCAAACATATAGCTCCCAATGAGGTTGCTATATTTGCGCCGTTTGAGGTTTTGGGCACCTGCAGCAGCCACCCCAGCACAGCCCCGCGTGCTAGGAAGATGGGATAGCGCGAGGGTGTCAACACTGGTTGCATTCCACACCAAAGGCCTACCCAACTTCCAAGGCATTATGATCAAACCGTCTGGCCTCTTCCCATCGTCGCGTGCCAGGCCATTAGGTTCTAATAAAATAGCTGGCACCCCGGCGGGTGACAAGAGCCCGACAGATGATGTCATTAATGCTGGCGAGCCGTGCCAACCGACCAGCGCTCTTGCTGCAGGAAAGGCCATGGTGTCCGAGGCGGTCGACTGCTTCACCGCACTGACATCGATGAGGGGCCCCGCAAGGACCGCCCAGACGCAAACTTGTAGTGAGCCGAAAAGTGGTATCACCTAGCATAGTGCCTATGTTGGGTGACGGTAGCGCCTGAAACCAGAGGCCCGACTCCCATTCTCCCACAGCCAGGAGGCGGGCACGCTCAGCAGTATTAGTGAACGTATTAATTAGGTTATTCCGTACCAACTTGCAGAGTGGCTCATCCCACTGTTTCTGGGAAGACAAGTTCTCGGGCTGCACCGTATCCGGACAAGCCACAGTAGCTTTTGCGGTTAACTTTTCGGTGCTGTGGACTGAGGACAGGAACGCTGGTGGGCTTACACTGGAAATTTTGCGGACGCCGAGCCCACCAAAACGAATAGGTAGTATGGCTTGCAGCCACGCGCGGTCATCCAATGCCACATTTAAAATGGACGTCAGAGTATTCCGAATAATTTGATCGATTTGGTCTAAAATGTGTGGCTGCTTCCATTAAGAGGAAGAGCGGAGAAAATACATAAAATTTGGACCGAAACAGCAGTATCTGATAAGGGTGAATGCCGAATGTAAATTAATTTTAGAAAGTCCATGCGATGTTTCATATTTTCGTCAACGAACAGTGAAAAACTGTCTTCTAAAATTGGGGATGTGCAGTAAACTTTTTTCCAAAACTTTGATATTTGGGGATATTGAATTAAATTTCTGTATAGTCGATTGTCTGTCGGTATTGTCACAAACGTAAAATTCGCTTGAGGTCAAGGCCGATGGATTGGAACTGCTGCTTTAGGAATTGGAGATCTTTTAGAACAGTGTCTATGTCACTTCCTAGAGTTCCATCATCTAAATACCACACATTAAATTTTGAATTTAGTTGTTGTATTATGGGGTGGATAGTCAAACTGAAAATGACTGGCCCGAGAGGATCACCTTGTTGGCATCCGACTGCAGATTCCAAAACGTTCTCTATTTAGTAATTTTCAAGGGTGCCTGTAGCACTGCCGCATAAAACCATAAACCGGTAATTCCATTTTTGCTTCAGCCAACAAAGTGGTCCTGTTAATTACTTAAATTGAATGTTTATCAGCGTATATTTGATTTTTTGCGATAAATCCGTTATACACAGATAGGTATCCAAAAGGTTTTTACGCGCTTGTCATTTATGAGCGCACAACCAAGCGTAACAATTCGCACAATTGTCTGTTGGCAGTATTCTTATTAGTCTGGCTTGGACAAAGAACTGGGTCTATTCATAAGCTCATCCAACTGACACGACCAGGTAAACGTGACCGCTCAAAATACAGCAAACCCTTACGATTGAACGAAATTGTAATTGGTTTTGGGGGCCATCTTACGCTGGTGACTATGCTCCCACCCTTTGCTTTCAACGAAAAGCACTTCAGTGACTGCTAGAGCATCAACTTGATGGATTTATGGCTTGTACAAAGGGAATGGAAAGCAATATTTTATCGTGTTGATTGTTTACCTCTTCAAATGATGATGGAAATAAGTCTGTCAATCAATCTGTTAGTAAAGGAACTGAGGGGTTTACAGATAGAAGATAAGAACACAATTGTCGTCTCTTGTGTGACGAAAATTGAAGTCATGCCAGCTGGGTAACACACTTACAGTAGGAATCGGTTTCATTTTGACAGTTCAACAACATTCATTGCGTTAGTATGTTGTTGAGCAGACAAATTTTTCGAACACGAACATGTGAAGCAATGGATTAGCAATAAGCTTCAAAATCATTCAGATTCTGATTGATAGTGTGTTACGCAATTAGGGAATAATTAGGTATTTCTATGGCCTCTTAGTATAAAAATTATTATTATGTGGTAGGTTTTTAGTTCTGTTTTCGTTCAAAAATGCAAATCAGGCCGAACTTCGTTATCGACCGGAAAGAAAATTCATTTTCGGCCAGGCTCTACATTTTTGAACCAGTCCATTGAGCTATTACAATGGACAGGAGAGAAAACCTATCTTTACCCAGAAGCTTACTCCAAGCAAAAGTTGAAGGGTTAGTCTAATGTTATACTCACATTGCTAGAAAGAGATTATGTCAGTAGGTAAGAATCCTTTTTAAAGTCATATTACCGCTATCTTTGAATCTTTAAGGCTCCTGCAAACAGGCGCGACACACGACGTGACACAAAGGCACCCCATGTCGCGCGATGAGCGGTGCCTTTGTGTCGCGCCTGTTTGCAGCATCCTAGTTATACATACGTTGAAAACTTTACAAGACGATAATTTTAACATCATTTTTTTTCGTCATACAAGCTTTGTACCAGAATTTTGCCAGCTCTAGTCAGAAATCAGAATAAACTAGTCGCAAACTTTACAAACGTATAATTTTATCTGAAACTTTGTGGCTGAACTCCACAATCCTTATGCGACCCTAGAGCATGACCCGTTGACCTCATGAATTTACCTCATTGAAAAAGATGACAAACATGTTTAACAAAACTGTTTTGTCACAAGAAAAAACTGCCTCTTAGCGCACTATCTAAGTTCCTTCTTTGTAATAGGGTAATAGTGTAATGTCAACGTGTACAATAAAGTAGGAACCTGATAAGTTAAAAACCTCTTAGAAACCAAAACCATAATGATAACGAATGATCCCAAGCCGCGTGCGTGCGTGCTAATAGTGGCTTAGCATTTAGTGGCAACGTGCAAGCCAGGTCCGAGTGTTTAGATAAGTGAGTACAATGCGCCGTGCTGCATTCCACGCCACCGACTGAAGTAAGGAATTAGCCATAACTTATTTTAGAGCCTTTCGCACCGTCAGCTCGACAACAAGCTTCGTTCACACAAGCGCGGGCGCACTCGCCTCGGGACCTTTATGGCATGTGCGGTATTGTTTTTGCCCACGCCGAGTTTTATGCGTTGGCTCTGGTAGAAATTTTAAAAAGAATGTCTTTAAAAAATTTGTAGATTCGGTAGCAGAGGAAGATGAAAAATGTTGTCTTTATGTTGTTTTTTTTGTTGTTTTTACACATTTGAACTGGAAAGTGCAAAACTAAGAATATGATTTCTTCAGATGGTTTTTCGACGGATGACTAAAGTTAGTTACTAAAACTTTCGCTATTTTCGCCATTTTCCAAGTCCCACCCACCATAATTTCAGTGAGGCAGTGCATCTGCAGGGCTGGGTGCAATGGTCGGACGCTAATCAGAATCTATCAGCGGTACTGTTACATTACATTTGTATAACAAAAGCTCGCAAACGACCGACGTTGTAAATAAATTCCTGGTTAGCTATAAAAGTCGTGGTATGCAGCATTCACACCATCGGCCAGTACCTAATTAATAATTAATTAATAGTCTTGACTCTTAAGAAACATGTAAAACTTTGATTACGTATCTTAAGTAATTTTTATGGTGTACATAATAAAGAGTATTCTGTCTATCTATCTACCTTAATTTTGTACCTAGTGTTAAGAAAATAACGGTTGATGTAGGTAATTGCGTGTTGTATCTGCATTGATTGTATAATAAAATAAAGCAAACATCATCATCATCATCTGCCTAGCCTTTTCCCAACTATGTTGGGGTCGGCAATAAATAAAGCAAACATATTAGAATACAACTCAGTTTAAACTGGCTATCAAATCTTAAAACGAGCTATTTGAAAGTTGTCTTTGTTATGCCGAAGATCTAAAAAATCTAACCTGAAATTCGCGGTGAATCTTGACCTCGACTTACGCTATCAGTGTGCCGTTGTAAGTACTCTTTGTACATGCAATTGCTTACTCTTTTTCTACTTCTTTTTAACTTAATGGCATCAACGGTCCTATCTACTTTTTGTACGACGGAATGCAGAGTAGGGAAAAAAATCTTCAAGCAAATAAAGAAATCAAATCACACATTCTACAGCCCTCTTTCAAATATTTCAATGGCTGACTTGGCTCTTTCAAGCGTGTAAGTATCAAATCCCAATAGCAATCTCGGAGATAAACGACAGCGAAGACGGTATTGCAAGACGATTGGAAAAAGGAATATGTCCGCCAACGGTATCTGGCTGTAAATACGGCACATTGAGTTTCAGGAAACGTTCGGGTCTCTACTTACACTATCGAACTTTTTCTTTAACTTTATGAGCCCTCTTGTTGTCTCTGTCACTCATACCTGTCCTGTATAACGGTGACGATGACAATTCTATACAATATACAACTATGAAGCATAAGCTCCTTAATAGTTATGTTAGATCCACGTGCCGTTTTGATGCTGTAACATGAGATATAAGAGACATAAGTTTTAGGCTTGCACCCCAGCTGTGTAAATAGGAATGCTACATCAATCGTTCCTTCAAGTGGAGACGAACTGAGTTTTAAATTTCTAGACGGTAAACATGCGTCGAGCTTGACGAATGAACAAAATGCAATGCGGAAAACCCCTACGACGTAGCCCAAAGAGATGTTTAGGCCAGGTGTCAGTGGCGTAGCTACAATTATCATTAGAGGGAAGCCGAAGAAAGAATTGTTCAGTCCTCATAAACTCAGACAAACTGTAGGTTTTTAGGGTGCGTTTCCACAGAAGCGGAGACGAGCGGAGCTGAGCGGAGACGTGCGGGAATCGACCAATCACAATGTTTGAAATCCTCATCGCGTCTCTCGTTTCGTCTGTGATTGGATGATTCCTGCACGTCTCCGCTCAGCTCCGCTCGTCTCTGCTTCAGTGGAAACGCACCCTTAATCTTATGATGTGTTAAACTGGTATTAAATATAATTATGTAATGTGACGTAATACACAGTTACACACACAGGTGAACCATATTATTTGGCAATAGTAGACATTAAGAAGAGTGGTTGTTCCAAAGGGAAGCCGATAGGAATCGGGTTGTATGAAGGCTACGCCCCTGCCGGGTGTCTAGGCAACTGGAGGTTAACGTGGCACTCCATCAAGCCACATACCGTAGCAAAAGGAGATCAATCAGAAAGTGATAAAAAGTCACGATCCGAGCACTTTAAAGATTTCCCCAAAGGAAGCAAAGGATAAGGAATTTAAAAATTCCATACTCACGCTTGTCACCGTCTGAGAAATATTAACAGTGTTTACCGGCAAGCATGCTACCTCATTTCGCATCCACTCTCCATTAGATCCCAAACTATTGAAGTAGCATTTCTATTTACGCGCCCGGCTCGACTTACCTGCTAACGTAGACACTCCTAATAATTATTAACCTCTGTCTACTTATAGCCGCTTCTGTGCGATAAGCAAACATTCACCGTGTTCAGTATCAAGTGTAATTAGATAGCTGTGTTTACTTTTTAGTTGGCTTTGGCCAATGCGATCGATTCATCGACTTTTAATGAGTTTGCAACGTTTTTTATTAGTCAACGAATTAATTTATTAAAAGGTCAGTGAATCGGTTAACTTTAGCTGCCTTTTAAGACTGTTTTTTATCGTTTTTTAGTTGCCAAATATGAAGGTATTTCTGTAGTAATATTAATACAAAATACACACGCCCAATGTTATTGATCTATCACTCTTATTTTCGTAATTTAAAAATTAGGTTAGGCAAAATTTGTTCCAGTAAATCGTTTCAAGTACACATTATGATTAATAAACGATCCTTTTTAGACCTTCGTAGCTGGACATTTCGTAATATTGCCGACAAATCGACTCGTAGAGCTAGTTAAAATAATGGAAGCGTAATCAATAATCATTTATTTTAATGTTCAAAACTGTACACAACGGTACCGAGGACTGGACGCTAGGCAAGTGGCATTCTTAGGGGCACCGTGCAGCGTGCGTGAGCGGCGCCGTGTCACCGTGATCGACTTACAGATTCGCGCCCGATGCACTACTGCACGCTGTTTTTACTAAAACAACACAAATGTAGGATTTGAAACGAGTTTTATATCTATGTTGTATATAAATAACGCGAACTTGGTCATTACCAGAGGTCGGAATTAGGTAGAGTTATTTATGTACTTGCATCGAAATGTTGATATTAATATGGATCTTCCCGGGATTTCTAATGGACAATCCTGTGTGGCCAACAATATTACAAATAAATAATAATAAAAACCTCAGAGATAGACAGACAAACAAAACAAAGATAATTAACATACAATTTTTATTAGTATTTATATTAATTCACAACACAAATTATTAATAGTCTTAAGCAAATTCTCATACTTATACCTCGCCTTTTTTATAAACAGGAAAATACTTTTGCTTTTGTCTAGACTCGTGAGGGTTTGCTTATTCAAACGGCCCATCAGTATCATTTTCCTTGTCCGATTCATTCAAAGTACCACTAAGATTTGAAGTATCCACTTTATTCTTTCGCTGTATGAAATCAGTCATCATCTGCCTAGCCTTTACCCAACTATGTTGGGGTCGGCTTCCAGTCTAACCGGACACAGCTGAATACCAGTATTTTTACATGGAGCGACTGCCTATCTGACCTCCACAACCCAGTAACTGGGTAATACGATACCCCTTGGTGAGACTGGTTGTCAGACTTTCGGGCTTCTGACGACCCGTAACAACTGTCAAAGATCCACGAATGACAGCCGGGACCAACGGCTTAACGTGCTTTCCGAGGCACGGAGGAGTCTCGGTATGTAAAGATGGTCACCCATCCACGAACCAACCCCGGCAAGCGTAGCTTAACCCGATGGATCGACCCGTGTGGCTGTTATTACTTAGCCACGAGCTCCTCAGCTGTATGAAATCAGTGTAAATACATAAATAACTCTACCTAATTCCAACCTCTGGTCATTACATGTCAATGATGTAAGCTCTCCCCAGTACGTATACGTAGATGTATGAAACCTAGATAAGAAGAAAGCTCGTTTGACGTACATTCCAAATCAGCAATAAAAAAAATGGCCACCTTTGACTTACAGCCCTCTCGGTTACCTCGGCAGAATTATAAAAGCATTTGCCTTTTTAAATGCTTATTAGCAATGAATTCTAAATAAGGTGATTCATATTTCGGATTGTACATTCTTGGCTGCTTCCTTCTTATAGCATTGTCTTGACCTCTTGCCAAACCAAGATTTATACAGAGAAAAACACCAATATTTAAATTAAGTAATGCCTAACAATGGGTACTGCATTTGACGTTTTATGTTTGTTGTTAGTTCGTCATAACCACATTTTAGCTTGATTTACACCACATGGCGCCAAATAACTGCTTGAATAAGCGTTAACTAACAGTAGATAGAATAGCTTTTCAAAGTCTCACAGAATGCATTCCACAATGTCTGAAATCACGAGCCATATTACGGAATAGAGAAACAATAGAATCCATCAAAAAGTGTGAAGTGTGATACTTTTACTACGGGACCAAACCTGATATCGCGAAAAAAAAAATCAGCTGCTCCCTACATTTATGTTCGCATAACTCGTCAAAATGTTAAACAGCAGATTTTTTTTTTCGAGATTTCAGGTTTCGTCTCATAGTAAATGTGGTTCATATTGATGAGTACAATGATCCTTGAAGAGGTTGTGCGTTATTTATGTTACATCTTGTATATATATTGTCATTTAATTAGTCACATACAGTTATACTGTAAAAGCATCAGCTCAATACGGCGCTGGCTTTACGCCAAAGCATCGGACATTTTACTGCAAAACCATTTTCCACCGACATCAACCTCGACCACCCACCATGATTTAATGAAAGCCGTTTACGACTAGCCAATGTCCTGCACAAAGTAACAAAAGTCACGCCCTTATGGCACAAACCACTAACCTCTTGGATGGAGCCTCATAAAGCATTCAAATAACGTAAAGAAGGCAAAATCTTGCGGATGACGACCGCAATTCTCAAAATTGTTACGTTGAATCTAAAAAAAAACCTTTTCCACAAATCTAAATAATGTTGCGGTCATTAAATAAGTTTTACTATGAACTTGAAATCGAAGCCTGAAGCTATAAAGTCGTGGGAATTTCCAGCTCAGGTTGAAAGAAATAAAAAGGGGTTATGATTCATACATACCTGTAGGTACGCGCCGTTTGCGTACGTCATTGATCAGGAGTAAAAAACTAAAAAATGTTAGAGCATTTGAGATATTATACTGGCGCAAAAACTAAATGGAAGTGACGTGGATCTCCACTGTTCTCAAGAGATACGTTGAAATAATTGATCGAGTATCCATTCATTGGTAGTCTCGCACAAGTTAGAATGAACGGAAGGAACGCTTACTTTATGGTGAACCGAGGTGAGGGGCATTGCCATGTCGATACTTGCGTGACATACAGTGAATGTACATTATTTTGAAACCTCTCAGAGCCAGTTAACATCGGATAAAAAGTGAGCAATACAATAAGGAAGTTGTTTATAGCAATTAAACCCCCCAAAATTGTCTTATCGTAAAAGAAAACCGATTAATTGAGCAATAAGACAGGTTAACATAAAATGGGCAACGTCAAACTACCAGGAAGCCCAAGAACCTGCTATCCTTGAAAGTGGCTGCTGTATTTAAAGCAAGCCGTTGAAGAAAGTCAATTTATGTTCTTTTAATATGATATATACCTCTCCGTCTTATATTGTTTTAGCAGTGCAATAATTGGTTCAAATCTTAGGTATACTGTGTCCCAGGTATCTTTGCATCTAATGAAAAAATAAATGTTGTTCTTTAACAATCGCCAGTTACGTGTAAGTGACATGTAATGTGGGGCGAGCCTATTGCCATCAACCGGGCACAAATTCAGACTAAAGAAAATACTCGTAATAACGCTACTTAAAGCTAATGTATTAAAATAATTAGCAGCACTGGTTTCGTTTCGATTTGACTTTCCTTATCTTTTTCGTTTTGCCTTAGTCTGGAACGTGACTTGGCAGAAGAAATAAAGGAAGCGGTTAGAGTCAGGTTCTGTTAGTATGTTACGAAAGTAGCGTTAAATCGGGTGCCTTGACCCGACAATGACTGGCCTTATTGTGACAACAATCGAATATTTTTGTACTCTCGCCAACGAAAACAGGTAAAAATAATCCACAAAATCTGAGAT
This sequence comes from Fissipunctia ypsillon, assembly GCA_947568875.1. NCBI lineage: Eukaryota > Metazoa > Arthropoda > Insecta > Lepidoptera > Noctuidae > Fissipunctia > Fissipunctia ypsillon. Next base: position 18,669,510 of record OX387645.1, on the reverse strand, counting down.
TACCTGTAGATAATCCGAGTAACAAAGTTGCTGATTGAAATAAGATACAATTGAATAGACAATGACATTCAATACAGAGAGTGGAACGGCAAGGGCGTTGAGACGCTTGAGTTGAGACCCACTTAGCCATACCTCAATGAATAATGACAGTACTAGTTGTCTGTCATGTTACGAACCTGTTATTATGATCAGTTATACACGAATACTGGGTATTATGTAAGAGGTGTTATTATTAAGTTCTAAAAATAAAAACGTAGCTTAAGGCAACGATGCTTTCACAAGATGACAACGTTAATACAATGAAAGGGCTGTAAGTGTTAAGATAGATAATAGAAAAACCTTAGTTGCGAAATCTACATGGAAAGGTATAAAATCGTTTAATTTTACAAAAAAATAATAACAAAGATCCCAGATAGATGAATCATGAATCAACAATAGCTGTTGATATTCATGATCAACATCGACGATCACAAGTTCATGATTGGACTACAAATTGTTGTAGACACTTCAATCGTTTATAAGTATTGTAATATCAATCTACGCCGTTTTGCTATAACTGATAATCAACATGTTGTATTTATTATTCTTGTATTAAAATAACTTGGTTTAGAATTCAGAAATAATGTGATGCAGCTCAGAGTGAAACAGCAATGTTTACATTCTATTGGATTCCAAACTCTGCAATAGGTCAAATTGCAGATATTACTCAAAAGTTCGCTTTGAATGCATCCGTGGAAATGTCAGAGGAAACCATGGCTAACAGGTAAGATACTTGGAAGTGTTCCAAATTTTGTGTTTACGAAACACTAGTGGAACGAATGGTTTTAAACACTTTTGAATTTACCTGCCGGAGTGAAAGATTTATGGCCCGAACAGGCAGTAGCGATTAATGTAACTCCTCAATAGAAGAAGATTCTAAAATTGGATTACACCTACTCGTAGGTGCAATCTAATTTTAGAATCTTAATAATTCGTCTTTAAATGAAGAATGTTTTATACTTATCCATCTTCAGTTTAAACTATTGTTAGAAGGTATATTTGAACTGATTTCAACATAGTTCACCGACTTCAAAACTGTTTCCAGACCAGATAACAGTTTAAACAATGCTAGAAAATAAACATGACCACATTTACCATTCTAAAAGGATACTTAGGATAACGACTTCTCCATTCGAACGTAAAATGGCTGATTAGGGAGGAATTTCAACGATTCTGAGTCACAAGTAAGAACTACAAAATCGCCTTGACCCGCGTAATTACGTCGTGTGGCCAATCTGTTTTATAGACAGTGTATCTAGGCTCGTTGAATAGCCAATAAGTTTGACCGTGTAGGCAAGCACAATTGTTGCGCACTGCGCTTTCGTATAACCGCCGTCCTTGAATGCGTTTGTGTTGAATTTAATCGTGCTGCATTTCAATTGTGGTAATTGCCGCTTTAATTATGCCATATTGATCTATGTCTACATTTTATTCACGTTGTTTACATATAATTTATAACGAGATTGTTAGTTGTTGGTCATTCAGGAAAATGATAAATGATTTTATTTCTGTAAGTAGGTTTATACAAACACTTTTACACGTCAAACATTTTTTTTTTAACTAGATGAGGCCGGCGTTTCCTATCTGACTACTCTGAAAAGAAAGGCCGAAACAAACTCAGAGGTCACAGTCTCTTTTAAAGTCCAGACATAATCTTGGTCAGATCATGTGAAGACCATGTAGGTTGGTGTCTGAAATGGTCTTTTGATGAAAGAACCACACAGATTTGCAAACTATAGTTTTGTATAAATTAGAAGCATCTTTTCAATTTTGTAAATGTGAGTACCATGGAGCGGTTTTATGTTATGATGAAGGTATGTTGACTTGAAAGAGTATGGCAGTTGAGAGTATGTCATGCTCACTTAAATGTCTCGCTGATGGTGGCGCGTGTGTTGGATCATTCGGTTCCCTACAAAATGGTGGAGCTGGATGGTGCTGATCCACGCGTCATGTTCGTGACCGGGCGCCGTCAGTGGAGACTGGTCATCTCTTAGCTGCCAGGGCTTATTTTTAATCTTATATTTTAAATTGTTTTAATTATCTATTTTTTACATTGTTCTCAGATATAGAAGCAACAAGAACAATAACAATGTACCTACCCAGGATTTTGTAACAATTTTGATTTAAAAGAGTGTCCATGGAGTTTCTTGCCCATTCTTCTCCATAGAGATCTACGTTTTGGCATGGGCGACTAGCTTCAATTTTCTGACTAACTGACCGACTCTTTGACAATTCAAAAGTGCCTGTAATTGGTTTAATTGAAATAAATGCTTTGAGTTTGAGTTTGATTGAGTGGACCTGTCCAGTCAGTGCAAGCATCTGTCAGTAATCGTACAGCTCAACTTGAAAGTTAAGGAGCTCAACGAAATGATCTACCTACATTATCGTAGCGTCCCATAGAGCTACCGTCACGCACAAACTCAAGATCTCATTGCTTTTGTTTTGAAAGATTATTGCTGAGCACCAGTCAGCATATAACCATAGATACCTTGACGAGAACTCAACACTGAATATTAAATACATCATCATCCATAATTTATATTCTTAAGTTATATTTACAGTCAAAGGAGAAATAATAATGATACAGAAAACCGGCCAAGTGCGTGTCGGACCACGCACAATGAAGGGTTCCGTAGTTGGGATGAATTTATCCCAAAAACAAACTTAACATTGTATTTGAAAAACATGTTCTCCCATACATCAATATACGTTACGGTCAATTCTCCAACCGCAAATGTAAGTTTGTAATCGCAAAATAAAAATTATGTGATTTAACTACAAATTACCGTTTTTCGGACTTTTTCCTTGAATTGTGCTATAAGACCTTGCTTCTTGCCAAATTTCGTGACTCTAGGTCAACGGGTAGATTTATTTGCGGGTATCAAAATATGTCGCATAAATGGCCTATTTGTTTATTGTGTTAACTTAGAAGCTTGAATTTTTTAGAGCTCCAAGGGACCGTAGACCTACGTATTTGATATTAATTTCAACTTGATACCTCCACGTGTTCCTGAGAAAAAGGGTCTTGACAGACTGACAGACAGACGGACAACGGTTTGTCGTTATGAGGTACGGAACACTAAAAAATTCAGGGCAATTATTGATCAAAACGAAAACAACCAAATGTTTTTCTTCACCGGCTACACCATTTATCCAAAAGTAACTGCGGGGCAATTTCATAAGACATTATCAGTCGGAATCGGTTTAGGTATTTTGACAGTTCAAAAACATTCATTTCGTTATTTACGAGTTGAGCAGACAAATTTTTCGAACTTATGAAGCAATGGATTAGCAATTTGCTTCAAAATTATTCAGATACCGATTGATAGTGAATTACGCAATTAAGGTGCTGGTCAGTTTGTATTAATCGTCAATTTAATCAGACTTATTTAACATAGGCCTCGTTATATAGGCCTCATAAAGAATGATTTTGTTATAGGATACCTCTTAATACTACTTCTTAATTTATCATCTGCCTAGCCTTTTCCCAACTATGTTGGGGTCGGCTTCCAGTCTAACCGGACGCAGCTGATTACCAGTATTTTACATGGAGCGACTGCCTATCTGACCTCCACAACCCAGTAACTGGGTAATACGATACCCCTTGGTAAGACTGGTTGTCAGACTTTCGGGCTTCTGGAATGACAGCTGGGACCAACGGCTTAACGTGCTTTCCGAGGCACGGAGGAGTCTCGGCATGTAAAGATGGATACCCCTCCACGAACCAACTCCGGCAAGCGTAGCTTAACCTCGACCCGTGCGGCTGTTATTACTTAGCCACGAGCTCCTCCTCCTCCAACATTTCTTAATTACTATCCAAAATTCTGCATATATGGCGGGTAGTGAACTAAGCACATCACAAAACAGTACAGTACCTATAACGATACGGATAGCTATAGTTAATACGTTAATAAGTTTATGTAAAAATTGATATCTGTGAAATAATACGCATACCTGTATAAACGATTCATTTATCTTGATTGTTTTTTTTTTTGAGATCGGTTTGCTCTTGACTCTAGTCTAGGTCAGAGATGACAGAGACAAAGTCGATGATGGAGCGAGCTTACCCAGAAGAAGCCTGTTAACTCTCACTTTGAAGAGATCGGAGTTCCACTCCTTTGCTGTGCGCATCACAAAAGACATTTGGAAACGCTTAGTGCGAATTGGTGGAATAGCAACTAGGTAGGGATGGTAGCCTGCAGTGCGTCTAGATGTCCGATGGTAGAAGGGGGCCGGCGGAATAAGGTCGTGGAGTTCTCGAGCACACTCACCGAAGTACAATCTGTAGAAGACCGACAAGCAGGCAACCTTGCGGCGATGCTCATGCTGATTACTGCTTATTGCTTAATGATTGATTATTGCTTAATGATTGATTATTGCTTATGATCATATATGCTTTTAGGATCTTAAGATAGTTTCAATAGTTAGTTGCACGTTATGAAATTATTATCCACGTAAGTACTTTATTATTTTATTTAGTTGGCATTGCAAGCCACGTGCCATGCCTACTATGTACCTACATGTTTCGGAGATTATTGTAAACAGTATAAAATTGGGTTTGGTTACAATATGAACAAACAAATTGTGTCTCTTATAAATTGTAATGCCATCCTTTAAAATGTTATGTAAACATAAATGCCGAAAACTCCAATTACCGAAAATTCTGTAACAAAATATCGTTTTAAATTTCGTAAAATATTTTTTTCTCCAAAGTTTTAACATTCAAATAATTTAAAAAGTATCATAAAATATTTACGATGGAAAAGCGAAACAATATGCGGGGTCCATTACAGTTTAGCGCGATTAAGATCGTGATTCTGGCAGTGGTCGGGAGGGCCTTTTTTGTAACTTGTGGTTCTCGGAACTTCCTTAAAGAAGCATCAATTTGCCGCGGCACCGCTTCAACGTCGGGCCGACGACCTTCGCCATAGTGAGTCATTTATACAGTGATTAAGTTAAGGAAACAAGATTGTTGGACAACGACCACATGAAGGGAATTACGTGAATTAATTCCTTGCTTAACTGCTAACATGTCCACCAAACCCTCATTGGCGCAGCCTCGTATTACACCTAAGTCTTTATGGTGGAATGCCTCTTCGAATTGACGTTTGTATCGCAAACAATTTTTTTTATCAAGAAGAGTGTACCTTTTTGTTGTATGAATGCTTGTTTCGTTAATTTAATGACCTTCGCACATCAACTGTGACATTCACTTCGTTACACAGTTCCACTACCTATTACCATAAAACATTAGCAGGTCACGGTTATTCATAGGGGAAAATAGGTGTAGCAATTCAATTAAATTAATAAATAATATACTTTATATAAGCGAAATGTTATCAAAGACTGCGGAAGAGACGATAAAGAGCTTAGATTATCCAAAGCTGAAATTCAAGATCGTTCCCTAAAGTGGAAGTTTAAAATCCATATAAACCAGTCTGAATTACTAAAAAAGTCCAGGAGTAATAAATAGGAAATGTCAACTAAATAAAATGTAAAAGCTTTTCGTTTGGACTGCAATGCAAACCGGAATGAATCACGAGTATCGGTACGGGTACAGTTTTTGGCGTCCTTTTGCATAACGGGTTCCAATGCCAAATAACGTAACATGTATTTTCCTTTAGTCTGCTCTGTTCCTGATTTTTTTTCTTAAGTACTTACATTACCGTTCGTATAAGTTGGAAAAGTACCTACCACAACAAGCATTTTTGGAATTCCCATAAAATTATCATTTGCAATTCATGGAAACGATAACTTATATTATTATAAAACGCTACAGGGAACCAATTACAATAAAATTATTAGCTTGAAGGTTTATAAACAAAGTCGCTGGTATGTTTCTTGTCGATTTGATTACAAAATCATTGTTTTTTTTTCATCACTTCTGTGAAGTTATGACAATGAATTTAAAAAGACTGCACAGCCAGTCTGTTCTGTAAAAATCTCACCATGAAATCGTGGGTGTCTGACGCGAGCGTTTGACACTAATGACAGCTCACTTCAAGCACACTTCACCTAACTTTTCACGGTGAAAATTTTACAGAATAGATCGGCTGTTTTAAATTGTTTATTATAATAACAGTAAAACTTTAAGAAGGTACCTACCTAAGTTTTTAACTAGGTTTTTAGTTAAGCGGGATATAATATCGTACCCGTATTAGCTCTTTATTTAATACATCTAAACAATCCAGTGGCAACACTGGTTATCTTGAGGCTGACAACAGCTAAAGCGCGGTCACTGTCGGACTGCATAGAAAAGAAAGAGAAGCGCAATGACACAACGTTGGTAACTTATTGCGAAATATGAAGCAATTATCTGCCTCGACTAATAATACTAATTAACTAACTAACTAACTAATATAATTTTAGTTATAATAGTATGATTGTGGTGTGTATTGAATCTTGGTTACTAACATAATTCGTAAATATACTAACAAAAATATGGATCACTGTATCTGAAGTAAAATAAATAATTAATAATAATTAATATTAACTGACTAATAATAATAATTGACTGCCTCGTTGGTCTAGTGGTCGCAAGCGCTACTGCTGAGCATGAGGTCCTGGGTTCGATTCCCAGGTCGGGTAATGTTATTGAGTTTTTCTATCTGAAATTTCTCAGTAGCAGCCCGGAGTCTGGATTTGTGCCCGGTAGATGGCAATAGGCTTGCCCCTATTACATGGGACTTAAACATAACTGGCGAAATGTGGGTGTACTATAGGTACACCTCTGCCAAACCCTTCGGGGAAACAAGGCGTGATGTTATGTTATGATGCAATTATCCATTTACAAAAAATCTATTGATTGGACTAAAAAATTAAAACACTATTACGTGTTGCTGCGTGTAGAATAATCTGACAAATCAGAATGATTGCATATCTATTAGTATGGTTTTTAATCGTTAAAATAAATTTTTAGAGGTATTTTCGTGATGTTTTTCTATCGTATCAAATTAGTTGTGTTATGTTTTCAACACACTATCTAACTAGCATATATCCTGCAGAATATCATATATTTTTCTGATTGTGTTTACTGCAGTGGATCATATATACTTTTAGGCATTTTAAGACTTGCGTTTAGTTCCCGTAGTTCCCTTAAACTTTATGCAAAGCTGTTTTATAAATCACAGCGACAACAACCACTAAAGCCCAGTCCCTTCATTATAAAAATGTTTATTTAATTGAGATAAACACATTACCGGCATAATAAAAAACAAACCGCGAGATAAGCGGCAATTGAGTGCGCGTGCGCAAATTACAAGTTGCGACCTTTTAACTGACACGCGCGCGCGCCGTTATGACTGTATTGTCGTGTAAATGTATTAAATTATCCAGATACCTACACTACTTATCACCTCACACTCAACAATTATCTGCAGATTCATACTAAATGTTTAATGGAATACTGACGTATACCAACAGAAAGTGCATTCAGAAGTAGGTATACAGGGTGTCCGGTTTCGGACTAGCGAAAATTAAGGGTGAAGTACAGACCATCAAACTGAACAACTTTCTCCCGGGGACCAACATCGTAATCGAGAAAAAAATATCAGTCGTCCCATACATTTGGTCGAGTAGGTATTGAAGTTTTGTATGGGACGACGGATTTTTTGACTGACTGACAGACAAACAAACGGAAAACGAAGTGATCCTATAAAGGTTCCGTTTTTTCTTTTGAGGTACGGAACCCTAAAAACTACAACTTCACTACACGGCTGGCTACAAGGCAGGCTTTTCTTACAATGTCGTAACGACTCCTGAATTTCGACTCAATTTCCTGGGCATCTTGCATAATGCCTGCAAGGCTTTAATAGACGCAAGTTCAGCCTATAACTTATTTATGTGCCCATAAATAATAATTTAAACGATCTTTATCCCCTCTGGTAGCTGATCATCAAGTGTTTATGGCCCAATCGTCTATGCCTTCACATATTTTTCCTCAAGATTCTCATTTATCTGTACGTGAGTCCAATATAAAATGTCTGTCTCAAAACTTCCTTGACAGTCTGCACCTGATATTATTTATCAAGCATGTTACGTTTCAATTATAAGGATATGCTGTTGTCCGCGACTTCGTCTGCATGTTTTTTTTTTAATACAAATATCCAGGTCTAAAAGTAGCCCAGGTCTGTCAAATTTCATAACGATCGGTTCAGCAGGTCAGGCGTGAAAAGGTACTAAACAAAACATAGCATTTCGCATTTATAATATTGTATGTATGGATGGGCTATAGTGCGATCGTTATTTTGAGGTCATGATGTTCATCTTTGGCTACCTTTGATCTTGATTCATACTCTTTGTTAATCGTGCCCAGTGCCCATGAAATTAAACCAATATTACACGCCGATTTTGAAGTTAATCAAGCAAACCATCGGTTTTCTTTGACAGAACTAATTCTGGACTAGAGTTTCTTACACCTACTTAGATCTGAAATATTTGATCTAAAAGCCTATCGATGTGACTCCAGAATTTCTCTTCTAAAGGCTCCTGCAAACAGGCGCGACACGCGACGCGACACAAAGGCACCGCGTGTCGTGCAACGAGCGGTGCCTTTGAGTTAAATCATATCGCTTGAAATCTCTTTGTTTAAAAAAAAAACACACTGTATACCTAACGAGTTATGACAATGCTTAAACCGGCTAAAACAAAAAATGAAGGGAAAACAGTCGTTATTTTTAATGTAGATCCTAATCTCAGCCACAATAATAACACCCGCTCATAATAACGAAACTACGCAAAACAAATCCTTGTGCTAGTTTCGTTGAAAACTTCTATACTCACCAGAACACCCGCATATACGTTATTCAAGTTATCGAAGTCAAAAGTAAGCCGCAGCCCACAAGTCTACTGACTGCAAACAAAGGGTAACCGTGCTATAAGTATGTTGTGTGCAGCGAGCGTAGGGTTGACATAAATATCCCAAACATTTTCTGAGGCAATCATTATACCGTTCCCTTATCCGCTCTCGATCATCAATGGGACTCAGAAAAAATACAACGACTTTTGTCAACCAACCTCGATTTAAATGTGTCAAAAGATTTCATTGCTGTTCAGTTTTTTCAGCCAGCTTATCAGAGGCTTTAGACAAGTGGCAATCGCTTTCAAAGTGTTTCGTATATTTTTACGACTTTCAGCAAGATTGACATTAGCCTTTCGGTAGCATAATGAAAGTCAGTCCCATAAATTTTTGACTTTTCCATCATTGCTACCGCTGAAAGAATGCCATTTTGTCTAGGCCCTCGTGAGCAGTTTAGATGAGTTTAACAGTCTATTATTTCGCTAAATTAAAAAGTTAGAAGAAAAAACAGAGCACTTTGTAAAATTCGACTATGTGCCGAATTTTTTTTTTAAGCATGTGGTTGGTTGGTTGTTTTAGTTTAGCTTATCCAATTTTATATTATCTGGCAACACTGGCAACCCTAAATGCGCTATACAGTTGTTCACAAACCTTCTAAGCTACGTTGCAGGTTCCCCGCGGTTGCGGTGAAAGACAACAATTTGTTTCGAATTAGTTTTATAAATTGTGTGTTTCGTAAATTAAATGACAAGGCTAGTTCACGATGCTCGCGGTTAGAACCTTGGCTTCTGTTGTGATGATATGCCACAGCTTTGTTTATTAACTCTCACTCATTTCACACTTATTCACACAAAGTCTTTGTTACTTTTGCAGCCGCCACTTGATATCGGAGCAAGTTTTTCTGTAATGTTTTAGGATCATGTTTGGATTGCGTATCTGAATCTTCAGATACATCTATCTTCGAATTGTTTGTGATTTATCTTATTGTCGTCGCTATTCTACCAATTCGCACTAAGCGTTTCCAAATGTCTTTTGTGACGCGCACAGCAAAGGAGTGGAACTCTGCCTGCGTTTGTGTTTCCGAACGCATACAACCCCGATCTCTTCAAAGTGAGAGTGAACAGGCTTCTTCTGGGTAAGCTCGCTCCATCATCGACTTTGTCTCTGTCATCTCTGATCTAGACTAGAATCAAGAGCAAACCTATCTCAAATAAAAAAAATTAAAAAAAAATTGTTCATATCATTTCTTTTTGCTATCCCATTTTTGTCCTATTCCTGGGTACATTCCTAAAGATAATAAAGTTTCTGATTGATACCTACTCACTCCAAATATTAAGGATAAAAAAGCTCCACCACAAAAATTACCAACATAATGGGAAACCATGATTTTCCAAATCAAAACAAAATTAGTTTTGGAACTGTAGGTACATTATGCTATTACAAAACCAGTAGTTTATAATAGAACAAAGTCAGGGAGACTAGACTGATGTAGTCTTTCTTTACATCTGACCGCGCAAATACGTGATCTGGTACAGCATTCGATTCGGAAAATAAACCGTTTCTATGTTTGTCTCACAAAATGACAGTTTTAGGTCTAGGTCTTTGAACTTTGCCATCTGACGTGATTTATGCAACAGTAGGATCAACATACATAAAACCAGCACCGTCAGTACAGATAGTACCTACGCTTGCTTTAACAAAGATATTCGACAAATTCCAATTTAAATTAAATTACTATATATTTACATTACAATGTCTGTGTTTTTATTACAGCTGGAGTAGTAACAAAGTCGATCACTGAAAACTTGACTTTCTTTCTTCTTCTTCTTCTTTTTCTATTTCTTATATATTACAAAGTTTGAGACCTCATGATAGAATATGCTCTATCATTAATTGACCTATAATTTTCTAAAACATTACCATCGGTCTCTTCCACAAGTTTCCATTAGACATATTATTGAGACATTGGCTTAGATTATTCAATATCTTGTGCTATGAAAGATCTCAAATATTGATACAACAAATGACAATGCTATTAATTAATTAAGTTATAATATTATTATCAACAGTGACATCCTGCTTGCGCATGATTAATGATTACAGCCTACAGATTCATTGATGGCTTCATTTGAAAAGTGATTTTAATTTAAAACAGTTGCGGAGTTGCTAGCAAATTCCTCTTAGCGTATTAGCATAAAAAGAGCCGCATTACTCGTCAACTGAATACATCCTATCCACAATAGAATTGTCCTTGTGACGCGACTCAGGTTTCTTATTCCCACAATGTGATTTGAAGTATACAGTGTGGTCAATCTCAATTCTTATGATTATCGATTGTTTTTAATGATGTCAGTGCAATAATCAGTTTTTTATCCTTTAGCTACATCACCATCATCTTGATTTATTTCGAGACTTGTCTTTTTCTTCCATATATCCTCTATTAGTGTCACCAAAAAACATCAGTCCTAACAGTGCTTTTAAAACAAAGACCTCCAATCCAATTTGCAAATTACATCATTTACAGAAACAGTGCCAGCTAAAATGCAAATGCTCATTTTTTTTTCGTATTGTTTAGTGTTCATGGAACCATATCGCCGATGGAAAGGTTAATTGTTGTAACTGCGAAGATGAAACAGAAAAAAAAGCTCCTCATCTACTTCCGACAATCCTATTACTGGAGTTTTAAGTGCTCTGAATTGGTCTAGGAAAAAAATTACTAAAAAATTAAGGCAGTTTGAGCTTCATAATCACGATCGTTTTCTGAACTTTGTTTTGTAGTGTTTCTGTAGCATTGTAATGAAATGTGGGTGTACTATAGATACTTACACCTCTGCCTAATCCCTCGGGAAATACAAGCGTGATGTTATGTTATGTAGTGCTAGAGATTTGAATGTGTTGCCGTCACATGTGTTTATATAACTGTACTTCACTTGAAACACCGTTCTATTTTACATTTCACTGCTCCTAAAAACCTCTATTTTCCGCGAACACATTTCATTAGCCTACTAGACTATTAATGACATTCGTCTGCTTCTTTCACACAGCTTTTGAAATCTAGCAATTTTATTTGCATATCGTGAGTCGTTGCTTCCAGTTCGGGGTACAGTTCGTTGTGTATGCGCACCATGGCCGCGGCTTCCTGTTAATGAAGCGCTAGAGTCGATGTGCCGAGCAGTATAAGACTATAAGCATTGCTACTGCTGCCAGTCATTGATGTTAAGTGACCGGATAAGGTGCCATTAGCAATGACGCCGTATATCTAAATTATTATGACTATGATCTTGTAAATAACGCTGTAATGTAAAAAGAGGACTGCAGTGAGTGTACAATTGAACCAAATATATATTCGAAAGAAGAACAAAATGATCACTATTTTAAAGAATTTCTAAAACAAGATTTACTATTTGCTTAACATTTAAATAAACTAGTAGGCGGATTTACGAATTTTAAATAGGATGTTAGGTAGATTACACATAGGTAGGTACCTACCTACATAGATACCTGAGTAAATTGTAGATAAACAAGGCATCATGCTCTTTGAAAGTGGATAATGGCATTCACTAACGGCCGAACTTAATAACCTATCTATCACCAGTTTTGGCATACTGGTTTAGGAAAAACCTATCTATCTATGGTTTTAACGTCCCAAAAATCTATAAGAGATTATGAAATCTTACCGGCTTGACATAAGGACAGATAGAATTATACTGTCTACGATCAATAGCGATCTGCCTTTTACTGAAATAGGTCATTGGGTTCGGCGGATTGTCTGTACAATCTACAATACAAATAAATAAAATTGTAGTATCTTTTGTCATGTCAAAATAACAGCTTTTTACTAAATGCATATGAAAGTATATACGGTACGTATAACAAAAAAAAAAAAAACAATTTTTAAAATTTTTGTCTGTCGGTCTGTCTGTCTATTTGTTCCGGATAATCTCTGAAACGGCTGAACCGATTTTGACGGCGCTGTCACTGGTAGATAGCTGATCTTATAACTAGTACCTTAGGCAATTTTTATTTCAGAAAAATATTTAGGGTTCCGCCCAAATAAAACCCATGAAATTGTGAACAAAATCCAATTCAAATAGGGAAGTATTACGGCACGCGGGTGACGCCGCGGGCAACAGCTAGTCGAAAATAAAATTCGCCGTCAATGATCGTCAGTCACGAACATTTTATTTTTATTTTTCATCAGTTTAGTAACATCCATAAATGCACAAATGATGTCATGTTGTCATCCACCCCACAAATTATTCCAATAAAAATGCGGATGATTACTCATTCAATATTGATGAACTATACATTTTCGAACCGGTTAATTACTTAGTATTTTATCATCATCGTGCTTGAATACTCCTATACAGGTTTGTATTATAAATGATTATCGATTTCTATCTGCTCTTCCCGAAATAGACTGTGGTGTGAAATGAGCCTAGGTATCTATAAAGACAACAAGTTAAAGATATCTAGTATATATATGCGTCTAGTTGTTGAAACTACGGGAGCGTTGGGTGTCGATAGTTGTATGGCAGATAAAAGATTTTTTTAAATTCTTATTTACTTCGTTACACTCGCAAAGGGCGAGAATTACACTAAAATTAACTTATACAGAGTGTAGCAGAAAGGTGTGGTCAAATTTAAGGATAGGGTACAGACCATCAAACTGAACAACTTTGGACCCATGGAGGACCAACATCGTAATCGAGAAAAAAAAATCCGCCGTCCCGAATAAAACTTCAATACCTACTCGACCCAAATGTATTTGACAGCTGTTAATTTTTTTTAAATAAATTTGAGCAAGCACATGTTTTTGATACACCCTGTATAAATCTAAAAAAAAAATGACTATCGATTAAGTGCCCTTATTAATCACGGTCCGATTCCCTCAAAACATAAGAAAGTGTTGTAGAAGAAACGGAAGTCTTTGGTTACTATCATTAGCGCAATTTTCTCCCGATGTTCGACCGAGTCGTACCATGTTTGTTGACATGTTCATATATCTTGTGAAAATTATCACTTTCACACGAAAACGTTATGTTACGTGGAGGAACGCCAAATAGAGCGAATTGCTAATACAAATAAACTGAAATTGAGTCGTCTTATGTAACTTATTTGAACATCATATTGAGTGAAATATCAATAAGTATTATTGTTATTTTGAAGATGTTTTGAAGGAAAACATTTATCTATAGGAAAGAATAGACTATTTTCAAGGAGACAAGATTCTGTACTAATACCTAATTCTTATTGTTATAAGAGCAGTTCCACTCCACCCAGGTTCACCATAAATGATCAATTTACAGGAAAGACACACTGCTAAATAAATGCCTTAGGCATTTTAAGTCCGCCTTTGTACAGTAATTTTTTACTTGTGCATAAAATTTTAGTAAATAAATAAATAGAAATACATAAATGATTAGCTACGTGTAAACAATGCCAAAACAAAGCCTTATATACTACTTATCTAAAAACTAGTCAAAATGCAAAATTATTGTTATCAAGAACTCGAAGATTCTTACATATCCTATGTAACAAACTGTACACACATAAGAAAGAAAAAAGAAACAAATATTCCACTTATATTTCCACAAGAACAAGAAAATGCTAGACCCTCATAAAAGCTCCCGCAAACAAGTGCGACACGACTCTAGTAGATCAATTTCAATCAAAACTTCATGGAAATTGTTTTACTGGAGTCACGTCGCGCCTGTCTGCGGGGGCCTTAAGGAATTACGCAGTATAAGCTACTTCCACTATTACAAAAGGGGTTATAAACTGCAATTAACATTTTACAACGCATATCCTGGTAATAAAACCTGCAGAGGATGTGGTTTATATTTATTAGCTGATATTGGCTCCAGCTCCTGCATGTTCAGTAATTTAAATACTTATTTATCTTTGTTAATTCTCTTAATTAAAGCGTGGCATTTTATTACTTTCAAAGTAATTCTTCTTCCTTTCTGCATTAGTAAATTTTCTCAGTTAAACCTCCATAAACCTCTTTGTGGACTTACATACAATGAAAAGTAACCCTATTATTTCAGTAGGTCCCTACGGAGTTTATACTTTGTTTATATAATCCCTCTGCCATCTTGTACGTAACTACTACCTACATAGTAGGTACATATGTACATATTTAACCAAGGGTACCTTGATATAGATAATTCAATCAATCTGCGTTTTCCAGTCTAACCGGATGCATCTTAATACCAATATTTTACATGGAGCGACTGCCGCTCACATCCACAACCCAGTAACTGGGTAATACGATACCCCTTGGTAAGACTGGTTGTCAGACTTTCGGGCTTCTGACGACCCGTAACGACTGTCAAAGATCTACGAATGACAGCCGGGACCAATGGCTTAACGTGCTTTCCGAGGCACGGAGGAGTCTCGGTATGTAAAGATGGTCACCCATCCACGGACAACCCCGGCAAGCGTAGCTTAAACTAATGGATCGACCCGTGTGGCTGTTATTACTTAGCCACGAGCTCCTTAATAATATTGTAAAACATTTTAAAAGAGTAACGGTAGAGTTTCTTGCCCATTCTTCTCCATACGAAACTACCTCTTGGAAGGGGCCAATTGAATCAATTTTATTTTCTTGTTTACCTTTGACGTTCAAAAGTACCATTTATGTGCCTATTTGAAATATACGATTTGACTTTGACTTTGATACCTGAATAGAATAAAATTGTAAAATTGTCTCCAAAAGTTTATTTTCATTTATTCACTCATCAAATCTACAAGTTTGTTTACAGAGGTTTTTTTTTGTTTCAAAAATTTCCACAAATTTCAAGGGCATTCATGTAATATTTTTTCTTAATTACATGGCATATAACAGATAAATACATAACAATCAACCCATTAGCAAATTCATATCTAGCGTCCATGAAAATTATTCACGGTCGAAATGAAAATTGTTTTAAAAGTTAAAATCTTGGCTGATACACACATTGCGTGCCCCACTTTCTGGTCAAATGCCGCTCATAATTTGAGGACGCAAGATTATATAGATAACTAGTTTATTTTTCTTAATTCTTTTTATTAGTTTATAATTCACTTCTTTTGTAAAAGCTCCCATTTAAATAATAAGATTTCATTATAATAATATATTTCATTCAATCTTTATTCTGAAGCTTATCCCTTACAATAGATTAACTGTTGTGGCTTAATTGAGCATCAAAGCTCAGCCTATCGCAGTCCACTGCTGGACATAGGCCTCTCCCAGGCTGCGCCACAACACCCTGTCCTCCGCCTTCCGCATCCAGTCTGTCCCAGTAACCTTTTTTCAGTCGTCGGTCTATCCAGGGCATCCCACTCTACGCTTGCCGATACGCGGTCTCTAATCCAGCGGTCCGTCTAGCTAGGGTCTAGGGCATCCCACTCTACGCTTGCCGATACGCGGTCTCTAATCCAGCGGCTCATTTAGGGCGTCCCACTCTACGCTTGCCGATACGCGGTCTCTACTCCAGCGGCTCATTTAGGGCGTCCCACTCTACACTTGCCGATACGCGGTCTCTACTCCAGCGGCTCATTTAGGGCGTCCCACTCTACGCTTGCCGATACGCGGTCTCTACTCCAGCGGCTCATTTAGGGCGTCCCACTCTACGCTTGCCGATACGCGGTCTCTACTCCAGCGGCTCATTTAGGGCGTCCCACTCTACGCTTGCCGATACGCGGTCTCTACTCCAGCGGCTCATTTAGGGCGTCCCACTCTACGCTTGCCGATACGCGGTCTCTATTCCAGCTCTGCTCCACCGGCTCCTTCGACAAACATGGCCAGCCCACTGCCACTTCAGCTTGCTTATTTTGCAAGGCTTGATTGGGTAACAAAATATATCAAAAGCTACTTAACAGACCACTTTTTTTTTAGGGTGGTAAATCATCAAATGACTTCTCCCGCTCTCGGCGGAGCGGGAGGGCTTGTCAGACTTTTACTGACTAAAACCCACCCGTGTTCCTTCAGTTGCCTGTGCCGGGGCCACAGTAACGCTTTTGAACATCCCGCAGCTTTGGCTGACATAATAAACCACCTAACCCTTTAAAGAATGACTACCGACAATATTTGGTAAAAATGAGTGTAGTTATTACAATTTATGATATTATGTTACGATTATTCGTAAAATATTATATATTGTATTGTAATAAATATTTAAAATTATAAATATTATATATTGTAATAACTACACTTATTTTTACCGAATGTTGTCGGTAGTCATTTCTGTGCTTCCAAACTTTTGTACGGTAGTGTAGTAACAAAATTCCAAAACCAAACATGAGTGTATGCATTTCTGTAGTAAAATAAACATTTGTCATGCTTTCCACGTATACAGACTAGCTTTAAGTGGCATTATAATCCGTTTAAGTAAAACACTTTCCCCTGTGAAGGTCGCTCTGTGCTTTGAATGTTACGCCTTGCGCCCGCGCAACTGTCCGCTATGAATAAACTATTGCTTACATTTTACATAATGAGATGAGCATACATAGAAATTCTGTGTTCGGTTAAGTTTATTACTTGTATGACCTTGAAGATTCTACTTAGTTGCATCCATATTTTTTAATTTGTGTAAGTAATATTTGAAATACTGTGACTGTGACTTAACTATCGACCGGTGTTAGGTAGGTATACGACCGAACCCAAACCGAACCCAACCCAACCCAACCACCGAACCCAATAGCCTATTTTCAGTAAAAGACAGATGACTATTGATGGTAGACAGTATAATTCTATCTGTGCTTCTGTCAGGCCGGTAAGATTCCATAATCTCTAAAACCATAGATAAAACTGGTGATCGGTTATTGGGTTCGGCCGTTCCGGTATTACGGTACACGGTTTGAAATATCAACTAGCGAAGCTCTAGAAAAATATCTTCTGGAAGCCAAAATTATGTTTTAAGACTGTTAAAGAGAAATACGACACTTGGCAACACATGACCTTGTCTACTTACACAAGGTGTATTTTTTTATTTGTCATAACTCTAAGATTATGATTGTATGAATGAGACCATATCAAAGAATCAACTGGCATATGAATATTTTTCAATTATCATTTTCTTTTGTTTTCATATTTCATACAAAGTTATTCGACAAAGTCACGATTATTAATGTAAAACACGCTCACGCGAAATATGACAACGTCGCTTTTTCTTAGCTTTTTCTATGAATGATTGGTATGAATAAAAATGAATTACTCGTATTTATCAATAAAACTTAGGTTCTAAACTCATTCTATGAACCTAATTTAATTGTGATTGATGATATATT
Source organism: Fissipunctia ypsillon (assembly GCA_947568875.1). Classification (NCBI taxonomy): domain Eukaryota; kingdom Metazoa; phylum Arthropoda; class Insecta; order Lepidoptera; family Noctuidae; genus Fissipunctia; species Fissipunctia ypsillon. Next base: position 18,651,401 of record OX387645.1, on the reverse strand, counting down.
CGAAACTATGCATTTTTGGACCACATATTCTAGGACTTTTTGTATTATTTTTACTTATAGAATATAACCCTAGAGTTATGACATATAAAAAAAAACATCTTGTATATACCTACTTACATAACAGACCAACACCTATCATTTAGAAATTTTTAGTTTAGGATATTCTCAACAGTTCAGAAAGTTTCGCTAATTTAATCATTTTCAAGAAATCGACGTAATGAGTTCAAATCTGTCGGGAAGATGCCTTGATAGTGTAGGTACAAGATTATATTCCTATTTACGTTCAGTGTGGCTCTGCAACGCTTTATATATTTTTTTTACTTGTCTTTTCTATCTTGTTATTAAGCTTACTAGCCCAGATTTAAAAAAAAAAACATCAATCATCAGGAATATCCCAACTTTGAAATTTTTAAATGATGGATGGCCGCCTCCGTTTTGTTCCATTTGCCTTTGGTCCGCTCGGTCTGGGAGTGGGACACCCTGTATGTAAATAGAACACCACAGACTACCTGCAGTACTGTCTCTCCTTTCTCCCTTAATCCATCCGAAGGTTGTCTTTAAAAGATCGCTCTTAGCGACAAAACCGCCCATTGTGATACCCCTTGTAAAATTTCTACTTTTGCATCTGTAATATTTATGGTGTACATAATAAAGAGTATTCTATCGATTTATCGAATGTGTTCTTGCAAATGCATATTAAACCTAACAAATTGATGTTACGGACGAAGCTGATACGACTGGTTTGTTCATTACTCTATGAGATAAAACTTTATAATTACCTATAGCACAATTACTTAGGAACCTGTTAGGCCGTAATTGATGAGAATATAATAGCTCAACTCACGATTATCTTATTACTTATAAAAACCAGGTATAATATGTGCGTACACGCTACTCTGCAAAACCTCTCCACCGATTTCAATGAAATTTTGTAAATGTATTTGGTTGATTCCAGCTAGAAACATAGAATAGGTTTGGACCCGATAGGTGACGCTGTTTTGAGGTTTAATACACGCAGACTAAGTCGCGGAAAACAGCTAGTGAATAAATAAAATAAAGCAATGGGTAGGTATCTCAGCCATAAACTAGAATTTAAGTACCACATTAGCACATTTGTTAATAAAATGGCAATTACTAGCTTATCGAGCATATATGTATACAGTATTGACGCGTTTTCTATACGTCAGCAGTATTTCGTTCGCTTTATCGCACCGTCGGACTATTTAATTACGATGGGCCACTTAGCACAGGTGCTGCCATCTACTGCGCTGGACGCGAGTGTTCTCATTAATCTGTTATTTGCGAGGTACAGCCATTTTCTGCTCTCGCTCTAAATTTATTAGTTTTGACTAGGTACCTAAGAGATTGTCAAACTCATTTCACCATTTACCTGCTGTGATTGGCTAACTGAAATAACAAGACAGTCATTCAAATCACTTGACATTAAATTTAAAGTTGGTGACAAATCAGTTCGCAAACTTTTGTGATCATTTTTATCTATCCTGTTTCAGAAACCGGGCATCCTAAAATTTGGCTTATTTCTGTACCTATACTTTGGTGAACGATGACTTCAACCAAATTTTTTCGTTGTAAAGAAGATCAGCGGGGTGATTGCGTAACACACTAACAATAGCAATGTCTTTCATTTTGATTATGAGGCAATGAATTAGCAATATCCTTCAAAATCATTCAGATTGTGATTGAAAGTGTGTTACGCAATTAGGGCGCTGATGAATGCTAAAAGCGCGTTGCGCTCCTATTTGAGACACAAACACAAGTGTGGTAAAAAAATATTGACCAGTGCATTCTTAAGTGTTTGTAGCTAAGATTACAACTTTCAGATATTTTCAAGTGACTCACCTTGTAACATTTTTCAAGGTTTATTTAGTGTTTTAAGAAGTGAAGTGATACTAAACGGTTCACTAACGGTAGCACAACTTCATGGTTGTGATCATTAACATTTATCACACAAGTAGTACTTACCTATCATGTTGCTAAGGTGAAGACAACACCGCGCGCGCAGTGGCGCCCTCATCGTTTGGTTATTTCTCTTATTTTAGAATGAAAATGCAGAAAATAAGCATATTACGTTGTGCTCCACAAAACTATACGTTATTATTATTACAAACAGAAGTGTTACATTGTTAAGTTTTATTACAAACCTTAAAACGGAAAACAGTGGCCACTAAGCTCCATTTTAAGGATTATAATAACACTTAACAATGTGAAACTACTGTTTGTAATAATAATAACGTATAGTCTTGTAGAGCACAACATAACGTGCTTATTTTCTGCATTTTCATTCTAAAATAAGAGAAATGATGAGAGCGCCACTGTGCGCGCGGTGTCGTTAAAAAAATGGTTGGATTGTGTGAAGAAATTAAAGAAATGGGAGCGAATGACGATTGACAGGGGAGAATAGAAGACGAAAACGTGTTGCGCCGACTCCAAGTAACATGGGACAAGGACAGGAAGATGATGATAATGACAGGTAGTACCTACGTACCCACAAGGAACATCGTAGGTAACTGGGTACCTGCATCAAGTATTTCTGAACTACAATGTAATACAGTTTACATAGTTCAAGACTGACCCACACACATTTCAAAGGTGATGGATGCCCACACTTCGCTACACGACGAACCGCAAAAGCTTACACAGTTAAATATTTGCATAGTTGAGGGAAACTGAATAGTTAAAATCACTGGAGGCGAATTCCTGGTTGGCATAAGAACTTACGAGCTATTGTATGGCCATCGTGACTTTGTAACAGATGGGATGGACACGAACTATTTTCGCACCTAAACGCCAGTTGGTACTATTTCAAACTAGGGAAAATATTATTGTTGTAGATAATTTTTAACTAATTTCTTAAACAAAACGTACCTTTAAGGAATTTTAGCAGCTTTAGGTATGAACTATTTAGATATATACAAGGTGTAACATAATTAACGCACAACCTCTTAAAGGGTCATTGTACTCATCATTATGAACAACTTTTACTATAGGCCAAACCTGAAATCGCGAGAAAAAAATCTGCTGTTCCCTACATTTTGACGAATTATGCGAACATAAATGTAGGGAGCAGCTGATTTTTTTTTGCTATTTCAGGTTTGGTCCCATAGTAAAAGTTGTTCATAATGATGAGTACAATGACCCCTTAAGAGGTTGTGCGTTAATTATGTTACACCTTGTAGATAGAATATTCTTTATTAGTTATCATAAACATTACAGATATAAGCTAGAAATTTTACAAGGGGTGCCACAATGGGCGATCTTAGCACTAAGAGCGATCTTTTAAACACAACCTTTGGATGGAATAAGGGAGAAAGGAGACACAGTACTGCAGGTAGTCTGTGGTGTATCATTTACGCAACGAGAAATAATTAACGAGGTAGCTATGTCAAATTAACCTATTGACCACTTGGTTTTATATCAGTTACCGTGCCCCCAGCGACCAGCTAAAAAATCAAAGAAACGTCGATTTGTCGATTTATGATAATATCGGGTCGTGCAATTAAATAAAAAATAAAAAACCGGCCAGTCCGACCACGCACAATGAAGGGTTCCGTAGTTGGAATATATTTATCCCAAGAACAAACTTAACATTGGAATTGAAAAATATGTTCCCCCATACATTCCAACTGCAAATGTAAGTTGGTCGACTGTTACTCGTAAACTTGTAAAGCCTACGTAATAGTTTTCCTTTTAATTTCGTTGTATATACTACTACCGTGAATTTTTTCACATATCCAAAACTAACCGTTTAGCTGGCATGGGGGGGGGAACACTTGACTCTAACAAAAATCAGCACTTTAAAGCTTAATATTTCAGAAACGGATCCCTTAATCGAAAAAATGTTTTCACAAACCCGCAATATTTTTGAAATACCTATCCAACAACACCCTACACCATGGGATAGACGAGAAAAAAAAATAACATTCCCACTTGACGTGTACAGGAGGAACCGTAAAAAAATGTTTTTTTTTTAATGATTTTATTTTACCATTTTATCGGCGTGATTAATATGTATATCGATTATCGATGCCAAATTCTAGCATTCTAGTACTAAGAGTCTCTGAGCAAAGCCGCGGACGGACGGACGGACGGACGGACATGGCGAAACTATAAGGGTTTCTTGTTGACTACGGAACCTTAAAAACGAACATAGTTTCTCAGTCATATAAATACGACTGAGGCGGCACGGGCACGAAAAAATTTGTCGTATTAATTAGACTGAGGCGGTCAATAGGTTAAAAAAATCAATATCAAAATGGCATTTAAAATACACAAGACACAGAATCAACGTAGGCACCTATTTAAAGCAATTTTTTAAACAAAAGCGCGCAAACTACTAATTAAATTTTGCGTTTTTCCCACAAGCAGATGATAGATAAAAGTCAGCCATTACTGGTGTAAGAAATAAAACCACAAAAGGAGCCATTGAAAGAGTAATAGCGGCTAAAGTGGACTGGTGGTCATCTAATAACTTACATCGTTCACAGTAGTTTTACGGTCGGATGTTATTACGACCGCAGCCAAGGTCGAATTCCGGCTAACCATCAAATTAATTGATTTTCTCTGTCGTAAACATCGTGTTTTTTTTGCTCAAGCAAATAATATATTCAAAAGATATTTTTCAATGTTAGTTACTTTTTGTATGATGATTTAAATGCTTAAAAGTTACCTATTATTATAGCTTAAAGCTTATGGCAATTAAACCGCAATACATATTAGCAACATCATCATCTGCCTAGCCTTATCCCAACTATATTGGGGTCGGCTTCCAGTCAAACCGGATGCAGCTGAATACCAGTATTTTACATGGAGCGACTGCCTATCTGACCTCCACAACCCAGTTACTGGGTAATACGATAACCCTTGGTAAGACTGGTTGTCAGACTTTCGGGCTTCTGACGACCCGTAACGACTGTCAAAGATACACGGATGACAGCCGGGACCAACGGCTTAACGTGCTTTCCGAGGCACGGAGGGGTCTTGATATGTAAAGATGGTCACCCATCCACGAACCAACCGCGGCAAGCGTAGCTTAACCTGGTCGATTGACCCGTGCGGCTGTTATTTCTTAGCCACAAGCCCCTCCAATCAATCAAAATCAATCCAATACATTTAGCAACATAAAATATAATAATAATAAAATAATGTCACAGTTAAAACATCAGTTAGGTAAGTCAACGAACTATAATAACAAATGACGATAGACGCACCTATTGTTTATTACTTTCTTGTTTTTCTCGCTACAACCGTTCATTTTGGTAGGTGCTGAAGACCCCGTGTTCCCCTTTTATAACTTTTCAGGGGGACTAATGACGTCACAGAATGTCCGCCTCTCACCGATCTAAGTCTATAGTAATGTTATTAATCACTAGCTGATGCTGCTCGCGGCTTCACCCGCGTGTATGTCAATACTTCCCTATTTGAATTGGATTTTGTTCACAATTTCGTAGGTTTAAATTTTTTTGCGCGGAACCCTAATTCTTTTTCTAAAAGATAAGTATAAGTAGCTTAAGTAGCTTGTAGCTTAAGTTAAATATCAGCTATCTGCCAGTGAGAGTCCCGTCAAAATTGATCGAGCCGTTTCGGAGATTAGCCGGAACAAACAGACAGACAGACAAAAATTTTAAAAGTGTTTTTGTTTTATGTACCAAACATACTTTAAAAAGCTGTTATTTTGACATTACAAACGGACACTTCAATTTTAATTATTTGTATAGATGACGAAGTACGTAATTAAAAAAACTAATGACGTTTGATGTCTTCAATAAACAATATCACGATAAACGTCCTCATGACACATTTTCATTATTCATAGGCTGTTCGCGTGTCCTTTGACAGTCGATAAAAAGCCCCAACTAATACTGGCCACTTACATATTTAGAGCCCTATACAGCATGTATCAGATGTGTGGTGATATTTAAGGGTATATAAGATACAGACCATCAAACTGAACAATTGTCTCCATGTGACCAACTATGTAATCGCCAAAAAAATATCAACTGGGGGCTAAACACCACTTCTTAAAGCAGTATTATTTTAATGTTACTTCAGTGTGAGAAAGAGATGGAGCTATACAGGACGTCTAGTTCCATCTCTTTCCCACACTGAAGTAAGATTACAATAATACTGCTTTAAGAGGTGGTAGTCTAGCTCCTGGTCTCATACAAAACTTTAATACCCACTCAAACCAAATGTATGGGATGTCTGATTAGTTTTCCGCAATTACGATGAAGAAAGTCGTTCAGTTCGATGGTCTGTATCACACCCCTAAATATGACCACACCTTTTTGATTCATGCTGTATATTAGGGCTCACTTTTATAATTCAGAGTAGTTTCAAGGCCAGAAAACGTAGGTCACAGTAATTCTCTATTCGAAGCTACGTCAATGGCGGTTGTTTTAAGAATCGATCGTTCCAAACAAAAACGTAATTGAGCAGTTACTTAAGACAATTTCAAGGAAATGATATCATTTAACAATTACATTATGATAAGTGAAGTCTCATGAGACAATTTGAAATGCATGTGAGATTGTTTGTAGCGAACGTACTCACTTAATGAACGTGGGAGTGTTAATTGAATAACTTAGGTACACTTATTGTAATGATAATATTTAAACAAAAAGATCTGATATTAAAAAGAGACTAAACATTAAAGAGCTCTGATGTCTCCCGAGATTTTTAGTCTGTCACAGACAGCTTTATATAATAAATACATATAAAATACTGTTCGTTGGTAAGCGCATCACTTCAGAACGGCTGGACCGATTTGGCAAATTCTTGTTTTAAAATGTTCGTAATAGTCTGAATTAGGTTCTTACGCTAAGAAAAATTTAAAAAGTTAGCGGGAAATTTTGGGAAAACTGAAAGTGCATTTTATATTAAATTTTTGTGACAGGAGAACGTCTGTCGGGTCTGCTAGTTTTAAATAAAAACAGAAATATATTTTGCATGGCAATTAGGAAATCGTGTTGCAATTTACTTAATCTCTTCAAATGTTACGAATAGTAAAGATAAAATTAGTTCTCTGCTATAAAATCCTAATTAGCCTTAGCTAAGAAGAAACTCAAAAGACGGCTAACGTCTTAAAGCCGCCATAAAGGCGCCTCATAACTAGACAGAATACTTATTTAAGTCGTCGTTCTTCGCTCCGTCGGGGCACTAGACTCGCATGGCCGGCGCATCGGGAACACAGATAAAATGCATGGATTAATCTATCCCAAGTCGAAAGATAGCCATCTAAATAACGAGGATCGTGAGCAGATAAAGACTAATCAGAACTCAGCTGGCTAATTAAAATACTCGCAAGGCGCCATTACCGTCGCCGCCCAATTAGCGAAGATGAAATTTTATAACTTAGACTTGAGTGTGCGCCAAGTTTTATGCAGAGATAAATGCACATTTTATTTTGTGCATTTTTGCGGATAGCTATTAAATGTATCACGATCTAAAACAAATTCTGTCGTGTGATAAATTGAAATGAAAATAAAGCATCTGAGACAAACGCCCTTTTCGTGTTTCAATTACAAACGCAACGTAGGTAAAAAGTGTGCTCTTTTTCAGGTTTGAAATTAATGAATGAATTAATTAATAGGGTTGCTTGGATTGATATAAGTATATACAAATCAAAATCATTGTTTTTAAGTACCTACATAGGAAGTATTATAAGATAACCAGGGTGTAGTCCAAAGAACATACATATATACCTAGGTTATATAGTAATGTAAAGGTAGTATTAAGGGTTTCATGATCTGCAATACGATGTTACGATGAAATTGAAATTCCTTTGATTCGATTAGTGTTTTATGGAAGAAAATTATAATAATTTCCCTCGGCGGGTGCAATCAGTCTCGTTCATTTCCTGAACCAATCGTTGGTAAACATTTATACCTAATAGGTACTCAAACGAAAATGTGATTAACTAAATGAGAAATAGAAGCATAAATATTAAATTGGTGTTTTGTTTTGTTCCAGGGGCAGGCGCGGCACCAACGTGGCGCCCGGCCACAGACCCGTGCTGATGACGCAATAAATTGTGATGCTGGCACGCACAGAAGCCTATAGGAACCTACGTCCTAGAGGACGAAGAAGGACGTTGTAGCTAAAACCTTATAGTTAACACTAGTTCTAAAAATGCAAGTGCCTAATTTTATAATAATGTTGGGTAATCGCCGAAACTTAATATTTAGAGTGAGCATCGTGTTTAACATCGCCGTTTTTTTATACGCGGCGGTGCATTACTCCGGGAACAGCGCGCAGGGGGTGGAGTGGGTACCCGTCACCAGCGACGGCTCGGAGCGGGTTGCCGAGTTCAGGTATCTCAAAGAAGATGTGCGGAACGATACCGTGCTAAAGCTGGCAGAAGCTAGTGCGCGCGTTCTTGCGGAGTACACTTCCCAGAAGGTGGTTCCGTCGACGATGTCCACAGTTAAAAAAACTGTATCTAGCACCGCGTCGGATGTAGAAAAGAAAATAAGTGCAGTGCCATCTGAAGCTAACATTATAAATGAGACTCTCGAAGTGTACGATGAGAGCGTTTTGTCTGAATCTACGCTGACGATGCTTCGGGCATTGCTCGGGTGCAACGATAAAGACTATCGTCCTGAGACAATGCAACGTGGCGAGTTCTGGGTGCTGAAGAACTACGTGCGTGCTAACCATGGTGCTATTGCATGTCATGAGACCATCACGTACACGACGCACGGTGGTTTCGAGTTCCTCGACAACCTGCTTCCTCTTCTAGAACGGTAAGTTTTGCGTTATTTAATTAATTCCAAGATTGCAGTTGAAATTGTAACGTTTCATTTTGCGTTGGCGTTTCGTCACAGTGTTGACACTCACTCACGACTTCTTTGGCAACAGTCCTCGTCTGAGTGTCAGCGTTGGCGTCGTGTGGTGCCATAATGGCATAAACAATACCCGAATTAAATTAGTGCAACAATACTCCATCCATCTTTTGTTTACCGGTGCATTGACCAGCTTGCTATCAAGATGTTAAACGATATTTCTTTTAGTTAGAAGGTTAGGCACTTTTCCTGTAGACAGTAATGCGGACGAATTTTTTGATGCCCTATGATTCATTCACCTCCTTTTTTATACATTAATTTTATTATTTTAAGACTATTAACTTATATGTTATGTAAATATTATCATGTTGGAAAATAAATTTGTTAGAAGGTTAAATGTAATATTTCTGAAATTGAATTTAGGTAGTATGTTCGAGTCTTGAATTAAAATAATAGTTTCCAATAAGTATTTATGAAACTCTTCGGTGCATTATCTATTGGTTTAGACAACCAAGTCTTTTGTTATCTTTATATCTTATTATAAGTTCTTAGATAATAATAGCGCACTGCGGAACTGGATCTTAGTACTTCACATTACACTCCATTTGCAGGCGTGATAGATAAAATAACATATCGTTAATAATCATTATAATTACACCTATACCTTCATTATCCAAATAGATGGGTAGAGGATGAGGGTAGATTATTTCACCATAAGACAATCTAATTTCAAGAAATTCCAAAAAGGATTTTTACTCTTTTTATCTATACGGTATCGAGTTTTTTGGGGGCTCGTGGCTAAATGATAACAGCCGCAGGGTCGATCGAAGGTTAAGCTACGCTTGCCGCGGTTCGTGGATGGGTGACCATCCATTACATATCGAGACCCCGCCGTGGCTCGGCAAGCACGTTAAGCCGTTGGTCCCGGCTGTCATTCGTAGATCTTTGACAGTCGAGTCGTTACGGCTAGTTAGAAGTCCAAAAGTCTGACAGTCAGTCTTACCAAGCGGTACCATGTTACCCAGTAATTTAATTGTGGAGGTCAGATAGGCAGTCGCTCCATGTAAAATACTGATGATAAATGATAAATAATTTTATTTCTGTAAGTAGGTTTATACAAACACTTTTATACGTCAAACATTTTTTTTTAAACTAGATGAGGCCGGCGTTTCCTATCTGACTACTCTGAGAAGAAAGGCCGAATCAAACTCAGAGGTCAGAGTCTCTTTTAAAGTCCAGACATAATCTTGGTCAGATCATGTGAAGACCATGTAGGTTGGTGTCTGAAATGGTCTTTTGAGGAAATAACCACACAGATTGAGTGGACCTGTCCAGTCAGTGCAAGCATCTGTCAGTAATCGTACAGCTCAACATAAAAGTTAAGGAGCTCAACGATTCGACGAACAATACCAAAGAAAGGACATTTGGGTAGGCCGCATAATTTACTCAAACTGGCAAACTATGATTAAAGCTGAGAGAGAAAAAAAACGAGGACCCACATAGTCTTCACATTCACAGTAATTAAAATAATATTACATTTTACATTGATACTTATTCAGCTGCATCCAGTTAGACTGGAAGCCGACCCCAACACAGTTGGGAAAGGGCTAGGCTAATTGAGTCGCTCAACGGAAGAGTAGCCTAATCCACAAATTGATAGAAACAGAGTTATGTAGATATTTACATACTATTATTATAATGGAATAAGAATATTGATCAACGCCATCTACTCAAAATAACGTAAACTAAATTTTAGGCCACTGGTTTCAAAGATCGATACATCTAGTATGTAAATATCTACTTAACTCTGTTTCTATAAATTTGTAGATTAGGCCACTCATCGCTGAGCGACTCAATTATGAAATCGATTTTTTTATTTCTTCGATTTAATTTTGCGAAATAACCGGTGAATATTATTTTTGATAATGTGTTTTCATAAGATAGAATTTATACACATTCATAATTTAACTCACAGAGAGACAGAGAAATTGTTTCCAAAGTCAAAACCTCAAAAAAGTGTGTTAGAGCTCTTTCTCACGGTTTTAAAAGAGTGGACATTTAATGTCAGTTAAAAGATGCAGTACTTGTTAGACTAACAGGCAAAAGTCGACACGCAAATATGCCATCTATAAACAAGAACTTAGCGTGGACAATGGCATGTACAATAGCAGTCATTACTCAGCATGTCGCCTGAAGAAAATAAAAAGTTTTACGCTTTATGTTATGCAGATTACTAGGTTTATATGTCTTGCCAGACGCTCTATTTTATTATTTTCTTGATAAACAATAAACTCTTATAGGTAGGTACGAAGGATGATCACAAATTAAAATAATGACGATTCACGTTCATGAGGTTTCGAAGAAACGGAGGCATTATGGTGTCGTAAACCAACTATAAAATCTAGAACTAGAAACAGCTAGTTTCTGAAACTCCAATCATCACAAACAAATGCTGAAATTGGTTTACTGAAATAAGAACTGCCAATCAAATCACTTAATTTCTAATTTAATTAATAGGGATCCATTTAATTTAATTTTTCTCCAAAGAATAATAATGTTTACCAAGATCACTTGCTTAAGACGACACCGCGCGCGCAGTAGCGCCCTCATCGTTTGTTTGGTTATTTCTTTTATTTTAATGCAGAAAATATGCAGTAAATAAGCATGTTACGTTGTGATACACAAGATATTATTATTATTACAAACAATACTTTTAGATTGTTAAGTTTTATTCTAATCCTTAAAACGGTGCTTACCTAGTGGCCACTATTTTCCGTTTTAAGGATTATACTTAACAATGTAAAACTACCGTTTGTAATTAGAATATTTAGTCTTGTGAAGCACAATGTAAAATGCTTAGTTTCTGCATTTTCATTCTATAATAAAAGAAATAACCAAACAAACGATGAGGGCGCCACTGCGCGCGCGGTGACGTCTTAATGATTTGGCATAGCAAACTTTTAGCAAATAAAGAACCTCTTCACATCTCAATAACACAGGCTATATATATGCCAGCACCAACACCTACTTGACACTGTGATTTGGAAAATATATCAGCAAGGTAATTTTTTGGCGCGTGACCAAAATAGCACTAACCCTACCATCTTGTTTTTACGGTTCCGTACCTCAAAAGGAAACACGGAACTCTTATAGGATCACTTCGTTGTCCGTCCGTCCGTTCATCCATCTATCTCTCTGTCTGTCTATCAAGACCCTTTTCTTCAGAAATGCGGGCAGGTATCAAGTTGAAATTTTATATCAAATACGTAGGTCTATGGTCCCTTGGAGCTCTAAAAAAATCAAGCTTTTAAGTCAACGCAATAAAAAATACGGCCATTTGTGCGACATATTTTGATACTCGCAAATAAATTATATTGCTATTTCCCGTTGAACTAGGATCATGAAATTTGCCAATAAACAAGGTCTCACAACACAAGTAACGGACAAAGTGCAAAAATCGTTAATTTGTAGTTTGATCACATAAAAAACATTTTTTGCGATTACAAACTTACATTTGCAGTTGGAGAATTGCTGACCGTGACGAATATCGATGTATGGGAGGACATATTTATCAACTACAATGTTAAGTTTGTTCTTGGGATAAATTCATCCCAACTACGGAACCCTTCATTGTGCGTGGTCCGACACCAACTTGGCCGGTTTTTTTTTTTTCAATTTAATTTCTGTGATAATTTCACAAATGTTTACCAGCAGCGCCCCTGTAAATGTCATTCAGGCGCCAAAAGATTCTTATATCACTTCAACTAGAAATAACAAAATGAAAGGACTATATCAAGTTGGCATCTACAGTCTACTTACAGAGCCCAGAGTAATCATGTTTGCGAAATATAATATCATTAGGTACAGTACTGTATTTCACAAATGATTGTCCCAATTTAGTTATTTGAAACTCATTATTGCCGATTATTTCGTAATTTATATGAACTACACAATGAAATAAGTCGATCAAAGGCCTGCTACATTCATAATGCTCTGTAAATTCATACTGATGCAATAATATTGAATGAATGTCATAGACCATTTGAATGCATTATTGAGTTGTAATCTTTTGATGTCAAAGTGAAAGTTGATGACTATTTGCCATGCCAGCCAGTCCTATTTCCGATTGAAGTTTGAGACAAAAGACGATAAGTGCTTGAATTACTGGCATTCGAAAAAACTTATATGCTGAATTTGAATACAAAGGAATCGAGAATTTAAATTGATGTCGTGTCTAAAACAAATTAGCTGTCGTGCTCATATACACACAATAAAGCCGACATGATGTCACTAGCACTTCCCGCGCGATTTCGTCCGCGTGGATTTCTTACTTTAGTACCCCGTTAGGAGAAGATTTTCAAAAACCCTGATACACGTTATTCTTTAATTTTGGTAGTAGGGCAAAACTTGGCTAATTCGTGATATGCAGCTATTCGGTGATAGATAATTGTGTTTTATTACCAAGTTACTACTGACTTGATAAATGTACATTTTTCAATCATTATAGTATTTGCCACATTTTTAGATATAAGTTAGCAAAACTTATTTTGTCTACTATATCACAGTAAATTTAAAAAATAGTCTGATCAATGAATCGAATTTTACAAGTAAAAAACAAAACTATCACCGATTACCCAAGTTTTGCCCTAGTATAAATACTTAGTTTCGAGTTAATCGGACCGTGAGTTAAAATTCTTCCATACACTTTGACACCTCCAATTCCTCATAAAATCAAAAAATTACATAAGTACTCCATAATTTACTTAGGTTAGTATTCGTGCCAAGTTTCAAACTTATTAACTCGAGAAATAAGATTTTGAATACAAAGAAAATCCCCCCTTTTCACCCCCTTAAATGTCGAATTTCCAAAAATCCTTTCTTAGTGGATGCTTACAACATAAAAGGCATCAAACTGCCAAAAATTCAAGTTTATAGGCCCAGCGGCTTAGGCTCTGCGTTGATGAATCAGTCGGGTGAAGTAATTATATATGTATAGTTAGATAGATAGATTAATATTAATTAATTTTTGACAGCCCTGTGCTTATTGCATTTAGTAATAGGTAATCGAGTGTGGTATGCATACAGGGTTGCCATTTAGAATTACATAATATATTATTTATTTGTACCTCATCTGATGTTGTGGTTGTATTTGAAATTCAAACCATATTCATGCTTACAAAATTCTACCGTAGCAAAATGCAACTAAGTATAGTAAATTGCATACGATTTCTCAAAGGCAACATGTAAATTATCTGAAAGATTGTCAAACACAATCATGTCCAGAGATTTCATTGATTGTTGTTCAATCACAACAGAACATGATTTTGACAAACTGTCAGCTCTAACTTTTGATGCTTTTCGGAAACCGGAAACCGGGTAGGTATAAGACAAATGAGCACCAATTTATAATTTTATACCTGCTTATTTGACAGCCCTAGCGTTGATCGTCAGCCTCACTCGTCACCTCACACGAAGCTGCGTTGACCGACACAATGGGCTCTACGACGCACCATAAAGAAACTATTCCAACAGTTTTATAGCAATGCTCCTCTAAATACTTCTATGCATTTTAAAATTGGAATTTTGAACTATTCACTGACATAAAAAATAGAGCAGGTTTAGTGCAGTGTATGTGTCGCAGTAAGAGGGTTATCGCCTTCATATAGTTATGTATAAACTCAAACTCAAAGCATTTATTTCAATTAAACCAATTACAGGCACTTTTGAATTGTTAAAGAGTCAGTCAGTTAGTCAGAAAATTGAAGCTAGTCGCCCATTCCAAAACGTAGATCTCTATGGAGAAGAATGGGCAAAAAACTCCATGGACACTCTTTTAAATCAAAATTATTACAATATCCTGGGTACATCTTGTTGCTTCTATATGTGAGAACAATGTAAAAAACAAATAATTAAAAACAACCCAAAACATAAGATCAAAAATAAGCCCTGGCAGTTAAGAGATGACCAGTCTCCACTGACGGCGCCCGAAGAGATGACCAGTCTCCACTGACGGCGCCCGTTCACGAACATGACGCGTGGATCAGCACCATCCAGCTCAACCATTTTGTAGGGAACCGAATGATCCAACACACGCGCCACCATCAGCGAGAAATTTAAGTGAGCATGACATACTCTCAACTGCCATACTCTTCCAAGTCAACATACTTACATCATAACATAAAACCGCTCCATGGTACTCACATTTACAAAATTGAAAAAATGCTTCTAATTTATACAAAAATATATCCCTAGGGATAAAGCTATATACCGTATTATAGTTATATGAAAGCGGTTCATAATTGTCGGAGTGCCCTAATAGCTATATTACTAGATCGTGCTCGTATCATAGTTAGATTCCTAGTAAGATAGTTATGAACCGCTTTCATATAAGTGACTATATTATGGCTATAACCATCTTACTGCGACATACATATGTACGTATATTATATGTATCCCTTATCCTCTATCCTCTTTATCACTTTATAGTATCATTCATTTTGTGAATTACTTTCTCATTCACTTAGATGCATCTAATCGATATAACTGATCTTTAATTATAAATATAAAATTCTCCCATGAAATCTGATGTTATAGGCCACTTCCGACTAATTGGCATTGTTCTAACATTAATCAGTAAATAATGTAATTAATTAAGTGGCACAGTTTTGAAAGAAGACTTCATTTTTTTGGAAGCAGACTCTCATCTCATACTTCGATGTGGAGCGAAACTAACTAGATATAATTTCTGTGATAGGCATACAAAGAAAAATTAAGTTTTCTTGATGAAGCTTGAAGCGTGAGTGATTGGTAAAAGAAAACCGAGTTAATAATTGAATTTTTGAGGCAAATAAATCAATCAATCATGGCTTTAACGAGAGGTTTTAGAGCACACAATTAAAAGTGTAAGTTAGATATTTCGAAAAGTATTTTTCAAATGCCAAATCCGGTGGTATTTAATTTTGACAGCTATTATTAATCAACTGCTTAGCGACCTCTTAACGCTAAATAGCGTTTATAAATAAGAATTTTGCTAATCGGTTGCTTATCAATTAATTTAAATGTAAGAGATGTTTATAAATAAGACTGTTTGTGGAATAAAACTTTAAAGGCTCCTGCAAACAGGCGCGACACGCGACGTGACACGAATGCACCACTCGTCGCGCGACATGCGGCCCCTTTATGTCGCGTCGCATGTCGCGCCTGTTTGCAGGAGCCTTTATACCGAACGAATGTAGGTATCTCCAAGAGGTCCAACACTAGTGAGTACTTTACGGGTAAAATGGCATTTTAAATTAAATAAGTTTAACAAAATGTCACGATACTGAATAAATTACTCCAACATAAATTTAATATCATGTCATTTTGTTAAACTTTATGTTAAATGAATTAAAGAAAATGTTCAGAAATGTAACATTTATTTATATTACTATTATACTAGCTAATTTGAGGAGCTCGTGGCTAAGTAATAACAGCCGAACGGGTCGATCCATCAGGTTAAGCTACGCTTGCCGGGGTTGTCCGTGGATGGGTGACCATCTTTACATATCGACACTCCTCCGTGCCTCGGAAAGCACGTTAAGCCGTTGGTCCCGGCTGTCATTCCAGAAGCCCGAAAGTCTGACAACCAGTCTTACCAAGGGGTATCGTATTACCCAGTTACTGGGTTGTGGAGGTCAGATAGGCAGTCGCTCCATGTAAAATACTGGTATTCAGCTGCATCCGGTTAGACTGGAAGCCGACCCCAACATAGTTGGGAAAAGGCTAGGCAGATTGATTGACTATTATAGTAATTTGCAAGATTGCTAATAATATTTAATTGATTATGTTGAATGGTATACGAATAACGTTAATGCTTTTAAAATGCACTTTTGCAAGCAGAATGGACATGAAACATTTAAATAGTTTATCTTTTGTAATAAATTGACCTTTATAAATTAATGACAGATTAAATTCCATTTCAAAATTGAAATTGATGCCTCGTTAGAGTCAATTTTTAATTAGGTCACGTGAATGTAATGTTACTGACCTTTTTCATTCGATTATTGGTTTTTAAAGCTTTGGTATTTCAGTGGGATATATTTAACGATTTACAAGTCGCGTAGGTCATTGGTTAGAACATAGACAGGCGCGATTATATCACTTATGAACAGAGTGCCTACTGAGCAACGCGATTACCTAAATCATTTATAGAGATGAGTAGGTACTAAGTAGAGGTATAATTACTCATATAGTGTGCTGCAAAAAAACATCTGTATCACTAAGACAGAGATAAGAGACACAGTCCATTCTACCTTTGTTTTGTATTGCAAAACTGATCACAATCGCTTTGTCCTAATTAGTATTACGCTGACGAAATAACTGCAATTGAAAGTGAAGAAATCAGTAGGTACTCACGCAAACAGTTAGGAACACTTAGCACAAAATATTATTACATATCTGTACCTACCAGAAGCGAAGCGCGCTAACAACTCCATTCCTACCGGCTTCTCTTTGGAGGATCGGAAGAGTAACTTCACCTACCACTATTGAAAAACAGCACATTCAGTAATGTCTATGATTGCCAAGTAATACATATTACAACGTGATAATGGTATTTGTATGACTATTTATAACTAAACAATTTCTTCTTCGGCTTCCCTCCTACGAAATGTCAAGTCTCGCCACTGGTACCTACCTAAGTGCGCAAATTGGCAAATATTAAATCTATGTATGCTAACATACGTAAATCACGATGTTACTTATATAATTTCAAACCGATGTCCATACATCGGTTTGAAATTATAATAAGTACATGAGATATACCAGTTCTAAACCGGTTGACCGGTTGTTTTTTCGTTAAACTTATGAACTCTGTATTGAACTACAGACCTTGAGAGGTTTTTTTATGTGAAAAAAATCTTAAAACCACTGTATGATCAACCACACGTCACATGAACTCAGTCCGCTGTTCCGAAGGCTGCAACAAAAAATTGTTATCATGGAAGTGTTGACTGTACATCTACTGTCTCAATCATATAACTTACCATTTATGATCTGTGTTCTGAAATACGTACACACTATAGTTTATTAATAATTCACTGTCGTTATGCAACAAGAACAATGTTGGTGCATGTTAAACATTCTTAGCTACGTTAAGGTGCGCAAGATTACGTTTACAATATTTATAAACCCATTAAATCCGAAAACAGGTATCCTCAATGTGCTCGGTCCATAACCCGCGCTGTCCTCAAGCGAGGACAGCGGGCAAACTATCATTACCAACATGTGACCATATGTCATTGCCACTCCGATCATATTCCTGACCTACGTGTGGCCACTAATTACTCTGTCTAATCATGTACAGGGTCAAATTAAATTAGCTAGCGAAACTCCGCAAGCGTGATGGGTATCGATATCTAAACACGACAAAATAAAAAATGAAAGTTTTGATTTTTATTGGGTCAACGACCGCTAGTTGTGTTGTTACTTTAAATATGAGCTGAGAAAATTGTTTTTTTGTTTTTGTTTTTGTTTTATGGTGTTTATTTACATATCCATACCTATCACGTCTGTGAAGTTTACACAAAAAAAATCAGATTTGTGATACTGATATTTCAAGACAAGTGACTACATTAACTGCGGTTGCTGACCCCAAAAAACAACTACTCAAATTATTTTTTATCATGTTAGATACCGATACCGATCACGTCTGCGGAGTTTCGCTAGCTAATTGAATTTGACCCTGTATATTATGTAAACGTATTGTAAAGTCGTTTGTCAGTTCTCTATTTTGACGTTACCCCTCTAAGTAATTTCGTTGCGCAGTCAATTTAGTTCCCGCAGCGTACTTAAAATATAAAGTTGTAAGAAATGTTAAATGGAAGATTATTAATGTACTGCAACGCTGGTGCTAGGTAAAGTTAAAAGGTTATTAAACATGCAACTTTACCGTTTTAAAAGAAAAATGGGAAAAAGTTTGGTTTAATGTTAATAAAAGTTATGTACAACTTTAACCTCTTTCAAGGCAAAATTGATGTTTGAACTTTCATGACGCATATTTTTAAACCATTCGGCAAAATCCTTGCGACAGCTGTTAGCGTTCAATAAAATATTAAAATTATCACATCGAACTCGAATATGACTCGTATTTGGACAGGACCGCATGATGACCTTTAAAAACTGATATCAAGGTTGCGGCCCGTCAATCGTTCACACATAGAGCTCTGAATCCAACAATTGCACAAGAGATAAGTGGTACAATTTGCGAACACGTCGCGTATCGGCGGATACGGCGATACCAGCCGCCAGTGCTCGCGCAAGCGCAGCCAAACGCCAGCTTCCACTAGCCGGCCACATGCGCACTCGCTGGCCCCGTTTCGGTGCTCACAGCTCGCACACCACAGGATTTAGGGATGAATACACATGAATATCCACTTTCATATTTATATATGAATGCTAATTAATTATGCGTTTGTTTCGATCGATAAGTTACTGAACTTATGCACGCTTTTACTAATGTTATTGATGTTAAAAATAATGCTGATTAAATTAAGTGAGTGAATTTACAAGAGTGCGAATCGGTGTGAATATCATTATTCGAAACTTAGTTTGTTAGTGAGTAGTTAGAAACCAAAGTGCTGATTAAGAATGTCATCGAGCGATGACAATGTTTTCGCTCTATTTATTATCTTCAACTTTACCTAATTGAAACGAGTGAGTTCATCCTTCTAAATATTTTCTTCGCTAACTCGAATGACCCCGAAAGCGTTAATAAAAAAAGTACGTTAGCCGAATCTTCTTAATGAATTCATAGATCTAATTCGCGGATGAGAACAGTGAAACGTCACGCAGAGACGAAGAGTCCAAATATCTGAGTTGTCGAATAACTATGTTAATATGATACGGAACCGGTTCACGTTCATCTCTAGTTTCCACGACGAAAAGTGAAAATGCGCGCATCGAGGTGTGTTGTGTTGACATCGACGGAGTGAAGTAAAGTAAACAGTGTGTGTCTCCCGCGTGTCCCATAACGCTCCCATGAATATTGTGCTAAGGCCTATTCGGTGACTATTAAGTCAAATAAAAAAATATTCATTTCAGCGAACCTTTTATATAAATAAGTAGGGTTTCTGAAAGGCTAATCAAGACAACTTACTGACGGATTGTCAAACTTACGTCAAATTACAGTCAGTCACAGTAATTAATATTTGGGTGTTGATTAGCCTCTCAGACTACCTTACTGTGGCACAATCCACTATCTCGGTCATCATCATCACTAATCCAGTTACAGACGGCCATAATGTATTCTTCCGTAAACAACCGAGTCAACGTATTTCGCCATTCAGCCTACTCATGCCATGACTAAACCAAATTATCTCGATCGACTCTAAAACTAGCCGAAGTGGATCTAACAGTACCTACCTACACACATGCAAAACTTAATGATGTAGATTTGTAGAGCTAAACTAGATTGTAACAACTTTTGGCAGCGAGCCTTGTGATGACGGAAGGCGCGTAAAATATTCATAGTCAGTCTACTATGTTAGTTCATTCAAAACTGTAAGCGTTTAGAACATGAATCATTTTTGTATCAAGAACGGTTCTGCTGTACCATTTACAAATGTTATCATTATCTACAGTTACTCCACATATGTATTTATATGAAGTTCCTAGCAAAGCCCGGCTGTATTGCGAACATTTAATTTGGTTTTTTTTAAATTATATGTGCGGCAGTTTTAGAAACGCAATAAATATGGAGCATAAAATAATAAATATCTTTTTCGGCTAGTAATTTTTAAAGCAGTGTGACCCACTTTTAGACTTATTAAAAAAGCAATGAATTCGTAAAGAACGGTTGACTTTACTTTCTTCGGTTGACAACTTAACCGGTTTGTTTAGCAGAAAATGAAAACAATTGCGTAAGAGCATAGGCCCTCACTTTTACCCAATACTTGCTTTTTCTTTACTTAACTAATAGAAGTGATGAAGTTGAAGTATTCGCTTGGTTCATGTGGTAATTGGTAATGGTGACAAGAACAAATATTCTATTAGAATTGTCCATTACGGATCTTTTTAAAGATAATTGGGCCACTGTACGTAAAACGAGGTGCATAGATGACGCCATCAGCACAAGCAGTAAACAATAGGTGATAAATGTTTGTGAGTTTTAAAAATTGCAATTTTTTATGTGAAATGTCTAATGCGGCAGGTCAGGCCGGCTGTCGAGCCGGCGACGGCGACGTGTCGCCACGCCAACATTACAGCCAAACGAAATTTAAATTTAAAAAAAAATCTTTAAAAAATCTGAATATTTTGTTTTTGATTATGCCATATTTATTTCCTTTAATAAAACACCCTTTCATGAATATTTTCTATACAAATTAGTTTCAATGTTTGACATCTGCCAGGCGCCAGAACGGCTCAATTTTTTTTTTTTGTTTTTATTTAAATTTATAGTGAAATCACGGCATCGTACGGCCATTGAAACTGCTGATTAAATTTTCTATTAAGATAGAGTGTATTAGTTTTCTAATCTCGAGGAAATTACAGTGCACTTTATTTGAACATCCGAACATGCAGCAAATCATTTATAAAATATTCTACTTAGCTGCCATCTGTGAAAAACCAATTGTGCTGCTAGAGCCACTAGGCACTAGTGGTGAAACTTGGCAGTATTTTCTCCCATTTTATCGATCTTTTCAATTTACTTTTCTTACGAAGTCACGACTGATAAATAGTAATATTTTATGCATTTGTATAGAGAAATATGTAAAGGATACATATAACGTACACTATATCTACTTATCCAAAGGGATATCCATTTTGATCACATTTTTTCTTTGTTATTTTTTTTTTTAATTGTTTTCAACTTGTATCGTCAACATAAAAAGTACTTCAAGGTATGATAATGTGTTTGTTTGGTTTCTGCTGGCATATAGTGGTTCGACGAAAGTAATTTGATAAAAAAAAAATTGTGAAATAAAGAATCATAATTTCAACAATTATAATTTAGGAACCACTATACTTTAACTTTTTTATAGTAGCTATTTTTTTTTGGGTAGAATAGACATTTTTAGTGTACGTTTGAAAACCACAAAGGCAATAATAATAAGTATTAAAAAAATTGGTTTGAGAGTTTTGCTGCTGATGGTACTTTGAAGCAAGATTAACTATTAATCGACTTTATCGAGATAAATAGAAACCGTGGCCCTCCGGGATGTGAATCTGCGGGATCGGGGCCCTCAGCCTCACCCATACCTAACGGCCTAGAACTTAGATAACGAAAACGTAGGTTCCTACACTTTATTGCATCGTAAACACCGTGTACCTACATTATTAAAACGATTCAATCATAATAAACAGTTGTTTTACTACTTTTCTTGTCATATCGACCACGGAATGTTTAATTTCATGGTGTTTAAGAAGCAAAAACATGTTTTTGGTCTATTTACTATGGTTTTATAACGCAAAAATATCTTATTTATTGGCTCAATAAGCGACATGCAATATATAAGGTGTAAGGGACAGCCCCCCGCAAACTAACAGGGTGCATTCAGCTCCTCATTTTGAATCATATTCCACCGGAAAATTTCTCAGGAAAATTTTAATTTTTTATCGTTTTTTCAGTTACTATTTCTTTATTTCAATGTAAAAGTAGGTACATTCTCTGTACGCAGCGCTCCATTTATGTAAATAAAACAGCTAAAATCAAAAAATCAGCAATGGATGTTAAAATACTCGCCGGCCGAAGCCGTTGTGCCACGGTAACGATACATTGCGTGAGAGGTAATAAAACAAATCAGGTTTAATAGATTCCCATAACGTTCCTGAAATAATTTCATAAACCGGTCATCTTACTATGATATACTGAATTCACCCCTTCAGTCTTCGGAGGGCTGTCCCTTACACCCTGTATAAATTACCTAGGTGTATTTTAGAGGTGCCCTCGATAACGATTGGTATCTTACAGCAATTATCTATGTACCTATATTTATGTATTATGCACAGTAATTATAATATAAATACATGATAAGTTTAATATATTCTTACAGCATTTTGAGAAACTTCGACTTACATCAACTCTACCCAATATTAATAATACGAGTCTATTATCATCCTACTGCAAGACAAATGCCTCTTCTCATACAGAGAAGGCACGAGCATTGATCACCACGCTACTCAAGACGGGTTGGCGATTTCAGACTTATATTTAGTACTAGATTCTGTCCGCGACTTCGTCCGCGTGGAAGTCATAAGACACCACAAAATCAATTAATCTGCCTTGCCTTTTCCCAACCATGTTGGGGTCGGCTTCCAGTCTAACCAGATGCAGCTGAATACCAGTATTTTACATGCAGCGACTGCCTATCTGACCTCCACAGCCCAGTAACTGGGTAACACGATACCCCTTATTAAGACTGGTTGTCAGACTTTCGGGCTTCTGATGACCCGTAACGACTGTCAAAGATCGACGAATGACAGCCGGGACCAACGGCTTAACGTGCTTTCCGAGGCACGTAGGAGTCCAGGTTTGTAAAGATTGTCACCCATCCACGGACCAACCCCGGCAAGCGTAGCTTAACCTGACGGATCGACCCTAGCGGCTGTTGTTAATTAGCTACGAGCTCCTCGTAAGTCGTAAGACACCACAATATACTAAAATAACAGCCACATTTTTGTAAAGCTTTCCTGTATATTTGTATATATTGGCTGCTGATACCAATACTACAAACCTAGTATGTACGTACGTTTGTAGTTTTAGTCTTATTGTTAGACTCGGAGAGAGGACAGAGAGAGAGTCAGGACTGGTGACGCGGGAGTAAGCGACGTACAGTTGTCCGTGTGAGAAGCAGCTCGTCCTGATGTCGCACCCACAGCCTTCTGTAGCAATTTCCCATTGCTTGCGAAGTGTTTCTTTGTTAGTGAATTAATGAACGCCTGCGTTCCTGCATATACTACCTAATAGCACAACACTGATACACTCACTGTTTCATTCTTACAGATTATTCCTGACGAACAGTTATCACTAAAATAATGTAACAGTAGATTGTAAACACACGAGATTCTTCATTAACAGTCACCTAACTATAGATATTTATTTTATTATAACCATAGATAACAGAAGAGGTCTAAACTTAATGTTTTTCTGTGTACGTTCTGCGAACTATCACCTATTAGTAGGTATTAGAAAAAGTAAAAAAAGAAGCACAAAATATATCAACTGTTTGGAATCTAACTTAGGCTTGCAAAGCAGTCGCCGAACCGCTAAGCTATTTGCTTTGTTGAAAGTTGACTAAATAAAATAGCCGTTCATAAATACTTCATAATTTACTACTTAGCTCCATAAGAATTGAAAAGTTCACATTGATTTGAAACCACAACCTCGTGCATGCCGGGCGAGGTCTTAACCACTGGGCCATCACAACAAAAACACAGAAAATGACTGAGCCGAAAAATGACCGAACTTTATTTTGCCGTTTATTCAACGAACTTCATTTTGACGTTTAGTCGGATCCGAACCGACCGAACGAAATAGAAAAAAGTGTAGTAGGAAACGTCCGAACAGTCAGCCGATACTTCGGAGTAGACCCCCTGGACTATCCAGAACGTGTTTCTAGGAAACGCCGAAAGCTCTAAGTTAGCAGTTCAACACAATTGCTGACGAACACTTTCCCTATACTCTCCCTGCACTCAACATTATAAAGTTGCTACAATTTTCACGTTGGCACAATCGATCATTTCTTATGGATAGCTCTCGTTGTAATACCAATTGTAACACAACGTAATAAGGTGGTAATTACAGTAATGTTATAAAAACGTAGGTGGCACGCGGGTGTCGAGGGACTAAACCAGTTGTAGCAAAACAACCAGGTGTTAGCAAACTATATTATTTTGTAATAGACTCAAATACAAGATCAAATTAAATCAGCTGCCGAAACTCCGCAGACGTGCGTCTGCGGAGTTTCGCTAAACATGATAAAACAAAACAGAAATTAATTTGGTGATGTTTTTTTGGGTCGTAGTGTAGTCACCTAAAATATCAGCTTAAAAATCAGTTTTTTTTTGTTTACAATTCACAGACATGATGGGTATCGATATCTCAACACTATAAACCAGATTTTATCAACTAACACTTCAAAGTAACAACCCTAACAGCGGTCATTGACCCAAAAAAAAATCATCAAATCTTTTTTGTCGTGTTTAGTTAACGATGCCCATCACATCTGCAAAGTTTCGCTAGCTAATTTAATTTGGCCCTATAGATTAAGGACAAAGCCCCAGGTTGAACAGTTTCAACGTCAATATAAACTAAATATTAGAATGCCCCGACGAATCGGTTAACAATGTCAGAGATATTATTTGTAGATACTTGAAACACTTGTATAAACGGCATACGAGAAACTAACGTGGAGCTATTTGAAATAATAATGTACAGTACGACACAATTTAGATATAGCATAAATTTGAAAATGTGCATTCATTCATTTCAATTTTACGAATGTAAAACAACACGTTATTGCGTTTGCGTAAAGGTCATTTTCGCCTAAAGCAGTAATAAAGATTGGTGATTTTGAAGGCGCACTCAGTGCGGATGGTGATCGGTTTTAGGAATTTTGCCGATGCTACATCTAAGTTGTGTCGTACTGTAACAGCTGTCCTTGAAGGTATTTATAAAGACAATGTCACACACCCATTAACTCAAACAGAGGTATTCTAACATAAATCTATCCATTAGTTTGGTTACCAGTTGCACTGTTATAATCAGTGATAGGAATAGGTAGTGCTAATTTGCTTAAACTTCGAGGAAGGAAGTAACATGGAGTAGATAATACCTCCTCTAAAATCCCGGAATAATTTTAATAATAATTTTACTTTATTTATAGATAGATAGAATACTCTTAACTATGTACACCATAAAAATTACAGATATAAATGTGTGCGTGTGTGTGTGTAACCCTAAAAAATGTTATGATTTTTCAAATAAATAATTTGTAACTACAAATAAAGTCCGATAAAAAATTCGTGGTTTTTAAATCCCGGGACTTAAACGTCATTAAAATTATTCCGGGATTTTAGAGGAGGTATTATCCACTCTATGTTACTTCCTCCCTCGAAGTTTAGGCAAATTAGCACTACCTATTCCTATCACTGGTCATAATAAACTTGTTGTTTGTTAGTTGCACAAACTGGATTCTAATGGTAGCCGCAAACAACGCGAAACTAAGGAGCAGTTCGCGTGAGCTTTGAATAATGAGAAGCCGCAGAGATGGCACGAAATTGAAGTGTGTTTTATTTTAATGAACGCAATGTGGGTCAACCGTTGTACACAACCACTGATTTACTAATGATGCAACTTACCTGGAAGCAATCTTGATTGATTTAGAATGTAGAAAGCCATTAGTGGCTAGAGATGTTTATACCCGGGGTCTTATCGAATCCTATTTGTACGACTGAATTTATGTACGAATGAACATAACGACTAGAAAATGACCGGTAACTGTAATTTAGATTATCGTCGAACGCATGTTTCATAAACCCAACCATTAAGCTGTTGCATTGCAGACTGCAGACGAATGCGATTTATAGTACTGGTTGTAGCTTGTAGCCGTAAAAGCTCCGGCGACTGCAGCACGAAATGGGCAGTAAGCGCAAGCCCAGGTTACAGTTTTATCATTGTAACGTTTCAAAAATGTGGATTAGTTTTATCGAATATTGGAACATGTCTATTGAATTATAGTGCATCTGGGGCGTCCATGCATACATTGCGGGCAGGCACATTAAGAAACAGGTGTACTTGGTCGGCGGGAGCGCGGCCGCGGGCGCGGTGCGGCGCTCGCGTGACGCTTGCGGTCAACCCAGATGAGCCAAGTGCACCGTCTCCCATTACGGCATCACCATCTCTGTACTGTTATCCGCATAGCGACTGCGGTCACACATGTAGGTCGAACACTTGAACATTAAATTAAATGTATGGTTTGTAAGAATTCCAACGTTAATTGCGACCGTGTGAGTACATGCCAAGTTAACGTTGATAGATCGAAGGTATTTTGTTTCGACATATACGTCAAAACTGTAAAAAGTCGTCCATGTTTGGTTTAATCGACACTTTGAAATTCTCTGTTTCATTTTACGATATGATCAGCAGGGGTTTCGTAATAGAGTCGCTGTAAGAGTAACTTCAATTTATTGCTCATATTTTCTTTTGTAATCCGCCCATAGGTACTGAAGCTGCACGACGTGCATTGTGCTTTTACCGATGTGCTTGTGAAGGAGCATAACAATGAATAGAATGGTAGATAACAGTTGGTAAAGTGTAAAAGGTTGAATGACGTTGTCAGCTTACAAAATCAGCCTCGTAAGTAAGACAAGCGCGCATTTCACCAAAAATTACATTCCCTTGATATTACAATAGTCTCTAACGATATGGGAACAATGGGGAAAAACTCCAGACAATTTAGTTATAGCCGCCATTAACGTGAAAAAGCGCTCCACCTCCGGGAAAGGGGATAGAACCCCATCAATCACTTGTAATCCGTTTTTGACTATCGATCACGTCGCCCCACTGTTACGTCAGTGGCTGTTGCAGCTATACATTGACAATGGCATATAATGAAGTACCACACACAAAGCCAACCACCTACGCCCTTTTAGTTTTATTAATATAAATTATGGTGGCAGACAATGACATGTTGATAGACATATGGTGGTAGACAATGACAATGACGATTTTAAATTCAAAAGTTTTTTAGAAGTCATATTTATGCAGTTCTGTTATGAATATGATCTATTAATTCCACTGGCCGCATTCGGTTCCTTTCAAACACATTTTCATTGCTTCTACAAACACAAGCATTGTTTATTGCTTTTATAGACACTCTAGATTTGATAATATTGCCAATTTATAGTTAAAAAACATGACCTCGATCTTCGATACAGTTGTGCTGAATGAAATAAATAAAACGTCCAGCTAAAGATATGAATAATAGTACTTTTTGTAACGGTGGCTGCTCGAGAGTATAAACACGAATCGTAACTCATTGTAACTGCTCAGCCATAATAGTAATTTTAACCAACTGTGTGCATCAGACTTGCACGTGTACATATTAAGTATTACCGATACCATGTGCTCCACATGCGTTCAAGAACCCATATTGATAGATAGATAGATAGACTCTTTATTATCATAAAAATTACAGATAATAAATAAAAAAAATATAATAATTTCTTCTTCTTCCGTCCCTGGTCTTTTCTGCGCCAAGATATTCTGTCTTGGGTTGTCGGTTCTGGCAATTGGGCTTTCTTGAGGTCTTTTTTTATATTTGACCACCAGGTCAAGGGCGGGCGGCCTCTGCCTCTCTTTTGTTCCGGCAGATTTAGTGCAATAATAATACAATAATTTATATTTTAAACAATTATACAGGGTAAAATTTTAATAGTTTTAATCCTCTTAAGGGGTACTCATCATTATAAACAACTTTTACTATGGACCCAACCCGTAAATCGTAAAAAAAAATCAGCTGTTCCCTACATTTTGACGAGTTTGTTGTAGATAAATGTACTGAACAGCTGATTTTTTTTCGCGATTTCAGGTTTGGTCCCATAGTAAAAGTTGTTCATAATGATGAGTACAATGACCCCTTAAGAGGATTAAAACGATTAAAATTTGAGATGTTTTATTTTCACGATATAACGTGCAGAAGAAAAACTGTAAGGTCATAAAAATGACTGTAGTCAAGTATTCTTTCAAACCGAAATACCTAAAATTCAAATTCGAAAGAATACTTCACCTACGGACTCACGGTTTTCTTCCGCACGTTCTATCTGCAAAATCATAAAACAGTTCATTTGGTTCCCAATAATGATAACTTGGCACTTTTCACTCTTTGTCCAGCGGCGTCTTTGTCTGCTAATAAATCAAAATA
Organism: Fissipunctia ypsillon; assembly: GCA_947568875.1. NCBI lineage: Eukaryota > Metazoa > Arthropoda > Insecta > Lepidoptera > Noctuidae > Fissipunctia > Fissipunctia ypsillon. The sequence continues at coordinate 18,622,699 of OX387645.1, read as the reverse complement.
AACTGCGATCAGCCTCTGTCTGCGTCTGCCAAGCGTGGTGATTTATTTATTTAGCATTCAATATTAGTCATTGCCAAACCCATGTTCAGTCTCTTCCGCCAAACTTTTTTCTTATCACCATTAGCAGCCATCCGGTTATAAGACATCCTTCGAAAAAAATTTCACACTTGTCTGCGTTCAGCTCCGCCTTAATTGTAGGACTCTCGAACTGTAGACTACACCGATTGTAAGAAACTTTCCATAGCTTACACACACCAAATACAACGCACAACTAGAACAAATCAGTTTATGCTAGATTCCGTACATCATCAGAATTCAGAGGTTGAATTCAGTGCTTCTAAATAAGGAAGACAAAGCGGAGCGAGGAAAGAACATTCGCTATGGCCATCCTCTGAGCGAGGTCAATGGCGTAGTTAGTTCGAAGTGTGTCACATAATACATGAAGAGCTAATATCATAATAATTACATGTGGCAGACCAGTTACTACACAATACTCATATTTAATGTTACATCGCCTCTGATTACATTGCATTATGTACGTATGTTTGTGTAATCGGAACGAATGACTGTATGATGCTCGATAGAAGAGTTTGCATTTAAATATTGGTCAGCCATGTTAGGTACCTACATTTCTATGGTAGGTGTTAGGTACTTATCTAATTTTCATAGGAGATCGATTTATACTGATGGAAATGCAATACCCGCTGATTTACGACATACGCTAAAACATTGTAAATATCGAACTGGCTGAGCAAGCACTTTAATCAATGCTTGTTCCTTCTCAACCTTCCTTGCAAAAAACCAAATCCAACGGCACTCTGCTTAGCGAGCATGGTGATCAATGCTCGTTCGTTCCCTCTCTGTATGTGAAGAGACAGTGGCATCGTCGTGGGACAGTAGATTATACGCTAATGGTATGTAATAAATAAACATGCTCCTGAAATGTCAGCCTATATTTTAATGCCACAACAAGCGGGCGTGAGTAACTGATAACGTTGCAAAAAATAGGATATAACAGTTTCCGACGATAAATACGTTCTATGAATATATGTACCTACGCATATGAGTTTTATGTAAATTTTAATGACCATTTTGATAAGCTATTCCTCGGATAACACTAATTACACGTAAAACATTTTTAAACTGTTTAAACTCGTGTATCGCCGGCATTTCATTGAATAAAATCGCCAACAAATCCTTTCATGATTATTTTGAGAAAAGGTTAACTTTCATGTTAGTAGGTTCATCAAAACCCCTACGGACTAGATATCCATTAAGGAATGGCCTACAAAACGTAAGCAATGAACTGCGATGGATAGATCATGATGAATTGATGATAATGACACCGGCAGAAGAAACGCTCGTGACTTTTTGCAGAACGCATTGACCTCCATAAACGATAAAATATGCTGTTGTTCATACATTATTACAAATGTATAGATGTACATAAATCCCGCTTTCCGCCCTTACAAGGTAAGTCGAACTCGGAGCAAAACACGGAGAGAATTGATACTCAATGTTTAACTGTGTCTAAGGTTGCCATTTCTTCAGAAACAGGCAAAAACCCTTGATGACCTTGTTGACAAGACAACATTTTGCGGAAATCTGGAAGTTTCTGAATACATTTTGAAAGCCGAAATACAGACCGTTATCACAATGATAAAATGTTAAGAGCTTCCTGATGCTTCGGAAGGGTTGACAGCCCTACCGGTAACACATAGCTTAGCCAAGAAGAATGATACATGTTCATGTGAGCAAACTTTTCCTCCGTTAACTTTTACGATGTGTGCAAGAGCATAACTGTGAAGCCAGCCCTTAACCTCATAGAAATGTAGGATCACATCGCATTCTGAATAGACAGAGGTACTTTGCCGACTAGCTGTGATATGCGGCATTCAATGTGCGCATTTCATGACACATCGTTGCTGTTGCTAAACATGAATGAAAAGCTATAAATCTTAGATTTACTATGATGTTTTCTCAAAAACTTTTGAGTAATAAATCGTTGATCGCTAACGGGAATGGATAACTTACTTTAGAAGTGTGTAGGTACTAGGAGATCATAACACGTACAGACTGTATACTAGTAAAAGTATTTATTGACATAAAAACACAATGAAGGTGTCAAGGCGAAGTACCCGCATTAACAGATTACGCTACAAGACTTGTTAACGCGAGGATTCTGAAGAATTACTTAATCGTCGATTAGATTCAGCGTAAGAAGTTGATTACCTCGTCAGAGTGTTATTACTGCAGTATGCGACAACACTTTTTATAGTGCGTTTCATTAACAGCTTTATTTGTCAGGAGATAGCGAGTAAAGACCACTGCACACAGCTTTCAGTTTAAATTACTTTTAGGATAAACTTGTGGGGCGTCTGCGGTAATAAAAGGGTAGGGAACCACGAAGGTATTTTGAAATTAAATTTTTAGGAGGTCGGATGGAAACCACGGATTGAAATATTTTTGTTCTTTTCTCTTTCTACGGTATGAGAATGTTGCCTTTGTTTTTCCAGAATATGCTTTTGCCAACAATGCAAGATTTTTTTTACTCTTTCTTGTCGTAGTCAAACGAACTTAGAGATTAAAAAATGTTGGTTTTAAACCCTTATTTGGGCAGACAAAGCCACCGTACAATCTGGTCTGTATTTGCGCCCGTATGTACATACATATATGTAAACACTGAAAGACGTTTACATACTCACAAAGTTACAGAGTAAACAAACGTCATACTTATCTACCTGCTTACACAAATACGTAGGCACACGACCTTCGGGACAACGAGCAATATTTTGGAACATTAGATATGATAGATACACAAATTAAGCTTTTTATGAGCGTAATAATGATATTTTTCCTTTCTTATTTTTTTATTTGTCCTTTCAAGGGATTCAATGAAGATTGTGACGTAGTATTTAATGGCGACTCTTTGCAAACAAATAAATGATGAGAGAAGATTTAATTTTAATGAAATTAAAGAAATATTTAGAGAAATATATGTATATATTATTATGTCTGTTTTTCAGTTCATATAGGACTGCACTTCATGGGTTAACGTGCTTTCCGTGCCTCGGAAAGCATGTTAAACCGTTGGGCTTGGATGTCATTTGTAGATCTTTGACAGTCGTTACGGGTAGTCAGAAGCCCGAAAGTTGACAACCAGTCTTACCAAGGAGTATCGTATTACCCAGAATCTGGGTTGTGGAGGTCAGATTGGCGAGTCACTCCATGTAAAATACTGGTATTCAGCTACATCCGGTTAGACTGGAAGCCGACCCCAACATAGTTGGGAAAAGGCTAGGCAAATGATGGTAAGACTGCACTTGTCTAATCAAATATGTACTTAGTTGTTATAGATGCTGTACATATTTTTAAAACAAGATTCTTAAAAAAAAACCTACAAATTCTCCGAAATAGGTACGTAGGCGAACGTTCCCGGTCGACCCTATTACTAAGGGAATAAGGGCGAAAAGTGACTGTACCTTAAGAAAATCTGTACGCTAGGTTCGGTTTCACATAACATTGAAATGAAAACTATTTACTTTGGTAATAAATTCTGTATAGTTGTCGAGGCTTCAGCGCAAACGACAAAAATGTTTGCATAATTATGTTCATGAGCAACAAACATCATTTGGCAGGTGATATCCGCCGACCTTGCGTCAGGTAAATAACTGAGTGCCTAAATACATAGGCATTAGCACTGTCATCATAACGTCATGTGCAGGAAACTGGCATAATATACAGCTTGTATCAGAAAGGTCTTTAAGGGGGGGAAGCGCAAAGGTAGCCCGCGAAATTCAAATTTTCTTACGATTTTTTTGCAGCTCAGTGTCTGGGTGTATGTTCATTAAAGTATGATTCGCGACCGTAACAAATATGTATTTACCGAATTAAAATCATTAGAATCAGTAATACAATTCCTTAAGTTAGTATTAGGTCTTTACCTATGAAAATATTACACAAACCTGACATGTTAAGATTTCATGAAATATGTAGTCATTCAATACAATTACTTGGTCTTAGAGAGTTGTATTCATGACTTTAATTATTATAATTCTGTAAATACATATTTGTTACAGTCGCGAATCATATTTTAATCAACATAAAATCTAATACTGACCTGCAAATTGCAAAAAACGTAAGAAAATTTGAATTTCGGCGGCTACCCTGCGCTTTCGCCTTAAGGGTGTGGTACAGACCATCAAACTGAACAACTTTCTCCATTGGACCAGCATTGTAATCGATAAAAAATAATCAGCCATCCCATACATTGGGTCGAGTTAGTTATAGTAGTTTTGTATGGGACAGTACCATGGAGAAAGTTTTTCAGTTTGATGGTCTATTCTTTACGACTGCACCCAACCGCTTTTTGATACATGCTCTATTTACGTTTCATATTAAGATAATGAAGATAAACAGGAATGTCATGATTCTCTTATTTCAAGAAAGTTTTGTAATCTCTTCCGTGGTATCGCGTCGTGTTATTGGGTAAAATAAAAACATTCGGCTAAATAATGGCGTCGGCATTCTCATGCAATTTGTTATAACTTATTGTTAACAATATGTTTACGAGATAAGTTCCGCTTTCAGAACTGGCGTTCTTGAGTGATAAGTATATTATATTGCTGGAAACAATACTTAATAAGGAAGCACATTTCTTATCATCAAAATATTTTTTTTTCTTTTTTGGTCATTTATTTTCTTCAGGCGTAATGTTATCTTGTGTTATTTTTATCGAATCATAATTAAATTATTTATTCATTTATATCAGACCAATTAATTTGTCCATAATTGTTAGTTACAAAGGTCTTATAGTATTGCATTAGTTATATAAAACCAAAATCAAATACTGAAATCACTCATGTCAAAATATCATAATGTAGATAGTTTCACATTTAAAGAATTTGAGAAATCGATCTGACTCGAGTGTTTGCAGTAAACAACAACAGACATGTCTGGAGTTCCCCACGTTACCTCCACCCGTCTAGACTTGTAAAGGATTCCATTATCTCTCTCCTTTCGTGTGTAGGTCCAGCAATGAAACTGTATATATTATGCAGACACAGTGCATGAATGATGGCTGGCGTAGTGGCGATCGCTTGTAACAAGACGCCCCTTAACGCGTAGACTACCGTGTTTAAAATCGATCTCACGTTGGTTACCACGCGATGGCAGGGTATCGTCGCACATCACGCCGTGTGAACTTGATATTACTTCCCTTTTCCACTCTCAGCTCTATCTGTACCCAATTGTACTGTCGTAAAGCTTATTACATTTTATTTCAATTTTATTGCATGCCGGTAATGAAAATTGCGTGTACGAGCATTGAGCAATCTACGTCGATCTGTACTCAGTTTCCCGTGAGAGATTTCAAATATTTAATTGGAGATTTGTTGTTATTAATAAATCGTATTAAAACTGTATCAACTTTATAGAACGATTTGCTTTTGCCCGCGGCATCGCCTTCGTGGAGGTTGGAAATTATCACACGGGAACGACTACCGGAATAAAAATGTGTTAATCCAGGATATAAACTATCTTTGTACCAAATTGCATCTAAATCCGTTCCGCAGTTTTTGCGTCATTGAGTAGATAACAAACATACAGAATTTTCCGTTTATTAGTAGCATAGGTAACTTAGTTCTGTACAAATTGGTATCAGTTTAACAAAGTCCCATTATCTGGATATAAAGATCTTCGAAAGAGAATCATCATGTTTAAAAGTAGGTAGCTGTAGTTTTTCGTTGTTCTCCAATATGAACGGGTGATCTACTAAATCATTATGCTTTAAAATAGCTTAACATTTTCTCATCACCAGGTAAAAATTACGAGTGCAATTATTGATTTAACAGCTGCGTGTGCTTGTATTAGTTCCTCGCTCGGCGCCAGAACACCAAACACACTCACCCGCCAGCCTTGTTTACATAGAGCCAGTAAAAACCAACTAGCGTTCAAGGCGAGTTGCTAAACCATGCTTCATTGTAAACTTCACCTAAGACTTTAAACAAATAAACTGCACTTCTAATGCTGTTTTTTCTTTTAATATTTTCGTAACTCATCTTTTGATAGTAGTCTGAAATTTATTGAGTCTAGACAGTGTAGTAGTGATGTTAAATTATGTAGATCCAGGATATTAAAGTAAAGTATCTCTATAAAGTGTCTCGCGTAACTTACGGTAGTTAAACAAAGGACTATCAAACGATGTTCGTGTTTTTATCATCTAATACCTACCGGATGCGAAAGGCGGAGGACAAGGTGTTGTGGTGCAACCTGGGAGAGGCCTATGTCCAGCAGTGGACTGCGATAGGCTGAGTTGTTGATGTTGATAACCTACCGTATTGCCTTTATGAAAACTTCTCACAATTTGTTAGTACATGGTGGTACAGTTTTCTGTAAGTAAGTAAGTAAGTAATAATGTTAAAATAGCACGCTAGTGCCAAACAAATTCAGGTGTAAACGGGGCATAGACGCGAGGTTACCAGACTGTCGCACCCTCCCGATTAAGCTCCCCGTTCCGATTCGAATGTTCCACAAAATGAGGCTAGCCTATTTACTACATAATTAAAATGTATAGGTAGTCACCATTTACCTAGAACCCGCTTATTGAATTGAATTGTGACCAACCCCTTTTAAATTATCAACAAAAGGGTTTGAGTCAAAAACAGGCAGTATTCGTGACAAAAGACAGTGTAAGTTGTGCAATGTCGATTGTTTTAAAAGAGAATGTGCTTGCATACATACTTGCTTGTATTAAGAAATATCGCGATGTGTGAAATTCGATATTAGCAACAATTAACATCGTAATGTTCCGATGCTGATTTAACACTGCTCTTCTTACAGTTCGAGTAAGTGGAGTGAGACTTCCTGTAACTGAACAATGCTCGCAGATAGTGAATCACCGATTAGTTTGCCTGATATCACGTGAAACTGTTTTAAGGCGAAAGCGCCAGGTAGCCCGGGAAATTCTAATTTTCTTACGTTTTTTGCAATTTCCAAGCCAGTATCAGGTTGTATGTTGATCAAAATATGATTCGCGACCATAATAAGTATTTATTTATAAAATAATAATAATTAAAGTCATCAATACAACTCTTTAAGACCAGGTACTGGTAATTCTATTGAATGACTATTTCATGAAATCTTGTTAATTAGGATTATACAAACTTATGGAGTTGTATTAATGATTTTGATGATTATAATTATGTAAATGCATATTTGGTACGGTCGCGAATGATACTTTAATCAACATAGGTACAACTTAACACTGACTTGCAAATTACAAAAAACATAAGAAAGGTTGAATTTCGCGGGCTACCTGTCGCTTCCCCCTTAAGTTCTTAACTGCTGGGATCATTTGCATACGCGTGCACCGACCGCTATGTAAACTATGTATTTTAAAGCCAGTGTAATTCAATAACATTCTCAGTTATACACAATGCTCCTACCATTAAGCAGACCTACCAGCATCGCTTCGTGCAACATCACAGTTATTTAAGCCGCGCACCCACTTATCATTAAAATTTCATCTAGGATTTCTTCAGACGCGACAGTCGTAGACACCCACTGACATTTAAGAACTTATTGTGTAAATCACAACCTTTCCGTTACATCACGTTCATATTCAATTACATAAACAATGTTTTTCTATAAAAAGTGAAGATGGTAAAAGCCGAGCGTGACAATGCCCCTTAAGAAGTAAAATGTCACGAGGCGTGTAGAAGCAATCTAGCATCGTGACCTAAAAAGCCGGTGGCAGGCACCTTAGTCTCTTTTTGTAGCAGATATTCCATTAATAATGTCTTTTGTTGGCTATAGCAAACGTTTTTCATTAACAGCGAGTAATCGATTTACATTCTGACGTTTTTAGTTTTCGCGCTTGTCCGCGAACGAATCAAACGCTGAGTGTATGAACTGATTATTTTCTGAACGAGTCGTGACTTTCCAGCGATAACCAATTCAAATAGGTAACATTTCTAAACAAAAACGACTGACTGCTTTGAATGGAAGCACGCGTCATTGGCAACACTTCTAAAAGAAACAATTTCTCGATATAGTTATTCTGGTTGTAATCTGGACCGGAGCACCAGCGATATATCTACAGATAAAATAAAGACTCGAGTAAATAAATATGAAAATCATGGCGTCCCCGTCTACACGAACGGCATAACATTTCAGCTGCAAGTGTCGGTTTGCGAGCAACCTGTGGAGGCGCAAATGTCCCCGGTCACGCGAACTGGGCGGTTCCGACAGCTTATTGATTAAATATAATTACGCGCTTTCAAGCGTTCTTCCCTTCGTTTCGATAAATCTCCGGCAGCTTCAGTAAATGTACAAAATACTCGATAGGAAAATGAACGGTACTTTTAATTACAATGAGCGAATTGATCGTGATTTTAATCAATTGGAAAATCCAATTGATAAGTGAATCACTTATCAATATTGTTGTTCGATCTCCTAGCATTATTGGATTTTCCATTAGAAATGACTCAGCAGTAGCCAGGACTTTGGATTTGTGCCCGGTTGATGGCAATAGACTCATCCAGATCATATTTACTTAATTATCAAGCGTAGACGTAATTACCCAGACGCAGACGCCCGAAACGCTTGCGTCAGTTTGAACTGGTGAAATGTGTGTGACCTAGTGTGTCTAACTCATCGGAGAATACAGGCGTGATGTTTTAATAGACCTATCTATGTTTCTGTACTATTAAAGTAATGAGTCCTCTTTCATTATCCCCAGATGGATGGCACCCGTGAGCTTGGCGATCCACGCGCCGGGTTCGGACATGCTGCCGACTGTGAACAGCATTAGATACCTGCGCGACTGTGTGGGCAACGACCTCGTGCTGCAATACGCCACCTTCCACATCTTTTTCTCCAACAAACATATACCTAGCAATGTAAGAACTATAGTTTCATAATCTATTCTATACCTAGTATATCTGTCGCAGTAAGATGGTTGTAGCCGTCACATAGTTATATCCCTAGTGATATAGCTATATATACCGTAATATAGTTATGTGAAGGCGGTTCATAACTGTCGGAATGCCCTAATTTTGTTACTGCGACCAATTTCGACGTAGCGCTCGCCGGCCGCTGCCGCGGCGCCGCTCAATTCGCTCGCTCGGCTCACGCGTAGTTGGTCATACTCGTAGTTCTAACCTAACCTAACCTATTTGGTCGGAGTGCCCTTATAGCTATATTACTAGATCGTGCTCGTATCATAGTTATATTCCTAGTAATTTATTTATTTATTGCATTCATGTCGTTTATAAGGTCTTGTTACTAATATAAGTTTCGTACATGAATCCTGCTAGGGCACCGCAACATTGTTTCTTAATTATAAATTAAATTATTATTGCATGCATTAATACATAAAGTTTTAAAAATATATATTATTACATTATTATTGTCATCATTTCATTATTAATTAATTTATTATTGGATGTCTTTATTACATTTCTACATTATTACATTGCGTCAATCTTCAAATAATCTACAAAATAATGATATTACAGAATGTCTATTTGTTAAGAACACATTTAGGCTATAATAACACTTCTGTATTAGGTGCACTTTAAGTGCGTTTACAAATTTATTGTCAAATTCTATGTCTTTAATCTCATTGGGTAATTTATTATAAATTTTTATACACATTACAAGAGGTCCTGAGTGAAACATAGCTAGTTTTGAACTCGGCAATGCTAATTCATTTTTTACTCTTAAGGAGCGTTGCAGCGGTCTTTGATTCTTAGCTACAGGGAATAACGATGCATGTTTTCTAACAAACTAAGATAGTTATGAACCGCTTTCTTATAACTATATTACGGTATACAGCTATATCCCTAGGGATATAACTATATGACAGCTACAACCATCTTACTGCGACAATATGTATAAGTACATATTATAAAATAAAGTCGCTTTACTTATCTGTCTGTGCGACCGCGTTGTTCTTTAAAACTTCGCAACGGATTTTGATGCGGTTTTCACTATCATTCAGAGAATTTATTGCAGAAGGTTTTTGTGTATAATACAACAATATTAAACTAACTTATAATAAATAAATCATGATGTTTTATCAAGTCGTCAGGGAAAACAACTCTTAAACACCTTTGCATAAATGAGAGCACGGTTCAGACACGATATGAGAAAACAAGATAGAAATTAAGCAATACCATTACGAAATGTCTGTTAAATGTAACATTATAATTGATGACCTACACAGTTTTAGTGTATACTAGAAAGCTTTATGTAGATAATTACTATTTGCAATTACAAAATGAGCTTAGAACAAGAAATTACCGTCAATGATTTAGATCATGACTCAGATGCTAGCATTGCCCTCAATATGGTTCCATGATGAGTTGATGTCGCTAGTATCAATGTTAGTTATTTCCTAGAAGCATTATCACTCATTATCCTCGATTGATAAAATTATAGTTTTAGAGCTATTTGAGCATTTGATATTCTTCTAAAGCTGGTGGGCGCGTCATCATCATCTGCCTTTTCTCAACTATGTAGCTGAATGCAGTTGAATACCAGTATTATAGGTACATGGAGCGATTGCCATCTGACGTACACAACCCAGTTACTGGGTAGCACGATATCTCTTGGTAAGACTGGTTGTCAGACTTTCAGGCTAAGCTATGGTCACATTAAGCTTAGTCAAAACTATATGTGTCCCAACGGACTGTACGGCGCCAGTGCGCCTGAACTTCGCAGACACATAGATCGCGGATGTTATGTACTACATAGACACGATCATCTCTAGCCACAGTAACTTCATGACTAAACATACATAGGTAGTCAAAGTCGTCGACCGCTCCTGGCACAATTCCGGAACGTTACAATACTACTGTCTGGCAGTAAGCCAGGTAGGAAACTTCTGTTCCTTGTTTGTTCACTTTTAGCTAAGGATATGCTTTAAATGAATAATTAATTATATGGTTCATTATTTGTCGAATAATCATTATTAAGTACTAGCGACCCTGTCCTGCTTCGCACGGTTTTACGACTTCACAAAACATATTATAATATGTAAGTTTAATATTAATATATTACACACAAACCTTCCGAAATAAATTCTCTAAATGTCGGTCAAAACTTCATCAAAATACGTTGCGTGGTTTTGAAGAACAATGCGATCAGACACACAAAGACACGAAAAGTGACTTAAATTTATAATATGTATATGTCACCCTCACCGTATGATTGTGAAAACCGTTAGTTTATAATCTATCTCGCGAGATTGTAAACTGTCGATAAATTGTGAACTGCACCATACTGCTTACAATACAACGTACCTATTAATTTTCGATAGTTTATAATCTATTCATGTCAAACCGTCAAATTGTGAACGCACTTGCACTTACCGACAGGGTTCCTAATCTGTCCGATTTTATCACTCGTAAAGTTGTAAACCGTCGGTGATTGGTAACGTCGTAGGAACTAAGCCGGGCACCCCGACCAAATGGGTTAGGTTAAGTTAGAACTGTGACCAACCACGCTTCTTCCAAGTTAGTCGTGGTTACTTGGCTATTTAGTATTAGCGTAAGGTGCGTTCGTCGCATGCAAGTTTGATACCAGTTCACAATTTGTCGGTTTCCCATGGATATATTATATAAATTATCATAAAATAACGCGTTAAACGGAAATCGTTTGTTGCAGTTCACAATTTTTTGATAGTTTATTATCTCAAGTCCGTTCAATCATTGAATCTCATTTGTTGAATGATTTATGTCTGTAAATAGGTTATAACAAACACTTCTATAAGTCATAAATAAATTATGTTTTAAATAGACGTCAGTGTTTTCTATCTGACTAGTCTAATGGCCGAACCCAATAACCTATTTTCAGTACAAAACAGATCGCTATTGATGGTAGACAGTATATATCTGTCCTTCTGTCAGGCCGGTAAGATTCCATAATCTCTTATAGATTATTGGGTCGTTAAAACCATAGATAGATAGGTTTTCTGTCTTCAGTATGCTAAAACTGGTGATAGATAGGTTACTGGGTTCAGCCGTAAGAAGAAACACCGAAACCAACTCGGAGGTCACAGTCAGAGGTAATGCTCGGGTCATTTGCATGTCAACAGCAACTATAATTTATATATTTTTATTTGTGCACAATTTATTACCTTAAGTATTCTGTTGACATTACAATATATATGGCCACCAGTAACAGTTACAATACTCCCCGTACTAGTTGATACTGTACGTACCCCCCCCCCCCGTACTAGTGGGATATTATTCCTCATTGCTGTGACCCATATAGTAACAACAAGTAATTTATTCTCGATTTTTCTTTCCAGATCCCTAACCCTGATATATTTCTGAAGACGCCGTTCAACTGCACGGACATACCACCGTACGTCGTCAACTCCTCCACGACGTACAAACAACAGAAAAATCTGCTGTATCCAATAAACGTCGGTAGGAACATAGCAAGAAGTGCAGCCCTAACTCATTTTGTTCTGCCATCAGACATCGAACTGTACCCCAGTCCAGATTTGACACCCAAGTTCCTGAATATGATCGCAAGAAACGAAGAACCACTAAGCACTTCCAATAAACCAAGAGTCTTCCCAATAAGTTTATTTGAAGTTGATAAAAACTATTTCGTAAGTATCAAATACTAGAATATTAGTATTTTTATTGGCACAATAGACCTTTTTTTTTTTTTTTTTTTTTTCCTAACTATGGCATCTCGTAGTTGGCCAAGAGTGGCCGTGACTACTTAACCGGTCAATCCTGTGGCTGCCTTAAGCTAACTCAAAGCCTCCAGCCAGGGGCGTGTTACTTACAATACTAAGTGACTGCGCGCTAAGGGCACCCCCTGTGGGGTACGAACCTCGGCTTAGGGCGTCACTGGGGGGACAGCAAGTTGGGACAGGCTGGATCAAAACTTGGATAATTATTATTAACTGGGGAATTTAAAACTACAGGCTCAGCTTCGGCGCGGGCTGGCGCTTCTTCGAGCAAGGGTCGGGGGGATTTATTAACTCGGGGTTTTCGCGATGGACCTCGGCGGCGGGGTCGGAATGTCGGTTTTTTATGTTTGTGTACTGTACTAGTAGCCCTATTGCTTTCCTGGAGGAGAGTAATAGGGTCGTCTGGGTCTAATAGTGTGTGCCTCGGACGGCGGACTTTACTAATATTGGAGGGGGTATATTTAGCGGCCGCGACAACTAGGGGGTTGCGATGTTTGGCGGCGGTATCAAAGAAACGCTTGGAGTTGCGTTTCATGAACTGGAGGATGGTGGGGATTTTGAGATCGAGATGGAGGATCTCGTTCCGGACATAAAAGGGGGATCCCGTGATCATTCGGAGGGCACGGTTCTGTAGGGTCTGCATCCTATGGATGTGGTGGGGTTTCGCGTGAGCAAAGACTGCACAGGCGTACGTCATAATAGGACGTATGCACGCCGTGTAAATGCGCAACTTGCACTTTAGTGACAACTTGCTTTTTGCATTCATTATCGAGTGGAGTCTACCGAGAGCGAAAGCGGCGCGCGAACGAACCTTCTTTATGTGCTCTGCGAAGGTGAGGTGCTCATCGAGAATCACACCTAGATATTTGGCTCGCTTCTCCCAAGGGATAGGCTTACCGAACATGGAGATTGGTCGGGGGGGGGTGGGCCTATGGCGCGGTTTTGAATAAAGAACCGCTTGACTTTTGTCGGGATTCACTTCAATTCTCCACTTCCTGAACCAGTCGCCAAGTTTGGTGACCGCTCTTTGGAGAGTGAGAGAAATCGAGGCTTGTTTGGTGCCTGAGCAATAAATGGCCGTGTCGTCTGCGAACAGAGCCAACTGTGCCTTTTTGCTCCTGGGTATGTCGCTGGTGAACAGCGTGAAGATGAGGGGGGCAAGCACAGAGCCCTGGGGGACGCCTGCGCGGATTGGGTGGGGGGAGGATAGTGCTCCTTCGATGCGATAGCGGAAGGTGCGGTTCGACAAGAAGTCTCGTAAGATGAGTACGAGACGGTCCGGCACACCGAGTTGGTAGAGCTTATATAATAAGCCGTTGTGCCAGACTCTGTCGAACGCTTTCGCTATGTCGAAGTATATAACACCCGTCATCATGCCACGCTGGAAGCCAGCGCTTATGTGTTCGATGATGCGGTGGGCCTGATGCACACAAGAGTGCTGGGTTCGAAAACCAAACTGTTCGTTTGGGATGAGGCCTTTTGTTTCGGCATAGTCTCTGAGACGCTTATAAATAAGTTTCTCATAGACCTTGCCGAGGACATTGAGCAGACTGATGGGGCGGTAGCTCGAGGGCTCAGATTTGGGCTTTCCAGGCTTGGGGATGCCGATGACAGTGGCCTTTTTCCATGCATCTGGGAAGATGTTATTGCTCATGGCACCATTGAAGATGGTGGTCAGTAGCATTATGAGGTGGGCAGGGAATAGTTGTATTACCCTGTTTGTGATGCCGTCTGAGCCGGGAGCTTTACGGGGCTTTAAACCCTTGATGATATCATGCACTTCGTCTGGAGTGACGGGAGGCAGAGGATAGTCAGGGTTTTCGACGGGGGGAAGGGAGGCTCTACGTTCGACTTCAGCGTCGACTTTTGACAAGTGAGCTTGGTCTACTGGTTGAGAGCTGGGAGAGCATTGAGCCTCGAGGCTGTTGGCTAGGCATTCAGCCTTGTCAGCATCGTCGAAGGCGATGGTCTTGTCAGGGCGGAGTAGGGGGGGCATGGAGACTACTTCATTGGACTTTAGTTTCCTTTGAAGTTCCCAGAAGGCCTGATGAGTGGGCTCTAGGTCGCTTAGCATCCTGTCCCAGCCAGCGGTACGCAGCTCCGCTAGGCGTGTCTTTACAGCTCGCTGTAAATGGCGCATATGGGCTTTGTTCGCAAGGCAGGGGAAGTTGCTGTATGCACGGACAGCCGCGTTCTTCTCGCGCAACAGTTCACGCACATCGTCCGGCAATCTCCAGCGACGGTCATCGTCCGCTGGAGTTACCTTTGAACAGTCGTTCAGGACTGATTGTACGTGCTCAGTGAGCGAGTCGATCGCGGCCGTCGTGTCTGCGACAGAGTCGAACTGATCAGGGATGGAGTCCAGGTGTTGGGAAGAAGTGGATTTCAGGCTATTGCTTACTTTCCTCCAATCTGTGACTATTTTGGTGAGAGGGGGTTGAGTGGGGTCATGGAGACCGACACGGGGGGCCAGTTTCATGACCACTGGCCGGTGGTCAGAGGAGAGCTCTTGTACCGCCTCTATAGAATCCAACCGTAGGTTGATATTCTTCAGAAGCGCTATGTCGAGGACGTCGGCAGTATGGTTGGGGTCGTGGGGAAAGTGGGTTGGAGTCATCGGGGCGATGACATCGAAATTTAGTATGGGGCAGAGACCGAACAGCTGTCTCCCTCTGGCTGAGGTGGTGTTGCTGTTCCAGGCAGGGTGTTTGGCGTTGAGGTCGCCCGCTATGATAACGGAATCGCTCAGGCCGAAGAGGGCAGAGAGGTCGTCAGAAATCGACTGGGGATTTTCTGACGAGGTTTGGGGGGGAACATAGGCCGATACTAGGGTGATCGGTTGGTGTCCTGACATGCCTAACCGGCATACAGACACTTCTAATTTGGATAGGGGGGGAGGGTCCATAGGGATGCAGTGAAGAACCTTTCTATAGTATATGAGGGTGCCACCCTTGTGACACCGAGACCTGTCGTTGCGAACTACGCAGTAGTTAGCGATTGACGGGTTACGGACGTTGGGCTTGAGGAAGGATTCCTGTATAAGGAGAATATCAATTTGATGATCACGGAGGAACTCGGCGATCTCATCGCGTTGATCGCGAATGCCATTGGCATTGAAGTAGCCTAATTTAAGGGATCGGGGCTTAGTTCTCCCTTTGGCTTCTTTATCCATAGTGGGGGTTGGGAAGGTTGGCGAAGGAGGATAAGGCTTGGGTGATTTCGGGATAAGAGTTATATATCTCCAGAATCTGGAGAAGGTTGCCGGCATTTCTGGCAGCGACTAATTCGCTTGCCATTTTCCTGGCGCGTGGGGTGAGGAAGGCCGTGAAGGTGCCCGAAATGATGTTAAAGGGGTCAAGGGGGTTAGGGCCAACCGTAGTCGGTGAGTGGGGGGGTGCAGTTCTGGCTGCAGGGGCGGTTTTAGGCGCTTGCACCGGTCTCGGGGGGAGGGCGGGGGCGGGCGCAGCGGCGCGGTTGAGGGGGTCCATCAGCGCTGGGATGGATGGAGGTGGGGGGCTGGTTTTGGCCAGGGCCGGGAAAGCCCTTTGATGGTTAAGGGCCGTCCAGGGGCTAGGCCTTTGAGGGCTTAGCCGTTCTGGCATTTGGGTCGAAGGGGCGGGGGCTTCCCTTTGCTGGCGGGCGACTGCGCGCTTGGCCAGTTTGGGGGATAATTTCGGGGCTTTAGGGCAGCCCCGGTAATTTGCCGGGTGTCCTGACTCACCACATAGCACACAGCTAGGTGGCTCGGTGCAGAGGGTACGGTCTTTAGGGCGGGGGCAGTCAGAAGTGCCGTGCTCGCCCAGGCACTTGACGCACCTGGGTTTGGCGTGGCAGTTCTTCTGCGCGTGGCCGTATAGCTGGCATCGGTGGCACTGACCGATGAAGCCATATTTATTGGGCTTCTGGATCTCAAAGCCCACGAGGTGGCATATGGTTTTTACACCAAAGATAGGGTGGTGCCCTTCAGTTGGGGGACAGACGACAAGGACCATGTCGAATGCTTGACCACCTCTGGCGCGGTGCATTCGGTGGACCTCCGAAACAGGGATATTTTGGGCCTCTAAGTCGGCCTTGATGGCGTCAGTAGGGATTTCCTTAGGAATCCTACGAATTACCACTCGGGTCTGGCGCTCTTCGGGAAGAGTGTAGGTGTGGAAGGACACACCTCTCGCCCGAAGGAGCCTGGTGAGCTCCCTATAGTCCTTGGACGTAGGGATGCTCACTTTGATACCCTGCTGGGTAGAGCGGGCGATGGTGAAACTGATCTTTTGCTCAGTGCACCATTGGGACACATCTGTCCACTTAGCCTTGTCCTGAATGAACACAGGCGGGGGGGGTGCCAGCTTCTTGGGGGCAGAAGAAGCTGGAGTCAGGGCGGGGGGGGCATCCTGGGAGGAGGATGAGGGGGCGCTATTTGCCGCGGAGGCAGGGGTAGCAGATACAGGCTTACCGGCTTGGGACGGACTGGCTGGGATGGGTGCCGTGGGGACAGAGGCAGAGGAGGAGGTGGGGGCAGGGGCGGCGGGGATGGCTGCCGCCAGAGGCTTTTTGGCCTTACCGGCCTTTGAGGAGGCGCTCTTCTTCCTCTTCCCTCCCTTTCCGACGACTTGATAGTCGTCTGAGGAGGAGGAGGAGGAAGTGAGAGAGATGGCGTCTTCGGACTCTGAGTCCGAAGGAGGGGTGGAGGTGTCCATCACCTCGGGCTGGGGGGAGACTACGGACGGCATCGAAACCGCCGTAGGAGGGGTGCCCCTGTCTGCTACAGGGGGGGAAAGCGGGCTCTCGAGAGCCTCGCTTGGGTCGACGTGGCGACTACGCCAAGCCTTCCCGTATTTCAGCAAGAAATCGGGGTCCTTAAAAAGGACCTCTCTTGCAAAAGCTACGATGTCTGCGTCAGACATCGTAGCAAAAGGGAATTTAAAAAGAAAATTAGGAAAAAATAAGGGGACCTAATGATCCTACTCCTACTCCCCGGGTGGATGGGCCCGGGGATGTGTGGCCCTCCCTGTCGGGTGCAGACAGGGAGGTGTGTACCTACTGGTGAGCCCTAGAGCTGAAACCTGTCGCCAATCTTAATGTGCGACAGGGCCCTGACCGGTCTAGCGCGAAGGGTGTAGACACACCCTAAAGACACTAGGTGTGTAGCTGTGGAAGCAAAACTGTCACCAGAGCCGACTAGGAGACCCCCCAAGGCCGGTTAACTCTGGGACCCGTCCAATTAACTGCTTTACCCTGAAGGGGCTCAGCGGGTGTGTTGGGTCAACACCCCCTTGACTTGGTTGTCACCGTGAGGTATCCGTCAAGGACCACGAAACTGTGGTTTTTACCCTGAGGGGGTCAAGGAGACACGCCGAACGTTTGTTTGACGGACGACGTTAAAGAAATAATTTGTCAACGATCGCCTTGAAAAAGGCAATAATTGATAACGAGTGCAGTCAGAGACTACGGGAGTCGGTGCGTGACGTGGCGTCACGAGCGAGCGTCGATGGCGGTGAGTCAGCGGTGAGTCAGCGGTGCAGCGAGCGAATGCGTCAGCGGCACGACCGTCCACAGCGGAGTCGAGCGAGGGAATGCACAATAGACCACAACCAGCATCTCTTATCTATTGCTGGATATTATCAGAAGTCGCGGGATATTCGAAAGAGTTACCGTGGCCCCGGCACAGGCAACTGAAAGAACACGGGTGGGTTTTAGTCAGTAAAAGTCTGACACGCCCTCCCGCTCCGTCCAGAGCGGGAGAAGTTGCGGGAGAATTAGCTGCTCCCGAATATATGATATAAAACTAAATCTCGAAGTAATGATGTTTAATCAACCAGGGAAGCGAGGATTTAGGATACAACAAGAGATTAAATAATAGCGCAACCCCGATGGAAAATCTCTGACATTCCTGTCAGAGAACCGGCAGTGATGTGTCACTATCGTAGTGATGTCACTCCGATCATTCAGGTGGACGATGTATAAATCGCCACAAAGTCATTTGATGATTTCCCACAACTTATTATCAACAATTGATCTTCGATTTTATGTCCTAACTACATATTTCTTGATAAATTCTGCAAGTTCCAGATAACTTATATGGCTGATGATTTCATTAAATTTTGTTCCGTTCTTGATTTATCTGGCAGAGTTGTAGACAGTGCCTATCCAAGCATTAAGAAACAGACCCTTAATTTTCTTAATTCCCATTCATTTCATTATATGTATATATATATATATATTTTAATTCTCTATGTCCTTTTTCAGGCGCCCACGACAAAAACAGAACTACAAAGAATGTTGAAAAACAAAACTGCCATACCTTTCCACAAATACGTTTGTCCGACGTGCCACAACATTCCCAATGGTAAAGAGTGGATGGCTGCTCCGGAAGGACGATGTAAGAACCGATCTATTGATTTATCTTAAGATCAAGGAAGAGACAGCAATGAAAATCGATTAAATCTTCAGTTCTTACAATCATAACCATTGAGCTCAATATTTAAAAAAAATAAGTAACTCAAAAAACTCTTATTCAGTACATTCTATTATATGAAATACTGAAAAGCAATGTATCGAATTGTGACATTAAGACCTAGTTTCACCATACCATGTTAGATAGTTTAATCTTCTGTTAAAATGTTAACGGGACATTAAGAATAGCGAGTGTTTCACCATGCGCTAATCTGTCTTAATCAGGCGTTAAATTTAATTGCTGCCCTAGAAGTCCGTTAGCTTACTAACGGATATTTAGTTAATTGTCAAAATCATCGAAATAAAAAACGCGAGTCTATACTATGCGGCTAGCTAAAATGATGCATTATCAGTGAATATGTGACATAGCGACTTTTTATTTTGGTTGCTTGGACAACTGACCAATATAAGAGTGAATGATACATCCTAACGCCAGGTTTGTAATTTTTTTCTGGTGGAACGTAAATACCATTAACATCGATGTTTATTTTAATGGCTAATTTAGTAATCTCTGACTGATAAACAGTTTGGTGAAACTAGGTCTTAAGATGATAAATGTAAAAGTCGCAGTGTTAATCGACTTACGTTGCTGACTCTACAGTGTGCGTGACAGTTTTCACATCATTTGCAGCGTAATCTCGCATACTCAGCTATTCATTGCCAAAAGTGTAGGTATCGCGTGACGAGCAGAGATGCAGCGGCAATGAATCTAAGTGCTGTTAGTGTCGTGAGCTGCTATTTATGCCGTCTGTAGCATGGCGTGGCCGTCGTATGGGGCATTCTAATTGCGTATTATGGTTC
Organism: Fissipunctia ypsillon; assembly: GCA_947568875.1. NCBI lineage: Eukaryota > Metazoa > Arthropoda > Insecta > Lepidoptera > Noctuidae > Fissipunctia > Fissipunctia ypsillon. The sequence continues at coordinate 18,602,733 of OX387645.1, read as the reverse complement.
AACGACCGCGCCGCCTTACCCGCCGTTCCCAGACGACCGGCTTCAACTTCTTACGCCAATTTGCAAAATCGCAAACTTTCCGATTCAAGAATGCGTCAATATCGTATCAACCTCATTGCAAATTCCTTCCGATAACTCATTATTAAGAATACGCTCTAATCATTTTTGATGTACTGTTGCAGATATGGGAGTGTTTCACGTGGGCAAGCGGCAAGGAAAGCACTCGCATTGGGAGCCAATCTTCATCGGAACCAACGAAGAACCCTATTACGATGAAAGACTGAGCTGGGAAGGCAAGCAAGACAAAATGACACAGGTAACTAAAAGCTTTATTTAAAAGGCCAATCACCTGCATTCGGGGCCTAAACACCCTAAAATCTTGAAGATAATAAAAATAAATTAAGTAGGTATTCATATTAAAATTATGATTTCAGGGCTACATCCTATGCGTTAAAGACTACGACTTCATGATTCTCAACAATGCTTTCGTGGTCCACAAACCAGGCATCAAATATTACAGGAAAAACGTAAAGAGAGATAAAATTGGCTCGAAGCAGTCTTCTTATGTTAGAAATGTCATCCTTCCAGAATTGAAGAAACTGTTTGGGACCAAAAATGGGTGCGTGCTGTGACGACACTTAAGAATCAGGATCTTGAAAGTGATCAGACCTAGTACACCTTAGAGGTACAAAACAGATACCGATGCAGGCTAATATTATAAGCTTACAGGGTTCAATTTGCCGCCTGATTTTGGAAAATGTTACGATGGAATTTTCTCCTAATAAAACATATCACTACGATTAAACTAGAAATGCAAAGTAAGGTTGGTAAGATTTATACGCACATTTACCTATAATGAAGAATGTGAATATGTATAATGAAGCTAGTAACGTACAATCCCAGGCGTCCCTATTTACAATGCATAGGATGCATTTAAAAAGTCACGCTTCAGAGGCCTTAACAACTAACACTAGCGATATTATGGTCTAATGTTAGAAACATGTACACGTCCTTAATGTCTAAGTCAATGTTTCGTACTGTGGAGGACCAGGGATGCTCCTCCAAAACAGAGGGAGAGTATTATGTTTATTCCAAGTTGTCGGCTTTAGTTTGGGAAGTATGCCACTTACTGTTTGAAATACCAAATAACAGTTGTGACTAACTTGAAAAGATGAACTGTATGTAATGCAATCTAGCCTTTGTACTCGCTACATGGAAGGCTCAAAATAATGTAGTTTTAAAGACATGCTTTAGCTATCTCTTATTAGTATAAAAGTGTAAATATTTAGCTTGTGATGGGGACACTAGTAGTGGTGCGCGTGTATATTGTAAAAGAGTACTTGACTCTTGATATTTAAGTGTTTTTTTTACAAGCAGCCGTTTTCATTTTATGTAGATTTCATATTTCATGTGCTTATAAACTCACACACAAACCTACTTACTAATAAACGTTGTATAGCGTCTGTATAGTTACAAAACGCTGTCTTCTTCTTTCGAAAATCAAATTACTGACGACTGAAAGAGAGAAATATAATACGTTTATTAGTAAGGAGGAAAGTGTAATTATTAAAATATTTATCGTCTTGTCGAGATAATCACTGCCGCAATGTTGAGGCTCGAACATAACATAAAATGGAAGTCAAGCTTATGAAAACAAGTCAAGAGATATCGATAATGATATCGTTTATAATATAAAGACAGAGGCTTCGGCATGTGATTGCAATTTAAATACTATTTCCTTACCACTTAAGTTTAAAGTTGTATAAACACCGTCGCTCATATTTATACTGTACCTAATGCACGTAAGTCTTTTGATGTTTGTATTTATTTTTACTCATTCTGAAATGCATTTTTAGTCTGTACTTCAGTAAGTATATGCGCTAGAGTTAAAAATACTTGTAGAATTTTATAACAATTGTATATGTACCATCGCGGACATTTGCGGGGAACCACGTTTTGGAAAGTGGTTCACCGCAAATGTCCGCGATGGTACATTATGGGTGTAAGAAAATGTATTTTTAAAGTTTCTTTAGTTAATTTTTTCTGTGATTTTATTCGAATTTATTTTTAATTCAAGTATTAAAATAATAAAATCACAGAGAAATACCTCGTGACATGTGGAAATGCATCTACGATTTGACTTAAATTTTATTGTATTGTAGTGTTACATAGTGTTGATAACTGTTGCAACTGTTAATCCACAAAAATGTTTTAGGTACTGAGTTATCTGATAGTGAGCTATGCTGACGATGTTATAGCTGTATAAGAAGATTTTATTTTTATACGCAGTTATTTTTACAATGTGAAGTCAGGCAATAAACCTTTTGTTTGAGGGCAATCATTTTAATTTCAAATTGCGCTAACCTAAACCATGATGATGATTTTATAAACCTAGACTGTTTCATATGTTAACGTAATGATCGTGTAAGTTCATATATTTTATTGCTTTGACAGGTTCCTATATTTAATATGCTAACTAATCGTTTTGCTCACCGTAGGATATTTACCGCATACAAGACCAAAATAAATACTATGTTAAACAGTCGGTAAATTATAGCAATTAAATCTGTATCGGTTGGATGCTTAAGTTTTATAAAATCCTAACCCATTTCAGAGTTTTTAGTTGGCACTTCTGGTTAGGTCATTGAGGGGCTTGTGGCTAAGAAATAACAGCCGCACGGGTCGATCGGTCAGGTTAAGCTACGCTTGCCGCGGTTGGTCCGTGGATGGGTGACCATCTTTACATATCAAGACCCCTTCGTGCCTCGGAAAGCACGTTAAGCCGTTGGTCCCGGCTGTCATTCGTGTATCTTTGACAGTCGTTACGGGTCGTCAGAAGCCCGAAAGTCTGACAACCAGTCTTACCAAGGGGTATCGTATTACCCAGTAACTGGGTTGTGGAGGTCAGATAGGCAGTCGCTCTATGTAAAATACTGGTATTCAGCTGCATCCGGTTAGACTGGAAGCCGACCCCAACATAGTTGGGAAAAGGCTAGGCAGATGATGATGACTTCTGGTTAGGTCATTGTAACATAAACATAATGAATCGGTATGGCATGCCAAGCAAATTTAAAATTAATTAGAAATTATCTATCATTCCTTCATTCTATTCCGTCTGGTCGGTTCGGTACCGACTAAACTTCATTTAGACGTTTGTTCGACGACAAACACACGACACATGGACATTTTGACCATTAGAAAAAAGTGTAGTAGGAAACGTCCGAACATTCGGCCGATACTTAGGATTTATCGCTTCGGAGTCGATCCCCTGCCATAAAACTCAAACGGTACTATTCTGTACATACTCTGGGTACAACCGACACAGATCGTTTTAGAAAAATTCGTCTTGTATAAGCGTTTATCAATTTAGTTTTTCCGCTTAGTTTATTCTTTGACCTTCAACTTCCAAATAGCTAGATGTGACTTTTTCCGGAATCTGGCTTTCTGACTGGCTATGTCGTTTTCCTGGTCACAGCTAGTCATACGAAGATGTAACATTATTAGATACAAAAGTAATTTAAATATTTTGTCTATTGAGTTTTTTTCTTCTGTAAATTGCGTAGGTGCCTAATAATGTTACTATGTATATTAAATGATATTTGACTCTAATTAAAGGCTCCTGCAAACATGCGCGATATGCGACGCGAATCGCGCGTGACACAAAGGCACCGTTCGTCGCTCGAAACGCGGTGTCTGTGTCACGTCGCGTGTCGCGCCTGTCTGCAGGAGCCTTAATACGAAATTAGTTTTAAATAAAAGTCAATAAAATACAGCCTACGTAGTATATATTATTATTATGTAATATACCTAATATAATATGAGACACCGGTGTGTGTTAGCCTTATTGTGGTAACTAGTAGTACTCGCTATTTTAATTAAAATAAATAAAATAAAAAACAGAAGTGATAAGCTCACCACGTTCGATATTTATTTTTAGAATTATTATAATAAGTAGATAATGTAAATAAGTTTGTAGAATTCCTTGTAGTACTTTGTATAGAAATATTTTTTGCGTTGCGACCGCAGGAAAAGTTAAGTAGATTTATTTTAATCTTGGAAGCATCTGGTCCAATATTATACTTTTTAATTTTAAATATGTTTCCAAAGGAATTGAAATATCTGTTTAAAGTTAAGAAAATGTGAAACGGCTTAAAAAAAGAGAAGGTAAAACTCGTTGATCAAGCGCAGACGGCAGAACCATATCGTGGACATTTGCATTGTAATGATTTAAGATAAAAAGATAACGATATTTTCAAAACATTGCAATGTTTGTTTTTATACTAACTGTTGCCCGAGGTTTCACAAACATTCTAGTGAACGGCCACATTTACTCGAATAATAATTAAGCTATGTGACTATCCAAGACACGGTCATCTTTGTGCCAAATTTCATCCGAATCTGTTCAGCCGTTTATGCGTGAATGAGTAACAAACATCTTTACAAACTCTCACATATTGTTAGTAAGGAAAAAGGCTAGCTGATTAAGTTTTGTTTATTAAACTTATTAGTTTTATTCAATGGGTCCTGGTTTTGGTAAACGCATGTGGTGAGCTTTCGCTCAAAGGCTTCAAAGTGCCTCTTAGCTCGTAAGTGCAATAAAAACCTAAAGTCTTTTACATGTGATCATTTATAATATATTTATCAATGTATAATCTAAATACTACGTTTTGTAATGTTTTCGTAAGAATCTACAATTATGTAATCTGCCCGAAAATCGAAGTAAAACAATAAAATTCTTACATTATAAACTGTGTTTTATTTATTATGCAAAAAATCGCAACTACAGTAGACCACAAAGACTCTAAAACTTAAATCAAAATCTACTTGAACGTATGTTATATAACTAGCATCAGAACGCAACTCCATATCATGACAAAACAACTTAGTTTGGAGATCTCACAGCATGAGCGTCGGGAGGGACCAGTCTCGTAGTGACTGTCAGGAGGTCTGCTGGAGTCCTTAAACCTCTCGAATTCATCGTACGTTGGTATACGACTCTCTGGAGGTTCCTCAGCAGGTGGTGGCGTCTCCACAGCAGGAGTGGGTGCCTCAGGAGGCTGTTCCACTTTACTTTCGTCACTCGATGTATCACCACCCTGTTTATCATCAGTAGATGACAAATATACCGGACAATGTATGCTCATGTCTTGTAACATATTCATCTGATGTGGTATAAGGGCGGCATCCAGGTCAAAAGTAGAACTTGTAGAGAAATCAGGAAGGTACACAGTCCTGCCGAAGTTTGTCCAAAGTCTAAACCAGTGAAATGAGTTGCGGTATAAAATGATTGCAATAAATGCTAGAGAAATCGGTAAAGCGTGGCGTCCCGATGACATTTTGATGTCAATATTTATTTATGCCATACACGGGAATTTTTAATCACTCTGCTTATGAATAAAACTAAAAAGGCTTTATACCTAATTTACAAAACTGATAGAAACCTTAGAGCAAAGGAGATCCGTCAAATCTCATACAAAAATATCTCAGGCCCGGCGCAAAAGAAATTTGTATCTCAGATTTCTGAGTAATAATAGTATCGCTATTGCCAAATTCGGTGACTGACATAGTTTTTTTGCCCGGAGAAGTTTCATAGGCTCTAGACGTTAAAATTACACTTTTAAGGAAAGTTTCTGTTGAAGAAGTCCTGATTCGCTGCACAGTAAATTCACGACACGTAAGATCTACACGTATTTGTTATAAAACACTGAGATTTCTGGAAACGTTACTGTTCTTGTTATCACGGTAAAAGTACATTTAGAAGTTGCGCCCATATAACTATGTTATGTATTATCTGGCTTGGGCTAGAAACAATGAACATGATCTGGACCACCCAGCTATAAGTTTAGAGTCAATTTCAATAGATTTGGATGACTGAAGAAGTACTTAACTGACACAACTCTTGTAACAATGTACCTATTTAACGAAATTTAATAAAATATACATATATCCACATAAAAGCAGAGCACGAGAGCAGTGGTGGCCCAGTGGTAACGGCCGCGACTTACGAGTTGTTGTAGGTCGTGGGTTCGAACCCAGGCAGGCTCTTTACTTTGTGAGAATAATTTCATCACCACTGCTCTAAAACGGTGAAGGAACACATTGTGAGGCAACCGGCATGTCCTAGAACAAACATTCAAAGACATGAATGTGACATTCACCAACCCGCACTGGGCCCACGTGGTGGATTACGACCCACCCAGTCCCACAGAAAGAGGAGGCCTGTATCCCAGCAGTGGAAACCTTATAAGCTGATTGTGAATATCTAAATAAAATTCCATGATGTTATTATAATCTATATACTTTTATCTATACAGGGTTTCAAGAAATACTTTACGAAAGAAACCCTGATGTCCACACCCAGCTCTAGCTCAGTTCTAAAAATGATTAATGATAAATGATTTTATTTCTGTAAGTAGGTTTATACAAACACTTTTACACGTCAAACATTTATTTTTATTTTAAACTAGATGAGGCCGACGTTTCCTATCTGACTACTCTGAGAAGAAAGGCCGAAACAAACTCAGAGGTCACAGTTTCTTTTAAAGTCCAGACATAATCATGGTCAGATCATGTGAAGACCATGTAGGTTGGTGTCTGAAATGGTATTTCGAGGAAATAATATAAAATCTATCTCATACACGAAATCCCTTAAGGGGTCATTGTACTCATCATTATGAACAACTTTTACTATGGGACCATACATGAAATCACGAAAAAAAACTGCTGTTCCCTTCATTTTGACGAGTTACGCGAATAAATGTAAAAATATTGAAAAAATATGAAAAAATATTGTAAAGACAATATTTCTACTACTATTACTCCAAAATCTGAGATATATTTCTGTTGCGTCAGGCTCGGGGTTCGGTTGATCACCTTTAATGTCTAAAGATTACACGTCTCCGCTGCTTCAACTCCTACGCAGCGTCTGCGTAGCTTCAACACTACGTTGTGTCTGCGCGCAGCTTGGCAGCTTCAATGCTAAGTGGTGTCTACGTAGCTTCGAGTTTATGCGACGTCTGCGTAGCACTAACGCGACGCGGTGTCTGCGTAGCTTCGCGTTTACGCGACGTCTGCGTAGCACTAACGCGACGCGGTGTCTGCGTAGCTTCGCGTTTACGCGACGTCTGCGTAGCACCAACGCTACGCGGTGTCTGCGTAGCTTCGCGTTTACGCGACGTCTGCGTAGCACCAACGCTACGCGGTGTCTGCGTAGCTTCGCGTTTACGCGACGTCTGCGTAACACCAACGCTACGCGGTGTCTGCGTAGCTTCGCGTTTATGCGACGTCTGCGTAGCACCAACGCTACGCGGTGTCTGCGTAGCTTCAACGCTACGTAGTGTCTGCGTAGCTTCAACGCTACGTAGTGTCTGCGTATCTTCGCGCCTAAGCGGCGTCTGCGTAACTTCAACGCTACGCGACGTTTACATCATCGGCTGTGCGGTGTTTCCATAGCTTTAGCATAGCTAGCAAGAAATGGCACTAATCCCTACAACGATTTGTAGGTGTGCCATTTCTTGTATGATTTCTCTTTAGGAACGATGTAGTTTAATGTTGATGTAAATAAATAAATAATTAATAACAAAGCAAGTGAGTAATCAAACCAACACTGTGGGATCACTATATAATACTAACTATTATTAATTACAACCACCAGAAACGAACTACACAACAAACTAAAATCACTGGTTCTACAGCGCGAACTGCCAAATAGTCCACCTCTTCCCTGCCCAGTGTGACTTGAAAAAAATGAAGGGGGAGTGTCGTCTTCTTGTTCTTGCTCTTCTGACTCTGCACTATCATTACTTGAGTCATCACCACCTCCACTATCGCTATCGTCCATCAGATTTACGGGATAGTGCATCCTTGCGTCTTCTAAGACCATCGCCTGAATATGAGGGGGTATCATGGTCTCGGGGTGAAAGGTACAACTTACGGGTATATTAGAGACACCTGGTAGATACGCCGTACCGTTGAGGTTTATTCGAAGTCGCATGTTTAGCCAGTGATAGGAGTTTCGGTAGAAAATGATTATGATAATCGCGAGGGAAAGCGGGACCGTGCTGGTGCGGGCTGTCATTTTGATGACAAATAATTTTTTAAAGCCTTTACTCATAAATTATCATTTTATTGTTATAGCATAATACTATCAAGAAGTTTCTATTCTAGTAAGCAACGTACTATAAGAGGAATATGAGTAAAATTAAAGCAAAAGTAGAGTAAAATAGCAGCTTTTGTGATTTTCCAGAGTCCTACTGTTTCATCCACATTCGCTAGAAAATTTTAATAGAAACCTGTTTCACCTTATACTTAATTTTTCTTTTGAAATTGCAATCTTTACAAAATTCTGCAAAACAATAGTCTGACCCTGTATCCATTTCTGTCTCTTCTATCTATTTTAAACATTGAAATATTTTAAACACATACTTAAAGACACAAATAGCAAATGTAAGTATTAAATACCAATAATGTTATTTTGAATAAATCAACAACTGCGAAATCCCAAATTACGCTAACATTCCAGACGTGTGTCGTGGTGAATACAAATTGGGTAGCGAACAGAAGTAGGGACACCACATGTAAAGACCTAGCTGGACGTTCGGCTAGAGTAGCAAATAAGATGAAAAAGAAAATAGTGTATTCAACAAAACTCAGTGGAAGAAACCTGAAAATCCCTAGGGAATAAATATTGCTACGGAAAGTTGGAAACTTTCATGGCGAAAACTCAGACAAAGAGAACCAATGCGCTAAATGTAGCCTGATTATATCTGCATCTGTTTATAGAGTGAAGTTCGTCTGCTAAAGAACCCAATCTTTGGAAGACGGCTAGGCTGATTCTAATGATACAAAACTGTCATATCAGGGCTTAGTCACTAGTCAAAGTCTGTTCCAAATCGTGTTCCTTGTTGTGCTTATTAAGCTTTTTAATTCAATATTTTATATCATTCTTTCTAGAAACACGCTGATAAAAAATATTGTCAAGTCAACTTACATACCATCAGCTCACGCCTTTTTCGCATAGTGCAAGGCAGAAACTAAAGAATGCCATCTGCTACCATCCATTCATACTATTTTTACTTCATTTACGTTCATTACATCTGAGGGGCAATTTCCGTAATTTTAAGAACGTTAACGGTGAGGGGCAATTCTGGTAATTTTAAGAACGTACGCATTCTAATCTATCACAATCTGTCAGAAATTGTATAGCGTTTACCTACATTTTAGATATTTGGTTGTCGCTGAGATGAGATAACGACTAGATTTTGAACGTTTTTAATTACGGGAATTGGCCTTCGGATCTCAGTCTCAATATAGTAAAAATACCTATAATTTTCCTACATTTTTGACAAGTTTTTGAAATTTGATTGTCGCTGAGATGAGATAACGACTAGATTTTGAACGTTTTTAATTACGGGAATTGGCCTTCGGATCTCAGTCTCAATATGGTAAAAATACCTATAATTTTCCTACATTTTTGACAAGTTTTTGAAATTTGATTGTCGCTGAGATGAGATTTTGAACGTTTTTAGTTACGGGAATTGGCTTCTGGTCGTTCACGCACGCCGCGCCGTTTGCGAGTAGGTAGGTACTATGCTCCTGACCTTTCTGAAGAACATCACCAATAACTACCTAAACTAATAAACTAACTATTTAACTAATACCTACTAACATAATAAAGACGAAACATGTGCTTCATTAAGCTAGATTGAAGCTGAGATTAATGAGTAAGAAGAACCGTACAAACAGTTTAGCTGGTCACCCTACACCAGACACGAGTCAGATAAGGAAGTTGATCCAGGTAGACGGCACGTGCCCAGCATGGCAAACACACTACTCCGGTTTTCCCGCATTTGGCGCAAAATTATATGTCCCTCGCCTTGCTCAAACAAAAACGAACATAATAAGAGCCGACATGACAGCACGTCATGCATGAGGCATGTGCTGAAATTATGATGAATGTTACGAGAGAAGGATGACAAAAATACGATGTTCAATAAACGGTTTACATTCGGGATTCCTTTGTAAACTTGTTCTTTCTAGTATGTTATGTATGTTGTACTGTGTACATAATAAGATGCTGTTTGTAGAATCTCCAATGCCTAGAATGCAATATTATAATATCCAACGTCATATACAGGGTGTAAGGGACAGCCCTCCGCAAACTGATGGGGTGAATTCAGTATATCATACTAAGATGACTGGTACTTGAAATTATTTCAGGAATCTTAAGATAATCCAATAAACCTAATTTGTTTTATTACCTCACATGCAATGTATCGTAGCGAACGGCAGCACAGCGAGCCTTCGGCCGTCGAGTATTTCAACATCCATTGCTGTTTTACGAACATAAATGGAGTTCTGCGTACAGAGAATGTAATTTTATATTGAAATAAAGGAATAGTAACTGAAAAACGATTTTAAAAAATCCTGAGAAATTTTTCGGTGGAATATGATTCAAAATAAGAAGCTGAATGCACCCTGTTAGTTTGCGGAGGGCTGTCCCTTACACCCTGTATAGCTTATGTCATTGTTTAAGTTATGCAAATAATCACTATGTACTATCTGAAAATGTCGCATTCCGACCCCCAAGATACAGGCAAAGGCCTAGTTTGGAGGTCACTATCTAACCTGTTCTTGTACAACCTGATTATTAATAAATAAATAAATTAAAAAAAAAAAAATTGGTCAACTTCAAGTGCTTATCAATATGTTGTAATAATATGTAAAGGAATATTATATTTTTAGTTATAATCACGAATAATAAAAATATCTAGATTAATTCCAGTTTTACATTAACCACCAGATTACTAAGTAGACAGTTAATTAATTTTGTCGTTTTGGGAAATAATATTTGTAATAATAGACCCGTCTGTGATGTACGACCGTCCCAGTAACCTATTTCATTCAGTAAATCGATTCTCACAGTCGCACGCTAATAAAATTTCATTCCGACTTTCCTTAAAAAAAAAACAGTTTTAGTTATAAGTTTATGAAACACAGAAATTCGATTCGCTTTATATTACTACGTATTGATAATATGAAGCATGAAAGTAACAAATTTCTTTCTTTTTTTTTTTTTGTTTTGGTGCAAATCCTAGCCTGCATAACAACAGCTTTCTAGGACCTCGGGAAGTACCCTAGAGGATTTATTTTATATACAGACTTGCACCCCCCATTACGGGGAGGGTAAAAGTTACAGATCTCTTCATTTTTTTGTTGTTTATGTGCAAATTCTAGCCTCAGCCTGCATACCAAAGTTCAGCTTTCTAGGACTTCGGGACTTCTAGAGGATTTGATGAATCAGTGAGTCAGTCAGTGACAAAATCGACGTATTTTAGGTACAATATTAATCAAATCCAAAGTATAAAACCTAGACAAATGAAACTTAGTTGTTTTATAAGTCTGATAACTACATCTTATCAGGTAATTAGAACTCTCTAGCGTTATTCAGGCCGAAGATGACAAAGGCCATTTATAAGGGTTTGAAAATACGACGAAACACTTCGAGAAACGCAGGTAGTGCCCTTGCTTTTGGTTTTTGGCTCGTCTTGGCGGGGGCAATACCGTGCCCCCAGATGTTAATTAGATTCCAATAGCGTCCTTGACATTAAAAAATAAGACATAAATTCTCTCAAGTTTAAAGGTTATCGAAATATCGAATAATGACATATCATTAAAATAGCCTCCAAGAATAGAACGAGTCGATTAATATTAGCGCCTGAGAATCCTTTATAATATTATGAACGCGAAAGTTTGTAAGGATGGATGGATGGTTGTTACTTTTTCACGCAAAAACTACTAAACGGATTTAGATGAATTTTGGCACACAAATAGTTTATAACCCAGATTAACATATAGCATACTTTTGAGTCGGTTGTTTTTTTTTTATTTATAGTTACCTACATGTATAGTTTTGTTCCCGATTAATGGCACTATACTCCATTGGTTTAAATAGTTAAATAAAGGTAAACAGAAAAAATAATTCGTCTAAAACGTTGCTAAAATGAAGAGTACAACTGTAACGTAACATGACAACTGAAGTGACTGGTAATATGTTTAGCCACGTCACGTGGTTTCTTTGTTTAATAACCTAAACTAGGTGTCTCCAAACTACGGCCCGCGAGCACCAACAATCCGGCCCGCGCCATCGATTTCTTACTCGCCGACTAGTCCCAAAACGAAAATTTGCGCGTAATTCAAAACTACAGTATGTTGCTATGATGAGCTGGCTAGGTCCTGGCCCTTGGGGGCTTTAGTATAGGAGTTAGTCTAGCCCTTGGGCTAAAAAGTTTAGCGACCCATGCCTAAACCGATGGAGTATAGGCTCGCCTCCTATCACATCGGGACTTTGGGACTTGTAGGTACTAACTTGCGAAGTGTGAGTATATCCTATACTTGACCACTTCGTAGCCCTTCGAGGAATACAAGCGTCATGTTATGATATGATTCTAATTTCTATATACTAATACGACTGTCATTATTGAGTCTAAACATGCTTCAGTTATAATGACGTCACCTACGGCTATTTAATGTGCAATACATGTTCTTGTCGACATAGATGCATTACATTAACCATTTCTCATGACAGATGTTCAGAAAACAAGGTTTTCCATACATTATGTAAAGTTAAACAGTCCTCCCACTTCGAATAGTAATAACATATCTCACGAAATATTTCTCTATAACAGTTCTAGCAGTATTATAATAAAATTCATAAGGAAAAGAAGAAAAAAGTGAAATATAGAGAAAAAGAAGAAGAAAAGGGAGAAGAAGTAAAAGAACAAGAAGAAAAGAAGGAGGAGGAGTAGAAGTATCGGAGGAATATGTGCTACCTTTACTACTAGTTTTTTAGACACAACATATTATCACGCCGGTTTTTCCTGGTGGGTTAGGCAGAGGTGTGCCTAAGGTACACCCACATTTCGCCAGTCCCATAAACAGTGTCCTAGAGCGAGTGGTCCAAAGGCAAATGGGGTAAAGCGGAAATGGCCACCTATCGTTTAAAAATTTAAAAGTTGGTTATTCTCAACAGTGCAGAAAATTTCGCTAATTTAATCATTTTCAAGAAATCGACATAATGAGTTCAAATCTGTCGGGAAGATGCCTTGATAGTGTAGATACAAGATTATATTCCTATTTACGTTCAGTGTGGCTCTGCAACGCTTCAGATTTTATTTTTACTAGTCTTTTCTAACTTTTCATTATACTTTAGCGAAACTTTCTAGCCCAGATCTTTAAAAAAAATGAGAATATCACAACTTTAAACTTTTAAATGATCGGTGGCCACCTCCGCTTTACCCCATTTCCTTTTGGACCTGTCGGTATGGGAAATCCTGTATGTAATCAACCAGGCAAAATTCCAAACTTCGGGCTGCTGATGAGAAATTCCTACATTCAGTTTTTGAATAAATTCCTTTTTTTATTGGCTGTACCTTATACTACTGCTTATTCTTTTGTCACCTCACGTAAAATATTAATAAGTGATCTTCGTGGGTCCTTTACCATGGTGAGGTATTAAAAAAAGAAAATAAGTAAAGAAAAAACTGGCTGTAGTAAAACCGGTAAAACCGGTTTTGTAGTTGGGATGAATTTATCCAAAAATCAAACTTAACACTGAAGTTGAAAAACATGTTCTCCCATACATCGATATACGTCACTGTCAATTCTCCACTGCAAATGTAAGTTTGTAATCACAAAAAAAAATTGTATAAGTGATAAAATTACAAATTAACCATTTTCTGACTTTTTCCTTTAGGTACTTATGCTGTGAGACCTTGCTTCTTGCCAAATTTCATGATTCTAGGTCAACGGGAAGTACCCTATAGGTTTTGATTTATTTGCGAGTATCAAAATATCGAGCCTTTCCAGGAAGAACATCGTAAGCAACAATTTGCACTTTTTACAGGAAAGGGTTTTTTCTTTCCTATTTAACGATGTTTTCATTTACGATGATAATTTCTTACAACAATAAAGTCGTGTAAATTTTAAAATAAAATTTAAGTGTAATCGCGACAAGATGTAAAACTGTCTAATTAAGAGGTTACGAAGAAAAAATTGTTTTGTGATTTTTGGCGCTTACGATGTTATTCCTGAAAAGGCTCGATATGTCGCTTACAACAAAAACAAGCAAACAAAAAAAACACGCCCATCTAAATGGGCGTATTTTTGTATTGCGTTGACTTAGAAACAAGATTTTTTTAGAGCTCCAAGGCACCGTAAACCTACGTATTCGATAAATAGATTTCAACTTGATACCTCCACGATTGACTGACAGACAGACAGACGGAGAACGAAGTGATCCTATAAGGGTTCGGTTTTCCTTTTGAGGTACGGAACCCTAAAAGAGAAGTTCAAGCTACACTGTCCTGCAGAATTAGTAATGCATTTGATTTTTATTGTTGAATCCTTGACTTTAACGGGCATCCTGCGGTTGTGGATGACACCCGTCATCTCCTGTGCTCATCCGGCTTGAGTATCGTAATCGATAGGTATCAGTGGACACGTACGGAAATGAAGTATCTATCTAATTATCTAATTGAACAATAGTTTTTCGAACGAAAAATCAGCAGTGCCATTCGATGTGGCCGCCAGCGTTTTGGAAACTCTAATAGATTGTTATGTATAAGGAATCGATTTTCTGAAATTATTCCTACCGTCCAAGCACCAAAATTGCGTAACACATTTTCAATCACAATCCGGGGGTTTTGAAGAAATTCCTAATTCACTGCTTCATAGGTTCGAAAAAATCGTCTGCTCAACAATGTAAATAACGCAATGAACGTGGCTGAACTGTCAAAATTAAAGGAATTGCGATCAATAGGGTATATCACGCAAAGCTGAGACAGCAGATGGTGCCACATAAACACGAAGTAAACAAAGCAAACTGTCAAATGCAAGCGCCAACATTTTTCGGCGTTTTTCAACATAATTTCAGCTGTATCTCATCCTTGTTACTATAATTGTAGGTTAAAATAGGCCAAAAGTTTAAAAAAACATGCTTATAAGAATTTCAAATATATTTGTATTTGTGATATTGAACTACTATATAGTAAACTTTTAACGTTACATTCAAATAAATAGCACTAAAAATATTGTTTTACATTAGGTTAATACTAGGATATTATACTGGTCAGAACCTGTAAAATATCCTTCATTCTTATAGTCTTCAGCTCTAAAATGTTCAGAACACCACCTTTAATGTTTTGTGACTGTAAAATGTATCGTAGCATTGTATCACTGCTTGCGAAGTTATCCGTTTTTTGTGAATTTAATGAACACCTTCGTTCCTGCATATACTACCTAATGACACAACACTGATTCACTGACTGAGGCATTGTTACTATCTCTTACGGAATATTCCTGACGAACGGGTGTCACTAAAATAATATATCAGTAGATTGTAAACACACCAAATTTCTAATTAACAGTCATCTAACAATAGATATTTCTTTTTATAAACATAGATTAAAAAGTAGGCCTAAGCATGAAGTTTGTTTTTCTGTTTACGTTATTTATTTAATAATTTTATTTATTCCCCTTATAACGATCATTACAGGTTGCATTACCTAATGCAATTGTACGGGGTCATAAAATGAATTTATTATTAAAATTATGTACAATTTAAAATTATTAAGAACTTTAACCTTTTTACTATAACCTTTTTTTAGCTAGTGTTACCATGGACGGACGCCATGTTGTTCTGTTTACCAAGCATTTCAGGTGCGCCCTCTAACGGGATAAATTGTCAGTGTGGTTCCTTATTGTCAGTTTATGTAAAGCAATTACCCCGCAGGTCAATATTTTTTTTTTCTCCTTTAGTTAGACGCCTTAGGTTTGGGAAAATGCCAGTACGGTTCGTAATTCATAATTATCAATTGTACATTCTTAATGTATCATTCCTTAGTTCCCAGGACCTTCACCGAGTAGTGTATAGCTCATCCATGACCTTTAGTTAGTGACGTAAGAAATTTTTTGTGAATAACGTGTGTAACATTACAATTTATAGAATGACCATATCGATGTTGGATGACATTCTGATGCGGGCTTTGTAACTTTGTCATCACGCATAACGATAGCAGACCGGTTGTTGTTCCGTTTAAGTTTCTAGTATTTTATGTAGGTGCAACTTGACTGTGGTCAATTGCAGTCCATCGACGACGATCGATGACATCATCGCCTAACCCTCGAAAATCAATTCCTGGCGGGGTATTCAATGGGTGATAGGAAAAGTTTTCACGGTGAGAATTTTACAAAATATTGCGACAGAATCCGCAAAAGTGGACTGTGACTATAATATGCTGATTAGATTTAATTTATAGAAAAATCAAGGTTTAAAAAATATTCAAAATTAGCTTGAACGAAGGAAATTGATAAATAATAGTAGCAGATCTTATAATAGAACCTCCAGATGTACTGAGGTCATTCGACCTATAGGTAGATGTTATCTTATGGTGGTCAACACTTCACGCATACGTAACAGTTGATAAAAGGGCACCGTATTGTGAAAGGTTACAATCCTAATATACCTACCTATTATGTAACGTATCTAAAAAACATTTTAACATTTATCTACTTGGAACAACACTCTTACGTCAGTTTACATTTTACGATTTTCGCGTGATGATAAGTTAGCCAAATCTTTCTCCTCCTTAAAACTATTTCCGCTTTGACGTATCTACCTGGGTTTCTAGCTACTTAGTTGATAATTATACTTCAAAAATAACTTCTTAGGGTGGTATCATATATATTCCTGATATATTAAACGACAGTCGTAGAATATGATATGACTGCCCCCCCAACCCCCGCCCCTCTAATCCTACAGTAAACAAATGACAGCTAAAGCTTACCACTGAAACATTAGCCAATGCTGTATGCTCTGAAATACTGGTATATTAATATCGTATATCATTTTTAGGTTTCCGGACCCGAAGGGTGCCAAACGGATTAACCCTATTACTAAGCCTCTGCTGTCCGTCCGTCCGTCTGTCTGTCAGCGGGCTGTATCTCATGAACCGTAATAGGTAGTCAATTGAAATTTTCACAGACTATAGTTCTATTGCCGCTATAACACCAAATAATATAAATAAAATAAGGGTAAAAATTAAAGTAGGTCCCCATGCAATAAACTTTTGATTTTGAAATTTTTTTTCTTACCCTGGCATGTGCTGTGTCATTGTCTAGAACTCGTCGAGTTGGGTAAAAATATAGTTTTTTTATCTTCAAAAATGGATAAATAGGGGGCCGCAAAAGTTGTCAGTTTTAGACCATTTTTGTACGAGCTCTATCGCAACAACTAAAGAAGTTAGGAATTTGAAACTTCTGTACATTATGTATCCTGTATTTAACCAACAAATACTAAAAACGCCGATTCCTGTATTTTGTTTAAATATGGGTGATTTTCTGCGATTGCAAAAAATAACTTAGTCAATAAAAGTAATAAATCTTCGAGCGTTTTCCTGTAAGTTGTTGTAGACAATCTGCTTTGAGTAAACATCGTGTGCTACTGAGGAAGCGCTCATATATTTCGAAAAAGGAATAAGTATTTTATTAACCTTAATTGCTAAATTCTAATCTAATGGCAGATACATCAATTAACTCCAATCACAGGTGGGAACCTGTCAAACTTCTAGCACCGTCTCGAGTTCTGTGCTGATGTAACACGGAGATGAGCAGGTTTCAACACCAGCCGGTGCGTCCCCAAGGTCGGCTGCGATCGCCCATTCAATACCTGAGCGACACTCGTGCGCACATCAGTACGGGGTAGCATACAGCATGGACAAGACTTTGATAGTGTTTGCGTGCCTCTGCGGCTTCGGTGAGTACCTACCTATGTACCTTTTTTATGTCTCTTTCATTTTCAATATACCAAAAAGGAACAAAACGATCGTAATTTGAAATAAAAAATAAATCAATTTTTAAAGTCCTCATTTTTCCTTCTCAGTAAAAGTGTAAATCTTACATGTTAATAGACCGTGATACAAACGCACGTTTCAATGCAAGCTCTGTGCAATATAATCTCACTATCATAAAGTCAAATGAGCTCGTTTTTCCATTAATTAATTAATTAATTACATGGACACGTGTCGTATAAATATTTCATTAGAGGTAAATATACTGCCTGCTACCTGTAAATAATTAAACGGGTTTTAACAACTAATTAAAAACGAAATCGTTTTACCGGCAGTTACGGGATAACAATGGGTAAGATTAAAGTGGTAAACAATTATTTCATGCTATTAACTACTTAATTGACCAATTATACAACTGTTTGAATTAAAGAACGTAGGTACTAACGATATTTTATAAGAATTATAAAGAAGACGTTTTTACTTTATTTATAACCGACTTCAAAAAAGGAGGAGGTTCTCAATTCGGTGGTATTTTTTTGTAATGTTTGATAAATCGATTTGAAAAATTATTTTTTTATTTGAAAAGATATACTTCCAGATTGGTGGAAGTGGTATATGACTTTGTGTGGGGTAGGTACCACAACTAAAAAGTGAAAAATAAAAACTTTTTTGCGAAAAAACAACCGACTTCTAAAAAAAAACCACTACAAAGTGACAAATAAATTTAATTTCGGAAGTTGGCGGCAAAAAACTAAAAGACAGATCCAGAGACACCGACTTCCAAAATTAAAGTTATTTTTCACTTTGTAAGTAGTGTTTTTTTTTTGGAAGTCGGTTGTTTTTTTGCAAAAAAGCTTTAATTCTTTACTATTGGTTGAATATAAATAAATTCCCTTACCTCAATTAATTTTTGCAGTACCATGATCGGTACTGCAAAAACACCTAACATCAGTCAGGTAACCCTTTTTTTACCTCGTATCTATCTAAATATAAGCACCTACACCACCTCCGTACCTACAAAATTTACTAAACTACGTAGGTGATACCTCCTTGTTAAATTAAATATTCGTTATTTTTTTGTGTCTTATGTCTTTTTTTAATTTTGAATTGTTTTATATTCTTATGTTATTTACATTGTTCTCACACATAAAAGCAACAGGAATAATGTACAATCAATTTAAAAGTGTCTGTTGGTAAATGGTTTAATTAAAATAAAATTAAAATTAAAAAAAAAAAACATCCAAAACTATCCAAATTCGGTCAAGACGATCAAGCCCTATTTCGGTGCTGATATAAATATAGACAAACTTTAAACGCTTCGGCCAACTTTACTCATGGATACCTACGTTATTATTTGATATCATCAGCGTTGCCATTTGTCTTAAAAACTTCCTGCTGAACCAGAGGTTAGGTAATTAAATGTCAAAAAAGAAACGGATCAAAAAACGTGTTCATAATTAATGACAATATGTTGTAATTATGTGCATGGCAGGTAATACTTATTATTTACACGATTGTATATGATATAGATAGATAAAACATGTATTCAGTGTACACAAAAGACATAGCTCAACACACAAAAGCACAAATAAATGATAAAAAATTAGCACGGATTCTAGAACTCTCATCTCATCTCATATTAAAATGTCATACCGTCTGTCAGAACGTGATCAGTATAATTAGGCTTGAGTATCATTCTAGAAGACGTCAGAAGCTTTAATGATTTCTTTCCCTAAAATTAAATATTTCTAACTGGAAAATATAACTACTAAATATTCTGTAAGAGTCAATAGTTCACATGGCCATAGCAGTGATCTTTACCTCAGACTTAATTTACTCTACTATGTCTTAGCACAGAATCTAAGACGTCTTGTTAGTAAAACTGATAGCTTGTTTATGCAGCGGACTATTCTGAAATATTTTGCTCAGATCAGCATTCCATGGATTTTTTTTTTATTACTTCACATAACCTATTTAAGTATGTCGTAAAACGGCCATTTTTTATCACATCTTCGTGAACTTGAATCAATTGAAAATAGAATGCATCTTTATCTATTCGAATAAATAATGACCTTCAAGGTCACTTATGAATTCGCTTTTGAAATCCTTCTTTTATTACATAACATTTTGTTTACGTGCTCGCCAAATTGAGAAGAAGTTTGTGACCTGATAACATTAAAATTACATAATCACTTGCAAAAGGTCACTAATGCGTTAATAATGCGGCACATAACTAAACCTTTTAAGTTATTGATGATTATCGTTAAGCTTATTGAATTAAACGGCGATTAGATTATTAAACCATAATATGCTACTGCAGCTGCAGACGCTGATGAATACTTTGAGAGTGAACAACATATACCTACGTAGACCTGTATTACCAGTACCAAGTGGCATAAGATCTGAGTAAAAAATCTGAGATCTGGAAAATACCAAAGCCATCGAGATGATAAAGCGACAACATGAAGAAATTTCCGAAATTTCTCACTACTCATACTAAGATTTGGTACAGTGACTAATACTATAGGATGCTGTAGGGATTCAGAATAATTTCGTATACCTATTGTGAATAACCACATGATGCAATTCGTGACATATTACATACATGATGTGTCAGCTGCAGGCGTTCCGCTTTCACAGTTTTAATCTGTGTAAGCAATCTGTACCCGTGCAACTAAGAAACAATCATCAGAATCCTTATATTGGGAGTATTCCACGTATTAGTACCAGCTTAGTTTAAGCCCACGTTTGCATGGACGTAAAAATATTGCGGCGAGATTTTATCGGGCACTGGATTTTCAATTCTCGGTGTTGAGCCAAGCATTGAGAATCCAACAGAGTGCTTTCTACCACGTCGAAAAAACACACCGTTGGATTTTCAACTCTCGTGCGTTGAACATCCGAGCGGACGTCGGCTTAAAACTATTTTAAATTCTAATACTTTTCTTTCCAGGCTTAAAAAGCCGTTAAGTCTTTGCAGGAATAAGTGGACAAACTGTGGTTTGTTCTACAAAGACTAACAATTCGTAGAGTACATTCAATTTCTAATTTACTTATTTTTACCGGTGGAGATTAACATAATAATGTCTTCCGATGAGTCATTCTAGAAATAACCACCAGCCTAGTTTCTTAGCTTCAGTTCTTCCATTGAAATTCTAAAACGTCTATTATACGACTATTGTATACAAAATACAACAAATAGTTCTATTCTAGTCACCACGTCATGTTTTATGCAAAAATACAAATTGACCAAATAATCTTCATTTATCAACGGTCTCCATTTCTAGGGTTCCGTACCATAAAAGGAAAAAACGGAACCATTATAGGAGGACTTCGTTGTCCGTCTGTCTGTCTGTCAAGACCCTTTTTCTCAGGAATGCGGGAGGTATCAAGTTGAAATTAATATTAATTAGATATGCAGGTCTCGGTTCCCTTGGAGCTCTAAAATCAAGCTTCTAAGTCAACGCAATAAAAAATACGGCCATTTATACAACATATTTTGATACTCGAAAATAAATCAAAACTTATAGGGTACTTCCAGTTGACCTAAAATCATGAAAGGCAAAAAAC
Source organism: Fissipunctia ypsillon (assembly GCA_947568875.1). NCBI lineage: Eukaryota > Metazoa > Arthropoda > Insecta > Lepidoptera > Noctuidae > Fissipunctia > Fissipunctia ypsillon. The sequence goes on along the minus strand of OX387645.1, from coordinate 18,581,317 downwards.
AGGGCCTCACAGCACAAGTAAGGCAAAAGTCCGAAAAACGTTAATTTGTAGTTATAACACATAAAAAACATTTTTTGCGATTACAAACTTACATTTGCAGTTGGAGAATTGACCGTGACGTATATCGATGCTCCCCTACATCAGTATTTTATTTTATGTTATTTGATATAATTTGAATTTTATTTATTTATTTTTGTATTAGTTTGTATGTATGTAGTGTTTGTACAATGATTTTAATGTAATTTATATCTATATTGTGTACATAATAATGAGTCTATTGTGAAGGCTCCTGCAAACAGGCGCGACACGCGACGCTACACAAAGGCACCGCGTGTCGCGCGACTAGCGGTGCCTTTGTATCGCGTCGTCTGTCGCGCCTGTTTGCAGGAGCCTTTACTCGATAATTTATTAAAATAATAAAAATATACGTCACGGTCAATTCTTCAAAAACATGTTTTTCAACTACAATGTTCAGTTTGTTTTTGGGATAAATTCATCTCAACTACGGACCCCTTATTGTGCGTGGCCGGTTTTTTCTGAACCAAAATGCTAATTTCTTCATCCCTCGACAGCGGTCGCCCAATTCGGAGGCTTCGGCGCCAGCCCCAGCCCTGGTGCCTATAACTCTAGGAACCAGAACCAGCAGAGCAGGCAGCAGTACCAAGAGGCACCCAAGAGCAGACAGCAGTTCCAAGAGGCACCTAAAGCAGTTAATTTTGCTGGAGCGTGCAATGAGTTGAACGAAAGATACCCCGTACCCGGCAGCTGTGACAAATACATTGAATGCATTGTAAGTACCGTGCTCATTAAATTGGTTAAGTACATTATTTGAATTAGTAGGTATGGATAATGGATATGCATCCGTATTCGTCCCAGTTTTGAACATTACGATAGTAATTAGAATCATTCATTCGTCGGTGGTTCAAATTTCATCGAAATCGGTTCAGCCGTTTAGCCGTGAAAGCGTAACTAATAAACAAACTCACATTCGCATTTTTAATATTAGTTAGAAATTACTGCATGAGGAATGGGAATAGGTAATTAATACGGGCTGGTGTCCGCAACTCCACGTCAATGCGCGTATTTTGTGTACGAGTGGGAAAATCGATTATTCGATTCACCCTTTTCCTGCAGTACCTATTAACCTCTTCCTCCCTGGTCTATGTCAATCACATAAAGCCACAATTATCTGAAATTCTCACAGGCCATCTCGCCTAGCAAATGGTCTACAATTACGTCGTCTACCGTTTCTCGGTAACCACACAGGTCACACTCTAAGTTGATTTTTCATCCCAGACACATCAATTTACTTTAATATGAACCTCTGTGCTAAATTATTCACCCATGGTCATGTATGTGGGAAAGTGTTGACACAGACTGGGATCTTACTTTTAAAATAGGTCGTGACTACATTAAAGTCTGTGCGTACTACAAAGGCACTGACATGAGCTCCATTCTTTTGTGTGTAATCATGCGTCTCATGAATAATTCACTTAATAATCACAGATTCTGGTAATAAAGTTCGCGTTATTTACTAAACGTGATTCGAATGTGAGATTTGTGATTAGTAGCCGATCTTTGATTATTTTTAGGTGTTACTACACGGATATTGTGACTTTTATTATTAACATTATTTTCAATGTCATCAGCTCCATGGTATGATTAAATTTTCCCCTAAAGTACCTTTCGAATATTCTTAACTCTGTTGTCTGGTTCTCTGTAGTATGTACTCACTTTAGTTGTAGAAACATGGAATGATGGAAATCATTCATATACAGTAAAATTTCAATGATATACTAGCAGTGCCCCGCGGTTTCACCCGCATAAGGATTCGATTCCGTAGGGATATCGGGATAAAAAATATTTTATATATTAATCCGGGCTGTTAACTATCTGTGTGCCAAATTTCATATAAATCCGATTAGTAGTTTTTGCGTGAAAGAATAACAAACAAACATCCATCCATCCATCCATCCTCACAAATTTTCGCGTTTATAATATTTGTAGGATTTAAAATGTTTTTCGGAAATTGTGACTTACTTAGGAATGCTCAAGCAATTATTAATTCAATTCAACTAAAAAGCTATTGACTCATGAGTTCATGACATTACACATCAGATCAAAACAGCTTAGTGCAAACAGTTTGTCCATTATTAGGTCAAGAGAATGGCCAACAAAATCCGCTTGTGTGATACTGCGCTCACCAACCGCTTTGCCAAGCGTGATCATTATGGAAATATGTTAATGTAACACTCCAGAAATCCACTCTAGACATCTCATCATTATGCTCATCGTCCTGCTCTTAGCCTTAATTATTTGGTGTTTTCGACGCAGCATTCTATTACCAAAGAAAGAAGGAAGAAAATACGTTTATTTGCGGTAAACATGACGCAAAGAAAGAACACAAATACAAAAAAGAAACAAGTTGGGGCAAAATATGCGTCACATCTACACAAAACGGTCATCGTTCAGCATAATGCTGCGACCCTATGCAGACTGAGCCCCAGCGCTGGTTTTCAGCGACAGCCGGCGTTGACGCCATTCATTTGTAATAGCCGTCATCTCAGTAATCACCACCACCTTATTAGTCAGATGTGATGATTTTCGTTGTATTTGTTCACAGAATGGAACTTCGGAAGAAAAGCTGTGCCCCGATGGTCTTCGCTTCAACCCCGACGCCGTCGGGTACCCGTGCCAGTATCCCAATGAATATGCTTGTCTCGAACGATCCGCCAGCCTACGTGAGTAAACTATAAGTTTTTAATTTAACCAGCGGTTGCAGGGGCGTAGTTTTCATACAACCCGATTCCTATCGGCTTCCTTTCGGAACAGCCACTCTTCATACGGCCGAACCCAATAACCTATCTATCAACAATTTTGGCATACTGGAGATCGAAAAACCTATCTATCTATGTTTTAACGTCCCAATAATCTATAAGAGATTATGTAATCTTACCGGCCTGACATAAGGACAGATAGAATTATACTGTCTACTATGAATAGCGATCTGTCTTTTACTGAAAATAGGTTATTGGGTTTGGCCGTTAATGTCCACTATTGCCAAATAATATGGTAGATCTGTGTGTCTAACTGTGTATCACATCACATTACATAATTGTATTGAATACCAGTTTAAGATATCATATGATTAAAAACCTACAGTTTTTGTCCGAGTTTATGAGGACTGAACAATTTTTTCTTCGGCTTCCTCTAATGAAAATTGTAGCTGCGCCACTGAGCGGTACTCTAAGTGATTCCTTCAATTCACTAAAAATTTCTCTTAGCCCCAAGCCCTAAATGCGTGGCCTGGAATATTTGACATCTATATTTCTCAGGGAATATTTGTCAATCGCCAGACTGTTTAAAAATAATTCCGATCGATGTCACCTGACAATTGAAAAATTGGTACTTATTACACATGCCATTGTGGCTTTTCGCATTGTTTCCGATGGGTTACTTAGATACTAATTTTAGAGCAAAATGTTAGGTTGAATTGAATACTCGTTTTCACTAAAACTGGCCATCTATTTAGGTGTCGCCTAGGATTATTGAAAACGAGCATTAGTGTTTAATTACTAGTGGACTAAGGAAAAGTCATAATGTGTGAGGATCAGAAATAAATGTTGATTATCGCAGACTTAAACCGACCACTGATCTTATTCTTCTTACCGCCTTCTATCATTGCTGATTTCAGATATGCTCAGAAATATATTACACTCGATTCGATTTCTGACACACACAATAAATATTCCAGCTGCGGGGTACGCTAGAATATTTATTGTGCATTACATAAATTAAGTGAACTATTGAAGGTAACCGCGATAGGTAAAGGTTTTATCGCGAAAATTTAAGGCTTAGGTACTTAAAGAAATACACTTTTTTTTGTCAATGCTTTGTTTATTCAGTTCGCTTCTATCGGAGTTGTTTCTCAAGATACATAAACGATTTCTAGTTTACCTTTTGATATTAATATGGGTCTAATAATATGGGGCAATTCAACAGACAATGATAAGACATTTATTGTACAGAAGAAATGTGTACGAGCTATATGCAGTGTCGGTCCACTTGAATCTTGTAGGCCTTTATTCAAAAAACTAAAACTATTGACCTTGACCGGCATGTACTTGTTTGAAGTATCGGTTTTTGTGAGAAAACATAATGAATTCTTTAGATTCAAAGGTGAAAATTACACTAAACAGAGACCAAGAGATGCAACAAAAATTTTAGTTCCTTTTTGTAATACAAATCTAATAAAAAAGAATGTTTATCATATGTGCATAACAATTTTTAATAAATTACCTAAGATCACAAGGGAGCTCCCATTTAAATATTTTAAAATTAAACTGCGTCAATGGCTAATAGAAAATTGTTTTTATAGTTTACAAGAATTTCTACAACATAAATAAATTTTATTTATTTTTATTTTAAGCTTCCTAATGTTTTATGGCGTATCTATTTTTTATCTTAACTTTAAAGAATTTTTGTTGGGTAGGTACATAAAGAAAAAATGTTATTACTTAACTTTTGTTGTGTGTACTGTATATAGTTTATTGTAGTTAACTTAAAATTTACCTTAATTTTAAAAATTATATTAGAATATAGGTATTTTTTTGGATATTCTGTATATCTTATTTAAAATAAGAACTTACTTAGGTATTAATGTAAAATTAGGATTTGCATGCCCTAAACAGGCAAAATATGGACTGTACATTTTAAACCACCATTTTTTTACAACTGGTAACACTTGTATTTTCTGCAAATAAATGTTTCTTATTCTTATTCTTATTCTTATTTTCAAACGGGAACAAATTAAACAAGAAGGTAATAAAATATGTGATATTCACGTCCACAACTTAATTTAAGTAACTTGACCGCTTGATTTTTATTCATTCAGCGAGACACGTATCAGTATTAAATAGACAAATATAGAGTTCTTTTTTCAAATCGTACCAATAAGAATCTGTCTCTTATTAATCAATCAGGAGGACTCTCAAAGAGGGCGTTCCCGTCCCTTCATATACTTAACAATAGCTAGATTGTAAAAGCCAGAGGCAGACCACCTATCATGCGCATGTGTCAAAGTGTTTTTTTTTATTATTCCAGAGCCCGCTCAGCCAACTGACCAGTGCGAGCACCAGTTCGGTTACTACAAGCTTGGAGATAGGAGCAACTGCAGCTACTTCAGGAACTGTGTCAGCGGAGTAGCTTACGACTTCCAATGCCCCGAGGGTCTGGCCTGGAGCTCCACCACCTACCGCTGTGATTGGCCCGATGAGGTTGAAGACTGCGATGCTGAAGGTACGTCTGTTCATCTTCTTGTCTCATATTATCCGGCTCGATCTTTATAGAAGAATAGTTTACGGCGTTGCCAAAATATTAGCCAGTTAGCAAGATGGTAGTGAGGCTGACAGCTCAGGATGCTCCATACGTAGGATAGTCTATATTATTGAATCACCACTCGTGGAAGCTAGATTTATTGCCTCTGACTTTTCTCACGTCAGAAACAAGTTTAAATATGCACGTGCAATAATACTATTAATTTGCTCATTTAAATTTTTAATCAACATCCTTGTCCGTGGCAACTAAAATTTCGATGTTATTTTCGAAGATTTTTTTTTACAATATTTTTTACATAATAAATATTCATTTTATCTATTTTTTTTTCTGCTTATTTATGTAATTTACTGGCATACGCGGTGTCTAAACTGATATGATAACTCAAGTTAGCAGGTTATGAGCACACACCGTATTGCGAAATCATTTACTCGTAGGTACCACTTATGAAAGTTGTGTCGTAAAATTCGATATTAACAAAGGGAAGGTCTTAGGTTACCAAGAATCTTATATAATGCATGTACGAGTACTACCTGCTTATAGCTTCTCTTATTCTAAATTCGGCCTAAATTCTTTCAAGTAATAAATAATTGACTATATTTACAGCTTTCCTTGGCTTCCGCTGCCCTGAGGTTCCAGAATCAAGGGAGCTAGGCCCCCCTGCCGGCTTCAGATTCTACAGGTATGCGTTACATAAATACGTGCAATACTTAATGTATTACAAAAGCCCGACTATTATAAAAGTGATAGAGATTGAAATTCCAAGAACTGGTTACCTAATAGGGGACCGGTCAGTCGGTGTCAGCGCCTGCTTAAATGTCAGCAGATGAGCGGTGACCTTGCTTATGTAACCTCGTTATTAGAAATACCAGCGGTTTGCTCACATCCTCTTATGATGTATGATAATGTAGTGTCTAGTTGCTTACATTACACATTCTTGTCGCGCCACTTTTTATAAGTCTCTACGAAATTTTCTTGTTTTATTTCTGGTAGTGTGGATTTTGCCCAGATTCGACCTCGGCGTTGCAACGTGGCTTTAATGTATTCCATGACCATGATAATAATTTAGATTGGATGCACAATGCAATGATCTTCTTCCGTCAACTGAAGCAAAGTTCAATCCTAATAAATAAAGGAAACAAAACATACACAAGGTTAATCTATATAAATAAAAAGAAAAGTCCTGACTGACTGACTGACTGACTCAAACTCAAAGCATTTATTTCAAATAAACCAATTACAGGCACTTTTGAATTGCCAAAGAGTCGGTCAGTTAGTCAGAAAGTTGAAGCTAGTTGCCCGTTCCAAAGCGTAGATCTCTATGGAGAAGAACGAGCAAGAAACTCCACGGACACTCTTTTAAATCAAAATATTGTTACAAAATATTGGTTACATCATTCATGTTGAAATTAAGTATGTGAGAACAATGTAGAAAGACGTGCACGTTAAAAGCATCCGCAACAAAAAGGTAAAAACCAAAAAGAAAGAATAAAGAATTAAAATAAGCCGTGACAGCTAAGGATGACCAGTCCCTACTTACGGACTGACAGACTCATCTACGCCCAGCCCAAACCATTATATCTAGAAAGCTGAAATTTTGCACAGAGGTTCCCTTTATAATTTAGGTAAGGAATAAGGAAGGGTTTTTCGAAATTCAACCCCTAAGGGAGTAAAATAGGGGATGTAGGTTTGTATGGAAAATCGTCATTTTTGTAGTTTAAACCATGAAAATTGGTATTTAGCATTCTGGTTAAAAATTTAAAGTTTTTGGAAAATCATCCCGTAAGGGGGGAAATAGGGGATGAAAATTTGTAAGGAAGAAATTAGTATTAAGCCTTTTGTTTAGAAATTACGAATGGCGTGTTTTAGCGTTTTTGGAAAATCATCCCTTTGGGTGCTAAAATCTTTACTAATTCATCATCGCTCAGCCCTACTTTCGTCATCGCCAAAGACACTTTAGTCATTCAGAGAACAACTTACTTTAAAAGTTTACTAAGTACCGTACCTGTAATTATTTAGGTAACTGTTTTTTTCAAAATTCCCACAGGATAGGGAATAAAAAGGATTTATATTTTCGCTTTAAAATTGCCTTTAACCATGGAAGTAGGTTTTTTCCCGTTCCGTTTTATATTCCGTTACTATTGTTAGGTTTTAGGATGTTCTATCCTCCAGCAATCAATCCGCGCGCCCCTCCTCGGATACTATATAAGCAGTTCGAGAAGACATTGTTTGGCTGGATTAACACATACGCTACTTTTAATCCCAGTAGTACATTCCCATGGGATATTTCCCGACATCTACGCGTGACGCGGGCGAAGCCGCGGGCAAAAGCTAATTACTTAATAAAAGGAAAGAAGCGATAATAATTATAATTTACAAAAAGTCTTCATATCGGAGCCCTTCTCTGGGACCTTGTATAGTTTAGACTATTAACTAATAATAATTTCTTGTGAGCAATAAATTAACCACTTTGCATATTAATCTATAAACCGGATCAATATTTTATTACTTACGAAGACTACTAATTTTAATATTCATTTAAATTCAGTTCTAGAACGATGATCGGTCCTGAATCTCGATTTAGAATTTGATTTGAATTGCGATTAATTTAAATCTGCCAGTTTTGTATCAAGTTTCATATCATAGCATCGTCTTTGTTAAAATAAATATTCCTTCACTTGGAACTGTTAAACAAAAATAATCTAAAGTTATTTTAATATTACAGGGCCGACAACAACTGCCAGAAGTACTTCCTCTGTATAGGCACGAAGCCACGTGTGCTGATCTGTGGTAGGAACACCGCCTACGATGAGCTGACCAACACCTGCGTGCCGGCTGATGAGGTGGACGCCTGCCCCGTAGAAATCAGGACGGAGGCTGCTCGCGCTAGGGAGTATGCCAGCCAACTCCTCGCCAAAGAACAGGAGTTTAACGCCAAAACCACCAAAAAGACGCGATACTAATTCAAACTAAAACGTAAAGCTGGGTACCAACGACCACCGCGCACGAACGGTGCTACACATGCTCGTGGTCACAACTGATGTGCGAACATGGTCGATAGCCAGCTTTAAAAATAACCTCGCAACGCAAGGTTTGCACCCTCTGCATCACATCTGAACTTTGATGCTCAGCGTTTGGGACATGACCTAATCTCTCCCGAAAGTAGTTCTAGTCTAAAACTAACAATTGAGTTACCATAGCGTCTGTGTTATGAAGTCATAGAATAATCATGTTTTTTACTTGTTTTTATATTTTATTATTAATGTTTTTTTTTCTTTCATCCTGTTTCCGTTTTGTATCAGGGCGATTGTGCCACAAATAAAAATGTTAGGATCTAGTGTAAGATTTCTCATAAGCATAACTGTTAAACTACAACTTTTTATTTTTTTATAATTTAATGTTAAAATCTTAACGTCAACCTGCATCACCATTTTGTATTTTAACAACTTGAACTTCTTCTAGGACTACATCTGTGTCATAGACGTAGTTTGTACATTTATAGTGTATTATCTATGGACGTAATGTTCCGATACCAAAAATTATGGTATCAATAAATAAGTAATGTTGAATGTCTTGTTACAATATTACAATAAAATATCTCAAACTTGAAACGTGTTTTTCATATTACGGCCAAACCGCAGTAATTCTACTTTTGTGTACCGTTAATGAAAGTCAATTAGATATATAGTTTAGATGACATATTTTGGCATAAAAAACTTTTTTACAAAAAAAAAACAACAGACTTCAAAAAAAAAACTACAAAGTGAAAAATAACTTTACTATCGAAAGTCGGTGTCTTCGGATCTGTATTTTAGTTTTCTGCCACCGACTTCCGAAATTAAAGTTATTTTTCACTTTGTAGTTTTTCTTTTTTTTAGGAAGTCGGTTGTTTATTCTTTTTCACTCTTTAGTGGGTCGCTTTGTAATTTATCTAAGTTACAATAGCCTAATATCAACTGCTCATCACCTTTTAAAAAATATTGCTTTTCTCGATGCAGCGACGTTAATTGTTGAGAAGTTCTCCTGGTACTTCACCATCAGCTCCACTTCACCAAATGAATTGTGAAGAGCATTAATTGCTTAGCAACCATATGGGTGCTAAGCACTTTAATATTAAAGTAATCGAATCCCAACCCGTGAAATATTGAGTAGTTTCGGTAACCATCTGTGGTCTTTATCATCAGTTCCACTTCACCAAATGGTGCTAGCTTTCCAAGAGCAAATACACAAATTACTATAAAAAATACCCTAATCGCTATAGGTGTGCCTATAAAATTTGAGCGTTTCCCTCGATTTCCATGGGACCCCCTCATCAGATTCTGACTTGGTGACAATGGGACCACCTCGAGAGCATACCCTTTCAAACAAAAAAATATTTTCAAAATCGGTTCACAATTAACGGAGAAATCGGTGTTTTATGACTTTGTTGATATATTCGAATTTTAAGTATAATACTAAAGTTATATGTTTAAATTCACTTAAACTCAATCTTGTCTATCTTTTAGTCTTCAAAATGAAGAAGTTGGCGATAAATCCACAGCCAAGGTGTCTTTAAAAGAAATACTAGTAAAACGTAGTTCAATTAAAGGACAAATTACAAAATTTAAAAACTATGTAGACAAAATTAGTAAATTACCCGAGTTATCTTATACTTATAGACTTTGCTGAATTAAGTTTAAGAATACTTAAATAAGTTTCAAGGATTATCGACAAGGTTTGATGATTTGCAAACAGAGATTGAAGTTTTAAATGCTCCAAATATGCAAGCAGAACTTGATGAGCGAGAACGCATTGAACAAGATATAGTTCAAAATATAGCTATAGCCAAGACGGCCCTACAACAATATAATAGTGATGATGATGGTAAGCGCCGTCAATCTATCTTTATAAATGCGGATTCGGATCATCAACATGTGGGTTTTAGATTGCCTCAAATACAAATTTCTAAGTTCGATGGATCACACTTCCGCTGGCTCGAATTTCGGGACACACGTCTTAGTTTGGTTCATAAAAATGAGCGCATTCCAGATTTACCAAAGTTTCATTATTTCGTTTCTTATCTGGATGGTGACGCTGCGCGTATTATATCAAACCTTGATGTATCTTCGGCTAATTACCAAGAGGCTTGGAAACAGGTTTGCGAGCGTTACAATAACAGAAGGATTCTTATGAATTATCACCTAGATTCTTTAATAAATATTCAACCAATAACACGTGAGTCAGATAAGTCTCTTCGGTATTTAGCTGATAACGTCACTAAAAATCTAAGAGCTTTAAAGAGGTTAGGTCTATACAAAGACCATTGGGACATGTTGCTAATATTTATTTTATTGCTTAAATTGGATAGGCGTACCATACGAAAGTGGGAAGAATATCGCAACACAATAGATTGCGAGAATGACGTGCCCACTGTGTAATAAATTCTTAATTGATCGCGCTAATGTACTAGAATCATTTAATCAGAATAAATCTATAAGCAACAATAATAATAATTCTAAAAAAACCTCTTCTAATCAATTTCAATCAAATAACAATAAATATTTCTCTAATAAATCAAGTCGTAACCAAAATACCAATGTCGTTGCATCCACTTCTCAATCTCGTAACAATTCTTCAATTGTTTATCTGTGTGTAGTATGCAATGGAAATCATAGGATTTATGACTGTCCAACTTTTAAATTAAAATCCATTCAAGAGAAAACGTCATGCATATCCCAATATAAATTATGTATAAATTGCCTGCGCCAAGGCCATACTGCGTCTGAGTGCGGCATGGGTTCGTGTCGGCATTGCAACCAAAAGCATAATAATCTTCTTCTCCACGATCCTAGCGTATCAGCTAACTATAACACAATAAACGCAAATGATGATAGTAAAAAGGAGACCTTAGTGGCTTTCTCTCAACAATACAATGGTCATGTATTTCTATCTACGGCTATTATAGAAGTTACATCCTCTAAATAACAAAAGCGAAAGGGTTCGCGCGCTGTTAGATAGTGGCAGCCAATCTACTTTCATTACAAAATCCCTGCAACAAAAATTTGCTTTAATGTGTAATCCGTTAAATGCATTAAATGTTATAGGGATATGAAACAATAAATGTGACACAATATTAGAAAGTTGTGTTTACTCACCTAAAATCAATCCATGGCACTTACCAAGTTGTCTAGCTATGTTCTCAACCAACTTACCGGAGACATTCCAAAGGTGTTCGGCGATATAAATCACCTGAAAATACCAAAGAGTATTACATTAGCTGGTCCTAAATTCAATGAACCCGCTGCCATTGAGATACTCATAATTGGTGCAGACATCTTCTGGGATATACTAGTTGGCGGACAACGATCCCTAGGCCCAAGTAATCCTAAATTGCAAAATTCTAAATTAGGTTGGATTATAGCCGGCCCTATCAATGCACCAAAAATACAATCAAAATATTCAATACGATCATGCAATTGTTCCAAACAATAATTTGGATGAAATTCTCACTAAATTCTGGGAACTCGAGAGTCTCCCTCAAAGAAAGATCATGTCCCAAGCCCAACGAAATAGCATGTGAAAAACAATTTGACAAAATCACAACTCGTTTGAATAATGGCAGATTTAGAGTGAAGCTACCACTAAAGGACTCACCTGACTGCCTCGGTGATTCTTATAACCAAGTAAAAAAAGTTTTAAAAATATCGAAAAAAGATTTAGAAAAAATCCGACACTAACGTCACATTACGTAGAATTTATACGTAAATATTCGAACCTAGGACATCTTTCAGAGTCACCTGTTACAATAACAAATCCTTCACACTTTCAATGTCATCATGCTGTATTCAAAGAGGACAGTGAGTCCACCAAGATTTGAATAGTGTTTGATGGCTCAACTCCTACAACCTCTGGCTGCTCTCTAAATGGCATCTGAATGGTTGGGCCTAATCTGCAGAATTCTTTATTCTCCATTTTAATTAGAGCATATCAATATAAGTACATTTACATTTGCGGGGCTCCACATCGCTGCCAGTGCGGTGAAGCCGTTGACTGCCTCGGACATCATGGCCTGTCTTGTAGTAAGAGCGCAGGCCGGATAGCACGGCACGCCAGCATTAATGACATTATCCGTCGTGCTCTTGTCACCGCCGGGGTGCCAGCTGTTTTAGAACCCAACGGCTTGGCACGCGACGATGGCAAGAGACCAGACGGAATGACCATAATGCCTTGGAAGTTAGGCAGGCCTTTGGTGTGGGATGCAACATGTGTCGACACCCTTGCGCCATCCCATCTTCCTAGTACGGCGGGCTGTGCTGGGGCGGCTGCTGCAGGTGCGGAAAACCTCAAACGGCGAAAATATTCCGATCTTTTTGGGAGTTATATGTTCGAGCCGTTTGGGGTTGAAACACTAGGGCCATGGGGTCCGAGTGCCCACTTGGTTTTCCGAGACATCTCCAAGCGGTTGGTCGACTCTTCACGTGACCAAAGGGCTGGCCTATTCTTTGGCCAAAGAATCAGCATCGCCATACAACGTGGCAATGCTGCCAGCCTTTTGGGCACTTTTCCTGTTGACAGCGATGCGGACGAATTTTTTGATGCCCTATAATTATATATATATATATATTTTTTACATTTGTACATATTATAATTATTATTTTAAGTCTGTTAGCTTATATATTATGTAAATATTATGTATTGGTTTAGTACATTTAATGTATAAACAAATAGTTATGGATCCACATGATTGTTATAAAAAAAAACGGTAAAAGATTTATAATTTACAAATCTTTTTTTGGGTGTTCTCTATGCGATCAATGTATTTGTGGTAACACGGGTTCCATATTTCAGACGCGTATTCCAAGCGGCTTCTGACAAAAGTACAGAATAGATTTTTTAAGGTTTTGGCTTGTGTGAAGCACTTGGATAGCCGCATTATGAAACCCAGTGATTTCGATGTCTTAGCAACAATTGCATCTACATGCAATTCAAAAGTGAATTTGGAATCATGATGGACACCCAGATCACTGATGGAATTAGATCTGGGTAGTACTTGATCACGAACAGAACAGAACAGAACAGAACAGAACAGAACAGAACAGAACAGAACAGAACAGAACAGAACAGAACAGAACAGAACAGAACAGAACAGAACAGAACAGAACAGAACAGAACAGAACAGAACAGAACAGAACAGAACAGAACAGAACAGAACAGAACAGAACAGAACAGAACAGAACAGAACAGAACAGAACAGAACAGAATAGAATAGAATAGAATATTCATTTATTTGCTCAGAATGTAGGTATTTACAATAAGGTGGTTACGATAATATCATACGAGTTTAGTAGCATTTGACGATAGAAAGTATCAGTCTTAGATATGTTGTCTAGTATTTATATTAATCATGTTACGTCATTAATTTATACAGGGTGGGCCATAAGAGTGTTGGCGATTTAATTCTTTAATTTCTCGGGAACGCGTGGCGCGGAGCGGCGGGGGAATGTCTTGTTAGCCGCGCCGCTTCCTGGAAATTTATTTGCCATGCAGCCGTGGTTTCAACAAGATGGGGCCACATGTCATACGGCTAGGGTATCCATAGAGCTGCTGAAAAATGTTTTTCCCGGAAAACTCATTTCGAAAAGGGGGGATATTGAATGGCCACCACGTAGCCCCGATCTCTCTCCATGCGATTATTTTCTATGGGGCTACCTCAAATCCGTGGTCTACGAGAATAATCCGATCAATTTAGAGCAGCTGAAGAGGAATATTATTCAGGAAAGTAACAAAATACCGAGAACAACTTTTCAACGAGTGTTCTAAAATCTGCAACTTCGGTTCCAAGAGTGCCAAGCAGCCGAGGGAAGTCATTTGGACAACATTATTTTCAGATCTTAAAATTCCCATGTTCCCACTTTTTAAAAATACAAATATATTATTTAATGTTTCGTAGTCCTTTTTTATTTGAATATTGAAACCGCCAACACCTTTATGGCCCACCCCGTATTTACATTTCAATTTGTTACTTTAATTAATTGTAGTATCTACAGTAAAAAGTCATGATTGACCTACTGACTAATCTATATTAATGCAAAGTTATTTAAAAGTAGGTCTTCAATGAAGACAATACATATCTCCTAGGTACTGAGACACAATCATTTATTTCAAATTTAAAATATTTATTAAATAGATTTGAGGTTGAGCTACGGCTTATGGGCAGTCTTCTCAATTGCCGTAATCAGCAGTTGCCGTAATCATAGTGACCCGAAGTTGGATTGCAGTTGCCGTAATCAGCGTCTGCACAGCGACCCGAAGTTGGATTGCAGTTGCCGTAATTAGCGTCTGCACAGCGACCCGAAGTTGGATTGCAATTGCCGTAATTAGCGTCTGCACAGTGACCCGAAGTTGGATTGCAGTTGCCGTAATCAGCGTCTACACAACTACCCGAAGCTGGGTCGAAGGCGAGGCCAGAGTCGCACGACAGCAGCCGAGCGTGGCCTTTCTCGCACGCGAAGAAGTAGGTATTGTTGCCCAGGTATCTGCAAAGAGAGAGAAACCATTAGAGAAGATTAATAGACACTTCGTTTGGAGTTATTCCAGTCTGGTCCCAAAGTCAGATCCACTGGCAATTAATGGACCTGTCTTTTCCACAATTGGATTAGATTAAGAGGATCAGATTGGAATAACGGGTCCATATTGGCTCACCTAAAGTTCTTTACCCGAAATTGTTCTTCCTAATGATTTGTAATCCGAATGATCACTCTTCCTAAAAATTTTCATCCTAAAGTTTTCATTCATACTATTTGTAGTGCTACCGGCGATGTTCATAACACTCATGTTTCCGAAAATTGTAAATATATTTAAACTCCTACTGTTTTTTATCATATCGCTTTTATCCCTAAACACTATAACTATACCTGAGATAATTATGTCTAAAAAACCAACTGTTTAGAATGATTAAAGGTCGTTTCACTGATTTTTGTCTTAAATGAATGAAATTCAGGTCAGAGTGTCGTCTTGGGGGCACTGAAAAAAATACTTAGAAAAATTTCGCGACCAATTTCGAGGTAGCGATCGCCGGCCGCTGCCCCGGCACCGCTCGCTTCGCTCGCTCGGCTCGCGCGTAGTTGGTCACAGTTCTAACCTAACCTAACCTATAGATCCCTTATGAATAAAAAGAAATCTAAACAAAAAAGATATGACTTTGAATAATAGTGTAAAAGATGGTTATGTTGAGAAAATATAGGAAAACAAATAAAAGTTTAATAGATGTTTATTGCTACTGACATTATGAAGTTGAATGCTTCGGAATTATGAACATTAGAGACAGAGTAGTTAGGAATTGTGATTGTTAGGATGAAAAATGTTAGGAAGAACATTTTCGGATTTCCAATTATTGGAGTTGAAAATTTAGGTGAACTTTGGCGCGCCCGGAATAACTCTTTGTTTTTAATGTGATGACAAATGAACTGACTATAAAAGCGATTTAAAATGAATAAAATTAGGTATTAAGTATATTACTGGTAGTTGGCGTCGTCCAGTGGCATGCCGTCGGCATTAGTTGGGCAAGAGAATCCGAGGAACTCTGAAATATGATTGAATAACATTCAATATCAAACAACATAATTAATAAGATCTATCTAGTCGAATAACATGTAACTGAGTAGAAGAGCTACCTCCTTCATCTCACAAGTTAAGAGACAAAATTCACAATTACACAGGCTAATGATGATGAAAAATGGTAAACAAAATGTAACCCTGGGTGTATCATCATTACCCGTATCAGCTATTTCGATTTGCTCGGGAAAGATTACAATGTATAGTGACGTATACATACGGTCAGGATTGCAAGAGGCGACGAGGTGGGGCCAGTCACAGCTGCTGGTGTCGGGGTTGAAGGCCAGGCCAACGGAGCAGTTCATGTCGAAAGCCCTACCGGCCACACACACGCGGTAGTGGCCGCAGTTGTCAGAGGTGGCGAAAGGCGACGGGAAGTAACCGTTCGGTTGAGGACAGTCGGGTGAGGGCTGAGCTGAATCTGAAAGTAGGCTACCACTTAGGATAGAACTAACAATAACAATATGTAGTTTTTCGCCAGAAGCTCGCAGCTGCCATCAAAAGTGAGAAGCCTACGTAAAAATTATTTTTGCACGGGACGCCGTGCAAGTCATTGTTTCAATCCACCCTGACGTAATATTACCTATACGAGAATTGTATCAGTTTGTCTGCAAAAATATTTTTTATTTATTCTTATTGTGTCTGGTAGCTAGAAACTTTAACTTTTCTAACAAGCATACCGTTCAAGATTCTGATTATCTGAAGTTTGATTATCCATGCATTTCTCCATATAAATTAAGGAAGACTTGTTATTGGCTGTCAACTAAGTCGGCATCTTTTGGCTTCGTAATAGCCCCTTCACTGTCGTGATATACTTATACCTACAAACATATAAATGAAAAACATCCACCGGGACGTTGGTCCAGTATTAAGAATGTATTAAGTACTTACGGGCAGAACCAGAGCCTACGCAGGGCACGTCAATGGGGTGTCCACAAGGGTAGCTGGGCCACGTAGCTTCGGGGTTGTAGTGCATGCCGTGTGGGCAGGACATTTCTTCTGCGACGAATTCCTGTGAGAATAACAAATTTGTGATACCAAATCCACCGTATACTAGAATAAAAGGTACTGGAACAGAGCCCTGGGGCACGCCTATTATAATATACCTATACGTGTGTGTGTGTGTGTGTGTGTTATGTGTATAAATAGTTTAATAAGGTTTTTAATGGGCCTCAGTCGCCTGATAACAAAATACTTATTATTAATTAATATTATAATGTACCTAAAGATTATACAGAAGTCCATACTTTCAGCTATATTGTTAGATACCTGCTAAGTTAGGAACGTATTAGACAGAAATCATAAGCGGTCTTCCAAAAGCATTGTGTTCACAGCTTTCTATGATGTTTATGAACTATTAACAAAAAGTCAGCGCATTGCAAAGACAGTTTCTTTGGGACTCATTTTCTCATCTTGTGTTGTCCTTTAGGACTGTCAAGATTCTGTCTTCTGCCTACTCCTTCGCGGAAAACAGTCGTAACGTGATGTTTCGTCGGAATACTTACAGTGCATTTTATAAAGGAGTCACAGCTAGTGTCCATCTTGCAGTAAGCATTTCTCTGATGGCAGATAGTGCTCCGAGGGCCGTGCTTCGCGATAGATGAACCACAGGGTCCTTGAACCTGAGCGGTGCCTGCTTGGAGGAAAATTTAACATAATTATTTGGACTCCCCGTCATAATCAGTTCGTAGATCAGATCTTTACATTATTATCTTGGAGTCAGTAAAAATATAGTAAAGCCAATGTTCAAATACATACTCGTACTTATTGTTTTTTAACCTAACAATTAGTTTAGCACTTAGAATATTTTAATAAAATAATGGTTGGGCAATTTGGAAATGTGCAGATATTAATGTCATAGAACTCTCAATATACGATTTATTCATGGTAGGTACATTGCAATGCAAGAATGCAAGTGTGCAAAGTTTTTTACTTCACCCGAGCCATTCAAGCAAACATCAACTAGCACCTCAAAATTAAATGCTCATTATTGCACAATTCCCACAGATAACAAGTGTGTTTGTCCCAACATTAAAATGGTAAATACAACAAAATACCTTGGTGCTATAATAGATGAAACACTTTCGTTCAAACAACATAAAGAAGCTTTAAATAATAGAATTCACAAGTTGATATTTGTTTTTAAAAAGTTACGCTATATTCCTGACAGAAAAATAGTTAAACAAGTTTACTTTGCTCTATGTCAATCGATATTAACTCACTGTATTACCACATGGGGTGGAGCAGGTGAAACAATATAAGTAACCGTCGAGAGAGCTCAGAGGGCGATTCTCAAAGTGTCTACTTCCCGCCCTTTCCTTTTTCCTACTAACCTCCTACCTCCTATACAAATCTTGTGAAGTATTATAAGTTCGGCAACTATTTATAATGTGCATTGTATTAAAACAATACACAGCTCTACCCTACAGCACTGAATATATTAATAAAAGACGTAAAGATATAGTCTGCCCGCAAAATACAACTAAACTCGAAATCAAAGATCTACCCCCTGAACTACAAAAATTGTAAAAGAACTCTCAAAGAGGCTCTTCAAAGTATGTCTTACAAAGATACAGAGAATTGATTAAATGTGTTAAAGTAAATAAATAGTTATACCTACGTTAAGTATTTATAAAATTTTGAAACTTAAGAATTAAGCTACTCAACATTTAATTTATTTGTCTATTGTCAACTTTTTGATTATTTATTAATTTTGTAAAACTATTTTAGCTCTTTTCGCCTGAAAAACATGACTACCTAGTTCAGGCACGTGACTCTTAGCAAATAATTTACATTTAAGCGCAACTATACAAATTTTTAAGTCTTGTAAATTTTTTAATAAATATTATTAACTTTTTTTTATATATTTCTCGGGACCCTAGGGTCCCGGACCTTTGGAAGGCATATGAGGGGCCGAAGCCAACTCGCAGAGGCCCGTTAGACGCTTTCAATGGAAATGAGGCACCAACCGATGATTATCCCTTTGCGTACTATGCAAGTGCACCCAAGGACAACCCCCGGTTGGTGTAGGACTATTGCAGGATATGGTGACAAAAAAAAATATATTGGGCTATGGGTTGGGATGGCTAAAGTTGGACTGGTTATCTAAAACTATGAAAGGACTATGGCCCCAGCCTGACCAATGTTTGATAAATACAATACACGGATAAAATGGCAGGGGGTGACTTGCACACTCAATAATGGGCCCCTGGAAACGGTCGCTAGCACATAGTGTCGTAGCGACAAGGGGGCAACATGTCTTGAGGTGCTTAAGAGGAATGGATAGGTATTCCACGGCTATCAGGACAATCCCGGAAATACGGTCAAGATCCCTACCAGCATCTTACTGGACTACTTCCTTCCTCCGAGCACGTTTGCTTTTGCGAATCTCTACTCAAGCCAGCCAATAAAGTCAAGAATGAGGTGGAAGGTCAGTTCTCGTCAGTGTTCTCTCCAGCCGGCCAATAAAGGCAAGCCAGAAATGAGGAACATGACTTCTCCCGGGAGATAGGGTACGTGGGGTCGCTACTGCCCAGCAGCTCGCCACATGCTGCCCTGCGGGTAAATACTATTATATTATTATTATTCTGTTTATGTGATCCCGAATTATAAGGTGGATTTTTTTTTTTAAATGTACTTACTACAGACTGCTACGAACACCAAAGCGGCACACAGGTAAGAAAACATTTTCCTCCTTCACGTTGTTGCTTTCCTGATGCGGAACTCCCAAATGGTGACCTAACGTCGTTCTAATTACTTTTTATACCAAAATATGTCATCTAAATTAGATATCTAATTGACTTTCATTAACGGTACACAAAAGTAGAATTACTGCGGTTTGCCGTAATATGAAAAACACGTTTCAAGTTTGAGATATTTTATTGTAATATTGTAACAAGACATTCAACATTACTTATTTATTGATACCATAATTTTTGGTATCGGAATATTACGTCCATAGATAATACACTATAAATGTAGAAACTACGTCTATGACACAGATTTAGTCCACAAGTTGTTAAAATACAAAATGGTGATGCAGGTTGTTATTGAGTTATTTTATAACTTTGATAATTGTGTAAGTCAGTTTTCAGGGTTCCGTACCCAAAGGGTCCAAACGAAGCCCTATTGCTGTCCGTCGATCCGTCGTCTGTCACACATCTTTTACAGCCAAACGGTTGGAGCAACAGTCTTCAAATCACAGTATCAGCATCTTGTTGACCCAAAGCCAAACAAATTATCAAAAAATATTTTAAATGTTTTTAAGGGGTCTCCCAGTGGGAGCAGTGGTGGCCCAGTGGTAACGGCCGCGAATTACGAGTTTGTAGGTCGCGGGTTCGAACCCAAGCAGGCACTTTACTTTGTGTAAATTATTTCATCAACACTGCTCTGCAAATGGTGAAGGAAAATATCGTGAGGAAAGCAGCATGTCCTAGAACCAAAAATTCAAAGACATGTGACATCTACCAACCCGCACTGGCCCCGCGTGGTGGATTACGGCCCACTCCCTCTCACCGAGAGGAGGCCAGTATCCCAGCAGTCGGAACATTATAGGCTGATTATGCTAAGGGGGGGCTGCCATACAGCTAAAGGGGGGCGGGAAAAAAATTATGGCCTACCCCCATCGAGTAGGGTATCGTTGTTTAGAACTTGTTGAGTAGATAAATAATGTATTATTGTTTAAAAAAATATTGGAAAACAAGGGAATCAGCCACCAAAGTCAGCTCCAAGAATTTTTTTACTTTCCATTTACTTACGAACTTGAAATTTGGTGATAATGTTTATTATTACGTATATTCTACTAACAAATACCAATATATTGATAAATCAGATTTTATTCTTTGGAATTCCTTGCTACGGAACCGTAAATGTGCGAAGTCCGACACGCACTTGGCCGATTTTTTGTTCTTTTTTATTTAGAATTAAGTCAAAGCTGCTATCTTAAAATTATTAATTAATAATTTTAATATTTTAATTTTATATAATTTGCGAAGGTTGCTTTGGTTATGTGAATGTCGTGTACACCTAATTGGTACATAGCTACATAAGAACCCGTTAATTTTTAATATTTAATGTATAATTTAAAATTAATAAAAACAAATCATATGAGTCCAAACACGAGGCGAGTACTAGTAGCCACAGACGAGTTCCACTATCCATCTAGCTCCATTATCAGACCCTCGTTTTCAAGTCCAGTCTATTGGACTCGTCAAAACGAATCATATGAGCCAAAAGCCGAGGGGTTTACTAGTAGCCACTGAAGAGTTCCACTATCCACCTCCTGGCTCCATCATCAGATCAGCTCCAAGATACCAAATTATAATATTGTCATCCGAACTACAAACATACAAAGTTTCATTTTTTCATCTAGAATAGTTAAGACACAAATCAAATAGCGCACGGCTTTGCTCCTGGGATCATGAGTAGATCCTAAAGCTAACAATTAATAACCATTCCTTCTTACAGCCTTGTAGTTGTAAAAGGCAGGCAAGATTTAACATCTTGATGATGGACAGAGCCATCCTTCGTACAGGACACAAGCACGAAGGTACTTTAAGTAATGACCATTCCGTCTGTTATCTGCGGAACCGTACTGCGACTGCAATAGCCACCGTAGAATGCTTCTAAAGCTCAAAGATGGAAAATCTATGAAGGATCTAATGCATGAGTCGAATTTAGTCTGACAAGAGAATAATTTTGAATTCGTAAAATATAATATTTCATGTTTCAATTGGTCCTTAACAGTGGCGTAGATACAATTATCATTCGAGGGAAGCCGAAGAAAAAATTATTCAGTTCTCATAAACTCAGACAAAAAACTGTAGGTTTTTAATCTTATGATGTATTAAGCTGGTATTAAATATAATGGTGTTATGTGTTGTGATACACAGTTACAAACATTAAGAAGAGTGGTTGTTCCGAAGGGAAGCCGATAGGAATCGGGTTGTATGAAGGCTTCGCCCCTGGTGCTTAATGTGGATTTAACCAATAAAAACAAAATAAAAAACCAAATCTAAAAATTTTATTTCACATAAACCTGTATGGGCATTTATGGAACGTCAGAAGCTAGGTGCACGGTTGCAATTAGTCGTTTCCTATGGAGAAGAGCCGGCAAGAAACTCCACGATTACTCTTTTAAAAATAATTAGTTTTTTTACAAAGTTTTCAAATTACAGTGAGGACAGTGTAGGCCTGTCAACAAGTAGGTACTAAAGCACTAATTAATTCGCAAATAGACAAGGGTTTAAGCACCATATATACTTACAAAAATAACGGTAATATATTATAAGCAATGAACATTCTTAGCAGCATCGACCGCAACTATTAAAGTTCATCATTAAAATTTACTTTAATATCAGTAAATATATTTAAAAATAATAAGATTCCAATCAAATTAATGACGGTTACATTAGCGTGTTCCATTTAAAAACAAAAGAAAATAGGCCACTATGTACAGTGAGGTGCGCACTGCCACACCGGGGAGCACCTCTGACGAACCACAAACATGTTCCGGACAGAATTACTATTAATACTCCCATTGGTAGTAGCTGGTAAGTTACGATGTCTGCTTTGCTCTAGTACATGTATGGTTTTGATAAGCTCTTGCCACCGCCGGGGTGCCAGCTGTTTTAGAACCCAATGGCTTAGCACGCGACGATGGAAAGAGACCAGACGGAATGACCATAATGCCTTGGAAGGTAGGTAGGCCTTTGGTGTGGAATGCAACGTGTGTCGACACCCTTGCGCCATCCCATCTTTCTAGCTCGGCAGGCTGTGCTGGAGCGGCTGCTGCGGGTGCGGAAAACCTCAAACGGCGCAAATATTCCAGTCTTATTGGGACTTATATGTTCGAGCCGTTTGGGGTTGAAACACTTGGGCCATGGGGTCCGAGTGCCCACTTAGTTTTTCGAGATATCGCCAGGCGGTTGGTCGACTCCACACGTGACCAGAGGGCTGGCCTATTTTTTGGCCAAAGAATCAGCATTGCTATACAACGTGGCAATGCTGCCAGCCTTCTGGGCACTTTTCCTGTTGACAGCGATGCGGATGAATTTTTTGATGCCCTCTGATTATTTACCCCCTCCCTTTTTTATATGCTTGTACAAATTATTATTATTATTTTAAGATTGTTAGGTTTTAAATTATGTCAATAGTAGAATATATTAAATAATTTTTTGATAAGCTTGATATTCTTATGTTTACAAGCGTTTGTGAATTATGTTCATCTTGCAGTGACGGTTGGTCAGGCGTGCAGAGGAAGCCCGTGCTACGGAACGCCAAACGTGTGGAATCAGAAGCCACAGCCGATTTATAAACCACCACATGCACCGACATCACCGCCGTTAAAGTCTTTTCAGTGCAAAGAGGGTAATAGATATCACTCCGTTGAACATGAATGCGACACCTATATTGAATGCAAGGTACGATATAAACCTGTTATTTGATAAAAAAAATTACTACTTGCTCTAAACAACTCGAAAGATTACATGCTTATTTTTCATAAAATGCATACCATCCCTCTTCCTGTTTGCAGCAAAACAGAGCAATGAAATATGCGTGCCCAGATGGTCTTCACTTTAATTCTGCTGCCAAACATAACGAATATCCATGCGCTCATCCCTCAAAAGTAAAATGCACGGCAGGTCACCAACAACGTAAGTATTTAAACACTAGCTGTGCCCCGCGACTTCGTTCACGTGGAAGTCGTAAGATATACAATATACTAACAGCCACATTTTAATAAAACTCCCTCGTCCCCCGACCCGTCGCGTTGCATCGCTCGCTCGTGCTATTACCACAGATTACCAGATAAATCGCTCCATGTACTTACGCGCTCTACCTACCTACCGGCGGCCACCGGGTCGCACGGGACCCGTTTCTCAGTGACTTGCCGACAGCCGCGAGGAGGCGCCTACGTACGCATATATTTCGGTCGACCTGACGTACAATTAGTTTCAAATTCTTATGATAAGGCCGGTTCTGGTGTATTTTGTGCAGTTTATGGATGTAGCTCCAGCAAGAGAAGAGAAAAAAACTTTTTTTTTCAGTTTACCTGCTGCTATAGTTTTACTATCGTTTTTTAAATAGGTAAATTGTTTAAACTTGCGTGTTTCGTGTTTTGTATTTTATTGGTAGGTACGTAATTACTTCTACTATGCATCTGAGATAAGAATAGAAAGGCCAATGACCTCCATTTGTCAACTGTCATTTGAAAATTACGTTTAGCCAAAATCTACTTTGTGCAAATTAATTTTCAATAATATTTATTACCGTCATTATCTTGTTAATGTTATATTCATGTGATTATTGTGTATTTAAAAGTGGGCATGACGTCACAATATGGCGCCAACGCAGGTTTATTTAGAGGGCTGACACATTTTGTCACCTTTCTCGCTCACACAGGACCAAAATTCTAAGAATGTTAAATGAAAAGATGTTTTTTTGAAAAATGTAATCAATTGGCGAACTAATAATTCACATTAATTTAATATATAATTATTAAAAACACATTTCTATTGTGTTATCTAATAAACTCAGCTCAAAAGTATTATGATCTGTTTTTGATATGAGTTAAATAAATGCCACAATGAAAATGTGTTTTTATTATTGACCTATTAAATTAATATTATTCATTATTTCGCCAATTGATTACATTCTTAAAAAAAGCATCTTTTCATTTAACATTATAAACATTTGGTCCCGTGTGAGTGAGAGAGGTGACAAAATGTGACAGCCCTCTTCATAGTGTAGAAGCATAGTAGTTACCTATTATGCTAATTGTGTAAATGAACGAACAAATCAATTAATCGTGTTTTCAGTTTCCCCCATTTCGTATTTCATTCGTATTCGTGGCCATGCGCAATGGTTATGTCACTGATTATTAAATAGTTAGGTACTACACGTTGCGTACGATATGTGTTACTTGTCTTGCAGTTTCGGGGTGTGGTCACAGGATACTAAATAGTTATATGTATAAAAATATTCCTCGGTCTTTCATAAGTATTTTAAACATGCTGAAACATTAAAAAGCATTAAATTTTATTTCATAAAGTGTACTACAAAAACCTACTGATATCTTTATTGAAAAAGGCAGCTCTGGCAATTCACAATTACCACGCGGCGGCGCGCAGCTACAAAGCAAAAGTCACTTTACGCTTGTAAGGTCAGGTATATTTTCGTTCGTAACGCTTCGCGACTCGAAGGTGCTATTATACTGGTACTATTATAGCAGTAGGTATTGAAAATTTTATATGGAGTGATTTATCCGGTAATCTGTGCTATTACTTCGTTTTCTTTCTGACTTTTTTCTTTTTGCTCGGCTCCTTACGGTCGTAGCGTGATGTTAAATAGCCGATAACTATCCTTGAGAATTAGGCTACCAAATGCAAAAAAGATTTCAAATCCGTCATTTTGTTCACAATTTCATGGGTTTTAATGTTTTTGCGCGGAAACCTAATTATTTTTCCAAATTAAAAGTAGCCTAAGTTACCCGCCGTAATATCAACTATCTGCCAGTGAAACTCCCGTCAAACTCAGTCAAGCCGTTTCGGATATTAGCGGGAACAAACAGACAGACAGATAGACAAAAATTATAAAAATAGCTTTTTTGTTATAAGTACCGTAATTCTTCTGTTTACAAGCATTTGTGAATTATTTTTAATTTGCAGTGACGGTTGGTCAGGCGTGCAGAGGAAACCCGTACTACGGAACGCCAAACGTGTGGAATCAGAAGCCACAGCCGATTGATAAACAAAAGCCGTTACTTTTGCCGGAGAAACTAATGCCATCACCACCGTTAAAGTCTTTTCAGTGCAAAGAGGGTAATAGATATCACTCCGTTGAACATGAATGCGACACCTATATTGAATGCAAGGTACGATATAAACCTGTTATTTGATAAAAAATTTACTACTTGCTCTAAACAACTCAAAAGATTACATGCTTATTTATCATAAAATGCATACCATCCCTCTTCCTCTTTGCAGCAAAACAGAGCAATGAAATATGCGTGCCCAGATGGTCTTCACTTTAATCCTGCTGCCAAACATAACGAATATCCATGCGCTCATCCCTCAAAAGTAAAATGCACGGCAGGTGACCCAGAACGTACGTATTTAAACACTAGCTGTGCCCCGCGACTTCGTTCACGTGGAAGTCGTAAGATACACAATATACTAACAGCCACATTTAAATAAAACTCCCGCGTCCCCCGACCCGTCGCGTTGCATCGCTCGCTCGTGCTATTACCACAGATTACCAGATAAATCGCTCCATGTACTTACGCGCTCTACCTACCTACCGGCGGCCACCGGGTCGCACGCGACCTGTTTTTCAGTGACTTGCCGACAGCCGCGAGGAGGCGCCTACGTACGCATATATTTCGGTCGACCTGACGTACAATTAGTTTCAAATTCTTATGATAAGGCCGGTTCTGGTGTATTTTGTGCAGTTGATGGATGTAGATGCAATAAGAGAAGAGAAAAAAACTTTTTTTTTTTCAGTTTACTTGCTGATATAGTTTCACTATTGTTTTTTTAAATAGGTAAATTGTTTAAACTTGCGTGTTTCGTGTTGTGTATTTTATTGGTAGGTACGTAAATACTTATTATATTAATTACTTATTATATCAAGGTCAATGACCTCCATTTGTCAACTGTCATTTGAAAATGATGTTTAGCCAAAATCTCCGTTGTGCAAATTAATTTTCAATAATATTTATTACCGTTATAATATTGTTAATGTTATTTTCATATGATTATTGTTTATTTAAAAGCGTGCATGACGTCACAATATGGCGCCAACGCAGGTTTGTTCAGAGGGCTGTCACATTTTGTCACCTTTCTCGCCCACACAGGACCAAAATTCTAAGAATGTTAAATGAAAAGATGCTTTTTTGAAAAATGTAATCAATTAGCGAACTAATAATTCACATTATTTAATAGATAATTATTAAAAACACATTTCTATTGTGTTATCTAATGAACTCAGCTCAATAAGTATTATGGTCTGTTTTTGATATGAGTTAAATAAATGCCACAATGAAAATGTGTTTTTATTATTTACCTATTAAATTAATATTATTCATTATTTCGCCAATTGATAACATTCTTAAAAAAAGCATCTTTTCATTTAACATTCTAAAAATTTGGTCCCGTGTGAGCGAGAGAGGTGACAAAATGTGACAGCCCTCTTCATAGTGTAGAAGCATAGTAGTTACCTATTACGCTAATTGTGTAAATGAACGAACAAATCAATTAATCGTGTTTTCAGTTTCCCCCATTTCGTATTCCATTTGGTTTCGTGGCCATGCGCAGTGGTAACGTCACTGATTATTAAATAGTAAGGTACTACACGTTGCGTACGATGTGTCTTACTTGTCTTACAATTGCAATTTCGGCGTGTGGTCACAATATAATAAATAGTTATATGCATAAAAATATTCCTCGGTCTTGCATAAGTATTTTAAACATGCTAAAACATTAAAATGCATTTAATTTTATTTCATAAAGTGTACTACAAATGCCTACTGACCTCTTTATGGAAAAAGACTGCTCTGGCAATTTACAATAACCACGCGGCGGCGCGCAGCTACAAAGCAAGTCACTTTACGCTTGTAAGGTCAGGTACATTTTCGTCCGCAGCGTTTCGCGACTCGAAGGTGCTATTATAGCAGTGAATTATAAAAAATTTATATGGAGTGATTTATCCGGTAATCTGTGCTATTACTTCGTTTTCATTCTGACTTTTTTCTTTTTTCTCGGCTCCTTAGGGTCGTAGCATGATGATATTGCCTATAACTATCCTTGAGAATTGAGCTACCAAATGCAAAAAGAATTTTTCAATTCCGTCATTTTGTTCACAATTTCATGGGTTTTAATGTTTTTGCGCGGAAACCTAATTATTTTTCCAAATTAAAAGTAGCCTAAGTTACCCGCCGTAATATCAACTATTTGCCAGTGAAACTCCCGTCAAAATCAGTCAAGCCGTTTCGGATATTAGCGGGAACAAACAGACAGACAGATAGACAAAAATTATAAAAATAGCTTTTTTGTTATAAGTACCGTAATTCTTCTGTTTACAAGCATTTGTGAATTATTTTTAATTTGCAGTGACGGTTGGTCAGGCGTGCAGAGGAAACCCGTACTACGGAACGCCAAACGTGTGGAATCAGAAGCCACAGCCGATTGATAAACAAAAGCCGTTACTTTTGCCGGAGAAACCAATGCCATCACCACCGTTAAAGTCTTTTCAGTGCAAAGAGGGTAATAGATATCACTCCGTTGAACATGAATGCGACACCTATATTGAATGCAAGGTACGATATAAACCTGTTATTTGATAAAAAAATTTACTACTTGCTCTAAACAACTCAAAAGATTACATGCTTATTTATCATAAAATGCATACCATCCCTCTTCCTCTTTGCAGCAAAACAGAGCAATGAAATATGCGTGCCCAGATGGTCTTCACTTTAATCCTGCTGCCAAACATAACGAATATCCATGCGCTCATCCATCAAAAGTAAAATGCACGGCAGGTGACCCAGAACGTACGTATTTAAACATTTGCACATTAGAAATTCTACGGACTGACCTTTCTCATCTCATTATATTTTTTTTATTTTTAGAGAATGCAACGCCTACTGACAAATGCCCAAATCAATACGGATACTACTCGACGAATGACGGTGACTGCAGCAAATTCATCCATTGCCGGGAAGGCTTACCCATTACAATGAACTGCCCTATGGGTCTGGTTTACAACCCAGAAACGAGCACCTGTGACTGGCCCGCTAATGTCCCATCATGTAACACTAATGGTAAGTTGAAAACGATAGGTACCTAATAAAACTAAATTAGGCTTTTTAGCCAACATGCATGCAGACTTCAAATTAAGAGCGGACACGATGAAAAACATGATTTCAATTCAGAAGCAAAACTAATAATTCTTTCATTATTTTCAGTATTAAAGGACTTCACTTGTCCAAAACCCTCTGAAGACGAGGATCAAGTTTCTGGTATTGTCTACAAATACAGGTACCTACCTTTTTCTTCTTTTGGGTGGGAAATCATCATTTGACTTCTCCCGCTCTGAGCGGAGCGGGAGGGCGAGTCAGACTTTTACTGACTATACTCGTGTTCCTTCAGTTGCACGGAGCACAAAACCAGCAGGGCCACGGTAACTTTCGAACATCCCGCGACCCTGGTTGACAGGACACAATTTGCTCTATTTTTTATTTTACGTTGTAATGTAATCTAATTTAAAACTAATCCTTTTAATATTTCCTTAGGTACAAAGGTCAATGTAAACAGTTCGTAGCCTGTCAACACGGGCATCCTCAGCTCCTGAGCTGCGAACGTGGGCGTTCCTTCGACGACGCGTCGCAAACCTGTATCGATGAAGACTATGTGACAGATTGTTCAGTTGCTGAACATTTACAATAATAATCATATTATAAAAAAAGTAAATTTATATAATCAAAAAACCCGACTGCGTAAAACATTAACTATAAAAAAGATGGAAACAAGATGACGTATTTCGTCTCCAAACATGCAGTCTGAGGCATCTTCTTAAATCTATAATCAATATAATAAAATCGTAGCGAAGTCAAAACTGTACATTATCTAATAATAATAATCGGCCCCCCAAATAACCTTATACTTATTTTATTAAATGTAGTTTAGACTTGTGGAATATGTTGTGAGGAGGTGGTGAGGTGTGTAGATATGAGAGAAGTGTGATGTGTGTGATTACGGCGTAGGACAGAAACATTAAGCGACTAGCGCAATTTATAAAAATATGTTTGCTACATTTGGCACAGCTTATATTTAAGAAAAACAATAGATCCGGTTTCCCTACTAGTCACGGCGACTTGACAACACTAGCAAGATCCGCCTCATGTTTTACCTGAAAATGGGGTTTTCCAACTTTTTCACGAACAAATATCTTACCATGCGAGACCCAGCAAAACTGGAATTCGTTCGATTTAGCGGCATCCCGAGCCAGGAAGAAAAGTCGCTTGTTTTTGGCCGATACGTTTTCTGAGATGTAGATTAGCTTCGCTGAACCACCCAATTTAAGGTGTTCCGTAGTTAATTTTAAAGATTTTTTATTGTGGATTCGGAACTTTAATAGAAATTCTTCTTTAAGGAGGACGGAGGTGAAGTCCACAATAATAGGTTTATTGGCCGGGTCTTTAGTTTTAATGCGGAATAAGTCCTTTACGTCCCTCGGCTGGAGTTTTACATCCAGCAGATTGGCTGCGCCCAATATGGTGTTCAGCAGGCCGGTCTTGGTTTCTGATTTAAAACTTGGAATATTACGAATCTCAATGCATGTTGATCTTGAGCTTTGTTCCATTTTTTTCCAATTTGTTTTCGAGATCGCTGATATAAGTTAGATTCTCCTTGCGCTCGGCCTCTAGCTGCTCTACTTGAGATTTAAGGCTGTCGTGTTGAATAGTCAGGTGATCGAAAGAGTCGCGAATACTGTTAGCTAGCGATAACAACTTTTCATACTTCTCATCCTGTTGGAGCTTGAAATCGCGGAACATTTGCTTCATATCAGACATGAAAACGGACAACCTGCTGTCATCATTGTCTTCCGAGAGCTTGCGTGTGACTTTGCGGAAAGTAATGTTTGTTGGAACTTCTGCAGCAAGTAAGTTCGCATTGAGGCTGAGGTTAGGTTCGGAAGAACTAATTGGAGTAAAAAGCGCCTGATCAGATGCGGCAAGCAATGTTGCAACCGGCGTTGGAGCCTGGGTGGTGCTGGGAGTACTAGGTGGTGTACGGTTTAAAGGCATATTCAAATGATTCCAAAGCAAAAGTACCAGGCCACCAGTAATTTGAGGCGGTTTGCTTGTCCAAACTTGAGTAGTGGTTCAGCTTATGCTGGTGGCTATCGGCAGATCGGAACAAAATGGCTTTCCGTCAAGTATAAGTAGAACTCCGCGAAGAAAAAAAAAAAATTTGTTGATATTGTGTTCATTCTCTTCAAATTCATAATTTTAACGTCGCACTCAATGATTTTCATGAGTTCTTCTTCGCTCAAATCTAGATCAATACCTTTTACTACTCCATGAATCATATTTAATTCATGTGTAAATTGACAGCGAAAGTCCATCTCCTCAAACTTTTTGCATTCCCCCAAAAATAGGACATCTTGTTTCTTAAAAAATGTAATAATTGCTTTGTTTGTGTTTTTATATTTAATATGATCAATACCTGTAATGTTTTGCGATCTTAACAACTTAGCCATCGCAATTTGTTTAGGCAAACCTTCTAAAGCAGTGATGCAAACTTGGTGATTCTCCACGATTTCCACCTCATCGTTCTTTTTATCTCCATCTACCCTCACATTTGTTTGTGTACCTAAAGAATTACTCCTGATCAACCGTTTCAGTTTCCTTCGAGTAACCGTAATAAAACCTTCTTCATCGCTTTTTGGTCCATCACCTTCACTACTATCGTCTGTTTCTTTTCTTTTTGCCACCGTCTTTTCCAAACTTTCGTTTCTCCTTTTTATTGTATTTTCATCGACTGATAAGCCTAGCTCTCGTTGAACGTTCTCTCAAAATTCCGAATCACTCATGTCCTCCTCACTCTTACTCTCCTCCATCTCGAAGTCGGGACTTCGAATGGAGAGAACAAAAAATACCGTTAATCGTTGCGGAACTAGGTAACCGTACGTGTCAACTGTACGACCGCTCGCGCGCAACTGAAGTATTTTTCTTCGTATTGTCGTGTTCGATGTTTAACGAATGTTAAACATCTTACGTAATCGTCATAATTTGACGTACGTATGTTACGATTACCAACCGTTTGAAACAACCGGCCCTAAGCATCTATATGATTACTGAGTAGGTCACAGAAATCTAATGATTTAGATTTCTGTGGAGTAGGTAGGTACTTACACACTTTTATATAGCAAATATTTCGTCTTCGGTTTGACGTGTTTACATAGAGCTACTTACTGCCTTTAAAAAACGGTATCTTGGAATAAATTTCTGCTCGTCCCATAGCTTTAGGTCAACACGAGTTTTAAATATTTTTTCTTCCTTTCTACACTATTAAAATTGTTTCACCGTCTGATAAACTATTGTCGAACAAAGACGAATACAACAAAAGAAAGTCCATATTGTTATTGTGTTACTGTTTGGCGCAGATGTTTGAGAACAAAATGACGTTAACCAGTGGGTATGGCACCGGTTAATGTAATCGTTATTATTAAGGCCATAATTTTGTGAAACAACGCTTTTTTTGGTTTGACGACAGTTAGCGCCATGTTTGACGTATACGCGTACGCCCGATACGATATATAAGGATATATAAGGGCGCGCCTACTTAGGTAGGCGCGAAACTTGTGGTAGATTCACAAATCGGTCAGAATATCGCTTTATTCAGTTAGTACAATAACCCGAAATTACAAAATCTCAAAAATAGCATTATAGTAAACTCGTAACTCGCACTCAA
This sequence comes from Fissipunctia ypsillon, assembly GCA_947568875.1. NCBI lineage: Eukaryota > Metazoa > Arthropoda > Insecta > Lepidoptera > Noctuidae > Fissipunctia > Fissipunctia ypsillon. Next base: position 18,548,915 of record OX387645.1, on the reverse strand, counting down.
ATCATTTGTCACTGTAGGTCGAATGCTTACCTGTTGCCCCACGAGAGCATCTATCCTTTATGGTGAAATTATACTATACTATCATTTAGAAGACGTTAGCTTACTCACTCTACGAATGCGATGTGTGCGTGGCTGTCATTGGTAGCAATATAGTAGTAGTAGCAATATAGTTTTATAGTGTGCGTTGGTTACGTATCTCTTTAGGCATCTGTACCTTTTCCCGTGGATTGCCACATATACGATACTAAAGATAACAAAAAAGCAATTTTTAAAAATTTTGTCTGTCTGTATGTCTGTTTGTTCCCGCTAATCTTCGAAACGGCTGAACTGATTTTGACGGGACTATCACTGGCAGATAGCTGGTGTTACGGGGAGTAACTTAGGCTACTTTTATTTTATAAAAATAATTATTGTTCCAAACAAGAAAATTAAAACCCATGAAATTGTGAACAAAAAGTCGGATTTAAAAAAACTTTTTGCCAAGTAGCCCAATTCTGGAGGATAGTTGAGTCGCTCAGCTGAAGAGTGGCCTAATCCACAAATTTATAGAAACAGAGTTTAACTGTAGATATTTACATACTACTATTATAACGGAATAAGATATTATGGACTAATCAACGCCATCTACTTAAAATAACGTAAACTAAATTTTAGACCACTACTTTACAAAGATCGATACATCTAGTATGTAAATATCTACTTAACTCTGTTTCTATAAATTTGTGGATTAGGCCACTCTTCCGCTGAGCGACTCAGTTATAGGTTATATTAACATAACGCTGCGACCCTTAGGATCCGAGCAAAAAGAAAAAATGTCAGAAAGAACACTGAGCGAAAATGAAGTAATAACGCAAGCGGTCGATGCAACGCGACGGGTCGGGGGACGAATAATTTGAATGCATTATTTATTTGATTGCATTATTTATTTAATTGCATTATTTATTTGATTGCATTATTAAATTGCATTATTTATTTGAAAGGGTACAAATAATTTGAATGAAATGATTTGATGATGATAATTTGAACTTATTCGACTGACTCGATGGATAATCTAAGTGAATTTGTGGAGTGTCTAAGTGAGATAAATGCAACTATAGAGGGTAGTGGTGTCGATGCGGTTTATATACTTGGAGATTGTAACGCACAACCTAGTGGGTTATTTGGTAAAGAGTTATTGAGCTTCTCGTCGGAAGTGCAGTGGCGGTGCGCTGACGTCAACTTACTCGGTAGCGAATCGGACACATACACGTACGTAAGTGATGCACATGGTACTACTAGCTGGTTAGACCACTGTGTGGTAACTGATGCGGCTTTTTTTTTTTTTTTTTTTTTTGTGGATGGGAAATCATCAAATGACTTCTCCCGCTCTGGGCGGAGCGGGAGGGCGTGTCAGACTTTTACTGACTAAAACCCACCCGTGTTCCTTCTGTTGCCTGTGCCGGGGCCACGGTAACTCTTTCGAACATCCCGCAACCCTAGCTGGCATCGGCCCTAGCGGACCCCGTCAATAGTGCTGACATCTCTTTGAGGCGCGCGTGGAACACGACGCGCCGTCGACTCGGGCCTGATCCTTACCGGACGGCGAGCTACCCATTGCTCGCCGTCCGCAAGCCCGCGCCTACGGTGGCCGGGAATCGGCTGCCAATTCCCGACGCCCAGGGCGTCTCCTGCGGCGACTAGGGGCGTGAGGGTGCAAAGCTTGCCTCTCCCTCACGCGTCCCGCCTCCTCCTTCACGAGCATTACTGCTTCGAACTGATGCGGCTTGGGATTCAATAAGGGACATTAGTGTACTGTACGACGTTTCCTGGTCGGACCACTTACCTATGGTAATAAAATGTGATCTTAACATGTTAAGGCCTAAAGTTACTCCTGAATTGCCTAAATATAACAAAATAACTTGGGGGGACATAGACTTACTACAAACTGAATCTTATACCAAATATTGCAATGATAAGTTAAAAAATGTTGACTTTCCGGTAGAATTTACAAAATGCTGCGATAATAGATGTAATAATGTAGAACACCGAACAATTATAGATAATTTATATGGAGACATTGTGAATATTCTTTGTGAGGGTGCAATAGCTAGCTATAATAAAGGTTTACAGCGCAAAAAGCGTTACGTAACAGGCTGGAATAAATATGTAAAAACGGCACACGGGCAGGCTCGGCTTGATTTTCAAAACTGGACGCTATTTGATAGACCTAAAAGTGGGTCAGTTTATGACAAAATGGTAGAAAGTAGGAGGATTTTTAAAAGTAAATTAAAATGGTGCCAAAATAATAAGGATCAAATTAAGATGAACATCATTGCGAGTCATCATGACGCGAAAAATTTCAGTAGTTTCTGGAAAACCACGAACAGCTTGAATCCCAAATCAAGCCTGCCCGTGAGTGTAGCGGGTGTTAGTGACCCTAAAGAAATTGCCAACTTATTCAGTAGATCCTTTAAGGTTGAATCTCCCCTGGGTCCGACATCTGGTGGGTCGGAGGTTGTGGGTGGGTCCGAAGACTTGCCTACTAGGTTTGCGGCTAGGGAAGTAGCTACTGTCATAAAATCTTTAAAAAGGGGAATGTCACCGGGGCATGACAGTATGAGCATAGAGCATTTGCGATATGCAGGCAAGCACCTGCCGCGGGTCTTAGCAATGCTATTCAGTTTTTGTACGAGTCACTCTTATCTACCAGCTGACTTAGTTAAAACCATACTAGTACCTATAATAAAAAACGACTGGAGACTCGAGTGACACAAACAACTACAGGCCTATTTCCTTGGCGACGATAATTGCGAAGGTGTTGGACGGTCTGATTGATCGGCAATTGGATACGCATTTAACAATACATGACGCCCAATTTGGGTTTAAGCAACATTTATCAACAGAAACGGCTATCCTCTGTGTCAAGCATACTGTCCAATACTATGCAAGTAGGAGCACGCCGGTGTATGCATGTTTTCTGGACCTTTCCAAGGCCTTTGACCTAGTGTCTTACGACTGCCTATGGAGGAAACTATCGCAGGACACCAACCTCCCAAGAGATCTGGTTGATATTCTGAAGTACTGGTATAACAACCAGTACAATTATGTAAAGTGGGCGGGTGTCCTGTCAGATGCATACGGGTTGGAGTGCGGGGTGAGGCAGGGGGGACTCAGCTCTCCCAAGCTTTTCAACCTGTATGTAAACCAACTGATATGTGAGCTCAGCAACACTAACATCGGATGCTCCATTGATGGACACTGCATTAATAATATCAGCTACGCGGACGATATGGTGTTGCTGAGCCCATCGATCAGTGCGCTGAGGAGGCTTCTCCGTATCTGTGAGGACTATGCGGTGGCCCATGGTCTCAGGTACAATGCAACCAAGAGTGAGCTCTTGGTCTTTAAGGCGGGTAACAAATGTTATGACACTGTCCCGCCAGTCACCTTAGGGGGCGTCCCGCTTACCAGAGTGACACGGTTCAAGTACCTGGGACACTGGGTGACCGACAGTTTGTCCGATGATACGGACTTGGAGAGGGAACGCAGAGCATTGGCAGTTAGGTGTACCATGCTGGCCCGTAGGTTTGCACGACGTACAGAAGAGGTAAAAATTACACTCTTTAGGGCATATTGCCAGTCTCTGTACACGTGCGCCCTATGGGTCAGTTATACAAAAAGCTCGTACACGGTACAGTGCTCTGCGAGTCCAATATAATAATGCCTTCAGAGTGATGTTGGGGCTACCGCGCTTTTGCAGTGCGTCGGGGATGTTCGCGGAAACCGGTGTGCCGGATTTTTACGCGCTTATGCGTTTGCGTATAGCGTCCCTGATGCGGCGAGTGCGCGATAGTCCCAATAATCTGTTGGCTATTGTGGCCAGCAGGATGGACAGCCCCATAATGTGGCATTGGATGACGACTCACAGAGCGTCATTCCAATACATTAAATAATTGTGTATGTATTTGTATTTATTTTTTATATAATGTGCATGTGTATTTCATTTGATGTGTATTTTGTTGTTTGTGTTGTTTGTTGTTTTTTGTGTTTTATTTTTTTGTAATGTATGGACTAATTGTGTCTGATAATAAAGTTTTATTATTATTTCGTTTATTAATTTTTGTTTCTTATATAATTACATTTTTAAATATTTCTTAAAATACAAAATATAAAAAAAACATTTAAAAATATAAAAAATAGAATTCCACCGGTATCGGGAGCAGGGTCCAAGCTACCGGTGGTTAGGGCTGCAGAGACAGGAACCTCCTCACAATACGAGCCGTATCGAGGAGTACTGCCTTCTGAATCAGGCTCTTGATCCAACCGCCTAACGACAGCCTCGAGAGATGTTGGTCGAGGCTTTCGGCCATCAGGCCATTGGCCGTTACGACAATCGGCACAATGACAGCCGAGGTCACATTCCACATGTCAATAACCTCGTGTGCTAAGTCGAGATATTTTATTTGTTTCTCTTTCTCAGCTTTCACGAGGTTCTCGTCATGTGGGATGGTAACATCGATTATCATTGCGCGGCGCGCTAATCGATCTATCACCACTATATCAGGCTTATTGGCGACAATAGTCCTGTCAGTGATGATAGACCGATCCCAGTACAACGTGGCATGGTCATTTTCAAGAACTGGGTCGGGCACATACTTGTAATACGGTACCTGAGAGTCCACAAGTTTGTATTTCAAAGCAAGTTGCTGGTGAATAATCCTGGCCACTTGGTTATGCCTGTGCAAGTACTCGCCGTTAGCCAGACGAGAACAACCAGAGATAATATGTCTGATGGACTCACCCGGACGGTGGCATGCCCGACACACGTCAACCGTCCCGTCCTTCATAATATGTCTCCGGTAGTTATTCGTCAAAATAACTTCGTCCATAATTGCACAAACAAAACCTTCAGTTTCCCCAAAGAGGTCACCGAAACGTAGCCAGGATACGGACGCTAAGAAATCTACACCGGGCTCGTGTAGAGCCCGATAGAAGCGTCCGTGAAGCTCCTTGCTTTGCCATACCGCCTTGCGGTCATCTGTAGTAAGTACTACAGGTTTGCGCCAGTTCTCTTTAGCCATGGAGAGCGGGGTGAGCCCGTTGTCCACTGCGACCACATCACGGTGCATACCCACGTCGGCGTTTAGAAAATATTCCCTGAGGTTGCACACCTCGCGGTTGTGGAGGGTCTTTGCATTTAAATAACCTCGACCCCCACACTTCCGCGGGATGTACAGTCTCATCACCTATTATTATTATTATTTTATTTTTATATATTTCTCGGGACCCTAGGGTCCCGGACCTTTGAAAGGCATATGAGGGGCCGAAGCCAACTCGCAGAGGCCCGTTAGACGCTTTCAATGGAAATGAGGCACCAACCGACGATTATCCTTGTGCGTACTATGCAAGTGCACCCAAGGACAACTCCCGGTTGGTGTAGGACTATTGCAGGATATGGAGACAAAAAAAATATTGGGCTATGGGTTTGGATGGCTAAAGTGGACTGGTTATCTAAAACTATGGAAGGACTATGGCCCCTGCCTGACCAATGTTTGATAAATACAATACACGGATAAAATGGCAGGGGGTGACTTGCACACTCAACAATGGGCCCCCGGAAACGGTCGCTAGCACATAGTGTCGTAGCGACAAGGGGGCAACATGTCTTGAGGTGCTTAAGAGGAGTGGAGAGGTATTCCACGGCTATCAGGACAATCCCGGAAGTACGGTCAAGATCCCTACCAGCATCTTACTGGACTACTTCCTTCCTCCGAGCACGTTTGCTCTTGCGAATCTCTACTCAAGCCAGCCAATAAAGGCAAGAATGAGGTGGGAGGTCAGTTCTTGTCAGTGTTCACTCCAGCCGGCCAATAAAGGCAAGCCAGAGATGAGGAACATGACTTCTCCCGGGAGATAGGGTACGTGGGGTCGCTACTGCCCAGCAGCTCGCCACATGCTGCCCTGCGGGTTTCTGTATCTCTCTTGGTCTGGCTCCTCATCCTAGACCTGTTCCGGCAAAGAAACCTCCACCGGAACAGACCTAGAGTTCGGAGCGCGCAAGCCCCATCACGACGTCAACGTAGAGATACGGCGATGGGGTATTATTATTATTATTTAAAATGGCTTTATTATTCCGAAATACAATAATAAATTACTTTGCGCATTAAACTACTTATTATATCGTAAAAGTAATTGTTACTTTGGCATAAGCTGTGACCAAACCGAACTAAAATCGTATTTTATTGATTTCGTGATTAAAATCTATTTTTCAAATAATCATCATCTGCGTAGCCTTTTCCCAACTATGTTGGGGTCGGCTTCCAGTCTAACCGGATGCAGCTGAATACCAATATTTTACATGGAGCGACTGCCTATCTGACCTCCACAACCCAGTAACTGGGTAATACGATACCCCTTGGTAAGACTGGTTGTATTTTTCAAATAATATTTATGATCCTAATCTTCGTAACTCAATCAAAATCATTTGCGTCTTTCTTCATAGTTAGTGGAAAAGTTTCTCCTGGCGAAGTTTATTCCGTTTATATATATGTGAATATGTCTGTGTATTTATTCTTGTATTTTATAGTTATTTTCGTGTTATCTATCCCATAAGTTGCACCTCCCATATTTTCTCTCTGCATCACCCTAAGGTTGTCTGGTAGAAGTCCGCCTTTGTACGGTTTTTTTTTTTTTACTTGTGGATAAAGTTTTTAATAAATAAATAAAAGCTAGCTTTTAAAACTGTCGCAAAACTGACACTTTTTTCTTTCACAGTGCTAGTTTAATTTGACGATTTCTCGTAATACAGATTAATTTGCAAGCAAAAATATCATTTCATAAACTATCTTGTATCTTAATAATAAATAAATCAAAATAATATAGAAAATGTGATATTTAAAATATTCTTTTCTTTATTTTGAAAACGCTCACCCTCGAAAACTATAAAAACGACACTAATGACGAAAAATTTTAAAATGTTCGCAGACGCCATCTCGGATTTACATTTTGACGTGACTCACGAGTGTAGGTAAATTCACACTTTCTCTCTCTCTTTCTATAGGGAGAGAGAAGAAGTGTGAATTCGAAAGAAGAAAATTGCATGGAGGAGGCATACAAACATGAACGCTTTTTCGAATTTTCGCGTGACAATTTCTGCTAGTTTACTTCTACCGCAAGCCGCCTTAGAAAAGAACTTTGTTCCAAAAATCGTTCGCAAACTAAAACAGGTGCTTTTTTTGAACTGGCAATATTTATAAGAAATCTTATTATATACTCTTTTGTCCTGTCGCCTTCGCATAGATGTTCAAAAACCACGATTATGATTGGTGGATATTCATTTCAGAAACCTAACAACCAATCATATTTTTATTTTGTGTACAATCTTAATCTTCAGTAGAAAACAATTTCACATTTCCGCCAAAGTAGCGCGGTTTTTGTAGCTTACAATAATTTGAATTTGAATTTTTATTTACAAGAATCTTGAATCCTTCCAATGATAATTAAGTGCACATTTATAATTTTGCATTCATTTTGATATTTTGAACGGTGGAGTGCCGTGCGATAGATGTATGATTTGATGACGGAACAAATGGCAAATACCGCGAGACATTCCGCTAGCGCAGCCCTGGCGGACATCGCCCCAGTTGCCCCTTCGGATCGAGCGGTTGCGTAGTCGCGACTCACGGCCGTAGCCTCTGAGCCCTATTTATTTTTTACAGTGTGTTCTTAAAGTGAATTTAAATGTAAATTTAAAAAAAAACAAAAGTCGTTATCCTGTCATTTGTGTTATCTCAAGCATAATAGTTCGATGTCTAGCTGTGCACAAAATGGAAGATTCCTACATTATCGCTAATTTCCACACGCTTTGTCGACTGTGTCTACACAAAAGCACATTCACGACATCGATATTCGCAGCTGCGCCGGACGACGAAACAAATGTTGCTTTAACCTCCAAACTAGCAGAATGTCTCGAGTTGCAGGTAAGATAATGTTATTTTCTGCTGACTTTTTATTGGTTACAGTATTATTTAGATCCTGTTTTAATGAAACATGTTATTTCAGATTGATCCTAATGATGGGCTGCCTAATAGGATCTGCTACAAATGCTTGTTCAAAGTTGATAAATGTTCAAAATTTAAGCTACAGTGCATTCAAAATGAAACCAGGTTGAGACAAATCACTACAAGAGCTAATGAACTGGACAACTCTAATTCATCAGAACTTAGCAACTACAACTATGGTTCACATTCTCAGGATGGACTGAAACCAAAACCTGAAGATTACATTGTTGAAGATAGTGTAGTGATGGTGGTTGATCCAAGCCTTGACTATGATTCCTCTGAGGAGTCTGAAAATATGGACCCTGTTGAACCAGAAGTTATTGAAAGAAACAACACCCCAGATGGAGAGCCAATGACTGAATCCTTTTTCAAAAATGTGTTCATGTGTCAATTCTGCGATCAAGCTTTTGTTTCACAAGAAAAATGTAAGGAACATGAACATGCTTACCATGATCCCAATTTACCATATAAATGTGTGGAGTGTAGTCTAGTATTTGCTGAGCGAAGTCAATATGTGCAGCACACTAAACAAGTACATGGCAATGATAAGCCCTACCACTGTCCAGAATGTGATAAGTGTTTTGGGAGACGCTCTGATTTGAGAAAACACTCCATTGTCCACACTGGCATAAGGCCATATCAATGTCAATATTGTTTGAAAAGCTTCTCTCGCAATACCAATCTTAGCAAGCATCTGCGTATTCATGCTGGACACAAACCGCATGTGTGCCCTCTTTGTCCAAGGAGCTTTGTGGCAAAAGGAGATTTACAACGTCATGTGCTTGTACATTCAGGCATGAAGCCTTTTGCTTGTAGGAAATGTCACTTAACATTTGGTAGAAGAGATAAACTTATCAAGCATGAAATGCGACATACTCCTTTGAGCCCCGGTAAAACAAATGCACCATTTATTTTGCCTGACCATGAACAAGATACTCATGATATGGTAGTAAATGTAAATCCCTTTAGCAATCTTATGACTTCTCCTACTCAGCTCCATCCAGATTCATCAAATACTGATTATGATCTACCGAGAGTCCCAGATCATATATCTGGAGAGAGCAGTTTTATGAAAGTACAGAAAAATACTTCTGCTGCAAATAAGCCCACCCATCATTCCCCACCAAAACAGAAAGCTGCAGCAAATAAAAACAGGCCAAAAAATATTAAATGTCATCAGTGCCCTAAGAGGTTTAGCTCTTTAGATTCCTACAAAACACATGTGTCTATTGCACATATTGGATCCAGGGTCTTCCAGTGCAAAATTTGTTTCAAGAAGTTCCCTCGCAAAAGAGAGCTGGACCGTCATGCAGCTCTTCATTCTGGTATGAAACCATTTTCATGCAGTCAATGTGATAAAAAGTTTACTAAAAAAGACAAACTTGATAAACATGAGCAAACTCATGAATGCCTGGTTGTGAATATGCCTTGCATAGAATGTGGTGCCACCTTTGAAAAGAAACCTGATTTAGTTGCACATATAAAATCACATTTTACTGAAAATTTTGATGATAAGATAACTGAAGCTGAAATTAAGAAAGAAGAGGACCCTGAATTTAATTTGGATGACAATTTCTATGACCTAGAAACTTGAGATATTGAACTTGTTATTAAACTTATGTCAGAATAATTCTTTGCACCACAGAGTAAATTATTGTTCACTTGCTTAGTACCTAACAGATAGGCATATACTATAGGGATAAGGTGGTGATTTTTGTACATAGGTGATTGAATGTATGTAAAATGTTTTGTTTGATGATTTGGGATTATGTGAAGTCTGAATCCCCAATCTATAAACCCACCGTATGTGGATTATTAACAAAATCTGAACACTTTTAAACCTTAAGAATGACTTAAACCATTTCTAGCATTAAATGTTTATGACCTTCTCATATTGAGGAATAATTTAACCAAAAATTATGTTAATACTTTGTTGTATATCATTGTTATTATTAGAAAACCTTGTATTTAATAGATAGGTATTAGCAATAAATACATATATAGTATGTGAACAAGATTATTGTTCATTCATGTTATGCAAACATAATATGGTGTGCTACACAACAACATATTTAGGTTTTAGAGATCAATAACTCTAAAATGGACTTGAACAAGTAGTAAAGATGATTGTCAAAATTTTATTGTAGTAATTAGATCTGAAATTATGAAAGCTATAGGTAGCTGTCTCATAAAACTGCCATACTATTGGGCAAAATACTTTGAAGTCTATCCAAAGATGAATAACTGTACCTATGTTAAGTGTAGTATTTTTGTTTTTGTATGTAGGTATGCCTGTATTAAAATTGTGACTTACCTACATAATTATGTAATAGGTAAGAATGCACAAAAACTGTCCCTATCAAGTGATACCTGTAGATACATTAGATAATAATATACTTATGACGACTGTTTAATAAGTTAGTATATTATACTGTATTGAGTTCTGTCCTGAAGGATGTTATATTATTGCAAGGTAACAAAACCATGCATTTAAGAATACCTACATAGTATTAAAGTAACTACTCTTTACTAATTTACATAATAAATATTTTAGAAAGAATTTTAAAATACTTATTCAAAAACATTGATGTAAAAAAGATCCCGTGCATTGCATCTACGTAAAAGAAGCAAGTCTAGCAGCAGTTCAATGATGTATTACCTTTATAATACGTCATTGCAGCAGTCAATTTAATCTTTCAGCAGATTCATTCAGTATTGCACAAAAACAAACACTTAACTTATTCAAATAATATTAATCTTCAATCATGCATCAGAATAAACTTAATTTTATTTTGTACACAATGCAAATTATTCAATAATGTAAATGCAAATATATAGGTCTGTATGTAAATATTTATCTGCAATAAATGTTGTCCATTAAATTAACACTCTCTTTTACTAGTATTTCTAACACCTAGAACCTTGTTATTACATAATAATATGTTATGACTAGTTGCTGAAGTAGTAAATAAAATCAACAGGTAGTTTTCGCTAAGGGCAGGGGAGTTTGATGATGAGTCTTCTTGATTCAATGAAACAAAATTATGTTCACATATTTATTGTTATCCAGCTAATGGATTAGCATGTATTGTAACTGAAGTTATTTTCGCTTCTGTGAGTGGCCGGTATGTTTTTGGGTTGACTGCCATTTTTTCTAAATCATCAAGTGCTTCAAATCCGTCTATGATTCTGGAACAAAGGATAACAACATTTTTTTTGGTTTGATGTTTAAAAGTGCCTATAGGAATATGGGCAGCAAGCCAATGGAATCCATCAGTTAACTAAGACCATTAATGATTATGTTATGCACTATGGTGTAGTCATTCAATTGTTCAAATCAGCCTATGCTTGGCTGGACATAAGAGGTATACCCCATCGGGACGCCATGGCGGCGCAGCTAGATCGCGTGCGTCGCCAGCAAAATGTATGGTTGGCTGCGTAAGGAAGCGAATGTCGGGTGAGCCACCCACCATATAGCTGTATACATTTAGTTGGCAGTGCGACCTGGCGACGTCACCATGGCGTCCTGGTGAGGTATGGCTTTTGACAGCGATAATTTACAACACCTGACCGCTCCGCTATCGCTTCGCTTCGCTACCATTTCGCTTCGCCCACTGAAACTTCCCCATAAAAAAAGTCTATCAAGTTGCTCAATCATAAGCTACCCGATGGTCTTTAACTTTACGCTGGCATATATTTGGCTTTGTTTTCCTCTAGAATTGGTATTACTTTACAATAAATGTGTAAAATCTATGACGTTGTATACCTAGCTAAATTACTGACTGCCCCAGTCTGATTAATACAACAAATATTTTCATACCCATACCTTACCCTTATTTATACGATTGAGAACCTATGTTCGTTTTTTATTTAATTGCACAACCCAATATTATCATAAATCAACAAATCGATGGTCTGTCGATTTTTGAGCTGGGCACGGGGGGCATGGCAATTTATATAAAACCAAGTGGTCAATAGGTTAAAGTAGCTTTTATAGCATCTTGTCTTACCTGCCAAATAGTGTATACTTCAAATCTAAATGTGGTTGTTCTCCATAGGTGAAGAAAAATTGGCTACCATTTGAGTTGGGCCCATTATTGGCCATGCTCACCATACCTCTTGCATTATGCTGTAAAAGTAAAATTTATAAGTATTATCAATACTTATGATAGTAATATCAAGCTAAAAAAGTGTATTGACTCTTCACACCATAGATCAATACTTCGTAATAAGGTGGAAAAGTGGTTCACCACAAATATATATGAAAACATTATTTTAGGTCAGAGGATTATCTTAGGCTTAATTTCATTGTATGAGTTTTTTTTTTTTTTTTTTAATAATATATTCCATACCTTCAACTCTTCCTTAAATTCATCTTCAAACTTGCGCCCCCATATAGACGTGCCTCCTTTTCCGGTGCCTGTAGGGTCGCCTGTCTGTACTATGAAGCCCTAAAAAAAATAACGGCACAGGTACACAACTTATTTCTGTTCAAATCTAGGAACCACTGCACTTAAAACACCCAGCGCATCTTATAGTATCGATTTTTGTTTTGGGTAGAAAGACCCTTTTTAGTGTATTTTTGAAAACCGCATAAAATTTTGAGAAAGCGTTCTAAAGGGAGTGCAGTGAAGCCCAAGTCTATTGGGTATACTTGTAATAAAAAGACACCAGGACTTACCTTAATATTCCTATGAAATATGCTTCCGTTGTAATAATTGCTAGCACATAATGCTAGGAAGTTCTCACAAGCTTTTGGGCATTGCTCACAATATAATTCTATTTTTATATCCCCAACGTCAGTATGCAATGAAACAGACATTTTGCCTTAGAATTTAGTTAATTTCTTTACTATGGTTGCTAAAAACCAGTGAGTTCACAAACTTTGTGTTTATTATTTTATATCGATGTTTTATTTACTTTCAAAACAACCTCTGTTCTACGTTTTCTGTTCTGGCTTTATTTTTATTCCTGTCTGTCTGACAGTGAAATGACAAGACAGTGTGCAAGACAGACAAATGTCAAGTCATTAATAATAATTTATTCATGACCATAGATACAAGTCTTTCAGTCGAATGTCAAGTCAAAGCTGGCAATGTTACTAGCATTTCGTTTAAGTATTACAACAAAACAATTATGAAAAAGTTGAACTACAAGCCCGCCTCAAAATTAATTATTTATTTATTTCCTAAACACTTAATAAGTACTATTTTACATGAAGAACTATATTAATTAAATCACGTTTAACTACCCTATATTTTTATGCCCTGCGATTGGGGATATATTGGGCAGTAAATGCCCATATTCATTTAAAAAATGTAAATCGAAGAGATCCCTTTTAATAGAGAGACCAAACATTGTTGAATGGCGAGTGAAATATTTGAGGGCCATAAGAAAATTCAGAGAAGACAAACGAAATATATTCTTTTTGGACGAAATTTACGTTAACCAAAGTCACAATGTCCAAAAATGTTGGCAATCTTCGTCGGAGCCTGGAATTTATACAGCTATAGGCAAAGGAATAATATTATAATTTAATAATAGTTCACGCTGGTAGCCGGAACGGGTTAGTTGATGATGCTTTGCTAATTTTTAAATCAGATTCAAAAACGGGGGACTATCATGGAGACATGAACTCAACAAATTTTTACAACTGGGTTGATCGAAAATTAATACCTAAACTGCCACCTAACTCAGTCATAGTTATGGATAATGCTACCTACCATTGTGTGCAAGTTGAGAAGAAACCGACTATGTCCAGTTTGAAAATGAATATGCAGAACTGGTTGCAAAATCATAACGTACCATTTTCTCCCACGATGATCAAAGCCGAACTCTTAAGGTTGATTAATACGACCCAATCAGAAAAAAAATACACGATTGATGAACTTCTGAAAGCTGCAGGTCATACTGTTCTAAGACTACCTCCATATCATCCAGACCTCAACCCGATCGAGCTTGTGTGGGCAAATATTAAAAATTGCCTGGCCAGAGATCACATTAATGCTAAATTGGACGAGAAAATTACAATACTAACAAGGCTATTTTCCGAATTCAAACGAACAAGAATACTGGAATCATGATATGAGATTTGATACTATGATGGACGAAATCATTATAAACTTACAAGATGATTCAGAATCAAGTTCAGAGAGTTCAGAATGAAGTGATTCAGAGATATGTCAGAGTAATTTCATATAAGTATATATTAATTAAATAATTTCATATACTGCCATATTTCATATACTTTTTGCTGCCAGCCTTTTGGGCACTTTTCCTGTTGACAGCGATGCGGACGAATTTTTTGATGCCCTATAATTATATATATATATATTTTTTACATTTATTTATTTTTTCAATACATTAATATTTTAACTTATAACTAATTAATTAATAAAATAACAAAATTATATCCTAACTTAACTAAAACTATTCACAAACTAAAATATGGCGTCGAAAAATTCCTCCGCATCGCTGTCGACTGGTAATGTACCCAAGAGACTGGCGGCATTGCCACGTTGTATGGCAATGCTTAGCCTCTGGCCAAGGTAAAAGCCGGCCCTTGGGTCACGGGAAGTGTCAACTAGCCGTTTGGAGATTTCGTTAAACAAACCATGAGCGCTCGGACCCCACGGCCCGAGGGTTTCAACCCCAAACGGCTCGAAAATATAATTACCGATAAGGTTATTATACTTTCGCCGCTTGAGGTTTTCCGCAGCCGCAGCAGCAGCGCCAGCACAGCACGCCGAGCCGGGAAGATGGGATGGCGCAAGAGTGTCGACACAAGTTGCGTCCCACACTAAAGGCCTACCCACCTTCCATGGAAATAAAGACATGCCGTCCGGTCTCTTGCCATCGTCGCGTGCCAAGCCATTGGGTTCTAATACAGCTGGGACGCCGACGGTGACAAGAGCCCGTCGGATGATGTCATTAATGTTCGCGTGCCGCGCTATGCGACCCGCACTTCGGCTGCAAGACAGGCCGTGGTGTCCGAGGCTGTTGACAACTTCGCCACAGTGACAGTGATGAGGAGAGCAACAAGGGGCTCCTAGTCGCAGGGAAGCAGCGAGGCGGAAAGTAGTGTCGTCAAACAAAGTGCCTATGCTCGACGACGGTAGTGCATGAAGCCACAGACCCGACTCCCACTTACCCACAGCCAGCAGGCGCGCACGCTCCGCAGTAGTAGCAGACGTGTCAAGTAAATTTTTCTGTACTACTCTACAAAGCGGCTCATCCCACCGTCTCTGGGAAGATGGATTGTCGGGTGGATCTGAATTCGGGCAAGCGAGTCTCCAGGCATCCATAGCCTCGGTGAAGCACGGCACATCAAAATTAATCAGTTTCGAGGCTAGGATTTTCCTGATTAAATTCTCAGTGCCGTGGATCGAGGATATAAAAGCCGGTAAACTGATACTAGAAATTTTGCGGACGCCGAGGCCTCCCATACGTATGGGAAGAGTAGCTTGTGCCCAGGCTCGGTCATCCATGGCCACATTTAAGATCGAAGTTAATGTATGCCGGATAATTTGGTCCATTTTGTCTAAAAGATGAGTGTGTTTCCATAAATGGGAAGCGCGAAGGAAATATGTTAATTTAGGGCCGAAACAGCAGTAACGAATTAAGGTTATGGCCGAATGCATGTTAATTTGGAACAATCTTTCCGAAACGTCATTAAAATTTTGTATTTTTTCCTCAATAAAAACGGGAAAGGAATTTTCAAAGATTGGGGAACCAAGGAGGCGGAGAGAGCTTTTATCAATAATTTTGATATCTGGGGCTATTGCGTTAAATTTGGGAAGTGTCAAATGTCTGTCAGTACTGTCTGCTAAGAATAGTTCACATTTCGAAAGGTTGAGATCAAGGCCAATGGAATGAAATTCATTTTTTAAGAATTGAAGGTCATTTAAAACAGTTTCTACATCGCCACCCAAGGTTCCATCATCAAGATACCAAACGTTAAATTTGGAATTTAGCTGTCGAATAATTGGGTGAATGGCTAAACTAAAAATCACTGGCCCGAGGGGATCACCTTGTTGACAGCCAACAGCAGATTTCAGAAGGTTGTCCCGATATAGTAATTTCGAAGGGTGCCTGTAACATTGCCAAAGGAAACTATAAATTTGGGGTATTTCTTTTTTAGTTTCTGCCAGCAAGGTGTCCCTATTAACAGAATTGAAGGCATTCCGTATGTCAACCTTCAAGATGACCTCTCCTTTGCCAGAATTTAGGTAGGTCGACAGGGCGTGCACGGCAGCCTCACAGCCCCCTTTGGAGCCGTAACCTAGCTGCAGGGGCTGAAATTTTTCCGAAACCACCTCACCATAAAATTTACAACAAATCTTGGCTGCCATACGTCGGTAAGTAGTTCCCACGGCAATGGGACGAATGCCGCCATCCTTCTTACACAGGGCGCATAGGTTCGCCCCGTACAGAACGTCGATGACGGCCTCGTTCACCTTGCCGGAGAGCATAAGGTTGATCAGAGCCGTAAGCTCCTTCAAGAGTAACTCACCAGCTGCCCCGGCGCCTGGACTGATAAGGTCCTTAAGGTGTTGAGGACTCAGGCCGTCGAGGCCGCCAGCGGAGCCGCTCCGGAAGGAGCAAACGGCAGTGACCAACTCTCGACCTGTAACGGTGAGGGAGTGATTAGCCGGATCAGGGGGTTCGGGAAAAGAAAGGCCATCCGCTGGGGCAGGGTGTTTGCTCTCCAGAGCTGCGAGCGTTTCTGGAGAACATGGTGCCACCACATCACTACTGAAAAGAATCCTGGCTGCTCCGCTAATGTCACCTTCCCCTAACTTAGATTCTACCAGATGGGATATACCTCTTGAAGAGGTATATCTCTGTGTTTGTAATTTGGAATCTAAAATATGAGCCGAAATATTACAGTTTTCTTTAATTTGTGCAGTTAATGTTTTTTTGGTTGCCAAATTCTTTTGTACATGTAGAATTCTGTAAGGGAAGGTGAGCAGCTGTTCCCAAGCACTTTGCGAGTTCTCCCGGGCAGCAAGACGAACGCAATCTGCTAAGTGTTGTGCCACTAGGGGTCTAGCACCGCGAGGAACTCGCTTTAAAACAGGAACAGAGTTTTTGAATTTTGAAAGAGTTTTCCAAAACGGGTCAAAAGTGGATGTAGCTGGTGTTGTAGGTAGAGATGTTGAGACAGGGTCTGAGGTGAGTGCATTTTGTGGTCTGTGTACCTTACCAATGTGCACATTCAGTCCCCTCTTACCTTTAAAAAACCGTGCTTGGGTACACAGCGGACATCTCTCCAGGATGCTCAGCGATGTTGAAGGTTGATATGTAAAATGTATAAATGTTAAAAAAAAAAAAAAAAAAAAATTTTTTACATTTGTACATATTATAATTATTATTTTAAGTCTGTTAGCTTATATATTATGTAAATATTATGTATTGGTTTAATTGAAATAAACACAAAACTATATCCTAAAAAAAAAAAAAAAATTTCATATATCATTAAAACATGTCAGAATAATTTCATATACTTAATTTGTTTTTGGTTTATTTTACTATTAATTACAATATAATTAGATAGGTGCAATATAAACTTCTAAAAGTTCAATTGTTTTTTATTTATTATTTTCAATAATTGAACAATTATTATTCACGATATCTCGAGATTGGTCATCACTGTCTAATCTCATGTGCGTTGCGAGCAGTAGGCAACCCGCCCCCTCACCCCTGTCGCCGCCTAAGGCGCGGCCAACTAGTTCCGCGCGCACTATAGTTGGGAGGTATTTCCACATTTTAATTTAATGCTGTTCCAACTAAAATACACTTAGATTACACTAAAACATGCGAATAACGCCTTTAAATTCAAAACGATAAAAAAATTGAATTTCTCGAAAAATGTCAGTTAGGAGGTATTGGCACTTCGCCGTCGGTAGTTTGCTTGTCAGCTTCGTTCTAAACGGTCAAAATCTTTCGTGCTTGTCAAGCAATAAGGACCCCATAAGAGACACGACTGTGCCTAGCTTAGACCATTTAACCGTGCCTAGTGCCACGCACTGCTCGTCGCAGGAACATAAACAATATGAACGAAAACAGTTATATTCTCTTTTACTTAGCTTCCACTTCCAAATACTAAGGATTTATGGGTCTTTGTTTTTTCATATTATGTGCTCCTTATTGCATGAATTCTCTTATCTTCTATTTCAATACCTTTGTTTGCTAATAAAACCGTTCAATTAGATACAAAGAGGATTTATTGAGATTATAATAAGTACACTAACAAAAAAGTTATTCACAACCGCCTTCTCTTTCATTTTGCTCATGAGTGTTTGCACCAATGCCTTGATTTGCATAATTGCCGAGTAACCTCTGACCGTTAGGGTCGAAGGGAGATTTAAAGTGTAAAGTCGCCTTGTGTTTCTGTCCCAAGACTTCGATCTCGTAATCGCCTTCTTTCAAAAACTCTTTGGTAACTTCAGAGCCTTTGTTAGTGACGTAGCCGATACCGATTGGTTTGTCTAGGTAGAACGCATAATCTCCTCTTCTTAGGTAGCCTACGGGTTCACCATTCCTAAATATAGCTTCTTGTCCGAAGATAGCAACCTGCAAAAATTCATAAAATTACCAATCAATCCTATTAATCTTATCTTATCTTACTAATATTATAAATGCGAAAGTTTGTGAGGGTGGATAGATGTTTGTTACTCTTTCACGTAAAAACTAATGAACGGATTTGAATAAAATTTGGCACACAGATAGTATATAAACTGGATTAACATATAGGATTCCTTCTATCCCGATATCCCTAACGGGATCGAGACTTATGCGGGTGAAACCGTGGGGCGCTGCTAGTAATTTATAAAAATATCGAACTCGCCGCGCTGCTCCAAAGTTTCATGCATGGTGATCAAGCAAAAGGGTTAAGGAATCTGTTAATGCTGTTGCTTGTGGTTCTTACAATCTCCACGACGAAGGCGTGAAAACATAACGTGTTTTTACGCCGGAAATAGATTGTAACCAGTTTTTATTCATTATTCTTCTGCCATTATCCTAATTTAGTTGGGATCGGCGCAGTACGTCCGTCGATACATCTCTTTCAGTCATCTAATTGTTTACTCCCTTCCCATCCGTATCGTCTCTCACAGAATGCGTCTATCAAATTTCTTATTTGTACAATACAAACCTTATTATCAAGTGTGAAATACGCGTATTTCTTGGTGACTCCGCTAGTTCTCGCACTAGTGACATGTTCATTTCCAATGTAATCGCCGTCTTTCCTGCACGTGAAACCCAAACCAGCTTCTATCGGATTGTCATCGGCTCTCAAATCGGAATTCCATAAGTGATATCCTGAAATTAAATTACAAAATGTTTCAAGCAAATAAAAGAAGAAAATAATTTCTACCAGCATTACCTACTACTTGTTTGATTAGTAAAAGAATATGGGCATTAAAATCCATAATACGTGTGCCGGAATTAATTGCGTTAACGCAAAACCTCTTAAGGGTTCATTGTACTCATCATTATGAACAACTTTTACTATGGGACCAATCCTGAAATTGCAAAAAAAAAATCTGGTGTGCCCTACATTTACGAGTTATGCGACCATAAATGTAGGAAACAGTAGATTTTTTTTCGCGATTTCAGGTTTGGTCCCATAATAAAAGTTGTTCATAACAATGAGTACAATGAACCCTTAAGAGGTTGTGCGTCAATTCCGGGACATGATGTTATAATACATCCGCATTGCTTGACAATTTGCCTCTTTCAAGTGACATTACTACCACAAACATAAAAGATTTTTAATCATCAGACAGTCGAAAGACGTCCACAGCTGGCAATATAGGCCTTCCCAAAACATCGCTAGCACGACCGGTCATGTGCCACAGGCCCACAACACGACTCACATCCAGCCAACTGATGCCCACGACCTGCAACAGGTCGTCGGTCCACTTTGTGCCGACAATACATGCATACAAAAGTATTCAGCTGCCACGGCTTATTTTAATTTTTTTATTGTGTAATACGGACGCTTTTAACGTGCACGTCTTTCTACATCGTTCTCACGTGTATAAATTTAACATGAATGATGTAAAAAATATTTTGATTTAAAAGAGTGAAAACCCCATAGAGGGTTTCAGGCCCATTCATCTCCGTAAGAACCTACTACGCTTTGAATTGGACAAATAACTTCATCTTTCTAACTGACCGGTTTCTTGACCATTCAAAAGTGCCTGTAATTGGTTTAATTGAAATAAATACTTTGAGTTTGAGTTTGAATCTCTACCTTTTTCAGCACTCAATGAGGTCAGAGCCCTCCAGCCAGCATTCTTCAGTCCCTTAGCGCGGCTCAAAGCCTTGTACACCGGTATCGCATGAGCGGACGGTACATGGAGCTCCCATCCCAGTTCACCGGACCACGTGACGCGAAGTGCTCGGCAGCGGTATCGTTTATCTTCGGGAGCATTCGGGGAACGAGTTACGTGGATGCTACGGTGCGTGTTCACTGGGAATGCGTCGTTATCGAGACCTGCGTCTGTGTAGCGCTCGAGGATGCGTTGGCTGTGAAAAATATTAGTATTTATTTATTTAGAGTAGGTCAGTCTTACCAAGGGGTATCATATTACCCAGTAACCAGTAACTGGGCTGTGGAAGTCAGTTAGGCAGTCGCTTCATGTAAAATACTGGTATTCAGCTGCACCCGGTTAGACTGGAAGCCGACCCCAACATAGTTGGAAAAAGGCTTGGCAGATATATTTATTTAGAGTAGGTAGACGCCAACAGGGTATGTCCATTACAAAATTCGTTGTCTGAGAAGGTTTGTTACTGACCTGTCGGGTCCCTGCACGCTAAGGATGCACAGCTGTTTGGTAACGTCAGTGATGGTGGCCCTCAACTTGTGTGTCTGGATGATTCGGCGCATGTGCGCCAGAGTGTGGTTCGCACTGAACCCGCTTGTGACTACGTAGTAACCGCGACCCTGGTAACAGAATATTATAAATAGTGGGTTTTTTTTTTTTTGAGGGATCGAGTTAAAATGATTGATGATGAATCTCAAACGGCGTAAATATAACAACCATTTTGGGAGTTATATGTTTGAGCCATTTGGTGTTGAAACACTAGGGCCATCGGGTCGAGTGCTCATCTAGTTTCACGTGAGCAGGTCCAGATGGCTGGCCTTGTTTAGGCCAAAGAATCAGCATTGCCATTCAACGTGGTTCAAACTTTTGATGGATTTTTATAAAGTAACCCATCAAAAGTTTTCAAGCTTAGATAACCTGCATTTAGTTATGATTGAGATAAAAAGTAAAATTTTTAGAGCTATAATCGTAAAAATGTACTGAATATGAAAGTTAAAGTTGTCGATATCAATACTCCGACAGTTAAAGTTTAAAAGAAATCAAAATGTTCGTAATCAACTCCGGCGCATACTTTAAAAATGGGCTCGTGTAGCTGCCCAGTGCCGCTGTCTAGTATAGTGACTGTCACGTCCGCTTCCACTCCGCCTTTTTTGTTCAACATGAGAGAGTACACCACCCTGGAAATATGGGAAGATTACTTACTTTTTATACCATTGATCGATAAGTAATGAAGAAAATGGTTTTATTTGCACCATCTATACAGATAGAAAGATGTAAGTGTACCATTGTACAGTACAGTTAGCAACAAAAATAGTGACGAACAGACAATACATTGAAAATTTAACTTTGTACCAATGACACAAGTAATGAACATAGTAAGTACATTTGGACAAGAATTTTATCAAATTGTTTACACTGTTGTTGTTAAAACATTTCACTTTTTTTTCATTTGTATTTTATTTTTCACGAACTGTTGCAAAATAAATGTTATTCTATCTTTCTCATTCTTTAAATTGTAACTATGAATGCTAACTGGTCGGACAAAGTGTTAGGTATTTGGTTTCATTTTTCCGATTACGAATTTCTCAGTAACAGTCCGAAACCTGAATTTGCGCCCGTTGGCAATAGGCTCATCCTGGCATTAAATGATTATAGGTGGCAAAATTTCGGTGTACTATACACCCTGCATACCCTTTCGAGGTTTGAAGGTGTGATATTATGCTTTTATATTGATACATACCTATCATTAAGTTTGGAGAGGTCAGCAGTGAAGGCGAGGTCGGCAGTGCGTTGCGCGTCAGGCCCGGTGAGGTAGAACTTGCCGTAGTAAGACATGTTGAATAGGGCGGCTGCGTTACGACATTGTAGAGCTTCTTGACCGATCTGGGGGTAAAGTGGGTTCAGGGTTAAGGTGCGAATACTACGGGTTGATGAAAAAACTATTTATTTATGTGTACAACACTACACGCACAAAATTACAGATTATAGAAACCCAAAGCGTTGTACAGTACAATAATTTACAAACTAAATATGTTACGTACATATATAAGTAAGCTATGTTTATTTATACAGTATAAAATTGAATAAATATATAAGTACTTATACATAAACAATGTCGAAAACAAAGAAGTTGCAAGACGCACCGAAAATGCCTGGAAGAGCTATTGGGCCATGAAAGATCTAATGAAGGGCGATCTTCCTCTATACCTCAAGAGAAGACTCATCGACATGTGAATTCTTCCTATCCTCACGTATGGTTCTCAAACATTGTATTTAGCAATTCAGCAGAGCTTCACGCTCGAGGTTTGCCAGAGAGGAATGGAACGGAGTATTCTGGGTATTAAACTTGTGAATACAGCAATCTGATCCATCACTAAAATAACTGATGCCACTCGGAAAGCTGCCACGCTTCAATGGAATTGGGCTGGACACATCTGCCGCATGGCAGACGATCAAAGGGCTAAACGATCCAGTGGATCCCGCTTAATGGCAAACGACATCGCGGCAGGCCCAGACGGAGATGGCGGGATAAGCTGGACTCCTTTAATAAAGATTGGTCCTTGGCAGCTCTGGACAGAGAGAGGTGGAAAGAGAGTAGAGAGGTCTTTTCCCAGCAGTGGGATGTGACACAATTTTTGGCTCAATAGTTTCAGAGATAAGGGAATGGTAAATGTTCGTTTATTTTCTTAACCCTTAAACAATTTATTTTAAAATTATTAAAAAAAAATCTATTTGAGACCCTCACAGTAAGCCCTTTCGTTTGGTAGGTCACACGGTGTCAACACGGTAGAGTTTGCCAAACTTTTTTATTTTTTTTATTTGCCCCCCATAAGTGACCCCATATTCAAAATTCATTTATTTACGTTACATGTTTGTGTCACAGAAATTCATATGTGTACGAAAATTCAACTTAATCGGATCATTAAATTCGGGCTGTGACAGACAGACAGACATACGAGTGATCCTATAAGGGTTCCGTTTTTTTCTTTTGAGGTGCGGAACCCTAAAAATACATGAACACGAGAATATAATAAAATATTAATATGTGACAAAGGCAAGGCTGACATTGTATTGTAAATACATAGTTTGCATTTCTTTTTTCAATCATTGCCTTAGAATATTGTAAACCTGAGTCGGATTTTTTTTAAGAATTCGTTTATCGTAGGTATTTTTAGTTTCCTTTCATACTTCTTAAGAAAAATCTCGGGGCAGGGGTTTTCATAATCTTGCGTCTATTAACGCATTCAAGAACACTATAAGGCTATATCAGTAATAACAATAAAACTTCTATTGTGTCTCGTTAGTGTCCCGCAAAGCGTTAAACATACAAAGCAGAATTAGGCACGACTTGCCCCAAAACATACCAAAAAGTACCAAAACAAATGAAAATTGAAAACAAAAAAAATACTGTTGTAAAATAGCTACAAACCATAGACTTACCAAATCATGGTGTTTAGAGAAATCAAACGAGTGGTCTCCCTTGAGGATCTCTTCGTAGCGCCGGTCGTTGTTCCTAGGATAGTCTGTGTCAGCGCCGCCCCAGTCATACTGTTGTACTCTTATCTGCAACGAAACATAAAACACTGTAAAATTAAGTCATCTTTATGTAGTTTTTTTTTTTATATAGTATTGTCCGAAGTGAATAAATAAATAAATTTACCTTACAACGGAAATTAATGTTCGAAACCGTAAGATAATCGAAATACATTATGAACACCTTTTTATAGGTGGTTAAAATAAATAGTGGTATCAAAAATGCAATACCTTATTTACTAACCCGTATTTCTAAGCCCAACCCCCCCCCCCCCCCCCCCTTGCAGCACAAACCAAGTAATGCATTTAACGATAAACGAATTTAAATCATCATTCTGTCTGTCATCTTCAAACGATTGGCCGAAACAGAACATTAGTTCAAATTCGTTTATTGCTAAACGTAACGTACCATGGGAGAAACGAACATCTATAGGGTGACTGGTAATTAGTGACCGATACTTAAACACATGATTTTACACATGATAACAAGCAACTTTTACTATGGCACCAATCCTGAAATCGCGAAAAAAAAATCAGCTCTTCCTTACATTTATGTTCGCATAACTCGTCAAAATGTAGGGACCAGCTGATTTTTTTTCGCGATTTCAGGATTGGTGCCATAGTAAAAGTTGCTTGTTATCATGTGTTTAAGTATCGGTCACTAATTACCAGTCATCCTATATACACTGTAAGGACTATTCTTGCTTGCAGCGCTCGGCCGCCATAGTAACGCTTGCTAACAGATGGGATCATCGTGTGCACGGGATTTTGTTTTCAAATTGGTCAGATGTAAGTTTCCTCGATAGTACGTACGTACGTTTAATGATTTGTAGTGCAAGCCTATGACTCGCGAGTCGAGACGTCTTGCCCCACGTTTTATGACCGCGACTGCCACGAACATTAGTGTCTAGTATAGTTACCGCGGCAATATAGCCAATGTGATGTGCCAATGGGGGTGTATTATAGGTGCACCTCTGCCTAACCGTTCGGGGAATACAGACGTGAAGTTATGTTGTGAAAACTATGAAAAGAACAACCCACCCTCTCTCCAGGGATGTAGAAGGCCGGTCTTTCCCAGCCAGCCCTGGACTGCATGACCGCTCCATCATCCACCAGCTCCTGATGCAAGGCGTCGTGGCTCACGTCCCTTCCCGCCAAGTGTTCGTCGTTCGGGAACACTATGTTGTAGTTCCGCGCGTACGCTTCGTGGCTGCTTTCGCGCATCCAGTGCGCGCGGGAGATCTGACCGGGAGTGAAGCGACGGATGTCGAATGTGAACATGTTGTAGTTTGGCCTGTGGGTATTTGTAAACGTGTTGTTAGTCTACAGCTTCAGTAAAGAAAAATGTTACAGTTTGCAGAAGTGGTAGGGGGCATATCAATCATATTATACGCCCCGAAGTTGTAGGGTATTGGCGTTGTTTTTAACGCTGTCGGAACGATAAGGGTGCGTTCAACCAGGATGCTATTTAAAACTAAATGAATACTGTTAATCAACCTACATAACTAGTAACTTTTCAGGATGTTTCCATGCATCGTAAAATGGCCCCTAATAGCTAGCTATTAAGGGATACCTAGATACCTATTAGAGAGTACCTACGCACTCTTGTCTCTCTCGTGTATTAAACCGTAGCAGAGCTTTAGCAGTCATCCTTTCAAAAATGGCATAATTTTTCACGATACAATATTTTTTTGACTATGACCCTTCTTCTCCCTTACCCTTCAATTATGGTGAAACTTAGGCCTAAATACTAAATGAATATCATTTCAAAACGGTCTGTTGCATTGGTCCACGTCTATGCTTAGATAAAACACAAAACCACCTTTTCACCGCCAAGCACTTGAATAGAAGTTCCAGATTTTCGTGCCACCAGCGCCACGACATCATTATGAAGTTCTTCATTTTAACTATCTTATAAAAATACATTTACTTTATTTTAAGGCTTTGTTTTCTTTTATTATTTTAATATAGCACTATCTACTACCCTGTTTTTTTATTTTTCCACACTAAATAAGCCGTTATTTGTTTTAAAATCGACAAAAACTCCGAACATTTTTAATGTCCTCAGAACGCCAAGGACTTCATATCAAGTTGGCCAGTGATGTGACGCGAAAGTTATCACTGTTTGATTTCGCCCGTTGAAATTAATATACTGTTTATAAATATAAATACTACTATCGAAAACCATTTGAAGTCAGAAAAATATGAATGAGGGCGATGGGCGAGGCATCGCGTCCTGTGTACTTTGGCGGTGAAAAGGTTAAAGAAAATAATATTGATAGTAATTAAGTAAACAATTGCATACCATTGTTAAACATACTGATATAAAATAGGTAAATAATAAATACACTAAGTATCAATTGTAATGATGCGGAGTTTTGCGCAAAAGCGATACTGCCGTGTTACCGAAAAAGGGCACAACTAACATTTTTTGTCAAAATGAGTTATATATATTTTCGGAATCAGGAAAAAAAGGCCTATCTGCCTGATTTTTTGTGGATTTTTAGCTACAAAATAAACAGAGATAGCATAAGCTTAAAGGGCACAACTGCATCATTTTTTAAGTTTTATTACAATAAAAAGGCATATTGTGAGATATGACTTTTATTTCACCTTTTTATTATTGATATATTTAATGGAAAGGGCATAAGTGACGTACGTTAAATATAAAAGGCTTATGTGGCAATT
The DNA here is from genome assembly GCA_947568875.1 of Fissipunctia ypsillon. Taxonomy (NCBI): domain Eukaryota; kingdom Metazoa; phylum Arthropoda; class Insecta; order Lepidoptera; family Noctuidae; genus Fissipunctia; species Fissipunctia ypsillon. Next base: position 18,522,322 of record OX387645.1, on the reverse strand, counting down.
GTGCTTTATTTTTTATACGAACACTTTAGCAATTAATGTAGAAAGAAAAGTCACAACTGGCAGTTATGACCTTTCTATTTAAAATGATGTGAATGAAGGTAAACATTACACTCGATCAAAGACTGTAACATATTTTTTGATGGATGACAAAGTACCAGTTTGCAAAACTTTTTTCCTCACTACCTTAGGCTACACCAAAAATAACTGTAAAGCAGTAAGAAATGTTATTGACAGTAACTCTAATAGCGGTGAATTGATTCCAGTATCTGCAGTTAGTGATGGCCGTGGACACAATCCGAATCCTAAAAAAATTGAACCTACTAAAATCACGGATCATATAACGTCATTTAATCCCGCAATATCACACTACAGACATGAGCACGCACCTAATAAAAAATATTTACCTTCAGACCTTAATATACGTATGATGTACAAGCATTACTGTGAAACTGATCCTCAAACGCATCATAATCATCATCATCATGCATCTTATGGATTTTACAGAAAACTTGTAAGAACACTTAACATCTCATTTACAAAATTAGGCCAAGAAGAATGTGAGATATGTGAAAAATTTATCATACACAACCCTCAGCGAGAAATGATTAGGTACAGACATTGCCAGGAGTGTAAAAGTTACGAAGAACACCATGAGAGGTATATTTTAGCTCGAAAAAAATATGAAGATGACGCTGATAATCAGACTCAGAAGAAGAATAACCCTGACACCCTCATTTTTGCTGTAGATTTAGAAAAGGTAATAATGTTACACCGTATGGAGGAATTCAAAACAGTGATGTTTTGCCCGCGCCTTATTGTTTTCAACCAAAGTTTTGTGCCAATTGGCTATAAACATGTACATGACATGGGTCTTACATTTGCAGCCCTATGGCATGAAGCCATATCAGGCCGAAAAAAAGAGGACATCATTAGCTGCTTTGGGGCCTTTTTCAAACAAAACCGAGATCTTAAACATATAATTCTGTGGCTGGATAATTGTGCAGCACAGAATAAAAACTGGTCTCTTTATTCATATCTCGTATATTTAGTAAATTCTGCAGAAGTTAACTTTGAATCCGTAACTTTACGCTACTTGGAGACCGGTCATACATTTATGGCTGCAGATGAATTCCATCACAGAGTGGAACGATCTTTGAAAACAAAAAAGCGTATCTACGACTTTGAAGACTTTTGTAAAGCTGTATCTGATACTGGCTTTCGCACCATGGTAAAGAAGATGGGAGTTCAAGACTTTTATGATTATGAAGACTGCTCTTCGACGTATAAAATAAAAAATTCCAACCCGCGAGCTTACATGAATAATATTTCTGAGGCAAATTTTCGAAGAGGATCGAATTTACTTTTTTATAAACGCAGTTATGGTACTGACAAATACTATGAGCTAGATTTTCTTAAGTTAAAAAATATTAAAGAAGGGATACCACCTCCACGACAAAAGCTTGTTCCGAGGGGTATCACCAGTGAAAGGAAATCTGCCATACTCACAAAGCTTGGTCCACTTATGCCCACTAACAGGAGGGTTTTTTGGGAAACTTTACCTGTAAATGATCTAGCAGTCGATTTGTTTCAAAACCAAGAAGATTGAAATAATGCGACTGATTTTTTATACTCATTTTAGTGTCGATTTATTATTATGAGAATTAATATTAGGTGCTTTGAAGTTTCTAATTTTCAGGTTTAGAATTATTTTTTTGTTTAATTTTGATAATAAAAAGTTCCTACTATTTTGTAACCTTGTCAAGATTGTGATAGAGAGATGCATAGTGCCATTTTTAGTAATAAGAAGTTAATTCCATTCATTGGATTGTGATAAAAATGTAAACTACTTAGATGTTTGATACATAATTGTTATGATAATTATTGTTTTTGTAAACTTCGTTTTCTTTTTTTGATAAATATATTGAAGTTCCTAACTGGCTGTGTTATCTAATTGAGATTTTGAAGTGTCATTTTTAGTAAACAATTCTGTTTTTGTTCTGTTGATTCCTTCAATATTATTGATATAATTTATAATTGTTAGTACTTTTGAAATTTTGTTTGTGTAAACTTTTTCAAATAAATGTTTTATTTTCTTACATCTGCCTTATTTTATTTCTTATACAATGACATTTATCAGCCTCTTTTAAAATATACAATCCCACTGCGGAGACACAGTAAAATACACTCACAAAGTATAAAATATAAATATTAGGAATTCATTCTAATATTTACAGTACTGTAGTACCTATGTAATTTATTTTGATAATTTACAGTGAAAAGGCACAAACGACTAAATATGCCTTTTTATCGTAAAACTTTGAATTTTTACTCAAAATTTTACATTGAAAAGGCATATTTGGTTATATGTGCCTTTTAAACATAATATTGTTCTTTTCATGTTATTTTTTATGTTAAGTTAAAAAGAAATATGCTAATTATTAACTATATTCATTAAAATTAAAAATATAATATTGCTATCGTTGTATACATACTAAAAAAACGCATTTTTTTACATTTACACAATTTCAAAAAACACATTTTAAACGTGTTGTATTTAACGAAATTCATAAAATATTTTAATCTCGATTTTCTCAACATTTGTAAAATGTTAGTTGTGCCTTTTCTAATTACGACGGCAGGATAACGGTGATAACCTCATGTATTTACAAACAGATGAGTTCAGATTAAAAAAATACAACCGACTTCCAAAAAAAAAAAAACATAACAAAGTGAAAAATAACTTATTTTGAAAGTCGGTGTCTTTGGTTTTGTAATTTCGTTTTGTCCCACTGACTTCCAAAATTAAAGTTATTTTTCACTTTGTAGTGTTTTTTTTTTTTTTGGAAGTAGGTTTTTTTTTTTTTGTAAAAATGTTTTTATTTTTCACTTTTTTAGTTGTGGTACCTACTCCACAGAAATTCGAATACCACTACTTGCTAAGTGAATTACAGTGACAGGAAGTTATTAGAACATCATCCACATAGATTAAGTGGGAAAAATAGTCGTATTATTGAAGCTAATTGAAAAACGACCCTAGCAAAGTTAATAAATTTTACATGGGCCCAACTTCGAAGTATATCCTCCCGAATAAAACAAGAATCGTTCAAATCGGACTAACCTGCAAAAAGTTATGCCTGGTCATACATTAAAAAAAATGTACGCGTCGCGGTTAAAAAGCTGAAGAAACTATTTACAAAATACAGGGAAAATGCTAAACTTTGAACTTGTTTTGAGAGAAAGCACCAAACATAATAGTTCAGAAACCAGTCGCCAATCATAATAGGTAGGTACGGTCAGCAACAAAAGTCGATTAACACTTCAGTTTTTTTTTAACACAATTATTTATGTTCAAAATAATTTAAAAAATGGATAGTTGTTAAATTCCGATGATAAAAACTTAGGTATTACAAGAAATACTGAAAAATAGTGTACTAATAATTTAGAGTCTATTGATTTCATATGAACAGTGTTAATCTACTTCTGTTGCTGACCGTACGCGTTATAGGTACGCCGCTTTTTAGACATAAATATGGGCCTCCACGATTGCTTGCATAGGCGTAGCTCGTACCGATATGAGAGTAGATAAGAATACATAAATAAAGTACCTTCCAGAGACGATCCACTCTGCCATTTGTATACCACATCCCGCAGAGAACATCATGCCCGCTGAGTTGTAGCCGCAATTGTGGTACAGACCTGAATCAAATATTCTCGTTACATTCTACCATTTAAATCTGCTGTGATACGTCCGTAGAACAATTTAAGATGGGCATAAAATAATGTAGAGGATATAACTAAACTATTATTAAATACTACCGACCCGCCCTTGCTGATTTGAGGTTTCTTTATTCCACGTAAGTTTAATATTAATGTATTATACACATAGATAAATCTTCCGGAACAAATGCTGTCTAAATGATGGTGAAAGCCGCATCAAAATCCGTCGCGTTGTTTTGAAGAACAACGCGGTCACACGGTAACATGAAAAGCGGACTTTATACATCTATCTATAAGGTGTAATTTTAATCACAGTTTACCTCTTAAGGGGTCATTGTACTCTCATTATGAACAACTTTTACTATGGGACCAAACCCGAAATCGCGAAAAAAAAAACAGGTGTTCCCTACATTTTGACGAGTTATGCGAACATAAATGTAGGGAAAAGCTGATTTTTTTTCCGCGATTTCAGGTTTTTGTACCATAGTAAAATTTTATCATAATGATGAGTACAATAACCCCTTAAGAGATTAACACTGTTTAAAATTACACCTTGTATATAAATACAAATAAATGTGTCTGTTTGTAATGTAAAAATAACAGCATGCATTGTACTAAATTCATATGACAGTATATCGACGGGACTTTCACTGACAGATAGCTGATGTATAAGGAGTAACTAAGGCTACTTTTGTTTTAGAAAAAGAATGAGGGTTCCGCGCAAAAAAAATTAAAACCCATGAAATTGTGAACAAAGCCCGATTCAAATAGGGAAGTGTTGATATCCACGCGGGCAAAGCCGCGAACACCAGCTAGTTCATAATATGTACGGACTATGCAAGAACCTTTCAATTTATTGGGTTTAATTCTTAGGTAATCCGTCGATGTTGATGAAACCTTAGTTAGATATACCCCATTTGGGAAGGGTAAGGGTGGGATTTTCGGGGCATGCCCTTGCCCATAGATCAGACTGAACTAGGTCCTAAGTTCGCCTGTGTCAATCATTTGGGTGTGTTTATTGGCTATTGAGGTAGGTATAGAACATAGAAGTCGTGAGCAAAGTATTATAATCAGTTCATAAGCATTGCGTCAGATCAATAAGATAATATATCTACAATTTGACGTATATAAACACACAAGTGTATCTATATGTAATTGTACGTTGACCAGCTGACCTACATAACATTAACTGTTTAGACGTTAATTTATTATCTATGTTAATAAACATCGCTCGAAAACGAAATCGCTAGTAATTTCTTTTTCGAGCGATGTGAAAAACCCTATTTTATTAAAACTAGGGTTTTTTTCCACGGACTTGGTAACTTTTTCCGAATATTCAACTATTTTAATGTCGCGTGCAGACGAAAAAAAAAAAAAACACGACTACGGAAAAATAACTGAAAAACATGAAAAAAAACTATTCTTATTAGATATCATAGCCTCGGTCGCATGCCTCCGTTTTCATTCAGCCGAAAGACGCCACTGCTCGACACAGGCCTCATATATATATAGGAGCTCGTGGCTAAGTAATAACAGCCGCACGGGTCGATCCATCAGGTTAAGCTACGCTTGCCGGGGTTGTCCGTGGATGGGTGACCATCTTTACATACCGAGACTCCTCCGTGCCTCGGAAAGCAGGTTAAGCCGTTGGTCCCGGCTGTCATTCGTGTATCTTTGACAGTCGTTACGGGTCGTCAGAAGACCGAAAGTCTGACAACCAGTCTTACCAAGGGGTATCGTATTACCCAGTTACTGGGTTGTGGAGGTCAGATAGGCAGTCGCTCCATGTAAAATACTGGTATTCAGCTGCATCCGGTTAGACTGGAAGCCGACCCCAACATAGTTGGGAAAAGGCTAGGCAGATTGATTGATTGATTGATATATATATATTCATAAACGTTGCTTAAAGTTAAGTGATGTTTAAATGTCAAAAAAATGTATGGCTAACCAGACGTTAATCATTACTTAACTTTAATCAACTTTTATGAATAAGGGGGTTAATCATTATGCCTCGTCATCATCAAAAACGTGTTTAGTGTTTTTTGGTGCAAGCGAGCCTTAGTCTTCGACTATAAGTCATCAAAATGCCAAAGCTTACCGAAGACATTCGGGTCCTCTCCGAGTAGCGGCTTGTGGTCGGGCGTGAACGACTCGGGCCCACACACCGTACTCTTGATGCCAACTGTACTGAGCTTGGGACACAGTGACGTGGCACTGCTCATGTGGATCCCGAACACGTCCCAGTCGAGCTCGTATAAGTGGAACTGTAGGTGGTCTGGCACCTAAAGGAGAAGAGGAGTTAAGATCAACAGGTCAGTACTTTTCTACACGAATTACGAACTATTTACGCCTACAAGTTTCCATTGAAGGGGTCCGCTAGGGCCGATGCCAGCCAGGATTGCGGGATGTTCGAAAGAGTTACCGTGGCCCCGGCACAGGCGTTTCGACTCGAAATGCTTAATATTTTGAGCGTCAACTATTCATATTTTTGTAACAATAAAAAAGGAAATTTAATCAACTAAAGAAATATGTAAACATATTTCAACTTATTTGTTTATTTATTTTTAAATTCAATTAAAACTGCGAAATAACTTTCATATTGGCGGACACGAGATTCAAATAAAATAAACGCATCACCAGTTTCAACCGTATTTGTCTACCTCCTGAAATAGCTAAGGCGTCGTCCTAACAATGCGAATACGCGATCATTGCGCGAATTAACAACGCGAGCTGTCGAGGATCCTGCCCTGCCCCTCACCCCATTCCCCGACGACGCGATGCGATTATCGAACGAATTCCTATTCGACAACAATATGTTTGATCGCGCGTTCGTACGAACTTAGTTCTCGCGAATAGATTACAATAATTTTAGTCGCGCCATAGCATCGTGCGAATGCTAATTAGGACACCTATTCTCCATCAGTATGTTTGATCGCGGATTTGTACGACTAAAATTCGCGCGAACTTGCGATGATCACGTAGTCACGTTGTATTAGAACGACGCCTAAAGATTTGCGTCTTACCGCGCCTTAAGCTGATGTAAAAATGTTAAGATGGAAGCCTAGCTGTGTGAAGCCAGACGTACGTTTCGGTATCGACATTCGTGGAGGTTATATTAATAATAAATAAATAATGTACCCACTACTATCGGTCAATAATCGGGTTTAATAAATAACAAAAGATTGGGTTCCTCATAAATTGTTTTAAACAAAAATAAGTGTAAAATTCCGTTGGTGTCTTACAATTTTATATTAGCAATTAAAATCGACGTCGATACTTCGTTGCGCCCGCCCGATGGGATTTCCTATCGGTTACAATGACAAAATCCCATACTAACTTTCATCCCTTTTAGGAGAGAAATTTTCTAAAGTCCTTCCTTAGTGTGTATAAGGAACTCTTGCCCAAAATTTCTTGCTCCTAGACCCAGCTATTTAGGCGGTGCGTTGTCTCACTGAATGACTTTAAGAATTGTAATAAATAGATTTTTTTTTAAATACCTGATCAAGCATATGCGGGTTGCCTTCATATCCTCCGACTTGGCACGACTCTCCCTGCACCTTGATATACAAGTCGACGTCATGGTCTCTAATATTGGGACAGCCCCGGACTTCAGGCGTAGCATCACATACTACGTACGCGTGTTTGAACGGGATTAATGGAAGGTTGGGCACCCCTGCGTATCTGGCAACGCGAGGACCCCATGCACCTATTAAATAAAGAAATGGTTATAATTGTATGGCCCAGCTCCCTCTAGTTTAAAATTTAGACTACAGGTCTTGGAAACATTAGTTACAGCACTCTGAAAGCTCAGTTGACTTGTGGCGTGCATTTTGTAAACGAAACGCAGACGAACCACAGACAGGTACGGACGGCAGCACATCAAGCTACTACAATCTGTCAAATTTCTTTAATAGATTTTCAACTTTATTGCTATAGCATTAGGTTCAAGATTGATTGGGAAAATTTGACAGTTTCGGGTAGCTTGACCTGCTGGCGTCTGTACATAAAAGCCCGTCTATCTCTATGTTATTTTAGACATACTTACCTAATAATGATAACTATTATGCACAGCGACTGCGATAGGACTTGATAGGAGTCGGAGAGGAAGGGAGCAGAGAAACATACGCCCAAAAGCCCAGTAAGCTGACGCGACGTTCGTGCGGACGTAAAAATATCGCTGCGATTTTTTTTCGCACACTGGATTTTCAACGCTCTGCTTAGCGCCGAGAGTTGAAAATCCAACAGTGTGTTTTTTCGACGCATTGGTGCCTTATTATGACGTTTTAGTGCCATCATGATTTCAGTGCGCGAGAGAGACCTAGCTATAGAGGACCGATAACACCATCCCTTTTCGGACTGGAATCATGACGGCATTAATACTTCATAAGACGGCGCCTGGGATGCACTCTGTTAAAAGAGAGAGTTGAAAATTCAGTGCGCAATAAAATCCCGCCGCGATATTTTTACGCCTGAGGTAACGTCGGCTAACAATACAAGGTAGTTTTCCACAATCGTTGAACCCCGACTTCCTACTTCCCCAAAATAATAAATACCTAAAATCATAAATGGTAGTTACCTCCGCAGTTGACCACACACTTGGTCTTGATGACTCCCCTGTCAGTGTGCACCGCTGTAACTTCCTTGTTGCCGAGTTGATTGTGAGTGTAATGGATGTCGAGCACTGGGCAGTCCTCGTACACCTATGAAGTTAATCTTTTGTTACGTTACGAATTGCACGAAAAAGGGTAAGTCTGCGTAGTTAAATTAGCTTTGAAAATTTTTCAAAAAAAAAAACAGAGTACCTAATTCGGACTGATGCAAAACTTTCGCTAACTAACCAGACATAACCGACCTTTAATATGGCACATCAGGCTTGAGAAAGACACAGTTATGAGAGACCGAGACAACGCTCTACAAAACCGAACTTTTGCTAAAACTCAATGTGCTGTGCTGTATTAACAGACGATAGGTACTGTAGCTACAGTCCAATACGATATTTACGATACATCAATGTAAGGTTCCCTATAAATGCACTACTGCCTGAGCTGAGCCGAGCGTTGAAAATCCAACAGTGTGCTTGTATTTAGGCATTCATTTAGGGATCACCTAGTATTAGAGGAAACGAGCATATAGCTGTACAGTTTGACAACTCTGTGGATCTTTTAGCCAATATTTTAAAATTTTTCAATACATTTCACAAAACAGTTGCACAAATGTGACATTGACAGGGAGGCGTTGTTAGTAAACAGCGCCTCCCGGTCAACGTCATTCGAGTGCCAAAAGATCCGTACCGAATCATACGAATAAAACTAAAGATGTTCGTAAAGTGAGAATAAAACCAAGAGGCCTATCCGCACATATCAGTGCCGACACGTGACCGGCAGTTCCGTACCGTACAGTATCAGTGAACATTAATACTGTTTCATACATTAAGACACCATTCAAACTCGCCAAGTGTCAGTGACGTTTGGTTACGTCAGTGGCGCTCCGACGCGATCAGTGATCCAACGTAAATTTCTAGCAGACAATATTTTGCCTGACTCGGTCGCAGTATTCTAAGATGGACGACGAAAAGTTGATAGAATTGGTTCGTTTACATCCTTCAATTTATGATCTTTCGCATAGAAAGTGTATGGACACTAATTCCTTCTTCTTTTTTCCTTTACGCGTTATGAACCCATTGCCTTTTTCTCACATTTTCTTCGTCTTCATCTAATAATAAAGCAATCGCTGCTGTGCTCTTAAATATCGAGGCATTCTTCGAGCATGTAATACTTCGATTTTATCGGCTTCCCTTCGGAACAACCACTCTTCTTAAGTCTACTATTGCCAAACAATATGGTATACCTGTGTGTGTAACTGTATGTATATCATATCAAATTACTTAATTATATTTAATACCAGTTTAATACACCATAAGATTAAAAACCTACACTACTGAACATTTTTTTCATCGGCTGGATATAATGATAATTGTAGCTGCGCAACTGCTCCCAAGTGTACTAAAAATCACAGCACGCGCCGGTGTGCACTGACGGGTAAGAATAGCACGTCACGGAACTGAACTGGTAAGCCCTGTCGATCACGTGTCGGCACTGCTGTGTGCGGATAGGCCTTTACTTTTCCTCCGTTCTTCGTGGCCACTTTAACAAGTGCATTACACGCCATGGATGGATCAATAGTACCGTCCTCGGGCGCATACAATGCCATTTCAAATACTGATGGGTCAAGGAGTGGGAACTTCTTTTGAGCCTCGTGTGGGTCCAGAACTTCGCTGGGAATATTCAATGCTTTTCCTAATGTGTGGAGCCTCATGTATTCTTGTGTACGAACCTAAAACAAAAAAATACATTTTATAATATGCTCATAAGCGTTTGAGGCTTTAAAGGAATTTAATCGCATCTGGAAGAGATCGTTGAGTTCGTATAAAATACCTAATTGATTTTTTCTATCGTTTTTTTTTTTTCGAAACTGCACAGACATGTGTGAAGTTTCTCCAGCTAATTTAATTTAACCTTGAACAATGAAAAAGCAATTTATCCTGTTTAGTGGGAGTAGGTATTGATACTCACTTTGCTACGTGATATAAACATGCCTCCGTTGTTGATCCAGCCCGCAAAGTCACCTGTTTCCTCCTCTAGGGTACTGTACACTTTCCTCGAATCTCGCAACAGTTTCACTTCCAAGTCGCAGGGTCTGAGCGACCATACTAGTCCTATAAAATGTTAAAATTATAATATGTACTTATTTAAACGGTTTATCATCAATAGAGAATGTTCAAAAACAAAATTAATGAAAAAAATTAAATCGACTCCAAAAAGAAATTTACTCAAAATTTTATTATATTTATTTATTTTCTTTCTTATCTATTTACATTTTTAAATATTTCTTATAAAAATATATACAAAAAAACATTTAAAATATAAAAAATAGAGGTCCGCCGGTATCGGGAGCAGGGTCCAAGCTACCGGTGGTTAGGGCTGCAGAGACAGGAACCTCCTCACAATACGAGCCGTATCGAGGAGTACTGCCTTCTGGATCAGGCTCTTGATTCAACCGCCTAACGACAGCCTCGAGAGATGTTGGTCGAGGCTTTCGGCCATCAGGCCATTGGCCATTACAACAATCGGCACAATGACAGCCGAGGTCACATTCCACATGTCAACAACCTCGTGTGCTAAGTCGAGATATTTTATTTGTTTCTCTTTCTCAGCTTTCACGAGGTTCTCGTCATGTGGAATGGTAACATCGATAACCATTGCGCGGCGCGCTAATCGATCTATCACCACTATATCAGGCTTATTGGCGACAATAGTCCTGTCAGTGATGATAGACCGATCCCAGTACAACGTGGCATGGTCATTTTCAAGAACTGGGTGGGGCACATACTTGTAATACGGTACCTCAGAGTCTACAAGTTTGTATTTCAAAGCAAGTTGTTGGTGAATAATCCTGGCCACTTGGTTATGCCTGTGCAAGTACTCGCCGTTAGCCAGACGAGAACAACCAGAGATAATATGTCTGATGGACTCACCCGGACGGTGGCATGCCCGACACACGTCAACCGTCCCGTCCTTCATAATATGTCTCCGGTAGGTATTCGTCAAAATAACTTCGTCCATAATTGCACAAACAAAACCTTCAGTTTCCCCAAAGAGGTCACCGAAATGTAGCCAGGATACGGACGCTAAGAAATCTACACCGGGCTCGTGTAGAGCCCGATAGAAGCGTCCGTGAAGCTCCTTGCTTTGCCATACCTGCTTGCGGTCATCTGTAGTAAGTACTACAGGTTTGCGCCAGTTCTCTTTAGCCATGGAGAGCGGGGTGAGCCCGTTGTCCACTGCGACCACATCACGGTGCATACCCACGTCGGCGTTTAGAAAATATTCCCTGAGGTTGCACACCTCGCGGTTGTGGAGGGTCTTCGCATTTAAAAAACCGCGACCCCCGCACTTCCACGGGATGTACAGTCTCATCACCGATGATCGTGGGTGATGCATCCGGTTTGCGGTCAGCAGTGTACGGACCCTCCTATCCAGGGCGTCTAGTTCGGTCTGAGTCCATTTGAGTATGCCGAAAGAGTACATCAAAACCGGCATGACCCAACCGTTGAAGGCGCGCACCTTGTTTCCGCCCGAAAGAAGACTAATTAATACCTTCTTCAGGCGACCAAAGAAGCGCTCCTTCAACGATTTCTTCATGTCAGCAACATTGATGCCTAACGCTTCCGACATACCCAAATACTTATAGCTTTCGGATGAGGAGAGGGATCTAAGGTGTATGGAATCCAAAAGTTGAATTCCCGCGGATTCCATAATCTCGCCTCGCTTTACATGCATGACTGCACATTTGTCCACACCAAATTCCATCCTGATGGCGTTACTGAAAGTTTCAGTTACCTTCAGTAGCTCCATCAATCGCAATTTGTTGGGGGCAAAGAGTTTCAAGTCATCCATGTAAAGGAGGTGAGATATGACCTGACCACCTCTCCTCAACCGATAGCCTAGACCTGAATCCTCCAGCAATGTGCTTAGAGGATTCAGGGCTAAGCAGAACCAAAGTGGACTCAAACTGTCGCCCTGAAATATTCCTCGTTTAATCCATACAGGTTCATCATTCCTCTGGATCTGTCCACACCCTGGGTAGCGAAGGACCGTCCTCCATTGCCCCATACACGACTCAAGGAAGGTGCGTAGAGTTGCATCAATCTTGTACAACTCCAGCACCCTCATGAGCTATGTATGTGGCACCGAGTCGTAGGCCTTCTTATAATCTATCCAGCATGTCGACAGATCCTTGCGGGATCGACGAACCTGTTGGCTAATGGCCATGTCGATGACGAGTAGCTCCTTAGTACCGCGGGACCCGTTCCTGCATCCATTTTGAGAGGCAGACATAATTTATTATTTAATATTTATTTTACTATTGACATAATTTAAAACCTAACAATCTTAAAATAATAATAATAATAATGCCCCCTTGTCGCTACGACACCATGTGTTAGCGACCGTTTCCGGGGGCCCATTGTTGAGTGTGCAAGTCACCCCCTGCCATTTTATCCGTGTATTGTATTTATCAAACATTGGTCAGGCAGGGGCCATAGTCCTTCCATAGTTTTAGATAACCAGTCCACTTTAGCCATCCAAACCCATAGCCCAATATATTTTTTTGTCTTCATATCCTGCAATAGTCCTACACCAACCGGGGGTTGTCCTTGGGTGCACTTGCATAGTACGCACAGGGATAATCGTCGGTTGGTGCCTCATTTCCATAGAAAGCGTCTAACGGGCCTCTGCGAGTTGGCTTCGGTCCCTCATATGCCTTCCAAAGGTCCGGGACCCTAGGGTCCCGAGAAATATCAAAAAAAGTCAATAATATATGTACAAGTATATACAAATGGAGGGGAAATAATCAGAGGGCATCAAAAAATTCATCCGCATCACTGTCAACAGGAAAAGTGCCCAAAAGGCTGGCAGCATTGCCACGTTGTATGGCAATGCTGATTCTTTGGCCAAAAAATAGGCCAGCCCTCTGGTCACGTGTGGAGTCGACCAACCGCCTGGCGATGTCTCGAAAAACTAAGTGGGCACTCGGACCCCATGGCCCAAGTTTAATTAAAGTTATTTCATAACTTTTGGTTAATTTCTTTTTGGAGTCGATTTAATTTTTTTATTTCGTAATTTTTAGTTTTAAGTAAAAACTGGAATATTTGTAATAAGTAGTTAATAGTTTGTTGTAAATATTGCACTAGAATATGACCAAGGTTTTGAGATGACCCTTTGACACCACAACCGTAGCTCGTAGCCAGGCCGTCACATTTACACGTACCTATTAGTCCATATCATGAAAACTACTGAACCGATTTTGAGGAAACTTGCACTATTCCTTAGGGAACAATGTAAGTTTCCTCAAAATTGGTCTTATTGGCTATTTTTTATTGGTTTAAAAAATAATGGTTACAATTAATGGTTTCGGTGAAATGCGTGGACAAACATACATATACCTATAAAATTTTGTATATTTGATTGGAAGCACTAATAGATTATCATATGTTAATATATTGCAGTGCCAATAATATAACATACATACATGTCGAATTGATAACCTCCTTCTTTTGAAGTCGGTTAAAAAGGGCGTTTTATGCACTTATCGATACGCGCGTATACAGGATGAATAAGGCAACAACGCGAGTATTTGGATTTGCGCGTTTTACGCGCCTTAAACGCGTGCATGTGAAAGGCATGTGTTGCCGTGTTAGCTTCTAATATTTGGGCAACGAGCGTATCTGTACGCGCATTCGGCTTGCGTGTAATAGAGATCGCTTTAATTTGCCACAGGGAATAAAATTTACCGTGTTATGATTTAAATAAAAACAATGGTGGATCTTAAAAAATAATAAATCCTATGATATTTTTGAAGACTGAACAAGTACTTTACCAGCAGTGTGCCATGTCGTCCCACTGGTCAACTTGGCTCTCTCCAGCAGAACAGCGTTCACCCCTCTCTTAGTGAGTTGGTACAGTGTGTTGCATCCTGATATTCCTCCTCCTAAGAACATCAAAACACAAACCATGTAACTTCTTTCTTCTGCTAACAGTCAATTTTGATATGTACGACTAACTACACTGCTAAATAACAGTTTCGGAAACGCTGACTGACTCCTAAATTTTTCAGGGGAAAACAATAATAATAATCGTTTATTTATAAAAAAGGGGCGCATTTATTTAGCTTGAGATTGGAGTTAGCGCGGCGTCAATACAGCAATACAATAACAAGACCAGTGAAATTAATAATGTTGTACATGTTAGTAATAAAAAAATCTTATTCAATAAAGAACAAAGAAGTGAGGCTCCAAAAAAACATTATCTTTAAAAAAATTACTTACCGATGATCACAACATCAGCCCAAGACGCAACCTCCTGATTCGTAGCGAGCAACCTCTTTTCATTTCTGCACGTTTTTAAATAATTCACGGCTTGGGTCCTAATGGCTCCATCTCTAATTAATTTAAACATTTTTTAAACTACTAACTAAAGTAAGAAATGTTGACTAGAACACTGTTCATATATGAATGCTTTACACAATAAAGTAGATAACCGCCGCACATCATATCTTCTCAAGTTGTCAAAGTTCAAGCTGTTATTTTTGGTTTATCAAGATGATTGTTTTGTTTGTCATTTTAAACTTTAACCGAGCGTAAACAGTTTTAATTTAAGAGGCCTATTACATTTCGACTGTGATTTTTGCGTTAAATGGCCAACTTTGGCGTTGTTATTCTGAAAAACTGAAAGACTTCGACCACTTTGACTTGTGTATCTAGAATAGTTATTATATAGTATAGCTTATAGCGGCCTCGCTTTTCGCATTTTTTCTTATCTATTTATACAGCGTGTAACGGAAAGCCCATATTCATCCGAAAGGCAGGGCTTCTTTGGATGATACCAAAATTCGTACCAAAATTTATAAAGCCAAAATTCGGAAACAAGTTTTTCATAAAATGCGCGACGGCATTTTTCCGAGCTCGTGGATTAAACTACTGTCATAAGCAAATGAAATTAAACATATATAATAATATCTCTTAATTAGTAGTTTAGTTCATACCGGCCCCAGAATTTTGAAATATGTATGGAATATCTTTAAAAAAATCCCATTCAAAACCATAAAACTACTAAAAACACCCAGAATTAACTGTTACTTTCTCCTTATATTATTAAGTAAAATTTATACCAGAATAAACGTTAGTTCATAAGAAATTAAAATTTCATACAAAAAAAAAATATAAGAGTCAAAATAAACGTAACTACAACTGCCAAATTGCTACATAATGCAATGCGTCCGTCGGCGTGCTTCAATACACACTAATCTGTCAGAACGCCATTTTGTGATAGGCCTCTTAAGCAGAGGAATGATTAACACAGAAAAATTGCTGTAAGTAAACAACATAATTTATTTTTAAAATATTTACATTTATTTTTAAAACTTATTACATTGACTAAATAATAACGTGTAGGTATAGTTTAATAATGTTTACAATATAATTATTTATATAAAAAACTAATTTTGCACTCGCTGAAATCTCAATTTGAAGGGCATCAATCAGTGTTGAATGAGCTATAAATATACAGCCTCTTTGTAAACACTAAATAGTATGTCAATATTAATATTTTCTTATCACTAATTATTGTTAAAATTGGACTATATAAACTTTTACACGATAATCAATTATATATTTATATTTTGCGAACCAGTATACGAAATATATATTATTATTTTAAATGCTTCATAATCATAACTAATAAGTAGTACATTTACATAATTACACATTAGTCGTAATATTATACCAGTTACTTACATATTTTTTTCCCATACATACATAATTAAACAAAATGGAATACGTTTCCTATCATACCATCATGCTATAAAATGTTCTAAATCCAGTCAGCCGCTTATACATTCAAGGAATTATGACATACCATTCGTTTAAAAATAAGGTGGCATCCACAGTCCATGGTTTAATAATCCCAGCGCTCGCAAGTACCCTTCATTTGTAACATCGACAAAAAAAATGGTAGATAAGCAATCGCAACTAAAGAACAACATTTTAATAGTCGTCATTGATATAAAAGATAAAAGTAGGTAAATATTTAAAACATTAATACTTCAACATCATCTGTGTAGCCTTTTCCCAACGATGTTGGCGTCGGCTTCCAGTCTACTGGATGCAGCTGAATACCAGTATATTACATGGAGCGACTGCCAACCCAGTAACTGAGTAATACGATACCCTTTGGTAAGACTGGATGTCAGACTTTCTAAAACATTACTACTTACTAATAAAATACTTCAATAGAATAATTAATATTTAACAAAATAATTTTCTAATGGCGTATGTACGGTAGACCGCACGTCAGTCGTAAAAAACAAGTATTAGGGTGTTTACCCACGAGCCACCGCCACGATAAGACCAAATGCGGTGACGACTCCGGGCACCATACATTTCTATGAACCGAATTAAATTTCTATTGTTACCGACCGGTAGTCTGTCGATCGACAGCTGAGGGGTCACCCAACGACACTGCACAGCACGACAAACGTTTTTCAAACGACAGATCGCTATGTGGTTAGCTGCCGCTAGGTTATGACATTTTTTTTTGTGGTGACGATACAGCCACTGTACGGAACCTGTATGGCTCACAAGTCACAACGCGACGGACCGCACGACGTGACACGATAGTTCAGTTTAGTTTGTTTCGATTGTAGGATTGCTAGGTACGCGACTGCTGTGTTGTTGCTGGAATCGTTGCTCGTGGGAAAACGTACAAACGACAGGTTGTGTGTCATGTGTCGTGTGTTGCTTAAATCATCTCGTGCGGTGGCTCGTGGGTAAACGCCCTTAGCTGGCCTCTTGTTCTATTGAACCTCCGTACTGCGCTAAGGTAGCTCAATGTCTAAGTGTTACCACTGACGCGGCCTACTGTACTACAAATGTAAAATGAAAAAATAATACGTGGTGAAATAATTTTTGGCATGTTCTTTATCGGATTATTTATCAAATTACTTCCTGATTCAACCAAAACTTGTCGTATCGAATAATTTCAAAGTTCTAAATGCAAAATTCTGTTCCATCCTGATCGGCACTTACCATAAGCATTCTTGGCATAAAATGGTGAAGAATTTGTAGAAAACATTTGGCATTGCTAACGCTTTAAAAAAATACATTATACCTTAGACTTTGGTCATTTTCACAAAGTCAAATCTTGAGACCATATTCGGTTTTGGTTTTTAACAATATTTACACTAAGCAAAACTTACCATTCGAAAAGTGGTTGCACTACAGCTGCAACATGTTTTATGACTTTTTTTATAGTGCTTTTTTGATAGCCATTCTGAAATCAACTTAATTTACACAAGCATGAAATTTACATTTGTTTAAGCGGAAATAACATCATTCGAAACCGATTTGAATATGGAGAGTTCTTTATTTAAATATGAGCGATTTATAAATACAGGCCTTTAGCGATAGAAAAACTACGTGCGCACTCGCAGGACCTAATTACGAATCAATTCCATCCGTCCTTCGGTACCTAATGATAACAGAGTTTATTACTTATATTAATGCAAAACTTACTTGTGCATATACTAAGACAAGCTGTCCTAGAGATAGTATAATATGGGTGGCGCACCCAAGTACTATAGAACACGAAATTAGGGTGGCATACCAAATATTTATGTTCATACCACCAAACACGAAGTTTTAGTTAAAAAATATGCAACTGTAACGTCAAAAGAGTCCATTTTCGAGACGCGATAGTGACTTCTCAGACAGACAGATGGCTGTCGTAGAAGTACAAGTCCTCGTTTCATACGTGGTGTGGGCTGGCGACTCGGGGCGGGGTCAGACCGAGTCGGTGTTGGCGTGCCGCGTGGTCACCAGCCGCGGCCGCTGCGGCCGCCTCGAGCTGAGCCCGGATGGCAACCAGCTCGCGGGTGCGTTGGTAGATAGGGTCCTGAGAGGAGAAAATACGGGTTACGGTTGTTTTTATACCAAAATAGTTTTAATAGTAATAGGTCAACAGATGTTAAGACAAATTTCGGATTACTATACTGTGAAAAATATGTGAGAAATATCCTTATCGGCGGAATTAAAGTTTTAGTTTATACATAATAAGTAGGTAAGTATAAGTAGGTAAAAATAATCCCTCTTCTTTCCTGTTTAGTAGAAGAAAAAAAAATCTGTCATTAACTTTGCCACTTGTGGTTTGCAAATAAAAAACTATTTAATGAACATGCTTAAGACAGGGTCTGGACTTCACTGTTCATCTAATATCTGCCTGCTATAAAAGTATAGCCCCTTGTCTGTGTCACTAACCTGCTGCCTCATAGTAGGATTCCACCGACAGTACAGCGCCTTCCAAAGCTTGATGACCCTGAGCGACGCGACAGGCACGAGCACGACTTGCGGGCGCGAGTACGGCGAGGGAGGGGAACTCGCACCGAATGACGGCGGGCCCCAGTACAAAGGGTTTAGGTACAAGTCCTGGCGACTGTTGATGTACGACCAGAGGGATACTGTCTTGGTTTTTACTTCTGTAACGCAAAGTTTTTTAAAGGTTTTTAAGGGGTGATTTGGAGAGGTTACTTATTGTGTGGAAATGGAATACTAAGTCAAAAATGGTGCTAAGGTGGAACAAATTATTTTTTTCAAAAAAAAAAAATCTTAGTTTCCTTTGCGCTCGCGCCTGCACTCTGGCCAAACACGTTAGTTACTTAATAGGTTTTCATAAATTTTTTGAAACACTATTTTTCTAAAATAAATGGTTTTTTTGCAAGACCATCCATTACTTAAGTATAAGTCGCAGTAAGATGGTTGTAGCCGTCATAGTTATATCCCGTAATATAATTGTATGAAAGCGGTTCATAACTGTCGGAGTGCCCTAATTTTGTTACTGCGATCAATTTCAACGTAGCGCTCGCCGGCCGCTGCCGCGGCACCGCTCGTTTCGCTCGCTCGGCTCGCGCGTAGTTGGTCACAGTTCTAACCTATTTGGTTGGAGTGCCCAAATAGCTATATTACTAGATCGTGCTCGTATCATAATTATATTCCTAATTTCTTAGTAAGATAGTTATGAACCGCTTTCATATAACTGTATTACGTTATACAAGGTGTAATTTTAAACAGTGTTATGCCCGTTTTCACCGACATCCCCTAAGTTTAAGGGATCCCATAAGAACGGTTAGGAGGCTGTTAGAGGGTGGTTTCTGTTTCACCAACAGTAAAGGGTCAGTTAAACGTTAAAAGGTCCCCTAAATTTAGGTGGGCGAAATGTGGGCCCATAAACTAGCACATACGTAAGTGATATCTCAAGCAACGAAGATGGATAGCGATTTATATGAATTTGTTGAAAATTTAGAAACTGTTTCTACTATATTCGACGTAAATAATAGCCGTAGACAAAAATTACATCGGAAACGACCTACTTCGAAAGTTTTGATGAAACTATTTTCGGAGATACTTATAAGGTTAGGTAAATCTTCAGTGTTGTATTTATTGGAAAAGATTGAAGACGCCTTAGAATTTCCTGATAATAGGTGAGTACTAACATATTAAACATTTTCTAAGTACCTAGCCCATAAAATAACATTTAAAAAAATACAAAAAAAAAATTAACCTATGAACGTGGTTTTTTTATGTTTAGTCGACGATACTGTGACGATACGTTATATTCTCATAATTATAATTATGTAAGTAAAGCATTTTTCATTTTATTTCAGAAATAATTCTATATCTCCAATAAATCAGTTATTAATAGCATTGAGGTTTTATGCTACGGGTAATCATTTGTTGGGTGTGGCAGACATAGGTGGGAGAAGTGTGGCTACTTGCAGTCGAATAATAAAAAGAGTGCACACACTACACCAATTACACCAGCAGCTTGTATTTCTCATCCATTGTGAAATTTTGGCTACGCTTCCTCTTTTCTGCCATTATAATACACCGTAACGGTACTATAAATAGCAAACGAATAATTACCTAAAGTCTAGATCAGGGGGGGGGGGGGGGGCGTTATCGCCCACTTTGGTAAAGGCTGGTCTAGATCTATTTGTACAAAAATGTCACGAAATATTTGGTAAAATAATACGCAATGCACCGTTACACAAATCAAATCTCACGTCAGTACATCACAAAAGAAAGAAAGTCAAATACAAGTAAGACCACAGATAACACACGAGGTTTCGTAATATAAACACAAAGTAAATGAGCCAATAAATATGAAATAATTAAAAATATGAATGAAATAATGTGTATTACTACTATAAAAAACATGATTTATTAATAACTGTCTCCATGTAAGTGTATCTTTAGAGAATTTCATAAAAAAACTATCTTGTTTCAAAATATCGATAAGTCCAAAGACGAATCAGTCACTACTATCGAAAACAAAACGTCACTTAGTTATGTGTCCCCTAGATAGGTGATAAAAACGCTGGTGAAACTAAATTTAATTAAGGGGCTAGTTTGGGGGAGCTTTTAAGCTAAAGGTCCCATACGTAGGTGGTAGAATAGGGGACGTTGGTGAAAACGGGCATTAATCTCTTAAGGGGTCATTGTACTCATCGTTATGAACAACTATTACTATGAGACCAAACCCGAAATCGCGAAAAAAAAATCAGGTGTTCCCTACATTTTGACGAGTTATGCGAACATAAATGTAGGGAAAACCTGATTTCTTTTGCGCAACTCAGGTTTGGTCCGATAGTAAAAGTTGTTCATAATGATGAGTACAAAGACCCCTTAAGAGATTAACACTGTGTAAAATTACACCTTGTATAGCTATATCCCTAGGGATATAACTGTACGACGGTCACAACCATCTTACTGCGACATGTACAGTCACGGACTTTAATTGATGAGCCACTTGCCACTGTTCGTATTTTAGCCGTGTAATGCAAATCGGGTTTAGTCGGATAGACTCGTGCATTCAGAAACGGAAAATCATACGTTGCAGGTCTAGCAACCGTAACCTAGCAACAATTGTTTTAGCGTAGCGATAGTAACGTTAGCTTACGGAGAAATTATGATTGGTCATTTCGACTTTGGAAAAACTCGGACCCACGATTTTATCCGAACGCGTAGCGTCCAAGATGACGTTATGATAACTGTATTAATATGTAATTATGATAACTGTTGCACTTAAACATAAATAACATATAACTGCCGCCATCTTGGAAGAATTGATTATGAATTTTATTTCTACTAGCTGTTGCGCCCGCGTGGATGTCAATACTTCCCTATTCGAATCGGATTTGTTCACAATTTCATGGGTTTTAATTTTTTTGCATGGAACTCTAATTATTTTCTAAAATAAAAGTAACATACGTTATTGCTTATAACATAAGCTATCTGCCAGTGAAAGTCCCGTCAAAATCGGTCCAGCCGTTTTGGAGATTAGCCGGAACAAACAGACAGACAGACAGACAGACAGACGGACAAGACAGACCGACAGACAGACGACAAAAAATTTAAAAATTGTGTTTTTGTTATAAGTACCGTTTATACTTTCATATTATTATAAATTTAGTAAAAAGCTGTTATTTTGACATTACAAACAGACACTTCACTTTTATTTTATATGTATAGATTTCCGTGTCGTAGTTTATACTTGAGTTTATATTCATCTCTGACATCGACATTTCAACTGTCACTGTCTTCGGATAGGTTTTCAGAAATAACGAGTCTTTAATGTGCTGTAATTCAAAAGAGGCCAGTATCAAATAGATTGGATTTATCCAATCTAAAAAAAATATTATTATTAAAAATTATGATCTAAAATAATTATTGCAATGTTGCATTCGTTTAGGAATGCAACATTGTAATAATTATTTATTTTTGACAACTTGTTAGTCAACCTTCAACCTCTATGGATATGACTATTTCCGATTATTAGTAATTTGTCATCTTGTTTACGAGCATGCGGTTTGAGTTCGTGTTTAATCGTGTAATCTCGTGAATGTATAAAACTGCAAAATTGGAAAGTATGAATAGTGGCTCATCAATTAAAGTCCATGACTGTACATTATCATGGGCACCATTTCTTTTTTGCTATTCATTGCTTTGCGACAAACCATGTAAGTATTTTATTTTATTTTAGTCTTCACCACCCACCTTCCTTCGCCCTTTCCCTCTCAGTATTAAACAGGAAGGTTCCAAATCTGCAAGAGTACAGATGATCCACGATCGTGATCAGCAGTCTCTCTGTGAACTCGAACGCAGTCGGGAACTGTTGTTGTAGCTGCCACACACAGTCCACCCATTGGACAAAGACGGGGGACCGATCTGCATCCGAATGCCGCTCGTCGCCGTGACCGATACGCTGTGAGGTAAAACATATACAGGGTGTAAAAATACCCATTACATAGCCCTCATCTACGTATTCTGTAGATCAAACTAAGTAACGCAAAAATTATTGCTGGGAAATGACTTTTATTTTTGGGGTGAAAAATCGATGTTTAGGTAGCGTGCATTGCACGCGAATCATGTGATGGAAGTTCTGTTACTTATAACTATAACATATGAAAATTATTTTCGTGGAAAAGTCGGAACTTTGACCTTCAATATCTCCGTAACCTGAAGGTTTCCACATATTGTCCAGTACAAAAAAACTGGCCAAGTACGTGTCGGACCACGCACAATGAAGGGTTCCGTAGTTGGGATGAATTCATTCCAAGAATAAACTTAACATTGTAAGTAGTTGAAAAACATGTTCTCCCATACATTCCAACTGCAAATGTCAGTTTGTACTCTCAATATTGAGTGACTTACCATGTTATTATTTTATTTTAGGCTCAGCAGTTTCGGAGATAATGGTCAATTTTAATCTTTTTATTTAATAACTTTATAACGATTTATTTTTAAAATATAAAAAAATATATATTTGAAATCCTCGTAACATTTCATTTGATGTGTCACACACACGGTACAGTTTGCAAAACTTTTTTTTCTAATTTGTCCCCCAAAAGTGAACCCCATATTCAAAATTCATTTATTTACGTTACACGTTCGTGTTTGGATCACCTGTGATCACCTGTGAAATTGAAATTAGGTACACATCACACAACTTAATCGGTCCAGTAGATTCGGAGCAAATCGGCTGTGACAGACAGACACACGAGTGATCCTATAAGGGTTCCGTTTTTTCATTCGTACGTATGGAACCCTAAACATATCGCAATGACGAGAAGAATAAGGGACTTTCGGCTACGTAACGCTTCTTTTTATATCCGTTATTTTCCCGAAAGTGAAAGAGAGAAAGAGATACACTCTTTTAGCAGAGGTGTTTACTAAACACACATTTTGCCAGTTAGATTTAAATCCTGTGTATTAAGGGGTGAGCACAGGTATAGCCATCAACTAAGCACAAATCCAGACTCCGGGCTGCTACTAAGAAGTTACTATTAAAACGCCAAATAACGCAAGTATAGTACGCGTCAAACTTTATGGCGGCTCTGAAGTGCGCTACCCGCTGCGCAGTGCCGCACCCCTCACCCCCGCTGACACATGAATTTGATACTGCGCAGCGACTCGCCTCATGTTCCGAGCCGCCATAAGTTTGAATCGGGCTGTAAAACATAATAATATCAGCCTCTTATTGTTCCTATCTTATTGTCCTCTATTTTATATGCATAGAAGGATCGACCATTGAACACAACTCCTGTTGGCTTTTAGATACAGTTATAAGTCGGGGACTTTACGACGTTTTCCTTCACCGTTAGTCAATGTTAAGTGACAATAGCGCATATAATTTGGAACACAAATTACTTATATATAATAATATACTATATTACTTATATCATAATTTTTAAGTGGAACACATTAAGTAGTTCCACTAGGATGCGATTGTAAACGCAGGCAAGAACTATTTGGTTATAATTATGTAAGTGTAACATTCTGCCGGACTGAATCCTCGGTAACAAAAATCCTGATCAGCATCGGTGCTGATCAGGATTTTTGTTTGTGTTAGTGTAGTGTAGGGGATGTACTTACGTTTGTTCAATGACTACACTACACTAACATTTCATCATCATCAAAATATTCTTTGATAATCGTCAATTATTTAAATTTTCAGCTGCAATTCCAAATGAATGTAGGAGAGTCTATTTAAACCATTTTTTATCATTTCCGTCCTTAAATACAGGATACAATGAGAGGAAGAAACGTCGATACATGGTAGAGTTTGGATGGTAATGAATCACACGCATAGTTGCTATAACATCGGAAAAAAACTATAGTTGTTTTTAATAACACGCATTTCAGCTTGTGATTTACAGGGTTAGGTACAGCACCACAAACTCATCAGACCCGGAAAATCTATAATTTCTTGTTCGCCGACAGCCAAGCGTTCACTTCACCGGCCCTGATGCTTATCAGACTGTAAACAGAAATAATATTGAAACATACCAGCTGGAACTTATGTCCGAACGACAGCCATTCCTTCTCGATGAGCACTTCGAATCCCCGGAGCGTCCGGTAGTAAGGGTCTAACATCAGCATTGCTAATGCTGTGAGTTGAGCCGTGCGGTCCCATCCGTCGGAACAGTGGACTAGCACTGAAGTCTTGTGATTCTCCACCTATTCATAAACAAATTTTATAAGCAAGGCAATGATGATAATAACATGTACAAAGATCGTCACTAGAGACCGACGGAAAACGAATATGAAATTCGGCCTGATTTTTTTTCCGCCGAAAACCGATACCGAATTGATTTTTTTTATTTTTCGATAGGTATTTGTTTCGTAAAAAGTATAGCAGGGGCGTAGCGTTCATACAACCCGATTCCTATCGGCTTCCCTGCGGAACAACCACTCTTCTTAGTGTCTACTATTACCAAATAATATGGTACACCTGTGTGTGTTACTGTGTATCACATCACATTACATAATTATATTTAATACCAGTTTAATACATCATAAGACTAAAAACCTACAGTTCTTTGTTTGAGCTTCTGAGAATTGAAACAATTTTTCTTCGGCTTCCCTCTGATGATAATAATTATCATCCACGGAGCAAATACAAAGAGCCTAAACAAGGCCTAAACAACTGTGCACTGTGATTCTCAACTAGGTCCTGACGTCATCACGTAGGCGTGGCCTTACTCAGTGTATTGTTGGCGTTCGTCCTGTGCACACTTTGTAAACGTTCACATTTTACAGCATATTCGCGTTAGAAAAAATAAAAGAATGAAGTGTTGTTTTATCTTGTAAAAACTACTCGGATAGACGTTCTGGTGCTATGGATGGCATCACGTTTCATTTGTAAGTAACTTTATGCGTAATTCATTAAAATACTTCTAGAAAAATCTCTTAGCGTCGGCGTTTCCAAATATGATTCTACCCGACATTAGATGGCGACACTTTGTGTCATGAGAACTAAGAATATTTAGGTAGGTACATTAGAGCTCACTATTAATATATTTTAATAATCATATGTATTGAAATTTGTTCAACATTCACTCCTAAAGATACTTTAATCGTCAAAGTATAATTTTTGTAGTTTTTATATCATTTTGTAAACAGGCTGCCATCTATCGTCAACTATGAACAACAAACATAAACATAACAAAAAGACAGGGCCGTAATTAGAATCCTATTATTTTACCGAATGTCCTGCGGCTGTCTCATAAATGGAAAGTGTTATATATGTATGTGTGAGCAGCGCGTATGTAAGCGTGCGCTGCGTCCCTAACCAAACCTCTAATGCAGGATTAAACCAGTGTGCTATTAGCCGTGAGTAGTTTCACTTGTCTCCCTACGCACCTACATAACAGAAAGTACTTAAAACATTAAATACGCTGGACATATATATATAATCTCCTTTATATTAATTATTCTATCTATAATAATTTATTTAAAGTACTTTCCCTCTGTGAGATAATTAGTATGGTCAAGTATAGTAGTTGCTGTTTACTTAATTTAAAGTACTTAAAGCCCACCTAGTTTATTTATTTAAATGATGTATGTTCTAGATTCATAGTGACAAAAAAGGCCTTAGAAAATTAAAGAAGGGAACTTTACCTTGTTTAAAACTGGATATATCGGTTCGTTTCAATGCAGTTTGTTTTTTACCAGTTCCAATTGTTTTGGGAGAATGAGTAAATTTCATATTTATTGTTTTATCCTTTATGTTACAGCTTAAAAGAAAATTTACAAAGCCAACAATATCATCACCAAAGCCTACCACACCTACAAGTGATTTAAATGAATTTCTGATACTGCCTGATACACCAAGAAAGAAGAAGTTAAAGCAAGAAATAGTACAACTTTGATGGAAAGCAAGAGCAGATAGATCAAAGATCAAAAGACTTCAAATGAAAGTTAAGAGTTTAAAGAAGAAGGTACCTATCTAGTAGCGCTACTTTCGCCACACGCAGTGCCTTAAGAGGTTTTTTTTAGGATTCCCTAACTCAAGGAAAAAGGAACTCTTTATAGGATCACTTTGTTGTCTGTCTGTCTGTTCGTCTGTCTGTCAAGACTCTTTTTCTCAGGTACGCGTAGAGGTATCAAGTTGAAATTTATATTAAATACTTGGATCTACGATCTCTTTCAGCCTCTACTATTTGCGCAGTCAAATAGTTGCAAGTCCGTTATTTTTGTAAATTTTTTTCGTTATAATTTGTCTATTATTTATTCTGCCTCTAAAATTAGTTTTACCTACTTGACCATATTAAAAGAGTCATGTTAAGTATAAAGCTTCTTTCGCGTCATGCGGCTTTTGATTAAGTCTGATATTCCTTATTTGTTTGATATTAATGGTTTCGGATGGATTGTCACGTAAACGGGAGGTGTTTTTTTTTTTCTAAAAATACTAGCTTTGTAAATAATCTTGATAAGTCTTTTTAACAAAATAAGTAATTTAAAAATAAGAGAAAAACTAATAATCTTCATTCGTCATATAACAAAAACATTTTTATTCCAACATTTTTTTTCGTTAATATTCAATAAAAAAAATACGTATCAAGATGTTCGCAAAATTAATTTTAACAAACAGAGTACTCCCTGGTACGAAAATTCTGAGTACGACCCTGTTGCATCCTGCACTTGTGACATCTAGTGTGAGATAGTTACGTAACTACAAAGTAAAATCGACAGAACGAGCGAGTAGTTTTGCTATTGACCTGTAGATGGAAAATAATGAAGTGGGCGGGATCTAACACCCCCTCACCCCGCAAAATGTCACGCGTTGTTTCCTATAGAAATCAAATTACAACATCTCTTTGTATTTGCTCCGTGTTATCATCAGAGGCGCAACTTCAGTGGCGCAGGTACAATTATTGTACCTGCGCCACTGAAGTATAGTAAAAGTAAAAGAAATACAGTGTATCATTCTTTTAACCATTAAACACCGTTTCACCTTAAATTACATGAAGTATCTGTTAATTTCGGTAATTTTCGTTTTCGGCCAAAACACTTTGTTTTCTTCCTTGGCGGATAAAAAATAATTTCCCGCAAATATATAAATAATACTTAGCATTATTTTATTTATTTAGAGAAAATCCATGGTTAAATAGTTTAAAGATTGACACTGTTTTCTGTTACTTTTACCAAACAAAAACCTATCGTCAAACATTTTTTTTTTGTTTTCTGTATATTTTCGGTTGGTTTCTAATCGTCACAAACTGGACGCCGTAAGACATCGTTGCCGAGGTCAACCAAGGCGAAGGTGGTGTGACGATTTGGATTGGTTTGCAGGGCAGATATAATCAGAAATCGCAAACGACAAAGAGGTTTGGAAAGACAAATGAGAGTTTAGCCCAGCAGTGGGCAATGTAAAAAAAAGAAAATTTCAATACTCAAGTTATATAATAGTTATTGTAATAAATACAATAACTAAGTATTGTATAACTTTATGATAAAAAACAATCCTAATTAATAATAAAAGGTTTAATTAAACAGTAAAATAAAATATGTAGTATTATGAGATTACCTTGTCTACTATACGAACAGCTCCAGCCAGTATACATTTGATGTGTTTAAGCCAGCAGCTGGCTTCAATGCCACTAAACCATCTGGGAATTATCAAAACTATTAGACAAACATTTATCAGGTATATCTACACCATCTACACGGCAAAGGGATTCTTACCATCATATTTTACAGCTCAAAAATGAAAAATTGCGTTCCAAGTAGGTATTCTATTGTTTTACAACTTAGGCTATTTGAAGACTTATCAATCGCTGACTAAATATCAAAAAGAATTGGAAAAAAACCGGCCAAGTGCAAGTCGGACTCGCATACGAAGGATTCCGTACCGCAGTACAATATTTATCACTACATATTTAAAAAAAAAATACTAAATGAAGAATATTCTTCATCATGAATTTTAACAATCGCAAAGATCACTTTATATTTCATAAATAGCTGTGCTCCGCGACTTCGTTCACGTGGAAGTCGTAAGATACACAGTATACTAAAATTACACATAAACACATTTTAATAAAACTCCCTCGTCCCCCCACTCGCCGTGTTGCATCGCCCGCCCGCGCTATTACTTCGATTTCGCTTAGCGTTTTTTCTCTTTTCTTTTGCTCGACTCCTAAGGGTCTTAGGGTAATGTTAAATATCCTATAACATCCTCGTACTGAATCCATGGTACATAACAGGTTGCGCGTAGATGTCCGTGCCACCCTGTATTATTAGTTCGGATAGTGATTCAATATCGGCTTTAAGCGGCTGTGATGAATGAGTTCATCATAGTCAACGTTAACCTCTCTAACAGTAACATAATCAATTTTAATGTTTATGTTTAATATTCGCTTAAAAATATGTTAAACATAGCGGTCACTCACCTCGTCTGGTCTATTTGCGGGAAGCAGAGCTCCTTCAGTTTGCGTAGACTCTCCCTCATCACGTGAATGTTGTGTATATCTAGGAACACAAGGTCGGCGTTCTGATATGCGTCCTCTGACTCATATCTGCAAATAAATAATATTTGCTATAATTTGCTGTCCGCAAATTTATCTTTGTGCCTGTTAAGATGCTGTGTTTGCTGTTAAGATGCTAAGCCTCTAAATAACAAAATAAAGCTACATAAATATAGCAACACATTACACATAAATTTCAAAAGCCAACCCCTCACCACTTTCTTCCTAGCGTTTTAGCTGAAAAAAAGAAACCGGCCAATTGCGTGTCGGACCACGCACAATGAAGGGTTTCGTAGTTGGGATGAAGAAAGAAGAGACAGAATTATCCCAAGAACAAACTTAACATTGTGAAAAACATGTTCTCCCATACATTCCAACTACAAATGTAAGTTTGTACGCACAATATTGAGACATTTACCGTGTTATTTTAAGACCATAGACTCCTTAGGGCGTTCGCTACGTTAAGCGTGGTGGGTGCCCGCCTCGCGTGTTTGTATTGAAAAACAATATGAGCAGCGCTCTCTGGCGCGGACGCGTGCGACGGGTTTCGGTGTGACGAGGTCCGGAGCGGGCGCCCGCTCCGTGCACCCGCCGCGTGCGCACGCTTAACGTAGCGAACGCCCTTATAGTTGATCTATTTTTTAACACGTCCGTGTTTGGGTCACAGAAGTTAATATGTGTACCAAATTTCAACTTAATCGGTCCATTAGATTCGGCGCAAATTGGCTGTGACAAACGGACAGACAGACAGACACACGAGTGATCCTATAAGGGTTCAGTTTTTTCCTTTTGAGGTCCGGAACCCTAAAAAGAATGGCGCAAAAAACTCCCACAAATTTTTAGGCATTTTTCTTTAATCCGTAACAGCCCGGACTTTTTCCCAGTTTATGGTAATATTTTCACCCCTAGAACATGAGACTGACGCATAACTTGCGAAATAAGGGAGTACTATACGCATTTGAACTATCACTTCGGGGAATACAAGCGTGTTGTTATATTTATGTTTCATAGTTAAAACCGGCCCCGGGCTAAGTAATTAAGGGGAAGCGCAAGGTAGCTCGCGAAATTCAAACTTTCTTATGTTTTTTGCAATTTGCAAGTCAGTATTAAGTTGTATGTTGATTAAAGTATAATTCGCGACCATAACAAATATGCATTTACAGAATTATAATCATTAAAATCAGTTATTACTTATTTCGAAAACAAACAACAACAACTCGATAAGTTTGTATAATCATAATTTCCAAGATTTCATGAAATAGTCATTCAATAGAATTACCTGGTCTTAAAAAGTTGTATTGATGACTTTAATTATTATAATTCTGTAAATACATACATTTTACGATCCGAATCATATTTTGATCAACATATAATCTAATACTGACTTGCAAATTGCAAAAAACATCAGAAAATTTGAATTTCCCGGGCCACCTGGCGCTTTCGCCGTAACTAACCTGCATTCGTCTGTTTACACCCACGACAAAATTTTAAAAACACATGCATGTGTTTGCATTGGATTAGCTGACTTTTTCTTTTAACTTTCAGTGTGTTAGTCCTCGGTTACTCACCCTCCTCCTTTAGCTTTATTGGCGACAGCATTGGCAGTAGGTCGTGCATCCATAATAAACAGCTTGTGTGCTTGAGCATTGGCATCCATTATGAGTTGTATGTACCGCTCATCTTCGCGACTTCGTTTACCACTTACCTGCAAAGATTTTACTTATTTATGTAATAATCAGTCTTACCAGTAATAATAGCCGCACGGGTCGATCGATCAGGTTAAGCTGCGCTTGCCGCGACTGGTCTGTGGATGGGTGACCAACTTTAGATACTGAGACCCCTCCGTACCTCGGAAAGCACGTTAAGCCGTTAGTCCTGACCCGACTGTCATTGGTGAATCTTTGACAGTCGGTACGGGTCGTCAGATGCCCGAAAGTCTAACAACCAGTCTTACCAAAGGGTATCGTATTTACCCAGTAACTGGGTTGTGGAGGTCAGATAGGCAGTCGCTCCATGTAAAATACTGGTATATTCAGCTGCATCCTTCATCAGTTGCACTGAAATCCCGATATAGTTGGGAAAAGGCTAGGCAGATACCAGCTAATTACAAAGGCGTCTCAGAAATGGGATATTGCGGAGGAATGCTGCTATGATTATGAACTTAAGTATAGTGGAAGCAATTAAATATGTACTTAGAGAGATAGATTCTCAACATCTCAGTAGCAATTTCCGTGACTGCTCATTTAATAAATACTTTTTCAAATCAAATCAAATCAAATCATTTATTTTTCAGACAGCATAAGTCCCTCTGTTAGTAAAACACACTTAAAATTATATTAGTACATACATATATCCTAAAACAACACACGACTTACACACAACTAGTACAGCATGTACCTGAGAGGCATACCGTGAGGACGACCACGTATCACGGAGTGTCCATCCTCTATCTCAGTCATCACTCGCACGAGATGCCTCCGTATAGGTGCATGCACTTCCTCAGCAACACTTTTCAGGATGCTGTTGTTACTTCCCATCACCCTCCTCACCAAAGACGTAACTTTTTTACGAATGACGGCATGAAAGCCATCTGTCCGGGTCTGCGCGAACATTTCGGAGGCACTACAAAAACGGGGAAGTCCCAAAAACATCCTGAAAATGTTGTTAAACTGGATACGCAGGGTATTTAGCGATCTTTTGGTGTATCTGACCCATAGACCGCCCGAGTACAGACCCTGACAGTACGTTTTGAAAAGAGTAACTTTGACCTGATCTGAACATCGGGCGAATCTCCGAGCCAGCATGTTCCCGCGGATCGCCAAAGCCCTACGCTCTCTTTCTATATCAGCATCGTCCTTAAGGTCGTCGGTAAGAAAGTGCCCCAGGTACTTAAATTGATAGACCCGATTGAGATTCAGTCCATTTAGGATGACTGGAGGGGTAGATTCAGGACACTTACCCCCGACGGCCTTAAAGACCATGTACTCACATTTCTTGGTATTATATACAAGACCATGCGATGCAGCGTAGTCTTGACATATTTTCAACAGCTCACCAATAGCACTCACAGTCGGGCCCAGCAGCACCATGTCATCAGCATAGCTGACGTTATTCACACAGATACCGCCTACCCGGCATCCAACCCGCGTCCTGCTGAGCTCGACTATGAGGTCATTAACATATAGGTTGAATAGCTTCGGAGACGATAACCCCCCCTGCCTCACTCCGCACTCCATCCGATATGCCTCAGAAACACTGTTTGACCATTTAACATTGTTCGTCTGATTCGTATACCAGAATCGAAATATATTTAATATCGCCACTGGAATACCCCTGTCAGCCATCTTTCTCCAAAGCACATCATAGGAGACGAGATCGAAGGCTCTGGAGAGGTCTAGAAAACAGGCATATACCGGAGTTCTGCGGTCTGTGTAGTATTGGACAGTATGCTTGACACTCAAGATTGCGCTTTCAGTCGATAGCCCAGGCCTAAACCCGAACTGAGCGTCGTGCAAATTTAGATATTCTTGCAAACACGCATCAAGCAAACTGTCCAACACTTTAGCCGCGGCAGTAGCGAGAGAGATCGGGCGATAGTTACCCATATCCGAGATGTCTCCTGTCCTGTTCTTAACTATGGGCACTACAGTTGTTTTCATTAAGTCAGCTGGTAAATATGTATGAATGACTTATACACATAGAAAAGAACATAGACAGGACTCTCCGCAAATGGTTCCCCGCGAATTTCAGGTGTTCAATACTGAGCCCATCGTGCCCAGGGGATTTGCCTCTGCTCATTCCTCTTATTACTTCATTAACCTGGCTAGCTGTAAATCCTAGAAGTGGCTCCTCCCTCTGATCACGGGGCCCAGTCTCGAGCACCATAGCAGAAGGACCAAGCGGAGATCGCACCCTAAAATGTTCAATTTTTGCTGTTTAAATTTTAACGAGTCCAGTCCAGACTGTATGCCCGACTAAAAGTTCTTCATATTCATGGGCGCTTTCACCCCTTAAAATATGACTAGTATTTTTTGTTACACTTTGTACAGTTGGGTGGGGCAAGGTCATTTTATCACTTTCATTGTTTATTTATCTATCTACCTATACATATATAATTACTCGTCCTGACTGATTTATAACGCATAGCCCAAACTGCTAGGGCTACAAACTTGAAATTTTGGCAGTTGGTGCCAATATGCCAATTGCCTTTTATGTTGTAAGCATCCACTAAGAAAGGATTTTTGGAAATTCGACATTTAAGGGGTGAAAAGGGGGGATTTTGTTTGTATTCAAAATCTTATTTCTCGAGTTAATATAAGTACTTGAAACTTGGCACAAATACGTATCTAAGTAAATTATAAAGTTTGTCATTTTTAGCTTTTCTAAATTACCCCCTAAAGGGGGATTGGGGGGTGTCAAAGTTTGTATGGAAGAATTTTAACGCGCGGTCCGATTAAGTCGAAACTCGGTATTTATACTTAACACCGAAATTAAAGAATAACGAATATCAGGTTTTTTTTTGAAAATCTACCCTAGCGGGGTACTAAAATTCGAAATCCACGCGGATAAAGTCGCGCGAGAAGTGCTATTATAATATATATGAAGGAGAACTATAAAAGGTGACTGACGCGGCTTCTTTTTTTATAATGTAGGGGAGCACTAAGAAGAGATTTTTGAAAATTCGACCTTTAAGAGGGTGCAAAGGGGTGATTTTGTTTGTATTAAAAATCTTATTCCTTGGGTTAATAAACTAGGAACTTAGCACGAATACTTATCTAAGTAAATTATGAAATTTGACATTTTTTGCTATCTAAACTACCCCAAAAGGGGGTTTGGGGAGTGTCAAAGCTTGTATGAAAGAATTTTAACGCGCAGTCCGATTAACTCGAAACACAATATTTATATTTATACTTAAGACCAAAAATAAAGAATAGCCTATATCAGGGTTTTTTAAATCTACCTCTATAGGGGGTGAAAAGGGGTAGTCAATTTTACGGGGGAGGATTTTACTGCGTGGCTTGATTAACTCGAAAATTGGTATAATGTTTAAGTCATACAATGGAACGGTACCAAACGCTTTTTAAAAACAAGCCCTGTTGTGATGAAAAAGGAAGACACAGTTTATTTGAAAAATCTTATTCCTTTTATCTATAAACTTAAAAATTGGCCCGAATATTATCTAAATACATGTTAAAGATCGTAAATATTAATTTTCGAAAACAACCTTTCAAAGGGGGTGTTAATTTTTTTAGAGGAAAGTACGAAATCCACGCGGAAGAAGTCGCAGGCGAAGTGCTAGTAAGTGATAAAGAAAAGAAATTCGAATAATCTCCATATTCTCAAACAGATGTGAAGTGTTAATTACTCTAATGATTATAGCAGTCCAATGACGTAAGTTTACTCGTCATAACAAGAATACTGAGAAAAAAAAAATCAATAATGAACGTCAACAATTACAATTCAGTGGTATTTTCATTTACACCTACACAGAAATCCTGTAATTAGTAAGAATAGAAGCGCAGCCGGAAGCGGTTTTGGCGGTGAACTCAGAAGTATAAATCAATGAGTGATATGATAATTATTACAGTGGCATTCGATCAACGATCGACTTTCAGGGTCGGCGCACACTTGGCGAGACGCAGCGCAGCGCGGTTCTCACTACCCAACTAATATCGACCTTGCAGAAGTGCGACTTGCTTTCATTCGCTCGAGAGCACATCTAAGCAGAAAGAGGCGCGCGTCTCATGTTTATTATTTTCGAGTTAGTTTTAAGGCACGCAATGTTGATATTTGTTTGGCAGTGACAACCGCGTTGCTCTGCGCTTCGCCAAGGGTGCGCCGGCCCTAAGGTGCTCCTTCACCAACTCGATCGGCCTCGATACGCCTGAGCAATTGGCTTTTTCATATTTTTAACGATCGGACTAGCCGATTGGGGGCCTTTCGAGTTGGTGTAGAAGCACCTTTAGGAACTAAACACCGTGACCTGGTTTTAGTCATTCAGTCATAATGTGGTTAAAAAAGCCATTGTCAACCTTCTAAGACCAGAATGACACTTATTCACTGTATAATAATGACCAATTGAATGACTCCTCCAAGGATTACCCATTGACCCATTAAGATCTTGGGTAAATTCCCTTTAAGTACTAAATGACTGTTGCGCTAGAACATCATAAACAACTGAATTACGTCATACTTCAATCAAAATTTTAGACAAATGATGGATGACCAAGTTTGTTCCCAATCTACAGTGCTTGGTCACAGTGAGTACAATATTTATCTATGTACTTATGAGTGTTCAACTGATAAAACCAAATAGTGTACTGAGTAACAATGTTAGAAAAATTAGTTTTTTGTAGGAAATATTTTTAAACTTTAGGAGCTCAGCATACAGTGTGTAGGATATACAAACAAATACCTATACAAATAGGTCGTAACTTTAGGTGAAAAAAATAACATATTTTCAGTTTCAAAGATCAATTGAGATGAATGCAGAAAATGAAAGTTAAAAACTAAAACTCAACTACAACAAAAACGCCAACTAAAGAAGGTATTAAAAAGACATCACACCACAGGCAGAGAACTCAAAATTCCGGAGTAACACGTCATGTAAGGGCATAAATCGAACAGATTACGTGTGACCTCAGATTTTTATTTGTCTGTATTTGATGTCTTGTTGACCTTTTTAGTAGGCATTTTTGTCGTAGTTGGGTTTTAGTTTTTAACTTTAATTTTTATTTCAATTATTTTGAGGTTTGGGAAAATTCAATACTAAATTTAAATTTATTTTGTAATAAATAAATAAATAAATAAAATTTGGGGTTTACGTATTTATGTATAATTAATTAATTTTAGATAACCAATATGTCTATGTCCAGCAGTGGACTGCGATAGGCTGAGTTGATTGATTGAATCAATATATTTTCAGAAAGTACTCCATAGGACCTTTGATTAGATACCAAACACGATCTAATAATGGTAAATAAAAATAAAAAAATCGGTAACACTTTACATCCGCTATAAGCAGCCATGTTGGATTTTCTACACACATCACGTTCGTAATCCCCGAAGGGTTAGGCAGAGGTGTACCTATAGTACACCCACATTTTGCCAGTTAGGTTTGTTGTTTATTTGTTGAATTGTATGTGATGTCGTATAGACTATAATATAACCCGCTTCCAACGATAGGTACGTCATTTGTCAAAATACGACGAGGAGTTTAGGATATGGGCGAACAGATGAACATACATACATAGCTTGTTAAAATCATAACCCTTTTAGGGCTTTGCCGTAGTCGGGTAAAAATGTATGAGAATTTATTTATTTATTTGTGCACAATTTATTACCTTAAGTATACTATTGGCATTAATTGATTAAGGCCGCCAGTATCAGTCACAGTACCCCCGTACTAGTTGATACTGAGAGTGTGGAAGTAGCCTCAGGTGTTCATTATGATTCTCTCAAAATATTGCACTTACAATAGAGTTTGTTTGAGAACCAAAACTGTTATAGATAGACGAACAATAACTTATAACACCTATAATTATTATTTTACTAGTTGTGCTCCGCGACTTCATTCACGTGGAAGTCGTAAAATACACAATATACTAAAATAACAAAATGTGACATTTTAATAAAACTCGCTCGACCCGCCGTTGCATCGCCCGCCCGCGCCATTTGCTCACAACTTCATGGGTTTACATTTTTTGCGCGGAACCCCAATTCTTTTTCTAAAATAAAAGTAGCCTAAGTTACTCCCTATAACATAAGCTATCTGCCAGTGAAAGTCCCGTCAAAATCGGTCCAGCCGTTTCGGAGATTAGCCAGAACAGACAGTCAAACAAAAATTTTAAAAATTGATTTTTTTTAAATTTTATATTACCGTATATACTTCACTGCGTTTCATATGCATGTAGTAAAAACTGTTATTTTGACATTACAAACAGACACTTCAATTTTATTAATTTGTAATGTATAGATGAGGGGAACTCAGCTGCGGCCGAATTGCATGCAACCTATTGGAATTTGTATAATATTACTTGGATGCCCTCCTGGCTTACAAATACTCGTAAATTAATGTTATTTCAGCCTTTCTGTTTGTACACTAACTTGGTTTGCTTATATTCCTATTACCTACGTTATGTCAGAAATCATGATGCCACATGATAATACTTAAGTTTGTCGTCAGCCTAAAGAGTATGGGGAAAATGTATACAGTACTCATAAGATTTCTCATATAGCTTGTTTTTCATATAAGAAAAAGAGGAGGTTCACTCACCCCAACCAATGGCTGGCTACATCGAGTGATAGTGGCCTGCGAGCTAGGGTGTATCCACGCCAACACCGGTATCCTTCCTCTCGACCTGAAAGTGGCTACGGCGCGCAGCAGGTCTTCACCAGCAGCTGCTGGCACAGCCCAGACTGACGGGTAGCTGTCACAAACTTCGTACTTATCATTGATCCGGGCGATACGCCACATGTCGTTGTTTACGCCCTGGAGACCAAGGAGGACTTGTGTAGGATTATCATGTACAGATAGCTGCTAAGAATCTAATTCATGAGCAGTTTTTTAATTAATGTAGCCGTCTGTGCACAGAAAATAAGAAAACAGTTTAAATGACATTTAAGTATCTTAACAGCATTGACAGTAAAGCATTAGCTGTATTTTGTAAGTAGAGGAAGGATTTGTTTTTAATAAGCTTTTTAAAATCTAGATGCTTCAAATATGGTTAGTGTCTTAACACATCTTTTAGTGATTTATGGTGCAAGTGGGCCACCTAAGACTAATTTTAATAAGGTTTATCAATTTTAACCCCTAATTAATATTATCTTACCATGCGCCTCAGCTCTGCAATAGGTTCGTACACATGCCATCCATCTTCGGGAAAGCTCTCTGAATAGCTAAATGCAAATAAAGGAAGTCTATGTGATAGTGGGAATGCTAACTGCTGCAATTTCTCGAATATTCCGCGTCGAGAATGATTCTCTTGCTTGTGTGCAAATCTCAAGTTTCTCATGTCCTGTAATGAAATATGTAAGAATGATTAATCATAGAAAACAATGAAATACTTGTAATTTGATAATCAATTGTTACCTTGCAAAATATTTCAATGCCATATGAGTTTTCGCCTTTTGATGAAGCTCCACCAACCTTTTCAATTCGAGATACCTGAAATATGTTTGTACATCTTAATATTTATGTTCATCTATATTGTGGGTCTATTTTGTCTACATCATCTTCATATCATCCTTCTGCCCATCATTATTTGCGCTAAGCAAAGTATGATAGCCGGCATGAGTCGTGAGCACAAATTCCACCTAAACTTTAACTGCCCTCGTCAGCGTGCTCTTGTATTCTGTTTTCTATCTTTATATAAATATGCTTGATCATATATTGATATCATTGCTCCCACCCCTGAGCAACCTGCCGTAATAGGAAACAAGATTCGTTAGGTTTTAGACTCGTGTCGGCAACTATATCCTTATTCAATGAGTACATATTGCTCAGTGTTTACATTACAGACCCTATTCCAGGAACTTAGCAGTGGCGACGGCTTCATACAACCCCATTCCTACCGGCTTTCCTTCGGAACAACGACTGTACTCGAGTTTATTATTACTATATAATATAGTACATACATAGTCATATTACAGGTATTTAATACAATATCATAAAAAGCACTATAAAAACGCGTATCTATAGTTATATAGGCGTTAAATCAAGTAAAGTAAAGGAATGACTTAAATTTTTGAGGTAATTTTAATATGATACTATATCAAGTTTATGAGAACTGAACAATTTTTTTTTGGCTTCCCCTAATGGAAGTTGTAGCTTCACCACTGGAACTTAGTAATAACTGAGAATAATTCTCTGCCCAAAATCATGAGTTTGATAGTTTCGAAAACAGCACACAGTCAAATAAACTTACATCTACAGTACTACATGTTGGTACCCAAGACCACAGAACAGGAAAGAGTATAATAAAATAGTCCTCATGTTTATAGAGATGTAAATGGTAGATATAGAATTTAAACACAACTTACAACACCAAGTGGCACACTGAGAGTACTTTGTAATG
Organism: Fissipunctia ypsillon; assembly: GCA_947568875.1. Classification (NCBI taxonomy): domain Eukaryota; kingdom Metazoa; phylum Arthropoda; class Insecta; order Lepidoptera; family Noctuidae; genus Fissipunctia; species Fissipunctia ypsillon. The sequence goes on along the minus strand of OX387645.1, from coordinate 18,483,113 downwards.
CAGCCGTATCCGTTGGTCTGAAGTGCAGCTGATAGTTGGTCACTTTAAGAACTCCCCGAGAAGGACCACTATATGGACATAAGTATGTCACATCCCGGGCTAAACTCATCACTTTCTCACCATCCAGGAGTTGGATGTCCCCCAGAACGTGAGGCTGAAAAGAAACGTAAAATTTAATGTATGGAAGCTAATCAGTCAGCAATCGTACTTGGTGAAGCAACATGATACCAGCCTTGGACAGCTCTTGTTGCCTATGATTGTGAATGCAGTTAATAAATAGGCAAATATGAATAGATCTGTTTCTGCTCATTGCAACAAGGAAACAAAAACCAATTGGTTTTACAAATAAATAGTAACGCACAGCAGTGACTAATCGCGAGCTTAAACTAAGTTACAGGAAGCAGGGAAGCGGCTGTTATAAAATTCAATCAGAATAAATTAATCCTTTTAGGAAACTTACGGAGTCTTGTCCGTGTTTAGAATTCAATGAACTCGATTTTGAGTCCGAGTCCAATGAATCGGAGCTGGCATTCTTTGATAGCGAAAAGTCTGAATTTAATAATTCAGAACTGTTGTGTTTATCCATCGTCAACGAATTTTAAGTCTTGAATACGGAAAGAAAACTATTAGAATCCCACGCCTTTCCTTTTCAAAACATGAAATTATTATCAAAATAATGACAGAATCTCTTCTCCTGGAATTCCACAAAAGTCAATTTGATTGAAATGAATGAATGATGTTGACTAGTTGATGTCAATTCAAATGTGCGCGAGAAATGAGAATGAAACCTACAGAATACAGATGAGATTTGCAAAATGTATTATTTAAAATTTGGCTTAAAAATAATAAAGGATATTTTCCAAAATACGTAAACAATTGAATTTTAAAATCAGTCAACATATACAAAGAAGGGGAATACTCTGCAGACAGAGTAGAGGAGGCTGGAGGAGAAAAGAATCGGTGACGGTGCAGTGTTGCAAAAATAACGCCTCTAATTTCCCAAAATTTAATTTGTCTATGAATAAAACAGCACTTCCGGAATAAATAGTTTATCAATAAGAAATATTGAACAAACAAAACTTTTGTTTCTATGGTTACGATCTTAGTTGTTGAGTGTCGGTAAGATACTACAGACTTCTAACTAACATAGTTGATAAAATGATATACATTACCTACATTATTTTTCTTTCATGTGTAAATGAATAATTTTTGTAAAACCTCGATTGTTGAACTATGAAGTTTCCAGAAAGTGTAAAAGTCACTACTTATTTAGCTTATAAGCATACAAAAAATATAGAACCTAGAAGAAAAATTCAGTCTGAAGAATTCGAATTGGATTCAAATATTCCAAAACCTCTTGTTTCTATTTGTATTGAGAAATTGGCTGAAAATTGGATGGGTTAGTAACACAATTTACTTACATTAGATGCCTGCAGAATAAAGACCGGCAGTAGGTACTTTCCACGTTTAATATGAATAATTCTCATTTAATCACACTGGCCGTAACATTAACATGATTAAAATAAAAAACTTGGGTGTTCGAACGAATTCGCATAAAACATGTATATTGCAGGCTACCCCAAACTACAACATTTGGTTGCTAAAGATCGTGAACTATTTCTGCAACTCTTGAATACTGATGTACCACTTCAGATTTTAGTGGACAATATAAAAAGTGACATATTCTGGAAAAGATGCTACCACTCAAAATTCTCGGATTCACCTCTTTTGACGGATGATAAAAAATGGATTAATGTTTTTATGGAACGGCATTTTGCTGATATTTTAGAAAACATGAATCCAAGGCAATACGACCCTGAAAAGGTCAGTTGAGAGTATTTTTGAATTTGTGCGTGTGTGAGTGAGTGATTAATTTTCAAATATAAATAATAAGCAGCCGAGTTCTGCCGAATTCTGCTAATCATTTCATCCATTTCACATAATGCTTTTGTTCAACTTTTTCTTGACCCATGGATGGTGAGCGATTGGAGAATTACAGAACGTACCTTCATAAAAGCATCGTTTCTTTTTGACACTGGAACAATGATGAATTGATTACTTCCATAAACCCCTGAAGTACCACTTCAGAGATTCACATCGCTCTTAGATACTTACTTGGGAAAATTATAGTTTAAACATAAACACAAACATAACATAACGCCTTGTTTGTTTATTTAAATTATAGTTTAAGTTATTATAATTTGTTTAGGTGAATACCTTAGTGAAGCTTTGCGGGCCGTACATACAAAAGTTATCAATCCGTAGCTTGATACCGACTGATATTCCAGTCCAGAGAATGGCTTCACCAGAACTGGCTCATTTAGTTACAAGTCAGAGGCAAAATGAAAATAAACAGCAAGCAAAAGATAAAAAAATAATCTCTAGAGGTAAGAAAAAGTGAAATTCAGATATTCGAAATGTTAGGCGTATTAGACGCTGTGATAAATGAATAAAAAATAAAATATTTATTGGTATCGTACCATTTATTGTTGACAATGTTTAATTCCTTTATCAATAACTGTTAAGAAACAATTAATTTAATCAGTAAAAGTGTTTTTTCTGACATTATTATTATCATATTAAATTTCATAGTACCGATCTATACGATCGTATTTATTACTATCGTTTCTAATGCATACGTGTCACATCACGTTCACTTTTTCAGATCATATATCTCTACATGCTGCTTTGGGCAGTTTGACAAACTTAGTCGAATTGCATGTAACATACCAACTGCGGTCAATTGGAGTTGAATACCGTACAGACCAATTTCAATTTACAAATAACGATGCTAAAAATTTGGCTTATGGATTAGAAAAATGTGTGCAACTGAAGATTTTAAGGTATTATTTATGTATTGTTCTCAACGCTCCAATTCTAAATAACGACGGATTTTCTTTTTGACTATTTTTCACGTATATAATTGATATTGCATTCTATTCTTGTATTATTATTGCCTTCAGAATTACAAGAAGTGATATGAATTGTCAACGAGTTAAATACATACTTCGAGGACTTTCGGACAACTTAAAATTAGAAATACTGGATTTCAGTCATTGCAAAATAGGTGATGATGGTGCTTCGTCAATTGGAAAATTTATTATGAGACGTGCTGCTTTACGTACTCTCACATTGGCGGATAACATATTTGGTAATATCTTATGTAACAAAGTACTTTTGATTTAGGAAACCGTCTCACACTCGACTTTAGCAGAAAGGACACCTGCTGAAGTAAAAACAGAATTTTTGTATGTTAGCTTATAGGGCTAATAAAGTGATGAAGAATTTTTACTTTTTAGGTCCCTCTGGTATTGAAAGTATATCGCATGCACTTAATCATTCCGGGTGCGGGGTTCGCACTTTAGACATAAGACTTAACACAAAACTTGGTTCTGAAGGAATCGCCCATGTAGCCGTATCTATTGCAAGAGGATGCAATCTTACCAGGTAAAGACGAGTTATTTTTAGCTTTTTAATGGACGTCGATTTTGCATAATTTCTAAATTGTGTATTTTACAGCTTAAATATATCAGGTTGTGGAATAACACCTGGTCCTTTATTGACGCCACCAGCAGGAGTATGGTCAACTACGAGTGCAGAAAATCCTCCAACTTGTGGTGACCTACTAGCACGAGCGATTGGTTTAGTAAAAACTCCTTTACGTACACTCGATATAAGTGTAAATGATATTGGTTCTGTACGTATTTTGGTTGTTACATTTGTAATTAGTTTACCATTACCACTTTTAACCAAAATAACTATTAACTTGTCACAGTCATGTTACAAAAATACATCAACTTTATGATTTTATGTTCAGTATTAAATTTTAGCCAAGCGATGATATCCTGTCAAATGCTATATGTCTAAGCTACATAGTCGATTTAAATTTGAAGAGATCTGGAATGAGTGCAATGGCTAAAGCGGTAGCAGAATCAGCTGCTGCTGCTCAAAGATTAAGAAGAGAAGCTGAAAGAGGAATAAGATTCAGAAGAAGTGCAGGAAAACTTGTGCAAGCAAGTAGAGTTGCAAAAGGAATGAACATTGGTAAGTCGGTAAAATTACCTTATCACCATCATCATCATCAAAAATATTTATGTAATTATTGGATTAAGCCCGCGAAATTCAAACTTTGTTATGTTTTTTGCAATTTGCAAGTCAGTATTAAGTTGTATGTTAATTAAAGTATCATTCGCGACCGTAACAAATATGCATTTACAGAATTATAATCATCAAAATCAGTAATACAACTCCATAATTTTGCATAATCCTAATTGTCAAGATTTCATGAAATAGTCATTCAGTAGAATTACCTGGTCTTAAGAAGTTGTATTCACGACTTTAATTATTATAACATACTTTTTACGGACGCGAATCATATTTTGATCAACATACAACCTAATACTGACTTGCAAATTGCAAAAAACGTAAGAAATTTTGAATTTCCCGGGCTACCTGGCGCTTGCGCTTTAAAAAAACATGTACTTAAGCACTACATATATTTCTTAGATACAGACCCGCTTTTACTGGCGCAGCAGTTGTCGGCTCGGCCTTCTATAGTCTCCGTGGCATCAGAAGAAGGAATGCACAACATACAAACTCAGCCTTTACCATCCGATTTTGGTTTTATACCGGCATTAAAGGTGAATTAAATAAATATAATGTTTATGAAAAATATGACGGAAAATCTTTGTTTTGTCCAAGTTTCAAACAAACCGATATGTTTGATCATTATGATTATACTTAGTAAATGAATATGACATATTACGTAGGGTGTTCTGAAAGTCTTGAAATATTAATAATACTTAGGCGAATGGCCGACGCGAGCTCGTAGTTTTATTGTTTATGTTATGATATACGTTATTGACATTTGTCATTTGATTGCATTCAGTATTGCCGCAGATCGTGTTCGAACAATTTCACTATAATTGCTTCGTGGACGACTATCGAATATCGCGCAATTTTGCGTTATAACTTTTTACGTGGATTAAGTCCAGTAAACTGTTTAGAAGAAATGAAGCCTATACTTGGTGATAACTGTCCCTCTCGTGCAACCGTCTACAGATGGCACAAACAGTTTGAGCGTGGCTGTTTTAAACTAGAAGACGACCCGCGTTCAGGACGACCGGCGGAAGCAGTTACTCCAGAAAATATTTCTGTAGTTAAAAATTTAATTGAATCTGACCGGCGAATAACCTACCTGCAAATTGAGTCCTTACTGCAGATTGGCTCAGCAGCGTTTTATTCAATTATTCACCATCATTGAGGTTATAGAACAGTTTGTACTCTTTGGATTCCACATAAACTGATCAATGAACAAAAGGAAAAGTGAGTTAAAAGGTGTAAAAAAATGTTTGCAAAGTTTGAAAACGGAAAATCTAATGACATAATTTCAATCGTCACGGGTGACAAAACTTGGCTTTATTATTACGATGTGCCCACAAAGCAGCAAAATAAAATAGGAGTGATAGAAGGCGAAGAAACTCCGACTGAAGTAAAAAATCTAAGTCAATAAAAAAAAAGATCGTGGTTTTTTTCGGTATTCGTGGAATTATTGAACAAGTAGTTCTCCATGAACAGAAGACTGTAAACTGTCTGCCTTCCTCAACTTATTCAGGAATTCAAGAAGCTTCGTTCAAAGTCACAACTCTGCAACTGGTATCTTCATCATGTAATGCTCCGGCACATCGTGCTGACGTTACATGCCAATTTTTGCTTGAAACCTCTTGAACATTCGCCTTACAGCCCAGACTTGGCGCCATGTGACTTTGGACTGTTTCCTTTCGTGAAAAGTAAATTGAAAGGGCAAAGATTTCGGGATGAAGAAGCTTTACTTTCGGCCTGGGACAATATATGTGCGGAAACTCCTGGATAGAAATGGAAAGACATTTTTAGTGATAGGTATATAAGGATGCAGAAGTGTATTAATTGTGGTGGCAATTATTTTGAAAAACTGTGAAAAATAAAGTTAATTCTCAAGACTTTCAGTACACCCTACGTATTTACTGGTTTAAAACATAGCAAAATTTAAATATTAGTAAACGTTAATAATAATAGTTTTGTTCTTACAGAGTCCGCTGCCATCTTCACGGGCTTCCTCAATCACAGGCCCACCTACATCACGAAGGTCCAGTCATCACGCTGTTTTGGAACCAGTCAAAGTAATTATTCCATCCGTGATTAAAGTTTATATTTGAGAGCGTAACCTAAGCAAAAAACTTGTTTCAAAAACAGTATGACACTGTAAAATTCCATACAAATCTTTACTCAAATCTAATTATTCAAGGTTCTTTCATAGTATTTTTTCCCTTATTGCGTAATGTACTCGCAATCACAAAGACTTGCAATTTGGTAATTATTTAACAATACCTATTACACATATTTTGAAAAACTACTCAACGTAATGATCGAAGTAAAGGCAATTTTTATTTAGGTACATAATGAGTACATTACGTAGTAAAGCTCGGGCCTAAGGCCGCGCTCACTTTGGACACGAAAGTGTATCGTACGTAAACGTATGTTCGTGGTCGTACGAATTGAGTGCGCACACTGAACACGTTTTTCTCCGTCAAATAGGTAGTGTTCCGGTGATATCGCCCTCGTGAAGTCATCTTTGGTTAGAGCGCGATGAATAATCTGTATCTTCAAGATAATTCTCTCAAAATATCAGAAATGCACTTAAAAGCTATTTTTCTCGAAATAACTTTTAATATAATCTATACTTAAGTATGTTTGTCATAAATAAATGTAATAAACTTACTAGACATTACCGTTTCTTCAGATATTTTTCGCCATGCCTTGCGCTGAAAATCACGTACGTGGTAACTTGAACACCCTGATCCCACAAACATTTATGTCCATAAATTAAGTTAATAAGTTTTCGGTATCAATTTTTACGCACCAACGTAAAATAAAATCCCAACAAGTTCGGATTGTTTTCGGACGTTGGAACTGCACGCACGTATACGTACGACTAACTCACACCCAGTATGTGCACTCCCATAGTACTTAGAAGGTTGGGATCTTTCGTGCATGTTCGCACGTGTATGCACGAGTAAAATTCGTACGAAAACGCGTCCAAAGTGAGCGCGGCCTAACTATCCACAATGAGAACATTGTCAAAAACCAGAAAAAATATGTTTTAGGAAGTTCGGCGGACAGCACTTGTTCGTCGAGGGTCTGACGGCTCATTATTGCAACCACGCAGTTCACACTCGCAAAGACATATCAAAATATTTGTTACTTAATTTTGACAAATTAAAAAAAAAATCAGCACCTTGGAGTTTTATTTGACCTACAAATGTTGGAAACCTCAAAAGCTGGCAACGTATTCCATAGACAATTTACAAAAACACTTCTATTTTTCGGACTTCCGTCCGTCATTCGCTCAGTGCAATGTAGCCAGTCTTTCGAAATGTCATGTCAGTCAGCCATGTTTATTTCTGTAGAATGTGTTTTGAAATGGTGGTAGTGATAAAAACAACATATTAGTGGAAATATTTTTGTAATTTACTTGTTATCAACTATAGTGTTTTAGTGAATCTTCAATGTGTTTTTTTGTGTAAGTGTGGATTCTATTGCCGTGAAAATGAATTGGGGTATTGAGCTATGGGTAAGTGACTACGACGTTAAAATTCCATGTCGGTTGTCCAGCAAATTGTAAATTGCTTAGCTGCTGTTGTTAGGTGTAAACGTACGTAGAACATGTACTGAATCGCACCGTTATTTATTAATCTAACGACTTCAAATAGTCAAACATTGCTCATGATACTTTTTTACGGATATCTGAGAAGATATTCGGAAGTAGAAAGTTTAATGATTAGTTTCGTTGAGTTCGCAAATAAAATTATCATAAATTAAAGAAATGTAACCCTATAATCGGCTATATTGTGAAATTTAAAGGCTTTTATTAAAATAGTAGTTTCTACTCTTGATGTTTAATAGTTTGCTAAACTTTCTTTCAGTGCACATGAAATTCAGTACTAATTACATTCTCATGTTTTATAATAGTAAGTAAGAGGCTTTTTAAATCACTCACTACACATTGCTAAACATCTTTTAGCTCTGATTATAAGGCATAATAAGCCTTTGTCCAAGAAATAAACACTACAAATGGGAATTTCTTTGTAGCCTAAACAAACCAAAATAATTTTTGAACAGGAACTGGATATAAACCATTTTTAGAAACAAGTTACAAATAAGTTAAGAAAAGTGGTAATTAATGTGGGAGGAATCTCGGACCATTTTCTTTTACTATAAGCATCCATAACCAGGTTCCAAATTAACTTTTTACCAAAAATAATTTGTTTCATTATTGTAGTCAGTGAAAACAGCATACAAACAGTCTCACTTTCAGATTTCTTATATTAATGAGGATGTTTCAAGAATAATTGGAATAAATTAAATACATTTTGCAATTTCTTTAGAACATTTTATGAATGGGTTACATGTAAGACTTGTAAGTATCTGTATTACATGTAAGTATTCTCATCAATGGTCTTTAAACCTCTGAGTTTGTTTCGGCCTTTCTTCTCAGAGTAGTCAGATAGGAAACGCCGGCCTCATCTAGTTAAAAAAAAAAATTGTGATTTGTTAAAGTGTTGTATAAACCTACTTACAGAAATAAAAATCATTTAAACATTAACATCGAATAGGTAAGATTTCAGTAAGTATGTGATTATATAAACAAAACTGCTTTTAAATATAATGTTCTCAATAATTATAATATTGAAACTTGTTAAATTTGAACTGTTATCTGCTAATATTAGTAGATGCTATAATAGTTATTTTCCTTTGCAACATTTCAATAGTTAATTTAATTAAAGTTCATTAGAAACAACAACTATCAAGTAATTTAGTTGAAACTTTATAGACACACAGTAATAATCAACTCATTCTCAATAGCCAGTCAAATCATTCCCAAGTAATAATCATTAGGGCAATTATGGTCCCTTTTAATTTTCTAACGAATTTGCTTAATTACCTACAGTGATTCATACATCCAATCATTCTTAAAGATTCCATTTAGTTTAAGTGTATGTGGAATAATTAATTAAAAGAAAAAATATAGGCAGGTGCTTCAGGTACTAATGTAGGTACTAGGATTATAATACACAGTGTGTCACCAAGTTATCAAGCATTCAGTACCATGGAAGAAACGAACATCTATACACCGTAATGACTATTCTTGCTTGCAGCGCCTGGCCGCTATAGCAACGCTTTCTAACAGATGTGGTCATTGTGTGCACGGGATATTGTTTTCAAATTGGTCAGATGCAAGTTTCCTCAATAGTACAATCAAATGCTTTGAGTTTCAGTGTCACATTATTGAGTTTTATTCCATCTTGATAACTGAGTCAGTGTTCCAATGTGACATGATATCATGTTGTGCCAGCCTGATACTCACAATTTTAATTTTAATTTGATACCAATAAATATCAGACCTTAGTAACTAAGCATTACATTATCACTACACTTTTTATGATTTAGTTTATCAAAACAAATTGATAATAATATGTTTAGTTCCCTGTCTTAAAATCAAACAAACTACAAAATCAGTTATATCAATATTCTATTTATGACTAAAAATGAATATTCATACTTATAAATGCTACTGACATGATTACTGAAAAAGGCAATGCAAACAAACCAATGTCAAAGACAACATTTTTCATACTTGGCCAGTTTGGTCTCAATCCCTCAAGCAAACAATGGGTGGTGGTTGAAGTTGAAACTTAATGTGTCTGCCCAGTATTGTGTGCTAATTATCTTGGCTGCATATACATAATTATACTCACAAGGTTCTCCATGGCATCCATTAAAATGTTTGCAAAGTAAATTCTTAAAAGAAAAATACTTCAATTCTCCTATTGACATGTGTATCCACTTAATATCACTTTCATTCAATATGTTGGCATTAAACTTTTGCAGTATTGATGAAAAAACCTTGCCAAAGAATTGAGCACATTAGGCATTTTCTTGCCATTTAGAACAGAAGTACAGCTACTTGGATAAATATGTAACTATGTATCAAGGTCAAAAATGTAAAAGTTTTAGATTTTAAATTTTTGTCTAACTGTGATTTGGAAAACGCGCCTTTTTCGGTCTAAATTCTAACCAAATTTGCATCCGCGACACGCTTTGGAATCTCGCTTTATCTCTAGGGTGTCGACTACCTTTTTTAAAGGCCTAACCAACCGATTGTTTGAGTCGCTAATAAAAAGCGAAGATTGACATTAGGGTCATCGCACTCTGTACGCGTACAGAAGCACCGTGTCGCTGAGAGTGTTACATCTATTTGGATCTAGATAAGTGTGCGAGAGTGGTCAGTGTTGGCAAGCTGCAAGGCCGGTGGCGGCCCGCATTCCGCTCGACTTGCTGCCTAGTTGTGAAATGGTCCATTCGTTGCACCTACCTATAAATATTTACGTAGATGGACTCTTGATGCAAAAAAAAGATCAGCTTAGCATTCTTTTCACATAAGTACGAAAGTGAGAATTTAATATTTTGGCTACGTATTTTGAAACACAAAGCCGGTCACCTTGCAAGGTTGGTGCTAATTAGGTGGTAACGACTTTAATAATATTAATTTTATTAACTCTTTCTTGGGAGAAAGTTTTGCATGTTAAACATTATGTTCGCTTGTTTAAGTAATTCCGAGTCGGCAAGCTCGATTTGCGAAATGTTTTTTGAAACAGTAGTAGAGCAAAAAAGTGAAATAGCTATAAATTGACATTACTCAGCAGTCAGTAGCCAGTATCATGTACAATTCAATTACAGTGCTGTCCCTGAACTAGTTCGTAAGCGTTTTGTAACGCGACCTGGATAGCGGCCACAGTCAGACACACACAACGAACACAACCACGGTACTACCACCGTGGTTGTGTTCGTGTTGTATCTAACAGCCCTGGGCTAACCCAGGACTGTTAGATTGATTTGATAAACTGGAGAAAGAACTTTCCAATGTCTTCCGTTCTTTATATGAATACGGTCAGTGTGTGAATATTTTTTTTCTAAAAATTGCGTATCAATATGTGCCTGACACCCGAAAGACCACTAAACAATAAATGGACTCTTTGCATATGTCATCTGACAACCCTGCATGGCCCTGCTCAACAGAAGAGGCTTTGAATCCTGCACAAAATCAAAGTTTCAGTTTGTTGTTGTTGCATAATTACTTAGTAATCCGATCTACTTACTTCTACTCGAGTCGAATCATACGCTCCTAAGTCAGAAACTCTCGCCATTGGGATATCTTTACCAATAATGTATGCGTTTTCTGTAAGATATATATGTTACAAGCTGCTGCCTATTGAGCTGCTATTTGAATCGGATTTTGTTTACAATTTCATGTGCTTTTTTTTTGCGCAGAACCCTAATTCTTTTTCTAAAATAAAAGTAGCCTAAGTTACTCTTTATAACATCAGCTATCTGCTAGTGAAAATCCCGTTAAAATCTATCCAACCGTTTCGGACATTAGCCGGAACAAACAGACAGACAGACCGACAGACAGACAGACAAAAAATGTTTTTTTGTTATAAGTACCGTTTCTACTTTCATATATTTACATTTAGTAAAAATCTGTTATTTTGACATACAAACAGACACTTAAATTTTATTTATCTGTAGTATATAGATGTCATAATATCCAAAAACAAAGCTTTCTATGCACTGCTGCAGTTATGTTTTTGACTTCTGATATCACAAGTCGCTCGTTTGTATGCACTTGCCGCAGTAGAGGTCCATACTTGTACCATTATAACGTAATGTTAAATGTTATTGCGTTTGAATATACCTACCAGTACTAATAGAAAGTAATGACCTATTAACTAAGTACCAGGCATCAGCAAGCATCTATTTTTAAACAAGTATGCACATTAACAATAAAATTGCTTCGGTGCACTACGAGTGGTCCTCTCGTTATCTCCTTACTTATCTGATTAAACGCCAGACGTCAATCAGAACGTAGGTAAATAGGTACCTACCCTCCGGTTTCGACATAGTATAAAGAGAGGAAGTAGGCTATCTCCGGCACAATCCGCAATATAATTACCTACTGTCTCAGGGTTGTCACTTTTAGTTAAATTTTAATTCAGTGCCAATAAATTGGCAAGGGTCGGGAAGTTGTATTCTTTACTTATATTGTCTGGGTACCTAAACGATGATGAAACCTTTCACGATGAAAGAAAGAGCGACGGGCCAGCAGACGGGCGGCGCGGGGCGGTGATGAGCACGAGTAAACGGTAGGTTACTGATAGTACTGTCACCAATTCATTAGTTTAAAGCCCGACCCTTGCCAAAGATAACACATATCTCTGTATAACTAATTCAGTGATCATTAGTCAATAAAGTTCAACAATGGTTTTCCTAACAAACACAGAAATTTATTCAAGATTCATAGCAGTATTATTTATTTTAAAAAAGCCAAACCCAAACACACAGCAATACGTTCTCCTGCGATTATCACACATTTTTCATTCATTTAGCGGTGCCGAAAAGCCGTGACCGCGCGAACCTCGTGTGATGTTAGCCCCGACTGGCGCGCTGCGAAACGGGCCGAGATTTGTTTAAGTGTGCGTGCGGCGACGCATAGATACTTTGGCGCACACATACAAGCCGCGCGCGGTGCGTTTGTATGAAGATAACGTACTTCCTCTCTTTATACTATGGTTTCGACGTGCTGGTAGGTATACAGTTACATTGATTACTTCTGCCATCGTCTACCTAAAAAGTAACTTCCTACTTTTATGACCGATGATGAAGCAAATCTATATAATCCATTATATTCTAAAAGGTACAGTTATTTTTTCTGTAATTGTACTTTCAAGTGCCTTATTTATTGCGGACGTATCTCTATACCATTTAATTACCATCCAAAGTATGTAGGTTTTAGCTCAGTAGTGAAACTTCTTCATTGCTTACGCGTAGATTGTCGAGCAATAATTTGATGTCATTACGTCCTCGGCAGGAGATGTTGCGCTTGATTGGCTTCTATTGACACACATTTACTAGGGCACTGGGTTGTAATGAGAAACTAAGGCTCAATAAGCATTTAACAAACAAAGGTTAAAATATCGTATTGAAAGGATGTAAATTAGTACTTGGTCTTAAACCTAAACTGATCTTAGTTCACGGATATCAGTACAAACTAACCACCGACGGCCGCCATGGCCCACGCACACCATCAGTACAAACTTACAGACTCAATACAAGATTGTCAATCATCCGGAAATCGTTTAAAGTTATCTGTAGAGTGTAGACTTACAAAAACTTCAAATGTCAGACGAAGGAGTTGCATTGGCGCGATAAATTTTTCCTTACAATATTTTTCTGTTGAAAAGGAAAAAAAAACTTATTTTGTTGCAAAAATATTGTTTTCTATAAAATATTATTATTATGCGATATTTTATTAGACAGGAACACACTTACGCAACGGCACCATAATGACTGTGGTTCACTCCTCAATTAGGTACATAATTTGATATGACTTAATAATACAAGTTACTTATTTCTTTATCCTAGCATGTGATGTGCAGTAAGTACCTACAATTTACGTTGGACTTAAAAAAGATTTTAAACTTGTAAAGTACTAACTTTAAACGTTATAAATATCAATTACTTGACAAAATTTTCCTCAAGTAAAAACCCGATTTTCAAACTCATTTAAAATTAAACAAGTTTCCGATTATAGTCTGTTCGAAACGAAAAAAGGAGCCTACCTATTATGGGTTCCTCACTGGACGATGATGTCATCATAAAATGTGCCATATTGTTTACTACGCCAAAACGTAGATTGTTTGACGACATGGAATTGAGAATTAAATTGAACGCCGACTAAAAGGATGTTTTTGGGTAGTAATATCGGCAATATGATAAGAATCCATTGTTGGAAAAACAGTCTAGCAATATTTCATTTTAGAAAATATTATTTTTTCTTCACGATATTCATTCGTAATTCATTAATTCGTCAAACTGGTCTGGTGATCATAAATATAATTTTATATTTTTATATCTCTCATAAAAGAACCTAAAATTCTCCAATAGTAATAATGATCGTCGTAAAAATGCTGAAAGTGAAACCGTTAAACTTAAACCAATTTGTTTGATTCATTCAAACAGATGAAATCTGCCTATATATAAAGTTTTATTGTAGAAGCCATCTCTGTTTTAATCTCGACTAGAATTTTTTTTTAATGCTACATTGTACTAAAGGTTTTAAAAATGCAAGTTAGTCTAGTAGCTGGGCGAGCCGCTATAATGGTCCTACTTAATTGGATCAGGTTCGAATTACATTTAGGTGTGAGCTGTGACCTTTAGAAACACTACCCTCAATAATCTTGATGGCTGCCACACCTGCGCTGTTCTATTTTACTAAGTTCATAGTGACATTTCAAGGTCTTTTGGACGTTTGTTGATGTTAGGTACCAGACCGGAATTTGTGAATAGCTGGTGAATTGTGCGTATATTTAGTCTCTGATCCGTTGAATACATGCTGCCATAACATATTTGCGACGTAGGCGCGCGCACGACTCATTTGGCGAGTGGTAGCAGGTCCAGTCGCAAACTCAGGCGTAGAACCGGTTCGACCAGAATAAGCAGGACCGCGCCAAATAATGGCTAAGTATAACGTGAATAAAGTCAAGCAAAAAACAATTCTATAGGGGACATTATAAGGTTTCAAATAACTATATAGACCCAGCAGACGTCAAGTAGTTGTAGCATCTTGCGAACTGTGTTATTTTTGAGATCCCATACGTTCGAATCGAATGTATCCTCCCTCGTTAAGTTTCCCCGTTGTTGCATGAATATGGATACTCGTTCTTCGTCTTGATTATGCATTGCCGATTGTGATAATTCAGGACACCCAATAGTAACCAGCTTACTGTGAAAAAGCTCGCCCTTCAGCAAATATCCATTGCTTTCATCCATTAAATGTAATACGGGTTTATTACAACATCATAATTATAATCACTATCAATAAATAACTTGTTATTTCAATGTTGACGTAATCATTTCAATTGAGCTATTTTAAATTCAAAACCCATGAAACATAATACCATTCATTTTATATGAACCACAACTGATCTTCATGGGCCGTTACGTTCTTCGCGAAAGTTAAAACACATGGAATTTGCACATTACGAGAAAGTGTAACTAAATGTATCGGTTGAGATAATCTTCGATGTCGTGCTGAGTCTGGATGAGAATAATGTCAAGCCCGAAGCATCATCCTCAGACAGTCGGTCGTAAATGTCGCGACCTACTCAAGTTGCTAACACACTTTGACATCAAATTACATAGCATTGCTTTGTTGTTGTTGACGACTATAAAAAGCAATAACTTGTGGCGCAACTGAAGAAGTAAAGTCTCGACGAATGTATTGAAAGTTTTCTATGTACATTACGTAAGGACAACACGCGAAGTCCAAAATGTTCCCACAGAAAGGGAAGTAATAACGTACGAATCAATAACCATGTTAGCAAGACCATGAGAAGAACAATGCAAGCTGCGCATGAGGTCTGATGGAGGTGAGGGGCTGGAGTAATTAGAAGGCGATGGAGCAATTATAGTTGATCCGGCACGCGAGCGCTCACTCGCTAAATGCGGTTCCGAAACTTTGGTGCACTCACACGCAATAAAAAAGTAGAAGAAGAAGAAGAAGAAGAATGCATTTATTTGTCAGAATATTGTACAAAGCTGTTATGTGCATTATAATATATTACGTCCATAATATTCTGCCGTTTCCGGCGTACAAATATTGTTGGTAAAATTATGGGTCATCATTACGTTATCAGGTACATACAATTATTAATAATAAGAATTACAAAATAAATTGAATAATAATTTAGAAAGAGCTTATATAAGTCAAAATTCAATGAAGTCAAGGAGATAAAATATGATTTATGGGCATTAATGTCAATTATTATTTAGGTAATTTTTCGTTCATAAAATCTTCAGTCGAATAATAACATTTGCTTAAAAGGAAGTCAAATAATTTACGTTTAAATATTCTGAGGCTGAGAGTTTTGAAGACGTCAGGTAATTTGTTGTAGACAGTAATGGACATGCAGTATACATTATTTGAAAACAATTTAATTCTACGCCTAGGAACATTAAGCATATGCACTTTCCGGCTGGGTCTGGATACAACATCATTATACAATTCAAATTCATGTCTGTTTTGGTGAACAAAAATACAAATTTCAAAAATGTATAGTGCTGGAAGTGGTAGTATTTTAAGTTTCTTGAATAAAGGAACACAACTGTCTAGTGGGTGCGCTCCACAAATTGAGCGCACGCATTTTTTCTGAGCTCGAAACACTCTTTGAAGCTCAACCGAATTACCCCATATTATAACACCATAGCGCAAGATTGATGCGACATAGCCATGATATGCACATAGTGCTGCCTCAACATTAGCCACATGTGTTAGTCTATATAAAACAAAAACAAATCTATCTATCTTTTTACATAGATCATCAATATGAGATTTCCAGTTACAGTTTTTATCAATTATCATCCCCAAGAATTTTGCGTAATCAACCTCTTCTATTGTCTCATTTCCATATCGTATTCTAAGCCGTGGACGCGTACTGTTATATGTCTGGAATTGTATCATTTTTGTTTTATTAATGTTAATATGAAGATTATTTTGTTCAAGCCATGTGATAATTTTATTTAATGTCATATTTATTTCGTTTTGGTACTCAACAATGTCGTCATTTTGGTTTATAATACTAAGGGTTGTATCGTCAGCGTATAGTATGCAACTGTGGGGTGTTACACTAGGCAAGTCATTAACATAGATCAAGAATAATGGCGGTCCTAGTATGGTCCCTTGGGGGACACCACAGTTGTTTTCACGATATTGAGACCTATATGCGAGCTTTTCATTTCCTGTTTGTCCCGAAATCTCAACACATTGCTGCCGATGTGTAAGGTAGCTTTCCAGCCATTTCAACGCGTTTCCCCTTATGCCATATCGATCTAATTTATAAATTAATAGAGTATGGTTCACAAAATCAAATGCCTTGGACATATCTAGAAAAATAGAGACAATTGGTAGTTTACCATTAAGGCATTTCGTTATTAATTTTAATAGGGCAAAACAAGCTGTTGTGGTCGATTTGTTTTTCCTGAAACCAAATTGACCTTCACTTAAAATTTTATATTTGGATAAAAAACCGGAGAGTCTTTCCTGCATGGCCTTTTCAAAGACCTTTGATAATATTGGTATGAGTGTTATGGGGCGGTAATTATTCATATCACTTCTGTCACCTTTCTTGTGAATTGGTTTAACAATTGAGAATTTCAACCGCGAAGGGAATAAACCTTGCATAAATGACAAGTTAATAATATGGCTAATATGAGTTGATAAAAATGGGGAGCATAATTTAAGGATTTTTGTGTTAATGTCATCGTAGCCTGTTGAGTTGGTTGATTTTAAAGAATTTATTATTTTATGTACATCGGCGTCATTAGTTGGGGTCAAATACATAGTATTAGGATGGTAAGTCATCGGTGGTGTGTAGTCAATACATGGGTCAATGGTGTCATTGGTCATATCAATAAAAAAATTGTTAAAAATGTCAGCTATCTTTTCTGGTTGAGTGTAAACTTTATTGTCTAATTGGATTTTATTTATGTCATGGTTATTTTGTTTTTCGCTGGTATTACTTTTTATAACCTTCCAGGCAGCCTTACATTTGTTGCTAGATTGAGACAAATAACGCGTGTTCTCGCCTTTTTGTGCCTGAAACATGCACCTTTTTAGAATAGCAGTATATTTAGAGTAGGTATTTTTATGACGTTTTTTATTTGCTGTTGAGAGACGATATTTTAGATATAGACGCCGTTTCTTTATAAAACATTTTTTTATGCCTTTCGTCATCCAATTATGTTTTAAGGGCTTAATAGTTATCTTAAACTTGATTTTGGGGAAACATAAATTATAAAATAATAGTAAAATGTCATGGAAATAATTAAATGCAATGTCAGTATCTTCAGTCTGGTAAATATCCGAGAAAGTCAGTGCAGATAGACAGTTAACAAACTTGTCTATATTTTCTTGATTAAAATCGCGTCTTTGTTCAAAATAAAATGGTCGTTTCATATTCGTGGTGTCTACCGTTACCTCAAAACATATAGATTGTCCTGTTTCGTGATCAGATAGAGCCAGGTAGTGTATTTGGGACTTAACATTTGGTATATTACTTGTAATTAGGTCAATGCAAGAGAGTTTTCTTGTGGGATTGGTAATATGATTATTTATATTATAGTTTTTTAAAATAGATTCTAACTCTTTGAAATGTTTATCTGCTTTAATTGCGTCTAGGTTCCAGTCACCACATAATATGATGCTTTTATTATTATTTTTTATAAGTTTTCTTAAGAGGAGGTTTAAATTTTCTAAAAATAATTTAATGTTTGAATTTGGTGTGCGGTAAATACAGACAACAAAGAGTTTCAAGGTTGTGATTTCAATTGCACAGTATTCGAAATAATATAACTGGGGGTCAATTAAGTTACCTAAAGGTTTGCAGTCAAGGTCTTTTTTGGTCAATATACAAGTGCCACCTCTACGTTGATGCGGCCTTGAAAAGGCTGACGCTACTTTATAGTTTTTCATGGTAAGATTGGATTCTGCCCCTTGTCGTATAAATGTTTCACTGAGACACACAATATCAACACTCATATTAGTTTTTCCTAGTTCCGTTATTGATAATTCTAGAAGGTCTTTTTTACTCAATATACCAGCTATGTTTTGATGTAGAAGAGTACATTTGCGTCTAACCTCGAAAAAACATCGGTTGGCTAGTGTTTTCATTGCTGTTTATAGGTTTAGAAATATGATTAGTGTGCTGCTTTTTAAAATAATATGGGATAGTTCCTTTTTTATACATATTTGTTTCCGTAACATTGTTTTTACACTTCTGTTCAATATTTCGGTTGGCACATCTAGATTTCAATTGTGAAGTTACTAATTTCTGGTAGTTTATGTTGTCGATTTCTATATTTATTTTAAAACACATAAAGCGCTTTGAAACATAATTATAGTTATTAGCTCTTACCATAACATCAGATGTATCGATGAATTGGCAGTTTGGATAGTTTTTCACAATCAGTTTTATGTGTTTATTTAATAAGTTAGTGTTTAGGTAGCGATTATTTAAAACATTTAGTATGAACACTTTGTTATTTTTTACCTTATGAAGTGAAGAACATAACTCTGTTAAAAACAAATAGGGATTTTTATCATTACTTCCAATACCTAATACGATAATGTCGTCACTTTTAAGTCCTAGTAGATTTAGAGTTATTTTAGAGAAGTAGATTAGGAAGTGTTTTTAGATTTCTTAAAAAACATAATTGAGGTGATCGTTTACAATTAAAATATCAAGACTGAACGAATAATAATAATATTATAAAATTGGTTACATAATGTCAACTAGATACATAAATTCCGAAACGTAGCGCGAAAGTTCTGCTTTTCACCAAACGACTCGTGATATCATGCTCGTATTTATTCTACAATGTAGGTACATGCATAGACATGCCTGTCTACGTTTATTTAATGAGTTAGATTGATTCATTCTTGTTTTGATTTGAACACTGTCATTCTGAAGGAATCTCTATGTAAGTACGTAGTTAGTTAATGACGTATTTGGCCAGTCGCTGTGGTTTTGGTATGATTAATTTAAGCTTGGAGCGCAGAACATAACTTGGCTGGATTTACTGATACAATTTTTTTGCTTAAAAAACAAACAAGTACTGGCCTATTTGTAGAAAACTAGCATTTTTCCAGCGACCCCGTTCGCGTAAATTTCGGACCTTCTTATACAAACTTTCATCCCTATTTTACGCCTTTTTGCATTACAATATTTAAAAATCCTGAAACACGTACATTTTTTTACCAAAACAGTTTCATTGTTGTTACTTAATAAATTACGAATTTTCCTAACCTATTTAATCTATTAGGGGTAGAATTTCCAAAAATCCTTTCTTAGTGGATGCTTATGTCACAAAAAGAATTAACTGTCTAAATGTCACTATTCCAACTTCATCAGTTTAGGATCTGCGTTGATGAATCAATATTATCGTTTCATAAAAATGTTCAGTTTTATGCGGTTGTTCATAGGGAAATTAAAACTACTTGAATGTTCTATCTCCGTTATAGATTTATGACTGTAATCTTGTTTAGATTATTCTCAAGTTTGTACAAACTAAGTATGACGATTAGATATTGTTGTTTTATTACCACTATAAAACTTTAAATTAAGTAATTTTATACCTCAATAAGAATTGGTAGCAAATTAATTTCTCACGCCAATGTTTGAACAGAATTCGAAGGTCAATGTCTGTTTCACTGAAATGACAATCGAATAATTTAACAGTGAAACGAATAGGCTGAGTACAGCATAGTGTATATTTTATGTCCTGAGATTCAGTACCGTAAAATTGTCAAAATACTGAAAAGAGCAAGAATTTGGTGTACGTTCGTACTGTATGGTAAAGAATTATACCATTATTTTTATGTTAACGGAATGTTGCCGTTGCGCAGTAAAGAAAAGCAGTTCTTGCAAAACCGTTAGTGACGCATTGCACGGTAAGCTTGAAGCAGGAAGTTTGAAACACGTGAACTAACGAGCTGGGTTAATCGTACTAGTTAATATTACTTCGGGTTATCTCACAACGTTGCAATCCCGACATCTCGCAAGACAGATCGTGTTGCTTTCCTGCCTTCGATGCGCTGGATATCTTTTGATTCATAAAGTTATGCATTTCAAACTTGATTCTGCTGAAGATTATTCCTTCAACATTTAACGTAGATAATGCTACCGTCGCAACGTAATAATTGTAGCTACGGAGTCGGAGAGTAGGCGGACATAATAAAAGCGTTTCAAAAACTGGATACAAATTATGGTTGTCGCTTGTACGTAGTGTAACATAGAAATAGACACAACGAGCATGTGTGTGCCAGTGTTGTTCGTAATCGTGCAGCAGGATTTCTCCTCTTGGCACGTGCTAGTCAACGCACGCTCCGGACCGCTGCCGCACCTATCGTCAATAAGAGTTTCATCTGCTACACCGCGCTTCTGTTTACATATGGCAACTGTTTCTACGTTCAAGTTCGAGGTTATTCACTTGCAGGTGCCGTGACCAACGAGCTCTTGTTATTCTTACGATTAAAACAATAAACGTATTCAATTTATACGTAGTAGGTAACATCTAAAAATTAAATTACACTGAAGGACGAATGCGATCACAAAGAAAAACTGCGGAAACGATCTAACCATGTAGAGTTGCAGACTTGGTTTTCCGCTACCAATTAGAATCTGCATAAACGTGCTAATTACCGTTTGGTTTTGTTTCTGGCGAATAGGTAATTGTTACGCAATTTAATGCACGTTACTTCTTAACAGGTAACGATTCACTTAAAACCATCATTGACGTAATTAGCCAGTTATCAATGTCCATCAACATTGATAGGCGGATATTTATTTGATACGCGTTGCATTACATGTCTGATGTAATTGAATGTTATGTACAAATGTATTTTGGTCTTGTTTGTTATCAATGATAACATTTAATTATGTTAGGTTAGTATCTGTTAGCAATTTGATAATTTTATTCGTCACTTGTTCCTTTCTATTTTTCAATGAATCCATTTATATTCAGAAACCTAAATTTTAAATTCACAGTTACAGGAACTACTATAAAGTTGGTTATCGATCGTAACTGGATGCGAAGGGCCCGTCCTGTGCCCATTACTGGTGTTTACATAGCCATTAGCCTCTAGCATTAGATCGATTTCCTGTTGCTTCAATTCAGCCGATGCAGCACTATAGGGAGAAACATTATGATGATTGCATGAACTCGAGTTCAAACGATGAAACGACACAAACAATAAACATCTTTTATCTCCTATCAGTCAAACCGTTTAGTGTCACCGTATGTTTGAATACTAAATATAGCACGTTCAAGGAAACGATCGACATTTCAATATCATTCCGTTGGTCGTGAGAATCTTCGTTAGATAAACCACATTTGTTTGATTAGATAAAAAGTTATCTGATGAATCGGCAACGTGGCTTAAGTACACACTTTTTGTTGATTATGTGGTATTAGCTCATCATACGTTGATGTGTGTGCTATTTCGCTCGAGTATTATTTCTCCATATTTACGATGCTGCAAGAGGTTAGACGACCGGTTTGGCGTAGTCTAGCACGGATGCAGTTGTTGAGCATCAACGCATCGATATAGATATTGATTTCACTTGTATTTATTCAATCTCATGAGTCAACGTGTGTAATTGTAATCATCGTTGTTTTGTTCACTATGCTCTCGTCAGTTTAATTTGCATACTTCCTGATGCTTAGCAAATAGGTCATGATACGTACTGGTCATAACAGAATATTCCGCGGCAGCAAGGCCACGTTACCACATACCGAGTATGTACAAGTATGATAGTTGTGGCAGTTCATTCTTATTCGTATTCGCAACACCGGCTGCTATAAAGATATTATCGTTATAACGAATGCCTTTGAGTGCGTCGATCTTTTCCAGCGTCATGTTGCGTACTAGGTAGATGTTGTAGTCATGTGGCCACGTCTTATGTCTACATTATGTTTCTTATTCCGGTTAAATGAAGACTGGACATTCAAAATAACATCTCTTGATTATTCTGTTGTTGCATTGACTGTTTGAGAACTAAAAACTGTTGGCTATTCGAGAAGAAAGCTGATTTTTTCCATATACTTAATATTTTGCATAATCCAGCTATCAATGAGTTGTTTAATCAACTTCTGATATAACAAGTGATGATGGTGAGCGAAAGTGTCGAGGCGGAGGTGCGGCGGACCGGACCTCCATCGCGCAAGTGGGTGATGTGTCGCGCTCCACCTCCACAACTGCCGTCACACCTGACTCGCTTTCCTAGAAATTCTCTTAGTTATTATTGCAAACTCGGCCGTGATATCAAACTGAGATTACTCACCTTAATTTACTGGCCACGCATTGTTAACTACGATTTTTCTTGAAAATTGTTTTTACCTTCCAGAATTGAAGTTTTGTTGTACGAATATACTCTTACGTCACGCTTAATGTTTCAGTGAAAGGTTCCAGCGCGACTTGAAGACAACTGTGCTGTTGAACATGTCAATAAAACGGCTATAGTATCTATAGTGTTAGGTTCATGCATTCACATTCCACAGTGCAGGTGAACGTGGCTTTTAACTTTGCTGTTCTCATCACGCTTACTTGGAACCCATCCACTCTATAGCGCTTGTTAAACGGTAAAGTGGACTGTATAATATCGTGTAGGCAGTTATCGTATTAGGCGGGATTGAGGAAGTGATCTGCAGGAAGCTGCGTAGAATTTTATAATCTCATAATCTCTAAAGAATAGCTATAGAACATTTTTGATCAAGCCATCTTGTAAATTTTTTTGCTTAAATGTATTCCACAACTTGGTTGGCATTTTTTTTCTAACAGTGAAATATAAATTCATTATCTATGACAGTCTGGAAATATTCTGAAAATGATATTTCCATTTCCATGCAAATGTATGTCATTAGTGGAACGCATCATAGAGAAGTTCCCCTTGCTCTTGTGAACAATAGTCTTATTTGTCGACGACTATGTGAATTCCCCGTAAGGTTATGATTGCGCGCATTCCGCGTGAGAATTTGCCTTCGCACGATGTTGCCGGCTCAACTCAACGTTTATCCGCGCAGCTGCTTACCAACAATATATATTTTCAAGGTTTAATTGTGAAAGGCATCTACGTCAGATAAGAAGCCGATTTTACTAGATTTTTGTTTTTTCTAACAGCATTTATTTTGTTTTACCATGGTTTACTTTTATTGTTATCTTCGTTGTTTCCATAACTTCAATGCAATACCATATAACCGTATAATATAAAACACTTGTTCCCTATAGACAGGTTGAAAGGTTTGAATGCGTCACTTGTTCGTTACATGCTCTCATGTAATGTTTTGTGATTCAGCCGTCCGAATGAATGGGTATTGCATCGATCGATGTAGCCTAGTGTACTGTAAACATCGGGGGTCTTCAGTACCAGGTTAATTGAAAGGCGGCTTTGCATTAAAACTTGGATTGGTCATAGGATTCAATCATACATTTTTACAACCACATCACCGCTTGTCAGCTAATCTGACAACTACTGTTTTCTCCTGTTCTCTTTTTCAAATCCGATGTTTGTCTCGTAATCTAATTATCAACTTAAACTCGCGAAGGTTTCATGCTATTCGCACGTCAGGCTAGAGCCTCTACAGTCTACGTAACCTAAATTGAAAAAAATCCTCATTGAAAAGAGTGTTTAATTTTAAACTCTAGTTTCTTTTTACCCGACCGCCCCAGAAGGAGGGTAATGTTTTCGAGAGTATGTCTGTATGTATGTACTATTTATGTCTATTTCTTTGGCACGCCCTGTAGCCTAAACGGCTTGATGGATTTTAACATACGAGGTGTCGTTAGATTTGTCTTAATTGTGGGAGTGACATAGGCGATATAATATTTTATCTAAATAATATATATGCATCTGCAAATACAAAAAAAAAACTAAAAAGCTTGAAATAAAGCAAATTATTTAAAAAAAAACCTGACTGCAAAACCACATACTTTTCTGAAAAGAGAACAAAGTTCAATAGATGCTTGTTTTTCTCTTTTCAGTTATGTGTGTTTTTGCAGTCGCATTTTTGTTTTTTTGAATAATTTCCTTCATTAATTCTTGATTGATCGATCACGTAGTTTTCAACGCGGTTTAAACGCTTTGTTCCTACTATTTCGTAAGTTACGTAATGGTTGCTTTGGGACTTTTTTTATAATATTGACATGTGGGCAGATGGTGCACAGCATGACACGTGCTTAAAATGAATGCACCGCGATCGGAAGCCCTTCCCTATAACAAGCCACATGCTACACTAGACACTATATTGTAGATAACGGTGGTTTTTTTTAACAGATTCTTTATTTGTTATGAAATCATCTTTTTATCACTTCGGTTATTCTGAAGCAGTTATCCTTTTCGCAAAACAGAAGTACTCCATTAGTAATTCCATGTGGTTCATTATGTGCAGCAGATGTAATAATATATTAAAATATATTTTACGCTTTTTAAATTGGTCTGTTTTGTTTACTCCGGTATCTTTCAGTGGCGAGGGAACCTGCGTGTTACACATTTAGTCCATATTATTGTGAGCAGCGTCCATCGCTTGGGTTAATGCACTCTTGCTCATCCGATTCCTTGTATATTCTTCCGGGTTGATTTCATTTAGTAGGTATACTTTTTATTTTTAACGCACCTTTCTCGGTATATACCTAAAATGCCGCTGAATTAACATGGGAACATCAGATTCATATAAGTATTTAAGTTTATTCCTAACAGGCGTTTCTTTTATCAACGACTCATTGTTTCGTTCGATCACTGATAATGCGTCTGCTTTAATACATGACACAATCAGCTTAATGTTTTCTCGTGGGAAGTTTTCAGTAGTACTAGTACGTGCGCAAGTACTTGGTTCAAGAAACAATAAATCACTTATTTGAAGCGTCATCAGCTTTGATAGAGGTATTTTAATGAGGCATACTATGTTTATGACTGTTGCGTTTAATTTTAACTTCGATTGTTCATTAATCGCTCTATTCGGGCCACTTAAAATGCCGAACGTTTTTGCCAGTTCAGTCATCATAATAATACGGGCGCCGCTGAAACCAAAATAGCTGCTCCGGCGAGTTTTCGGCAAATGCTGACGTCATACGGGCCATTTGGACAATGTTGCAGAACTGTTGTCTTATAGGCACATACTTGTAGGTCTCACTCGACGCAAACATAACATTCTTAAGAGATTTTATGGTTTACACTTTACAAGCCAAGTATACCTACCTAAAGACGTACAATAATGAATTGATTTTGGCGACTTCCGTCCTAAGGAGATGTTGGTTAGTTTTCGTATTATTATAAATGATACAAGTGATGTCAGTGTGCCCTGACGATCCCTAGCAACATGGTCGGACGATGCCATTACACCTGCTGCGGTTAGCCGACCCCTCTGACCGGTCCCGCGTCCGCTCTACTGTGAAATTATGCACATCTGCTCTTTACAACCTTTGTGATACCTAATTTTCATTTATATGTGGCGTTTTGTACGCAACCTCATGATTGGATACAATTCTCAAGGTCGTGCACCCACTTGTTCGAGTTTCTTTACTTAGAAAACAATTTTGGATATTCTGAATCGAATAACATCAAACTACACTTTTGAAAAACATTTTTTCATTGGCAAATGCAAATTGAACTAGTATTTTTATTTTAATCCAGCACTGGAATACGGTAACACTGGATCTGTGACCAATGTATCACTCCAATCCAGTCCATCATCACTGGATGATGTTTGATCATTTCGATCTAGCTCTGGATTTGGCTAATCCAGTATCATGTTGGATCATAATTAGCGGCAGCCCTATTTCAATCCAGCGCTGGATACTGGACTGGATTGAAAAGTGTTTACATTGGTCCATCTAGTATCACTGCCGTCCAGCGCTGGATTGAAATACTGGATCAATGCAAATTAGCTTTTAATATTGAAGTAAGAAAAGTCAATATATAAAATTATATGATTGCTTTATTAGTAAGTCAATTTGACCAGTATTTCGAGGATTGCTCACTAGTATTTTCCCAACTGTTTTAAGTAAGTACCTACCTACCTAAGTGTATTATGTCTTTTAGTTGTATTGTACACATAAAAGTGCGTATCGTTGGGAACTGAGGCCGTGGTTGATCGACCGAGCGGTCGGGTAAATACGTTAGTGTAATTGCACTACTCACATTGAAACGTCAAGAACAGTAGGCTCTTGTGACCGACCGGCTGGCTGGCGCCTATCTGACGCACACCCGTATTCACTACAACTGACGGCACATATTCCTGAGATCATTTCATCTCCTTCTCCTTGCGCTATCAAGTTTTCAAGACCTTCTTATAACAACAGCAAAAGAAACGAAAAGCATTCCATACAATATGTTAGTAAGTGGAATGAACATATACCTACCTATGTTTATTCTTTATGTTCTTGAAATCACCTCGGTGCTTACGTTTACTTTCCAACAATGCGCTTGCATTTTTCCACGAGAAAGCGGAAACGCGCGTGTCTCAACAATGGCTCGAGACTCGTGCTGAACCACATTCTACGTCTGTAGGGTATTTTATATTCCAAGAACTACGAATTAGTTACTACAAATGACGAAGGGGCTCGCTTCAGGAACGTTGTTATTGACACAACGTACAATTCTAAACAAACTACGTAACGGTCCAAACTTACGAATCCTGGTGTTATTTAGCTAACCATTCAAGTGGTTGGAATTTACCCAAATGGTTGTAGGAATCTAAATATGAGAGTGCTTTCGACAAGTGTTCTCCGAAATAATCGATACCGTACGCATTTCGATTTCGTTCAAGTTCGCACGAAGGGGTACGAAATCTTAGGGCCGCTAATCCAATAACGCATCCCTCTCGTAGGGGCGATCGTGTTGTCGTTTAAATATTTGTGATACTTTCTAGTAGAGCTTCATTCTATACAATCTTCCCACAGTATTCTGAATGAATGATAGTACCGTTGTCATCAGTCAACCAATTAAGTTAGTAGGTCCAAAAGCTTTAAAAAAAACCCATAAGTTTACGAAAACGAAACTTGATTATGATTTGTAGCATTTTGGCATTCTGGTTGGAATGATTTATGGCCCCATTGGCCGACACTCCTTAATTTCAAAGCCAAATTTTTTTCTAGGGTTAGTAAGAAAGTTCACAATAGACAACGGAACTCATGATGTAGGTAGATGGAATATATTCTTTTAGCATCCCTAGTTCATTTCATAATGGAAGTAGGTAGGTTATGGAAAGGGTACTGAACAGTAAGTTGCTGACCTACCTTGAAAACAATGATCTCCTCAGTGACCGTCAATATGGCTTTCGCCGGGGACGGTCAACTGGCGATCTTCTTGTGTATGTCACGCACTGCTGGGGCGAGGCCATCGAGAAACACGGCGAAGCACTTGCTGTATCGCTTGACATCTCGAAGGCCTTTGACAGGGTCTGGCACGCTGGTCTACTCGGCAAGCTTCCGGCTTATTATGGCATCCCAGCTGATTTTTGTAGCTGGTTATCAGACTTCCTTAGCGAACGGTCGATCAGAGTAGTCGTTGACGGCTGCTCTTCCGAGCTTATGGCTATTGATGCCGGAGTTCCTCAGGGGTCTGTTCTCTCTGCAACTCTTTTCCTGCTGCACATCAATGACCTACTTCAGCCTGGTATTGTTGGGTACGCAGATGACAGTACAGTTTCAGAGAGATACTTGTCCAGCGCAAAAACCAGCGGGGCCGAAGTTCGTTCGTTGAGAGAGGCCATGGTAGAGCGGACAGACTTGACCTTAAGCCTTGTCTTCCAGTGGGGTGATGATAATCTGGTCTCTTTTAACGCCACCAAAATACAGGCGTGTCTTTTAACCGCTAAAAGTAGTCGTTTCGACCAAACTCCTACTTTTAGGGGTACACGGCTCGGGCTCCTAGGCATGGAGCATCATGTCTCAACTTCGGTGCCACCATCGAGTACAAAGCCCAAACTGCTGCCAAGAAATTGGGCATTCTAAATAGGGTGAAGCGATACTTTACGCCTGGGCAGCTTTTAACCCTTTACAAAGCGCAAGTCCGATCCTGCATGGAGTAATGCAGCCACCTTTGTGATGGCTCAGCTAAATACCAACTTGCGGCGCTTGACTCGGTGGAACGCAGAGCTAAGAGGCTCATTGGCGACGTAATACTGATGGATGCCAAGCTTCACAGCTTGGCTCATCGCCGCAAGGTTGCCTGCTTGTCGGTCTTCTACAGATTGTGCTTCGGTGAGTGTGCTAAAGAACTCCACGACCTCATTCCGCCGGCCCCCTTCTACCATCGGACATCTAGATGCACTGCAGGTTATCATCCCTACCTAGTTGCTATTCCACCAATTCACACTAAGCGTTTCCAAATGTCTTTTGTGATGCGCACAGCAAAGGAGTGGAACTCTCTGCCTGCGTCTGTGTTTCCGAACGCATACAACCCCGATCTCTTCAAAGTGAGAGTGAACAGGCTTCTTCTGGGTAAGCTCGCACCATCGTCGACTTTGTGTCTGTCATCTCTAACCTAGACAGTCAAGAGCGAACCTATCTCTAATAAAAAAAGGTACCTGTCGAATACACCACAATTTTGTTTACCTTAAAAATAAAATGTCACCAACAGGCAACAGCTACTATAATAATGTTCGTCCTATGTGCGGAGAATAAATAGCAGGAAACAAGCCCTTTGTGTTTCAACAATGAGCAATAGAATGACAAAAACTTTTTTAGTATCCAGGCCTGCACAATGCACCCGCGGGCTGTCTTCGTCCGCCTTCTCACGTACCTTCTCTACTGTAACTAGAAGGATCGTAGACCGTTGTAAACGTGTAATCATCTCCTAAAGGACGAAAATTACTCATCCAACATTTTGCGAAAAGTGAGGTCTGTGGTCCAAAATATGTTTCCCATTTCGAACCACTCTCGTGCTGAACGATTTTATTCTCTCTGAACAAGGATAAAGTCTCCTCAGAAATGTAGACAAACTATTTTTCAGAAAAGATGCAGTAACCGATTGCTAGTATTCCATGACATCGACAGATGCGTATTGCGGCTGCGAATGAGCTCTTTAGTCGACGAGAAATATTTTCAATGATTTTTTGCTTGGTCTGGCTCAAACTGCAATTGACTAACTTTTCTCGTCTGTGGTCGGTCTATAAAACTGCAGACAAGGATTATATTGAAACTGTGAGCTGTGTTTTAATTACACATTTTAGCCTCTGTTGTAGACATGAATTCAAAAACCGTCTCTGAACTTTCAGACTTCATGAACAATGGTAGTACTGTTTTACTATTTCGGCAATTTGTTTACAATACATGCGGTAAAGTTTAGATTACTTTCAACATAAATGTAGTTGAGTTTTCGTTTCAATATAATAACTTATAATGACTAATGAAGCTCCTTATTCGAAGCCTATTGCTTTGTACTGCTGAATTAGTTGAAAAAGGACCGTGAAACGATTTCGTATAATGGTCGTTCATGACTTTTGAAGGAACCATTAGTATTTTCGTTTTTTTGGGTTCCGTACCCGAAGGGTGCCAATCGGAACCCTATTACCAAGCCTCCGCTGGCCGTCCGTCCGTCCGGCTGTCAGCGGGCTGTATCTCATGAACCGTAATAGGTAGACAGTTGAAATTTTCACAGGCTATGTATTATTTCTAATGCCGCTATAACAACAAATAATAAAAATGAACTATAGTTAAAAATAAAAGGACCCTCTTAATTTTTAACCACACAATAAACTTTTATTTTGATTTTTTTTTCTGACCCTGGCATGTGAGGTGTCACTGTCGAGAACTCGTCGAGTAGAGTACAAATATAATTTAAATTTTTCTTTATCTTCAAAAATGTAGAAATAAGGGGCCGCAAAAGATGGCAGTTTTGTACGAGCTCTATCGCAACGACTAAACAAGTTAGAAATTTGAATCTTGTGTATATCATATACTGTATTTAATCAATAAATACTAAAAACGCCGATTCATAAGGTATTTTATTTAAATATCGGCGATTTTCTGCAACTGCAAAAAATGACTTTGTAGTTCACAGTATTATTATCAGTGATAGGAATAGGTAGTGCTAATTTGCCTAAACTTCGAGGAAGGAAGTAACATGGAGTAATAATACCTCCTCTAAAATCCCGGAATATTTTTAATGACGTTTAAATCCCGGGATTTAAAAACCACGAATTATTTATTTTTTCAAATATGAAGTGTTATTTATAGTACGATGGTACAGAACCCCTCGTGTGTGAGTCCGACTCGCACTTGGCCGGTTTTATTAAAATAATTATTGTTTGTAATGGTCTGGCCAACCAACTTGTAATATGGTTAATAGGTAGTTAGGTTTTTGTGGGTATTGATTTTGTAACAAATCGATCGCTCCTTATGTAATGGAGCGGCTGTGTTTGGCACAGTTTTGGCCCAAGTCGTTGCACCTCGCAGATCTCGTGTGCGACTTTCACAACTTAACTGTTTTGTTATGAAGGCCTTGTCCGTGCATGCACCGTGAACGATTTACTAATAAACGATAATTCTCTCGTTTTCCCATAATATTCAGTTCTTATGGCTGATGCCATATATTTCCACTTATTTAGTTGGTGCAGTGCTGTGTGAAAATATGAAATTTTTGTATCATCGTTATTAATGAGAAACGGTGTCCTCCCGTTACTTTCTACCGGCGGCGGCGCGAGAGCTGCTTTCCACCACTTTTACCATCAACGCTGGGTCCCTTACCCGCATGGTCAACATTCACATGGGTTTCTGGTTCATAATGTTCTTCGGCCACAGTGTTATTATTACTTATATAACTAAAGCCATTGCTAATAGTGTCTGAAAGTTTTGACTAATATTTTACCATTTCCATTCAAAATTTTGACTGATGGAAAAGTTCTGTTGTCGTCAAGTAGTTGAAAAATTAAGTCTCCCTTCTCATTCATGTATAGATTTAAAATCTGGATAAAAATTAGCTCTAGAGTACTTAACTGGAAGACTGGAACCCAAAGTCCATGTCTGAATTATTTTTATTTACTAAAATTATCTCCTACCCGCGGCTTCGCCTGTGTGGATGTCAATACTTCCACGCGGGCGCTAATATTTGAATCGGATTTTGTTCACAATTTCATGGGTTTTAATTTTTTTGCATGGAACCCTAATTCTTTTTCTGAACTAAAAGTACCATAAGTTACTCCTTATAACATCAGCTATCTGCCAGTGAAAGTCCCGTCAAAATCGGTCCAGCCTTTTCGGAGACTAGCTGGAACGGACAGACAAAAAATTTATAAATTGCTTTTTCGTTATATGTATCGTACTGTCATTTAGTAAAAAGCTGTTATTTTGACATCGCAAACAGACACTTCAATTTTATTTGTTTGTATATGTAGATTATTGAATTGGAAAGGTAATGACAACAATAGAATAAATGACCAATAATGTATTCAAATGACATGATACTCAAATTTTCCCAAAGGCTGAGCGGAATTTTGATAGCAAATTCATTTTCTTAGTGCATTACATAAACGTGTAGATAACAAAAACAGATTGTAGAAAGTAGTACCAAAAGTTACGGCCATAAAAGATTGTACGTGCTCGTTGGATTTGAATTAAATAATGAAGGTGCTGGCTGTAGTGCTGTCTGGCCCGTAATGATGGCACGTTTGGTTTAGTCTTGCACGGTATTTAGCACTCAATGTCGTGGTTTTTATGCGAAACACGGATTGATTTGTTTATATTCTTTAGCTTTATCAAAATCTTTAAACCCTCTACACGTGAAGTTTTGAAAGCCATTTAAAGTTTGCCCATAAAATTACCATCCTAAACTGTATGTATTTGTTTGTACAGTCACGAGCACTAATATGTAAACACTTAATTCAAAAGCGATTTTCTCGTGGAATAACAATATCAACTTAGAGATAGGCACCTACTTATTTCAGAATTCTGTGTTCCAAAACACTAATGTTCGTAACAACATAAAATTACAATAAATATAGTAGAAGAAAATCAGTTTTAAAAGTAGCTAAGTGTATACAAATTAGTGCTCGTGACTGTACTACATGTTTATGTTTGTGTTTAATGCTACGGCTACACTGTCGCGATAACGCGAACTACACTTCGCGCGCTCGCTTTCACACACCCCCGCGGGGCAATTGCGTAACACATTATCAATCGGAATCTTTTTTTGAGATAGGTTGGCTCTTGACTCTAGTCTAGGTCAGAGATGACAGAGACAAAGTCGACGATGGAGCGAGCTTACCCAGAAAAAGCCTGTTCACTCTCACTTTGAAGAGATCGGGGTTGTATGCGTTCGGAAACACAGAGTCGGGTTCATTTTGACAATTCAACAACATTTATTGCGTTATTTACGTTTGAGCAGAAAAAAAATTCAAACTTATGAAACAATGGATTAGCAATTTGCTTCAAAATGATTCAGATTCCGATTGATAGTGTGTTACGCAATTAGGGTGCCGATGTCTCGTTGTAGAACAGAGTGCGCGCGAAGTGTAGTTCGCGGTAGCGCGACAGTGTAGACGTTGCATTAGACTACAGTGGTGAAATATCTCTTTCAAATATGAGTAGGTAGTGTATTATGATTAACCTAATTGTATGATGAAATGTGTTGAAAATTGGAAATTTGATAGAAAGAGCTATTCAAGATCTATGATTTTACGATCAGAACAACCTCCTACTAAACCTGGATTCTTCATTGAAGAGACAACGGTTTGTTAGTTGTATACTGAGTAGTGACCAGTGTGCAAGTTAATTTATATTTTGTTAGTGAAGATGAAAGTGAAATTGTTACGTACACATTGGAGTATTTTCGGACGTGGCTTGCATTTATTTATGGAGAATGTACCTTCATAAAAAGAAAGCTCTGCACATAAGTTATGGTTAATGCATAAACCTGCAAATACCGTACCAAAGATTTTTAAGATTCATGCCTTATGATTCAGTCTAATTATTTTCAATATATTAAAATACTACGATGCATAACATACATAACATCATGCCTGTATTCCCCGAAACGATAGGCAGAGGTACGTGTACTTATAGTACACCCACATTTCGCAAATTATGTTTAAGTCACATGTAATAGGAGGCAAGCGTATTACCATCCACGTAATCCATGCACAAATCCAGACCCCGGGCTGCTACTGAGAAATTCCAGATGGAAAAACACAATAACACTTCGCCCGACCCGGGAAATCGAACCCAGGGCCTCATGCTCAGCAGTAGCGCTTGCGACCAACGACGCAGTAAATACTACGATGCCTCGTATTTTTAGGCTTATCAGAGAGTAAACACATAACCCTCCTTTTTTGGTCCACCATAGTCGGGTAAGAACATAAATAAATAGAATGAAGATCTTCTTTAACCTAGATTGATAACGCCGGAAATCGGACGAAAGTATGAGATAACGTTATTTATTTAGTAGAACATAACACGATGACTACACAGAAAAATTTGTGATAAAGACAGCTTTTGGGTAAAAAAACTCCATACATTAGTATATTGGGCAAAGTAAAATGCCACATACTATTTTGGTATCAATTTATATTTATTTGTGTCTGAGCGTCTGTCTGGCCCAAGGCGAATGGTCGGGGGTGCGACATTGAGTCATGCAAGGTGACGCAGGCGGGGTGCGCGCCCCGACACCCCATGACGTCATCAATCGTGACTCACACCTACCAATATAGGATCCGACCTCGCTTGGACTGAACCGAGTTTAGACTGCAAATAAAATGTGAAACGTTCTGAAAGGAAGTCGTCAGGTTTTATTGTAATTTCACCCTTCTAAGTTTATTCTTGCTGACGATGACGGCTTACAATAATTATTATGAATGAAGCAGCGAAGTTTTCATATCATTTTATCATTCACTGATCTCTTGAAATGTCATTATAGTATCAATTTGAGATCATGGTGGTTAACTATTCCTTAACCTATGGACTGCCCCGGTCGGATTAATACGACAAATGTTTTCGTACCCATGCCGCCTCAGTCATATAATTATACGACTGAGGACGTATGTTCGTTTTTTGTTTTATATTTAATTGCACGACTCGAAATTATCATAAATCGAAATCGATTCGTCGATTATTGTACTGGGCGCTGGGGGCATAGCAATTGATATAAAACCAAGCGGTCGATAGGTTAATTAATTCTCATAGCTTTCTAAAAACCTTCATCATCAAATTATTACTTTGATGAGTTTGTTTCATTTGCGCGTTGGTTTCTTTAAAATTCATTGTAATTAGGTATTTATTAAAAACCACAGTCTTTAGCGTAAGGCAGACAAAAACATATGTGTCACATTGGTTATAGTTAACCAAACTTGAACTGTGTCATCGGCCATTAGGATTCTCAACACATTTACAAATTAGTTTTTTTTGAACATCATTGCGATAAAATAACAATCACTATGTAGGTGGTTGACATTCTAATCTAAAAGTAAATTTGTATAGTTGAGGTTTATGAACTCTTGATATAAACGTTTAATTCGGCTTAGTGGATGTTGTTAGATAGCAGACCGTGAAGATAAATGACCAGAACGTATTAAATATTATACATAACAGATCGAAATTAATGTTACAACATATGACGTATTTGTTTACATTTCCAATCTTTATTAATTAATTGTAGCAAAGCCGAACTCAGAACTGGTATTGGAAGTAGGGCTAGGGTCGGTTGGCATTTCGACGGCGAAGTGCTAATACCTCCTAAATGACTCCTAACAAACATGCGAAAAACGCCTTTATTCAAAACGATAAGGCGTTATTCGCATGTTTGTTAGGAGTCAGTTGCCGTATTGGCACTTCGCCGTCGATTTGTTGTTTTATGGATATACTTAAATTATGTCACCTGTAGTGGGTCGTTATGCAAGTCTACTTCAATTTATATAAAGTAAGAATAGAACCTGTATGCCGTGGGTGTATTCTAAGGGCGCGGGGCCCTTGTGTAACTGAAGGGCTACATTTTTGTATACAAAGCAGTATTTTTAATTTGACACGTGCCGATCGGGGTAGGTACCTACAAATGGTTTTAGCGTTGGTAACGACTGACATCGATAGTGAGGATTATCACAATAGAGATTACTAATAAAATGACAAGTATACATAACTTATATTTTATTCCAGTATAGGCCGTACTGTAATCATGATCGACTTTATTGCATCGAATCTGATGACAAAACTATGAGTTGTCAGTAGGAAAATAATCTGTCATTTGGCAGCTAATTTAGTTGATAATATGATAAGGGACTACCATGAGGTAAAGGTTTTATCGTGTTTACTATGGCGTTCAAAATATGTAATTAGAATTAGGTACTAGGAATTAGGTATTAGGTACTTACTTACTAATAATTAGATCATCCGCACTATCGCTTGTTCGGTCATTTAAATGCGCGATCGAAATGTGTGAAACCATAGAATAACTAAAATTATGACAAAACGCATCGAGCATTGACGGTCCAGTGCTGGACATGAGATTCCTAAGCTATGATACAATTTGACATTGCTACCTTTGACTTTCTTAGATAATTTTTTTCGTTTTGGACGGGATTAATAACATTAAAAGTATGCCAAGAACAATTTGTGTTCGTCGAATAAATCAATAGAAAGACGGAACAGAAAAGCAAGAAACACGGAATCCACATTCCTCATTTCCAATAACGATAAAAACGAAATATGGCTGGCCACATACAGTCGGAATTCTAATTCGGAAATCCGTTTCGAAAGCTTCAAATCCATTCAAAATCTAGTTCTCTGTATGGAATTTTCTCCGATTCGAAATTCCGCATGGTAGTCTGTGCATGATTTTGTATGGATTTGCTTCCTTCGAAATTCCGAATCGATATTTCGTTTCAGAATGCCGACTGTATGTGGCCGGCCTTATTCTTGAATCATGCGAAATAGCATAACCAAGCAAATGCTGCATCGATTCAACATTCACTGAAGCCATATTTTCTAGAGTTATAAGCAATTAATTTGATCATGTATAATCTATTAACTTTCTTATCTTATTAAACTCTCTCGGGAGCTCTGTACCAAATTTTGTTGAAATCTCCAGTTATTTTGACGTGTAGCTAGAAACATAATATCAAAAGACCCACTTGCTGTGCAGTGTCCACACCTACACTTTTGAGGGAGTAATGATAGGCGCTGATGCTGCAATTAACGTGGCCACCTACTGGGCCCAAGTGAATTAAGAAAGTGCCGTCGACACTTAACGAAGAAAAACGAGTATATTATAAACCTCATAAACTATTTTGATCAATATTTAAATTGTATTTCTAGTAATTCATGTGCATTTTAATGTGATAACAAACCTAAGCTTTTTTTAGTTTCACCTGCCCGCCTAGCATGGCCACCATTTTTTTTTTTTTTTGGATGGGAAATCATCAAATGACTTCTCCCGCTCTGGGCGGAGCGGGAGGGCGTGTCAGACTTTTACTGACTAAAACCCACCCGTGTGCCTTCTGTTGCCTGTGCCGGGGCCACGGTAACTCTTTCGAACATCCCGCAACCCCGGCTGGATGGCCACCATAGAAGCGGGTTTTGTCGACGGAAGAATAGACAAAATGACACATCGCCATGCTGTTGAAATATTTCTACAGTCTGTCATTTTGTCTATTCTTCCGCCAACAAAACTCGTTTCTATGGTGGTCATAGGTACTATGCGTGCTGTCTCGGCGTCTGTAATGAAATCTTCCAAGTTAAATTTGACCCACTTCCCGGTTTCCGATTGAGCTGAAATTTTGTATGCATATATAAATCGATTGACAACATTTTAATATAACTCTCTCGTCCCCTGACCCGCCACGTTGCTTCGCCCGCCCGCGCTATTACTTCGTTTTCGCTTAGCGTTCTTTCTGATTTTTTTTCTTTTTGTTCGGCTCCTAGGGGTCCTAGCGTGATGTTAAATAGCCTATAACCATCATTGAGAGTTGGGCTACCAAATGCAAAAAGAATTTTTCAAATCAGACTTTGTTCATAATTTCATGGTTTTTTTTTTTTGCGCGGAACCCTAACTATTTTCCTAAAATAAAAGTAGCCTATATTACTCTTTATAACATCAGCTATCTGCCAGTGAAAATCCCGTCAAAATCGGTCCAGCCGTTTCGGAGATTAGCCGGAACAAACAGACAGAAATTTTAAAAATTGTTTTTTTTTGTTATAAGTACCGTATATACTTTCATATGTTAAAGCTGTTATTTTAACATTACAAACATACACTTCAATTTTAATTATTTGTATAGAGTAGTTTTTAGGGTTCGTACGGAACCCTAAAAAGGAAAAACGGAACCCTTAAAATAGGATCACTTCGTTTTCCATCAGTCTGTCTGTCAAAATCCTTTTTCTCAGTAACGCGTAGAGGTTAAAATATTAAAAAAACAACCGACATCCAAAAAAACAAAACGATACAAAAGTCTTTGGATCTGTATTTTAGTTTTTTTTGGAAGTAGGTTGTTTTTTTGCAACAAAAAAGGTTTTTATTTTTCACTTTTTAGTTGTAGTATCTACCCCACACAATGCCGTATACCGCTACTTGCAATGTAAATAACAGTGACAGGAAATTATTATAACATCATCAATATACACTAAGTGGAAAAAATACGTATTACTGAAGCTAACTCCAAAACCACTCATCAGAACTGGACCAAATTTATATGGGACCAATCTGGAAGTACATATCGAGGGTATAGTGTTCAAACCCAATAAGTGTCGAAAAATAAAAAATCGTTTTATTAGTACATCTTAATGCATTTTTGACGCTCTTTCCAGTGGTCTAATCCAATAAGTGGAATTCGCAGTAGAAAGAAAATTACTTAAGGTAATAACCCAATAAAGTCACCACGTTTAGCCAAGACTTAAAAACTGGTACCCTATAAAGCGTGTTATCTTGTTACATAATATTTTTATTTCACGCTTAAACCACATAAAGCATATTATTGGTATTGAGTATTCAATAATTTTAACTAAAATTACCCAACGGTTTAGAGGCAATAATCACTATTTGTATTTATCGGGTTTTATCCATAAATACGTAGATAAAAAAAACAAACAAAACCAAAAGTTAAATCAAAACAAATGTATTTGTCGGGTTTTACTGTTCGATTATGTTTCAAAAGTAACAAGTTATGTTTAGTTATATGGTATTAGCTCTCTTCGTCAACTAACTTTCTTCACACTTTGTTCGAAGAAGAACCCAATAAATCAATTTGACCTATGAATTTCTAGCATTACTGTTGTCAGTTTGCATCGCGCACGCGTCGTCGCGTCGTCCGCGCGTATCGTTATCGAAATTCTATTTAGTGCGATAATACTCTAAGATTTACTACGCTAATGCTACGATGGGTGCTCGAGGAAGAAAATTAGTGCAACTAGCTTGCATTAAGCCGTTGATATCAGGTAAATTCTCACTTTATAGTGGTTCTGACTGTATTGTGATAATTCCTGAGGAATGTCAAAACGATACAGGCAAAGAATTCGTTACGTTGATTCTTGAAAATCTTTTGGATAGAGTTTGGTTATCCGTCAAACCCATAACGAGACGAAAGAGAGCTCAACCAAGAGAGTGAAAATGAAACATTAGTAAGGCGAGAAAAGCCGAGGGATTATCTTACATTACAAAAGGTGTTGCTAGATCGGCCAAAGTGCCAAAGCCCATTCAATGTGATAAATGCATATTTAAATGTACTCAAAAGTTTTTGTTATGTGTCGTAATTATTACAATATGAACTTCGTATCACAAAAAAAAATTATTCTCTCATGCCTAAAGATTCAGCCTGTAAAAGCTAGGAAACTACAGAAAACATCAAATAAAAAGGATCGCACAGTCAGCAAAAAATACTTTTCAGAAAGAACAACGAACAAATTCAAGTCTGCCTCAATTTTTTCAAAGCGACTTTAAGTATTAGTGTGGATGTTATAACTGACGCTGTGATTAAAGCTGATTCTTTCGGGGTTTACAATAGCGATGATCAACGCGGCAAAAAAGAACCACCTAATAAAACAAGCCCTGAAGACGTTGCATTTGTCCAATAACATATTGAATCTTTTCCTGTGATGGAGTCCCATTACTGTCGTAAAGATAGCAAAAAGAAATATTTGGCTCCAGACGTAAAATCTATTAATAATATGTATAGATTGTATCAGGACATTTGCAGAGAATCCAAAAGGGTAGCAGTTTCAGCATTTAAGTACCGTGAAATATTTAATGATAAATTTAATTTGAGTTTTTTTCATCCAAAAAAGACTTATGTAACATTTGTTCGAAATACGAAAAAGCTGACTCGAAAGAAAATTTGGAAGAAGAGTATCGGGAGCATTTACAGCCTAAAAAAATATGTCAAGCAGAAAAAGATGCTGACAAAATTCGGGCTAGTACAGATGACTCATTTATGTCTATTACTATGGATTTACAAGCTGTGTTGCAAATACCAAGTGGAGGGGAAAGTATATTATACTATATGAGGAAGTTAGTATTATATAATTTTACTATTTACGAAGCAAAATTTCCAAATAATGCATACTGTCTCTGTTGGAGCGAACTAAATGGTAAAAAAGGGAGTTCTGAAATAGGTACGTGCCTCTATTACTTTTTATCGAAAGAATTACCCCAATCCATCAAAGAAATAAGTATTTTTTCTGACACCTGTAGCGGACAAAACAGGAATCAGTACATCTCAGCACTTCTGCTCTGGACAGTTAAAAAAATCGATCATTTAGATATAATCGAACAGAAATTCTTAGAAACTGGCCACACTCACATGGAAGTGGATTCTATGCACGCTGCTATTGAATCAGCGTCTAAAAATAAAACAATAAGTAGCGTAAGTGAGTGGAAAAATGTTTTTAAAGCAGCTAGAAAGAAGAGGGCCAAAGAG
Organism: Fissipunctia ypsillon; assembly: GCA_947568875.1. Taxonomy (NCBI): domain Eukaryota; kingdom Metazoa; phylum Arthropoda; class Insecta; order Lepidoptera; family Noctuidae; genus Fissipunctia; species Fissipunctia ypsillon. Next base: position 18,442,571 of record OX387645.1, on the reverse strand, counting down.
GATGTGAAGGAAACAATAGAGATTGATAATTATAAAGCGAGAGAATTTAAATGTAATGACATGTTAGACTTGAAAAATCTTAGCGCTGCAATAATTAGAAACAAAAATAAAGATAACTTGAAGGAAACGGTTAACTGGCTTAAATTAAAAAGGATTAAATAAAGAGACTTAAAAAAATATTTTAATTATGACATGTCTGAGAACTTTCGTAGCATTGATGTGTGTAAAATGGCCGTTAATACACCAAAAACTAGAGCTAAAAGAAAATCAAACCCGCCTTCAGTTAATGTTCAATTACCAAACGAAATAGAGCACTTATATTCCACTCAATTACCATATCCCGGTATCAATTAATATATTTCCCACAGCAAAATGTATAATCTTATGAGCTACATAATAATAGGTCTTTACTTATGTAATTGGAGATTTTATAACCAGCATTTTCAGATTTAATTATCTGTGGATTGGCGCGCAATTCGAAATTCAAATAATTTTATTTTGTAAAGCCGTGTTAATTTAATTTCAAATTCAGTCATTTGTTTTTAGATAGTGTTTTGTTTATGTGAAATTGTGGTAGTTTTTGGCGCCATGGATAAACTGAAAATTCGTACTATTTTCGAATATGAGATCCTATGTAGAAATACCGCTGCGCAAACAACACGAAACATTAACGACGTGTACGGGCCTAACACTGCTTGCATAAACACGGTCCATTATTGGTTCAATCGTTTTAAATCTGGAAATTTTGAGTTGAAGAACGAGCCTCGCGATCGGCCGGTAACTATTGTCTACAACGACGAATTGAAGGCGATAGTGGAAGCGGATCTAACTCAATCTACGGCTGAGCTTGCTGCGGGCCTTGGAGTTAGTGTCAAAACAACATTGAAGCACTTGCGTCAAATCGGAAAGATTATAAAGCTAGATGTAGATAAGTGGGTGCCACACGAACTAAGCGACCAACAGCGAGACTTACGTGTCGAAGCATGCATAGCACTACTGAATCGGCATAGAAACGAGGGAATTCTAAATTGAATTGTCCGTGGATCCTGTACGACAACCGTAAGCGTTCGTCTCAGTGGGTGGACCCGGGTACAGCACCTAATCAGTGCGCTAAAAAAAAGATTACTCATAGGAAGATGATGGTGACTGTCTGGTGGACCAGTGCCGGACTTGTATATCACAGCTTCTTACCGAATTGCCAAGAAGTGCAAACAATCGCTCTTCCCCATGGCTTCTCCATGACAACGCGCGATCTCACACTTCACGACTGACCATCGCAAAGCTACAAGAGTTACAGCTGGAAGCTCTCCGTCATCCACCGTACTCACCGGATCATGCCCCAACAGATTTCTACTCTTTTCAAAATTTATACAATTTTTTAAGTGTGAAAAAATTCAACACCCGAGAGGCAGTACAAAACGCTTTCACTGACTTCATCGCCTCCCGTCCGGCAGACTTCTACAGTAAAGGGATAAACAAACTGCCATCAAAATAGTTAAATTGTAGGTATAGATAATTTGGGCCAGTACTTTGATTAGCTGAAATAATAAAAATACCAACATTTTTATATTTTAAAATTTTCATACAAATCTCCAATTTCATAGGTAAAGACCTAATAGTAAAACAGCTGTTTCATACAAAATAATCGACGTCACACATCACACAACACAACAAAATGTATAAAACGGCTGTTATTTTTGCGAAGATTTCAGGGTTGGTCCTATACTAAAAAGCTAATCACAGTGGAGAGTAAGACCTTTTTGCGGGTTAGTACCTCCTTTTTGGCTGTTTGTATTTATATTATGATCCCGACGAGACCGTAGGCCTATTATCGCACGTTATTTTCATAAAATGAGAATAAGGGCACAATCCCTATTCTACTTTTATGAAAACAATGATTAAGACAAGCCTAGAGGATGGACTCTGTCTACTCAAATAAAACAACTTATACTATAACATATGACAAGGCAAAAGACAAGACGTGTTCAGCAGCGAGCATGTATAAAATAGAGATAGGTACTTAACAAAATAATAAGAAAATGCATAATGCGCATCGGTCGCTTCTTAAGTGGTTGCCTATACGCCAGCGCAGAGAGCAAAGGGCGCTGACCACCTTGTTTTCATTTCTTGACTCTCCCGCTTCCCCTAGTTATCTTGCCCCCCACTTTCAGTACATTTGTGCCAACCACAATAAAAATCTACGTCCATCAAATAATCGCCTTCTTCAATGTCCCTCTCATCGCACAGACTTTATTCACTCTTCCTTCTTCGTTCAGTCTATCTCTCTGTGGAATGCGCTCCCCCTGGAAATCAGGATGGCAACCAACCGATTATCCTTTAAAATAAAAGTTCGCGAGCACATTCGTAAGAAGCTGGCAGTATCATCACAACGTTAACGTTTTCCCATTGTTTGTCTTATTTGTTTTAGTATATTCGTGTATTTATGTATATATTTATTTGCGCTTATTTATATATAATTAGGTATATATTATTATATTTATAGTTTGTAATAGGTATATGTGTATCTTTATATTTAAATAAATATGTATTCCACAATTTCTCATAATTGCACCTACCACTGTTTGTCTCTGCATCACCCAAAAGTTGACTGGTAGAAAATGCCTATGGCATTAAGTCCGCCTCTGTACTTTTCTGTGCATGAAGTATTAAATAAATAAATAAATAAATAGTCTGTAGCATGGACAAGCGACGCTGGAGCGTCGGGTGTGGGTCGAACGTGATAGTTTTTAATTTTTTATCAAATACGGTTTTGCATAATAATTCTGTCTTATAAAATATATTTTATTGTTTATTTTATTCATTTATTTTGCGTCCGTAGTTGTGTCCGTGGCATCACAACGAGCCTTGTCAGAACATCAGCGCTGCGGTATTTTTTTTTTTCAAATCTCGCAGCATCGTGCTGAGATAGGAGCCTTTTTGGCCTCGCACAGGTCTTCTTTGTTTTTTTTTCTTTTGTTATAATTGTGATGATATTGTTAGTTTTACTGTTATTTTTATTGTTGTGTTTCCTGTGCGTGTCCCAAATAAAATATTTTTCTTTCTTTCTTTCTAAAATGTGAAAACTGTCAATCAGGACATTTGTCCCAACATTAGTCAAGCAACAAGCAGTCAGTAAGCTTACATGAACTGTCAAATGTCAGTTAATGTGTCTAACCCAGTGTAAACGGTTAATAATTTAATTGCAACTGTCGATTTTTACGTTATTGATACATATTAATGCGTAAATTGATCGTCTACCAAGTGCAATTGAAGCGATTGACTACTACAATAGAAATTGTTGGCAATTGATCTATTGCGATTGATCGTTACGGGGACTCCTTACCAGTTATAATTATTCTACTCTTTAAATACTACCCGTGCGCGATAACATGAGCCAAAATTTAAGTTATTGCTCTGAAGTGCACATAATTTTAAGTTTTCTGCTTTTAGCTCACTTTATCTTTACATTTATACAAATAAATAAAATTGAAGTGTCTGTTTGTAATGTCAAATTAACAGCTTTTTACTAAATGCATATGAAAGTATATACGGTACTTATAACAAAAAAGCAATTTTTAAAATTTTTGTCTGTTGGTTTGTTTCGACTAATTTCCGAAACGGCTGGACCGATTTAGACTGGATTTCCACTGGCAGATAGCTGATATTACAAGGAGTAATTTAGGTTACTTTAATTTTAGTAAAAAAAATAGGGTTCCGCGAAAAAAATATAAAACCCATGCAAAAATAGTAACTCTGGAACTACCAGTCGGATTTGAAAAATTCTGTTTGCATTTGGTAGCCCAATTCTCGATGATGGTAATAGGCTATTTAACATCACGCTACGACCCTTAGGAGCCGAACAAAAAGAAAAAAGTCAGAAACAACGCTAAGCAAAAACGAAGTAGGTAATAGCGCGGGCGGACGATGATGCAACGCGACGGGTCGGGTGACGAGGGATTTTTATTAAAATGTGGCTGTTATTTTAGTATATTGTGTATCTTACGGCTTTCATGCAAACGAAGTCGCGAGGCACAACTAGTTAATAAAATACAAACCTGATCTGAATATCTGATGGAGTCTTTTGAACACCAGAAGTTGAACATAGTGCAGGCATAGTAACAGTTTCAGTGATCAGTTGATCTGAAAGTTATAACATTATTTATGATTGTGTATGAAAAAAGATACCTAAAAAGCTTCAATAGGTAAAGTAAACGTTATTTTAACAGATTCAGTATACATTAGTTAAAAAAAGTATGGTACATATGTAAAAAGTTATCTAATCTTTTGATATTGTGTAAATTACATGATTAACACAAAATCATATAAAAATGCTATTTCATAATAAATATTTTTATTAAATTAAGATATTATCAACCTGTTAAATACAATACAGGAATTGCTATCATGCTCAGTCTATTTTTTGAAAATTTATGAATTTAAGCACTTCAAAATGTTTGACAGACACGTCTGTTGCTAAAAACGGCAAAATTATCCATCATAGCTATTTTTTAAATCGCAAGTATTGAATTTCTCTGCATGCTTTCCAAATACAGATGTGTACCAGTGGCGCAGCTACAATTATCATTAGAGGGAAACCGAAGAAAATATTGTTCAGTTTCCATAAACTCAGTCAAAAAATTGCAGGCATTTTTGTAATGTTTTTAATCTTATGATGACATTAAACTGGTATTAAATATCTGTAATGTGAGGTAATACACAGTTATACTCACAGATGTACAATATTATTTGGCAATAGTAGGCATTAAGAATAGTGGTTGTTCCGAAGGGAAGCTGATAGAAATCGGGTTGTATGAAGGCTGCGCCCCTGATGTGTACACATCTGTATTTGGAAAGCGGTGCAAAGGTGTCCCTGAGAAACAAGAAAGCATAATATTATTAATTATATCCGAGTTCAATTAAATAATAACAAATTTTAGAAATTATCAAGGTGGATTTTAGTAGGTAATTTCCCTTGATGGAAAATGCTTTGACTCATTTTATATTTTTCGAAGTTAGTTTTGAGGATAGCTAATTATGTGGATTCTATAAACTTCACATAATCTTATCTAGTCGTGCGGGAATTGTTGTCTGAGTAGCAAACGATGAGTAATGTGTGCTAATCAGCAAAGGACAGGGCCAGGGCGTTCCTCCACTGTGACTCAACGACGGACGAGCATTCGATCAAACAAATCTGCCTGTGGTTTTGCCGACCCAGACTGTTCCGGTATGACTCCGCCGTCCACACTTCCAATAATAATGTTGATGAGTTCGAGACATACCGGAAGTGCATCGTGCAAAATCCATGAGAAAACTTACGAGTAGCGTCTCCCTGCATCAATAACATACGTGCAGCTATACATATGAGTGTTTAGCTCTTCACACGTCTATAACTATAAGATATACGAGATATAATCTCGTAAACCATTCGAGTTATACGATACACTTGTCGTGGTGTGTGTGACATTGGCATTCAGGTGAGACGTTCAGATACCTAGAACGCAAGGTCATTTGCCATGCCCGTTAGCAGTTTAATTGAATTGTTAACATTTTAACAATATAGCTATTGACACTAACCAAATGGCTTATATAATTTGAAATAATTAAATTAATTTCGAGAAATTGTTACTTACAGCCGGTTTTCGCAAAGTAGTCCACAATCAGGTTGGCTAGGCTCTTAAAATTCTAGAATGACAAAATCGTGTTAGGTAATTAAAATTAATAGACCTGCTAACTCTCCAAGATCGTTAAATTATACATGACATGCCTAGATAACGTGCTGTGTAACGTACAGCTCAGATTAGTGTGGCAGACGTTGTTGATATTGTGTGGCTATGACAATATTTAGTTATCGCGTGAAGAGACGTGCCAATTACTGAGTATTGATAGCGTCGACCGTGCCGCAGTCGAGTCGTGCACGAACGCCGTGACAGGTTCACTGACACACCCGCCCCAGCTGCCAAATATGACATACATTGTATGGGAATTAGAAACAATTACTGTAAAATATTTATTAAGTAAATAAGCCAAGACGTTAAATCCCTTCATCACTCGGTATGTTCGCCGCATTGAGTTTGTCATCTTAAGGCGTGTGTACGCACGAACGAACAAAACATGGTGAATGCGAACTTCGAACACGGAACATTTGAGTCCTACGTGTGGACGTAAATTAGCAAAGTGGACACGAACACCATACGAACACAGTTCGACTTTTGTTCGCGCTCAACCGTCCCCGCTCTCTTTAGTAGCCAAAGCCATGGATTCGCCGTTGGAAGTGGTCGACATCAAGTTTATTCGAACACCGTCCACACAGAACAACGAAATTGGATCGCCACGAACATTTTTTTGACAAACACAGTGTATGATGTTCGTTAGTGGTACGCACATTCGAACAAAGTATTCGATGTTCGTGTATACCATGTTTTGTTCGTTCGTGCAAACACGCCCTTAAATTAAAAGAAAATGTTAACGTTTCATTGTATGTAATTGACTGTCAAGAAAACGGGTTAAAAAAATACAAGACCAGTTTCAGGTCTTATAAAATCTACAGATGTAAATTATTTCGTAATGAGTGCAATAGAAAGAAGATGAAGGCATCTTTCGAATAATCCTTGATAGTTGAAAAATTAGAAGAACAAAGAACCTATCGTGGTTCTTTGTTCTTCTAATTTTTGACTAATAATTTAATACAATGACTAGTAATGTCATAAAAATGTTTTAATGCATCCTATATGGCAAATTGTCACGTATCGACTGTCAAATATGAATTTGAATCGTAGTAATTAGCCAAGGCAGTCGGTAGAACACGTGTCGGTAACTGCGCTGAGTTTTCTCCGCATACTGATGACGGCGATCATGGTCTGAACATTGCGTGTGCGCATTCCTTGGGCCCGGCGCCGCCCACCAACCGCCTTTTTGAACCACACTCGTGCGTAGGACCACACGTCCATCCAACGCTTGTCGATAATTTGCCACTTGCTATCTAGTTCATGTATAAAATTTCTAAGATTCAAAAGACTAGGTGACCTTATATTTAAAGATAAGAACTGCATTTAGGCTAAGTCCATTAGGAGATCAAACGTCAAAGCTAATTTATGTTTTTTTGGCTAATATTCAATATTATTCATGTGTTCAATTTCTGTTCGCAAACTGGTCTCTCTGGCTTCTGAATTAGCATGTATTGCACAAACTTGTACTGTGCAACACAATACGTACTTACTCCTCTAATTAATTAAATTACTTCAGTCATAATCTCTAATGTACAAGGTGCGGAGCGGAGTATGTTTCGCACTAAAACGTACGTCAAACAAATCAGGTTCTCCCACGTCCAGTCGAGCCACTCTTCTCGCACTGCCATGCGGACTTGTGCGATGTCGCTCCAGCATCAGGGTTAACGAACCGACCCACCACACTAACACATAACCATTGTATTTTTTTGCGTGACTATTATAGTACCTACGACAGCGACATACATTCATTTCTTAACTGTAAAAAGACGTTGGTAATTTATTATTGATAAAATACACAATCATCGCGGTCACTCAATAGCAGTCAGTCAGTACCTCATTCTGCAAGTCAAGTTCATAAGTATCAGATAAGATATCTTCTTAATTTGCTACGTAACTCGTGGCCAATGATCGGCTATTCATATTTGACGTTTAATTTAATATTTCAAAGTTAAAACGCTAATGACAGGCTTTCCAACGCAACGGTATATTCCTTAGTCTGTATAGATCGCATATTATTACCATAAGAAACATTTTGTCTACGCTCTCTGCCATGATACTCACGTATCGCTGTCTCAACATTATAGTTTGATGCCGTTACATAGATTATTATGAGAATAGCAATTTTAAACTTGAAAATTGATAAAGAAAAACCGGCCAAGTGCGTGTCGGATCATACACAATGAAGGGTTCCGTAGTTGGGATGAGTTTATTTATCCCAAGAACAAACTTAACATTGTAGTTGAAAAACACGTTCTCTCATACATTCCAACTGCAAATGTAAGTTGGCGAACTATTACTCGTTAACTTGTAAAGCGTACTTAGTTGTGATAGTTATCCTTTAAACTTCGTTGTATATACTATACCGTGAATTTTTTCACATATCCAAAACGTCACAAAATTCATGGGAAGAAATAAATCCATCTATTCGGTGAGACACCAAAGTTTCTTATTACCAAAATCCCACCGCTTAGCTGGCAGGGGTGGTGGGGGGACGCTTGACTTACAAAAATTAGCACTTTAAAGCTTAATATTTCAGAAACGGATCCCTTAATCGAAAAATTGTTTTCACAAACCCGTAATATTTTCGAAAGACCTTTCCAACAACACCCCACACCATAGGATAGACGAGAAAAAATACATCCCCATTTTACGTGTACAGGAGGAACCCTAAAAAAAAATTTCATCAAGATTTTATTTTACCACTTTGTCGGCGTGATTAATAATGTACATATATATCCATGCCAAATTATAGCTTTCTACTACTAAGAGTCTCTGAGCTAAGCTGCAGACGGACGGACATGGCGAAACTATAAGGGTTCCTTGTTGACTACGGAAGCCTGAAAACGAAGAAAAGAAATGTCGATCAATGGTATTTTATAACAATATGCTCTACAAATGAAGACTGTTGTGTGTTTTTCTTTCACAAAAATTATGATTTGCCACAATAGTTTACTGGCCACACGAAAAATGCCAGCGGTCACTGAATACTAATACAATTCCACTCTACTTCTAGAGCCCTAGATAGCTGAATTAAATATGTCATTGAGAATATAATTGGTCCAAATCAAGAAAATTAAGAAAAAGACAGCGGGAGTTTTTTCGTGCGAATGAAGACTAAGATAAAATAAACACATTAATTTATGTCAATTTAGTCTGTTCAAAGTAACGTACAATAGATTCTTCCTCGTCTATTATTTCTTTATTGTCCCACTTCTCTTTTATTAATTCATCAACTACTCGTATGCTCAGACGGTTGGCTCTCTCCATACGGGATCGAGATACTTTACCGTCTCCATTCCAGTGTTTTAGAACTTTTTTGAATATAAATGTTTGCGAGACACTGTCATGTCTAAAAATATTCTATTCACATTTCATATTATGCGTGCCCACAAAACGCTCATTGCAGCTGGGTAGCGTCGCTACGCTTTCAATTAATGCTATTAGACGCCAAATATTATCACGTCCGTTATTTGTTTGAGCGTACAACACTGGAGTAATAATATACATAATATGTTGTGCACGAGTCATCATAATGCAATATTAATGAGGTGTGCAGGAATGAGTTTTTAAATTGGAGGTGTTTAAAGTGAGAGCAGTGTCGTTGCACTCGGTGTACGTAGCTGAAGAGTCAAGGGCGACTGGGATGTACAATCGTGTGCGCATCACGGCACGCGATCACTATGTATACTCCCGGCCGCCTCATCACCCTCGGTGGGAATGGGAAGGCCTTTAGCAGAAATACACCCATTAATGAAACTGAGATTTTATTGAATCCACTTCGCAGGAAAAGAACTATACTATAGCATAATAAGGTTTATTAATTAATTATTTCAAATTCAATAATGTGAATGAATAATAACCTTAGTTAAACAACAGCAGTTATCGGTATTACTCGCCAGTTTCCCGCTGGGATGGCCGGCTATCGCCACCCATTTCCTCTGGCTTTTATAATCATTACGTATTTCATTGTTTTGCTGTCCTACACGTTTAAAATAAAACGTTATTATTAAGAAAAAATATGACTAAACAATAAGCTAACAGTACCGTAATTATAAATATTGTTTCTCTTTGTTCACAGGATCAGTATGATAACTTAGCCGCCCATACACATAAAGGAATTGATTTTTTAGACAAATATGGAAACTTCGTAAAGGAACGGTGTGCTATTGAATTAGAATATGCAGGAAAACTCAGGTGAGTGAACGCATTAAATAAGCTAGCACATTAGTTAAAGCCAAAGTTTTATTTAATTTTCAAAAGACGACTAAAGGTTCCTTCAAACAGGCGCGACTGTTTGCAGGAGCCTTTATCGTTCTTTATTAACGACTAAAAGTAATAATAGCTAAATCAAAAACAGCTTTTTGTGCGATTTAGATGCAATCTATTCTAATATTATAAAGCTGAAGAGTTTGTTTGTTTGTTTGGTTGAACGCGCTAATCTCAAGAACTACTGGTTCGAATGGAAAAAATCTTTTAGTGTTAGATAGCTCATTTATCGAGGAAGGCTATAGGCTATATAACATCACGCTACGACCAGCAGGAGCGGAGCATTAATAAAAAATGTTACAAAAATGAGGAAAAATTATTCCTTTTGAGAGCATCCGTTGCGTGCGCTGCGTAAACGGTTAAAGATACCTAAAAATCATGTGTGACGGAATTGTTCCTCTTAAAAAGTTCTAAAAAAAAAGTCCGCGATAGCGTATGTCTATCTTTTAAGGTTGGCTCACTATAACTTTTTTAATGGTAATCAAATTTGTTATAAAATAATGCATTATTTGCGAAGGTGTTTTCATAAACATGGTATCCTTATCCAAATAAATAGTTTCATCATCAAGGTTGATAAGTACATGTAAAATCCTTTTTAAATTATTCGAATCGGATCTTTCGTTTCGAAATTACCACGGGTATAAAAATGCTTAAAGTAAGAAAAATGCGCTTAGTCTATTAGTTACTTTACACATTTTATTTTTTATTGACTGTTTGAACGCGCTAATCTCTGACACTATCAGTCGGATTTGAAAAATTCTTTTTGCATTTTATAGCCCAATTCTTGAGGAAGGCTATAGGGTATTTAACATTACGCTAGGATTCTTAGAAGCTGAGCAAAACGTAAGAAAGAGCGCCAAGCGAAAACGAAATAACAGCCCGGGCAGGCGATGTGATGCGACGGGGTGGGTCGGGGAAACAAGAAATTTCACGCGGACGAAGTCGCGGGCGGAAGCTAGTTATCTTATAAACAACAATGACTGTTGCGATTGTGATTATTACGCTAATTTAAAAGCGTGTTTTTGTTTATTAAATAACCGTGTAGGTATAACATTTTCATTCTCTTATTCAAATTATTTTGTTTTTTACACAGGAGGCTTGTCAAAAACTATCAACCAAAAAGAAAAGAAGAAGATGAATACCAGTGAGTATTTGAATTTTATTGAGCTTCGTGCCGAGTAGGATATGAATCATGCAGTTTTTTCCAAGAACGTCTTATTTACCTACCAGAGTCACAAATACCTGAACTTTTCTTTTGCCAGGACGTTGATTCATCGCAAATCTTAACTGTATAACGCCCACGATAAAAAGAAAAGTACCTACAATCAACATGGAACTGTAAAAATTGTAGTGTAACATGCATGATATACGAGTAATGTCATGTTACCTGATGATGATGGGCTGATTTAACCAAACTTTAATCCGCGGAATAAAATTGACGTCTTTTGTATCGAAAATCTGTCAAAAATTTAAAATTTATTCTCTGGATTAGACTTATACTAGGTATTGGTTTGGTTTAATTCGTCATAAGGCGGAAAACTGAATTTGGCACGCCAATCGCACAGCCAAGCATTTTTACGGTTATACATATATTTGGTTACGCTTAATTTATGTGGCTATAATATATTGCACAATGTTTTGTGCACTTCAGAAAGGGGTTTTCGGGTCTTGCCGAAAGAGGTTTCGGGTCTTGCCGAAAGCGGATCAAGGAGTTTTTGTTTATTATGTGTTGAACTGATGATACTTACATTCATTTCGGTCCGTAATAAAAACCCATCTTCTGAAGACTTTCACACAGTATCCCCAATGAGTCTAAAATGTCAGGGTTGCTTACACGACAGCTAACTTTATCATAATCCGATATGTGATGGACCTTCATCTCCCTAGCCTTTTCCCAACGATGTGGGAGTTAGCTTCCAGTCTAACCGGATGCAGCTGAATATTAGTATTTGATAGTCGATATGTGATGGAACATTCAACCACAAATCTTTCATAGCCTCGTAAAACTTGCAAGTTTGTTTACTGCTGTAACAAAGAGTAACAATATAAATCTTTCAGATATACGGCGTGTAAAGCATTTAAACATTTACTTCAAGAGTTAAACGATTTCGCGGGCCAGCGGGAAGTGGTCGCGGAAAACCTACAGTCCAATGTAGTACGAGAGTTGCATCTACTCGCCAAAGAGCTGCGAGAAGAAAGGAAGGTAAGGAAATCATTGTTTTACCCCTTTATTTATAAACGCTGTTTAATGATTAGCGACTATTTATACTATACATTTAGACGTCTCCTAACTTTAATCAACTTTTATAAAAATATACCCCTTAGATTTAGCATTTCGTTTTAATAATAATTCTTGACTACCTCGTTGCTCTTGTAGTCGCAACATTACTTTGAGCATGAGGAGAGGACCTGGGTTAAATCCCCGGGTGGGGCGAAGTATTACTCATTGGATTTTCCGAAAGGAAATTGTACTGACAATTTCCTTTTTGATTTTTGACCAGTTAAGTACTGGCAAAAGGCTCGCCCCCGTTACAAACATGAGAATTAAACTGAACGGGTGATTTGTGGATTTGCTCTAATAGTGAAACTCTGCCTTCCTTTCGCGAAAATAGACGTGATGCTATGTTTCACTCTCGTATTGTTCTTCAATAGCAGAAATGGGCACAGCATTATTATTTATAATAAAAATAAATATGTAATTTGTACCTATGTGAAACATAAGTGGCGAAATGTGGTGTACAGGTATGTGGTGGTACGAAATGTGGTCTGCCCATCCCTTCGGGGAAACAAGGCGTGATGTTATGTTATGTATGTTTAGGTTAAGCTCTAAGGATCTATGGGCCTTCGTCGCCTGAAATAAATGGATTATTATAATATTATTAAATACAACGAAGTATCCTACTTAAGTTGTGCAGAAATTTTGCATTAATAATACCTTATATTTTATTAAGGAAAAATATAATTAACACGTATGACGACTGCTAACATGATAAAAAACTGCAGCGACTTACAGAAACACCACATGTTTGTTTTTATTCGGGATATGTCAACGGAAATAGTCACGTAGACATCTGTGTCTATGCTGTAATTATCACCTGATGTTATCACCGTTCCAAGGTTCTATTTGTTGAAGTAAACTTTAGTTTCTTGGAGTTTAATCTTAAAACAGCCTTAATTTTTAAATCGCATACGCTTCATTGAACGTACTTCTGAGTTCTGAAACGCCACAATACAGAATGGCATGGCTGGCCGGTACCTTAACGCAGGGCTTCTAAAAATAACCATGACTACATCGACTCGCTTATAATTCAAAATCGAATCTTGGGATTCAAATAACTCCGATCTTGATTGTCTTCCTTGAAACTGTTTTGTTGTTCTTTTGATTATCCAATGTTGTGTTTAATTACAGCAACATTTAAACGAAGGTGCAAAACAAATGGGAGTGTTGCACTCATCGATAGGTTCTTTGGAGCGGGCAAGGAGATCGTACGAGCGAGCGGCCAGGGAATCGGAGCGAGCTCTGGAGACCTTCCAAAAGGCAGACGCCGACCTTAATCTGAGGTGATTATCTAATACAATACTTACTTCACTCCACCGATAATACTGACTTGACCCAGAAACTGTACAGCTGATTAAACAGTGCGTAAAGTGTACAGCGAATTGTAAACGCCGTGGTAATCGAATTTTAATGCTGTGTTATTTCAATGTTAACATTGATTTCGTTGTTTACCGAATTAGATCTGCGGTTTTTTACATTTTTTCTTTAAAGAAAGTCTAAATAATAGTCATATTTTATCAGTGTGGGCGTAAGTTGGCAGCAAGAAAATAATAGGTATATATTCTTGACCTCATACACAATGACATGTTGGCATAGGTTCAATATCAATACTTAATGCAGTACAATAGCAAGGGAAAACCGTATGGGGTTGAGGATGCCACAGTGTCTGAAGTAGCCATGCCAATTTTTCTTTTTGGCTTTAAAATAAATAAAATGAAATAGATGACTCGAACGAAGCTAACTTTATAGCTCGTCAAGTTGGTGACTCACTTGGTATACATATGAGCCAAATGGAGACCATTTGCTGCCGGTAACCGTTGCAGTCATATGTTAACCTATAGAAGATATATTTTACTGACCAAAGACGGAAACCTTTACTTTATCGGCCCACTAAACGTCTACTATCTTTAATGGGTGTGTTAATGAGCGCAACCATTAAAATACGCATCGACGGGACGCTGCTCTCCGTCCTCTTGGCTACATTTTAGTCGCCTATTTACGACACCTGCTGGATAACAAGTGATGGTCTCTTCTTCAACGGAATCACAAAACCATTATTGCACGTCTCGAGTTCTTGGTACCAATTATTGTATGAAAATTTCTTCCATTTTCAATCAAATTGATTTAATTTGAATTGCAGCCGAGCGGAGGTGGAAAAACAGAAAGCAAACATGAAAATCCGGAGTCAAGCATGCGAAGACGCGAAGCAGGAGTATATGGACCAGCTGCGCAAAACAAATGAGGCGCAACGACAGCACTATGAGCAGCGACTGCCGCATGTCTTCAAGCAGTTACAGGTGAGTTACGACCTTTTACTTTGCCATCATTTTCGTCCAGTCGACAGCCGTCCACTGCAGGACATACGCCGCTATCAAACATTGCCTAAACGATCGGCTCTATGCTTCCCGCTTTTCAAAGTCAAAGTAATTAATTAATTTTAGTATACTTGGTCAGGACTTAATTACGGCTTTACTCACGAGCGGTGTATCGCAATAACTCAATCAGAAACATTGGAACTATTCTGATTTTTCGAGTACTTTTCACGTTTGAAAACGTTTGGATTACGTATGAGTCTTGTCTTATCTCAATCATTCATTATATCTCTATCTTTTTAATTGACACAACATTTTTTTTTCCGAGAGATAAAATAATCGAAAAATATTAACTTCTTAGTAGATACGCGTCGAATAAACACAGCGCTTTTAGGTTTACTTAATAAACAACCATAAATTCACACCTAAGAGCTCTTTTGAATTTTGGATATCTCACTTTGGTTTCGAGTGACAAATACCGTTGGGACACAATCTGCGACATCTATAGATTATCCTAAAATAATGTTGTAGAAACGCAACCCGCACGACGACCTAACCAAATTACAACGCTAATGATTTACTGTCACGAACGATAATATGCCCAGTTTCTTTACAATTTATAAATGTTTTCGTTCTATAATACAAGAACATTATTTGTCTTATTTAATTGCATTTGTCAAGAATATTGAATATATAATTCATGACACTCTTAACTCGTTGATTAATGAAAATCTGTCATGTTGCTTGTGAATGGGTTCGATTACAAGATGATTGCAGTTATTATGAGTTTTTTGTATGAATTAAGAGTCGTAACTTTCTTCTTGACGTAAACATGAGTCATTGTGCGAGTTTGACGAAATTCAGGAAAATGTTGGGCCCAATAGTGCAACCACTTTGTATGGTGCATTCTGGCAGAACGCCAACTGGGTCAAATGGGAGAGACATACATAAAACACGTCCACTATTTTCGTATAATTTTATACGGAAACGTGTTTATTCTTTTAACAAGCAATTTTTTATGTTTGCAGGACTTAGATGAGAAAAGGATAAAAAATATAAAGAACTTTATGTTGAGTTCAGTGGACGTGGAAAGGAAGGTGTTTCCGATAATCATGCAGTGTCTCGACGGTATGGAGACTGCAGCAAATAGTATTAATGAAAAAGAGGTAAGAAAATAATTATTACATTTTGTGTTTTCTGTTTATGCATTAGAAATTTAGAATCCAATTAAAATGCAATTTGATCTAAAATTAACGACGATTTATTTGTCTTGTATAAATAAGGAAAACAGCATGAAGATTCAATAGATCATATTCCTAGACACGCATAGTCATGAGTTAAGTAAATGAGACAGTGATTCATAGAGATTGTTTAATCTGAAACTCGTATAATTTAATTACATTCTTCATATTGCGACGCATTTTAGTATTGATATTCTAATAGCAATTATCCACTTACGTTGTACAAGTGGAATTAAGATTGTATATTTTGTTTACTGGTAGTGGCCATCTTTCAAGTTTACATAACATTAGAATTGGTGTCACATATTGTATGCTTGTTGATCAACCGAACGCTGACTAATAATAGCTTTTAACTTAGGTGTCATGATGTTCTCATGATGCATAGTTTACTGTTTAATGATTCAAAGAAAATTGTTTATTAGCAGCATATTAAACATTTTATAAGGATCGTTAAACTAAGAAATGGGTTACAATAATAGTAACGGCGAATTTTATAGCCTATCGAGATCTAACGACTTGGAGCGACCTGAAAACTAGTGCCAATTAGTTCTTGGCATCGTTTGAATTTTTGTACATAACTAATCCACAAATAATGACATCTCACTTCATACATCTACGAGTACGTACTACATATGTATGGAGGACGGCAGCACATCAAGCTACTACAATCTGTCAAATTTCTTTAATAGATTTTCAACTTTATCGCTGAAGCATTAGGTTCAAGGTTGATTGGGAAGTTTGACAGTTTCGGGTAGCTTGACCTGCTGGCGTCTGTACTTAGATAGTGGGAAGTTCGGCTCCAGAAAAATAATATTAATGCTAGGTAGTGAAACTCAACTGTAAGGATTATCTGTGTTCTGAAATAAAGGTCTATTATTATGTTTACAGGACACAAAATTAGTTATAGACAGGTATAAGTCAGGTTTCGTGCCGCCCGAAGATTTCGCTTTCGAGACGGCTTCTGGGGCCGATACCACGGACTCGGCGACGACCCACCACCACCCACATAACCACCTCACCGCGGCGCGCGGCACCGTCTCCGGCAACAAGATCAAGAAGAGAGGAGGCCTGCTGTCCATCTTCAGCTCCAATAAGGTGAGATGAACATATTGATGCTCCACAAGTGTGGCAAGGACAGATGCTTTGGGTTACTCGATCATGTTTATGTACCACGTAATAACCTGTGGATATTTCCAATAGAAGTATCTTGTAGTCAATGGTTCTATATTATTATAGTCAGTGTTCTATGAAGACAGCATTGTTCCAATAAAGGTTCGCACATTTTTGTATCAAGTTTATTCATCTGCCTTTATTGTATAATAATAATTTGCCGCATGTGTGAGATCTAATGCTGACTTCATAACGTAGTTAGGATTATTATTTTATTTTGTTCCAGCTGCTATCTTATCGTATTCAAACATACGTTCAATTTATTTTATTTCAGCATCAAATTATAAGGTTATGGGGCTGTGTGCTTGAAATTATGTATGGGCTTCATATCAGCTTATTTGTCATACATTTTTAAAATTATTATTACGTACTTGCATGGTATGGTACTATAATTTATTTATTCAATTTGTACAATACGATTTGATGTTATATAATTTTTATGTTATTACTTTTGTTCGTTATTTACACAGCTGGCGTATAGTCATGAAACATTTATTATAATTAAATCAATTGAACGAGGAAAACTGAAAACACAATGACTAAACGCCAGTGAGGTACTTATTGTATGTTTAGTATGTGTAAGTTGGAGGTACTAATTTATTTTTATCTTTCAATCCCTGTTCGATCCCTACCTAACATGGGTACAAATAACAACCAATTGATAATTTGGCTGTCGGCGTCGGCGCCATGTCGTGTGGAAAAAGTAAGTCGCCCCGCGGTGGTGGGGATGTAAGTCATTAGCATGAGTCACTGTTCTGTTACTGTTGATAAACAACAAGCAATTATGAATAACACCGTCATAACAATGTTTCATACAATACTTTTACTTTCTTTTTTTTCTCTCAATCTGTCAATGTTATTTATAAACGTTATTTTATGACTCAAAAGTGGTGCGGTCTTTTATTAGAATGCGTTTTTCTGACCTCTTATGGTGAATTACGGGAATTACTGCCCTAAGACGTAAAATTACTGGGCATGACATGGTAGCAACAGAAGCGAAACATTCTACTGATTTATAGTCATCGTTCACGTCCATGATAACAATAGGGACGATGCCTAAACTTTTTTTTTGCCGTCAGGTAGATTTAAAAAAAATATTGGACACATTTTTTTTTTTTTTTTACGTAATCAAAAGATTACGGCGATACATTGAGTTAAAATGTGGCATGACGTCACGCTTTGCTAGATTTTATACTAAGTTGACGTAGCGAGCCCTCACCCCCAAATTTATGCGTTTTTATCAGTATTTTTTTATTAATATGATAAAACAAAAAATACGTACGTATCTAATATATTTTTGTTATCTGAGGGACTAAATAGAATTTCTTTTTTTACCCAGGCAAAAAAAAGAATCCTACCCTACTAGCCCGAAACGGGGGACTGTGACAGCGTCTTTATTTTGTAACACGAAGGCTGGTTTTCGAAGACCAATTGTGGATGAATGACGTTCGGTCGGCCGTACTGGGGTATATCCACTGTGACTTCTACTAAAATTTATAAAATAACGTTGACAACTTTTAGGACACACATTCCACTATCCAGCAAACACTTTTATGTTGCGTAGTCTACACCTACTATCGACATAATATCGCTTGTTGCGGCCGGTCGGTCCGGTGTGTTTCTACCCCATGTTAATGTTGTTTGTTTGCCTCCCCCTTCGTCCCGCGCGCGCTGCTAACGCTTGCCACAGAAGATTGTCGAGGCCTGCAACTCGATCAAGGTCAGTCCCGTGTGACTAGAGGATTCAATCCCGTAATCCCGGCCCTATTCTAGTCCCGAAAAAATCGGTATACAAATTTTACTTTTTTCATACATATATTTGTCGAAGCACTTCATTTTTTGTATGATTCTATGTATCGAGGTTACTTGATTAGGTACTTTGTCACTTAAAAACAAAATATAAACGACATTTTTGTATACTTTTTGGGATTTTTCCTTACAATTCAAAATCCCGGGATCGTGTGTTTAAAATCCCGAAATCCCAGGATTGGAAATAAGGGCCGGGATCGAATTCTCTACGTGTGACTCGTGTGTCGTGGTACATTCGGTAATTTGTGATGAGATTGTTTATTGGTCTGCTAGTAATAGTTACGTCGTTTGTTATAACAACGATAATGTCTGTGTTTTGATTGGGCTGTGGTGTGATGTATGTAATCCTTTGTGTGTTAGATGTTGAGGCATGCTCGTGTTTCTGTAAGATCTCTGTCATTTCGTCATAGTAGTCAGTGGTTGTTACGTATCTTGTTGCTGTAAGCATATTAACGTGAATATGCTAAGGTAGAATTGACGCCAGTATATTCTTAGATATTTCCGTCTTTAACAAAGAAATTTTAGATTGCCATTGCAGCCCGACTCAAGATTCATAAATAAGATCAATACAGTAAATCAAACGCTGTTGCTCAATGTTTGCGTGAAATTCCTCACAAATTGTTCTCAATGGCATGATGTTGATTTATTTATGAAACTGTAAGTAATGTGATTTTTTCATGAGATGACCAATAAACTTTCTCTTCGACACACAGCTGGGTGGTTTGTATCGCTTGTTCTAACTTAACACGCCTGCACGGCTTCCATTGGTTTCAGCGCACTCGCATTCTGTTTTCATTATATATTTGTTAATAGATGTTGTGACTAAGTATTTGTGTAACGTTTATTATTCAATACCAATATTTATTAATTTATATTTAGATTTATAACTATATATGAATTAAACAAGGTCACTTGTAGTTAGTTGATTGCAATTGACAGGATGATGACCATTTACCGGGAATGTCGGACAGTTGGCTACCAAGTCCGATGGAGTTGTGTAGTTCAGAATTTAACATTTAGAAAAGAACGAAGTTTCAGTGATTTATAAGTAATCGTAGATTTGTTAAGCATGTTTATGAAATACCTTTTCAAGGCTAAATATAATGTAAATATATATTTACAGAACTTATTTAGTTATGATTATCAAAGTTTTTGACACAGGGTGGTATTTTAGTGGAGTTAGCAGAGTTCGTGGTGTATGGTTGCATTCTGCACTGGCCAAAGAGTAAAGACTGAGAATTAAAGTGTTTGTTTGCGTTGCAGAATAACATGTCTATGGATGGAAAGGAGGATTATTCAGACTTGCCACCGAACCAGAAGAAAAAGAAACTTCAAGCAAAGGTGGCGGAGTTGAGTAAGCAGGTCAGTATGTTCCTTCTATTATATGTTGACACTATTATTTGTCATTTATGGTCTCTCTTTCGTACACCAATTTTGATACCTATTGAGGTTATAAAATAAAATAATTTTCTTATGGACCTTTTGCTTAAGAAGATAGTTGGGTACATGGCAATACCCAAGTCGTTTTCACTTGCCTCTTGCATGTTGCTCATTTGAGAGCACAAGGAAAACCATATTTAGCCTTTTATATATTATAAGCAGTGATAGGAATAGGTAGTGCTAATTTGCCTAAACTTCGAGGAAGGAAGTAACATAGAGTGGATAATACCTCCTCTAAAATCCCGGAATAATTTTAATGACGTGCAAAACCCGGGATTTAAAAACCACGAATTATTTATTGGACTTTATTTGTAGTTACAAATTATCGATTTGAAAAATCATAACATTTTTAAGGTTACACACACACACACACACACACACACACACACACACACACACACACACACACACACACACACACACACACACACACACTCACACAATCAATTTATATCTGTAAGTTTTATGGTGTACATGGCAAAGAGTATTCTATCTATCTATAAATAAAGTCTAATAAATAATTTGTGGTCTTTAAATCCCGTGAATAGAATAGAATTCTTTATTGTACATCATAAAAATTACAGATATAAATGTAGAAATATTACACATAGGGTGACACAATGGGCCCGTGATTTAAACGCCATTAAAATTATTCCGGGATTTTAGAGGAGGTATTATCCACTCTATGTTACTTCCTTCCTCGAAGTTTAGGCAAATTAGCACTACCTATTCCTATCACTGATTATAAGCCTTTTATAATATATTTTATATATTACCGCTTCTGAATAGAAGCGGTTGAAGTGCCTTTATTAATAAATTATGGGGCGATCCAGACCTTTGTCGGTAACAGATAATCACTGACTTATACCGACTATACAGTCAGCCGTTGTTGGATTAAAATCGGTCACCGACAAAAAACGGACGACTACTGTTTGCCGTCTGCGTTTGTGCGTAATTCACTGGATGTTCCATCCTTGCCTCAAGTATGATTATCAACAAAACCTGTATCGGCGAGATTTGATCATACTTAATCCGATTGTAGGATTTTTGTGAGATGTCTGCTTAGAAGTAGAGAACTATCGTAATATTAATAATGTTCATTTTCGCCGACTTGTGACGAACTGATTATTGTAGGTCAAACGTGACCTGTAATGTTTTAAGTATGTACCTATATCCACTGCATAAAAACATGGTGCTAGAATTTACCATAATATTATGTACTAGTTTAATAATGTGGATAGTTTGTAACTTTGCGCAACAAAGCATTTACATAAACAAATGCGTATCAAATTGATTGATGACTCATATGCCGTCGTATAGCATTAATGTAATGTTTTGATTTCTAAAGTAATACTTGTCCAGTACAGTACCTAAATCACGCGCTCATGGTAGCAAATCGACTTTGACAGCACCTTTATTAGTTAGCCATAAGGCCGGTTTTCGCAGTTTAAGTATCAATACTGACGTGCTGTTTAGAATAAAATATTTGCCACTTGTTGCACTATCGACGAGGCACTTTTTCAGTTAATATAGGTAAGTACTATAGCTACGCACACATACACACACGTACACCTACCAGCAACGTAAAACCCCGTTTCCCTTAGTCGATTGCATTTGATGTTTTCCTTTTATGCATTAATCAGTGGTCAGAGTTATACAGTTTATAAAATACACACTATACCTACATACATAAAATCATCGTGGTTGGAGCAAACGCCTTTGGCATACAAATGTTTTTTGTATAGAGTCCACTATTCCTTAAAACGACCTTCATAGCTTGTGATCTCATCAAAACTTCGCTGTTTTATATTTTGAAGGCCTGGCAGAGGTCGCTTTTTGCTATGAGATTATTTTGGAATCACTACATAGAATAGCGGGCATGCGTCATTTGTTGATGGCATATCATATTTGTTAAATTGAGTGACAACGAAATATGTTTAGTAGTTTTTGAAAAAATCGCAGACCTTTTGAAGTCGCTTCAAAATGTTGTCTGCTTGTCCATATTTTCATGGTGTTCTCCGATGTCCAACTAAAAGAACTGTAGTTTGAATAATTAACATTCGCACATATTTACTCAAACAGTCTTGTTTTGTTACAGGTGGCTCAAGAGCAAGCGGCGATGGAAGGCCTCATGAAAATGAAAGGAGTTTACGAAACGAGCCCCGCTCTCGGTGATCCCATGACTGTAGAAGGTAATATAGATAAAATAGTGCGTACTTAATAGCCCTTGCTTGAATACTTTTGACGTTACGTATTCCATCCGTCAGAGGAAAACTAAAGAGTATGTTGGACTCATACCGCAAAACGCCCAGCGTGTATCTTGTTATTTATTCATTTAATTTCCCAATTTCTAAAATTAATTGTCTATTTTGTTTCAAAATAAATTATGTAATTATTTATTATGCTACTAAGACTGTTCCTCTAATTATTTAATTACTAGCTGTGCCCCGCGGTTTCACCCGCCTCGCTCGGCTCATAAAGGTCGTGATGTTAAAACTCTATAACCTTCCTCAAGAATTGGGCTATCAAATGCAAAAATATTTTTTCTAATCTAACTGGTAGTTCCAGAGATTAGCGCGTTCAAACAAAATAACAAACTCTTCAGCTTTATTATTACTAGTATAGTTCAATAGGAATAATTTTGATGGAGGTGTGCAAATGGCGGTCGGCATGAAATTATAAGAAAACAGTGTAATCAAGTAACCAATTTTAACAATTATTGGTTTATTATAGCATTATTTACATTATTAATTTTAGTTGAACTAATAATAAGACTGCCTCGTTGGTCTAGTGGTCTCGCAAGCGCTACTGGGTCCTGGGTTCGATTCCCAGGTCGGGCAGTGTTATTGGGTTTTTCTATCTAGAATTTCTCAGTAGCAGCCCGGAGTCTGGATTTGTGCCCGGTAGATGGCAATAGACTCGCCCCCTTTTACATGGGACTTAAACATAACTGGCAAAATGTGGGTGTACTATAGGTACATCTCTGCCTAACCCTTCGGGCAAACAAGGCGTGATGTTATGTTATGTTGAACTAATAATAGTTCACGTTTACGTAGCTATTAACCACCTTGCGCTCTTATTATATTATTGAAATAAGAAAGCGTTATTAAAGCTTATTATAATCTGGTAGTTAATACAGTTCTTTATCAACCTTTCAAAATCAAGACAAGAGCATTTGTGTGCATACAAATAAGACTTATTTTTAACACATTCTTGTTCTACAAACAGATGAAAGAAAATATTTTTTGTATTACCAGGTCAACTAAACGAGTGCTGCGACAAGTTAAAGAAACTTCGCGCTCAGTTGAACAAGTTCGAAGAGTTGCTGGCGGAGGCCAATAGTCAGGTCGGCGCGCCGCCTCTGCACCCCACCGCCAGGACCAACGGGCAGGCGCCCACGCAGGCCACCAGGTAACTACGTGGACTTGTTAGCTATTGAACTGTATATTAAAGTCGGCTGTGAGTTTATGTTGCACTTGCTATGGAATAGGAACAGCCAGCGTGTGTTCCTTTCCACATATAACCCGTCAGCCTTCAAAGCAAGAGTGAACAGGCATAATATCTTCTGGGCTTACTTGTTCCATCGTAGACCTAATCCATCGCTTTCCATCAAGCGAGATCGAGGTCAGGAGTAGGCCCATTTCGCAATAAAAAAACATGTGCGGTCGGGGACCCTCATGAGGAACGAAGTTCCTTACGCGATACTCGCACGCACATACACTCTTATATAATAGAAAGAGACAGAAGAGAGAGAAAGTCGCATGGAGGAGGCATAACGCTTTTTCCTTACGTGACGATTTCTACCAGTCAACTCCTACCGCAAGCCGCGTTAAGGAACTTCGTTCTAAAAGGAAAAAAATACCTGATATAATCGGTCCAAGTAGGTCGGGTCAGGTAGGTCAGTTATACAAGTGCTGTTGTTTTGTGCGATAAGGGCAGAAAATTGGCTCATTCATATTATAACGTCAAATTAACTGTTAAGTGTACATTTTTGTTATTGAAAACATGTTGCACACAAATGCAGTGTTGCTAGCATAATATTTCCAGCACCACACGAACGTGTTGCTGTAGCTATGTTGCGCAACTATTATAGGCCGACCGATAACTGCGGTGTGGTGCGGAAGTGGTGATAGTTGTCACAAGTTGACGAATCACTGAGCTCTTGCATCACGTCACCACACCCCTCCCTCACCGCGCAGCTACCTCAGGCAACGTCTCAGTTATGCGGTCGGCCTATAATAGCCATGAATACTAGGCTACTGAGAACAAGTGTTAATTTGTCTCTATAATTTTTTTATAACGTGAATGGAACAGATATAATAAGAAATGAGTATATAAGAGGAAGTCTGAAAGTGGCACCGGTGACTGGAATGTTGTGTAGAAACTGGTTGTATGGGCATGTGATGCGGAGGAATGAGGAAAACGTCTTGAGGAAAGTTTCGAGTATGAATGTGGATGGCTATAAGAGTATGGGAAGACCAAAGAAAAGATGGATGGATTGTGTAATGGCTGTATGTAATGTATATGGCTAGAAAGGAGGTGCTAGCAGGATAACGGCTAATAGAGAAGTTTGGAAGAAAAAGACATGTTGCGCCGACCCCAAATAAATTGGGATAGGGGCAAGAAATAATGAGAATGTTTTATTAACCAGTCTCCATTTTCAGCATCGGCTCAAACAGCGAGTCTCTGTCCCGGTCGGCATCCGAATCATCAGTGAGCACGGGCACCGGCACGGCGGGGCCCGGCGCGCGCGCGGCCGGTGGCTCGCCAGAGTCCGGCCTGGGCGGGGAGCTCGCCACCGTGCACCACGACCACGACCACGCCAACGGCGACCACGACCAAGACGATAACGACCACGATAATGATCATGAGTCGGACTTTGATTATTATTACTGTGAGCCTGATCTGCAGCCTGTGGGGTACTGTAAGGCGCTTTATGCTTTTGAAGGTGAGTTGGATTTATTCAGTACTAGCGGCGCCTCGCGGTTTCACCCGCATGAGTCTCGATCCCGTGGGAATATCGGGATAAAAAGTATCCTAATTGTTAATCCAGGTTATAAACTATCTGTGTGCCAAATCTCATCCAAATCCGTTCTGCCGTTTTTGCGTGATTGAGTAACAAACGTAACCGTATACAAACTTTTACAGTTATAATATTAATATCAGTAGGACATTCAATAGAAGCTATTGAATTGGCAACCAAGATCGGGATCGAGACTGGGATTGAGATACATTATTAATTAACCGTCAATTTGTAATCACTCCCGTCAATAGATGATTGGCTGTCTTCTTGCGTGATTCGCATGTTTAAAATAACGTCAAATTCACCATTATTCCTAAAAAATAATCTCGTCTTTCTACAGTCAATAGCACGGCCATGATAACAATTTGACGTTAGCAGTGTCTTTTTCGTAACAATAAGTGTTTTCGTATTTCAATGGTTACTTATCCCTCCATTGCGATTACTATAAGTACTAATAATAAAAATAAAAACAAGAAATTTAAATAAAATCATCTTTCCTCCCCCAGGAATCGGCAGCGGTTCCACAATGAAGATGGAGTGCGGAGAGAGACTGCTGGTGCTGGAGACGGACGCGGGCGACGGCTGGACGCGTGTGCGCCGCCACCACACGCGCGAGGAGGGCTTCGTGCCCACCACATACATCGCCACCACGCTTTACGCAGACGCCAACGCGCACTAGCTGGTGATTATGGTTTAAAGATATCAGAGGATATTTAAAGTAAAAGTTAAAGCTATGGGAAAAGATAAAGATAGGAGAAAAACACTAGAAGAGTGCAGCACTATTTTTTGCGAGAAGTTCAGATTTGAAAGGCGTAGTTCCCTACTACGCGCATGGATTAGTTGATATAGTGAAGGAGCCAACACATTACTTCCAACCAAATACGCTATCATTTTACGTGTGTAAAAGTGTCTACACACTAAAGCGGCCCAACCTGGCTTAGCCACTGGGCTCATTTTAACCTTTAGCTACCAACGTGGTTTTATTGTAACACGGGTACCGAGGTAAGGCCTGAGAGGCCGCAAGAACTACATTAAGTTTTACAAGGAAATAATGAATTTTTGTTTGAAATTGATGCTATAGTCCGTTTGCGTTAAGAAAATAGTGTCATCAGTGTAACTGTAGGGTAAAGGTGTTTTTTTTTTTTATACAGCCGGTAAATATAAAATACAAATGCCACATTGCGTCTCACATTTATGTGTGTATAGTAAATATATATATATATATATATTAGGCCCTTACATATGAAATTGGCGTTTTGTACGGGAGGAATATAGTCATTATTTTTTTGTAAAATATATTTAATTAATCAAAGTATGCACCGTTGTTATCTATGCACTTTTGCCATCTCATAGGTAGTTCATTGATCCCTTTACTAAAAAAACCATGGGGGCGAGAATCAATAAACTCTTTGAAGGCGGTTTGGACTGCCGCATCGGAGTTGAATTTTTTTCCTAGTAAGAAGTTGTCCAAATTCCGGAAAAAATGGTAATCTGTTGGAGCAAGGTCCGGGGAGTACGGTGGATGTCGTAGACATTCCAATTGTAGCTCATTTAACTTAGTGGTTGTTTGTTGTGCAGTGTGTGGTCTTGCGTTGTCGTGAAGCAGCAGTGGCCTAGAGCGATTGACCAATCTCGGTTGTTTAGAAGCTAGTTCTTCCTTCATGGTTTGCAGTTGCTGACAATAGATATCTGCCGTAATCGTTTGGCCAGATTTTAGAAAGCTGTAGTGAACGACACTGGCGCTAGTCCACCAAACACTCACGAGTAACTTTTTCTGAGTCAATTTTCGTTTAGGGCAGGATTTGGCTGGGTCTCCAGGGTTCAGCCATTGTGACGAGCGCTTCCGATTATCGTACAGTATCCACTTTTCATCACAAGTAATGATTCGATTTAAAATCCTCATGAATTGAGTGAAAAGTTTTTTTACTTTCCCGATTTGCTTCAAGTGGATTAATACAGTTTTATCACTTACCCCGAAGCCTGCAGCTATCTCTGAAGTGCTTTGTGATGGATCCGCTTCCACAATAGCCTTTAATTCTTCATTTTCCACTTTGGTCTCCGGCCGTCTACGGGGTTGGTTCTGAAGGTCGAAATTTCCAGAACGAAAACGTTGAAACCAAAAACGTACCGTGCTTTCTTTTGCGACACCAGCGCCGTACACATCATTAATCCTTCGAGCTGTTTCTGCAGCACTGGTGCCACGGTAGAACTCGTACTCGTAAATATACCGATATTTCATGTTTTCTATTGTGTGGTAATAAGCGACGCCAAAGAAAAAAATAATGAGGAAAAAACAAATGAATGACTGTTTTCAAAACTCAAATGTACCAGCTAAATGAATTTATAAATTTGAATTTGGAATTCTTAACCAAAGAGGAGATATTTCAGATCGAAGTGGTTAGTACGACAAAACGCTAATTTCATATGTAAGGACCTAATATATATACATATATATATATATATATATATGAATATATATTGTGTGTCACGCATCTGACGGTTCTGCGCAGAGAGCTCGCGTGCGCGTCCGCGCACGAGGGCGCCTTGCGTCGTCCGTTCAAATATAACGAAATTATACCAATAAGACGTTTTGTCGAACGACGTGTCGTCGCGCTCGATGTTGTATACGTGAAGTACACACATTGTGCACGTGCGCGTGCGGACGTACAAAAGAAAGCGGTGGACGTGTGAAAACACGCGCGCTCGCAACTCTTCGTACCAGCTAGGGTTGCGGGATGTTCGAAAGAGTTACCGTGGCCCCGGCACAAGCAACTGAAGGAACACGGGTGGGTTTTAGTAAAAGTCTGACACGCCCTCCCGCTCCGCCCAGAGCGGGAGAAGTCATTTGATGTTTTCCCATCCAAAAAAAGGGTAAAGGTGTTTTCACAGCGGAGTAAAAATTCAAACAATTTATATTTCAAAAGATTAAGTTTAATGGAAAAAAATCAAATTAAAACTGAAGTCATTAGTAATATTTTTTAATCAGTGTCACTGGAATCTTCATTTGTATTTATTATGAAAGAATTTTGTTCTTCGTTCTCCATGACGTCATCCAAATTCCACATAAGATTTTCTTCTTGTAGCACGTGCTCGCAGCATTTCTTCCATCGATTAGCATCTATTAAAGTTATTGCGTCATAAAATAATTTTTTTACATCACTGAATGAATGAAAATAAATATAATATAATAAATAATATAATAAATCTTGAATGTTGAGTTATTGGCACCAACATATTTTTTTATTTGGGCCCACACCAATTCAATAGGATTTAAGTTGCAATGGTAGTACGGAGGCAGTCGACGAATTTCAATACCATTACATTTAGCAGTTTCATCTATTAAATATTTATTATATTGGGGGGCGATTTCGTCCACTTTCAGCGAGTAATTCCTTTTTTTAAATAACTCATGTCCAAGGATATGCCTTTGCTTAGCAGCCAGTCTAGTATTTGCTGTTTATTCCAACCGGTTGTCCGTATTTTCTCAAGTTTGACGGAATGATAGGAAGCGCTGTCCATGACAGCAACATTTCCTGGTTCTAGTTTAGGAAAAATGCGTTTGACCCACTCAAGAAACTTTTCGCCATCCATCTCCTCATGATAATCTTTAGTTGATTTAGATTCAAAAAGTAAAAGACCATCTTTCACAAATACTTTGTCGCTACCAATATGCTAAACGATCAGCTTTTTACCTTTTCCTGTAGGAGCTTTTGGACCGGTAGATAAACCTACTAGAAAAGCATATCTCTTATTTTTTACAGTTGTATCCGACCATGCTTTTGATTTAACATGACCAGCGTTTACACACGCACAGTATTTTATTTTATCTCAAAATGACCACCTCCCTGATTATTAGTGAAACAGATAGAGCTTTTTATTCTAATTGCGAGAGTAAAACTCCCACGAATCCATCTTAACTAGTTTAGGATATATCTGGGGGTAAAACTTTTTACCCATATTTTGAAAAAATAATTAAAAAAATATTAAAAAAATTATTTCATCTAAACTTTTACAGTTGCTTTATTTTTTTAGCTATATTTTAAAAGGTCTTGTTTTTATCTATTTCACGAGTCCTTTATGGCTGCTCTAGACCTCGAAGGAACCGAGAAATCAGCGATTTTGTGATTTTCGTTTTTATTTTTTTTTTTGCCCATGTTCCTCAGTATTAGAATCTGCAATTTACTTTTAAAAAGAGGTAATAAGGTAGACTACCAACACGAAAAAAAAAACAACAATTAATTCCGTGTAATCTCGGAAATACTAAGATTTACCCGAACTTATCCGAACCCGGGGTAATTACCCGCAAATTTTTTTAAGACGTATTTTTTATATTTTTTACTTTATAAATATAGTAGAATTCTTTTGGCTTGTGTTTTGAAAATAATTGTGCTTAAACATCATCTGCGTTAAATAAACTATCTTCGTTGTAAAGAAGTGTTGTAAACTCATATTCTTCACTCTCGGTACATGCAGTTTCTTCTTCGACATCACTGTTATCTTCATTTAAACATTCAGAATTGTCCGGTTGTAACATTTCTATAACAGCTTCTGGCAGTGGCATTCTCCTTCGGTTACTTAGGCGTTGTTTTAGCCGTATCGCTGATATGACAGGGTCGGATGACTCAAGCGCCCTGTGGAATAAGTCCATCATAGTATGAACCCTAGAATCTTTCCGGCTGTGATGTTCCCTATCCTGACGCCAAAATTTATTCCTCGACTCTCCAGCCTGTTCAGAGAGTATTCCTATGGGTAGCGCTGAATTCTCTATAATTTTTTCTCCGTGAATTAAGATTTTATGTATAGTAGTAGTCATAGGGTGCCAGTTGTATTTCTCTACATACTTATAAGCCACATTTTTACAAAATGTACCGAATTTTTTTGCGTCTATTGGTAATCCCGAATTGATGGCTATTAAAATTACATTTAGGTCATCGACGAGCCATTTTTCAATGCCAAGTATATTAGCAAACGTTTGGCGGCTTTGTTCACTTTTGAATACTCGCCGAGCCGTATTGCCGTCATTTGAGGTGCCTGAATTAGGTTTAACAACGTCTACCAATAGACTCATACTTTCCTTAATTTGGTTTTGGATTTCTTTTTTTCTTTCTGCAGTAATTTGTCCCAGATCAGAATTTTTCTTTACTCGCCACTGTCTGACTCTTGGGTCATTTTTATATCCCAAGTGCAGCAAGAATTCCAGGCATCTTATATACGCATGTAAAGGACTCGTGCCGTTTTTCAGTGCCGCTTCCTCTGTAATTGGTATTGAAAAAGCAAGGTCTAGGTTATTGAAATTCGTGGAGGTCAGTTTGCAAATAGCACATCTTAATTGGGAAGACGTGTTGTTTATTATATTAAAAACTTTTCCATCAATTAAGCTCAGCGTTAAATTACAGTTTGTGAAGACAATAAATCCTTTTGATGTAAGTGTTGTAATAGGAGTCAAAAGCCTTATTTGTTCCTCTATATATTCTTTTTCAGACAGTATTCTTTCTTGCGTCTCTTTTCTATATTGGATGTGAAGAGGCCTACAAGAACGAAATGACTGTGGGGCTGGATTTAACCATATTAAACTGTTTTTGCCTCCGCATTCTTGAATTTTCAATGGTACCAAAGTTGTAGCAATTATTGACTTTTCGTTAAAATCGGGGTCACCAGAATGTTCTCTAAATTCCTGTCTGTATACAGATTGCCCAGTACTTCCATCAAATCCCCAAGAAACATAAAAAGTACAAGCCAATTGGCTGATATTCTCTTTTTCCATGTAATGATTTACAGATTCATCATTTAAATCTAAGATACGCTGGAGTGTGTGGGCCAGTAAACCCTGCAGGGTAACAGAAGCTTCGATTTCTGAAACAGATATTTCTTCTGAAGGGTAGCATGATTGTCTGGCTTGCGCTACTTGATGATAAGGTGGATATAGATTAAATCCTCTTTTCTTGGAGTCTTGCTGTAAAAATTTATAAGTTTCGACGCTTAATCTTCTGTCAATCATTATTCCAAGAGTTTCTTCTGGAGTATAAGGATGAGTTTCTTGATTTATCATAGTTAGTATTTTAGTTGGTTTGTCCGGAGTTTCAATACACTTATTAATAATAAAATTATCTCCAAATCACGTGCACTTTTTTTACTTAATTTTTCGTCTCCAACAGTAATTGTTTTAGTAAACGTTTTTGTCAATTTTTCAGGTGGTTCATCTTCCAGTTTCGCTTTAAGTCTTTTTATGGCTCTTTGTTTTTGACGTGGATTAAGTTCCTTGAATCTTTTTTTGCTGCTATCTTCTGTATAGGGACTGAGAGTAGTAGTAAATGATGGATCTACATGTTGTTCCTCAAGGTCATTAGCACTCACTGTAGGTGTTATATGCTGTTCTTCCTCAATATGTAACGCACTCTGCGTAAAATTTTGAGGAAAAACATCAACACGTGAGCGAACTAAGTCTTGAGGAATATCATCTATAAATGATTTGTTCAACCAGTCTTTGTTCTTTTTCACGAAATGGGAATAGTTGCTTTTACAAGTCTTGAATTTTTTTTCTGCTTTACAAATAAATAATCCTATAGTCATAGCAAATTTTTCCTCTTGAGCATTGGAAAGCGGAGAATTCAAATGTTTTGCAAGAGTTAATGACATCAAACATACCCTCTCGGGTTTACTTAGATCCGTTGGCCTACCCAATCGTCCATTTATTTTTTTACTCTCTTCAATAAAAATATTAAAAGCCTGTAATCTGGTTAATGGAGGATCTGGGTCTTGGTGTACTCCTCGTGTATTTGCGGTCTCTTCCGGAGCATGTGAAGGACCGGCTACGGCGCAATCCGTAGCTTCACTTGCCACTCGCCGACCAACATGAGGGTTGGCGCCCTCATGCCCTCCTAGCATTAAGTCATCCGATCGGAGCTCGGAGTGACATCCCTCAGCACGGTGGGTCAAGCCGTGCTGAGGCAAAGTGGCACTATGAGTCTTTGACGGCTCCATAGTGCCTCACCCCCGTGTCCTCCAGAGTAATATGTATATACGGGGTTTCAGCGATTGCCTTTCGAGGGTGGACTCCTTCCCGCACCATATTACCTATCACTGGACCAAATTAGTTAGTTAACTAACTAAAAACACAAATAAAGGCAGTTCTCGTAAATGTGACCTATGTTAACCTATCAAGTACCGTAATTAGAGACACAATAGAAAGACAATAGCAAGCGGTAACCGGTTACCGCTCGGGGTTTAATGAATTAATTTAAAAAAATTGCGGGTAATTACCCCGGGTTCGGGTAAGTTCGGGTAAATTTTAGTATTTCCGAGATTCCACGGAATTAATTGTTGTTTTTTTTTTGTGTTGGTAGTCTACCTTATTACCTCTTTTTTAAAGTAAATTGCAGATTCTAATACTGAGGAACATGGGCAAAAAAAAAATAAAAACGAAAATCACAAAATCGCTGATTTCTCGGTTCCTACGAGGTCTAGAGCAGCCATAAAGGACTCGTAAAATAGATAAAAACAAGACCTTTTAAAATGTAGCTAAAAAAATAAAGCAACTGTAAAAGTTTAGATGAAATAATTTTTTTAATTTTTTTAAAATTATTTTTTCAAAATATGGGTAAAAAGTTTTACCCCCGGATATCTCCTAAACTCGTTAAGATGGATTCGTGGGAGTTTTACTCTCGCAATTAGAATAAAAAGCTCTTATCTGATTCACTAATAATCAGGGAGGTGGTCATTTTGAGATAAAATAAAATACTGTGCCACGTTTCGTCAAGAAAGTATATGGTTTTATTTGCTTGTCTGTATTCTTTCATTTGTCTGAGATATTTTCGCCGCCATAAAACAATGTCGTCTCTCTCTACTAACAATGATCTACTATCCCGTTGATTAAATTCGAATCCAATCTCATATAGAATTTTATAAAGTTGTAGTATGTTTGAAATTTGGAATATCTTCATCAGCTTCACAAAGTGCCATAATTTTATCTAATGTTGGGTAGTCCTTATTTAAATATATTGAATGGACTTTTCTTCTTATTGCACATTTGTCTAATTCATCTAATTTATCAATCATGGATAGCCAAGCTCTTTTTTTCTGTGGCGATTTTAATGTGTTGGTTTCTTTTTGTTCCCGAATAATTTTATAAACTGTACTTTTAGACACACCGCAAGCACTTGCTGTTTCTATTACTGTGTTCTCCATAGTCACATTTAAATCACACATTTTAAAGTACTTAAAAAACATTGTAAATTTTTGTTCTCCACTATGAATTACCGATCCACTTGTATTCTTACGAACAGGCGAGATATTAATTTTTACTGTTTTATGTAGGTAACGCACAAAAGACAAACGTTTCGCCAAAAAATCTGCCGTCAACTGGTCACTATGAACTTAGCCTTCTAATTTGTTGCGACCTAATTAGTCGAGGGGAGGGGCTAGGCCGGCGGACAACGATGACTCACTATTTTCTTAACGCGAACGGTCTATAACAATTAAAATTTAGGGCGTATAAATGAAATAAATAGAAATGAAAATAATCAACTTTAGTAAACTTTGAACTTAAATGCCTTTTAATCTTTGGCTCCGTTTCTGTACGAAAAACTTAACAAAGAATAATCTTTTTAGAAATAAAAACAGATTTTCCTTATATTTTAGGAACATATGATTTAGAAAAAAATATAAAATCAACTGTCACGCTTAAAATAAAATAAAAAATGTCCACCAAAAAAGTACTACAAAATTTAATTACAATCTGGGCACTCTTGCTTGGCACATTGTAAGCTAACATGTTGAGGTTGATTTTCTATTGAGTTTAGGAGGACAAAACGCACAAATTTTTCTTGTTTTTCTTCATCGACTTGACCTGGAATAGCATCTGGCATATCAGAACCGAGAATTCTGGCTAAGCTTCACTATTTGGACCCGTAAGATTTATTGGGGCCCGCTGTCTTTTGGAAGGGCGTATAATATTCATAGGTATCCCTAGTTTACCTCCCGAAGTCCCAGGTTCATCCATGCTTCAAAACAGCTGTAATATTTCAATAAATAAGCACTTTACTTTGACAATAATTAAAGCAAAAAACTTACATAATTACCGACGTCGGGCCTGTGAGGCCGCGTCGTAATTTATAATCGTCATAACTTACCAATAACATGTTCGTTCACACTACTATGTCACTGAAAGGTATCGGCGCAACTAAACACGCAGCTACTAGTGAGCGGAAATCTCTCCTAGGCGGGAAAGGGGTAAAACTAATAATTCGACTACCCGCCGCGGCCTCAGAGGCCCCACGTCGGTACTTAAAGGCTAAACAAAAGTTGTCCGACTTGCAACGTTCTTAAGTCCCCGTGCTAACCCATCGGTACCCGCCTACTTTGGTGTGTAGACAGACACCTTAACACGCACGGCGCCAGATGCGAGTCCAGTAGGTATACGCGTACATCGCCTAATCTCGACACGTTCTTGTGATTCGTGGCGTTCTAAGTTACCTTTGTTCACAAACTAACACGTTGATGTTTGTTCCAGAAGTGCCGTCTCACACGCTCGCTTGCGGCGGCAAGCTGACGGCCGGAGCGCCGCGCACGCGCATACCTTCAAATGTTTTGTGGCCTATATAGTAACAAGTATTTTTGCTATAATTTATCGTATCGAAAATGTTCGCATTATTTTTTTATCGCGTTTCTTCTATTCCGATTGTTATCCTGGCGTAGGCCACCATTGAACAAAAACGGAAACATTCCATGATCTTATTTATTGTGTATATTGTTGGTTATATGGCATACATATTTTCATGTATGAAGTATACCGTAATAGAGTAATGTTAATTGTAATGTGGTGTAACTCATCTAGATCTTCATTGTGCCAGCTGTTTACGTAATAAGTTTATATTTCGTACTTATGATAGTTGTAATCTTGCTTTTATGTTATTTGCCATTGAGTATTTGAAATTATAGCAAAAATAGATAAAGTGTAGGTGTTATGAAATGTGTAAAATATGTAAACTTAGACTTAACTTCAAATGCTATCGACATATTATAATGATTTATGAAGAACATGTAATATGGATTCCTGTGTCAACTATCACATGCGATGTATTGTATAATACTTACTTTAATTGAATTTTATATAGGATAATATCTAATAAAGCTAGCTAAAAGTCACGATTAGCCGATGTTATTTTCTGAATATACGCTGTTTGCGGGAACATATACATAGTTCATGTATTTATATTTAGATGAGATGATGTATGAGAGTGAAGCATACAATTTTTCTACAAATATAAAATTATGCGACAATCATAAAGATTTTTTATTTACTTTCAACCCATACTTGTCATTCAACACGAAATCACGATTAAACCGAAGTCACTGGCCTTGCTGTGACAAACTACCATTCATTGTGTGAAGTTAAAGAGGTATCTTTAGAAGTTTGGACACGAATTTAGGCAAAGGAATGAAAAAGTCTGTATGACCTCGGCCTTGCAATAAGCTGCTTATTCAGTAGAGAAAATAAAACTGAGAAATACGAAAGGGTTTAAGTTCTAACATCTATGTCAATTCCGTCAACCATCCGTGTTGTAACCTGAGAATGAGCTGAGAAGATATCAGCACTTTGTTGCGAGTTGTTCCGTTTGGCCACCCCAAAATATCGGAAACGCATGTCCGAGAATCTACCCTAAGCCTATAAACTCTGTTTATCTAACTAGGCCTAGGGTGAATTCGCGGACATACGTTTCCGCGTATCCACCATAGGGTGGATTTTTTGGGGTGGATAAACGGAATGAACAAATGCAAAGGAATTGCAACAAAGTATTTTGGGAACTACACGTTGATCCTTAGCGTAGTTCTTCACTTCACTCGAGGGAAACTGAAACAAAAAATCGTTTACCTAATCTACAAAATTACGAGAGTGGGAGAAACTAATTATCGCGCCACAGCGAGTCCATACAAACGCTGTGTATGAAGGTTTGTTATCCGATTGTGCAAGTAGTGGCAAGTACCTACGGTGCTAAGTTCCTTTCTAATCGGGGCACCGACCTAGCGTGGCCGGTGGCCTTACACCACCACACGACCTTAATGCTTATAGGTTCAAAGTACTGATGCAACTTGAGCATGACTACGCAAATGTACACAACGAATACATAGGTGAGGCAACAACTTAGATGTGTTTACTTCGGACACAAGACGCATGTATCATAGTGTCAGGAAACCCAGACCAGATAAAAAAGTGGAACGAAGTTTGTGAAACTTTATCAGCCGGATAGGTAATCAGGTGGTTAAACAGGCTGGTACTTTATAAAAATCCGGCCAAGTGCGTGTCGGACCACGCACAATGAAGGTTTCTGTAGTTGAGATGAATTTATCCCGAGAACAAACTTCCTATACCTACTCTATTGGTTTAGGTTAAAGGTACAAAAACGTAATACCAGTCACTTCAGTTGTCATGCTACGTCACAGTTGAACTCTTCAATTAGCAACGTTATAATTCGTTTAAAACGTTACTAAATTGAAAGAATCAGCATTATCAGCATTGCCATACAACGTGGCAATGCCGCCAGCCTTTTTGGGCACTTGTCCTGTTGACAGCGATGTGGACTATTTTTTTTATGATGCCCTATGATTGTCCCCTCCTTTTTAGGGTTCCGTACCTCAGAAGGAAAAAACGGATGTTATAGGATCACACACATATCAATTTCTGTGACCCAAACACGGACGTGTTACGTAAATAAATTTTTAATAATAATAATAAATAAATAATAAATATCTTGGGACAACTCACACACGGCCATCTGATCCCAAGTTAAGCAGAGCTTGTGTTATGGTAACCAGACAGCTGATATACATACTTATATAATTTATAAATACATACATATTATAGATAAAATACACCCAGACACAGAACAAACAATATGCTCATCACACAAAGTTTGTCCTGGGTGGGAATCGAACCCACGACCTCCGGCTTTTGCAGTCAGGGTCACTAACCACTAGACCAACAGGCCTGTCAAATTAATTTTAAATATGTGTCACTTTTGAAGGCAAGTAAAAAAAGTTTTGCAAACACAGATAAAAAGTTTTACCGTGTGACCTAGCAAATAAAAAGACTTACTGTGGCGGTCTCGAATAGATTTTTTTTTATAATTGTAAAATAAATAGATATAAAGTTATTTTGGAAAATAAAGGAAAATTAACCATACCCCTCATATCTCCACACCCATATCTCCGAAACAGCCGAGCCAAAACATTAAAAAAAAATACAGAAAATAGTTCTATCTATACCTATAGATTACAGGAAAACCTATAAGAAGTCTTAATGTAACACGGTAAATCTCTCAATATTATGCGTACAAACTTACATTTGCAGTTGGAATGTATGGGAGAACATGTTTTTCAACTACAATGTTAAGTTTGTTCTAGGGATAATATTATGTCTCTTCTTTCTTCATCCCAACTACGGAACCCTTCATTGTGCGTAGTCCGACACGCGCTTGGCCGGTTTTAATATACTTGTACATATTTTTGTTATTATTTTAAGTCTGTTAGTTTTTAAATGATGATGTTGTTATTATAAAATATAAATCTAATCAGTACCTAATAAAATATTATATATAGAACAAACTTAATATTGTAGTTGAAAAATATGTTATACATTCCAACTGCAAATGCGAGTTGGCCGACTATTACTCGTTAACTTGTAAAGCCTACTTAGCTGTGATAGTTTACCTTGTTACTTCGTTATTATAACTATCGTGATTTTTTTCACATATCCAATAACAACTATTTAGCTGGCAGGGGGTGACACTTGATTCTAACAAAAATTATCACTTGAAAGCTTAATATTTCACAAACGGATCCCTGAATCGAAAAATGGTGTTTACACACCTCCATATTTTTGAACGGCCTATCCAACGACACCCCACACTATGGGATAGACGAGAAGAAAAAGTCATCCCCACTTTACGTGTAGGGGAAGCACCCTAAAATATTTTTTTTTCAAGATTATATTTTACCACTTTGTCGGCGTCATTAATAAATACAGGGTGTAAGAGACAGCCCTCCGCAGACTGAGTGAATTCAGTATATCATAATAAGATGACCGGTACATGAAATTATTTCAGGAACGTTATGGGAATTCTATAAATCTAATTTGTTTTATTACCTCACACGCAATGTATGGTTACCGTGGCAAAACGCGCGTATCGAACGGCAGCGCAGCGAGCCTTCGGCCGCCGAGTATTTCAGTATCCATTGCTGATTTTTTGGTTTTAGCTGTTTTATTTACATAAATGGACTGCTTCGTACAGAGAATGTAATTTTACATTTAAATAAAGGAATAGTAACTGAAAATACGATAAAAAAATGAACATTTTCCAGAGTATATTTTCGGTGGAATATGATTCAAAATAAGGAGCTGAATGCACCTTGTTAGTTTGCGGAGGACTGTCCCTTACACCCTGTATAAGTACCCGAACCCGTGCCAAATTACAGCTTTAAAATACTAAGAGCCTTTGAGCTAAGCTGCGGACAGACAGACGGACAGACGGACATGGCGAAACTATAAGGGTTCCTTGTCGACTACGGAACCCAAAAAAAGGGTAAACAAATTCGCAAGTTGTTATGTCACTAAACATAGCTGATAATAACTTCAAATGTTGCTGGACACAATGTTTATCCAACATATTTAGGTAGGTACATAAACTCACGCCGTTTTCCCATGCGGGTATACTGCTGGCAGAAACTACAGAATGCACCTTCTATGTCTATACGTTTGAAGTCAACAGCATGTTCAACCATAGAGCTACAAAGTCTGTTTAGTGTGAATAAAAGTAATACACTGTTACTGTAGGCAGTTGTATACTAGGCTTGTTGTAGGTGTGTTTGATAAGTGTTGCATAAATTTCTATCAGCAAAACTCGAAGCTTGAGTAACCATGCAAGAAGGTTGTATTTACTACGGCTCTGTAGTTCGTGTTCAGTATGATAGATGGCACGCACAGACACAGAGAGGTCTAAGGGGCCTGAGTCCTAACCACGTCCCAACAGTGGGAACATGTATTATGTTTGTTTTAGAATAGATGGCGCTACGTGTTGCCTATTAAGGCCTTACCACCTTAACTAGCGTTTGAAGAATGAGGACCATAAAATGTAATTGAACTCAACGAGACTAATGGGACCGAAAAACTGCATGGTTTATAGAAATCGTCACAAAAGTGCAAAATTATGCTGTTAAGCAGCGTAATCCTAGATGACTGTCAACTTTTACATTTTCACTTCCAGTGACCATAAGACATAATGATGCAATCGTCACCAGTCGACATAATATCTTGACGTTTTGGAGAACAGTCGGCACAACGTGACAAATGATTGATAGTTTCACTGGATCTGGCTTCACACAACAATGACTATTGTTATACCATTTGCAAACACAGAGCGTCTGTTGACACGACTTACCGCATAAATATCGATTGATAAACTGATGTTTACGCCAAATTAATTAGCCAATTAATATTAAAAAATAACTTCCCTCATCGTGTATGTTCGCATGAGTCACAAGGTACATTGCGTTCGCTGCTCCATTGGCCGAGTGCACCGCCTTCCGTGTCTTGCCACGCAACCGTTGCATAATTGGATTCGCTAACCATCAGACATTTACACGCATTAAACAACCATTGCAGACTAGTTAGCACCTTCCTGAGCTATCATCCATGTCTACTAGTCGATGTACAACAGTTTCCGCGAGTTTAACTTCATAACTGGACCGCTAGAAGTCCCGAGCTAAACGAGTTTTGCGGGAACTGCGGGTACACCATCCCGAGGTCGGGGATTGTGCAAATGTTTAAATGGTTTTCCTGCTACGACTGAAATAGCTGGGTATATTGTAAATAGCTATCCGGGGAGTGAAAAATTGCAGCTGTCATTGGAATGTGCAATTTTGGTAAACATTATTACATTATTGAGACAGATCGTTGAACTCCAATAAAATTATGGGAGCCTTTAAATGGATTTTAAAATGTCACGTGATTAAAGTAGGCCAAGTAAGTTATATAATCTGAGCAAGTTCTCATTGAATAAGGTGCTAAGGCACCTAAGTACGACCTAGATAAGTAATAAAGTTGACGAAGCGCTACCAACAAACACCAGCCTGCCTATTTAAATCATAAAAGAATATTTAAATTATTACCATATGTGTTGCATAATATCTCAATAAAAATTGTCTCTCAGGTTGTGATTTAGTTATAAGGGCCGCACAAAACTGCGAATTCGCATCGCATCGCAAAAATCTGCGAGCTGCGTAGCTATAAGGGCTTGTACACAAAACAGGGATGCGATGCGAATTCGTAGTTTTGTGGAGCCCTTAAAGTAAAATAAAGTATCCATTATGATGGAAAATTGCAGTTTTTAATATAACTGTTCTCTGAAGAGCACTTGGCGGTGGACGATGATGAAATACATCTCGTGCTTTTATTTTAAATATTTTATTAGGAGGGTCATTGTAGCATTGTCAGTGATATTTTTTTCCAATTCCAGTGTATTTTCCTTATCCATTATTACTTCATTCGAATTTAGTTACATTTAAAATATAAGCGGAGATAATATTATATTACGGCCTGAATTTTCCATCGTAGCTGATTTCCCCATAAAAACATACATTTCGGAGCGTAGGTAGCTGTACATTTCTTTTGAAATAGGGTAGTTAGGTACCTAGGCAAGACATACTAGGGACCTACCTAACACGTGTATTCCAATTTTTGCAGGAAAACATCCAGAAGAATACAATTTTTCATGTTCCTATGTTAAGGAAATCATCAGTTTATCTAATATTGACCGATAACTGATTAGTTAAAAGTTAACACGGTCCGCGGGCGTATTTGTTGAAGTAACGTATTAGGTAACCCTTCCATCTGTTAAACCACTCCAACAGGTTTTCATTGCAGTACTACAGCTACGTAGACAAGTGAAATGTTGGTCGTAAACGTGCCACAGCATCCGCGGACCGACTGCGACCAACAACCGATTGTTCAGACAATGAGTCGTTTGCTGCGGTTAGCTAGAGTTGTAGAATTGCTCATGCTCACCGGGGAAGTTCGTGAACTACTCGCATCTCCACGTTATTCGAATAAAAGACGAGATCACGAACAGGGTTAAGAGCTTTTGGAATAAAATTCTGCGCTGTTCAACTTTGAATTGCGGATGATATGGCGTCG
The DNA here is from genome assembly GCA_947568875.1 of Fissipunctia ypsillon. Classification (NCBI taxonomy): domain Eukaryota; kingdom Metazoa; phylum Arthropoda; class Insecta; order Lepidoptera; family Noctuidae; genus Fissipunctia; species Fissipunctia ypsillon. Next base: position 18,401,120 of record OX387645.1, on the reverse strand, counting down.
GCGGTAGTATCCAAGTAGGTATGAGGATCCACATGTATACCTAGATAGATACTTACGTTGCCATCATGCTGCATGAAAATGGCGAAAAAAAATTCTAAAGTGCACGCCTCATAGACAGAAACATGTTGACGATAAATTTTACGGAAATAAATCTAAGAAAATTCATCGAATTTTGTTTAATCTTTTGAACGGTTATGAGTTTCGTAACGAAAATCAATAGGGCTCATCCGAAGGATAAAAGAAAACTTATACAAGAAGATTTAGAATAATCCATTGTGTGTGACGACGTGAATCGTGATGACAAACAGACATAGGTAATTACATTTTTTGTTATATATATATCAAGGTATATCTATCTAAAAATAAATTAACCTTAAAATTTCAAGTCTCTAGTTTTTAAAACTTCCCTGCTAATATGTATTCCATGTATAATTGAGAGTATAGAAACGATTTTCTGTTGGAAAATTTTGACAAGGCGACATTTCGAGAGTTCGAGAGAACGCTTCAACGAGTGACTCTCACACGCTGAAGCGATGTGAGGCGTGCAAAAGAGTTTTGGGTTAAGTTATAGTATTCTCATTTAATTAAGTATAAATAGTACTATAGATAGAATACTTATTAGACACACTCGCCCAAGAAACTTTTAAAGTGGGCTTAGAATTAAATACTGATAAAACCAAAATATTAACAAACAATTACAAGAGGCTGATCAAAGCAAGGGATTACGAGTATATGTAGATATTTATCAACATATTATTTTATCGATATTTATCGACATTTATCTAGGGCAGAGGTTCCAGACTTTTTTTCTCATAGACCACTTTCAAAATATAGCTGGTTCCGGTGGACCTCCTGCAACTACATTTCTACCATATTCCCAAAACTCGACAAAAAATGTGAAGATAGACCCCAACGTAGACCCCCGTCGAGTCTCCCGTGGACCCCTGGGGATCCACCTGGACCACTTTGGGAACTAAGGATCTAGGGAGACAAGTGTCATTCATAAGAATATCGAACGAAGAAGAAATAAAAAGACGTAGGATAATTAACATAACTTGGAAAATTTTGGTCACACAAAGAAATTCTTCTACCGTGTCTCACATACATACATAATTATGGCGGCTAAACGTGGGTCTACACTAACAAAAATAAATCCATGCTGAGAACCAGATCAAAGAGTAATGGAAAAGAGTATTAAAAAGAAAACTTTTTTACAAAAAAATTACAACCGACTTTCAAAAAAACACTAAGTACAAAGTGAAAAATAACTTAAATTTCGGAAGTCGCCCGTCCATGTGAGTCGGTGTCTTAGGATCTGTATTTTAGTTTTTTGGCACCGCCTTTAGAAATTAAAGTTATTTTTCACTTTGCAATATTTTTTGGGGAGTCGGTTGTTATTTTTTGAAAAAAAGTTTTTTATTTTTCACTTTTTAGTGTGCCGGTTTGTAATTTATCTAAGTTACAATAGCCTAACGTCAACTGCTCATCACCTTTTACAAAATAATGGTTGAGCAGTTCTCCTGGTACTTTACCATCAGCTCCACTTCACCATATGCATTGTGACGAGCATAAATTGCTTAGCAACCATATTAAAGTAATCAAATCGCAACCCGTGAAACATTATTATTATACGAGAATAGTTCGGTGGCCATCTATCTGTGGTCTTCATAATCAGTCCCACTTCACCAAATGGTGCTTTCCGGGAGCACGAGTTACCTACTATAAAAAATACCCAAATCGCTGTAGGTATGTCCATAATATTTGAGGAGTTTCCTCGATTTATCCAGGATCCCATCATCACATCTTGACCTGATGACACCTGGGAAGTATACCCTTTCAAACAAAAAAAGAATTTTTACTACGTTACCACGTTGGCTTGGGGAAATTCCCCTTTTATCTACAAAACCTAAGGCCACAACACACGATGAAGCAAGATTTAAGTAATGTTGACAAAACCGCGTCCGTTTAACCTAGTAACTACAGGATTTACGTACAATTTCACTGATGACCCTAGATCTTAGTGATATCAATGACGGTTTGTCACCTTTAGATAGCTAGCTGTTTTATCGTTAGATTGCATTCATCCTTCATTATCTACACAAATGCAGCAGCCCGTAGCCTGGATTGTGCCCGGTTGATGGCAATAGGCTCGCCCCCTATTACATGGTGAAATGTGGGTATACTATAGGTATAGGTGCTCTTCTGCCTAACTCTTCAAGGAAAACAGGCGTGATGTTATGTTACTACAAAATAAGAGACCTACTAATGTAACTCTTAAGTTGATTCCTCCTGAACTTATTCATTATAATAATAGCTACCTCTACACATGTAACTTAGGTATTCCTAATGTCTGAAGCTCGCTGAAAACAAATCACGGTTCAACGACAGCGCTATAGGTAAATTGATAAACTAATCATAAGGATTTAATATCTAAACCAATTTGTTAATTAATATTAATAAGCTGTAGGTAGTAGAAATAACATTAACAAGTAGGACATGTAAGGAAAACGTATCAAAAAATTGCTTCTGTATAAACCCGAAAGTAAATCTGTAATCATGGTTGCGTAAAGATTTTAGACTGCGATGGACAAAATACTTCAGAATATTAAAAAGTTTCATCAATGAAGGTAAATAATTGGCTCACAACTTTAACAAACTGAAAGTCCACAACATTCCCAGTGAATCCTAAATGAGGAGGAATTCCGGGAAAACTGATCGCCTCATTACATCAACTTATTCCGAACTCTGGGTAATCGCAGATTATTTACTTTCCCACAAATGAGAACTATGAAGCAGGGAAATGTAGGATAATATACTAAAAGCCTAGCTTTTTCTAGTTGAAATAGGTCGTAGTAAAGTCAGAAATGTTATGAAATGCTCCGTGAATAATTAATTTGCGAGTATTTTCATCATAGCACTTAGAAGAGGTCTTTGTTGTTAATGAGTCTACAAGTCATTTATTTAATAACTGTCATCACTTTGTAGATTCAGCTTCATATCATGTAAAAAAAGAAGCACAAAATATATCAACTGTTGGGAATCGAACTTGAAGGAACACGGGTGGGTTTTAGTCAGTAAAAGTCTGACACGCCCTCCCGCTCTGCCCAGAGCGGGAGAAGTCATTAAGATTTGATGATTTCCCATCCAAAAAAAAAAAAGAGTTGCAAAGCAGTCGCCGAACCGCTAAGCTTAGAATAGGTAGACTAGAGTTGGTAACTTTTGCGATTCTCGATTTTGCTCTTCGTGCAGTATTTACAAAGTCTTTGCCCCATAAGTAAGTACATACTATGATTTTCTTTTGTATCGGGGAAATACAGATATCTAGAAAAGTTAGAACTATGTAGGTGTAGGTACACAATGTAATACAAAAATAACGTTCGGAATCAAACACTTTGACTTGAGCGCAGAAGCCGTCACTTAGCCACTGGGCTAACGATACCGTCAACAATATACTAATGCAATTTACACCTGGTGTATAATTAAACGTTTCATAAATACCACAGGGTTATTTTTAACCGACTTCAAAAAAAGGAGGAGGTTCTCAGTTCGTCGGAATGTTTTTTTGTGTGTGTTCCCCGATTACTCGATGATGACTGGTCAAATGGTGCTCTCGGAAAGCACCATTTGGTGAACACACATACAGATGGCCACCGGAACTACTCAATAATAAATATTTCACGGGTTGTGATTCGATTACTTTAATATGGTTGCTAAGCAATTTATGCTCGTCACAATGCATATGGTGAAGTGGAACTGATGGTGAAGTAGGTACCAGGAGAAATCCTCAACCATTAACGTCCTTGCATCGGGAAAAGCAATATTTTGTAAAAGGTGATGAGCAGTTGACATTAGGCTATTGTACCTTAGATAAATTACGAACCGACCCACTAAAAGGTGAAAAATAAAAAACTTTTTAACAAAAAGAAAAAAAAAATAACGACTTCCAAAAAAAAAACTACAAAGTGAAAAATAACCATAATTTCGGAAGTCGGTGGCAAAAAGTAAACTACAGATCCTAAGACACCGACTTCCGAAATTAAAGTCATTTTTCACTTTGTAGTGTTGTTTTGGAAGTCGGTTGTTTTTTAGGTATATTAAAAACTCTCGCAAGTTTTGCTAATGAACTCTGCTGCGGCAAGCTAATACTTAGACCTAACAAGGTTTAATTAATTAGTTGCGGTTCATAGCGATAAAACACTGAATTAGATACTCAGTATGTACGCATTTTATCGCTAAGAGTGAAAGCTCCATTAAAAATCCACCTACATTAAGTGTGCTGCGATAAATTAGAAAATTAGAATTAGAATTCTGTGCGACTTGTAGTAAATCTGATGTATTGCTACTGTAATTAAAAACCGATTTTTCAGATTTTTTTTTTTTTTTTTGGGAATATTCGAAAGATTTCTTATAACTCTTCTACTACCTATACGTGATAGCTAGCTATAGGGATCTTAAAAATCTTTTCGTCTTACGAAAATCCGATGATGCCGTACATAATCGGGTTTTCGGTACCTACAAACGGCGAAATATTTCTTCCTGGTAAAATATATTGGGACGTGAAACAAGGAGGGTTTTGACTGTAAATGTGGATGGCTATAAAAATAATGGAAAACCACGGAGACGGTGGATGGATTGTGTGAAAGATAATATTAAGGCAATAAAGGGGGTGAATACTGAGATGACGGCTGATAGAGATCTATGGCATGATATATGGAATAAGACATACTATGGCGATCCGAAAATTGGGATAATGGTTGCAGGGTTATGGTATTTTTTGTACTGGATGAAAAGGAAATAGAAACTTATAATGGGTTACAATGTGGATGTGCAGAATCGTTTAAATTTAATAGGAATAAGTTTTTCCAACAACGAACAGTTTAATATGTTAATTCGCTCTACCGATTACTGACAATTACCCACCGCCGCGCCGGTTAATTCATAATTGAGATTCATGTTCCACACACGTTGAAATCCACTTTTGTAACTCATCCCTTAATTTTCTATATGTGTATTTAATTAAATTCACAATATACTGGAGACAACAATACAACAATAAACAACAACACTGGCAATACTAATGCATAAGAGTATTTTGGAACTATCAAATAAATCCTAACAACGAAATAAAAAAGTGATTTTTTCAAACAACTAGGTACTAAATAAGTACTTAGTAATGATGGGTCGACTATGGGTTTTGCCAATCTTTGACTAGCTATAGTGACTAAACTGTTGGATATATTTGATTGAATTTTCGTTTGCAGACGAACGTCATTAAATACAGGTACGCAGTTTAATTTATTGTAGTATTGTCGTCTCCGTGTATAAACGATAAAATAGAATTTTAACAATCAAAGCATCTATTTGTACATTGAATTAAACATTTACTTACTTAGGAATAATGAGGCTACGTCTTCGGCAAACACAAGAATGTTTGGCAATACCAACCCCCTAAGAAACTATAACATATCACATTAAATCTTACCACGTTTCGACGGTAAGCCACGTGTAGAACAGCGGATTAGCTTCCCTTCTCCAGGAAAAAGGTCACACCTGAGGTAACAGGCCACGCTCATGGCAAATGCGTATTATAGAGGATTACCTCCGCACCGCATGTAGGTACGAATTGAAAACAATACCTCGCAAACAAGGAGCCAGGACCAAGCTTTAATTCAGCTGGAAAACATAGAGATAATAAAATGTTAAAAGCGCATCCGAAAATCCGGAATAAAGCCGAATTCATTGAATATTCTCTTGCTATTCGACTGCTCAGCAACCGCAAACATTCCGGCAACGGTTGGTCTTTCGACATGATATTAATTCAAAACCCAGTAAAAGAATTCAAATTCTTTTGGTTGAGTAATCCGAACTGTTATCGGGGTTACCTACCTACTTGTTTAAATACGATATTTCCAAAAGAAAACTCGTGTTTGCTTCGAGAAATGAATGACATCAGTGAAGGGTTGCTATTTATGCGATGGGCGGCACCGACTACGGCGGCATGTTCTTGTAATATACGAGTAGTAATACGACTTTCCTCCCGGCGGTGAATACTAAGGGCGCGTAATTTGTCAGGCCCCTAAATATTAGGCACTCGTGTCATCATCACAGTTCTTCGTTATTGCAGCCTCACTCACTTACACATAATGAAACAGAAAGTGTTCAATTAATTTAATCGTAAATAAAGGATAATTCTCAACGTTGGTATTTATTCTGTGATGACATGAATTTATAAAGCATAGTTTAAAACAAGCCCAAGAAGAGATGGGCACCCGTTTACGCATAAAATCTCACGTTGACATAATAGGTGGCAAATGTTAAGGCAATCCGTTGTAAGTGATATTAATTTGATGTAACACACTTTCTTACCGGTCGGCGGGTGTTGGTCGGCGGCAGCGCAGTGTCCGCACGACCGTCGACTCTTGCGCAGCACGCGCTCGACCTCTCCGCTCACCGCTGAGCAAGCATCGCGGTTCGCTCCGCATCGGCTAACATCTTCTACAAAAAAAAAAAAAAACACATAAGTAACGCAGAGACAGTGAATTGTAGTGCCCATTTAAAAAAAAAAAAACTGGTAAATATTTTACGGGATATAAAGCCACCAAATTCAAGGTTCGTATATTTTATTTTATTGGGAAATTTGGAGAAATAATTTTATTGCGTATGACGCTAGAAATGGGTATGCCTATATAGTTAACAGCAGACTATAACACCAAATGTCAGCATCACATTAAGTTAAAGGTAGAACAAGTTGTATAATGCGGTGGTCCCGGACAAGGAGCGGCTCCAAGCGGCGACAATAGTCATTGCTAGGCAGCAATGTTACGAGTTAACTTACTCCTCGAGCTCGAGTGAATAGTCATAGTTGTTAGTAGGTCTGTAGAGAAGAAAGTGTCGTTACAAACTTACGCAGACCCGAAAGTCACTGACGAAAGTCTGTGGCTGTAGGTTCTACTGTGGTGACACGCTAGCAGGTAAACGCAAAGCTGTCATAGATAAAAAAACTCAATTATACTAAAATAACACAACAAATCTACTTAGGAACTGATAAAGTAAAAAGTAGGTAGGTATACGACGTGTTGTAATCGCAGTTGTCACTAAAGTCATTAAGCTTTAATGCCCAGTGGCCGCAAGCGCAAGCTGCCCCAACTTATCCGACAAGCTCAGTGCAACCGAGCAAGTTACTGTAATGTTCGCAGTTACTGCGCTGTTAAGTGCCACAAACACTCTTAGGTGTGAAACTGATACTATTACCCACCCATAAACAACTAAGTAGGTAAGTGACTTTAATAAATTAGACAACAAACACTTTTATCCAATCCAAAAGAAAAACAATCACTTAATTTAATAATTATAGTCGTCCGATAATGGGTCTGTGCCATTCAGCTAACGAAGTACGTATTAAAATAAAAACTAAGCCCTCAATGTCTTTAAAACCAATTCACAAATCCAATTAATCAATGTTCATGAAAAGTGATCCATCTTAATTCAGCGGTGAAAGTTATTACGCCCGAAATAAAAGCACAGCTGAAAGTTTCGCTAACAATATATCGGTAATAGCAAGCATTATACGAGTATCTAGAGGTTACAGACAGACTATCAACTTTATTACAAGTTTTGATTTTATTATCGTGCGTCGAATCGTCTTGGGAATATTGATACAGGAATAATATGTTAACCCAAAAATAACATAAAATAAATAAAGTTTATGGCTCAGAATGTCGGTTATCCCTCCAAGTTAAATAAAAACGTAAGGGTAAATCCTGATAGGAAGTTCGGGAGTAAAATGACAACCATGATTCTCCCCAGAGCGTCATCCGTAAACAAAACGACCCGCCACATTAACTTCGCTGTAAACAAAGAGCTATAAAAGAGTTTCACAATCAATAAGTGTTTATTCACATTACATTCGAATTATTTCGGCATTCGATCCATTATAATGCACACGTTGTTAAAAAGTAGGCGGTGTTTATCATAACCGACTTAATCATCGCCGCGGAATTCAGGCAATATTATTGCATCGACCACTTGCGTAAAGTGGAACAAAAAGAACCAGTCCTAAGTTGCCGCTCCATTTCATGCGGTACGCACTCACGATGAAAGTGGAAAAACGTCGAGCATTTGCTGCTATATAGCCTTAAACCATTCGCAATATCAGATGCGCCTTGCGCTGCTAGCAAATATCGACGTTTGAACAACCGATAAAACTTCGGAAACAGGATTCATCTCCAGAGTAGGTAAATAAGAGATCGCCGTCGCAGGCTCGCCTCTGAACTTTCACCGTTTGTTAGTTTTGCTCCTCCGATAAAGATGTCACGTTGCGTCACAACCACAACATTTATGCCACTAACAAGGCGCGTGCACAGTTGCACACCTTTATATAAGTTGTAGGTATAACATATTCCACGGTGAGTCTAGATAGCATGACGAGCGACGTCAGAAAAGCTCCAGTTAATTGTGTAATTCAAGTTTCCTTCGACCGCGGTCATTTACTATGGAGAGTGAGGGAGACGATCGGTTTTTGTGTGAGCGATTGACCCTATTTGGAGGCGATCGTCCCGGGCCGCAGCAATGAATCACGTCCATTATGCTAGTCGCCGATTGATCGCAACTTAACAACATATTCAGCAACTCCGCCCACGAGGACCACGATGATCCGAGCTAGTTTAAAGTTTCCTATAAGTAGAACTTCCAGGCGGAAGTAGGAATAAAAGTAAAACAGGATTTATTAACTCTTTCTCTTGGACATTATTTACAAAATAAAGAGAAGCTGCAGCACCTCGGTACCGCATGAAACTTAGGATTTAATACTTAATTGCCTAAAATAAAGCGCGGTGCTTATTGCGTATTTACCTCCTGTTACATTTTGAGAGAACACCAAAAAATGTCCTAAATTTTGTGTACCTATGTTATTATGCAAAGCTTTAGGTCAAAGTTACCTAAGAGTTAGGAATACCCCAACTCCATGTGACTTTGAATTTGGTTTTCATCTCAACCTATCACATTAAAAGAGCTCATAATCATACAGTTGACACTTATAAGCAAGTCACGGTTGTCGCCCGAGGCATTATAATTTTTCGTCTAAAATTCTTCTAACTTTTCATTAGGTGCGACGATAAATTCATACCTGGGGAAATCACCACAGCTATCGTTTTTTACCCGTGAACAGCCAGAACTCGAGCTTAACCCATGCAATATTTAGGCAGAGTCGTTTACCCTTTGCGAGCATATTTTCTATTTTACAGACTTGTATTTTTTACCCACATTTCCTCCATTTTTCTTCGCTGGATAATTCATGACATGTTCTTCTGAAAATACTACGATATTGATTTACCCCGGACTTTCGGAGTTTATGAAATGGATAGCTCAAACGGGTGATTTATTCCAAGTTCATGTAGAATTAGTTGGTAAAGATAATGAGGAAAACATCATTCATTCATACATTTCATTTAGGTATTAAAAAACCTCACGATAGTTATAAGATGTCCTTGATATGTGATTTGCCAAAAACTGTTTAAAATTATTATAAGTTAAAAAGCAGTACCGACTTATCTGTAAGCAACAAAGCATGGCTTTAAGTTTCAGTAATTGGTTTACAAAGTTCACAATTTAATTAATGACTAATCTGAAAAAGATTACAAGATAAATTAAAACTTCGGGTTCCGGATTAAGATCTAACCAGTGGCTTGAAGAAATTGTTTGATTGAAACTTTGTAACTTTTCTCACAAAAGCAAAACGTCTAACCCAAGATTATGTGCTAAAAATTCTACGCAAATAATATTAGTTAGGTATGCGTAGGTATATTAATCAACTAATTAATCAAAATGCAGATGAGCTGCGCTGTAAATAAACCATTGGGGCGTCTATAAAATATTCTTTTATTTCGCAACTGTAACTCGAGACTATAAAATAATGGTTCGTTCAGTCCTTACTAACCAGTGTTTTCGTAGCCAGATTAATAATCCGTGTCGGATGGCCGTGCCGGGGACGGCAAACGGTCCGGAGTAATCGTCTTATTTCCAAAACAACTCGTTATCGCGTTCCGCAACTGCTTGGTGGACTTTCACTGTGCTCTAATGATAAACAAATCCTCAACCATATCAATTTTCGTCTGTGTCCAACAATAGTGGATATGGAACGGTGTAATATCATACTCAGTTCTAATCATGTGATTTTCTGTGACGTAAGAGAGTAATAACCGCGCAACTAGGCTAATGATTACCCCTCGTTCACACCATACAAACGTATCGTAATAATATTATGTAGTATACACGTGAGACCGCGCGGCTTCGCTCCACGCACTCGCCTGGCCTTTATTGCGCGAACTCAATTGTCATGAGTTCACAATTTATATTCATTTTGTAAGCCACCTGAGTTATGGCTTCGTTAATATAACCTACTGGCTAAACCGCTTTTTAAATGCTTGTACTGGAACACATTTCTACCCAGCTTTCAATCTGAAACTTCTTGCAAAACTTTCAGGGAAGAAGACTAGATATTGCTGTTCTATGTTTAGGTTAAATTTCTACGTAGGTAGGTACTGTATTTTTTATGACATACTGACATGACAACTAAAATTACCTACAACAAAAATATAACATTGTACCTACATAAATCGCAAAGATAACCTCATTCGCAAAGTGTCACACACGACACTAACAGGCGAATGCACTGGGCTTGAATGGGAATGACATTTGGTAAGGCAAGGGGGTGTTATTTGAAACGGCAAAAATGCGAATGTCCACCTACAACTACCTAATATTAACGAACTGGATATTTATTTACAAAATAGGTAAGTAATATAAATAAGGTCACACTTTAACATAATATTTCGAACAAGAGACAAATACTTACCCTACTTAAATCTGTCCGACGAATTACAAGTCAGCCTGGTTGCTTGACTGATTGCTTTATTAGTTAGACGCTATCGCTAATTTCCTAGCCGACGCTTTAGCCGCGAAATCGATACCGCCGCAAATCGCAATTGAATCATAACCCTACAAAGATAGATATAACTCTTTAAAACTCCACAGAACCGACTCATCTTGAACTGTTCTATACTACAAAGTCCAGCAATTTCCTCCTCTCATACCATTTATAAAACTTTCTAACTGATCCCTTTTCGTAGTCCGTCTGAAGAAAAACTAAAGCGTTTTCATCAGTACAATAAACAGCTAAAAGGTTCACAATACACATAAAAACCTATGTAAGTACTAAACAAGAAGGACGATACATTAACAGAGACATTTATGTGTGTCTCCAAATTGTATATAAGGAGAATGAGGAAATATTTCCTTCCGACGGCGATGATTCTTTCAGGAGTACCTACTCGTAAAACTGGTAGCTGTATAGGCTATAACTAACAGTGAAGTAATAAGCCTTCACAGTTTGTTGTGCAGAAATAATAGAAATCAAAATCAAAATATTTTATTTCACTCTACATGGGCACTTAAGAAACGTCAGAAGCTAGGTGCACGGTTCCAATTGGTCGTTACTATGGAGAAGAGCCGGCAAGAAACTCCACGGTTACTGTTATAAAAATAATTGGCTTTTACAATGTTTTCAAATTACAGTATTGATAGGTATGGGAGGATAGTGTAGGCCTGGCCTGTCAACTGGAATAGTGGAAATGACTGAACAGTCAGGTTATTTCGCATTTAACGACATATTTCCTTTTCTTTGTCTGCTTTTAGTAATATACGAGTATTACCTTCACGTATTTTAATTATCGCTCAGTTTTCTCATTATTCTTTCTACCTCGTAGTAATACCTTGCTTATGAGCTTATAACACCATTAGTATCTCCGCCGAGACGCTTTGATATTAATTCGATGTGATAGTTTTTGAGCTAAAATCCATCCATCTATTCCAACATATTCGATGTAAACGAACTGGATTATTAATTATGTATGTAATTAATTACTGTTGTAGGTAATATGTATACGTATTGTTTATATAATGTGAGTACACGAACATGTTATGGTACAATGCAGGTACAAAACTATTAAATAACGAAGTACTTACATGAGATAAGGAGGTGTAACTATAGGTATTGTTAACTCTAGTCAATCTCTTGCTGGTTGGTACAGCGATTTTCCTTGAGAGTGCACACGATGCGTTGCGGCGCCGCGCCGCACCGCAAAGATTTCGCCGTACAAACGCGAAACCGTACGGTGAAATCTTATGCAAGTTATTTTTGTGAGTGACTGATCGTTCACTATCTTTGTTTGTTACCTAGATGAGTAGGTATACCTATACACCTCTTAGGTAATATTATTAGCTCCACGTTTAATCCTGGCGGATCTAACCGACCTACCGCTAAATCACAAAGCACACAGTCTGCGGATAGAACAGTAAACGGAGAGCCATCTCTTAACAATTTTCTTTATGTAAAGTCTGGCTAAAATCTTGACAAAGACGATGATGATAAATTGCTTTATAATTTTTTGCTCCAACAACTTTCTATCTATTGACATAAAGCTTTAGTGACATCCTTTCTGTTTTTTGGAGGCAATCGAGTGAGAATATGAATGGTTAGATAAGTTTCATATGACCTTGAGGAAAGGAAAAGGTGCCATCGGCGTTGTCATAGAAAGCGGACAAGCATTGCAACACTGACAATGCCGATAGCACTTCTTGCAGCTCTACTAATTCTGCAACATTACCTACCTAGTGCCGAACAAATTAATCATTTATACAGAAACCTATTATATATTTTCGAGGAAAAATATCTTGAAATATTTCAAAATTTTATCTCGTAAGCGGCTATTGGCGAATGATTCTTCTATTATCAAGTGTGAGCATAGAAGGTACGTGGTCGTCTGCAAGTTCCATTTGTCAACCTATGTAACCTACTCCATGAGGGATCAAAACTTATGTAGGCATTTGTTAAGGTGACAGATGGCTTTAATTAAAAGCTGCCTTCAAACGTAGATGTAAAGCATTTCAATCTACTGTGGCATTATATTTGAGTGAGAATACCTGCTTTACCTAAGTGCGTCAATGTCTTTAACTAAAAATAGTAACTATTATTAATTTTTGAGTGGAATGAACTGCAACTCCTATGCATCTATCGCAACGTCGTATAATTAATGAGAACGGACTCATAACATAATATCACGCCTTGTTTCCCCGAAGGGCTGGGCAGAGGTATACCTATAATAGGTAGGTAGTAGGTACACCCACATTTCGCCAGTTATGTTTTAGACCCATGTATTAGGAGGCGAGCCTATTACCATCAACCGGGCACAAATTGAGACACCGGGCTGCTACTGAGAAATTCCAGATCGAAAAATCCAATAACACTTTGCCCGACCTGGGAATCGAACCCAGGACATCATGCTCAGCAGTAGCGCATGCGACCACTAAACCAACGAGTCAGTCGAACGAGAACGGAGACATCCATATGCCTTCTTCCCATGGGGATAGGCAGAAACTACAGAATGCCACCTGCTACGATCCTTACTTACTCCTTACAGAACAGACTCCTGTTAATTAAATCAGAACTATTTGGAAAAGGAGAGTCACAGCCTGATGCTCATGAAGAGACACTTGAAGCTTTTAGTTGCGAAAAATGTCATAGAAAAATGGATTATAGGCGTTCAGAAGGGTGAATTTTGTGCTTGCTGGGAACTATGACGAGCGAGAAGGCACCAAGTAGATATAAATATAACATCATTGTAGCTCTCTATGAGCGATATAATTATTCATACATTACTTAACTATGTTATAATTATTATCTTTGTAAGTAACATCGTTAAATCCCGTGAAGGATGGTGTAGTGTTTAGATATTCACAAAGATGAAAGGAGGTATTCCAGTGAGCCTTATGATATATTATTCACAAAGACGATCATGACACTCGCCTAAAATAGAAGAGAATTTCTACACAAACAAAATATTATGTCAAGGGATCCGTACAGGAGAAAATGAAATAGTACCTACTTAGTCGATTTTATTACAATGGATAAACAATATGTAGGTACTTAGGTACTATTTGGACATCGAATGCATATCACAATGCATTGGAACCTAATCCTGCTTATTCGATTATTATAATTGGAATTTTAACAGGTAATCCTGAATACAATTCAGTCGGGATCTGGGTAGGTACAGTTTGATATCTGTATTTTAATCGATTGTTAGCCGGTACCTACCCATAGTTTCTTTTTTAATCCCATCAGATAGTAATTTGACAGGTGCAAATGTCAAACTATGAAATGGCAAAATCACACTTAAAGCATTTGAAATGTCAAATTGCTATCTAGGATTAAAAAACGAACTTTACCTAGTAAGTACCACATTTCTAAAAAGGTCCTAATCCGATTTATGTAGCAAAACACACGCACAGATCGCCAAAATAAATCCCTGAACTTGACAAAGCGCAAATGGACAAGAAATTATCCGTTGAACGTCGGGTAAGCTAAGACGGATTAGTAGGGTTCGCAGGGGACAAATGCTTATGCTTATGTACCCGACATATACATTTCTTTATTCATTATGGCCGTATTTCAACCGACAACAGGATAATAAGGGTACTATCGTTTAAAAATGTTCCGCAAATAAATTCCCTGGCGCGTAAGTAAAACAAATAGTAAGATATATCTTAATACAATGCCGCCATGAAATATCAAGTATAATGTTAAAGTAAATACCTTTATTGGTTGTTAGGAAATAGCAGATGTAAGATAAGACAAACAAAAAAGCCTCTAAAAAGTGAAAAAAAAATATATATTGGCCCGTTACGTTTATTATGAGTTGTAGATAATATTTTGATCCAAGCGTCGTCGCGTCGGGTGACGGCTAATGAAAACGCCATTCATTTATCTGGCTAAGTCAAGTTTAAGCCCGGCTGACTCTGTAGATTAACACTGGTTTAATATCCATAATTAAGACAAATATATTATTATTCAAGCTCGTGGTTTCGGCTTCTTTTTAACACTTTTAATAGAGGAAGCTGTTGCTAAAGTTACATTTTGGCTTCGGTCAGAACCTAAGTGAACTATTATAATATAGTAACTCAAAACGCAACACGTTTACTTAATCTGTATGTATGTATATGATATTGACCCATAATAATAAATGCTTTTTTTAATTTGTAATACGCGCTATTAAGTCAATCTTACCAAAACGAGATACTTCCCTTGATGGGCACAATCACTCGTTTCCTTGTATTCTTTGATTAACAGGTTTTGTCTCACAATATTACATCAGACATAAATAATATTTATGTCCAATTAGTGCCTTAAGAGTCTCAGCAGTGTTGACACGGTGTGAACTGCTCAGAAACAGATGAACGTTGATATTGGGTTCTGATCAAATTGTATTAAAGCCGGCTTTACTCGCTGATTGATTAAATTATTATCTAATCTGTGGAGTTTAGGCAGACAATCTCAGAATTTAGTAGATATATTTAAGCGCCTTAGTATATTATTTGGGAAGCTATTTCTACTGTCAATAAGTAGGTACGGCCCGGGCTGCGGGCACACCTTTTTCTGTATTATTGGCAAAGTATCGACAATCCTCTTGACCCATAATATATTGTGTACGTGTCGGTAATCACTCTCCAACAGACATCAGAGTTTGTCAAACTGTAAGTTTGTAATAAGAATAAAATTAAATATTATTTACTTATATCACATTGTACCTATTGCAAAACAAAGTTTGAAAGTACGTTAGTCATTAAGCTCGGGGTACACTCAAACGGATTTAGCACAGATTTTACCACAACACGGTTCTCAATTCCCCGTTTTACGCACTCAAAGCTGTGCCAAACCGCTAAGTAGATATACAAAAATTAAACAAAGGCCTCTAAGTTAATTCTTAGTTTAGGAAAAGTCGATAGTCGTTTGTTTAAATTCATGAGTAAGGGCGAATTTCACTAATGAAACTGAACGCGTTCAGCACATCTAAGCCGTGTTAAAGAGCTGTCAGTGTCAAAATTGTTATGGAATATTGACACTGACAGCTCTTGAACGCGGTTTAGAAGTGCTGATCGCATTCAGTTTCATTGGTGAAATCCGCACTAATAGTGTTTGAATGCTAAAGACTCGCAGACAGTTTCCATGAAGTTCTCATAGAAATTGTTCTACTGGAGTCGCGTCGCGGAAGCCTTAATAATGCGTTAGAAAAATTTTTATACTAAGAAATAATTACCTACTCTCTCGTGGGCTGGTAAATTACAATCTGCTATATAAATTAACCAACCTATCTTAAAATAGCAACACGTACGTAACATCGTATCTTTCCTCTGGGTACTAACACACACACTGTTTGTACACTGTTTGTCTCTGCATCACCCAAAGGTTGACTGGTAGAAAATGCCTATGGCATTAAGTCCGCCTCTGTACTTTTCTGTGCATGAAGTATTAAATAAATAAATAAATATTAAGGTCAACAGGTAAGGTCAGGTATGTTGAACATGAGTTTCAGCTTAGCTGCAGCGGTACACCACAATAACGTGTTGAATTCAAATCGCAATTTGCATAAGTCGGAGCTCCGTAGAACACGGTACGTCGTGATGGCATACAAGTTACAAGGGAGCAACGGAAACAGTCAACTTAATTGAGTGCAATAGTTTGTATGGTAACTATACCTGCAATCACAAACTATGTTTATTATTGCACAGAAATATGTTTGAAATGAAGAAAATACACTAGTGGTCTGTTTTATGATTATCGACTCCTTGCTCCTATTATTTGGGGTCATTTTCTTCCAACACATTTGTATCAGTCCTTACCTTAGTACCTATTAATTTTTTATCTTTTTGTTTTAATCAGAGATTTCTTTCAGGGCCAACTCTGTTAGAAAATCCTTCAGGTTAAAACTTAATTTCTTTTGCAATCTTAAAAAAAAAGGTTTATTTGTCACTAAAAGAAATACATCAAAATATAATCTATAATACAACGTGTTTGTTATAAGTAAAAATATACAAAAAGTCCTAGAATATGTGGTCCAAAACTGCATAGTTTCGAAAATATCGTCAAGACTCTCGATGTGTGTAGGTATCTAAGTTTCATTGATAAATTAATACGAGTAATTCATTTTCATTCATTAAAGCTAAGAAAAAGCGACATTGTCATTTTTCACGTAAGGGTGTTTTACATTAATAATCGTGACTTTGTCGAATTATTTTTTATGAAAAATGAAAACAAAAAAATGAAAATTGAAAAATAATTCATATGCCAGTTGATTCTTTGACATGGTCTCATTCATACCATAGAGTTATGACACATAAAAAAAAACTTGTATACTTACCAAAAAGACTTAATATAAATTAGAGTAGCTTTTCTTGTCTGTCTGTATGACCACGTTGTTCATCTAAACGACAAAACGGATTTTGATGCGCTTTTTACCTACATTTTGAGAATTAATTCCGGAAGATTTATGTGTATGATACATTAATATTAAACTTACATCAAGAAATCTCGATGTTCTGTTAAGTTGTAAAACCCGTGAGAAGCAGGGGCGGGTTACCAGTACATTATAAATAAAAGACGACTGGCAACATCGACTACAATCAAGGTTGAAAGCCGCTGTAAGATATGAGACCGAGTTTAGAAATGTAGGTAAATTTCTATACCCGGTCACATATCTTACAGAGGCTTTGTTAAATTCGACAGAACTGGAGGTGTACTTCGTCAAGTTCTCACAAACGCTTTCAAAGGCCTGAAAGCTTTGAAATTCAAAAGTTAGGCACCTTTGTATGCGGTGTCTGTGATCTATTTACTCGTATTGAACCGTATTGTCAGCTACTCATGCTATATGCCTTCCAGACCAGTTTGGAGGCACTGTTTTTTAAAGGCTGTGTTTCACTCTGAACTTTCGTGTAGCAAAAGCAGGCAAAGGGTAACAAGGGCAACAGAATGTTAATTACAGGGAAAACCAAAAACTTTTGACAAGTAATGGACGATCTGTAACTCAAAGAGGGCAGACTACAAAACGATTACGCAGTCACAATCCTGCTATAAACTCACCCACCCACTGAATCGTCGTGGGAAATCTAAAACTATAAAAAGAAAGCTTCATTTCTTTAAATATTCATGTTTTCGTAACATAGGTAACTCTTTTGAATTCTAAATTCTTAAAAAGATTTCTTACCATATCCACGGGTTAAAGTTATACAGGGTGGCGATTAGGTTATCACATTAATTGAAACCACGTATTCAGTACATGATTCTGGACCCCGCTACGTTAAAATTTTTGGTCGGTTATTAAAAAACAATTTGCTGCTCCATACATTTTGACCTCGTAGGTAGGCAAAAATGTATGAAGCAGCAAATTTTGTTTTTTAATAACAGACGAAAAATTTTAACGTAGCGGGGTCCAGAATCATGTACTGAATACGTGGTTTCAATTAATGTGATAACCTAATCGCCACCCTGTATAGGACCAAGTCGCTTGCATTACCAATTTAACAATGTTTCTACAAATCGGCGTATAGCATGATCTCTGACCATCACACCTTAGTAGATCTCGTGATAGTAATGCGAAAAAAATATTATGCGCTTAATCTGTTCCATTTGTAGTTCCGTAGTCGACTGTCGATTAAGCTAAGCGCCTCACTGGCTGATACCACGCGTCAGATATACCGACCGTAATAAGATGAAACCTTTTTCTGTTTGAGAAATCAGTCACGTCGATCCTCGATGTTGTACAAAACCTTTTTGGACCCTTTTTGGTATGATAGCATTATTATTGTTGTTCTATCTTTCTGTACCTAGTTAATCACTGTGCTTCCTTTGTTCCCTTGAGGTGGAAGCATTTGGCAGCTGTCGGATTTGTTTTAATTTTATTGGGCAGCTTATTTCATCTGTACACATAGACAATGGAATTTTTAATGTTACACGCAAGTATGAAAGACGATTAGAACTCAATAAAACTAAGTGTGCATGATAGGTTTATACCTAAAGTCGGTTTTATAAGTTCATTCTCTATCTACGAATCTCGGAGACTAAATTGACAAATACAAATGTCAAACTGACATACATGATAATGTACACGAGTACGTGTGTGACTTACTTGTTAAGTCAGTTTGACATTTTGCACTTGTCAATATAGTTTCCGAGATAAACAAGACCATAGTTGCGCTATCAAAAGTTTAAGAAGTATTCAGACGATAACATACAAACCTCTCTATATAGTAATATCTGTATTATGCCCCATATCTACGTCAATACAATATTTACTTATTCCTCGATCAATCAGATCAAAATATTGATATTCGGCCGCATCTGTTTACATTGGGGGCCGACCCCAATAAGCTCAGCAAAAAGACTGGCTTGATGATATTGATTGATCAGTATCAAATAACGCGCGCCAGGAAAATGAGAAAAGAGATATGACAGCGTTTTATTTTCATTAATCAAGAAATCTATTGATTGGGCACTTTAAACAATGTAAAGTTATTCGAATCAAAACACAAGCTCGGTAGCACGGCGGCGGCGCTGCGGGCGTATGATTGATTTATTAATGTTGTTCCAAACAACAATGAAAGTCATGCGAAATACGAGCTTCGAATGTGACGTAATGTTCGATATTTGAAATTATTTCCACTTCGCTAACGATACCAACAATCGATGGCCAATCAATAACGATTTGGACGTATTGGTTGTCAATCGATAAGTAGCTAACAAAAAGATTCAATTAACCGACTATTATAAGCAGTGATAGGAATAGGTAGTGCTAATTTGCCTAAACTTCGAGGAAGGAAGTAACATAGAGTGGATAATACCTCCTCTAAAATCCCGGAATAATTTTAATGACGTTAAAATCCTGGGATTTAAAAACCACGAATTTTTTATCGGACTTTATTTGTAGTAACAAATTATTGATTTGAAAAATCATAACATTTTTTAGGGTTACACACACACACACATCTAAATATGTAATTTTTATGGTGTACATAGTAAAGAGTATTCTATCTATCTATAAATAAAGTCCAATAAATAATTCGTAGTTTCTTGATAGCCACGATTCAGGCTCTGCCTAGTGTGGTTTCACTGTTATTTTTGTAAATTGTAATTTGAGTTTCTAATAAAGTTATTATTAAGTTAAATTAAGTTAAGTTAAATCCCGGGATTTAAACGTCATTAAAATTATTCCGGGATTTTAGAGGAGGTATTATCTACTCCATGTTACTTCCTTCCTCGAAGTTTAGGCAAATTAGCACTACCTATTCCTATCACTGATTATAAGAAAGAAAACAAAGTTACTAAACAAACCTGGTTTTTTTTTTTTTTTTTTGGTTAAAAAACAAACTAAACACCTAAATCTATTAGAACTCGAATAGTGTTCAACTGAAAGCGTTAGAGTAAGCTTAATTACAATACTTGGTTTTGCAGTAAGAAAGGGAGGTGTGTGTGTTTGAGGATATGTTATCTGTTAGAGTCGTTTGTTAAGTGGCCCCACTGAGTGTAGACCAATTTCACTGGCTTTTAGTATCATTTGGCCCAGCCCAGCATGACCACGGCTCAAGGGTATTGTGTAATGGACAGAGATACACTTTGCTCTCAGATGTGTCTATTATCACATAACTGAACAATGTTTACATCTCGGTAATGGAGAGGCCCTGCTGTGGTAACAAGTTGCGTGGGACGCTTATTTCCTTAAAAACTTCTCACATTAGACGGGGCTAGTATGGGACTAGTTGAAACTTTGTCAGTTTTTGACATCCAATTCAAAGTTTGAATTGTCTAAATTTTGGAGAATTTGACGGAAAAATCTCTAATTGGTACAAACATACTGAGTTAGGTCGAGCTACTTCAGCATCGTCAATTTCGGAGTAGAAATTGTATATATTCGATTCCTTAATGCAACCATAAATAAAAGCTAAAATTGAGAATATCCAATCGGCAGCCATGAAAATGAAAAATCGGTTGTACTATGATTCGCATAAATTCCAGACATTAACAAATCAGCAAATTATTCAATTGTGGAGAATGCGTTGTGGTGACGACCGCCGACAGCGGTGCTGCGGACCACAGGCAGCCTACTCCTGACGCGGAAAGCGCGCCATCCAGCTATGTAGGTCATCCATGCATCAGAGCCACGCACTTGCGATAAGCCGCAATCACGCGAGTGACCACATAATTATTCTGTTCCCATAGTTTAAATGAATTAGCGATACTACGCACCTCTATTATGTGAATTTATGTAACTAAATAGTTACATATTAGGTACTTCTTACGGCTCGGTGCTGCTTGTTATTTATTACGACGGAATGAAAGAACACTTGTATGTTTGGAAGGTGTTACTGCGCTAGGCCATGGTCAGATATACGATCTGTTATATTATAATTGTTAGGTAAAAAGAAGCGGTCCAAAATTAAATGGTTTATTACATTTTGTAGAGACCTCTCGGTCTTCACATTAATTTTCCTCATATGAGTCGTATATTATATTACATCCGATGTTCAGAGTGATATTGTAGAAGGTTGCTTATAAATTCTAATAAGATGAATTTAAATTTTAGATTTTTAACCGACTTCAAAAAAAGGAGGAGGTTATCAATTCGACGGTATGTTTTTTTTTTTTGTGTGTTTGTTACGCGATTACTCCGCCAATTGTGGACCGATTTTCAAAATCTTTTTTTTGTTCGAAAGGAGATACTTCTGAAGTGGTCCCATAGTCACCAAGACAGGATCTGATGATTGGATCCTGGAGAAATCGAGGGCAACCCTCAAATTTTATGGGCCCACACATCGTTTTTCGCAAATCTTATGAAGTAATTTAAGTACTTGCGTATGGTAATCATCATCTCATGTAGCTGAGCTGATTATGGAAGGTACAACTCCTTAACAGTAAGGAGTAGGCATCGACTGATTTAGTAAATTATTTTTTTGATGTTTGAAAGGGCGTTTGCCATTTTGGTCTCGTGATCATCAGGTCAGGAGGTGATGGACTAACCACAGACGATAGAAATGCAAAAATAAATGCAAACAAAAACCGACTTCAAAAACCTAATAAACACTAAAAACTTAAAAATAATATTAATTTGAATAACTACATATAATCAAGAATTATTAACCTAAATAACCTTACCTAACTTTAATCTACACTATATTTTACAATTTAACAGTTTTTAAATTACCAGGTGTTTGGAAATGCGAGCAAGATCACTCGCGGCAAGATATTCAGGGTTAACTTCTCCTATTGCGGGGTCCAGTCTGGAAGCAATGGACTCACGGTAGAGTTTGTCTTCGAGGATTACTATAAAATCAATGTCACTCTTTGACCATTGACTTGCCTCGTCTGTACAAAACGCTGCACATGCTACAGCTGCTACAGCAGTGCATTGTTTACCCCGAGATTGCAAATCAAATCTTAAATCGGCTCGATGAAACGATCCGTGTAGTATGGAAATGTCTTCATTTATATTCACGTAGTTGTTTTGAGGAGTAGATTGTAACTCCATAGACTCACCATTACTTGTAGGCTCTTCACAAATTTGTACAATTTCAGACAAGTCAATAACATTCTCGAAATGGGGTCTAATATCTCTATAGAGTACATTGTGTGACATTAACCAGGTTAGAGCTTGATACAATCTGTTCATATCCACAATAAACTCTTGGGAGCGTTGCAGGTTCTCGAGACTTTCCACAATCAAAACTAGTCCTATTTGGTTTGGCATAAGTGGCAGTTGTTCAGCGATTTCGACAACGTCTTTTGCAAATAAAGTAACTTGTCCCTTGCACCAATCTTGAGAGAAACGGTTTTGTAGCTTCATTATTTTAAGAAACGGCACAACACGGCATAAAAATCGTTCTTCCAATTTTGTCAAATTAGCTAGCTCCTGAGGTATAGTCGCGACTGTCATTTTATTCCAGAAAGCTGCTGGTGGAATTTTTCTTTTCCTTATATTATTTTGACAGCGAGAGCATGTTACGATTTTACCCAGACGCACCAATTCTTCGGGTATTAACGTACTGTACATAGCAGTACGTAAATTACAGCGTTGTGGTGGATACAAAGCTTTATAACAAATAGCACATGGCAACTCAGCGAAAATGTTAATAGCCTGTTCAAAACCATTTACTGATGATACCTCCCTACGATTACGACTTGCTTGTCGCATAATATCTAATCGCTCTGGATTCGGCAGATTCATTGGATAGACGCTCGTATTGCACGTGAAGACGGCGGGAACTTTGCTCCTCGGTTTCGTTTGATAAGCGCTCCTGAATCAAACCGAGACGATGAGAACGTTGCTCCTCGGTCTCGTGAGACAAGCGTTCATGAATTAAACCGAGACAATGAGCACGTTGCTCTTGAGTCTCGTTTGATAATCGTTCACGAATCAAACTGAGCCGCTGAGCATGACTTTCTGGACTTTCCTTGATAATTTCGTGTTTGCTCTCTTCTGAGAAAGTCTATACGCTCGCTGCTCATCACTCCCATTTGAAATGTTTCTAGTATTTCTTTCCCTACTTTTCTTTAAACGTTCTTCCCTTTCGTCGGTACTTTCTTCCAAACGGCGCTGTCTCATTTGAGCAGCGCGTTTAGTAGGCCTACCCATATTAAACAAAATGAATTTTCTTTCTATTCAAAATTGAAAAAGAAACTTTAAAACTATGAATTATGTACAAACTTAAACTAAAAACTAGAAAATAAAATTATTTTTAAAACAAAAACAAAAACCGACTTCAAAAACCTAATAAACACTAAAAACTTAAAAATAATATTAATTTGAATAACTACATACAATCAAGAATTATTAACCTAAATAACCTTACCTAACTTTAATCTACACTATATTTTACAATTTAACAGTTTTTGGAGTCGGTGCCAAGCCCGCACTCACAAAATATTAACCTAAAAAAAGGTACTATAGCAGCAAAAAAAAATAACAGACTCAACAAAACAAACTGAAAAAAAAATTACAACACAAAACAGAATATCAACAGAAGAAGATGGAGTTGTTTTTGTTCGGATAGTGGGGCGCTCTTGCAGACGAAATGTGAAACTCGATAGTTGTTTTTGGGGAATGGCATCTCGCAGTTGAACCTATAGGAGGTTGTCGACTGCTTAACCAGGCTTTCCTGTAGATGCCTCAATAAATTAAGGCCTCCAGCCAGGCATAAAACTAAAATCTAAGCGACTACACGCTAAGGGCTTCCCTTGTGGGGTACGGACCTCGGCTTAGGGCTTCGCTGGGACAGGACAGCAAATGGATATGCTGGATCGCTCGATAGTAATACAATTTGATCTTCATAGGTTTCTCGGTAACGAAACGGTACAACGCCAACTATCGAGCGCTGACTAAAACTTTTAACAGCTTTGTAAAAATATCAGTAAGTACCTAATAATATGATATTAATTTACTCTCGTAAACTATTGGAATATTAAAAATTAAGGGAAAATATTTTATGGCCCTATTAGATAGATACACTTGGCTTGGCACCGACTCCAAAAACTGTTAAATTGTAAAATATAGTGTAGATTAAAGTTAGGTACGGTTATTTAGGTTAATAATTCTTGATTATATGTAGTTATTCAAATTAATATTATTTTTAAGTTTTTAGTGTTTATTAGGTTTTTGAAGTCGGTTTTTGTTTTTGTTTTAAAAATAATTCGTTTTCAGGTCGGATTTCAGGTAGGTTGCAGTATTTCGCTTATTTTTATTTAATGGGTACAATTTTAATGAATATATTTTACTACCTTTATCGTGTAGATGCATGGTTGTTTGGAAATCAAAATGAAGGAAATTACCACCTTCTTCGTATTTTTTAGGAGGTGGTAATCTAATAATAATATCACAGAATGTAATAGTCCTACACTAACCGGGGGTTGTCCTTGGGTGCACCTGCATAGTGCATACAGGGATAATCGTCGGTTGGTGCCTCATATAATTAAAAACGTCTAAGGAGCCTCTGCGAGTTGGCTTCGGCCCCTCGTACGCCTTCCAAAGGTCCGGGATCCCAGGGTCCCGAGATATATAAACATAAAAAATATCACAGAAAAGATTTAACACTAAAATCTATAATTAATAATATATCAATAATGAGGGGAAATTCAATCGCTGATCACATTACTTAGCAGTTTGTGCGCGTTGCACAATTCATTGCATAAACTAATCGGCAATAAAACGCGAGCAACAATCGTGAGTGTATGACGATGGCGTTGCCTATTGGACGGTTACAGCAACTTTATTTAAACCGATAGACTACTTGTGACCTATTGCTTAACTTAACTTAGCTTTGAATTAAAACAGATGCGAAATCACATGTAAAAGTTTTGTTTGTTTCTTTGAACACGTGTAAGATTATGTGAGATTTCGAATAACTCGTTTTAAACTTTAATATACTCACCTAATTTCATAATATTCTTGTTGCGAACACGTCTATGTTAATCTAAACGAAGATTTATTAGAAGCTTTATTTGTTAATTTGCTTAATCAGCCTATAATGTTCCCACTGTTGGGACAGACGCCTCTTTTCTTGGAGAGGGCTGTAATCTACCACGCGGGCCCAGTGCAGATTGGTAGATGTCACATGTCATCGTACTTTTGGCTCTAGGACATGCCAGTTTCGTCACGATGTTTTCCTTTACCGTTTTGAGAGCAGTGGTGATGAAATTATTTACAAAAAGTAAAGCGCCTGCCTGGGTTCGAACCCACGACTCACACGACTTGTAAGTCGGGGCCGTTACCACTGCTCTCAACTCACTTTGATTATAATCAAAGGAAATTATTTGGTTGCATTAATTGTTCAAGCATTCATTCATACATAAAAATGTTTCTCTTGTGCCGTTTTCCGTAGCGAAAGTAAACCTATGACATTGTGTGTGTTTACACCAAACGCTAAAACCGCATGCAGTAAAAAAAGAACTGGCGTATTTATTTTTGATAGCGGGTCACTGAAAAACTGTAAAAATCGAAGTGGTCATAGTGGCGTGTCTCTAAACGAAAGAATTTTATTTTATACTGATATTTTTGATCGCAAACGCAAGAGAGAACTGATCCTTTGCTACCGTATTTATTACCTAGTGTAAACGTTGTAGTAAAGTCTGTTTTTCCTCACAAATTGTAAGAGCGAGCTGAGCTGAGCAGTGGCATGAAACTCCTTTACTACAAAGTATTGAACCAAATATCTGCCAACCAGTAGCAGTTTGATGGTCCATAAACACTAATAGTACCTGCTCATGCAACTCTGTAGAGTACCATCTCGTAACTCTTCATTTGTTTTTGTAAGTCGCACTGAAAAACTACAAGTTCGTAAAGAATATGAAAGACAATAAGTATTGTTCCACCAAACTAATGTTTTTAAAATAAAATTGGAACTTAGCACCCCGGAAAATTGTTATGACAGGTATATTTTAAATTGGTAAAGACAAGAAAATAATTCACCCAAGAAATTCACCAAATGGTTAATTTGGAAACTATAACAAACCATATTGTTTGTTTGTCCACTCAGAGCGGACGCACGCAGACCACTCAAATCACACTTACGTATTCACCAGCAAACTCCATGTTTATGCAAAAAAGCATCTTCAATAGACCCTAATTGCCTTCGGTTTGGTCGCTTTTGTGTTGTTAATCAACGCACTGCGATTGTTCAAAGCCCCTTGTTTGGTCGACCCTTGGCTTTATTACGACATTTTTGTGAAGACAACCCTGTCAGGAAAATATTGTAATAGGTAACAGAACGTGATAAAATATATGTCACTTTATATCTGACGCACTACGTTTATAATAATTATGCTTGTTTCAAGAATTAAATTTGTGGAGACGGTCGCCATCGTAAATTGCCACTAATCCCTTGCCATTAAAGGAGTATGAGGCTTCACAAATTAATATAACATGTAATTAGGGAAAATGCTAAAGTTTCGAACTCCACGTCAAGACGAGGTGCTTCAGAGCCCTACAGTTAGGAGTTTGACTATGTAGGTCAGACCGAATTGCCATACAAATGCTTATTCCGGTAAATTCGGCTTTGCGTTACGACTATGGTTACGACGATCGCGCGAAATTTAAAACCTTTTAAAGTCTGAAAATTCCGATTTTCATTTAAATAAATAAGGAAGTTATCTCTTTTTAAAAACACAATTTGGTGTTTATAAAATCTACTTACGGGTTGGCTATACTATCTGTAACTAATTATTTAGGTGTGCCTATGAACGTCACTTTATTCTATCCAAGTTCGTTCGTTATAATTTTAATAACGGCGCGAGCCAATATTAAATATTCAGAAAATGTCCGGATAACGAAATTTGTCTATAAAATGTTGACAAAATTTCAATTTGGTTGGAAAACAAAATTATGGCCGCCCTCGTATTTGTCCAATAAAAATGGTTTGTTTGTTGTTGAATTACTTTGTTAGAAAGCGAGATAAAATGGTGAAAAACATTATTGAAGTAGCATCAACGTATTGTACGGAAGAAGAGATACATTTTTGTTATCGCCGGCTCGGAAGTTTCTTTGTGCTATTCACAACGTTCTTTGAGAGCTCGCTCCTTGCAAACATTTTTGATGTTAGATCCATTATCAACGAACTCTTAAGAAGAGCCCATCTTCTACAATCATATTTTTGGCACATTTTTTATCAGCAGTTTCCATCTTTTATTATATCACAAGTATGTACTATTATCACAGCTGTAATAATAATATATAATCTTCGGTTTAGGCTGATTTGTATCCATGAACTGTAACATGGCAAGAAGGTCGAAATTGAAATGAATAAACGGAAAACTGAAAAAATAAAAATAAATTGCACAATGACCCGACTTTTAATTAAACTATGTTAAATGTGCTGCACAGTGCCTAGGGATTTTGCAATGTAAAAAATCTTCATTTTCAGAACGCTAAAGCGAGGCGCGAATATTTTACAATTGCTGAAATTTTATTTGATAAATCCGTCATTTTAATTTGAATTCCCTTTGGTTTCAGGTATTACTTGCAGTATGGTGAATGTGTGATTACTATTCAAGCACTGTGTTGAAAGGAATGCTTGTGATAATTCTAAGATGTGCGTAAAAACATTTGATCCAAGAACGATGTTTGTTGCGACGATATTAGTGTTAGTGAGTGTTGTGGGTGCGAATGTTAACACTACGAGTGTGTCGGGGGCGTCCCGCATGGCATGGATGAAGTCCCTAATGGATCACCACAACTGGATGCAGTACATCAACAACGGCAGCCTGGCCTTGCCTCTGAACTGTGAGACAGATCTGAGGACATACCTGACAGCGCTGAACGACGGACAACTATGGGCCTCGAAAAGTAAGTCAATCTTATTGAAATCAAGTCAAAATTAAAACAGTTTTACAGATTGTTTTTACTAATTCTTTCCATGTATGCCGATTTTCCTGCAGTAATGAGTTTTGCAAATCTGCAATTTTCACGTGCTGTAAGATGTTAATTGTAATGGCTAATCATTATATCCGTAACTAATGTAATATACTAAAACGATTGAAAGAAATTGCACTATCAACGTAAATAGTTTCTGCTTGCCTGATTTATAATGGCTGCGGTATTCTCGACAGTCGCGGCTCCTCGCTTGAGTTGCATAAGCGTCAGATACGAGTTGTAAAGAAAGCAGCTGGAAGCGCTGGCACCCGCCGCCGCCTCCCGCGCCTCTATCATGCTCCAACTAGGTCGCTGGTTGCATACCTTATAAATTTCATACGAAATGCTAGCGCTATTTTGGGCAAGGAAAAACAAAGTCAAAGTCAAATCGATTATTTCAAATAGGCACAAAAAAGGTACTTTTGAACGTCAAAGATTAACAGGAAAATAGAATTGTTTTTAGTCGCCCCTTCCAAAAGGTAGTTTTGTGTGGAGAAGAATGGGTAAGAAACTCTCCGTTAATCTTTTAAAATATTTTACAATATTTTGTATACATTAATTATATCATTATATGTGAAGACGATGCACCTATAATAAAATTAGTATACCAAAACAATGAAATGAAGCAATGACAGATAAGATCATTATGTAATAGGTACATTATGATTTTCCTAAAGTATTAACAAGTAAAAAGTCAGTGCGTGAGTTACAGTAATCACAGAATGTAAAATCGATGTCATAAAAATAGTAAATTACACAATTAAATTAGCAACCTGTTTGATTTTGTCTGCACACTAGATTGTCCTATGCAGCAGGCCCAGCATGTTTCCAAGCATTCTTATCTTGGATATAATCCCCTAACTTGTAATATTCTTGTTTACAAAGTTTACTTTTAATATGTGTTTTAAATTTTCCTTCAATTATTTGTAATATATCACAAGGTGTAATATTTAGCAAAGATGCAACATTTATAAAAGATGTACTTTAGGTTATCTGAAAAATGGTTGATCTATTTTATTTATTTATTTAACAATTTATGTACACACATACAGACAAGAAGAAAGGAACAGAAAAATACGTGCAAAGGTGATGCTTATTTCTAAAGAAATTTCTTCCAGCATACCTGCGATAGGAAAGTAGATAAAGAGGTGTAGACAACGTGTGTAAGAGTAAAAGAGAAAACAAAATACATACAATCAAAAATGATACACTCATATGAGTATATACAAATAATATACATAAACATGCAATATGAGTACAACAAACACATACATGTATGACAAATACATACATAATTCCAAAATAAACATCGCTAAAATATAATATATACGATATAGCATAAAATAATAAATACTAACAGCTATGACGAAGTGGAAAGATAGTGTTCTTTCACCGACTGTACTGTTGCAGTGTTTAAATACAGTGTTGCAGTGCAGTTTATCTTTATTTCTAGTATTAAAATTATGTCTATCACTTATTTTACTAAACATATGTAGATTTTTTCTTACATACTATTTTCATAAATGAATTGGCAAGGTACCGTCAAAATATTAAATAGTTAATAATAATAATAAATAGTATAATAGTAATAGTTTAATAGTCTTTTTAAATAGTTCCCTGAGAGATTCGCGGCGACGTAGATTATATATTATATGGCTCTGACAGCTCTCTTTTGCAAAATAAAAATGGATTCAATATCAGCAGCCCGACCCCACAGTAAAATGACATACGACATAATGCTGTGGAAGGAGCTAAATTAGACCAAACGCGCGGTTTCTACATCTGTTAACTGTCTTATCTTTCTAACAGCATAACCGGCCGAGCTTAGCCGCTCCGCAAGAGATGTTTATGAGGTCCCCATTGTAATTTCTCGTCTAGCGTAATTCCCAGGAAAACCGTTTGATTAAGAAATTCCAGTTTTTCTCCATTAAATATGATGTCACATTCGCTACTTCTAACATTAGGTAATTTAAATCCAATGCATTTGATTTTTTTTTTCATTACGTACCAAATTATTTATCGTAAACCAATCTTGGACCTGAAGAGTTATTCACATCGTCAAGATTTTGTGACCGTCAGTTTATTTTAAAGATCAATGATGTGTCATCTACAAATAACACCATCTTCGGTTTAATTTGAAGTAATCGGGGTAAATCATTAATGTAAACTAAAAAGAGGAATGGGCCCAATATCGAAACTTGAGAAACGCCCATTGCCATTTCAGACCCTAATGTGTTTATGCTGTTTACTTAAACTTTAACCTTCCTATCTTTCAGGTATGATCTTAGTAAATCTAGAGCTCTAATCCCATAGCAGCCCATAGTAGCTAGTTTCAGCAGAAGTGACTCATGGTTTACGCAATCGAACGCATTATTATGCATATATAAAGTCTATCTATTCATACATGAAATTTCTTAAGGGGTCATTGTACTAATTATTATGAACTACTTTTACTATGGAACCAAACCTGAAATCACGAGAAAAAATCAGCTGTTCCCTACATTTTGACGAGTTACGCGAGCATAAATGTAGGGAACAGTAGATTTTTTTCGCGATTTCGGGATTGGTCCCATAGTAGTTCATAATGATGAGTACAATGAACCCTTAAGAGATTTCGTGTATAAATACATAGACCTTATATATTAAACATTGTTCTCGCAAATGTACTGAATAATCCCTCTGTAAGTTATTTTAAAGAAGAGGTTTATCAGTCTATTTTCTTATTAATATATGCATATTATCATAGATTTAGAACCATTTCCAAAATTCTTGTAATCCCTTAATTGCAGCCGCAATTTGCTAATGGCAGCGCTAAATCCGCAAGTAATAGGGGATAATCTCTTTCACGGAGGCCGGTTTTAATTCCGTGATAAGAACTTCTCCGACTGAACATTTCAGGAAACGTCGGGGCATTCTGTTTATATAGTAGGTACATCAAATTATTACGAATCAGAGCAGCCCCGCCACTGAGGCGCAGGCGCGATGATTTCATTCCCATCACATCCGATCATTACTGTCCATTCATCCTCACCAATCATGCATAAATGTATTCTGGAATAAATCTAAAATGTATTAATATTAAACAGGCAACGAATGTGTATTGGATGTTTGATGGGAATATTTTTTATCGCCAAGTGTGCCAACTTGAATGACATGCAATAGCTTGAATAAGTTTAACTTATATTGTCGAGTGCAAAGAACTTTTCATTTCCTCGTGTTCAGTAGGTTATGACCCTGAGCAGTGAGATAATTTTCCCGCGCTACCATTCCCAGTCACCCTTCGTAAGTCGTAAATATCCTCCGACCTCTTGAATCTTCACTGAACGTGACCAAAATGGGAATCATATCTTTTCGTCACGGTCACTGCTGGATTCGAATATCATTTATCACTGCTCTATGGTTTCACATCAGATTCTTGACTGGCTTCATTCATCTTGTATCTCGGGGCCTACGTCCTAAGCAGGAAGTCCGTAGTTTCAGCCGAAGTTACGGGCGTTTCCTACTCTGTATCACTTACGGACATTCGATTACTTGAAGAATGAATGACAACACGATTTGACAGTTGTCCCTACTCCCGATGTGTTTTTATCCTATGCGAAATATTGAATTTGACGCTTGTTTGGATGGATCAACTACTTTCGGACGGGCCCGTATCTTCGTTGACGGACGTAGGGAGTAGACCCTCTCATCTTGAAGGTAATATAGAGCAAACCAACATTCGCTCGCACCGAATGATCCATCATCTGTCTCGAAACTTTATTATAATCACAAAGGAAATATTGTTTTATCTTTTTGTAATGCAACTTTTACCAAACTACTTTAATAAGTACAGCTTTTAAGTCCTCTAATTCTGCACATACTACAATTTATATGTAGGTATTACTGAAATTTGTTACCTCTTGTAGGGTAATCTACTTAGTATATATATGGGCTTACAAAGATACAAATACATACACTTTCAAGTAATGAGTATGGAAAAACAATTACAGAACGCACACTCGAACAGATGTGAACTTTAATTGTATTGTCAGACACAAGCTGTGGCATAATTTAATTCAAGAGCTTACCTGCAGAGTTTAACTGTTAGGTCGTTTTAATTTAAAGATTGCTCTACAGCACTCCCATTTTTTCAGTTAAATTACTTTTTATAACATTAATGTAAATATATCTAGTGAAGTTTGTAGAAAGTCAAGTAAAGTATGAAACTAAAATTGTGATTGAGTTGAGAATAATAAAGCTATATGCTTCACTATTTAACCTGGCTTTTCTTCAAACTTAATATTTCATAATCTTAACGTAATGTTCTCTGCAGAAACATACAACAAAGTAAATAAACACATATATATTGCGAAAACCGTCTCTCAGCATGACTGTTTGCCAATATTCAGTTGTTGTGTTATTTTGGGATCAAAGGAGATTCACCATTGAAGCAAAACAGTTGCAATATTGCTATTGGTTGCCATGTGTTCAAATGCTCGTAGATTTAATTTTCAATTCAATTGTATTTGTTACCGCAGAAACTTGAATAAACGGGCGGTTTTCTACACTAACGTCAATATGAACGACCTAGCATTTTTTTTATTTGTTTACAAAATTGTAGCTGGTTTATCGTTGAATCACAGTTTTAAAACATTTTTAAAAACGATTAACAATACATACACATATGTACATAAAACAATATATGTAAGTATTTATATAGAATCAAGACAAACGCACATACAATCTCAGAAAACTCGATTAGATTGCTATACGAGTAACTTTGACCGTATCTGTAATTGTAACGGAACATT
This sequence comes from Fissipunctia ypsillon, assembly GCA_947568875.1. Lineage (NCBI taxonomy): Eukaryota > Metazoa > Arthropoda > Insecta > Lepidoptera > Noctuidae > Fissipunctia > Fissipunctia ypsillon. The sequence continues at coordinate 18,368,050 of OX387645.1, read as the reverse complement.
AGTAAAACAGTGAAGCGTCAAAGTACGGACCTCGCCTGAGGGGACACGAGACGTCACTCAGAGCCAGGGCTGTTAATCGACTGCCAATCATTCACAGAGAATCTTTGGATTCCAATCATTCGGTCAATTCGTGACGTTGCTAGTTCCTTGTGGTAACTAATTGCAATAAATTCTTTACTGTACTTTCGTAATACAGCATAAGCCAATGTCTAGAGAGTTGAGATTTACGTCTATCGCTACCACACTACAGTTAAGAGGGTTGTAAATAACGTGTAAAGTTAGGGTTATCTCTGTTCTGCACCATGCTTCAGCGGACATTATTTCTGACAGCAAATTACCTACGTCCATCGCGATAATCTATGTTGCGGTTCTTATAAACGATTTTTATAAAAGTGCAGCCAGCAGTACAGCAGTGAGTGTAAACCACTATAAACTGACAGGCTGACGTAGAACGAATTTATTTAAATAGAGAACATATCCTCGCGAATTTAAATCTGCATTCCCCATCTGCTCTTCAGCGAATTTACCCGGCTTTACAATGTATCTACAACAAAAGCGGGAAATGGGGGAATCTGTTACGTCACATTAAGGTAGCGACTGGCATAAATATTCGCTCGATGTGAGCATGTTACAAGTCGAATATTCGGCATGTCAGTACAGTGAGTCGAGCAGCCCGATGGCGAGCGCCGAGCGCCCGAGCGCGCTCCCCGGCTGTCAGTTTTTTGGCGAATACCTTTGAAATGCTCATTAGAAGCCAGTCGCTAGTGTGAGCATCGCCGCCCTCGAGCGCACGTGTTTCGCCTTTGTTGCATTGTTTGTGTCGTGGTGTTTTGGCGTTAGGTAAAATGCAGTGGCATAAAAAAAAACGCTTTTATTTATTAATGAATACCGCAATCATCCCCACCTGTATTAAAAGTTCGGAAGGAATGCCGCACACCCCACCTCTGCATCCCCCATTTTGACTACAACTGGATGGATAGATGGACTAATATTCAGGTGTCGTGAGCATTTTGCTCACAAAAACAAAATGCTCGATGCGAATATTCACATCGAGCGAAATATTTATGTCAGTCGCCACCTTTACATAGAGCGGGGAAAGATTTCAGGGAAGTGGTCCACGGTAAATGAAGCTAAATGAGTGTGCTCAGACAAATGAATAGGCGAGGTGATGCTGCGCGCCCATCCGCACAAATGTACAACTAGCTGGAAATAATGCTCATTGTGTGGTTTTGCCGCGAACATCTCATTTATTTAACACAGTTTTTGTTTGTGTACCTACTGTTGAACAATGTGCAATACGAATCTGGGTAAATTAACATGTCCCTATAAATTACCCTATTTCACAATCGGTAGGGCGGTAAATCGGGAAACACAGGGTAATTAAGTTCTTGGCATCGTGGCGTAGTACAGTTTTACCTACAAATTACGTGATTTGCATCTTACTGAATTGCTGTACAGTCAGCAACAAAAGTACATTAAGGACTTATTAACTTAATGAGTTACACGCTAATCCTAATCACATCTGTGCTCCAATGGGTCAGGAATAATTTCATAAATGTTCTTATTTATTTCTATCACGATAAGAAGTCACCAAAATGCCTTTTGTTGTGAAGACAGAAGCCGATACCATGAGATCTATAAATATTAATGCAATGGCCCCATTAGTTTGTTATATTACCCCAAACAAATACTTCACAATTAGAAAAGAAAGAAAGTGAAACAAAAACGAGCATTTGAAAGATTTATGAAGTCTTTTCGAATTTTGTTTACTCGCAAGACACGAATATGATTATTTTCGCTGAAAATAAACCGGTTTTCCGAACATTCGGTTCCATAAATCAGGAAAATTGACTTATTGTGAAGTTAACTCGCGCCCACCTGAAACTTTGCTCGTTGAAGACAGCTTATATTGACAACGAAACGAAGCTCTACTGAAACTAAGGGAAGGGTACCCCTCGGAATTGTGGATAAACCTTTTAAATCCCGTGAAAAAGTTGAGTTGAACGTAGAACGAATGCATCCCACAGCTCCTTTTGCTCATGTTTGTTGTTATGGTACGGCTCCGCAATAAGGATCCTTATAATCAGGCACGTATCCAGACTTTTGGTTCGGGGGGGGACAAACATTGAAACAACCATGTGAACTGTGTGAAAATCGCTGTTATCACTGTACTATAATTTTCACTGTACTATACTATAATTATATAAGTATTTTTCTGTTTCTGCTGGCAACCATTACGTCTAGTACCATATCAGGATCTGGCGCCAAAGCGGAATGAATAGACAATAGAGCGAGACCAGTAAGCCTCTCACCCGCCATTCTATTCCTTAGGAAGGATTTTATTCTCTTTAGGCATGAAAATGACCGCTCCACAGATGCCGTTGAAACCGGAAGGGTGGCCAGAATATGTATTAGCCTGTTAATGGTAGGAAAGCAAACTTTGTCACACGTGTCTAAAATTTCCATAATTTCGACTGGTTTCTTATCTGTGTTTTCCACTTGGCACACCACATACTGTACTCTGCTTTTATTAGTGATTCTCCAACACTTTCTTCCCAATAAATTTTCATATTTTCTAATTCACTTATCTTCCTCTCGTCCACATTTTTCGGAAGAATAATTTCTAAAGAAGAAAGCAGCTCTCTTTGATTCGCAAATCTATCATTCATGCCAGATATCAAATCGTCCAAGCACGGTATAAAAATAGTTCTTCTGAAGTATTCTTCAGCAGTATCGCTGGGAGGGTTGCTTCGTGCAGTTTGGTGGGCAGTAACTCGAGGACGCTGAATTTCTATTTGCAAGACATCTTCCGCTATTTTGCAGCATGCGTTATATATTTCTGAGAATACCGGGTTAACATCGTCACGTATCCCTTTTAGTTTTCCGATAATGTCATCGGAAAATTTCATAGCAGAGGCCAGGTCGTGTGTAGGGTTCTGCAAATATGCTGACAGTGGGAGAGTGTAACTGAAAAATCTTTCACAGGTTTTTAGAGAAATCAAGAACATTTACTGCATACAATTCATTATAAGTTATAATGAATTGTGTATTGTTATTGGTATTGTTATTTGTGTATTGTTGTATTGTGTGCTGAGTTTGCAGGAGCCCGTTCGTTTTGATTAGGAACCGCTGCCTTTGGGGTTACGAGCAGTAACTAGGAGTGCATACGGTAGGATGCAATAGATTGTGTTAAGAGAACGGGGTACCAAGCGTAAACTATCGTTTGTAAAATTGGTCATTTTGACCAAATTCTTTCAATTGAAGATTAGGCTCATGATCTGCACGAGACGAATATAAAAAATGCCAATAGTTGCGCATTAGTCTTACCTTACCTTGACAGACGATTATCATGGGAATGTGTCAACTTCGGAAATGTATCCCAAACACTTGAAATATTCATATATAAGTACCATCCCAGGGTACTATGGGACAAGGTTTGGACGTAGAACATTGAACTACAGGGATCAAGGACGTGAAAAGTGTATCGAAAGATGTCCGTCTTACTTTATTTAGTTTTGACTGTTTGTGTAATTTCGGCAGTTTTATTGTATTTAGCATCATTCCAGGGATATTTTAATTTTGAATCAATTAATCTGCCTGGCCTTTTCCCAACTATGTTGGGGTCGGCTTCCAGTCTAACCGGATGCAGCTGAATACCAGTATATGGAAACCAGTATACCAGCATATGAATACCAGAATATGGAGCGATTAATGATTTTTTATTAATGTTATTATATTTTTTTTTTGAAACGGCATGGGTTTAATCCGCTTATGTGTAATTCAAATTGGTGTTCTTCGTTAAACAGATCATGAGAATCAGTAGAAAATATTTCGTAGGAGAAGTACTTTTAATTTTTTTTTTTAATTTGAGATGGGTTTGCGCTTAGTCTAGGTCAGAGGTGACAGAGACAAAGTCGACGATAGAGCGAGCTTACCCGGAAGAAGCCTGTTCACTCTTGCTTTGAAGAGATCGGGGTAGTATACGTTCGGAAACACAGACGCAGACAGAGAGTTCCACTCCTTTGCTGTGCGCATCACAAAAAAAGACATTTGGAAACGCTTAGTGCGAATTGGTGGACTAGCAACTAGGTAGGGATGGTAAATTGCAGTGCGTCTAGATGTCCGATGGTAGCCGGGGGCCGGTGGAATGTGGTCGTGGAGTTCTTGAGCACACTCACCGAAATACAATCTGTAGAAGACCGACAAGCAGGCAACCTTGCGGCGATGAGCCGAGCTGTGAAGCTTGGCATCCACCAGTTTTACGTCGCCAATGAGCCTCTTAGCTCTAACATTATTAGAGTACTGTTTTATATCTACCCAAGTTGAATTACGTATCCAGATCCCACAGCAATCGTTACAAACAGAACAAGCCCCACATAAAACCGAACAGAAATGTTTAGAAACAAATACTACGGGAGTCTATTCATTGTTATAGTGCCTAGTAAACACGCTTTGATTCTTAGTTGAGAGCAAAGATTAATTATCTTGTAAGTTGTAGGTACCTTGGTAGCATAAGTTTTCACGGATTCGTTCCAGTGTTTGTATAATGTGCCAACATTGTTTGTGTGGATATTCGACTTAACAATTTGTAGGATGACAAAGTTTAGCATACAGAAGTTCTACTTTGCCACAGATATGAGAACAATCAGTGGGTAGGTATATGCGATATGGAATACTAAAGTCAAGTAAACCATTGTTAATGATCGTGGAAGGTTTAGGAAAACATTCATGGACAACTCTTGTTAAGTTTCAATTGATTCTAAGACAACAGCGGTGATGAGAATTTTTGGCTAAATATTCACAATAGTTACAGACAGATCGCTTAGTTAAAACCTGTGGGCTGTCTTTGTAAATTAATCAAATCCTAACGTCAGTTGATTTCTTCTACTCCGTCCAATTAATGAGGCACGTAAATGTTTACCAACCATGTTCGTACGTAGCTGTTTGAAGTCGTGCGGTTTCAGGCGGCAACGTTCCGATGTGTAATTTGTTTACCGCCAACCTTTGTCGTAGGTATCGTACTTGGTACCTAGCTACTTGTGACGCAACCCTTCTCGCCGGTTCACGGCCTAGCCCACCTTTATTTCGCAATTATTTACCAACGAACTCCGCCAGAGGACACTTCGCTTTAAAAGAAGATTAGTTTTTTAATTTACGCCCTTTTGTGCAAGATACGTGAAAACTTTGAACGTAAACAAAAATGTACTTAAACAGTTTATTTAAATATTCATTTATTTTAACGGGGAAACATTTGCATTGTTTTTTTTTAAGTTATATTGGAGGCAATTTTGGTAACTTTAATTTTCTGTCTTTTGTTTTCTCTTGCGAGCAGTGGTGGCCCAGTGGTAACGACCCTGACTTACGACTTTGTAGGTCGTGGGTTCAAACCCAGGCAGGCGCTTTACTTTGTATAAATAATTTCGTCACCACTGCTCTCAAAACGGTGAAGGTTTTGAGGAAACCGGCATGTCCTAGAACTAGAACCAAAAATTCGAAGACATATTGTGACATCTACCAACCCGCTCTGGGCCCGCGTGATAGATTACAGCCCACTCCCTCTCGAAGAAAGGAGGCCTGTGTCCCAGCAGTGGGAATATTATAGGCTGATTATGCTTTTGTTTTCTCTTGCCTCGTAATTCGTAAAGAGCCCATAAAATGCTTAATAAGGCGTAGAGGAATTACGAACTATGATAGTTGTTCAGTGCGAGTGTGCGTAAAAAGTATGACAACTATACAACATATCGTTATCACAAACCATAACGAAAAACATAAATAATAGTTATAGTTTTCACTTTTATTAATTTGTTTATTTGCCATTATTGTCCCACTGCTGGGCAAAGGCCTCCCTACTCTCTTTCCATCTCTCTCTGTTCAGAGCTGCCAAGGACCAATCTTTATTAATGAAATCCAGCTAATCCCGCTATCTCCGTCTGGGCCTGCCGCGATGTCATTTGCCATTAAGCAGGACCCACTGGGTCGTAAGTTTGGCCCATTGGTCGTCTGACATACGGCAGATGTGTCCAGCCCAATTCCATTTAAGCGTGGCAGCTTTATAATATTTAAATTGGTTTGGTAAATGGTGCTATACCTACATGCGATTGTGTCCAAAAAGCTCGATTGGATGTTCACAATGGTGTGCTGCTTACGCTTATGTATGGTAGTGAATGTTAGGTGTGGCAAAAGAGGTATGAAAGCAGGATAGATGCTGTGAAAATGTTCCTTTCGATGTGTGTGTGGTGTAACTACGAATGACAGATTGAGGACGATGTGATGAGACAAAGTTGCGGTTTAAAAAAAGATGTAATGACAAAAATTGAAAGTAGTATGCCTAGATGGTTTGGCCATGTTGAGAGGAAGAATAAAAGGTGACTAACAAAAGGTATATTACACGGCAGGGGGGGACATAATATGTGACCTTATAGATGATTTTCTTCAGAAAGGTCAGGTGCGTGGTACTTGCAACCGGCGTGCGTGTACGACCATGTATGAACATAAACGAAGCAAGAGAAGTACGTTTACGTACTTCTCTTGCGATCTTTAGATTGCACGTGCCATGGCGTTTCTGCATACCACCATGGGAAAAGGTGTGAGTTTATATACATATATGTTGTGACCAGATCTTAGAATTGATCATTTCATGAAGTGTTCGGTCATTTCATGCAACGGCAACGGTTGTATTTCATGAAATGGCCAGCTAAAATTGACGATTGATTATATCCTTTAAACGTCAACGTTTAATGATACGTCAGTCGACGTTTGGCCATATCATTAATGTAGGGTATCTATCGTGGTCTGATCGTAGAAATGGCCATATCGGTCACGATATTACGTGCTTTCGTCAGAAAGCAACCTGTTTATCGACGTTCTCAGCTGACCACTGGGCATATCGCAAAGTAGTTCCATTTCACGCCGCTAGTGGCAACCAACCGCGCGTGAGCCGAGCGAGCGAAGCGAGCGGTGCCGTGGCAGCGGTCGGCGAACGCTACATCCAAGTTAGTCGCAGTGTCTTATGAATTATTCGAATAGGAATAGAGGCACAACAAAAACATAGCGACATCAACGCCTCTACCGGTGGATAATCTAACTATTTTACGATATGATCACTAATGTTTGGCCACATCATGAAGTAGTCGTGCGTTAAACTGTTCATATCGTCAAACGTTGAGTATTCAATGATCTGGCCAGACCACATCGCGATGTGACCAGCGGTCGATGTTCCATTTCATGAAATTCAACCATTTCATGAAATGGCCGAACACTGCATGGAATGATCAATTCTAAGATCTGGCCACGACATATATATCTTTCACGTTACTTGAAAACTGTTTCCAGTGTGCTGAAATTAAACTAGAACTGGTAGAACTTTGAAAATTCGCCGGCAAATGTAAACAACTTTCACCTGAGCTCGGACAGCGTGTTATTTGTTCAGTGCGAGCTTCACATTCCTTCACTGATTGTCGTGGACCAAGAAATTAGGATTGCAATAGTATGTGATGCCATTGTGCCAAGGTTTGTTCAAACATTGGTAGTAATTTGAGTACGTAGGTAGGTAAGGCGGATTTTTTTTAATGTTCTTCGATTTGATATAACTATATAGGCCGAAGGCTTCCAAAATATGTATATTTTTTCCATGTCACTCTATTTACCCGTTATATGTGTTACCTTATTAATAATTTATTTAGGTAACACATTTAATATACGAACATAAAACAAAACCAGAACCTAAAGTAAGCCAGAATAATTATAATTAGAACTAGCAATTTCTCGATTTTCACGTAAGTAGGTATTTTCAGTCGGGATTCAGGAGGCTTATTATTACAGCACCTGATAGTATCTATAGGAATTTCAACACCACTGCGAATCTGAGGCCAGTTATATTTTCCCAGGCGTTTCTTGTATTTAGCTACAGTCAGTTTCGTCATTCTTTCATTGAAATTGATACAACACGTCCGAATACACAGATCCGTTATACCCTTTCTAATTTCACGCCGGCCTACTCCGTATAAATTTACAGATCAACTACACAATATCCGTCAATATTTAAACAGATTGCAATAAGAGACGACGCACAATTAGTAATATGTTTACGGAACAAATATTACACGTTTAGATGTGTTTGGATTTCAATTAACATAACACTTCCTTCAATTTTTTTTTTAATTGTAATGTTACGTCTAAGATAAACATCTATTGTATGTTGTGAAATCAAAAAGTTATTTATGTGCCATTTCCTGTATTAAGTCGATATCCGTTTACACCACATTTACCTACCTACATCCGCTTAAACTTACCGAGCTACGGTCAACTTATTAACGTTGAAGTGAGAATGAGTTTCTAAACTCTCAGAAGTGTGGACTTTGGGTTATATTACTTACATAATACACGAACTAGTTTACGTAGGTATCCAGTTATGAATGAAATTATAAGAGCGACCTACTTGGTGCATATTTCGTCGAGATGATCGTGTTTGCGAGATGTAGCGCGGCGTGCCCCTGCATCTCTCCCGCGCTTCAACTCGATGCGCCGCCGGGTTTCTTCCACGCGGAACCGGCCTGTGTACAGTGTACTCAGAGTTGAATCTACTTTACTTTAAAATATTATTTAGACGTTTAGCATGTACTTTGCACGTACTTAGGCTAAGCGTTATTCTTGTCACGTCGCCCAACTGTCAAACTATTGGTGCAAGTTATCCCACTGTACTACAGTAGCAACTAGTACGGGGGATACTGTGACTAGTACTAGTGGCCTTATTATTGTAATGTCAACAGTAAAAAAAAATCAGCTGCTCCCTACATTTATGTACGCGTAACTCGTCAAAATGTAGGGAACAGCAGATTTTTTTTTCGCGATTTCAGGTTTGGTCCCATAGTAAAAGTTGTTCATAATGATGAGTACAATGATCCCTTAAGAGGTTGTGCGTTATTTATGTTACATCTTGTAGATTTCGACATAAGATTCTGTATTCCGTAATCCTGCTTAATTTTTGTAAACGGACCCTGTACAAGGTCAAATTAAGTAAATAAATTGGGGAAAATTCAGAGACGTTACGTTAGATATTTATACCATAACGTCTGTGAGACTTCGCCAGGTTTTGACTACACGGTCTGGTTTGTATCTGTGATATTTAAAATACCTATTCAAGTTAAATTATTTAGCAAAGATACATGCAATGTTAGTACCTAAGTAACATAGCAAACATTGATATAAACCAACTTTAGTATAACGCAACCACAAAGCGCTCATGTTTAATTAAAGGTTTTATTGGAACGCCGACATTCCTCTCGCGTGGAGTTATACGCCAGACACAAAGGGAACAGCCTGTTAATGCCTGAATAATGCAAACTGTTCCATCACGAGCCTCACCTCTTTGTTTACCGTATAGTTCGTTAATACCTTCATTTGCTGGCTATGTCGCTTTATCTGTTTTTCAGCAACCTTCGTTTAATTATAAATGCACCTTTGTTTAACATATCACCATAATTATTTAGTGGGACTGTTTTTGGGCAGTGTGTTTTGATTAAAAGCTTGGAATTTACACCCCTGAAAAGCTTATTGATTTTCCATTTGACCGTATAGTTGTAAGTAGGTTATAGGTACTTTTTTTTTTTTTTTTTTTGTGGATGGGAAATCATCAAATGACTTCTCCCGCTCTGGGCGGAGCGGGAGGGCGTGTCAGACTTTTACTGACTAAAACCCACCCGTGTTCCTTCTGTTGCCTGTGCCGGGGCCACGGTAACTCTTTCGAACATCCCGCAACCCTAGCTGGCATCGGCCCTAGCGGACCCCGTCAATAGTGCTGACATCTCTTTGAGGCGCGCGTGGAACACGACGCGCCGTCGACTCGGGCCTGGTCCTTACCAGACGGCGAGCTACCCATTGCTCGCCGTCCGCAAGCCCGCGCCTACGGTGGCCGGGAATCGGCTGCCAATTCCCGACGCCCAGGGCGTCTCCTGCGGCGACTAGGGGCGTGAGGGTGCAAAGCTTGCCTCTCCCTCACGCGTCCCGCCTCCTCCTTCACGAGCATTACTGCTTCGCAGAAGGAGGTAATGGCTTCCCATGCACTCTCGCTCCGTACCATGGCCTGGACCAGGGCCGGACGCGAGAGATCGCCGCCGCCGATCGCTTCCGCGAGGACACGGCGGTGCTCCGCCCAAGCCGGGCAGACCTCCACCGTATGCTCCACCGTGTCCTCCGGGCGATCCACACAGTGGTGACACCCGGGCGTTTCCTCCCGCCTTATCCGGAACAGGTACCTCCCGAAGCACCCGTGTCCGGTGAGGACCTGCGTCAGGCGGAAGGTGAGGACGCCGTGGCGCCTCTCCAGCCACTCCTCAAAGAGGGGACTTATCGCCGCAATTGTGGCGTGCCCAGCGCTGGGTTGCGACAATCGCACTCTCCATGCCGCCATGAGATCCTGCCGGAGCTCTGTCCGCCGTGCCACGATTTCTCGCGGCAACAGAGTTACGCCCCGGCGTCCTGCCTCCTCGCGCCACTCCCACATGTGCGCGAGGACTTTTGCCTCCAGATCCCATGGCGGTAATCCGGCAAGGAGGTTCGCCGCCTCCCCGGAGACCGTGCGGTATCCCCGGGCTAACCGGATGGCCATGACCCTCTGGGACGCGTTCAATCGACGTACCGGTCGTCGCCTCACGGAACGCGCCCACACCGGAGCTCCGTAAAGGGCCATGGACCGCACGACCCCCGCGTAGAGCCTCCGGCAGGAGGCGTTTGGACCCCCCAGATTGGGCAGGAGCCGCCCCAAGGCAGCCCCGGCCCGCTCCAGTCTGGGAGCCAAACGTCGGAAATGCTCCAGGTTATAGGTACTTGAAGGTGCACTGGTACAGCTGTTTTAGCGTTCAGTGGTAAGAGAGAGTAGTATATTCTTTGTTGGTAAGTTGGCGAATGTTTTGGTTCAAGCTGTCGCATGTTGTAATATAACCGGTTCTGTTCACGAACAATCGATGGAATTGTAACACGAAATGAATGAATCTAGATTAACAAATATTGCATATAGCCGATTAAGAACAAGATGAACGTGGAAGAAGTAGTTTATTTTATCTATTTTAATGAGTTTTTGACACAAAATTTCTTTTACCGTCATAGGCATAAAATGTGCCAAAACGACGTAGGTACATAAGCCTTATAGATGACCTACCTAAATGCAATTTCGAAAGAACTATATAAATCTCTTTAAAATAATTGCTATAAGAACGTTTTTTCAATAGCATCGAAATGTCTGAAATACATAACATAACTGGCGAAATGTGGGTGTACTATAGGTACACCTCTGCCTAACCCTTTGGGGAAACAAGGCGTGATGTTATGTGTTATGTTTATGTCTGAAATAAGGTATAAAACGTTTGTGGCACTGATTACGTTGACTTTACGAAGACCTTTTTTGAAATTAGAACAACGTATACCTACGCTTATGCGTCTTTTTGTTCCAAAACAACGTACTTATGTCAAAAGTAAAAAAAAAAAAAGTAATCATACATTTTATTTTATAATATTCTTATCAACTAGTTAAAAAATACAATTAGTTTATCCATTTACTTTTTATTCATCATTGTAATTAAAGCTAAAATAAAAATGGAAGCCATCTCTCAATTCTGTCCATTTACATCTGTACATCGCGTTTCCCCAAAATATGTAAGACAGGCCAAAGTTAATTTGCAGATTCTCATCTAGTCATTATGAGGTTAGGCGGCCATTGTATAATATTAATACCGAATTAATAGCATGGATTTGAATAGAGCTAGGAAATTACTCTCATAATTCAGAAACATATTCTGTGTATACCTACTATATATATACAATATTAGGAAATAATTTATTTTCTTTTCATTTCTTTCTTTTTTTAAAAAACGTAAATTTAATAAAAACACAAAGGATCATTCTTTATTATAGAGAAGAACCTTAGTAAGCCATGCTATTGAGAAACGTGTGCGCACCGGCTTGTGACGTAAGGTGTGCGCGCAGCCGACAGCACTGCGGCCGCACGAAGCCAAACTCTTGCGCAAAATACGCCTCATAACGTGTAAATCGCAAATTTCATAAGTACCTAACCCGTGAAAGTAAGCGATTCATTTCACTCACACGCACCGCTGCGGCGTATCGACGGTCCTTGTTAAACAAGCCACGCTGTGGTGACATAATCTACGTAAATCTCATTCCATCAGCTGGTGAGCTGGCTAACGGCTATATCTGCATTTTATGTTAATGTTACGATTATTGTATTTGCTCTTCGCGTTTCAAATGAGGCGCCAGTGAATTTCTCTTTGATAACTGCAGTCTGTTTCCGTGTTAGTTTTTCTCTACGTGTTTTTGGGAAAAGTATAGTTAACCATCGATTTTTTTATTCGAAGTTCGAACAAGATTTTGATTGGTTTTTTGCCATCAAATTGTTGGGGATTGGAACAGAACTGGACCAATGCGATAGGAACATAAAATAACCGAGCAGGTACCGACTGTGTCGGCTGCAGTAGCTTCACCTGTCGACGAACCATGGGTAAGCGATTATGCTCTGCTTACCGCTTCGACCGGTATAAGCGTGACGGTTATGTTATGAAATTAATTGCTTAATGTTGCATGAGGAAAATTGACACTGTTATTTTCTGACGAATATCTTAAGCAAGATCCGGTTATGAAATTTAATACCTTCCAATAACTTATAAAGGTAATAAATAAGTATAACATTATGTATACAGAGGCGATAAAGTTAATGATGATGAGGTAATCTGACTGATATGCAACTTCGACTTTTCCACTCTAATCGAAGCAAGAAACTTTTACGGCCGAACCCAATAACCTATGTATCAGTATTGGCATACTGAAGATAGAAAACCTATCTATCTATGGTTTTAACGTCCCCATAATCCATAAGAGATTATGGAATCTTACCTGCCTGACATAAGCACAGATAGATATTATACTGTCTACCATCAATAGCGATCTGTCTTTTACTGAAAATAGGATTTTGGGTTCGGCCGTTAGTCGATATTCTACATTTAGCTACTTTTGTTCAGGCTTATGTCGAGCGGCTCTATCCTGAGTGCATTTTAAAATTAATCAAAGCGTGATCGAATAATGTCGAGAATAATGCCTATCCATTGAGTGCTACCTTATTGAATCGCTTTAAGGTATTAATTGATAGCCATCAATGGTAGCGCTAGCAACCACAATGTACTTAATTAGTATGGCGGAATCGATTTAGCTCCATAACTTACGTAGATAGGTACCTACATTGTACAGTGTAATAGCGTTACAAGCCTTTCATAGTTTGACAATATCGCGTGCGGCCTGCCCAGCACCATTCTCTCTAATCCGACATAGGCTGAAATAAGCGATTGGGTTTTAGCTTGCGAAAAAAACTTTCCGTTAAACGAGGGGTACCTATATTTCATAAATAGATAGTATGGTTCTGTAACTTGGTTTTAAAGCTAGAATTAATTTATTACAATCTTAAACAAGCTAAACGAACGGATTCCTCAGTATCTACTTAAACGTTCAGACACTAAAATGTAAGAAAATGGTACTGATTTGGGAAAATGAGGTGAAACTGCTTCAGCTCTCATTTATTTACTGCTACACAGAACAGTACAGAATTATTGGATTAAGTACCCCAAAATATTTATGTGTCGAACTCCACCTTTCGTATCCAGTCTACCATTACTGACTGCCTTTACACACATTTTGAAGACATTAATATACCAAACAAAGAAACCCACAAAATCTTAAATAAATAATTGTGGTTCGTGTCTCAAACTGGAATAACCTGAGCCGAGCCAACAAACACTTTTGTGAAGATGTTGACACGAAATGACTGCGTGCATCTACCAGCACGCATTGCAGTGAGTAGTGTCGACGGTTGCCTCACCACGGCCACGCAGCGACCGAATGGTGTAAGCCAATCGGTCAATTAACAGGATTTTGCCCAATATTTCACAACACGTTACCGTCAATCCTTTGTAATGAAATATTTAACGGCGGCGCGCTAGCAAGTGGAACGGATGTATGGGCACAGTGATGTTTGTAGGTCCCTGGAAAGAATGAGCGAGTTATTCGCCAATTTTATTTTCGTTGTGGCTACATTTATTGGTCTCCAGTGAATATTTGTTTTTGCAACGAGAGTGGCCAATGCTTTTGCCACGAATATTTGTTAGTTCCAATATCACAACTAGAAAGGTGATCTGCCAGGGGCGTAGTCTTCATACAACCCGATTCCTATCGGCTTCCCTTCGGAACAACCACTCTTCTTAATGTCTACTATTGCCAAATAATATGGTACACCTGTGTGTGTAACTGTGTATCACATTACATTACATAATTATATTTATTACTAGTTAAATACATCATAAGATTAAAAAACAACAGTTTTTGGTCTGAGTTTATGAGAACTGAACAATTGTTTCTTCGGCTTTCCTCTAATGATAATTGTAGCTGCGCCACTGGTATCTGCAATAATACCTTAATGTCAAGTTTAAAAACAAAGGTCCACTCTACATAATTATCACCACTGTAATACTTTAAGATTTAAATAATCCTACCAGTCACTCACTCACTCATCACACTCACTTCACTCACTCACTTTTTTTTTTCTTTCATTACAAATACCTTGTATTTGTCCTTAAAAATATTTGTTTAGGAGCGAACAGGTTTTTGCATCGATTTGTCAACCCTCGGATATTTACGAGAGAGGGAAACGCTACCGAGTAATAAATAACAACATAATCAAAATATCAAATTGAAGTGTCATTCACGTTACCACAGACTATCCTTTGTTCGCGAAGCGTGTTTTTTTAACTGTTGCCGCAACAGCAATGTTTTTAGATTAATATATTGTATTCAGGCATAACGTAACAAAGCATTTTCGTAATGAACAATTATATTTTTCTGCTGATGTGAAAACAGGGTTACAGATAGTGGAAATATAGCTTTGAACGAAAGTTTTTTTTAAACCTGTGTCCCTGTTGCAAAATTTGAAACCACTTTCCTAGCTTTTTCCGTGTAGGTATGCTACTATTGGAGTCACATTGCGTATTTTTTGTTTGATTGCCTGTGGCAAACCGAAAAGCTTTTAGAAAGCTCCACTATGTTTTAATATTGTCATGCCCGCTAGCGTCATTGAAATGAAGTGAAGTGGATCTTATATTTCGATATACATACGTACATATCTCTATCCGTAAACATAACTGGCGAAATGTGGGTGTACCATATAGGTACACCTCTGCCTAACCCTTCGGGGAAACAAGGCGTGATGTTATGATGTTATGTGATCTCCTATCCATTACTATGGTAATTAGTACGTGTTTATGAAGTCACAACGCCGAAATATTATATTAAAGCGTCTTTTCGCGATGTCCTCGTCGCCGCACGGAATCTGAACAATTTACGAAGATATCAACTGACGCGCGAGATGTTTCATTACTTGCGTAATAAGCATGAGAAAAATATTCAAGCAAGTGCAGAATTGACCGCAAAGTGGAACGTTGTCCGACCGTGACTGCAAGTGCATACGACGCGCAGGCGCGGCGCCCGCGCCGACCGCGCTCGGTGACGGTGACGGTCGGCGACGCATCCACACACGGCTTTAATTACAGGCTTGGGAAAGAAATGTACACAAGAAAACCATCAAACCAAATACCCTGTTTTCCTTGTGTCCCCACTATATGTAATGTACCCGACATTGACAAGGGTTCCTAAAATATGTAACATGCGACCTTTATAAGAGACAAATGTATGCATGCACGTTTTTAACATCTGCCCTTGC